>CM034149.1:220069616-222934616 GCA_019776745.2 Taxus chinensis
TTTTCATACAAATGTCTCATCTTTGATGACTTAGCATTCTTAAAATGTTTAAACTAGAATGGACTCTATAGATTAAACTATATTTTTTAGAAAGCTATAAAACATACACCATTTTTTATTTCTTTTTGTGGTGATCATTTTGGCATAGAATTATTTTTGGGAAAAAAATCCCCTTACAAATTTATGTTTTTTACTTGATGTTGAGAAGAAATTTTTTCCCTTGGGATACTCATATTAGTACAATCATCTTCTCAAGCTAATTATTTTGACATAGAAATAGATTTTTTTTTTTTTTGGGAAACTCAAAAGCCCGTCTAATCATGGTTGTAAAAATTAGGTAAACATAAAAAACATGGAGAAAGAAGACACCCAACTTATATCCCAATTTTCTAATCTTAAAGAAATGGTGCATGGAATTAATTAAAAAAATGCATTCCTCACTAGTAAAATCCACACTAATTCACATTTTGAGAGTATATTATGGGATAAAGCTTGATTTTCCCTAATTTTATAGCATGGATCCAACTTGTTGGAAATCTAGAGTAGAGCAATTCTTCTATCTCCAAAATACTTATGTTTTGAGAAAGTTCCCTATCGCCTTCTTTCACTTAGAATAAGAGGCCATCTAAAGGTACCCATGGTATGTGAAATATCACAAGAAACTTGACTTGGTTTTTTTTTTTAAATTTAAACTATAATGGTTTGACCCTAGCACATGATGATTTTACCAAATCCCCCACCAAACTATGATAGAAGGGAAAAATTTGTGAATACTAAAATAATTTTAAAAAAATGGCCAATCACACTAAAAGCTTATATAATGAGTTATTCAAGAGTTATTTCATAAGTGGTTTGAAGGATGAAATTCCCTCCGAGGTCAAAATGTTCGAGCATAGTGACATGATAGAAGGCCTAAGCTTGGCTAAATTAGCAAAATACAAACACAACTCACAATAATTTAAACATTCTACTTCACTCAAAACTACCTCAATACAATGCAATATTCCATCCCACCCCCAAAGACAACCCCTGTTAAATTCCGTACAAAGCTAAAATACAAGCTAGGTGGGAAATATGGTCATGCTATGATTGTGATGAAAAGTTCACCAAGGGGCATAAATGCATGGAAGAAAAATTATATATATTATAAGTTTAGTCATCCCCATATGTTATCTATTTAGAAGATGCTAAAGAATACCAAGAAGAATAAAATATCATATATGAACCTCCTCTTAAGGATTCATAACTATAAATCACTCAACACACCTTGGCGAGAGTTATCTCCCCTCAAACTATGACATTTAAAGGATATTTTAAGAATATTCCTCTCACTATTTTAATTGACTCGGGTATCACAAATAAAATTATTAACCCTCATCTTGCTAAACAATAAGATTTGTTTATGATCCATAGGGATCCAGAAAAACACACCACTTCATCATTTCCATCAGCACCAAGAAGGAGAAATAAGAAAAATGAGGTAAATAGAAGTTATAGAAGGAACTGTCACTCTTTGTAGAGCGGCGGTTTCAGAACCGCCGCCCAACTAGGGCGGTGGACCTGACACTTTCAAACAGAAATGAAGAATGGAATGTGAATGGACATGAATTTGAAGTGCATAGCCATGTCTCTTCCCTTCCATGCCCTTTCACATTCTCTAGTGCACAGAAGGACATGGGAAGGCCTATAAATACATGAAAGGAGCAAGAGAATAGGCATTCAAAGATCCAAAGAGATTGAGAAGCAGAGTATAATGAGAGTAGTGAGCAAGATCTTCAGTGCTGGAATGGAATTGTAGGAGCAAGGTGTAGAAACGGAGCAAGCAAGTAATTGGAGAGAAGGTTTACATTGTTGCTTCTTTCTATACTTATTGTAATATGTAATTGTCTATATTAGACCAATAAAAGTGGGGGAGAAAGAGCAGTTCCCCTTCCCAAATGGTTTTCCTCCTTGGAGGTTTCCATGATAAAATTATCGGTGTTGAAGTTGAATTATTTCCTTCTCTGTAATTTCCTTTCTATAGCACTAGATAATCAGTCACGAAGCTCTAATTTTCAAGCAAATTTGTCATTTTCCAAAGTTGAAAGTAGAACAACATAGTTGTGTGATTCGTAGAGTTCCAAAGTAGAATTTTACAAATCAATATATAGGGTATCTATCCATTATAATATCTTCCCACACACACACACACACACACACACACACACACACACACACACACACACACACACACACACACACATATATATAGGAAGAAAAACCTAAAAATTATCTAGATACGGTGATATCTTCTAACCCCATGGACCACATTTTTACAGATGGATCTAGGCCCAATATTGTAATAATACATAGTTAAAAGGAAATGGCTATCCCATGTAATAGATAATTATAATTATGGAATTCTAAATAATGCAAAGGAGAAGGCCTATGCCCCCATACCATGTATTTATAACTATATCCGAGTAATTTAATGAATAAGGATTGAAGTATTCATTCCCGCTATATTATTCTCTAAATAATGTTATTTGTAATTAAAGTTGTACCAAAGTAATATAAATTCCTATAAGAATACGAGAAGTGCTGATTTTTTTGTGAATTTTTCCACATGAAAAATAATTTTTAGTGAGGTCCATATCATACTATGGTTTTATCCCTAATAAACAACTCCATACGAATGTGATTTTTATCCTATTTTGTATATGTTCCTAATTTTGAGGATTTTTTCCCTATATGAATTTGTATCTAAGTCTTGTAATCCATATGTACTATCCCTATAAGTATAATATACCTTAATGAGTTTTCCCTCTTTTTGAGGTGCTGAGATATGGTAGTAGATCACATGGCTCAAAATAAAATATGTGTACCCATGTTGGATAAGTTTGGTAATCTATGATGGATCATATGGAAGGATATTGTGGTGGCCACCATTAAGATATTATTCCTATAGGGGGTTTAACATGGTGGATACCATGGTATAAAAATAAACTAAGAAGTAAAAATAGAAATAAACTCATGTGTAAGAGACACAAATCATTGAGGAAAATAAGTATAAAAGAAGACCAAAAAAATCACATAAAAGAGTCATATTCAAGCATATATATAAAACATGGTATACTAAAGTGTCACAAGAAAATTTTAGTGAAGGAAAACAAGACACATACAAATAAGTAAGTTTATAAGTAATCACACAAAAAAGTAGAAAAGTAATGTCACTTAGAAAAGTGTCACAAGAAAATTGTAGTGAAGGCTCACATGACATATACAAAGAAGCAGTTATATAAGTAATCACACATCCAAGTAGAAAAGTAATGTCGAAAAGAAAAGAGGGCATATAAACATAAACATGGGGAAAAAAAATGTTACAATACAATCATAGGAAGTGCATACAACACATGGAAAGAGGAATTCAAGTATTCAAGCCATTAATCAATAAATAAATATAGCAACTAAGTAGGTGAAACACATAAAATAATATTCAAAAGGCATATAGAGCAAGATAACTTAGCACTGCACATGACACGAGTGCTAGTCCTATTATTAAAAAGGTAACATATATGAAATATATGTAATTATGTGTAATTAGAAAATAAAAGTAACTATAATGAAACAAAATCACCTATATAATGTTAGATATGCCCCCAATTAACAAGATTCACTAAGAACATATTTGGATGACACATGTCATCATGTATGGATTTGTGTATTCCCTGTATCAAAATCAACATACCTCATAAATTTTTGTGTGTATAGTCTATATAAAAATATTTTATATATCAAACAAACACGACAAACAACATGTGTAAAGTAACAAGATAGAAAATCAAGATACATGTAGGTCTTGATTTTATTTTATTTCAAATTTTTGAATGTTTTTGTGTCATGTGGATATTTTTTACTTTTGAAATTAGATATGTACAAAAGGGAGGAGTGGCACAAGATCTACCTTATGAGGGCCTCAATAGGAGGTGGGATGGACCCAAAAGGAAAATGAGGCTTGGGCCTCAAATGTATCAAAATAAAGGAAGGATGATCATGCGTCATTTTCATAGGATCCATATTATGTACCAGAGGAGGCATAGGATGGTAAGACGCACTATGATTAGTATTTTCCATAGAATACCTAGTAGGATTCCTATTAGGGATATAACCACTAGAAGTATAATGTGAAATTAAAGATCTAGTAGGAGGCCGAAGAGGGATATACCCACTAAAATTACAACATGTAATAAGGGACCTGGACAGAGGCCTAAAAGGGATAAACCCATTAGAAGTAGAACGGAAAATAAAATATCTAACATGAGGCCTAGTAGGAATATACCCACTAGAATTAGAATTGGAAATAGAAGACATAAAAGGAAGCCTAGGAGGGATAAACCCACTAGAAGAAGAATGGAATATAGAATACCTAATAGGATTCCTAGGAGTAATAGACCCACTAGAAGTATAATGGACAATAGAATACCTATTAAAGGCCTATGATGGATAGACACACTAGTAGTACTATGTGTAGATGTAATAGTAACATGAGTAACACATTTATCTCTTTATTGAATAACGTAAGATGGGGGCCTCATATAGGATACCCTTGACTGTAACAATTGTTGATTGTGAATGGACATAACAAATTTATGCAAGAGAAATGGTATATCCTTAAAAGCATGAATCCAATGGAAACTTAGATACATATCACATGAGATAAGATAATTAGTAATTGAAACGAGGATATTTATAATAGTAAAACCAACTGGAAGAGGTATAAAAAGTTACCAAGTTTGGTCCTAGTATCAAAGGTCACATGTATTTTAATATATCCTAGTTATATGTTTTAGATATCCATTTACCCATACTTCTTATACATATCATTGCATATATATTACACTACATCCAAGTGTTATTGTTTGATTATAATTCCTCATCATGTTTGATTACATATATTATGTACATGTTATGTTTTGAGCAAACAAGAATAGGAAGGGAGATGTTTACATTGTTGTCTCCATTTTCTACTTCTTGTAATATGTAGTTTTCTATAATTGACCAATAAAAGTGAGAAGAAAGAGTGTTTTTCCCTTCCCGACAAGTTTTCCTCCATTGGAGGTTTCGAGGATAAAATTTGTTGGTGTTTGAAGTTTGAATTCTTTCTTGCTCTCTATAATTTCCTTTCTATAGCACTACATAATCAGTCACTAAAAATCTAATCTCTAATCAATCTCTCATTTTCCAAAGTTGAAAGTAGAACAACATAATTGTGTGATTTCATAGAGTTCCAAAGTATAAGTTTACGGATCAGTTTCTCAATCCATGTTCAAGCCTTGAAGTTGTGATTTCTAATTATAGAGAAAATTATCGCAATGCCCATATTTCCCTAAGAGATTATAACCTTTATTTAGACATGTTTATTTCACTCTTGGGTGGATGTGATGTAGTTCTTGGAGTTTAGAGGGTATGCACCCTTGGACCAATCTTGTGGGTTTTATCTCAACTTTGGATAAAATTCTCAAAGAATGGGTAGAATCACACATTAAAGAGACTCACCCCTGGGTATTCCAATTTTGTTAGCTCACATTGGATGGAAAATATCCTTAAGAAAATAACTCATGGGGTCATCACTTAATTATATTCTATTTAATTTAGTCCATCTCCATAATCTGAAAACCCTAATGATTTACAACCAATTATGGATAAAAATGCCATAGTTTGTATAAATCCAATCAAATTACCACCTCAATGTCTGAAGGACCATTGCATCTAAATTATTATATGAATTTTACCTCACAACATATTTCATATGTTCTTCCTTCCCTCTCTTGACCAAGGGATGCTCTAATTTTTGTACTAGAGGCATCAACATGAATATGAAAGGGAAACTTCTAATTTGGTCCTTTCAATATTGGGGTTGTTATAAGTCTCCTTTTAATTTCCTAGAAATATTCCTGGCATTCATTATTTAGTTCAAATTTATTATTTTTCATGAGTAAAGCTGAAAGTGGTGATGCAAGTTTGCTAAAATTTTCTATAAATATTCTATAATAACCTGCATTTCCCAAGAAATTCCTTATTTATGTTTGAGTTTTAGGGGAAGGTAGCTTGGTTATTATTTACACCTTCTTGAAGTCAACATGAATTCCTCTAGCTGAGATATGATGTATGAATATTATACCTTCATCCATCATATGAAGACATTTTGCTTGACTTAATGAAAGAGTTCGCAATTCACATTAGTAAGGAATTTATTTAAATTATCCAATGCTTCATCGAATGTATTACAATGAGTAGCAAAATCATACGTAAAAAAATCTACACATTCATTTAAATCAGCAAAAATGGCTAGAACAACTCTCTGGAATGTTGCAAGAGCATTATATAGTCCAAAGGGTGTGACCTAGTAAGTATATATACCCCAAAGACATGTCAAAAGTTTATTATCTTGATCCTTTAGAGCTATAGTAATTTGATTATACCCACTAAAACCATCCATAAATGAAAATTATTGTTTTTCTACCAAATTTTCAAGGACTTTATCTATGAAGGGTATTGGAAAGTCATATTTTAAGGTAACATATTTAATGCTCTATGATAAACACAAACTCTCCACTTCTCATTATTTTTTGTTACAATTACCAATGGAGAAATCCATTGGATATCTAAGCTAAGGTATATAAAATCAACATACAATGAAATTTCTATCTTAGATTCCACCATATCCCTTAGAGCACGATTCAATCTTCGTTGAGGTTGTTTAACTGGTTTAGTTTCTTCTGTGTAAATACGATGAGTGAAAATACTTGCATGTATACATTTCATGTATTTGTAATCTTAAGCAAATGCATTTACATGGTTTTTCAATACATCAAACAATTTCTCTTCTTGTCTATTAGTTAACTAGCTGTTGATGTTTTAAAAAAATCAGGTTTAACTTTAATTTTCTTAGTTCCAGGATGGATTGATTTGAATTACACAAAGATACTCATTAATTAAATCAAAATGGAATGTGTAATGTGATAACCTATGAGTTTCCCTATTTCCTCGAATGAATTTCTTTCTCTCTATATAAAATTCAATAAAGGACACATATTTCTTGAAAGATTTTGATTGGGGTCTATCTCATCATTTAAGCTTCCTTGTTTGTTGTTGCATGGTTGTATAATCATGGAAGAAATCAATAAGTCATTTTTCAGGTGAAATATTAGACTTTGAGACCAAATTGGCATCGACACAAGTCTCTGAGGTGAACTCGAGATCCAATTAGGACATCTCTAAAGCTACATTATCTTCTTCGGAAACAATAATATTTTCATGTTCATGATTAGAAAAGGATTATTCTAATTCTTGGGAGTGGTTTTGTATTGTTATATTAGTTAATGAAGATAAAATAGCTTGGATCTCTTTAGGCATATCCACTCATAGTTGTTATGAATTGTTCCAAGAAGGTCTTTTTGCTGGATATAATGAAATTTTCTTCGCACAAAATCCATTGGATATGGTCATGTTTATAGACCTATAATTTATGTGTGCAACTACAGTGGCTAAGCATGGTAGTCCCCAAATCAATGGACATCCCAATGTTTTTCTCTTGGGTTAGATAATAATGAAATCTATAGGATATTCCCAAGATTCTATAGTTACAGGGATATATTCAATTATTCCTTCAAGTTTAGCTATGGACTGATCAACCATATGCAAAATTACAATAGGTTGAATCCCAGAAATAGCCAATGCATTCAGTGTATTTATTGTCATAACATTTATTGCAGCCCCTAATTCTACTAGTACATTAGAAATCTCATGGTTCCAAATGGTTACTTAAATGACATGACTACCTAGGTCTCCATATTTGGTAAACAATGTTATTTCTGATAACATGTCTACTACTTTACCATCCACTTGAATTATCTTTGAATAATGTTTCTTCCTCCCTGAATTTTTAGTAAAAAGTTACTTTATGGCCTAATTTATCTCACGGATATCCCTCAAAGTTTGTAACAATGGAATTTCTATGTTTAATTTTTTTAACTCCTTAAGTAATTCCAGTTCAACTTTTTGTATAGTTTCTTCTAGTCTCTCTAAAAAAGGCGTAGGCGATGGGGTAATAGACTCTAGTTTTTCCTTACTTTTCAATTTATTTTCTAGAGTATGTTAATCTTATTTTTCCTTAGGTGTTTTGGAATTTTTGGATGGTATTGTACTTGATAATTATTTCCCTCACTAAAGTTGTACATCATTTCACTCAATAATACTAATTCCCAAAGTTTTCTCTTATTCAACAGTATATGCTGGAGTGCTTGGTTTATTTTTGGGATTAGTTACAGGTTGAGTATGTAAAGGAGTCTAAATTATATGTTTGTTTTGAGGTATAGGATCTAAAAATAGGCCTTGTTGATTCTGAAACCTCCTAAGGTAGTTAAAATTATGTCGAGGTTCCCATTATTGATTATTAGGTACCCACTAATGTTATAATTTTTTTTGTGGAAGTAACCATGGTTGTCGAGGTGAAATCCAAGGTTTTTGAGGAGGACTTGCTACCCATTATTATATGGGCCATGAAGATGGCCCCCATTGTCGAGGTGGAATCCATGGCATGGATCACTTGTCACCTCTAGACCAAGGATCTCTAGGAGAAAATTGATTAGGGTAATGATTATAAGGACCTCTTTTTCGTTTTCCCATATAATTCAACTCTTCATCTATTTTTTAGTTGTCTTAAATTGATCTTTAAGAGCTGATAAAATTTCACAATAACTTGTTTCATGATTTTTCTTGCATATTTCAGAAACAATAATGTTATCCAAAGGACATTCTCTTAAGGGATGTTTATCTTTACATCTTGGACAATATATAGCTAATGGTTCCTTATTTTTAGCTTTAGATTGAAGACTGTCTGAAGTGGTATTTAGGTGGACTAGAATATCAATCTTCAAGTTTGCAAAATCATTTTGACCATTAACTTGTTAACATCATTTTAACCTCTTCCTAGCTTATATTTTCTATTTCCAGTCATTGTTTGTGAATAGTTTCTACAGAGTTCCAAAATTTGTGCAATGTTTAGTTTATTTATGTCACCTCTTCCCATAAGGTTCAACATATACCTAGATTCATCCTCCAATACCCTAAGGAAAATGGTTTTTGATGATTCCTTATTAATTTCATTACCACATCTTTGAGAAATAAAGAGGAACCATTCAAGGTAATCCTCCATGTTTTCTTCATCTATTTTCTTCATTTTAAATAATTCCTCCTTACAATCTCTAACCCTGCCATAATCCTGGTATTTTTAGAGGATTTTATTTTACATCTAAGTAGTTGAGTGAATGTAGTCATGTGTTAACCCCATAAAACATCTTAAAGCTACATATTTGAGATTGGAAGGGAAAAAATTAATTTTTCATTGTCTATTTTATAGTCATTTTTTTGCTTATATTACCTAGGGAAAGTGCCCTAGCCTACAAAAAAAGATTACATGAAGCTACCAAAGATAACATCACTCATCTTGGAATTCTAGCTATATACGCGTAATCGTGAAAAGGTGGCAGGATCTGGCAATGATAAATTGCCCATTTTTCCAACCTATTACATAAAAAACAACCATGTTGTTTACACAATCGATTTACAAAATCAAGATACAAAAACTATATAATTAAGGAAATTTATGATTGATCACCAACACCTTCTCCTTCATCACTGATGTAGATGAGGATGACCACATTGAAATCCACTGACATTGCTTGGTCAAAATCACTGGAGGTGCCTTCACAGGGAAAATTCATAGATGCTTCAAGAGGGAGCACAAGGTTGAGGTGGTCAGCAATGGCCTTCTGGCTAGCAACCAAATCCTGTAAAGCCCTAAGGATGGTGTGTGAGTGTAAGTTTTCCTCAACTCCCCTTTGATTCCCAAATTTCTCCAGCTCTACATGATCAAGGTGTAAGGAGAATTTCCCCAAGGCGTTTGAGATAATGTTGGCACCAAATATCCCCTGCGCCACATCAAAAATATTTCACCACCTAATTAATTGTTTAAGGTCTAACATAAGCCCATGAAAAGGTGAGCATATCTCCTCTACTTCACATTCATCAATGTCCTGAGAAAATTTCCAAATCTGAGAAATCCATTGATGCATGGCCAGGTTTTTAATCTTGCCATCTAACCAGTCTTCAAAAGAAGCTTCCACCTCAACTCTGTGAAAGGGAAAATGATAGAATCCTTGGAATGCTTTAGGAAAAACACAACCCGAACTGACTGCTCACTTCCATCGCCTTCCATTTCTGAAGCATATAACTCTGGAAATCCCAAAATGATGTGTTGAATGCCCTGTATGTCGTGGTACTTAAAGGCGAATGAAGGGGAGTCACTTATTCCACACAAGTTTCCATTAAAGACCATCCTTACTGTCAATCCCACTATACAAGAAAGGAATATATTTCCAACATATGGATCTTGGGGATTGAGCATACTTATTAATGATTTACATCATTAATTAAGGCCTTTTGTAAGGCCCTTGGGAAATTTTCAATCCATTTCTTTAATATAGCATTTTCTCTGCTCATCAATCCCACCCCCATATTGACAAGTAGGTTAGCAGAATAATTTCTAGTTCTAAGAGTGTGAGAAATGCAAACATCATCATAACCAGATAGCCTTTGAAGGCCCTCCTGAATAATCTAATCAAGATACCAAACCTAGAAGATTGAGATTTAAGAGCTTCAATGATAATTTTAGAATCACCTTCTATCCAAAGTTTATTCCAGTGGAAATAAGTTGCCTCTCTGATCCCATGCATCAAAGTTAATCCCTCTGCAAAGTTATTGGAATCACAACCACAATTAAATTCATCATGAAAACTAGTTTCCTAAGAGAATCATGAATTAAACATCCCCCACCTATAGGGTCAAGATTTCCTTTTGACACCCCATGGAAATTCAATTTTACCTATCCAACAACCGATGATTTCCACAAAGAAACGGATTTTAGTCTAGTCTGAGCCCCATTATCAGGGATAGAGGGAGAGAATTTCCAGGGAATGAGGAGCCATCTTCCACAGATGAGCCTAGCTGAGGGGGAGGTAATCCAGAGATCAAAGAACCAAACAAAAAAAAATTATGATATTAACGCCTCAGAGTGGCTCCATATTTGAGCAGCTAACAGAGCCTTCTCTTGGAAGATCCTTCAATTCATTTCTAGCCACAAGCTCTAAATAATAGCTACAGGAATCAGGGACCAAATTAATTTGAATGAATTTAGAGGTAAAGAAATCTCTCATTGGGAGAGTAGGGATGAAATTTTTTCTGAGAAGACCCAAAGAAGATCCCATTTAGACCAAACAAATGACCATACCTCTTAAGCATAGGAGTAATGGAGAAGGAGATGAGATACTGACTCTGAGGCAACTTCGCATAAGGGGTAGTGAGAGGGGCTAAAGAAGCCACACTTTATCAAATTATCATAGGTGAGAGGCCTTCCCAAATCCATAAACCAAATAAAGAAATTAGCTTTGGGAAGACCGTTCTTTTTCCAGCTCTTACGAGCCAGAAAATCTGAAAGGGAGTGATTAGGGTGAGCAGACAACCACTTATAAGCCTCTCTAACTAATAATTCCCCCGAAGGGGCCAGTCCAAATGAAGTGATCACTAGATGAAGAAGCTGACAGCAAATAAAGATGAAGAGAGTAAGCCAACTCCATAATTGAATCAAGACAATAGCCCAATAGAGGACCCAGAAACTTCTATCTAGATCTAGGAGGACCATCTCAAACAGGCTCCAAATAGTCACATACCAGATGACCAAACTTGGGAATAACAATAGGAGAAGTATTTTCAAGACTAGGAATGATTGTCAAGGGGAAATATTTCAACCATACATCATCCCAGAATTTTACTCAACAACTGTCACCCACCACCTATTTTACTGAAGGCCAGATAAGAAAGATACAAGAGGAAATGAAGTTCCAGATCCCATACCCCTTAGGAAAGGAGAGTTGTGAGAATATTTTTGAAGAGGATTACACGTCAAAATATTTTGCTTGAAATAATATGCTTCACAACTGCTTACCTTCCTACTAGAGCCTCTAGAAAAACTTACAGCCTAGATTTTAATTGAATTGAATGTTATTCCTGAAGCCCAAACCACCTTCAATCTTAGGGAAAAATATTTGATCCCAATAAACTAAGTAGAATTTATTTTTGTCCTTCTTACCACTCTAAAGGAAGGTGCACTGAATTAAGGTGATTTCCTTTACCATTGAAGATGGAATTTTGAATAAAGACATGAAGTACGTAGGAATGGCTTGTAGAGAGGTTTTAACTAGAAGAGCACGACCAACCAAAGAGAGACATCTACTCTTCCAAGATGTAAGCTTCTATTGAGTCTATTCTACCACTAGTTTCCAATTATCCTTCCTGGCTTTGCCATTAATTAAAGGCATTCCTGGGTAGGAGCCAGAAAATGAGCTAGTAGGAAATTCAAGAATAGTAGCCAACCTTTGCTGGAGACGGGGAGCACTGTAATGTCCCCATTTCTAAAGACTCTTAGCCTATACTTCCCCGTGGGCTTCAGGATGTTACAAGGGAAACATTTTTATTAAATAATTAAATATTATTACATGGAGCAATAATTATTTAATTATGAAGATTATTTAATTTAATTCCCAAAATATAAAAAATTAAATGGGAAATTAATTAAATAAATATTTAGGTGGCTTTTATTGATAAAATCACCCTTTGAAAAGGGGACGCCACACCTAGGGAAAACAAACTGCTTTTATTTAATAATTTCCCTCTCCTAGGGATTTCAAATTTTGTGCCTCCTTGCTTATAAAAGGAGTGCTAGGATCATTATTATTATTATGTTATGATGATATTTATTTTATGCTCCATGCTTGGAGTTGGGATGCATGCCCATTGATGCTTGCTCTCTCTCTCTTGCATGGGAGGTGGTATTGAGTTGGTTCTAAGATTCAATTGAAGTAATTATTTTTGAGACCCATGTTTTTGGCTTTGGCAAGTATTTGATTAAATTTGCAAGTGAAAATCTGCCTTTTTCTATTGTAGCGATGTCACTGTAGCAGTTGGGTTTTCGTGATCAAATTGAAGTATTTTCTATGTGCTTTGCAAATCGATTGATTGTTGTGTTTCATTCCTAGCCCTAGCAACTTCTCATGGTGTTTTGTGGACTATTTTTGTAGCATTATTTTATGTGAATCGATTAGTTGGTTGCATGATATTATCTTCTTTTTACAACGACTTATTCAAGCAAACTATTTAATGTATCTCGCTAAACCCTAGGGAATTACATCCATTGTTTGGTGACTGGTTTTTAGAGTAAAATTGTGTGCAAACTGATAGTGATTTCTCTTAGTAAGTATTCTTCTCTATTGGCTGCTCATTCCCATTCTTGGTGACTTGGTTTTTACATGATTGTTTGGTGTTTTGAAGGTCTAAGTGACATGGAGCTGTATAGGGGTAATAATATGAGTTATATACATGATTTAACCATCATTTAGCAGTGATTCCAATGTCTTCTTGGTGACTGATATATCCTAGTTTGAGTGGTCTGTAGTTACAAGTTATTGAGGTGATGTAAATACTCTTATTGCAGATTTAGTTATGAGATATTTCTAAGTTCTCATCAAGTGAATTGATTGGGGTTTAGCATACATTCTAAATGCTCTTAATGCGGCGATATATCTGAGGGCTTTAAATCTAAGTTGATGTGCATTTTCCCTTTGTTTGAAATTTATCCTTGTGGCTAGTCTATCCCAAGATTAATGAACTAATTATTGCATGGTTCTATGTTGTTCAGGAGTCTTTTATAACAGCAAATTGTATGAGGTGATGTGAATAAAATATTAAATACTCCCTGACATTAAAACCAATGCTTATTTGATTGATAAATGAATCCCTTGTGTAGAGATCAATGTGTGAGTTTATTGCAGTAGTTTGTATTCAGTATATTACAGCGTATTTGGTGTAATTACTTGAGCTATTTGATAGAAGCCATTAAACCCCTTTATTGGGTTTATTGAGTCATCTACTCAACTAGTATTAGTAGTTTGACTGAGTTTAGCTATTTACAGTTGAGTGGTGTATTGGAAGGTTGTTGATTTGCCTAATTTCTATTGAACTCATAAGGGGGATATCACAGGCACATTAAAAAATAAATTTTTGATTTAACTTTACTAACCATTTAACTAGTAGCTACTTCACAATCTTCAATTTTTTTTTGGTAATTTGAGGCATGCTCCATTGTGGGATTGCCTAGAAGGGGTGTGTCATTCATAAAAAGTAGGTTGGATAGAGTCTCAATACGTGAGGAAATTATAAGCCCCTTGAGACACCCAGAATTAACTTGATTGTAAATTTGTTCTACCCAAACTTTTGGCTACCAAAACAAATAAAAAAGGGGAAAGAGGGTCACCCTTCCTATGACCATGAGAAGATGAGAATCTTCCAGATGAAATACCATTAATCAGAACTGAGAAGGAAGGAGAGGAGAAGCAGGATTTGATCAAAGAGATCCAATTCTCAAGAAATCTGAACCTTTGAAGAACCAATTTCAGAAAAGACCAATTAATTTTGTCGAAGGCTTTCATCATATCAAGTTTTATAAGCATCCCAAGATTTTTACTGTGATTGAGTGAATGGACCACTTCATGAGCAATGGAAATTCCATTTGGAATTTTCCTACCCTTCACTAACCCATTCTAACTATATGATATCATCTTATCCATTAATCCTTTCAATCTATTTACCAAAACTTTGGAAACAATCTTATAAATAGCGTTATATAGAGAAATAGGCCTAAAATCATCGAAGTAACCCAGAGAGGCCTTTTTTGGAATTAGAGAAATAAAAGTAGGATTCCATTCCCGCATAACAAATTTTATTTTCCTACATTCCTTAACTACTTCCCATACATCATTTTCAACAATGTGCCAATTTTTGTAAAAAAATCCAATTTGAAAACTTTCTAGCCTAGGGGCCTTATATGCACCTAAATGAAAGATTGCACTCTTCACTTCCTCTTCTGAGATAGTTCTCTTTAGTGCAGATCCTTCATCCTCAGAGACCAAATTTGGGATGTTTTGCAAAAAAAATATGCGGCTACAGGGTTAAATTCACTCCCATTATTAAGAAAATCCTTGAAGAAATTAAAACTCCTTCCGATCTTAATTCCTTGATATCCAATGGGAATGGCTATCCTGAGGGAAGGGAGACTTGTTCAATATAATTATAGTTCCTTCTGATTTTTGTAGAGAGATGATTTTTTTTGTATTCCTATTGCCTTCCTTCAGCCAGCTAACTCTAGATTTCTGTTTCCAGAAAACCTCTTTCATTTTTAAAATCTGATTCTACTTATCCACATGAAATTTCTCAATTTCCAGTAGTAAATTAGAAGCCCCATCCCTAAGAATAACTTCTTGGATAGCTTGAAGATATGTAGTGCAAACCTTAGCTTTCTTTTCCGCTAAATTCCCAAAGGATTCTCTATTCCAGGCCTTGGCCTTAGCTTTTACATGCTACAATTTTTTGAGAAGTCTGAAACACTTGCATCCAGGGACTTTGATCTTCCACCATTCAGAAATATTCTCTTCAAAGGAAGGGTCAAGGAACCACATGAAATCCATTTAAAATGGAAAACCCACTAGATTTGTCTTTGGATATACGGAAATAGAAACAAGGTAATGGTTTGAGCTGGATAAGAGCTAAACTGAGGATGAGAACTGATAGTTTTCCCAACTCCATTCCGAGATAATTAGGAATCTATCCAATCTTTCTGTAATGACACCAAAATTTGAGCGTTGATTGGACCAAGTAAAGATACCATTTTTGGGGACCACATCAATTAATGTCATATTACAGCAAAAGTGATTAAAATCATAAGAACTTACCGAGATGGCTATGTTTCCTCCTTTATTTTTGTCAAGGTTAAGGATGGCATTGAAATCACCAACTACAATCCATTTCCCATCGAATTGATTTCTAAGGGATTCCAAGGCATTCCAACAATCTCCTTTTTCCTGAACTCCCATAGGCCCATACACATTTGAGACCACAAACGAGGCACCAGAAAGGAGATTGATAAATTCCATATTGATTCCTTGTGGATATTTTGAAATTAGTTGGCTTTTGAAAAGCTTTGGGTTCCACAAAGTTATAATTCCCCCAGAAACTCCTTTTGAGCCAATTGTCTCTTAGCAACAAAAGGGCCAAAAAAATTAAAAGTAGCCAAAACTTAGGTATTTGATAATTTTAAGAAAATTGAAGAAGCAGTATGATCTTAGATTCCTTAACTTAGCACAACCGCTTATCCATGTTAGATATGGCGTCAGGGGATTTTAGTCCCATGAAAGTATCTGAAAGATTGAATGTGTCAATTACTACCTACAAGTGTAAGTGGACCCCTGAGAAAATCACGCTCAAGGTGCTTTGTTGATACCTAACTGTGCACAATTTAGATTTAAATGAAAATCAGCTTTAGTTACAAAATAATGGAGCAAAGTTCAAGAGTTTGTTAGGCAGTGATACTAAGGCCAGTATCTGGTTGTTTTTTGGATTGAAATCCTGGTTGAATTCCTTTTGAGTTGATGTGACGCTAGGGAAGTTTGCTTGGTTAACACCAGACTAGCAATCCGGAGTTTCTATGCCATTTCTTGGATAAGCTTGCAAATAAGGTTTGCACATCAACCCCATTATTTTCAAATTCATCTAGGGGAGGTATGCAACCAAAAATTCTCATCTCAAAATTTGGGCTTCAATGTTAGATGATCCATTTTTAAAGACTTTCAAGTCAATAGCTAAGTCTTTGGCAATCAAAAGATTGTTTTACTTTAAAATAAGTAGCTCTTCTAGAAAATTGATCCTTCTTTATTTTGTCCATTCGTTAGAAGAATCTTTCCAACTTGATCCTTCAATGTGAGAATGTATTTGGTAAGGAGCATCAACCTCATGTTTGGGAGTCCTTATCATTATCATTTGATACATGTTATTGACAAATTAGGTATGGATAAGTTCTTCATGGTATCCGATAATGGGAATCTTCGCTATTTCCTATCTGAGAATCATGTTGGTTGACTATAGTGGAAAATTCAGATTAGATTTCCTTCCAAAGGTTATGGTCGTAATGGCAATCCTATATGCTTATAGCTAAATTTCATTAAAAAGATAGAATTTGGATAGGGGAGCACATTCACACACCAAATTAATTTGGAATTTAGGTGTGATGAGTAATTGATGGGTGCGAGAACATTGTGTAATGGATGGAAAGTGGTTCTAGATGTCAACAATAACTACAACTACAAATCTAAACACATGAGGAAAAGAATTCACTTCTAATTGCACATGCCCATTGATTCCAAAACAATAAACTATAAATGAGGGAGAATGCGAAAACGCGAAGCACGAGGATCATGCAGGATGGGATGAACATCGACCGAGTTGCGTGTCCGACAATGAGACGAGGTCTCATGGAGAGCGAGCATCAACCAAGGTGCATGCAAAGATTCGAAAGGGGAAAATCTCATTAACCTTCTCATAGATTTGAAGGGCGGTGTACATATAAAGGGTGTTGTGTAACCCCCAATGCCTACAATCATGACCTCTCAAGTGGAGAAGGGGAGTTATATTCCTAGAACAGAAAGTAACTCCCTATGACTGTGTGACACACTAACGCGTAAGGAATATCATGATGACCCCTAAATGACACCTAGACCTATGACCTCACCTAAGTGAGATGACTTGCCACATGGCGTGGAAAATGACTCACACCAACACCCCCTTCATCATAACTTAGGATGAGGCAGAAAGTCATAAAAGAAAAATGGGTCCCGACACTGAAGCTTGATGAGGTACCCATGCACAACAAGGGTCTTAAGCAATGGAGGAAAACCCAATGGGAAAAAACATCCACCACAAGAGATGAAAACACACTCTTTAATCTAAGAAAGATGCCAAAAATGGGTCTCAGCCATTCAGGAGCCTAATAAGGTACCCATGTAAAAAAGGGCAATCTCTTAGAAAAAAGAAGAAGAGAGGAGAAGAGGGAGACAAGAGGAACGTAGAAGATGCCATGAACAAATATGAACTCGGCAACTCTAGGAAGTCTCCCAGAAGAGTGTCAATGACGTGGTCCTATGCCTTTGGACTGAAGAAGAGCCACCCACACCAAACTGAATGCCTGCCCTTAATAAGGACAAAATTGGAGTGCTGGAAGTTCGCCCACCCCGTGAAGGAAATCGAAGGTAGCAACACAAAGAGATTTGAATTTGGTTCACGGAAGTGTGACATAGGTCTAACAATGGAGTGCCAAGGAACCAAAGGTAATGCCACGAGCACAGAACTGTCAGAATGTGAAAGAGGAACATCCGCCGGAAGGATGCCCGAATGATGTGAAGGCAATGCAACAACCCGCACAAAAAAGGAGGATCCACAAGCAAGGGTGGATCAATGATGGTCTCTTGAAATGTGGAAGTGATAAGAGTCCTATAAGGGGCACTCCCAACAATGGAGATGAAGGACTCCTCTGAAATACGTGTAGAAGGATGAGGAACATGTACTGCATCACAAGTAGGGATTGCGAGAAGACGACCAAGGTTAGGTAGATACTCCTCCCAATGAGGGGGCTCGACAAACATAAGAGTGATGTCGGACATGTATAAGTCATCCATGCATGAAGGAAGAGGAGTGGAAGGGGCCTCACACACTGGAAGTGGAAAGAAGGCTAGTGCAATGATTGTATAAGGCTGAGAATAGGACTGCTCGATGTTTGATGGGATGTGGGATGTGTCGACATACTCTAGAAAGGTGAGAGGAGGAAATGAGTCATCTGTAGTACTCTCGACATCAGAACTGGGTGCACAATCCTCGTCATCAGAAGTAGAACCAAACGAGTCTATGCTAGCAGAACTACCATCACATGAAGAAATGGAGGAGACAACTGAATCAACAGTAGCAACAATGATTGTAGTATGTGAAGGGTCTCCATAGAGGGACTCAAGAATGCTCCAGACATGGTGAGGTGGATTTAAGTCTTCCACGTGAAACCAGAGAGATCTAGAGACATGCATCATCATGTGACCAAAGACATGGTCGCAAGTGTCAAGAAAGTCATATAGATGACGATGATCAACAGATGCAGGAACTGGCCCAAGCAAGACGGGTAAAAGACCATCGTGGGTGAAGTAACGTTCCATGGAAGCACGCCAAGCTGAATAGTTCCCTCTCCCGGTGAGAAGTCATCTTGGCTTGAAGGAAACTAAGGATTTATAGGATCCCCCCTTGAAAAACAACCATCGCCATTATATTTGAAGTGAAAAATCTCCCCAGATTCAGAGGGGGAAGGTGACCCCGGACCTCGCCCTCCATCTTCGACAAGCGTAAGAGGGTATTAAATAAGCCAAAATACAGCCTATAACTATTACAATGCCATGAATTGAAAAGAATGTTTTGTTTTAAGCCATAAAACATTAAAAAAAGGGCTGAGAGGGGGCCCACGTTGGAAGGCCAAGGCGTTGAACCTGTTGTTTTTAACGCCAAGTTGAGTTAATGTGGTGTCCACGTGGTGAGCTAGTGTTGATTATACGCTGGAGCAGGTTACTGGAGGTTACTAGAGGTGCTGCAGGTTGCCACGTGCCAATGTAGAGGTGTGGTAGTCACCAAGAAACCCAAACAACGCCAATACTGAGCAAAAAACCTTCCATGTAGGTGTAACCACTGAGTTTGAACCAAAAAACGTTTTTTTTTTCAATTCAAAAAATGCAAGTCTGAAACACTGAGGGAGCTGCTACAGGCATGTGGGAGGTTGCTAGAGGTGTTGGGAGCAGGTGTGGCAGGATGCACAAGTGGGAGGAGCCGTTTGAAGACCCAAAACGCCCAAAAAACACCCAAAAATGCTAAAAAACACCCCAAAAATGTTTCAAGCAAAGACTGAGCTGTTGAATATGATGTTGCAGGTTGCAGGTTGCTGGACATGTGTAAAACAATCGCTGGAGGTTCTGGGAGCATGTGTTGCAGGTTTGCACAAGCTGGAGGAGCCGTTTGAAGACCCAAAACACCAAAAAATGCCCAAAAACAACTGAGCAAAGTAAAAAAACATTTTTCCAATGGAAGAGGATGCTGGAGGAGCCGTTTGAAGGGAACAAGGTAGGTTTGATTCCTCCTTAGACCTGAACATAACCTGTAACAAGCAAGAAGTACACAAATAACCCAAAAAGACAACCACTAGAATCTCAAAAAACACCATAAACTCGAACAACAACCCAAACAAACCACGATCAAACCTGAACGGAAGTATAAATGTTTGAATAAATGTAAGAAGAGCACAACTGGAATATCCATTATGAAACACGTTGAGAGAGATCTGTATATCATGCTGGAAGCCAAAAAACACACACAGAAACGCCAATGAGTGCACGGATCCACAAGATCCGCTCTGATACCATGAAAGAGGGTTTGAAAACCCGCAAGCGAGGATCACGAGGGACGACGTGCACATCAACAGACGTGTGAACGATAGCGTGAAGAGATCTTGGGAGTAGTGAGCATCAACCGAATGTGCATGCAAAGATTCGACAAACAGGCAGAACCTGGTTAATCCATAAAACTCTCCTCTATCTCATAGATCAAATGGGGTGTACATATAGGAGGTGCTGAGTAACGCCCAGTGCTGCAATCATGACAACTCAAGTGGAGAGGGGGAGTTACATTCCCAGAATAGAAGTGTAACTCCCAATGACGCATATGACGCACTGACGCACTGACGTGCTGACGCACTTACGCGTAAGGGAATCTCATAATGACCCCTAAATGACACATGGACCTACGATCTCACCTAACCGAGATGACTCACCTAATGATGTGGAAAATAACACACCCCAAAATTTCAAATGGAGCTTGTAAAGATGAATCCACAAAGGGACAATCCTTACCAGTTCCTTTGATGGATTGAATAAAGGCGACTACAACCTTAGATAAAGGCCCGAGTTCTTGTAAAACCATGGACCACTAGAGAAAATATTTTTACGGTCCTTAGATGTTGCAAAGGTGGCTTGAAAGTATCCTTTCGTAAGAAATCTCACCATCATACATAGAACCAAGCCCCAATGCTTTCCAATCCAAAAAATCATATCTTCATGTGAAGGCCAAGACCCAATGAATTTGCAAATGAGGGCTCTTTTCTCCATTTGATCTTGGTAACCTTTTAGAGACTCCTCCTTGATTTCCACCATTTTAGGGGTTTTAGCCACTTCGATGAAAAGATTGCTGATCTTGATTATCCAATCTTCCAGCTCCCTGCCAATTTCAGTCTCATCTTGGTTTGAAGGAAACTCAAGATTTATGGGAGCGCCCCTTGAAAGACAACCATCGCCATTAGATTTGAAGTGAAAAATCTCCCCAGATTCAGAGGAGGAAGGTGACCCATCACTTGAATTGGTGGAGGGATTGGTCCCTGAAGATTTTGGATTATTCTTTAGACCTAGCAGAATAACATTTGCTCTAGTGAGGGGACAAAAAATTTCAAATTTAAAAATTGGTGGGAAATTGTTTCGGTATCTCCTTCTGCCTCGATACCAAGAGTTTGGATTAGCAACATCATTTTTGAACCCCGAGTCCTGCACCTGGCAGTTAGGGAAAAATATATCATTGTCAATCTCTTGGTCTCTGCTCAATAATTTCCCCCATGGATAACGACTCCAAAATATTTTGGATTTTGTATCACCTCTGCCACTTTCACTGTATCCGTAGCCCTCGACTCCTCTACTCCCTACTTTGTGACTTTTGCAAAATTCACGCCCTTCACATCCTTTTCTCACCATCTGTTGTATTTGAAAATATTTTCGAAGTTTCATTCACTTTCCCCTTTGAAGACCTATTATTCCTCCATGGGAATGGAACATCTATTTTATAGTCATAGGTCTAACATAGTACTTTGAATTGAAACAAAAATTGATCTAGATATTCAAATGCTATTATTATGAAAATAAGTAGAATAGATGGGGAAATATTTTTCATAGGGGAATCCTCTTATTCATTCAAAACTATGGGGTATGAGAATTTTTTATGGTTTCTTTGATTATTCCCATTCCGTTGGTTATCCCTATTCCTTGGGTTTTTCATATTTCCATGTTCATCATCCATCCATTCTCCCCAATGAATATTGTAAATATTTAGTTTCAAGTTTACAAATATATATGGGATAGGAGATAAATTTTTGAATTATGATCCCAATCTTTTCCTTCTGAATAAAGGGTATCTCTCTTATCTTTTGTTGATTATGATTCTTGGGCCAAGAGAGTTGTCAAGTGATCCCACTAGGGAATTAAATTCTTCTCCTTCGAAAGGTGATAAGTCCCTAAGAAATTCTTTTTGTTCACTTGCAACTTATAATTTACTTTTTGCTCTAGTTTTGGGGTTGTTTGGAGGAAATATTCCCTTTGAGTCTTTGGGTTTGTTCATATATTTAAGTTTCTACTACTGAGTCAAAAGACTATCAATCTCTTACCAAATAGGTACTATTAACACTTCGTGTTCCCTGGAAACAATTCCACAATGACGAGTGTTGTTGTAGGTGTATAAACTCACTGTTAATTCAAAAAGTTATTAAAGTATCAATCTATGGAAATGTCTGATGGAAATCTACAATAGTACTAAGGTGCTTTGATCCTAGTTAATTGTCCAAAAAGTGATCTGGTTTGCAAAATAGAAATCACAACTTAAAATTATAAATGCAACTTGTAAAAATAGTTCACACAATTGTTTATAACTCACACACTTTTCACTCCAAATTCAAAGAATGAAATCAAATCTTATTCTAATTGTCATTGAAAATCAACACTATTGTTATGAGGAAAAACACTCTTGCTTGGAAAAAAACATTCTTTCTTGAAAGAAAAACACTCTTGCTTGAAAATAAAAAGAAACAATTTTCTTTTTCTTTTTCTTTTACCTATAGGTTACTCACTCCTAAAATATTTCACTCATTAATATCCAAATTGAAATAAATTGGAAATAATGACATAAAATTACCAACTATAAATTCCAACCTTTTTAAGATAGATCAGGCCCAACTCTTCGTTGAAGGAGGATGATATGCTTTGGGATTTATAGAAAATTTGACAACTCCATTTCTTTATTCAAAATCAAAATGATAGTACATACTTAATCTGATAACATAGTCCTATGTTCTTGAAAGCAAAATTTGTCCCCCGTCTAATATGGTGGATTATGTAATGCCCTGCCCCGGGACACCAGAAAACACTACCAAAATAAGACTAAATATTTGGGTGATTTTAAAAAAAAAGGAATTACTAAACAATACTAACACGATTCCCATTATTATTTATTTTAAACTAAATTGATTTACCCAATTACTTAATCACTAGCCCAAAATAACTTTATTTATTTAATTTCTATTAAGTTTACTAGGGACACCCTAATAAGAGTCTACACCTCTTTTAAACTAATTATATTTCCCCCTTTTTATCTTATTCACCCCCACACACCTCCTAACGTTATTTCCCATTCACATTAAAATACCCTGTGACCTAAAATTAAGTAGGGTTAATTGTGGTCCCTAGGATCGAAGAGATCTAAGCCCTTGATCTAATTTTGCCCTAAGGATGCCCTAACATCCTTGTGTTCTTTTACTTTTGACCAAAACTTGTTTATTATTATTATTTTAAATATAAATATTGTTTAATATTATTTTATATACTATATATATAATGAAATATAATAGAGGTCATGATGTATCTGTTATCTCTCGAAAGTGCACCCAGCAGAGAGATGGCAGCAGGTGTTATAAGTCTGCAAAAGATCTCTCTCTCTCTCTCGTAGATACAATGGGGACACCTCAGGTCTGTGGGTATACCTATTTGGAGGTGAACCTCCGGGGTTAAAAGGTCGGTTCCTTATTGGTGTTCACTAGACTGCTTTCTAGGAGTTTTAGGGTTAGTAAGTGAATGAAAATGAAATAATTACTAAGGTGATACACCAAATTTGAATAAAGAACTTGACTTGAGTGGAATACACAACTGAATTGTGAAGAATTCTTTATGTGCATGAACCAATTTTGTACTTTCTGTAAAATGTAAGGGAAAAAAAACACTCAATTTATACTGAGGGAAAATCACAACAGTACTAGTAAGCTAACACACACAATGAAATTTAGCAGAAAATAGTAGATCTGCAGCAGCGTAAATTGACTAATTAGGGAATATTGATTCACAAGATTAATATTGGCATACACAAGACTGCAGAATAACTTGGAAAGGCAAGAGTAATTCAACACTCAGCGGGTAAAACTGGCAAAAATTGCTTCAGTACTCATATCAAAAGTTCTTCTGGGAAAAATCTCTGAAAAAATTCCCCCCCCTTTGTGCTTTGCAAGAGCACACAATATATAGCAAAAGCTCACCCCCTTCCTAAAAATAGCCTCTAGGTTGTACTCGCCCACGTATCCTAATTTTATCCTTTATTTAATAATAAATAAAGGAATAAAATAATACAAACTAAAGTACCTGATAACAATAGGCATTATCAGCCTTAGATACAATTCAGTCAAACTGCAGTTGACTATTCTATTTTTAGGAAAGAAAGATGAATAATTGCTAAATTTAAAAATTACTTGCTATGCAAGTCTTCTCTCTTTGCACATGCAAGTTCGTCATCTTCTCTGTTCTGTCCTGTTTGTGAAGGCATGCAAAATTATCTCCTGTGTATAGGAAAAAGGATGCAACCTTAGCCATATTTGTGAAAATCAAGTGAAGTGGGGACCACCTCCAAGGTATACATGTTTTCTGATTTCCTTCACTGATCTAGATAGTCACGAAAGTGACATTTGCAAATTTTGTTTGAAACCCCATGTGGGGACCACCTTTGATTTTAGATGCTGCCACATTGTGGACTTAGGCATAAGCATGTATGTAATATCAAAGGGGGCACCCTTGGCTAGCCCACCATGTATCTTTGGGTTCGCCACCTTTGGTCTTGGCACATAATACAATTTTTCCCTTTTCGGGACTTTTGGCATATATAATGATTTGCTTTGATTTTGCGGGCATGCACCATAGTTTAGACTTTGGATAGTCTTGGTGAATGATTTTTTGACTATCCACGTGGGCTGGCCCCTCTCCATGATGACTCGACCCTTTCCGTTTATAGGCGGTGGAAACTTGACCTTAGGCTTGGTTTACTTGGATTTTCACGAGCTCTACTGGCCCTTGATTTTTGCTTTGGTTTCACCGCCACCGTTGATCTTCTAACTACGGGTTAGGGTTTTGGAACCCTAGTTCGAATGCAAGTTTATACTCACGAGCTCACATTTGGTCACTTCATTTGGTTTTTCATTCTGCGGGTGAAGCCCTGGCAAAAATTTTTACCGTTCTGCATTTTTTTACGAAAGCTTGGAGATTTAGACGTTTTTGAGATTGCATAATTGTTCTTTGATCTTCGACGCCATTGTTGCTCGACTGGGCCTACATTTTTTTTATGGATTCGAAGGTATTTTAGTTGTTTTCGGTTCTGTGTTCGGCCTTTTCCTCTTTGTATATGATCTAAAGATCATTTAGATCTATTTCTTTGCTTCACTGTGATAATGACGAAACTCTGACTTATGGTTTTCTGTCTAATTTTTCGATTTGGTAGCTAATGAGCTCAACACAAGCCTTTAGAAGGAAGTTGCCACCATTTTGCTTGTTTTCTCGTACTCCCCTCGGTAAGTTCTGTTACCTGTTTCTGATAACTCTTTTCGAACTCGGGTTTTACTTTTGTAACTCTAAAACATGGAAAAATCTAGTAAAATATTCGAAATATTTGTGGGTTCAGTCTTTTTCCTTCTGAAGGGGCCTTTGAGCTCTGACTCATCATTCAAAATTTGTTAAAGCTCCTTTCTATGCATGAGTTTGATATTTTCTTGTGAACTCGGCTCGGTACTTCGAAGTGTCAACTATTTTGGTTCTTTGTTTTGATATTCAAACTCTGTTTCTTCATTTTCCTTGTAGATGAAACCCATTTTATCATAATCTTAGCTGTAGAAGCTTCTTATGCACTTGTCAAATTTGTATTGAAATTCACTCCATCCTTCCTGTAGATACATATTTGACTTGTCGTTGTAACCTAACTGCAAACTTGGCAGTTTTGTGAACCATTTTCATTTCTGTGTAGACTGGAAAAATCCAACTAGGCATTTGTAAACTTGAAAGTAGGTTCTCCATTTGTTTGCAGACCTTTCATGTTTCTTCTCCTTTTTGTAAATATATACTTGATATTTTATTGCTTCTTCAAGTAGTGAGAAACAGTAACCCTTGATTACTTGCAAGTATGAAAGAAGTGTAAAAGATTTGGGTTGCCTTGTACTTGCTTCTTGTAGATGCATACTTGTTTTTTGTGATTCACTTCTTCATTCTGAAGAGGAAAAATGCTTTGTTTCTGAGTCATTTCTTCCCTGTAGATGCATGTTTGATTTGTTGAACTCTGTTTTGGAAATCATGCTTTGATTGAATACTTGCTGAGCTTTGTAGTTTATTTCTTCAGTTGGAAGATGAATACCATCATGTATATTCTGCAGCTTTGACAGTTCACTTGGAATAATGACTTTCTGGAAATTGTATACTATTTCTTTGTTGCAAACATGATAGCATTCCATTATGTATAATGAAATAGATGCTCCTTTTTTGGAAAAAGAAGAAAATACTTAATTTCCTTTTCTGTAATGACTTTTCCTTTTTCAAAAGTCATGGTAGCAATTGTATTTCAAATTTTGCATTAAAATATCATTTCTGTTTTTCTGGAAAAGTCCATTTTGCAAGGGGAAACTCTGGCAAATTTTTTTCCAGAATCCTTCTCTCTCCAAATTCTTATGATTTAACCATTCTGAAAAAGATATAAACATCTCTCTTGCTTGTCTGATTACTTGAATGAGTTGTCTATGCCAGCTTTACTTGATACATTGCAACTTTCTGAAAATTGTGAAGTAGTTGCCCTTTGATTCACACTTGAATTTGGAAATAAAAGGAACATTAATAGCTGTATCATGATGAGAATCTGGAAAACCTGTATGTTTTGTTTGATCATGATATCAATTTTAAAAGTGACAAAACATGAATTTTCCTTGACTGTTTTACTTCCTTTTGAAGCTCAGATAGCTTAGAAAGCAATGTAGTGGCTAAAAAGCATGTGTTTTAATTCTGTTTTAAATCGAAAGTCAATTTTACAAGGGGAGACTCTGGAATAATTTTTCCATAATCCTATTTTCTCTCTCCTTTTCCAGATTTTTGATCTAGATTTTACAAAATATCTTCTTATTAGCTCATTCTGACACTTCTTTCTTCTGTAAACTATCTGAAAATGATGTTTGTGCTTCATTCAGTAGATGCATTTCTTCTTAACCAAGTAATTGATTTTCAATCAATGTTGTAACCTGTTCCTGCAAAACTCAAAAATGAGTTAGAAATAAATAGGCCTTTTGGCCTCTCTTGTATCCATGTGATTTATTTATTTTTCTTTCCTTCTTCTACAACTTTTTTTTCGAACCTCCTTCTAGTGTCACTATCTCATTTGTTTCTGTTACAAGCTGCTTCAGATTCTGCCTTTTCTTAAATTAACTCTTAGCTTCATTTGACCTCATCTTTTTACATTTACTTTATGAACTCTACCTCTTCCTTGTTGCCAGCTCATCTGTACTTCTTTCTTTCAAGTACCATTAGATACATCGAATTCAGAATTTGTATTTGCTTTAGAACATGAGTATTGGAATAACATTGTACCATGAGCTCGATTTGATAGACACTTCTCTTGTCTTGCAGGTGTTAATAAATGTAGATGGAAGCGGAAGATGGAAGAGTTGAGATGGAGATGGAAAGGCTGAGGAGTGGAGACAGAAGACAAAAAAGGCAATGATGGGTTCGTTTTTACTCCTCTACTCTTGTTCTTTAGCACATGTGGTATTCTCATTTCCATGTATATGATGAGTCACTTAGTCATATCCCATGGCTTGTGTGGGAGAGCGTATGATCTCTTATGAATAAAGCATTAAATTGAAATAATGAGTTGATTATCTCTTTCTGCATTCAGTTTTCCTTTGATTGTATAATGATGTAGGCAACTCAATTTCTCAATGAAATGAATTAACATAAGGGATAACTTGAAGTGAATCCTTGTAACTCCAGTGGATAATCATTGAATGAAACGTGTCTCTTTGCATGATTTGTGATTATCTTAGCTTCCATTCTTCGTTTTGAATCCTTTCTGCTATCTCCATTTGGACATTATTGTCACTATTTGTTTGTCAATATTTTCTTGATGGAAGTAGCAGGAAAGGAATCAATTGTAATCTTTTATGGCAGCGTAGGTAAATGAAAACTTATAAATCATAACAACTTTAATGAACATAGAGCAATAAAACTGATAGGCATCAAGATAATAATCGTGAATCTGATTTTCTGAAAACTGCCACTATGTCTGTTGTTCCAAAACTATACACCTTACATATTCTATAATCTAGTGTCTTTATCGGGATAACACAACTATCCTTTAGGGATTGTGTTCTCTTGCTAAGGATATTCGTGAGATTGCAGACTATGTGAGTTGTTATATTTTGTAACAGCACACATAGCTGCAGATTCCAATTAATCTCTTTCACAAATCAGCAATAACAAAAATAATCTAACATAAATCCTTTAGCTTAGGTATACTTCACCAAAGCTGTCCGTTGTAACGAAGTTTTGAGTTGCCCATTTTTGCACAAGTGCAAAAATTGTCAACAGTATCTTAATATATTGATTTACAACATATAATTGTATTAATATAACAATTTAAATTACTTGTTTAAGTATAATATAATTACCTTATAAAATAAAACTATATTAGGTATATAAATATATTTGAAAATTATCTTATATACCTTGTAAAAGAAATAATTATTTCAAATTATAAAAATTACAGATCTTAATTTGTTAACTTGGCAAAGTAGGGAACTTAAAAACTTTTCAATAACTATATATGATGAGATGATTTACCTATTTTGAGATTACAAAGAATGTAAAAAAGTAATTTCGGAGGAGAAGAGATGATATTTGACTAAGCTTAACACTTAATGAGAGAGGTATGAACATACTTGATTAACTTATTATATCCATTCTATTAAGTTAACAAGGAAAGAGAGTAAAACTATTTTTATTCTATTCACTAAATTACGAAAATTACAAGAAGAGATGTATTTCAAGAATGGTATTTTATTTTCAATTTGATAATATTTCAAGGTTTGACAAGAGAAGATCAACCACAAGAATAATAATATTTTAAATAAACCAACTTTCATTTCAACATGGAGTTACAACAATTTTATTTTAAAGGAATCATTCATTTTACAACCTTTCTTTTCCAATGAACTTAAGCTCCAAGTACCATTTTTCCAACATATCTGAAATATTCAAGAAGACAAATTACAAAGCTTCTTTATAAGCTTGAAGTAGATTACTCAACAAAAGTGACACAGATTTACAAATGATTCCAAATCACAAAAAGGATACTTTATAAGGCAAGGAAATTTTCAAATAGTCACATTCAGAAATTTTAAATGAGAGTGATGTCTACACAAAGGAAGAAGGAGGCAAGGAGAAACCAAAATGACGAGAGGCTCCAACCAACTTCCAACTTGAGGTCCAACTTTGAGTTTCTTTCAAAGAATCCAACTCCAAGAGAACAAGGCTTGTTTAACCACCCAACCTTTAGGCATCATTACATGCCTTTCCAAGGTTAGAAGACATGTTAGCCTCCCCCAAGCCCATGGGGGAGAGAGCTAGCTTCCACAAACCATGCACAAGATATAGGGATACATTACAACATTATATTTTCACATACAAGATAATCCAAACATTAAGAAAAATACCAAATTTTACAAACAAGGAAAGAAGGAGAAAACCATATTCTCCCTCCAAAATAGGGAAGAGAAGATGAGATATCCAAGGTGCCAAAAGTGTGGTCCTACCATAGGATGCACACAAACAATAATCTTCACAACCTCCTTATTCCTCAAAATCAACAAACCCTCTTTATTGTTCCACCCATTCGCCAAAATCCTTCTTGGGAGGATTTTCAAACCCATTGGGTTTCCTCTCCAAGAATGGGGAAGGGGGTTCAAACCATAAGAACCACCTTCCCCACCTCAAACCATATGAGGGGAGTAAAAAAATAACCTACATGGCTTGCCCATCAAGCCATGAGGTTTGAGAGGGAAAATCCCTCTCTCTTCCCCCATAAAATCCAAAATCCATCAAGCCATATGATGGATGGAGAAAAATAAAACATAAAAGCATACTCAACAATAAACACACATGAAACAAAACACCCATTTCAACATAAGCAAAGATAAGATCTAGCATAACATAAAACATAAAATGAGATCAAGGAGACTACCTCCAAAATCTCTCCAACACTCTAAGATTTTCCACTTCCTTATTCAAGCAAGCTCTAGCTCCAAAAGTCTCCAAGCACCAAGCAAAAGCTCCCCCCCCCCAAAAAAAAGTTCTCTTTCTCCCCCATGAGGGAGAATTTGAAGAGAAGCCCATAAATTTCCTCACCAATGAGGGGGTGACATGTGTCACCCCTCTCTTCCCTCCAAGTCAAAGATTCTAGAATAAAAAGAAGAAAAGATAAATTTACTTTTAACACTCCTTTCCCAAAATGCCCAGAATGAAAATAAAACAAGATTGTGAAAATTTCTACAAAACACACATACTAACCCATCTTACATGGATGGTGACCAAAGGGAAGAAAAAGGGGAGGGAAACTCCCTTTATGCCTTGAAATTAATCCCCCAAGGACTTATTTTCATGCTAAGTGAACTCCCAAAATTAAAAGGGGTCACTTAAAATGCCATAAATAACCCAATTTCGGGTTTGGCACATTTGGGCACAAGAGTAGAGGATGTGGGGCCCACCCAAGGGTTCACATGTGGCCCTAATCCTCTCTAAGTAATACACAATTACCCAAATACCAAACTTAAAGCAAGTGGGGACCATTAAGTCCTCAAACCAAGTTTACTTAACAGAATAAAACATCCTAAACAAGATTAATTTTACATGACATACTACATACAAAAGAGGGTCACTCATGGTGCCCAAAATAATGAAATCTAATACTAAGGCCTCATACAACTAACATGGTTATGGCTTAGCCCCGTGGTCTGCTTGTGCATAATTTGCGTAGCCACCCTAAAACCCATGTCCTCTTGTGACCTACCACCTTCACACTCAATGCACACATTAAACACACTTATCCGATACAATGTAAATCAACTACTCAATAAGTGATCAATGAAATCTATGCTATCATATCATCATCATGGAATCATAAATGCAATGACATGTATAATTACACACAATTTACCATGAGTTAGCCATAGAGATAAACATAAATGACATACAACCATAAAATCCAGACATGTGACTAAACTAAGTATCCAACATATATCAATTAGGTCCAAACATCATCACAATAAGTTAGTATCCGCAACATCAAATGAAAAAGTGTCAACATACTAGTCAAGTCAAATTGGCGCTACGCGCCCAAATCTCCATACATATCCAAGAAGGTCAAATATCATAACATAATATCCAAAATATATAAAATCCCTTCCAAATCATGTCTATGAATAAAGAAGTCAACAGATAACTGAGGCTATCAAAATGTGCGCACTACATATTATTATCTATACAATCTAATCTCTAACTAATTTTCTAAATACTAACTTCAGATCATAAAAACATAAATACATCCCTATAATATATGGATTATTAAAAATTCATGGGGTAAATAGAAACAAGAAATCCTTAAAATAAAGCTTCAGCCTAAGGGAAATCTCGCCTAGTCAATCTAGGAAAGCTTGGCACATAGATTAGGACACCATTTTTAATAATACTAATTTAGTAATTACTAAAAAATAACAGTTACTATATATGGTTGTAGAACACAAAAAAAAATGCTTCACATCACGATTGAAATTGGATATTATTGTTCTCCAAAGTGATTTTGAGAACTGCATGAGTTATTGGGTGTCTTCGTTGAATAAGGAATCTCATGAGATTATTAGAGAATCTCCATATCTTAATACAACATCTCCAAAGCTTAATAGAGCATCTCCTGAGCTTAGTAGAACATATCCGAATTTGGAATAGGACATCACAACCACAACAAAATATTATTTAGAGCTAGAAATAATATGCATAGTCCTTTTTTATTACTTTTGGCTTGTATTCACACAAAATTTCCTTCTTTTGACAGTTTGGGTTAGTACAATATGACATTATGAATAATTAGAGTTCTCCAAGAATTTTACAAAATAAACTTCATATTCCCTACTTAAAAATAATCTAAAGACTTAATATTATCAATCATATCCATGGTTTTGGTTAAGATAAAGGCAAAACAGATGACAAAATCATGAGCAAAAAGATAATTTCAGGGGCTCATAGAAAATCATGCTCAGATCATCCCAAATGCATTGAATCAATAGAGGTATACCATTCATATAATGTGATATTTTCCAGATAATCCTCTTCATGACCCACTTGAATGGTGAGTATATAAAATTGCTTGGTGTATTCGTTCACACTAACTTCTCTTATTCGATTATTTTGCAACTTCTTGAACAAATCGATATGGTAATTTGTAAGCAATAATTCTGCCTTCATATTTTCCATTGATCTTTCCTAAGTCTTGATATTTTGTTTTTTCTCTACACACTCTCTCTACTTGTACATTTTACCACCAAAAGGATGTATGGACCTTCAATTTAAGAAAATAAAACATGAATATTTTGGGATCTTCCATATCCTCATATTTAAAATATTTCTCGAGTTCTGGTATCCAATCAATGAGCTCCTTTAACTCAAAAATTATAGAATAACTTGTGGTATTCAACCATAGAGCTAAAGTGGGATGACAGTCTAATCAAATAATATTTATTGACGTATCGATGCAAAGGATGCATGATAATTGAACAATTATTCTTATTCAAAAAAGACTTGAAAATCCTTCCCGCTTGTGAGTGATGTTTCGGCATCACTAGAGATAGGCTTGTACAATAGGTGTATGGTAGTTATGTGGACACTCTAGTTACATCCAAATGATATTAAAATAATTAGTGAAGGTCCTAATATAGTAAATCATCAATGTATTTTGGCTTGAGGTACTCGACATATGTTGCAAGTTATTCCTTCCACTATTGTATTCATTGGTTCTTCATATAAATCAAAACTAAAATATTTGGTCTAGCTCTAGTGATCCAATATAATGAGATCTTTTTACTCAAAAAATCTAGAACAACTTGGGGTATTAAAATCCCCTATGGTAAACAGTTACACATGAACTAAAACTAAAGGAGGATGGATATTTTTTACCTTGCGATTTCATGCCTGCTAGTTTTAAGCCTTTCATCTTGCACTTATTCTATATAGATCAGAAGCAGCTTACATCTAGTCTAGGTCAGTGAGTACATTGCTTCCATCTTGTTTTTCTTAATTATACAATATTTTCCTTAGTGTTATGTAGAGAGATCTAGAGGGTCTTGCAAGATGCATACCATACATGTTATGTCTAAGCTACTATCATTAGATTTATGGACTATCTGTGTGGTTTATCTACTTGGAGCATCACAATAGGAGTAAGTAGGAATCCTTCCCCTGTTTTAAAATGTAGTTCTGTCCTATTTATCAAAAGATATATTAATGTTTGCAGAGTACCTCTACATATTCGTACCTATGAAATTTAGATGCTAGAAAAGGTAGCTGCTAAGACAATATTCTACTTACACTCGTAAATTTTGAAGGAGGTATTGCCAGGGTGTCCTCTCGCATGCAACTCTGTCACAGCATCTACTCAATAATTTTGGTGCTAGAATATGGTTGTAACAATTTTCCTTATGGAAATCTCGACATTGAGGAATCAAGTGGAAGATTTCAAGATTTTGCTGGATGTTGATAATTTCCCTTGCATGTGAAATCAGAGATGTTGTCTCAGAAGATGGAGTTAAGTCGGTAAGGACCAAAGTTCTTGGCGGGGGATAGCAATCTAATGAGAAACCTTCTACCAGCAGGGTGAGCCTTAGGAATATATTAGGAAGATGTGGAATGGGATGAGAAATTTGAATAACAAATGAGTCATATGCACATGGGTAGAGAAGTATTACTGCCTTCAAACCAGAAACAAAATTTCTCACTGGACATAAAGTGCTCATCAAGGATGGTCTTTTGGAAGCCGGAGTGCTTCCTTACAATGAGATCTACATACAATTTGGATCCATTTGGATTCTCACTTAGAGGATATGCAGTATCTTCACTAGTTTCCAAAACATTACTGGACTGATGATTGACATTCAGCAGTATGTACCTATCTCCAATATGAAAATCCAGAGAAACATTGTAGTTCTTCTCATATGCTAATGTAAGCCACTAAAAATCACTCTTCGAAATGGTATCAGGTACAAACTACCCATGTAAGACTCTTAATATTCATAGTTTTTTCTTGAATATAATTTTCACTATAATTAATACATAGAAAGAATATGATCAATATGTTTTAATAGTAAATCATCAATATTAATCAATGGAATTGTTTCACATGAACTAGACCTAGCTTTATTATTTGCTACACTTGTTTTAATATTTTCATTTATATTACTTGTGGAGGCTTAAATGACATCAGAAGGACCAATCATTACATGTCTTCAGACTTCTGTAATATTGGTTGACCATCTCAATGATGACGCATAACTTCATGACATAAAAATAAAAATAGGTTGCGCAATATTACAATAGAGAATTATAATATTTGACATGATATTTTGTTGTAGGAAAGCTAGAAGGCTAAAGGTTTGGAGTTCATCAATGGTGTTACATAGCACTCCCTTACCAAGCTATTAATTAATCAATCATTACATAAAAGTGAGGTACATTTTTTCAGCATTGAACCATAGGCACGCCCTGTAACTTCTCCTTTTAAGTGGAATTGGTCCATCACAACAACTTAAGGTAACATTGAATATATACCGTACTTTTTATACCATTATATCCTTTGGTAGGAAAAGATATTCGAGATCCACCACATCACACAGTGCTACCCTTTGATATACATTCCATAATCCACTGTGACATTTAGCAATAGGGCAATCTTAGTGGGCATCTTTAGACAATTCACAAATCTGACATTGAGTCTATGCAGCATATGTCCATACAATAATTGTGCCTTCCCATTTTTCAATGTTTTTTGATCCTTGGTTTAGTATCAATAATCCCTAGACATAACCCTTACTATCAACAGGTGAGCTAATGACTCAAAAACACAAATCCACTTAGATAGTGTCCCTCGGTTTGATACAATTATTTTTCTCATCCTTATGATCTATGACAAGGTGTAAAGCTCGTGGTGTATAGATTAATGGCTTGAAAAAGACCATAGGCACGTTCGAGTGTCAATAATTTGCATTTATTGGAAATTGTAACAAACTCAAGTATTAGTTACGAATTCCTTCATGAACATTTTTATTCACAATGATGCAATCATCAAAGAGTGAAGATATTTTGCTAGATTTTGTAAAGATACTGTACAGACAATGTTATGCACGATCCATATAAGGATGTCAGGTTGATTCAAGCTCTGTCACATTGTAAATGAGGTATCAAGTAAAAGGTGTTAATAATCTAAGTAGGACATGGACCAATTCTATTTTCAGCATTGTGACAAGTGGCTAAAAGGAACCAACCCCAAAGTAAGCCACTATCATGATGCTTTTAAATGACCCAATAATTTATTTGTTTTTGCTACAACTAAATTTTTATTTACCAATTGTTCAAGAAAAACATTTTAATGCATACCTAATGATTATGGTGTTTTCTACTGTGTATGCAGGTACCATATGGACTTTAATAAATCCTTGACGAGCATAACAAGCACTTGATAATAGTGCATCTCTTCCTATCAATAAAGATCATTAGGTCCCGGTTATATCATGCCATGTCATGTGATCATTTTCCCACATATATAATGTATCCTCATATGATATAAGTACTATGTGTTGGAGACAAATTTCTAGGAAATAATGTCCCCCCATTTTGAAAATATTATTTTTGAGGGATGTCCTTGGATGCACATGTTTTGCACCACCCAAGAGACCTTGCATATCTTCGTACTTAAAAACAATGCCCCAATGGATTTCGGGGAAAATATAAAAAATGCGATGTTATCATGTAAGATGATACTGTTTATTTTTGTTTACCTAGCTCCTGAATCAACTCCCTAATATAGTACTTCGTGGATATTGAAGTGTTTGAAGTAATAAAAGATGATGAAAAATGATGTCTAGCATATAGATATTATATGGCACTTTGGTATGTTCACCTCAATCATATTGATGGTTGATACTAGTATAGGTGTACCCATATGATCTACCTTTGGAATAAGTTTACATCCAAATAGCCTGTAATAGTTGAAAATGATTAACAGTGCCCCTATATTTTTCCTCTATCGAAGAAAGAACAATAATATGTTGCTTCTTACTTTGCCAACTAATGGGGACAAAACTAAGATGAAAGATATAAGTTGAGGTGGATTTATAATCATCAATGTCATCAGCCAAATTTGCATTTTTATATCCAACCAAGTGAAGACTTTTCCCTACTGCATAACGAATCCCATGTCAATGTGTGCCCTGTATATAATGCAATATGAGTTTGGTAGCTTTCTAATGAATCTCATGTGGTTCCTATATAAATTTTAAAACCATGAAAAATACATTTAAAATGTCAAGGAGAGTTTGATTCAATTAAATAAGTTATCAATACAAGGTAGCATCAATAATTAGATTCAAACACTTAAGCTCAAGCTTGAATCCTGATAAAAAGGGGATTGGTGTAGGCTTACAATCAACCATATGAAATCAAGTTAAAATATAAAGAGTGTATTTGGGCTAAGCAAGAGAGATCTCAAAAGAATATTGAGTGATCTCAATCCTCATAATGTAATGTAGAAGGCCCAACTCAGTCATAGAAAACCTGTCATGTAGAGTAGATTTCACCTTGTTAATGATATATGTATAACTACATGTGAGGATCAAAGCATCAAAATAAAGGAAAAGAATAAAATGAAAGCCATCTTGTCTTAGAATGTAGACATTTGGATCTGATTAGCACCTCACAAATCTAAGTGATAGAAGAAAGGATTCCATCTTAGCATACCAGGTCTAAGGGGCATGTCTGAGGCCATAAAGTAACTTCCTCAATCTGCACACCAAAGAAGAAACTTGAGTGAACCCTTGTGGTTTCTCTATGTAAATTTCCTCTTGTAGATCCTCTTGAAGAAAATAACTCTTCACATCCATTTGATGTACAACCCAATTGTGAGTTGTAGCAATGGAAAGTGTCAAGCGAATGGAGTTCATCTTAGCAACAGGTGTAAGGGTCTCAGTGTAGTCAATGCCTGGAACTTGCAAAAAACCTTTGGCCACAAGACGTGCTTTATATTTTTCAATTGTCCCATCTATTGCTAGTTTTATTTGATATATATACTTACATCGAACCAATTTCCTTCCCTAGGAAGGGGAACAAGGTACCGTGTTTTATTGCTCATTAAGGAGTTATAATCTTCCTCTATTGTTGAATCCCATTCAACAATACCTGATGCCTCGTGAAAAGATTGTGGATTGGAAGAAAGAGAAATGTAGACATATGAAGGATCCCCTACATAAGTATCTGCAGACTATAGAGTGTTTCAAACCCACATAATAAATGAAGAGCATACATGAGTATAATCTTCAACAACTGAAGGTAACCTATAAAATGGTCGTGGAGAAGTAGAATCATCTGAATCCACTATGGAGGAAATAAGAGGAGTGTGATTATTTAATTTAGGATGGGAATCCTCAAAATGAACACTCCTTTGAATGAAAAGCTCATGTGTTTCTGGATCCAAGATCCTTTACTCATTTATATTATCAGGATAAAAAATAAATATGTAAGGCCAAATTTGAGGTGTCAAATCCTTATGTTTCTCTTATGTATTCCATGTAAAACCAAGGGAGCTAAAAACTATGAAGTTATATACATCTGATTTACGACCAAACCAAGCTTCAAAAGGATTCATTCCCTTCAAATATTTATGAGGAACCTGGTTCTAAATATATGCAACACGGTTAATGGCTTCGGCGCAAAAAAGTGGAGCTAGAGAATGAGCATGAATTATATAATCAGCCATCTCCTCTAATATCATATTCATTCATTCAAAAACACCATTTTGTTGTGGTGTGTAAAAAATTAAATGTTGAAGATCAATCCCCTCAAGAGTGCAAAATTTCTCAAACCAATTCACATATTCTCGACCATTATCAGTGCGAAGAATCTTGACATATAATTTTTAGATTACTTCTCATCCTATACCTTGAATTCTAGAAAACCACTCAAATACTTCACTCTTATGATGAAGAAATTACGTGCCCAAGTATATATGGAATATTCATTAATAAATGTGAGTACACAACAAGTCTTGCTAAAAGACAAGATTGGAAAAGGACCCATAAGATCACTATAAACCAATTCAAGGACTTGAGAAGCCCTCCACGATTTTCCTTTGTCAAATTTCTCTTATGGATGCTTTTCAATGATGCAACCTGAACACACACCATTTGAAAAAAAAATATTTGAGGAAGCCTCTTGACCATATTCTGCTTGCTAAGTTGCTGAAGATGGCGGTAGATTAAATGGCCAAACCGTGCATGCCAAATTTTATGCACTAAATTTGTATGTGTGAGTAATATTGTAGAGGGAGATTGAGGCACAAAATGCGAGAAATCATATAAATGTAAGGCATGATTTTCTTTCCTTGTGGAAACCAAGGCATTGTCCTTATGATCTCAAATATGAATTGAATCAAGTAAAAAATCAAATTTCCTCTCATTCCCAAGATGAGTGATTTGGTATATAGATAGAAGGTTGGCACAAAAATTAGGTATACAAAAAACATCATCGATGTGTCCTCCATCCATATCAACTAAACCTTTCCCTAAAACTTCCACTTGTGTATGGTAACCTACAAGAATATGAGAACTGAAGATGTCTCGATTGAAAAAAATACCCTTAATTACAACCCATATGATGTGTTGCTCGTGATTCAATAATCCATTGATATGAAGAACTTGCAACTACCACTAGTGCTTTTCATTTTCCTTTTGAAGAGGATGAAGAAAGAGACACATCCTTTGATTGGGATGTAGGAAAATTCATATTATTTTTCTTAAGAAGATGCTTTAACTCATCAGTTTTCTTAACATGACAATGGTGCTCATCATGTCCAAGTTTCCTACAATATGAACAATATAGTTTCTTCTTTTTCTTAAAACCCCTATCTTTTGAGAGAATTTGGAATTTCCATGAGTGGGTTTGAAATATCCTTGAATGGGTTTAATAAATTGTTCTTGATCTTTTGTGGTTTGGGCTTTTACAACTATGGTTTTTACTATACCATTTTGAATAATTTGGTTGACTTGCCACCAAATCTTGAGACTTGGATGGCTTGAGAATGTCTATTCTGAGAAGCTTGGTTTGCTCAAACAGTAACATTTCTGTAAATAAATCAAAAGAGGGCATAATATATGTCATTCCCATAGTAAACCTATGAGTATAAAAACTTGAAACAAATGTTGCATACTTTGAAGAAAGCTTTCCTAGGACATTGAATACAAGTTGAGCATCCTTCTTTTCAATACCACATTCCTTGAGGTGTGCTTGAAGTTCATTGACCTTATCAACATAATCTTATATTTTTTCAAAAATATTTTGGATCAAGGTTAGTAAGATTAGTATCCAAGTGATATCCTCTAACATCATCCGTTTGACCATATGAATGTTGCAATTTGTCACATGCCTCCTTATGGGTTTTACACTTATCAATATAGAAAAGAAGATCAAAAGATACAAAGGCGCGTAAATATCCAATTTCCTTAGTGTTTTCTATCATCCAAGATACTTTATCCTTAGCATCACTAGGTTCATAAATTGACTCATCAAAATAATGTGAAAAACATTTACCCATTAGTGCACTCCATGCATGTGATTTCCATGTTGCATAGTTATCATGAGTTAATAAAGGAAACTTAGGATGACCATTATGAATGTAAGAAAGAGAAAAAAGGAAATCTAGAGAATAATCAATCACACAACACAATTTAATTGCCCCCACTCCACTCAACCAAAGAACCCCCCTGAAAAATTACAAATTTGGTACTTTACAAAATAGTTCATTTACAAAGGAGATGAAGCAGAAAGTCACCTTGTTTTCACTTAAAAAGCACTAAAATTAACTAAATACAATGCTAAATGTTATATAATCACAAAAAATATGTAATCCAACATTTTTTTAGGGGTTAAAAAATTCTTCTAAAAAATCTTGAAAAAACCTTCAAAATTGCCTTCCCCGGGCAAAAATTAAGCATAAAATTACTTTTAAAGGCTCTAAAAAACTAACTTGTAGTTAAAAATCAGTAATTAATGTCCAAAAGGAAAAAAATACCTTTCTTGGGTTTGTGGAGACTCGACCCTACACCTCCAAGCAACCAATGCTTTCAAATGGCTTTGAAAATCAATTTGCCAAGCTTCTTGGGTGAGAATAAAAGACAATAATAACAAGTCAAACTAGTTTGACCACCCAGAAAATGACAAAAAATCCTTACCATGTGTTATAGAAGAGGGGAAATGTTTTAACCTTGTACCTTTTCATTCCCAAACACTGTCAACCAACCAACTTTCTCAAAGAGCCTTGGGTGCATGTGAAAGCTAGTAACTTGCATTTAACTTTGTTTCGGGCGTGCGCATGTTAAAACCACTTCCCAAGTGGTTTTTAATTTCCTATAGAGGTAAAAACATGCAAAAAAACTTTCAGATCTGATCTAAGAAATATTTTTGAATCCTTTTCCTTCAAATATACTTCTTAATATTAAAGTTTTAAGATATATTATGCAAGAAAAGCCCAAAAAAACAAGTTTATGATGCCACACATGTGGATATGGATGGAAATGGCATGGAAACCAACATGAGTAAAATTTTCAATCCTTTTCTAGTATATTGAATGTGTATAAGGCCCTGTAATGCTATTTTAGATCTCAAAAGCTTCAAAAAAACACTTGAAAAAGGCTTTTAAAACACCACAAAATACCCAATTTGGGCACACACATGCGGGAAGGTGTATTAGAACAGATGTTTATGGCTGGAAAATGGTGTTTTATAAGAAAACCAACAAATAATTTTAGATCTGGTGAGTTTTTAAGATCATAAAATGGTGCAATTTGATCAAAAAACCTTGCTAACCATGAAACTAGCCTTCCTTCAAAACATTCCAAGAGTAGTAGAACAACCTACACATGTGTACATCCTTAGAAAAATATGAATCTGAATTTTTAATACAGATTATTGCAAAAAATTAAAGGTCCCTTACAAAATATTTGGTCTTTTAGAGCCAAAAATTTGAAAATTGCCAAAAAAAAATTAATTTAAAAAGGCTAGTTTTATGAGAAACAAAATCTAGATCTTGAATAATATAGAATTATTTTGAAAAATAAAACCATCATATGGGAGGATGAGGTCAAAAAAATTGAAAAAAAAATCTAGATATCCTTTTCTGTTCTAATTCTCAAGATCCCTGATTCGGGCGAGCAAAGAGCATACTAGGAAACTAGGTGGATCTACAAAAAATTAACTCTTGATTATCAAATGCAAACAAGAAAATGGAGGAAATTTAGTTGAAATCACCACAAACCCTACTGTGATACCATGTTATATTGTAGTAGGATCAAGATTAGTGATGAAGTAACACAAACACAAAGATCCTCAATGCCGCATAATCAAAGAGTCAAGAGAGTTTGCAAGAATGATATTCAAATGATCAAAATGCTAGATGATCATATAAAGATCTAATATTCAAGCTCTATCACATTACAAATGAGGTGTAAGGGGGTTCAATATACAGGAAGGACCTCACCCAAGATACAATAGGATTGTGACAAGTGTCACGATCTTATGGAGTGAAACAAAACCTACCTAACCACTCATAAAAAGACAAAAATGGAATAAACAACAAAGTAAGCCACATAGTTAAGTGTGAAAAGGACCCACCAATAAACTGACTTGGTAAAACCCCTTTTCACATTGGTAGTAGGAAAAACACATATGCAACCTAAGAAAACATAACCTATGTGTAGGAAAAACCATATGGTTTAATATAACCTACACACTCACAACATTGTCAAACAACCCGACTTTGTGTTTGACATGAATGTACAATTTATTTAGGTTTTGAAATATCTCATTTCAAATAAACCTTTTGAGCCATCTCAGAGATGCAATTAGACTAACACCTCTTGTTTCTGACTAATGACAATTTTAGAGCTCGAGAGACATTTTTTGGATGTGCAAAAAGGACAAATCCAACTTTGGATGTAATACAAATATATGAAATAAATTATAAACTTAAGAATTTAAATTATAAATAAAGTAAAATTAAAATAATAATAATAATAAAAGAGCAAAATAATAAAAAAAATTAAAGGAAATAAAAAGAGGTGGTGGGTGGGAGAAAGAGGTTGGTTGGTGAAGTTGGCAAGGGTAGCTAAGGTGGGTACCTTCACATGGAACTAATACTAGTTTAACAAATGCAGCTAATAGGTGTCCAATCCAATCAATTCACTTTGTCAGTGTACTCCTAGCTTATGCCAAAATGATAGCATTAGGATAGGGTGTGGACATCCAATAAAGTGAGTTTGGAGGCCAACACTAATGGGATTGCAAAAATGGCCTTGAAAACCTTTAAGTGAATGTATTTGAGGGGTGGGAGTCCATATTTCACCTCTTTTTCTGGTATCCCTTCCAACCTTGTCAATTGGGAGATTTAAAGTATGTTGTGATTGACCTCCATCGAAGCAAAAGGGGAAAGTAGAATTTTCTCATGTGTGGACGTGAGTTCCATAACCAACATGTATGTAACATTTGGAAGTATATAAAAGGTAGGTGAATTATTTTTCAAAACACATCCAGGAAATGTGGTTTCAGGTAATGAGATGGAGGCAGGATCTACACAAATTAAATTTTTTGAAATGACCTTATACCCTTTGAATTAATGTAATTGACAGGTGCAAAATTCACTCCAAATATTTTTCAAGCATCCTCCTAGGCCTTTACCAAAATAGCAATTGAAAATTGAAAATCATATTTTGTCAAGAGTTATTGTGGTAGATGTTAGGTTCTAGACCTACACACTTTTGGGGGTATGCTCAAAGCATGTGAATTGCTTGCTAAAGTTCCTCTAAGAAATAAAACGTCATGGATTGTTGTGGTTGTAGAAAAATAACAAAATGAGTTTTTGGAGTGGGGCACATGATCTATAAAAATGAATGCCTCAAAGAAATGTGTCACCATGGCCTCCAATGATTGAAAATTATGCACAAAATGGTTTGTTGGAAAAGGTCTTAAGAACAACAAGAAAATGTAAATAAAAGTTTAAAGGCATATTCCACAATTTTGTTGGCCCTCTCCTAATGGCATCATAATAGGGATTCATAGGACATGCTATAGACATCCAAAAATTTATGAGGATGAGGGTTGTGAATACTCTAATGACATGATTACCTCCTACAACATTATGCCTATATCTTGTCATTAAGTATATTAGGTAACATTCTAGGTCGAGCTTTCCTATGTTGAGGAAGCCCTCAACATTTTCATCAAATGCAATTTTTACCTTTGGAGTTGGCATGGGTATACCATTAGTGTTTGCAAACACGTGAAATTTTGGTTTAAATGCTTAAATGAGATTCAACCTTTTGGAATGCTTTGATCATTGGGTATACACTAGCAAAGCCTCAAACCATTTTGTGACCATTTTCATTCACTTATAGGCATGGATTTCTCCTCTCCTTTTATTTTTTTTCATACTAACACTCTTGATTTTGAGTAGAGTATTATTTTAATTCTATAACAAACATGCAATCAACTTAATATCATTAAACCATAATGCAAACCCATTTAAAAAAAAATTACATTGAGTCTTTTAACAATAAAAAACACCTCATTTTGTGTGGTGTTACAAACAACTTAAAAATGTACTTGTTTTAAAAAAACTAAAACATAATCAATGACATTTTTATGGCTTGGGCCTCCCTATTTTGAAGGAAAAAATTGTTTAATGAAAAAATAAAACTTTACAATGTAAAAATAGCCCTTGTAAAAGTTACAAATTCTCTACAGAATTGATGCACGAGACACATTTGTAACTTGAAACTCTACAATTTTCTCCCAAATGTATTCACTTATACTTGGAGATATCTACATAATCAAAAAAATTTAATACATTTTCAAAGTGTTTTTTGTAGAGAATTTGAAGAGTTGGATGCAGGAGGCAACCGCTTGACGTTGTGAAACTGCTTCAAAATCACGTTTTTTTAATGCCTATGAATCAAGAAAATGAGTTCTACCACCTCAAACCTATTTATTCCCATATTAAAAAATTATGTACCGTATTTTATGTCATAGTATTTCCTTGAGAAGCAATTTTTATGTGCCTGTTTTAGAGCCACCTTAGCTAACGATGCTCAAGTAGAAACTGTTAAATTTTACCAACTAACTCTAGAAAGGTCATCTAAAATGAGTGTTATTTATCAAATTTTAGTTTTGTTTGTTTCTCTACATTCTCACAATATATGATAATAGGTTAGAAATGGTATATTTCCTTTTATAGTGTTCGAAGACCTTTTTATAATTCCATTCCATAGCCACTTGTGCTAGTTGAATGGTAGTGAGACTAAGTCCTATTGACCAAACTTTGATTTTTCAAGACCCTTGCAGGGTACATGATTAAATTTGATGTTAGGGATATGTATAATAGCTATAATTAACCATTCTAAACACCTCTAACTAAATGGTAAATGGAAATTATGATCACGTGAAAAATGTCATGTTCCCCTATTGAAACTTTTTAGTGGCAATGAAAATGATAGTTGTGTGAAAAAATTAAATATTGAAAACTCCCTTTCTATCTCTCAAAATATATAATGTGAATAGAACATGAATTTATGTAAAAAATCTTCATTATTTTCTCTCTTATCTCGTACTTAGTTATGTATATAAAGCGGTTGCTCATGTGAAGGAAATGAACACTACACTCTCTTCTCCCATGCTTGGAAAACTGATTTTTAATATGGAATGTTGTGAAAACCAATGATCTCGTTCTCTCTCTCTCTCTCTAAATGGTGAATGTGATCATATGATAACATTGTTAGGAAGTGTCAATGGGGTTTGAGTGGATCAGTTAAGTCAGACGGTTGGGTCCAAATCCACCCAGGTTCAAACCCCGCTGGGCGCGATCCCCTTCGGGGTGGTTATAGTGGTGGCCGGTTGTTACATCACTGATGGTTACGACCAATGCTCTTCTCTAACGGTGGAGGACCAGATTAGTGACTGCTTGTGGCTCAGTGGCTATTATTGGTTGTGTTTTCATCAGTCAGTTGGTTTGGTGGTGGTTCTTCATGGTGGTGGTGGTATTAGCATCGTTAGTGATGGAGTTTGGTTTCTCTTCTCCTAGTAGTAGTAGTCTTGGATTGGCGTGGCTGGTGGCTAGGATGGCGGTTCAATGGCTCATCGTGGCTTGGCTTGCATTGTAAAATTTGTGTTGAAATTTTTATATTTGGTCAATGGACATTGTTAAGGAGGGGACCCAAGAACATCCCGATTCCAAGCTCCGGTCAAAAGAATTAAACAATCTAAAATATATATTGTTAGGAAGTGGAATCCATGCTAGCTTTTTCCTAAACTCTTGTTGTTACAGGTGGTAGGAGACATAGTGAAAATATAGGTGATTAGTTTATTTAAGAAATTGAATTGTAAATAGTTCCCTTTAAATTGTATAATTCATTGGAAAATGAAATTGGTTGTTATAATGAAAATTATTGTATTTGGTTAATTATATTTTAGTGTATCAAGTTGAAAAGGATTGAAATTGATAATATCATTTATGGGAAATTGTAATTCATCGTGTTCTTCGGAAAAGTGCATTGTACCTAAATGAATCTCTTCTATTTCAGGATCTAGGTCTAATCATGCGGTTGTAACCTTATATGTAAAATGAATAAAGTGAGAATTAAAATGAAACCAAAAAATTAATGGATTGAAATTGATTGTTCACAAAAACCTATTATTATATCAGCTTTCATTAACTAAACCAAAACATTTCAACCCATATGAAATAAATATCGTAATCTTGTGAAATGATGTTGCTTTTCATTTAAAAAGAACTTAGATAAGACTATCTTCACAATGAATACCTTTTTGATGCATTTGAGTAGAAAGTGATTAGACTACTCCACAATTTTGGTAAACCTACATGAATTAGGTTAGGACTATGTGACCCCTTTTGGACCTTAGGATGACCAAGCAAAAATCTTGCTTGTCATTTCTTATGAACCTTTCATAAGTTGGACTCAATGTACTTTGTAAATTTTACTTACTAAACTCGTGTGAGTAACCTTGCCATGCCCGTATGGGTAAAAGTGTTATTGGAAAATAACATATGATTTAAGGATCCATTTGTAATTTGTAATTCAAAACACCCTCTCCTTAAAATTACTGGTTAACCCTTAGTTTACTTAACGAAAGTAAAGTTAGGTGTTTTCCCCAAGGGAAACACGTCTAATTGGTAATAGAACTATATAATTTGAAATCAAGTGGTATGTGACTCTTAAGTACTTTATAATATTTTCAAAGAAAATATTAAGTATGAAATTTGAACTATGAAATTTAAATTAAATAAATATATTCTGATAATCCTAGTGTTGATTTTGTTGTGGGTGAGACTTCATAACTATAACAAATAAACTGTGTTTAATAATACCTTGTTGAATGTGTAAATTGGAACTTGAGTTTCTCCCTCTTAAACTTGATGATAAACCTTTGGATTGCTTGATAAAAGTAAAATGAGGTGTATCCTTGAGAGAAAAATGATAAAATGGAATGGAACTTCGTAACTAGGAAATAAATTTTTTATGATTCTTATGTATCTTTTATTTATACAAAACAAATTATTAAAAAAAGGAATTTAGTTGTAATAAAAGTGTAAAAAATTGCAATCTATATAGATTGTGGATAAATTTCTTCATATAATCTCTCTTTTGGTTTAACTATTATGTTTTAATCGCACCTTTGAGCAAGTGTTAAAGTGATATAATTACTGTCAAGTTTGTGTGTGTATGCATGTGTGGGGATGAGATTACATCATTGTTTCCATTGGAGGAAACAAGGGAATTTGTGGCTATCCTTAGTGGAGGGATAAGGAGTTGTTTTAAGTGGAGGTATAAGGGATATATATTGTTGTTGTGTGTTTTATCTTAGAGGATCCAAAGGCTACATATGATTATTTCATACATGGATAAGGGGTACTACATATGATGGTCTCTCCCCTTTAAATCCTTATTGATAGGAGTGGTAGTGTGAGTTATCCTTATATCGATATAATGTCTTTCTCACTCTCTAATATTTATATTGATCATATGTTGCGTATTGGTTGCTCATTGGATCATGTAATTTTTTGATTGATGGTATGTATAGCTTTTATGTGTGTTTGTGCCTCCATGCATGCATGTTTGCATGTGTCCATATGTTTTTGGGTGTACATGTTTACATGTGTGTTTGTGTTTACGTGTGCATGCACATGTTTTTGGGCATGCGTGCATGCTGGGGATTAGTTATTCCATTGGTGGAGGGATAAGGTTAGAGATGGAGAGTTGTTTGCATGTGTCTAAATGGAGGAAACAAAGGAAGGATAAAGTAACTTTAGTAGAGGGATAAATTTTCAAATATCAGTGGAGGTATAAGGGAGATGTATGTGTGTTTGTGCTCACTGGAGGAACCAGGGCTTATTTTCCTTATTTAGTGGAGGGATAAGGGGTATTAATGAAATTTTATTCCCCTTGGAAAGTAATTAGGTGGCTTGGGTGTGTTGGTTTTGGTTTCATTTTTGGATTTTTGGCATCACCTTCTCTTTTGATCCTATAAACTCGAACTACTTTCGGTCATGCAAGGATGTGATACATATTGTATAATTATTTAGGCATTGTTACATCGTAATAATTGAGACCCATGTCATTATAGTACACACAAGTTTTAGCTTGTGATTTTGGTATGTGTTTTGTGGTGTTACAATTTGATCCCATTGTTTCTAAACGTATCTTGTGCAATAGTTAGTTTTCAAACATGGGTGCTTTCCTTAGGTTAGATTGCATTGAAAATTAATGAAGGGTTTCCTATATACACATTTCCCCTAAGGTCATGCTCATATATTACACCTCTAATCACCTAGGAGATCAAATTTAAAAGGCTTATGGTCATCCTCAATCTTATAATATTGTCCCTGGATAACTCCAAGAGACAAATATGAAGTACAAGGGTAAAATTTTCATGTTCCCAAGTGTCTTGTGCCAAGACAGGGATCATCTTAAGTTGTATATTAAAGAATAAATATCTTCACTCCTCTTCAGAGAACTAAATTGGCCTTAATTCAACCATAGTTTCTTTTATCCAATATGTAGTACAAATATCTCATACAATGGGTGTGTGATTTAACCCCAAAAATGACAAGGGTGGATTAAAACCCTAATTTAGGATTAGAATCTAGAAAGGATGTATATTCAAATTAATAAATTGACCATTCACATATGAACATATATTAAGTTATTAAGTATAATTTGATCAATTAAGTACATGTTAAATATATTAAAACACAAGATAAGAGATCTAATTAGATTTTATAATGTTCCGTGGAATGATCTAGATCTAGAGCAGGGTAGAACAAAATGTAAAAAGTCTAAAAATGCTTCATGTATGAAATAGATTATCCAAACCCTCAAGGAAACTACTGGTATGTTCCATATACTAGCATGTAATGGTTTTGTATGAGTTGCATGATTATGTCCTTTGATAATTTTTATAAAGTTGACTATGAGATTCTATGTGACAAATAACTGTATTCTCCTATGTGCGATCATGAGCTCAGAAAATGTACAAAATACCCTATAATCATATTTCTTTCTTCCAAACCCTATCTCTGTTGAAAGGACCAGTAAAAAGAAGTTTTTTGGGTTGTGACACCCCCACACTACCTACATAGCACTACTTTGAAGAGGCATCAAAACCACATATTTCTCCACATATTGGAAGTTTAATTATGTTGATATAACTCGATGAATGCAATTAAAAATTTGGCTTTTTGAAAACTTGATATTGATATCTTGACTTGGATTGATATGATCTTTACTTGGCTTGAAATGCTCTCTCAGATATACTTAGAGTTCCTTAGACTCATCTAGGGCCTATTCCTAATTCCTGGTTTTGGAATAAGTAAGTTTAGGGCATTTTTTTTTAATATTTAGAGATAAAAACCAAGTATTGCCTCTTTTTTGTAGTGCTGGAGTTATGAAGTAGTGACTACATGAGTAAATGAGTGTTTTTAACTTGATTTTATACCTTTCCATGGGATATAGTTTTTCACTAAGGTCGACCTAGGAAGGGCAATAAGAAACACAAGAAATTTTACCATTTACACACAAAATACAGAACTGTAGGATAGGGAAAAAAACCATATGATAGTTTTTTCTAACTTGTATTTTACTATCCAAGAGGATATAATAATGCAAGTGAAGATATGGAAGATCCTTGAAGGAAGTTTAAGATTATGTGAGCAATGAAATCAGTATTGTAGGCATTTAAGTAGCAGAATAAGAGAACAAGAACTATTTACAAGCCTCATAAGAGAGTAGGATGATGTGTTTAAGCTATGTTAGTGCACAATATTCATGAATAAGAGATAATAGTGGAATTTCTAATGTCAAGTGCCAAATTACCATATTGGGTGTTTTCATTTTCCCATCCTTTAAGCTACTACATGAAATTTGTGAGGAAATGCATACTAGAGTGTGTATAAAGACTTTACCTTTGCTAGATTACTTGATTTTTTGAATGTTAGGTTTGCTTGAAGAATTGTAAGATGCCTCCACAAGCACAACCTATAACACAAGAGTGTGTAGACACAAAATCACGCACTTTGGGTTATATTTAGTCTCGGTCTCATACTACTATTTAGAGGGTTTTTGAGTGAATAAAGTACTAACTAACCCCCATCTCTTGGCCATTTTATTTATTTTCTGGGATTGTTCTCGACCTCCACCACACACATGCCTAGTAAAATTTCATCATTTCCCATCATTTTAGCTTTGACTAGGGTGCCCATGCTAGTACTAGGGCACCCATGGGTGCCTTAGTCCCACCATAGGTGCCCCGATCCTTTTTTAACTTTCCCACCACTTTTTGGGCTCTTTCTAACCGTTTGAGGTCTTTATCTTTTTGGTGGTCGGCCATTTTGGGGTTAATTATGAAATTAGATCAAGAGAACCCTATAAATATAAAGTTATGAAACCATAATGAGGGACCAAGCATTAGCACTACTATCATCCACCTAGAGTTGCATCCATCTATTTGCATTGGGAGATCATTTCCATCCACATAGCTCCATCACAAGGGACAAGACTTGGGTCATCTACATCACACATAGCATAGAGGGGGATTCTATTATATTCCATGCACCATTATATTACGTTTTGTACACATAGTTAGCTCACTACATCACAAAGTGTGATTGGCGTAAGAGCAACCTAGGGCATGTTTCACACACACACACAGAACTACTTTTGGGTCTAGAATGTAGTGCAGTGCTTAGTTAGTAAGACCATCATTGTGGCAGTTGAGGTCAGTATGAACCTTTCATATGCATTTTTATTTTTTATGGATTGATGTTTGTTTAGGGTTTTGCGGGTCTTTCTTTCATCTTGGATTAACAGTGATACCTAGCGCAGTACAATGAATCTGATGCGACACACAATGATGATTTCAGACCATATACCAAACACGTAAAGATCGGTTCTGGAGCTACTGCATAGACCAGGGCACCCATTTTGCAAACCAAAGTGACCATAGGCACCCCAAATCTTCTATAGGTGCCCCAATCCAAATCCATCTTTTTCAAGGTTTTTACACAGTCATTCCTGCTTCCAGATTCCACAGTCATCTCTGCAATACAGTCTCGTGATCATCTTCTATTCAGCTAAGTCCTTTTATCTTCTCTCTTGTACTTTAGGATTTCTATTTCTATTTACTTAGTTGTTTGGGTCATTTACGTACTTTTTTTTACTGCATTTATTTACTTCATTTACAATTGTTCATAACTTAGATTAACTAGTACACATATATTAAATTTTTAGTTAACCATTTTGGTGAACCCAACATTTCAACACGTCCATCATTCACACTTTTTAGTTTCTTCATTCATTACTTGTCATCCTAGGGTCTAGTCATCATGAGTATCTCAATCAATGGTTATTTGCTTACAAATCTTGATTTATTACATATAGTCCAACATTTTTTTGCTACTACTCACAGTCGTGCTAACATGTATCCAGACTTGGCTTATCAAACATTTGTTGATGCATTCTCTTCACACATAGTATTCAAGTCTAATCTTCACGTTGATGTTCATACTTTTGATAATGATTTGCCTCTCCATATCATATGTCGTATTCATAATATAGGTTTTAAGTTCACTTTGATTGATAATGGGTCTGAACTTAACTTGTGTCCCATGTCATTCCTTGAGGCTTTAGGTATTTCGCTCATGATGTTAGTCCATCTTCTATTTCACTGCATGCTTATGATGGTTTTTTCCATCCCTGTCTCAGTAATGTTACATTACCTATTACTGTTGGTCCAAAAACTATTTAGACTGTGTTTTTCGTCATTGATTTTCCAGTCTTCTATAATTATCTACTTGGTAGGTCATGGCTTCATGCCATGTAATCTGTCACCTCTATTATGCATAATTGTGTCAAATTATTACATAAATGCATTGAATACACTATTTTTCGTGACCATGACCCCTTCCAGTATTGTGATAGGGCTCCTAATACCAACCTTCCTATTCCATGCACTGATATTATAGATGAGCCCCAACCTATACAATAACTAGCTCACTTACCACCACTTGAGGATACCATTTGTGTGATAGATGTAGTTTTTTCTATGCCACTTGCTACTACGATGACTATGATTCCATATTAGGGGCATGTCCAAGCCACAGACATCGCTCTATCACACTCACCTTCATCTGTACTATCTACATCAGCACGTCTACCATTTACTTGCACACTCTTCATGAATAATTCATACCGGGAACATATTCCATTTGAACCTACATATAATGAAACTATATGTACACACGAGGGTTTGGCTTGCTTAAGCTTCACTTTTGAGGGCCTCTATCCTACACCATATGCTCCTTATAGTTATTATGGGTATGTCACCATCACTATTGCCTATGTTCTTCATATCTTTCACCTTACAATATTTATCACACACACTCCTTGATCTTCCCCACTTACATTAAGGCAATCATGGCTTAAGTATATTGGGGGCACTCTCGATCCTGATCATATAGACATTTCATTTCCTATGCCCTTTGGACGTGTTTTCATTTATAATAGCTATTTCCTATTATACACTCCAAATCTCACTCGTTGGTACGCACATGGTTGTCCACTTCCTCCATTCACCAATGGGGAGTATTCTATGGGCATGTATAACTTATGCCTTAAATGGCTCATTACGTGACCAACCAGGCACTATTACTTATCAAGTCATCAATGCTTATCCATTCAACTATGATCCCGATAGCGATGATCTCCTAGCATTTGCATATACCTTCTCTTAGCATCATTAGTCATACCTCTCATTGTCATACGTTATCACCATCACATACATAGAATGACGGCCCTTCGTTCTTCATTATTCTTAGTTCATTTCATTTATGTACACTTGGGGGGAATCACATCTAATATGCCCCCCATTAATCATAGCATTTGCATCTTTATCATTCTCATATACCCATCTACTAGCATAGGCATACTCATCACACATTCGCACATCGTCATTACCCGATGACACACTCTAATGATTCAATGCACACTTGACTATTAAGGGATTACCACACATGAACCCCACACACTACACAATAAGTCTTGCACACCGCATCTATTCACACATCGTGTGCCATACGTCATACTAGACATCATTATACATATGTCATGCTTCTATTGTGTTATATCATATTCATCTTATACATTACATGCATTATTAGGCTATCTTTACATATTGCATCACATTCTATACATAGCATCACTACACTGCATCACACGTCATATACCTTACATCATACATGGTGCATTTACACATCACACATATTCTACATACTATACTGGTCTTCATCACATATGAGTCTAGCATTACATCATCCTACTTATTACATTACTAGTTTATCTACACATTTTACATTTCATACTATACATTACACTTTACACATTCTACACATATTTCATCGCATTATACATATCACATATTTACATATTCTACTCATCACATGGTTGTCTATCATCATCACCTATATTATATCATCTTCTCTACGCTGCACTCACTACTGTATGATGCATTTTAGTTCATTGGTCCATACTCAACTGCCAAGGGTTTACAAATCAAATGGACCTTACACTCACCACACATTTACAATTTGACCTTTCATCATGCAACCTTTCTAGGATAGTGACACACGTTATACGCTAACTCATCACTTACTTTATCATCTTGTATTGGTATACACTTTAGGCTACGTCACCACTCCCTAATATTCATCTTGTAGTGATATACGCTTTAGGCTAAATCATCACTCCTCCATTCATTTTTTTGTGATATACACTTCAGCTATAGGGTTCATGCACATACATCATTTCTAGGTCACATCTCATCAATACACATACATTTTCATCACAACACATTAGACACACAACACACACTTTGACCATTTCCCGATGAGGAACTCTCATTTACGATTCATTCTTGACTACTGAGGGGGAAAACTAAATGAGCCTCACTGCATACATTTCCATTTACTTAGGGGGCCCGTGGCTCCTATCATTCCATCTTACATTCTATTATATCCATCAACAACATATTGCATATTATGGTTTTTTTTACTCTTGCTTAATTTTGCTTGTTCATAGTCACTTTATTACACATTTTAGTTAGCTTACCTTTATGCCATTTATCTATATCATCCACACATGCGCATTCATGCCTATTTCTAGTTGTGATCATAGATACAGGTCTCTTGCATGCAGCACGAATTCTCACCTTCTACCCTTCCTATATTGGTCGTTAGGGGAATCCACATTTGTCTCTCATAGGTGTTATTGTTTCATTTTGTATTTAGCACTCTACATTACTTGTTTATACACAATTTTGACATACTAGTTGTAGACACCCCAATTTCACATCTATCCTAAATCAATTAATTCCCCTTCCTCATTTCCCACAAAAATACATTTCGAATTAATCAAATATAATTTGATTAATTATCCATTTCAAAATCCAAAAAATAATCTAATCCTCATCACATGTCATTATTCTCCATGTTTTTTCATTATTGAATTAAAAATTTAAATTCAAATCCTCACCCACCCTTCGTGGTCCCCACTCACCTAAAATCCTCCACTTATGAATTAAAAATATAATTCAAATCCTCACCCATTCTTCGTAGCCCCCACTCACCTAATATTGCCCACATTTTCAAACCATCCACCTAATCTTGCCCACATTTTCAAACCATCCACCTAATCTTGCCCACATTTTCAAACCACCCACTTAATCTTGCCCACATTTTCAAACCATGATTACTTAAATTAATTTAAGCTAATCACTCCCTCAGGCTATAAATACAACCTTACCCCTCCCCTCTAAACACACGGAGAATAAGCTTTCATGCCATATCTAAGTTCTTGCATCCTTTGAGCAAAGAACATCCTTTTGCCTAGTCCTAATGCCAAAAAAGTCTCATAATCCTTTTTCCCATCCAGTGCAAAGTAAGAGGATCGTTGTTGCAGGAAGGTCTTGCTCCGTCTTGAAGAAAAGCACCTACATATCACAAAATCAGGGCTCAATCCAAGTTTCCTAGCCCATTCTGAGGTTTGCTACGGAACGCGAAGGAGGAGGTATGATTATTGGTATTTTACTTCCTTGTTAGTAGTGTATTTTTCTTAGCTTACACTAGTTATCTTTCTAACATGCCAATGGGTGCTTCATATGTAGCATTGTTATGCAAGGATATTTACTTCCATACTTGTTTGTTACATTGTCTACTATTGCTTGCTCTTGTCTTAGGGCTTTGCCCTATGTTTGGTGTCTTTACTTATTTTTTGTTTGTGGCTATGATGGCCTTGCGTGTCTTGCGACATCATGAGTGATGTCCCATGTTTGCAACCCATTTTGTCTTCTTGTGTGCTTTTCACTACTTTTCTTGGTACCTTTTATACTGTTTGTGTAGATCACACTTTGTCTTATACATGCATGTTTGTTTGTACTAACACTTGTCTTTGGCTAGCCATCTTATTTATGTGTGCCTTGGTTTCCATCAAGTGCATTCCCTTCCCCCTGTAGGGCATCATTTTAGCATTCATGCAGGTGGTCCTCTTTTGGGGCCACATTCTCCTATCAGTGAAGTCACGTGTGACCCCAAAGAGGGGGGACATCATTTGGGGGTTTTAATGTCTACACAGTGTGTTTATGTCAGTTCAATTCAATGCACTTTTCGGCCTTGGCATTGTGAGTTACATACAACGAGTGAGTTAAAACTAGTCTATGAACTCCATACACAGTAGCTTTTACAGGACATGGTAATCCTTAGCATTCAGGGAAGTAGTTACCAGTTTGAGGATACAATGGAATTCCTCCCAATACTTCTTCTACTGTCGGTGTCAGATCGCCCAAAAAACTAGGACAATATAGAGATCTCTTCACACACATTTAGGGAAGTAGTTAAAGGTTGGAGGAGACAGAGTAATTCCTCCCTATACTACCTTGGCCTATGGCATTGGATCGCCAAAAAAAACACGGTAGTATAGGATATCCTTCTACACTCTTTCTCTCGACATGGATCAGGTGCACATGTTCAATTTACACTTTTTCTTTTGCATAGTTCAATTTTATATGTGTCTTTTACATATCATTTTTACACACACACACACACACACATTTGACTACTTGATCGTTTTATCCTTGCAGGTCTTACCATTTGAGAAACAAGCAGTCAAATGGGGTAAATAACAACAACAAAAATGATGTAAACAACACCACTTCGCGAAAACACACCTCGCATACTAACCATGCAAGTACATCACATCAGCAACAACACATGTGTTTCCACCCTAAGTTCACTCTCATCACTTGTTTTGCATTTTCATCTTTAATTTCCATGCTCCATCATCTTTTTTTGTCATTCCACGCTTTTTCTAGTCCTTTGGCATGTTTTCTTCATCGATCTGCATGGTTATCAGGTACGCATCTCTATCTACTTTATGTTACTGAGCTTTCTTTTCACCAACATAAAGTGGGGGAAAATGTAGACACAAAATCACACACTTTAAAAATATATTTAGTCTCAGCTATCATACAACTATTTAGAAGTTTTTTGAGTCAAGAAAGTACTAATTAACCCACCATCTCTATGGCCATCTTAGCTTTATTTTATGTTCTTCATTCCCAACCTCTACCACATGTATGTCCATTTTGTCTCATCACTTTAACATTATTTTAGCCTCCACTCAGGGTTCCTAGGCTAGTGATTAGGGTGCCCATGGGCACCCTAGTTCCACCATGGGCGCCCTGATCCTTTTTGAACTTTCCTACCACTTTTTGGGCTCTTTCTATCCGTTTAAGGTCTTTATCTTTTTTGTTGTCATCCATTTCGAGGTTAGTTATGAAATTAGATCAAGAGAACCCTACAAATATAAATTTATGAGACCATAATGAGGGACCAAGCATTAGCACTACTATCATCCACCTAGAGTTGCATCCATCTATTTTCATTGGGATATCATTTCCATCCACATAGCTCCATCACAAGGGACAAGGCTTGGGTCATTTGCATCACACACAACATAGGGGGAGGATTCTATTCCATTCCATGCACCATTCTATTACATTTTATACACATAGTTAGCTCACTACATCATAAAGTGTGACTGACACAAGAGAAACCTAGGGCATGTTTCACACACATACATACATAGAACTACATTTGGGTCTGGAATGTAGTGAAACACTTAGTTAGTAAGACCACCATTTTGGTAGCTGAGTTCAGTCTGACCCTTTCATATGCATTTTTATTTTTTAGGGATTGATGATTCTTTAGGGTTTTATAGGTCTTTCTTTCATCTTGGATTAACAACGACACCTGGCGTAGTACAAAGAATTTGATGCGACACATAGTGAGGGTTTGTTGGCATATGGATTTGCACGCATGAAAATGACATGCAACAGTGTGGGAACGAAGTCCCTCCTCAATGAAGGTGAGGATACCTTTATCGAAAACCAAAAATGTATTTACATCTGTACATTCAAAATTGTATATGGGGGGGGTGTTTTTGAACATCAATGGAAAGATAAGTGAATGAGGGAAATGGAATAGAAAGAAGGAAAGGAGTGGAATGGAATGAACTGAAAGAACATGCAAGAGTTAGGTAAAAACAGAGCCTAATATTGCATGAAGAGGAAAGATGAATAACCAACACAAATAAAACAGAGTTTGAGTTAGCCAAACAAGAACATGCAAAAGGGAACACACATGAGCAAGAAGATAGTCAGAGCTTGATCACTGTGAACTAGAACAACTGATTACTAATGTTGACAATAAGATCAAAGATAATATTTGCATGCAAGATTCAAACACCTAACATCTAATGAACATAAGAACACCAAATCTTACAAGAGACAATGAATGAGACATAAAGTTCTTATTCTATTAACTCCAAAATGTTTTTCACAAAGAACACAAAGTTTCTTCTTGAAACAAAGCTTGCACAAAATTATTTTCTTCTCCTCTCTCAAAGTCACCTTTACAAATGAGCCCCTGACTTCCTTTTATAACCGAAAAGTTGGTTACAAAGTAGTTAGGGTTTTACATGATCATTAAATAAGGCACTTAAGTGACCTTTGACTTTTTCTAACCAACTTTATTAAAGACAACCCAAAAATAGAAATTACTTAGAATATCCAATGTTTCCCAAATAACAACACCTTTTAAAATATACAATAATAACCAGTGCGTTATCCATTGAAACGGGGTCCGCCTATCTCAAACGTATGAGAAATGGACTCTCCCACTTCGCTAGATATTAAGAAAATCAACTCCCTGCACCGCCGGTGAAATTAGGATCCGCTGCTTTTGCCAGTTGAAAGGATCTAAACCTTCCCAAAGTTTCAAACATTTTTTTATCTTCTGGAGGTTCACTTGGCCGAAGAATAGCCTCACAAAATACCTACAATTCAAGAATTCTACTTGGCATATCATTTAAATTAACAATTTTAGACTGAGCATTCTCAAACAAGTTCTTCAATTTGATACACCGCTCCATGGAAACCGACGAGAAATTGTTGGCAAGAGTGTACATGTCTTTGAACAATTATGAAAATTGTTCTTCCACCTGCTCCGATGAACACCTTTGATTATGCTCATTTACTAGGTTGCAGGGAATCTCAACCATGAATTCCTGAATCAAGGAAAGTGAAGTGAAAACTTCATTGCACATGTTGTCATAATGGATCATAGAATCCACGAGTAGCGTCTTTCTTGATTTGAGATGTAGACACCAAAGAAAACGTGTCCCTCAATGTTCAAATTCGAGAATCCCTTCAATAGCCAATACTGAAGATTCCATACTTGTCATCTCCTGTAGACTGGGCAATATCTCATCTAAATTTGATATAGTAGAAACAAAAGTTTCTTTGAAAGAAAGAATTGGATCCAGATATACACTGATATCTTCATGAAGCTTAATTGCAGTCTTGATCGCTCCCTGGCCCAAAACGAGAATCTCTGAAAGCCAAGTTTTAGTGACATGGCCCAACGTGTTTATTTTCTTTGAAAAATTAAGATTCTCTTCATTTGGGGCAGCCACTGCATCAGGTATTGGGAAGGTGGATGATATGGGATTTATCAAATGCTGAAAATACTCCACCAATTGAATCTTTTCAGCCTTGAGCCGAGAATTTTGGGACTTGTATTTCTTCAGTATTTTTAGCACGATATCAATTGAATCTCGAGCCATCGCCATGTCACTTTCTAACGTAGATCTCCCAAGTCCTAGTCTGGAAACTTCATAGTCAGCTGGCGTCATAGCATTGCGCTCTTTATCCACTTGTGGAATGGCAAGGTCTGCAAACTTGTTTCCATCATTATCCACCATTATTCGAGAAAGTACCTTAGGCTTCTTAGGAATGGCGTCATTCAACAGTTCGAAAAGGGCATCAAAATCAATGTCGGTTGGCTTGACAACTCTCTTCCTTTTCTTCACTTCAGAATCATTTGCATATAACCAGTGATATCGAACTGGGCTCTCTTCACATATGGGTGGATGGTTATGAGAGCAAATTCCTTTTCCATTAGTTGTGCACTGAATAAATTTGGGCATTGGTATTCCCCGATTTGGATCAGGAAATGAATTCATGGACGGAGCTTGTCACTAAGTAGGCAGTGAACTTGGAACAATTGTCGTGCCAACTCCATTAACGCCCACTTATCACTAACGTACTTAAAAAGTTTCCACGGGGTCCTAGCAAAGCCACTCACGCGAATGTAGGAAAAAGATGAAAATTGTATAAACCAGGTTCCCCATTGGGAAATGACACTCATGGCTTCTTTGGAAAACCTTTCCTCGGTATTTCGATTCAAGTTCCGGATCACGCGGAAGGTGAATGCATCGTTGACTCTTCTAAAATGGTGAGAAATATTTTTGAAGCTGAGCTGAGGGTAATAGTGAAAAATGTTGTTTGATGACCCCAGGATCCCTCTTGTTTCAAGTCCTGAAAATAGCTTTCTTCGTGCTACTGTATAGGTCAGATATGAGGTCATGTAGAACCATCCAGTCATTTTGACTTCTATCAATTACTTGTGAATGGTGTTGCTGATGATGGTGGCCCAGTCCACAAACTCCTTCTTGGCTAGGATGATACAGATAAACTGGTACATCCATGGGTGGAAGACCCTTGCAGAAGGTAAACCAAAAAACTCGACTTAGGAGAGTGATCATGTCTCTAATCTCTTCCACGAACTCAATGCGGTACAGTTCTTTGGGGAGCCTGTCAATCCAAGGTCTCTTGGTTACCAGCCAATTGTTGTTAACCATTTTGCTCCATCTTAGGGGTTCTTCGTCCCAGAACTCTTGCGCTAACTGGCGAGTGATATCTGTATTCTCAGGAAAGTCAGGTATCCTGAGCAACTCCTCAATGTGTTCAGGTGTGATTAAGAGGAAAGGCTCGCGGTTATCTTTATAAATTCCTTGTCTCTCAGGGTCATAATGCTCTGCACAAGCAATCACCAATTCTAGACACTGCACCGAGACAGGGAATTCTGCTGCTTGGGGTAGGCCACTGTGGTAAAGCCTATAAGAGAAAATGGTTTTGCCTTCAGTTTTCACTCACTTGAAAAACTGTTGCACGTTGATGTGACCCAGATTTGTATCAGTGATGTTGTCATATGCTGACTTAATGGAGCTGGGAGGAATAATTCCTTTGAATTAATATTTCAGGGTAGATTTATTAGATTTTTCCACCGGCTTCCTTGATCTCCCTGTAGATTTGGATCTTTCGACCATTATGAATTTAACAGAAAAGTGACTCAGGCACGCCAAACAAAGTAAACGGGGCTAGGTCTCAGTCTCCTACACCCCGTCGATGTAAAAAAAAATATTCCCGTTATATTATTATTATTATTATTTAAAAAATGATAATAATAATTGTATCGAATTACAACTTTTAGTATGTTAATAAAAAAAAATCGAGACCAAGCTCGAATTCTAACTCTGACAATAACAATTAAAATCTCCCGATTTGAATATTTTGCATGAATGGCGTATCCGTGGACCTGCGTGGGTATTTGATTTGTATTTATTTCTTACATGCACGGGAGATGTCTTCCTTATCCTTGGCATGGGCTAATCAACTTGAAAAACCAATTTGTTTTATTCTAAAAAAAATTGTTCTGTAGTCGGTGGATGCGTGGAAATGTTCTTCTGCTTGTTGGTGCATGGAGTAACCTTATTACTTTTAACTTTTCCTTTCAGCTGGGCGCCTTTTCTCTAAATGTGTCTCTTAGACAAAAATAGAAGCTTTTCCCTGGTTGGGCGTGGCCTGAGTGTGGACTGTGTGTTATTCCTTTTTGTTTTTATTTAAAAACTATTCCTTTCCACCTTCATGCACTGTCCTCTTTCCATAGCTGCGTGGAGAATGAATCTTTGGTCTTTTGTTTGAAAACTTTGTTCTTATTCTCCTCTTCCCACGCGTATGGAAAACTTGTTGCTTCCTCTTATTTAAAAATTGTTTTCCACTTTCCTCATGCATGAAAGTAAAAGAAATTGTCTTCTTTCTATAAAATAAAACAAATGCAAATTTCCCTTTTAGCTGGGCACCATGTAGGGGACTTTGTGCGCGGAAATGATCTATTTTTACTTGTGTGCGACTTTGGCATGAAGTAAAAATAGTTCGCTGTCCCTTCTTTATCCTGCGTAGTCTTTCCTTATTTCTCCACGTGTAAACTGTCTTTTTCTTGTTTTTGTTTCCCGAACTGCTCTTTCTCTCCCTGCGTGCATGGAAATGGATTTTTTTTAATGTGTGACAAGCAATTTTTCTCTGTTCTTTTACTGTATCTCTCTGCCTTCACCCAATGCGCAGCTTTGGACTGTATTTATTTTCCCTTTTTTTTTTTAAATGTTCCTTTCTCCACGCGTGGAAATGAATTCTGGTTTACTGGAGATCTGTCCTCCTTTCCCCTTGGCGTGGGCTTTTGCTTCAAATCAATGTGTAAACAACTGCTTCCTCCGGCACGTGGGCAATATGTTTTGCATGGAAATATTTATCTTTTCCTGGCTTAGTGATAGCTCAAAGACTTCTCCGTGCTGATTTCTTTCTTTCCTCCTCCTTGGTCAATGCTTTGGCACATGGACAACTGTTCTTTCCTTTTTTATATTAAAAAATATTCTTTGCCAGTGCAATGCGTGGACTCCTCCTAGCTGGGCGTGGATTTGTTGTTTTTTGTTTTCTTTTAAAGACTGTTTCTCTTTACCTAATACATGTGCCTTCCTTTAAAATGTGGAAACCCTTCTCCCACAGCTGTGTGTGAAATTCTACTTTAGATTTTGATAAAACCTCTTTGATGAATGCGTGGAGCTTGAAAACAAAACCAAAAACCTTCTTGTATTTCTTCTTCACAATGGCGTTAGTTTCTCTTGCATGATGCTGACAAAATATTATGTCTTCCTGAAGAAATAAGAAGCTTCTGAATTTTTCTAACGGGTTTGATGGAGGAAGTTACGAGGATTAATTCAACTTCCTCTCATCCCGGGTAGTGGCTTAAGTGCCAGGGGAAATGGGGAAAGCAACGGACAATTGCCAATGGAATGGAAAAATCGGTTGGCAATCCCCGTCTAATTTCCCCATGTGGTAAATTGGGGAATTTTATGCCCGTTTCCCAATCCATGATTTGGCAATTGGCAAAGAAAAACCCACGTGCGGGAAATTTGAAGGAAATTGCCAGGAAAGTGGAAATCCGGGTTCGGGAAGCCAACCCCGTAGTTGGAAACAAAATCTTACTTCCCCGGCACTAAAACTTGTCGAATGAACTTTAATTTATATTTATTTAATTAAATACTCCTTAAGTGATTTTAAAAAAAATTAATTTAATCAAACAAGGAGCAATTAATTAATTAAATATTAATGAATTATTTTAATGTATTTTAACACGTTTTAAAGCCTGGCGGGAAGAGTTCTCACCTGAAAATCACGAAACGAAGACTGAAATGATCACAAAATAAGACGATCGCGATGAGTCCAATGAACCACGCAAAGTAACACTTTTCAAAATTTTCTAATTTTTCATTTTTTAATTATTTTTTAACAATTTTGTGAAGTCAAAATTGGCTAATAACAGGGTTTCGAACCATCTGTTGAACCCGTGAAGATCAGTTCTGGAGCTATTGCAATAGCACTAGGGTGCAACTCATTTTACAGACCAGAGTGCACCTGTACGCACCCCCTCGTCTAGAGAATTAGTCTAGATCCATCTTTTTTATGGTTTTTTGCATAGTCGTTCCTGCTTCCAGATTCCACATTCATCTCTGCAACACAGTACCTCAGCAAGCATCTTCTATTCAACTGAGTTCTTTCCTTTTCTCTCTTGCACTTTAGGGTTTTTATTTCCATTTACTTAGTTTTTTGGGTCATTTACATACTTTTTTACTACATTTATTTACTTCATTTATAGTTGTTCATAGCTTAGATTAACTAGTACACATATATTACATTTTTAGTTAATATGAGTGTAGTTAATGTCCATATAATGAAAATTGATTTTTTTCTATATTGAAATTGAACTTGAACTTGCAATTGAATTTGAAATTTGTAAAATAGAGAAGAGTAAGGAGGGAGTAAAATTGTAAGTGTATGACCTACTCTACCCTATAGATGTAGAAGACTATGCCCCTTATTAAATTACATGAAGATGGAAATTATAATAGAAATCATAGAGAATTGGGGGTGATCAAATACCTATTTTGAAGAACTAGAATAAGCTAAGGAGCACAATAGACCCAACTAGATATAGAAATAAAGTTAGGTGACTCAGAAACCCCAATGAAAAAGGATAAAAGAGCAATAATAAAGTAAATCAGGAGGTTAGGGTGTAGTTTGATCCAGACAATGACCCAGGTGGCAATTATAGTGGAGTAACTTATGGGAACCACAACTTCTACATTGTAGCTCCAATTGACTCCGTAAAAAGTACAACGGAAAGCTTAGAACACGTATAACATTACAGAAGAGTGAAAAAACTTTGTTTAGAAAATTTTGGCCCCTGAAATATGCATCTAAAGGCTGTAATTTTTGTAGTGTTGTCTAAAAAATAGTAAATTCCAAAAATAGTAAATTCCCAAAATTATCGCATATGTAATTCTTAGAAGATGAAAAACCTTGTCTCCCTAGAGGCTAGTGATGTTACACATCCTTCTAGATGCTTATTCATATTCTAAAAATAGTATCTAATCATATGTAACCCGTAAGGGAAAGGCATACATATCCTCATGTAGGTAGCTAAGCATTATACATCTCTTTTCAGAGATAACTTTTCTTTTTACATATGGAACAATTTTTATTCTCTCCTTTCTAAACCCTCTTGAGTAATATTCCTATATATAAATTGCACTTGTTCCTATTTATGACCATGTAACTTTAATCTTTTAACATATTCCTTTATCGATAATTTTGTGATTTCATCTATCTGCCTGATTTGAATTGATATTTTTGTAATAACCCTATTAAATCCCCCCTCCTTTACAGTGAGGGAGATATACTATAGATCACTCATATAAAAATAATGAAAGTGTTTCCATGTTAGATATAACAAATAATCAGCATTGGAATATATGAAAACTGGGTGTAGATAATCACTAAAATGTAGAACCATCCTGGAAAAGAGAATGTATGACCTGGATCATGGCACATAGTGGTAGAAATCACAAAAAACATACAAGAACACAATCTATCACACAAATTCATGCACAATGTCACACACAATGTCACATAGAAAGGCCAAATGGCCCCATATAAAGTATAGAAAGGTGTCACATTGATTTGTAAACTAGATAAAAATGTTTTCTTGGCCACGGACCCTTATAGGAAATTTACCCTTTTCCCGAATTTACCCTGAAATAATCAACTTTAAAAGGATGAAATGCAAGAATAAGAACCTCACTGCACAAGGGTTGAGAATGAAGTTTGATAGAATGCCTACGTCTCTAGGTTCACAAACTAGCTGAACAAATCCATTATAACGTTTCGAATATAAGTACATAATAAACTCGTATTGTTACAATGAATGTTCAACCAAACTTGGTGTGTCAATCGGTCAATAGACCTAAAATATTCTTAAGAAGCTAGCTAGTGTCTCCATGGTACTTCTTCCTAGTTTGGCACCTCCATATGACCTCCACTCCAATGCATGACAAACTAATCGTTACACAGTGCTAAGTCTCCATATTTATGATGTTGACTCCCGCTCTGTTGCACGATAAGATAACCTCTACGTAGAGATAAGTCTCTAGTTGATGGAGATGATCATCTTCCACTCTGTTGCACAGTCTCGAGTCTCTACGTAAAGCTAAGATCATACCCAACCTTATCAATGAGCTCAATCATGATTACGATTTTCCTTTACGACATCCAAGCAACTAACTTGGAGATATGCCCGACTTACTAAGAATATGAGCTTCTGTGTTTCTCCCACACTTCATCACATCCCTCAGCTTCCAACAGTGTCTCTAGGCTCCCACACAAGAATTAGGTTTCAATTCGTCCTTTGTAATGTTGATGAGTTAAAAATTCTAACTCCTGAATTTTTACAATTGCCTATAATGATAGGAATTTTATCATCATGCCTATACCAATAGTATAGGTATTTTTTCTCCATTTCCTATATTAATAATATAGATCTTTTATCTTCAAATTACTATATAATATAGGTCTTATTTCTCCAAAATTACCTATTAAATAATAATAATAGGTCTTCACAACAAAAATTTCCTTAAAAATACTAAGCAATTCTTAACATTCTCCTAACTCTCCTTTGCCTTAAGCTTGTTGATGGAAGGAGCTTGTTGTCCTTTGGAATGAAGGATGAGGACCTTATATAGGTCTAGGTGGGTTGCATTTGCTACAGATATGGCTTATCTCCATATCTTATGCCAACCAACTCGGTTGGGTATGAATACTTGGGAGGGGGAGGTTACGGGTTTAACTCCCATGTCCCCCACTTCACATGGTTGTTTTTTGTACTGACCACTGTTGGTTATGCTTGTGCCCACCCATCTGTCTCTCCACTCACCACCTATGCCAACCCTATTGTGTCCTCACTCGCCACACCATGTGTCTCTCGGCCACTGAGTTTTCGACCAAACCGTTCCTCACTGATTTGACTGCTTTGTTGGTTGGGTGGGAGAGTCCCACATGCACTAGATGGGGGATTGATAAGGGCTTAATATATCCCATTGCACATGGAAGTGGTTGTGGATAAGGCCACATCACTCGCCTTTTATTCGCCACATTGGTTTTGTTGAGTCATGTAATGTGTAGCCCATCGTTAACTCACCCAATGCATGTAACTCTCCGAGTTATGGGCTCAACTCACCTAATGTGAATAGCTCACCAAGTTGACTCAGTTTGAGCTCGGTCAATGTGGACCAATGGTGACAAGCCATTCGGTGGCCTAAGGACCCACCATGTGGAATTTTTTTTTTATCATTTTGGAGAAATGATGAATCGAGCGTCGAAGATCAGAGTTGCAAACCCAATTTTTCACCTTTTGGTTGATTGCATTTTTACCATGTGTCATTGCCTGATTGGCCAGTTGACCCTATCAAGTATGAAATTTGACCAGCGACAACTTTGTCGTACAGGTTCCATTTTTAGCGTTCCTTATACTGTCAAAAATCTCTTTGAATGATCTTCCATACTGTAGTGATCTTGGGAGGTTTTGGGAAATTACGTCCACTTAATTTTCCTCTTGATCACACACACAAATAAGCATAAAAAAGAGGACATGAAGTGTCATCCACACACAATAGGTCAATGGTTGCACACACAAGAAAAAAATGAGGAATCCAATGTGTAAATAAGAAGTAGATAATAATAAACAGGCATGTAGAATAAGATATACTAGTCTTTCATAATACACATGTGTTATTCCCAAACATCCTAATAATAGCATATATCATAGTGTATGATATGAACATAACTATAGGATATGAGCAGTAGAACTGAAAAGAATTGTGTGATAAATATAACAATAGAACTTGATAGTGTAGAATATGCCCCTATATTGGTAAGACCTCTTTACAAAGGTAAATTCTAGCATCTGGGAGTCCTTTTTGTTCCACATCATGCCTATATATATCATGAAGGACTTGTATATAAAAAATAGTATGGTATCTACCAAAATATTTTGTAAATAACACAATATAGAAAGTAAAACCTAACAAATCAATGTCATGCTTAGGTCCTAATTTTGTATTTTTGAAATATTTTGAATGTTTTTGAGTTTTTATATTATTTTTTGTTTGCATTTTTATATTATTTGAAAACGTTTGAAAGTGTGATACTCAACGTTGAGTAGGAAATCCATGGAAATCTCATAACCAAATGGTCCAAGCTCAACCATATAATGAAGTTTACAAAGGAAAGTGTAACTTAAATGCCTATCTGTCAAAGCAATGTAGATTTATGATGTATTCCTCATCATTATAAGGTGGCACCTACTCTACTAATGTATTTCAAATGTGTAATATTATGCTAGTACTTGGAGAGGCCATCAAGCTTAATGGTAATGTAGGTTAATTGAAGAAAGGTAAAATTGTGATTGGTTTCATCAATAATTGACTTCAAATGTTGTAACCATTATATTTTCGAACAAAATGGATCCATCTATTGGTTGTGTGTTACCCATATTTTTTTTCCAAAACACATAAAGTGAATATGACTAATAACATAATAAAACCCTCTTAGGGTAGGTATGATATTCATATCTAAGTGAGATTGAAGACATGCAATGCCTTTAGTATGTGTGTGTGTGTGCGTGTGTGCATGTGTGTGTGTGTGTGTGCATGTGTGAGTGTGTGTGTGTGTGTGCGCACGTGCACACATGTGTGTATGTGTGTGTGCATGTGTGTGTGTGTGTGTGCATGTGTGTGTGTGTGTTCGTGTGTGTGTGCATGTGTGTGTGTGTGTGTGTGTGTGCACAGGTGTGCACGTGTGTGTGCATGTGTGCGTGCGCGCGCGTGTGTGCGTGTGTGTACATACATACATATATATATTCTTGAAAGTAGTTGTATTGATAGGGATTTGTTCCCAATACTTTCCATTTATATAAAGCGTGAGCATGACATTTTAAATTCAAGGGGCTTAAGAAGGGATTTTTATTTTGATATATCGCTAGGACCAATAGAAGTAAATAATGAATGAAAAAAAGAATTATGATCCATCACTAGGAATTGAATTTAAATTTTGTAAAGGTTCCCCATCCTAATATTAGCATATATCATAGTGTATGGATATGAAACATAACATAGGATATGAGCATTAGCACTGAAAGAATTGTTGATAAATATACCAAAAACAATAGAACTTGTATTTGTGTAAATATGCCCCTATATGGTAAACCCTCTTACAAGTGTAAATTCTAGCATCTGGGAGTTCCTTTTTGTTCGCACATCATGCCTATATATATCATGAAGGACTTGTATATAAAATAGTATGGTTCTACAAAATATTTTTGTAAATAACACAATATAGAAAGTAAAACCTAACAAATCAATGTCATGCTTTTAAGGTCCTCATTTTGTATTTTTGAAATTTTGAATGTTGTGAGTTTTTAATATTATTTTTGTTTGCATTTTTATATTATTTGAAAACGTTTGAAAGTGTGATACTCAACGTTGAGTAGGAAATCCATGGAAATCTCATAACCAAATGGTCCAAGCTCAACCAGTATAATGAAGTTTACAAAGGAAAGTGTAACTTAAATGCCTATCTGTCAAGCAATGTAGATTTATGATGTATTCCTCATCATTATAAGGTGGCACCTACTCTACTAATGTATTTCAAATGTGTAATATTATGCTAGTACTTGGAGAGGCCATCAAGCTTAATGGTAATGTAGGTTAATTGAAGAAAGGTAAAATTGTGATTGGTTTCATCAATAATTGACTTCAAATGTTGTAACCATTATATTTTCGAAACAAAAATGGATCCATCTATGGTTGGTTGTTACCCATATTTTTTTTCCAAAACACATAAAGTGAATATGACTAATAACATAATAAAACCCTCTTAGGGTAGGTATGATATTCATATCTAAGTGAGATTGAGACATGCAATGCCTTTAGTATGTGTGTGTGTGTGCGTGTGTGCATGTGTGTGTGTGTGTGTGCATGTGTGAGTGTGTGTGTGTGTGTGCGCACGTGCACACATGTGTGTATGTGTGTGTGCATGTGTGTGTGTGTGTGTGCATGTGTGTGTGTGTGTTCGTGTGTGTGTGCATGTGTGTGTGTGTGTGTGTGTGTGCACAGGTGTGCACGTGTGTGTGCATGTGTGCGTGCGCGCGCGTGTGTGCGTGTGTGTACATACATACATATATATATTCTTGAAAGTAGTTGTATTGATAGGGATTTGTTCCCAATACTTTCCATTTATATAAAGCGTGAGCATGACATTTTAAATTCAAGGTGCTTAAGGGATTTTTATTTTGATATAGTCTAGGACCAATAGAAGTAAATAATGAATGAAAAAAAGAATTATGATCATCAATAGGATTGAATTTTAAATTTTGTAAATGTTCATCTAATATATCATCTTGGTATTTGTCACATTCATACCAATCAATTAATGTGGTATCTTATTTCTCTAGATTTACTAGTAATGGTAACTCTTTAATAACTTCATAATCTCTAGAAAGAGATTGAGGCAATCTTACTTGTGTCGTATGTCAAGGAAATGATGGGAGATGTATAGATTGTTTGTGTTGTAACTAATCCATAGCTATTTATTGTTGTGATAATTGGCACTTGTACATGCTATAATTGCACTTTTGCAAACTTCAATTTCTATAATTGTGATTGTGCCTCATATTTGGTATCACTTGGTCTTGCTAGATTCTCATAGTTTATAAGTACGTATTTTTTAATTTGAATTGGTTATAAAGGGGGTATAATAAATTGATCATTTGTATCAAAAAAATTAACTTTACAATATTTATAAGGCTCATCATTAGCTACAAGAATGTTCTTGTGCCCCTCATGGATAAATTTAATGCATCAATATAATATAGAGGGTGTTGTTTCCATATCATGAATCTATGACCTACCTAATAGAAGATTGTTGCTAAGAGGATCATTCAAAACATGAAATGTGGTCAACATTTCTTTGGTCTTGAATAATACATCTAGTGTGATGTTTCCCATTGTAGGTTAAGTATATTCAAAACCCTTAACAATAATGGTTAATTGTCAAACACAAATCATAGAGATATCTTTTGTTAGAGAAAAGATTTAGGACATATATTCAATGCAAAGTCATTATCAATTGGAAACATTTTGTTTAAGAACCCCTAAATGTAGGCTATAATAAGCAATCATTGATATTAATATGTGATATTCTTACCTATGGAAAATATATGTGAGCGAAGGTGATGACTTTATCCATACTCTTGAATGTATCCAAAAAATAAGTAAAGGAATTCAAATATCTATTGCTAAGAAGAATAGTAGTTCACAACACTTTGTACAATATATCCTTATATATGCAAATGATTTCTTTAATAAATCAAGAAGATATATTTTTACATGATTATTTCGTAGTTGATCCATAAATTATATATTATTGATTATCTAGCTTGTTTATTAATGGTAGAAGGAGGTGGTAGGGTAGTATGTTTATTTCCCCCACTCCGTGGTTTCCCTCACCTTGTATTGAAATTATGGACCATTGGTCCCAATATAAGTTGATGCTTAATAATGGGGGTGGGATGGTAGTTAGTATAATATGAAGAGTGAGTGGGAGGTGGAAGAAAATGTTGCATGCATTCTCTTTTTTGATAATTAATGACTATAAGTACTTCATATTGAATACTTTTATACATCAAAGAGTGAATACAAGGTTTCATATTGGATCCAAGATGGACCTTTGAACCAACTTGAGACTCTATTAAAGAAGGGCTACATGATGGACTAGTAGATATTGATGGTTGTGCATGCTTATGACTCAGAGTGAGTTTCTATTGAAATTTAATGATTTCATCATCGAGAAAGTCCTAAAAACATGTTTTATCTTAAGGAATCGATTGGTCGAGTGATTGATGTACTAATGAGCATTTGGTTTAGGTTTACTCATATCAATCTTTATAGATGGATGGATAGATACAATATTAGAATCAATCACCTTTTTAGGCACAATACATGATTGCACTGGTAATAATGTGAATAGGTGCTTATGACGGGCTTGCAGATGTAATATCCATATAAGAATGTTAGAAACCCTAGAAATTTTGAGTCCAAGAATGACCAAACCCTAAGGGTTGGGAAGCTTGTATAGATCAACAAATGGGTTCACCAAGTGATTGGAACCTAAAAAATTGAAGGCTGGATTAAAACCCTAATTTTGGATTGGAATCTAGAAAGTATGTATATTAGATTAATAAATTGAGCATTCACATACATATATAAACATACAATAAATAATTGATAATTATTTAATTAATTAAACATATGTTAAATATAGTAAAACACATGAGAATAGATCCACTTAATTTTTTATGATTCGTGGAATGATATGGATCTAGGAAAAGGTGGAATAGGCTATAGAAAGTATGGAAATGCTTCTTCCTTGAAACAAACTATCCAAACCCTCAAGGAAACTAGTGGTAGGTTTTAGACACTAGTATTTGATGCTTCTTTCTTAGTTGTAAAGTAATGTCATTTAATATTTTATGTAAATTTTACTATGGGAACATGTGTGATAGATATATATGTGCCCCTATGTACAATCACGAGCTTATAAGATGTGTGGAAACCCTTGGAATCAAACTTATTTCCTCCAAACACTTTAATATTTTGAAGGGAACTGTAAAAAGGGGTCAACAATTTGGATTGTGGCACCCCCCGACACCAACATAGTACTGATTGAAAGAGGAACAAAATCCATGTAGTTATTACCTATAAGAAGTGTAATTTTGTTGATGTGACTAGATGAATGCAACTACACATTTTTCTCTTTGAACACTTGTTATTGATATTTTGACTTGGTTTGAGATTTTTTTAACTTGTCTTGGAATGCTCTTAGCTGAACTTAGAGTGCTTTAGAATTATGTAAGGCATACTCCTAATGTTTACTCTTGGAATAAATAAGTTTAGGGAAACTTTTCTTAAGCTTTGGAGATGAAAACCATGTAGTGCCTTGTATTTTTCAAATAGTGTCAGAGTTGCCAAGTAGTGTCCAATAAATAAATTAGTGTGTTTATCTTGCTTTTATATTGTTTCATGGGATATAATTTTTCACTAAGATCAACCTAAGAAGAGGGATATAGATAAACACAAGAAATTTAATCATTTTCACATAGAGGACATAACCATAAGATATGGGATAGAACCATATGAGGTTTTTCCCAACATGTATGGTATTGTCTAAGAAGATATAATATTGTAAGTGGAGATATGTAAGAGCCTAAAAGGAAGTGTAATATGTCTATGATCAATGAAATCAGTCATGTAAGTGTCTACGAAATAAAATAGGAGGATAAGAAGTGTTTATAAACATTGTGTCACATCCTGCAAATTCATGCATTTATCGTTTTGGATACTTTCATATGACTATGTGGCTATTTCCACATTGATACAACATTATATAATAATTTGATTTGATTTGATGATAATTATAAAATGTTTTGGGAGTAAAAAAATTATTATTAGTTGATTGATCTACCATTATATGATATTGACGATCTGAATTTCAATTTAGGACTACTATATAAATGTTGCTTATATTTCATTTCAATTGAATTGATTATGTGAAATGGATAATGCATTGGATAGTCTTGTTTATGTGTGTAGATGTTTTCTAGCTCAAGAAAGGGTATCATCATGGAGAGGTAAAAATATGTAGCAATGGGCATAGATAGAGATATTTTTATGTGTGTTCAGTGAATGGAAAATGGTGTGAACCATAAGTTACAGTTAGTATTTTTTCTTTCTTGATTTAGTTCATTTATCAGTGTTTCCTCATATGAGGCAATAGGATCATTAGTCACATTGCACTGATGATGGGGATTGCACACTCTCGTTGCGATGAGGAGCACAATGTTGTATTTAACACTTGTTGTGTGACACATTATCAACTTGTGATAATTACATACTTGTTATTGTGCTTACATCATTATGAGGTTTGTGTTATTGTGTTATTATGTTTTTTCATAAAATGATGAATTAATTACATTAGAAAGGAAATATTATTTATCGTAAGTTATAACAAAAGGGCATTTCATTGTTGGGAGATAATTGGCTTGTTTTTCCTAAGAGGATATATGCAAATATGTTATGTTTTCCCCAAACATCTCATTATATCCCTTACACATTATTTATCCACCCTATCCTCATTGTTTTCCTCTTTTGGCAAGGATGAGTCATCAAGGAAACTCTATATCCCATGTACCCATTGACTCGGGTGTGACATATAGTCGTGACTTCTTATTATCCAAGGGATTGATTATAAATACAAGAAACCCTATATCTCATGCACCTATTGACTTAGGCATGGCATATGGCTGTGACTCCTTATTATCCATGGAATTGATTATATATATAGGAAACCTTATATACCATGAACCTATTGACTCGGGCATGGCATATGGTTGTGACTTCTTATTACACATGGAATTGATTCTACACACAGAAAACCCTATATCCCATGCACCTTTTGACTTAGGTGTGGCATATGGATGTGACTTCTTATTATCCATGGAATTGATTATACACACAGGAAATCCTATTGTTGATCAGGAAAATTTGTTCTCGTGCGGGTGAGTGCGTTGATACTGGAAGCCACCAGCAACCTCGAAATATGGAGGACTTAGTACCTCAAATGTGGATTTAGATTTGTGAGTGCTAAGACTATGGATATGTGATAACGTCTGCAAAAATGAAATAGATGTGATTAAATAAACATATGTGGGGGTTACCCAAACAATGTCGGTTCTAAGAGGTTGTGAACTCCCTTGGAGGATGTCAACCCCCATGTCAAAAATATGGAAAATTGTAAAAATGAGCAATATATAGCATGTACAGGTAGATAAATACAATATGCCCAGTAAAATAAGTAGTGAAATACTGCCTGTGTGAGAGATTGATAAGATCCTCAGCTACAGTGTCAGAGGTTTTTCATGGCTTCAAAACTCAACTTCAAAACTTATTTCAGAATTTTCTTCTTATTTCCAACCCTTCAAGTTTTGAAATATACAGAGATTTCATATTTTTTGTATATTCTAAAGAGGGGGGGAAAGGGCTATATTTATAGCTTGGATATGGGTTAAATTTGGGGTCAACGGGTAACCAGGGTTTACAAAAATAACACTGCTTAATGGGACCTGATTATGATTTGATTTGACTAAGGGACTCGTGATTTAAATTATTATGTAAAAAGAAAGGATGTGATATTGAGTGTGGGGCACATGATGGAAAAGGGTTAGGTGGAATAGTGCATCCCATGTGGATTACTTTTTCACTATTAAATATATGAATGGGGTGTTAGATTTTGAATTTTTTTGGAGGGTTTATAATTATTAAGTTCATAGGTGGGGTTCATGTGGGGTTAATGATGTGGAGCATTAGGTGTAATAGTGGATGTGATGGGAATGAGTGGGGTACATGGCGTGGATGATTTTGGAGCATTTTATTAGCATGTAAGGTGTGTTATTTAGGTTAGTAATATTAATTATGAAAGGGGCTTACATGGAATCCATTAACGCATAAGAATGATTAATGATTAAAGGGGATTAATTAATTTCTTAAAGGTAATTATGTTTTTGGTGGGAATGAGATTTAGTTTAGGGGAAAAGGGAATCAAATAATTGTAATGAAGGGGAGTGAATCCGAGGTGAAAGAGAGGAGCTAAACAAAAACTGGTGTCTATATTTGCCCCTTTTTGTTGAGTGGTTTGTGATAGCAAGCCACGAGACCAAAACAAAAAGGGTTGGATGAAATCATGTATCCGCACAAGGGATGAGGATGGATAAAAACATGACCAAAGGTAAGATGCCCCATGCAAAAAGGATCGCAATAACAGTAAAAAATAATGTGGAAGTGACTCTAATATCACATTGGTAGAGGAAAATTGCAGTCTCAACGGAGACGGGTGATAACATTCTACGGACTAGTGAGTGGGTAGAGACCACTGCAGTATGGATCTAAACCGTGATGACCAATGGGTCATAGGAAAATGTCAAAGTATGTGCAACTGAATTTGAAGAGTATGCAAAATCCTTCATATGTGAGGAATCGAGTGAAAAATCATGTGTCCACAAAAGGGACAAGGATGAAAATAATGATGCCCCAGCACAAGGCACAATATAGAAGGTGGATATGTAAATAAAATGCCCCAGGGGGAATGAATGTAGTCATAAATGTGGACATGATGAGCAGATAGGATAGAAGTGTGAGATAAAATTCCCTAAAAGGGTGATAAATATGGTGATGAAAACATGTTTCATAAGAAAGTTTCATAAGTGACAGAAAATTAGTAGGTGAAGAAAGGAGAAAGCAGTCCCACTTCTTCGGTAAGTAGGAGAAGGAGTCAAGATACTTTTGCAATGAAATAAAAGTAGAGAAAACATTCATGAAAGAGAACAAGATTGGATAGGTGATGATCGTTATGTTATTCTCCAAGACGAAAAATGTCAAAGGAAGATGGGATGAGGGATGTAGGTGATGATGCTTTCCTGAGAGGGTTCATAAGAATGGAAGAGATAGCACCATTCTCAAAAGGAGGAGAGAAAATTTTGATATAGGAGGAAGAGGACATTGCATAAGACAAGGATATGAACTAGAGCGGACGTGGTGGAGGGAGAGAAAAAAATGAATGTTTAAGGAGGATGAGGATGGGGTGTATTAGGATGGAGAAACCATCATCCACCAATAATGAGGAGTGTGAACGGTGCTTGATTGTGAAGGAAAGAAGAGGAAGAGAATAATAGAGAAGGATGATAAGAAATGAAAGCAGAGAGGGCGTGATGGGCTTGGAGAAAAATAAAATAGAGAAAGAGAATAAAAGAAGAAATTGATGAGGAAGGATGAACAAGAAGGAGAAGACAAGATGAGAGGAGGGAAGAATTGAAAGTAGGGAGATGAGAGAAGAGGGAAGATATGTGTCATAAGAAAGAAGTAGTAGATATAATAAAGAGGGAAGATGGTGGAAGAAAGAAATGATGAAGGACAAAGAAGAAGAGGACAAGAAAAGGATAGAACAAATGGTGAAGGAGCAAGGAAAAGGAAAAGGGAAAGAGAAGAGAAAAGAGGGAAAAGTAGAGGGTGAAGACGGAAGAGAGATGTGAAATGTGAAAGTAGTGGAAACCAATAAATAGACAATATGTAGAAGATGATGGAGAGAAATGGTGAAAAGGTAGAGTGGAAAGATGTTTGTGGTGGTGATTTTCATCCGATGAAAGAGGAGATGGTGGAGAAGCTTCTACAGTGGGAGGATACAAGGAAGAAGATATACCTTAACTAAGATTCTCTGGTTGTATGGATGATTAAGAAATATTGTCAAAATGAAAGCGAAAGAGTGAAAGGGAAACTCAGGAGGAAAGGTAAGTAAGATATTCGGCGTGGTGAAAGGGGACGGAAAGGTGAGAAGGAGGATGTGGAGATAAGTGATGATGAGTGGAAATGAGGATCGAAGAGCAATGGATCAAAGACATTGTTGAACATGTTGGGGGATAAGAATTTGAAGGATAACTAACTCACCTTGAGAAGTATACTCAAGTAGGATTCACAAACTGTAATGAAGATCAAGTAGAATTCACAAAATGAAAAGTGTATTTGTGAGGGAATTCATGGATGAAATTTGATGTGATTTTAATAAAATATTTCCTTGATGAGATAAATGACACATAGTCATAACAAGGAGGATATGGGGAAACCATGCTTCGAACCAAATTGGTGGTAAACAAGAAAGGGGATTACTCAAGGCATTACACTTACAGTCGATAACAGGTATTAGTACATAACCAATGACAATTAATTATACCAAAAGACCCTAAGGGAGATATGAATGAAATATTATCATAAACCTAATGTTGACATGACAAGGGATTTGGGATGTAACTTGTATGCGGGAAGAGGGTTCTCCAAAGGTGGTGTTTCTTATGTCTATGCCCCAGCTCTGGGAAAGGGAAAGAACAATTGAAGAAAGTTGATCAATGCGGGAAGCCTTCTTAGGATGCTATGATAATAGAAGGTCGATCAATATGGGAAGCCTTTGCTGCCATGATATGAGAGTAGCCATCCTTGAGGGTATGGTCTAATTTTTTTGTTTTTGCATTTCGATTTATGACTTTTTCTTTTAGATGGCAGGATAATATATGCATGATAGTTGTCCTTCGAGGGATCATTCTATTTTTTGGATAAGATAGTATGAGATAGGAGCATCCATAATTGGTACTTTTTTTCTTTGCTTTTTCTTTGATGAGGAAGAGCTGGGTATAGCTAGGTAGACCACTTAGGAGGGGATGATGATTGCACATGAGACACCCCTAGACCCTTTGCATGGTTCCAATAGGAAAATGAGAGGGTGGTGGATGTAATGATCATAATGTTCTCACCAATAAGGGGAGACCCTATCGATAAGGAAAATGTTATGGACATAGTCATGGTGCCCATATTTAAGGTCATATCGAGGAAGTGACGGTAGACCACATAATTCCATATCATTATAGTGATAGATGGAAGAGGGTCATGATGGAGGAATTATCTAAGGATATAACTAAGTTCTCATTGGTAGATATGCTAACAGTAGAATGATTGCAAGTGCAACTGCATTAAGAGGTTTCGTCTCTGGTTTACCACCAAGGGAGGTAATACATTAAGTTGTGACATGATGAGATGATAGTTTGCAAAGGATTAGATGTGATAGAAAAGTGGGAAATAAAACTATGACCACAACGGTGGATTTTTATGAAAATAAATGGTGCCCCAAGGGAGACACAAATATGGCCACAATGGTGGACTTTAATGAAAATGGAAATATAGTCCCTCAACGAAAGGACAAAAATGGCCACAAATGTGGACTTTGATGAAAATAAATGGTGCCCCAAAAGAGGCATAAATATGGCCACAATGGTGGAATTTGATGAGAAAAGATAGTGCCCTAAAAGAGTCACGGATATGGCCACAATGGTGGACTTTGATTAGAAAATAATGCAAAAATGGTCCCTCAACGGAAGGAAAGACATGGCCACAATGGTGGACTTTGATTAGAAAATAATGCAAAAATGGTCCCTCAATGGAAGGACAAATATGACCACAAAAGTGGACTTAAAATGAGATGCAGATTTGGACAGAATTAGTTTAGATTGGATGGATTTGTATGAGGTAAATAAAACAATGTCAAGGAGTGAAATCCCTTAGTGTCAAGGGAGTTATACAGATGATATGCTCAAGGGCGAGGGAAAGATACTCCCCCAATGAATTAGATGTGGATGAGTTAATGGATGTTGAAGGATTTTAGATGAGATTGTTTTAGATTTAGATGGGATAAATGGTCAGAGACCACAAGTGTGCTTGGAAAGATAAGAATTATTGATGAATAATGAAGGACCTTCCTAAGGATGAATGTCATGTGCAGGAGAGATGTTAAAGGAAGATTTGGATGGAGGAATCTTGGGAAACTGGGTGGATGAGATACAAATTAGATTAGATTTATATGGAGAAGGATGTTCCCTTTGAACGAGGAAATCATCCTTCTCGGTATGGTTGTGGATAATTTTCTGAAAGGCCTTATAATGTGAAATGTCATGGCCCGGGGTACAATGATAAGTGCAAATGCAATTGGGATTGAACCATGATGGCTTTGGACTATAGGGATCAAAAATTTTAATGTGAGGAAGCGTGATGGCATAAATTTCAAAAAATATCTGTGTGGGATCCCATCAAAGTGTCACAGGGAAGGAAACTTTTGTGGGTTTTGATAGAATATTTTAGCTTGGATGTAGGGGAAGAGGTGAGTGTAGATCAGATAGGTGAATCAAATGTTGTAAAATATGGATCAATTTTGAGTAGGGTTAGATTGTTAGGATTGAGATTTATTGTTATGAGGTGTGATAAATGAAGGGACTGACCCTAAAATAGATGTTATAACATTGAATTGCTGAAAAGAGGGAAGACCTAACTTATTACGAGGATGCACAGGAGACTTTCTGGGATGTTTACTGCAAGCCTTAGATTTTGATCGAGAATATTTTCCTTTAGTAGGGATGATAATAATATCAACTAGAGGATCTGATGGTGGTGGTGTAGGTGTAGATATTAATGGAGGGAAATGTGTTTATATGATATGATTAATAAGGTCTATGTGGGATGTGAATTGTGTAGGTTTTGGATTGGCCAATGTGGAAGTAGCTAATTTTGTAGAGGGAGAACAAACCCCCTTTGTGTTTGTCTCAGGTGGAGTTATTTTCTCCATGAATGTTTCAAGAGGTATATTTGATAGGGTTGTAGATCAAGAGAATATGGTCAATGTGATTGAAGGATTAGGTAAAGAATATTGGGATAAAATGGGTGATGTAGCCATGGGCAAGGATATAGGTGAAGATGTCAAGGTAAACGTAAGTGGATTTTTTATTGTGACAAATACAGGGGTATCTGGGATTGATATGGAGGTGGGTACAATTGGGATATTTGGAGATGTACATGATATGGTGATGGGCATGTTTGATGTAGATGTGGTTAAGGGGTTGAATATTACAGGTTAGGGCACGAGCGGTGTGGACGAAGAGGTATGTATAGTTGAAGTTGATGTGGATGGGGTTAAGGTAGTTGATGTGGTTGGTATGAAAGAAAGTGCAGGAGGAGAAACAAGGATTCGCTCTAAGGATGGTATGATGGGTAAAGGTGGAATAGATGTAGACAAGGTAGTCAAACCTATTGAAGGTGATGTGGTAACTGATGGAGTAGATATTATTGGTAATGTAGTAAATGCAGGAATAATATTAGGTGTAGAAGTAGACAAGAATGGTTGCTTCATAAATGTTTCAAATGGGGTTAATGTTGTAGGTGGGGTTGTAAAGGTACATGTCGTAGAAATGAGTTTAGTTGGGATGGTTGTAGAGATGAGTGATGTAGATGTAGTAATGGGTGTGTTTGATGCAGATGTGGGTAGGGATATGTGTGGATATCAATGGGGCTGAAATAGGTGCTAATGATGAATTTGATGTGATAGATTGGGGTATGATTGAATTGGATGAAGTGGATGGTATATTCAAATTTAATGTATATGTGGTAAGGGTAGGAGAGGGTGAAGGTTCAAGACAAGTAGTAAAAGTTGATATAGGTGTGATAGTTGTAGATACGACAAATTCCAAATAAGAAGTGGGAATAATGTCCACGGTAGGAAAATATGAAGTTGTTGATGAGGTAAGATCTTGATTAATGGTGTCAATTGCGTAAGCATTTAATAGTTGAGATGTAAAAGGGGTAGTTTGATTCGTTTGTGGTTGTTTAGGAAAAGTTTGTGTAATTTTGTCAAGATTTTGACTAGAGGAAGTGATGGAGTTGTCGATTTGGATATCTCCCTTATAAGTTGTTCAATGTGATCTTTGAAAGAACAACATTTCTCAATGTCGTGACCTTTGACCCAATGATATTTAGAATAATGGGCTTCTTGATACCAAATAGTCTTGGCTTGCGAATTTTCCATGGGTTGTATGGGAGGAAGTTGGATGGAGTTCACGGCCATCAACTTGTCAAATACGAAGCTATAGGATTCTCCCAAGGGGGCATAGTTGGGTTTTGATTGATGGTCTCGTTATCGAAGCCATGTGCTGGATGTAGATGCGGATGAGGGCTTAGTGACCATGGTGTTGGCCGCACCCTTAAATTTTTTGTTATTTGTGAATGGTTTAGTAGATTTGATTTGAGTTTTGGTTAAACTTAGCTTAAGATGACCTTGTTCAAGGGTGCAGGTTTCGATATTGCGAGCCATTGTGAAAGCTTCGTCAAAGGTTCAGAATGAATAGATCTACAAGGTAGATGATATATATTTTGCACATGATTGTGAGAAGATTTCAATGAGTTTAGTTTGCGAAAGAGAGAAGGGCAATTGATTTATAATGCCATGCCATCGTGCGATGAATTCAGCGATGGGCTCGTCGTCAAACTGTCGGATGGTGTATAGGTCAGTGATAGTGATTTTACGTGTAATATTGATCGAAAAGTGTTCTAAGAATAACTGCGCAAGTTGGGTGAAAGAGAATATGGAATGTTGTGGGATATTGTTGTACCAATCTAACGCGGGACCGGATAAGGACATGGGGAAAGTGCGAAGTAGTAAGTCTTGATCATGTGCAATAAGACAACACACATGTTTGAATGCACAAAGATGTTGTTGGGGATCTTCCTTTTTGTTGAACTTAGTAAACTGGGGAAGTTTCCAATGAGGAGGGTAGGGTTTGATTGGAATTGATGGATGAATAGGTTGATTAATGATTTGTTTGTAGGATAATGTATCCTTGGGTGCAAAGGTAGTAACTTCTAGACTAGCCAACCTATTCATCAAAGTGTGAATATGATCATTTGATGTGATGTTAGGTTGCGATTGGATTGGTTGTGTGGTTTAAAAATTAGTTATATGAACATTAATTTGTGGATAAGTTTGTGGATGTGTAGGTGTTTGGGGAATCATTTGATAATGTGGTTGATAAAATTGCGAGTGGGATGTTTGTGAAATCATTTGATAAGATGGTTGATTAATTTGTGGATGTGTGGGTGTTTGGGAAAGTTTTTGGTAAGGTGGTCGATTAATTTGTAGATGTGCAGATGTTTGAGAAGTTGTTTGATTGATAAACTTGCGAGTGGGATGTTTGTGAAATCATTTGATAAGATGGTTGATTAATTTGTGGATGTGTGGGTGTTTGGGAAAGTTTTTGGTAAGGTGGTCGATTAATTTGTAGATGTCCAGATGTTTGAGAAGTTGTTTGATAAGGCAATTGCTTAACTTGTGGATGAGGTATTTATGGATTCTGTTAATAAGGATTAATATTTTTCATTGGTTGAGATGGGATATGTTGTTGCAGTTACTGGTGTTGGGAAATGGGGATGTGATGTGATCATTGAGACTGGGTAGGTTGTTATGGTAAGTGATATGTGGGGATATGAGTGTTACGAGATTGAGACGATTGGAGCATATATGGGTAGGAAGGTAGGTATTAAGAGGCTGAGATCGTTTCATGGGCATACTAGTAGTGGATGAAATAGAATTGACAAAAAGGGATGTGGGTGGAATGTGATCCACCAATTGAGGAGATTGAGAGAATTGAGAGATTATGGGGGATTTACAAAATAAAAAATCATATACGGGGTTAGGCAGTGGTCTAAGAGTTTCTAAAGGAGCCAGAGATGGTGGTGTGGTTGGTTTATGAAAATTAGATTGGGAAGAGACATGGGAATTGGTGTCAAGGTGGGGAAAATCTTGGATGACATGGTTCTCATGAGGCGAGACCATGGAGACAAGGGATTGGGTAACTAAAGGCGTGGTTTTGTGTTTAGAATATTTTTGGGAGAGATTGTTAGGAGATGTAATTTTATTGGATGGAGGACATTGTTGTTTTGTTTCGATTTGAGAGAGAGTGACAATAGGCGTGAAATAGAGAAACATTTGTTTATGTAATTTGTTGACAAACAAATCAAGCAACATTTTTTTTACCATCATGTTTAATTAGGAGATGTGAACAGAAAAATGGATAACAAAGATGCCTATAGAATGATAGTCTAGGGATATTTTCAGGTATTTTTGGCTTGGGAAACATCTGAAATGGTTCATGTTGGGTGTTCAAGTCTCAATCAGTTAACCAAGTGAGAGGAGTGTTACGATGGGTTGATTTTGTTCATGAGTATAAGTTGTGTGTGATAAGTGAAATGCAGAAGGTTAATTCCCCTATTTAAACTATCTTATCAGGAAAGATGTATGAGGTTCATTTTAGACCGAATTCAAAATGTGAAATTCGATGCAAAACAATTAACCAGAAAAGACAATTACCATGCAAAAAAGAGAAAATAGGGGGAATGAGAAATACCTGGAGAACTATTTCCCCTATTATTCGATTGCACGTGATAATGACGTTGGTGGCCAGGAATGTCTGGGTACCTTAGAATTGCACCATGCACAATCTCGGACGGGATCGTTGAAAGGAGATTGGTGACGTGTTTATGTTTCAATGGTTGTCTTTGACAACACAATGGTGTTGTCGTGGATTTGTGGAGTTTATAGATTTCACCTGTGTTATCACTCTAAAATTTCCCTCTTGTGAAAGACGAATTTGCAGGTCCCAAGTTTTGTTACTTAGTTTTTAATCCCACTAGTTCCATTTAAAATTCCTTAGTTTGTGTGTTTTGAAACATTTTTCTATCTCCTTTCATGGATGCGTGGAATTTATCAATCTTTTTCTATGGTTGTGGACCGGTCGATCCTTGTATTCCTTGCATTCATCTTTTTGCAGGAAAAATCTTTGATTTGGGCACGAATGGTGGCATTTTTACCCTTCTCTGCATTTTTCTACAGTCATCTTCCCATCAAATTATTTTCCAGCGTCTACAGATACGTGGACATATCTGATTGGATGTGGTGTGGTGGGTTTATCTTTTAAACTTGTCACTTTTGTTATTTTTTGCAAAAGTGTCAAATTGGCCCCGTGGCCCGAAGGTTCCTGATTGGCTAAAATAAGCGATGGCGGAAAGGTGGGCCCTTTTTTTGTTTTGATGCTTTGAAAGGTCAAAGGTGGAAATGTGGGTCCTTTTTGTGTTTTGAGGCATTATGGCGAAAAGCATAAAATGTAAAAATAATGCCTAAGGCCCGCAAAGGGACACGTGGCCATTTTTAAGTCAAAAGCGAAGAGGCGGGTTGTTGGGACACTTTAGGAATTTTACCTTTGTTTCCAAAAGGACGTAAAGTTATAAAGTGAAGTGCAACCCCATTGGCGCCTAGGTGAAGCTACGTGTTGATGCCTGCGTTGAAAATTCAAAGCGGAAAGGCAGGTCGTCGGAGCGATTTGGGAATTTTGGTGTTATTTCTAAAAAGAGAGTTAAAAGTTATAAAATGATCCACGACTCCATTGGATTCTTGAGCCTATGTTGAAAAGTCAAAGCGGAGAGGCGGGTCGGTGGAGAACTTTGAGTTTTTGAGCTTTTCTTTGAAAAGAGTTAAAATTGTAAAAGTGAGCCATGACTTTGTCCCCACTCAAGTAAAGCCAAGTGTCAGGCCTATATCAGAAGCGGATGGGCGGATAAAAATGTCTAAAATGCACAATCTCTATAAAAATCATAAAATGCAAAAGTCGCCCCCAGGCCTGCTTCGGTAAATCTCTCCTACGTGGAGGACTCAAATTCAAAGTTTGCGAAAGTAGGATGAACGATTGTGATATGATGCATCTGGTTTTTCCACAAGGCATAGAAACGGCCGAGGCATTGGAGAAGTTCGGATGTCGTTTTCTTGAATCAGTTTCATCATTTTTTGTAATCGAATGTAACCATTTTTGGAAGCTATTCAGCAGGTTTTCTATGCCATTGTTCAAGGTTGGATCTTGGTACTCTGTAGATGTAATAGATTCGAAAGTAATCAATACAGAATTTTTTCCCTTTCTTCCTCTTCTATTCCTTCTTTCCTTGTTTGAATTTGCGAATCATCCATCTTTGCATGATAAGAAACTTTGTGTTCTTGTTAATATGATTTCGGGAACTTTGTGTCTGTGAAATTATATCTGTTATAAACGTGAATGATTACATTTTGCATCTCCTTTGATCAATACGTATAAGGTTATACTTTGTTATCTATATTTCCTGAAAGTATTGTTATGTTTTTCCTCTCTCATCTCCTTAGTTCTTCCATTCTTTCGTATTGATGATCTTTGGGCATAAAACATTTCAAAGTATCATGAATCCACACTTTGAAAGTTGTACATTTGTATATAAGTTTTTTTTGCTTGCTTTCAATAAGGGAACCTCTCCCATTAAAGAGGAGGGGCTTGTTGTCCCTTGACTGTGGTTTGTTAAAATACAATTTTAAAACCCAACAACCTGGAGAACATTTTCCCCTATTATTCGATTGCACGTGATAATAACATTGGTGGCCAGAAATGTCTGGGTACCCTAGAATTGCACCATGCACAATCTCGGACGAGGTCAATGAAAGGAGATTGGTCACGTTTTTATGTTTCAATGGTTGTCTTTGACAGTGCAATTTTATTTTTGTGGCTTCGTGGAGTTTGTATATTTCATCTACAAAATAAAATAAAACAATCAGTGCACGTGGTCGACAAAAAAGAAAAACAATACAATGATCCCAATGACCTTGTTTTATGAAAAGGGGCTTGATTAGAGAAATAATAACTATTATAGTTAATTAAGTTACAAAAAAATTCTAAATGATGAATTTGTCAATTATTCATTTTTGGACGAAAATGAAGGTAACCTAAGCGTAATGTAAAAATGGCACGACTCAAGCCAATACTAATCAAACGTCAATATTTGTAAAACATTAACAAACAAATAAACTAGTCAATGAATGAAAAGAACTGAATTTCTAAAAAAAATCATTAAGCCACTAACTAATATCAACTTAATAAAAATTTAATAGATACTAAGCTAAATAAGAATGAACTATGCATTAACAAAGTTAATGATCATGGATTAATGAAATAATATAAATAAAAATGAACTTTGCATGGGCGAGCTCATGAGGGGAGGGAGTGGGAGAGCTTAAGAGATGTGTGGCCGAGTTAGAGATCGGGACAGAGGGAATGGCATGGTTTGTGTAGGTGTGTGAGGAAAGGAGTTCAGGGTGAAACCTCAAATAGCGTAAGGAGAGCTCTGAGAGCTCGAGGGGACCCAGATAAAGACAATCTAAATGTGGCGCAAGCCACATATTTGTATTGTCAACCAAGCATTAAAAAGGTATCTCAACTTTAATCACCCACGCATGTGGGACCAACATATTGACTTCTACCAAAATAAGCACGAAAGGAAAATTTCCTTGTGGGCAAAGAAGGGGAGAGGATGACCAAAAGGTAGCTCAACTCAACAATGGCGAATGCCAAATAAATTATAATTTTTCTTTCGAAAAAGGTGTTGCGAGCATTGTTTGTAATAGTGTGGTAAAGAATTGTAATCCAAACATTGTAAAGAGACTTTACAATAACTACCCACAAAGCTTGCATGAATTTGAAACCGGTTGGTCATACATGGATGTGGCTCGATGACATAATGAGAATCACATAAACTCTAAATGAGAAATATATAATTGGCTATGGTGCTTTGTGCACTATTTATAAATGTATTCTAAATAATTAGAAGCCAATTACTATAAGGAGATTGTACAGTAGCTACCCACAAAGCTTACGTGAAGTCCAAACTGAGCTGGAAATAGTGGGAATGTGGTGTAAATAATTATACGCCAATTGATATAAAGAGACTTTACTGTCAATACCCACAAAGCTTACGTGAATTTGAAACTAAGTTGGAAAGTGTTGGATGCATCAAACGTTAGAATCTTATGAGTCTGCTACATAGAGAGGGAGGTGTCTGGGAGAGAGTAGGGATAGAGTTGGATGAGTTGATGACCGAGAGAGATAGTGTGGATCTCTGAGGTTGATCGGGCTCGTGGAGGAGATATCAAGTGGCATCAGGGAGGAATAGCTTGGGTTGTGTGTGAGAGTAGTGTTGATAATGGAGGGCATGGTGAAGTTGGCGATAAGGGAAACAGGTAAGAGCAGGAACGACCGAGTGGAAGAGGGAGACATGAGCTCAAGGGAATGGAGGGGGATGACGAAGTTGTTTACCACACATCCTATATCTTAGACATTGGGTGAAATTCTACATGTTAGACTTCTAGTCTGACTTAAGAGGACTGGTAAAAGTTGGATGTGGTGTAAGAGTTACACCATACATTGATGAGAGTACTGAAATAAACAAAAATAGCAAGGATCTTCCCTCAAACTGTATCTGATAGTTAGGTGAAAGAAATATCCCAAGTGATGATCAAATAATGTGTTTGAATGAAGGTTATATCCAAAAAGGAAGTATTGTTAGTGTTATGGGTGTTATTCAGAGAAATGATAATGTCCTTATGATCATTCCTCCTCCAGAACCAATATCTACAGGTTGTCAATGTGAAACATTTCACCTACCTACTGGTATAGAGGGACTCGTTTTGAGATATGAAAATAGTTCAAAGGTTGATGTTATACTTGTGTAGCACTATTAAGCTCTATTGTACTTGGCTTTAAGGTTGAAATCTCATCGATATCTTGGAGTTTATACTTTTATTAGGTGGAGAAGTGGTCGAGCTGACAGAAGAGCAGACGTGTGTGTGGAGAGGTGTGGGTAAAAGCAGGAGCTCCCGAGAAAAAGGAGGTGGGTTCAGGGAGAAGGGGATGGTAGCTCAGAGGATAGGTAGGTGAGCCGAGGGGAGTTGGGAGCTCAGTTAGGGTGATGAGAGCTCATGGAAAGGAGGGAATTAACTCGGTGTGGGTGTGGCCGAGCTGGTCGGGTGTTGGGAGGTGAGTTGGAGATGTGAGATAGGTGGGGTAGTTTAGGATTTGTTTTAAATATTTTCGTTTCTTTGTTTTTTTAGATTTTACTTATTTAAATAGATATAAATGTAAACTAAGATCTTAGATATACAAGATCGAAATAGAACACTAATTAAAGACTAAGATTTAGATATACAAGATTATTTTTTGGGTTTGTTTCCCATGCCAGTAAAGCTCAAAGTGAAAACAACAAAACAAATGTGTTTTATTTATTTTATTTGATTTTGTTATTATTATTATTTTTTATAATCTATTTATTTATGTAATAAACATAAACTTTTTATTAATGATGAACAATCAAAATAACAAGCTTGTTGAAAGCAACCAAATCACTTACCTCAACAACGACATAAATGACTAACCACATCGAATTGGTGGAGAAAATACTCAAACCCTACAAACAAATGAGTTCATAAAAGATATCTAAATGAGGGAGTTATGAAACCGGACAACCATTCTACTTACGACATCTATACAAGATGAGCAAAGGAAAAGAACAAAGGAAATGACCAGATCTTGGATCTGGTCCCACCGGGCGTGCCAAAAATGTTGATCAGGAAACTTTGTTCTCGTGCGAGTGACTGCATTAATACTGGAAACCACCAGCAACCTCGAAATATGGAGGGTTTAGTACCTCAAATGTGGATGTAGATCTGCGGGCACCAAGAATATGGATATGTGATAACGTCTACAAAACTAAGACAAATGTGATTAGATAAACATATGCGGGTTTCTTGGACAATGTTGGTTCCAAGGGGTTGTGAACTCCCTTGGAGGATGTCAAACCCCATGTCAGAAAGATGGAAAATAAAAAAAATGAGCAATATATAGCATGTAGAAGTAGAGAAATACAGTATGCCCAGTAAAATAAGCAGCCAAATACTGCATGTGGGAGAGATTGATAAGATCCTCAGCTACAACGTTAGAGGTTTTTCATGGCTTCTAAACTCAACTTCAAAACTTATTTCAGAATTTTCTTCTTATTTCCAACCCTTCAAGTTTCAAAAGATGAAAATATTTCATATTTTTCGTATATTCTAAAGATGGGGGGGAAAGGGCTATATTTATAGCTTGAATATGGGTTAAATTTGGGGTTAACGGGTAGCCAGGGTTTACAAAAATAACCCTGCTTAATGGGACCTGATTATGATTTGATTTGACTAAGGGACTCGTGATTTAAATTATTATGTAAAAAGAAAGGATGTGATATTGAGTGTGGGGCACATGATGGAAAAGGGTTAGGTGGAATAGTGCATCCCATGTGGATTACTTTTCCACTATTAAATATATGAATGGGGTGTTGGATTTTGAATTTTTTTGGGGGTTTATAATTATTAAGTTCATAGGTGGGGTTCATGTGGGGTTCATGATGTGGAGGATTAGGTGTAATAGTGGATGTGATTGTGATGGGAATGAGTGGGGTACATGGTGTGGATGATTTTGGAGCATTTTATTAGCATGTAAGGTGATGTTATTTAGGTTAATAATATTAATTATGAAAGGGGCTTACATGGAATCCATTAACACATAATAATGATTAATGATTGAAGGGGATTAATTAATTTCTTAAAGGTAATTGTGTTTTTGGTGGGAATGGGATTTAATTTAGGGGCAAAGGGAATCAAGAGGATAAGTGTAACGAAGGGGAGTGAATCTGGGGTGAAAGAGATGAGCTACACCAAAAACTAGTGTATACACTTATATCCCATGCACCTATTGACTCGGCTGTGCCATATGACCGTGACTTATTATTATCCATGGAATTGATTATACACCCATGAAAACCTATATCCCATGCACCTATTGACTTGGGTGTGGCATATGGATGTGACTTCTTATTATCCATGGAATTGATTATACACATAGGAAACCCTATATCCCATTCACCCATTGACTTGAACATGGCGTATGACATTGACTTCTTATTATCCTTGGAATAGATTATACACACATGAAACCCTATATCCCATGTACCTATTGACTTAGGTGTGGCATATGTCATTGACTTCTTATCATCCATGGAATTGATTATACACATAGGAAACCCTATATCACATGTACCTATTGACTTGAACGTGGTATATGGTCATGACTTCTTATTATTCATGGAATTGATTATACACATAGGAAACCCTATATCCCATGTATCTATTGGCTTGAGTGTGGTATATGACCATGAATTCTTATTATCCATGGTTGTGACTTCTTATTATCCATGAAATTGATTATACACACATGAAATCCTATATCTCATGCACCTATTGACTTAGGTGTGGCATATTGTGTTGACTTATTATCATCCATGGAATTGATTATACACAAAAGAAACCCTATATACCATACACCTATTGACTCGGGCATGACATATGGTCGTGACTTCTTACTATCTATGGAATTGATTATACACACAAGAAATCCTATATCTCATGCACCCATTGACTTAGGTGTGGCATATGGTCATGAATTCTTACTATCCATGGCCATGACTTCTTATTATCCATGGAGTTGATTATACACACAAGAAACCCTATCTCCCATGCACCTATTAACTTAGACATGGAATATGGTTGTGACATCTTATCATCCATGAAATTGATTATAAACACAAAAAAACCTATATCTCATGTACTTATTGACTGTCATATGGCGTTGACTTCTTATTATCCATGGAATTGATTGTACACATAGGAAACCCTATATCCCATGTACCTGTTGACTATGATATGGTGTTGACTTCTTATTAACCATGGAATTGATTGTACACACAGGAAACCCTATATCCCATGTACCTATTGACTGTGATATGGCGTTGACTTCTTATTATCCATGGAATTGATTATACATATAGGATACCCTATATCCCATGTACCTATTGACTGTCATATGGCGTTGACTTCTTATTATCAATGGAATTGATTATACACATAGGAAACCCTATATCTGATACACCTATTGATTGGGGTGTGCCATATGGTGTTGACTTCTTATTATTCATGGAATTGATTATACAAATAGGAAACCTCATCTCCCATGTACCTATTGACTCAGACATGGCATATGGCATTGACTTCTTATTATACATGGAATTGATTATACACATAGGAAACTGTACGTACCCAAAATTGTAGGGTATTGCACCACCGGAACAATGTTACACGTGCCCCAATGATGATACAGGTCTCCTCGCAAGGTGTTCGGGATCCGGAAAAGCTCTCCAAGTATGCGTTAACATCTCGCATGCCCCGCTTAGCCCCTGCGTGCTTTGATTTTTCCTTCCCTCTCTTTTCCTTTGCTTTTCGGTCTTCAGTGATGAAACCGCCACCCTACCTAGGCGGCGGTCTCATGACCGCCACCCAGGCAGGGCGGCGGTCCTATAACCGCCGCCCTGCTCAGGGCGGCAGTCCTGTAACCACCGCCTTGCAGGGCGGCGGTTTCACGCGTTCCAGAATGTTTCTTTTTCACGACTCATTGTATAAAATTTCAACGTTTACCAGCCTTTTTTCACCGCCTTTGCTTGTATTTATGATTTTGGTTCCCTGGAATAGTGTTTTGGCATTGTTTATGGTTTAAGAGATCAAATTGGTTTTCACCTTTGGGTAAATGGGATTCTATAAATAGTTGGCTTGTGCTCAAGCAAATGGCCCCTCAAATTTGCCTCTGAATTTCTCATTTCAATAGTTTACCCTTTCAATTTTGTTTAGTATTCATAGTTTCATTTGTTATATGCATGGTCAGTGTTGTTTAGCTGTTAGGAAGCCACATATTCTCTTTGTGTAAGTGTTGTTATTATTTCATCCAATCAATTGGAGTATGATAGTTTTATTTTCAGTAGGAAGCCATTAAAGTTGAAGGTTTTATTCGTCAAAAAGAATAGTTTTAGGTTTTGGATGCTTTGTGTTGCATGACTCGCAATAGATCCCGCTAGGAATTACATAAGCCAAGCTCTATTCTCTTGCGCTATTCTTCTCCTACTCGCATTGTATTCGGTCTATATCCTAAACTGCCATTGTTCCAATATCTACTTCTATTGATGCTAGCATTACACGCTTTTCTGGATCCGCGTGAGCACAAAAGAATGAGGAGATCACACTGAGGGGACAAAGCCACACACAACCAGGATTTGCCACTGTTCTGCAAAATCCTGGTTCAAGATTTCAAAGTTCTAGTTAAAACATATCAAATAAAGTAGTCAATCATTTCATTTCAGTTAATCTCACTTTCGATATTGCCGGGGAAGCTGTGGGGATTGATAGTTTCTGAGAAACTATGATTCACTCCTCACTTCTGAGGTAGGATCGAGAGTCTTTCAAATAGATTAGATCAGTTATCTGGTTATTTAGAATAGATTCACAACTGCACAGACAAGTAGCTATACTCGGCTGCTTTGTTTGTTTTAATTTCGTTATTAGTTTAGTTGTCAATTTCTAGATATATTAGATAATTTTCTTTTAAATTCTGTTAAATAGTTTATCAAAAATATCAGATTTAGGAATATACATAGATATATCTTGCGTAGTCAATTTATTTTGTCATTAGTTAGCTTTATATCATTTCTTTTGCATGACAATCACGGGACCTAGGGAGCCCAGAGAATACGTATTCGAACCAATCGTGCCTCAACCCAATCTTGTTACAGCAATAGCTGATATAGATCAGAATCTTAGAATCCAAGTCTTCTTAAAACAACAACAGACTTACAACAGATCAGCTCACAGTTAAGAGGGTTAAACATAGAAGACGACCAAGCACACATATTCTGGTCAAACCAGCCAAACTACAGGTTACCCTAGATAAACATCCACATGACTGTAGAAGGGCTTGAAAGAGAGAAAACATTCGGTTGTGATCCTTTGGTCCCACAGCCAGACACAGGAGACATTCTCACTGATATAGACACTAGCTTAAGAATTCAGGTTGCCAGAACACCTGTAAGGTACTCTGAGAAGATTGCACAGCTTGTAGTTCTAAACATAGAGGCCGAAAAGGCATACGACTATTGGATACTAGGGATTAGGGACTGATTCCGCACATGACCATAGCAGGTCCACAACAACCACGAATCTACAGTTGTGATCCACAAATCCCACAACCCAACGAGTCCACAGGTCAATCTGACGTTGATGCTGGCTTACGCACATTAGTATTTAGATCCACTCCACTTCCACCTATCATCATCACACAGTTATCCCTGTTGGATATAGCAGCTAATGAAGCTAAGGATTTCTGGACTAGACCGGAGAATCACCCGTAGAATCCACTATATCCATCATCCATCCTATGACCCTATCTGGAGATATACACGAAACAATCCCAGGTCATTTTCCCCATATCCCACAACCTATAGACCGGATTACGCCAGAGCTCGATATTGATTGGAGCCTTCGAGCAGTCATCCTCGCCGACCGATCTATCATGCCAGTTCAGGTTAGGAGGGCCTTCTTTGCCTTAGATTCACAGATTCCATTAGTGCGTGTCGAAGATATAAGATTGCCTAACTAGTTTACCCATACCCCACGCATAGTCCATCCCCACCGGCTGTCTCGGCATGACCTCGGGAGGTCGGGTGCGAGGAAGAGTTACTTGTAGATTCCCATGCTCGCTTGTCACTTTTCCATCGTACAAAATTGGTGAACCCGACGTGAACAACACAATTCTTCTATTTTTTTCTTTATTTCTACATCCACCTTCGCTCTTTCCCATTATTCTACGGGTATTCATATACCCCCTGAATATGTCAAGGATTCGACGCATATGGCAGACCTCTCCTAGGTCTTGAAGCATACTACGATCAACTGAATAGACAACCATCACCCTCGCTCTCAGCATGGGGTGACAATTATTCAGCTAACCAATTGTCAACACAAACTCCGCCCCCAAGGACTAGATATAGTTCTTCTTTCCAAATAGAGGAGTTGGATCAGCTCGCTCAAACGCAACACCCAGAGCCTTCAGGCTCAGACGCCATGACGTTTATAGGAGAATCTGGTTCGTCTCCTCAGGTATTGCTTAGACCGCAAATTAGTAGACAATCAGATCGTATCCATTTTTAGATAATGAACATTTAGTGCGTTATGCCAGGAATGAACAACGCTCTCGGAGTATGTACCCACCTATAGGAAGTTTACAAACACAACCCGGGGTCTCGTTTCAAGAAAACACCTCCATGTCGCTACCTACAGGAAATACCCTTGGGGAAACATCGAAGGGAAATGATCAATTCATAGTGGGGGTACCACATGCCTATACAACCTCAGGATATACAACAAACGCCACTAAGACAAAATACTGTAACTTCGCCAGATGAAGTCATCTCAACTTTAGTAGAAAAGGTTAGAGGGTTAGAACTTGCTCAAGCAAGTCAAAATTCTCAATTCATGCAGGCAGGAAATTCCAATCCTCCACATCATCCTAGCCAAGTAGACCTCCTCACAGGAATAGGCATGTTGGGCATGCCTCCTCAGTATTCACAACAAATGCCAACTAGAACCGCCATTTCTAACACTGTTCCGGTGGCGAATATGTTACCTCCCGGTCTAGTACAAAACAATCCATTCCTAGGCAATACTCCTTCATACTTAAACATGTATTCCAAATCACCACAGGGAGATGTGTTCTCCTCTCCTGGCATGTTTTCTCAACCACAGGGATTTCCTTATACCCCTGCAAATGCATACGCTACGCCATATCAACAACTCATTCCGCCTCCACCCCCTCAGCAGGCACCATCAATGGTCGAAACCTATGCGATAGGGACTTATTCAGAATATTTGAAAGAGCCCTTAGACTTCACCATACGAAGTGTCATGCTTCCAAGACCTCTTCCCAATTTTCCCAAATACAAAGGGGAGGGAGACCCGAATGCACATATCAAGGCCTACGCCACAGCTATTCGAGAACTGCTCCCTTGGGACGGGGTTGTTGCTAAAATATTTCCCAAAACGTTAGAGGGCATTTCCCTCAATTGGTATTACAGAATACTTGAAGCTTCCATACATTCATTTAAACAACTCGTTTCAGAGTTCATCAAGGCATTTGACATGAACAAACTGTTGAGAACAGGAATCAGGGAATTCTTGCACATTAAGCAAGAACACAATGAATCTGTCGCTCACTTCATCCAAAGATGGCATACAATCCTTTATTCTTCGGCCAGTGCTCCAAACATGGACCAAATGGAACTATGTGATTTATTCCTTCATTCTCTCAGCAGAGAGGTAAAGGAAGAAGTCCAGAAGTTCCCACTAAGGACTTACAATGAAGTACTTGAGAGCGCTCTCCGAATAGATCAAGCAGCAATAGATAGCGGTCGCAAGATGTATGGAACAAATGGGAGGCTAATCACCCCCAGCCAGAATACTACGACTTATCCTACTACCACAAACGTCAATCAAGGACCTAAGATCCTTAACAAAAATCATGGCGTAACCACAGATGGAGTAACTGACCAAGCTAAAAAGGCCAATGTTGTAAATACTCCACCGCCGATTAATAATCAACGAAACAACAACTTTACCCCAACAATCAATTCGGTGGATTTTAGTCATCCACAACAACAACAACAAAGGTGGATCCAGACACAGGGTCCAAGCCAAAACTCAACTGGATATCAAAACCAAAACCAAAACCAAAAACAACAAATGCAAAACTTTAATCCTAATAGGCAACGGTTTGATCAGAGCTTTGGACCACAATATGCACCAAACCAGCAACCTAGGAATTACAATCCTAACTCGTACTGTGGTTTCCACAAGATTCGAGGCCACGACACTAGGAATTGTCACAATTATAATAAATTCATGCAACATCTGCCAGAGGAACAAAGACAACTTTTCATAGATATGTTCTTGGTAGATCTTGCATCACCAGCGCCAAATACTTTTACAGGGGCGATTTCCCCTCAAAACGCACCCCTCAAGATCTTCAACGATCTGCTCCTAAATCACAATAACAAAAAATTAAATCCAAATTGGATGAACAAGGGTATAATGACAGGAAACAATGATCATGAAGCCTCAACTTCACTAAACCCACCAGTTGCACCACAGTTAGGAAGTCAGCCATGACCCAAGATAGTCGGTTTAGTGGAGTTAGACACTGAACTACACGTAGAAGCTGTAACAAGGACACGAGAGTATTCCTCTCAGCCAAATCCAAGTTACCCGCTAGAGGCAGATAACATCCAACAAATATTAGTAAAACCCGTAGGTGCCTATGATTTAATTAATGACCTAACGAAGACCTTCTCTCACATCTCCTTTTTGGACTTATTGAAGAACTCTCCTACCCACAGGGCTGCTCTTTTAGAAGCATTAGGTTTGGGTCATTTAATTAACATCACTCCACCTCCCGAAACACAGGTAAACCATATAGACTTTGATATCCACCCTCCAGGGCAGCCGGATAGGGATACCGAGTTTATATTCGAAATAAACAAAATGCCAACAGATGCTGAGATTGCACGCAGAGGTGATCCAACCTTACATTTGCAAGTATGGGTCTATAACAATTACGTTAAATGCATAATGGTTGACGATGGGGCAGCAGTTAACATAGTCCCCTTCTCTTTCCTTCAAAAGCTAGGGTATGGAGAAACAAATTGTTCCACGACTCGGAATACGCTAAGAGGCTATGATAGCCTCAAGGCCACTTCAATCGGAACTATAATACTACCAGTCACCTTAGGACCCAAAACAATCCTTACTGAGTTTTACATTATAGATCGGGAAACCAACTATAATATGATCCTCGGCTGACCATGGATACACCGTATGAAGGCAATCCCTTCTACATTATTCCAAGAAGTAAGATTCTTGCACTTAGGAAAGGTATTCGTAGCCAAAGGCGATCCAAAACCATTCGATATACACCTAGCTGACTTAAAGAGAAGGCCGGGTGTTCACTCTGAGTTTGAACTCCCAACAAATCAACTTAATAAACCAACCGACGCGAAGCCGGAAGAAAAGTTGGTGCCTACAACGGAGTTAGAAGTTACGAACCTAATCAAGAATATCCCAGCCCTTAAGGATGAGGCTAGCATTGTCGAAACAGTATCATTAGGAACTACTGTGAATATTGTCAAATTGCTAGAACAGGATCTACCAATTTTCCTACCATTTGATTCTGTAGGCATGGGATATACCCTAGGTGTTGGTTCTCTTCCAGCAGAAGATCTCTGCATGGTAGAGGTAACCAAAACCGAAGAAGTTGACGTAGCAAATTTCCCAACGTCCATCTTCCCAACTAAATATTGGACTCTCCATTTCGATGGAGCTAGATGTCGTTATGGGGCTGGAGCAGGTGTGATCTTTACTTCTCTTGAAGGAAAGATCTTACCATTCACCTTTAAATTAAACTTTGAATGTACAAACAATGACGTTGAATACGAAGCCCTCCTCCTTGGCCTCATCCTAGCTAAAAGACTCGGTGTTAATGACATCAGGGTGTTAGGAGACTCCCAATTAGTAGCAAACCAAGTCTCTGAGGTATATGAGACCAGAGCTGAACACTTACAGCTCTACAAAACAGCAGTATTAGATTTGAGCAAAGAGTTTGACTTCATATCAATTGAAGCAATCCCGCGAGAACAAAATCTTCTCGCAGATTCGATAGCAACCTCAGCTTCACGTTTCACTCCAAGCAGTGAGTTGGAGGACACCCGTTTCATAGTATCCCTTCGCACTGAACCATTAGTGAAGAAAGTGTCAAACCCACTATTAACGAGCATAGCTGAGAACAAATCTACTAGCATGGATCACATTGATAGTGATAGAGCTACTCTTGATTACTTAAACACCTATGCAGCGTTACATCTCACCCATCACGTGGTAGATTCGTCCTTAATCCCACATTCATCTTCCTACTTCGGGAATCCCATGATAGAGCTTCCCCCACAAAAGGAACTCGGCATATACGTGGTAGAGAATGGAGAAGATCTGGAACTACCTCCAGCTCCACCTGAGTTTGAAGAAGGTAACGCTTCTTTAATCGAAGAAACGATCGATATTAACATCGGAACGGAGGAAGAACCGAAGATCTTGAAACTAGGATCTTCGTTAACTCTAGAAGAAATAGAAATACACACTCGAATCCTCAAAGAACATCAGAAGGCTTTTGCATTTAATTATAAAGAAATGACAGGGGTTGCACCACACATCACGGTACACAACCTCGTCACCAAATCAGATGCAAAGCCAGTTAAACAAAAATCGAGGCCAATGAAACCCAAGGTGGCTCTCATGGTGAAGGAAGAAGTAATGAAACTCCTCCAAGTAGGATTCATCAAGCCAGTTGATTATTCTCAGTGGATATCTAATATCGTTCCCATTCTCAAAAAGAATGGGAAGATACGCATTTGCATAGATTTCTGAGACATTAACAAAGCATGCCCCAAGGAAGACTTCCCATTACCATCCATTGACGTCATCGTTGACGCAACGGCTGGGTTTGAGCTTTTGTCTCTCATGGATGGATTCTCAGGATACAATCAAATCAGAATATCCGAACAAGACCAAGCCAAAACCACGTTTATAACTCCTTGGGGAACCTATTGCTACGTTGTTATGCCATTCGGTCTCAAGAACGCTGGCGCTACATACCAGCGGGCAATGACATACATATTTCACGATCTTATTCACAAAATCATGGAATCCTACGTAGACGACTTGTTGGCCAAAGCCAGGAAGCGTTGTGATCACCCGAAAGTGCTCCGCATCATTCTTTCACGTTTGATAGAATATGGAGTCACACTAAACCCAAAAAAATGTGTATTTGGTGTGACAGGAGGGAAGCTCCTAGGTTACATTATATCGTCACGAGGGATCGATGTAGACCCAGCTAAAATCTGTGTTGTTCTTGAAATGATCCCACCATCGGATGAATCTGGAATCAGGTCATTTCTTGGGAGACTCGGTGCAATCCAAAGATTCATCCCAGATTTAAGCTTTTCCATTCATCCAATCAACAATCTACTCAAGAAAGAGTACAGTATCGATTGGACCAAAGACTGCAATGAGGCTTTCGAAGCAGTTAAGTGTTTCTTGTTGTCACCACCTACGCTAATGCCTCCTAAGCCAAACCGCCCTTTAATCTTATATTCGCGAGCTACCAATGTCTCGCTAGCCTACATGCTGGCTCAAGAAGATGATGACAAGAGAGAACGTGCGATCTATTTTATTAGCCAAACTTTACTCGATTATGAGACACGTTATACGCAAGCAGAGTGAGAATGCCTCGCCATAGTCTTCGCAACCAAACGTTTAAGACATTACATGCTAAATCAAGAAACAAGGGTCATTGTAAAAACAGACCATTTACGAACCTTCCTCACGCAAGGGTCCTTGTCTAAAAAGGCTGGACGCTTTATAACCTTAATGGGTGAATTCGAATTAACATTTGTAAATCAGAAGTCTGTTAAGGGACAAATCATTGCGGATTGGTTAGCTGATAACCCGTTAGACGGAGGTGATCTAGTAGATCTGGACTTTCCCGATGAATGCATATACTACGTCGAAACTAGACCTCCCATCTCTGAATGTCCATGGTATACTGATATCATTAATTATATCATGGGCCATGCATACCCAGAAGGTGCTACACCGCAACAAAGAAGGTGGTTACGCATTATCATGGCTAAATACGTTATTATAGAACAAGTGCTCTATCGTAAGGCTTTTGATGGAATGCTTCTAAGGTGTGTTGACACAGAAGAATCCAAGAAGATTCTCCATGAATCTCACAGTGGAATATGTGGAGGCCACTTCGGTGGTCACGCCACCGCTCACAAAATACATCGGATGGGCTATTTCTGGCCCACTCTAGAGCACGACGCAGTAGAGTTTGTACGCAAGTGTCATAAATGCCAAGAATTTTCCCACGAAATTCACATGTCGGCACAAGCTCTACAACTAATCACAACTCCATGGCCCTTTTCTACGTGGGACCTAGACTTGATAGGGAAATTATCTCCCTCGTCTACAGACGGCCATAACTTCATAATCATGGCCACCAAGTATTTTACCAAATGGTTAGAGGCTATGCCTCTCACCACTGTACTAGGTTCCGTGATCGCCAAGTTCATTTTGAACCAGATCATTTGCAGGTACGGTGTCCCACAAATCATTATCACAGATAATGGGACTTCTTTTAAGAATGACGAGGTTCGTGAATTATGTAATAAATTTAAAATAAGCCATCATACAGCCTCCCTGTATTACCCTCAAGCCAATGGACAGGCTGAAGCAACAAACAAAACATTGAAAGCTATTCTCCTTAAAATGGTAAAAGAAAATAAACGAGATTGGCATTTAAAGTTATACCCAGCCTTGTGGGCCCACCGAACCTCAATAAGAACACCAACAGGAGCAACTCCTTTCTCGCTGGTATTCGGAGCAGAAGCAGTTCTCCCACTTGAGGTTGAAATACCCAGTCTCCGCATCTCATTACAAGGGATTCTGGATGAAGACGCTTATAGAGAAGCACGTCTCTCCCAACTAGAAAGCCTAGATGAGGCCAGGTTAGATGCTGAACAACGGCATAGAGTCTATGCTGACCGGATGTGCCGGCAGTATAATAAAAAGGTCTATGAACGAGATATATATGAAGGAGATCTAGTTCTAAGACTAGACAGCCGGATTGATAAAAAGACCGGCGAAGGAAGGAAATTCCGGCCCAAATGGTTGGGCCCATACCGAGTCACAAAAGACTATGGAAATGGTGCATATCTCTTATGTACACTGGAAGGTGAGGAATTTGGTGAAACTGTCAATTCCCTACACCTTAAACGATTCTATGCATAAGCGACCAGCACTATTTGTATAATTATATCTACATTGCATCTTCATGTAGTTAGGTTCATTTTTTCCACTTGTTTCGTACAATTTTGTGATCAAGGAACTTATTCTCAAAGCAATTCATTACAAACTTCTGATGGTATTGACATAATCATTCCAAATCATACTTCTTCACTTTCATAGTCATCATCACCATTTCTGAATCATTTCATCCATATAAAGCTAGATATGACAAAGTCTTAACGGTAACCATACCAAGGTCTGCATGCTTGTTCTCACTTTTGGTTTCTCCCTAGGATAGGTGTCTTGCCTATGGTCTGTTCTAGAAGCTTCATAGTGTCACATCTATCCCGTACACATATCTCTTTGGAAATAAGAACATACTGGCATTTTGCTCAAATATATAAGTCAAACATAGATCAAACAGAAAATTTTATTTTACACATTTCCTTGCCCTACCAACCTTCGGTGATGAGCTTGCGTCTCTTACTAGTGACGTAGGGTTGGGAAAGGATGGGAATGCCCTTACTCACCTATACCTTGTCCATGGTGATAAACCCATGCTTCTTACTAGTAGCATGGGGCAAGGTGTAGGGGGTCCTCTTGACAAATAAACGTTGAAGGTCACAAGCAAACAATTCAAATAAGCCTTGAAATCTTGAGTCAAAAACAAATGAATCAGATGTCCAAAATTCCAAGAGAGCTCAAAACCCCGAAAACCAGATTTTGTCTACCATGTGGCCATCTACGGATCTAAGTCTAGATAAACCACAAAGCAAGTAGCATTCTAAACTATGGAGTCACTTGAGTAGAGTAGGTTTGTAGCATCCTAATTTGGTTCCACCAAATCTTTGTCTATCTCTCATCACTATCATTCAACAAATTTCATAACTTGTGCCCTTTCTAGCTCTCGGTGATGAGCCCTCGCATCTTACTAGTTGCGTGGAGTTAGGAATGGGGCAAGTTCATCTGCTCATCATACTGGTTTATCATCTCATTTTGTCAAAACAAATATGAAGTACCAAACAATTGCTTATAGAAACTAAATTTCAAGATCACATTGTGTCTACATTATCATATATCAGCATCACGAAATACAAAAAGAAAGAAAGCATTTGTATCATTTGTTCTCCATTGCATACATTCTGAAAAGCATATAAAAACAACATTATAGTTTACATGTGGAAATGAATCACAAGAACATAGATACCAAGAGTCTGATCCAAAAAGAATATCTATATATATATATATATATATATATATAATCAAGTTTCCTGTACAATGCCATCATGCGCTAAGCATGGTCAAAATGCTCAAAGAGCCCAGGAAATACAAAATACATCATACAAATAATCTAAGAGAGCCAAGTGGCCTCTCAACCCCTATGAGATCCCTTCGAAGGTGCATGCCCACATCTAGGACTCCAGCTACGCCGGCGCTCTGAGTGCACGGAGGGCTCACGATCCCGAGGAGCAGCTACGGTCTCGCCATGAGAGTGACTCCTCATCAGGTGCTCTACTATCATGTATCCTGCCAACTCGGTATGGAGGGTAGACACCATCCTGGCCACATGCCAGATAGGGGAAAAAATGTCGGTATGCCTACCGGCTACTGAAGGCTCCCCTACATCCATGGATAGCTCCGCATGGGTCTTCTCCATGGGGATCATCAGGGTATCGGTGCATACCTCAGCGAATCAGGTCTCGCCACTCGTCAACAGTCTCTGCAAGCAAAGGAGAAAACAAATTAGAAATACTCAAAAGATAAAAACAAAAGTAAACAAAAGGAGAGATAACAACTAAGGCAATCCTAAACAAACTTTAAGGAGAGGGATGATAACTCACTCAGATCTCCGGGCCTCCAAGATGGATCCCTAGGGTCAGCACCTGCCACAGATGTCGCCACTGACTGATGCACTCCTCCTGTGCCTGGGGCCACATAACGTCCTACTATGGACTCATCCTCTCCGCCCAAGCCCTGAGAAAGTGGCTCCTCTGAAGCTAAGGTCACCCTCTCTACACTCTGCTCCGCCCTCTCTGCCTGTAAGATATCCTGAGTATCATGCCACTCAGGATCACTATCCTCCTCTCCACCCGACTCACTGACCTCAACCTCGGTCTCCTCCTCCATCTCTCCCCTTGTGAACTCCTCAGACTCAGAGTCTATATCAATGGGGTCGTCGCTGCTGTGGGTGGGACCGGCGGCAATCTGAAGTAAGGGTGCCTGAGGAGCACCGGCTCTCCCTCGAGCACGTACTACCCTCCTAGCTACAATGGGGACACCAGGAGTAACAACTGTCCAACCCTGGCCTCTAGGACCTCCTCTAGCCTCTCGAACTGATCTGTATACTGGCACTACTGGGGGAAGCATACCCATGTAAGGAAGGCCAAACTGCTGGGGCACTCGACCAAACGGATGTATCTCCACCCTCCCCATCCTGTCCACAAGCTGCCCTGTGGTGGAGCAAGAGATCAAAGTAAGAGCCTCCTCGCCCCATAAACCTGCCATGGCCTGATAAGGTGTGGCCTCCATGTCATCAGTGGTCAAGGAGGTGACTGGCTGGTGAGGTGCTCTGAGCACTGACATGTCTATCCATCTGGCTGCCCTCACAGCTCCGGGATCTGCCACCTCTACACCTCTCCCATAGGGGATGAAACGCTCGTAGACCCAGCTCATAACCAGGGTTGGATGGCTCAATGACTGCCCCTATAAACAAACTACCCAGTACAAATCATGATAGGTAGTCCCAAGAATGTTGGCCCCCCAGGCATAAATCTGACCATGTCCCTCAATCTGTGTAACAATGGGGGACCAGCAGTATAGTAAAGTGTCTCCTCCCTTGTCCCCGATCAATCTCGAGGCAAGGATCCCCATGATGGCCTGGTGAATCAAGGGGATAGGCAGGCTAGGAATAGATCAGACCCTCACCCCCTTCTTCGAACCAGTGGAGATAACTACGTCTCCCATATATGAGGCCCACTGTGCTATCTGAGCCCATGATCCTGCTGTCTCAAGTGTGAGTCGTCTCCCAATGATCGAGACCCCCAGGATGCGGTAAACATCCTCCAAAGTAATGGTCCACTCACCCCTGACTCCTGGTAATCAGAAAGTGTTCCTGATCAGCATCCCAATATGAAAATAAGTCACAAAGTATGTGACTAGAAGGTGCAACATGCGGGACCCGTGATATGCGTAATATACCGGCCCTCTGAAGAGTGTCCTGCTCATCCTGAGAAAGGGCATCCAATACTGCTAGAAGCCAATCACACTCTCTCTCTCAGCTCCATCGGATATACTCCTCCTTCACCTGCATACACCCAAAAACACACAAAACGGAGTAAGTTAGTATTCAAATGACATTAGAAAAATCATGAAAACATATAAGAATGCTAGAAATGCAAAAACAGAATTCAAATAAGTATTGTTTTATGCATTTTGTGAAGGACCGCCACCCTGAGCAAGGCGGTGGTTCCGTAATCGCTGCCTTAAAGGCGGCGGTCTTGTAACCACCGCCCTGTTCAGGGCGGCAGTTGTCATGTAACCACCGGCCTGCTTAGGGCGGCGATCGTGTCCTGCCAATTCCCATGCGGGTCATGTGCCCTAAAAATGGCTAAAAACGTAAAATAAAGACTATTTTGACCAAAACAAAGCCTACCCAGTAGGTGCCCCCCCTAAGTGACCCTATTAAAACTGAACATTTTCAAAAATAATTTCCCCATGACAAAGATTTCACCATTTTAACATTTTGGAGACAAAAATAGTAAATTGAGAAAAACTAACCTGTGATCTCGTGGGTCAGTGTTCCACTCATGGAGGCATGATCACAATCTCATCCCGAACGTTTTGACTATACTCTCATCAGAAACCATCACCGTGGGTCCTAGAGCTCAAAATCAACCAAATCAACACATGCAAATGAATAGGAAAATGGGCCCACTTTTACATATATAGCAACCAAAATTATTTTGAATGCCCCTTTTTGCAGGTTTGGAGTGTCGACGAAGGTAATTTCTTATCCCCGCGCAAATGGTACGTCCTTGTTTCATAATATTTTAGTATTTATTCTTTGATCTATTTTGTCTATCTGCACTTGAGTCCTCTTTTCATTTTACAGGTGGCAGGAATTTTGGATGGCGTCATTTCGACACACAGGACGTATCAGGTATAACTTCTGTTACTTCCCATTTCGGGACCGCCATACTCAGACCCACCATTTTACGCCTCTTCATGGCTAAAATGCTTCTCTGAGGGGGCAATATGTACGTACCCAAAATTATAGGGTACTACACCACTCGGAAAAATGTTACACATGCCCCAATGATGATACAAGTCTAATCGTAAGGTCTTCGGGATCCGGAAAATCTCTCCAAGTATGTGCTAACATCCCACATGCACCGCATTCAGCCCATGCATGATTTGATTTTTTCATTCCCCCTCTTTTCCTCTGCCTTCTCGGTATTCAGTGATGAAACCGTTGCCTTGCCTGGGTGGCAGTATCATGACCGCCGCCCTACTCAGGGCAACGATCTTGCACGCATTTTTCCATAACGTTTCTTTTATCGCGACTCACGTAAAAGTCAACGTTTACCAGATTTTTTCACTGCCTTTGCTTGTATTTATGATTCTGGTTCCCTAGAATAGTGTTTTTGCATTGTTTATGGTTTAAGAGATCAAATTGGTTTTCACCTTTGGGTAAATGGGATTCTATAAATAGCTGGCTTGTGCTCAAGCAAATGGCCCCTCAAATTTACCTCTCAATTTCTCATTTCAATAGCTTAGCCTTTCAATTTTGCTTAGGATTCATAGTTTCATTTATTATATGCATGGTTAGTGTTGTTTAGCTGTTAGGAAGCCACATAATCTTCTTGTGCTAGTGTAATTACTATTTCATGCAATTCATTAAAATAGGATGGTTTGTTTTTCAGTAGGAAGGCATTAAAGTTGCAGGTCTTGTTCGTCAAGCAGGATAGTTTCAGGTTCTGGATGTTTTATGTTGTATGACTCACAATAAATCCCGCTAGGAATTGCATAAGCCGAGCTCTATTCTCTTGCGCTATCCCTCTCCTACTCACATTGTATTCAGTCTGCATCCTAAGTTGTCATTATTTCGATACCAACTTCTGTTGATGCTAACATCACATGCTTTTCTGGATTCACGTGAGCACAAAAGAATGAGGAGATCATACTGAGGGGACAAAGCCACACATAACAAGGATTCGCCATTGTTCTGCAAAATCCAAGTTCAAACTTTCAAAGTTCTAGTTAAAACATATCAAATAAAGTAGTCAATCATTTCATTTCAGTTAATCTCACTTTCGATATTGCCGGGGAAGCTGTGGGGATTGATAGTTTCTAAGAAACTATGATTCACTCCTCACTTCTGAGGTAGGATCAAGGGTCTTTCAAATAGATTAGATCAGTTATCTGGTTATTTAGAATAGATTCATAACTACACAGACAAGTAGCTATACTTGACTGCTTTGTTTGTTTTAATTTCATTATTAGTTTAGTTGTCAATTTCTAGGTATATTAGATAATTGTTCTTTTAAATTATGTTCAATAGTTTATCAAAAATATCAGATTTAGGAATATACATAGATATATCTTGTGTAATCAATTTATTCTGTCATTAGCTAGATTTACATTGTTTCTTTTACATGACAATCACGGGACCTAGAGAGCCCAGAGAATACGTATTCAAACCAATCGTGCCTCAACCCAATCTTGTTATAGCAATAGCTAATATAGATCAGAATCTTAGAATCCAAGTCTTCCAAACAACAACAGACTTACAACAGATCAGCTCAAAGTTAAGAGGGTTAAACATAGAAGACGACCAAGCACACACATTCTGGTTAAACCAGACAAACTACAGATTACCCTAGATAAAAATCAACATGACTGTAGAAGGGCTTGAAAGAGAGAAAACATTCGGTTGTGACCCTTTAGTCCCACAGCCAAACGCAGGAGACATTCTCACTGACATAGACACTAGCTTAAGAATTCAGATTGCCATAATACCTATAAGGTACTCTGAGAAGGTTGCACAACCTGTGGTTCTAAACATAGAGGCCAAAAAGGCATACGACTATTGGATCTAGGGATTAGAGACTGATTCCGCACATGACCATAATAGGTCCACAACAACCACGAATCTACAGTTGTGATCCACAAATCCCACAACCCAACGAGTCCATAGGTCAATCCGACATTGATGTTGGCTTACACACATTAGTATTTAGATCCATTCCACTTCCACCTGTCATCATCACACAGTTATACCTGTTGGATATAGCAGCTAACGAAGCTAAGGATTTCTGGACTAGACCAGAGAATCGCCCGTATAATCCACTATATCCATCATCCATCCTATGACCCTATCTAGAGATATACACGAAACAATCCCAGGTCATTTTCTCTATATCCCAGAACCTATAGACTGGATTACGCTAGAGCTTGATATTGATTGGAGCCTTCGAGCAGTCATCCTCGCCGACCGATCTATTACGCTAGTTCAGGTTAGGAGGGCCTTCTTTGCCTTAGATTCGCATATTCCATTAGGGCATGTCGAAGATATAAGATTGCCTAACTAGTTTACCCATACCCCAAGTATATTCCATCCCCACCGACTGTCTCAACACGACCTCGGGAGGTCGGGTGCGAGGAAGAGTTACTTGTATATTCCCATGCTTGCTTGTCACTTGTCCATCATACAGAAACCCTATATCCTATGTACCTATTGACTGGGGTGTGGCATATGGTGTTGACTTATTATTATCCATGGGATTGATTATACATACATGAAATCCTATATCTCATGCACCAATTTACTATGGTGTGGCATATGGCATTGACTTCTTATCATCCATGGAATTGATTATACACACATGAAACCCTATATCCCATGCACCAATTGACTCGGGCATGACATATGGCGTTGACTTCTTATTATCCATGGAATTGATTATACACACAGGAAAATCCTATATCCCATGCACCTATTGACTTGGGTGTGGCATATGGTGTTGACTTATTATTATCCATGGAATTGATTATACACATAGGAAACCCTATATCCCATGAACCTATTGACTGGGGTGTGGCATATGGTGTTGACTTCTTATCATCCATGGAATTGATTATGCGTACATGAAACATTATATCACATGCACATATTGACTCGGTTGGACGTGGCATATGGCATTGACTTCTTATTATCCATGGAATTGATTATACACACATGAAACATTATATCCCATGCACCTATTGACTCGGGCATGACATATGGCGTTGAATTCTTATTATCCATGGAATTGATTATACACACATGAAACCTTATATCCCATGCACCTATTGACTCGAGCGTGGCATATGGAATTGACTTGTTATCATCCATGGAATTTATTATACCTGCAAGAGACCCTATATCTCATGCACCTATTGGCTCAAGCACTACATGTGGCATTGATTTCTTATAATCCATAGAATTAATTATACATATATCCCATGCACCTATTGGCTTGGGCGTGGCATATGGCATTGAATTATTATCATCCATGGAATTGATTATACACACAGGAAACCCTATTTCACATGAACGTATTGACTCGGGCATGGCATATGACATTGAATTCTTATCATCCACGGAATTGATTATACACACATAAAACCCTATTTCCATGCACCTATTGACTCAGGCGTGGCATATGGCATTGACTTATTATTATCCATGGAATTGATTATACACATAGGAAACCCTATATCCCATGCACATATTGACTTAGGTGTGTCACATGCCATTTAATTCTTATTATCCATGGAATTGATTATACACACAGGAAACCCTGTATCCCATGCACCTATTGACTCAGGAATGGTATATGGTGTTGACTTCTTATTATCCATGGAATTGATTATACACACATGAAACCTTATATCCCATGCACATATCGACTCGAGTGTAGCATATGGTCATGACTTCTTATTATCCATGGAATTGATTATACGCACAGGAAACCCTATATCCCATGCACATATTGAATCGAGCGTGGTATATGGTCGTGACTTCTTACTATCCATGGAATTGATTATACACATAATAAACCCTATATCCCATGCACCTATTGACTCGGGTGTGGCATATGACATTGACTTATTATTATCCATGGAATTTATTATACACACATGAAACCATATATGTCATGCACCTATTGACTCAGGTGTGGCACATGGTTGTGACTTCTTGTTATCCATGGAATTACTTATACATACAAGAAACCCTATATCTAATACACCTATTGACTTGAGAGTGGCATATGGTTATGACTTCTTATTATTCATGGAATTGATTATACACACAGGAAACACTCTATCTCATGCACCTATTGACTCGGGCATGGTATTTGAGATGACTTATTATTATCCATTGAATTGATTATACACAAAGGAAACCTTATATCCCACACACCTATTGACTCAGGCATGGCATATGGTCATGACTTATTATTATCCATGGAATTGATTATACACAGAGGAAACCTTATCCATAAAATATTTCCTATGTTAAATAGTCTTACTCTATTAATTGTAGTAGGATAATGGCTAGAAGGATTTGAAAAGCATTATGGCATCTCCGAGGGGGAGGGAGCGTGGTATATATAGTTTAATTGGCCTCGTCTTACATGGAGGGGGGGCGTATATATATAGGCATAGGCAGCACTCCCCCTCTTTCCTCCCCCATCTCATGCACCTATTGACTCGAGCATGACATATGGTCATGACTTCTTATTATCCATGGAATTGATTATACATACATGAAACCCTATATCCCACATCCCATGCACCTATTGACTCGAGCATGACATATGGCCATGCCTTCTTATTATCAATGGAATTGATTATACACACAAAAAACCCTATATCCTATGAACCTAGTGAATCGGGCAAGGCATATGGTCGTGACTTCTTATTATCTATATAATTTATTATACACACAGGAAACCCTATATCCTATGCACCTATTAAATCGGGTGTAACATATGACTGTGACTTATTATTATCCATGGAATTTATTATACACAATGTTTTACATGCCAGATTGATTATACACACAAGAAACCCTATATCCCATGTACCTATTGGTTGTGAATTTTTATTATCAATGGTCATGGTTTCTTATTATCCATATAATTGGTTAAAATTCCAATATTGACCTTACCAATATCATTGGCGAGTTAAACTCACATTATATGACCAACTGTCAACCAACTTGTGGGCCCTATGAATCACCAATCCCTATGACTTGTGGTCGAGACATAACTTTACAAGTTCATTTAATGTGTATATAGTTATATGCTATAAACTCTTTTAACATGATTAATATAGGAAGTTATGCATTCCTAAGTGTAAATCATATAGCTCGTCAACCATGGCTAATCCTCACTTTCACAAAGTTCGCCAACCTAAGCCAAAGCACCGATTTGTGTGTAATCTCAAAACCACCACCGCTTTGAATCACCACCAAAAATGTACACATGGCTGAGTTGCATGATTATATGAATAGATCTTCAGGGCCTTTGAATGGCCCACACTAAATTGGGAAAACATGTAGGAAGAATTTAAGAGAGACTAAAATTAGAAGAAGAGAATTTAAAATAAAAACATCCAAGTTTAGACAAATGATCATATACATGGATTTAGTTAGTTCCGGTGCTCTACATGACAAGTAAGAACCTTAAAAAACCTTACATACGAGTTAAACATATAAGTAATCTCTAAAATAGGAAGTTGCATGTTTCGAGATATTTCACTTACATGTAAGCCCAAAAATAGCATGGGGAAAATAGAAGAAGAAAAATGGTATAAGAATATGGGGAGGATTTTAGAATACACCATATAGAATTGATACGTAGAGATTAGAGGATAGACAGAGACGTAAAAGAATAAGATAGATTTTAGAAGAAGAGCACATAGGAAGAAGGAGACTACAAAGAGAGAATATCATCAGAAATAGGTTCAATTCTTATGCTAAGATCATGTTTATTTTAGTTTCCCATATTTATTGAGACTTCGTTATAAAGAGAGACCATCTTGAAAAATATTAGGACACTTGTTTTCATTTCTTGCAACATTATGAAATTGTAAATAATGTGATAATAATCATGTTATAAGAATCACATTATAGGGCTTATGAGGGCCAAACAAGGATGGTGAAAACCTGATGTACTATTTGTGAAAATTGTATGATATATATATATATATATATGATGAGGTCAACAAATGAAATTATTTTCTATATGACAACTTAACTTTTGGAAAAATTATCAACCTAGAAACATGTAAAACTTAAACCATTTACTTAAAACCTATTACTTGGTATTTTTAGCTCCCCTTCATTTGTTGGCAAACCATGTTTAAGATGCTCTCAATAACAACATTCTTGGATGATATGAGACATCCAAGAGGGTTGCAATTGCTTGAGTCCTATCTATGGGTTGTCTTGTGTTGTTTTCATGATAAGAAATTAGGATTAGGGTGTTTATAATAATAATGTGAAAGGGTGGCATGAGACATTCAAGAAGGTTATTATTGTTTGAGTCCTAGTTATAGTTTACTTGAGTTACTTGATTTTGTAGATAGATATATTAGGTTGTGAATTGTTTATGGGAAAGGGAAGTTTCGAGAGATGTTTATATGGACTAGGGAGTGATCTGTATGGATGGATTAAGTTACCTAACACATGGAAAGTGCTAGGGGTTGAATGTGGATATAATCAAGGTCTACCCTCATGATTAGTTAGGTAGGATTACTTCATGCCCTGGTACGTTTCCGGATTTCATTAGGAGTGTGAACCTATTGTTATCCCATGTCTTTTGGCCAAAAGCATATTCATTACTACTATTATTTCTAGGAGGTTATCTTCCTACCATGTTCATAGGTCTACCATTTTATGGGTGACTGCACTACACATGGTATTATCTCTTACCTTATTGATTACTCACATCTTCCTTCTTGGGAAGGGTAGGGCCACTCTCAATTTTTGGGAGGTGCATGGGGATATGTAAGGCTCATGGTTGGAGGTAAAGCACTTCAATGATACTCTTTCACTCATGATGTCGTTCAACATTAGGGTGGATCTCTGCTGAAAGATGATAATTGTGTCACAACTTAGTTATAATGTATAGTATTTCACGATATCTATTGTATTATATATTGAGAAAGTAATTTGTAAGGATTATATTTTAAAATTATGTACCCTCTATGTATTGGAAACTATGTAAATTAAAATACCTATTCATTTGTAATAAATTGTAGCATGATTTATATGATGTAAAACTATGAGTTATTGCACCATATGGAGCTTCTAGAATCAATGTAAACTATCTAATTTTTTAACACTTGTCATGGAGTCGTAATTATGTTGTGACCTACAAGCTAACATAACATATGTATCATGACCAAAGTAATAAATGAACCCATTACATGGAATTGTATTTGTTATGTTTCTTGTTCACATTTATTGGAATGAATGAAAATTAATGCACATGTTAATGAATTAATTGTAAACTACTTAGCTTAATCGAATTAAAAAAAAATGCAAAAACATGTAGTTAATTGTACTTAATGTTATATGCATCGTTAATTCATTTATGATTACAAAGGAATCAAATTATACAAGTTAAGAATGAATGACACAACTTAATTTACTATGTTAGATAACTCTAATTACTTTTATTATTATTATTGCTTCATGCACGTGTTTGATTCTTAAGCACAAGAATAGGAAATCAAGAGGCATCAATTTCTATGCCCAATTGTGTTTGAGTGATTTGAAATTCTAGATCATTTTTTTGTGTGTTTTTTCTGTCACCCATCAAGGGGTGGCTACTCCTCTATAGAGAGTAGGATGACCCATTTAAGCTTTGTTGGTACACACAAGTCATGACTAAGGGATATAATCCATATTACTAATATCAAATTCCATTACCAAATTTGGGTTCTAAAGTGTGTGAGAGTTCAGTCCAAGACATATCTTAAGAGGAGTATATCATATCTTGTTGTTTGATTTTTGCAAGGGCGAGATCAAAGGAGAGGTCAATTTTATGTATATTCATTATGTCACAATATTTTAGTGTTAAATACCAACACATCAGAGAGAAGAGAGTAATCAAGATAAGTTCTAGGAAGGATAAAATAACGAGGGTCATTTGTGGAAGTTGTAGATAAAACTAGTACCAGTTTCAACATTGACTGCTGATTTTGACACATGCCTTATTAAAGGCAGTGAAAATTACAAATTTGGTTTATGGCACTCTTTTGATTAGGTATACAATCTATATTTGTTATGAAATATTCTAATGGGAATAATTAGGGTAGATAATTCCTTTACTCATGGTCTAATATTTTTCTCTACTCTCTCTAGGTTTGTATGAATCATTTTATTAGTAATATGCTACATTTAGATTGTCGTTACTTATTTTCTACTTTAATAATGTAAGTGTCTACAAAGTTTATTTTATTTTATGCCCTTGGGTTTAAAATATTTTGGTGAATTTGTATATTGATTGCACATCAACCACATGGTTTCATTTTCTCCATCAGAGTCCAATATTTTCCCCTCTTAGGGTCTAATTTATGATTTATCCATATTCCATGAATAAATCTAGTTATCTCCTCTCATTAGTTTTACCTTACTCAGTTCTTTCATGTTTACATTTTATGCTTTCATCTAAGAAATTTATGTTTCCTACAACTATTAGATGAAGTTATAGATTAAATGGTGCTTTCGTTTATCATATTTAGATCATTTTTACTCAATTTTATGCTAAAAATTATTATTGAACTAATAAGTTTCATGCTTCTTCTCCTATTTATACAAATATGGATCATGTTAATGTGAATGTAAATAATACTATTAATGAAGATATTCCTAATGTTGGAAATAATTTTGATGATCATGCTTGGAGAAATGATGGTTATTATGAAGGGGATAAAATCCAACCTAGTGATCTCAAAGATGTAGATCTTGATTGACCATGTAGATATCCTTGCATAATGAAATTCAAAATTTTCTGAAGGACATCAAAGCTCTATTAAGCATTTTACTAGAGGCTCATAAGGAAAATCTAGCTAAGGTAATTATACACAAGGAGGCACATAATGCAATGTTAATTTCTCTTAATTCACTTTCTAGAGCCTTACATTCTAAATTGGGTGTTCATATTATCACTTATACTCTAGATTCTACACCTATCTAGCTTCACAAGTGATGCCCACACCTATTGTGGGGTCTTTATAACCCACTCATATTTTTCAATAGGTATTCCTATATACCATATGATTTCCTTTATACATCTTAAGACTACTCTTAATGTGACACCTTCATTTCCTAATCCATCTTTAAATAATGTTATGCACACTATTCACATACTGCAAATCTCATTCAAGATGCATATTTTGTACATCTCAAAGATATCTAACTCAACTGACACAATTAAAACAAGGATATAATAAGGAAATTCACATAGTGAGCTCACCCAACATAATACATAATCCATTGTCTACTAATATCCTTAGTCACCCTTTGCATACGGGTTTAGTTGCACACAATTTTACACTACTTGATGGTAAGTGTGACCCCCAACAATACATCAAGGCATTCTTTGGTGATTTTCTAAATTGTGCGAGAAATGACAGATTGCTGACTAAGCTCTTCTCAAGAAGCTTTATGGACTATACCTTAAACCGGGTTTACACCGTTACAAGAGGATTCATAAAAATTTTAATCTTTACTAGACAAATTTGTAAATTTTTTAATCTTTACCAGACAACTTCTTATCCTGTTGATCTATTAAAATTTGTTAGAAGGTCTAGTTTTCTCTAATTTCACAACTTAAACAAGGACCCGAAGAGACAATTGGTAACTGTTGGTGTGTGTGACATGCCTAGTCATCGTCCACATCACCTGGTGAGTCATCTTGCCTTGCGAGAGTCATAGGTCTAAGGAAGTCAAATGACATGTGTCAGATTTTGTCATAGAATCTGTCATTGTCATTTTTGTCAGTGCGTCATAGGAGTTACATTCCTTATTTAGAATTATAGCTCCTCCTTTAGTGGCATCATATGTGTCAGTCACATCATATGCATCGGTGGGGTCATTAATTTTTTTTCCTTGTTTAGGCATGGGGGTTACACAGCACCCCTATTTGTACTTCCTTTTTTCGATCTATGAGCATGAGCAGACCTATTTTCTTACTTGCATTTTCATTCCATTATTTCAAATCTTGCTTATTGTGTTGGAGCTTGATGTTACCATCAGAGTGCAACTGCGTTGTGGTGCATTGTTTTCAAAATCAGTTCTCGTTTTTCCCTCTTTCATGGTATCAAAGCTGGTTTCGGTAAAAAGTGCACTCTTCATTTATCAGTTGCTTATTACTTCTGGTTTCTTCTCATTTCATCGTGTAATTCTTTTTTATTATTACTTTGGAATCGTGCTAATTTGCTTAACAATTTTCTCTTGGAGTTTTTTTTTGGGGGTTTTGTGCATGTGTGCAGGCTTGCTCTTCCCATGGTGTTGTTCATGGTTTTCACAGTCATGGTGTTGTTCGTGCTTTGGCTAGTGTTGAATGCTCATGCTTGTGCATTGCCTTTTGACTTGGAGGCTCATTTTTTGCTCCTTCTTTCTGCACGTTTTTTGTGTGGACGTGGTGGTTTCTCTCTACTATGGATTGGGTTCATTCCTGCCAGCTCTCCTCTTTTTCTTGGACTCAGGCATGATTGCAGTCTAAACATGGTTGTTTTGGATTGTTCAAACTCTTTTTTTTTTCTTGAGTCCCTCGTGCACATCAAACCTGCACTATTTTGATACTCGAGTTCCTCTTTTGCGTGGTAATATACCCTGATCTCTGTGCATTATGGCTCGACCTACCTGCATCCTGTAATCTTGGCTCGTGGTAATCTAAAACGGGCCTGTGTTCCTCCCTGGCTCGACTTGCATCATGTGATGGCTACAGTCTAAACGTGGCAGTTGCACTGTTTAAACAGTTATAGTCTAACAGCATTTTCAGTTGCATTCCAAGGGCTCGTAACTACCATGTTTGCTGGATCCATGGCTTCAACCTGTTAAATCTGCCCTCTGTGTTCTGGCCAATAGCCCTCTGCCATCGTTGCATTCCATTTTTTTTCAGACCACCTCTAAACCTCTGCTGACTTGACTATTCAGTGGGCGGGGTTAGGCATTTCAACACGTGGCATCTCATGCACTCAAGCGCTAAAAAGGGGTCTTTAAAGGCTCTAGTCATACGTGGGCTCTTTAAAATTGATTATTAGTAACATAAATCTCTCCTTTAAAATTTTTAAGGTGTAAAATCTTTTATTTAATTGGCATTGTAAATTTTTTTGGGTATTTTTGCTTGTTTTATTCAACCTTCCTTCGAGTGTCGAAGACAGAGGGTGAGGTCCGGGGTTGGCAGGAGGCTAATCCCCCCTCGCATTAAAACAAACCCTAGCTAAAATTTGATGCCATTTCCAACGAGCATACATACAACACCCTTTGCATGCATTTAGGGCACTTTTTTAATCCATTTGCAGGCTTATTAGCATTTTTCCATCAGTTGCGGGAATTGGTTTTTGCTATAACTTTTGACTCGTTGCTCGGTTTTGAGCACTTCTTTAGTCAAAGTTGCATGTTTTTTCGCACTCTAGTTGATGGGATTATCAGTTTTGTAAACACACTATTTTTATAAAGTGCCACATTCTGGGGGGTGTCTTTGTATTGCTTAATTCAACTCTTTTTTTCTTGAGCTTTGTTCTATCCCTTTCATTGCTTGTGGACTTGTGAGCTGCGTCCGCCACAGTCTTATAGCAAAGGGATTCTTTTGTGTGACGTGAGATGTTATTTCATCACAAGGCCCTCTCTTCCCCTTCTTGTTTTCTCTCATTTTTGTGCTTTCTTGTGGTGTCGATCTGCTGCGCCTAACGAACCTTGATTGTTGTCTCCACAATTGCGTGGCTGATTGCAAGGTGAGTGAAAGACTGGTTCTCGGCACACAGTCGCATCTATTGTAATCAATGCACTGAACTATAAAGTGCCAAACTCGGGGGGTGTGATATTGTTCTGGGGTGGTTGTTTCTTTTCTCTCTCCTTCCTTCTGCATCCTTTGGTTCTATCTCTTCATTATGGATATCTCTAAAGTACCAGTGCTCACACCTTTTAACTTCTTTGAATGGAAATCTAAAATTATATTGGTTTTGCGAAGTAAAGGGTTATACCATGTCACCATGGGGTTAGAGACCAAACCTAATGATGAACCCAAAAAATCTAAGTGGTTCAACCGTTGTGATGAAGCCTTAGGTCTTCTTTGTATGTCCGTCTCTCCCGACTTGCTCTTCCACATCGAAACTTCCTCGACACCTGACAAAGTGTGGAAAATGCTCGATGATATGTTTGGGAAGCAAGATGACATGAGAGCGCATGAGTTGGAGAACGAACTACTAGGGTTAAATCCTAGTGACTTTGAAAACCTGCAGGCCTTCTTCTCAAAGTTTGTCCACACTAGACTGCTTCTAAAGGAATGTAAAGTGGAAAAGAAAGACTCTCAATTGATCTTGTCGATTCTTTCTAAATTAGGTCCTGAATAATCTGTCTTCGTTTCAACTTTCCACGCCATGAAAGCCACCTTGGGTAGTACTTGGACAATGCCCTCCTTTGACAGTTTTTCATCCCAACTCATTCGAGAACAAGACAAACTCATTCAAATGGGGACTCTAAAATCCAAGTCACATGCCCTTGTGGCGAATAAGGGCAAGAAAAATGAAAAGAAGAAAGAAACAAAGGACCAACCTAAGAAAGAAACCAAGACCATACAACCCCCATCTAAGCCCAACACTAACACTTCGACTTCTGAGCCTAAGGCAAAGAAGGAAAAGTATAAATGCTCCTATTGTAAGAAGTCTGGCCATGATGAGCATCATTTTTTTCAGAAACAAATTGATCACTTAACTCATTTACTTGAGAAAAATAAAATAAGTGTTCCTAAATTCGTTAAACAAAATGCTCAGAAGGGTGAGTCTTCTAATGCAAAGGAGTCTAAAAATGAAAAGAAGAAAGGTAAGGCCCTTGTAGCTAGATCAGCTCCATCATCAACTTGGATTATCGATTCCGGTGCCTCGCACCACATGGATTCTTCAGAGGTTGAATTCTCTAGCATTGAACCATGTGGCATGTCCCAAATCATGTTGGGTGATGACACTCATGTGTCGGTTTCCGGTAGTGGATCGGTAGAGATAGAAGGTGGAACATTTAACCAAGTGTTGAGTGTTCCCAATCTCTCTACCAATCTCCTATCGGTTTACCAAATCACCCACCTTGGTGAAGGAATGCGAGTGGAATTTGGTCCTAACTCGGTGATTATTCGTGAGCTTAACTCTGACTACACTGTGGCTGAGGGAAAGGTGGATCACCATTCACGGTTGTATACCTTCTCCCACTTCTCTTCTGATTTGATGCCCAATGCCTTGCTCACTCATGCAAATGAGGTTAGCAAGCTATGGCATGAGCATTTTGGGCATCTTAATTATCATTACCTTGAACAATTGAGCCAAAACGAAATGGTCAATGGGTTACCCTGAGTTAAGTTTTCTAAAGGTCTTTGTGAGGGTTGCACCCTCGGAAAGCACCCTGAAAAAAACTTTGATAAGGGAAAATCCTGGAGAGCTACTCGTCCCTTGGATCTTGTTCATAGTGATGTTTCTGGCCCCTTTCCATCTCCTTCTTTCACTAGAGCTCTATACATACTAACCTTCATTGATGACTTTTCGCGTTATACTTGGGTATATTTTCTTAAGCTTAAGTCAAAAGTCTTTGAGCATTTTCAAAAATTTAAGGCTCTTGCTGAGAAACAAGCAGAATAGTCTATCAAGGTTCTTCGAACCAAAATGGAGGTGAGTATGTGAGCAATAGGTTTGAGGATTTATACACTTCTAAGGGGATTGCTTTGCAGCGTACAGTTGCTTACAACCCTTCCCAAAATGGAGTTGCAGAAAGAAAGAACCGAACTTTAAAGGAGATGGCCACTTGTATGGTTCACTCGAAGTCCCTTCCTCCGCAGTATTGGGCTGAAGCAGTGAATTGTGCTTGTTACATTCAGAATCATGTTCCACATAAGGTAGTAAGAGGGATGACACCCTTTGAAGCCTGGTTTGGACACAAGCCTGATGTTGAGCACTTTCGAGTCTTTGGATCCAAGGCTATGGCTTGGATTCCCAAGAAGAAATGCAAGGCATTGGATCCACAATCCAAACCTTGTATCTTTTTTGGGTATCCTGATGGTGTGAAGGGATATCGATTGTTGAACCCTACTACCCATGAGCTCTATATTGAGAGGAGTGTGAAGTTTGATGAGTCATCCTTGACTTTGACTTCCACTGAGGTTCTTTTGCCCACTAATTCAGATTCTGACTCATCAGATGATGATGTTGTTGAGTGAGTTCCTCCTCTCCCTACTCCTCCCGATCCTCAAACTTCTGAGTCTTCTGATTTTGACAGTAGTGATGATGAGGACTATGTCCCTTCTCACTCAAGTGAAGAATCTTCTGACTCTGAGCTTGAACCTTCGGGACCTCTTTGGGCCAGGAAAAATTTACAGAGTGCTGGAGATCCTTTAGATGAGAGATGTACATGCTCGAGTTTCGTTGGACCCCACTCCTTCTTCGCCTCTGCTTTTGATCCACCATCTTTCCAGGAAGCTTCTGGGATTCCTGAGTGGGATTCTGCTATGGATGAGGAGTATTCCTCACTCATAAAGAATGACACTTGGGATCTTACCCCTCTTCCAAAAGGAAGAAAATTCATTCAGTGTAGGTGGATATATCGAACAAAGTATGGAGCCAATGGAGAAGTTGAGAAGTATAAAGCACGACTTGTAGCTAAGGGTTTCTCCCAGGTAGCTGGGGTTGATTACTCGGAAACCTTTGCTCCAGTTGTGAAGATGACTTCCATTCGACTGACCCTTGCCATCGCTGCTGCTAACAGATGGGAAGTCCACCAGATGGACGTTAAGAGTACCTTCCTTCATGGGGACCTAGAGGAAGAGATCTATATGGAATAACCTCCGGGTTATGTCCATGATCCATCCCTCGTTTGCAAGTTAAAGAAGTCTCTCTACGGCCTTAAACAAGCCCCTCAGGCTTGGTATGCCAAGATGGACTCCTTTTTACTTGCATCAGGGTTCACTCGGTGTCACTCTGACCCAAATGTGTATATTCTATGGTAGGATGAATCCATGCTTATTCTTGTTCTCTATGTTGATGACTTGTTGATCACAGGTAGCTCTTCCTCTATCATTGATTCTGTGAAGATCTCCTTGGCCAACAAGTTCTCCATGTCTGACTTAGGATTGCTTCATTACTTTCTTGGGATCCAGATTTCACAATCTGACTCAGGAATTATGATCTCACAGCCTAAGTACTCTCTTGATTTGCTTGCTTGGTTTCACATGTCTGATTGCAAGTCCTCACCTACTCCTTTTCTTTCTGGGGTCAAGTTGGTTTCTGATTGCTCTTCCCCTTGGTTGACGGTACCCTTTATCAAAAGTTGGTGGGGAGCTTGATCTACCTTACTCACACTTAGCCATATATTTTGTATGCTATTGGGATCGTGTCCAAATTTATGCAGGAGCCTCATGAGCTGCATTTAAAAGCAACAAAGTGGATCCTTCACTATGTTTGTGGCACTCACACTGATGGGATTCATTACTTAGGAGGGACTGAGATTGACTTGGTTAGATTTATAGACTCAGATTGGGCCGGTGATCTAGATCATCGGAAGTCTACCTCAGGCTACAGTTTCACTCTTGGTTTAGGTCCTGTCAGTTGGTCCAGCAAGAAGTAGAATGCCATTGCCATATCATTAACAGAAGCAGAATACAAAGGAGCAGTTAACGCTGCCACATAAGCTGTTTGGTTACAGGGTATCTTAACAGAGTTTGGCATCCACTTTCGATGGCCTACCATCATCTACTGTGACAACATGAGCACTATCTCGATTTGTAGAAATCCAATTCAACATCAGCAGATGAAGCACATTGATATTCACATGCACTTCATATGGGAGCTGATACATGAAAACATCATCGACATACAGTATGTTCAAACAACTGATCAGGTTGTAGACATATTCACCAAGCCCTTCACTGAGGTGAAGTTTCTTCACTTACGGTCTCTTCTTGGGGTGAGGTCTGCTACAGCCACCCATCTTCTTCGGGCTATATAGTCCTCCTTCTTCTCCTCTTCTTCTTTCCAGAAAGATGTTTTTGTATATGGGCACCTTATCAGGCCTTTAGTTGTCGGGCCCCATTGACACATCTTTATTAGTTTTCTAGGGGAGTCTTCTTTTCTATTCTGGCTTACCATGACCTCTTCCTCGAGCTTCGATGAAGGGGGGGTGTTGGTGTGTGTGACATGCCTAGTCATCATCCACATCACCTGGTGAGTCATCTCACCTTGCGAGAGTCATAGGTCTTAGGAAGTCAAATGACAAGTGGAAGATTCTGTCATAGAATCTGTCATTGTCATTTGCGTCAGTGCATCATAGGATTTATATTCCTTATTTGGAATGTAACTCCTCCTTTAGTGGTGTCATATATGCGTCAGTCACGTCATATGTATCAGTGGTGTCATTGATTCTCTTTCCTTGTTTAGGCATGGGGGTTACACATCACCCCTATTTTTACTTTCTTTTTTTGATCTACGAGGACGAGCAGACCTATTTTCTTACTTGCATTTTCATTCCATTGTTTTGAATCTTACTTATTGCATTGAAGCTTGACGTTACCATCGGAGTGCAACTACATTGTGGTGCATTGTTTTCGACATCGGTTCTTGTTTTTCCCCATACAAGAAACATAATGATGCTACACATATAGCCAATTTGTTTTTAGGAAAATTTTGACATTGCATGAGTTGTCTAGGATTATAGTATTTAATCAATGTATACCAATAATTTTTTGGGCATTTTTGGAGAACACTACATAAGAATTTGAATACCATACTACATTTCAACTCATTGTACCATCCTCAAATGGATGGAAAAACATAGTTAGTAAAAAAATTCTTGATAATTTGTTCCAATATTTACTTGGAGAGAAGTCAAGGTTATTGAACTCAATCTTGATGTAGGCTGAATTTTATTACAACAATTCAAGAATAAAAAATATTAGGATTCCATTCGAGATACGTTATAAAAATAGTTCAAGAGGTGTCTTAGAACTGCATGACATCAAAAAATATGACTAGGAAGCATGAAAATGTAGAATACTTTGTTGAATATGTGTGGCATACACCAAAAAATGCAAGAGTAGTTTCAAAGAAGTATTGCATAATATTAGAGGTGTACACACTTGAAGAAGACAACACCTAAGTTTTAAGTGGGTGGCATGGTCTTAACACACTTAAGGGAAGATCATTTTCTCAAAAGAACACATGACAAGTTGAAGTGGAAGAAGATCAAACCATGTAAAGGATTGAGAAATTTCACATCCAACACACGTGAGATAAATTTTCCATACGGTGTATATATTTTTCCTATCTTCAATGTAGCCTATGTGTACCCTTATTGGAAGGAACAAATCAATGATGAAAATACAAGCACAAATTATAGAGAAATACATTGGAGGCAACAATTACATGAGAAGGTGTGAAGAGATTAAGTTCGTTATTGATTCCAAAGTCGGTAGAAAGATGCATGAGAAGGAATATAAAGAGTATACATGGTGAAGTTAAGGGACATAGAAAATAAAAAGATGTGACTTGGATGAGTGCATCTAAAGTTGCAACACATGGAAAGTATATAAAGAAACTTGTGGACTGTACATGAGCAAGAGTTCATGGTTTTTAGGATCAAAATACATATGAGCAATAAAAGTGGAATTAAAACAAAAATAAAAGATGTATGCAAGATAAACACAAGATTTAACACCATATGGGCTACATCCACCAGAACCAAGCCCTTCTCCTTTATTTAGTCATGAGGAATACAATACAATTCTCTCTCTTTTTCATACTACAAAGAGTAAATCCATGCACATATATATAATTTGCGCACCTCTTTGTAAAATTTTGCTTCAACCACACGCAACCTAAATATCACATGCTTATAAAAGTTATCTTCAACCACAAGCAACTTAATTATCACATGCTTATAAAAGTTTGCTTCAACCACAAGCAACCTACATATCACATGCTCATAAAAATTTTCTTCAACCACAAGCAACCTAAATATCACATACTTATAAAAGTTTGCTTCAACCACAAGCAACCTAAATATCACATGCTTATAAAAATAACAACTCCATTATATTAATGACATCTCCAGTCAATTAAGAAGACAATGTTATTTTTATCCATGGCCGTGATTTTCTCCCAAAAAATAGAAAAAAGAAAACCAAACTGCCACTTTAACTTGCAATCAGGCTCCACAACTTCAACAATCTCCCACTTTGAGACTGACTTATGCAACCCACTGTTACAGCTCATTCTCAGACTCTTCTCTGACTTGTTTGCTCTTCTTTAAGAGCAATCTTGAAGACCTACCCCAACCAAACAACCTTCCAGCTTGTCTTTTGTCACCGCCTTTGTCAACCTTTCTACAGGATTCTGACTTGTATGGATCTTCTCCAACTCCAACTATCCATCCTCCAAACCTGATCTAATAAAGTGATACTTGAGTTGTATATGTTTGGTTCTCAAATGGAATGTTGAGTTCTTTGCAAGATGAATTAAACTCTGGCTATCACTAAATAGCCTATAATCCTCCTTACTTCTTTCCCAACTCTTCTATGAACCAATGCATCCATATCATCTCCCTGCTTACTTTTGTAGCAACTACATACTCTGCCTCTGTAGTAGAAAAATCAACAATCTTCTATAGTTTATAAATCCAACTAAATTTTGTACCACGAATAGTGAATACATAACCTATGGTGCTCCTCCTACCATCAAAATCTCCAGCCATGTCTGCATCAACATATCTGTCTAAGGAAACTTTTGACCCTCCATAACACAATTATCTACTACTAGTTTTTCTCAAGTATTTGAGAATCCACTGGATTGCATTCTAGTGCTCCTTTCTTGGATTATTCATGTATTTGTTGACAACTCCCACTGCATGGACAATGTCTAGTCTTGTGCATACCATAGCATACATCAAACTTCCAACTACTGAAGAATATGGAACTCTGGATATATATTCAATCTCTTCATGTGTTTTAGGACATTGTTTCTTACTCAACTTGAAGTTCCATGCCAATGGTGTACTCACTGGTTTTGCATCTTTCATCCTAAACCTATCCAACACCTTGTTCACATACTCTTCTTGAGACAAAGTCAATATTTTACTCTTTTTGTCTCTATTGATTCTCATGCCAAAAAAATTCTTTGTTGCACCTAAATCCTTTATGGAAAATGTATTAGCTAACTGTCTCTTTAGCTCATTTATATCTTGCATGTTTGACCTTGCCACAAGCATGTCATCCACATACAATAAGAAGATAATATAATTGCCATTATCTAGTCTCTTAAAATAAACACAGTGATCAGAATGAAATCTAGAGTAACCTTGTTCTATGATGAACTTGTCACATCTCAAATACCATTGTTTTGGAGCTTGTTTAAGGCCATACAAGCTCTTCTTCAATCTACACACCGATTTCTCCTTCCCCTTGACTTCATATCCTTGTGGCTGATCCATATAAATTTCTTCCTCCAAATCACCATGAAGAAAAGTAGTTTTTATATCTAATTGTTCAAGATGCAAATCTTCCACAACTACCAAACTTAAAACAATTCTAATGGAATTATTTTAACAACAAGAGAGAAAATTTCATCAAATTCTATATCTTTTTCCTATGCAAATCCCTTCACAACAAGTATTGATTTGTACCTCTTTTTTCCACCTTCTTCTTCTTTCAACATGTAAACCCACTTGTATTACAATTCTCTCTTTCATACAGGAAATTGAACCAAATCCCAAGTTTGGTTGTGTTCCAAGGAGTCCATGTCCTCATCCATGCCATGCTCCCACTTTTTCCATGTTTCTACCTGCATTGCTTCTTCAAAAATTTCTGGTTCTCCACCATCCGTCAATAAACAATAGTAAAGTTGATATGAAGATAATCTTACAGGAGGTCTACTTACCCTAGTAGAATGTCTCACAAGATTTTCTAGAGTTTGAGGCTCTTGTTGTTCTTGTTGATTTTGATCTACAGAATCAACACCAACTGTGCCATGATTGATGCCAACTTTTTGATTTTCCAACCCTTTGAGCACTTCTCTATCTTTTATCTCATCAAGTGCTACATACTCAGTCTTTTCTAGCTTATTGTCTTATAGTTTTTCCCTGTACATAACCCTTTCATTGAAAATAACATCCCTACTCCTAATGAATTTCTTCTCATCCAAACTCCACAACCGGAATCCAAAATCATTAGTTCCATACCCAATGAAAGTACATTTCTTTGACTTAGCTTCTAGCTTGGTCCTATTCTCTTTATCAATGTGAGAAAAAGCTTCACAACCAAAAACTTTAAAAAAAATAGTTTACCTTCTTACCGGTCTAAGCCTCCTCTAGTACTCCACCTTCCAAAGCACTTGAAGGTCCTCTGTTTATCAAGTAAACAACCATATCTACAACATCCACCCAAAATTGTAAGGGCAATCTAGCATGCAATCTCATGCTCCTTTCACGCTCCATGATAGTCATGTTCATCCTTTCTGACACACCATTCTGTTGTGGTGTTCTAGGAACTATCTTCACCCTATGGATTCCATTCTATGAACAATAGTTATTAAATTCATTGTTGCAGTACTCTCCACCATTATCTGATCTGAGACACTTCAACTTCAAACTCTGTTTCATTCTCAACCAGAGCTTTCCACTTCTTGAAAGTATCAAATACATCATATTTCTTCTTTATACAATAAACCCAAACCTTCCTAGTAGCATCATCAATAAAAGTAACATAATACTGTGAACCACCAAGAGAAGATACCTGAGCTGGCCCCCACACATCTGTATGAACAAGCTCTAACTTGTGCTCCTTCTTGGTTGATCCAACCCTGAGAAATCTCACACGCTTTTGTTTCCCATACACACAATGCTCACAAAAGTCCAGGTCTATGTTTTTCAAATCTGACAACTTTCCCTGTGAATGTAAAATCTTCATCCCCTTCTCACTCATATGGCCAAGTCTGTGATGCCATAGAGTTGTGTCTATACATGTAGTAGCTAATATAGAAGAGGGATCAATACTAATAGTGGATAAATACAAAGTACCTACTTTCTTACCTCTTGCAACCACAAGAGCACCCTTGGTAACTTTCTAAGAATCTGCTATAAGTGTAAACATACAACCCTCATCTCCTAATTGCCCTACATAAATTAGATTCCTCCTTAGGCTAGGAACATGCCTGACATTCTTCAACACCCAAGTGTTACCATTCTACAATTTAACTTGAACACTTCCTTTTCCAAAAATGTTACATGGCTCATCATCACCAAGATATACATGCCCAAAATTCCCTTGAACATAATCTTGAAAATATTGTCTATGAGGAGTTGCATGAAATGAAGCACTAGAATCTAAAACCCAAGATTCTAATTTACTATCCAAAGAAAGAATAAGAGCATCTTGTAACACATCACCCACTACGTTTGCCTCTTTGTTCCCTTCTTGTTGATCTTTCCTTGATTTTAAAGACCAACAATCTTTCTTTGCATGTCCTGCTTTTCCACAATTCCAGCATACCATCTTGCTTCTAGATTTAGATCTGCCCTTCTTAGACCTTCCACGGTGTCCATGACTCTTTGTTTTTTCCTTATGTCTTCCCTTGTTCTCTACACTCAAAGCATTACTAGATGACTCACATGTGCTTTTTCTTCTCATCTCTTCACTAAGAATCACACCAATAACATCATCAAAATTTAAAGTGTTTGAACCAGAAACAAAATTACTCACAACCATAACCAAAGTATTCCAACTTTCAGGAAATGAGCACAAAATCAAAAGAGCCCTAACTTCATCATCAAAACTTACTCCTACAAAGCTTAATTGACTAGTAACCATGTTGAATTCATTCAAATGATCATTTACTGAATCACCTTCTGACATCTTCATATTAAACAAACGTTTCATGAGAAATACCTTGTTGGAGGCTGAGGGTTTTTCATACAATTTACCCAATATTGTCATTAGATTCTACCGTTGTCTTTTCCTTAGAAATATTGAAAGCTACCGTAGTTGTCAGGCACAACCGTATGGTTCCTAGTGCCTTCCAATCAAGAACATCCCATTCTTCATCTTTCATAGCTGATGGCTTCAAAGCTTTCCCTTTCAATGGTAGATAAAGATCCTTCTGATATAGGTAGTCCTCCACTTGCATCTTCCATAGCTGAAAGTTCTGGCCATTAAACTTCTCAACCCTGAACTTTCTATTTTTTGTCATTTCTCCCACTCAAACAAGAAACCCTCCTGTGAGCTTTTTTCTGCCAAAACAAAATTGGCTCTGATACTAGTTGTTAGGATCGAAATACAGATGAGCAATAAAAGCGGAATTAAAACAAAATAAAATAAGCATGCAATCACAAGATAAACCCAAGATTTAACGTGGTTCACCCAATTTGGGCTACATCCACCAGAAACAAGCCAACCTTCTCCTTTATTCAGTCTTGAGGAATACAATACAATTCTCTCTTTCTCATACTACAAAGAGTAAATCCATGCACATATATATAACTTGTGCACCTCTTTGTAAAAGTTTGCTTCAACCACAAGCAACCTAAATATTACATGCGTATAAAAATAACAACTCCAGTCTATTAATAAGACAATGCTATTTTTATCCATGACCATGATTTCCTCCCAAAAAATAGAAAAAAGAAAACCAAACTGCCACTTTAACTTGCAATCAGGCTCCACAACTTCAACAAAGACTTGTATTTATTTTGTGCAAATTGTGATGTCTTACATGAGCTTAGTTTGAAGACCTCATCAAGTTCTTTGCATGGAGTTCTATGTTTGGAGCTATGAGGATTTGCAGAAGGGATACAAAGAACCAAGTTTAGTTTGAGAAAAGATGTGTGGAAAATCTTCTAGTCTAAATAGAAGCATATGGTGTAACATGTCCCTTATAGAATTGTTGTAATTGCTTCCATTAGTTGAAGTCTGTAAACAACTTGAATAATGTAGTATGTACGTAGTTGTAATCTCCCCACTTAGAATAAAAATAAATTATAAGCACGTTGTTTCATGTAGTGTATGGGCCATTTTTCTATATATGTCGATTATTGTGTATGAGTTCATAGGTTGTATAGTCCCTAATCATGGTTACATTAGTTTCTTTGATATTTATCAGGGAAATAATGTGGCAAACAAATGAGTATAATGCATTTAACAAGTAGTTATAAATCATTTTCCTTTCAATGCATTCAACAATTGGGATAATCGACATATTTCTATATGCTTGAAATCTAACTTTCAATATATGGATGTATAAAAAATAATGAATTTCTTACAATTTTAATATGAATATATTTCTATTATGTATTATGTGTAACATGTTCGTAAATGCATTACTACACTTTTGTATTTATAAATCTTTTAAATTCAAACTAGGATTCTATTGACCTATATATTGACACGAAAAATGTAAGCAATCATTTTCGTAGAGATGTGACCACTTTCACTAGGTGCAAAAATAGTCATCATCTTAGGAAAATGAAAAATAATTGGAAACAAGCCAAAATCCAAGGAGGAGAGAATCCAAACAAGGAGAACATCATAATTTCATAAACCAAACAAGAAAAACAAGTGCAAAGAAAATCCTAGTTGCACCATCTGATCCTGTTTTCTAGAGTCTTGAAGTATATATGTGCAGGTGAGTGTAAGTTTGCAATAACATGAACATTTACAGCTGTGCAATATATATTGAAGGCAAATTATTTTTTACATTTTATCCCCTTGAGGGAAGGATCCTCAACAGCTATGTTGGAAGTCTACGAACAGATCTCAACATATTGACAATCTTGAGAAAAGGCCGCAGTTGATTATGCACGAAATGAGATTTTTTATAACTTGCCCAAAAAATTTCAAAATTTAAAGACAATTGATAACCACCTTTGTAGAGAGGAAGTAGTTGAAGCCCACTTAGAAATAATTTTAATCTGTTTTTTTCCCTGGTTGGTGATTTGTACCTAATTCTCATCAGAAATAATTCTAATATTTGCTTTTCTGCTCATTATCGACTGTAATAACTGTTATTATTTTCAAACTCTATTCAACGGATTCTTTTAATCTCCAAGCTGATTTTTCTATATCTCAAAACTGGTTAAGATTTGAACACTATATGTTATACAGTTTGGTGCGGATAATTTAAATCAATGATTTATAAACACGTAAACACATTGATAATATAATAGTTAATTAGTTTTGTAAATTTGTTTAGAAAGATACGAAATAAATTATATGATTTACAATCTTTCTTTATGTTATGTGATTGTAATAAATTAATATTGACACTTTATTTAGATTCGAAGGTAATTAAATTAGAAGAAAGGGTCATAAACCTATTCAAATTTGGTATGTTTGATGGTTAGTGACACTTAGAATTGGGATCATAAAATTTAAATTTATTTCGCATGTATATTAAGGTTTAATTTTTTTGCCAACTATCAAACACATGGTAGGTGATCAGTCTTGTTCATAACCAAATCAACCATATTGAAATCACCACATATCACCTAATATGTGTAAGTGAGCTCATCTGCTATCCATTGCCAAAGTGTCATCCTTTCAGTCGCGTCGTTAGATGAATAGACGTTAATCACCCCAAATGATCAATTAGCGATATTGAATAACACATAGAGAACGTGATGTGTCAAGTCACATCCATGAATTATTTCATAACATAATGGGGCTGCCATTTAGGAGCAACAAAAGTCACAATTCCTCCACCACCATGCTCATGATTGTTAGTGAAAGCTAAACTACCTGGCCAAATAATTTTAGTGACAACTAATAGTAGAAAACCTGTCACCTTAACTTATTGCAAACAAAGAATGTCCATATTTGAAAATCGTTTCAAAAATTCTTGCATTGTGTACTTAGGAGTAGAGTCTATAAGGCCCTTGATGTTCAATGAGAAGCAATTCATTGGAAACCTTCATCAAGGGACATATCCTCCAAATTTAACCCTATGAAGACTTTATAACTACTTTACAAGAATCGTTGTTGGTTAGAATGCAAAAATTCATTAGATTGTGTTTTCTTTTTGGTTTGAGGAGCAAACTCACCCTTCTCGAGGTGGTGATGAGGGCTCTAGGAGCGTCGATATCCTTTTTTACAAGGAAAACCTGAAAGAACATATACTATTAAAGTAATAATACCATTATCTTGTAAAATAAATTGAGAACCAATACTTGAACATCAATTGTCGAGGATGGGCTCGGGTAGTGAACTAGAGTTGCCTCCTTAGAGGTTGAGGCTGAAACTTGCTTTGTGGTGGAAGGGATGGGCTAGCTTGTGACTTAACCTTGTTGGAAGAACCTATTCAAGGGTTGACTATGGTGGCTTTGTTACAATTCTTTTTGCGACCCACAATGGTCCAACTAACTTTGCTAGTAGTTTGAGGGACCTTAGTAGATGACTTTGAAAGAACTTTGTTTTACACTACTAGTAGTGGGCATTCCCAAATCTTGTTGTTAGCAAATTGACATTTGAAGCAAGTTTTAGGCAAGTTAACATAAATCACCCTTTGGGTGTACTGGGAGTCTGCTACTTGGATGTCAATAGGCTCCTTGAGGTCTCATTATAAATATACGTCCACATAGACATGCCTTTGCAGTATGACAAAGTAGAACCTAGGGGGCTCTTATTATAACTTGACCAATTAAGGAGCCTATGAGGTCGACGAAATGATAGCATGGCACGGGAAGACCCAAATATTTAACCTAGACTGGGACCTTAAGATTCTAATGTTCTGAAACTACAAACTCTCGTGTCCATGGGGACATGACAAGCAAGGAACTCTCGACATACCAGGTTGATGATTTCTACAGGATCATGGCCTCTTTGGTAAGGGTGGCAAAGCAAAATAAAAAAATCTTGGTCATATTTTAGACTGAGTTCAACTTTATGTCATATCAGGTCTAGGTAATTTGAATCTAGGTTTTAAGCATGCTTTTAGAGGGAATCCTCCTAACAAAATATCTTATCATACATAACTATTCAAGCCATGAACAATCATAGTTAAATTCCTCAATAGGTAATAAAACATCAGGTGCCTGATCATTCCCTCATGGAATACCTTTGTTACAAATTTCTATGATTGCTTCCATGGAGGCACTATCACAATTTGTTGCAGTTTCAATAACATGTCTTTGTGTGCAAGAGGCCATATAAAAAGGCCGACCAAGGGGGAGGATGCAGTATGACACAAAGGCCAAACACCAAGTGATGACAATCACACAACCTCAAAAATTCCTAGTAAATCTATATTTCACCCATAACAACATTGTTAATTATTTTTATTTTGGTAATTAATCGATAATAAAATGCAAATTGAAAAAGGCCAAGAGCTATCTAACTTAACGAATTTAGTTCCAGTTTAATATTTTAAACCTTTTCATTTAAATAATAATTTAGATTTTGTTTTATAAAATAATATCAACATAATTTTTAAGGGGTGTTTATGTGTATCATATTTAAAGATGGAAATATTAGGAAAAAAAGAATTTGGAATGGTGAAAATGTGTCATCATATTGTCATATCATTCATAGTACAAATCCCATTAATTATCAAATTTGAATAAGTTATATTTTAATGCATAAATGATAGTAAAAGTGTCTTGCCACATCATTTAAAAATACAAATCCCATTAAACACCAAAAAGATTGATAAATAATTTGATAGTAAATATAAATTTTAATCAATTAAGGTCAAATTCGTACAAAGTCGTTTGTTTCTATCAATCTTCCCATTTCTCTCCTAATTGTCATATCATTCAGAAAACAAATACCATTAAATATTAAATTTGAATAAGTTATATTTTAACACATAAATGATAGTAAAAGTGTCTCACCACATCATCCAAAAATACAAATCCCATTAAACACAAAAAAATTGATAAAGAATTTGACAGTAAATATATATTTTAATTAATTAAGGTCAAATTTGTACAAAGTCATTTGTTTCTATCAATGCCCCCATTTCTCCGTTCTAATATTGTAACACATAAATGATAGTAAAAGTGGCTTGCCACATCATCCAAAAACACAAATATCATTAAATACTAAAAGTATTGATAAAGAATACAATAATAAAGGTTTTTTAATTAATTAAGTTCAAATTCGTACAAATGTTTCTATCAATCTCCCCATTTCTCTTCTAATCCTTATGTTACATGGTGAACATTTAAAAAAAAAAGTTAAAAGCAAACTTCCATTTAATCACCTAGGTTATAATTGACCAATATCTTTTTAGATTTTTGCATCTTAATTCTATATATGAAATTGTGTATTTTTTTTAAAGAAATAATTACTTGCAAATTGTTTTAAATGTATGAATTTTGAAATGTTTATTTTGAATTTATCATATCATTTTATTTATTGAAGGATTATATATTAATTTATAATTTTATTAATGTTTTAATAAATATGTGGATGGTTGATGATACACGGTTTGTATCTAGCTCCACTCCTCTATTAAGTTTGAACAAAACTTTTCAAGAAAAAAATGGCTTAAAACTCAATTGCATGTCTAAGATATCACGACTATTTAATCACCTTTTCTAAGCAAGAAAAAATTATTCCATGACAAACAAATGAACATCAAATTTAAGGTCATTCACAAAATTACAATGGGATATTATTTCCGAACCTTATACAAAACCCATAGAATTACCAATGTTTATGGATGCCAACTTCAACAATTATATTGGCACACTATGGAATGTTGACAATCCAATAAGTGTACCACTGGTTCCCATCGCTTGTGTAAGCCACAAATAGTTACCCATAAGTTGGAAAATGTTTTTATTACACAGAAACCACAAGTCCTCACCTTGCAAAAGGAAATAAACAACATAAACAATAGAAGTTCCCAACCTTTATGGTGACCGTAAAGAGATACCCTTAAGACGACATGGACTCTAACAATACACACATTAGAAGGTCTCACTTGGCAGAAGAAAATAATCGACATCAGAGACACTGGGCTTATTTTTCATTCCAATGCTACACAAAAATGCAAGACAATACATTTGTCCAAATTCAGAAGAAAGAAGAATAAAGACTACGTACCATATCAACATAGTTTCTTAACGACTTAAATTGTTTTGCTTTCATTTGTCCAAAAAACTCTTGTTTTGTTCACTCTTTCCTATCAGTATATCCATTATAACTTTGGATGTAATTGATAGCAAATTTATTTAAAGAGACTAGGATAAAAATATTAAGAGAGTTGCAACATTGGGAGAAGGTGGTGGATCACCTAGGGGTATGAATACCACCGGAAGTCTCCTCTATAGGAAGATCAATGGTGGTCTTCCTGTCAAGTTTTACACATTATCTTGTGCCATTCTTTTCGATGCCATCAGTTCTTCTGACATTTGTTTGGGTTGTGATTTTTCCAGTGACCTTTTTATTATAACCATCTATCAATTAATGACGTGGACCAATACATATGTGTAGGTAAGTAAAACAATTTCATTTCAATCCATTTCAACCACAACATTATGCTACTCTCATAATTAAAATTTGGAATACGCTATTTTTTTGATTGCAAAGTACACTTCTATTAATAAGGAAAGTATAATACATCACTAATTGTACAAAAATGGGTTGATAAAGTGACACTCACAAATTGAGCCAAGAAAGGTTGGAGAAAGATGCTAGCTCACTTGATAAAGACATCAAAAAGGTGGAGTACATAATAAAAGTGTGATTTTAATTAAAAAACAAAAAACAAAAACACCAATAAAACAAATTATTTAAATATATCTCTTTGAAAAGTTGTCAACTCAAAATAATGGAGGAATATGCCTATACCGAATATAGGCATAAAAGGGGTGGTAGCCTTTTTTGCAACAAAGGGGTGGTAGAGACGAATGTCCCTCCATCATGGAGTGTTCACGTATGATGATATTCTATCCAGTACGAAAACGACTTGAACATGGACAGATTAAAGGAGTTCTTCAAATAAACAAGACTTAAAAAGATGCATGTTTTAAGATCTAATATTGAGAGTTGAAATTATCTTAAAGTCTAAATTTTTTGTCCAATAGATTCTTGACATCATTAAAATCTTTCATTTCATTTGGTAATCCATTTCATTCCATTCTTCGGTGGACCTGTCAACCCCACACAAGCTATTCCATTCTTTGGTATAGCCTTTCATGAATGGCTGTGTCCGAATAGATAGGTCGCGTTTAAACTCCTCAACTACTAGTCCTGGACTTCGCCTGTAAGGTGAACACGCGCTCTTTTTACTTTCACATCAGCGCACGACGAGTCCCATTTTAAAAACTGGTTTAAATAAATTTACACGACTGAAACTAGAAACAACCAGAAACGACAGTCTCAGAAGCGTGGAATCGTCATTCCATGGTTGACATGAAACAACCCAAGTATCTGGATATTCTATTGCTACATGCCAGGACAAATGGTGAAGCGTTTTAAACGGGTTTGGAAGGCAGAATAGCCACAGATAAGGATAGGAAAGGAATAATGAGGAACCAGTGGAGAAGTTGTATACAATGCACTCTGAAGATAATAAATTCCATCTTAACTGTGGCTGGAGTAGGAATGATATCTTATTCTCTATGGATGCTGAAGAAGTGGCAAAGTCAACAACACGCAATTCATACATTACAGAAACTTGAATCCTTACACATACCCTGGTAAGAGTGCCCTATTGATTTTTTTTTTCAAATACAGATCTGGTCAATGTATAAAATGGGACCAGTATTAGTTCAATTTTATGTTATTTCATCTGGTTTGAAGCTGTAAATGCTTAATATTCATCGTTTCAACTAAGTAATTGCAATCACAAACACTTAGGTAGTCATAATTTGGATGGTTAATGCAACTGGTTGCGATAACATGCATTATGTCAATAAAATGAGCTTTTACAACAGACCCACCAGGTTAAACAAGGTGTAATGACAGTCCCACAGTTCTCTTTTAATGTAATGTTTTTCTAATTTTCAACTTGATGTGGTGTCATAGCTTCATATCACACATGCGGGCGAATTAGATTAAGATCCCTTAAAGCCTTTCAACTGTTAGATCAATTGAATCTAAGTACAATTGTTTCTTGACTGCTTTAATGGAAGCTTTTTGCTGCATTCTTTTGAGGGGTTTGTGGTAGGCACTGCTTCAATTGTGGGTCACTCCTCACAAGATGTTAGCTAATGTTAAAATGATAGCTACTATGCACATATGCAATCATTTGGGTAAGGTTATGGCCACATTCTCAAGATTCATTGACCATACTTGAACATACCCCATAGTCATTACAGTATGACCACACCACATGTGTACTAGAGTTGTGTGTTACTGGAGTTGGGGGCTGCCTTATTGCAGTTAGGGGTTTTTGAGCCCGGGCCAGCTCTTACCAGTGCGCCCCATTACCATTAGATTGCAACCTCTTGGACTACTTTGTGCAAACTCATATCTAAGGATTTTATATAATAATTTAGATTGAATCAGGAGCTACTTTCAAGTTTGCACTGGTAGATAAATCGATCTAATTTCAAGTAGCAGATGTGCTGGGAACCGATTCCTTATTGAGCATTCTGTTAAGTTTTTTGTGAGAAAAGGGTGGCTGACAAAGTAGTACATGCACCAAAAGTTATGCCAATCTGGAAGCTGGCTTTGGGGGTGCAAATGATGTGAGCATTCTTCCTTGCTTGACTTTTAACATTTCCTAAACCTCCCTTTCGTGGGTATTAGGATATCTACGTAATTTATTGCTTACACAAATCAGTGCCATGTCCCTTGTTGACAATTTTGTTCCACATTAATGCCCTCCTTATCCTTGTGTAAAAACTTAAAATGTCAATGAAAATAAAATTTTTGTGTTGAGAACAACTTGTAGACAAGGTGGTTTATAAAGTACTTCCCGCATCAAAATCTTTGCCACTCTAGAAGGGATCTTTGGGGTGTCATTCCCCAGGTTGATGTGTTAGCATCCTCTAGCACTCCAACTCTTACTTATTCAAAGGTGCTTGTTGAGGTTAAGCAGTTCATTACACTTTTTGGTTACCTTAAGATTTATTTAATTTGTTCTACTTGAATGGAGTGGCCAGTATGTTTTCTCAAAAAGGTTAGGAAATTGTTAAAGCAGGTTATTGGAAACCATAGAAAAAGAAGCTCAAAGAGATGTTTTAGTCCGGTTCAGTTGATCTTATCCCAATGGAACCACTCGACGAATTTTGTCCAGAGCAACAAATAAAAAAGAATTCAATTTTTGAGAAGTGGATTCAAGATTCTGAAAGAGTAAACCAAATTTGGATTCTTCAAAAGAGTTTGTCTCAATTGATGTCTATGTAAAGAGCTCAAACTAAGCGTTTGCATGTATGCTATGTCAACGGGGCATTTAGAAATGTTCAATCTGTTGCTGGTAGAGGCTAAATGGGGGTAATATCATGGTAGACATATTATGAAGTTGATGCTCTTCTGTTGGAGAACTAGTAATTTGATTTATTTCACAGGTTGCCAGCCCCTAGGCCACTGAGAGGAATTGGAGCACTTGCGGGCTCATTCATTTTGTGAAGAGAAACAGGTTGGCATTATAAAAGATGATATCTTGTTTATATTTTATACACATCTCTGCCTTCTTTTCCATTCAAAGGAAGAATACAATGAGGGGTCCTCAAAATTTGGAAGTGAATTGTGAAATGCAGAATTAGATCTTCATGCCACCATGATGGCCAATTTGTCATTGTAATTATCCTTCAAAGTTTTCAGCATATGACTTGGCTATTTTTGTGATGCTTTGGGGCCTTCGAACATTTAGCACATCCCATAATTAGTGTGGCATCAACAAAGATAAGATGAGATATGGAAGGTGCATTTTCAGCTATTTTGATTCCTTCTAACTTGCCCACTGACATGGTCACCTTGAAAATGTGACTTAGGGCTTCCATCATTAAAATGAAGAGAAAAGGCAAAGTGGGGTCCCCTTGTCTATGTCCTCTGGATGAAGGAAAGAAGCCTGCTGGACTGCCATTAATCATGACTGAAAAATATGCCGTAGATATGCAATTCAGCACTAGGGTGCACCCCTCATTACTAAATCCAAATCTTTGGAGCACACATAAAAAATTTCCAATTAACTCTATCATAGGCCTTCATCCAATTTAATAATCATCCCCTTTGATGCAACGGTGAGCAAGTGCACTGCTTCATGAGCTATAATCACATCGTCCAGGATTTGTTTCCCTTCCACAAAATCCCCTTGTTCATCTGATATCAGATTAGGCAGAATTTCAATGGCCTTTGTTATGATTGTATACATGGTATTATAAAGAGAGATTGGCCTGTAATGAGAAAATGATGTTGCAGCGTCTTGCTTTGGAATGAGTGTTATGAACGAACTATTGAGGTCCTTGAAAATTTTCTTTGATTTTTTGGCTTCAGTTACTACAGTTGTCACATCTTTGCCAACAAGGTCCCAATTTTAATGATAAAGAAGCTGGAAATCCATCTGGGCCTGGGGCTTTTCACCATCCATGTCAAATGACATCGCCTTTATCCCTTCTAAGTCGAAGGGAGCTAAGATCTTCTCATTCTGGTGTTGTGAACCCAACTGGGGCATGCCTTGTAGGAATGTGTCCATGTCTTCTTCCATGGCCTCGTTGTCCTCTTTCAAGAGTTTTTCAAAGAAAGACACTTCTCCTTCCCTGTTCTCTTTTGTCGTTTCCCACACTGTGCTATCTGGATTAAGGATCTTGTTGATTCTGTTAACCTGTCTTCGAACAATCGTAGAGCTATGACAGAATTTTGTGTTCCTGTTCACTAATGAGGTCTCTCTAGATTTCTGCCTCCAGTATATTTCTTCCCTTGCATATATTTGCTTTAGAGAGGCCAATAATTTTTTCCCCTTTCCAGTTATTGATCTACAAGGCCTGCTTACTGCAACTCTGATTTGATTGCTGCCAAATCTCGCTGTAATTGAGTTTTTTTTTTTGAAGATGATGTTCGTGAATGAGTTATGATTCCAGTCTTACATACGACTCTTAATATATTTGATTTTAGTCATAAAGCAAAAGGCTTTTGATCCTGTTGGCTTAGGGCAACATTTCCACCATCGCTCTACTAGTTTTCAAAAGCTTGGGTCCCTTAACCACATCTGTTCGAACTTGAATGGGCTTCTCATAGGACTGCTGTCCTTAGATAGATCCAACCAAATAAGGGAGTGATTAGATCCAGGAACTTTGAGGATCCTTGTTTCTGAACAGCAGCCATGCATTTGTGAGCCATAATTCTGAGATTATATATCAATCCAATCTTTCTGCAATGTTGCAGAAATCAGCTCTTTTATTGGTCCAAGAGAATCTCCCCTCCTTCGGTGAAATGTCTAGCAAATTGCAATCTGCCACGAAGGCTGTAAAATCCTTCTGCGAGGCTGAGATTTTAGAGCAGCCCCCTCTATTATCTGCCAAAGACAACATTGCATTGAAGTCTCCCCCTCAAATTACCTTGTCATGGGGATAGAGCTGGCAGAATATTTTGAGCTCTTCCCAAGTGCCTTTTTTTGGATAACTGAGTTTAGACCATAGAGATCGAAAAGGTGAGCTTGAAAGTCTTCTCCCCATGGGCACTGATATCACGACAAACCAGATTTTGCGCATACATATTAACTCACATTTAACAGTTCTAAGATCCCAAAGTAAGCTTAAGCCACCTGAAGCACCCTCAACATCTGCACCAATAGCTTTCCACATTGACAATTGCTTTTTCACAAAAGAAAGGAATTCTGATGCCATCATCTTAGTGTCCTGAATGAAGGCCACATATGGTCTTTTAAGTTGAAGGTGGCACTTGACCAACCTTTGTTTGTTAGGGGCCTTTAATCCCCTAAAATTCCATGAAATGCATTTCATATCAAGTGGAGGGCTCTTCCCCCTCTGCCGTAGGAAGTATTCTTGGATGGTTTTCTGATTCTTGAATCCTGAGTCTTCAAGTTACACCTTGTATTTGGTTAAACTCATTCTGCAACCCTTAGAATTGTAATTTTTACAGACATTTGCTGTTCCTTTTATATTTGGGGTTTGAGAAATTACCAGATACTTAGGAGAGAGAGATGGAGAACATGCCACATGGTTAGGGTTGGGAGAAGATGTATTGTTCATGCAAGGTTCAACCTAAGAATTGGGGGAAGAATTGGGAGATTTAGCTATATGGGCACAAGTAAAGGATAATGGGGAGGTTTGGCATGCCAAAGATGGAGAGGGAGAAGGAGCTGGAATTTTGTTAGGAAATGACGTTATGGGTAGAGAAGTTAGAGAAACCTCAGCAGTTTTAAAAATCAGCGCAAACCTTGTGGGGTGGGGAGAAGGTGGGGATTTTGGTGATGCATTCAGCTGAGCAAGCCTGGGGAATTTGGTTGTAGAAATATGAGGGAGGTTTTGGGGGCTAAAAGATTGATGAGAGAGTGGGGGATGTAATGGATTGTGGGGGGAGGAAGAAGAAGGCAAAAGAAAAGATGCAGGTGAAAGATAAATAAGGGGTTGGAACTTGGAACCAATGACCCAATGCAGATCTAATAATTAAAGTTGAGGGTAGAGGGTGAGAGAGACAAAATTTGTCATAGATGGTAGGTGAAGAGCGAGGGAGTTGCCCCAAAGAAGTAGAGACCAAATCACTGATATTGGTTGCTATGCGTCTAAGACTATCAGGCTGATGGTAAATGGCGGGCAGGTTTGGAAAGTTGATATTAAGTGTCAAAAGATGGCTCCCACAGTCTAAGAAGTAAAGGTGTTTTTCCAAAGTACCATAGGCCCGATAGAGGAACCTTATAACAAAGGTTCTCAGAGGAGAAGGAGACCGGGAAGAAGCCATTTCCCAAGGTCTTAAAACCAAAAATGGAGCCTAGGTGGAGTACAACCAAGAACATAGTGTTTGGCTTGAAAGTGAGATCCCACCAAAGCAACTGATCGTTGTTGCTTTAGAATGATTTTTTTTTTAGGAAGTTTGAAAAGTTCATCTCCTAAATCTTGACTAGTTGTATTTTGGACATGAGAGTACATTTCTTCTAGATCACTTGACAAGGGATGATCATTATTTTTTAGCCTTAAAGGGCTTTTGGAACTTGCTCTTAGCTTGATATGATTCTATGACCCCATGTTTGATTTGTCATTAATTGTTAAAATCCTCTTGGAATGTTGGGCCAACACCATTTTGGTCGCTTCAAAGACCACAAGTGGGCGTTTAGAGAATGGGCCCAGATGTTGAGGCCCTAGGCCCAAGATTGACCTGACATTCCTTTGTTTAGGGTCAGTGCCTGCTTTTCTGCCTTTCCAAGGATTTGAAAAACCAACAAACTTATCCTTGTGTACTGTGCTTGAGATTTGGGCAGCTGGCGTCTCACCTAAATTTGTTTTCTCCCGAGACCAGAGATCCACCACGTGTTTGATCTTTGAAAAGGGCTTGAACCATTGAATGCTTTAAAGTTTAATCTACCACCATTCGTGGATTTGTTGATGTTTTGTTTTGGAGTCCATGGTTTCGACCTTAAACCCTTTGGAGACGCTTTACATTCTTTTTCACTAGAATGTGGATCCCTGCTGCATGACTGAGAGAAAAATAAAAAATGGGTTACCCCAAAAACCTGGTCCCAAACCCCTGCAAGCATCTTCTTCCCTTTCCCCATCATCCAGCAATTCGAAAACCTGTTTTTCTGACCAAACCTTGACAGTTTTACATTCTTAACCTTGATTTCATTCTCTAACTTTGTCATTACTCCAATCTTTTTATACACTTAACCCGAAACTTTATCATTGTGTGCTTGTAGGACCTTCATCTTCTCATCCTTTTGATTAACTCTTGTTTAATTTGAGTGACTTTACCTTCAATGGTATTATTCTCATTTCTTAATTCCACGATTTGTCTATTTTTTTTTAATGTAGGTCCTTCAATTTTTCAGCTTCATCCCTCTTATTGAGTGTTTATATATATATATATATATGTGTGTGTGTGTGTGTGTGTGTGTGTGTGTGTGTGTGTGTGTGTGTGTGTGTATTTCTAAAAATGTTGACACTCGATTTGTCTGATGTTTTTTGATTGAATATGTTGTGATGAAATTGAAATCAAGTTATCGAACAAGCCCCTTTGACAAGTTCTTTGAGCTTTTTAGTTTCATCACATTCTCTATCTGAGAAGTCAAATTCATCATTTACACATTTAAATAATCTTTTCACTTTGAGCTATTTCGAAATTCTGCACCTCCTTTTGCAATAGTTGCGCCCATTAAAGTTAATGCCACAATCCTTCAATTGTGCAATGAAGAACAAACCTAATCCGACAATTCACTTTGTGGATTCATCCTCCACCTGTTAGTTATGGTGCAGGCAACATTAGTACTTTGGAAATTGCATTAGAGATCAATATTCATATTATGAAAGCAGGATACTTTCTCATCATACTTTAATAAAGGTCCAAGCAGCTCTGCAATCTATGCCATCCTAAGATTTTCCCTTTGGATGTCAAAAGCATTGCACTCGATAGGGGTCAATTGGTCCTTTTGCATTGGCACTCCCTTGTATAGTGGAAAATGGATGAAGCAAACTTTATGCTTTGGATTTGCATTTTGAATGTGTAGTCCGAGCCTTTCAATAGTTAGTAGTTCTCGATTGCACGCCTCTCTTGGATTAAGTCTCTAAGATAGGATGTTGATTCAATTGTGTGTAACAACTGGCATGGTTCTTACTCGAGGAGTCTTAGTTCTCCTTACATAGACGACACCTTGGAGTCCAGAAGACTCTTCAAAGTCTTTAAGACATGTTGAATGGCCATCCATGCCTAAGAAAGCTGGTAATTTTTAATAAAATGAATGCAAGCCTTCCGCATGGAAACTTGAATTGTATCCATTTCTACTAGTACCAGCATGTCCTACGATTTAGTGTCAGCATGATTGTAGCTTAAAACAAAACTAGTGATTTTCTTATACCTAGAAAGCTGTTCCAAGTTTCAACATACCGGGAGCCGTTGTGGGCTTCCACTCTCGCCAGATCAAGATTCCCAACTTACTAACCACCTTTGACAGTTGTTAATACACTCCACTTAAATAAAAACCTCATCTCACTTGTTTTAAACTGTTCCCTGTTCCAAAGTTCCAAGTTTGACACAAGCTTGGAAGATGCAGACAAAGGCTGAAATTGACTTTTCACAGAGATACGAAGGCACGTGCAAATTGACTTTTCACAGAGATCCCTTAAATCTGCAACTTGGAGAGATCGAGGCTTTCAAAACATTTTTAGCTTCTTGTATTGTTGCTAGAATGTACCCATTTAGAAAAGATTTCATTGTGTAGATGTAGGTGCCAAAGCTGATATACTAGCTTTCCTTGCTTATGTCAAGTGAGGGTGTTTTCTAGATGCTAAAATGTTGGCTGTTGTACTCTGATGCACTCTCGTTGTCTTATTATGTAGTATAATAGGCATGCTTTAGAAAAGTAAACACCATAGAAAGATCCTTTTGTTTGTTTGTTTGTTATATGATTACTAATTTGAGAATCACATTATTTAAATATAAAAAAACAAGAAATCGATAATAATCAATTCACATTTTTTTGCACATCACTTTTAGATCAGAGGTTCTCACAACTGACCTATAGTGAATTGAGGTTTGCCATAAGTTGTACTATTTTAATTCAAAATCAATTTTATTTATACTCTTCTATCTCTAATTCCTTTTTGTTGGCTAAAATCTGACTAGCGCGGGACTTGTTTGATGCAGGTTTATTTACACAGTGTTGACCGCGGGCATTGTGTTGTGCTTCATTACCCTCTTAGGTCATTTTGCTGTTGAAACTGCCAATGTTTACGCCCTTTCTATTGTATCCTTTTCCTTGGGTTATTAACAATACCATGCTGTTAGTGTTCTAGATCAGTTAAATAAAGTATTCTTGTTGGTTGGTTATTAAAATAGTGTTTTTGAATCTCTCCCTCCCACCTCACATGATTGCCAAGTAAGGAACAATGTACGTTCCCAGTGCATTTACAATTGCTTTTAGGTTAAATTTTCTCTGATATAGGTGGTTTGTGATCATTATATGCTGTTGAATGCATCCGAGTCTCAATAAAGCAATTCATTCATTCTGTTTACATTCATGTAGAAGGTATTTTGGACCATTTGAGCCAAAATAAGAAGAGTTTCATGATTCAATTTTTTAAAATAGAGACAAAATGATTTCAAAAATAATGTTGGGCAATAATAAGAAGTTTTAAGAATAAAATCTGCTCCTTTCTCAAGTGGTTTCTCATGTGAAATGTGTGCCTGTCAAAGAAGGAAAATGAGAATACATGAAACAGATCCTTTGACATTTCAGCTTGTTTGTAAGGCACCTCTGTTTTTCTTGATAGAGTTCAGAAGTATTGTATTAAAAAACATTTAAAAAAATATATCCAAATCTAACCATCAAATGGAAGTGACATCCAGATTTAGCCCGAAGGAACCGAAGGATATTACAAAACAGATTTCATAGTCGAAAATAGGTAAATCCACAGAAAAAATTATGAAAATCAAAGAAATTAATAAATATCTAAAATAAAACGTATTGAGTGGTGGTGTTTATTGGTCACACTGAGGTCTCTGATTGTCCACGAGAACACATGCATCAAGAAGATGTGGTATTTTCTGAGGCTCCTATGATTTGCTCTGGGAAAGTTCCCGAGTCTTTAGTGTCCCAGATCTGGGATATGTAATCAATTGTATGCGTGTAACAGAAGAAATGTATAGAATCAAATAGAATATCTATTGCACCACACTTTGATTGAAACGTATTCTCATAAGTTGCCTGCTTTAGTCCAAGAAACATATAATAAATCAGAATGTGTTTAGTTAGTATGCTAAGTATTCTATGTACATCCTTGTATGTCTGTTGAGTTGTTTATGTTCAAAGAGAATTACTAGTTATTATTATTTTTTAAAATAGATTTTTATTTATTTTTTATCAATTTTTGAGCGCTTCCATGATTAATAATAAATATACTGCAAGATTTCATGGTCTAAATGAAAAATAAATACTGTGTAGAATAATCTATTTCCGGCATAAATAAGGGCCAAACTATAAGACTTAACCAAGGATTCTCCCATATATCTTTAGATATAAAATATTATGGCTTTGGTGATTGTCCTTAGATATGAGACTTGGGAGCAATCTCATCATGTTAATCCCTTTATAGTTAAGGTTTTTCAAGCCCAAACACAATGGTGCAGCTATATTGAGTCCATCTATCACCAATCAATGGAACATTTGTGAAGAATGTAATGGGCTCGTTAAACAATGTGGAACCCTTAAACAAGAAAACTATGTGACAATTCCAAGATGTACACCTTGAGATTGATATCTATTGGCATTTTTCAGATAAATACATTCAAGATATCTGTATTAGTGTATATATATCCATATACTCGCACACATGCATAAGATATATATTTATACACATGCATACATATATTTATACACACACATATTTATACATACACACACACACATTGTTAGAGTTGTGAAGCTCATCTCAATGGCCCCAAGTCAACCAATATTTGTGTACCTTGCTTGGGATTGATGTGAGTGTAGGTCTTTGAGTGTTTACTCTGTATGCATTATTGGAAATAGGTGTATAGATATTGGGCTTTACGAACCCACGTACATATGATAAGAGGTCATGTCATTCATTCTTTTCTGATTTTGTGACGAGTATATTGTTTTGGGGTGCCTTGAGGGTATCTCCCATATCTTCTTGTTCTTGTGCATTGATCTATTCGTGTGGGTTTTATTTTCTGTCGATCATGGGGCATTGCTTTTAGTTATCACATGGTACGAGAGCCTAGGGTTTACAAGTAAAACCTAAGTAGCTAACCTTGGTACTGCTATGGGGTTCAGGTATGCTGGTACAACGGTATTTTAATTTTTTTGTCTTGGGTACGGCAGTACAAAAAAATGTATAAAATATTGAAAAAAGATGCTTTCAAAATCAGCACTGCTTCATAAATCCATAGCTCGGAGCTAAGGCTGACCAATTTGGCCTAGATACATCCACTTTTTTACTATTTCTGGCTTAGGTTGAGAAGAGTTGTTTTTTTGTTCCCCTATTAATAAAGATAAAGCACCCTATCAGGTTTCCAATCCCTCACCAGATATTTGGGTGCGAGAGGAGACCATAGAGCCAAACACAAACTGGGGTGTTGATAAATTGGTCTTCTTGCTTGGGATTGAATTTGGGATCTACGGTTTCATTGGTTGACCTTCACTTCTGAAAAATTAGAAACTAGGGTCTGCCTATATGATTCTGATCTCTTTTCTCCTTGGTTGGGATGATTGCCATAACATATTCCTTAGGTATAATCCTAAGCACCATTATCCCTGCATCTCCCCATCATTCCTCTACTCAAGAGATCAATGAGCTCTCTGCCGGCCGCTGGAAAATTTACAGATGCGTACCCTATCTTTGAGGATGTTAATTTCTGAAGCAATTAAGGCATCCTTCATCTCCAAAACTAGGTTGTTTTAGATGCTTCCAGGGTTTCCAAGCCATGTCAGACCTCTGACCTACCCTGGCTGCTTTAGGTTTGATTCATCTGTTAATTTTCTGCCGATTTTGACCTTGCTCATCATTCTCTCTGGTTTTCTGCTTACCCACTTCTCTTTTCCTTCTCTGCTTCGCTCTCCATCACTTTTTAACCCCAGTTAGGATTTTTTATTTAAATATGTAGAGATAAAAAAATATAATCAATAATATACACAAACAAGACTTGGGCATACATGTAGGCTTCAAAATAAAGAAGAGATATTATCAACCTCTAAACGCCATATTGAGCTAAATGTATTTAAACATATCTAAAACATGATACAAAGTTGGTGGTTATGTTGTTTGAATAAAAATACCATAGTTAACTAAGACTCTGGGATGTGGGGAAGGGGTTTCTGGGGAGGCAAAAAATTCTTGGATTTTGGGGATGGTGGGGGGACGGCTATTAAAATAATATATAAAATTAAAAATATAGAAATAAATTTTTAAAAATTATTAACAGGTGTATGTGACAGTTCACTATCCACATTTGTGCTTAAAAATTGATGTATTTACATATCACTCTTGATTCTTATTATGTCTTTGTAATACAATACAATCGGGTTATGGGTAAACATTTTGGTTTATGACTTGTTGCTTTTATCATCTACGCAACCTTTCGCTTTGTATAAAATTATCAATATTACGCGGGGATGTGCACCCCCATCCCCAAGATGTCTTGGACATCCCGGAGACTTGGGGACAAGGACGAGGTGTTCCCCCCACGTCTCAGAAAATGTAAAAAATGAAGGAGACGTCCCTTGAGTTTAGGGGATGCGGCCGGGACATCTTGGACTCTTTCTGGAAAAGGGGACGCCATGACATCCCCGGGAAGTTTGAGGGGACGTGTCCCCCAATGCCCAACACTTTTTAAAAAAAAAATTCTCTGTTTTTTTTTTTAATTCTTTTTTCTTTTACAATCATGTCGATAAATGAAGACTTGTTTTTCATTGTCATATTGATATTGTTGACGTATCATTGTATCTCTATCTAGTACGAATTATCAATGTATCTCGGATTCTCGGTTCCAATTTCTATGTTAATGTCAATGATTCAATATGAAACATTGAATATTAAATATAGCATTTTGGGGCTTGGCTTATGTGATGAATAATTGAATTAATGGTTTCAATCTTCAAATTTTCAGTTTTAACTCTTAGTTTATTGAAGTATTCATGTTGTATTTGTAATATATATAACTTTTATATATTTTTTAATAGCCGTCTCATTGCTGTTCCCCCGCTATCTCCAAAATTTGAAAAAAAATTGCCATCCCGGAAACCGTGTCCCTACATCTTGGCATCCCGCCATCCTAAAGTCTTAGGTAACTATGAAAATTATTCATATAGGCTTTATTAAGTGATTGGAACTTCCACAATGAATTTTAATTAAATTTATACCTATAGACTTTTTTCAAATAGAAACGAGTCGCTTCCAAAAACAATCTTACACTACAAGATTACATTAGGGCCTTCCCAATTTTGTTTCATTTTCATGTTTATTCGAGCCCAGTGCAATGGTGCAACTAAATTGAGGCCATCCATTTCTAGACCAGAGAAGCTGATCAAGTTGTTAATCAACGTGGAACCCTTCAATTGGAAAATCTATTTAACAAATTCAAGATAAGCACCTTGAGATTGAAACATATTGGTATTTTTCAGAAAGCTATATTTAAGATATCTGAATAAGTAATTAAATCTTTCAAAATTAAAAAAAATCCTTTTTTTAATGGGGGGACATCTAGACATCCCCGAAAAAAGGGACCCTTTTTAAGAGATGTTTTTGGAAAAGTCCCCAAAACATTCAGGACGGCTTGGAAATGGGGCAGATGTGTCCCCACGCAACACTGAAAAATACCCAAATAGAGTATAAGAGCTAAATTGGGTCTGATATATTCCTCATTAACTAGACCGTAAACATTTTGAGTTGTCGACTTCCATGTGCAGAAGTTCAATACTCTTCCGAGCAATGCAAACTTTTGATGTGATCCAGAAATATGGCAACAATTTTTGGTGTTCAATTGCCTCTCACTTGTATGGGAACGGTTAAAAGTAAAATTATGGGATTTGTTAGACTGAAAGAGATGTAAGGTGAACAACAGCATTGTGCCAGTATCAAAAATATATATTTAATGGTGAAACTGCAGAAACTTAAACAAAAAAGACATCAACTGGTTTGTCATGGAATTTTCCCTTGACATTACAAAGTAGGATGTAGACCAAAACATTTACTTATAAAGATATGCTCCCTTGTAAAAAAGTTTAGCATCTCCTAAACATTAGACTTTCAATTCATATCCATTCTGCTTGTTCAAAAAGAATGACCCAGTTAAGTCTTAGTTCACGAGCTTCATTGCAGTGACCTTATTGTGATTACATTTTGCCCAGGCTGATATTTAGTATTGCTTTCTTGCACTTCTGCTCCCATCATCTCACTTTACAACATACATATGAATGAACTTCTTATCAACAATGTGATTCACCACAGACTCAAATCATTGTATGAGAAACTGCAAACTATTTATACATGCTCCAAAATAAGGCATTGTTGATCATCTTACGTAGACATTTGCATTTATGTGCAAGGTCTCATTACTTTGAAACTAGTCACATTACATCTTATAATTGAAGATGTTCCTGTGTTACTTATCTTCCTTAATTTTTTTTAGTACATATTTCTTGTTGTGTTGTTGCTAATACTTCAAGGAGGGGCCTGCTCCTTTGTAATATCAAAGAAGAACTGGGAAGATGTAAGTATATGCTTTTAGCTTTCCATTAAGTGGTTACCCCTACATAACATAAAAAAGCACTTATTTTCTTTCTGATTATTCAATGCTTTATTCACTTTATCCTGCGATAGATGTCATAGCTTTGATGTTACTGATAATCATGAAATCATCTGCAGTATGTTCCTAAAGACCCCACAGGCCGGTTTAATCAGTTAAAGGACTTTGTCAAAGGTAACATTTATATATGCGGATGTGTTGGCGTGGTTGCCATTGTGGCACAGGTAAGATATGTTTCAGATCAATCTTGATTAATAAGAGTGCATTTTTTACACTAGGGGTAGTTTATAATGGTATGCAGATTGCATTTTCATTTATCAGAAGTGCTTGATATTTGTCTTGATTCTAAAACAAAATTCTCTCAATACGATATCCCTTAGCTGCACGGCTAACATATTAGCTAACTTGACAAGTGGTAATAGCAAGACATTTACCCATCGCACGCCCACTGGATTTTGAATCTGGGTCAATATTGTGATTAGTGTGCTGTCTTACCACTAGGCCACAACCCAATGGATAACATTAACAGTCTTAGTTCTACCAATACGTCCAACTGCCATACTTGATCAAGCAGGCTAATTGCTTATCAATGTGGCATTTTAGAACTTTTTCTTTCCACAGCCCACAACATACAGTGCTTGAATCATAGTTACCAGGTACAAGGGAAGGGGATGTATGGGAAATGAATAATATGCAAAAGTCTGAAAGTTCTAAATCTTGATACAGAAAAATATGAGATGCATTATTATAAAATCTATAATGTAGAGGTGATGCTGATAAGAACCAAACATTTAAAATAAAGAATTATGTCTCAAATATAAATACACCATACAGAGTTTAAGAGTATATATAGTTTTTTATGAATTCCTTGGCACTGATTACTTCAAAACCCTCATGATCAAAACCAGAAAAGATCTGTTGTGTCGCTATCAGGATCATAATGATTGGCCTGTCTTTTCATTTGTGTTGATACCATCCATTAATATTTTTGTGCCTAGCCTGTTCCTCTTTTTGATATGAACCAAATCATATGTGCCCAATTTCTGTTGATAGCTCATCCGTGGAGACCTGGCTCAAAACTTGTACAAAATGTCTTTGCAATTCTGGACAAGAATGATTTATAATTTCACAACCTATGGCTGGTACTATCCTTCACGCATATCTTAAAATGATTATGTTATTGATCCAATGAACAAGATACTTCAATTCAGCATAAGATTGACTGAAAATTTGATGTTCACTACAGCTATGCTTGTATCAACATTCTTATATTGATTCCAATGTGCTGATGTCTTTAAAGCATGACTATACTACTGAAAATCAGGTGTATGTAAAATCACATGTTGATGAACTTACTCCCACATCAGAAGTACGCGTAACTACATCTGGTATGCTTAAATAATAAATAGTTCTATATAGAAGGCTAAAATGTTTGAATCTACAACCACATATGTTGAAACAATGCTGTATGTTACTGCAATGGAAAAAATAGAGAATAAAAAAGAACATCACAACAATGGGAAACTAGTAACTACATGTATGTCAAGATTTACCTTGGAAAAATCCCAGGGTGGGAAGAATTTCAGCATTAATGGATATTGATCATCTTATTAAGCTTCACCATGGACATTACATTGATCTCAATGTGCTCATGTGAGCCAAATGACTGCCTAAGAAAACAACTGGTCAATACAAAGGGAAATTGCAAGAGACCCAAACTCCTGCCAAACATTATTAAGCTTCACCATGGACATTACATTGATCTCAATGTGCTCATGTGAGCCAAATGACTGCCTAAGAAAACAACTGGTCAATCCAAAGGGAAAGTGCAAAAGACCCAAAATCCTGCCAAACAAACTTTTGCTTTTTCTGACCAAACAGTGAGGACTTTGGCTACAACAAGGTGACACAAATAGATGTAGTGATCCAGCTGGGTTAGGAAGACCATTTTCACATTATTTCAAAAAAACAAAAGAACCATTGGAAACAGAGTTACTCATGGATTGCAAGTTATGAAAAACTGAAAAATTCAAGGTCAAACCATCAGATTCAGACCACGCTGACCCGTTTCCAATTTTGACGATCGGTCATAGTGGCTGATCAGAGCCATAACAGAGGAGTTATTATCCGAATTAATTGCAGTTCTAAACTTCCTCCTGACAAGAATTGCGAACTCAACATTTCAATGACCATTGGAAGATGAACCACTCCATCTTCCAACGGCGATTCTTCCTCTTATATTGTAGAAAGTTCAAAGTGGTATACAGATCATCTGGCCATTGTTGTACAGATCAGAGTAATATTTTCACATTTAATCTAAGAGACTGCTATTCATACTTCTCATATTGATAAAGTTGTCTTTGTTATTGTTGCAAATACTGTTCTTTTCATGTGTGCGAATATTGCTCTTTTTTGTTTTGTGCTATTTGCTTTAATTTTATATGGCATAAATGATAATACATTGGATTCAGCCATTTAGTGTGTTTTCCACAACTTTGCTCCTAAAATTGGGATCATCATACTCACTATTGGAGCTAGGGCATCTGTAACTTCTGCAAGATCAGCTCAATTGGCTTTATCTTCCCCAAAAGCACCCAAAAGAACTCCCTTAGATATTTAAAATGAATGCATTTAATATTTTTGAGGTGACTTGTTTGGGCTCCCAAACATTTCACATTCCAAGGCTAAACTTCTTTATGATGCCTGAGTTTTCGGGTCCATTTTGACATCCTACAAACTTGAGCCACCTGCCACAAAGACAAACACGTGTTAGCTTCAGATTTGGACTGAAAGTTTATGTTTTGGAGGACCAAATGGTTGCATTTTGGGTTGACACTCAGTGGCTGGGTGCCCCTTTCCAACAAAATGGGCCAAAAAACAGCCAATGTGAAGTTTATCCTCTCAATTTTGATGCGAGCTGCTCAGAACTTATTTGGCATTGCTTAATTTAACAATTTGCTTCTTGATGCTTTGTTTCTACAAAGAAATTTCTCCTCTGGTTCTTCCTCGTCTACTTTCCATCACCTTTCAGATTCCTGCAATTTCTCAATCTCATATCATATTTGCGTTCTTTCCATATCTTCACTTAACTTTGTTCTTTGTTCCTATATTAATGATTTAGCACACATTTATAGAAAATAATCTTCTCGAATCACAATTCAGATAGAACTTGCTCCTGCCTTGTGTACAAAGTCATCCTTCAAAAAGTTATGAATTTCAACAATTTTGATTAGTAATTTCTCTACTATTCTTTGTATCATAGGCCATTTTAGTTCTCTTCACTAGGACAAAATCCTCTGTTTTCCACTATGTTTCATCAATTTGTTTGAGCACACCAATAACTTGATTGGGTAAATTTGGTGCTATATGAATGGTTGGCATAGTTTAAGTGGAAACTGCATTCCGTTTAAGATGCCATGGAGGGGATGTCAGAATTTGAGGTTAAGATGGACCCATTTGCTTGGAAGTTTATTTACTAGGCATAGTAGGAAACAATTCCTACAAATTGGGATTTCTCAAGTAAAAAACATGAGTATCTGCAGAATAGCTGCAATATCTTCATCATCAATTATCTTTTCAAGGACCCTGCAAATAAATAAACCTTCTTGTACCCTATGTGAAAGAATAAATTGATATTATTGAATTCACTCTATAGGCCGGAGAAAAAAAGGGCACAACATGGAAGACCCAAGTGAAGGGGATGTAGAAGAACCCGTCAATGTGGAAGCTTACGGGCTTTTCAAAGGACAAGCTTGTCATGAGGGAAGTGATTCATTTTTACTCTATGAAGACCAAATGAATACTAGGAGAACGAGAATCAAATTTTTATAGAGATTATGAGGGAGAGGGAAAGGGAGAAAAAACAATTAAACCAAAGTCAAATCAATCTAATAGTAAACTCGACAGCAATATAAACAAAAAAGGGGGTAAACTAAAATGGGTAAACTCTAGACAAGTTTTTATATAGTTATACAAGGATATATAATAACAAACAATCATGCTAAATGAAAGCCCCCTGTCAAAAAGAACTGCCAACATTTCCAAGAGGAGGTCGATAGCAAACGAGGTTCCAGCCTACATCAGTGTTGACCAAAGTGCCAACATGCTTGTGTCCTGTCACAAAAGATCTGCTGTAGAGTTTTCCTCATGAGAATGTCCTGGGCTAAGTGGATCCAATTCTTCAATCTTGGGAGAAAAAAAGATGCTCTTCACAGTGGTTCTCCTAACATCCAAGGTTGTGGGTTTTCAAGATATAAAGAGTATATTAGTGGTGATTCTCAATGGCATTCTAATTATGGTTGTTCTTTAACACTGCCACTCGCCCATGGTAGGAAGTTTGGTTGTCTTCATGCTATGTTTAATATATTACATACTCACCAAATACTACATTTTATCTCAAAAATCACTTTCTTAAACATCCGTTTCAAATGAAGACTTTATAGATATATGATGACAACTTAGAAGAGGACATACGTTGTGTATTTGCTTCTTTACCCGGTCCTTGCTTGTATGCTGAAACATGCGAACAAGGACCAAGAAAATATGATCCCACTTTATGCTGTCAAATGAAAATATATCTATAAAAGAGCAATGCAATTGACATTTCAATTACAAATACCTTAGAAACGATTAGTAGAACTTTTGCGAGCTTTTGTAATACAATCTTACACCTTACACAATTTGACCCTCTTAAGAGGATGATCATACCAACAACAAATATACTAAATATTGCAATGCCATTGTTATTTAGTTCAAGTTCCTCTAAATAGGCCATTGAGGGTTAGGAATATTATTATACGTGTTTCAGAGTCGGTAGTGCACACCACTTCCTAGATTGCAATGCATGTCTTCAAGAAAAACAAATTCTTGGATAGTGAGAAATAATAACTTAACCTAGTAAATATATGGCCTCTATAAACCAAAATATTTGAACAAAGGTTCAATGCTAAGGGGATGGAGTATGAAGAGTAAACAAAGAAACCGAGCAAGAACTTTAGTGACAGTAAAACATTATTTTGTGGAGGATGGATCCTATGCCAAACTAAATTAACTTAGAGTTAACGAAAAAACAAAAGGTCATTAAACTAAGGCTTAGAATAACGTTTATAGGTTTCGAATAGATTTAGGGTCAACCAAAGAAGGCTATTCTACCAATTCCATTTGCAATAGTGAAATAAATGCAAAATAAAATCAACACAGATGAAATCCTAATCTCACCTAAAATGCAACAAAACTATTCATTTTTTTTTGTCTTTTTTGCAAAAAAAATAGGCTAGGGTTAGAGAAGGCAACTTTCAATTTCCCAAATCCCGTCTGCTACTACAATAAAAATTCAATGAAACCCTAGATACAATTCTAAATAAAATGCAACCAAGGATCAAAACCCCAATGATGCAAAATTGAAATAAAGGAGATTCACTCCAAAGTCCTAGGGAATGTCAGTCCACTAACCCAAACTTTTGAGTCTGATGGTTGTGTGATGATGAAAAGGTAGGAAGGTTCCAATGGGTGACTAGCAGCTCCTTGGAAAATCCCTAACCAAAGTAGCCGAGTGGACGATCCTAGAACAACGAGGAAAAGTGATGATGAAGAGGGATTAGACAAAAATAACAACAATTACAGAATTCATTTAATGAGAATAGATAACCACAATTTTTGTTTCACCAACATAGGCCTACTAAAATCATTTGAGTTTGATTCACTTCAGAACTTTCCAAACAATTTGGAACTTGTCTTTTATGGTAACTGTCTATTTGTTGAAATAGAGATTTATGCAGGTACATTGCCATTCTAGAATAACTTACCAGATTCTAAGGCTACTGTAGAATACAAATTAATACCTTTTTGAGCCATCAAATTCAGAATACATAAGCACTAGGTCAACAATGACCTGAAGGTATCTGAACTACCTCGTAACAGTCTTTACTTATAAATTCTATTTGATCCACATTTCCATATGGTAAGCATATGAAGAACAAGTAGTTACAAACATTCATAACCAATCATACCAGCACTACTCATATTTGACAATGAAGATTCTTTATCTAATGTCACAAGTCTAAGATAGAAGTCAGATGTAAAAAGATTGTATGCTCACTAGTACTACTGTGTAATCTCAGAGGTGGTAGATAACCTTATAATCTGATAAATGAAAACTATACCATTTTCTTTTTCCAGCAAGAGATATACATAACAGCAATATTCAGATTACATCACAAATATGATAATAGAAGGAATTTAAGGACGGCAGTCCATTTTCCAGGTATACTGCATCCATTCCTTTAAGCGACAACAAATGTTCAATACAAGACCTCAGGGAAAACTATGCCATACCACCGCTATACTTGATTGAAGACGAATCTGATTGCCATAGGTATATCATCTATAAACTGGCAGATATTTCTCTTACACATGGAGATCAAACTTAGCATTTGAAAGACTTCAAGAGAAAGTTTAAGTTTACATTCTACTGTCCTAAGAATGTATCTCAAAAAGCTGAGATGAATTTATACAAACAAATCCCACTTCTTCTAGATAAAACCAACACAGATTAGCAAACATAAGAGAGACAAGATAATCACTGAATAAGAATCTCTAGACAAATCCCATGTATCTTTTTCTGAACTAGGAGGGCAGTGGCGTACATGAACCCTCCATTGACGAGTCCCTTACCCATCCATCCATCAGTTCTAGGCACACGCCAATTACCTGAAAAAGTAACAAGTAAGAGTAAACAAGAAGTGGCAAGTATAACATCACTTTGTTCGAAGCAGATTTAGAAACCCACATCAAAAGCCAAACCTAGACCAATATGCATACACAGTCATCATATAAATTTCTCAGTCAACATACTAAATTCCCAGTCAATAACAAACAGAATTGACCCATCTACTAGTCAAGTTGTTGCAGAGGAGCATCTTGGCATTCACCTCAACCAACCGTGGTTGTGTCGACTCTCAAGTTAGGTCCTTGAAGTCATTCTAGACTATTGACAGTCTCATCATAAGTGCATAAGCACAAAAGTCAACACTCAATATTCCAGTACTATGCATTCTTTATCTATATGGAATAAAGGTCATGCATGGCTATGATCTCAGACTGAGGATCATGCAAAAAGTATAACAACCTTTGCAGGATGATTCCTCTTGAGATCATGGCTATCCAGGGCTATTATAATCGGTATAAAGTATACGTAGTTGTAAACATAACATACAACTTATAAATCTTCTCCTCGGTAAATAACACAGGATAATAATGGTAATTATTGGTTTCATGGGAAACTAATTTCTATAATTTGTACTCAGTTTCTTATTCCCTCGTGTAGAACATAGCATATACTACTTGTGAGTTCTGAAATCTCTAATGAGTTATCAAGACCCTCATTAATATACAAGTGTAGTTCACATATTTGACCCATTTAAAAACCTAGACCATGGTAGTTCCCTTCCTAATGTTCAGATCTATACAGTGTTATCAAGAAGGGAGCATTAAGAATTGGTTTCAGTGTTAAGACCCACCAACAATTCAAAGACATTCACAACTTTTCAACACTACTATACTGGTAACCTGTAAGCCATACCTGTAACACTACCATACCCGTTTGGTCCCTTTCCCTGTTCCCCATTGATCCGTCCCTATTCATTGGCTTTTTTGTCTTTCCATTTTCATGAGCTCGCGTAGGGTTTCTAGTAGGGCTTCACACTTATCACTTCCTTTCCTACTATTTGCATTCGCGGTTCATCCTATCCATCCTTGCTCACGGGTTTTTGTAGGTAGGACATATCTTACATATTCTGGACTGTTTTCCAACCCATTTCACTTGCAGGATTGTATGGAACTGGGCATTATGATTAGTATGCTGCCACAAATAGTTTACAGTCTAGGGAAGAAGTATTCAGACTTGCAAGCCTGTACAGTGAACAAAGATTGCATTCCACATGGAGCTTCCTTTAACTCCTCGCCATCACAGGTTTTTCACAGTTTTTGTCACCCACAACTAATTGTTTTTTGTAACAGTGACAAAAGGTCTCGAAATTCGGAACCCAATGTCTCAATTCTAGATAAACAATTGTGAATACTGGCATAATTATTTGTGGGTGACAAAAACCTGTGATGGCGAGGGGTACAGGTTTTTGTCACCCACAAATAATTATGCCAGTATTTGCAATCATTTATCTAGAATTGAGACATTGGGTTCCAAATTTCGAGACCTTTTGTCACTGTCACAAAAAACATTTACGGGATAAAGACGAGATTATTGCCAATTTGCAGGCAAGAATCACTAAGCTTGAACAGACCCAAGCCACCTCCGTTGATTTCCCATGCTTTCAACATCTTAATAAAATGGTTTCAGAAATTAAGAACAAGCAATCAGAGATAATGATTCAGCATGAGCACCTTAAAAAGTAAACCATAACCCAACAACAGTCTATTCAAAAATAGTTTTAGGACCAAAATTCGTGGGTGCAAGTGTTTAAAGGGAAGAAGATACTTCCAATTGTTGAGATGGCTGTCCAAGCCAGGTTTGAAGAAGAACAAACATGACAAACTAAGGAACTCAACCTTTTATGTTCATGGCCTCACTAGATTGTCTAATCGCTTACGGGTAGGGCACACACTCTTGTGTGAATCCTTGGACTTAAAGGATATCTCCCTTAATAAGCTTGGACATTGTTGGACAACATCGTTGTTATCCAATTCTGAACTGCAGAAGAGCATTTGCAAGCTCTTAAGGCGCAAAAGAAACTCTTCCCCTTCCCTCAAAAAAATTATGTAGATGCAGATTTCTCATGACTCCAGGGGGAGGAGCTTCGAAGAGCTCATATTTAGGCTGTAGCTGCTTGGACAGAAAACAAGTGGGATGTAGGGTTGTCATTTGTGATTCTCCCCCTCTTGGGTGGTCATTCTTGGACTGCCAGCATAATTGCAACCTCGGGTCTCAATAGACAATGGTGGCATCTCCATTACTTGTTGGAATTGCAATGATACTTTATGGTCTTCTCTAGGTACCTTCCGAGATGTTCCTTCACGAGATGTCATATTTCCACGAGGGCTTAGAGTGGGCCCTTCCCCTAGTCATAGGTAATGATTGGGTCTCGGGTCGTCAAAGAGAAACTTGTAGAGTTGGTGGTGTTTGTGGTTCAAGGGGAGTGGCTTGCCTCATTCATGACAACCTCAAAGCCAAAGTATCATTGATAGCTTCTGATGTCCATTCAAAATACAAGTGGTTGCAGGTTTAGAGGGGCCCACCTATTCATGATGTCTACATTGTTGTATGCTACTTCCCCTCCACCTCATTGCCATTCATTGTGCATGTTATTGGGAGTCCGTACCTTGAATTTTATCCAGAGATCTCCTAGTATTCCTCAATAGGCAATGTTATTCTTTTGGGCGACTTCAATGTGCATAAAGAACCCATCAGGCACCCATTCATGATCTCACACAGGACGTGCTATCCCTCTAAGAACCAAATCTTGAAGAGTTGGGTTTATTGAGAGAATCAACAAATGGATACTAAGATCACAACTTATGGGAGGCACCGTCTCTAGATGGGGGAATCATAGTCTCCACATACTCAATAGGCTTCCATATTTCCCTATTTCTAGTTGATTCACTTGTTTTCCCCATGGATGAGGGGTGAGCATAGTGGATTATGTTCTTACTTGCAAATCCCGTATACCTGACATTCATTTCCCATCAGCTCTCACCCGTTGACCATGCTTCCCTGAATTTCACCCTCCATGTTGCTTGCATCCAACTCCTATCCTCCCCCGCCTCCCATCGCAGCCCCTAACACTCACCACATCATGATCCACTTTGATGATGCTTACACCATTGACTATGTGCCTGACTCTCCCAACTTATGCTCAGTTATTGTTCCCTTTCTTTCTCCATCGTAGAGTCCATATATGAGTTTTTACATCATGCCCTTTGGGATGTAGCCCTCGAATCCTATCCTGCACCATGCACTACTATAGCTCAATTCGTTCCCATGGGCCCTATCCTATGAACCATTGGTATGATGATGAGTGCAAATCTCTACATCAGAGACTTCGCTTTGTTCTAGTGCATTATCCTCCCTCCATATCTACCACTTCTAGAGACTATTGTTGTCTCTTCCAACAAAAGAAACATGAGTTTCTCATGTCTAGACGTATTTCTCTCCTTGCTGCCATCCACCATTTCCCCAAGACCTCTTGGTGCACTTTCCTCCCGATGAAGAATCTTGCTTCCAATATCGATCCCTAGGCAAGGGTTTCCTATGCTAGCTCTTCCTATAACATCCTAGAGCAACCAATTGGCATTGTCGCCACCCCACTAACATCCTCTACTGTTTTCTGTGCCGCATAGTTAGGAGGGCTATTCAAAAGTTATTTACTAGCCAAACAACAAATTGTGAGGGTCTTGAGGTTGACTTCCTCAAATATGGTGCAAGTTCCCTTTCCTTCCTGTTGCAAATCTTTTTGATGCAGTTGTTTGCTTTACTTTTCCTTATTCTTGGGACCAACACATAATTCATCCCATGCTTAAGTCTAGGGATAGCTCCAACACTAGAAATTACAAGGCTATTATAATGGGGTATACATTTGCCAAACTTTATGCCATGATGTTAGACATGCAACTCTCAGAGAACTTAGAGAGGGGTCAACTCAAAGCAGGGGTAGGCCAGCTTCAAAAAGGAACATCAGACAATTAACTACATCTTTACACTTCGATGAGGAGGCTTGTCATCAGTCTTCCAAAATCTTTTGTTATTTAATTGACTTCCATAAAGCCTTTGACTCGGTTCCACGACATTTGCTCTTACAAAAGTTGTGTTGTCGACATTCTAGATTCTCTCACTACCACCGCTTGGAGGCTCTGCGAGATAATAATCCGGTAGTTTGTAACTCTTACAGACTTTCTGGGTTTGCGAGTACCATTGGGGTCAAGTAAGGATGCCCTCTCTCCGAACCTCTTCAATCTTTACATCAATGAGCGAGAGGATTTTCTTCGACAACATACCATGCAAATGATGGTTGCATTTTACATGATGTGGTGATAGCCATACTTCTTTTTGTTGATGGCATCGTTCTTCTCTCTCACTCCGCCGATGGTTTACAAATACAACGTACTGTCCTTGCTTGTTTCTGTGAGTTGTGTTAGTTGGTGGTCAATCTTAGCAAAAATAAGGTCATGATATTCAACACCTACTAACATTTCTTTCCTGGTTCTAGTTCCTTTACAAAGGGGATCCTTTGGAGAACACATTGTCCTACACTTACATGGGGTCTAGTTTTCTAGACCATTATTTAGCATGAATCTTGTTTCTCGGTCATGTCTTGGCAAGGAATATGCCTCCCTTTCTATCTTAGAGTGCCAATGCTTTTAGATCCACTTTCATGGTATCCCTTCAAAGTTGTGACTCTTCGGTACAATCATCAAGCCTACAACTTTGTATGGGTTCGAGGTTTGGGGTCCTAGTCTAAGTTCCATTGATTGGGCTAGTATTGAGAGGGTCTAGACTCTCATGATTCAATGTATAATTTATTGCAAATGGATTGTTCGTCAGCATCTCGTCTAAGCTAAGTTTTTGCCCAACCTCTGTGCCTTGAGACTATCTTCATACTTACTTTCTACATTCACAGACTAAGACTCACGGGGGATTCAACTTTAGGCCATGCAAAGTATCCATACTTAGCCTTATGTTCTTCAGAGAGGATTGCATCTTTGGGTCCCAATAGATATCGATGTTACTTGTATTCTCAAACTAGTTTGCTCCTTAAGTCTATCGACAGAACTATTGTAGGTTACCTCCTTTCAGATACTCTTTGGTTGCTCCTCCTTGACTTCTTCCCTTAGAAGAGGTCATCATTAGAGCTTTCAGAGAGGATATTTATAGAAAGTACATACATGTCACTTGGAGCTCTCCCTAGCTGCTCAACCCCAAGCTTGTTTTTTACGTTGAACATTTCTCACAGGTGGTGGATGGTGTCCACTGCGTTAACTATCTTCGGCATCATTGGTCTCATGGCTTGAGGTTTCCCCTTGGTCAACTGAGAGTATGCTCACACCAGTTGCAAATTGAGTCTGATAATCATATTCCATGTGGGGACCACATTTGTTGTCTTTGCCCCCTGTAGGAGGCGGTGATTGAGGAACATTTCAATTTCAGATTCCCTATTTATTATGGGATTTGGGGGAGATACCATTGTCTTTATGAAGACTTTGGCAACTTTCTTTCCGCTTTCTTTCGTTACCTAGATCAACGATGCTTGGCCCTTTTTCTTCAAGAGATTTTCACCTTCAATGTAGCTTCTTGCAAGGAGTCCCTAGAGCCTCTAGGTTGATCACTTCATTCTTTCAACCCCTCACAGAGGTTGGTGGCACTAAGCATCCTTTAGATATTGATGCTTCACACACTGAGGGGGTAGGTCAGTGAGGTGACGCTCATCTCTACTCAACACTTCTCCTATGGTACCTCAACGCACTAGCTCTTGGTGATGGGGGTTTGCTCCTACTTAGTGTCATGGATTCACTCTTCAGCATCGTAGTTTTGTTTCTTCTTGAATGCTTCCCAAGTTGCGGAGGCAAACACACATTACAAGCTTCTTCTTTGGCCTTGGATGTTAGGAGGGATTTTACTAGAAGTGCTTTGCTTCTTCCTAGGATTACCCAACCTGGCTTTCCTTAGCCCTGAACATACCCCATGCAACATTTCTAGAGACTGTGTTAGCCTTTCATAGTGATATGGATATGGCTATTTGTACTGTTACCCTAACCACATGGGTTGGGGGTTTACTGTATTGGGTTTACCCCATGATCAGTGTTTTTGCTATTTTATTTTGTTAGTCGTTGTTCCTAGGGTCCTTTTTCCCTATAACTTTCTATTGTGATTGGGTGTATTCTTGAGTCCCATTGACCCACTTTTGGTCATTCATGGATGTTAATATAAATTTTTTCCCCTGCCTATTAATATAGTGACACCAAATACCTTCATAGTAACTAGCAACCAAAGGCACACAAATTAAAACATTTAAGGAAAAATATTGTGCATGGGTTTGCTTTATATTAGACACAAGAAAATACTTGGAAGTGTTTTTCCCTCAAGAAGATGAATCAAATAAAAGAAGTCGAGAGCCAAGAAAATATAATGCTATTTCCCACATACCATTCCAAAACAAAACCGTTTATTCTCTCTCTCTCTCTCTCTCTCTCTCTCTCTCTCGTAATCCTCAGTATGTATGCACATTCCTTTTTCCCTATAACTTTCTATTGTGATTGGGTGTATTCTCGAGTCCCATTGACCCACTTTTGGTTGTTCGTGGATGTTAATATAATTTTTTTCCCTTCCTATTAACATAGTGACACCAAATACCTTCATAGCAACTTGCAACCAAAGACACAAATTAAAACTTTCAAGGAAAAATATTGTGCATGGGTTTGCTTTATATTACACACAAGAAAATACTTGGAAGTGTTTTTCACTCAAGAAGATGAATCAAATAAAAGAAGTCGAGAGCTAAGAAAATATAATGCTATTTCCCACATACCATTCCAAAACATAATCGTGTATTCTCTCTCTCTCTCGTAATCCTCAGTATTTATGCACATACTTGAAATAATAATGATAATGCTGATGATCCTTTTCCCAAGTTCTTATCCACAATTTTATCATGAACAACTGATAGTGTTTTGCCCTAGACTGTCTTTCCGGGCCATACATCTCTCGCATATGAACTGCCACCAAACAAGTCATGAAAACTCCCATTGGAGTGTTGCAATTATTTTAACAAGTGGCAATGGGAACCTGAGTTCTGAGCCTCTAAATCTTATGGTGGATGTGATTGAAAACCTTCCCCCTTATGCCTACCTCGAATGAGAAAATGAAAACTAAACAAAATAAAACCCTAGCTCCCAAGTCAACCATGCAACACAATTATGGCAACCTATATGAAGACTTAATCTTTAATAGGTCAACCGTTTGCTAATGATAATAACTTATCATTTCTTACTCGTGGTCACATCCAACTGTGGCCTCTCTCTTACTTCATTTTATTAGCAAGGTCAAGTATACCAACTGATATGTAATCCTTTAGTAATGCAAGGTTATGATCCTCATTTAGATAGCGAATCTCTAAATTTTGCAATGCCTTGGAAGACGAGAAAGGGAAAACAATGGCACAAACTTACAATAGCCAATGACCGATACCACATCAATCCCTGTCCATAAAATAAATACATCAAGCCTGAGTAAGACTTTGTTCATGACGTATTAATTTGGCTCATCCATGCTTTTGAAAATAAGAGTGACCTTGCTCGCACCTAAAGTAATGACTCAATTCATGGCCAGCATAATTGTAAAGGCGACAAGAAATAGAATGCTGATATTTCTTTGTTAGAAGTAACATAAAATTATAAATAAGAATTTTCACATAAACTTGTACAACACAATAATGAACTGACTACAACCAAGCATGTAACCATCACATAAAGACAGGACAATCTGACATGACTCTCTAAACCTGGTTCCAACACTTGCGAATCCATGTTTACCTTCTTGCTTACCTTTTCCTATATTTGAACCTAGCTTTGGTTCTGATTCCCCCATTCTCCCTCCTATTGTAATCTGAAATCACAAGAGATATCAATAGTACCAGGCATAGTAACATATAATCACAATGATCACGTCAACTGAAAACATAACTACACAGCATAATCATGGTGCAACTGAAACTTAAAAACTAATTCATATAAACATTTACTGAGCCCATAAGGCTGTAAGTACCAAAGCCCAACTGTATCATAATCGCAACTGAAAAGTCTATAAACCCATGTGTCAATAATAATAACACCATAAATGCTACCAGCATATGTAACATACTATCATAATGACCAATGTCAGATAGCGTAGGCTGCAATAAGTAACAACTTAGTGAATGAATTAGTGAAGCATGCTCCATTGGTACAATAGCCTAGTAAACATAGTAAAGTCAACATAACTAGAGTGGCAACTGTCAATCATAAACCGTATAGATCATGTATCCATAAATCATGAAACAACCAAAATAACAAGAAGCACATATTTATAAGCACAAGGAAGGGGGGTCCATATTGGGGATATGACAAAATACCAAAATGTCAGTCTGTGTGACGAGTACCAAGTATAGTCTTTGGGACAAGTATCAATGGGTACAGTCTCAGAGATGTGTCTGGTGGTAGGAGACGAGTCTTCATGCAACAGTCTGCAAACAATTATTGTATAGGGATTGCTTTGCAAGAGTGCTTAAGATATGATAATGTCAAGATGCCAAATGAGTTTAAGATCTAAGGAGCCTTAATAGACTGATTTATAGCATAGTGGGAGGGTGGTGACGTTGATGGTTGCACTACGTCCGAAGAAGGGAAAAATATCAGATAAGTATGGGAAGGAGCCATTAGAGCTCCTCTAAAGGCACTGAAGACATGACATGGCGAATTTCGACAACGGTGTGAGTGTGACAGTGTTGAACACTATAGCTTCTCCGAGATGCACGTGCTGATTTTGTAGACATGTGTTGGGAGGTCCAAAAGGAGCCCCAACGATTGTTCAAGGCTCAACGGGATCAAGATGATTTATTAAACTTGCACTGATGCAGGAACATCCATGGCGAACAAGTAATCTTGCATCACCAAAAATAAAGTGTTTTTTGGCTTTTGGCTTGACATGGTGTAAGTGGTCCTACAAGGCATTCTTGAGAAGAAAGGTTTTCAAGAAACTCTGTTCTAGAACTTTCAGTTTGGCGTTTTCTTAAAGCAACATGGAATTGCTGTCATGTGTTGATGTTTTGCAGAAGAAATGCTGAATTTTTGCTGATAGAATGCTTGTAATCATCAGCAGAGGTAAAATAACAGATTCTTGAGACAATCATTGATACAGGAAGCGTTTCTTGGGTCCTTGGAGAGCTTAAGAGACTTGGGACGCATCAGTAAATGAGGTGGAAAAGGAATCTCAAAGGGGGAGAGGAGAGAAAAAAAAGACTCTCCAGACAAAGAAAAATGAGAACATGTCTGTGCATCACTTAGGTTGGATTATAAGCATGTAGAGGCCTGCATGTGATTAGTAGAGGGCTTAAGAGTGTGTACATCAATTGTGTAGTAAAATTCATTTATGGGAATGGTTTATTGATTTGTGCCAAGGTTGTGGAAGTGCTCACATGTGTCCATGGAAGAGTGATAATCCATGCATCACAGAATTAGAGGCTGTCCTTAATTGGACACCCCCTCTGTGCTCGCACCAATTGGTATCAGAGCGGTTTGAATCCTGCTGAGAGTTGTTTTCCACATTTTTGTGGGTAGAAAACAAGAGAAGAGGTGTTGGGTAGAAGGTGTCAAGATATATGGTGCAGTCAAAGTGTGTTTGTTGCAGGTGTGTGAGAAGTCCTGCAAGTGTGTGAAGATAAAAGAGGCTCTTGTTTGAGTCTATTGCAGCCTGTGAAAAAGAAGTCTGCTGGAGATAGTTGCAAGTTGTGAAAAAGTTGGCATGGAAAAGAGGATAGGTAGGTTGTAGGTGTGTGAGAAGTCATACAAGTATATAGAGTGAAAGAGAGGCGCTTGTTTGAGTTTATTGTAGGTTGTGAAAGAGAAGCTTGCTTGTTGAATATATGACACGCAAAAAGGAAAGAGCACCACGAGTAGAAGACTTGGTTGAGATGTTGAAGGATGTTCAGGAAAGATTGGACATGATGGAAGATGCACAAAGTGAAGATTTCCAGTAGTAAGTGAAGAAGAAGAGATGATGGAGATGTTATCCATACAAACAAAGTTGGATGTCTTGGAGAGAGGACAAGCTAGAAAAGCAAAGAGACTAGCAGAGATCAAGGTGAAGGAAAGAGGTAAGCCCACTTGCAATGTTGTTTTGTTTAGCCGTAAAGAGAGCCCAAATGAGCTCATGAGATGGATAGTAGTGTTGGAAGTTCTTTTTGAGGAGGAGAATATTGAAGACCCTAATAGGGTAGTGGTTGCATGTAAGAGGCTATATGGACTTGCAGCTGTTTATTGGAGAGATCTCCCAGAGAGGAGACAAAGGAAGGGAAATAAGAAGGTGAAAAGTTGGGAACATATGGTTTCCAAGTTGATGGGGTTAGTTTTGCACCCAAGAATGCAAGGAGAGTGGTTGAAGAAGCTTCATGTCTTGAGGCTTGAGAGAGGAAGGAAGAAAATTGCCTTGAAAGAGGACAGAGAGAGGAGAAATGATGAAGAGAAGTGTTGCAACCCTTTGACAGAGGTTGCAAACATAATTGCTAATGTGGGAGAAGACCACATTCATGGTGAGGTGAAAATAGGAAAAGAGAAAGTGCTCATTGCAGATCACAAATGTGATGATAAATCTTTTGAGAAGCTCAGAGTTCTATCTGAAGAATGTGGAGTTGAACAAGATGAAGAGGGTGACCTTATATCACAAGTTGCAGCAATAGAGAGAGTGGCTAGAGATAAGTCAAGCCCATGACATAGCAATGGAGAAATTATACAACAAATCAGAGGGACACAAGAGGAGAGAAGGAGAAAATCCTCATTGCAAAGGATAGAAAAGAGAGAGAGGAGTTGAATGTGTTATCAACCCATGAGGAAGAAGAAGGCCTGATCTTGCAATTAGTCATGGAGAGAGTAGTTAATCCAGAGGTGGAACAAGAAGTACAAGTTGTTGCACGTGAAAAAGCTCTAGAGGGAGTGAAAAGAATGAAGAGTGAACGAGAAACATGTCTCTTTGTAAACATGAGAGAGGAGGGGTTGAAGAGAAGTGAAGAAATATTCATTTTGGAAGATGTAGTGAGAAGAGTCTGCTGTACTAGCAGAGAAGAAGAGTGTCTCTTTGAAGACATTATGGACAAGAAAATGAAGGAAAAAGAGAGAACAACAAAGACGGAAGAAGTGCCATTGAGGAGAGTACTTGAAGAGGCTACCTTGCCTCAAATTTTTTATTCTATGTTTTGTGTTATGCAAGTACAGGAATGAAGGAGCTGAAAAAACTTAGTGAAGTGCATAAGAATGAAAAAGATGGGTCACTTAGAGGGCTCACAAGAAGTGAAGGAAGAGGAGCTATTTGAGCTCATAAGAAGTGAAAAGACAGAGGAACACGATAAAGAGCTTGTGAATGTTGAAAGTGGGTTACTTGGGGAACTCATAAGAGAAATGGAGCAGAGATATTTGAACATAGGAATGGTAGAGCAACAAAATGTGTAGAAGAGTCTCTTATGACTCTCATGAATGAGAAGAGATGGGTGTGTGTTGAAGGGCACAATGATGCAGATGAAAAGGAATATAAGAAAGTTGCTATAGCCTTTAAAACATGCAAAAGAAGAAAACAGGAGGAAAATCTACTTTGGGAGCTCATGAGACGAGAGAATTTGCCATGTGAGCAGCTCAAAGCTATTCCAAGAAATAGCAAGGAGAAGGATATGAGTGAGGAGGAGAAAGTTGCCTTGCAAGACAACAAGAGAAAGAGTGAGAATCCTGAATCTGATTTTCAAAACAGCAAAGAGAGAGGTTTGTGAGCAGCCCATTGAAGAAGAGATCTTCATTGTGACCCATTATTTGATGATGGGAAAGAATTTATGGAATCCCAAAAGTGGGAAGAGGCTGAGTTTTCATTGAAAGATGAAGATAAAGAATTTCATATTTCTCTTTTGTAGGGAAGAAGGGCTGAGGATAGCAAAGAAGAGTTTCAGGTTTCCACTAGGAAGCATGGATACGCCCAAGACCCCCTCGTATCCCCTTTGATACGTATCGGATACGGATACGTGCCTGATACGTACCGGATACATCAGGATACGTCATGGATATGTACAGACGTATCCGTGACATATCCTGACGTATCCCGTACGTATCAGGCACGTATCCTGCAGTAAATATGTCTTTTTTAAGTTTTATTTCATTTTTAAGTAAATACGTATCCTGCAGTAAATATGAAATGTAAAATCTTAAGTATATTGTATGTTTTGAAAATTTGAACATGGATCCTAATATAGTTTTCAAATTTCAAGTTTTGTCCGTATTCATGTTGACATGATATTCGTATATCATATGTATGGCAGCCACACGATCAATAAAAATGCAAAGTCTTAAGTAACTGTATATTGAATGCTTTGAACATTGATTCAAGTTTTGTATTACTATTTCAGTTTTTTATGGACTAAAAAAAGTAAAATGAGTAGATGTACATATATGAGTAGATGTACATATATATATATATATATATAGATATATATATTTTTTAATATATATATGTACGGACGTATCCAAGACGTATCGTATCCAAGGGTTTTTTAAAATTGACGTATCCACGTATCGTATCCGTATCCAAACCGATACTCATATCCGTATCCTGGCAACATAGGGAAACCTAAAGGAAACAATGGGGGTAGCTAAAGTGCATATTAGTGCACATGAGTTGAGTGTGGTTGAAGACCATGCATATGAAGAAGAAAACAGAAAGAAGAATGAGGAAAGAACGGCCATGGAGGTTAATAATGGACCTTTTGGAGTCCATCATGTGAGCACAGGTTGTGAGAAGAATGCAGGCAATGGAGAAGAGTTGGACAACATGTCTATGAGGTGTGATGAAGAACTAGAAAAAATGTTTCTGGGAACTCTTGATTCCCTTGACGTGTTTGTTCAATGTGCAGGTCCAACAAAGGTAAATAATGCAGAGAAAAGGAAAAAGTGTGGTTCAGTCCAACATGCTCATATGTATGAGAAGCCAATTGAAGAGGTAGAACGAGAAGGTAAGTTCATTTGCAGTAGCTAGAGGTGGGAGAAAAGACTCTCACAAGAGCAAGAGGAAGAGATTAGCTAGATAAAGAAAGTCACTCATGTGGCATAGAAGAAAACAAGAGTGACTTTCAATTAAGGACAGCCTCTAACTTTCAGTGGGGCATGCAACATTATAATATGCGTATGTATGAGTGGTATTTTCTCTTGTAAGAACTAGAAAAGCTGAAATGACGAGGCTATTTAAGATTTGCATGCTAGTGGCTCAAATGAATTGTCAATTGAAGGCGGGGTATGCAAAGGTGAATTACCCCATGCATTGGTGTGTGTTGCAATCTCATTCATAATAGTGCTTCTGAGTTGAAAGGTGAGTGCATAATGAGTGATAATAAGGAAAATGAGAGATATGATATCAAAATGATGAGATTGCACATTTAACAAGAGGATCCCAAAGTGAAAGGTATAAGTCTAGTATGCAAGAGTTACAACTCTTATGAGAGTAAGCTGCCTAGTCAGGTGTTACCAGAGTGGGCAGAGGGAGAAGAATGAAAATATCCGTGATGGCTAAGTGACTTTCCATGTCTAGACAACTGAAAGTCAAGGTCTTGGAAAAGCTGAACCATGCCAAGCATTCTCATGTAGAGAGATTGTGATGGGAGGATGAGACCATACTGGGAGACCCCTAGCTAGAGGTGCATAAATGGTTAGTTGGCATTTGTATGTGACACGCAAAGAGAAGAATAGTGATATCTAAAAATTATGATCCAAGCGTGCAAGCTGCTACCAAGCTAGCATGGGAGGTGCCATTGTCAAGGTCATGCCCCTATAACCGAGCAACACAAGGCTTCCAAACTACACGTGATGAAGAAATGGTACGGCTTGGCAGGGAGACCGCAGCCTTCCGAGGCAAGTAGTGTGGGTGGAGCTGGAGCCCAATTTGCCTGCACTATACCAGTTATTACTGCATGAAGTGGTTTTTTTTAAAAGATATGGTGAGAGCCTTGCCATGATGGGATGACATGAGAGGCTGCTAGTAATGTCCAACCACAAGAGTGACAAGACACCACGAAGACGAGAGGAGCTGGTGAAATGGGGAGGCACAAGGTTGCCAAAGTAACCATCGGGCAGACATTAGGGTACAAATGATACTTGTGACGAAGTTGTTGTGTGTGTGGACGAAGCATCACAGGTTTATGTCCTCATCATTTCATTTTTTACAGCCTATGAAAATGAAAGGATCCATCCTATGGCATTTTAGACACCTCTAGACTTGTAGAAGCTCCTTGACTTATTGCCAAGTTTCTTTTGTTCCCGACTCTGGCTTTTCTGCACTTCCATCTTCTATGCCCAATTATGCTTCTGTGGCCAATCATATCTTATAGTATACCCTCATAAACATTATCAAGATGCTTTTTATTGACTCTCTCTAAAAACTTGCTTCTTTTCGGGCAATACTCAGGATGCCAAATGCAATTGTTTAAATGATAACTTAAATGTACTTGTTCTATTGCATTTGGATTTAATGTCTTACTATAATAATCATTGGGTGGACGGCAGGATACAAGCGGACCTTGTGACAAAGTTGCTATGTGTGGCAAGGACTCATCACAGCCTACAGGGTTATGTCCTCATCTTTTCATTATTTACAGCTTATGAAAAGGACCCTCTAAATGGCTTTTTAGGTCCAGTAGACTCAGCACTGTCTCCTTGACCTATTGTCAAAGTTCTTTTGTTCCAGACTGGCTATTCTAATTTTTACTTCATCTTCTATCTTCAGTTATCCTTTTGTAGCCAATCATATAGATCACGGTAAACCTCATAAACAGTATTTAGATGCTTTTGAAAAAAATGCCTCTCTCTGGATATTACTCAAACTGCCAAATGCAAATATTTAAATGATAACTTCACTTTGCATTTGGATTTTAGTGTCTTACTATAAGCAAGCAGATTATATCTGGTCTTCAAAAAACACACAATAATTTAGAATTTTTCTTCTACTTTATTTGTTGCTAAAATCTCTTCATCTGTGGGAGATTGAGCTTTTGATTTTGACATGTTCTTTTGGTTTGTCAGGCACTGACAATAATACTGGCATTTATTCTTCAAACTTTAGGACCAGATCCTAGCAGGCATCCTGAAAATAATGGTGGATATCATCCTTTCAAAGTGGATGTAAATCAATCCTTTTTGGTTCCGTCCTGCAGTGTGCCAAATACTCATCCTGAGTCAAGATTGTCTTGGAGCGATGTTAATAGAATGGCAACACATCAGGTATTTGTTTATTCATGCGAATGATCGTTAAGCCAGACAAGTTTAATCTCTCTTTTAAAGGCAAAGATAATTACGCCATTCTTAAGTTCTTGTAGTTTTTCTATCTGAATTTGTTGCTTCTCTATTTCAGTATGGAATTGAAGAAGTGAATTTATCTTCTAGTCAAGTGGATCAAAGTAAGATTCCCTTTTTGAATCGCATGCAAGGAGAAGACTGAAAAAATGGTTGTGTCATCATGCAAGTATATACAGACTTGGCACATGGATGAAAAATCAATATATTTTAGATGACGGATTTTAGAATCCAATTTCACAAGTTAGAAAGCATCCTCATCTCATTTTTTTGAGAGAGCCAATCTATGCGTTACGGTTCTCTTATTCACCTCTACTATTCATAGTTTGGTGCATAAGTCAAAGTCGGTAACATATATTATTATGCAGTCACAACGCTCTATTCTAGAGATACTTGCAACTTAAGGATTCATTAAACAAGACCTCAGCAATGTGTTAAGAGTCCCATTAAATATATTTGTAGCATAGTCAGAATGGCAAGAGAAAAGGAACAAGAAGATTACACTCTTTGACAAAATTGGCTAAGCCATATCAAATATCTTGAGTTCATTTCAACATGCACCTAATATCAGAATCAAATATGTTTTTAGTGGAGTCTTCTTGTCAATGAGTTGTCCCATTTTATTTGGGAAACATTTGCAAACCGAAAGGTGTGAATGTCAATAATATCATTTTTGATTTAATATATCGTCTTGTTATTTTGAGTTTCTGCAATTTGTTCATAAATTGGAACTTGCATTTTGCTAGATATTCCTTTTACGTCTTTGGTTATTTTGTTTAAAGGAAGGTAATTGGGATATAATTCAGAAAGGAGTTTATAAATTCATTTAATTTGTGAGTTTTGTCAAAATGTTAAATGCATACATAGTTACAAAATCAATTGTCACTCATAATTTAGAAATGCTTCTTGGGTGGAGAGTACATTCAGCTAGAACAACTAATTGTACTTTTCTTGCTCACTTTCTTAGTGAAGAGGTAAGTTTGGAAAATGTATTTTATTTGGTTACTAAGATTTTTCCAAATTACTATGCTTAGTGAAGGTAATATATGACACATAAATGTTTTGAGTTCGAATTTATATGTAGTCCTCGGTATGCTTTATTTGATGTTATAAGAGAGTGTGCTTCATATTTGACTTGAGGGAGTTGCAGATAGAAATTATTTGAGGCAAATACACACGTCGGACAATAATCCTAATTGAGCAATTCCAAGGCCCTTCATAAAATAAGACTAAATGTGCTTGAACTCAATATGTCATTTATGCCACTTACCTCCTCTATTTAGGGTGCATTTAGCACTCAAGAAGTTGTGTTTGCATGAGAGGACTTGTGATAAAACAGCATACTTAACAGTTCATATTTTCTTTTATGTATTGTGCTTGTAGGCCGTGATGACTCCACTTACGTTGTAGTGAGACAAAGTATCCTGTGTTCACTAATAGAAAATATCAAATTTTTAGTACAATTTTCTTGCAAACACATTTTGAAGCTTATTTTAGGTGTGAGAAAAAAATCATGAAAGCAAATCGGGTTTGAGAGTAAGACTCCCATAGGATAAAATAGTATTGTCTTTTGTTGAAATTGTTATAGCTTACAATTTGCTTTTGCTATATATCCATTAACTACATGTTTAAGCTAATGGAAGATAATCTCATGACGGAACCTAGGGAATACACCTGCACTATAACACAAGGGAGGAAGACATCATCATTGCTATGGCATAATGATCATTTTTGTCATCATTATTCACTCATTATAAAAAAAATATTGATGCTATTTTTTTTGTTACTAAATTTATCTAGGGAGAGGGTCATTGCCCAACAAAAACGCATGGATAGCAAGTGGGTTGTTCGCAATATATTGCTTAACAAACCCACAAATGGAAAGGGCATATTATCATATACCCTAATACCAAATAGAAGAAAGAAGAAAAGAGAGAAGCCAGCGAAGTTTTGACTCCCTCATTCTGCCACCTTTCTGACATATCATCTTCTTCACCCAATGAACAAGACCAATCTCTAAAGGGCATGAGCATGAGGCTATACATGTCTCAATTCCAATCCAATATATCAACTTAGTTGTTCTTCCAGGTTGGTCACTGCGATGCCTAGAGATCTAAAAATTGCTAATCCATATTAAGAATCAAAGTCTGTGCGCATTGCTCTGAAGCCATATTGCCATAAAATGTAAACTCCATTGATCTAAGGAGTAAAAACCTCTTGTTTTTGAAAATGTGAGCTCACAAAACTCTGATTTCACAGGGTAATCTTGAGGGCAGGGTTAACCATACAAAAACCAGTTTCATCCCACCCAATCAACTGTGATACATGTAGTGATTAGCATTTACAGAGTGTCTGAAAGTGGTTTCCATTCTTATAGTAAAATTAGTGCATGAGTGCTAGGTCTTTGCATGTGGGTCGAGAGTGTGAGGCCCTGATGTGCAACTATATCCGCATAGTGCAGCAGAATGTGAATAAAATATAGCCCAATATCTGTGTGCTCTGCGGCAATTTTGAGGGCTGTATTTAATCTGTGTGTGACATTCTACTTATCAACCAACTCATATATGCATTTATAACAAGAAAATATGCATATTCTCTACATATTATAATCTTTTATAGTGATTCCTTCGTCAGGGCTTCATATGCAATAAGAGAGAGATGAGCATTCACCAACAAATGTTGAATGTTGGATCATGTTATATGTAAAATAAAAATAAAAATTGTATAAAGTAAGATATGTGATGTTAAATATATAAAATTTGGATCAATTCAATTATTATTTTTATTTTCATTAAAATTTAAAATAATGACATAAAATAAAATTATGCATTTGGGCTGATGGGGTCTGAGTGGAGTGGTTGAGACGGATGGTTGTATTGGGCTCCACCCAGGTTCAAATCTCGCTTAGGCATGATCTACGTTCGGAGTGGTAATGTCTGAGGTGGCGCGATTGGCAGACTGATTTAATAGAGGTGGATTCTGGTTCGAGATTTCCTGCGCTACGAGTGTGTTCAAGTGTGGTGGACCTGGTTCGCTAATTGTTGAGCTTAAATGTTATATCTTGGCTAAATGTACTCCGGTTCATAGCTCCAGTCAAAAGCGTTTATCTATCTAAAAAAAATTATGTGTTTGGATTTTAGTGATTAACTTTATATGGAGGGGACACTTAAAGAAATTGGAATTTCTTTAGTTTTAATAGTAATTTAACTACTAGATTGACTTAGTGATCCTAATTGATTGTTATCAAATACTTAACGATTTTGAAGTCTTTGGCGTAAATCAGAAGGAAAATAATTAATAAAGGAAAAACCTTGTTCGTTGCGACCTTACCATTGACCTAACAAATATACCATTGTAATTTTCATCTTTCTTGTCAAGTTGGCGTCAACCCAAGAAGAACGTGTCATGTTAACTTCTTTTTATGTAGCATTACAACATTAACCGGAGGACATTGCTTTTTGACAATATTCAGAGGTATTTTGTTCGAGTATTTAAGAGATGTTGAATTTTATTATTTAAAAAATTGAAGATTAATTATAAACTATTCAAACTTTTGATCTTGTACTTTTGGGGTTGATTATTAGTAAAAAAATTCTTGACGAAAATTTGGATCAACAATTATGATGAGGATGATGTTCATGTGTCTAAAAGTTTAGCTAGTAATCTCGTAAGGGGTAAGGATGATGCCTTATTTAATCCCAATTGATGGTAGATGTAATCAACATTTTGGCAGACAATTGTAGGGAATTCTGGCAATGGTGTAATGATCATTGCTTGTTTTTAGAAATTCCTTTGCCCTTATCTTGTTGAGAGTTACTTCCAAAAACATTGTTTATATTGTGATTGTATGAGGATACACAAATCATGCCTATGACACAAACATCTACAGGTGGATGCATCACTTCACCTTTTGGTATTGACGAAATTGAAAACATAGATGCATATTCTATTTTTAGTAGGTTGTAGGTTCATTACTATGACTTCATAACTAGGTCGGGGGCATCAACATCTTCATTTACAGATTTTTTAATGGGAAATTGAAGGAATGTCCTAGCTCTATTGCATTTTACTATTTCATTTATTAGTCATAAACTTTCATGCTAATGTAATTCATTGTTTTTTTAAGTTCAAATAGTGATGCTATTGTATAGAGTGTTGGGAACAAATTTATTTTGTAGGTTATAATTATCATATTGCAATGATCATAGTGAAGGAACATGAGATCAAATTAGGGGCCATAATCATTAACTTATTTCTATCTTATATGCCACTTACTAGGAGTGTCGCCCATGCTTTATACAATTAATCTCAGTCATTGCCAAAATTCTAGGTGAGATTTCTATCACTTGTGGTAGGAACAAAAAATCCATATTAGGGGGCACAACCAGCAACTTATTTCTATCCTATATGCGATTTGTCAAGAGCACCACCCATTTGTACAATGATTCTCAATCATTGTCGGATTTCTAGATGAGGTGTCTATCACTTTTAGTCACATATTTTCAAAGTTAGATTTTAACAATTATCACTAAATCTCACATATTTGAGACACCTCTAAATTTGTACGAATACATCTCTTTGGTTCTAGGAATATTTAACTAGGATTTTTTATTGCATGTTAATTTCCCCTAGTTAAAAGTAATAGGGTATTTGGTCAAAATTTAATTACAATTTTTATTACACCAATATACATCCCATGATGGTAGTGGAGGTTGGTGGTGGTGGTGGATTATAATGTTCATTAGTTAGCAATTAATAACTAACCTTAAATTTGACGGTTGTATGACTTTCATAGTGAAATTTCAACTTTAAATTTGATTACTATTTGGCCATCACTTAAGTTTTTCTCTTTTTGCTTGGTGCCTACACCTTAAAAATATAATATGATAGGAGTATGATGTAAGATATGTTATAGGTAGAATATTATGAATAAATTAATCCACATTAATCATACAATTTGTCATATAACTATTAATACAACAAATGATGATATAACAATGAAATGATAACGTAAAACATAAGAAGGAATAAAGACTTAGTTATGTAGAGAGTTACCAAAGTGATCTGGGTGTGCATATTGGTTGGAATGGATTCTTTGAACGTAAAGATGCTTACTCCTGAGATTGTGCGTAGAAAATGCTTATGTACGAAACTGTACAAATCTTATTGGGTTGTACTTTGGTTTGGTCTTGCTTTGTACGATTTTGAACCTATAAATGTTGGATATTTGTAACTTCACTTGCCTATCATTGGTCTAGAAATGGTTGTCATTGTCTGTCACTAGGAATCACACAACTTTAACACCACCTGTAATGACCTGCAACAAATAAAAACCCTAGATCCCTACAATAAACTTCATCAAATGATTAGATAACAAAATGAGAATTCCATGTGTGGGTGAGTCTGGGCCAACCCTTGTGGTCAACTCCTGCTGAACTAATCCAAGTGCTATATTATATCCCCTTGAGCGGGAGAAAGCCTCTTATAGTTTTCTTAGTGTTGGTACAAGTAGTGTATGCAATCTAAGCCAAACCCATATGTTTCCCTCACGTCTCTTGATACAAAGAATACCAAACATAAATAGGAATATAATAGAAATGTACCCAACACAGTAGTAGTAGGGTGCGATGTGATTCATATGCTAAATATAATCTTCTTTGTCCCTTAAGACCTTTGACAATGCTTTAAGTGACTTGTTCTTGTTAAGATATGGCTCTAGGACCTTTACATGCTTGAAAATGGAGGAAGTTAGACTCTTGAACATGGTTTTTGTGTTTCAAACATATATGGTGGCTACTCTAAAGGATGTACAACTATTTTAGGAAGATTTAGGATATCTTTGAGTGCTTTAGCATTGTTATTTTGCGATAGGAGCGCTTGAGAATGTCAAGGGAGTTATGAAGTGCATTTGATTTGCTTGTAAAGGATTATGTAGGTTAGATGTTGCATTAAGGTTGACTTACGGAAATGAAACAATACAACATAACATTTTCAAATTAAGAAAAGATTCATTAAGAGAAAGACCGTACAAATTAGCACAAACCATAATACAACCTTACCTTGTTTTGTATGGTCCCAAATGAGGATTTGATGATGAAAGAGCTAGACTTTAGGAATGATGCCTAAGGATAAATTGTTGCATTAGATCTCATTAATATTTCATGGATGAAAAACAAAGAAGTGTGTAGAGATTAGCAAGTCATGCAAAGAGAGAATGATATGTCAATGTAGCTTAGAATATGAAAATTTGTTTGTAATGTCCCTTTTTCTCACTTGAGAGCTGATATTTGGTCTTCTTGCCATTCCCTCTCCATGGAAAAGAAGCAAAGATGAAGGAGGAGAACGGTGAGCATCTATATGATATGTTGTTTTACTAATATTTAATATTTTATTTAGTGTTTTCTTTCTTATACAGGTCGACCTTTCCTTTTTGTACTTTGGCGCCAATTGACGGATATAAAAGGAGATCTAAGGCATCATTTGCTATCTAGACTTTGGTGCATTTTATCTTATTAGAGCATTGCGATCTAGGAGCTCCTTATTCTTGCATTTGAGGACAAAACCCCTCATATGCGACTTGCCTAGAAAGACAAAAACCCTTCTAGAGGTTGAGTGAAGGACAAAAACCCTTCATCTTGACTTGGGGATTGGTGTATAAGGCTGATTTGAGGAAAGAGTTATCGTTTTTAGATTGTTGTTGATTTATTTCTAGTGGAGTGACCTAACTTGAGTAGGGTTTTGAAGATTTGGTGAAATTTATGTGCAATTTTAATTGATAATCTGATTCATCATAATTTTTAAGGCAAGAATCTCAAGTCTTGTAATTTTGGGGGGTTTATAGGCCCTAGATCTACATTTTTCTTGTGGCTGCAATTAACTGGTCATAATTAATTTCTAACAGAGTGTTTCTTTAGCATTTTCATTGATTTTGGCTCTTTTGGTTGCATAAAAAAAATATAAAAATTGTGGTTAGTGATTTTGAAATGTTTCATGGTGTTTTGGCATATTTTATAAAGGATACAGTTAGTTGATTTTGCATTTTCAGGCTGCTGCAATTAAAAATCAGATTTGAATATTTTAGGTGTTTGGCTAAATTCCCTTTTTTGTGGTTTGAACCTTTGAAAGATTCATTACAATGGTATCGGAACTCGGATCTTCAAAGGGCATAGGGTTTAAGGAAGTATGGTTGATCGTGATTCCCAAGAAGCTAAGGTTGACAGATTAATTGCCAGCCAAAAGAGACTCGTCGATACTATGAAATTCCTAGCTCTTTCCCTCTAAAGAATCATTGAACCTAGGGTTCAAAATGGTGAAGGGATTTCAAATGGATCCAATAATTCCAAGCGACCTAATGGATTAGCCCAAGGATCGAGTTTGAGGCCCACTTTCCTTCCAAGAGAGAAGGCCATTCCGGAAGAAGAAGCAAGACCTATAGGGAGAAGGAATATTGCAGTGAGCTATGAAGAATACGTGGCCATGTCAAGGGAGATCCATGATGTTATTTCTCATGCTGAGTTCATGGGCTTGGATAGAGGAAGGTCTAGGCCCGAGCCTAAACATGCCATGCCACAAAGGGAGGTACAAAATGTTTTGGGTAAGATGTCTTTTTCTACATTTGATGTATCTACCAAAGGTACCACTATGGCTTGGATTCAAAAATTTAATACATATTTGTCTTTGAAACCCATGGTGGAGGAAGATGCAATTAAATTTTCCACTTTACATCTTGAGGGCATTGCTCATGAATGGTGGTTCCATGGGCTCGTGACACAAGGGCATAGTGAGGTAGATGCTTATGATGAGTTTTGTCAAAGGTTCATTGATTGGTTTGATAGAGTGGATCCGGAGGTGCATTTCTGCGAGCTTGCACATTTGAGTCAACAAGGCAATGTGGAAGAGTATGTGGCTAATTTTAAGAGACTTTCCGTTATGATCATAGATGCATCTGAAAGAAAACTCATAGTACTTTTTGTGGAGGGTTTGATGGAGCCCCTCAAGGGGTTGGTTTGTGCATTTGATCCTTTTTCTATACAAGAGGTAATTAAGAAAGCTCTTGACCTTGAAGGTGCTGCCCCAAAATAAAAAATGATCAATAGTGTTCCTAAGATGAATGTGAAGGGGGGACAACCCCTCAAGCAACAAAGAAGCATTCCTTTGGACTAGCGAAACAGACTTATTCAAAAAGTACCCTATGTTCACACAGATTAACAGAAAACCCACCATTATAAGGAGGAAAAAAATGAATCACGAAGGAAGAATTTGTGATTTTCGTGCAAGGATCCATGGACTCCTGGACATCGTTGTTTGGGTAAAGGTACAATTCATTATATTGAAGTAATTTCTGATTTTGAAGATGGTGATAACATTGTTGATGAAGCTAGGAATAATGATGTTATGGAAGAAGAGGACACAAAGAAGCCAGAGGGTACTCTTGCTACATTATCTGGGGCACCTAGATATCATCCATTTCATGTAAAGGGTGATCTTCATGGATAAAAGGTAATCATATTAATTGATAGTGGAGCCACACATAATTTTGTAGATGAAAGCTTGGTGAAGAAATTAAAGGCTGCAGATGGTTTCATACTTCCTTGCACAAAGAAGATACCACAACTCACATTCACTTTGGGAGGGCACATGGTAAGAGATGATTTTTATGTTATTAGCATTGGTGAATCTAATTTGGTGTTAGGTCAATGGATACATTCTTTAGCTGAGTTTTCTCAAAATTATCAAAGCATGGAGTTGAAATTTAAGGTAGGAGACAAAGAGGTTGTGTTGCATGGCATGAAAGGTGTAATTCCACAAGTTGTGATAGCGAAAATTATGGAAAGAACCTTGAAAAAGGGACAGGTTACTTGGGCAGCCCACTGTTTGGTAAGATCTAACTCTACCATTTCCATTCAATCTACTTTTCTTGATGATATTCAACCCATACTTGATAGGCATGTTAAAGTTTTCAATGAGTTACCGCATGGGATTCCACTGGATAGGGGATTCGAACATGTTATTGAGTTAGAACTAGGTACCAAACTAGTCATAACAAACCCCTACCATCACCCACACATTTATAAGGAAGAAATTGAGAAAAATCAAAGAATTATTGGAAATGGGATTGATAAGGCCTAGTTCCAACCCGTGCGCTTCTTCTGTAGTGCTAGTCAAGAAGAAAGATAGTACTTTAAAAATGTGTGTGGACTATCGTGTCCTCAGTAAGAAGACAATTAAGAACAAATATCCCATTCCAAGGATTGATGATCTCATAAATGAATTACATGGGTAAATCTACTTCTCAAAAATAGATTTGAGGTCTGTATATTATCAAATAAGAGTTAGAGAAGAGGATGTACACAAGACCACTTTTAGATGTCACTTTGGGATTTTCGAGTTCCTTGTCATGCCATTTGAATTGACCAATGCCCTGAACACCTTCAAGTCATGCATGAATCACATTTTTGGTAAGCAATTAAGGAAATTTGTGTTGGTATTCTTTGATGATATTCTGTTTTATAGAAAGTCATGGGGAGCACCTCCAACATTTGGACATAGTGCTAGAAAATTTGGAGCAACAGTCTTTATATGCCAAAAAATCTAAATGTGAGTTTGGTATGGATGAGATTTTATTCTTGGGGCATGTTGTCAATGCTCGTGGGGTTCATGTAGATCAAAGTAAGATTCAAGCAATCATGAATTGGCCAACACCGACAAACATTACTCACTTGAAAAGATTTTTTGGTTTGTGTTCATACTACTGGAAGTTTGCGAAGGGATTCTCGCAAATTGTAGCTCCTTTGACTTCTCTAATGAAGAAAGATGCTTTCATATGGTCCAAATCAGACCATGTAGCCTTTGAAGAGTTGAAAAAGGTGATGCGCTCTTGTCTGGTTCTCGTTGTTCCTGATTTTTATAAACCATTTATGCTTACATGTGATGTTTCCAGCAAGGGTATAGGTGTAGTTTCGATGCAAAATCAGCACCACATTGCTTTTGAAAGTCGAAAATTGAAAGATCATGAGAAGAAATTTTCTATTTATGATAAATAAAATCTTGCCATAATGCATGCCTTAATTAAGTTTAGGAAATACTTGATTTGTGGAAGGTTTTTGGTTAAAACCGAACACAATAGCTTGGAATTATTTCTTCATCAAAAGGATTTGAATGACCGACGATAAAAATGGGTGAGTAGACTCCAAACATTTGATTTAGACATTGAGTATGTGAAAGAGAAGCATAATGTGGTTGCGTATGCTTTGTCATGGATGTCACCCTCGCCCTTAGAGGATGTGGGAATTCAAAAAGAAGGGAATGAAGAAGATGGTGCAACGTATGTATCGGAGTTGCAATTGCTTTGGGACAAGCAATCCTAGGAAGGGAGGATTGTAATGTCCCTTTTTCCCACTTGAGAGTTGATATTCAGTCTTCTTGTCATTCCTTCTCCATGGCAAAGAAGTAAAGATGAAGGAGGAGAAGAGTGAGCATCTAGATGATATTTTTTTACTAATATTTTAAATTTTCTTTAGTGTTTTCTTTCTTATACAGGCATGCCTTTCCTTTTGTACTTTGGCGCCAATTGAAGGATATAAAAGGAGATCTAAGGCATCATTTTATATCTATACGTTGGCGCATTTTATCTTATTTTCTAAGCATTGCAAGCTAGGAGATCCTTGTTCTTGCATTTGAGGACGAAAAATCCTCATATGCGACTTGCCTAGAAGGAAGAAAACCCTTCTAGAGGTTGAGTGAAGGATGAAAACCGTTCATCTTAACTTGGGGATTGGTGTATAAGGCTGATTTGAGGAAAGAGTTATCATTTTCATATTGTTGTTGATTTATTTCTAGTGGAGCGACCTACCTTGGGTAGGGTTTTAAAGATTTGGTGAATTTTATGTGCAATTTTAATTGATAATTTGATTTATCATAATTTCTAAGGCTAAAACCTCAAGTCTTGTGCTTTTGGGGGGTTTTTAGGCTCTAGATCTACATTTTTCTTGTGGATGCAATTAATTAGTCATAATTAATTTCCAGCAAAGTGTTTCTTCAGTATTTTCATTGATTTTGGATCTTATGGTTGCATTATCAACAGAGTGTTTCTTTAGTATTTTCATTGATTTTGGATCTTACTTTAGTATTTTCATTGATTTTGGATCTTATGGTTGCATTATAGTAATTGATTACTATAATGCAACCATAAGATCCAAAATCAATGAAAATACTGAAGAAAAACTCTACTAGAAATTAATTATGACTAATTAATTGCATCCACAAGAAAAATTTGGCTATGGCTAGTGAATTTGAAATGTTTCATGGTGTCTTGGCATATTTTATAAAGGATACAGTTAACTGATTTTGCATTTTTAGTTTACTACAATTAAAAATCAGATCTGAATATTTTGGGTGTTTGGCTAAATTCCCCTTTTTGTGGTTTGAACCCTTGAAAGGTTCATTACATTGTCTTGACATAGGAACAAATCTAAACCCGTCATTACCAAAGGATAAGTAACCAATTTGAGTGTCTACATTTCCCCCCTTAAAGTGTGGAATTGAAAATTGCATACTTAAAGAAAAAACATATTTGAGTGCACACACACACTTTGCTTTTGCAAGATAATTGATGTATTTTCATTGGTGTTGGCTCATCCCATGGTTAAACTGGAAACAAAAAGTGTAGTCAATGTCCATAGAAGAAATTGAATTATAACTCAAATGTAAAAGAGTGTATAGAACTTTTCAAAATTGAATTTGCACATAGTAAAACAAAGAGATGCAAAGTATGGAAGGAATAATCATGTTTGCTTTGTAGAGGGAAGAGCTATCGTTCTTGTTTTACTTGTGATTTTTTATTTATGTCGAGATGTTGAAGGGTTGGGGGTGATCTATCCCCAATTTTTTTTGAAATAGAATCCGAAGTAGGAGAGGAATTGAGTGTGCATGACCCAAAACTGAGAAGAGGTACCATATGAAAATTTCCCCAAAGAACCCTGCAAAGAGGAAAGAGAAGTGTACAAAGTATTTAGCCACCCTACTATATACCCACATAAAGAGAGAGAGAGAGAGAGAGAGAGAGAGAGAGAGAGGAAGGAAGATCAACCTATGAAGTATCTAGCCAACTAACTCAATATCTTCTAACCCCACATACCACACCATTGCAAATGAATCTATGCCCAATATTTTGGATAACACAAAGTTGAAAGGGAATATATGGCCTATACCCCTATTATGTGCCATAATAACTAAGTGGATTATGCAAATGTCGAGTAATGCAAAGGAGAAGAAGGTCCATGCCCCCAAATCCTATATCTCCAATTGTATCTGAATGACATAGTGAATACGGAATGAATTATTCACACCTTGAATATTATTCTCTGAATTGTGTCATATGTATCAAAAGTCTGTAAATATCTATAAGAATATGATAATGCTACAATTTTCTGTGAATGTTCCCCTATGTCGAAAATGTCCAATTCAGGCCATACCGCATTAAAATTTTGTCCCTAAGAGGACAATTTCGTACGTGTGTGAATTATTTCCCTTTTATGTATTTATTCGTGTTTATAACGATAGTGAAAACCTATATGTGAGTCTTGTAATTTTTTTCACCATCTCTATATGTATAATATAATTGGATGAATGCCCTATCTTTTGAGGTGTGTGAGATATAATAGTAGGGCACACAAATCAAAAGAAATTATGTGTACCCATGTTAAATAAATATGATATTCTCTATTGGATTAACATAAAAGGATGTTGTAGGTGGCCACCATGATCATGTTCCCTCAAGGGGGCTGCGCATGATGGATACGCAAGTGTATAAATAAAGCAACATGAAACAAGAAATAATAACAATAACAATCACATGTTAGAGAAACAAACTACTAAAGAAAATAAGTATAAATAGACTAATAACAATATATAAAAGGTTCATGTCAAGGCATAAAGCTGTAAAATATGGGACACTAATGTCACATCCCTCATTTTCATTTTGTTTTATCACAAGGTTAAGTTGTAGTATGGAAAGTCGTTTACAAAGGCGGGGGATAAAAATTGTTGCATAACTGAGTATGTAGTTATACATGTGTATGTATATCTTAAAAAGGATATACACAATTATGCGTAGTTGCATGCCCAACTGCATAACAACTACGTAACAACACTTGTCACCAAGCATTCGTAGAGTACTCGACATTTATAAGTTATTTTGTTGTACTTGTTGTATGAGATTACTTTACTTTGTTGTGTGCAATGATTTCGTAACATCGATGTGCTATTGGTTGATGTACCTGTTTATGAGATTTTCTTATCTTAATGGTAAAGTTAAGGGTTGTTGATGAATAGTAAATCTTTACTTGGATGCAATGGTTTTATTCGTCACTTATAAATAATTATGATGATACTAACCTTCGTTTGATATTACGACGAGACCGTAAAATAACATAAAGATCTTTAACAATGGACATGTAAAAGTTTGAGGTTGATTTAATGATCTTTTAATCAATAAGATTATATTAATCATAGTGGTATTAGATTATTTACTTGGCATATCTTTAAATTGTTGCAAGGATTTAAAACCATAGTTCAGATAATGTTAAATTTATGATCATATTAATCACATCATGCATTGGATTGAAACTTGTTTAGTTTAATGTCGTCTTTGACCGATTGCGGTTTCATGCTAATGGAAATGGTTGTGATTGATCATACTAGCTATAGACCTTAAAGAAAATTAAAAAGATTGCTTATGTACTAAATGCCTTTGGTCATGACAATAACGAGGTAATCTTTAAACTATGTTTAATGGTCTAAAATAATTGTAAATGGCATTGGGATATTATATTGTTTAAGGGAAAGTGTTTGAATTTTTATTGATAGTTAATATCATAGGCTTCGACCATACACTTTGGATTTTATTGGTTGATATGGTCTTGACCATACACGAATTGCATTTGATTGTTTAAATGATTAAACGGGTCGAATTGATCGACCCATGCAAAGAATTAAGTTCTTGATTGTCTTTGACCTCTCGAGTAAGCTCCATGCAAGTGTGGTAAGTTCAAATTTGTTTGATTATTATGGACATAACCCATCATGCAATATTTAATTATTGTCTAATTCTCCAATTTTTCCTAGGACCGACCGTTCGCCAGTTGTATGTAGGGAAAATTTAACAAAGTAAATAGGCTGTTGCATGACACTGTGATGAATTAATTGCATGGGAAGTTTTTGGAAAATGAAAATATTCTTGAGGAATCTAAGTGCATGTGTTGAGGTTTCATTTTTTTGTTTTGGTTTTCTTGAAGCTTTGCTAGCAAGTTGTGCATGAGGGGTTAAAGGTAAGTTATTTTTAGTTTGTCCAAAAATAGAGATTTTACTTTAAAAATGCAATGCATGTAAACTAGACAACCTGGGCATTAATCTGTTTATAATGTGGAAAAGTGATGGAGATTGTGAGTTTGAATACTTGGAGAAACTAGTTCATTTTTCTTTGAAAATTGGGATGCTTGTTTGCTTGATCTGCTAAGGATTTTGCAGGAAATTAGTGAAAATATTGCAGAAGTTTTCTCTAGCTACATGCATGAGTTATCTTAACTTTCTTGTGTTGTTACATGGTGAGCTTAATGAGGATAACAAGTTAAACATTGTGTGCTTGAACTTTGTGACTTAACAAGGTTTCCTCATGCTATTTTGAACTGGGTTGCTTCATTATTTTGAGCTTGAATGATGAATGAGATTCAAGTTTTTGATTGCTTATGAATGTATTGTAATGATTTGCATGTCCTCATATTCCTTAGGAAAATGGCAGCAAGGGTTGAAATTGTTGCAAATCTAGTAAATGGGTTTCGTTTCCTGTATATGTTGATTGCAATGTATTTCAAAGCCATACTTGGCCGACTATAAGGGTTGAAATTGTTGCAAATATGGTAAATGGGTTTCATTTACTATATATGTTGATTATAATGTCTTTCAAAGCCATACTTGGTCGACTGTAAGGGTTGGAATTGTTGCATATTTCGTAAATGGGTTTCATTTACTAAATTCATTGATTATAATGTCTTTTCAAAGCCATACTTGGCCGACTATGACTAGAGTAGTAGGAAAAATAAAAAAAAGTGTAATTGTTGCCATACAACGAGACTTTTCATTTTTATATTCCTTATTTCCTCCTATGAAGTTTGAAAGAATAACTGTCCCTTTTGATTTGATTAATATTGTGTATGATAATGTTCCGGGTTATTGCTTCATTCAAAAAGGAACCATGTGACTCAAAATGGGTATAGGATTTTTTGAAACTCTTGATTGTTTGATGTTAGGATATTGTGTATAGATTTTAGTTTTTTGGATGCTAAACTATCTAACTCCTAAGCTACATTAATTTGAAATTCTAGTTTGGTATTAGCTCCCCATAAATTCATAAGGTATTGTGAAGAAATTGTGAATTTCCTCCATTGGACGTTTTGTGTGCATACTTAAGCTTGTAGATGAATACTTAAGGTAGTTAATGATATAATCCTTCGGTGTAGACACTTTTTCTTTAATAAGATTGGTTAAAGGAATTATTGTTATTAATATTTTGTTGAGATAAGATGGTAGAAATGGGTTAAACTATGATGCTTGTGTTTTTTGTCAACGCCATATATATTCATGATAGGAGGTGACTATTGGTGGTTGTGATAATATTAGGAGTTGTTTATTGTCATGTTACTATTTATCAAGTTGGAAATTTGGTCTATTCATACTTTGTGAAAAGAGCTTAGTTTCTTCTTTCTATTATCTAAGTTGAATAAGGAAGATATGATCAGTACATTAAGTTATACCTATTATGATCATTTAACTCGTAATATAACAACTTTGAATGTAAGTTGTAAATTCATGTCAGTTTTATTGAACTGACCTTGCATATTATTGTATTTTAATCCTCATCTTGCAAGACTGTAAAGTATCACAAATTGATTAAAGAACTGGATTATGCATCATGCGTTGATTAATGAGTATTGATTTATATGATTATAATATATGTATTTGTACACTAGTTTAATGTGAAGTATTACTTGTCAATTGTGTAAGGCAAATGTGCCTAATGTATTAGATGATTATCTCTGATAATCACTTTGAGAATATGTACTATTGTTGCAAATTATGAATATAATGACTACTGTTCGGATCATATGATTGTGTTGAGACATTTCTATACGACTAATTAACAACAAACCTTCCTTGAGAACTGTTGAATAAAATGTTAAGTCAACGACTGCAAGATGTTGTTATGCTTAATGAACCTGTAATGAATATAGTAAGACTAAATAAGGAATGAACCAAGACACTTAAAAGAGATATGTAAAAAGGTACATCTGCTAAACATAGATGAACATGATAACATTAATAAATTTATAAATAAGTAACCTTGGTAAGCATATTGTTGTCTTTCCCTAACAACAACTTACATAATTACGATTAATTACATACATTGTAAAATATCATATTGTATCTATTTAATCCTACCGTGAAAAAACTACGACGATATGGGAAAAGTACGAAGGTACATTGTAATCATGAGATATAGTACATATGTACTAAAATGACTTAAGTGAATTGAAATATACCAAGTGTCTATTAATAAGCATTAATGATGTTTAATTAATTTTATGAAATAGTTTAAGTTTTATATTTGACTAAACGTAACCAATTATCGTAGAATGATATAGATTGACTTATATGTAGTAAGAGGTACATACATTGTTCAGTGACTCAATGAGATCACTGTATACCTCTATCATGAATTGGCTAACTTAATGAAACTATGTTAACTTGTTATCAGAGTGAAAACATAATGAATGGTAAATGAAGGTAGGCATCATGACACAACCTTCATGTCGTATGAGTCATGGTCGCACCTTCTCGGGATGGCTACAAGGAGAGGAATGCATGCGCAATGACTTAGGTCATTACATGAACATATATTTTGTTGTAGGAATCCCAAGATGGTGTTGACATGAACCATATGACCCAAATATCGAGTCGTGATATCTGTAACTTTGAAATTTGATCTAATTACTTATTAAACATAAATACTTAAAACGATTAATTGTAAACTTAATCAACAAAAAAGAATCCAGATAACTATGTTGAGACGGTTGTGTGGTGAAGGGAAGATGGGTTCACAGGCTTATGTGTGGTCTTGGAACCATAAGTTCAAATAAATACGGCTATATTAGTGCAAATGACTCATTGCATTGTATGTTCACCAGGTATTCTTATTAACGGTGTTAGGAGTCAGATGGAGGTTACTTATGTGACTTTCCAATTGACACTAAGAAGATTCAAATGTTCTCTTAACCAATATTAAGGTTTAACCAAATAGTATACAATGTATACAGACTCATAAGAGTGAAGGATGATCGATAAGATCTGGAATTCTTTGCAGTTACACATGGCTATCGTAATTTGTCTAGATGGATTCTAAATATTGAGTAATGCTAGAATAATTCATCAGTGGATGAATAATGATGTATTTAGTACAATATAATCTGAACTTGGATTTTGTAAACTTGTTAGTATGTTGGGTTATTTTTGTTGTGTGCTGATAATCATTGGAGGCATATAGTTAATCAATGGTTTATAAAAAAATTCCCTTAGTTTGTTGAAACATAAGTTGGGTGTTACATTTTGGTATCAGAGCTGAAGGTTGCAACTCTTGGACATAATGGGTCCTTACGCTAACACAAAGTTTAAATTCTTGTCTAACTAAATGAAAAAATGGTTAGAACAAAAGGTAATGTTGTAAAAAATTAGGATGCAACAGTTGAAGTAGAAAGAATTTATAAACTTAACAAGATACTTGTCGTCCTACATGACACTCATAACCGCATAGTTGTTATGGAATAACAAGTAAATTTTGAGGATAGTGACAACGAAATTGAGATACAATAGCCTGAGCAGCCTAATCTAAATGTTGTTAATCATAATGTAAATGTTGAAAATGTTAACGCAAAATCCAAACCAACCAGTGAAAATAACAACCCGCCTGGAAGCTGAGCTATCAAAGGAAATTAAACGTATTAGTATGCTTAGGTTTGATGAGGAAACTCTAGGTGACGGAGTTGAGCATTGGCTGAGCGAGATGGAAAATTAATTCGAGATAAGAGGATTTTTTGAAGAAATAAAAGTAGCTTGGCGTGCTTATTATCTCTCAAATGAGGCTTCCTCTTGGTGGGATAGCCAGAAGGTAGAACTGAGAGTTATTGTAGCTAACATAACTTAGGATCAGCTCAACTTTTATTTCAGACAACACTGGTTACCTCAGTTGTATTACGATCATAAAATGTCTGAGTTTCAAACCTTGGTACAAGGAAAGATGACGGTAACAGAATACTGAGAAAATTTTACTAAACTACTTAAACATAGACTGTAGTATCAGACAAATGAAAAATTCCAGATACATAAATTCACTATGGGACTTAACCCAGTCATGAGGTGAAGTTGATGTTCATGATCTTCCTACCATGGAGCAGAAGCTCCAAGCCATAGCTGCTCACAAAGTTGAGAAGCAGAAGATGAGTTACAACTCACCTTCACCATTTTCACCTAGAAAGACATGGTGGAAGAAGGTATGCAATAAGGCTCACAATGGTGAAAATGACACATCGAATAATTTAGAAAGAAGTGGACAGGAAAGCATTGTTGGAAATGAGAAGTTTGAAAGGAAAATACCTTTTGGTGGGTGTTTCAAGTGTGGTGGTGACCACTATTCTAGGAATTGCACCTTGAGGAATAATGAAAACAATCCATAGCAGAGAATTCAGGCTGCAGTGGCAAACTATCAGGTAATTTGGCATGTTTTACCCACTTAATATTAAGGGGGAGTGCTGGGATGTCAATATTAAGTGGGGTCACCATTAGGTGGGCCACTACTTTATTACATCCTTTATACGGTTTTAATAAACTTTATTTAAACCTATGTAACATAGATTGTCGGGTCTCCACTCCACTTAATGTAGAAGTTATATTTAATTAAGTTAATTGAAAAGTTGATATGAAATGGTGCACTCGGGTGCAACTAATTTCATCCACCCTATAAAAGGGGGGGTTGGTAAACATGTAATGTTCTATTGCATTGAAGTATTTGAGAATTCTTGTAATGTTATGAAGTTTTGGGACCCGAGGAGGCAAGTGGAAGTGTTGGGTAAAAGTGAATTATCAATAAAGGGAAGTTCTTTTTCAATGGGTTTTTTTATCTTATTGGTTTCCCCACTATAAATCTAGTGTTGTGCTGTGCAATGTGTTTTTACTCTTATGTATTTAATTATTACACATATATGTTGTGAAGTAATTTACCTAGTTTTTTGTACACCTAAACTATAGTCCTTCGCATATTTGTCGATATTTAATTACTTTAGTAATTTATTATTTATCTTATTTTCTAACAGAAATAAAATTAAAAGCTAAGTACAAAGAAATGGAAAAGGCTTTTAAGTCTTTACAACTTAAATCCATATGTGAAGAAAACATAGTGCATGAGGAGAGCGAGAAACTCACATCCAATGTCTAATTAAAGCAAAAAAATGGTGAAATAGATTATGTAGCTATTTATGAGAATTTTTTTGGTTGAAATGTCAAAATTGATGGAAGATCTCACAATCATGTTTGTCAGATGGAAAGCATTATAGGAAGAGATCCGCAAAAAGGGGATAAAAATTTTATACTATCAATCAAGGGAAGAAATAAACGAGGATGGAAAAATAAATGGTTGGTGGGAAAATTGGCCCCAATTTTTGGAAAAATAAAAAAGAGAGAGAATAATACATAACTTCAAAGCACTAATTGAAGAGCACACAAGGTGGTGCGTGCATATAAAACCTAGTTCCTTTCACAGTGTAAGTGATCTAGTGAGTCAATGTGATTCATAGAGGAAATCCTAGGATTCAAATAACACATGTTATAAGCAGAAGCAACAATCATGAAGTAGGGATGAGGATGAAAATTGGTAAAGAGTGTGTAAAAACAAGTTACTTCCATATCAAAGCCATCACATGAAACAAGGCATTTGTTTTAGTCAACATATGTGCACACATGATTTTGAGGGGTCTATTTGTTGATTGATCATGCTTAAATAATTAATAGAAAACGCCATCCATCATAAAAAAAACTGAAACCCCGTGAATACACCACTTAAAACAAGTTTTAGCTAGCACTATACTAAGTAGACAAGCATTTTAGGAAAATGCCCAAAATGGACATAATACTAACACCAACTACAAGTTGTTAGTATATGTTATTATTATCTAACACAAATGATCCAACATAATAAAATGATATGTAAATAATCATATGAAGATGCAGTACACCTTCCCAACAATAAAAATCCATACACCACCTATAATCTTCATCAAAATAAATTTCTATAACCCATGTGATAACACCACAAATGTACAAATCAAACTATCGCCACCCACCAAGGAAAACCCATAAACTACTAGGAATGATTGGTCATATTTCTTAATTTGTTGATCTTTTAGAATATTCATTTTTCCACTTGACTCTGAATTTGATTTTCTTTATTTTTCCTCTCAAGAGTTTTTTGTGTTTTTAAATTTTGGCTATCTACTTTGGCTTGCATGTGCACACTTGATTGTTTAATTTATTTGATTCGACCATCATATGTACTTAGAGTTTGAAATATATATAGTGATCATAAAACACTAATTAAGGGGGGCATTGTATACTACATGTGTGTTACATTAATCAACAATTTCACCATTTACTTTTTTTCCCACTTAGGGGATATTTTATATAGTGAGTGACATTGATTACATTTTTCCTTATCAAGGGCTTATTTGCATATTGATATATCTATCAGATCATATATATAGTTCATATAGACATTTAACATACATTTATGTTACTAAATTATATACATGGTATATAAGTTACATATGATTACAGACTTAAATTATGTTTACACCCAGGGGAAACCTTTCCATATTGGGGGCATGTCCACACTTGGGGAACCTATATATGGTTATTTATTCATCTTTTTTTGTTCCATTGACATATTGGGCCACTATGATCATTTGTATAGATATCCATGTTTAGCTTATACCTTCATTCTGTGGTAATATGTATACATTTATGTTTAGATTACTTTCTCATGTTTGTGTTTGTGAGTTCTTAAATGCCATGTATTATCATATCAGGGGATCTCATTCTCATTTAGGTTTTCTTAGTTACATGTGATTGATCATATATGTTTCATTTTTCTTCTATGGATACATAATTATGCATTCCTTATTATGCGTGACTATACTTTGTGGTATTACTATATTTTATGCCATCATCTATATTATACACATTGTTACTGAGTTTATTATGCATCATCTATACATTTTCATGGTTCTTATCCTGCATCTATTAAGGCACTTTATTATCATGTGCCTCTTGATCATACCTTGCCCAACTTAAGGGCATAATCTTATACATGTGTATTATTATACATGTCCGTTGGGGGCATGATTCTACGGTGATCCATGTAGACATGTAAAATGTTGACCTGCTTATTTAACAAATAACATACTCATCATATATTATTCATTCCCCTCATCACTAACTATATAATAATTAGTTGTAATTATTATTATCCCTAATTATCATACCTCAATAATTCCCATTATTCACCCAATAATCCCATTTCATCCTTAGTTATATTAATACATCATTAATATTATCATTATCAATTTAACTAATCCATATTATCAATTTCTAAGAATTAAAAATTCCTATTCACCTACCCACCTACCCTTCACCTGGCCTCTCCATCTAATCACTCCACTAATCACATTTAATCTCACCTAATCCTAAGCTAACCAATCCTCCAAATCTAGAGGATTCTATTTCTAAAATCCTCTCCAAATTTCTCTCCTTCATATTTAAAAATTTAAATATATCCCTCTTTTAATTCAATGGAGGTTTCTCTTGTTATGTTGTGGATCATGTTTTCATGTGTGGAAGTGTTGAAGATTATACACTAATATTATTGTACACTCTCCAATATTTTCTTGAAAAATGTGCCTAATATCTTAGGAAACGTGCTCTTCTCATATGGGTAGAATGTTTGACCCATAAGTTTATGGGGCAGTTTTGGCCCATGGTTTTAGTACCCACAATATTGTAAAATTGCTTAAGAAGTGGCCTATTGATATGCTTTTATGCATATGGTAGGTGAGACCTATCATTGTAGATGTGTGTGAGTTCAAGTGTGAATTCAAGAGAGTTTGTTGATTATAACTCCAAACATATTTGGGTATTGTATTGAGAGAAAGAGGTGTCTTGTAATAAAATATGAGCAAGTGATTCTTGGAGGACGACCCAAATTGGGTGAACCATGTTAAATATTGTCAATGTTGTGTTCTTTTATTTTCTACACTTTTATTTTAGATCTATTGTTGGGGTTAATCACACCAGTTGTGTTGGTTGCTCAAAAGTGCACCCGCATCTTGGACATTGGAAGGGCCGAGGTGTCTGAGACCACAATGGAACTGTCCCCAAGTTGTGGGACCTTGTGCAGTTGGGACAGATCTCCAGAGAAGGTTTGTTCCTCTATCTATTTCTACTGCTACTGTGCTACTCCTAGTGCTAGGGGAAACTAAGCTAATAATGCCAAGGGACTAGTGATAGAAGGATAACATGAAAGGAAACTACACTAAAAGGTGATAGCACCAAAAAAGAGGGATGAACACTATCTGTTCTGAGTGAGAATGAAAGGAAATGCGTGAAAGGAGGCTAGGCATGAGTAGCACAACTAAACATGTATTTACCAGATCGTTCTCATGGAACACAACTAAATAAGGAACTGCAAGGGACGTGAAATGGCACAACCAGCACACAACACAAAAGAAAAGGCAAGAAGAAGGAATGAAAACACGTTAGGACAAAGAATAGTCACAAAAAATGCTTCTATTACTTCTAGAAATGCACAGAGTTGTTACAATGATGAAGGAGGTCGATATCCACATGCAAGAGCCAGATCTAGAGGTCTGTAACTCAAAATATAGAAAGTATGGAGTCCTTAGAAAAATGCGTAAGGATCCAGAGTGTCCAACATAACAAATGAGTCTATCTCTTACATTTATAGATGAATCCATGGAGGAAGAAGGGGAAGAAAGGGGGGAAATTAAATTTGAAACAAAACCACCAACAAGAAGCATTCAATGCCTACAAATCCTACCTAGAGATCTATGAAATACGCTTCCCTAAGCATTTTTTGGCATGTTGAAGAAGAAAGGAGGGTGGATCATATCAAATCAGGTGGTTGGAGCAATCAGATCTACTCATTAATGCTCAGAGAGACAGTTTTCCCATTTCTCACCTACCAGATCCACCAAGAATTTGAATTTGAATTTCTAGCACTATAGCTGATGTCAGCATCTTTCTGACAAGTCCAGGCACGTATCGATCTAAGCTCTGTAGAAAAATATACACTTGTCAAAAGATGTCAAAGTCGTCAGAGCACAAAAAACACGTGGCGCGCACGGATTGGCTGAAATGATGGCCAACTGTGCAAATATTTGTCATTTCTGCCACATGTCACTTGCTGATTTTTTACAAGGATTTGGCACCTTATTGGCATGCTTTGACTAGTTGCACGCACACACTCAAGCATGTCAGAAGATGACCTGGCATAGAAGGGTGCAAATAAGAAGAATAGGAGGAAGGCACAGAAAGGTGTGAGCAAGTGTGGGGGGGGAAATGAGCAAACTAGTGAGTAGAGAACATATGGTCAAGGCGCAATGCGGTGTGCGAGAGGGCCAAGGACTTAGTTGATTAAATAAAGTGTGAGGGTGTGGCAAGGGAAGAAGTTGATTAGGAAGAAGGTGAATGTGCAAAAGGTGGGTGCAAGGGGAAAATGGAAGGAGAGGAAAGGAAAAGGGCACCCACAGGAAAAAACTGGGACAAAGGGAAATGTAACCAAGTGATCTTGACTTGAGTGTGCAACCTTCAATGGGGAACTGAGAGCCAGAATGTGTATATAAGTTACCCAAATAACTAGGAGAGTTATTTGGATAACAGTTTTGGTGACTTTTGGGGCCATCTGCCTGCTAGATGAAGAAGATCAGTAGCCTAGAGCATCCATTGGGCATGGAGTCTACTATGTAATCATGAAACTTCCCTTGTAGTCACTTGAAGATCATCTCTTGACTATTATTATGAATCTTGCAACACTGAAGAGAAGATTCTGCATCCTAGAAGCAATGGAAGAGCATGCTAAGAAGCACATGAGAAGAAAGAAATATGTACAAACAAACACACTTGGAGGAATTGAAACTACTTTAATATATACAACATGATGTAAAAACTTAATGGAAGGGTTTGAGATAGATCCCATTTACTGGGATTTGTAGTGCACCTCCATCAAGATGAGTTAACTTGAAACAGTTAGCCTCTTTGCAAGAACTGATGATGTATGGGCCACTCCAAAGTGCATCAAACTTTGAATGGCCCCTGGTTTAGCTCTGTTAACATCCCATTTTAGAACCAAGTCCCCAACTTTGAAAGCTTGAGGCCTAGCCTTTCTATCGAACCATTTCTTTGTTGCTTGTTGATGTTGTTCTAGCTTGATCATGAAAGAGTTCCTTAGTTCTTCAAGATTAACCAGCTCTACCATTCTGATTTCTCTCTGGTCTGTGCCTTCAAATTCCAGCTACTGGGAAAGTGCTAATGAATTCAACTCTAGTGTCAAAGGAAGGGTATCCTCCTTACCATAGACAAGCTTGTAAGGTGAAGTTCCTATTGCCTTTTTTACTATGATTCTATCTGCCCAGAGTGTGCGTGAGACCTTTGTATGCCACTATCTTTGGTTGATGTTCATTGTGCACTTCATGATTCTGATCAGGTTCTTGTTTGTTGATTCTGCCAGACCATTTCCTTGAGGGTAATAGTTGGAAGAATTCTTCAGGTAAATGCCCAGACTTAGAGCCCAATCAGTGATTTTAGTACCAAGGAAGGCTTTTGCATTATCAGAGATAATGGTTTGAGGAATGCCAAACCTTGTGACTATACCTTCGAGAAAGTCAAGGATGACTGACTCGGTTGATTCCTTAAGTGCGATAGCTTCTGTCCATCTGGTGAAGTAATTTGTAGCTGTCAACACCCATTTATGTCCAGTGCTTGAAGGTGGATTGATCATGCCTATGAAGTCGAGACCCCATTGTGCAAAAGGCTGATCCACTTGGATTGGTCAGAGGGGAAGCGCTGCCAATATTTTCTTTCCTACAAAGAAAGTGCATTCCTTGCATTTTGTGACCCACTTGTGTGCATCTGCAAACAGGGTAGGCCAGAAGATACCTGCCATTATGATTTTCATTGTTGTAGTTTTGGTAGAGAAGTGTCCACCAGAGAATCCATCGTGAAATTTTGCTAACACTTTTTCAGTCTGTGCACCATTGATACATCTTAACAACACGCCATCAAGATTCCTTTTGAAGAGAAGTCCATCAATCAACACATAAGGGATAGATTGTAACCTCAGATGTCTTCTCTTTTCTTTGTTTAAACCAGGAGGGTATGCACCCTCAGAAAGGAATGTGATCATGTCCTTCATCCAGTCACGCGCAGCTAGGGTCTGTATTCTACTCAAGTTCTATGTGTGGAAGACCTTCATCCAGAAATAATGAAGCCTCAGGTTCATTATGCGCATCCTCAACAATCTTCCTACAGAGTGCACTACCTCTTACCAGCTTTGTGGCCTTGATAGTCACATCATACTCCATGATTTTGGTCACCCATTGTGCTCTTTTCTCACTGATTTCTTCTCCCATGATGAAGTCTCTGACAGAAGAGTGGGAGACTAACACCTTGATATGATTGGTGGCAAGCATACTCTTGAATTTCTTGAGCATGCGCATGATGGCGAAGACTTTGCTTCTCGTGTGACTATACTTTAGTTCATAATCCTTCAGTGTCTAGCTGAAGAAAGCCACTAGTTGTTCCAATCCCTTATTTGTTTCCTTGTGTTAGGACAACAACACTTGCATCATCACCATAAACATAAAGGGTGAAATCCTTTGAGTAATCTGGATTGATGAGTGTTGGTGTGCAAGCAATTTATTGCTTGATTTTGTTGAAGCTTTCTCTTCCTTCTGCTATCCATCTGAAGGCTATGTCCTTTTTGAGCATCAAGGTGATGGGCTGAACCAGTCCTACAAAGTTAGGGATAAAACACCTAACAAAATTGATCTTGCCAAGGAAGGACTGTAGGGCCTTTTTGTGCATTGGTAGGGAAAGAGCTAGGATGGATGAAACACACTCAGGATCAATTGTGATGCCATCCTTTGAAACCACATGGCCCAAAAGCTTGCCTTGTGCCACTACAAAATTACACTTCTTGGGGTTAAGAGACACCCCAAATTCTCTGCATCTCTCAAATATTTTCTCCAGGTGCGCCATATGATTTGTGCCTTGCTTTGAGAAGACAGTTATATCATCAAGGTAAACCAAGATGAACTCATTAATGTATCCTTTGAAGGCAATATCCATAACGTACTAAAATGTGGTGCCCACATTTGACAGACCAAAGGGCATTTTTTGATATGCATATGTTCCCCACTTGGTTGTAAATGTCATTTTGAATTGATCCTCTTCCTTGACCAGGATCTGATTGAAACCTGAATATCCATCTAGCATGGAGAATCTCTGCACGTCAGCCACAGTCTGCATAATCTGCTTTATTGAAGGCAAAGGATAATGATCCTTTAGAGATGCCTTATTCAAATCTCTGAAATCAACACAGAGTCTGATTTCACCATTCTTCTTGTGCACTGGAACCAGATTTGTGACCCAGGTAGAGTATTTGATAGGAAAAATAATTTTTTCCTCAATGAGTTTAGATAATTCCTTTCTCATGAGGGGCTCTATCTTTGGATTGACTGGTCGTTGCTTCTGTCTGACGGGCTTGATACCAGGATCAAGGTCAATGGAGTGTTGAGAAACACTTGGATCAAAACCTTTGAGGTCTTCATACTCCCATGAGAAGATATCACTGTATTTTTGACAGAGAGAGATGAAGGCCTGTTTCTCTTCATGTGCACAAGTCTTGTTGAGTAACAACTCTTTCCCGTGTGCAATAGTGACTGAGGAGCAGTCTTCTTGCGCAGTGTGCATGTACCTTTCTTCACCCTTGAACTCATCATCAGGGCTAAAAATTTTCTCTAAGGTGACCAACCCTTTAGGCAACTTGTTTGTCTTCAGCTGTATCACTTGGTCACCATAGTTGTCATGCAAGTCAGCTTGCATGCTTGATGAGAACTCAACTTCATTCTAGATGAACTAGATGATTTTCACATCACTGTCAAACACTTTCCAACTGGTGTTGTTTTCTAGAATGGATGGTCTTGATCACCATATTAATGTGCTGAGTGTTTCCTTTGACAAATTCCTCAACAGGAGAAACTGTAAACCAAGCGCGTCCATCTAGTTAGCTTCCTTATTCATTTTGTGACACCACCTGTAGATTTAGAGCATCAAAGCTCTCAAGGAGGTCCCAAAATCTATGTTTATAAGCTTTGAGGAGCTTATTCTTTATCACACATTTTTTGGTAACCTAGTGGATAACCAGTTCTGTGTCCCCAAATATCTACAGTGCCTTAATTTTCTTCTTCTCAGCAATGAGCAAGCCATGCACCAATGCTTCATACCCCGCACATTATTAGAGCATGCAAACTGCAGCCTGTGTGAAGAATAATTTCTCATCCTTAGGGGAAATGAGAACCACTCCTACTCCCACACCATTTCTGCTTCTGGATCCATCAAAGTACAACTTCCATAGACCAGGTTCAACTTTTTTTTCTTGAGCGCATGTGGCAACATAGCTTCTCTTCTTCAAGAATGTAGTAAGTACCAAGCCCAGTTTCATAAGCTTCCAGTTCTTCAGCATATGGATCAAATTTATGGTGTCTTCTCTACCCATTCATCAAGTACTAGGTCAGGAATAGAGGGTGGAAGAGACTGCTCTTCAGGAACTGAAGCTTGTTCTTCTTGGATTAAACAGTTGGCTTGGAGAGGGGATGGGACATATGACTCTACATGATAGGAAAATATAGGCTCAGCTTGTATGGTAAACTGGGTACCATACCTTGTCTTGAGTAACATATGAGACCAATCAGAAGACAAGTAACCACCCACTTTAGCAGTAAAGTCTCTTGATAGACATAGGGAAAACAAAGGAGGTAGGTCAATGATTGACACATCTTGAGTAATGGTTAGGCTTGGACATGCATGGAGGGTTAACTCAAGATCCTTGATGACTCCTAAGGTGGTGACAATTGAGCCATCAAGTTGCAGGACTCCTTTAGATAAAAGGCTATATTTCAGACCTAAGACATCAGCTATCTTCTTAGGCATAATATAAGTACTAGCACCTGAGTCAATCATGCAATTATGCACTAGGTGTTTTCCTATGATCAAGGACATATAGAAGGGTGGGGTTTTAACAAATTTACTTACTTGTTTCTCCTCTTCTTGGAAGACATTGATAGAAGTGTGTGGCTTCTGCATAGCTGGATCAATGCACGGGAGTTGTGTCAGAGCTTCATGCAACAGATCCCACTGAGATGGAATGGTCAGGGCATCCCACATTGTGACATTTATGTTTGTTCTCTTCATCTAGTCAACAATGCTAAATGGAAGGCCCCCTATCTTATGCATTTGGGGAACAACATCCCTTCTTGACTGTTCAGGCATGGAAGCCTGGAACTTTAGCTAGAGTAGAGGCTTGACCTACCAAAGGAGGGGCATGCACTGCTTCAGAAGGAGCTTTGTCGGTGACCTCTTATATAGGGACTTGAGTGATTTTACTACAGAATGCCTTGTCTACATATTTCTTCTTTTGAGGGTCTACTTGCGTTACTGGGATTGAGACCTGCACACCTAATTCTAACATTCTCTTCTTGTATCTTGTGTTGTCCGCAACTTGGGCACGTGGTCTATTTTGTATCTTCTATAACTTGGTTGATTGCACAAAAGTCCTCTGTGCTAAAGAACATCAAATTTGTTTCTAGAGGATCTTCTGGTCTTTCTAGGTTATCTACTTCAGGGGTATTTGTTGAAGGCTCACAGACTGAAGCATTCTAGATCATGAAGGCTTGGGCACCTGCAACATTGGCACAATGATATTGACTATGAGGCATGTTGCAAGGGAAGCACCATTCTGACTCTTGTGCCAAATTTTTTGACTGGAACAAGTGCCTGACTTCACATTGGGTGCTGGAAGAGAAGGCATGGGAGGAACAACTTGCAAGGGTAGATGTGCATTGGGATGCCATCTATCATTCTACTGGTTGGGTGTGTATCTTTGATTTCCATACTGATTCTAGCAAGGCTGATTTCTTTAGACATGCACCTAATTAGAATTACCTTTATAGGCTTACACCTGTTGATTTTCTAATGATATGAATTTGTTTGATAAATTTCTAATCAGGGCCTTCAACTCTTCATCTTCCTTTTGTTGCACTGGAGAGTAGGATGTTGAGGTAACTAGTTGCGCACTTTTCTCAGGAATAGGAATAGGGGCCACAGAAGGCTAGGGTGCTTGTGACATTTTTGGGAACAAGGGCATAGGTGGTCTAGGAGCTATCTTTCCCACTTGAATAAGACTATTTTCTACCCTTACTGCAATACTATAAGCAGCTGGTAAAGTCCTACCTCCCATGGATTGGATCATAACTAAAATATCATTGTTGAGCACCTTCAGATAATACAGGAAAGCATGCTAGGCTGTAGGTCTTACCACAAGAGGGATTTTGTCCCAAGTCTTCTGAAATCTGATGTTGAAATCAGTCATCTACTCATTGGGCACCCTCCTTGTTGTTGTCAGTTGCTCCACCAAAGATAGGTGATCTGACTTATCTTCAAAGTAATTACAAAGAGTTGTTCCCAGCTCATCCCAGGTGGTGATAGATCCAAGTCTCAAGCCTCGGTACCATTGAAGTGCTTTACCTTTGAAAGAGGTTGCAAGTAGCCTGACTGCTACATCATCATGTGTGATCAGATAGAGTGAACACACATTTGCTATATCTTAGATATGCTCCTGAGGGGTGACTTGATTCTCACCAGTAAAGTATGGAATACTCTTGAGCGTGCCATTTGGCATATCATGTTGCACAGCCAGCAACAAGGGACTTCCTCCAGCAAAGTTTACAAAGTTTCTCAGTGGAGGAGGTGGCTGATGTGCCATTGTAGGGCACAGGTTGTATTATTTTGAGGAGGATTTGAATGGGTGTGAGCGCAGGAGATAGAGATACGCACAGACTTTCTGGAATGAACTCTTCTTGGGGATAGCTGGAGGTACTCAAAAGAATCTTCAACTGCTACACTTCTTCTTGTGTGCACTCTTCTCATGAAAGGACTCAGGACTGCTAAAAGAAAGATCTTAAAATGTTGGGAGTCACCAGATGTGTTGAAATGATCCTCCAAAGGCTGAAATACTAATTCCACACACCAGAACTTAGAGATATGAAATTTGAGCTTTCAATTTTGGTCCCACCGGGCGTGCCAGAAACTATTGGTTTCTCAAACATGCACCCACATCTCAGATCTTGGAATGGATGAGGTGTTTGAGACCATAATGGAACCATCCATAAGTTGTGGGACCTTGCGCGCTTGGGACGGATCTCCAGAGAAAACTGGTTCCTCTATCTATTTCTACTGCTACTGCTACTCCTAGTGTTGGAAGGGAAAACTAAGCTAACAATGCTAAGGGACCAGGGATAGAAGGATAACATGAAAGGAAACTACACTAAAAGGTGATAGCACCAGAAAAGAGGGATGAACACTATAGTTCTGAGTGAGAATGAAAGGAAATGTATGAAAGGAGGCTAGGCATGAGTAGCACAACTAAACATGTATTTACCAGATCATTCTCATGGAACACAACTAAATAAGGAACTACAAGGGATGTGAAATGGCACAACCAACACACAACGTAAAAGAAAAATAAAGAAGAAGGAATGCAAAAAATGTTAGGACAAAGAATAGTCATAAAATTAAGTTTCTATTACTTCTAGAAATTCATAGTGTTATTACAATGGTGAAGGAGGCTGATATCCACATGCAAGAGCCAGATGTAGAGGTCTGCAACTCAAAATAGAAAATATGGATTCCTTAGCAAAATGTGTAAGGATCTAGAGTGTCTAACATAACAAATGAGTCTATCTCTTACATTTATAGATGAATCCATGGAGGAAGAAGGGAAGAAAGGGGGGGAAATTTGAATTTGAAATGCAACCACCAATGAAGAAGCATTCAATTCCTGCAAAACCCTTCTAGAGATCTATGAAATACACTTCCCCAAGCCTTCTTGGCATGTTTAAGAAGGAAGGAGGGAAGATCATATCAAATTGGGTGGGCACGCGTGGATTGGCTGAAATGATGGCTAACTGTGCAAATATTTTTCATTTCTACCACGTGCCACTTATTGATTTGTTGCAAGGATTCCAAGGGTTTCTTTGCAGCTCATAAATCCTTCATTATAAATGTATGAGCTAAATTTTTCTTTAAGCTCACCAATATCCTACATACTAGATCCTGCAATAAGCATATCATCCACATACAGGCCAAGGATTTTATTTTCAGCTCCCAAATCCTTCATTGCAAATGTGCGAGCTAGCCTTTCTTTAAATTTACCAATGTCCTGCATATTAGATCCTATAATCAATATATCATCCACATATAGTAACAAAATAACATAGCTCCCATTTTCAAGCTTCTTAAAATAAACACAATGGTCAAATTTACATCTCATATAACCATGCTTATGCATAAAACTATCAAATTTCAAATGACCATTTCCTTGGAGCTTGTTTGAGCCCATATAGGCTCTTTTTCAATCATACACACAAGTTTCTCCTTACCCTTGACTTCATAACCAAGTGGTTAGCTACATATAAATCTCTTCCTCTAAATCACCATGAATAAAATTTGTCTTAACATCAAGTTGTTCCAAATGCAAATCTTCTATCTACAACCAAACTTAAAATAGTACGAATAGAAGTCATCTTAACTATAGGAGAAAAAATCTCATCAAAGTCAATACTTGACTTTTTGTGCAAATCCCTTTACCAAAAACCTTGCCTTGTGTCTTTTCTAGTCCACCCTCTTCTTCCTTGATCCTATAAACCCATTTGTTTCTATAGTGTCTTTCTTACCTACTGGCAACTTAACCAAATCCCATGTATGGCTTTGTTTAAAGGATTCCATCTCCTCATCTATGTCGTGGTCCCACTACACATGGGTATCATACCTACATTACTTCTTCAAAGCTTTCTAATTCACCACTATCAGCCAATAATAAATAAGAAAATAAAGGTGACTAAATCTCTCTAGAGGTCTACTTACTCCTTTGTGACCTTCTCACTGAGATTTGGGGGTGTCTGAAGGCTCATTCTATTCTCATGTCTGCACATTCGTGTCAATCTCTGTCAGTAGACCGATGTCAGTCTCTTGATACCAACCACAGTTTTGTAATCGGTCGTGGTTCCTCTGTCTGCCAACCAACTATGATTGCCTCACCACCACTGGTTCTAGTAGTTTTCTTTTATGAACTTGATCATATCTATTGATACTGGTTAGCCTGACCAGCACCGACTTACTATAGTAATTGACGTCGGTGTCTATGGATGTCTAATTTTAGATCCGAGAAGTTGCATTTTCCTTCACAAATCTCATCAACCTGTTCATATTTAGGCACCAAAACCTAATCCATGTACATTCTCTTTTCATTCCAATCAACATCATGACTCCCAACAATCTTAGAATAATCTAAATCTCAAAAACAATATCCGAAATCACCAGAGCCATAACTAATGAAAGTACATATCTTAGATTTAGCATCCAACTTCATCCTATTTTCCCTATCAACATGGACAAAATCTTCTGAGCCAAAAACATCTAAGAAAAGAAAAATCTACCTCTTTTCCAAACTAATGCTTCTTCTAATATTCTACCATCCAAGTGCTACTTAAAGGCCCACGGTTGATCAAGTACAATTTTCATGTATACATTACTTCTGCCCAAAACTTGCAAAGGAAAACCAGCATGTATCCTCATGTTTCTAGTACACATTCTATGATTGTTATGTTCGTTCTTTGTGTAACTCCATTCTCTTGTGGAGTTCTAGGAACCATTATTTCTCTTTGTATTCCATTCACTGAACAATAATCATTGAAAAATTTGTACTGCAATACTCACCACCATTGTCAAATCTAAGGCACTTTAAATTTTAATTTTGTTTCACTTTCCACAAGGGATTTCCACCTTTTAAAAGTCTTCAAAAACATCATATTTATGCTTAATACAATAAACTCATACCTTCTCTTGTGGCATCATCAATGAAAGTCACATAATATTGGGATCCTCCAATGGGAAGCTACATGAGTTGGTCCCCACACATCTGATTGTACAAGCTCCAAGTCTTTGCTCCTTCTTTGTTGACCCAACCTTGATAAATCTCACTCTCTTCTACTTTCCAAATATGCAATGCTCACATAAATTCAAAATCTACATTATTTCAAATTTGATAACTTACCCTTAGCCTTTAGGATCTGCATTCCTTCTTTCACTCATATCGCCTAGTCTGATTATGCCACATGGTTGCATTTAAATCTATAGTAGATGTCACATAGAAAAGGAATTAGTAATACATAGGTAGATAGATATAAATTTTCCTACCTTCTTACCTCTTACCACAACAAGCGATCCCTTGGTAACCTTCTCAAGAATTGGCTATGAATGTAACCACGCATCCAAATTCACCTAGTTGTCCCTGTAGATATTAGATTTATCTTGAGGCTTGGCACATGCCTCGCATCTTCCAATACCGATGGATTCCCATTCTATAGCTTTAGATGAGCATCACCTTTACCAGTAATATTTCATGGCTCATTATCTCCTAAATAAACTTGTCCAAAATCACCATGAACATAATTTATGAAATGACCCTTATTATGGGTAACATGGAAGGAAACTCCTAGAATCTAGAACCCAATGATTCTAATTTATCATCTAAGGAGAGAATAGGGGCATCTTGTTTTACGTCTGAAGATTACAAAATTTTCCTCTTTACCTTTATACGTTGGTACATTCTCTTTGTTTTCCTTGAACCAAAGACACTCCTTTACGTGTCCTCTCTTTCCAAAATTCTAGCAAATTAAATCTCTGTATCTCTGGATCTAGATATGCCATTTCTTAGACTTTGATCTCCCATTACTCTTGCTCTTTGATGATCTCTCCTTAAATCTTCCTCATGCTTTCTACATCTAAAATGCATTTCTAGATGATGCTTCTCTTGTAATCTTTGTCTACGTATTTCCTCATTAAGAATTACACTAACCACATCATCAAACATTCAAACCTATTAGTAAGCAGACATGTTGTATTACTAACATCCATTACCCAGTTATTCCCAACTATCTGGCAAAGATCATAACAAATAAAATTTCTTTCACTTCATCATCAAATGGAAAATTCTACCGATTTTAATTGATTTACAATAAACCAGAAATCATTCAAATTACTTAGATACAAATCCACCTTCTTGTATCTTAGAATTAAACAATTTTTTCATCAAATAAACCTTATTCGAAGCACTAGGATTTTTTCATACAAATTTGATAAATATTTCATCAACTCTACCATGGTTTTTACATCTATAAAATTTGAAGCCACCAGATGTTGTCAGGCTCAATCTTATAGATCCCAAAGCTCTTTCTATCAATAACCTTTCCATTCTCCATCAATCATCTTTGACTAGGTCTGTGCATGCTCATCCAATGGTAAGTATAGATCCTTTCTGATACAAATAATCCTCCACCTGCATCTTCCATAGCTGATAATTACGACTCATCAAATTTCTTCAACTCGGTATTTATCTATCTTATGTCATTGTTATAGCTCCCACTCAATCAGAAAATCCCTCTATGAGTAAATCATGTCAACACACAAAACCTCCAAACAAAGCTATGATACTAGTAGTTGGGGTTTAACCATATAACAGTGTGTGCACATATATCTAAAAATCAGATCTAAGTATACAAGCAATGAATGCACGGAAATAAACCAGAATATCATATAAACAAGAGAAATATGACACCAGATTTAATGTGGTTCACCTGGTGTGGGTTACGTCCACCAAGAAATAATGGGCTTAGATCTTATTATGTCAATACTTTTTAGATCCATATAGGTTATGAAGATCTGCATATGTAGCACACTGTCCTGGATGTCGACAATGTTCATTCAGTAAATAACATGCTTCATTTATACATCTATCAAACCATTTCTTCTTACAATTCTCCTAACTATGCTAATAATCTAATCATAAAATTAATTAGCTTATATATCCCTATATTATCATACTTCAACTTAGCTTTGCTATTACACCCAATAGATCCCATCTCATAACTTAGGTCATATTGATACGTCATTAATATTGAGTTATCTCATTAACTAATCACGCACTAGTTATCTATGTTTCTATGACCCTAACCGATTCCTAGTCCATCCTACCACCTGACCCTACACCTACTCCACAGCCTGACCTGACACCAGTCTAATCAATCTGACTAATCACATTATAATGTATTCCACCTAAGTCTCAAACTAAACCTATCCTCCAAATCTAGAAGAAATTCTATTTCTAGAAGCTCAACTTCTGTAATTTCCCTCTTGCATACTAGTTCAGATTATTGCAAATATGTGTGGGATCCCTCCATTGAATATTTTAATTCAATGGAGGTTTCCTAACATCTCCTAATTTTTAGAATTTTCCAATTTTAGATCTTTCCTCATTCTCACCAATTCTCCACCATTGATCTACCATTTACATGGAAATATCTCAACCATCCATTCTTCCCACCTCTAACTATAAATAGGAGTGCCACCCTCCATGGAAACCATCTTAGAAAATTGCAAGTATATGTTGCCAAAATATTTCCAAGCAAGTTATCAATCATCAAGCATTCCATCAAGCTAAAATCATCATTCAACAAGGGGAGGTGTTGTCCAAATCATCCCACAAAATCTGAAGCAATGCAACAACTATCTTGAGCACATCCAAAGCAACAATGGAAGATCATTGGAGCTTGTAGGTAAGTGCAGGTATAACACTCTTTATCTCCCTTCTCATCTTACTCAATCTGGAGGTAGGTAAATAGGTGTTTTAGATTAGGAACTAGTTTGGTTTGTTTCATAATTTTATATTTGCATACTAACACCATTTTTTTTGTCTACATTTTGGCACCCACCATGGGGCTTACCCCCAAAATCTATTTTTGTTTCTAATAGCATTTCATATTTAAAATAAGATGTTCAAATTTGAAAAAATATTTCGTTTCATGGTTTGCACCTTGCAAATTTCAAATTTTTGTGACAGTCTTCCATTTTGGTGCATCTTGACCTATCATTTAATGCAACTATGTAGAAGATAATTAGCACCTTTGAGATGAAACAATGCTTTTTTCATGGGAATAATAACTTTTGTGGTCATAGGGATATACTTTGCTGCACATTTGTAAAAACCTGATGGTGCATTTGTCACTTGCTTCAGTGCCTTCTATTTTCTAACACTTATTCTGTGCATAATTTGCACCTTTTTCTTATGCTTTTGTGTGCACTTTTGCACTTTTTTCTATACTTTGGTGCATTTGTCAGTATACTTTGGCACCTTTTATTTTCTAACTTTTTTTCTATACATGAATCATTTATTTTGTTCTGTACTTTGGTGCCACTTATTATATTTATTTTGGTGCCGTTGTGTGTATATTCCAGCGCTTAAATTTATACTTTAAAACTAAACTCTGCTAACATTGTCTGTTTCTTTTTTAGTGCCTTTGATGATAGATTAGCGCTTTTTTTAACATTTTAGTGCCTCTATTATTGTTTTAGTGATTTTGCTTATATACAGTGTTTTTTTTGTTCTATAATGGTGCTTTTTTTATACTTTAGACACTGTTTGACCTGAAATAACACATTTGTTCTGTCAATTAGTGTTTTTGATTTAGTACAATTTTTCTTTGATATTAACCAATGTAATCACATTTTTCGATGTTCTGGTGGTGTTTTATAGAGTTTGACATTATATTTTTACATAGGCATATTACAAGGATAAGGGGAAACTCCATCCAATTTTAATACTCATTTTGTTTGTTTCCCTAACATGTTTGTGGTTGCAAGACCTTGATTGACTGAAAAAACTACTAACCATCCTTTTTTGCATCTTGAATGATTCCAAAAATATATGGGGTATAAATAGCAAACTAGTAATCATGTATTTTGTAAGACCTCTTTTATGAAAGGCCTCATTGCACATAAACTGTTGTTATTATTTTTTATTGTTATCATGCATTTATCATACTTATCATATAACATGTTGTTACCTATTTTTATCGCGAAGACGACACTGTGTATTCTCTCCTCTCACATCCTAGGATGATCTTGAGGATCAAAAGTGGATAGTATTCCTTCCCTTTTTTATTTTAAGTTGTAACATGATGTGGAAGCTGACATCCATGCACTTACCATATTCTCAGGGGTCTTCTGACCATGGGATTCACCTCCATGCACGTAGACACACCCTATGTTCTGGCGAGGTATATAAGTTCAAGGTACAAATATCGTTATTGGCTAAGCAGTTTACTTGTTTTAAGAGTGGCATGAAGTGACAGGGGATTCCAAGTCCCAAAACCAAATCCTCGAACAGCATCCTCACAACACAGAACTTGGGTCCCCACGTACCATAAGGTGTATCAGGGACTCCCCTAGTGAGCTCGTTTTCCTAGAACTAAGTCTCCCTTTTTGTCACATATTGAACTATAGTGCAAGGAGGCCGCACTTCCCAAGAACACTCGCTAGCCGACCACACATTGGCTTATAGGTGGAGATCTAATTGTGGCACCACCATCAATGTGTGGTATTAAAAGTGAGATATAATTTAGTTGTAATCCCACTTGACTATCTAGGGTTGTGATTGTATCTTTGTACTCGTTTTGAGTGTTTTTTGTCAAAAACAGTGAATAATCCTCACACCAATAATTATAATCAAACCACATATCTATCATCTCGTATTCATTTTGACCACAACCCTTGACCTCAAATTTTAACCACACATCATTTTCCATATAACTTTAAAACACATACATTTTTTATACATTATCACACTTACCATTCACTCACACCATTGACATCATCCTACCAATATAAATTGAAGATAAGTATCTCTTCACTTAATTAACCTTACAATAACTAAAAATTGGACCACACATCATATTCCTTTCATCGAACACCTACCATCATTCACACCTTTCACGTCATCCTATAAATACAAATCCAAATAAGTAACAAACCTTTCCACTTAATTAATAAACTTCATAATAACCAACACTTTGACTACGTACCATTTATCCTTCACCTATCATCATTCACCCTTTTTTACATCAGCCTATTAATAAAAAATCAAATAACTAGTAAAACTTTCCACCCCATCAATAAAATTTAAAAATTCACAAAAGGACATTTCTAAACATCCCCCCATATTTCACAAAACACATCTTATAAATCCTTCTTAATACATCTCATCTTATCTACGTAACTTATCCCATACCACCACATCTAATCTAAACAACCACCCCTTTCATCATCACAAACCTATCTTAATATTCTAACATTTCCTATTGGTATCCCTATACCTACCTAGGTCTAATAGATTCTAAAATCTATCATCTCACGTGACCCTTTCAATCACAACATTTACTACATCTTTTCATCCTTACCCAGATCTACCCATACAATTTACGTACCTAAACACCCCATCTAAGATTCATTTATTAAGTAAAATTAACCTGATATCTTGCTAATCAATACCTTGTATATAGAACAAAACATCCTCATCACTTATCATATTCTTCAAATTCCTTACATAAAGGCGCATCCAAATCCCTATACTAATTGAGGCAAATCCTTCTTCCATCCCCTTAATACCTTCTCAAATCCTTTCGTCCCAAAAACAAGGTTCTGATTACTAAGATTATACATCAATTAAAATGAATAAAGGATATTACCCCGCATATCTCATTGTCAATTTTAGCACATCTTTCATCTTATCCACTCATATTAATATTAATAGGATCTCATGGACACCTAGGATAATTCCTACTCAATCCCAATCAGGAAACAATGTAGAAAATATCCACCATGACATAGGACATAACATATCCAATCACAACTATGCTATGATGCCACTGCAAAATACAATCTCGCATTGAGGAGATGATGAAGAAACCGTGTTCAACACCAGTAGCGACAATGATTCTAGCACATATTTCATAGAAGGAATATGATGAGAGATGTTAAATCGTTTCGTTGATAAAAATAAATATGTTCTCTTACTCCAATTATATCATATGTGAGCTAAACTTCCTATCGATTATACACATGATCAACTTCACAGTCTCCTCCATGATGAAATTGATTGTATTGGAAAATTACCACTATCCTCACATCATCATAATCCAAATAACCATCGTGTTGCACACAACATGGGATAGCCGAGAAAACACCAATAATCCACATGTATCAAAAGAAATTATATTTTCACAACTCCAACAAATGAGTAACCAAATCACTCAATCAGACTCACAACTTGGCCCATAGCCATCAAAGTACCATGGGTCACAACATTCCTAGTAACCTAACTTCAATCCACTACCCACTGGTCCTCAAGAACCCACCTCGGAGAAAGAAGTAAAATCTATGAAGGAAACACTTCAAGGGTTGCAACTCGGCAAGGGTACCAATCCAGGTGATCCATGACATGTGAGCATATCCCTTTTCCACCATATTTCAAACCACCTAAGTTTGAGAAATATAAGGGAAAGGGTGATTCTCGTGAACATGTTAAGGAGTTTTATATGCTATGTAAAGAAGTATCCTACAACAATTCCTGCCTATCAAGACTCTTCTCAAGAAGTCTAAGTGCGATCCCACACTTGAATGGTTCCTTTTCTTGCCTAAAGGTTCCATCACAAAATTTTCTGACTTATCTTGAAATGTTCATTAAACAATTCTCTTGTAATGTGGAAAATGATGTCACCATTATTTATCTATGTAACGCTAAACAACATAATGGTGAAAGATTCTCCTTCTTCTTACAATGCAATGGAGATCCCTCCCTTGACAACCACATTGTATGACCCATCCCTGAAAAATTAGTTATTCACAATTTTCATTTCCAATCTCCATGAACAGCTATCCTTCCATCTCTAAGTGCATTGTGTTCATATTTTTAATGACATCGTAGAGAAGGGAATTAAAATTTAAAAATTCCTTGTTGTCAAAAGCCTCATTAATTTTTATGCTTGTGATAATTATAACCAATCCAGTTAACCTTCCACATCTGAGAAGCCTAGGTATGTCAATCAGTAATAACAAAAATGTTGTTGGTGATGGAATAATGGAAACCAAACATATCTAACATATGTCAACATAATAGTTGTTATTTATATCCATCCCTAAAGGTCAACTTCGGTCCACCCAAGACTCAAAATTAATGAACATACACTCCTATTGGTGATTCTATTGAAGCAATCGTTGACAAATTAGTTGTCACTGCTAATATGGTTGTTTTCCTCCAAATTCAGTTGATTGATGAGTCTCAGACCAAAGCCCTCATGGTTCAAAGAAAACGAGTGCTGTAAATTTCATAAAATCAAAGGTCATGTTACCCATAGGTGTATGAAAACTCAAGAATTATATCCAAGATTTGATTGATTGAGGTGAAATTGAAATCAAGTACAATGCATCTTCCTCCTTCCAAAATCATAATCTTAGGATTTATCAAAATCCGACTTCCTAATAATGGCCAAACCCATGCTTCAAATCAAGGTTAATATAATTCTGGAAAGAGACCTCAAACCATCCACCCATCATTTTAACTACATTAAATATCACTACATACCATTTTAATATGAATCTCCTGTCTGGCCACCTCCATCAATCCCCACACCAACTAACTACTATCAAACTAAACAACCTCCTAAAAAAACTCCTCAGTGTGCAGTTACCACTCGCAAGAAGTCATGTAATGGTCCAAGGAACTGCTCCATATTCCTCAAATACACCGTTCACAATCTCAGTCATAACATCATCAAATAACTTAAGTAGACCCCTATATAAATATCTATCATGGATCTTCTCAAAACATCCTCCATCCACAAATATATTCTCTATTCGCACCCTTTAAGAAACTTTTGTTCCAAATGATATCAATCCCACACAATTCTAAGCCCTCGTCAGCCCATCTTTATCCCTCATCCCACAATTTCACTCACCTTTACTTAGCAGTAAGACTTACCACTACACGAATCCAATGCATAATCTGCCTTTGTACATTGAGGTAAATATTAAAACACACCCCGTGTTAAACGCGTACTAGTGGAACAATGGATCTGAACTTAATCTTTTTACTTTCTCTCTTATCCAATGATTAAGGTAAAATGAATTCAATCTAAAACAATAAATCATTACCATTAAAGCATTTGACAATATTGAGTGAAAATCAGAGGGAACTTTATATATACCTATCAATTTTGGGTCCTGTTCGTGCTCCCCACCCTAGTATACATGTCATGGACATCCAGCTCCCATATACTTTATTGCTTGGTCAACCATGGATATCATGAATTTCATGTTGTATCGTCTACAATACATCAATTTCTCAAATTTGATCATGCCAACATAGAGGCCTCCATCCATGGTGACCCTCAACCCTTCCAATATTGTCCAAGCACTCAAAGCAGAAGGTTATTGGGAACCATATTTTCCTATCACTGAAACCATACCATCACAATCTCCATCAACGTCGTCATCCAATAATTCTTATGTTTCAGTTGACAATATTCAATCTACATCACACAACACCTCATCGTCATCTAACCCTCTTTTACCCACTCCATCCATATTCCACCTCCTCTTTTACCTACTCCATATCAATCAAGTCTGAAATCCATAGAGTGCAAGGAATATCAAATTTTCAACATAAAATAAGCTGCCACTATCACCTAAACAATGTGGCAGGCTCGACATGTGTCAAAACAAAAAGGTAAAACTACTCATTATGCTTGTCCACTTTTATCTGTTTTGGATATCTCACTGACGTGTACCTCAATCCATCCGATACCACATGGCTCATCGATGAATCTATATCATCCTGCTACTCAAACAATAAAGTATTCCTATCCTCCAAATGGATGATGGACTCACATAGGCTATTTTGGATGAGGACTAGGTCACGATGAAGCAAGGCATCCCCAAACCCCTTACTAGTCATACCCAACCTTAATGGTTGATATAACTATAGTACCGGCCACCTGGTTAAATTATCCTGTGATTACCTTCAGTGATACTACTAACACAGTTGAGGAGTCCATAGACATCATCAAAACAAGTTCAGTCTATAGCCAATACGAAGATCTCCCCACCACCAATCTCTTTCACAACACCTTCATATTCATCCATCAACGATACTCTTACTTATCTACTTGAATCATCTAATGGGACCAACAATTAGAGCATATATTTCTTTATTCATTTCCAAACGATGAAGTAATTCTTGAGTTTCATGGGAAATCATGATAATGTCCCTGCCAACTGATCATAAGAAATGTTTGCAGGTGTGTTTAAAAGTTAAAACTTACTTTGACAAACAAAGGATTATACCATCTCCATCCAATCCTAATTCAATATTCCTAATCCCAAATCCTCTTTCAATCTTGATGAGGAGAATCCCCTTGCATAATTCTTCTAAGATTCCTCAAATCTTGAATAAGGTCCGACTCTGGATAAACTTCTTCCGGATCCTAAAATGCTACAAAATAGCTCGGCATTATTAATTAAGGAAACTATTGAAATTAACATCAGCACATATGAAGACCCCACTATCCTCAAGCTATGGGAATCCTTATCAGTAGAAGAACAAGCCATCTTTACAACACTCTTAAAGGAATTCTTAGATGTATTTACATGATCCTAAGTGGATATGCCCGGTCTTGATCCATCCTTAGTTGTTCATAATCTTGTGGTGTGTAAAGATGCAAAGCTAATTAAGAAAAAATACACAAGATGCATCCAAAGGTGGCATTGCTTGTCAAAGAAGAACTACATAAGCTACTAGACATCAGTTTCATCCGCCCTATTGATTATTCTAACTAGATCTCCAATATTGTCCCAGTAGGCAAAAATATTGGGGGCATCCGTATTTTTACAGACTTCTACGATATTAAGGATTTCCCTAAGGATGATTTCCCACTACCAAACATTGACATGATAGTAGATTCTATAGTTGGGCACGAGTTGTTGTCTCTCATGGATGATTTCTCAATCTATAATCAGATCAAAATTACATAAGAAGATCAACACAAAACAACTTTTACTATGCCTTCGGGCACGTTTTGCTATCAAGTCCTTCCCTTTGGACTTAAAATTGTTGGAGCTACATACCAATGTGCCATGAATGTCATTTTTCATGACATGATGCATGACATTGTTGAGGATTCTGTCGATGAGATTATGCTAAAATCCAAAACTCACGAGGAACATCTCATGGTGCTTCGTTGCATTTTTTAGAGATTCTAGGAATACAAAGTTTGGCTCAATCCCTAGAAATGTGTTTTCGGTGTCACATCCAGCAAGCTACTCAGTTTTATTATTTCACGATGCAGAATTGAAATTGACCTAGACAAAGTCAAATTTGTGGTTAAAATGCCTCCATCTACAAATTGAAAACAACTCAAAAGCCTACAGTGAAAAATACAAGCCATCAAGAGATTTATCGCACATATCGCTGAAAAATTCCATCCATTTCACCATTTTCTCAAAAAAGGAACAATATTCCATTGTAATGAGGAATGTCAAGCCTCTTTTGACAAGCTCAAGAAATATATACTACATCCTCCAGTGTTAGTACCACCTACTCTAGGAATGCCTCTTCTCCTATAAATTCCAGCCACTTAGCACACTTTGGGATCTCTCCTGGTGCAACATGATGTCCACGGAAAATAATTGGCCATTTATTATCTAATCCGAACACTAAATGCATATGAGCTTAATTACACTCCCATGGAAAATGCATGTCTTTTCGTTGTTTTTCCTCTTAAAATCCATGACATTACATGCTCAAAAATACAATCAAGCTCATAGCCAAGGTAGATCCACTCAAGTACCTGCTCTCTAAGTCGGCTTTAACAGGACACATGGCTAAATGCATCATGTTATTGAGAAAGTTTGAAATTGAATATGTTAATCAAAAGGATATCAATGGAAAATTATTTGTTTTACCATTTTCTTTACGTTTTTGAATGATGAAATAGATAGGGTTATGGGCTAGGAGGAATACCTATTAAATGGTTTGGTTGGAGGTTGATGTGCGCATTCTAACTTCTTGACCCAATGTCGATTGTGAGAGCTTCCTTTGGCTAGGAGAAACTACCTGTGATAGAAAACAAGACCAGAAAGGAGAAGTTAAATGATATATGACAGTGGGCTGCCTAGCGTATGCTAGTTCCGGGAAGTGTGATACTTCTTAGATGACTATCAATCCACTGTTTAAAACAAATTAATGTGAGAAATAAGTAAATTCCTACTGTAGTTGATATGATTTAGGTATCTCATTCAAGTACAATAAGCAAATCCAATCACAATAGGCTAGGCTATAGTTGGATCTAAAGGATGAGGTTATTGTCAAGGTATTGGGACTGGTCAGGGTCTAATTCTGGGTTGTTTAGGTCAATGGGTAGGAGGTTGTTTAGCTCTGTTCTTGGGAAGGGTATAAAACACAGAGACCGACGTTGGTCTGGTATGACTGGTGACGGTTCAAGTAGAACCAACAATGGTTATGGGTAACCGGCTTCGGTAAGGTCAGGGTGTACGAAACTCAAAGAGATCTGATTGCAAGGTTTGATATGGGATTTAATAGAGATGGTAGGGTGGATAAGGAGGTTTATAGAAGTCTCATGTGTATTCAAGGATAAATAGTAGGTGAGGATGGGTGATTTGGTGGTGTGGGTAAGGAAATGGTTGGGTTATAGGTTGGTAAGGGATAGAAGAATGAGCATGCAAAGTGTAGATTAATAACAAGAGTAACAAAATCTACTAACTGAAATATCAATGTTGGTTAAGGATACACTTATTGTGATGCAGATTGGACGGTTGAATGGTAATGCTAGTTGATCACAAGGATGGTATTTCGTACCATAGCAGTGAATCTTGGAATTCTTCCATGAGTGCAATGCTTATGGGTTTGTCCTGGTGTTGGCTGTGAATATCTGGATACATGAAACGATGCCGGTTCTTCTTACATTCAACTCTGATCTATCTCCTCTGGTCCATAATGTGCCAACCTCTCAAACAAGGTTGCTATGGTGAATAAATGGTAACTGACGATGGTTCTATCTTGACCGACATCGGTTTAGGTCTTATCAGCGTCGGTTAAAGCAGGATTCCCTAGATTTACTAAAATTGGTAGATCTCGCCTCTTTTAACTCAGGTTCATTCCTTTCTTCCCGGATGTATAACAAATGTTACATTTTTATGAGTGGGAAGGTGGTTAGAGGGATATTAGGAATTGATTTTTAGGGTTAAACTAAGTCTTAGTTAGTTATGGAAACATGCCAAGAATAGGTCTAAGGTGAGGTGGCTAGGTGAGGTGGAAATTAGCTTAATTAGAATAATTAAGTAATGTATATTGTGAGGGTGGGTATTAATTTAATTAAGTTAATTAAACTAATATTAATGTGGGGTGAAAGGGGCCATGGTTAGGTGAATATGTTTGAGTTGGTTATTCAATGGAAGGCCAAGGGGAATGTGACCCAATTTTGGTGTCTACATTTTCCCCCTTTTTGTTGCATATCTTGTATTGGTAGGTGACGCTGATAAAAATAAGATGTGGTTGCCCCGTGTGTGGGTGAAGGTAATGTTTCCCTAAGCGTGGGTGGAGGTAAACCCCCTCAAACTAGGAAACGATGAGGTGAGAGAAGGAAGTGTTGAGTGGTTTGATAAAATGAGGAGGTGGGTGGTTTGAAAAAAAAATGTTAGGTGTGAAGAAGGTGATGGTCGAGGGTATGGTGAGTGTAAGAGGAATGGTGGGTGATTAGGTAGAGCATTCAGATGTACGTACATGTTGTAAAATTCCATGAGATACCAGGGTTGGTCAACATAACAAATGTACATTAGCTAGGGTCATAAAGGTCATCCAAACAAGGGTTGTTGAGGTTCAGTATCTAGGGTAAAGGATACAGTCTGGGAACTCAATGAGGTAAGATGCAGGAATGTTTAGGTGTGCTTCTGGTACATCCAAAAGGTCAAAAGGTCAAGGTTGGTTTGGATAAGGATCACGGCCATAGGCAAGGTAGGGCTATTAGGCTGAGCAAAATAGGTACCATCTTCACAAGATACAATAGGTGAAGAAATGGTAATATCTACTTAATCAATGGTGAGGTAGGTAGGTGTGGGTCGGGTAGTGGAGGTAAAAACGGGGAAATGGGGTAACGCTCAAATCGGGAAAAAAGGGAAATGGACCAAGGTCAAAGGTAGTGATATTCAAACATACGCACATGTATAAATTGTGGCACAGTACCAGGTTGAAGAGCATGCAGCCTCTACATCTTCCGAGGTCAATAGGTTTATCCAAACAAGGTTGAAGTGATTTCGGTATCCAAGTTATAGGATATGGTGCCGAAGCACATTGCAGGTTAGGTGTAGGAATGTGTAGGTATGTTCTAGTACACAAAAGATTAAGTAAGGATAAACGACATGAGAATAGGCAAGGTAAGGTCATTAGGTCAAAATACACAGGTAATAGTGTCACAAGGTATAACGAGCACACAGGTTCACAAGTCATTAACAATGTTCTGGGTCCAGGTAGCGAGTTCATGGCACGGGTAGGGCCGAGGTATGGGTAAAATAACAAGTACATAAACGTAATTAAGGACATGTATAGGTAATGTAAGCTTGGAGGTAGGTTGTGATAAGGGTGAGTAAGGTCAACAAGGTGGTGGGACGGGTAAATTTTGGGTGGAAATGGGGAAAGGGTGTTTCTTGGCCAATCGGTCGGTGATATCCTGGCCTTTGATGGAATTTTGATGAATGAATTTGAGGTCGAGGTTGGAAAGAAGCATAAGCCAACATGCGGCACGTTGATGTTGATAGGGTTTGGCATACATATAGTGCAATGGGTTACTATTAGTAATGACGAAGGTTTTGAGATTAAGTAGGTAATGGCTGAGTTTGGTGGAGATGAAAACAAAGGTTAAGCAGAGTTTTTTGGCATGGGTATATCTAGTTTTGTAGTCAAGAAGGGTACGGCTTATGTAATAAACTGCTTGCTCTCTATGTTGCTCGTCGTGATGAGCGAGCATGACACCTAAAGAATGGTTAGTGGCAGAAATATACAGGTAAAAGGGTTGGTCATCCTTAGGAGGACTGAGAACTGGTGGTTGAAGGAGGTATTGTTTTAATCCCTTAAAGGCTTTATGGCATTCATCATCCCATTTGAATGAAACGTATTTCTTGAGAAGATGATGAAACAGTTGACAGTGGTCGAAAAGCTGTGAGATAAAATGATGAATAGATTGCAACTTTCCTAGTAGGCTTTGAAATTGACAGAGATTAGTGGGTGGAGGCATTTCTAGAATAGCCTTGACTTTAGCAGGATTGATTTCCATGTCATGCAAAGAAACTATGAAACCTAGGAGTTTTCCAAAAAGTACCACAAAGATGCACTTCTTTGGTTGAAGACGCACATAATACTTGATGAGACGGTCAAAGATGACTTTAAGAACGAACAAGTGTTTGGTTTAATGTTTAGATTTGGCCATAAGATCATCTACGTAATATTCCATTATGCGATGCATGATGTCATCAAATATGTAAGTCATGGCTCGCTACTATGTAGCACTAACATTTTTCACGCCAAAAGGCATGACTCGATAGCAAAAATTTCCCCAAGGGATGATGAAAGTAGTCTTGTGTTGATCTTTTGGAGCTAGTAATATTTGAGCCCGAGAAACCATCCATGAGCGATAACATTTGATGGCCAGCGGTGAGGTCAACTAGTTGGTCGATGCTCGGTAGGGAGAAATCGTCTTTAGGAAAAGTGAGGTTGAGGTCACAAAAGTCCTTGTAAATGTGGAGTCCCCCTGTCACCTTTGTGACAGGAACAATGTTAGAAATCCATTGGGGATAGTAAAGGGGTAGAATGAAGGAAACCAAGAGAAGGTGCTAAAGTTCTTCTTTGACCAGAAGAGAAATGTGAGGATGCATTTTCCACAGCTTTTGTTTGATGGGTTTGGCATCAGGAATGGTTACGATATTGTGGGACACGATTCTTGGGTCAATACTGGGCATATCGACATAGGACCAAGCAAATGTGTTGCTATGGTCCAAAAGGAAAGAGGTGAAGGCTTCCTGTTTAGTAACGTCTAGGGATTGGCCGATCTTTAGAATGTGGGGGTCGTCCTGAGTGTTAATGTTGATTTCAATGGTTGATTCATTTAACATGGTTTGTGTCTCAAAAGGTAATGACTGGTGAATATAAGAATCTTCCGCACTAAGGTAAGTGAGGATGGATTCATCATCTTGACATTGGACGACATTAATAGAAAGTGTATCATCATCGATCATGTCATGATAGATGAATGGGAGAGAAAAAGGAACTTTTCCATCGCGTTTATAGGTCAGAGGTCCCAGGGAAATGGTGTTTACGAAAAAAAAGTTAGGAGGAATAGATTTGGAATCTATGGACTCTGTGGGTGAATATGGTAACAAGGGTGAATGAAATGGGGAAGATTTCCCATCCTGAATGAGGTTGACACGAACCTTCTTGGAAGGTGGAGCATCAAAACCAACGCCACTGCGGTCATTGTGTTAATGAGAGGTACACAAAATGACAGTATGGCGGCCCTATTTATAAAAGCAGAAGAAAAATCCTTTCCACGCGCACCGGTGGAGGAAAGTGTCATCAAAGCAGCTGTTAGTGAGGGAGTGTAGGTTAGATGAAAATGGTTGGGTTTGGGATGGATGTTTGGGTTTATAGGTGGCCATATCAAGTCCCCCATACATTAGATTAGTGCGAAGGTGGAGAGGACAATAAGGAAAAACCTCACCTATGCAGATGCCATAACTGGGGTGTTGGCGTAGGTTCCTATACTCTTGCGGGGTGAGGAAGGTGTTGATATTTTATAGGTAGTATTCCCCCAGAGTGAGGCATTGAAAAACTCCTTTTAAAGGATTAGTAGTCGGTATGTGGGTAGCGGGGATAGATGGCTCGCTAGACGATGGGGAAACAGGTGAGTCAACGGTAGAGGTTGCAGCTGCAATGGGTATAGCAAGGTTAGATGTAGAAGAGGTGGTGGCAGTCTAGGTGGTTTGGCTAGTAAGCGAAGGTGAAGTAAGGATAGTGGCAGATGACTTGACCTATACAAGCACATCATTGGGCTGGTATAGCATGTTACAGGTCTTGAAAGGTGATGGGTCGGCATGGTGTGTTTAATTATGTCCCTCGTGTTCAAATTTGAGGCAACGATGTAAAGTTGAAGGGACACAACCCATGGCACGGATCCAAGGTTGACCAAGAAACAAGTTATATTGGAACTCCCCTTATAGGACATAGAAAATTTCTGGGATAGTGTGGAGACCCATGTGGACATGGAGAACAATAGTACCCAGGGTAGAGTTCATGGCATCATTGAAGGATCGCAGCATAATTGGGTTACCATGCATGCAATTGGAAGGTATTCACATTTGGTCGTGTGCATGGGAGGAGATGATGTTAATACTATCACCACCATCAATCATAACCCATCCGATGCATATATTATCGATAAAGACGAAGATGAAAAGTGCGGGGTTGGGGTTATCAGACTGGAAGGGAGTGATCTCTTCATCTGAAAAGCTGAGGGTGGCTACTTGGCAAGTAGGTGGAGGTGTAGAGGAAGGTGATGACCTAGTGAGATAGACAACGTGGTGAGGGGTAATGATGGAGGCTACGGGTGTTGAGTCATTTTCTAAGACTTCAATAGATTGAAGGACCTCCATGAGGACTTGATGATGTGACTCAAAGGTTTGGATGAGGTCATAGAAAGACATTTTGAGAGGGGATTGATGCAGTTGTTTAAGCATTGTGTGATGTGTGGCCCCATCGATGATGTAGTTAGACAAGGGTGGTTTTTAAAGCCTTACAGTTCTTTACATTGTGTCCTAGCACACGATGGTAGGTGCATATTTTAGTTTCGTCAAACCCTTTTGGTTTGGGTTTGAGTGGGTCATAAGGTGTGAGAGGTGGTAATGTGATGACAGAAGTTTCAATCAGATTGGTTAAGATTTTGGCGTAAGATCCTATTAATGGATCACAATGGGAGGTGAATGTGGGTTTGGGTACAAGTATGGATGATTATGGAGGAAGATCCTTTACAGGAGGGGGAATGGTTTGGTTTACTAGTTTGGTATGTGGAGTGGTCTTAGGTCTTGGTTGCATATGCTCGGGTATGGGCATGGTAGAAGAGCTAGCGATGGAAGGTTTGGTTGGTTTAACTATCTTTTTGGAGGGTAGCGGATTTTAATCTTTAGGTTGTCCCTTTTTGGGAAAAGGTGAGATGGGTGTACAATATGTGGAGGGAAAACGAGATGGTGGAAGAGGAGGGGTTACCCATGGGGGTAACCAAGGTGTTGCGGAGGTGGTTGGTAGAGGTTGGGTAGAAGGTGTGAGTGACAAAGAAGAAAGTGTCATGAGTAGTGAAGAAGTTACGGATGGTAGTGGAGATATGGGTGGTAAGAATGTTATGGGTGAGGGTGGAAGTTGTGTGGATCACTTGGGTATATTAGAGGTCATTGATGTGGAGATGGGCTGTTGGGTTCTTGTTTACTGGTGGACGGGGGTTGCTTGGCATGGGTCGAGGGGTGAGGTCCTAGGATGGACGAAAGGGGTGAAGGTGATAATGACATGGTAGGCAAAGTTGGTGTATGAGGTTGAGGAGATTGGATCTTATTTTTAAGGCTTGGGGTAAGTTTAGTGTTAGTTTTGTAAGATGTTGCTAAATCTAATTTGATGGATGGGTGAGTAAGGCTAGCTGTTAGTATGACCTCCAAGGTAGTGATAAGTTTAGGTAAGGGAGATGATATAGGCGTGGGTAGGTGTTTGGGTCTAGATGTATGTTGGATTGTGGACAGAGGTGTGTGTTGGGTTATGGTTGGTGACATGGAAGGTGTTACAAGAGTTGTGGTCATGTTTGGTTTTGTCGCTCAAAACACTTTTGGGTAGATAGTGGAGGTGTCGGTGAGTGAAAATTACATTTGTGTTGATACAAGAAGTAGAAGGCATCCCCAAAATAAGGTTCTATCAACATAGTCTAGGAAATTGACCAACCGTGAAAATGGTAATGTTGTAAGTGGGGACGACGTGGATCGGGTAGTGATCCCCGTGAAATGTGTTTACAATACAGGGAAATGGCTAGCCTCAAACTCTATGGGTAAGAGAGCCGATAACAGATCAACGGGATCTTGAAGGCCTGATGGTGAATGGTCATCTAAAGGAATTGGTATTTCTACAGGATCCTCTATGGGTAGAGGAGAGGATAGGCCAAATGATTTTGACTATCCTTGTGATGGTGTAGGTTTTGGACATGTATCTCCTATGAGTAGGAGAGGTATCGTTGATGACTGCTCAGAAATTTGAGGGGTCAAAGATGATGTGCTAATTATGGGATCATCCACGGGTGAAGGAAAAAAAGAAGGGGGTTCCTCTGTGGGTGGAGGAGTAGATGAAATAGCTTCTTGTTTAGGTAGGGGAGCTCAGGCTAAGATTTCATCTATGGAAGGAACATGAGGCAATTAGGAAGTAATTGGTATGTCATAGAAAATAGCACAGACCTCGCAGACATTGCTATCATTGTTTGAAGTGTCATCAACTTGGTTGGAAGAAGGGGCGTGATTAGGAAATGGATTCTTGAAGATATGTAGGTTTTGGTTAGCGGGTGCTTTAAGTCTATCCAAGACTATATCTTCGTTGTCTAACATTTCTTGGATGATATTCTTTAAGGTGATGCAGTTATTGTCATTATGAATTTTGACATGATGATAGTTTCAAAATTCATGTTCCTTATACTATGCAGGCATGGGTCGCTCAGGGTCAAAACCAATATGTGGTTTTATAGGTGAAAGGGTAATGGCACCAGCCTTAACAAACTTTTCCAAAACAGAAGAATAAGATTCTCCTATCGAAGTGTACTTTCGATGTTCTCATCTGAACTGGAAAGCTTGGATGGGAGAGAGATTAGAGGGAGGTTTGGCTGGGTTTGATTGATGAGGTGGGCTAGCCTTGAGAACTACAACATTGGCAGATCCTTTGGATTTTGAATAGTTGTTTTGGGGTTTTGGAGATGAAGAAGCATCATTTGATTTGAACGCGATGTTCTTGTTACGAAGTTGAATTTTCTTTTCTTCGATAGCATGAATTTCCTATTTCTGTGCCATGGTGAATGTCTTATCAAAAGTGTGAAAGGTGTGCACCTACAGGGTTGATGAGATGTGTCTTGCGTAAGCCCAAGTAAACAACTCTATGAGTTCAGTTTGAGGCAATTAAAATGTGAGTTGGTTAATTAGGCTACACCAACGAGTGACAAAGTCAGTGATAGACTCATAGTTGTACTGTCGTAGGGAATAAAGATAAATCATGGTAACCTTCTTAACAATGTTGATGGAGAAGTGATCTAAGAAGGCTTAGGCTACTTGATTAAATGAGTAGATGGAGTGTCTTGGCAGCCCACAGTACCAGTCCAATGTAAGTCTTGTCAGGGACATCGGGAAGGTTCGTAGGAGTAAAGCGTCATCATGGGCGATCAGGTAACACCCATGTTTGAAAGACTGCAAATGTTGTTGCGGGTCTTCTTTACTATTGAAACAGTTGAATTTTGGCATTTCCCAATGTATATGGTATGGACGAATAGGGATGGATGGATCAATGGGCTCATTACAGATTTCATTGTAGGTGAGAAAATTTTGCGAGCCCAAAACTGATGTTTCCAGTGTCTACATCCTTTCCATCATCAATTTGATGAGGTCTTTGGTAGGTTGTGATGGAAGGGCACCTCCTATGGCATAAAGGGGTTGGTATTGAACCTGTGATGTGGGTGGCATTCCATTTTATGTTGATGTCGAATAGGGAGGTTGAGAATAGGGGCCGACATAGAGGGCATGTATCCAGAATGGGTGACAGACGAGATAGGGGGTTGTTGATAGTATGTGTATTTAGGTGGGACAGTCGTAGTGACTCTAGTAGCAGTTGGGGCAGTGTTTGTGGGATGGAGAGGACAATATTTTGGAATGGAGTAGGGGTCACAGACACCACGAGTGGTTGTGTTGTGATGGGTATTTGTGAGACAATGGGTGTGGTCGGGATTATGGTCTAGTTGGTCAATGAGGGCACAACAGATACTACAGGTGTGACTGATACTACAGACGCAACAGGGATAAACAATAGGAGAGGATGGGTGATTTGGCGGTGTGGGTAAGGAAATGGTTGGGTTACAGGTTGGTAAGGGATAGAAGAATGAGCATGTAAAGTGCAGATTAATAACAAGAGTAACAAAAGCTACTAACTAAAATAACAATGTTGGTTAAGGATACACTTACTGTGATGCAGACTGGATGGCTAAATGGTAATGGTAGTTGATCAGAAGGATGGTATTTGGTACCATAGCAGTGAATCCTGGAATGCTTCCATGAGTGCAATGCTTTTGGGTTTGTTCTGGTACTAGCTGTGAATGTCTGGATGTGTGAAAGGATGTTAGCTCCGCTTACATGCAGCTCTAATCTCTCACCTCTGGTCCAGAATGTGCCAACCTCTTAAACAAGGTAGCTAAGGTGAATAAATGGTAACCGACGATGGTTTCGTCTTGACCGACGTCGGTTTAGGTCTAATCAGCGTTGGTTAAAGCAGGATTCCCTAGGTTTACTAAAATTGGTAGATCTTGCCTCTTTTAACTTAGGTTCATTCCTTTCTTCTAGGATGTATAAAAGACATTAAGTTTTTATGAGTAGGAAGGTGGTTAGAGGGATAGTAATGTTTCACCATTTTCTTTACCTTTTCAAAATGAGGAAACAGATAAGGGTAAGGGCTAAGAGGAATACCTATTAAATAGGTTGGTTGATGGTTGTTGCACACGTTCTGACTTCTTTATCCAATGCCAATTGTGAGAGCTTCCTTTTGGCTATGAGGAACTACCTGTAATAGAAAACAAGACCACAAAAAGATAGTTAAACGATATATGACAGTGAACTACCTAGCGTGTGTTAGTTCCGAGAAGTGTGATACTTCCTAGATGGCTGTCAATCCACTGTTTAAAATAATTTAATGCCAAAAATTTAGGAAATCAGACTGTAGATGATATGATTTAGGTTTCTCATTCAAGTACAATAAGAAAATCTTAACATAATAGGCTAGGCTATGGTCAGATAATAAAGGTAGGTGGTTATCAAGGTGTTGGGACTAGTCAGGGTTTCATTCTGGGTTGTTTAGGTCAACTGGTGAGATGATTATTGGGTTTGTTCTTGGTAAAGGTATAAAACACAGAAATCGATGTCGATCAAGTATAACTGATGCTAGTTTAGGTAGAACCGACGACGGTTGTGGATAACCAGCATCGGTAGGGTTGAGGTAAAAGAAACTCAAAGGTTGATATGAGGTCAAATGAGGTTGGGGGAGTGGATGAGAAGGTCTATGGAGATCTAGGTATGCTCAGAAATGGATATTAGGTTAGAATGGTGATTTGGTGGTGTGGGTAAGGGAGGTAGTTGAAATACAAGCTAATAAGCAATGGAGGAATGAACATGCAAAGTATAAACTAATGATAGGAATGAGAAAAGTTAACTATGTTGAAATAGACAATGCTGGTATAGATGTACTTATTGTGATGTAGGTTTTGATGGTTGAATGGAGGTGGCTTTTGATCAGAAGAATAGTGTTGGATATCATAGCAGTGGCTCCTAGAATGATTCCTTGAGTGCAATGCTTCCAAAATCTATCCTAGTGATAGCTCTGGATGTCTGGATGTGTGAAAGGATGCTCATTTTGCATGCATGCAACTCTGTTTCTTTTTTCTTGCTCGCAGAATTTGCCAACCCAAAAACAAGGTTTTTTGGGTGAATAAATGGTAACCGACAATGGTTATGGGTTGACCAACGTCATTTTAGGTCTGACCGGTGTCGGGTAAGGTGGGATTCCCTAGGTTTACTAAAATGGGCAGATCTTTCTAATTTCTTTGGCCCAGTTCATTTCTTTACGCGGATCATAACAGAAACTTCTCTTCTAACGGGCGAGAATGTGGTTAGAGAGATCTTAGGCATTGCTTTTAGGGTTGGACCAAATATTAGCTCATTAAGGCAAGTAAGATTAGGTCCTAGTTAGTTATGGAAACATGTCAAGAATAGGTCTAGGGTGAGGTGGTTGGATGAGGTGTCTAGGTGAGATGGAAATTAGGTCAATTAATGTAATTAAATGATGAATATTGTGAGGATGGGTATTAATTAAATTAAATTAATATTAATGTGGTGTGGAGGGGGCTGTGGTTAGGACAATATGTTTGGGTTGGTTATTCGATGGGGTGCAAAGGGGATTATGACCCAATTTTGGTGTCTACATTTTACCCCTTTTTGTTGTGTTGCTTGTATTGGTAAGTGATGCTGACAAAAATACGATGTGGTTGCCCAATGTGTGGGTGAAGGTGATCCCCCTCAAACTAGGAACTGATGAGGTAGAAGATAGAATCAGTGAGTGGTTTGATAAAGGTGGATGTGATGAAGAGGCAGGTGGGCAACGAGGGTAATGGGGTAAAGGTCCAATCGGGTAATCAAGGTAATGGGCTAGGGTCAAAGGTAGTGACAATCGAACGCACGCACACGTATAAACTGTGGCATGGTACTAGGTTGAAGAGAATGCAAACTCTACATCATCCAAGGTCAATAGGTTTATCTAAACAAGGTTTAGGTGATTCCGGTATTTAAGGTATATGATATGGTGTGAAATCACATCGTAGGTTAGGTGCAGGAATGTTTAGGTATGTTCCGATACACCAAAGGTTGGGTTAGGATAAACGGCACGGCAATAGGCAAGGTAAGGTCATTAGGTCAAACAACACAGGTAATAGTGTTGCAAGGTATAGTGAGCACATGAGGTCATATGTAATTAACAATCTTCCGGGTCCAAGTAACAAGGTCATGACATGGGTAAGGCCGAGGTATGGGTAAAATAACAAGTCCCTAAATGCAATTAAGGATAGGGATAGGTAATGTAGGCTTGAAGGTAGGTTGCGATAAGGGGGTGAGGTCAAACGGTGGCCGGTTTGGTTAAGTGTTTGTCAGAAATGGGGAAAGGGTATGGGCAAGAGTATGAAGAGTAACCAATGCCGGTCATACGCGACTGGTGACGGTCTAGGTAAGACAATCATAATTTATTATGGCATATGACCGATGTTGGTTTATGGACAACTGACCACAGTTTGCTAGGGCACATGACCGATGTCGGTTTAGGCATAGCTGATGTCGGTCAAGTCGACGTGGGTATATAAAGAGAAAAAAGTCGTATAATACGGATTCATTTGTACAGTTTGGCTTTTGTTAAAATGAAAAAGTGCTAAACAAGTTGTGCTTTGTTAGAGGAAAGGATGAGTGACGATATACTACTGAGGTGGGGAGATCCGATTGGTTAGAGGAGCTAGGTAGATGGGTCCACGAGCACAGGGGATCAATTTTGATTGGGTGGAGGGCAAGAGGATTGGATTAGGTGATTATACATGGCAGAGGATGGAGAAGGTTTGGGTGGTCCACCGACACAGTGGCTAGACGTGCCTACTACACCGAGATGAGGTAGGATTCTATCTGATCCTGTATTTGTGATTGAAATAGGCTATTGAAATGGGGTTGGGTGAAATTTTCGGTGAAATTTTGGGTATAAGTTTATTGTTGGGAATGTATGGGTAAGAAGGAAGGAAATGAGGGGTGGAAAGGTCCAATGTAGGTGAAATAGGATTGGGAATAAAGCTAGGCTAGGTTTGGGTAGGTTAGAGTGAAGGATTAGGGTAGATTTTGGGAGTTTTTGAAAAGTAGGGTAGGGGTTTTTGGTTGTTGACGTCGCGACAGTAACCGACATCAGTTAAGTGTTGGATGACGTCGGTGATAGCTGGTTGGCATCGGTCAAGTAATGGGTGACCGATGTCAGTTACACATGACTGATAATGGTCGTTGTTGACCCGTGTCGGCTGGCTTTATCGGAAAAAAGGAAGTAAAGATCGAGGGTAAGAGGTAAGGAGATGTCAGGAGATGTAAGGGTAGGTTTCATGAGAGAAAAATAGGGTAGTAGGTATAAATGGCATTAATATATTGGTCTAACAAGGGGTAAGTGGTTGGGTGGGTACAATAAGAAGTGAGGGTTGGATACAAAGTTTATGAGGTGAGGGGTGTGTTTGGTAGGGGAAGGTTTTGACAATAGTGTGTTTTGTTGGGTGCAGGTGAGGGACCAGTTATGGATGCAGGATAGGGTACCTCCCTTGCTCATGGAGGTGCGAGGGGGTGTGACAGATGAGGACTGGCGCCATATTACAGAGGTTGGCCTAATTAGGGTCAGATGCTACCGACACGTCATCTGAGAGCTAAGTTTGATGGTCGCTCTCATCAACATATGGGACTCAGTGACCAATACCTTCCATTTGTCAATGGGTGAGATCGCAGTCACCCTGGAGGATGTATACCGGATCCTGTGTCTACCAATAGTGGGGATGCAGGTGCACTCTATTTCCTCATAGGCCTCTGAGGAGTTGATGTTGACTATGTTTGGCGAGGGGATGGCAGAGTTGAGGTTCCATAGTGCCAGTATGAGCTATGGTGATATGTATCGGGCCCATCTAGAGGAGATGAGGCTGGTAGTGTTGCTAATGGAGGCAGTCTACTGCTTTGCATTACCGAATGCGGAGGGTGGGAGATTTCCATGATCATTGATGGGGGTTCTGCATGACATGGTGGAGGACATGATCCATTTTGCATGGGCGCCCGCATTCCTGGTATAATTGTATAGAGAGTTATGGGCTTATGGATGGCTAGGAAGGTTTAGCCTCTGTTGTACTTTCCTACTTCATTGTTAGGTATATGAGCACATTGTATGTGTGCACCCAGATGGTATGCCCTGAGCTGATGCATTCAAGCCATATTTTGTGTGAGTGGGATTCAGGAGATGGATGTCTACGATTGGGGAGCACCGAGCTACTAGAGCTACACACGATGTCGCCCATTACAGACGGTTGTTAGAGGGGTTTTCTAGTGTGGACATCATTTGGAGGCCCTATGTGGGTTTTCCATCATATGGGTGGATGGTAGATGAGCTACAGGAGCTACAGTTGATCCGATAGATAGAGGGGCGATGTGTAGGAGAGCACGAGATGATACATGTGGACAGGGTTAGACAACATTTTGGGTTGCTTCAAGATATACCACCAACTTTCCCATAATACAGGAGGGATGATGTGGAGAGGCCTCTTCCTCTACCATAGGTAACAGTGCCGACAGGGCAGGAGGAACAAGTGATAGACCGGTGGATTGATGATGTCAGGGTGACTAGTAGATATAGGAAATGGTGGGCTGTACATTTACGAGCAGTACAGCCGAGGTCAAGGCAGCCAGATTTAGCCACCATCACAGTGTAGAGGGACACCCTACAGGGGCAGGTGGCTACCCTGGTTAGACAGTTGGGTATTACAGGGGCAGCTGACATGCTCAAAGGCACATGTTGCTATGTTGCAGGCACATGTAGTGACTCTACAAGCCTAGGTAGCACAGGGACAGGTACCTGCACAAGGTGGAGATGGAGATGGAGTACAGGTGGCCACCCTATAGGTACAGATTACAAGTTTACAGGGCCAGTTGGCCACTACACAGGCACAGGTTGCGGCCCTTCAAGCTCATATACAGGCAAGAGCAGGACAGGGTCCCTCGGGATAGTCACAGGCACAGGGACATGGTCCCTCTTTATAGGTACCAGTGAGACATGGTCCTGAGAGACAGGTACAACGGCCGTAGCCAATGGAACCACCATAGACAATACCGATAGGCCGGTTGAGAGATGCCTTAGGTGAGGTCTAATATTGTCAGGATATTTTAATGGCCGCAGGGATAGATTTCTATCCTATGGAGAGTATAGAGCATAGTAGGCCTCGAGTGAGAGGACCAGGTCATGTACCTATAGTGTAGAGAGAACAAGGGATCATCAAGCCCCGAGACATGGTTAGGGTGAGGCCACCAGTTCACGGAGGCCAACCCCAGGTGAGGTACCAACAGAGATCCGACAACGCCCGATGATGGGTGGTGAGATGCTACCTGGACGTCATATGGGTGCACGGGAGGAGGAGGAGACAGGTGAGATAGATATGGAGGATATCCAACATGGTGATGTCTGATAGCCATATATACCTCTTGTTTTATATAGTTGTGTATTTTTATATATATATATATATATATATATATATATATATATATATATATTAGCATGTGTGCTGAAGAGAGTGAGGATGTAGATGAGAATTTTTTAGATTTTTGATGATATACCAGCCTGTGTGCCAAAGATGGTGAGGATGTATATGATATTTTTGAGATGATTGTGATTATTATTGGGATATATGTTCACATGTATTTTTATACAGACTATCTGATTTATAGATGATGGTGTTTATAGGATGGATGGTATACATGTGTTAATTTTCATTGTTATATATATATATATATATATATATATATATATATATATATAGGTGGAAATCAAGTGGATTAGGCATGATAGAGTCAAGGTTGTGTAGACATGGTGGAGTCAGGTCTGTTTAGGCATAGGTGGAGTCAGGTCATAGGCATGAATTGAGTCAGGTCTAACTGAGGCATGGTTGAGTCAAGTTGAGTTAGGCATGGTGGAGTTAGGTTAGTTTAGGCATGATTGATTTTCTAATTCATTAATTTGTGCAATCAATGATGGTGTGGAACATGTTAAGATGATTTGTAGGAAAATGTATGATTGTGGTAAAGAAATTGTAGACAAGATGAAATGAATGTATAAGTGATGATGGTAAAGATGTTAAGCAATTGTTGTTTATTTGGTTTAATTTCCAATTATTGATATACAAAGGAAACTAACTAGGTTAGAATGTGAATAGGAAAGGGGAAGAGGGAATTGGTTAGGATAGAGAGTGGCTGAGCTAACCTCCAAGGGCCCCATGCCCTCGGAGTGCTGCCTACATAGTCCCGGCAAAAAGGGACCTCAGGTCGATGTAGTTCTCCCATAAGCTAGGGAAGTTTATGATGAAGTAGAGGAATGGAATGATAGGTGTTACGCATGGGTGATGTAGGTCATAGGCATGATTGAGTTGTTTTAAATATAAGTGTCGATGAGCTAGTCATGTTATATGATAATCAACAGGTGATAAAAGAAGGTAGAAAGGTAAGAGGTGGCAAAAGAACCACTTGATTGATAAGAATCCTAATGAGTCGATCATACCTAAGAGGGGCCATGAATGTAAGACCCTACAGGCCTTACATAATGGGCTATTCTAACGATGAAGAAAAATCACATGATCACGAAATGTCGCGGTTACAGCGAGTCCCTTGAGTAGAGAGGGAGTTATGATAAGAAGGTAAATGAGGTGAGAATGGGTGGTTTAGCATAACTTAGTGTATGACATGATGTGTTTTTCGAAACAAGAAACCCAGAATCCAAAATAGGCAAGTCCATGACGAAAATTTCATCTCTTTCTTTATTTGTTTTTTTTAATAGACTGATCGATGTGGAAAGTCTATATGGGATGGGTATATTATCTTCTTGAGGTATTTGTGAAGTTGATCTATGCGGGAAGCTTCTAGATATTTAAAATATTTTTGTAATGAATTTATATAGCTGTCCTTTAAGGGAGAATTCTATTTATAGTGGTAGAATAAAAAGAAGAGATGTCCCTTTTGAGGGAGTTATATTTTTCTAGAAGTTTGACTCAAGGATTGGTATCCCTTTTTGTTTTTAGACATTTAAGTCATGGCCAAGACTATAGAGGAAGATTAGGTTCTTGTTTAGAAGACAAGAATGTGGCACACAAAGATTTACTGTGGAAGAGGTGGTTTTCGAGTGATGAATGACCATGGGATTCCATCTTGAAGAAGACGAAAAGTGTCCATGAGAATCATGCTATGAGTAGATGTTAGGATAAATTATATTATCCTATTATTTAATTATGCATAGGATTATTATTTAATTAATTTTAAATGGGTATATGGTTAATCAACCATATTTGTTTGTATTCAGATTGTTATATTGTTTTAAACAATATATTTGTCTTTATGTAATTTTGCTTCCCGGATGTTATTGGAAGCTTGTGAATTCTGGTTTTTGGTTGCACCTGTGCAACTCATTTTCTCGGATGTATTTGGCTATGCAATATCTATAAATATTGCAGCCCATCCTCTGTAATGTTTTACTAATTGAGATCAATAAAATCTACACAGGCTTCCGTCCCTGTTTCTCAATCAACATTTGGTACCATAGCGAAATTCTAGCCCTGTGAAGGTGTGGAAGAGAGAGCAGCAGAGAGAGAGGAGATTGGAGACGTGTTTGCAGCATTTGAGAGCCTGTGCAGCTTCGTGCAAACTCCCAGCCCCATCCCTGCCTCCCCCACATCCGCCTGTTCCTTCCAGGTACTTGGAAGGCAAAAAAAATTTTGCACTGGTGCACTCAGCACCAAGCAAAAATTGCTATAGGTATTATTAAAAAAAAAAAATTCCCAATAAGGGTTTTGTTTTACTGTATTTGGAGTTTGTTTTGCTTGTTTTGGAGGTCTTTCTGTGCACCTGCAGTGAACACACAGAGCAAAGAAAATAAAAAAAAAGAAGGAGGCGCCCTGCACAAAAAAATATACAGTGGAAGAGGAAGAATAAGCAGCCAGGGAAGGAAGAACAGCAAAAATCCAGCCTGTATAGTGCGTGGCATGATAAAAAAACGCGGCCACAAGGTAAAAAAAATGTTTTTTTGGAGCTAAAAAACCCCATTCTCCTCTCGCCCGCGCCCTTTGCTGTCCCCCACGGCCTGCATAAGAAAAAACGTTGTTTTTGGAGCAAAAAACGCACTTTTCTCTCTTGCCCGCGCCATTCTTTATCTTCTAGCGACCTGCACAAGCAATAAACAATCAAAAACGCGGCCCAAGCAAATAACAGTAATTAAAAACGCACCCAAAGCTAAAATCCGTGCCATTTCTGTCTCCCACGGCTTGTCCAAAGGCAGACATCAGCAAAAACGCCCCCAGCAATTAAAAAACGCGCCCAAGCAAGCAAACAGCAAGCAAACACAATAAAAAATGCGGCCAGGGCAATAAGAAACAGTGGCAAAGGTTAGAAACGCACCCAGGAAGAAAATACAGCGCCCAAATACAAAAAACGCGGCCTGTACTTGCATTACAGTGCGTCCAAAGGAGAAAAACGTGGCCAGGCATTCAAACACGCGGCCAAGGAAAAAATACAGCAAAAAATACTTGCAAATCAATGCATGGAAAGGAGAAAATGCGGCCTGAGCAAAGAAATAAAGCCTCAGATCCGTTTTTTGGGCAAATACAACCCTAAAAACGCCCCTTCACCAGCATGCGCCACGTGGCATTCATTTTTCAAGAGGTAAGTCAATTTATTTGACAATAAATACAAATTTCTTCCTTTCATAGTCCAAGCGCCCCAAGTGGCCAAGTTGGTTAGTGCATGTGCCTTAGAAGTGAGAGGTTTGAGGATCAAATCCCACCAAAAACACTCAAAAACTCTCCTTTTGCATCTGGCAGATTTTTTGGCAAAACTGCTAAATTTAGCAAGTTTTTTTGAATTTAGTTACAGCTAACTAAATTTAGCGGAGGAATCCCTAACTTAGGGTAAAAAAAAAATTCTCCTATTTGGTTTTTTTTCTCATTCCAGACATTTTTTGCAAAAGGAGACCCACCTAAAAATTGCATTTTCAGCTATTTTTTTGCAATTTTTAGCATTTAGGGTTCAGGAGGTCACCAGGACCCCGAAACTGAAATTTTTTTGCCTGTCATTCAAATTGTATTGTATATTGTATTAATTTGCAGGTTGCCATAGTCAACTGCAAAACTTTGTAACTGCTCAGAAACTGGCAGAATTGTAATAAAAAAAAGTAAAATTGGTTCTGTAACACTCACGAGATCCTAGATCTCATTCGCAGCGTTCGATATATACAGTGCCTCTGGGAAGTGCTTACGGGTAAAGCCGTCGCGACTATTACTGCACTTAACGCCTAATATAGCTGCAACAACGTCATCTGGGCATCGTCCCTATAAACCGACGGGGAGTAATAAGGTCACAGTGCACACACTATGAGCCATCCCATCCGTCTGTGAACGATTGCGAGACATAAATCCGGACTGAGAAATTATCCGAGTATATAGCGAAGTTACGCGCGCGTATGAGGATATTTCTTTGAGCCGGTGTCAATAATCACACAGACCCCATCAGTACTGTCTTGGTACCACGTATCGAATTCTTTCACGTACGTTAACGCCTCTTTCACGTACCGCCGGGTATATAGAAAGGGCGAGCTTCTTCCACGTACCGACGGGTATATCGGAAGGGCGCGTATATAGAAAGGTTCGGTATATCGGACTGACGGTATATAGATTGGGAGACCTTATACCTGGAGTCATAAGAGCCAAACCCTGTCAGTGATCTCTGCAAAATGGGCACCAATGCACCCAAATTTTTTCTTCCGGATTCACAATTGCTCAGAGGAAGCAACTATGCTGCTTGGAAGACAAAAATCAAGACACAACTTGAGTTTGAAGAAATCTGGCCTGTTGTGACTGGTACTCTAACCAGATCACCAACGGATGCAACACAACAACGACAATTTGATAGAGCAGATCAGAAATCAAAGCTCATCATCTTGTTTGGAGTATCCGACAATGTGCAAGTCCACATTCGAGATGCCACATCAGCAAAAGAAGCTTGGGATAAACTGAGCACAATATATGAGGCCAAGAACAAGAATGTCATACTCAATTTGCAGAGTCAGTTACATACATTGAAATTCAAACAGAATGAGAAAATTGAAGCCTTCCTAAGAAGAGTTGCAGAGTTGAGGGCTTCACTTCTAGCCCTAGGAGAAGAGGTCAAAGATGAGTCTCTCGTTCCCATTGTTCTGAGAGCTCTCCCTTCTTCTTACCGAATTTTTGTCACAACTCTAAACTTGTCAAATACGACAATTAGTTTTGACAAGTTAGTAAACCTACTGCAACAAGAGGAAGCAATGCACAACAAGGATGATGAAGAGGAGTAGGCACTGTCTTCACATCAAAAATGGAAAGGAAAAGGTAAAGGTAAACCTAAATCCTTTCAGAAGTCCCCACATCAGAATCAGTATCATGGGGACAATCAACAGAAGAAGCGATGTCCAATTTGCAAAAGAGGACATGACTTGCAAGAATGTTGGTTTAACACATATAAGAAAGGTTCATCAAGCAATGCTGGACCTCAACAACAACAAACTTACAAGGGACATTTAAACAATTATCACGGGTAGAAAAAGGGGAACTGGAAAAGAAGACCCCACCAGCAAGGTAATATTGCTGAGCAACAAGACAATGAAGACTTCTTGTTCACTGCTCGATCAAGTGAACCATCCACGTCATCTAGTGACGTCTGGTATGTTGATTCGGGAGCCACTCGACACATGACCGGCCACAGAGAATGGTTTATTTCAATGAGGGACACGCCATCAAAAAATCATGTTTCATTGGGAGATGATTCTTCATATACAGTTCAGGGGATTGGAAACATTTCTCTACCCCTTGGTTCACGCAAATGCAGACTATCAGATGTTCTATATGTCCCTGGGTTGACAAAGAATCTTCTTTCGGTCAGTCAACTCCTAGATCACAACCTGAAAATTGACTTTGATAGTCAATCCGGCAAGAAAATGTGTCTGATTCGAGATAAATCCAGAGGCTCGAAAATAATTGCAAAAGCCTCAAATGTGGGACGAATGTTTCAACTTGATTTCATTCACAAAAATGATCAAGCACTCGTGGCTAAAAACTCCACCTCAGCTCAGTTGTGGCATTGGAGATTTGGTCATGTAAGTTTCAAATATCTCGACACACTTCGCCGGTGTAATATGGTACATGGGCTACCATCTCTTCAGAAGGATACAGACAAGTGTCCTCATTGCTTAGCAGGGAAACAACACAGATTTTCATTCCAAACAAGTACTTTTCGAGCTCATGGTAAACTTGACCTGGTTCATACCGATCTGTGCGGTCCAATGCAGCCAAGTCATTCAGGGTTCCAATACTTCATGCTCTGTGTTGATGACTATTCACGAAAAATGTGGATTTTTTGTCTTCGCAAGAAAAGTGAAGCCTTTGAAACGTTCAAAAAGTTCAAAGTGGCAGTTGAGAAAGAAACTCGTCGTCACATCAGAACTCTCCACTCAGATCGAGGGGGGGAATTCACCAGTGATGAGTTCAGAGACTATCTACAAACTCACGGGATTCGTCGACAAATGCCTCCTCCACACACACCGCAGCAAAATGGTGTTGTCGAGAGAAGAAATCGTACTATCATGGAAATGGTGTGATGCATGATCGATGATTCCGAACTTGCAAAGACATTTTGGGCAGAAGCAGCAAAAACAACAGTGTATTTGTTAAACAGAGCGCCCACAACTGCTCTTGATGGAATTACACCACAAGAAGCATGGTAAAAAAGGAAACCATCCATTGCACACCTCAGAGTATTCAGGTGTAAAGCCAGCATGCACATACCCAAACAGAACAGAAAGAAATTGGACATGAAGTCACAAAATCTCATCTTCATTGGATATAGTGAAGAGACTCTTGGGTACAAACTGATGGATCCTAAGACCAGAAAAGTCTACACAAGCAGAGATGTTGAGTTTTTTGAGAAGAAGGAAGCAGAGACTCCTCCTCTAGACTCACAAGATGTATATTTTTCACCAGTTATAAAAACTGAAGCAAATGTTCCCTCAGAAGATGAAAGTGATGATGGGGATGATGGTGTTGATCAGATAGAACCACAACCCATGGGAACAACTCAATGTATGCCTAAATGGTGTACAAGCACATTACGAGATGCAAGACTGGATGCTCCACCAGATACATCCACCCCTGGACCACGGACTCGCAGTAAAACAAGAGAAGAAGTTAACTTTGCTTTGATGAGTAGAGTCATTGAATCAGACGAGCCCTCTACAGTCCAAGAAGCCCTACAGTCAAAAGCTTGGAAATATGCCATGGATTCTGAATATGAATCAGTGATAAAGAATAACACTTGGCAGCTTGTCGATCTTCCACCAGGGAAGAAACCCATTGGATGCAAATGGATATTCAAAACTAAGTACAAAGCAGATGGGACAGTGGACAAGTGTAAAGCAAGACTTGTAGCAAAGGGGTACGCACAGAAAGAAGGCATTGACTATGAGGAGACATTTTCTCCCACAGCTAAGATCAAAATGATCAGGATGATCTTTGCTCTAGCTGCTCAGTTTGGATGGAAAGTTCACCAAATGGACGTAAAAAGTGCCTTCCTGAATGGAGATTTGCAAGAAGAAGTCTACATGACTCAACCTGAGGGATATGTTGTACCTGGTCAAGAAGAAAAGGTATGCAGACTCAGGAAATCTCTGTATGGCCTCAAACAGGCACCTCGGGCATGGTACATCAAGATTGATGAGCATCTCGTACAACATGGATTCGTCAGAAATCCATATGATCCCAATCTCTACCTCAAAAAGCAAGGGGGGGAGATGGTGATTGTTGTAGTTTATGTCGATGATCTAGTCATCACTGGCAGTTCAGTGAAGATGATTGATGAAACAAAGAAAGATCTTAAGCGATCATTCGACATGACAAATCTCGGTCTTATGCACTACTGTCTTGGACTAGAAGTATGGAAGAAAGAGAATCACATCTTTGTTTCTCAGATGAAATATACCAAGACAACGCTCGAGAAGTTTAGGATGATGGATTGCACATCAATTGCTACACCTATGGAGAACATATTACAGTTATCTCGTTCAGATCCATCTCCTGAGGTAAGTGCCACTCTCTATTGGTAGCTGATTGGGAGTCTCATTTACCTAACCTACACTAGACCAGATATCAGCTTTGCAGTGAGCTATCTATCCAGGTTCATGCAGGAACCCAAAATTTTTCATTGGAAAGCAGCAAAGCGCATTTTGAGATATCTCAAAGGATCAGTAGATCTTGGTCTAGAATACAAGAAGAACGAAAACTTCTTCTTGACTGGATATTCGGATTCAGATCATGCAGGTAACATTGATGATAGAAAATCCACTTCTGGATTTGTATTCTTTATGGGATCTGGACCAATATCATGGGGAAGTAAGAAACAACACTTTGTTTCTCGCTCTTCCACAGAAGCCGAGTATCGTTCTGCAGGAGAAGCTGTCTGTGAAGCGATTTGGCTACGTCGCATACTGGAAGGACTTGGAATAACACAGGACAAACCGACTACCATGTATGTTGACAACGAAGGTGTTCTCAAACTTATTCGCAATCCAGTTTTTCACGAGAGAACAAAGCACATTGAAGTTCAGGTTCATTTCATACGCGAACATGTATTGAAGCACAACATCCAGCTTCATTTTTGTCCAATGGCTGAACAACGAGCAGATATTTTCACAAAGTCACTTGCACGTGACAAGTTCGATTTGTTCAAAGCATTTCTCTCCTCATCTCTTTAGACAATGCACAATTAAGGGGGGAATGTTAGGATAAATTATATTATCCTATTATTTAATTATGCATAGGATTATTATTTAATTAATTTTAAATGGTTATATGGTTAATCAACCATATTTGTTTGTATTAAGATTGTTATATTGTTTTAAACAATATATTTGTCTTTATGTAATTTTGCTTCCCGGATGTCATTGGAGCTTGTGAATTCTGGTTTTTGGTTGCACCTGTGCAACTCATTTTCTTGGATGTATTTGGCTGTGCAATATCTATAAATATTACAGCCCATCCTCTGTAATGTTTTACTGATTGAGATCAATAAAATCTACATAGGCTTCCGTCCCTGTTTCTCAATCAACAGTAGAGTCGTGGTACTCATATTGAAGACAAGGCTAAAAGGTGACGAGTAATCACATGATTCTTGTTTAGTCATGGATCCTCAAAATGGGTAATATGGAAGGTGAAAAACACTCAAGGGACGAGCGATCGACTGATAGAAGGTGATATAGGACTTGATATCAACAATAGAATGGTTGAAGATGCAAGGCATTAAGAGGCTCAGGTTCGGGTTTACCTTCGAGTGAAGACAAACGATAAGGACCTGATGCATAGGCATGGGTAAATATATAGGGTCTAAGCCAATTATGAGCAAATTAACCCATTTACTTTTCTCCTCTTTAGTTACATGTTGATTTTCCTTCAAGACAAGGTCACGGACTTGAAAGGTTCATTCATGAACACATTTGTCATAGGCACCTTTGATACATTTTTGGTAGATTTGGAGATGGTCAAGAGCATTGAGATGAAGCTCATCTAATAATTCAAGTTGCACCAAACGATCCTGGTGAAATTCATTATCATTGAGCATGTCTTGTAGTGAGATATAGAGAGATGGAATCTGGACTTCAAGAGGTAAGACAGCCTCAATATCATAGACCAGAGAAAAGGGGGTGGCAGCAGTCGAAGTACGAATACTAGTGCGATAAGCCCACAAGGTGAAAGGAATGTGCGTATGCCAATCTTTCCCAGTATTGTTGACCACCTTCATAAGAATTTTGTTCAAGGTTTTATTGGTTGATTCGGCTTGACCATTGGTTTGCGGGTAATAAGGTGACGAGAAACTGAGTTGGATGTCAAAAGCGTCACATAGTTTCAGTAGGGTTTTTTTTTTATTATTTTCCGTTATCAGTGATAATGTGGTGAGGGACACCAAAGCGACAAATGATGTGATGATTGATGAATTCACATATCTTCTCAGATTTTTTAGAAATGAAGGGAATGGCTTCTACCCATTTACTGTAGTATTCAGTAGAGGTTATGATACATTGGTGGCGTTGTGAAGAATGGGGGTTGATCTCACCGACAAGATCCAAACCCCATTGAGAGAAAGGCCAAAGGTCTCGTGCAACCTGTAAGGCATGACTAGGTGTGTGATGAAGATTAGCATGTTGTTGCCATTTTACACAATGCTTGACATAATGACAATAGTCATCGTTTAAGGTTGGCCAATAATAGCCTAGGCGAAGAATGCACTTTGCGACGGCTAAACCACTAAAGTGACCTCTACAAATTCCATCATGAACTTCCTTAATGGTGTAGGGAATTTCAGAACTAGTAAGGCATCATAAGAGAATGCCATCGAAGCCGCACTTGTAAATAATACCAACCATGAGCACATAATGGGAGACACTTTTGAGAAAGACAGGTTGTCCATTATGAGTGAGATCAGCAGGTAGAATGGAAAGGGAAAGATAGTCTGCATATTGCTTATACCAAAGGTCATGTGGGTCAGGGGCAACAGTTCCAATGGAGTAAACTTCACGAGGTAAATAAGAGGGGGATTGTAGCCTTTGTATAGTGACAAATATTTTAGAGTCAGCGGGTGAAGTAGGTATTTGATAAGCCAAGTAGGCCATGGTATCCACAAATTTATTGGTAGAATGTGGGGTGGTTTGAAGCGCGTAACGGTCAAAGGTGGTCAAAAGTATGTCTACATGATGCTTATACTTTTTAATTATCTCATTATGGCACTGGTATATACCATTGACTTGGTTTATGACCAACTGAGAATCACTGAAGATGTTGATTGATTTAACATCTAAGGCATAAGCATCCTGGAGACCCAATACGAGTGCTTCGTATTCAGCAATATTGTTTGTACATTAAAAAACGAGTTTGAAAGTGTTAGCATATGGATTTGCACGCATGCAAATGACATGCAACAGTGTGGGAACGAAGTCCCTCCTCAATGAAGGTGAGGCTACCTTTATTGAAAACCAAAACTGTATTTACATCTGTACATTCAAAATTGTATGTGGGGGGGGTTTTGGAACATCAATGGAAGAAAAGTGAATGAAGGAAATGGAATGAAATGAAAGAAAGGAGTGGAATGGAATGGACTGAAAGAACATGCAAGAGTTAGGTAAAAACAGAGCCTAATATTGCATGAAGAGAAAAGATGAATAACCAACACAAATAAAATGGAGTTTGAGTTAGCCAAACAAGAACATGCAAAAGGGAACACACATGAGCAAGTAGATAGTCAGAGCTTGATCACTGTGAACTAGAACAACTGATTGCTAATGTTGACAATAAGATCAAAGATAATATTTGCATGCAAGATTCAAACACCTAACATCTAATGAACATAAGAACACCAAATGTTACAAGAGACAATAAATGAGACACAAAGTTCTTATTCTATTAACTCCGAAATGTTTTTCAGAAAGAACACAAAGTTTCTTCTTGAAACAAAGCTTGCACAAAAGTATCTTCTTCTCCTCTCTCAAAGTCACCCTTACAAATGAGCCCCTCACTTCCTTTTATAACCCAAAAGTTGGTTACAAAGTAGTTAGGGTTTTAAATGCACATTAAATAGGGCACTTGAGTGACTTTGACTTTTTTCAACCAACTTTATTAAATACAACCCAAAAATAGAAATCACTTAAAATATCCAATGTTCCCCAAAAAAACAACACCTTTAAAAATATACAATAATAACCAGTGCCTTATCCATTGAAACGGGGTCCGCCTATCTCAAACGTATGAGAAATGGACTCTTCCAATTCGCTAGATATCAAGAAATCAACTTCCCACACCGCCGGTGAAATTAGGATCTGCTGCTTTTGATAATTGAAAGGATCTAAACCTTCCCAAAGTTTCAAACATCTTTTCCTCTTCTGGAGGTTCACTTGACCGAAGAATAGCTTCACAAAATACCTGCAATTCAAGAATTCTACTTGGCATATCATTAAAATTAACAATTTTAGACTGAACATCCTCAAACAAGTTCTTCAATTTGATACACCGTTCCATGGAAACCGCCGAAAAATTGTTGGCAGGAGTGTACATGTCCTTGAACAATCGTGAGAATTGTTCTTCTATCTGCTCCGATGAACACCTTTGATTATGCTCATTCACTAGGTTGCAAGGAATTTCAGCTATGAAATCCTGGATTGAGGAAAGTGAAGCGAAAACTTCATTGCACATGTTATCATAATGGATCATAGAATCCACAAGAAGCGTCTTTCTCGATTTGAGATGTAGACACCAGAGGAAACGTGTCCCTCGATGTTCAAATTTGAGAATCCCTTCAATAGCCAACACTGAAGACTCCATACTTGTTATCTCCTGTAGACTGGGCAATATCTCATCCAAATTTGCTATCGTAGAAACAAAAGTTTCTTTGAAAGAAAGAATTGGATCTAGATATACACTGATATCTTCATGAAGCTTAACTGCAGTCTTGATCGCTCCTTGGCCAAAAACGAGAATCTCCGAAAGCCAAGTTTTAGTGACATGGCCCAACGTGTTTATTTCCTTTGACAAATTAAGAGTCTCTTCATCTGGGGCAGCCACCGCATCAGGTACTGGGAAGGTGGATGATATGGGATTTATCAAATGCTGAACATACTCCACCAATTGACTCTTTTCAGCCTTGAGCTGAGAATTTTGGGACTTGTATTTTTCCAATCTTTTTAGCACGATATCAATTGAATCTCGAGCCATCGCCATGTCACTTTCCAACGTGGATCTCCCAAGTCCTAGTCTGGAAACTTCATAGTCGGCTGGCGTCATAGCATTACGTTCTTTATCCACTCGTGGAATGGCAAGGTCTGCAAACTTGTTTCCATCATTATCCACCATTATTCGAGAAAGTACCTTGGGCTTCTTAGGAATAGCGTCATTCGACAGTTTGAAAAGGGCATCAAAATCAATGTCGATTGGCTTGACAACTCTCTTCCTTTTCTTCACTTCTGAATCAACCCAAGAAGGAGTTTCGTTTACTATCTCGGCATATAGAATCCTGGAGCTTGAATCAATATCCTCATCATCCCTGACATCATGAGATCCTTCTTGAATCCTATCAATGGCCTCAATTGGAGGAGACACAACCTCAATGTCCAATTCTTGATCGTTCGGGAGATTTTGGGAAATCTCTTCATGAACTACGTGCTCCGAAGTATTTGATATTTGAATTACTTGTACTTGAGTGGGTGTTTGTTCGAAGCATGGCTGAGGATCATTTGCTACCAGCGTATGAGTGCTATTAATGATGTGAGTGGAAGAATCTCTACTCGAGGTAGAAAATCCAGACACACGCTCCTTTCCTTCTTCAGGGTTTGGATCTCTGGTTCTCTCTCTTCGTGACACGTTGTTCGGCGAAGTAGATTTCGGCAACCATTCTTTTCTTGTATGTCGTGTATGGTTGGATGGTAACGAAGTTGATCGAGAAGAAACCTTGGTCGAATGGAGGTGTCCTGATATAGGCAATTTTTGTGATTCTGAAACGGGATTCTGAATTGCTTGAAATTTGGCAAGTTCCTTATCATACCAAGATATGCTTCTTTCGATAATTGGTTGGTTCTTGCCATCGAGAGAAAATTCATCTCTTTTGGTCCAGTCGATTCGAGGCAACGGTGTGAAGGCAATGGCATCGTACGAGGGATCAACGACATCTTCATCATTGGTTATGAATGAATCGGGAGGACTCCGGATGTGGAAGGCCTTGATCTGAGCAAGTGTTAGGCGAGAGTACTCCCGTCTCCTTACTTCATGTTCATCCGAGCAAGCGGCCCAGAAATCCTCCATGGTAGGATTATGTTGATACTTTGTTCCCATAATCATTTGCATATAACCATTGATATCGAACTGGGCTCTCTTCACATATGGATGGATGGTTATGAGAGCAAACTCCTTTTCCATTAGTTGTGCACTGAATAAATTTGGGCATTGGTATTCCCCGATTTGGATCGGGAAATGAATTCCTGGGCGGTGCTTGTCACTAAGCAAGCAGTGAACTTGGAACAATTGTTGCGCCAGCTCCATTAACGCCCACTTATCACTGACGTACTTGGGAAGTTTCCACGGGGTCCCAGCAAAGCCACTCACACGGATGTAGGAAAAAGATGAAAATTGTATAAACCAGGTTCCCCATTGGGAAATGACACTCATGGCTTCTTTGGAAAACCTTTCCTCTGTATTTCGATTCAAGTTCCGGATTACGCGGAAGGTGAATGCGTCATTGACTCTTCTAAAATGGTGAGAACTATTTTTGAAGCTGAGCTGAGGGTAATAGTGAAAAACGTTGTTTGATGACCCCAGGATTCCTCTCGTTTCAAGTCCCAAAAATAACTTCCTTCGTGCTACTGCATAGGTCAGATATGAGGTCATGTAGAAGCACCCAGTCATTTAACTTCTATCAATTGCTTGTGAATGGTGTTGCTGATGATGGTGGCCCAGTCCACAAACTCCTTCTTGGCTAGGATGATACAGATAAACTGGTACATCCATGGGTGGAAGACCCTTGCAGAAGGCAAACCAAAAACTCGACTTAGGAGAGTGATCATGTCTCCAATCTCTTCCACGAACTCAACGCGGTACAGTTCTTTGGGGAGCCTGTCAATCCGAGGTCTCTTGGTCACCAGCCAATTGTTGTTAACCATTTTGCTCCATCTTAGGGGTTCTTCGTCCCAGAAATCTTGCGCAGACTGGCGAGTGATATCTGCATTCTCAGGAAAATCAGGTATCCCGAGCAACTCCTCAATGTGTTCAGGTGTGATTAAGAGGAAAGGCTCGCGGTTGTCTTTATAAATTCCTCGTCGCTCAGGGTCGTAATGCTCTGCACAAGCAATCACCAATTCCGGACACTGCACCGAGACAGGGAATGCTGCTGCTTGAGGTAGGCCACTGTGGTAAAGCCTATCAGAGAAAATGGTCTTGCCTTCAGTTTTCACTCGCTCGCAAAACTGTTGCACGTTTATATGACCCAGATTTGTATCGGTGATGTTGTCATACGCCGGCTTAATGGAGCTGGGAGGAATAATTCCTTGGAATTCATATTTCAGGGCAGATTTATTATATTTTTCCACTGGTTTCCTCGATCTCCCTGCAGATTTGGATCTTTCGGCCATTTATGAATTTAACAAAGCAGTGACACAGGCACGCCAGACAATGCAAACGGGGCCGGGTCTCAGTCTCCAACACCCCGTCAATGCAAGAAAAATATTTTCTGTTTTATTATTATTATTATTATTTAAAATAAAATAATAATAATAATAATTGTCTCGGATTACAAACTTTTAATATGTCAATAAAAACAAATCGAGACCAAGCTCGGATTCTAACTCTGACAATAACAATTAAAATCTCCCGATTTTAATATTTTGCGTGAATGGAGTTTCCTCTCTTCCCTGGCTAAGGCGTGGAAACTTTATTGTCGCAGCTGTTCCCTCGGTTTTTTGGCAGTGGATTCTGCAATCCGAGCTCCAATCAACAAGTTTCTCTGAACTTGGTAAAAGAATACTTTTTTTTTATTTTATTGTCTGATTGGATTTACATAATGGACAGGTATAAATTTTGCCTATCGCCCTTAGAGTTTCTCAAAGAGACCATTTACAAGTAACAAGGATGTAGTACACGGAACGGCCAAGCAGGTATTTTCAGAGTTGGCTTTCACATTCAATTCATTTCTAGGGGAAAAGAATAAATGAAATGCTGAACAGTATGAATCGTTTCATTCTGCGCCGTAATAACCTTCATCAGGTCTCCTGTTAACACTCTGTCACTTAATCGATTTTGATAAAAACGTTTTGAAGGAAAATCCCGAATTTGAGGATGTATTCGGTACTGAGCAGATAACAAAATAGTTGGTCGATCTGCTTGTTGGAAGTGACTTTCCAAAATGAAAAGGTGAGTCAACTCAACTAAACCTTTATCTCGTTCTTCTACTATAGCTGACTGTGGTCATTGTTGTAGGATGGCCTGTAGCTTTCAGGAGCAAGTTTCTTAAGCAGCGCGCACTGTTATTGAACAAGATGAATAACATTCAACATTCCCCAGACTGTGTGCGTCCTATCCCTGGGCGCGTGGGTTTTATGGTTGGGCGCGCACTGTTCACGTTTGCTCTTAAAACTTTGTCTTTGCTGTCTCTTCTGCGCACTGTGCACGTTTGGCTCTTCCTGCCCTTGCTGTCTCTTTCACGCACTGTTCACGTTTTCTCTTAAAACTTTGTCTTTAAAACAATGCGCATATATTTGCCTGGATTCTTCTTTCTTTTGCTGTGACTAATTTCTTTTGCTCACAATGGCGTGGGTTTCTCTTACATAATGTCAAACAAAATATTTTCTCTTCTGACTTTTTCCACCGGGTTTGATGGAGGAAGTTACGAGGATTAATTCGACTTCCTCTCATCCCGGGTAGTGGCTTAACTGCCAGGGGAAATGGGAAAAGTAACGGGCAATTGCCAACGGGAATGGTCCAATTTCCCCATGTGGGAAATTGGGGAATTTTATGCCCGTTTGCCAATCCATGATTTGGCAATTGGCAAAGGAAAACCCGCGTCCGGGGAATTTGAAGGAAATTGCCAGGAAAGTGGAAATCCGGGTTTGGGATGCCAACCCGGCAGTTGGAAACAAAAGCTAACTTCCCCGGCACCAAAACTTGTCGGATGAATCTTAATTTATATTTATTTAATTAAATACTCCTTAAGTGATTAATTTAATCAAACAAGGAGCAATTAATTAATTAAATATTAATTAATTATTTTAATGTATTTTAATGCGTTTTATAGCCTGGCGGGAAGAGTTCTTGCCCGAAAATCACGAAACGAAGACCGAAACGATCACAAAAATAAGACGATCGCAAGGAGTCCAATGAACCATGCAAAGTAATACTTTTCAAAATTTTCTCATTTTTAATTATTTAATTGTCTTTTTGACAATTTTGCGCAGTCAAAATTGGCTGATAACAGCTGGCTCTGATTGGGGACAAGGACTTTATGGACGCAGCAACGGACCCAGACCAAAATAGTCATGAACATGATCACAGAAAGATGGGGCACAAAAATGGGGCGACACGAGAGAGGAGACCGAAAAACAGGAACAAACAAACCAAAATCCTAAATACCTATGTACATACAGGGAACAACCTGTTTCAATTCTGGTAATATTTGAGATACTGCCCACTGTAGGGCAAAGGCAAATGAGTTCCATCAGGATACGCCAAGTAGTAAGTACTATCTCCACAAAAGTGTCTTATTTGAACGGTCCCAACCACAGTGAGTCAAACTTCCCATGCTTTCCCTTCGGCTCACGTCTTTTATCCCAGAGAAGAACTAAATCATTGATTTGAAACTGTCTCTCTTTAGTTTTCCTGTCAAACAACTTCTTTAACTTGGATTGATGTTCCTTGATCCTGTTGGCCACTTGACTTCTTTGTTCCTCAAGCTTGGTTAGAAACATGAATCTTTTATCTAATGCATTGGTGAAGCATTCATCATCAACTGCTTGAGCTAATTTTAACGCTGGTAACTCCAATGTGACAGGAATTTGAGCATCAGTTCCATACAGAAGTTGAAATGGAGACATCCCGATTGCCCTTTTGGGAGTTATGCGGTCAGCCCACAATGCATCGTATAACTTTTTGTGCCAAGATCTTTGATTTTCTTCGACTAACTTGCGCACAATGGTAATGAGGTTTTTGTTGCTGGATTCAGCTTGACCGTTTCCCTGCGGGTAGTAATCTGATGAATGAGACAAAGATATCCCATATCCATAACAAAAACCTATCATCTCTGCAGAAGAAAAATTTGAGGCATTTTCAGTCACAATCTTGTGAGGAATTCCATAACGAACCAATATGTTTTCTTTGATTAAATCACAAATTACTGCAGTAGATGTTTGTTTCACCGGTATAGCTTCTACCCATTTTGTAAAGTAATCAGTGGTAGTGAGTACGTGGGTATGACCAGCGCTGGAATTAGGGTTCAAACCCCGATGAAATCTAAACCCCATTGTTGAAAGGGTTCTTCAAATGACAACTGGCTTCAAAGGCAGTGCCCGCCAACTTCGGTCTTCCGACAATTGTTTGACAGGCTTCACATTTGGTCACACCCATTTCTGAGCATCAGAAAACATAGTGGGCCAGTAATAATGTGCTCTCAGAATTTATTGGGCCGCTGACTGGGGCTAGAAAAATGACCCGCCGCAAGCATGATTGTGGAAGGTTCCAGCAACCTAGGCTGTTGTTCTTTATCAACACATCTAGGAACATGCCATCAATTCCTTTCTTGAACAACGTGTTATCCCAAATGACGTATCTGGCAGCTCTTAGTTTGATTGCATCGTTTCTCTTTAAGCTGTCAGATTTCTGGACACTCACCGTATGTGAGGAAATAGGCAATATCATAATACCATTCATCTGTGGTACTGACAAAAACTACCAATGGTAAATTTTCCTTCAAACTAGTTCTTCTTCAGAGTTAACTCGTGGTTCATTCTCTGCAATGAGTTGGCAGAGTCCTCTCCCTCGAACCAACTTGGTAGGCTTGATGTCCAGATCATATTCTTGTATCTTGGAGACCCAATTACCTCTTTTAGATCCCGGTTCCTGTTGTGTCAACATTGATTTCACCACGGTATCCGGAACTAAGACTTTGGTGTGAGAATTCAACACGTAATACCTGAAGTGTTTTAGGGCTCTTACTACCGCGTACGCATGTCTCTCAAGAGGAGTGTAATTAAGTTCATGTTTCTTGAATCCCGAACTCATGAATGCGATAGGAGATTCAATCCCCTCTTGATTGTGCTGAGTCAAAATGGCAGAGATTGTGTGTGGCGAAGCATAACAATAAATTATAAAAATCCTTCTTAAAATCGGGACACACCAATGTAGGAGCTTTTGCAATAGCACCCTTGATTTGCTCAAACGCCTCTCTACCTTCCTTTGACCATTTGAAAGATTCTTTTCCTTTCATCATATCAGTGATTTCTTTAGTCAACTCGGCGAAATCTGGCACGAACCTTCTCAAAAAATTCACCTTTCCAAAGAAAGAGTGGACTCCAGGGTTTACTTGTAGGCAAGGAAAGATTCTTTATAGCTTGAACGCTGTTCAGGATCGATCTTAGTTCCTTCCTTAGAAACAATATGACCTAGGAGTTACCTTCCGTAACTCCAAACACAGATTTTTTTGGATTCAGAGAAATCTTATGAAGTTTACACCTTTGCAAAATTTTCTCTAAATCTCTTAAGTGATCTCCTCGCTTCTTTGAAAACACTGTCAAGTCATCTAGGTATATCACACTGATCTTGTCCTTATAATTTGCAAACGCCATAGACATGGCCCTTTGAAACGTTGCACCAGCATTGATCAACCGAAGGCATTCTTCTATATGCGAACGTACCCCAGGGGGTAGTGAATGCAGTTTATGTTGATCTTCTCTAGCCACCTCAATCTGATTATAGCCAGAGAAGCCATCTAGCATAGATAGCATTTCCGATCCAGTTACGCTGCAGAATATGGTCCATGAACTGGCAGTGGGTAGTTATCCTTCAAGGACGCCTGATAAGATTGCGGCAATCCACGCAAATCCTAATTTCTCATTTTCTTGCGAAACTGGTACAATCTTAGCTATCCAGGTTGAATGTCGAATAGGAAAAACTATTGTGCATTCTAGCATTCTTTTGAGAAAACGTGGCCCCTCACCCCCGCCCCTTCCTTTTTCCCCCTCCTCCTCTGGTGGCAGCAGTCGAAGTACGAATACTAGTGCGAAAGCCCCACAGGTGACCTGAAGGAATGTGCGTATGCCCAATCTTTCCCAGTATTGTTGACCACCATTCATTAAGGAATTTTGTTCAGGTTTTATTGGTTGATTTCGGCCCTTGACCATGGTTGCGGGGTGGGGTAATAGTGGTGACGAGAAACTGAGTGGATGTCAAAAAGCGTCACATAGTTTCAGTAGGCGTTTTTTTTTTATATCCGTTATCAGTGGATAATGTGGTGAGGGACACCAAAGCGACAAATGATGTGATGATTGAGAATCACAATCTTCTCAGCTTTTTAGAATGAAGGGAATGGCTTCTACCCATCTACTGTAGTATTCGAGAGGTTGATTCATTGAGTGGCGTTGTGTGAAGAATGGGGGGTTGATTCACGACAAATCCCACACCCATTGAGAGAAAAGGCCAAAGGTCTGTGCAAAATGTAAGGCATGACTAGGTGTGTGATGAAAGATTAGCCATGTTGTTGTTGCCATTTTCCCACGATGCTTGCATAATGACAAATAGTCATCGTTTAAGGTTGGCCAATAATAGCCATAGCGAGAAAGAAAGATGCCTTTGCAGACGGCTAAGCCCACTAAAGTGAACCTCTACAAATTCATCATGAACTCCTTAAGGGTGTTAGGGGAATTCAGACTAAGTTTAAGGGGCATCTAAGAGAAGGCACGAAAAAAGCCGCACTTGAAATAATACAACCCATGGCACATAAGGGGGACACTTTTTTTGAGAAAAGACAGGATTTTGTCAATTATGAGTGAGATCAGCCAAGCAGGTGGTAGAATGGAAAGGGAAAGATAGTCTGCATATGGCTTTTATACCAAAGGTCAATGTGTCGGTTCAGGGGCAACAGGTCAAATGGAGAAAATTCACGATGGGGTTAAAATAAGAGGGGGATTGTAGCCTTGTATAGTGACAAATATTTTAAGTCACGGGTGAAGTAGTATTTGATAAGCCAAGTAGGCCATGGTATCCACAAATTTATTGGTTAGAATGTGGGGTGGTTGAAGCGCGTAACGGTTCAAAGGTGGTTCAAACGTATGTCTACCATGATGCTTATACTTTTGAATTATCTCATTATGGCAATGGGTGGGTATCTACCATTGACTGGTTATGCCCAACTGCGGAATCACTTGAAGATGTGATTGATTTAAACATTAAGGCAGAGCATCCGGAGACCCAATACGAGTGTTTAGTATTCAGCCCATATTGTTGTACATTACCAAACGAGTTGAAGTGTAGCATATGGATTTGCACGCATGCAAATGACATGCAACAGTGTGGAACGAAGTCCCTCCTCAATGAAGGTGAGGCTGCCTTTATTGAAAACCAAAACTGTATTTACATCTGTACATTCAAAATTGTATGTGGGGGGGGTTTTGGAACATCAATGGAAGAAAAGTGAATGAAGGAAATGGAATGAAATGAAAGAAAGGAGTGGAATGGAATGGACTGAAAGAACATGCAAGAGTTAGTAAAAACAGAGCCTAATATTGCATGAAGAGAAAAGATGAATAACCAACACAAATAAAACTGGAGTTTGAGTTAGCCAAACAAGAACATGCAAAAGGGAACACACATGAGCAAGTAGATAGTCAGAGCTTGATCACTGTGAACTAGAACAACTGATTGCTAATGTTGACAATAAGATCAAAGATAATATTTGCATGCAAGATTCAAACACCTAACATCTAATGAACATAAGAACACCAAATGTTACAAGAGACAATAAATGAGACACAAAGTTCTTATTCTATTAACTCCGAAATGTTTTTCACAAAGAACACAAAGTTTCTTCTTGAAACAAAGCTTGCACAAAAGTATCTTCTTCTCCTCTCTCAAAGACACCCTTACAAATGAGCCCCTCACTTCCTTTTATAACCCAAAAGTTGGTTATAAAGTAGTTAGGGTTTTAAATGCACATTAAATAGGGCACTTGAGTGACTTTGACTTTTTTTCAACCAACTTTATTAAATACAACCCAAAAATAGAAATCACTTAAAATATCCAATGTTCCCCAAAAAAACAACACCTTTAAAAATATACAATAATAACCAGTGCCTTATCCATTGAAACGGGGTCCGCCTATCTCAAACGTATGAGAAATGGACTCTCCCAATTCGCTAGATATCAAGAAATCAACTTCCCACACCGCCGGTGAAATTAGGATCTACTGCTTTTGATAATTGAAAGGATCTAAACCTTCCCAAAGTTTCAAACATCTTTTCCTCTTCTAGGAGGTTCACTTGACCGAAAGAATAGCTTCACAAAATACCTACAATTCAAGAATTCTACTTGGCATATCATTAAAATTAACAATTTTAGACTGAACATCCTCAAACAAGTTCTTCAATTTGATACACCGTTCCATGGAAACCGCCGAAAAATTGTTGGCATGAGTGTACATGTCCTTGAACAATCGTGAGAATCGTTCTTCTATCTGCTCCGATGAACACCTTTGATTATGCTCATTCACTAGGTTGCAAGGAATTTCAGCTATGAAATCCTGGATTGAGGAAAGTGAAGCGAAAACTTCATTGCACATGTTGTCATAATGGATCATAGAATCCACAAGAAGCGTCTTTTCTCGATTTGAGATGTAGACACCAGAGGAAACGTGCCCCTTGATGTTCAAACTCGAAAATCCCTTCAATAGCCAACACTGAAGACTCCATACTTGTCATCTCCTGCAGACTGGGCAATATCTCATCCAAATTTGCTATCGTAGAAACAAAAGTTTCTTTGAAAGAAAGAATTGGATCTAGATATACACTGATATTTTCCATGAAGCTTAACTGCAGTCTTGATCGCTCCTTGGCCCAAAACAAGAATCTTCGAAAGCCAAGTTTTAGTGACATGGCCCAACGTGTTTATTTCCTTTGACAAATTAAGAGTCTCTTCATCTGGGGCAGCCACCGCATCAGGTACTGGGAAGGTGGATGATATGGGATTTATCAAATGCTGAACATACTCCACCAATTGACTCTTTTCAGCCTTGAGCCGGAGAATTTTGGGACTTGTATTTCTCCAATCTTCTTAGCACGATATCAATTGAATCTCGAGCCATCGCCATGTCACTTTCCAACGTGGATCTCCCAAGTCCTAGTCTGGAAACTTTCATAGTCGGCTGGCGTCATAGCATTACGTTCTTTATCCACTCGTGGAAATGGCAAGGTCTGCAAACTTGTTTCCATCATTATCCACCATTATTCGAGAAAGTACCTTGGGCTTCTTAGGAATAGCGTCATTCGACAGCTTGAAAAGGGCATCAAAATCAATGTCGATTGGCTTGACAACTCTCTTCCTTTTCTTCACTTCTGAATCAACCCAAGAAGGAGTTTCGTTTACTATCTCGGCATATAGAATCCTGGAGCTTGAATCAATATCCTCATCATCCCTGACATCATGAGATCCTTCTTGAATCCTATCAACGGCCTCAATTGAGAGGAGACACAACCTCAATGTCCAATTCTTGATCGTTCGGGAGATTTTAGGAAATCTCTTCATGAACTACGTGCTCCGAAGTATTTGATATTTGAATTACTTGTACTTGAGTGGGGTGTTTGTTCGAAGCATGGCTGAGGATCATTTGCTACCAGCGTATGAGTGCTATTAATGATGTGAGTGGAAGAATCTCTACTCGAGGTAGAAAATCCAGACACACGCTCCTTTCCTTCTTCAGGGTTTGGATCTCTGGATCTCTCTCTTCGTGACACGTTGTTCGGCGAAGTGGATTTCGGCAACCATTCTTTTCTTATATGTCGTGTATGATCGGATGGTAACGAAGTTGATCGAGAAGAAACCTTGGTCGAATGGAGGTGTCCTGATATAGGAAATTTTTGTGATTCTGAAACGGGATTCGGAATTGCTTGAAATTTGGCAAGTTCCTTATCATACCAAGATATGCTTCTTTCGATAATTGGTTGGTTCTTGCCATCGAGAGAAAATTCATCTCTTTTGGTCCAGTCGATTCGAGGCAACGGTGTGAAGGCAATGGCATCGTACGAGGGATCAACGACATCTTCATCATTGGTTATGAATGAATCGGGAGGACTCCGGATGTGGAAGGCCTTGATCTGAGCAAGTGTTAGGCGAGAGTAATCCTGTCTCCTTACTTCATGTTCATCCGAGCAAGCGGCCCAGAAATCCTCCATGGTAGGATTATGTCGATACTTTGTTCCCATAATCGTTTGCATATAACCATTGATATCGAACTGGGCTCTCTTCACATATGGATGGATGGTTATGAGAGCAAACTCCTTTTCCATTAGTTGTGCACTGAATAAGTTTGGGGCATTGGTATTCCCCGATTTGGATCGGGAAATGAATTCCTGGGCGGTTGCTTGTCACTAAGCAAGCAGTGAACTTGGAACAATTGTCGCGCCAGCTCCATTAACGCCCACTTATCACTGACGTACTTGGGAAGTTTCCACGGGGGGTCCCAGCAAAGCCACTCACGCGGATGTAGGAAAAAGATGAAAATTGTATAAACCAGGTTCCCCATTGGGAAATGACACTCATGGCTTCTTTGGAAAACCTTTCCTCTGTATTTCGATTCAAGTTCCGGATTATGCGGAAGGTGAATGCATCATTGACTCTTCTAAAATGGTGAGAACTATTTTTGAAGCTGAGCTAAGGGTAATAGTGAAAAACGTTGTTTGATGACCCCAGGATTCCTCTCGTTTCAAGTCCCGAAAATAACTTCCTCCGTGCTATTGCATAGGTCAGATATGAGGTCATGTAGAAGCATCTAGTCATTTTGACTTCTATCAATTGCTTGTGAATGGTGTTGCTGATGATGGTGGCCCAGTCCACAAACTCCTTCTTGGCTAGGATAATACAGATAAACTGGTACATCCATGGGTGGAAGACTCTTGCAGAAGGTAAACCAAAAACTCGACTTAGGAGAAGTGATCATGTCTCCAATCTCTTCCACGAACTCAACGCGGTACAGTTCTTTGGGGAGCCTATCAATCCGAGGTCTCTTGGTCACCAGCCAATTGTTGTTAACCATTTTGCTCCATCTTAGGGGTTCTTCGTCCCAGAAATCTTGCGCAGACTGGCGAGTGATATCTGCATTCTCAGGAAAATCAGGTATCCCCGAGCAACTCCTCAATGTGTTCAGGTGTGATTAAGAGGAAAGGCTCGCGGTTGTCTTTATAAATTCCTCGTCGCTCAGGGTCGTAATGCTCTGCACAAGCAATCACCAATTCCGGACACTGCACCGAGACAGGGAATGTTGTTGCTTGAGGTAGGCCACTGTGGTAAAGCCTATCAGAGAAAATGGTCTTGCCTTCAGTTTTCACTCGCTCGAAAACTGTTGCACGTTTATATGACCCAGATTTGTATAGATGATGTTGTCATACGCCGACTTAATGGAGCTGGGAGGAATAATTCCTTGGAATTCATATTTCAGGGCAGATTTATTATATTTTTCCACTGGTTTCCTCGATCTCCCTGCAGATTTGGATCTTTCGGCCATTTATGAATTTAACAAAGCAGAGTGACACAGGCACGCCAGACAATGCAAACAGGGCCGGGTCTCAGTCTCCAACACCCCGTCAATGCAAGAAAAATATTTCCTGTTTTATTATTATTATTATTATTTAAAATAAAATAATAATAATAATAATTGTCTCGAATTAAAAACTTTTAATATGTCAATAAAAACAAAATCGAGACCAAGCTCGAATTCCAACTCTGACAGTAACAATTAAAATCTCCCGATTTTAATATTTTGCGTGAATGGAGTTTCCACTCTTCCCTGGCTAAGGCGTGGAAACTTTATTGTCGCAGCTGTTCCCTCGGTATTTTGGCAGTGGATTCTGCAATCCGAGCTCCAATCAACAAGTTTCTCTGAACTTGGTAAAAGAATACTTTTTTTTTTTTATTGTCTGATTGGATTTACATAATGGACAGGTATAAATTTTGCCTATCGCCCTTAGAGTTTCTCAAAGAGACCATTTACAAGTAACAAGGATGTAGTACACGGAACGGCCAAGCAGGTATTTTCAGAGTTGGCTTTCACATTCAATTCATTTCTAGGGGAAAAGAATAAATGAAATGCTGAACAGTATGAATCGTTTCATTCTGCGCCGTAATAACCTTCATCAGGTCTCCTGTTAACACTCTGTCACTTAATCGATTTTGATAAAAACGTTTTGAAGGAAAATCCCGAATTTGAGGATGTATTCGGTACTGAGCAGATAACAAAATAGTTGGTCGATCTGCTTGTTGGAAGTGACTTTCCAAAATGAAAAGGCGAGTCAACTCAACTAAACCTTTATCTCGTTCTTCTACTATAGCTGACTGTGGTCATTGTTGTAGGATGGCCTGTAGCTTTCAGGAGCAAGTGTTCTTAAGCAGCGCGCACTGTTATTGAACAAGATGAATAACATTCAACAGCTTCCCCAGACTGTGCGCGTCCTGTCCCTGGGCGCGTGGGGTTTCTTTTACTGGGTGCGTGGGTTTTTCTTACTGAGCGCGCACTGTTCACGCACAAGATGAATACATTCAACATTCCCCAGACTGTGCGCGTCCTGTCCTGGGCGCGTGGGTTTTATGGCTGGGCGCGCACTGTTCACGTTTGCTCTTAAAACTGTCTTTGCTGTCTTCTTCTGCGCACTGTGCACGTATGGCTTCCTAAACTTCGCACCTGTGCTCGAATGCTTGACTGCGCTCCATCAAATGCTGCAACAGATGTATGGCTAGGTATATGTTTTTGTTTAAAACTGGTGCGGCCTGCATGGAAGACTGTCCTTTATCCAAAAACTTGTTCTATTGCTTTAAAAGACTAATTTCTTTTGCTCACAGTGGCGTGGGCTTCTATTGCATAATGCCAAACAAAAAATTATGTCTTTCTGAAGAAAAAGAAGCTTCTGACTTTTTCCACCGGGTTCTGATGGAGGAAGTTACGAGGATTAATTCAACTTCCTCACATCCCGGGTAGTGGCTTAAGTGCCAGGGGAAATGGGAAAAGTAACGGGCAATTGCCAACGGGAATGGCAAAATGGGTTGGCAATCCCCGTCTAATTTCCCCCATGTGGGAAATTGGGGAATTTTATGTCCGTTTGCCAATCCATGATTTGGCAATTGGCAAAGGAAAACCCACGTCCGGGGAATTTGAAGGAAATTGCCAGGAAAGTGGAAATCCGGGTTTGGGATGCCAACCCGGCAGTTGGAAACAAAAGCTAACTTCCCCGGCACCAAAACTTGTCGGATGAATCTTAATTTATATTTATTTAATTAAATACTCCTTAAGTGGTTAATTTAATCAGACAAGGAGCAATTAATTAATTAAATATTAATTAATTATTTTAATGTATTTTTAATACATTTTATAGCCTGGCGGGGAAGAGTTCTTGCCCGAAAATCACGAAAACGAAGACCGAAACGATCACAAAAATAAGACGATCGCAAGGAGTCCAATGAACCATGCAAAGTAATACTTTTCAAAATTTTCTCATTTTTAATTATTTAATTGTCTTTTTTTTTGACAATTTTGCGCAGTCAAAATTGGCTGATAACAGCTGGCTCTGATTGGGGACAAGGACTTTATGGACGCAACAACGGACCCAGACCAAAATAGTCATGAACATGATCACAGAAAGATGGGGCACAAAAATGGGGCGACACGAGAGAGGAGACCGAAAAACAGGAACAAACAAACCAAAATCCTAAATACCTATGTACATACAGGGAACAACCCGCGTTCAATTCTGGTAATATTTGAGATACTGCCCACTTGTAGGGAAAAGGCAAATGAGTTCCATCAGGATATGCCAAGTAGTAGGTACTATCTCCACAAAAGTGTCTTATTTTGAACGGTCCCAGCCACAGCGAGTTAAACTTCCCATGCTTTCCCTTCGGCTCACGTCTTTTATCCCAGAGAAGAACTAAATCATTGATTTGAAACTATCTCTCTTTAGTTTTCCTGTCAAACAACTTCTTTACCTTGGATTGATGTTCCTTGATCCTGTTGGCCACTTGACTTTCTTTGTTCCTCAAGCTTGGTTAGAAACATGACTCTTTTATCTAATGCATTGGTGAAGCATTCATCATCAACTGCTTGAGCTAATTTTAACGCTGGTAACTCCAATGTGACGGGAATTTGAGCATCAGTTCCATACAGAAGTTGAAATGGAGACATCCCGATTGCCCTTTTGGGAGTTATGCGGTCGGCCCACAATGCATCGTATAACTTTTTGTGCCAAGTTCTTTGATTTTCTTCGACTAACTTGCGCACAATGGTAATGAGGTTTTTTGTTGCTGGATTCAGCTTGACCGTTTCCCCTGCGGGTAGTAATCTGATGAATGAGACAAAGATATCCCATATCCATAACAAAAACCTATCATCTCTGCAGAAGAAAAATTTGAGGCATTGTCAGTCACAATCTTGTGAGGAATTCCATAATCGAACCAATATGTTTTCTTTGATGAAATCACAGATTACTGCAATAGATGTTTGTTTCACCGGTATAGCTTCTACCCATTTTGTAAAGTAATCAGTGGCAGTGAGTACGTGGGTATGACCAGCGCTGGAATTAGGGTTCAAGACCCCGATGAAATCTAAACCCCATTGTTGAAAGGGTTCTTTAATGACAACTGGCTTCAAAGGCAGTGCCGCCAACGTTCGGTCTTCCGACAAATTGTTGACAGGCTTCACATTTGGTCACCCATTTCTGAGCATCAGAAAACATAGTGGGTCAGTAATAATGTGCTCTCAGAATTTTATGGGCCGGTTACTGGGCTAGAAAAATGACCCGCCGCAAGCATGATTGTGGAAGGCTTCCAGCAACTTAGGCTGTTGTTCTTTATCAACACATCTGAGGAACATGCCATCAATTCCTTTCTTGAACAACGTGTTATCCCAAATGACGTATCTGGCAGCTCTTAGTTTGATTGCTCGTTTCTCTTTAGCTGTCAGATTTTTCTGGACACTCACCGTATGTGAGGAAATAGGCAATATCAGAATACCATTCATCCGTGGTACTGACAAAAACTACCAATGGTAAATTTCCTTCAACTAGTTCTTCTTCAGAGTTAACTCGTGGTTCATTCTCTGCAATGAGTTGGCAGAAGTCCTCTCCCTCGAACCAACTTGGTAGGCTTGATGTCCAGATCATATTCTTGGATCTTGGGGACCCAATTATCTCTTTTAGATCTCATTTCCTGTTGTGTCAACATTGATTTCACCGCGGTGTCCAGAACTAAGACTTTGGTGTGAGAATTCAACACGTAATACCTGAAGTGTTTTAGGGATCTTACCACCGCGTACGCATGTCTCTCAAGAGGAGTGTAATAGAGTTCATGTTTCATGAATCCTGAACTCATGAATGCGATAGGGAGATTCAATCCCCTCTTGATTGTGCTGAGTCAAAATGGCAGAGATTGTGTGTGGCGAAGCATAACAATAAATTATAAAATCCTTCTTTAAAATCGGGGACACACCAATGTAGGAGCTTTTGCAATAGCACCCTTGATTTGCTCAAACGCCTCTCTACCTTCCTTTGACCATTTGAAAGATTCTTTTCCTTTCACCATATCAGCGATTTCTTTAGTCAACTTGGCGAAATCTGGCACGAACCTTCTCAAAAAATTCACCTTTCCAAAGAAAGAGTGGACTCCAGGTTTACTTGTAGGCAAGGAAAGATTCTTTATAGCTTGAACGCTGTTCAGGATCGATCTTAGTTCCTTCCTTAGAAACAATATGACCTAGGAGTTTACCTTCCGTAACTCCAAACACAGATTTTTTTGGATTCAGAGAAATCTTATGAAGTTTACACCTTTGCAAAATTTTCTCTAAATCTCTTAAGTGATCTTCTCGCTTCTTTGAAAACACTGTCAAGTCATCTAGGTATATCACAATGATCTTGTCCTTATAATCTGCAAACGCCATATCCATGGCCCCTTTGAAATGTATTGCACCAGCATTGATCAAACCGAAGGGCATTCTTCTATATGCGAACGTACCCCAGGGGGTAGTGAATGCAGTTTTATGTTGATCTTCTCTAGCCACCTCAATCTGATTTATAGCCAGAGAAGCCATCTAGCATAGATAGCATTTCTGATCCAGTTACTGCCGTGCAGAATATGGTCCATGACTGGCAAGTGGGTAGTTATCCTTCAAGGACGCCTGATTAAGATTGCGGAAATCCACGCAAATCCTAATTTCTCCATTTTTCTTGCGAACCGGTACAATATTAGCTATCCAGGTTGAATGTCGAATAGGAAAAACTATTCGTGCATCTAGCATCTTTTGAACTTCATGAAATATTGTCCCTGCAATTTTGGGATTATATTGTCTTTGCTTTTGCCTGAATGGAACTGCGCCAGGCTTCAAGGGGTATGGCATGCTCCATTTCCCTGGGTTGGAAAGACTTCAAATCTTCGTATGAATATGCCAAGACGTCAGAATATTTGGTAAGGAGATTTATGAATTTCCTGCGCTCCTCAGGCGAGCAACATTTACCAATATTGATCAGGCGAGGTTTATCCTTGGTGCCGATATTAATTTGCTCATATGTCAGCAGAATTTGCAGGTCCTGCCTGCTCTTTCTCTTTAATAAACCTGTCATGTTTGTCAAAAAGTTCTTCGAGTGAAACCAACCCTTTGGAAATTTTATTTCCTCTGAGTTGAATGACGCCATCACCAGGATCTTCGTTCTCAATTGCTTCCTGATTGGGTGAGGTAGTTGATTCGCGAAATGCCGAATCACTTCCTTCAAAGTACAACTGTTCAAAATTTTCCCTCTTTTCCAAGAAGGCAATAATTTGTTGATCATCATTAAATACTTGCCAATTTTCTGCATTGTCAGGAACACTTGGCCTAAAGACCATTTCAATGGTGTATTTGTCTTGATCAAAATCTGAATGAGGAATCATTAATGACGCTGAGAACTGCTAGAGAATCCGCTGTGTCATTCTTTTCACGAGGGACAGATTTAATGGAAAAAGCGTCGAAAAATTCTATGGCATCCCAAACTTTATTTCTGTAGTGTCTCAGACGATCGTTCTTTACCTGGAACTGATTTCTTACTTGTTTCATGATCAATTCTGCATCTCCAAAGACTTCCATATTTTTTATCCCTTTCTCTTCTGCAACTTGGAGGCCAAGGATTAATGCCTCGTACTCTGCAGTGTTATTAGTATTTGAAAATTCAAGTTTATAGGAAAAAGGAAAGATTTTACCATTTGGAGATATGAGCACCACTCCTGCACCAGAGCCCGGTTGAGCAACAACTTCCATCGAACTCAAGAGTCCAGATCTCATTGGAATCTTGGCAAATGATCTCAGGGGTATGAACTTCTGTAGTCATCATATAATTACCCATACTTGAGCCTTGGAAAAGGATCTGTGCGCGAGGATCTTCAGTTTTAGTTACTGTGAACTTTGCCTGAGCTTTCGGCATAAGTTTCTTCATTTCTCCATTGATAGGAATCATGGCATGAGACCAGTCCATTTGAATCTCACCACCCAAATCCCTACAAAATTTTCCTGCTTAACAAAATTCCATACGAGGCTGGGGATATCAGCAACTAAAATAGTTACCTTAACTCGCTTTTGAGGGAATTGGGCTAAAACCATTTGGGCGTCCTTAATCTGCCCGATCAGAGGAACTTGCTTGGTTTCCATAGAGTAACACGATCCGAATGTTCTCGTACAAGTCAAACCAAGAGCATGTGCTACTTTTGCCGGCATCACATTATCCGAGGCTCCAGAGTCTATAATGCAATTAACTTAACTTGCATCCGTTGATAAGAAAAGACACAAAGAAAGGTTTCGATCTTTTCATTGGAAGGTGTAGTGGCCGCCACAATATTTTGAGTTTTCCCATCTTTGGGAGTTTTTAGAATTCCTTTAGAGGATGATGAACAGTAGAGTCGCCTTTGATAAACTGGACCATCTTCTCGAGCTGATCCTTGTTGGACTTCAAGTACTCTGCCTGTGACATGGAAATTTTTGTTTTATTGATATGATCAATGATATCAAATTTAGGCAAAGTAATTGCACTTGAAGTCTCAGATATGAGTTTCTTTCGAACTTGATGATGGCACACTTTTGACCTTGGTCTCGGGCTTGGTTGATACGGATGTGGATAGAAGGAGTTTTCTTCGTAATTGGTTTGCTAACTGATTGATCTAACAAAGGCTCTCCTTTCTTTAAGATAGTCTTGACCTTTGAAACCTCAGTATCTCTGGACTCTTTAGGAGCCTCCTTTATCTTGGGATCCTTTGAGAGTTTCCTTGGAAAACCTCTCTATCTCCCGCCTTCGTGGTATCTTGGTCCTTTTTCTGAGAGCGTGTGAAGACAGCGAAGGATTGACTATTCATATCTTCTATAATTTCTTCATATTCATCTTCTTCATCAGAACGGTACTCAAAGAAATGATTATTGCTTTCTTCCTCAGGATCTTCAACTGTAGGTTCAGATGCCTCAGAATCGGGCTCTTCCTCATCAACCTCGACGACCTCAATCTCATCATCGCTTTCTTCAATGACATCACATTTGAAATTAGTTGTGGGAGCTGCTTTCAATGAGCAAGCCTCGTTGGAGACACCTGCAATCCTGGCTTTGTTGGGAACGTATCCTTTTCGTGGGATATCTTTGTAAGGAGCAGGTTTAACTACTTTGAGCAACTTGCTTCTTCAAAGCTAGCATATCATTAGCCAACTTAGTGAGTATGGTTTCTGAAACGTTGGGAGTTTCTTGACTCTTTCCTTTGAGGGAATTTTTCTTGAATTTTCCTGCCATGATTAAGTCATCTTCGATTTCAATGGCCAAAGATTGAGCAAGTTCCAAAGTAGCCACCCTGGCTCTTCTTAGCTGATAGCAGCACTTCTGGGTTGTTGTGCGTTAATAAAGAAACATTTTTGTCCATCAGGGTTGGGACGAATCCCGGTAGGAACTTTGTTTACCATCTTGTTGAATTTGGCCACGAAATTTCCTCATGGGTTTCTGTAGGCTCTTTCTTTGCTTGAGATAGTTGGGCAAGAAGAGCCATGTTCATCTTCGGCTGTTTTGAATCGATTTTCAAACTTGGTTTTCATATCATCCCAACTTGTAATACATCCACTTGGGTAGATGATGAAACCAATCTGCAGCACTATCATGCAATGTCTCGATGAAGAGACAAATAGCAACATCTTCGTATTCTACTGACAAAACAGCACATGCAGCGAAGAAGGCAGAAATATGATCCTCTGGTGACGTCTTCCGCATCTCCGTCGAAACTTGGGAAGAATCTTTCTTGATCCTCATGGGAGTTCATGTCGAGCAGGTCAAGCGGCCAATGGGCCTATGGCATTTCCCCATGGTACATTGGGCTGGCCATTGGAGGAAAGGTGGTATGCGTAGGTAAAACAATGTGAGCAAGGACAAGTGCTTGACTGGTAGTGATTCCTTCCTTGCTTGCTCTTTCAGGACTTGATGCAAGGCTCGCAGATCTACGAGGTGGTGTGTTCTTCTTAGGAGGAGATAACTTGAAACCAAATTTTCCTTGAAAATCAAAGGTAGGGTCAGATCTACCTTTAGATTTTTCTCCTTGCGTAAACCTCTTTCCTTCCAGCTTGGAATATTTATGGTGAAGAGATCACTAGCGTGTTTCGACCAGCTCTAGCCTTTTCTCTTTGCTCTCTTTCTTGAGCTATTTGTTCCTGAATAACTCTAACAACTCTCGCAGCTTCCTCTTCTTCGTTATCTTAGTACTGATGCTGGCGAGATAAAAATGATGGTTACTTGGGCGCTTTTCCCCAAATAGCTTGCCTCAAATCTGATGATATGTCTTTCTTGAGTATCTGCAAAAACAAGATTTGGTTGTTAAGATAGGTGGGTTACCTGTAATGGGTCATACAACTTATTACCTGGGTGGAAGAGGGACCGCGTCGGTGAACAACTATCAACACGTGCCCAAGAGGTCTCCTGGCCACGAGTGCGGGTGCTCTTCTTCTAAGGTCTTCGATGTAGATTTCTCTGTCAATGGCTCTATCAACAGCCACAAATTGCTGCAAGCTTTCGCGGTTTTCCCAAGCTACTATTCGAAGGTTGGCAGCAATATCTCCTTGGAAATCTTCGTCGGGCACAAGGTTCGGTTGAAGAACTGGAGCTTGTGCAGAGGGGATAGTCATAAAGATTTAACCAAGCACTGGTTAACGATTTCTGAATCCCCAGCGGAGTCGCCAAAAACTGTTAGCATATGGATTTGCACGCATGCAAATGACATGCAACAGTGTGGGAACGAAGTCCCTCCTCAATGAAGGTGAGGCTGCCTTTATTGAAAACCAAAACTGTATTTACATCTGTACATTCAAAATTGTATGTGGGGGGGGGTTTTGGAACATCAATGGAAGAAAAGTGAATGAAGGAAATGGAATGAAATGAAAGAAAGGAGTGGAATGGAATGGACTGAAAGAACATGCAAGAGTTAGGTAAAAACAGAGCCTAATATTGCATGAAGAGAAAAGATGAATAACCAACACAAATAAAACGGAGTTTGAGTTAGCCAAACAAGAACATGCAAAAGGGAACACACATGAGCAAGTAGATAGTCAGAGCTTGATCACTGTGAACTAGAACAACTGATTGCTAATGTTGACAATAAGATCAAAGATAATATTTGCATGCAAGATTCAAACACCTAACATCTAATGAACATAAGAACACCAAATGTTACAAGAGACAATAAATGAGACACAAAGTTCTTATTCTATTAACTCCGAAATGTTTTTCACAAAGAACACAAAGTTTCTTCTTGAAACAAAGCTTGCACAAAAGTATCTTCTTCTCCTCTCTCAAAGTCACCCTTACAAATGAGCCCCTCACTTCCTTTTATAACCCAAAAGTTGGTTACAAAGTAGTTAGGGTTTTAAATGCACATTAAATAGGGCACTTGAGTGACTTTGACTTTTTTCAACCAACTTTATTAAATACAACCCAAAAATAGAAATCACTTAAAATATCCAATGTTCCCCAAAAAAAACAACACCTTTAAAAATATACAATAATAACCAGTGCCTTATCCATTGAAACGGGGTCCGCCTATCTCAAACGTATGAGAAATGGACTCTCCCAATTCGCTAGATATCAAGAAATCAACTTCCCACACCGCCGGTGAAATTAGGATCTGCTGCTTTTGATAATTGAAAGGATCTAAACCTTCCCAAAGTTTCAAACATCTTTTCCTCTTCTGGAGGTTCACTTGACCGAAGAATAGCTTCACAAAATACCTGCAATTCAAGAATTCTACTTGGCATATCATTAAAATTAACAATTTTAGACTGAACATCCTCAAACAAGTTCTTCAATTTGATACACCGTTCCATGGAAACCGCCGAAAAATTGTTGGCAGGAGTGTACATGTCCTTGAACAATCGTGAGAATTGTTCTTCTATCTGCTCCGATGAACACCTTTGATTATGCTCATTCACTAGGTTGCAAGGAATTTCAGCTATGAAATCCTGGATTGAGGAAAGTGAAGCGAAAACTTCATTGCACATGTTGTCATAATGGATCATAGAATCCACAAGAAGCGTCTTTCTCGATTTGAGATGTAGACACCAGAGGAAACGTGTCCCTCGATGTTCAAATTCGAGAATCCCTTCAATAGCCAACACTGAAGACTCCATACTTGTTATCTCCTGTAGACTGGGCAATATCTCATCCAAATTTGCTATCGTAGAAACAAAAGTTTCTTTGAAAGAAAGAATTGGATCTAGATATACACTGATATCTTCATGAAGCTTAACTGCAGTCTTGATCGCTCCTTGGCCCAAAACGAGAATCTCCGAAAGCCAAGTTTTAGTGACATGGCCCAACGTGTTTATTTCCTTTGACAAATTAAGAGTCTCTTCATCTGGGGCAGCCACCGCATCAGGTACTGGGAAGGTGGATGATATGGGATTTATCAAATGCTGAACATACTCCACCAATTGACTCTTTTCAGCCTTGAGCCGAGAATTTGGGACTTGTATTTTTCCAATCTTTTTAGCACGATATCAATTGAATCTCGAGCCATCGCCATGTCACTTTCCAACGTGGATCTCCCAAGTCCTAGTCTGGAAACTTCATAGTCGGCTGGCGTCATAGCATTACGTTCTTTATCCACTCGTGGAATGGCAAGGTCTGCAAACTTGTTTCCATCATTATCCACCATTATTCGAGAAAGTACCTTGGGCTTCTTAGGAATAGCGTCATTCGACAGTTTGAAAAGGGCATCAAAATCAATGTCGATTGGCTTGACAACTCTCTTCCTTTTCTTCACTTCTGAATCAACCCAAGAAGGAGTTTCGTTACTATCTCGGCATATAGAATCCTGGAGCTTGAATCAATATCCTCATCATCCCTGACATCATGAGATCCTTCTTGAATCCTATCAACGGCCTCAATTGGAGGAGACACAACCTCAATGTCCAATTCTTGATCGTTCGGGAGATTTTGGGAAATCTCTTCATGAACTACGTGCTCCGAAGTATTTGATATTTGAATTACTTGTACTTGAGTGGGTGTTTGTTCGAAGCATGGCTGAGGATCATTTGCTACCAGCGTATGAGTGCTATTAATGATGTGAGTGGAAGAATCTCTACTCGAGGTAGAAAATCCAGACACACGCTCCTTTCCTTCTTCAGGGTTTGGATCTCTGGTTCTCTCTCTTCGTGACACGTTGTTCGGCGAAGTAGATTTCGGCAACCATTCTTTTCTTGTATGTCGTGTATGGTTGGATGGTAACGAAGTTGATCGAGAAGAAACCTTGGTCGAATGGAGGTGTCCTGATATAGGCAATTTTTGTGATTCTGAAACGGGATTCGGAATTGCTTGAAATTTGGCAAGTTCCTTATCATACCAAGATATGCTTCTTTCGATAATTGGTTGGTTCTTGCCATCGAGAGAACAGAAATTCATCTCTTTTGGTCCAGTCGATTCGAGGCAACGGTGTGAAGGCAATGGCATCGTACGAGGGATCAACGACATCTTCATCATTGGTTATGAATGAATCGGGAGGACTCCGGATGTGGAAGGCCTTGATCTGAGCAAGTGTTAGGCGAGAGTACTCCCGTCTCCTTACTTCATGTTCATCCGAGCAAGCGGCCCAGAAATCCTCCATGGTAGGATTATGTTGATACTTTGTTCCCATAATCGTTTGCATATAACCATTGATATCGAACTGGGCTCTCTTCACATATGGATGGATGGTTATGAGAGCAAACTCCTTTTCCATTAGTTGTGCACTGAATAAGTTTGGGCATTGGTATTCCCCGATTTGGATCGGGAAATGAATTCCTGGGCGGTGCTTGTCACTAAGCAAGCAGTGAACTTGGAACAATTGTCGCGCCAGCTCCATTAACGCCCACTTATCACTGACGTACTTGGGAAGTTTCCACGGGGTCCCAGCAAAGCCACTCACTGCGGATGTAGGAAAAAGATGAAAATTGTATAAACCAGGTTCCCCATTGGGAAATGACACTCATGGCTTCTTTGGAAAACCTTTCCTCTGTATTTCGATTCAAGTTCCGGATTACGCGGAAGGTGAATGCGTCATTGACTCTTCTAAAATGGTGAGTAACTATTTTTGAAGCTGAGCTGAGGGTAATAGTGAAAAACGTTGTTTGATGACCCCAGGATTCCTCTCGTTTCAAGTCCCGAAAATAACTTCCTTCGTGCTACTGCATAGGTCAGATATGAGGTCATGTAGAAGCATCCAGTCATTTTAACTTCTATCAATTGCTTGTGAATGGTGTTGCTGATGATGGTGGCCCAGTCCACAAACTCCTTCTTGGCTAGGATGATACAGATAAACTGGTACATCCATGGGTGGAAGACCCTTGCAGAAGGCAAACCAAAAACTCGACTTAGGAGAGTGATCATGTCTCCAATCTCTTCCACGAACTCAACGCGGTACAGTTCTTTGGGGAGCCTGTCAATCCGAGGTCTCTTGGTCACCAGCCAATTGTTGTTAACCATTTTGCTCCATCTTAGGGGTTCTTCGTCCCAGAAATCTTGCGCAGACTGGCGAGTGATATCTGCATTCTCAGGAAAATCAGGTATCCCGAGCAACTCCTCAATGTGTTCAGGTGTGATTAAGAGGAAAGGCTCGCGGTTGTCTTTATAAATTCCTCGTCGCTCAGGGTCGTAATGCTCTGCACAAGCAATCACCAATTCCGGACACTGCACCGAGACAGGGAATGCTGCTGCTTGAGGTAGGCCACTGTGGTAAAGCCTATCAGAGAAAATGGTCTTGCCTTCAGTTTTCACTCGCTCGCAAAACTGTTGCACGTTTATATGACCCAGATTTGTATCGGTGATGTTGTCATACGCCGACTTAATGGAGCTGGGAGGAATAATTCCTTGGAATTCATATTTCAGGGCAGATTTATTATATTTTTCCACTGGTTTCCTCGATCTCCCTGCAGATTTGGATCTTTCGGCCATTTATGAATTTAACAAAGCAGTGACACAGGCACGCCAGACAATGCAAACGGGGCCGGGTCTCAGTCTCCAACACCCCGTCAATGCAAGAAAAATATTTTCTGTTTTATTATTATTATTATTATTTAAAATAAAATAATAATAATAATAATTGTCTCGGATTACAAACTTTTAATATGTCAATAAAAACAAATCGAGACCAAGCTCGGATTCTAACTCTGACAATAACAATTAAAATCTCCCGATTTTAATATTTTGCGTGAATGGAGTTTCCTCTCTTCCCTGGCTAAGGCGTGGAAACTTTATTGTCGCAGCTGTTCCCTCGGTATTTTGGCAGTGGATTCTGCAATCCGAGCTCCAATCAACAAGTTTCTCTTAACTTGGTAAAAAAATACTTTTTTTTTTTTATTGTCTGATTGGATTTACATAATGGACAGGTATAAATTTTTGCCTATCGCCCTTAGAGTTTCTCAAAGAGACCATTTACAAGTAACAAGGATGTAGTACACGGAACGGCCAAGCAGGTATTTTCAGAGTTGGCTTTCACATTCAATTCATTTCTAGGGGAAAAGAATAAATGAAATGCTGAACAGTATGAATCGTTTCATTCTGCGCCGTAATAACCTTCATCAGGTCTCCTGTTAACACTCTGTCACTTAATCGATTTTGATAAAAACGTTTTGAAGGAAAATCCCGAATTTGAGGATGTATTCGGTACTGAGCAGATAACAAAATAGTTGGTCGATCTGCTTGTTGGAAGTGACTTTCCAAAATGAAAAGGCGAGTCAACTCAACTAAACCTTTATCTCGTTCTTCTACTATAGCTGACTGTGGTCATTGTTGTAGGATGGCCTGTAGCTTTCAGGAGCAAGTTTCTTAAGCAGCGCGCACTGTTATTGAACAAGATGAATAACATTCAACATTCCCCAGACTGTGTGCGTCATTGACTCTGGCGCGTGGGTTTTATTGCTGGGCGCGTGGGTTTTTCTTGCTGGGCGCGCACTGTTCACGCACAAGATTAACATTCAACATTCCCCATACTGTGCGCGTCCTATCCCTGGGCGCGTGGGTTTTATGGCTGGGCGCGCACTGTTCACATTTGCTCTTAAAACTTTGTCTTTGCTGTCTCCTTCTGCGCACTGTGCACGTTTGGCTCTTCGTGCCCTTGCTGTCTCTTTCACGCACTGTTCACGGTTTGGCTCTTAAAAACTTTGTCTTTAAAACAATGCGCATATATTTGCCTTAATTCTTCTTTCTTTTGCTGTGACTAATTTCTTTTGCTCACAATGGCGTGGGTTTCTCTTACATAATGTCAAACAAAATATTTTCTCTTCTGAATTTTTCCACCGGGTTTGATGGAGGAAGTTACGAGGATTAATTCGACTTCCTCTCATCCCGGGTAGTGGCTTAACTGCCAGGGGAAATGGAAAAAGTAACGGGCAATTGCCAACGGGAATGGCAAAATGGGTTGGCAATCCCCGTCCAATTTGCCCATGTGGGAAATTGGGGGAATTTTATGTCCGTTTGCCAATCCATGATTTGGCAATTGGCAAAGGAAAACCCGCGTCCGGGGAATTTGAAGGAAATTGCCAGGAAAGTGGAAATCCGGGTTTGGGATGCCAACCCGGGCAGTTGGAAACAAAAGCTAACTTCCCCTGGCACCAAAACTTGTCAGATGAATCTTAATTTATATTTATTTAATTAAATACTCCTTAAGTGATTAATTTAATCAAACAAGGAGCAATTAATTAATTAAATATTAATTAATTATTTTAATGTATTTTAATGCGTTTTATAGCCTGGCGGGAAAGAGTTCTTGCCCGAAAATCACGAAACGAAGACCGAAACGATCACAAAAATAAGACGATCGCAAGGAGTCCAATGAACCATGCAAAGTAATACTTTTCAAAATTTTCTCATTTTTAATTATTTAATTGTCTTTTTTGACAATTTTGCGCAGTCAAAATTGGCTGATAACAGAAAGACAAATTCATAGGTTCACCATCAAGTAGAATGAGGTTAACACCTGCCCCACCCCCACGCTGACACTTGGAGCCATAGAAGAAGAGTGTCATTTGGTAAGCGGGTTCGTCCAGGGAAAGGGTAGCTATAGACTCATCTAGGAAGTCGAAGTCAAATGGCTGATTCATGGAAATAAGTGCATCGGCCAATTGGTCAGCAATAGCCTGGCCCTTGATGGACTTTTGATGAATGAATTCAAGGTCGAGGCCAACCAGAAGCATAAGCCAACGTGTGACACATTGATTTTGATAAGGTTTAGCATACATAGAGTGTAATGGGTCAGTATTAGTAATGACGAAGGTTTTGTGGTTGAGTAGGTAATGGCGGAGTTTGGTGGTGACAAAAAACTAAGGCTAGGAAAAGTTTTTTAGCATGGGTATATCTAGTTTCGTAGTCAACAAGGGTATGACTTATGTAATAAATCGCTTGCTATTGGTGTTGGTTATCGTGATAAGCGAGCATGGCACCTAGAGAATGGTCAGTGGTGGAAATATATAGGTAGAAAGGTTGGTCATCCTTAGGAGGAATGAGCACTGGTGGTTAAAGGAGGTATTTTTTCAAGGGTTCGAAGGCTTTATGGCATTCATCATCCCATTTGAAAGAAACGTATTTCTTGAGAAGATGATGGAATTGTTGACAGTGGTTAGAAATTTGTGAGATTAAATGACGAATTGATTGTAACTTTCCTTGTAGGCTACGAAGTTGACAGAGATTAGTGGGTGGCGGCATTTCAAGAATAGCCTTGACTTTAGCAGGATCAACTTATATGCCATGCAAGGAAATGATGAAACCTAGGAGTTTTCCAGAAAGTACCGCAAAGACGCACTTCTTTGGTTGAAGACGAACACAATACTTGATAAGGTGGTCAAAGATGACTTTAAAAACGAGCAAGTGTTTGGTTTGATGCTTGGATTTGGCAAGCAGATCATCTACGTAATTCTCTAATATGCGATGCATGATGTCATGGAAGATGTAATTCATGGCCCGCTGATATATAGCACTAACATTTTTTAGGCCAAAGGGCATGACTCGATAACAGAAAGTCCCCCAAGGGGTGATGAAGGCAGTCTTGTGTTGGTCCTCTGGGGCTAGTAATATTTGATTGTAGCCCGAGAAACCATCCATGAGTGACAACATTTCATGGCCAGCAGTGAGATCAACTAGTTGGTCAATGCTTGGTAGTGGGAAATCATCTTTGGGATAGGTGAGGTTGAGGTCATGGAAATTTGTGCAAATGCGGAGTCCCCCTGTCGCTTTCGTGACAAGAACGATGTTATAAATCCATTGGGGATAATCAATGGGTAGAATGAAGGAAACTAAGAGAAGGTGTTGAAGCTCTTCTTTGAATAGAAGTGCAATGCGAGGATGCATTTTACGCAGCTTTTGTTTGATGGGTTTGGCATCAGGAATGGTTATAATATTGTGAGCCATGACTTTTTGGTCAATACCGGGCATATCGGCATAAAACTAGGCAAATGAGTTGCTATGGTCCCGAAGGAAAGAGGTGAAGGCTTCCTGTTCAGTAGCGTCTAAGGATTGGCTGATCTTTAGAATGTGCAGGTTGTCCTGAGTATTAATGTTGATTCCGATGGTCAATTTGTTCAACATGGTTGCGTCTCAGAGGGTAACGAACGATGAATATAAGAGTTTTATGTACCAAGGTAGGTGAGGATAGACTCATTTTCCTAACATTGAAGGACGTTAATATAAGGCATATCGTCATCGATCATGTCAGGATACAGGAATCAGAGAGATGAGGGAGCCTCGCCATCATGTTAATAGGTTAGCGGTCCTAAGGAAATGGTGTTTATGAAAAAAAAGTTAGGAGGAATAGATTTAGGATCTATGGACTTCGTGGGCGAAGATGGTAATGTGGGTGAATGAGAAGGGGGAGTTTTCTTATCCTGGATAAGGTCAATGCAAACCTTCTTGGAGCTTGGAGCATCAAAACCAATGCCACTATGGTCATTGTGTTTACAAGAGGTATAGGAAATGATAGTATGACAGCCTTGTTCATAAAAATTGAAGCCAAATCCTTTCCACGTGCACCGGTGGAGGAAAGTGTGACCAAAGTGACGGTTAGTGAGGGATTGTAGGTCAGAAAAAAATGGTTGGGCTTGGGATGGAGGTTCAGGTTTATAGGTGGCAATATCAAGTCCCCCATATGCTAGGTTGGTGTGAAGGTGGGGAGCGCCATAAGGGAAAATGTCACTGATGTGGATGTCGTAGCTAGGTGTTGATGCAGATTCCCATCCTCTTGTGGGGTGAGGAAGGTATCGATATTGTATAGGCGGTATTCCCCCAGAGTGAGGCGTTAAAAAACACCTTCTAAGGGATCAGTAGTTGGTATGTATGTAGCAGGTATAGATGGCTCACTAGATGCTGGGGAAGCAGGGGCGCCAATGGTAGAGGCTATAGCTGCAATAGGGATAACAAAGTTAGATGCAACAGAAGTAGTGGCAATGTTGGTGGATGAACTAATGGGTGATGGTGAAGTGGTGTCAGTGGCAGATGCCTTGACCTATACAAGCACATCATTAGGCTGATATAGGATGTTACAGGTCTTGAAAGGTGAGGGGTTGGCAAGGATGGTGTAATTATGTCCCTTGTGTTCAAATTTGAGGCATCGATGTAAAGTCGAAGGGACACAACTCATATCACGGATCCAAGGTCGGCCGAGCAGCAAGCTATATTGGAAATCCCCTTCTAAAATATAGAAAAGTTCTGGGATAGTGTGAGGGCCCACGCATACATTGAGAACAACGGTACCTAGGGTAAAGGTCATGGCGTCATTGAAGGAGCGTAGCATCACTGAGTTACCATGCATGTAATTGGTAGGTATTCACATTTGGTCGTATGCATGAAAGGAGATGATGTTAATGTTAGCACCACCATCGATCATAATGCGGCGTATGTGTATATTATCGATAAAGATGGAGATGAAAAGAACAGGGTCAAGGTCATCAGATTGGAAGCGAGAAATCTCTTCATCTAAAAAATTGAGGGCAACCACATGGCGAGTAGGTGGAGGTGTAGAGGAAGGCGATGACTTAGTGAGAGAGGTTACATGGTGGGGGTAATAATGGAGGCTATGGGTGTGGGGTCATTTGGTAAGACTTTAATAGATTAAAGGACTTCCATGCGGGCTTGATGATATGATTCCGAGGTTTGGATGAGGTCATATAAAGACATTTTGAGGGGGGAATGGTGTAGTTGTTTAAGCATTGTGTGATGTGTGACCCCGTCGGAAATAGGATATGCAGGACCTCGAATGATGACTTTGGGTATGGGTGTGGATGGTATGTTGGGTACAGGGTTGGTTGATGGGCCAGTTTCTTTTTCCTTACCCTTGTCTTTCTAAGTACGGGTGGCAATGTTGATCATGTTAATCTAAGGGGAGGGGGTAAATGAATAAGGTGTAGGATGAGTGGTATAACAACATGATGGGCATAAACCTACCGGGGGAGAAAAGTCTTGTGAAGTGAGCTGGGCGCAACAACATTTGGGTGGTGATTTAGCCAACTCTCTTATACGAACCATGTTGATCTCGAATCTCGGGTGTGGATCGAAGAGTTGTGGGGGTGGATATTTTGGTCACTGAGTAGGCAATGGGGGAAGATATGTGGAAGTTGGTGAAGGTGAAATGGGGTCCTCATCAAGAAGATCGTCGCCATCAAAATTTTCTTCAAGAGGACATAGTTGGACTAGGGCAGTTTGTAAGGCCTTACATTTCTCTACATCGTGTCCTGGCACATGATGTTAGGCGCAAGTTTTGGTTTCGTCAAACCCTTTTGGTTTGCGTTTGTGTGGGTTGTAAAGTCTAAGAGGTGGTAATGTTATGATAGAAGTTTCGAGGAGATTGGTTAAGATTTTGGCATAGGATCCTACTGGTGGATCACAATGGGAGGTGAATGTGGGTTTGGGTACAGGTACAACTAATTGTGGAGAAAGAGGCTAGACAGGAGAGGGAATGGGTTGGTTCACTAGTTTGGTGTGTGGAGTGGTCTTAAGACTTGGATGCATATGCTTAGGTAGGGGCAAGGTAGAAGAATTGGTGATGGAAGGTTTGGTTGGTTTAACTACCTTATAGAGGGTAGCGAATTTTTAGCTTTAGGTTGCATCTTTTTGGACAACGATGACACAAGTGTACAAGATGTGGAGAGAAAATCCGATGGTGGAAGAGGACGGGTTATCCATTGGGGTAATCGAGGTGCTGTGGAGGTAGGTGGTGTAGGTTGGGCAGGAGGAGTGAGTGAAAGAGAAGAAAATGTCATGGGTAGTGAAGCAGTTATGGACGGTAGTGGTGGTATGGGTGGTAAGAAGGTTATGGGTGACAGCAGAGGTTGTGTGGGTCTCTTAGGTATATTAGAGGTTTGTGATGAGGAGGTGGGTTGTTTCATTCTTGGTTTAACAGTGGACAGGGGTTGTTTGGCCAGGGTCAAGGTGCGAGGTCCTAGGATGGATGGAAGGGGTGAAGGTGATAATGGTGTGGTAGGAGAGGTCAGTGTATGAGGTCTAGGAGGTTGGGTCTGTCATCACCAATCCGGCACTATGATAATTCTTCACTGGGAAATCCTCGTGCTATGATTATTTACTAATGCACAGCCTTTAGTTTGGTGGATGTAATCTTGAAACAAAACAACAACCGAACACAAGAATACCATCGACTATGATAAGATGGAATGATGACAAATCTGAAATATCAAGGTAAATTATAATATTAACATGAAACTGTTACAATCTCACCCATGAGGTACTTCAACAAGACTATGGGAGAAACTTTACAATTACACCTCTCGATGGCTTCTTCAACACACCTTTAACTGATGGCTTCCTTTGCACACTTCCTACAATATTTCTCACTACTTCTTTCTATGCTAAATGAGGGGGGTGGCCTCTCTATTTATATAACTTCCAGGCTTATCCATCCTATCTCTAAAATAGGATAAGAAATCCACTCTGACGAATCATATTCCATACCTTAACTCTTATCTGTACATGTAAGCTTATCTCTTAAGATAAGATAAACCTTATCATTTTACATGGGTTCCACATTTTTAGACTTTTTACAAATAAAATACACAAAATATTTATGACCGCACTCCTTGTCCTTATTACCAATATAATATTTCTAATTCCTAATCATGTAGACCCTACTTCTCTAATTACCCAAACTTTGACATTTTAACATTACCGGACCACTTACGACAAATATTTACTTTTTACAACATTCATATTGTACTTTGACTATTACCGTAATCCACATTATTGGCGACACTGTACTGACGGCGCCGTTATCTTCTATCAGACGCTACTACTAATTATACTTAACAACATCCTATTCCTAATACATACATTAATGAAATAGAAATTATGGAGGAAAATTTTAGTGTCGACAGGTCTTCTTTTTAGGGGCCGGGGTGAATTTAGTGTCAGTTTTGGAGGATGTGGCTAAATCTAATTTGATGGGTGGATGAGTAAGGCTAGCTGTCGGTATGACCCCTAAGGCAGTGATAGGTTTAGGTAAGGGAGATGAAATAGGCGTGGGTAGGTGTTTGGGTGTAGATGTATGTGGGGCTATGGGCAAAGGTGTGAGTTAGGCTAGGGGTGGTGATGTGGAATGTGTTGCAATAGTCATGGTTATGTTTGGTTTGGTTGCTCGAAACACTTTTGGATAGATAGTGGAGGTGTCAGCGAGCGACAGTTGCATTTGTGTTGAAATAGGACATAGAAGGCGTCCCCAAAGTAAGTCTCTATCGACATAGTCCAGGCGATCAGCCAAGCATGAGAATGGTACTCACGTAGGCAAGGTTGATGTGGATCGAGTGGAAATCCCCATAAAATGTGTTTGAGAAACAAGGAAATGGCTAGCCTCGGACTCTGTGGGTAAGAGAGCCTAAAGCAGATTAATGGGATCTTGAAATTCCAATGGTGAATGGTCATCTAAAGGTAGTGGTATTTCTATAGTATCCTCTATGGGTAGAGGAGAGGATGGGCCAACCGAAGTGGACTCTTCTTGTGTTGGTGTAGGCGGTGGACTTGCATCTTCTATGAGTAGGAGAGGTGCAACTGACAACTGCCCAGAATTTTGAGGGGTCAAAGGCGGCATGCTGATTATAGACTCTTCCACGGGTGAAGAAGAAAATGAAGGGGGTGTCTATGTGGGTGGAGGAGTAGATGAAATAGGATCTTGTGCAGGTAAGGGATCTCGGGCTAAGATTTCATCTATGGAAGGCACATGAGGCAATTGGGAAGCAACTGACATGTCATCAAAAATAGCGTGGACCTCACGAACATTGCTATCATTGTTTGAGGTGTCACCAGCTTGGTTGGAATATGGGGCATGATTAGGGAATGGCTTCTTGAAGATATGCATGTTTTGGTTAGCAGGTGCATTCGGGCTATCCAAGACTAGATCTCCATTGTCTAACATTTCTTGGACGATATTCTTAAAGGTGATGCAGTTATTGTCGTTGTGACCTTTAACATGATGATAGTTGCAAAAGTCATGTTCCTTATACCATGAGGGCATGGGTCACTCAAGGTCAAAACCAGTATGTCGTTTTATAGGTGGAAGGGTAATGGCACCAGCCTTAACAAGCTTTTCCAAAATAGAAGAGTAAGATTCTCCTACCGAAGTGTACTTTCGTTGTTCTCGCCTAAACTGGAAAGCTTGGATGGGGGAGAGATTAGATTGAGGTTTGGCTGAGTTTTATTGATGAGGGGGGCCAGCTTTAAGAATTACGGCGTTGGCATACCCTTTGGGTTTTGAATAGTTTTTTTGGGGTTTCGAAGATGAAGAAGCATCATTGGATTTGAACGTAATGTTCTTGTTACGAAGTTGAATCTTATTTTCTTCGATAGCACAAATTTCCAATTTCCATGCCATGGTGAATGCCTCGTTAAAAGTGTGAAATTTTTACACCTGCAAGGTTGGTGAGATGTGTCTAGCACAAGCCCGAGTAAATAGCTATATAAGCTCAGTCTAAGGTAGCTAGAATGTGAGATGATTAATTAGACTGTGCCAACAAGTGACAAAGTCAACAATAGACTCATCATTGTCCTGTCAAGTGGAATAAAGATAAGTCATGGTAACCTTCTTGACAATATTAATCGAGAAGTGGTCTAAGAAGGCATGGGCTAGTTGATTGAATGAGTATATGGAATGTCTTGGTAGCGCATTGTACCAGTCTAATGTAGGTTCTGTCAGGGACATTGGGAAAGTCCTTAGAAGTAAAGCATCATCATGGGTAATCAGGTAACACCCATGTTTAAAGGACCGCAAATGTTGTTGTGGATCTTCTTTGCTATTAAAGCGATTTAATTTTGGCATTTCCCAATGTACGGGGTATGGTCGAATAGCAATGGATGGGTGAATAGGCTCATTACAAATTTCATCATAGGTGAGGGAATTGCATGAGCTACAAACTGATGCTTCTAGTGTCTGCATCTTTTCCATCATTAAATTGATGAGGTCATTGGTAGGTTGTGATGGGGAGACACCTCCTGTGGCATAAGGGGGCGAATATTGAACCTGATAGGGAGGTTGAGAATAGGGCATTGATATAGAAGGCACATATCCTAAATGGGTGATAGACGAGATATGGGGTGGTTGATAGTATGTGTATGTAAGTGGGATGGTCGTGGTGACTCGAGTAGTGATTGGGGGTAATGTTTGTGGGATGGAGAGGACAAGATTCTGGAATGGGGTAGGGGTCACTGACACCACGGGCGGTTATGTTACAATGGGTATTTGTGAGACAATGGGTAAGGTTTGGGCTATGGTCTGAATGGTCGATGAGGGGACAATAGATACAACAGGCATGAGTGATACTGCAGACACAGTGGTCATGGCGAGTATGGGTCCCAACTACGAAACTACTGGGGGTGAAGTAGGTAAGGGTAATGTCACTTTGTTAAGGGTTGATGCAGAAGCGGGAATAAGGGTAGGAGAGATGGATACTAGCATGTCGTATATCGACTGACCTGAGGAGTCTCAGGTGGAAGAGTGGGAAAGGTAGAACTGTAAGGTCGTGGGATTCTGGTCAAGGAGTCGTGTAAATTCCTCGTCGCCTACGGCAATGGCGATAGGCTGAGTAGGATCCATGGGTGACAAGATGGAAGGCGGTGAGGGGCTAGGTGGAGTGGTTGACAACTAGCATGGAATATGAGGGCGTTAGTCTGGCTACGAGTCACCACCATGTGAACAAGTGCTGACCTAGTAAGAATGTATTCTGTAGATGACACAGAAAGCAGTAGGACAAAAAATAATGAATAAAACCTATGTCGATAGGTAGATTTGGGTAGTATATCAGTTGATGTTTAATACAGGGTAACCGACACTGGTTAATGTTAACCGAAGCCGGTTAAGGGGTAACCGAGATCAGTTACTGTGAAACAGGAACAATTTTATCAAATGAAGCAAAGATTGTTGATGGTCAAATGAACAAGTTGAATGATGATTGTTGACCAGAGAAAAGAGAGTACAGGAACTCACAGGAACTCTGACAGCAAAGAAAATGAAATAAGGACTCTTTTAGGCAATTTAACCAAAAAGAACAACAAGTCAATGTCGGTTAAGATAAAACCGATGCCAGTCAGGGGTAACCGATGCCAGTCAGGTGTAACCGATGTTGGTTACTGTGAAAACTAGAAAGATGTAGAAATATGGATTCTTATTAGATTTTAATGAGATAAACCACCAACCCAAAGGTCTGGAGATGATGCAATGAAGTCCTAACACACTCAAAGGAAGTCAGAATACTCCAACTGTGATTGTGGAGTGTGTAAGGTAACAGAATAAAAAAATGTAGAAGCGTATCCTCACACCTCAAAACACACGTCAATCAAACACTAAAAACACGCTCCTAACAAGTGATTCTTAATGTATTGAGCTTATGCTATTTATAATACTGACTCATGAATTTTCGAAAAGAGGTTTTGGTGAGGAAGGCTTCCTACGAAGAAAGATATCTAAAGGAGAGGTTTCATGTATGTTATGGCAGGGGTAGGCCATCCTCTGAGATGATGACTTGACAGAGGCAACGAGCTGGGGAGTACCTGCCAATGTGATCATGTGATCACAGACAGTTGTTCCTAGGTAAGATATTGTTTAAGAAAGATGTGTATATTCTAATTTTGTGCAAGTTTGGTAAGACACAGAGAGAGGGAAAATGTGTTTTCTACAATTCTTTGTGTCAACCATCAGCTGGGCATGACTTCAAGCATATAGGTTGCCCTCATTTTAATGTGAGCTAAATGCAGAAAATCATAATGTAATGTAACCAATTTTAAGCCCAAATCGAAAGATTGTGTTCGATGACACAAAAAGATGAACATGAGAGGGTATGTTCTTTCACTAAATGCAAAAAACAAGAAGAATGATTCTTTTTAAATGCACCAAAAAATAAAATGTATCCTTTAGAGTAATTAGAAACAAGAGAAGATTACCAGGGAAGAAGATTAATGTGTAATCTTTTTTGAAGGGAAACAAACACACAACCTTTGTCTAGGAATGAAGAAAATGCAATAGAACCCCTTATGGGTACCACCGGGCATGCCAAAATGTTTCACCATTTTCTTTACATTTTCGAAGTGACAAAACAGATAAGGGTAAGGGCTAGGAGGAATACCTATTTATGTTGGTCGGTAGATGGTTGTTACGCGCGTTCTGACTTCTTGATCCAATGCTGATTGTGAGAGCTTCCTTTTGGTTAGGAGGAACTACCTGTAATACAAAACAAGACCACAAAAAGATAATTAAATGATATATGACAGTGGAATGCCTAGCATGTGCTAGTTCCGGGAAGTGTGATACTTCCTAGATGGTTGTCAATCCATTGTTTAAAACAATTTAATGCCAGAAATATAGGAAATCATACTATAGATGATATGATTTAGGTTTCTCATTCAAGTACAATAAGCAAATCTTAACATAACATGCTAGGCTATGGCCAGATCAAAAAGGTAGGTGGTAGTCAGGGTGTTGGGACGAGTCAGGGTTTGATTCTAGGTTGTTTAGGTCAACTGGTGAGATGATTATTGGGTCTGTTCTTGGTCAAGGTATAAAACACAGAAACCGATGTCGGTCGGGTATAACCAATGTCAGTTTAGGTAGAACCGACGATGGGTGTGGATAGCCGGCGTTGGTAGGGTCAAGGTAAAATAAACTCAAATAGATCAAATGGTAGGGGTTGATATGAGGTTAGTTGGGAGAGTGGATGAGAAGGTCTATGGAGATCTCAGGTGTGCTCAAAAATGGATATTAGGTCAGAATGGTGATTTGGTGGTGTGGGTAAGGGAGGTGGTTGAATTACAAGCTAATAAGCAATCGAGGAATGAACATGCAAAGTATAAACTAATGATAGGAATGACAAAAGTTAACTATGCTGAAATAGACAATGCTGGTAGAGATGTACTTACTGTGATGCAAGTTTTGATGGTTGAACGGAGGTGGTTGTTGATCAGAAGAATAGTGTTGGATATCGTAGTAGTGGCTCCCAAAATGATTTCGTGAGTGCAATGCTTCCAAAATCTGTCTTGGTGATGGCTCTGGATGTCTAGATGTGTGAAAGGATGCTTGTTTTGCTTGCATGCAGCTCTGTTTCTTTTTTCTTGCTCTCAGAATGTGCCAACCCAAAAACAAGGTTCTTTGGGTGAATAAATGGTAACCAATGATGGTTCCAGGTTAACCGGTGTCGGTTTAGGTCTGACTAGCGTCGGTTAAGGCGGGATTCCCTAGGTTTACTAAAATGGGTAGATCTTTATAATTTCTTTGGCCCATTTCGTTTGTTCATGCGGATCAGAATGAAAACTTCCCTTCTAATGGGTGGGAATGTGGTTAGAGAGATCTTAGGCATTGATTTTAGGGTTGGACCAAATCTTAGCTCATTAAGGCAAGTAAGCTTAGGTCCTAGTTAGTTATGGAAACATGCCAAGAATAGGTCTAGGGTGAGGTGGATGGATGAGGTGTCTAGGTGAGGTGGAAATTAGGTCAATTAATGTAATTAAATGATGAATATTGTGAGGATGGGTATTAATTTAATTAAATTGATATTAATGTGGTGTGGAGGGGGGCGTGGTTAAGACAATATGTTTGGGTTGGTTATTCGACGAGGCACAAAGGGGAGTGTGACTCAATTTTGGTGTCTACAAGTAGGCATTGATTTTTAGGGTTAAACTAAGTCTTAGTTAGTTATGGAAACATGCCAAGAATAGGTCTAAGGTGAGGTGGCTAGGTGAGGTGTCTATGTGAGGTGGAAATTAGCTTAATTAAAATAATTAAGTAATGTATATTGTGAGGGTGGGTATTAATTTAATTAAGTTAATTAAACTAATATTAATGTGGGAGGAAATGGGCCATGGTTAGGTGAATATGTTTGAGTTGGTTATTCGACAAGAGGCAAAGGGGAGTGTGACCCAATTTTGGTGTCTACAGTATTAGCAGATCAATTAGCAGAAGCCCCAGTTTCTGATTCCACACCATTAAATACATGGTTCCCATATGAATCCATATTCACTATTAAAGAATCAAACACATGCATTATACTTTGATGGATCTTTTACACATCATGGCTCAGGAGCAGGCATTATATTTCTCACACCCCGAGGTGATCTAATTCCTAAGGACTTTCGGCTTGCTTTTCCTGGCACCAATAATATAACTGAATACGAGGCACTCATTGTTAGATTAAATATGGCCATCGAATGAAACATCAAAAATCTCAACTTTTTTGGTGACTTGTAACTAATAATCAAACATGTTAATGAGGAATATTCTACTGAAGATGACAAGCGGGTTCCCTATAAGCGAATGGTGGACAATTTCAAGGGCTACTTCCATCACATTCAGTTCGAACATCTCCCTCATGTAAGTAATAAATCAGAAGATACAATGACAACCATTAGCTCTCTATTGGACATACCTTCTGACGCCCCTAATTCACAGCTCTTGATGGAACAACTCATGGTGTCTACCTATGATGCCCCCGAATCAAAGATGGTATGTGAGATTGTTGGTCCTGACTCCCCATGGTACCATGACATCTGCACTTATCTCCATGATCACACCCTCCCACCTAACCTTCCGCACAACCATCATAAAGCCTTCATCCAACGCGCCTCCCGATTCACCATTCTTGGAGACACCCTTTATCGTAGAGGATTTTATGGAACTTTGTTGTGATGCCTTAATCCCCAAAAGGCCAAATTAGCACTTAAGGAAGTTCACGATAGCATTTGCGGTGCTCACACCAGTGGTGTGATACTTGCTAAAAAAATCTGTGAATTGATTACTATTGGCCTAGCATGAGAAAAATGTGTGCTTGTATGTCTGCAAATGCGTCCCATGCCAGAAACATGTTGACCTTATCCATACCTCATTCCAAGCTTTGCAACCTATCACTACTCCAAGGCCCTTTTCCTCCTAGGATCTCATTCTCATGGGAAAATTGAATTGCACCTCATCCAATGGTCACAAGTTTATTATTACTGCCACAAAATACTGCACTAAATGGGTCGAAGCCATCCCACTTACCTATATTACCAACAAACAAATATTCAAGTTCATCCTTAATCACATCATTTTCCACTACGATATTCCCTACGCCCTTATCATGAACAATGAAAAATCCTTTAAAATTTGAGAAGTTCGTGAACTGTGTGACCATTTCCAATCAAGCTCAAATTTTCCACACCATATTACCCACAAGGAAATGGCCAATCTGAAGCATCTAATAAAGTGCTAAAGTGCATCTCTTTTTGTCTATTTTTCCTCTTGTTTCTTTCTACCCTAACCAAATTTCCCTGTCTATCACCCAAAAATTATAATTTTTTTCCAAAAATCCAAAAAATCTAAAAATTATTAAAAAATTCAAACAAATCAAAAGATTATAAAAAAATCCAAAACAATCCAAAATATTATAAAACAATGAATCATAAACTTATAAAATTCCAATAAGCAAACTATCCATAATTTAAAAACTCCATAAATATGAATACAATGTGTGTTTTTACTCATCTTTTTTCTTGCTTATCTGCAATTACATTGTGGTCGATGATATGAGGCCCCTTTTGATTCTTTTTCTTTTGCACGACCAATGATACGAGGCCACTTTTTCTGGTCTAATGATATGAAGACCATCATAATATTAATTTGTCCAAAGGGCATTTGGCAATTCAGTCACCACGGTCTTTATACACTGGTGCACCTTGCTCTATGCCACATTAGTCAAGTTGTTAATGATGATCACAATCGGTACTTTATGGAAGCACACCCCCTTCTAGCATCATCTTTTAAGTCTCATCTTATTCATCACTCAACTAACTATCCAATCTTCTTATCCCCCTATCCAATTAATACTTCATTAATCAAATCCAAGGCCCATAACTACTATTCTCAGCCCTTGACTATGGCATTTTTCAATACCCTCTTATCAATCCATCCAATATTTGTATCATCCAAAATTGATCCATCTCATCCAAAAAAAATCTCGCATCATCCAAGCCAGCCTCCTATTGCCAAACCACACCCCTTGACTGGGGCATCCTATAATCCTAAATCATCCAACCCTAATCCCTTGATTGGGGCATCCCTTATTCCAAAATAACTTATAATTCTTCAAGATTCTACTCCTATTCCTTTGAATCCTCGCTCCTCAAAATCCAAATATTCTAATCCTTTGAATACTCCAATCCTATCATCCTATAATTATGTTCCTACGAACCCGCATTCATCTACATCTTCTAATCCTTTGAATACTCCAATCCTCTCATCCTTTAATTTTGTTCCTCTAAACCCTCATTCCTCTACATCTTCTAATCATCTGAATCCTCCACTCTACTTTCAATTCTTTACATCTTCAACTCTTCTCTTCCTCTAAACTTCACTCATCCGCTACCTTGGGTCTTTCATCTTTTCTAGCGGTCACTCGACTCGTTTCCTCCTCACCCGACCCCTCAAGGTGGCATCACCCCCACCATTTATCATGTCATCTCTCTTTCTTCGAATGATCATTGCTACCCAATAACCATTCAAAGAGGGGCAAAATGTAGACATGTAAAATGCCGACATGCTTATTTAGCCAATAACATACTCATCATACATTTTTAATTCCCCCCATCACTAACTATATAGTAATTAGTCGTAAGATTAATTATTATTATCCCTAATTATCATACCTCAATAATTCTCATTATTCACCCAATAATCCCATCTCATCCATAGTCATATTAATACATCATTAATATTATCATTATCCCATTAACTAATCCATATTATCAAAATCTAAGAATTAAAAATTCCTACTCACCCACCCACTCACCCTACACCTAGCATCTCCATCTAATCACATTTAATCTCACCTAATATTAAGCTAATTGATCCTCTAAATCTAGAGACTTCTATTTCTAGAAGCCTCTCCAAATTTCCCTCCATATTTAAAATTTTAAATATATCCCTCCCTCCATTGAATTTTTAATTCAATTGAGGTTTCTCCTAATTTTTAGAATTTTCCAATTCTAGATCTTTCCCCATTCTCACCAATTCTCCACCATCGATCTACCATTTACATGGCAAGATCTCAACCATCCATTCCTCCCTCCTCTAACTATAAATAGGAGTGTCACTTTCCATGACAACCATCTTAGAAAATTGCAAATATATGTTGCCAAAATATTTCCAAGCAAGCTATCAATCATCAAACATTCCGTCAAGCAAAAATTTGTATTCAACAAGGGGAGGTGTTGTCCAAATCATCCCATAAATTTGAAGCAATAGCAACAATTATCTTGAGCACGTCCAAAGAAACAAGGAAAGAGCATTGGAGCTCGTAGATAAGTGCAGGTATAACACTCTTCATCGCTTCTCATCTTGCTCAATCGGAGGTAAATAATAGGTGTGTTAGATTAGGAACTAGTTTGGTTTGGTTCTTGGTTTGCATTTGCAACTAACACCACTTTTTTGTCTACAATCCCTATATTGATGCATATAGCCACGTGAGGAAATGACTATTGCAATCATGTATTGATTCAATTTCTCATTTGGAGCCAAACCTTAATATGATCCTATATAACTACATTTTTCCATTTGGGGACATGACCATTATATACACGAGCATACATTATGATATATTATCTATTTATAGACATATTGTTACATTGGAGCACATTGTTTACACCCTTTCCCCTTACATGAGTTACAATGGTTATACATTACTATTCGAGGTACAATGCGCTCATGTACCCATCAACCTTACAATGCTTATAATAGGAAAGATCTTTCTTTACATATATTTGGGTGACATTGGGATTTATTCCATTCAATACATTTATTGTCATATATTTCCTATATTGAGGAATCTTAGACATCTATGAATGCTAAATATGCATTATCATATCTTATGGAGGACTTTACTAATGATGGTGCAAAGCATTTCCCCCCACTTTCACTTTTACTACCACTATCACAACAAACTATACTTTTCCGATCATATCTTTCCTATAATTATGTAGTGGACAAATATGTCTATATACATGTGCTTACATATGCACTCTACACAATTTTGAGGGGTCTTTTTGTTGATTGATCATGCTTACATAATTCTTGGAACTACATTTTTGACTTGGATCAATACATATATGAACATGTTTCTTTTGGAAATATTTCATATACATCGATCTCATATCGCTTTTATTTACTTAAGATTATTGTTATATACTTTCTATTGATATATCTAACCACTAAGGGGCACCATTGCTTAAGCATAAATAATTATATCTTATTTTCACAATGTGGCCTTGTATTTTACATTTACACTTGCCCACTTGGCAGATGAATCTACTGCAATCTTAAATTGACATATTCACCAGTTTGGAGGAATGACGTTATATTGTGATCTTATATTGATGTCACATATTATGCTTTCACGATTATATCTTTCTATGATTCTATATTAGATTACATATTGCATATTGAACTTACATGATGATATTTTTCTATAATTGATGTATCTAATGATATTGATGTGTTTTATGATGATTGCTAGCTTTGTTTTCCATATATACATGTTACACATGGAACACAATCTTTCCTTTGAAATGATTGATATGTAGGAACAAATCCCTCACTCAAAATCGGGCATAGAGTCAACTTTTTTGTATTCTAGAAAAAAGAAAAGAAAATGAGGCTAGAAATAATCCATTACAACACATAATATTACTGTGGATCAATGGAGAAACCTCAAACATTATATTTGTTTCAATGTTTTGTCATATTTGTTTCAAGTGGCGTCATATTCGCTTCAAGTTGTGTCATATTCGGATCAAATTCGATTGCTTCTTTAATTAGGAGGTGGATGTTGTGAGGCAATGGTCATATCAGGGAATAAACCCTTGATTAATTCTTTTTCCAAGAAGTGGACAAGGCTAGATCACATTTTTTCCATACATAAGGGTCATTTTGAACACATGGAATTTCTTCTCCAATCAGTAATGACATATTTCATAGGCAATAAGGGTTTGCAATACCACTAGGTGTATTTGTTCCTCTTGTGTATTTCATTTTTTCATTTTTATTACTCTATTATATATTGGGGTATTAATCTATTTGCATGCATTCATGGTTGCTTATAGGTACACATAGGACATCTTGAGATATTAGGTTATCTCCCTGATACTTGCACATGTAGGTACAAGGATGCATTTTCTTACTTTCCCTTTAATATAGCATGTATATTTGACATTAAAGTGGGGGAATTTGGTAACATCAGTTTTGACACGTCTTAGGACACTTGGATCTCTAGTGTACATTTGACTTTCTTAGCATCATCTTCCCCTTATATCGAACCTTATATTATCTTCTTTGCTTAAGGTTTCTTTGTCACTTGACATTGTATTCACTTTGGGTTGACGATGATATATCCATTCAATTTGGAATGCTTGAAAACCTATAAAACAACTTTTCATATTTTTATGTATGACTTCAAGTTCTCCCTAAATCTCCAACAAACTATTAGGGTTTTCGTTGGGACTAGTTCAACGAAATGGGTCGTAATGGGCTACGAACTTGCACTACTCTTTGGACTCATCCTCCCTTTGTCAAATTGTCATCTTTTTATTTTTGGCACCTTCCTTAGGTCAGCTTAGGTGCACTTTTGGGTTGGCTTTCGCGGGAAAATCAATGAAGAGTTACATATATAAACAATACCCCTAGAGGTTATTTTCATGATCTATCACCTGAGAGATCACTACTACAAAGGCTTTATACATTTTAAATCTTACAAGAGCATTCCATGAGCTGAATTATAACATAAAGTACACATGGGTCTGAATTTGCCAGTTGCCAAGTATCTTTTGCCAAGAGAAGGGATCATTTAGTTGTATTGATTACAACATTAGAGCATTGATTGAGCATATATGATCAAAAAATGAAGCACACATACTCCAATCATATGGGGAGAACTACATGAACCTTGATTCCTATGATATGCAATACAACACTACCATTCAACAAGGAGTGGGGGGTCGGTTGGACTTAGTATAAGATATATCTCACCATGTGTTTGAGTTGTTACTAGAGTTAGAGACAAGGACAATCAGATTTTGGAGCATCACATCACATCACATCGCAAAAAAATTGAGCGACATTCTAAAAGACCAAAGATGAATGGATGTGCACACAAAATTCCGAGTTTGCACTGTCAACACGAGTCAAGTTCATAGGTAGAGGATAGGTTCGTGCCCACACATGCCGTAAACAACATTTTAGACAGTCAAACTTTGAGGGTTTGTTTCTTAGTCTATTCAAATCCTCTTTCTAGATTTTGGGTTTTTAGCTTTTTCTTCTATCAAGGTAATTAGGTTGGATATTTCGACACTCAAGATGTGGCCTTTTCCATTATAATTCAGTCAATTAGCCGGGTTTAACATACTTCCGACCTGATTTACTATTTATATCTAAATCTGAATCATATGTGTGAAATAAATAAAACATAAATAGATTCAACATATTGGAAATTATGATTAGAATGATTGCATGCACCATTAAACATTTGGATACTGAGTGACATGCGGAATCCAATTAATGGTATGTGCCAATATGAATGGGAAAATGGATTGCAATTCACATTATCCAACCAGTTTCGATAAGTTTTCCACATTAAAATGGATACTAAGTGATTCATGCAAAACAATGTGGAAAGTTGTTTTCATAATTTATTACCAGTAGGGATGGTTTACGATTATCTGCCATCCATTACTTCCATCCCTCCAATTTACAGGATTTCACAAAGGAAACTTGGGGTACTTACCAACAACATTTTTGCCTCGATAGCAGTCACGGGCTTGCTTATCTAGCAAACGCCTCCCATACTTCATTTACTTGTGTTTACACAAGTGTACTCTTAACATGAGCAGACACAAGTGCCATGCATGGCTAGAGGGGGTGCAAACTTCTTGCCACTTTAGCTCCTTGCAAGAGTGAGTTCGTTTAGCTCGACATTAAAAGCAAGTCCACACAGGGAAGATCAACTCAACAATGTCTTTTTAAATAGGTGTTTCAGCGACATTTTAAAAAAAAAACAGGTGCTCGACTTGTAGGTCTGTGTTATGGGACCTAATTGCAAAAGATAAGTTGAATTGCAAACAACTCTTGACATTGCTGAAAGGTGGCTGAAAGACAGTATTGTTGACATAAGCATGGCTATGTGTTAAACATAGGGTATTCACAACATGGGACAGTTCTTTATCAACATTCTCCCTAACTTTCTGCATGTTGCTTTCATTTTGCATATGTACTAGCTAGCAAATGTTGGTTAGGACTCCACCCATATGTATGTATATATATTGTAGTGATTGATTTTCACTTTGGCTTTTATACTTTTCTGGGACCAATAAATCTTAAGGTTATGCCATCCCATCAATTTCATACATCTATTCAAAAAGCTTTAATCTTGAAGAATTTCAATATATCTCTATCTCAATTGTTCCTATGATCTCCAACAATGAACATGGTTGCCACCTATTATTAAATTAGATTTTCCTATGAACCCATCCATTCTTCTGCTAATTATGTGAGCATAAATTAGAAATGAATCACCTTATTTCACTGGTCATCGGCCACCATCAATGCATCAAATCCATCATCAGAGTGACCGATTTTACTTAATTTTTTGATATACATCAATATACGAAATAATTTCAATAGTAAAGAAAAGGCATGATTATATGCCAGTGCATGTTTGTAAAGATATAACAAATCTGATCTCCCAGGACTCTCTTAGATTTTCCTCTAGAAGTTCTTACTGCTTGGATATAGAGGGCAGAAAGCCTGCCCAATGTAATCCTTGCTGGAAACATAAGCCTCTGCCCAATGCAAGCCTTGCTGGAAACATGAGCCTCTGTACAATGTAAGGACCATATTAGGTATTTTAGGTATCTGACCAACTGTTTATATAATTTGGAGACAAATGAGCTCCGGCAATATCTTTTGCCACTTATTACTTTCAAATCTATAAGATCTCTTGGAGGATCTAGCACAAAAACTTTGATGGGATTTTATCACAATCTTTGAAAACCCCCAAAATTCATGTATAAATTTATATACAAATAGTCCGTATTGGATAAATCCTACTCTTGGGGTTAAAATCTAAGATTCTTATACTTGATCAGTACAGGGAAGAGATTCAACTTTCAGCTGACATGATATTTGGCAATCAAAATATACCATTCATCACATATTTCGGCATAGAATGGTATGAAGAGGTCTTATACCAACAAAAAATAAATGGATTCCCCTTCTGCTGTCACTTTTTAATTCTCTTTGACAACCTGACCTGCTCCTGTTGCAAGAATGGGGGCACTCCCTTCTTTGTACGTACACCATGACAGTTTGAACACTAGAAATGACACCCAGTCAATTTCCAAAACTCATTAGATCTTATTTGGTTAATGCGTAATATGTACAGAGTATTCAAAATAAAAAAAGAGCAGAGTTACGAATCACAAGAATAAAACTGACACAAGTGGATAATTGTCCGGGAAGATACCTTTTCCACGAGGGAACCAAAACACAAAGGACAAGCAATAACATGCAGTTGCACATCATCCGGGTCAAATTCGCATTCTATGGTTCCGGTGCAGTGACATAAGTGACATCTCTCCACTCCATAACCAGAACATTTTGTGCATTCCTCCTGCAACATATTCTCAATTCAGATTTTTTATATTGTAGTACAGTTTCACACAAATAATCTAACAACTAAATAAGTCCTAACTTCTCTTGATATCTCCTCCTTTCCACACTGAGCATGCTTACATATACACATGCTATTGCTGCTTATTTACTGAGGAAAAGGTAATTTTTAAGGCCACTGCTTAGCCATTGCACAACTTCAGCATATGAGACCTCCATTAGAAACAAGGGCACTCCATAGGCTCAATCTCGTAACCAAGTTTGGGAGTAAGTCATGCCCTGTTAATCCACCTACACCAGGAGTACACAGACTAATGATGGTTGATGATATCGTTGTCTAAAATAGCATAAATGACTTACAAAGTGGGTTTTTACAAAGAATTTTCTTATGTCACTCTTCCCATTTCTTAGCTCATTCAAGGCTAACTGCTCTATTGTACAGTGTTAGGGAAACGCTGATTATTTAACGAATATCACATCTGTAGTGTAACTGTAAACATTTTCTCTTTGAACTCACCAAGCATGCTAGGGCTTTCACCTGGAATTCTCCTGACATGCAAATTGTTGAATTATTGCTACGTTTGCAACACAATAGGGCGAATCTAGTGGAGAACATGGTTGGGCATGGATCTCCAATAGGAATAGGCTTAGGTTAATGCATTGCCATAAGTTCTATCCCTATCAAGGGAGCCTGCAGTTACCATAGGAAATGACCACAGCTTACTCAGAACCCTTTGGGCGCGGAGCGCCGGCATCGTATGGGAGCCGAGCTGGGACATCTTAATAATTTGTATTATCCATTTTTAACTATCTTCATTAAATTTGAAGAAACTGGGGAAAAGCAAGATACAATTTCGATTCCCCTGGACTAGCATGTGCAATAGCACGCCTAGTTTGTGTCCAGATGATTGTGGGTAAACCCGAAAAACCCACTTTGACCAATTAAAGAAAACAGTATTGATCAAATTTCAGGGTACATGAATTAACCAACATACCTGAGAATGAGATGAATTCACCCCCAACAAGGAGGCTCCAGCAGTGGTGATACCCAAAAGTGCAAAGACCAGTGCCATATACAGTCCAGCCCCTCCTGAATTCCCAAACAAAGTCATGTGAGGCTTAAGATGATCTATTAAGACTCAGAGCAATGCATAGCTGGGACTAAAAAATAAAAGATTATACCTGCAAAGGGCTTTGACAAGGCTGCAGGGGCACCTGTGGCTTCAATAATGTACCCGCCATTGGTCTGCCCATCAAAGCTTTGTGATAGACTCAGGGAAGGGTTCCCCACTCTAGAATTTCGCTTCCCCTTCCTACCTGGTGAGTATATTTAAATACCAATATCAATAAAACAGCGAAATACTGTTTTATTTGGAACTAATAAATGCAACAATCCAAATAAATAAAAACCTTGAGCATCCGCTGCAAAATTGGTGGCGTGTTGATCATCTGCAGTTGCCTCGGGCTTTTCATGACTATGGGTAGTGGGATTTGTTGAAATTGGTTTTTTCTTTACATCATCATAATTAAAGAGTGCCCACGAAGTGATTAGAGCATCTTCTATGGAGGAGGTCCTGAAAGGCTCGCGCGTATATTTCTTGGAAGGGCCTCTGTGTCTGTTTTTCATACTGCAATAAATTTTACATTGAAATTTGAATTGCTTCATGCCATTGATAGCAAATATGCAAGTGGGTCTGAAAATTATGCAAAAATTTTGGCCTCTTCCACAAAACGAGGAAAACGGAGTTAATTTTTCAGAAGAAATTGCCATAATCAGCGAAATTAGTCAGAGGGAATTACAGTAACGTATGTCTGTCATAAACAATGGCAGGTTTAAACCAGTCCGTTGATTTTAATATGCATAACAAAATCCTAATCGACGGAACTCCCGTAAAAGTAACGTGAATTGCAGATAAAGGGAGATTGAAGTGGCAAGAGCCAATTGTTTACAGCTCCATACGTGGAAAGTTGTCGACCAGGAAGAGAGATACACAAACTATGTGGACGCGAAACAGGTGTGTTGTGTAAGACGAATAAAAGTGGGGTTCTTTCGGATGTAATGGTTAGATAATATAATAATAATAATACAAATGTCTATGAAAGGTCGAGATTTGTTAAAAGAATGGAAATACCCAAGTGATGGGCCCTAGCTATTTGAATATTCTTATGAAGTGAGAAAGACCATTGACCATTGAGATATGTTAGTGTTGATGAAATAATTTGTCGTGTTGTAAATTGTTAGTTTCTGTTAAGAGTCACGGGACTAAGCCTCTCCTTCTTGTGTATGGGGAGGCTCTCGTTATTAAATGTAAACTACCTAAATCGGTGGGGTGGTCGTTAGGTCGGGGATCACACAGGGATAGTCCACTAAACCTGTGGCAAATGCTTGTAAATTCGCATACAATAACCAAAGTAGGTCCACATTCAATTAGAAGAACACAACAATGCAAAAAATGATAATACATAACAAATCATTAAACACATAATTCCATTGATTCATTTATCAAAGGCATGGACACCTTTCTTGGTTTTACAATATTATCATGTATACAAAGTTGGAAAGTAGAGAGAGAGAGTAGAGGAACATAAACAAAGGAATAGAAGAATTGCAACTTTTATTGCTTGATGTAGTAGTGTAAATCTCAACAACATACAATCAATCAACAATTTCCAACCCCATTGGAATGAAGAACCATTCCAATTTATAGAATTATAAATTGTCTCTTCATCTACCCCCCACATGACTTTTCACCTATCTCCATCACTTGTGACCTTTCATCTTCCTAGGAGGTGAGTCTTTTTCTTATTAGTGAAAAAAGACTCTTACAATGTTAATGTTGAGGGTCACTTAAGTGAATAGGAAGAAATAGCAAAAAGTACATTCTTAATAGAAAATTATAATATGGAGAGAGAATAAGGGGAGAGATAAGGGTTGACTGATCTAATGAAGATGAAGCTTTGTTGATGGAGCACTAGTCATTCATGATCCTTGAGGGAGATTTCCTAGAATGAGCTTTTGTCCTTTGAGGAAATGCTTCATGGATGAGAATCTTGACCTTTGATTACCTGTTGAATTGAAACTTGAGATTGCATATGTTTCCTCCTGCTGTGAGATGCGAGAACACTCCAAAGTGTTGAATAAGTGTTTAGAAAACATTATTGCGAGGCAATGCAAAGTGAACCTGGGATGACCATTGGCACCATCCATGATGATCCTTCTGTCATGCTTTCTTATGACCATTTCCTTAATGACCTGAATTTTGATGTTTCAACACCCGCATAGGCTTCATGGTGTTCTTGATTTCACTTGCTGCCTGAGTGACCATATATGGAGTTAGAACAACCGAAATTACTCCTCTAATGAGATGTAGAAAATTCCAAGACATTGAATTAGTGTTGAAGAACATTGTTATGTTTCGCAACATGTGATGGAAACATGATGGTTTTGATAGCAGGAGTTAGGTCATAAGGATCACTTTCTCATCTTGCTTCTTAGTATTTCACAATTCACCCCAATGATCACAAGAAACCACTCAATGATGCTCAAACATTTTGATGTTTTTACTCCTCTTACTGAGATGGGTCTTCATCATGCGGTGAAAGGATTACCCCTGAGTGAAATTCTTGTCATGTGGCCACTTGTTGGAATGAAATGAGGTGATGGCAATATCCTTCCTTCTTGAGGCATGATCACACTACAAGGTTTTAGGTGAGTGTTTAAGAACACTACCAAGTGGATGACAGCAAATGAAACAGAGATGATTGCCCATTCTTGCAAATATGATGCTCCAAATGAAGATCATAACCTTCTTACCTTTCCTAGCTTTAAGATCTTCTCTGAATGGAATCATCCTTAGAATGCTCATGCACTTTCTTGCTCAGATTCCTCTTATGGAAATGTTCTATCATTGAGAAAGACACATTTGGATTCCAATGAAGAGTAGAGGGCAGCGATGGATCAATCTTACTTGACTCAAGAGGTTTTATGGGATGTTTGGTGATTCTCACCTTCTTATGAAACTTCCTAACATAGTGAACCTTTGTGAACCCTCTTTTCATTATCTTTCTTTTCAGAGAATTTTTCCCAATGGTCCTCGGTTGCACTGAAATGAGGTTTGGTTATAATGTTTCTTCCTTTGAAGAGTGATTACAATACCAGGTGTTTGATTGAGTGTTTAAGAACACTATTATGTAAATGACATCAAGATTTGAGATGATTTATCACATATACATGGTGCCACACATGAAGATCACCTATTTACTCTTCTCAACTCTAGAGTACTTCTTGAATGAAATCAGATTTGGGATGCATTACATACCTTATTGCTCATATGCTTCCCATGGGATGATTTCTTGATTCTTCACACATGGTGGTCTTGAGTGCCTTGATAGCTTGATTAGCTCACTTCAACTTGCTTCTCGGAGAGATGATGGAAGATTCAGGACATGATGACTCTCGACCTGCTCCATGAGCTTCCCCTTTCACTTTTGATCAAGATGACACCCTTTTTCACTTCACAATTCACTTTCTTGACCAGATGTCTACCTGAGTGGAAACATCCCTATAACATTTCAGACACCATTACTCAATTTCTCCTCATGGAAATAGGATTTCATCCTCCTAATAACAAGACTGATTGAACCTACTTGAATGGAGCTTGATGAGAATGAGTTACATATTTTGTCCTCCAAATTACACTGAAATACTACAAATTCCACCTCCTCTCTCTTGCAAGATGTGAGCTCGTTATCAAGCATGGATCAAGTGTTTAGAAACACTTCTCGAGGTATGCATTTCTTGAGATGACCTCCTTCCTCACTCACAGTGAGCTTCTCACATCATGCTCGTGATGATCATCCTCTTGATGACTTGAATTTAAATGAAGCTCTTGACTCATTTCAAACTCTTTAACTAGACCCCGTAATGTTCTTGATTTCACCCATGATGCCTCAAGATACTGTCTCCTTGATGTGACTCTAATATGTCTGTCCTTCCAATTCATATGATGATCTTCACCAGGAATGACTTCGTCTCCTTCATGATGGAAACATGTTTGGATGACTCTCTTAGGGATCGGAATGAGTTGGCTCCTTCATCGAACTTGTGTTGTGGAAACCACCTCAGAATGATGCTTTAGGATCCTTTGAGAGTTTTTGGAAGGTTCAATTTCTTTTCTGGGCCACGAAACAACTTCTTGACCTTGTGATGATGACAAAAATTAACAAGATGAGTGAAAATAGAGCCACCAACAACTTTCTACACTAAAAATTGAAACTTTCTATTTTTAGCAGGTGGGGTCGGAAGCTGCTATTTTGGGATTTTTTAGAAAATTTTCAAAATCCTTGTTCTTTGAAGCTCCTAATCCACTTAGGCTATTTCCAGTGATGAGGATTTTCTTATTTTTTACAAAGTTTCTATTTTTAGACATATGTTTTTTCCCAGCCTGTTATTTTTGGAATTTCACCCAGTTGACATGTTTCAGTGTTTCTTATTGTTCTAAGATGTTCTTAATTCTGAAATTTTGCTACTCTGGGAAAAATTCTATTTTTAGATGCTCGTTGTTCAAATCATGTGCTATTTTTATAAGTTACTTATTCAGTGTCGGATTTTGAAAAACCATCGATCAATTTTTTCAATTTTGCATATAGGATCTCCTGCTCCAATTTTCACTATTTTTCATTTGTTGAATCTCTTGGAAATCAAAAAATCAATTTTACAGGGTTTGGTTTTCATATTGCTATATCAAAAAATATAGGACATCATATGATATGTAGCTGCAATCTTCCCAAAGGCATTTTGGAGAAGAGAAATTTGGTTTAAAGCTTTTATTACCTTGTCAGATTTTCATGTTTTCGATTAGAGAGATATGAATAAAAATTGGTTTTCAATGATATGAGTGTTCTGGAAAAAAAAATTCCAAGAATTTCATAGTAAAAATGGTGTTTTCCAAGCCCACAATTAAATTCAACATAAACCATGGAGGTATGGATTGACCCTGTGTTGAATAAATGTGTTAAAATATGCTTTAAATCACTTTTGAAGTTTCTTGTAAACTTTGGCTCAAACCTTGGATCAAATGAGAGTTTATGTGAGGTTGTAAATCAGGTTTCCAATGGTGTAATGGGGAAAAAATGGAGTACAACAGGGATCAATGCACCTTGAGCAAGGATTGAGACAAGTGGAGCATGGGAGTGAGTGTGAGTGAGATGGAGGGGATGGGAAACACCATCTGCCGTAAAGCCTAGAGAGGTCATATGGATGTGTAGGGGCTACCAACTTACGCATGGGAGACATTTTCTTGTCATCCTCTACAGTCCCCCTAGACATTGGGTACAAATACGGGGATTACATAAATTATGTCGCATGGATAAGTTGCAAATACATTCAAGTTGGAAGCAAATAGCTGGGGCTATTTCGAGTGAGAACAAAAGTTGAAAAAGACATAGGGAAAAAAGCCTATAGGTCACTATGAGTGTTCAAGGGACTAATTTTGACGCATGGGGCAAACTTTATTTTCCCTTTTGTTCCACTTGGCACGTGGTAAGACATCAAGAACAAATAATTTTTACCCATGGCAGAGGATTGAGCCCGCTTTTGTGTCCCTCATATCCCTTGTCCCAGGAGATAAATTGGACACATAAGACAATAGGTGCTCCAAAGTGTTCCTATGGGAGGAGGATGAGGTTGATGCAATTTTTTGTCCCCATGTGTCCCCATATCTAATTCAAGGGATAAAATAGGGCCAAGAGGATGTTATAAATTTGATCTCCTACACGACATAATGGTAAGTCTGGCATTTTACAATAGGCTAGCCAAAAATAGCCTTAAAATTTACTGTCTTTCACCCTAGAAGCTTAGGATGATGTTTTGGGTTCAAATATTATATTAATTGTGACTTTGCCAAAAACACATTGTAAGACCAATAGGAACCAGTTTCAAACCTTGTAATCTTCCTACAAGTCAATCCAAAATATGGCTCCTTTTGTTTGGAACTGCAAGGGGCTCCTGCATTGTTTTGAATGTCTTCCAAGAAACGGTTTCAACCCTTAGAGTAAAATAGGACCTATGTACATCCCAGCTTGTATATAATTAATCAATACGGTTTTCCTACTTTTATTTCCTCAATAGTCCTTACAGAGCTCCCCAGAATCAGTCTAGAGAAGTTAAGATTCATCTATTTGACTGCCCATTTCTTGTACCTGAAAACTTTGACTGTTTGCTAGACAAATTATCCCCTGAATGATCAAAACTTTCCTAAATATTCCTAATATGATTTCAACACCTTCAAGTCTCCCAATACTAGCTCCAGATACTTAATACATTTTCAAAACTCTCCCAAGGATTGTACATTCAGTCTGCACCTCAGAATGGCCAAATTCATCCTTTATAGGCTTCCCAGGAGAACTAATTTTCTTGATTACTTCATTCAAATCAGGAATGATGAACTATTATTGCTCCTTTTTGCAAACTTGATATATGGTTGGTACCCGATTGCATTAGGACTATCTTTAAGGATCTGAATGATGAATTGCTACATGAGAGACAGGTTACCTGAAGGACTGGCTGGGATTTTGGAAGCATTAGAAGGCAAGGTTTCTCATTGCAACTTAGTTGTCATGGTTTGAATTTTGTGTTTTTGGGTCAACAATTTTACATGATTGGAAATTGTGCAAGTACTTGAGGAACAGTTCATGCTTAGCAGAAGAAGAAGAAACAAGTAGTCTGATTTCTGAGTGGTATCAGTGTCTGATGGCCAGTGTTGATCACTCGGAACCCAATAATTAAACAATCTGAGTGTCAACGTAAAAACCTCATGTTGTAGGGAAAAACAAGAAACCACTGAATATATCAAATGGTCGGCACTTCATGTAAACATTGACAACTCGAAACATGCACGATTGTGGCACTTAGTGTTTGACTATGTTTACCATAGATTGGGAAATACATCAATCAGAACTCAGTAGTTATTGGTGTTTAAGCAGATGTTCAATTAAGCACAGTTTACTGAAAATTACATCTAGTGTTGGGTCATCATTCCATCTCTAGATTGTGGTAGCTGAGGTTAATTGCCATCTCAAGAACTTGACTAAGAACAGAGATAATGTTTTCTCAGATAATGTTCAGCAAAATTTGAACCAAGACTATACATCTGCAGAGTGCATTGTTTGAAGTGTGGGCACATAAACAAGATGAACTAATGTTATGGATCTTGATCTCAAGGTACAAGTAAGTAAGGTATGATTCTAAAACACTTAAATAATGAATGGAAAAACATAGTCAGAAAAGCAAATGCATATGCCAACCCTATTATTTTGCATTAAGCGATGTTAATGTGTTTAGTATTTCTCTAAGGTACAAATCTTAGTAGACCAAATACCAAAGGAAGTGAGTTGCTTTAAATTTAATCTTGGAAATCCAAGTTTATATTGCAAAACCTAGTTAGTTACGTGTGCGCTAGAGCAGTGCAAAATCCAATCCTGATCTCCAGCTTGATTAAAAACAAGGTAGTTTTAGACCAATTACTAAACTAATTTAGTGTATAGGGTCACTTCAAAGTTCAAAGTGATTACAAGTGCTACTGTAAGAATCCCATCATATATCCTTCCACCAAATCAAAAGTGGATAAAGCACAAATTTATAAAACATGAGATCTGAAGCTAATGTTTCTTAATGTATCAAATTGCATGAAAAATCTTTTTGCTTAAGGTCTATGTCCCTCAAATATGTATAAAAACTACACTTCATAACATTTAGGCTTTATCCTAATGTACCAATCTATTTTTGAATGATCAAATTTAAGTATGGTTTATGGGACTTGTTTTATTCTAGATAGTTATCCTGTACCACACAAAAATTACTTCATTCACTGTAATGTATCAACACATGGGGAAGTCCTACCACAATAATAAATGGTAAGGAACTTAGATACCAAGATATGAAACAATATATCACTTTGAGTCCTGCTAGCTCTTGTTCCCAGTTCTAGAGTGGTGCATGATCCTGATCAGCCAGACCAGCAAAATTTACTCATATAAATTGAAGAAAAATCTATCTTTTATCAAGTTAATCAACCAGTGCAGAATATTTAGCCCTAATCTATAGAAAAAGTAGAGACTGTCTACCATTGACCATGACATATGCATCTAATTAATGAATTAAGGCAAGTTCAACAGAAGTGAATTCACCAGAAGTATGGTGCTCATTGATTTCTGTTGCTTACCCCCATGTACCACTTCATGAGACAGTACTCCTCCACCACTCCAGTTGATAGCTACAGGATAGTGAATAGAAAGAAAATATATTACCATGTCCATAAGTTCAACCCATTTGGTTTACCCTAGTCAATGGGAAACGGATGTATAACTAGTTACAATGTAAAAAGAACTCGGGGGTAAAAGGGCCCTCAGGTACGGCCACCTTTATAGCTAAAGAAAATAATACTAGGCAAAATCGAAAGCAAAGAAACTGGATGCTAAATTTGCTCATCGAAACTGGTAGCAAAATCCGCCAACTAAGCCATTCAATTCGACAGTGGTCTAGGGGCAGGCATGACCAATTTGTGTACAATGCGACAACTGGCATGTCTTGAGCAAGTACCACGAGAGGTAAACATAACCACTTTTGAACTCAAGTTTCATGAGTAAATTCGTGAGTCACCAAGTAGTTCTGATACAAATGCATGCCACTCACTAGAAGTTCCATTCCCATTTAGTTCATTAGATGCTTTCAATAAGTGGTCACGTGGACACCTTGAGGTAGGGGTCAAACTTCTCCATATGGACCAAGTGGAACATAGCGGGGTGCTCTGAATGCGGATCACTCGGTAGACATTAAGGACCCAAGTCCACCTCGATGTACCACTTAGAGAAAGTGTTCCTCCACCACTCTAGTACACAGCTCTAGTATAATAAAAGTTTTTTTCATCCAAAGTTTTAACATTATCATAGATTTATGGGAGTTTGATCAGATCTGGAATCGGCATATGACACAGGAAAGAAACCATAATGGTGATGCATCCCTGTGAATTAGAGAAACCAGACATGGAAAGGAGCTCGCGGTGGCAAAGAAGAATAGGGTAGTTATAGCGGGTGGAAAAATAGATTTAGCAGTAGTTTGTGATTTTATTTCTCTGGGAGAGGAAGAAAGGCTTGAATATATCAAACTTCTTGTCACCAAAGGATTACCATCTCAAAGTGTTGATCACTGGAACCCTAAATTTAGTCATTCTTCAGTGAATACGAGCAAGGGTTTTCCTTCGATCTTGAGTGGCAGACAAGGCACAGATCCCATGGCTGGAGGGGTAGTTGCTCAAGGAAATCATAGCAATAAATTCGATCCCTCAGTGAATGTCAGGTCTAAGACTACCTTTTTTAAGGAAGCCTTTCAGTAAAATAAATAGAGTCCTACTACCTCACTTGTATACATCGTCAATCTAGTAGAGGAGACACCGATTCTGAGTTTGGATAACCCTGAGATAATGGCTCATCTTCAATCATTGTCACAACTTGTAGTTATTTGAAGATTCAATAACATATGGCCGTCTTCTTCTGCACTTTCACTCTAGATTACCGAAAACTGGTCTAAAAATTGTGAAGTCTCCTTTAACTCCAAGGGTTTCTTCATGGTGCGTTTTAAGGAGGCAGAAGAGTATCAAAAATTTCTATCATATGGTCCATGGTTCTAGGGGAGCGCAGGATTATTCCTCACACCTTGGTTTCCTGAGTTCAACCTGAATACCTTCTTAGTCACAAAAATTCGTGGGTGGGTTCGCCTCTTGAACCTCCCGCTGTATTTTTGGTATGCCCTCGAGGACATCGGTAATGTCCTGGGGAAATTTTTAAAAGAGGATTTAGCCAAGGAAGCGGCAATCCTTCGAACCTATGCTAGACTCTGCATTGAGATCAAATTAAGCAAGGGACTTCTGGATAAGATCTTACTAAAATTGGGAAATCTTCAGCATGTCCAAATCTTAGACTATGAGAACACAACATTCAGGTTCCACATATGCCAAGCTCTAGGTCATTTGCATGTCGATTGTCCTCAAGGTAAGAAGAATCAACAAATAAAGAGTCCGTGGAATAAGGGAGGATGGAAAAAATCCTCTACAAACCAAGCTCACAATACTGAACATAAGGGGAAGCTTGGTGAGGTTCACCCACCAAATTCAGGAAATAATTCTAAGAGACATGCCAATAAGGCCTCCTTGATCAAGATAGGGGAAAGTAGGAAAGCGATAGGTGGTGTGAAAAGGGGTCATGTATTCGATAATTCAGACATATCAGATTCAGATTAGGAACATAATCCTGAACCTTCCAACAATCTCATGATGGTGGTTACTTCTAATCAAAACAATTGGCAAGAGGTTAGGAAAAAAAGGGAAAAAAGGATGTTTTGCCAATCTTCTAGAATACTACTCTTCAAATGAAGAGCAATAACTATAAAGGGTCTTTCTATTGTAGTGTAGTTTTGTTTCTGCATGTTGGGTTGGTATTGTTTATCTTTCTAAAATGGTTGTACTCTAGTTCATAGCTCCGGTCAAAAGTGTTTACTTATAAAAAATTTATAAAATCATAAGAGAAGTGTTTGAAAAAGTATATATATATATATATATTTAAATTTCATTGATTTAATATTTCAATATTTCATTTTATGAATCTTTAATAAAATAATTAGAAGAATTAGTCAAAATAATTAGAGTAATAAGTGATTCTATAGATACTCAAATTTAGTATTTACACTTTGAAAACTCTTTTTTTGATTATGCACTCTTGATATGTTAAACACAATTTCTCCAATCTAGCTTAGCACTTTTTGAGGTCCATTGTTTAGCTTGTTTATCCTTATATATTGACATGTCAAGACATCCCCAGAATTTAATGCACAAGATCTATATAAAAATATTAATTTACTAATTCTTAATCTCATTCAACATGTTCACTACTCCTATCCAGGACCGTACAGTCTGGTCAGGACTATACCGTATGGTCCTGACCTCTTTGTACAGTATTGGACAAACATGCACTTCTAATTCAATATATTTATTTGGGTCTTATACTTCCTTTAGGTCTACCTTTCTTAGATAAATCATCTATGGAACCCTATATAAGCAAGTAAACACTTCCTCATTTGCTAACCTAGAACTCCTAAAGCAATGCACTAAAGTACTCATTTCATACACTTGCAAAAGGCATCCAAATCTCCCTAAATATTGGAATTACACATTTACTAGTCATTAAAGTAACACCCACATCAATTCTAAAGCTACAAACTAGGTCAAGGTATGCATATATCTCATCCACAAGCATCCAAACATCCTCTCTCTAAGTGTTTTTTAGCAAGAGCCAAGTCAAAGCAAGCATGACTAAAATAATTACCAAATCTGATTGATCTATCTAAATATCACATGTTAGGTGGAGAATGACATGCAGTTTGAGGCCTCTTCAGAGTAGTGTTGATGTCAGAGGTACACAGGGGTTCCCACAACCCTTCTAATGTTTGTTTGGCTAGACTCTTCATCCATGGCTAGGGTTTGATATGATGACCAATCTATTCATAGAGGTTCATTGCATGTGCGATAACTAGGGTTTGATAGCGACATATAAATATATGAAGGTAAGTAACCCAGAGAGTTAGAGAAGGTGTCTTAAAGGATGCAAAATCCAAACGGTGCACTCAAAGGATGCAGAATCCAAACGTTTTTCAATGCAACCAAAATGTTTTTCAATGCACCTCAGCAACCAAAAATGTTTTTCAATGAAACCAAAACGTTTAAACTCAGCAACCAAAACGGTTTCATCACCAAAAGTAAGTCGAAATACGTGCCAAGGGAGAAACGACTGAGAGAATGGAAAACCACATGCCAGGTGCTGCAGGTTTGAATGCCAATGCTGCAGATTTGAATGTCAATGCTGCTGTGCGTGGAGATTTGAATGCCAATGCAGCAGATTTGAAATATGTGCAAATCAGACCAACAAAGGGAAAAACGAGCCAAAAATTGAGCCCTCGAGCCAAAACGATCCAATGCAAAAGGAGAAAAAAGTGCAGGCTGAGTGAACGGTGAGGCAGCAGGTGAAAGGATGTCCCAAGAAAGGCACGAGCAGAGAAAACACACAGTCCACGAGCGGCAAAATGGAACAATGAGTCAAAACAATGCAAATGAATAATGCATGGGTCGCCCAATATTTCGAGCCAATGTGAGCGGCTAAGACCATGCAAAAAAAACCAAGCTTGTTCCTGAACACAACAATACCAGCAAGAAACCTTGAAGAAGCCTGAAAATCCGCAAACACCAACACGACCAAACGAACCACAAACAAACCCAAATAGAGGTGTGAGGCCCGAAATCAATGTAAGTAGAGCACGCGGTCAGAATATCCATTACGACACACGAATAAGAATCTGAGTATCACGCCGGAAGCCAGAAAATGCATGAGCAACGCCGAGGAGTGCACAGATCCACAAGATCCGCTCTGATACCAGAAAGAGGGTTTAAAACCCGCAAGCGAGGATCATGAGGGATGACGTGCACATCAACAGACGTGCGAGCGAATGGTAGCGTGAAGAGATCTCGGGAGGAGTGAGCATCAACCAAATGTGCATGCAAGGATTTGAAACACGAGCAGAACTTGATTAAGCCATAAAACTCTCCTCTATCTCATAGATCAAATGGGGTGTACATATAGGAGGTGCTGAGTAACCCCCAGTGCTGCAATCATGATAACTCGAGTAGAGAGGGGGAGTTACATTCCCATAATAGAAGTGTAATTCCCAATGACACATATGACACATTGACGCACTGACGCACTGATGCGTTGACATGTAAGAGAATCTCATAATGACCCCTAAATGACACATGGACCTACGATCTCACCTAAGCGAGATGACTCACCTAATGATGTGGAAAATAACACACACCAACAGTCGCCTTAGGTATCCACACCTTGCATTCGAATCCCTTCAGTAGTGGAAAACTGTGGGATTTATTCATATTGGTATGGAAGGCCTTCTTCATCATTTCACCTCTTTGATATTAATATTGATGGCCACTCTCTTCGTTTCACAATGAATATTCATGATCTCTAAAAATGAGAGATAAATAAGGACATTCATACTAATATTTACACATCCTAGGTCTCTAGTCCACATGGTCTTAGCCTAAAAATTCTCTCACCCCTAAACTTCAACACTAGTGAGATTTATGTGATCTTCACTGTAGTGATGGGTTGATCCAACCCTCGAGGTACACAAAACTACAATTACCTTGTAGTTTGAGGGTTCCTCTTATTTAACTCAGAGTTTTCTCCCATCAATTTTACATTAAAATTGACTGCCATATCCCTTGTGAGCATCGTATTTGTTAGATTTTCTTTTTAGAGTAAGAGACCAAGGATCAATTTGTTTTTAGATGCTCTTGTAGATAAGGGGATGGTTTTGTTTCCTCTTCAAAAATTCCCCTAGATCTCTTCAAATATGATTCCTAGCTTACGAAGGCGATAGATCCTTATCCCTCTTCCTATGGAGATGTTCAACCTTTTCCAATAACTTTTCAAACATAAGTCCCCAAGGGGGCTAGCACTAAGTTAATTACATTTTACTTGCAATAGTCTCACACCATTAATAAGAAGAGGCACGTGGCTAACTTCCAAACTTATATGGTAGATCAATACGATGTTGTAGACTTAATGATTTTCATGACCTCACATGCATCACACATGTCACTACCCATGCGAGTATAAGAATTGTTTCTCCTAAACACCCTGACTCATCTCATTACACTCTAACAACCTTTTTTTTGAGCTTCTTTTTATTAGAGTTGCTTTCTATTTACTCATTTTGAATCTAATTCACCGTTTTGTAACCCCCCTATTTTCTTTACCTTACATATTTCGAAATTTCATGAACCAAACTCACCCTTGGATGAACATTAATCAATAAATTATCCATATATGAATTGTTTCGTATAACAAACTTCTAAGAGGGAAATAAGAAAGCCCTCAAATCGGTTTTGGCAAAATATAAGTAAAACGAATAGGTTTGAATATTAGGTTTTCCAGTTCTGCTCGCTTCCAATTTTCTAAACCAAGAATGGGCAATAGAGAATAAAGAATATATCGAATTCGTAAAGAAAGAAAGAGTGGGTCAGTGGCGTATAAGTAATAAAGAAAGAATGGATATATTCTCCATTATTGTACGTCATGTCATGAACCACAGGAAGAATAGAAGCAGACACGGCATTTAAAAAAGGAAACAAGAAGTTTGAAATAATGGTCTTTCCATTTACCCGCATTTAACGTTTCATACTGGGCCTTCCGAGGCCTGCCTTTATATCTACCGAGTTCACACGGAACATTTCAATGCTCTAATTTCAGTTGAAATTTCTGAGCTTGTTTTCATGATGGATTTGATTGCGCTCTTAGTATTGTTTGAAGACTATTTGCACGTCATAAATTATAAGATGATACGTTTGCCAACCTAGTAAGATTTTTTTGTTGTGTATAGCAACTTAGAAAGAATCAGTTAAATGGAACACATATTCCCGAATTAAATCCTCTATTTTGTAAGATCGGATTTAAATATAGCCACTTTTGAAATATGACCGTCATAATTAGCAGGTAAATATATATAATTTAAATGTTAAAATGATATTTACATCCAAAATTTGGCCGTCGTGTGTGTGTGTGTGTGTGTGTGTGTGTGCGCGCGCGTGTGGATGGTCATGTTATGAGCTTCGACTTATCTATATAGGGCACCCAATAGATATATAGGCATCACATCAGATAGATTAGATGGTTCAGGGCTCCCAGATAGAAATATAGGCCTCCTCTCGATATTGAGGGGAGCTTAAACAAAACACAGAGTGTCATATTTGGGTATGCTAACTCTATCTCCCAATCTTCATTCATTCGTCAAGCCCATATCTCCCTCATCTAAGCTTAAGGCTCTAGCGACCGGGGGGGCGGGTGTAGGGACAAAGTGGCAAGATGGGGGATCTCATAATCGATCACTATTGTAGCTCCACTGTAGGGCTATATATAGATATGGTCGATCCCATCCCCATAGAATCTACAGGGTAGAGGAGGACCATCTCATAATCTCGGGACTTTATATGGCAATTGATACTCTTTGGGGGGCCTATATCCATATCCGTATGGGCCAAGGGGAGAGGATTTTAGGGTTGGATCGAGGGTGGCTATATAGTGATAGTGATAGTGATAGTGATAGTGATAGTGATAGTGGATCAGTGATACTCGAACCCCATATCTAATCTATATTGAGATTGGACTTTGGATAGCTGACTAGGCTAAGGACCAACTAGGTTCTAGATCTATGGGGTAGGGGCGGCTATAGCGGAGAGCTTGGGCCCTGTTGGTTGGAAATTTTGTTTTTAGACACAAACAACAGTTCATGGGACAACAATCCCTCCTCTTTGTGGGGAGGTTCCCTTATTTCGCCAAAAACTTGAGACTCTAATTATATACAAATATACAAATCTAAACAAACTTGAATGAGGATATTGATGTTGTGAATGGTTTCATATTTTCAATATTCTCAATACATAAGGTGAACAGGGAATAGGGTTTTAGAGGAAGAAACAATAGCTTTTATGAGCAAGATGAGTGAATCAAAGACACAAAGTTCAATCTAACCCACCGGTCAAGAATACAAGTATTCTTCTTGGTTATGCAAGATTACTTACTACTATAAGGCAAGAAGTGAAGAAGGCAACACATTCAAATACAAAGACTGCATAATCATATCTTACTAATGCATGTAAGAGATTTAAAGAGCATGTGAGTCAATACATATGAAAATTCATCAAATATAAATGCAGATAGACACAAAGTTCCTCACACTATATTTAATGGATTGAACACAAAGTTTCAAGATTCAGATGTATTAATCTCACATTCACAAGATTCAAGAAATGGAAAAGGAAAGAACACATATAAGAGAGAGAAAGTGTCTTCTTCTATTTTTTATCAAAAAATTGTATCTCCCTCCAGGAACACCAATATCCAACAACCTTTACAATGAAAAAGAAACCTTATATAGGCCGAGGGATGGTTGTAACCAACTTTCTAATTGATTCTCTTTTAATTAAGTGTTAAACACTTAATTAGTAATTACATAAGTTGGCTTTTTACAATTTCACTTTCAAATAATAAATCCAACTTCAAAATATAACAATTAGATTAAAAATACTAAGAACTAGAAGAAGGGACATTAAATAATGGCACAATTGCAACCTTTATCTTGAGGACATGAATCTAGGATTTGGTAACAACATTAGGAATCTCTGTGACTTTAGGGATGACCGTGTTTAACATGGCACCTAACTAGCTGCCAAAGGAGTATTCCATTTCCTTCGCAATTACACCATTTTGCAATAGGCCCTTGGTGGCTTCCACAACAACATTGTGTAGTTCAGAGAGCTTCTTCATCATCTCCTTATTAACTAACTTTTCCTTAAACAATTCGTCTTTGATCAATGTATTGAATTTATCCTTGAATTCATCCACTGAATTCCTCTTTGTGGAATTATCTTTATAAAATTGACAGTGAAGAGCCTACAGATCAGCACAGATTTATGACTTGAATGATTCTTCCTTCTGCACCATGTTCTTTAATTCAGTCACAACCTCTTCGAGAAATATGATCCTCCACTCAACACTATAGACCCACTTCTTAGATAGATTGTTTTTAGAATCATCAAAGATCTTGTGTGAGAGCAGAATCTTCTCATCAGTTGTGCTAATGATTCTTAGGTCCTGGATATTATCCAATCAAATCTTGAGTTCTTTTTCAGCAGCACCAATTGTTAAACTGAATTGATCTTGTGCTGAAGAAATGTTGTCATACATTTTATATGCCTCATCAGTGAAGCTTAATCTAGAAACTAACATCCCTTCTACTAATGCTTCAACAAATCTACCAAATGAGGCGTGCTTGTGAATCTCTTTGATAGCTTTGATGTCATCCCAAAAAAGAATAGTTGTAAGAGGCAGTGAGGTGAGAGGAGTGGGGTCTAGAGGGAGTTTTTCATTTGAGAGAAAGGACTTAATGAAATTAGATAGAACTTAAACCTCTTCCTCTAATTTTTCCTAAGTTTACTTATCTTTCTCTACTCTCTTAATCACTTTAGAAATAGTCTCTTCAAATTTTGGACCTCTCCTTTAGGAGTAGATTCACTAAGTGAAATTCTTGTCAGCTCCAAATTCACAATAATGATATTTTTTCATCCTTGTCTCCCTTTGATTTGGCAATTTCCAGAACTTTTCCTTTTGAATCATAAACTAAATGGGAGGTTGTCTTGACCTTCTTCTTCGGAGGAGTAGGGGTTGTACCAACCACAACATCGAAACCAGGAGCATGGGAAGAAGCCTTCCTCTTCTTACTGTTAATCATGGGCTGAACCCATGTGAAGGAATCACTGGAAGGTGGAGCTAATGTAAGGACATTAGGTGGACTAAGAGATTGAGTTGTGGACACCTCAAGAGTAGATACCTCAACAAAAGAAGAAACTAATCTCCTGATATTAAGCTTGGTCCTACTGGTTTTCCCAGTGTCAGATTCAATGATTTTTAGCTCCTCTTCTTCATCATCATCTTCCTCTTCACCACTCTTTCCATGTTCATCACCACTCTGTTCTGATCCATTCTTTTGTTGTTTTTCAATTGTTTTTTCAAATTCATCTTTTCCTTCCTTAGTTACTTTCATTTCCTCTCCTGAAGGCTGTAATAATTGTTCAAGAGTGGGAGCAACTTCTTTAGTTGAGTCTTGATATTTTTCTAGTTCTACTTCCTTCTCGTGTGTTTCCTCAATCTTTTCTACCTCCTTGGTTTTATCTTTCTTTATATACACCTTGGTTGAGGAATACAAGGGTGAGGAGGAAGGAGTCAATTGAATTGGAACTTTTGGAGGAGGAATGTAAACTTCCTTATGTAAAGAAGAAGCCTCTTGAGAGGAAGGTTGTTTCATAGTTTGGTTATATTCCCTCATTTTCTTGTTAAACCAATGTTTTGACCTTGCAAGAACTTGATTGTTTATCTCAGAGGGATCATATCTCTCCTTTTGGGACCAATCAATGGTTGGGAGAGGCATATGTTGAATAGTTTTGATATATTCTTTGGAGTACAAATTCTCATTATCATCTTCCAAGTCCTCGGGGACCTAATACACCTTGAAATATTTGGTATGTTATAGAGAAAGACTCCCAAAGTACCTTCTCCTTACTTCATATTCATCAATACAATCTTCCCAGTAGTCTTCAATGGTGGGATGGTGACAGTAGGACATTCTTAGATGATTGGAAATGAAACTTTTAATATCAAATGAAGATATTCTCTTATATGTGTGAAACTTGAATTATGCTATTGTTCTCTCCAAATTGTGAGCATCTAAGGCAGACCTACATGTGTAGTTTCCCAAGTAGAAAGGAAAATGGATTACTATGATTTTCTTATTCCGACAAGTCATGTGCAACATATTTAATCATATACATAACTCCACAAGAACCAACTCATCACTGTAACACATTGGCAATTTGGTGGGTGCACTTTCAAAACCAACCAATCTTATATAGAGAAAAAATTCTAAACTGGATGAAGAGGTTGCCATATGTTGAAATCAATTACTTTTCTTTTGCAGACACTCTTTCAGCTGTGTTTTCTTCAAGGAGCTTGACTATGAACATTGTGAAAACATCATTCACCCTCCTATGATGAAATTTACTATTCTCAAAAGTGAGATGTGGATAAAACTCATAAACTGGTGTATTTTTCTTATCATCTTGAGGAGACAACCCTACCCACACTCTATAGGCTGCAATTGTATACATAAAGTAGGATGTCATGTGAAATTTTTTACTTTACTACACATCCACCAATTTCACACTTAAGTTTTCACATATTATCCCCCCAATTCATACTTTGTTTACTTTCACAAATGATGTTAATATACACACACATCCAAAATTGGAACTCATTGGTAGAAGGTAGGCCCATCAATCTTGCTAGTAGGGTGATCATATTAGACAGTTGGGTAAGTGCACCAAGTTGGGGGGCCAAAAGGGGGTCTTAAGTGGACACTTTTTTCTGAAAAATAAAAATCTTCAACTTCTATGAGTTATTTGAAATAGTTAGACTCAAAATTGGAAGATGATATAAGAACATGAATCATAACATTTCGATTCTAGTTTCTAAGCTACTATTTTTTTAAAAAATGGTTAAGTGTAAGTGGGTTAAATATCTAAAATACCAATAGGTGCTCATGTTTTTGTTAAAAAAAATAGTAGACAGTCGGTCGTGCCCCCCACCCCGCCCCACCCCACCCCAATTTTTTGAGCACTATTTATTTTTTTTTAAAACCCTTTGGGAGAAAGATAAATATGAGCATTTAGTTTGTGATAGTATTTTTTTAGATTTTTTAGTGAGTATTTAATTTTTTATGATTTCAAATATTGTTGCATGGATTCTGCCACCTCTATGGTTATTCCCCTAGCTCAACCTATCCCCTCAGGTTGTCTTGATACATATGATATTGGGGATCCCATCAATTTTACTCATATCACCACTTCCCATTGCTTCCTCTATTCAAACTCATACTATTGATCTCATCTCTCCTTCCATTTCCTGCCATACACCCTCTGCATTTATTGACACACCCCTAGAAAATTATAAACAATATTGTCATGTTGAGACTGATGATTCTAATCATGATGTTATCAATGATATTGAGCTTACTAATGACACTCTTAGTGTTTTGGACTTTACCCCCATGGAATTTTATTAATCCTTATTTCATAACCACTACATTGCTACATGCCTTGGCGAATACCAAGTTAAATCTCCAACTCCACCGAATACTACTACTGTGTTAATTCCTTATCATAATATCGTGCACACCCTCAAACCTACTCTAGCTCCTATTTGTGATTCTTCAAGGACAACCTCCTCTTTTGATCGATTTACTTGCACATGATATATTAATTAGGAGTATTGGCAACATGTACCTTATGATCCTCATTGCTCTGAAATCGTATGTACCTACAAAGTTGTAACCCACTTGGGCCTCAATCTTATGGATATAATGCCTTTCCTCACACCACATAATGAATATTAAGGTTATATCTTTCTCCTATTAGCTTATGGTACCAATGTCTTCTATCTATAGGTTTGGGTTGCACTTGATCCCCGACCTTTTTTGCTTACACTTGGGCAATCTTGGTTGGATTACATTGGCAGTACTATTGATATGAATAATACTATTCTAACTTATCATATGGCCTCCAAGACCATCGTTATTCATAATGATTCATTCCATTATTACACTCCTAATCTATCATGATGGAATATACGTAAGCACCCTTATACACCCTTTACTGATGAATAATATGTCACGGGCATGTATGATTTACAACTCACAAGTTTTTACAAAATAGGCCAAAATCCTTTGTATACTATGCCTATAATCCAAATCCCATTAGCTATATTTCTGACTTAGATGATTCCCTCGATGACATCACTTAGATCACCATGACATACACACTTGGGGGCATATTATCCCCCCTCACTACCCAATGACACACTCTTGTTCTAAGTTCAAACACAACTGTTGAGGGCATATTTACTTACATGGACCTAACTTTGCACATATACACTAGGGGAAACCATGCTCCCCTCTTCTAGTTGTTCTATTTCATGTTCACATATTTACAAAAAAAATAAAAAATACTAGCTTAGAGCTTGGTTGGATGTATGTTTGCTTTCTCATTCTATTCTATTATATGTATCATGTTATTTGGGTTCATAATATCCTTTATTATTTTTCCATACACATCTGCACACTCACAAGGTACTTTTTGAGGTGAATGTAAATCACTTACATGTTCTAACATGATGTTTGATGCTTGGTACTATACCATACCAGTTCCATTGAGGCTCATGGGGTCATCTACCTTTCCTATTTTTCTATATCAAGTTCTATCATTGAAAAATATACTAATTTCATTCCTATTTTTAGTGGTATACATTGCGGCATACTATCAATTTTTCTATCGTGCTAATGAGTACTTCATGTGTAGCATTTGTATCACATGCCTACTTCCAATCATGGTTCTTTGATTTGATTATATATTGTCTTCCTTGTTTGTGTCTTGATTTTCATTGTTTGCGGACTATGTCATATGTTCATTGCTTCTTTACTCATACCACTTTGAAGGCTTCGATTTTCTTGCGACATCATGAGTGGTGTCCCATATATTCAACTCATTACTCGCTGTGTCTTTTGTAATGTTAATGCATGTTGTGACTTGTTTCTATTACATCATGTATACTTGTTTGTGACTAACACTTTCGGCTAGCTCTTTTCCCATTATTTGCATATGCCATAGATGTTACCATGCATATTCTTTATTCCCCATGCAAGAGTTCCATTTCAGATGCGCACATCAACTTCAACTTTCCTCATTTGGGCCACACTCACCTTTTCCTATCTCACACACCCCAAATTAGTGGGGGCAATAATCAGGTGATTGTTTCACCCTCTCATCAGTTCACAGACCAGATAAAGAACGTTACACAAAAAAATTAGGGTGCATAGAAGCTAAGAAACAAGTTTAGAATCGGAATTGGGCCTAAAATCAATCCAGGATAGAAGTGCCCAACATAGACATGACATGTGGGTGCTAGTGTCCCACATGGATGCTCCAACCCTGGGGCAGAAACCGTTACAGTACAAAATCAATAGATTCTCAGTGACAATATTTTCCAATTTCTAACAACACAAGATCTGTTATAAGTTACTATCAGTGGCACGTTACACACTTTGTGGAATAAAACTAATTACTTCATATGGCTCAGTGACAAATTTCTATTGTATTTATGACCATTTGCAGTGGCACTTATTCATGGGGAAGCATTGAGGGTTGGAGAGAAAAGTCAATCGCTCTCCCAATACACTTCCCTTGATGATAGGACACCCAAATATGAAGTTTAGCAACATGACGCTCAAATCCAAAATTTAGCGATACGACACTCAAATATGAAGTTTGGTAGCAGAATGCACAAATCCTTAGTACTATTCCTACTATTTCCAAGTACACAAACATATATGAAATGTTCTATCTCTTCTCTTATGGCACACATGTGTATTCTACTCTCTTGATTCACTTGTTTTTCAAACACACATTTTTATTATGAAATGTACTACGTTAAATTTTAATTCCATTTATCATGAGCATTGAATACACATTTTATTTTGCAGGTCTAACCTTACTCCAACAAAGAGGGCATCACACAAAATGAAACAAGGATAAATCTCAATAAAAACAATGCTCCAATAAAGACAATATCCTAGGAAAACACACATACATCACTTCTACTACGTATGCAAAGGTCACCCTTAAAATCCTTATCCTTCTCTAGATTCTATAACGCACATTCTACTATCTCCATTTGACACAATATCAACTACAAAGTTCTCATTCGACACACTATCGGTTACAACTCCCTTCGGCTCTCTATAAGGTACACTCTTCATATCTAATTTATGTTATCAAATATTAATTCACCAGCATTAAGTGGGGGAAAATGTAGTCACGAAATTACGCACTTTCTACTGACAACATGCTCTAAGTATTTCATTAATTGCATGATTCCTAAGCAATAATACTAGACATTAACAACACTTGTTTTACTCTTTCATTGCTTTTATCTTTCCCACACTCTTGTTATTTACTTTTATGAAATGATAAATTTACTTTTGGATGCGAAACGACATCTGATCTAGCTATGTATTGACTGTTATATCTTTCAAGCATCTCAGATAGTACCACCCATTAGGGATAGGAGCATCCCAGACATTAATGTCCTCTCTAGGTGCTCATATCCCTTTCCCTACTTTTCTTAATTTTGAATTGCCATGTCATATGGTATCTTTTCTAGAGTCTCTTTTATCACTTTGGGTTGGATTTTCAATTTTTAATGAGAAAATTTAATCAAGGGAATCATATAAATACATGACTTACTTATTGTTATTAAGGAGCCAGACATTTGGGCTATCACTCTCTATCTACCATCTATAAGAGAAACACTCAATGAATACATTTTTGGTTGCATTATTCACTGCATAGAATGGCTTATTTTGAATTCCATTTTAAACATTCATCTTAGGGGAAAAGTAGTTGTAGCTCATTCTCTTGGTGTGATTAGCATAAGGGAAACCTAGCTTTAAGGGACATAATTCAAATCACACACTCACAATAACTACATAGATTCTGAAATGTAGTGTAGCACTTGGTGAGAATCATATTGGGGTGACCACCGATGTTTTTCTGACTCAAGAATATGCATTAGTTATTTCATCTAATGTTTTCTTGAGCTTTATGTAGGTCACTAGGGTTTTTTTTGTAGGTACAAGTGCAATATAGGAACCTTATAACGAAGTGGATGTGACAAACAACGAAAGGAAGAAACTAATTTCAAACCCTGAAAAGACCAGAAAAAAAGTTATTGTAGGGAAAGTAGCACCCAGATCGGGCGCAAGTGCCCGGGGTGGTCATGTCCTACTGTGGGTGCTCCTATCTAAAGAAGTCTCACATCTCATTTTTCCATATAGAGCTCACACAGTCCAAATCCAACTTATTCCTAATCTGAAAATCATCTAATTTTTTTCGACCACAGACCTTTATAGGAAATTAATTATTTTCTGAAATTACCCTGTAATAATCAAATTTAAAAGAATGCAATGCAAAACCATAATCATAGTGCACACAGGTTGATAACGGAGTTCGGCATAATGCCTACGTCTCCTGGTTTATAATATTGAACCGATTTATTATCCAATTCTAAATTGCAACTCTAGTACAAAATTACAATTAAAGCTATAATAAATATGTTATTAGAAGAACAAGAACCTCCTTCATGACCACCGAGTAATAACCCTGACATATGTAGTAAATATGATCTCCAATGGTATGTGAACAACAAGAACCTTACACGACCATCGAGTGACAATACCCCGACTTATGCAGATTTGATCTTTAGTGTGAAATACCCTTTAGCTCCAAAACCAGAATCCAGGTTCTCTGCTAGTGTCAGTGAGTTGATAATAACTCTCGTAATAATGAATACCCCAACGCTTCCATTGTACGGTGCCAAGTCTCCTTTCGAAAGACTGCACACCTTCGCTATACAGTGTCAAGTCTCCGAATATGATCAGAAAACAAGAATGTTCCTTCCCTCTACTATGCAGAGCTACGATTGATTTGATGTTTGAGGTTGACAATGATATCCTTTCACTTCATTGTTAGCAAGATAGCCTCTGCACGATGCTAAGATGATCCATTGTCATCAATGAGCTCAATCGTGATTAATGACTCTTCTCTGAAGCCAACGATCTAACGATTTGTCTAATGTATAGAGGATCCGAGCTCCAGTGTTTCTCTGTTGCTTTGTCATGTCCCTCAACTCCATGGTGTCTCTGGGCTCCAACATAAGAATAAAGGCATCAATTTGGCCTTTGCACTGTTTGGTGGGTAATAATAACTCCTGATATTTTTACATGTGCATATTATATAATAGGACTTAATTTTTTTTGCATCCTGCCGCTAATAATAACCGGTCCTCGAATGATGATGATGATGCCTATATTAGTACGATATAGGGAATTATCTCCATATGCCTATATTATTACGATATAGGTCATATAATAACCATTGTCATGCCCATACTAATACAATACAGGCCATTATGCTTATATTATTACGATATAAGCCTTATCTCTCCATATTGCCTATTACATAATATAATAGGACTTACAATATTTGTTCCTCCATAATTTCGCCACAAAAATGCCTTTGAACTTCACCTTCGTTCTCCTCGACTTGGGGCTCAGAGTACTGCTTCTTGGAGAGAGAGCAGAGCTTCGTCGCCTATAGAACTTATTAAATGCCTATAGTAGACCTCTAATATTTTAGCTCCATAATATGGCCTTCATAATTTTACTAAGGCCTCGTATTATTTTTTCTTTCTCCCATTATTCTCCTCAAACTTGCTTAGATTGGGATACACTTGTCTTCTTTTCCTTGGCCTTAGCCTTTGAGTGAGGCTTGTTATCTCGGGAGGAGCTTGTTTAAATAAAGGAGTGGGAGGGCCTTTTATAGGCCTTATGTGGCCTGAACTTCCCGTATATAGGGCTTATCACCATCTCCTCATCATAACCAAATCGTTGGCCAAGTTGGTTATAGCGGCTCGCATGCATGGGGGAGGTCGCAGGGTCGATTCCCTTTCCCCCACTTCTGCCTTGTAGATTTTAGAACCGACCATTGACACTTATGACACTTGTGCCTTCCACGATTGCCACGTTGTCTTGTACTCCCAGTGTCATTATCACCCGACCACCTCGTTATTGTCACGTCAGTGCCCGACCCGTCACGTCCTTCGACCCTTCGTTGTCTGCCATGCCACGTAACCCCCACATTGTTGGCTTTGAGCCCAAGTCCTTCACCGATCGTTTTGGTGTGGGGATTTAATCCCACATCAAGCGGGAAGTGGCTTAGATAAGGCTTTTAATAGCCTAAGGTGGATAGGGTTTGTTGTGGCTTGGGCCACATGTTAGGTTGTGGAACCTGTTTTCATGTGAGAAAGTGTTAAAGACTGTACACTAAGAGTACTATACACTTTCCACATTGTCTTGTCGGGGTTCGGGGACAGTAGCCCCCGATAGCAGGGGTTTGGGGGCACAGCCCTTGAATTCTTTTTTGGGCCTTAAAACGTGCTCGATATATCGGGAAACGTGATTTTCTCATATGGGCAGATTTTTTTGACCCATAGGTTTATGGGACAGTTTTGGCCTATGGTTTTGATACCCACAGTTTTGTAAAACTGCTTAAGTAGTTGTCTATTTATATGGTTTTATGCATATGGTAGATATAAGGTAGCATTACAGATGTGTTTTGAATTCGGGTGTGAATTCTGTAGAGTTTGTTGAGCATAGCTCCAAACAGATCTGTGTATTGTATTGAGAGAGTGGTGGCTTGTAATAGATTCTGAGCAAGTGATTCTTGGTGGACGTAGCCCAAATTGGGTGAACCACATTAAATACTGTCTCTTTGTGTTGTGTTATTTTATTCTACAATTTTATTTGACATCTGTAATATTTTCAGCATATTAGTTTCTACTATTGCGATTCTGTGAGGGATTATTCCACATAGTTTATCCCTTATATCCTAACACCACATAATCTACTTTTGTTAGCCAATGATTATCCATTAGCTCACCCATTAGTTCGCTGAGCTAAATAATCAACTTGCCCCTGCATAGCTCGATGCATAGCTCACCAATCTAACATGCTCCAACCTGCCCGTGAACTTGCCACATAGCTCGACCAAGCTGGAAATATGTGGCAATGGGGTTAAGTGGTAGCGGGCCACGTGGTGGCTTGAGGACCCACCATGTGGCAAATTTTTTTCTCGACCGTACCTGAAGATGATATTAATTGAGTGTCGAAGACTAGAGGATTGAAACATCACCCTATACCTATCACCTTTGCACGATCTTGTATTTTGTCACTTTTTCGTGACTCTCTAGTTGTCTCAGTCTTGTCCTAGCATTGACCAATTTTGACTAGCCACCATTTACACGTACGTGCTCCATTTTCCGTGTTCAGATAGTCACCAGAAAGTTCTTAGAGTAATATTCCATACTATAGCAATCCTGGAAGATTTAGGAAGATTTTATCCTTTGTATTGTCCTCCAGATCAATTCTAATCATCTTCCAGCCCAGAATCAACCCAGATCTCCCGATACAAGCTAAGTCACTCTTATCTCCTATCTTGCATGCTTGTACTTTGCATGCTAGATCTTGTTTATCAGTGTTATATTCATTTGATCTTAGTTCTCTGATAAAGATTTAAATTTCTTTAAATCATTTCCCTTATCAGAACCTGCAATGAATATGTAGAAAATAAATGCAAGAAAAATATTTCTGTAAATGGTGCAGCTCCTGGAAAGCCTCTATTGAAAAAAATATTCTCCAAAATCTACCCGCAAGGCCAAGAAAATGCTCTTATACTATATGTGAGGATCCTTCTGAATAGATTTATGAACTACGAAAAATAAATGAACAATGAAATGAACTTTGGGAAATAACTCAAATAACCTTTAGATCGCATGCCACTTTGAGAGGGCAACCTACTTTGAGCAAGCTCAATACAATAATATTCATGGATGCCTTCATTGAGCCTCAACACTTACTTATATACTAATTCTATTCTAACAATTACTATTTCCCATGTATATGGGATAATTCAAATATGCTCAAGGGACAACTTATAAAACATATACATCCATAGTGAGTAATAAACTAATAATACAAAGAGAAAGGTATGACACAAATTCCTAACATTGACTTGCACACTACTGGGGCTTGATTAGTTAGTCCACTACTCATCATTCCATGTGTTCTCATACTACTTAAGGTTGTTAAAGATCTAGATTGTACTATGTTCAATAGCTTATATGAGACAACTTGTAAATTAAAAGGAGAGTTTCCTACCAAAATTTCCTTATCATTCATCTTATCCAACCTTGCTGTGGTTCCATTATCTTTTTCACTGTCACCTTCTTCAATACTTATTATACCTTTTGTGTCAAAAAATTTACACATCAAGTTAAGAACTGATCTCTCTAGGGTTCTCTTGAGTCTCAACATTTATCAGAGCTTGCTCTATTCTGATGTCGCACCCTATCCTCTACTAGGCATAATTCTTTGTGAGAGTCATCCTCATGCTATTCCAGTTCACCAAGGGTGCTCACAACACTTTTAGAGTTTGACTCCCCCTTTTGTGTCAAAAAGTTTACACATCAAGTTAAGAAATGATCTCTCTAGGGTTCTCTTGAGTCTCAACATTTATCAGAGCTTGCTCTATTCTGATGTCGCTACCCAATCCAGTATGGAGTGAGGGGCGACCATATGACGGAGTGTTACAGAAAAACTATGCTTGAAAAGAAATGCGGAAAGCTGGAAATACTCAACACCCAGAAGTGCTTGCTAACCCAGAATGGGATAGTAGCTACCATAGGGCGGAGGTCAAATTAGAACAATATTAACTGTTGAAAGTAAGAAGTGCATTACAGTATGATAAGCAAGAGATCTAAGTTGCTGCCAGTACTACTACCAGCTTACAATAAAAATGGTGAGATCTTGCTAACAATACGGATCAGATTAAAGATGCAGATTTCTCCGAGCTGTTATGACAGTTCTGTATTTTTTATATAACCAGCAGCACACAGATTTTCTGGAATGGCTCAGAATATAACCAGCAGCACACAGTTTTCTGGAATAGCTCAGAAATTCCGTAAAACTTATTCAAATAACCTGATACTGATTACAAAGCACTATTAGCAAGAGGGCCGCTCAGACTAACCCCCAAAAACAGACTCAAAATGCAGGCTATATTAAATGCATGAATTTCAAGACACCATGAATGGTACGGCCCAGCACAGGGGTGATTTTGCTTTTAAAAATCAGATTGTCTTTCAAAGATTCTACAGCCTTGCATACATGGGCGCCTAGCCAAGAAGGACAGGATGAAACAATACCCACTAAGAATTTTTTTGTCTTTTTGGATTTATGAATAAAACTTCGAATCTGCTGCAGACAAAAATACAGAAACCCAGGAAAATCTAATATGTAAAATCTGAACCTAATTAGACAAATGCAGATTACAGAGTACTAAATCCACTGAACTCACAATCTAAAATAAAATCACCACTAGTTGTTGTCTTACAAACAAGAAGCAATGCCCGAGCTAGGAGGCCTTCATTCCTCGAAGCAAACCTAGAGCCAAACCGGCAGCATAACAATATGACAGTCCAAAGATGATGAATGATGCTCAAAGCCTTCCTTTTATAACTTCCTGTTGACTTCACCAAACCCTAAAAAAACAACTTCAACATCCAAACCCTAATCCTTTTCTCCAAGATGGCGCCCTTTTCCTTTCAAGCTTAATATTGATATTTTAATTAAACTCAATACCTTGATAAATGCACCCACCTTAAGCTTGCTTTGACTTTGGAAATTAATAAAATAATCTTAATGAAGGCGCCTCCCTCAAGAAACCCACTTTTCAAAACAACTTAAAGTCAATAGACTAGGCCAAGGGTCAACGTTCGAATATAATATTAAAACGTGACCTTTAATTAAATATATCAACTTAACTCTTCAATCATGCTCTGAAGCCAATAATGACCAGTCAACAGACCAAACTGAAGTAGGAAGTCAACCAAGTTGAACCCAACTGGAAACTGCCAAAAATAGAATTTACTAAAAATAGTAAATTCCAAAAAATACTCAGAATGCCGAAATGAACATACCACTGCGAAGCTTTCGGAAAACCCAGAAAGAATCTGCCTTTGAATCCACCAACTCCGAGCAAAGACATCCTCAAAAATAGGAAACCCTAATTTACCTTCCGACTAGCCTTCGGGTTTCCAGAAAAAAGGCCAACGGTCACTGGAAAGATCAAGTCTGAGAAGGGGACATTACATCTTCCTAGAGTCTCTCTCGACCATCACCTTTTGCCGAGCATCCTCATATTGACATTGCTCAAACTCCTACTCATTGAAAGTATCCATGTTGAAATTCCTTAATCAATCTTAACCTCACCTTCTCCAACCCTCCACACTACTCATACACATAGGGACGTAATCGATCATTGAAGGGGTCTCAATCCCAATGTCTACCATAATTTTCTCGATCTTGAATGGTAGATGCTTCACGTAGGATCTTCTTGGTTCACAAAGAAATTGAAATTGTACTTCTTATGGGCAAGAATATGTGGATATATTGTACTCCACTATGTAGTTGTGAAGCATTCTGATCTACCAAATATCAACAGCTTGAGTCCAAACAACATCTAGTTTTGTAAGCATCCAAAGACACTCCTTAGTCTAGGGGTATTTTAGTCCCAAGTTCTAGGCTTTATATATAACATACACTGCTAACCATGCATGCAAGTGTTTAAGTAGCTTACAAAAAAAGTCTCATATAAAACATCATATAAGTGTGTTTCCTCCCAGCTCCCTAACGTGTGGTTCCCACAACCTAGATACCTACACACAAACTCCTCTTCCACTTGCCCTAGCCAACATTCAATGTTATCCAGAGTAATGCAGTTTATCATCATTTCGCACCATTGCAACAACAAAATTCAACTGGTCCCAATAACAAAACCATAATATTGACATATTTTACCCTACATCTCTCGTGCGCTGATCTCTACAACATATGTGCACCCTTTACATCCACCAAGCTCAGGCATTGATATATCACACAAGGAAAGGAATCCTTATGCACTCACCTGAGGTGCATAAATGGAAATTAGAACAAAGGTTAGCAACAATACAAGATGAAAATGTTATAACCATATCAATAACCATTCAATAGAATAAATACAATGACATCCATAACATTTATCAATGTCTAACACATATCAATAACATATCATATCTAATAACATTAACAACCATAATGTCTTACATAACAAATGACAACAACAACCAACTATATTCAATAACTTAACAATAATAACTTATCAACAACACCTTCAATAACCACCAATCAACCATTCAACTTCTTAATGATCAATTTTATAAGGTAAGGGGTTATTTATACTAGCGAGGTACTTTCCTCGCTAGTGTACAAGTAGTTACTACCCCACTACCATACAACTTTTCCACCAAGAACGAGTCATACAATTATTGCATTAATTATACCCTATCTGTTTGTACATATTTGATACAATGTTCTAGATCCATTGTCTCTATGCATTATATTTACTTTGACAAGTACTTCCTTTCTTCTCCTCATGCTCCGCTTCTTATGAAACCTTCATACCTCTTCTTGCCCTTGGACCGTCTCTCCACAAATCTCGTGCCACTGTGTTTCGAGTCTCACGCACAACTATCCAGGTCTCGTGTGTGGGTGTCCCGCCCCTTGACCGAGATTTGTGCGCAAATGTCTCATGTTATTGTTTGATTCTAGCACTCTTTATTGTTTCCCAAAAAATTCCTACTTTTGTATGCCCACCGTAACTACACAGTGAAATAAAAAAACTTAATCAAAATTAAGAGTAGAGTAAACACACACCAACAAGAACCTAAATTAAACCAATAAACACATAAATACACTAACACCATGACAAATAACCAATCTCATATAGGAGAGTGTGTAGATTATCCTCCTAACGAAAAGAAAATCACACTTGATCACATATACATTATGCGTATAAAATATATACTTTAAAAAAGCGCTTTTCCATCAATATAATAATATTAACACTGTTACGATCTTTTTGGATGCAGATACGCGGGATGCGACATAAAGCCACGTGCAAAGAAAATGAACTTTTTAGGCAACGGGCAGCAATAAGTAGTACGTCGCGAGTTCGAAACCCCAAACTCCACAATACAATACGTAAAAGCAATCGTTTTTAATTATTCAAACCCCGCTCACGTACACCGTAGACTTTCTGAAGTTTTCGTTGCCATTCATTTATTTTCGTTTGAAATCAGTGAAGGTGGGAAACGGTGATTGGAAGTTGCCGTCCAAATCCTGCGCGGACAACAGCAAAAATTAAATATTGCCGTCGTCATACTCGGCCGTACAACATAACCAGTCCACGTCAGCCACCTAATTGGGGAGAAAATCTTTTGCCGTCTGGTTTTGATGTTCGTCGTCCTACGTGGACCGTGCCAGGTCGAAAATGTAACTGTTTAAGACGTGGTTAAGGTGGAATTAAATCCATAATCCACGAGTTTCCCTGACTATACATACATAACGCGTTCAGGGAAAAAATTGTCAGCGATCCTTTTCCAGCGGCGGTTTCGTCACTCGACTATTTTTGTTATGTTTTAGATTTGGAATTTTTTTGTTTTGTTTTAGATTTGGAAATTTGGGCCCTGCAATTCTGTAACAGAGACGCGAGTTGTGTCTTTGATGGCGGGCGTGGAAATGGAGCTGACGTCTGGAGCGAGCGGGCGCATAATTCCCCTGTTCAGGGCGTTCAGGAATTTGCTCGTGGTTGTGCAGGCGAGCTTCATGTGGATTATTCTGCGGTTCTGGCACAGGCCGACGATGAGGGCATTTTCGTCCAGGAAAATGCGCAGGGTGAGCCGCGAGGAAGAGGACGCGCTTGCCAGAAGAGCCCTCGCACGCGAATTTCTCGCCGGTTGTTCCGCTGATGATTTCGCTGTTGAGTTGTTCGTCAATCCGCGGAGAAAAGTTCTCTTCACGCGCTCTTGGACCCCTGTTTCGCACGACATGAAGTAAGCTTCTGTTTTTTTTTGGTCTGTTATAATGCTATGCGAGATAAACTTGGTCCACCTAACTAATATGGATATATAGAGACGATCTCTGATAATTGCTACGCCACAATCCAGGCCTTATGAAAAATTATTGGAATATTTGTAGTTACGATGCCATGGTTTTTTCACCTTTCTTTTCTCGGATTCAGTTTAAACAGATTACAACAAAAGAAATTAAATTCACCAACAAAGCGGTTTCTGGTCGATTGTCATTTCTGAATAAAATCTGAATTGTTATGTAAACTCCTTTTCCCCAGCCTCTATAAAAAGCTGAAATTTTCCTTTGTAAAACGTAAGGGTTTTTAGTGTTGAGGAGACGGATCCCAAATTTCGCCGTTTGCAGAAGTTCCATATTTAATGGAGCAACCTGTAATATCAAAATACGAGCGGGAAACCCTTTCATGGCGTCACTACACCTCGAACCCTTGGAATTGCGATGATTATTTGTTTAGTTTCTTTTTATTTTGTCGTTTTTACAACAGGTGCACCGTAAATCATAAAAGTTTTGGAAATTATTTCACGGGAGCATTCCATTTACACGGCAAACTAAAAGTGTAAATGGAATTCAATTACTCTGATAAACGAAGAGCAAAATTGAAAAAAATAAATAAATTTCAGGACAAATTTAAAAATAAATAAATCTGGAAATAAGTTACTAGGTGCTCCGCAGTTAATCAAAAAAATGGAGTTAGTCCCTAGTATTTCAAAAACTGACATGTAAACTGACTGTCGAAACTGGTTCTGACAATCTCTTGTTTTGGCGCATTAGTTTTTCACAGAATTCCGGCAAACTACTCATGAGTAATTGGTGATTTCTGCTTCTGTGATTGGAACCTTTAACAGACTGGAAGTTAATGTATTATACCGTTGCTTATACACAATCTTATTGTATGGGGGCATCTTAAGCTATTCTGTCGGAAAAGGCTGCATATCTTGATTAGGATCCCCCTGTTTTTATCTGAACTACTTCGCAACGTGTTGAATTGTTGATGTGTACTGAGTTTAGAAGTTTTATGCCATATTTTATGATCAATTTTTTCTTTCTGGGTGTTGTTTTTGTGATAAACTATAGGTGAGGTTATGGACAGCCTTTAAGCAGGTCTAGGATTAATTAGAAGCAGTTTCTTAAGAGGTATGTGCCTCCTTATCGAGCGAGGAAGAATTGAACCTGGGTCACACTGTTGAAGCCATCAATATATTCCTCACCTTACTGGAATTCAAGGCTAGTACGCTGCTGTAGCCATCAATATATTCCTCACCTTACAAAGAAGCATGTATTATTTATAATCCAGTCACCTATTTATGTTTGTTTTTAACTCCCTATTGGGTAGGATACACCCCTTGCTGGATACACCGGGGAGACTATTGGGATATTATTGTTTGCAGCGCATGGTGATTGCTCACGTTCTTAGGCCTAATTCTTGGGTCATTTGGATCACATGGTCTTCAGAAGCTAATATGCATCCACTGCTGGAAAATTTCTCTGCAGCTGAGCTTTTAACTCCAACATTCTAACAAGCACGGATTAAAATTTGAGCTCATACCCTCATCGGCTCAAAATCAAAATCAACCATGATCGAAAAAATTCAGTCCAACCAGTTAAATAAACTGCCTATTATGATTCATCCGTGACATACTGGTGTGTTGCATCATGTAAAGTTGTAAACTGAACTGTTTGCTTTTAAATTTTCATCCCAGAAGTTTGTGCATTGATGCCACTGTGTCCTTAAAAGATAATGCATTGCATTGCTAGCAATGTTATCTCCCAGGATAATGCAGTCACAATGTCTGGGCTTTATTGTTTGTACACGTCTGTATTTGCTTTATTGTTATTACAGTTGTCTGCATTTTCTTCATTGTACTCATCTTGTATGTCCATCTTAGCAGAGTTAGATAATTATGTCTTTTTTAATAGCACCTTGTCTTGTTTCTTGCCTTTGAACGTCACACTGGACTGTGGGAGATTTAAGCCTTTTGCATGCCAATGAGAGTTGCAAAACAGATTCATGATAGATCCTTTTAACAAATGTATAAGTAGAAACACCAATGAAGAAATCAACATTTTCTGGGAATAGAAAATAGGAAATTTTATATTTATTAAAAGAAGACAAGCACATGGTGCTGCCAAGAAGTTTTACAATAAGGAGGTATAAGTCAATACCCAGTTTATTTCTAAATTGGCTTGAGTTGGCCTGATGAAGAAGGCGCGTGTACTTCTTAGTGGAGGTCACAGGTTTGAATCTGGTAGGGTTGTTCACTCTGTTGAAAAATATATAAAGCAAATGGAAAAGCAATCCTTTTGCTTACGTAAGGAGGATCTCATACACCAAATCGCTGTTGCACTTATTAGTAACATAAAACCCACCTATATCTTTACCTTATAAACCTCTCTCTCAAGAAAAAATGTCTTGCTTCTCTCCTCTTTGCCAGGACTATTCTTCTAGCTTACTAGCTGAATTGGCTGTTACTAAAATGGATGATCCACATGGGTGTTCCTAGGACCGTTTGTGCGGGTAACAATGCTGCACTTAGAGATAAGTTGCAGATTGTAGATTGTACAGACAAGGCTAAACATATAATAATCTATCAACACATTTGAAGGTGGAAGAGTTATATGTGGGAATGCGACTTCTATTCAATGGAAGACTAAGGATAGTACAAATGTGAACAATGATTAAGTAAGGACAAGAGTCCAAGTTCTTATGATCAGAGGGGGAATGCTTCCTTGCTGATTTGCCTAGAATGGAATGAAATACATGGTAGTGCGGGAATTACAAAATACACCAAGCATGTAAGTATTCTTACTATTTGGCTTGTGAGCGAGTACTTGATGGGATTCACAAAATACGCTGAGCATGCAAGCGTTCTTACTATCTAGCTTGGGAGTGAGTACTTGATTGTTCATTACCACGAGGGTTGAGCATATACATATTTATGCTTGTACAGTTACAATGGAGGCAGTTACAACTAACAATGGTTGTAGGAGAAACAGTTCTAAGACACTTTGCCTTCTCTGGCTGAATGACAGGTGTATTATGACATGTGGCATGCTATGACATGTTGCAGGTGTGGTGTGACATGTGGCAACAAAGTGTTGACTGGCGAATGTTGAGTGTGGAGGTCCTATGCAGATCTGAGATTTTTTTTGGCATGGTGCAAGCATATTTGTGTGCTGTGAGCCTACGAGTGTTGAGGTGGTGTGTGACATTGCAGATGTTGCGAACACTACAAACTAGGTTTGGCTCATGACTGCAAAAGTTGCAAGTGCTGCGGTATGAAGTGTGCAAGACTGCAAAAACAATGAACGTTGCAATTTGCTAAGGCAGAACTGTAGAAGCCATGGCAATTGTGAAGCAAGAGTGCAGTGTGCATGGGACTGCGTGGAGCAATGCACCTAGGTACCATAACACTTTGCAAATGGCACAAAAATTTGGGCAAGATGCAATGCAATTGGGACTTGTGCAACATGTTGAAAAGGGTTGTGCCAATGTTCCAAGATGTTGCGAGTTTGTATTATTCTTACTATCTAGCTTGCGAGTACCTAATTGTTCATTACCATGAGGGTTGAGCATATACATATTTATACTTGTATAGTTACAAAGAAGGCAGTTACAACTAACAACTGTTGTAAGAAAAACAGTTGTATATGCTTTGCCTTCTCTGGCCGAACGACATGGGACACACTAGCAAGTTGCTATGACATGGTGCAGGTGTGGCTTGACATGTGGCAATCAAGTGTTGACTATCAAATGTTGAATGTGGAGGTCTTGAGCAGATTTGAGAAAAAATTTGGCATGGCGCACGTATATTGGTGTGCTGCGAGGCTATAAGGTGGTGTGTGGCATTGCAGATTGTGCGAACACTACGAGCTAGGTTTGGCTCATGACTGAAAAGATGCAAGTGCTGTGGTATAAAGTGTGCAAGACTGCAAAAACAATGAATGTTGCAATTTGCTATCGCAAAAGTGTAGAAGCCATGAGAACTGCGAAGGGGTAGTGCAATGTGCATGAAACTACGTGGAGCATTGCACCAAGGTACCATAACACCTTGCAAATGGCACAAAATTTTGGGCGAGAAACAATGCAATTGGGACTTGTGCAATATGTTGAAAAGGGTTGTACGGATGTTGTGAGTCTATATGCATGCTATAAGATGTCACGAGGTTGAGGAGCTCAAGGCTTTCAAGAGAAGTGAGGAGGCCCTATTGTGAGGCAAACTATAAGATTACACATAGATCATTCTCCCTTTCTTGAAAAGCAGTGGTCTCCAATGCATCTTTGGTTAGCAGCGGGAACTGAACCTAAAGTCGTTAAATATTGTATGGCATAGCTTGATCAAAATATTACATGGCCTTAATCACTCGAAACAACTGATGTGTGGCTTGGCATGTGCAAATGTGAGTCACCTTAATGATTCGATCCTTCTTTGTGGCATGCAAGTGTTCGAGATCCAAATCAGAAGGGTGTTCTATTAGTGTTGGCTCAATAAGTGGAGGGAAGTAATGCTTGAAGAGCTCCACATTGGATACTGGGTGTATGCCTAATCATTTGCATGAAGATTTGTGTAAGGATCATAATGTAGAGACTTGATCTTTTGGTGTGGACCCTTGAAGCGTTCCTTCTGAATATGCAACTGGAAATGCAAGTGGTGTGCGATGCGTGTCATGGTGCTCTTTGTGCTTCTAGTGTGAATGCAAGAGAAACTGCTAATGAATAGCGTGTGTGTGATGCAAAAACTTTTGCACTTTGTCCGTTTCCCTTTCTTGTGTGCATGACTCAATGTCGGTTGGTGCTCGGGAAGAGATGTCTAGAGGTGCTCTAGGCTGGAACCCAAGACATGTTTATAATGGTCTATGCCTTATAGAACTGTGAAGAGTTTTGTTTTAGGTGTGTTGGATGTAAAGCAAGTTATCGGCTGATCCAATTACATTCAATTCCAACAATGCTTGCCAAAAATGACTGATAAAGTGAGGATTAAAATAAGATATGATGGATGTTGGGAGTCCAAAGTGCTCCCAATCATGGTTGAAGAAAGTGCGTGCACTTGCCAACTACGTTGATGCCTTTCTTGCAAGCAACTGTGATGGCCATCTTCCTATCATTTTATCGTAGGTAGCCTAGTCATGAAATCCATGCTCACGGAGTCTTATGATCTGGATGGATTTGATAGAGGCGTGTAAATTCCTATCTTCTTGCTTGTGGGCTTTGCGTTGCAATAAGGAATTGCAAGACTTGATTGGTGCTCCATGTTTGTAATGTTGAAGTGCCCTAACGCCCTGGCATAGTGCGCCTCCCAAATGAGTCTCTAGCGAGGTGTGCCATCAGGTACAATACACAGATGTCCAAACTTGTAGAGTTTTTCAGACAGGTAAAACTTTCGAATCTGTTCACCTTGTGAAAGAGCAGTGGAAGCATCTACGAAGTCCTTGTTATCTGAGTGGAGGGATACCCAGTCTGTGATGTTGTGGTTGTGCATGTTCAACACTTTGATGAGTGCATGAACCAGTGGTCCGCTAAGGCAATTTGCAGCCTTGTTATCCTTTCCCTTTGTGTGCTTTATCACAGGATGGAACTATTGTAGGTAAGTCATCCACTTCACAGGGCACACATTCTCCATCTTTCTTTGACTTTGTAGGAACGAAAGAAGCTCATGATTAGAATGAATGATCATCTCCTTACCTAGAATGTAGTGTTGCAATTGATCAATTGCTTGTACAATTATTTCTCGTAGGTGAAGTACTGCTAAACCACCTCGTTGAACATATTTGAGTGGTATGGGACCAAATGTCTCTGTTGCATGAGTACCGCGTTGTGTGCATAATCAGATGCATCGGCATGAAGTTCAGAGTTCGTAATGTTGGGCATTACGAGAATAGGTGCTACACAAAGGCGTTTGAGAATTTTGAAAGCACACTGTTGCGTAGGTGTTTTGTTGAAGTCTTTCAAGAGAAGTGAGGAGGATTGTACATTGCGAGTTGTTTAAGGGAGGCTATGCACAAATCATTTTCCCTTTTTTGAGAAGCAATGGTCCCCAATGCATCTTTGGTTAGCTATGGGAACTAAAACCAAAAGCTGCTAAAGGTTGTACTACTTAGCTTCATTGACATATTACCCTACCTTGACCACTTGAAACAACTGATGTGTTCTTTGGTGGGTGTGAGTGTGAGTTACCTCAATGATTTGATCCTTCCTTGCGGGTCGCAAGTGTTTGGGATTCAAATGAAAATGGGTTGTGTCATTGTTGGCTCAGTAAGTGGAGGGAAGTAAAGCTTAAGGAGTTCCACATGGAATATGGTGTGCATGCCCAAGTACGGAGGTAATCAAGAATGAATGTTTTTTGGTTTTCATGAGTTGCATGGAAAATTGTGTAAGGACAATGACGTAGGGGCTTGATCTTTCGATGTGGACCCTTGAAGCATTTTGTATGAAGATGCAACCGACTTGTATCACCAACTCAGAAAGCGTGAGGTGTGTGACGCAAGTCATGGTGCTCTTTGTATTTTTGTTATGAATGTGAGAGAATTTGCTTAGCTTGTTGATGAACAATCTGTATGTGCGGCATAAACTTTTACGTTTTGTCTTCTTCTCTTGTTTGTGTGCATTACTTAGTTTTGGGTAGTACACGGTAGGTGATGTTTAGAGGTGTTGTAGGATGGAACCCAAGACACGTCTAGAATGGCCTATCCCTATAGAAGTGTGAAGGTCTCTAGTCAAGGCATGTTGGACGCAAAGCAAGTTATCATCCGGTGGGCTAGCAAGCTCATGGTTACACATATGCAAATGATGGACAAGTGTTTAGTTGACAACTTCCATTTGTCCATTTGTCTGATGATGAAAAGTCACTGACTAATCCAATTGCATATCCATCCCACAATGCTTGCCAAAAATGACCAATAAAGCGAGGATTGTGATAAAATGCAATGGATGTTGGGAGTCTAAAGTGCACCTTAACATGGCTGAAGCAAGTGCGAGCAGTGACAATTGCATTGATGCCTTTCTTGCAATCAACCATTATGGCCATCTTTAAAAAACTATCTACCACAGCCAACACATTGTTGTGTTGGTGTTTTGTCATTAGCAACCTTAGTCATATTCGTGCTTATGGTTTCCTATGGTCTGAATGGAAGTGACATGGGTGTGTAAAGTCCTAGCTTCCTATTTGTGGGCTTTGCCATGTTATAAGGAAATGACGCTTTGAGGGACTTGATGTGGCTCTCTAAGTCTGTGTGCATGTGCGGCCAAGAGAAATGTAATTGCAATATGGCTAATCTTTGTAACATTGAAGTGCCATAATCTCTTAGCACAATGTGCCTCCTAAATGAGTCTCCGGCGAGGTGCACCATTGGGTGCACTACGATATCCAAGCTTATAGAGGAGCATATCAGATTTTTAGAACTTCCGAATCTGTTTGCCCTATGAAATAGTGGTATAAGCATCTTTGAAGTTCTTATCAGATGAGTACGGGGATGCTCACTTTGTGAAGCTATGGGCGCCCGTGTCTAGCACTATGATGAGCAAGTGAATTGGTAGTTGGCTAAGGCAATTTGCGGTCTTATTATCCTTTCCCTTCTTTTGCTTATTATGAGATGGAACTTTCATGTGGTGCACATCCACTAACTTGCTTTGAGTTTGGCTTATGATTAGTATGAATGACCGTCTCCTTATCTAGAATGTTGTGCAACCATTGTTTGATAACTTGCACATTAGTGTACAATTACATCTCTTAGGTGGAGTACTATTGATTGCATCATTGAACATCTTTGAGTGGTATGTGACCGAATGTCCATTCTACATGAGTACTGCACTAAGTGCATAGTCAAATGCATCGATTTGAAGTTCAAAGAAGTGTGCAATGTTGGGCATTGCGAGAGCATGTGCTTTGCATAGACGTATGAAAATATCTAAAGCACCTTGTTGCGCAAATGTCCAGTTGAAGGTTACTTTGGCTTGCATGATCTGACTGAGAGGCCATGTGATGTGAGGGAACTTGAGAACAAACTTGTGGTAGAAGTTGGCTAGGTCAAGAAAACTCAATTCCATGAGATTGCGTAGAGTAGGACAATCTTGGATCACCTTGATCTTCTCAGGGTCTACATGATTACACGTGTGGTCGATGATGTAGCCCACACACTAGTTATTTGTAGCACCGAATGCACATGTGGTTAAGTTGTCTTTACAACATGTACTTGTGTAGAGTATCTAGGATGCACGAGACATGCTCCAAGTGTTCCTACCAAACCTTGTTATAAATGAGGATGTCATTCAAGTAGATGGTGTTCGGTTGATGTCATACATTATGCTCATGAATGTTGATATCATCCATCCAAACATATTTAGGATGGATGGGAACTTGGTGGGAACCTAAATTCAGTCGATCTTGGTGAAGTAATGAACACCTCAAAGTTGGTCTAAGAGGTTGTCAACGTGTGGTAGTGGATACCAATTCTTTACTGTGATTTTGTTGAGTCTGTTATAGTCTTTTCAAAGGCACCAAGTCTCGTTTTTCATGGCGGCGAGGGCTATCAAATTCCCACATGGTGAAGAGCTAACCCTGATCTTGCCCTAATCTAGGAGCTTTTGTATTTGGCCTCAGATTTTATCATTCCTCCAAATTGATTTGTGGTACAAAAGGTTGTTTGGGAGAGGGAATACAAGAACCAAATTGACTTGGTGCTTTATTGTGTAGTGCGTTGGGAGGCCTTTCGGTTTTGCAAAGTCTTCGCTGTGTTGCTTTAGTAACTTGTCAACATATTGCCAATGCAGATGTCTTGGATAAACCATGAGTAGCATGAACTTCTACATGTGAGAGATGAGTTTGTGACATTGTTTGGTAGAAAACTATTGTAATGTTGGTCACTGGAGATGTTAAAAAAAGGTTGAGGAACCGGTCTTTGACATGAATAGTTTATCTCTACAACTTGGCCCGATATGTAGCCTTGCGGTCATACAAGTATGCTCTTCCCACTAGTATGCCATAGACCTCAAGAGGTGCAATGTTGCAAGCGACATTATCCTCCATTGGCTTGACTTTGTACTAGAAAGTACGCTATCATTGGACCTCATTATTTTTTCCCAACTAGAGCAATCTAAGAAAATATGGGCGAGGATTTGTGGAGTTAGGAAGTGCAAGGTGTTCAAACATCTTTTGCAAACTGATGTTCTTTTGACTCCACTATTAATGATGTCATGGAGAGGTTGTCCTTTGATTGAAAACTTAGTGTGGAAGAAATGCTTGTGCTACTCCAAAGTGTTAGAGGCAAAGGTGCTTCTACTTAGACAAGAATAATCTGGATAAATGTTGTTCGTCACTACAAGACTTGGTGTAGATTGTGCAAACAGAGATTGTAGTGCTTGACATTTGAATCATTGTGGGTGTCGAGCGACGTTGATGGCACCACTTGTCCCCTAATTTGTTCTTGCCTTTGTTTGAGGTAGAAGGCATAGGAGCCTTCTGGTGTTGTGTGGCCTTCGTAGGTTGATCTTCCTTGCAATGCACATTTTGTTTCTACGAAGGAGGGGCAGTGATGGTGCGTGACATGCTAGCTCTTGTAGACGGCAGTGGATGAACAAGGGAAAGTTGTTTCAACTTTTCCGTGGCCTTGATCTTAGCGGTGTTGTGTTATGCTTGCCCCAAAGATTTGGACGTCAAGACCTCCTCCTTCACATGAATATAAGGTGAAAGTTTGTTGCTCCACTTCGACACCTAATGTTGCTCCGTGAAGTCCTCACATAGGAGGTTGTGCAACTTGTTGGTGTAGTCTTCCACCAACTGCTCCTTATGCTATCACAACTGTTGGAACTTCATGTACTCATCCTCATAGTGCTTGCCTTCTGCAAATTGCCTATAAAGTCCTCCCAAGTGCGAATGGGCTCGTAGGATTTTTCTTATTGTGCGTTGAATGTTTCTCACTAGTGGGACATTGAAATGGAAATCTTCAATGCGAAGGTGATCTTCCCTTTGTCATCAAAGCAATTGACGGATGAGTAGGAATTAGGCTTGCGAATGTTGTGGCATCAATCTTTCCTTCAAACATTGGGATATCAAGATTCACTTGGACCTTGCAAGGGGCCTGATGTTGAAACTGCTGCGGAGCTGGCTGTGAAAAGCAAAAGGATGTGCTTGTTGGGTTGAGCTGAAACATCAACTTGAGGATTTAGTCAAAGAGTTTGGTTTGCTGTGTTTTCAGTGTGTTCTTAATGAGCTTTTGGACATCTGCAGCTTTGGGTGCCAACTATCTTTCTCTTGCTACGACGTTCTTTTAGTCTTAAGTAGACGAAAACAAAGCCGACTTCTTGTCTTTTTTCTTGGTGTGCTGATGTGTTTACATGCATAAGAAAGAGCTATGCTCTGATACCAATTATCCACATGGGTGCGCAAAGCACTGTTTGTATGGGTAACAGCTGCACTTAAGAGATAAATTGCAGATTGTAAAATGCATACTTAACAAATTAATTTGATGTTTCACTTTGACCTTGAAAGGGGTTTGATACTGAAACTGGTGGGGAGTGGGCTGCGAGGAGGAGACGATGTGCTTGTTGGGTTGAGCTGAAACATCAACTCGTGGAACTGGCCAAAGAGTTCTGTGCACTGTGCTTCCATGGTGTCCTTCATGAGATTCTGAAAGCTTGTGCTTAGGTCGCTCTTGGGTGTCACATTGTTGCTCTTGCTACGACATTCTTACAGGTAGACACAAACAAAGCTGACTTCTTGTCCTCCTTTCTGTCGTTGCGCTCGTGTTTTTCACAGGCATAAAAAGCAGCTTTGCTCTGATACCAATGATCTGTATGTGTGTTCTCATGACTGTTTGTGCTGGTAACAATGCTACACTCACAGATAAATTGCAGATTGTACAATGTGCAGATAAGACTAAACAAATTCAATCTATCAACACATTTGAAGGCAAAAGACTTATATGTAGGATTGCAACTTCTTTTCAATGAAAGAGTAGGGATGGTATAAATGTGTACAATGATTCAGTAAGGATAAGAGTGCAAGCTCTTTTGTTCAGAAGGGGAATGCTTCCTTACTGATTTGCTTAGATTGGAATGAAATACAGAGTAGTGTTGTAAATTCCTACTATCTGGCTTGGGAATGAGTACCCGATTGTTCATTACCCTAAGGGTTGAATATATACATTTTTAAACACATAAGAGTTACAAAGGAGGCATTTACAGTTGACAGAAGTTGTTGGAGAAATGGCTGTAAGACGCTTTGCTTTCCCTAGTCGAATGATAGATCTATTCTGATGCGTGGCATGTTGGTGAGGTGTTCTGACAGGGTGCATGTGTGGATGGTGCCACTTGGTGTGCTGTGTGGCAACAAAGTGCTGACAAGTGAACACTTAGCGTATAAGCAGATATGTGGCAGCATTTGGCATGCAAATAAGCAAGGTGCAAGTATGTTGTCATGGTACGAGGTGGAGTGTGATATTGCAGAAGCTACGAATGCTGCGAGCTGGGTTGGTGCAAGTCTGCAGAAGCTGCAACTCTTGTGGTATGAAGTATGCAAGCCTGCAGAAACAACAAATGTTGCAATTTGTTAGTGTAGGACTACAAAAGCCACGAGAAATGTTAATTGTAGTGTGCTGTGCATGGGACAGTGTGAAGCACTGCACCAAAATAAATACTTTGCAAATGGCCCAAAGTGTTGGGCAAGCTATGAGGCAAGTGAGAGCTGCACAGTATGCTGCAAAGGGCTGTTCCAATGCTGCGAGCTGCCGCGAGTCTGGGTGTGTGCTGTGAGACATGGCGAGGCTGAGGCACTCAAGATTTTCAAGAGAAGTGGGGAGGCTTGCATAGCTGCAAGCTGCTGCGAGACAAGGATCACTAAACTATGTACCATAATTTTTTTTATAACAAGCACGGCTGACTTTCTGAATAGCCCTGCTTTATTTTCATTCTAAGAATTCCTAAATTAGATAAATGGCTATAGAATTCTTAAATTAGATAAATGGTTAGGTTCTAAAAATATCCCAAAGGCACATATGTTTTTTATAACTTGTTTGAAGAGATGAAGCCATAGACACAAGGTTAATCTTAAATTGGCCGAGTTCCACTTAACCATGGGGACTTGCATCATCTTATGGTTGTGCAGCGGATGTTGCAGACTCCCTTGACCAAATTGATGTAATCAAGTTATATAATGTTAAATAACCAAGCTGGTTGCTTCCTAAGTAAAATATCGGATCCCAACATAAGGCTTATACCTTGTGGTAAACCTTAAAATTATCCCTTGATAAATTAAAGGTGGATGCGATGTTCCTTTTTAAAAAAGGATATCAATCACATTTGAAGTTTGTTATTACTCTTCATGAAGTAGATGCCGATAATTATGGCTTTAAATTCGTTTTTGTTAAGTCTCTTTTGAATGGCAAGATTTTGCAACATGATTTCATTGAACTTTGATATGAAAAGCTTCACAAGTAATTACTCTCTGAAATTTTAACAGTCTTGCAATACAGTAAATTAGGTTATAGAGTACATGTGATCTTAGAGTGATAAATTTTGAATCATATGACACATGCACTGAAGGGAAAAGTTATATTTCTGTTTATTGAGCTATTTAGACAAGCTCTGTGTTTTCATCAGTAGTTGAGCTGTTGAGTATTGTATGTGTAATTAATATTAAAGCTTTCCCCCTTTTGACTAGAATTCAATCAAGCAAATTCTAGTTGATTATATGCATGTTACTCTATCGACAATAACCCAAACTCTATGTCATTTTGGGTGTAATTTGCTAAACCGTTTTCCCATAATATCAATTAGATTTTCTTGATTTTTAGGTAACGCACTCACAATGATGTGCTCTATTTTTCTACTGTTGTGGTTATGGCATTAATTTGTTTCTTGGCATTTTTCAGGGGTCTGGTAGTCCTTTTACATGGCCTGAATGAGCACAGGTAAGCAAAGAGTTTCACTTGACTTTCTGTTAAATGCTGTCTTTATCGTGGGTATAAATGCACTCAACTCTCTCCTGTTTAAATAGTGACTGTCAGTTGTGTTTCGGCTTTGGATTTTACTTTTTCACTTGAAATTTATTTGTATGCAAAAGTTGTCTTTTTGAAAAAAAGGAAAGGGCCTATATGTTTTGCCATATTTCGTGCAGAGATCTTGTTTTGCCTCTATGCCAAGTTTCTTAAGTTTTATCATCTTTTCTGGATATTGGGATGTAGTGGAAGATATGAGCATTTCGCAAAGCAGCTCACCTCACATAGCTATGGAGTTTATGCAATGGACTGGATTGGTGAGTTTTATTCTATTGATTTGAAATATTATCGATTGCTTATGGTTACAACTTGATCAGGAGTTTTGATCTACTGCTTTGCGTTATGATTTGGACTTTTTACTCATGTCACGCATTTTTCATTGGCACTTGGATTTTCAATTCTCTGGAACAAAGCAGTTTAATTTTCATACTGTGTATCTTGTATCCATGTGATTGTTGTGTTTTCCTTTTTCAGCAATCACTTTCCAGTTCTCCTAGCAAATGGGATTCACAACCCACGATCTATATATAACAGTCTTGCGGGTGGCACTGGCAACTGTGACACTGCATTTTGCTTTCATGTATTCATAGTTTCAGAAACAAATCTGCAGCTTTTATATGTTGTCAAGTAAAAAGAACTCTAGCAACATTACTAATAGGATAATTCATTTCCATTGAAGTTTTTACGAGTGCAGAAAACATCAATCATGTTTTTGTTTTGAATTTATTGCAGGTCATGGTGGGAGTGATGGATTACATGGATATGTGCCTTCACTTGACCATGTTGTTGCAGACACGGTATGCTATACTTTACAAAATTCTATGCAAGATGGGTTACTAATGCACTCTTGGTTAACTGTTTTTTGGTCTTTTACATTTTCTATTTTCGCATCTGTACAGAGGGCTTTTCTTGAAAAAGTCAGATTGGAGAATCCAGGTGTGCCTTGCTTTTTATTTGGCCACTCAACAGGTGGAGCAGTTGTATTGAAGGTACAACATGTGAAGAGTTGAAACCATGTTATTAGGTTTGAGTCTTTCTACACCAGAAGTTATGAACTGTGGTATGTTTGTTGGGAATCTATCAAAATGAAGTCTGTTTTCTTGACAAAATGTTTTGACAAAATGTTTTGAAGGCTGCCTCACATCCAGATGTGGAGTCAATGCTAGAGGGAGTGATATTGACTTCTCCAGCATTGCGTGTCAGGCCTACACATCCAATTTTTGGGGTAAGCAAACTCATCAGGAATCGAAGAATATGAAGAGCTTTGGTTAGGTAAAATCTCAAGATTAGTTATTCTTGTTTCATTGATTGATGCAGGCGATAGCACCTATTTTCTCTCTTCTTTTACCCAAGTTCCAGTTCAGTGGTGCAAATAAGAGGGGAATACCAGTGTCTAGGGATCCTGCAGCACTTGTTGCCAAGTACTCTGATCCGTTAGTGTACACTGGACCGATAAGGATTCGTACTGGTTCTGAGATACTCCGAATCACATCTTACCTACAACGCAACTTGAAAAAGATAACAGTTCCATTTTTAGTGCTTCATGGATCGGCTGACAGGGTAACAGATCCGTGTGCATCTCTAGACTTGTACAATGAAGCGGCTTCGAAACATAAAGCAATTAAGCTTTATGAGGGCTTTCTACATGACTTGCTCTTTGAGCCGGAGCGGGATGATATTGCAGGTGACATCATCGATTGGATGGATGGTAAACTACAGTGCTAAAATGCTTGCCATCCTTTTCTCCTGAATGCATGGGCAAATGATGCTTAGTTAGATGTTGGTGTGGAATTTATTTGTATGCATCTTGGTGTAATTTATGTTGGGAATTGTCAAGCAGCCCCAACATCATCTTCTGAAGTTGTATACCGTATCGTTTTAACGAACCTGCTCTTATTTGGGTTTGGAGTCTAGGTATGCATTATAATTTATACAATCTTGGAATGACTATGTAATTAGTTCTAATTTCTGCATATATTGTTTGGTCGAAGGTATTAGTTTACAAATGAAGAAATCGGGATCTTCAATAAAACAAGTCTTATACTAGGTACATATTGAGAGAGGTGTTTTATGCTTCTTGTCTCTTATTTCAACATATACCAAGTAGGGGAGAGGAGCTAGTAGCGGTGCACCCTAAGTTAAGGGGTCCACAAAATCAAATCTATACCATGTGGGACCAAAATGTACTTAATTATTTTTTTAGATTATATATATATTTTTGGAGTGTTTAATTGGAGGGAAAAACATATTTTGAGTTGATTTAAAATAATAAATTTGAGTTACACTATACCATGATGGAAACTAATATTTGAACATGGGTGATAATGGTTGAACATTGAATATTTAATAATAACAAATCTTACATGTCATGATGTGATTGGGTGTTGTCATGTCAAAATTAAATAATCACTAAGTATTTCTATGACAACTATCAAGTTGTACTATGATAACAATTGGACCATGCTCAAGTATTGTTGGTTCTCCCTTAGTTTGCAAGAAATGTAAGAGTGTATTAAACTCAGGTCAAGTGAATACTTGCGTACAATTGTAATGGAATCATATGTAGCTACGGATGAGGCACAAAGCATTAATTTCAAGCTCAAATGAAAATTATCTCTAGCATTTGTCAAGATGGGTTGAGGTGAAGGAACTATATTTGAGAACTACCCCTCATAATTCAAATATGTTATGGCGGCACTTTTATAATTTTGAAATATTAAAATCTTTGTTGCACGTTTGTTTTTCATAGATCAATTTTTGAATTGAAAGAATAGATAAATTTTCATTAACAAAGACAAAGTGGTAATTGTCAATTATTGCCAAAAATTAAAAATGTTTTTCGGGTTTTACTGATTGATCGGTAATCCATTTATCAAATTATATGTACATTATGAAGGATGTCAAAAAATTTGAGAAATTACTTTAGGTCAGTAAAGGTAAATTCTTGGATGCATTGATTGTATATATTATATATTTTTAATGTCAGTAAGGGTAAATTCTTGAGTGCATTGAGAATATATATTATATATTTGTAATGTTAGTAATAGTCTTTCAATACTATGGGCATACACTTATTTCAATTGTGAACAAATTCTTGTGGAATGGAGCCCAAGACTCCAAAAACCTAGTGCTTGTGAGTGGGAGGAGGTTGGCAAGCTCAAGTCCTTCAGACAAAGACAATAGTAGAATTTTGTATACTTAAATTTGACACTCGGAGCTAAATTACTATGGAGAGGTTTCAATGGACATAACATCATCTTCAAAGTATTTCGGTAAGGTGAAAATACCTTGATGTAGTCATGATCCAAAATTCTAATGGATTCTTTTCTTCGTTGAATCGAATGAAAGGATCACATATTTCAAACTTTATTGGTAAATGCAGACGTGATCGCCGAGTCTCTTTGTTGGGATATCAAGAATGGGAACAAAGTCCTTATTTAGAAATACACTTGGTCTCCTTGAGAACCTCTTAACCTTCATCCTTCATTTTGGGTTTTGGAAAATTATATCTCTAACATTTGGGGGTCTAAAGTAGAGTATTATTGGGTTGTTTCCCATAAGTTGTGGTGGCTGCAAAGGAATTGAAAAGATCATTTATCAAGGATTTCTGTCTTTCCCTATTGACTTGCTTTGCCCTTAATTTTCATCCTTCATTTTGGGTTTTGGAAAATTATTTCCCTAACATTTGGGGGTCTAATGTAGATAATTATTGGGTTGTTTCTCATAAGTTGTGGTGGGTGCAAAGGAATTGAAAAGATCATTTATCAAGGGTTTTCTTCTTTCCCTATTGGCCTGCTTTTCTCTTTTTGGAATTTTCTCATTCTTAACCTCTTGGTTCCTACCGAGATGATGGATGCTGAAATGGGCAGACCATTCTTCAAGTGAGTTTTTGATAAATTAGGGTGATGGTCTGTTATCCAATTAGCCTCCCCAAGGCTAATGTTCTTTATGTCAAGAATATCTTTTAAGAGGTAAATTTCAAAGGATTGGGTTTCACAGACCTTCAAAATGTGTTCATTGTAACTTGGATCTAAAACTCCAGATCATATCCTTCTTCATTGTTTCTTCTCTTGGGAAGTGTGGATGTGGTTCTTCCATAAGATGAGAAAAATGTGGATAGCCTCGAGAAGTTTGCAGGAAGTTTTGATTGGATTGTGGAAGGGAATAGTGAGCAAGTTAGCTATATGTGGTCCATGGTGTCTTCTTTTTTCAAGAAGCTTTCAAGGCAAAAGTCCCTCTGCCCAAGTGCAAGAGAGTGGGTCAATAGTGACATATCCTTATGAAATGGGATTAAACAACTCTTGCATTGCCACTCCAATTGTGATCCTAAGGTTAGAAGCATTAATATGGAAGGCTCCGAAAGTAAAAATTTTTAAACTGAAAACTTTGATGGGGCACCTAAAGGTAATCGACAAATTTTGGGTGCAGAAGGAACAATTGGAAATAGTAATGGAGATTCTGTCTCTTGTTTTGTCGTGAATATTCTAAGGGTTACAAACAATGTTGAAGCCTTGGCCCTTCTTTGAGGCCTCAAGCTTGCTATTAAACTCAACATCCCAAGTTTGGAAGATGAAGGGGACTCCACACTTATCATTAATGTTATAAAAAAGAAAGTGGAAAGTTGAAGGATTCACAATATTGTGTTTGAAATATGTGTGTTGCTATTGTCTTTGAGGACCATCTCCTTTGAGCGTGGCTATAAAGAAGTTTATAAAGAAACACATTTTTTTAGCCAATGTTGGGGCTAACATTCTAAAAGATGGAATGGAGTTTGTAGTCCGAGACACATCCTCTAGCATATATTGAAAAAATCTCATTTTATATGATAAAACTCACACTTTTATAAATCATTTGTCGGGGGAATTTTATGAGGTAAATCAATAAATAAGTTGGTGTTTTCAAATATCGAGCCAATCTCCTCCACACACACTTCATCTGCGGTGAACCTGCATTTCCTCGCCCTTGGGTATGACAGATCATTTATTGCTAGGCATGGCAAGTGATGGATATTTTCATTTCTATCATTAGATTGTTGTTAACATTCTCCTCTCCTTTCTTCACATTTTTCTGTTATGGTTTTCATCTTTCTCTGCATATGTAACACGATTTTGAGGACATATGACCCCTTAGGGTTTTGTTCTATTTATGGCACCTTGATTTCGATACACCATATCTTGGTTATATGGCAATCCTTTACCATGCCTATTTTTTTGAGAGCTTCATAGTTGTATATTTGGGTTTTGTACATTTTGCTTCTTGTTCTAGTTATTTATACTTTTTTGGACACCACCTAGACCGATTATGTTTCTGTTTATGATAACTTCCACAATTTTTTTTGTTCATTATTATATTCTAAAGCTACTTTTTTTTTAGGGATGTAGTGCTGCAATCATATTTGGATTTTAGATACATCAGGTTTCACCACTGCATTTTATTTCTGCAGTTTATAAGGATTTACTAATCATTATATGATACCTCACACGTGCATGGTACCCATTATGCCATTTTATGTGGCCTATATTGAGGGTAGTACGTTCTTTAGCACATTTAGAGATGGATCAATGATTTGTACTTCTTGACAACTTGGTGGGCGCTTACTTGGCACCTTATGTAGTGGATTCCACGTGTTCCTTGTCTAATAAGATATATTGTTCAATGCATAACTGTATCCTCGATATGTATTGTCAATGCCCTTAACAATGACACTGCTAGTATTTTAGCACTAGCCCAAAGCTTCAACAATGTTTTAGCTCAGTCGATGTCCAAGCTTTGTGATTTTATAAGTTGGGAGCTCACAACCAGTTAAGGAACCCTTGCATAAAAGCAATGCATTGCCTCATATCATATCATCGTAGAGTTCCACAATGGTTGATTTATCAAGAAGCTAAGATGGAAAGGTAAATGGTGGACCTCAGTAGGACATATGTTAGCTAGTTGCCTTAGATTGAGATGAAGCTTAGTAAAAAATACGAAGGCATCGATTGCCATTCTATCAAAGGTAGCTTGTTCCTCACTTGCCGTCATATTTTAAGTCATAGAGTCAAATATATAAGTGGAGTAGCAATCATTTGAATAGTTTAAAGTGTGGAAAATATTCAAATCACTTGTAGTGCTGTTGTATATAATCAAACCTAACATTTTTGGTGCAACCCTAGTTAAATAAGTTATCAACTAAAAGGGAAGCAAACAACTACTCGAAATATTTTCAAAGCTAAAGGACCTATACCTTGTCAATTATTACGCCGAAGGTGTTTCTCTATGAGGTCGACCCTCCCAGCTCTGATACCTGAGTCAATATAGATGGTTTTGCTTTGATTTTCGTACAAATACGTTGATTGAAAACATCAGCACTGTCTATCCATCCACGTCAACAAATGTGCCTTTCCCAAGCTGGCAAATGTTCCGCGTTGCCAGATGGCCGCCAGAAGCGTCCATATTATGTTGTTGATGTCATAAAACTTGCCAAAGTTCCTATTGAGAATAAAATAGGAATGAGAGACACATGGTACCTTCATGGGAGGGAGGCTCTGCCACGTGTTCTCCTCCATGTCAAACTTGTACACTGTTACGACGAGGGCACTACCGACGAGATACAAGAAATTTCTCTTAGTGGCGTGTGAAAAGGCATTGTATAGAAGTAGTGATGGACTCGACATACCTTACCATGATCCGTAAAACATCACAGTTGGCGATGGATCAAGTCTCCATTTGTAATAAATGGAAAATACCTTTTTGTTTCCACATGCATATGAGGCATTGGTAAAATATTTGGGGATACCCATATTATTGATGGGGATGATCACGTTGTTGAGAGGGTTAAATATGAGGTCCTCGTGGTGTAAAACTCCTTTGATCTTAGTGTTTAAATCTCCACCATAGACTATAGTTTCCCACATACTCTGTGCTCAAGTGAATTTGGTCTCCATTGGTATATGTGAACTTATTAATGTTTTCAACAATGAGAGAGATCTTTTGGATCTCTTTTCTATCTGCATGTGATTGTTGGTAAAATGTGTGCCAAATAATTTTGGTAGGATTGTCCATAACTTCTAATGCTCCTTTTTGCCTGATCTCTTTAGCAAACCTTTGGCTGCAATTTCTCGTCAAATCCAGTGCATCGTGTTGACCCATCATTACCTCCATGCCCATAAACAACACTAGAGAACGCAAACATTGTACAAGCATAATTCCACACTATTTATTAATGCATTCTCCATGACAAACATAAATGGTAGACGAAATTAATGTCGACATAGGAATTTGGGAATAATATATGTGGCATATTCATGAGGCGAGCTGTGGCAAAGTGGAAACACCGTCAAAACGAGTGGAGTGTCTTTTCATTTTCTTCTCCACCTTTCTACGAAGTATTACCTTTTATTGGATTTACTTGGCTACATTTCTCTGCATTTTGTGAAAAACATTTCATTAATTCATTTCTTTTATCTTTATAATAATATATCAATCATGTTGCCATGTTGGGGGGTTAGTCTAATCTTTGCACAGATTATGATTGTCCCAGATTTAATGTCTTATACTCAAGCTTTCTAAAAAGAATTATTTTTATTTTTTATTTTAATTTTTTATGTTGATTTGTTTTTAAATGGGTAGTAAACACCATATTCTTTGTCAAAATTTGTATTGTTTTGTCAATGTGGTGAAAAAAATGAAGCTGAATTAATTTGTAATGCCTCATATCCGAGTCTTTAACCTCTCACGAATCTCCTCTTCACATTCTTTCTCTCTACATTTTCCACCATGCCATTTATTATTTTAAATATATAGATATATACATTTAAGAATGTAGCGATCATCAAGTTGTATTTACAAAAATTGGAATCATAAAATATACTCCTATTTCAAGAAGTGTAAAGTTGAGATAACAAGTGCCATATGTGTCGCCCCAATAAAATAATTATAATACATTTATGGTTTGAATTGTTTCTTATTTGATATTTTTGGTTGGGTCATATCTTTTATCACTGTTGAATACAAGTAACAAGTGGGTTGCAATTCAAAATTGGTTCACATTCAACACTTCATGATGGTGAGTATGCATTCAACTGCTTGATGATGGTGAGTATGCATTCAACGCTTGATGATGGTGACATTCAACACTTGTTTTATTTTGATAGTTTGGAACAACTTCCAAGTAGTATCACTGAGCTATCTTCTCTAGAATACCTTGTTCTGTCTTTCTTCTTCAAGGTTCAAATTTAATTTAGTCATAAAAACAATTTAAATTTTTATTTATTTATTAGGCATTGTAAATAAGATTGAAGCTTTCCAAATTTGACAATCTATGTATCAATGATGTCTATGTATTTTTATGTTGTGTCGTTTGAAAGATCCTTATCAACCCTGCTATCACCAATGCCCAGAGTACTCTAAGCTTTGTACCTCACGAAGAATAAAGAAAGCATTAGATGGTAGATTGCTGACATAACAAGTACATTGTTGGCTGAGCGGTAGAGCAAGTTTTTAATCTCCCACCTTTTTCTCTCAAGCTTTTCTTTCATGTCTTTGTCTTATCTAAAAAATTTAATGACATCCAATTGCCCCTGACATGTTGTACAAGTTCAAAAATTATCTCTCAAGCCAAAAATATTGTAATGAATGGACTCTCTGTAGCGTATTATTGTTGATGTTCACCTACACACCCAAAAGCCTTTGAAGAACATTAAAATATATATTTTTCTTTGGGTATAAGTTTTCAATTAAGAAAATGATGGTTTATGATTTCCTAAGCTTAGTCAATAAAGGATTTCATACTGTTGAAAATATTAATGTTGAAGGATTAAGGTGAAACATTGTGCCGGGGAAGACTCATGATGAAACTGGGGATTGAGGGTTGAGAATTCACGGGTTAAGGAGGAGTCTATTGGATGGAAGATATGTAATATTTGGTTTTCTTTCAACAAGTCACATATGCACCATGTAAAATAAAATATAAACACTAATTAAAACGTGGTATATGCTTCGTGTATGAGCATCGACTCAAGGGCCTACACATCCTTGGCTCCAATTACAATGTTGATTGATTTGTTTCCAGTTGTTGAAATTGTAATGCTAATAAGTAATTAAATTGATAGTCATTTTACAAACTAGATCGATGTAAGAAAATTCTTACAAGGATAGATGCTAGATAGAACCGTTTTCTTTGGTGGTAGTCGTACAATCGAATCAATACCTGCCATATGAATTTGGTTCTCTTGGACCCCACCAAATCCTCTTAAACGCATGTGCCGTGACCATCTATTGCAGAGACAAACTCGCATCCAATATTTTTAATGAAAAACAAGTCACGGTGACATGACCTACCACTATACCAACTTACATCATCTTAGTCCACATGTTATCTACTTGTTGTCTACTAAACACCCAACTTAAGGAAAAGGACAATTGTACCCCTTTGCAAAGTCATTAAGCTTAGAAATTTACAATACATGTGTCTACTAAACACCCAACATCGTGCTTGCGTCAAATATTGTACTTTTAGGATTCACACAAATGTAAGTTTGCAATGGAAGTATTCGTTGACTATGCATTGCTTTCCAATAAATCTCTAAAGTACATTACCTTTTACACATGCACACCACACCATCATCTTCCTTTGAATGATTGACAAAAATTATACACGGTTCATACGTGCTTGGTTATAACAATGAAAAGCTTTGCATAGGTTCCCGCAACACTTTCCCCACCCTTAACTTCTCCTCCTTTAAAACCCTTTTTTCATCACCCCTCTTCCTCCTCCAATATTTTGTGCCCTCAAATATAAATTTCTCAATAAATCCCCTTCAGCGTTTTCATCGCACATTTCACGTGTGATTACTAGTTTATGTTCTTAGTTGGATTTTAATTCTTTGAGCCTGCCCTTTAATTGTAAACTCATAATAAAAAAGGGAAGAGAATCTCATTGTTAATGATTGCATTTTTAATGGGATAAATTCATATATTAATAGTTTTGGCATACACGGTGGGTGTTATTAAAAGATTATTTTTTCCAAACCCAATGCATTCTTCAACTAGGATCTTGGCGAGAATCCTAGTCTATTGAAAATTTTGAAGTATTGTTATATCACTTAAAGACTCCACTACCTAGTTCCCCTTTACTCCCATTTTGTAGACATGATTTGTCTTCAAGTATGTTGCAATACTAAAGCCGATGCTATCGCTCAATTACGCAATTCATTTTTTATATACTAGAGGATTAAAAACTTGTTACTTCTGCAACATTGGAATAATATTCCAAAAGTGTCTCTTCAATATTTTGCACCATTTAATGGAGATGCCTCCATCATCCCTGCCGAATATATTGGAGGGGGTCCCCACGTCTATGCATTTTACCATATAATAGAGGAAGGTGTAGCTCATGGGGTTCTTTCTTCTTCTCTTCAAGATAAAGCAAATGATTGTCTCAAAGGTGTGTAATCACAATCAATTTCAACATGGGACAAGCTAAGAGAAATGTTACATAACTAGTTTGAAGAGGGTGTAGAGGGCGCATCTTAGGAAAATCAAGAGAGTTGCAATAGAACACATGGAAAAATTCAATCCGAGGTCCAAAATAACCTAGGAGAGGATCCCATTAGAATATAAACACACTTTGAGTATGACGTTTTTGCTTTACTTGAGGGATTTGGATTCAAATATTATAGTCATAGTCCAAGCCTTGAGTAGATAGTTTTTTCATGAAACCTAAGATCTCACCATCACAACTAAGTAAAATATCATATATACAAGTTAGATAGCTCTTGTGCCTTAAAAATCCCTTGTTATCTCATCCAAACACTACCTGAACCCCATTAAAGCATCATGATTAGACCTTAGGTCCGCCAAACCCAATCGAAATTCATTTTGGGGACTCTTTTATGATAAATGAGTTAAAAAATAAGCTATTACAAGTTTGTATATAACTCTAGACATTTAAGTAGCAATTGACCACTCATAATACAAATGTCTATGTAGTTGACGGAGAATCCTCAACTGAATCTAGGACCTTACCCAAGCTCGCCGCTTACCCTCTCAAAGTGATCTTTGACCTTCTTGGAGAAATTCACCTACACCATTATGAAAATGTCCTTTATTATTGTGATTGGGAAGAAAAGGGGTAGGAGGATCATATTAATCAAAAGACTGAGTTGGGAGAAAAAGCTACAAACCACACTCATTGAGAAAATGCAGAGATGAATGATAAGAATTTATGCACCAAGAGGATATCAATCATCATTTCCTTCTTAATCTTAGGCCAGACAAGAAGGAATGTACCCATTTAAAGGTAGAAGAGAGTGAGCATCAAGAGAAGAAAAACATTAAAAATCTAGAGGAAGAATGGGAAGTAAAAGAATCCTCTAAAAGATCTCAAGTGGTAGCATGAGTTAAAAGGGGACACAAAGTCTATAGTATCAAGGGAAGAAGATGAAGGCAAAGAAACTAGTGTAGAAAAAGAACAAAGAGACTTATCCCTTTAGGATGCACCTCTTGAAAGAAAGGGTTCCCCATTAAGTTTTAAGCTCTATAAGGTACCAGTACAAAGAATCCCGAAGTCATGGTTACCACAGAGCATGAAGGACTATAAGAAAATATTCGATAGTCCAAATAATCCATGGAGTAGAAGATATGAAGCTTTGAATATTTATGGGAATGCTAAGATGACCTAACAATATCAAATTGAGTTAGAGTACTCCAATTTCTTCTCTTTAAACACCCAAATTTGGCATTTTTTACTTGATGATGTTAGTTTTGGATTTCATCCCTTACACATGATTTGTGCACAAAAATAGAGCTCAACCGCACTATCTTATGCTATCCTAAGGCTTGCAACTCCTCATCCCAATGCTCAGATACCTACATGAAAATATTTGTCAGTCAAAAACATATCTTGTCTCATGTGCAAATCTCTCTAAATAGTGACTTGAGCTTTCTTCCCCACTATATAAAATCGTCCAGTAGAGACGATCGACCTACAAAAACTGTCCTTGTTGGTCGATCATGTCTAGGACCCTCTAATAGTGAATTCTCCAAATATATATCTTTATAACCCATCCTAGGTTAGCCTTAGTGTGAAATATTACATTTGGATTCATATAAATACAAATCAAACCCCACTCACTTACTCACTATGAAACTTTCCACTTATCAAGAGTTTCTATAGAAATATCCATCTAATGCTAAGCAAATATTTCTTAACCTTCCCTATTTTAAGAGTAGACATTAAGATAAACCTTTATACAAGTATGAATCACTTTAATTCAATCCAAGTGAAAGATGTGAGGACCCCGCAACATTATTTTACCAATCACGACAATTTTAACTAGAAATGAAAACAATCGGCAATAACTAACTCAAGAAAAAGAACTCGAAATGATATTACAAATAACTCGGAAAGATATTGAATTACATGCCACTTCGAGGGGGCAACCTCCTTTGAGAAATCTCAATACAATATATTTTTGGATGCCTCATTGAGCCTCAACACCTTCTTATATACTAATTCCTATCCAAGAAACTACCACTTCCCGCACATGTGGGATTATTCAAATATGCTAAAGGGATGACTTACAAAGCATATGCGTCCAAAGTAACTAATCTACTATAGAGAAAATAGAACGGTAGGAACACGTGATCCTAACATCCCCTCCCTCTAGGAAAAATATTTGTCCTCAAAGCTTCAGATGTGGAAATTGGGACTGAATCTGGAGAAGTGGTTCCCATGTTGCGTCTTTTGGTTGCATGCCGTGCCATTGGATTAGGAATTTTGTGATGGAATGGGAGCGGAGTTGGTGGGTCTGCTTGTCTAGAATGGCTTCTGGTTCAAGAAGGACGAATCCTTCGTTATAAAGCTTTGGTAAAGTTGTTTGTGCTTGGACATTGGTTCCCAAAACTTTCTTTAAATAAGAGACATGGAAAACTATGTGAATTCTAGAGGAAGGTGGAAGCTCCAGCTTGTAAGCAACCAAACCAATTTTTTGGAGGACCTTATATATCCCGTAAAAATTTGGAGAAAGCTTATGACGCCATTTGATCTCTAAGGATGACTGCTTGTAAGGTTGGAGACGATGGAAGACCATATCACCTGGTTGGAAGGTGTGCTCAGAGCGGTGTTGATCAACCTACTGCTTCATATGGTTATGTGCTATGTGGAATTTGGCTCGTAGAGTGTTGAGAATTTGATTCCAGGTGCAAAGAGTAGTGTCGACTTCATGAACTCCCGAACTTTTGGGGTTATATAGAAGAAGGGCTGGTGGCTTTTGACTATAAAATGATTCATATGGGGTCATTTTAATAGAAGTGTGGTATGAGGTATTGTACCACCACTCTGCAAGGGGAAGCCACTTTTTCCACTGGTGTTGTTGTTCTGAAACAAAACAACAAAGGAATGTTTCTAAACACTTGTTGAAAATTTATGTCTTGCCATCCGTCTGAGGGTGATACCTGGAGCTCATCTTCAGTTGGGTGCCTGTGTGTTAGAAAACATCTGTCAAAAAGTTGTTGGTGAAAGTTGCATCACGATCAGGACAATGGAGGAAGGGATGCCATGCCGATAGAAAATTTGATCCACAAAAATATGGGCAACTGTGGAGGCTTTATATGGATGGGTGAGGGGGGTAAGTGCACCAAGTTGGGGGGCCAAAGGGGGGTCTTAAGTGGATGCATTTTTTTGAAAAAAAAAATTCAACTTGTACGAGTTTTTTGAAATAGTTACACTCAAAATTGGAAGATGTTGTAGAAATATGAATCGTAGCATTTTGAGTCTAGTTTCTAAGCTACTAAATTTTATTGAAAATAGATAAGTTTAAGTGGGTCAAACAACTAAAATACCAACAGATACTCCTATTTTTGTTAAAAAAACATAATAGAGTGACTTTCGTGCCCCCCACCATTTTTTGAGCACCATTTAGTATTTTTGAAAACCCTTTGGTAGAAAGATAGCTAGGAGCATCTAGTTTGGGCTCCATTTTTTTTAGATTTTTTTAGCAAATATTTTTTTATTTATGATTTTTCTAGTACAGAAATTTTATGTTTTGAAAAATAACGGAGCTCCGACCGTGACCCCCCCTAACTACCTCAAAAAATATCGAAAATTAGATTTTTTTTTTTAATATGTATAGAATTATGCCTAGTTTGGGCTAGTATAATTTTTTTAAAATTTTGATCACCCAAAAAAAAAAGATACACCATGAAAGATAGACATATTTACACTTCAAAAAATAGCTATAAAAAGGCATAGTTAGAAAATAAATAATATGGAAACCTTATATTAGTCAGAAAATTTGAAAAATTATATTTTTAGAAAGAAGAGACTCTGCTCTACGTCGTGGTATAATTTTTTAAAAAATGGATCGATTGTTTTATTTTGATTTATCATAGAGGAAGTGACATTTTTACATTTTCTTGTAAAAACACGTTGTTTGTTGTGTTTGTGCAGGTCCATGCCTCAGGCTTGGGATCTAAACCAGATCCCAAGCCTTGAGGCATGGCTTGGGAAAAGAGAAAATGCAAAAACGTACGTGTTATAATGCGTACGGGTTCTGTGTAGTATAAACATTATACATGCTTTTGACATGCTTCTATTTACATATAAATGTTTACATAAGAAATTAAAATTAAATAATAATAAATGTAAACATTATTTAAACATTTATTATTATTTATAGTTTATTATTTCTTATACTTAAACATTTATTATTATTTATATTTTATTATTTCTTATATTTTTTCATTTATTATTATTTATATTTTATTATTTCTTATACTTAAATTTATTTATGTAAATATAAGAAATTAGGGTCACTCTGCACCTTATGGAATTAGTCTCACAACTCCATGAGTCATGGTTTAGGAGATAGTTTTTTAAAGTATAATCTGGTCAGTACATAGGTAATTTTTCAGGATTTCAGCATTCAGCCTAAATCTTTTAGCATTTAACTTCTACAATCGAAACCCTAAACCATAGGCCATAAACCTAAACACTAAAATATAAACCTTGAGCCCTAAACCCTAAACCCTAAACCTTTAACCATGATCCCTAGACCCTAAAACCTAAACCCTAAACCCTAAACCTTAAACATTCAACCCTTACCCATGAGCCCTAAACCCTGAGCCTTAAGCCCTAAACCCTAAGCCATAAGCCCTAAACCCTAAACCCTAAACCATGAACCATGAGCCCTAAATGCTAAACCCTAAACCCTGAACTGTAAAAACTAAATCCTAAACCCTAAACCCTGACCCCTAAACCCTAAACCTTAAACACAAAATCCTAAATCCTAAACCCTAAGCCTTGAACCCTACACCCTTATCCCTGAGCCCTAAAATATAAACCCTAAACCCTAGACCATATACCCTAAGCCCTAAGCCCTAAAACCTAAACCCTAAACCCTAAAACCTAAACCTAAACCCTAAGCCCTAAACCTTAATCCCTAAACATTAAATCCTAAACCCTAAACCCTAAACCATAAACCCTAACCATTAAACCCTAAACCCTAAACCCTAAACCATAAACCCTAAATCCTGAACCGTAAACACTAAATCCTTAACCCTAAAAACCCTAAACCCTAAACCCTAAACCCTAAATCCTTAACCTTGATCCGTAAACCCTAACCATAAACACTAAACCATAAACCCTAAACCTAAAACCTAAATCCTAAACCATAACCCTGAACCTTGAACCCTAAACCCTAAACCTTAAACCTTGAACCATGAGCCCTAAACCCTAAACCCCAAACCATATTTCATCAATATTTCCTAGTCTCGTGCCTAGAACCATCATTGAGTTTGCTTATAGAACTACCTTGTTTATGAGAGGTGGGACAAGTAACTAAATGGATATGACATCTACCTTGTGCCTTGTAATGCATATATTACACATCTCTTCCAAACTTGTTTCTCCCCACATATACTTGCACTCTTGAATGTAAATTTATTCACACTCTGAAACAAATTTCAGATTTCTCATATTTCCACATGTATGGTATTATGCAAGCCAGGATGACCCATTGGAAGCTGGAAAAAATAACCATCACAACAAAAAAATTAATCTTAAAGGAAACAAAAGAAACATAGAGAATATATCAATGCAGAGGTGTAGGATCATAATTGAATTTCCTACAGTATCCTCTCCTCTGGAGAAAGATAAAGTTCAAGTGTTCTATTGGAATGGATAGTAAATTTGACAGAACTTCCTAAAGTGTTCAAAATAAGCATAGAAACAGGGGAATGGCTAAGAACACCAAGGGGTTATCAATCGCCTAGTAAATCTTTCTTGTTTAGTTCTAAATGGGAGTTACCTGGCCTATGACTTAGTGACCTTCCATTCATTGATAATTCCTTATATGATAAACCCATGGATGTTTTCAAAATCCCCTAAACAAAAAGATAGGGGTAGTCATCAATCCTAGTGAAGGGTGTGATGTGATTTCCAAGCAACTTGAAATTCATATAGATTTAGAGGTCATAACATGAATTTACAAATATCTCTATCATTATAAATGGAAGCCAAGTAACAGTGTCTCCTTGTACATCCAAGGATTGAGGACTACTGGGGTCTTTGGAAGGATTGGACAGTCATGAATATGACATTTCCCTCCTTCAAAATATCAACAAATGAAAAACGTCAAAATTTGATGACTCTCTTTAAATGTTCTGCCTACAAATTCGATGAACCTTGAACTCTGTGATCTAAACACTTAACCCTCAACCATGAGACCTAAACCCTAAACTATAAACCCTAAACCCTAAAACAAAAATAATAAATCCTAAGCCCTAAACATTAAATACTAAAACCTAAAACCTAAACCCTAAACCCATAACCCTAAACCCTTGACCCTAAACCCTAGCCCTAAGCCCTAAACCCTAAATACTAAATCTAGAGCCCTGAGCTCTAACCCCCAAACAATAAACTAGTAACTCTGAACCCCGAACCTTAAGCCATAAACCATGAACCATGAACCCTAAACCCTAATCCCTAAACCATAAACCATAAACCTTAAGCCTTGAACCCTACACCCTAATCCTTGAGCCCTAAACCCTAAACCTTAAACCATGATCCCTAAACCCTAAATCTAGAGCCCTGATCTCTAACCCCTAAACCTTAAACCTGTAACTAACCCCTAAACCTTAAACATGAACCCCGAACCCTGAGTCGTAAACCTTAAACCATGCACCCTAACCTTTAAACCATAAACCCTGAGCCCTGAGCCCTAAACCGTAAACCGTAAACCTTAAGGCCTAAATGTTAAATCCTAAAGGTCACTAAACCCTAAAACCTAAACCCTAAAACTAAATCATAAACCCTGACCCCTAAACCCTAAACTCTAAACCCCAAGCACTAAATCCTAAACCCTAAGCCCTAAGCCCTAAACCCTAAGCCCTAAACACTAAACCCTAAACCCTAAAATCTGTGACCTAAACCCTTCACCCTAAAACCTAAACCCTAAACCTCAAGCCTTAAAACCTAAACCCTGAACCCTTTTCCCTTAACCCTGAACCCTGACCTTTAAACCTTAAACCCTAACTCCTAAACCCTAAATTGTAAACCCTAAATCCTCAATCGTAAATCTTAAACCTCGATCCCTAAACCCTAAACCCTATACCATAAACCCTAAGCCCTAAACCCTAAACTCTAATCCCTAAATCCTAAACCCTAAACCCTAAAACCTAAACCCTAACCCCCTGAACCCTAAACCCTAACCCATAAACCCTAAACCCTAAGCCCTGAACCCTAGGCCCTAAGCCAAAACCCTTAAACCTTAAACCCTTAAACATAAACCCTAAACCATTAACCCTAAAAACTAAACCCTGAACCCTCAACTCTAAACCCTAAACCCTAAACCCTCAACCCTGATCCCTAAACCCTTTACCCTGAACCCTTTTCCCTAAACCCTGAACCCACAACCTTAAACCTTAAACCCTAACTCCTAAAACCTGAATCGTAAACCCTAAATCATCAGCCCTAAACCTTAAACCCTAACTCCTAAACCCTAAACCATAAACCTTCAACCCTAAACCCTAAAAACTAAACCCTGAACCCTCAACTCTTAACCCTAAACCCTAAACCCTCAACCTTGATCCCTAAACCCTAAACCCTAAACCTTGAGCCATAAACGCTAAACCCTCAACCTTGACCTCTAAATCCTAAACCTTGAACCTTGAGCCCTAAACCCTAAACCCTCAAACCCTTAACCTTGAACCATAAACCCAAAACTCTAAACCCTAAACCATAAACCCTAAACCATGAAACCTGAGCCCTAAACCCTAAACCCTAAAATATGAACTATGAGCCTTAAACACTAAACCTTAAACCCTAAAATCTAAACCTTGAGTCCTAAACCCTAAACCCTGAGCCCTAAACCCTAAACCCTAAATCATAAACCCTCACCCAAAGGAAAGTCCTAAAAAGATCATTCAACATGTTTCAGTGTGTAGGGAATAGTGTTTAAGGTGATCGATCGACTCATTTAGTTTTTATGAGAGACTACTTCCTTTGAAGGCCTAAAAAGGCATTTTTGGCCATTTTGTAGTTAATTGAACACCCTTCAGAACAAGCTAAAATGAGCTAGTCATGTCACCGAGTTATCAAGGACCATTATTTGTGAAGTATTAAGGCATCATTTGTCTCCATAAGAGACATATGAGCAAAAACATGTATGAGAATCATGAATTTGATTCCATGAAAGGATGCTTTTAGAGCTAGGAAAGGTGAGGGGATGATCTTTATATGGAGCACCATGTTTCTAAGAATGAGCAATCATCTGAGTTCACTTGATGCAATTCACTTGGTACTATTCGTAATAACTCATTCAACACCTAGTAGTGTTATCACACCTTAAGGAGGAGGCACATTACAATGACCTCATTTTGGCCATAGGACATGAATCCCATTCAGGGAACAATCCTCTATCTACAAAGTGAGGATCTCTTTTTAGTAAGAAGTAGACAAACATCATAGAGTTAATTCATGGTCACTAAAGTGAATTATGGACCAAATTTAAAAATTAGTACCAATTCAAGCAGTGGTAGGGCCAAAATCCATTTTAGAAGGTCAAAAAACCTAAAAAATGACTATATGCTTTCCCAAAACAAAGACCGACTACAATATATATGCCTTGAAAGTTTTAGGTCGTTTGCTGAAATCCTGAAAATGAGTAAGTACTGACCAAATTAGATTTTGAAAAACTATCTTCTAGATTATAACTGTTGGAGCTACGAGACCACTTCCATAAGGTGCAGAGTGACCCTAATTTCTTATATTTACTAAAATAAATTTAAAGCATATAAGAAATAATAAAAGTATAAGAAATGATAAAAGAAATCTTATACTTTAACATTTAATTTTGTAAGTATAAACCACCAAAACACATATACATGGTCCATACTACACAAAGCACCTACGCGTTATAATGCGTACATGTTTTGACTTGTTTCAAATGGGTACGCGTTATATGTTCAGTGATTCCCAAGCTAATTAAATTAAAACGTGAGCGCGTTTTACTTTTTTTTATATTCTTGTTTGCTTTTTGGCCCCCCAACTTCGTGCACTTAGCCAAGCAACAAAAATGACTATATTTGGAGAGGCAGTCGATCACAACCAAGATCACTGATTTACCTCCCGACTTAGGGAGACCCTCGATAAAATCCATAGAGATATATGTCTAGATCCTAGTCAGAATTGGCAAGGGCTCCAACAAATAGGAATTGCTGTTGTCTCACCTTTATTGCGTTGGCAGGTATCACAGTTTGCCACCATCTATTTAATAACACCCTTCATTCCTTTCCAAAAGAAGTTTCCTCATGCCCACTCATAGGTTTCGAGAAATCTGGAGTGTCCTACTGATGGAGAAGCATGGATTTCATAGAAGACATCTTGATGAAGTTTTATGCAATGGGGAAGCACCAGACGAACCTCGTGTCATAGAAATGCACCATCCCATGAATAATATGGTATGGCTACGGGGTTAGTGGCCAATCGCTGGATGAGGTGCTGTGAGGAGGGATCACGTGCATACCCCTTTTTTTATAAATTCTAGCTAGTTTGGGATGGTAATGGAGATGGCCGAAAGGGATGCCTAGTCCTCGAATGCACGTGAGAGAACATCGACCACAATCATGTGTTTAACCTTCTTATAGGTTATCTCATATTCATACCCCATGAGTTTGCTGACCCATTTCTATTGTGTTGGGGATGAGACCAGTCGTTCCAAGAAATATTTCAAACTCTGGTGATCTGTTTTGATGAAAAAATGATTGCCTAGTAGGAATGGCCACCATTTTTGTACTACATGGAGAATTGCCATCATTTCCTTCTCATATGTAGACAAGGCTAAGTTTTAGCTCGAAAGATCTTTGCTAGTGAAGGCAATTGGGCGACCCACTCGGAGAAGGACAACACCCAAGCCATTCTCACATGCATCACTTTTAATGGTGAAAGTTTCAGTGAAGTTTGGCATGGCCAAAACTGGTGTGCTACACATAGCCTATTGAAGAGCCACAAATACCTGGTCAGTTGCTATGTTCCACGTGAATGCATCCTTCTTCAATAAGGCAGTCAAGGGGCTGCAATCTTTTCATAGTCCTTGACGAACTTGCGATAATACTTGGTAAGGCCTAGGAAACCACAAAGGCTCTTGAGAGTTGTTGGCAATCTTTTCATAGTCCTGTATGCACAGTCCTACACATAACTTTGTTCCTATCCTCATGTGCCCTTCTGTGCTCCATCCAAACTCCTCTTGCATGCACACATCCCAGCGTGTCAGCCTTCCTTCTCCTAGGCACTTAGTCAATTTTGGAAACCAACAAGCATAAAACCCCGAAGGAAAATGTCGAGGCTTGCATGACTATGAATTTCTATGAGACTAACTACAAAGCTATGCATGGATCATTGAATATATTTATTTTGAAATATCACACTTAACACTAAAAAATATTGAATATTTTTGGAGCTCTTATGGATCATGCCGACTGTAGCCTATTATATTTCTTTCTAATGAAAATTAATGGATGAGATGTTAATATCTTTCCCCTTCTTCCACAATCAATGCTCATGGATAGATCTTTTATACAATGTATGAAGTTTAGTGGAAGAAGCAAGGTTGAAGTGTAATGGACTAGATCAAGTGAGTAAGATCGAAATATAGGGTCAAAGCATAATACTAAGTTTCAATAGGCGGAATTTTTAAAAAAATACTTAGTAAATTTTAAAATTTTAAAATTTATGGATATAATTCATATTTGTGTGTGTGAGTGTGTGTGTGTGCGCGCGCGTGTGTGCGTGTGCATTTTCAACATCTAAATTTAAATATTATTAATAAAAAATATTCTCTTCATATATTTAAAATGCTAGAAACAGACACAATATTATACTTTGACCTTGTATTGAAAAGAAAAAAAATACTTAACATTGTTCTTAAATTTTTAATGATGTCCTTCGTGTCATAGTTGACAAGCACATATCATATTTAATTTACATAACTAAATTTATTTAAAAAATGATCAAACCTTGCATGACAAATGTTGTATTGAGATTTTTTAGTTTTTGTGAAGAAATAATTTATCCTTAGTCTTTAAAACTAAATATTAAGTCTAATTTTAATCTATAAAAATATAAATTTATGAGAAGTTTTATAATATATGATTGTATGAAGTATGTTAGTTTCCTCCCATTTTAATGTTGAATTGAAATATTTTTAGAGGGAAAAAAGAGAAACATTTAAAAATATAGGTGATCTGTTTAAATATTGTTAGAGTACTCTATAAATATAATATATGAATAATAACATTAAATAAAAACTAGGAAAAAACTGAAGACTAAACACCACTACTACTTTATTAATTGTTACAAAATACAAATAACTAAAGGCATGAAAATATAGGGAAATACATTGACATGACTGTGAGGCTCGAAATTTTATTGAAAATGGCACAAAATTAATTTAAAACACAATGGTTTTCGGGACTGATTGAGAACAACATAAATACAGAGCAAAACTCTTATGTCATGATATGCCCACTTGAGAATAAAAACATAAATAAATCAAATTTATGGAAGAACCATGCAAGTGAAATGTGTTGATTTCTGATTTGATACATAATAAATACATTTTTCTAAGATTTGATACTGTGTAAACAAGTTCCCAAAAAATATTGATTTAAGAAGGAAACCAACCAACTATAGGAATTCTCATATTAAATCAGACATTTTTAGAATAGTAACACAGATCATATACCTTATGGCCTTGACTCCAAGAACAATCCAAAATAGCTGGCTGAGTTGCACTTAAACTTTCCTTATTCTCTGCAATTTTAAACCTTTATATCAAAAACACTAAACATAGTTATGCAGCAATGATGTGGGGTAGCATTGTAATAAATTTGTAGCTACCTCTTTCATCAGAAATACGAATGTGTAGAGTTTTTAATTCATTATTATTTGGACAACTAGCTTAATCATTTGAATAATAACTGTCTGGATTAGGTGTATAGAATAAGTTGTCTTCTTTAGTTTATTGGGTGTCTATTATGTTAAATTTGTTAGGGATATTGATTCCAACTTCATCTTTTTTAAATGTTAGAATTTTTATATTTTTTGTGAGCTAAACAATTTCACCACCAAACTAAAAATCTTTTAACAAATAGCTATGGAGTGATGTTTTGAAAATGTGATGAAAAAAAGATAATTAGAATTTGTCTGCACCTGTTTGACTAGAAGTGACAAGTTTATCGGGCCATTGTTGACGTCTTACATGTTAAATAAAATTGAGGTTGAATACATTTTATATCGTGCATGCAGATGGAGTGGTGAGGGTGACGCAGTTGAAAGCAAAAGATGCAAGAGTTGAATCACTACGAGAAAATGTTTAGGGCGCAAGGGTGTGGTTTGATGGTGGGCCCTGAGTGCTTGCTAGCTATCCACACAAGTTTTAATCCTCCAGGCTCCAAGGGACTGGTGTCCCTTACATTTACACAAAAAAAATGCTTAAAACTTTTGAGGTCGAATACATTTTATATTGTGCATGCAGATGGAGTGGTGAGGGTGATGCAATTGAAAGCAAAAGATGGAGGAGTTGAATCACTAGGAGAAAATGCTTAACACTTAGGGTGCAAGGGTGTGGTTTGACGGTGGGGCATGAGTGCTTGCTAGCTACCCACACAGGTTTTAATCCTCCAGGCCTCAAGGCACCGGTTACCCTTGCATATACTACGCCATAGACGACAAATTTGTGTGTGCTGTTTATGGTTATCCATTTTTTTTTTTGCTTGAATCCGAAGTTACAGGGATTAGCTGCACAAAATTCTTAGGTTTAGCTGCCAAAGACAGAGGGGTTTTCAATCTGCCAGAGTCACCTGGGGCACGATCCGGGCCTCATCCCTCATCATTTCGTATTTTGTGGGAATGCAACTGTGGTAGAAGGCTACGCAACACCTATTACACCATCATACACATTGTTGGATCACAACTCATTCTATTCTCATCTATATTTTCACAACAAAAACAAAGAAAAAGATAACTTCTCAATAAAATCATGTTAACTATTTTTGAAAATTTATTCTTCGATCCCATCCCTTAATCTATCACCAAAAAACAAAACAAAACTTGTTCATGTTATTAATCTATGTTAATCCATCAACAGTCAAGAAAAAGATGTTAACGCACCAGCTGTTAAAGTGAGACCACAGATGTTATACTATTTTCGATTTTATTTTTTACATAGATTTAATCATCAGAAAGAGTTAGCCTCCAGTTTGATACTTTCAGTGACAAGAACATATATTTCTGGGTATAAACTGTGTACAGAATTGAAAATTCCTGTATACAGAAATTTTCTTGATATAGTTACGAAGTTAAAAAGATGGCAGAGATCGTTAACATTGAAAGAATCGGTAGTCAATCAGGGAAGAGAGCTTCCTTCCCTCGTAAAAGCAGGAATACAACTGGAACTTCTAGCGATGGAAACGGGTTTCGACCTCAAGCTGTTGCTCTTCTTAAGAAGCTCTCGCAGCGATTCCGCCATATACAGAGCAGGATTGGAGCGGGCAGTCTTATTGAATTTCTCACAGAGCGCAATATGCGCAACCAGAGCGTCTTCCATGGAAACTCCTCCGCCCATTCTGATGCGCTCCTCCTTCACCGCCTCTGCGCAGAGCCCGCATATCCATCGCCCGCAGAAAAGCTCCCTCACCCTGCTTATATAAGTGGGCGTGCATTCTTCCGATAATTCACAGCATTTGCACGGAACTTGTTCCACTTCAGGCGACGCCTTTCGGTTTATCTCCGCCGATATGTCCGAAACCGATCTGGGTAGCGGCCCGTCCTGCGCAAATCCCTCTGCAATTCCATTACAGGGCGCCATTGAAAAAAAAAATGGAGTTTTTGGATTGGAAAAATCACTGTTTGAAATTTTGGTTGCAGCTTAGAGCAGTATTATAGACAGAAAAAAGTGTCTGCTGATGCAACTCTCAATGTGGGTAAAGGTATTGAAGGCGATGGGTGCTGCTCGGAACATTCTGGACCAGTGCAAGCTTTTTCGGATTTATTAGGGAAAGGGCGACGAGTTCACGAGATTTTTGTCGCGGAAGCGCATGCATCTCGTAGAAGTTGCCATGGATTCAAATGGCGATGGCCACAGGAATCCACATTCTCGATCTTTTCTCAGTTGGTGAGAAAATCATGTGAAACTTTTGTCGACCGAAAGTTGCACGCGCAAGTGGTTTTTTTCACGAGAAGATTGTTGTTCTTGGTCTCTGTAACACCGGGTCGACATTTTCAGTATTACTAAATCTGCACGGCATTCGGATTTTCTGACCAATTTTGAATAAAATAGAAAATCTTATCGGTTGGGTGGCACCGTTGAGAAGTTTTTCTAGTTTGCAACTCGTCATTTCTCTTATAGACACCGATGGTGAAAGTTGAGAAAGATTAAAGAAAAGGAGAATGATGGTGAGAGTCTCGTGGTAGTGGGGTGGTAAACGTAATAATCTCCATCTCTTCCATTCACACTTAATGTCGTGGTTCTTGTTATTTAGTTGTGTCCGAGGTGATTAATGTAATGATTTGTACCTCTTGCACCCATACTTAATGTCGCGGTTCTTGTTGTTTGGTCGTGTCTTGTGGTCTGCTAGTCGAAAAGTCTTATCGCGTTGATGTGTTCTATTGTATGTCAAAATAATCTCGCCCATTTTGTTGAGATTTGCTTTTCTATCTGCTTCTCGTGTTTGGTTTTCCCAGTAAGTTTTGCCAGGTGCTCTCTTGTTTTTCCCATTTCTATTTTTGTTCTTCCTCCTTTTGGTCAAAGGTCTGGTTATGGAGTGTATGCTATTTTTAATTTTCTCTGTGGAAGCAGACTGGTTTTTATCTGAAACAAGATTGTTTCCCTTTGGTAAAGGTTTTCCTCGGTTGTGTTTTGTTTCTCCATTTCTCTCGCTATGTCGTCTGTTGTACGTGGCAATTTTTAATTGGTGCGGTGAAGCGTGTTCAATTTGCAAACTTGCAATTTTCCTATGAAATTCACAAACTACAACTTTGGTCCTACGACCCGACGAATATTCCTCGAATATTCATGACCATAAAGTTAGCACAAATAAATTTTTCTTTCCGCCCCGAAGGTGTACACGTGGCTCAAAATGAATGGATGCGGGGATGTGATGCATAGTTGTATTTATGCACTTTAAGGAGAAAATATGTTAAGAATGCAAAAAGGTCCCCGAGGTCTCTAGAAGGACACGTGGTTTTGGTTTTAAAGAAAGCGGAGAAGTGGGTCATCGGGGATTTCTGGTACTTTTTGGTCTTATGTAAAAGAGGAGGTAAAATTGTAGAAAATGCCCGCAGCTCTGCTAACATCAAGGTATGGCTACGTGTCGCGCCTGTGTTGAAAGTAAAAAGGTGGATGGGCGGGTCAAAGTTGTCAAAAGTGTGAAAGTTTTAAACATTGCAAAATTGCAAAAAGTGCTCCCAAGGCCCGCGTTGGCGAAGGTTTCTCCACGTGGATGGATCATTTTCAAATTTGAGAAGGGTACAATGAATGGTGACGATGCAATGCATTTATTTCTACCACCATCAATGCTTTTACTCGAAAATCAAGGAAGTTTAAAGTTTACGAATGCATTCTTCATTTATGATTAGTTTGTTGGTTCTTGTTGTTTTTATCAAAGCGTCTATTGCGAGATATTGCGTTTTCAATTGTGGAACTCGACTGGAGAACCAAAGGATTGTAGAAATTACTATTTTAAGTTTGAATTGCTGGGTGCTCATGGAAAACTGGTAAGAACTTGAAACGCCTATGTTTTCTACTTTTCAGCAAGGTCAATTGAGATAAAGTTAGGGTTTTTCGAAGATGAAGACTTTTCCCTCTTCGTTCTCACTTGTGTTGGGAATCACAAGCAATCTGGATAAGATTACAGATACAGATTTAATGGGTGCCGATCTAAATGAATTCCTCCAAAGGCTAAGTGATCCCCATAAAAGTGAATCTTTGAAAGTGATTCAAGAAAGCCGCATTGCTGAAGTTGGTGCCATCCCACCTTCTGTTCATTTCCCGGAGTTAGTATGACACTGTGCCATGAATTACGATCCTGAAAAGAGGGAGGTGTTAGATGGAAGTGGGGATGCAGTATTGACGTTAACACCAGTTGCTATCAGAATTATGTTAAAATTTCCTATTATCACAACCCCAATCACCATAGGCATTAAATTGGCTCTGGCCGATTATCAGAGAAAAGAAGAAGGATTATGCCAAACTTATAAGTTCAAAATGGCTCCTCACAAAAAGAAAACTGTTAGAATCCCTAAGAAATTGGTTAGGGCACAGTTTACTGAGGAGGCAGAAGATCTTATTGTACTATTGAGCCGAATGACAGGTCTAGAAACTATGAATGAATTTAAGGAATGGATGACTACATACATGTGGATTATCCTGGAGAGAAAAGGAAATATTTGTTGGGCTACCTTCATTGCAGAAGCACTTCATGAACACATGGTAGCTCTGGCAGTGAAAATCGAGATGGGAGAAATTACAAACCTTGAATTCTATATGATGACATACCTCATTTATAATGTTTCTGGCCACAAACGTTTCCCAGGGTTGTCACCACGTGCTGATTTCAAGCAGTGTCAAATGCATGAGATTTTCCCTCAGCTGCAACTGGCTAACTGGAGTGGAAATGTAAGGTTAGTAAATGATGCCTTTTTTGCACCAATTATCTATCTTTTTGAACCAGAATGGGGACAATACAAAATCTCTCAGCAGGCCAGACATGTAATTCTAGAATATGGTTGTTACTTTATTCAGTATAAGAAATTCACATATATAAGAGTCAGTGGTTTTGAAGGAAAGCCTTATAAGTTGCCCCGGTATGTTGATGACAAACTTGTTTTATGTGAGTTGGCAAGGCAATTGACTCTTGTACATAAGTTGATTGTTGGAAGGCATAAAACAAATATCAAGTTCCCCATTAGAATTGGAAGGTATTCATGTCCTTCCATCATAAAGGCTAGGCTGATTGGTGAGGAATTGGAGAAATTTAACATGGACAAGTTTGAGGCAAGGCCAAATTATGATATTAGATGGGTGTTCACCAATATTGCAAATACCTTTGATCATGAGCCCCATTTCGAAGATTACTAGATGAATTGTAGAGATGAGGAAGAAGTCAGGTTAAGAGACTTTTCTAGAATGACCTTGTCACAAATAATTGACTATAAAATTGCAATTATCCCAGAGGGGATTATAGATGATCCTCACATAGTAAGCAGGTTCTATATCGATCAGAAAGTGGAGGATCAGCCTATTTCTCCTCTAGACTGGAATGTGGATGAATCTGATGATCCTTATTTGAGAATAACTGATGTTATGAGGAGAACTACAAACTGGTTAACTCAAAAGAATATTGATCTGTCAATCCAGAATACAAAGATCTTAAGAAACTTCAGGAGTTTGGGAAATCTGAGTGAGGATATTCCACCCCTGAGGGAGGATGCAGAAAAAATGGACCCACTAGGTGGAAAAGCCCCTCAACTGCCAACTAAAAGGCCTACTCCTGAATTCATTGATGAATGGACATCGGCCGCTAGTGGAACTGGCACTTCTGTGTCAGTTCTCATGCAGAAGACTGAAGAAATGCTTTTAAAGTCTATGGAGAATGCTCCCATTACTTTTACAGTGCCCCTTCAGGAAAAAGGGAAAGGTCTAGCATCACAGGTGGCTCATCCAAGTGTCTCACCTAAGCCACATAGTACTGAAAAATTAATGAGTGGAGCCATTGCAAGTGGTCACATTCAGCCTAGGCCGCACAAGGATGAAAAAAGAACAGCACCAGATTTGAAAAAGTTTGAGCGGACACACAAAAAACCCAAGATTGTCCATCAAGCCAGTCTTGGTAAGAGTGGGTGCCCATATGCCAAAAAAGTTCAAACACAGGGATGGGGTAATTGATCCCCCAGAAATGGAGAAAACTAATATCTTCCAGAAGCAGCAGGATGCATCATTGCCACGTATGGAGCAATCAAATCCTATGATCCCTCCTTCACCCTTTGTGGAAAAATCAGTGGAATGCACTCAGAACCCAGTTCCCCTAGGGAATACTATAGTTAATCTGGTGGACAGTCAGTTTGTTACTCCAGGTATGAAAATTCCTAAAGCTCTACTTGTTAGGGATATCAATGCACCTCCAGTTGAAACAATGCATGAATTTGTAAATGTACAAACTGAGGTGATTGATGTGGATGCTGGTGAGAGATTATCCATGTTGGATGCACTTAATTTATCTATTGATGAACCCATATTAACACCAGTGGATAGTATTGAGGTAAGTAAAGAATCAGAAAGGGATGCTCATGCACTAACAACTGAAGTAAGAAATCAGGAAATAAATCTGTCTTCCCCAAAACAAGTGGTTTTGGAAATGGATAAATCAGAATTATTGGCTGAAAAGGATATTAATACTGGATTGGTAGTAGACGAAGTTGTGTCTACTTCTGTTGAGGTCACCAAAACTAATGACTTTCCTCAAAAGGGAAAATTGTCTTTTGAATAAAGAATGAAAATGGTACAAGATACAATTACTAATGAGGAAATCATTATTGGTGGAAACTCACAACTTTCAATGGGAAAGGTGGAGTTGCTTCCATTGGAACAACTTGCCATGACATTGCCAGAGGTATTATTAGGGCATGAATATAGTAGTTTGGAAACTCATCCAGTTTCTGGAGAAAAGAAATCCATAGCCCAAATTTCAATACAAAAGGGTGAAGGGGAAGAAATTTATTCCACCATGGTTTTAGCTTGGAGAAGCAGTGAAAGAGTTTCCTTTGAATATTGATACAACTCAGGTTAAAGATGATCAATCTGAAATTCCAGACTAGGAAAAGAAGCATCCAGAAGAATCAGTAGTATAGAGTGAAATTGGCATAGTGACCCTTGAGGTAAATGTCCAAGAAAAGATAGAATCATTGGTACAAAAAGAACAGGAGATGTCCAAGCAAATAGTAATTGTTCCTGAGAAATTCCAGCAAGGACTGCAGGAAACAAAAGCTGGAACAAGTTTGAAAAAGGGATGGATTAGCGAATTGATTTCAATTGAAGAAGAGACTCTTCCTGTGCAAGTGGTTGACCTTACTGCTCTATCTTTTCCAAAGATAGTGAGAGCCCCAAAAAGGGCCAGGACCATCACAAAGACTCATACTGATTCATCTGGAGCAAGGACCTTAGAGATAACAACTCCTTTCGAGGGTAAGACAAGAAAAGACATAACTGCTGACGATTACAACATTCAGATTATTCCCTTGGGAAAGCCTTCAAGGGAACAACTAAAGCAAGGAGTGTCTGAAGCAGTAAGTGGTCTTTTACAAAAGGTTGATGAGGATGGAATGATGAAAAAACAACTAAAGGAGAAAATTAAGGCCTTAAGTTCATGTTTGCAACAATTGACAGGGAAAACTAGTCATGAACAAGCAAGTGCCTATGTGAATACCCTTGAGGGTATAAATAAAGTAAATAGTGTTGTTAAGAAGGTCCAAGTGGTGGACACTTGGATTGAACAATTGACTGAGAAGGGAAAGAAGCTATTACAGAGGCAAGGTCAAAATATGAGGACCTCAAAAGTCGACTTATGGAAATTGATGGAATAATTGAAGAGTGCGACAATGAGATATTTTACTTGGAAGGAACTCTCCCCAAACTTGACCACATAACCCGGCTTAGTGATGAGCTGGTTGAGCAAGAAAACATCGTACCAATAAAGTACAAAGGGAGCCAGTATGCTCTTGAAGAATTGTCAAAAATCAGATTAGATACCTTGAATGAAATCAAGAAAAAACTTGAAGTCAAAAGGAACTGGGTCAATGATTCACTTGATGCTATTGATCGGAGATTAGAGGACATGGTGGTAGAAAAATTCAAAAAGAGCTATGGGGACTTAAAAATTGATTTCTTACTTGACTCCTTTGAAAATAATATCCAGGCAAGTGACTTCTCCTATGAAGTTATTGAAACTATGAGGAAGATTGAGAATAGAATTGAGGAATTGAAAGCCAGGCCACTGGAATATAAGCAAAAAATGGCCCAGTGTATGGATTCAATAGCGAGGAAAACATTGATTTTCCAGCACCACGTTGGACCTAATGAAGATGAAACAAATGAATTATTCCAAAGATATGATGCTTATATGGCAAGGCTACCAGAGGAGCAAGATGCAGAAGAAAAGGATGAAGAGGAAGAGGATGTAGGCACAAAAGATGATAAGCATGCTTAGGCATATTCTTCCTTAATTTGTATTCTTTTTTCACACTCCATTAAACTGATATTGTGAATGATGTTTCTAATACATTAAAATGTAATTATCTTTCTGAAATTTTATTGTTTCTTTGTTTCAATTGAAAGATAAAAAGATATAGTAGTTCATAGTGGATTAGATTAAAATTTCACACATACTTGGAACAGACATGTGAACTATTAATATTCTTGTATTGCTTGCAATTTGAACGAAAAACAAGATAGGGTTCTATAGGGGCCCCTGCCCTTGATAGTGAAAGATGTATACACGCCAAAATGGAGACAATCAAGGGAGAACAACACTCAAATATTTTTCAGTCTGGTCTCATAGTCTCCTCCCAACAAAGGAAGTTTGTTCAGAAGTTTGTTTTTTCTCAGCACAAACTCGTCCAAGCCCTGTGTTGTTTGTATAAAGATGATTGACTGGCCAAGTCCCTGGACATACCCATATCCATCAGTGACTCCAAATTAATTTGTTCAAGCTCAATTTTATTTTGATGGGATGACACCCAATCCAAAAGGTCCAGACCACCTAAGAAGAAATCCATTTTTCCTTTCCCCTTGTGAAGGGTCGACTTGCTAGGATTACTTTGAGAGGGAATGTTTGGAGTGATAAGAGGGGCAGGCACCACATGTTGTTGGCTGGATGAATTGCGAGGCCTTGAGCTAGTTCCGGCTTCCCATTTTCTCAAAAAGGGTGGGTTGTCCCTTGGAGAAGGAATTGGTTGGGGTCCCAGAAATTCTCACTCAGAGGAAGAAGCACAATGCATCAAATGTGCAGATAACTGAGTTAAAAACCTTCCTCTACTATCCCGAGCTGAGGAGAGTGCTGCCCTTAAGCGATGAGTGGATATTGATTGGTCCTCTTCTCCATCTGATATGATAATTGGAGGCTGAGGTGGTGTTTCAACCTTCCTCTTGCTCAAGGATGGTGTTGATGCTGGACCTGGTGGCAAGGACACATCTTCCACTTGTTTCTTTTCCAAGGAGTGAATCCTCTTCTCCAACTCATCCACCTTGTTGGAAATGGTAGGCACTGTATCGATGGAAGATTTATCATACAATACATAAGATTCCTTGGGAATCTCTTTTGATACAAATTACTCGTTTTATAAAAAGGGGCACTAAAAACTGTTTTTCCCAGAGACCTGAGGCCTCTTTTCAACCCAGTATTTCTTTAAGTCCTCAGGTGTCTTCATATGTTCCCATCTAAAAAGATGGAAATACATAACCTGGAAGGATGCAAACACAGGATTGATCCTGATTAACCGAGAAAGAAGTGCTAACCGGACCTTCCGGTATGTTAGGGGTCCTCTGGTATCACCTACACATTCTACATTGAATAGAGCCCTGAAAAAATCTTGATCAGGACCACTCAAATCAAAAATTTGATTTAGGTCTTCTAAAGAAATTTCTTTCAGGTTGTGAGCTACAAATACTTTTATCATTTTATTGATTGAATTCCTTATGTTTAGAAAAAGAAAGGAAACATGTGCAAACAATGAGGAAATACCAAGCTTTATAGGTGGAAGGATGCATTTGGCCCTGTGTTAATAAAATCTTTCCCATGGTGTAAACTAGATTTTTCTCAGTTCGCACAGAGGTGATTGAAGATTTGAAAGGAATTAAAAATGAATAGAGTTGGTAGTTCAGTAAGATTTGACAAACATCATGTGTGGCATTTAAACCAGTAAGATGTGAAGTGGAGTGCATTGAGCCCAAGAAGGATTTTGAAAGATGAGTGTAGGTGTGTGTCATGTCAAAAGCATCTGGAGATGCTCAGTGATCATTTGAAATGATTGTTTAATCAAAAGCAAGAGGGAATGTTTCAAGTAGCCTGCCAAAGGTGACAACTGGACATCCCAGTCAAACACAAGTGGAATACATTTGAAAAGACTCATGTTTTGTACATATGGAAGTATAGAATGAAGCTCATAAATATCATCTTCTATAACAAATTTGTAACAGAAAGTATTCCCGAGAATATTCTTGTTTTTTTGGGGGAAAAGATTTGAAGTGAAGAGAGTGATATAAAAGCATGAAAAATCATGCCATAAAGGGGGGTAAATTTTTTTTGAGAATTGTCAAAAGAAAAGAAAAGGAGAGAAAGCTGAGAGAAGCCATTTTCTGAGAGAACTTATTTGAGAAACCAATTATTTCTTGTGTGTCTTTTAAGATTGATCATGTCAAGATGGTTGTAAATGTATAGCCATTGACAAAACTTTGAGATTGTAAACAAACTTTCCCTTGTTGATCAAATTTGAAAAACCTTGAGTAATTTGTGTTAATCATGAACTATGTTATGTCTATTGTCATTTTGAGATATTTTCAAATAGTTATCTATGTTCCTGTTGCAATCTTACATTAGAAATCCCTTTGAAATCACACAAAATCTCATCCTCATGACAATATTGTGGCATTTGCAATTACATTATGAAGAGAGATTTCATTTCATAATGCAATAAGTGATTTAAATTCACTTTAATTTCATTTCAGTGATACAGATTGTTTTTCAGTTTATGAGTGTATCATAAGCATGATATAATAGGGATTTCTAAGGTTTAATTAAGTCTTTAACATGAGTTCTTATGTTAAATCCTTGAAGAATGTGTGAAGCCGTGTGTCTTTGAGCTTTCATAGATGCACAATTTTCTAGTTGAAGGTTCGTCTTGACTATTTGAAGCTATTCATCTTTTTGCCTTGTGGATCTGTCAACATTTGTTTAAAGTTCTCAAGGATTTGGTATAATCAACTTTATCCTGCTTAACTTCCCAACCATAAAACACATATCTATAAATATATCATATATGAGCTATCCCTGCTTACACTATGTGTCCACAAATGATAAAGAAGATCATTGAATTCATCCATCCTTTACTAAAATATGCAAGTGCAATCAGTTTTTATCGTTGCCTTTAGTGACCTAGGCCTTATCTAGAGAACATATTCATTTTCTAAAGTGACAACTCATGAGAGTTAGGTTATGTTGTATTGGCCATGTTTTCTTGAGGTCTCCTTCAAAATATTGCAAAGGAATAGTCAAATACTGCTAATTCGTTGATGATTTCCATTAATATAGGTCACAAAATGGGTCCTCTCACCTTGGTTGAAGGCACAACCTAAAGTAGTAAGGGTAGGTCAAACTCTTAGCATGGTGATACCCAGTCCTTTCCAAACCAGAGTGATAAAGAGTCATCTAAAATCCATCCCCGGCTACAAAATGACTCCTATTATGATTTTCTTGTCTCTAAGCATCCTGATCAAATTGTGATGCTGCTCAGTTTCAAAGGAAGGATCAATTCGGGTACCAACACCACCCATACTTAATATTGTTGTTTTTGTTATTTAGTTTTGTCTGGGGTGATAAACGCAACAACCTCTACCTCTTCCAACCATACTTAATGTCGTGGTTCTTGTTTTTAGTTGTGTCTTGTCTTCTGTTACTGGAAAATCCCTATTGCGTTGACGTGCTTTGTTGTATGTCAAAAATAGCGTGTAACTCATCGCTGTGCTTACCCGATACTTGATGATTTAAAATACTTGATGATATAGTCTTGTGGTACTGGGATGATAAACGTAACACCCTCTACCTCTTCCACCCATACTTTTTCGTGGTTCTTATTGTTTGGTCGTGTCTTGTGGTCTAATAGTGGAAAATACCTATCGTGTTGATGTGTTTTATTTTATGTTAGCAGTTAGTGCGTAACTCACTGCTTTGCTTACCACTTTTTGGTGTGTTTACCTGTTAAACATTAGCTAATCAACGTTTATCAACATAAACACACTAACATATTACATTCGTACCTAATGATGTGTGTAGCGTTAAGTTTTATATAATTTTTGGCTGAAAAGTATATTTATGTATATATCATTAAGTTGATCTATTTCTTTCTCAACTAAAACCGACATAAGGTTTAGAGTATGATTTAATCCACTCAAATTGATTACCTCTATCTATACCTTTATATTTATATATATGTGGAATACCCTTTCAATCACAATAATAATAATAATTTTCTTCTTTCGTATCTTATTAGACCTTTTAAAAATCTAAATTAATGATATATTACATTATTTAGTTATGGATCCCCTCAAGAATCAATGAAACAATCATTCATTGAATATATATTGTCTATATTCATCATTTATTCATTAAATATATATCGCTTGTGTTTATCATCTTAATGCAAATATGTTTATTACATTAAATCAATCATTCACAATATGTATGTCAAATAAATTAATAATACTCAATTAATAAATGAAACAATAATATAAGTGATATAGATTGAAGTAAATGACATATTTTGTTAAAGAATGTTATACAAGGTCTGTTTCAAAAAAAATGAAATATGGAGCCATGATGATTATTGAACTCAAAATTTGGTTATGATTAGGTTGTCACATTGCACAAAATAATATTAATTAGTGTGTTCATAGAGTGAAAAGTTTGTTTTCAGTAAAGTATTTTGTTGGTTCGAAAATCTGTCAGGTGGGTAGATCTATGGATAGACAGGCCAACAGTGTGCAGGGCATATCCCCTCTTTGAGACAGCAAAGTGAAACTGGTTTATTGCTATTCTACGAGCAGGAATCTGTGAAAGTCCCACAATATTATGCCTTCAGGGGTTTGGGATCTCGTCCCGATAGGGGTGTTTTTGACTATGAATAGAAGGGAATGAAGGGAAGAATGGAGATATGATAGATCTGAAGGGAGAAAAGAAATGAATTCCAAAGCAGAAAGATCAAAGGGTTTATGTTTTGGGCTAGTAGTAAATAGAGCCAAACCTACTTGCATAAACGAACAAAGCAATACTAATGAGCAAATGACAAAAAAGTAGAGATAGATCTAACAAAAAAGCAACACAGATCTAACTTAAGAAAGATCTAATGTGCATAACACATCCATTGAGCACAAAGTCTTAATTTATGTATTAATATTTTCTGTTACAAAAAGTAAAAAGCCTTTTCCTTCTCACTTTTATTTTTCATCTAAAAAATGTTCACCCTTGAATACAACAAGTATCCAAGTATATATAGAAGGAGAAGGAGAAAGAAGGCAAAAAGGGACCAATAACTATTTACAAAATATTTACAAAATATCTAAAAGCCAACTGTTAATTTTGGGGCAATTTGGTGGATGACAACATCTCATGGTGCAACATGGACGATGTCATCATTTGTGCCAACATACTTTTAAATACTTTACAAAAATGGGAACTATCCCAGGAGGAAGGAGCCTATTCATCGTCGTCCCGCGGCTGGAAAGGAGTATCTTGTTTCTGCTCAGGAGAGGAAATGTGAAATTGAGCAGGATACTCCATGAACTTGCTAATCATTGGTTGAAGTTGATCTTGAGCGGGACCCTTGGTGGGGAATTGATTTTATCGGAGCACTACATCCCCAATCAAGTGCCAGACATAGTTATGTCCTAACAGTAACAAATTACTTCAATAAATGGGTGGGGGCCATACCTGTTAAGAATGCCACCTCTAAAGTCATTTGCAACTTCATCAAAGAAAGTATCAGTGTAAGATTTGGCATCCCACACAAGATCGTTGTTGATAATGCTTCCAACTTCTCCTCACGGGAAGTTATTGGTTTTTTCTATGAATACGGGATAACCTTGGCCCATGCCTCGGATTATTACCCCCAAGGAAATGGTCAGGAAGAATCCAGTAATAAGAACTTAGTAACCATCATATGGAAGCTAGTCGATGAGAATCAGCGGTCCTGGCACAAGTCATTGTATGATGCTTTGTGGGAAAACCGTATTACTCCAAAGAGGTCTCTTGGTATGTCACTTTTTCAAGTATTATATGGAATCAACGTTGAGCTCCCCATTTTTGTGGAACTTCCTACCCTGCACTTGGCACGAGTGATTGAAGATGAGACTTTCCATAATTCTCTTGAAAAGAGGTTCATGTATCTAACAGAACTTGAAGAAAAGAGAGTAAGAGTGGTTGACAGGATCACCGAATATCAGAGTCAAGTCAAGAGACTGTTCGATAAAAAGGCTAAGTAGAGGGATTTCCAGGTGAGAGATCTCATCCTTTTATGGGACAAGCGAAGAGAACCAAAGGGAATGCACGAGAAAATTTGACTCCCTTTGGAAAGGGCCTTTCAAGATCAAGCAGCTCAACAGAGAGAATAGCTTCTATCTCTAATATCTGGATGGAACTGAAGCTCCCACATCCCTATAGCAAGCATCATCTCAAAATATTCAAGAATTAGAGCTTGTTATCTTCTTTGTATAATTTGTTTTAGTTGTGTGTTTATTTTTGTCGTGTGTTTACTTTTGTTGGTTGTGTGTTTTCCTTTTTCATCGCCCATGTTTTTTGACTTTATAACCCAATGGATAGGCACATGTAGATCTGGGATTCTCTACCCTTAAGCTTCACTTAAAGATAGTCCCCAGAAAGAACCAGCTGTTATCCTGTAAAATTGACAAGGGTAATTTTATAGGTGACCATAGCAAAAAAAATTGTTTCAGTTCCCTGTTGAGGTCCCTTAACGTTTAGAATGGCATAAAATCCCTTTCCGGAAAATCTAGTTTTTTGAACTTAGTCATTTGGTCCTTTTTTGGTTGGGCATAGTTTTTATTCACACAACATCAAATGAAACTGCACCCCCTCCTTTCCTTTGGTGCATCCTTCAGAGTGTCAACATTCCAAATGTTGCACCCTCCCATGATGTGCGCTTTCTAGATCTGTGCACCAAGGTGCATGCATGCCATCTTGTAAACATTCAAAATTGTTGCGCCACTTCATTTTGTGCCAAAGCGCTGAAAAAGAAATGTTGATAGTCCCAAATCCGTGCCTAGGGTGCAAATATTTTCATGTTAGCATTTGCCTAGGTGCGCCTTGTAAAAAGTTGGTGGTGCATTCATTGACACCTTTTGCTATAAATAGGCGCATCTGACCTGTCATTTTCATGACTAAAAAATGTGGGAAAAGGTTATTCTTCTGCATTTGTCAGCGCTCTTGTTAACCCCATGTGTCACTTTCTGTCACATTCGTGGACCCTGCATCGTTTCCTCCATCTTATATATTCCTGGTAAGTGGTCCTCACTTTTCTTGTGGTTTTCTTGTGGTTTCATTGTTGTTTTGGGTTAGTATTATCAAAACAAAAATGAATGAACCTAAGAAAATAATACAACTCCTGCCCATGTTTTATAAATCAACCCACCTTTAAAATGGTTCTACCCTCCTACCAAATCTACTAACCTGGAAGGCCTTATCTCAAAAATGAATCCCTGACCCTCTTTCCTCTGTTCCCCTAACTGAAAAATCTGATGTTAAGAGAGAGTAAAAAACCACAAAACTATCAAAAGAGGGACAATTCTAAAGAGTTATCCAACCCACTGTTTTTCTTTGGTGCAAACGTCATTGCTGTTACACCAAACACAGTCGCGCCAAAGGGGCGCACTATCCCCGCATGCAACATCACCCTTTCCCATGCCTTATAAAAATTCCTAAAACCTAACACAGGTGCAAGCGCAACCATGCCTACACCTACATTTGACAAGTCATGTAGACTTTTCCTACGCGCTGCACCAAAAGCTAAAACATTGGCGCACCTTACCTCAATGATGCACCCTTTGAACCTGCATGCCCTTTGATGCATCATGAATGTTTTGCAACATGTACCATATATATGCCAATGGCGCATCCTGAAGCCTTGCTACAACAAATGAATCTGCTACCCAGTTTAAACCCTTTATATGGTGCAGGCGCACATCCATATGACACCAACATCTGAATGTTGTGTGTAGTATTTCTACACCTTACACCCCTCTTGCACTATTTTATTTCATGCAACACTCTCCAGAAGTGCACCTTACTTTTCTGACCCTGTAACCTACAGTTGAATCGTGCATCTTGCGTCCAGAAGCTTCTAAATTAATAAATCTTCATTCTGTAAAGCTTTGATGGATGATCTAACATGCTAACATGGCTCTTCTATGATAGACTTCCCTAGTTCTTCTTGCAAATCAGCAACTGAACTCAGATTCTCACATGTCTTCATCAAGTAAGAATCCAACCAAGTCTAAGGGTAAGGCCAAACTCAAAGAAGAAGAAATGAAGTACAAATACCAAAGGGTCAGGATGCCTGAATCCCTTGCAGAATGTGACCTAGACATTAGATATTCAAAACTCGATCATATTGACATGGAGGACTTCTGGGCCAGAAACCAAGAAGGTCACAGGTATTCCCTCGATGGACAAATTGGTTGGCAGTGGTTTACATTTCACTGCAGGGATTCCTGTAAGTGCAGTTAACAAAGAGTTCATGATGGTGGTGGGCTGTTGTTATAATAAGGACGCTAGATGTGTCGAAAATGAGAAGGGCGAGGTAATAATCAACCTCACTTCCCGGCACTTCGAAATCATGTTGGGTATCCCCCACTACCGACATTTTTTGGAAATAAGCCAAGAAGACTGCATGAAAGCATGGAATGAAAATGAAGACAAATGCATGCAACTTATGAATGAAGTATATCTAAAAAACAAGAAGGTGATAACCAGGTGGAAGCAAGTTATTCATCACAGTGACTTCTCATAAGAGCTAAGTGACACTATCACCTTCTTGAGGAAGGATTTTTGGGCTTCCTGATGCCCATTACTTTCACAAATGGATGCTAAGATACTTAGAAACCATGAGCAAAAATGTTCCCTGATCAATGTTTTGAATGGGCGGAGATCATCAACAGCACTATCTATGAGAATCTTCAACAACTCTCAACAACGGGGAGGTTCTACATGAACTCCTACGTGGTATACGCTGCTACCTGTAAAAGGGACTACCCAGCACTGAATCGATGCGGGGTATGGCCCCAAGTGAGAATATATGAATATTATCCAGAGTTGAGACTGGAAAACAACATCACACAATTTAGCAAGATCAATGATGCCTTCTTCTACAATGTCATCTACCATCTTGAGGCCAAATATGACTCACAATTAGATGACCAAGAGCGTGGTTACTACCAAAGAGAAGTGGGGAGCATTATTTACACAATTCCCCACTTTCACCTATCTCAGAGCTCGCCAACTTCTTATGGGAGCCCACCAAGTTACCGAGATATGTGGGGCCTAAGCTGATCCTTTTGGAACTATCCAGACAACTCATCACATATCACGAGAAATTTCTAAAAACAAAGAAGGGAAGAACTCCATTCCCCCTCACAATGGGCATGTACACTTGCACTTCACATAGCAAAGCCCAGGAAATGTTTGCGGAGTTGGAATTGCTTAACTTGAAACAAAATTTCCTGGTGAGGCCAACATTTGATCCTTGTAACTACCTTCTTAGGGCAAAGCTTGATATGATTCATGTCCCACAGATCGAAGATATCTATATTGATGTGTATCATGAGGTCAAGCTTAGAAGAAAGGATCACTCCCGTTTGGCCCTGGATGAGGTCATCTAATATGGTGTGGCCATTGTCCCGAAAGGTTTCCAAGTGACTGATCACGAAGTTGATCGGGTCTATCTAGATACGGACGGGGACAATTCGCCAGTTTGCTGAGATTGATAGAACAAAGGTGCCTCAGACTATTGAGGAAAGAGTTAAAGGAAATCTGCAGTGCACAGAGCATTGGTGCAGGAAGAAATGGTCTCATCTACCTTGGGGTGGACATCACCATGTCTCCCTTGGGAAATGCACCTGCCAAGCTGAAGCACTTGCCAAAAGGTAAAGGGAAAGAAAAAGAGAGAGAATCAAGTACTGCTCAGGAGGAAACTCTTGAGAGTCCTCCTTCCACTACCGAGGAACAGGTAGTAAGCATGATCTCTCCAGAAGAAGAAGAAGTGGTAACTGTTCCAATGGGCACATCCACTCAGGATGTTGCCACTACTGTAACTAGTGAAGTTCCCACCATCCCATCTCCCACTCCTCCTTCTCCTCCTCATGTCACTCAAACAACCACTCCTTTGGTTGTGTCTTCTCCCCCATCTTCTACTATTCCCCCTTCCTCTTCCTTTATCTTCTCTTCCCTCACGGATCTGTCCCCCAGCATTTCTTCCCTCATCTCTCAGATCCCTTCCACCCCCACAGTTTCCTCTCCTACAGTGACTCTTACCCTTGTGAGTGTTGGAGGGTTGGCTTATTTTTCCATGCCGCCGCCAAGTGTCTCGATGCATTTTCCCATGTCCACTATAGCTGCTCCTTCTTCCACCTCCGTTCCCTCTTCTCCCTCTGGTCCCACTCCCCTAAGTCCAGAATGGATCTCCAAACACCTGAGTCAACACAAGAGGAAAGTCCCCATTGCACCTATGGACTTCTCTGTGATTCCAAATAAAGGAGCTAAGAAGAAAAAGGCAATAACCCACTTCTCTCAAAGCGTTTCAGGTGAAACAGTTATGGAGATCGCATACCCTGATCCCACAAAGGATAAAAAATATCTGTCTCTTACATATTATACAGTGACATAGGTCACAATGGGAACATCCTCAAAAATCCTGCAGGGAGAGGCCTTATCTGCAGTGGATGCCCTTTGCAAAAAGCTTCAGGAAGCAAAGGAAGAGAAGAGGATACTGAAAGAATAGAACAAACATCTTCTCCAAGCCCTGCAGAAAATGGGCAGTGCACTTACCGTAGTTGCCACCGAAACTCCTGAAGCCCTTAGTCAGGAAAAGATAAATGAGTACGTCAAGATTGGTGAGCAAGGTATGGCAGTTTCTGCCTGGAGAGACTAGATCCTCAAAGATAGTGAGGAAGTAATTCTTAAGTTCATGGAGCTATATCAAAACATTGATCAGGCTAATAAGGAACTCCAGGCGATTGCAGGACCTATCTCCAAAGAGTTGGACCATGCCAGGTTACAACATGAGACATTCCAGAAGATGCTTGACTGCCCAGTCGATGACTTAGTAAAATTTAGCATCTTCGATCACCCAAGAGCACCCAACAAAGTCCTTGCTTCTTTGGACTATCAGGTTGACCAGATGGAATTTGTCTTGGAGAAAATAGATAAAATCAAGGAGGAAGCCTTGGATGTAATGCATCAAATGGAATAGATCGTCCTAAGGATGTCTCCGGGATTGCTCACTCCATCATACGCCTTGAGGAAGGTAGATGAAACTATTTGGCTCTTCAAGGAGATTGCGTCACAAGGGTTAGGGTCATAAGCCACTTTTGACACAAAATCTATCAACAACCTTCTGGCCTACCGTGATTTTTTTGGATACCTAATGGAGGTAGGTAATGAATAATTCAAGCTCCCATAGAGACTTAGAGATGAACGGGAGACTTGCGAGATCATCGGTGCTCACACCAAGGGTCCCACTTAGGATCAACTTCAACTAATGATTAGCAAGTTCATGGAGTATCATGCTCAATTTCACATTTCCTCTTTTGAGCAGAAACATGATACTCCTTTCCAGCCATGGGACGATGACGAATAGGCTCCTTCCTCCTGGGATTGTTCCCATTTTTGTAAAGTATTTAAAAGTATGTTGGCAGAAATGATGATGTTGCACCATGAGATGTTGTCATCCACCAAATTACCCCAAAGTCAACAGTTGACTTTTAGATATTTTGTAAATAGTTGTTGGTCCCTTTTTTCCTTCTTTCTGCTTCTCCTTCTATATATACTTGGATACTTGTATTCAAGAGTGAACATTTGTTAGATGAAAAATAAAAGTGAGAAGGAAAAGGCTTTGTACTTTTTGTAACAGAAAATATTAATACAGAAATTAAGACTTTGTGCTCAATGGATGTGTTAGGCGCATTAGATCTTTCTTAAGTTAGATTTGTGTTGCTTTTCTGTTAGATCTATCTCTACTTTTTTGTCATTTGCTCATCAATATTACTTTGTTCGTTTATGCAACTAGGTTTGGATCTTTTTACTACCAGCCCAAAACATAAACCCTCTGATCTTTCTACTTTGGAATTCATTTCTTTTCTCCCTTTAGATCTATCCTATCTCCTTTCTTCCCTTCATTCCCTTCTGTTCACAGTCGGAAACACCCCTATCGGGACGAGATCCCAAACCCCTGAAGGTAGACTATTGTGGGACTTGCACAAATTCCTGCTGGTAGAATAACAATAAACCAGTTTCGCTTTGCTGTCTCAAAGAGGGGCTATGCCCTGCACACTATTGGCATGTCTATCCATAGATCTGCCCACCCGAAAAATTTTCGGACCAACATATTTTCAATTCAAATTTAATTGTCTCTAGGTTTTTTTGACCTTGTTTTACACTTCATTTTTATATCCTTAGTTTTTATGTTGTAAATCACATAACTACAATAGAATATATAACCTATATTGTGAATGAAAATAGATCAAGGGTAAATAATAGGGTTTGAGTGGTTAGTGTCTACTTATTAGCTCTTTGAGATTCAAACCCTATCTACTAGAACAATGAAATTGATAGGAACACAGAAATAACAAAAACATAAATTAGTTACCCTTCCCATATTTTGTAATGGGATTAATAAAAATTGTAAGGACATTCACAACTACGTATAGTGTAAAAATGTTAGAATTTGTGTCGATTCATCTTTCATTTTTTTTCATTTTTGATGCCATTTTCAAAGCAAGTATAGTACAAATGTTATGACACAAATTTGGTGCAAATGTGATGCTACTTTGTGCTAAGGTAATCCATAAAGTCAAAAATAAAAAGTTATGGCCCAACCACCTCTTTTTTATTATTAAACAAGCTACATGTGTTTTGCCAAAACATAAAAAAAGAGAGTGTGTTAGAAATATGTTAGGCGTAAAATCTAGAGGAGGGAAATTAATTGCAGAGGAGGTTCAAGATAAAAGATAAACTTATGTACAGAATAAGAACGATATGGAGAAAATAACTACACAATTTTTTTGAAGAGGACGAGGAACATGACAGAGACATGAGGAAATAACACCCGTGTAATGAGGAGGTGGAAGAGGAGGAATACCATAAAGAAAAAAGAAAAGAGGTATGTAAATTATTTTTATTGCAATTTTTTTATGTTCATATATTTATTTATAGAATTTTTTAAAATATTACTAAAAAATGAAAAACCATATAAATTAAAAAGCAACAAACCCTAGCCGAAAACAAAGTAAAAAGTAAACCCAATCCCAAAATATAATAAAACCTAAAAAAATAGGGAAAAATAGAAAAACACACAAAAAAGTATACCCTAGCTCAATAAACACAAACCTTAGCCCAAAAAAAAAAATCCTAACCAAAAATCTATGTAAAAAACAAAAAACCTAGAAATAATAACAAACCCTAGCCAAAAAACAAACATGCAAAAAAATGTAAAACACTAGTTAAATTTACTAGCTCTACGGAAAAGAGTACAAACCCTAATAATAAATAGTCAATCCCAACAAACAAACATTGGAAAAAAACAAAGAATAAATGCTTGCAAAAGAAAAAACCTACAAAAACACACAACAATGCCTTGCAACAAACAACAAACCCTAGCAATTTTTTAATACAAGAAACCATATGATTTTTAATATTTAATAAATTGTTGTTATTTATTTATAGGCACATAAAAATAGGAAACCCTATGATCATCGGTCAATTTTCTAAAAAAGGCATTGCATAGTGTGGGGTGTGGTGGAACCAATGACCATGAAGTTCTCATACAAGATATAAAGGAGTACTCTACCCCTCGATATAACACTTGTCATGTGCCCCAACATTCATATCATGGACATCGAGATTTAAATGTGTACCATATTCCTAATGCACATAGATGGTATTCAAGTGATGAGATTCTTGAGATTGACACTCTTTTTTCACATGATACAATGAAGCTAAGGAGGTGACATTTAATTTTAATTTATAATATATGCAGTCACGTTCAAAAATTAATTTTATAATTTATTGGATTTTTAAAATTATTGGGTGATTTTAAATCATGCTCTTTAGTGTCAGTGTATTCATAGCCTCATACATCTCGTGATCAACAATCTATAAGTGGTGACATTTCTGAGGTGGTCTATCATGTTTCACTTGCTTCAAGGGAGGAAAAGAGGTAAACACATTATTTTATTCTATATTATTTGTATTCATGCACTCATAAATTATTTTAAAAAATGATTTGATATTTTTAATTTATTGTAATTTTTTTATTTATTGTATAGTTGCAGATCCTCCTGTTTAGTGCCACTGTATTTGCAGCCTCGTACATCTTGTTATCAATGATCTAGAAGTGGTGAAATTTCCGAGGTGGCATATCATGTTTCATTTGTTTCAAGGGAGGAACAAAGGTAAATTTTTATTTTATTCTATATTATTTATAGTCATATTTAGAAATTATTTCCACAATTTATTTGATATTTTTAGTTTATTGTATGATCAAAGATCTTCAAGGAAAAAAATTGACTTTCATGCCAACATCTTCAACACAACTTGATAAATGTGGTGTTCATCAATTTAAATGATATGAGACCACCCCACAAGTGTTGATGAGGTGTTTCCTTCAACAATGCAGGGGGATACAAATTCTCCACCCCAATCTAATACCAAACGGGTACAAATATTGAGTGTGGGGGAGTTTGCATGTGAAATTGTATGTGAACAATTACATGAAAATATTACAAGATGTTCGTGCTAAGTAAGTATTAGTTTATATTTTGTTTTAATTTAATCATCGTTTTTGTATATTATCATATTTGTCAACAAAATCAAATTACTTTAATTTCGTTATTTCTTTTAGATACTTCAAAAAACATTTATTGCGTAAGAAAAAGTATTATTTTCTAAAAATTTCCACCTAGAATACAAATAACAACCAATTAAAAGTAGAAAATGGTTGGTTACATCTACTAAAAAAGATTTTGGTAGTTCCTACTATGATGTGGGAATTATTGAAAAAATTACAAAAGAGGCACTTAAGAAGATGTGACGATATATATGGGTATAAAAATAATATAAATTAAAATGATGTTTTATATTTAATTGTATGTTTATACGAATATATGAAAAATTTAATATGCAGGAAAATTCAGAGAAGATTCATTAAATAAAATTGTGGCATATCACATTCATTTGTAGGATAAGAAATAATGCCCATATTTCAAGTTCTAATTCTCAATATTCTATAATTAATACCCCCTTTGAATGTGGTCCCAATACACCACTCCTATTATAAAATACCCCTTATATTACCATATATTGCATATACTTAATATCCCTTATTATTTGTAGATCTCTTTTAGGTTGAATGTGTTACTTGCATGTACAGGGTGAAACAAGAGGAAAACCCAGAATATTACTAGTTTCTAGAGGAAAAAGTGGCTTTAATATGCCTACTTGACGAGAAAATTTTCATTTTCTATTTGAATCAAAGACATTAAATTTAACATAACATTCAATCTTTATGGAAAATTGATGTTTCAAAGATTCAAGACAAGTATCAACCTTCAACATTACAGGAAGACTTAGGTAAAAATGTAAAATAATCCAGAGTACTGATGCAAGACACGTGTCTTCTCGACACTTTGTGGAGAGGCCAAGACCTAAAGTTTAAAATCATGCAGTTAGTGAGTAACATGATTTATGCCACATGTCTTAGATCAACGAGGCAAGGGTTATAAAGACCAAAGTATTAATATTTGTGGCATGCAATGCTATTTATGGATGAAAAGTATCCATGATCAGTGGTCCAAGGAGTTATGGAAATACAAATATAAAATAATGTAGACAATGGTTTCACCGATGCAAGAGAGGTATGCAAAAAATAGTTTAAAATCGGCAGAGAAGAGAATTATGGAACCCAAGGTCTTAAAACCTTTCTATGTACGATAATACCAATTCAAACCATGTGTTATACATTAGTGGCCCAAGGAGTTAGAGTTTGGAAAGGCGAATAATGAGAAACTACACCTATTCTCTCCATGTGTTAGAGATCGCTTATAAGACGATATAAAAACCAAAGAGCTTGGAAGGTCTGTAGTGCATGAATTCCCTGATCAATAAAAAAATGTCATTGATCAGTGGCCTAAGAGTATGGCACACAAGTCAAAGTTTCAAAGTTTTTAAAATATGGAGTGAATGAGTAAGGTGATATAGGTCACATGGCATAGATTGAGAGAGGTGAAATTTCACCTTGGTGTCACTTGTTCATTCCCCCTTCCTTCTCCCCCTCCCATGTGCACTACTCCCATAATTTTTGCAAAACATGTTATATTTAAACATGCCACTATATTGGCTGAAATTTAGACAATATTTAAATCCCTTTATGAATGGATGTGATAGCATATTTTTTAGTATGTGAAGCCCCCGTGGGAGAATTATAGGGGTAATAAGCATGAGGAGAGACTAATGTGTTGAACTTTAGGCATGAATGCATATTCCTGGAAAATAAAATATGAAAAGTGGATCAAACACGATAAAGAACAAACTTTTAGTAATTTGGAAAAACAAAGATATAAAATTAGAAAAATTGTGTTTTTGTCATATTCATTAATTCTAATTTTTTTTATGTATTGTTATTAATATATGGGTCCAAATAATCTACGACAAAACCCACCAAGTTAGAATGAGTCAAGGGATGTTGGTGACTCATCATTTGAGACAAATGAGCATATACGAGGTTACTTGTAAATTTGTAAGTTTATTTAAATAATGTAGTATAAAAAAATAATTAATTAATAACTCAATTATATTAGTAATTTTAAATTATTTTTATAGGAGAATGTGTATGAATTTAAAGCCGCTAAACATGTATGGACACAACTCAAATCTCTTGGATGAAAGACCAATGAATTCAACGAATGAGCACATTATCAAGGGTTTGTGATAGTAAGACATCATTAATTTCTTAAAATCAAGTAGGTAAAAGAAATTTAATTTCAAATTTTTATTAACAAAATTTGAATTTTATTAAGAAAATTTCAACTTCAAATATTTTAAAAATTATTAAATAATTTCAATATAGGTGAATAAACCATCACTTTTAGTTAATAGCCCTAACTTTAAAGACTATATTAATGATGATGATGATCCTGACTACAACTATGAAAAACCATCATTTAATGAACTGGATAATAGCTTAAACAATACAAAAAATGAACACATAGATTATCATGATGATAACGAGTTATTAAAAGATGATGTTGATGAGTAGTTGATGATTTAACTAGTTCTTACTAATAATTATTGGAAGCACAAGATATTGAGAAGGGGAGGGGCGAATAAATCTATTAAAAATGTAAACTATTTCCATTCATCATTAATTACAAAACAAATAACCATTCATCCATACAACAACCATATGTGTGTTTATTTAAGCATTGAATACACCATACACAAGAACAAGAGCAAGAGAGTACACAAGAACACCAAATATATGTGGGAAACCCTCTAGGGGAAGAAAAACCACTGAAATGTTTTTGATTTTACACACAAAAAATAAATTTAGTGAAGTAAAAACTTCACAAGGAGCACCAACCCCTAGTCTAGTAGAGCACCAACCCTACAAGGAGCACCAACCCCTAATTTAGTAGAGCACCAACCCTACAAGGAGCATGAACCCCTAATTTAGTGAATAACCAACTCCACAAGGAGGATGTGAACCCCCAAGATGACTAAAAATTAACTCATCCACTTGATAATGTTTTATCTATGATAATTTTACTTCCAAAACTGATGGAGATCACTTATTCAACTCATAAATCCTAGGTTAAACCCTAAGTCTTCAAACTCACTCTTTCTTCTTCTTTCTCAAGTTGTATTGCCTCTAATATATTTCTATTATGCTTCCATACCTTTATAAATCTGAAACACACTCTATCATCCTTAAATTCATGCCTTCAAACCTGTAAATAGCTCTCCTCTAGGTCATACTTTCCCCCCTTGTAAGACTAGCTTACCAAATGAGCTTAAACTTCATTTTTATATGCAAATATTCTTTCTAACCCAAAGGATTTAAGCCTCTAATGATAAATTTTACCCATAAACATTCATTAACTTCAAATAAAATCATTACAATGGTCACATATGGCCCATATAGGTTATCCTAGCCAAACCACTTCATCCATGCACCAAAAATCCTCAAAACCCTTGCATTGGAATGACAAAACATCCCGCCATGCCAAAAATATTTTTTAGTAAAGTTTTAAAATTCACCATAAATTTTTAAAATAAAATCTAAATAACATCCATGGTCATAACTTACATGAACCAATCCAATTATTTTGTTTAATGGGCCTAGTGGCTAATTGCCTTCAACAAACGACTGCTTCTAGCACCCTGAATATGACTTTGGTCCTCAATACCCCTCATGATGAACTAAAATATGGAATGTGAAAACTCTATGGAAATGGAAATACCTTTAAAACACATCCAAGAAAGTTAGAGATCATGAAACAACCACCTGCTCAAACCACATTTACGTTTGTCTTCACCAAAACATGCTGCCCAAAAATAAGTTTCCAAAAAGAAATTGGTTAACAACATTCCAGACACTTTCAAGACTTCAGAATGGATTAATTGGATTAAAAATTCATTCCTATAACATTCTAGGTGATAGATAGCATACAAAATCCATATCATGCTCTAACCAACTCAATTTTTTAGTAAAATTAGTTATGTCCTAAATAGCCGAAAATCTTCTTGTCCACAAACTAACTTGGAAACCATATCAAAAATCATCATCATGAAGTAAAAATTATATAAATGTAAATATATCTCAATTATATTTCCCAAACATCTTTAATCACCTCCTAACTCCATCTGTAGCTCATGTTATGTCCATTTTACTGAAGACTAATTTTTACAGCCTCAAATTGCCCTTTGACCAGTCAACCTAAATAGGGCACACTTTTCACTTTTTCACCATCACCAAGACTGTAAACACTCATGGAAATCTATAACAACTCCTGAAATATCGTAAATGGTAATTTAGTCATTACCTCATTTGGAGAACTTTTCCACAAACTGGAACTCTGTAGAAACTTACATTTTTAGGTGGGGCCGACATACTGTCACATGATCTAGCATACCTTTGTGGAAATATAGAAGATTCCTCTGCAACATAACATCATAAATTTTGAGGAAAAAATTAAAATTGGGCTGGTATAAGCATTTTTCTACAAGCTTCTCCTAGCTAGGGTTTCAAACCACTTTATCCTCTTAACAATCGTTCTTAAAAATGTGACGATCAAACTACCTCATTATTTGTTCTAAACCTTCTTATTCCATTTAAAAATATCCTAGAAAGTATCTAGCTCCCATACAAATCATACAATCCACAATGAGCATCAGAAGGACCAACTTTGTCTCAAAATCGCACTAGAACTTACTTGGTTTAACAAAAACTTGCATATATTCAAAATATTGAGCATTAGGACCTGAAGTTTTTCATGAAGAACCATGAAAACATTCTCTAATTGTCCATACTCATCATTTATCTCAAAAACTCTCCAACCAATCTCATTTTCCTATACTAAACCGCATGTTCTCAACTATTTGCTTCCTAACTTCCCCAAATATGTATAATACCTCTAAATTATGACCTAAAAATCATCATACACCTTAGGTACACTATCAAAATGCTTCTACCATTCTCCAAAAATACTTATTAGCTCTAATTCTCATGCCTCTACTTCATTTTGAATGCTCCAGGGCTAGAAATAAGCCTAAAATGACTTGACTCAACCATGAAAACTCATGACTTGAACTTCCTGACCTTATGAAGACCCATAGAAACTCATGACACATCATTAGGACCATGTATGACCTCATGAAATAAACCAATAACCTCAAGAAGACTCATACCATGACTAGGCATACTCAACCATGCTCTAGGACACCATAACAACTCACCAAACTTGACACTACCAATGAACCTTCATGTTTGACACCTGAATAAAATCATAGGGAGAATCACAATAGAACATGACACCCTTTTCCATCAATGGGGTTGACATAAATGACAACACAACCACACAATGGCCAACAATTTCCCCCTTTGTCGTTGATGGCAACCATTATTTAGAAACATTGATGGCAACAGACAAGATAAAAATACTCATGACATTATTCCCATGTTTTTGATGACTCTCCCCCCTTTTTCATCTAAGAAAAATTCTATACCAACTCCTAGACATGAAAAAATGACAACACAAGAATATGCACAATGGAAACAATGCAAGAATTTGACTTACTTGACCAAATTGCACCCCCTGGGACTGTATTATTCCTTCTCTAAATCTAACAACAGGATATCTAGATCATCTTGGACCTGAAAAATATCCCCCCGAGCATGATACTCCTCATCTTAGGTTTCATTCTTGTCATACATCACATAGTCAATACTAGGCTCAAATAATCAAATCTGGCTCCATAGTTATCAAAATATTCTTTAGAACTATTTTCGCTATTCCTCATCTTCAGTGTAACTGTGAAAAACTTCTCAAGGCCATGAAATCAATCCAAACATACAAGACAACCAAAAATTTATCCCCCTGGGTTTTTAGCTTCATACACTAGCCATAAGTGCAAAAATAAGAAGTCATAAATTTATCCCCCTAGGTTTTTAGCTTCATACACTAGCCATAAATTCTATACCAGCTCCTAGACATGAAAAAATGACAACACAAGAATATGCACAATGGAAACAATGCAAGAATTTGACTTACTTGACCAAATTACACCCCCTGGGACTGTATTATTCCTTCTCTAAATCTAACAACAGGATATCCAGATCGTCTTGGACCTGAAAAATATCCCCCCGAGCATGATAATCCTCATCTTAGGTTTCATTCTTGTCATACATCACATAGTCAATACTAGGCTCAAATAATCAAATCTGGCTCCATAGTTATCAAAATATTCTTTAGAACTATTTTCGCTATTCCTCATCTTCAGTGTAACTTTGAAAAACTTCTCAAGGCCATGAAATCAATCCAAACATACAAGACAACCAAAAATTTATCCCCCTGGGTTTTTAGCTTCATACACTAGCCATAAATGCAAAAATAAGAAGTCATAACTTGTAATAATGCCTTAGGGATAGATCAAACATTTCATCCTAGTCTTGAAGCTTTTTTTAGTATTTTCCACCATAATTGGTGAAAAATGTGCATCTTGATTCATAACTAGTTTGGTTTTTGAGAAAATTAGAATACCATACCTTACACACTTTGTAGACATCTTGATCCTCTTTAAGAAAGATGAATCATTCTCCCCCTTTCTCTGAGAATAGTTTCAGACCATCCACACTTAGAATTTCTTTGCTTTCACTCATGCTTGCAATATTTTAGAATGGTAATCTTGTAGCTCTCTGATTTCAATCCCCTATTCTAGCACCTTCTTACTAAACTATAGGTTACTTAACTAGGGCACAATATATTGAGGTTACTTATTTTCAAGTACTTTGAAATTTTTCACAATCTCAATGCACAACTATAGGCTTTTGTACAAGATAAAAAACAATCATAGTATTCTCAAACCTTCAAACCACATACATACCTTTAGTAGACCTATGAGAGCATGTTTCTCAGTCACAAAGTGCTGATATTATTTTATCCTCCTTTAATAATGTATTGAGACTAGTAGACATCTTTATCCTTCAACACAATTCTCCTTTCATCGTTGTATATTGTTGAGTGAATTTTCATAGTCATGAAATGATACAAGAACATAATCCATTCTTAGTTTTGACTTGTAGATAATCATTTTATACATGTAGCACACATTTTCACAACCATATGCAATCCCTAGACCTCCTTGATTAGGCCACAATTTGCATTATTTGATACAAAATTTCCATCATGCTTCAGGCTTCTTCCATGTCATTGTTAAGAGCTCCAACTAATTCTATTTTTTCATGGAACAATGTCCACATTTGAAAATTCACTATTCATGATATGTAAGGATACATATACTGATAGAACATGCTATCATTCATTTACTTTGTATTATACACAATACCTTGACCAATGTCAACATTTTCAATTTTTACGGTCCTCTGAACTACACTGTGAATTCAAAAATGTTTTAGAAGAGTCTTCAAGATCTTCACCAGCCTATATAATAATAGATCTCCAATTTGAACTTGAATTCATATTATGAAACCTAGAAACATGCATTAAATCCTCTAATAAACTCTAGAGTGCTCATTTTCTCTATCCTTATACACAACAACTTGGATTCAAGTGATTGCTTGTGCACCATTGATGAAGGATACCATTGTGACTTCATTGCACTGTCATATAGCTTTGATACATTTCATGTAAGTATCAAAGGCCTTAGTATCTCTAAATGAACTTTATTGATGCATGATACACATCTCAATGCATATTTGAATGAGTCTACAATACAATCATGCATGGAGACAAAAAACATAGACCATGATGATCTTATAAACCTATAGCAACACATTGTATACACTACCATATAGATATAGGAATCCATAGACCCTATAACTTGTAGTTAACTGTAGATTTTCATTATCCTTTTCCATGACATTCCAAGCATACCTTTTCCTTAATTCAGATAAATGGATCATTCAACATGTTAAGGCTTATCTTGTGAATATACAGAGACTTGTTGATGGTTGCAAGATGCTCTTTATACCCATTCTTTAACTATAGTAACCATGAATTCAATGAAAAATAAAATACAATGCTTATACCAGGATACTCACACTTGGAAATGTAACCCTTAGATCTCTTCACAAAGTTTAGAAAGTTCTACCTTACATCCATTTTTCTCCTTCAAGTTTGAGGCCATTATCCATTCTTGACTTGTAGGAAACTTGTCCTAACCCTGAGATACCCCCTTTTTTATCCCTTAAGTGTCCTCAATCATGTAGCCTCTCATTAGACACCAAGTTTTTTCTTGAAGATATCTTCATACAATACTTTGCATCATATATAATCTTGCAACCTTGATTACTAACTGAGAAGCACCCACAGTCACATTAATGCACTCATGAATTATGTATTAGAATTTCCTTACCTGTATGTACCTAATTATAAGGTTTCCATATTTTTCACACGACTAAAAACTCTTGCGTGCAAAGTTAAGAGACAATACAAACTTCCTTTAGCTTCATGATGGTTTAATAACCTATGTAAAAGCCTTGTTTATCATATAGAGTCATGTAGATGCATTTCATACATTTTCCATCAAGTTTTCAACAAGGTTCCTCCTCACATGAATAGTTTAAAAAACTTTTGGTTTGATATATTTGGTGCAAAGTTTATCAATGTAAGTAGTCCTCACAGATTACCATACAGTTCCTTTGATCACTTGAAAAGTCAACATAGTCCTCCATTACTGTGCACAATCACAAAGTAATGATTATTCAAATTGGAGACACCTACAACCACTTTCAAAAATTGTATACATTAAAGAACCTTGACATACATATTATCATCCCTCTAAAACTTTCTGCAAAATTTGATTCTTCAAATGGTCTATTGATATAGACACATAGACCTTGAAGCATCTTCTAATGGCTCCACATACTACTCAGGTGCTAACACAACCTCCTTTTGCTTTGAATTATGATGATGTGACACATACTTTGTATATATATATATATATATATATATATATATATATATATATATCTTTAAGCAATTATTGTAGACCTTTTTTTAGAGCTTCTTGTCATAGTTTAGGAACACCCCATTACAATACCTAACATGACACAAATCTTAATATCACACTTAGAAGTTTGTTTTGACTAACATACTCTTAAGACCATCAGAGCACCTACCATACCTTTTTGGTGAAAATATAAATCTTAGGCATTCATATACCTCTTTAGCTCTCCTTTGTAGTACAAAACACTCATGCTTAGATAGAGACATTATAGACATTGAGACATAAAAGCACACACCCTTATTATACCACACTCACAACTTTATGACACATGAAAGAACAAAGATACAAACTTTGACTAAGGTCATCACTTAGTAACAGAGGCTCATATCATTTTAGATACATTTTAATACTCTCATATCAAATTGAAGAACCCATTTGAGTGATCTAAAAACTTTACTAATCAGAACATCATGACTTACTTCACATAAGTTCACAATCAAGGCTTGAAATGTCTTCAATAACATGACCATGATAACACAAGACCCTCATTAATAAACTTGGAACAATTACTTGCACAATCAAAACATGATTTTTTTTTGAGAAACATACAACTTGAGTCACACACCAAGACATACCATTTCAAGACCTTATAGAATTCCTCAGATGTATGAAATACTAGAACATATATTACTGACTGATATATTGAGATATCTAGGACAATGAGAATAACTTTAAGAGATATATCAAACTCTAACTCATCATGACTTCAACCTCAGACATGTATATGCTTAGAAAATACCTAGAAACCCTTTTCTTTTCATGAAAGAGCTTAGGCTACTTAAAACAACGGGACACATACACTCGATTCTTCTTCCAAGGACCTTTAACAGACACTAGACCCAGTTTAAGACAAAAAATGATGAATATGACCAAAACATACCTTAGAATAATGAAACAACCTTGTAGAGACACCCAACCATACTTCCTTCATTTGATGAATGCCTTCTAGAAGCTTAGAGAAGAAATATAAAGAACATTAAGCAACTAGAACAATATATAGGCCTCAGATGGCCTCAAATATTCCATCTTCTCCCTTTCTTACTTTGAGATCTTGGAGGATACTTTTGGAATAGTAATTTCATCTTCAAATACTTCAAATTATGAAGTAGAATGCCTATTAAGTCCTTCATTTAGTTGATCTTTCTCAACTAGGGCTAACAGACCTTCTTGATTTAAACTAGGCTTAACAAACTTTATTGTTTCCTTTTTGATCATATCAACATAACTTGGTAACCTGAACGAGCTTGATTCTCCTTCAGATATCACTAATTACTTCTCCTTTAAACCATTAACATCTTCAACCTTCTTGACAAGTTTAGATTCATCTGATTTTACATTTTTTCTCACTAGGATTAGAGTCAGATTCTTTGACCTTGGTTATTTTCTCAACAATTTTGATGTTCATATCGACACGTGATTCACTCTTGGAACTGATTATCCTCCTAAATACCTTCTTGTTTTTTCCTTTGAATGCATGATATCTTTTGTCATTTCTTAGAGATTTGATTTGATAACAAAACTTTGCAATGTGACCTTGTTTATGGCATTTATAACACATAGTTCTATTCAAATTTCTAGGATCATACATACTTAGATTCAAACCAAAATCAGCTGCCCTATAGCCATATTCACAACATGAGTAACAATGAACCTTGAAATATTTTCCACCATTCATAAAAGACTCACCGCTTGAGAACTTTATCTTACAATGCCTAGCTCTGTGACCAAAACCATTACAAAAATAGCGATAGCCATTAATTGAAGAACCATAACTCATAGCATTAGGTTTTGCATAACAGAGTTAGACCTTCTTGGTCACCTTCATCTTTGCTTGAGAGATTGAACCTACTTTATCATATTTCTTCACATATTCACTTTTGAAACCTAGGGGTGTTTCGTCACTATCACCTCTTTGTTCATTCATAATTCCACAAAGAACTTCAAAAATGTTTTCTAACTTCTCATTCCTTTTCAACATGTTAGAAGCTTCTTCAAGATTATATTCTAAAATATTCAACTTATCTCCATAGCTGAGACAAGTGTCTTATTTGTAGTTTAGTTCTTTCGACATGATTTTAACTCGAGATTATATCATTTTGATGGCTTGACCATGATAATTATCCATGAACCTAATTTGATCTTGCAACTTGTGGATTAAGGACTCAACATCATACTTCTTCCTCAAGGCTACTTCAACATCTGATGACTTACCCATTTCTTGTGCTTCTAGGATATCATTCAAGTGACTAAACTTGCTTCTAAAGGACATTCTATAAAACCAATTGTTGGAAGCACAAGAGACTGAGAGGGGGGTGTGAATTAGTCCATTGAAACTTTAAACCATTTCCATTCATCATTCATTACCAAAAAAATAACCATTCATCCATACAACAACCATATGTGTGTTTAGCCAAGCATTGAATACACCATACATAAGAACAAGAACAAGAGAGTACACAAGAATACCAAATATATGTGGGAAACCCTCAAGGGGAAGAAAACCCAATGAAAATTTGTTGATTTCAAGTAAATTACTAGGATAAATAATAATATCAACAACAAAAGAACACCAAAGAACACAATATTGCAGATAAATGATCACAATATGCAAGTATAATAGCTTAGCCACTTTGAGGGGGAAACCTAAAAACCATACAATAAGACTAAAATTCTCAATACTATGTTGAACTACTTCTTAATAACCTATATATATACTATTCCTATGCTATGGTCATCACCAAGGTCGACCCACTAATGATAATATAATATATATGAAAGAGATACATCATGATAAAAATTTATGATAGCCATAAGTCAGCTATATACATCTAATGTAATATATATGATTAAGGGTGTAACATACCCCTCCCCTTTGAAGCAACATTATTTCTAATGTCGAGAAGCTCTGGATGCTGCTGCAGGAAATTTTCATCCCCCTAAGTTACGTCTTCATTGTCTAGACTTTTCCACTTGATCAAATACTCAGTGATGACCCTTGTCCTTAATATTTTAGTGCATGTTTGAAGGATTCATTCTAGTTCCAAGATGATTCTTCCCTCCTCTTAAAAATCTGGTAAAACTGTTTGGGCTGATACCGTCTATCTAATTACCTTCTTCATGCAAGATACATGGAAGACTGGATGTACTCAGGTGGTCGGAGGAAGTTCTAGTTTGTATGATACACTGTCAATCTTTTATAATACTTAATAAGGGCCATAATATTTAGGTGAAAGTTTGTTATCATTTCTCTATTGTTTCAAGGAAATTTTATTATATGGATGTAAATGCAAGAAAACCCAATCACTGACTTCAAATTATATTTTAATGAGATGTTGGTCTTCTTGCTGCTTCATGTGGTTTTTTGCCATGGCCAAGTTCTCCCTGGGACTAGAAAGTACCTCTTGTTGGTGTTGAATATGTTCTTTAATTGATCAAAACCTTGGTTGGAATCTCAAAGATGAGGTGATGGATGGTGGATGATACCCATATAATGCCAAGAAATGAGACATTTTAGATGAAGAATGAAATGAGCTTTTATACCACCATTCTGCTAGTGGTAACCATTATACCCACCTCACTTGTTTATCTAAGGTAAAACAACAAAGATACCCCTCAAATAACTTGTTTAATACCTCTGTTTTCTTCTCAGATTGGGGATGATAAGATGAACTACAAGCTAGTTGTGTTCCTATACATGAGAATAAGTCACTCCAAAAATTACTAGTAAAGATAGGTCTCGACCACTTATTATAATCTGTGGTGTCCCATGTAGCTTCTAAAATGTATCCACGACAGCTATTGCTATTGTAATCGTAACAAATGGATGTGATGATGCAAAAAATTGGGCATATTTGTTGAATATTTCCCACCATGATTACATTTTTTTCTTTCAATTTAGGAAATCCTATGCTGAAGTCCATGGACACCTCTTCCCACATTTGGCTAGGAATAAATAGAGGTTGTAAAAGACGTGGGTACTTAATTATTTCACATTTATTTTGTTGAAAAACCATGTATTATGCCACAAATTTTTGGACATATCCTTTTAGCCCTTCCTAGAAGAAATCGTGATTGACTCAATGATGAGTCATCAAGAAGCTAGAATGCCCCCCTATTGGAGAACCATGGAGCTAAGATAGAACCCTATTTTTAAGGTTCAAATTATTACATAATTATAATCTATCTTTGTACCATAAAGCATCTCATTTCTGTACAATTTTTTCTGACACACTTGGATCTTGCTGGAGATTATGAATGAGAGTTTATGTACCTGGGTCATTTTTCCATTCAGACCTTGTATCCTCTATCCAATCATCATGTAATACAAATAGGACACACAATAATGTCTCAGATGATTCATACTTCTGAGATAGAGCATCAAAAACTACATTATCTTTCCCTTTCTTGTATATTATATCAAAATCATACACCATTGTGTTGTTCTTCAGATGATAAAGGTTTATCTAAGAAGTTTTCAAACTATCATGATCTGTCTTAACTTTGAAATGTCTACCCATTAGATATGGTCTCCATTGTTTCATTACATGAAGTATAAATAACATTTCTTTCTCATAAATTCATTTTGATATATTATCACATTTTAATTGGTGGCTCTCAAAGGTAATGGTTTGACCTTATTGCATGAGTACTTCCCCCATACCATACCCTGAAGTCACATTCAACTATGAATGTTTTGTAAAAATATGGAGTGGCTAGAAGTGGAGATTTGAACATGGCTTCCTTCAACTTCTCAAATTCCGTAGTAGCTTCCTCATTCTAATGGAAATATTCCTTCTTCAATAAATCTATGTGTTGTTTTGGTATACTGCTATAATTCCTTACAAATATATGATAATAGCCTATAAGCCCAAAAAATCCTCAGATATATTTTAGGGTTTTGAGAACCTTCCATTCAAGCATGACTTTTATCTTGTTAGGATCCACTTTAACACCTTCATAAGAGATAATGTGACCCAAATATTCAACCTCCTTGAATCCAAAAGAACACGTAGAAGGATTTCCATAAAGTTGATGTTGTTCCATAGTTTCCAACACCTTATTTACATGATGTAGGAGTTCTTCCCATATTTTATTATAGATTAATATATTATCAAAGAACACTTAAACAAAATTTCAAAAAAATGGCTTAAAGATAGAATTCATCAAACCTTGAAATGTAGAGGGTGCATTTGTTAGACCAAAAGGAATTACCAAGAACTCATAATGACCTTCATGTGTTCTGAAGGATGTTTTATGGATATCTTCATCCCCGATTCTAATATGATGATATTTGAAATGAAGATAAAGTTTTGTAAAATAAACAACACCATGTAACTCATTAATAAAATCATCAATTGCAGGAATAAGAAAATTATCTTTGACTGTGTACTTATAGAGTTCTTTGTACTAAGGACACATACACCAATTGTCATCTAATTTCCGTACCATCACTACAGGAGAAGAGTACGCCCTTTGACTATGAGGAATAATTCCTTCTTCTAACATCTCTTGTTTTAAGTTCTCAATCTCACTCTTTTACATATAAAGGCACCTATAAGGTCTGAAATTGGGTGGTGTACTCCTTAGCACTAGCTAGATGGCATGGTCATGGTATTTTTTTGAGGTAAAACCTTTGGAATATTACCAAACAAAAGCGAGTTCTCATCTATAACTGCTTACATATTTGAGGGTATAATTATATTTGACTGATGCGTTTCCAATGAAAATAATTGTGCCAAAAACCCCTCTACACCTTTTCTAATAAATTTCTACATCTGGTGAGGGATCACCAAATGTGGGTACTTTGCTCTTAATCCTTTTAGTTTAAAATTCCCCCCTTCTAACTGAAATCACATGAAAAACTCTTGTAAATTCATTTCAATGGTTCACAAGGTGGTAAGCCACTAAACTCCTAACACAATTTCTGATCCACCCATGCAAATGGTATACATTGGGCTAGTTAGCAAGTATTCTCCCATGGTGATATTAATGTTATGGAATTTTCCTGAACAACTAACAATTCCCCCATTGGCGATCATTCCTTAAAATTTTGGAGTTGGATAAATAAAGCAGTTCAAGCGTACCACCAACTTATGATTGATGAATTTGTGAGTACTTCTTGAATCAATCAATGCTGCTACTCTCTGTTTTTAAAGAATCCAACCACTTTGAGAGTTTGGGGAGTGCTAATACTTGAAATTTCATGACATGATATCATTGGATGGGGATATCCTAATTCCTCTTTTGGCTCTACCTCTTCATCTTCTTCATTCTATTCTTCTTCATTAGGCCCCTAAATGTAGAAAAACTTCTTTTCAACACACCTATGTCCTAGTCCAAATTTGCAGTCACAATTAAAACATAACCCTTTGGCTCTCTTTTCTTCAATTTTTTGAGGTGTCAATATAATTGGCCGAGGGAATGATGGTGGCAAGGTGCTATGATCTATTGTATTAGTGAAAGTATGTCTCCTACCAGAAAGAAATTTTTCCTCTGCCCTACGTGTCATGATAATAGAATATGAAACCTTATGAGGATTAAACATACACACATAATTCTAAATGTGTTCCTTAAAACACCCAAGAAATAAGTCATTTAGATTCTCTTCAGTAATATTTTCCACCTGCAAGGAAATGTTTTGGAATCGATGAATGTAATCCTTGACTGATCTTGTTTGTCTTAACTTGGCTGAAATAATTTTTTGACACACTAGAACTTTAATGCAATTACAATTCTTTGGTTAATAATGTCCATGTAACATTGAGACCACTATTTTTACTTTGAGAACATAACCATCGATACCAAACAAATTGGTTAGGTTCGAGATACAAGGATGTCATGATAACATTTTTTCTTGATGGAATCTAATGTAGATCAAATAAATTATCCATTTGGCTAATCCAATTGAGCGTATATTTTCCATCAAACTTACACATTTCCACTTTAGGAATCATGTTACAGTCTTGCAGAGTGTTTGTATTTATATTGGGTATGCTTGAAGATCCACCATGGCTAGTTTTTCTATTACTTTAACTGAAAGATCCCCATTGATTGATATGAGTATGATTGAGTTGTGGCTGATTAGGCATATGCTGATGACACATTAGATTTTAATTGAATTGGTGAATGAAATCCTCGATTCATTAACCATTTTTTCTACATCATATTTGTTGGCCATTCCAAACTCGAGGTTTCGTAGCCCAAACTCAAGTTGGCTTACCTTATGGTCTGTCGAAGTAAACCCTAGCCCAAAGGATTTCGTAGCTACCCCTTCTAACTCTAAATCCTCAAATATTATCTCATCCTTGTCTAGGGTTTTACCTAGAGTGATGGTATTATTTTTTCCTCTTGTGGAAGGCCCCACCATGATGCCCCAAAATGGTAGGATTTAGGGATCAAGGTCAAAATTTAGGGTTTGGGATTTCTGTAAGAATTCAGCCAAATATAAACAAAATTAAAGAACTAACTCAAACTAATTTTTTATCCTATTTTTGGAAATGTAAAGAACTCATAAAAGTTCCATAATTTTCAGTCGATAGAGAAAATTTATCAAAAACCCTAAAATTGATGTAAATTTTGAAAAATAATTTAAAATATCTTGAAATTTGGAGAGGATCTTACTTGATTGATGTCATAAAACCCCAATTTTTTAATACAAAAATTCACTACCAAATTTGAGATATAGCTGATTATTTGAAATTTTGGTTTTGATGTAGATTTGGCCAAAATCAAGCTCTGATACCACATGTAAGTAAATTAATTGGATAAATAAGAATATCAACAGAAGAGAACACCATAATACAATATTGTAGATAAATGATCATAATAATCAAGTAGAATAACTTATCCACTTTGAGAAGGAAACCTCCAAACCACATAATAAGACTCAAATGTTCAATATGATGATGAAATAATACCTACTAACCTCTCTATATAATATTCCTATGTTATTTCCATCACTAAGGCCAACCCACTAATGATAACATAACATATATGAAAGAGATACATTATGATAAGAAGTTATGATAGCCACAAGTTGACTATGTACATCTAATGTAATATATATGATTAAGGGCATAACATTGATATTGCACACAATAAAATAATTTAGTGAAGCATTGAATTCAAAAGGATCACTAACCCTAGTCTAGTAGAGTACTAACCCTACAAGGAGCACCAACCCCTAATTTAGTAGAGCACCAACCCTATAATGAGAACCAACCCCTAATTTAGTGAAGCACCAACTCCACAAGGAGACTACAACCCCATAGGATGAATAAGAAAAAAATCCTCCTCCTGATAATGCTTGATCTCTAATAATGTTGTTGCCACAACTGATGGAGATCACTTATTCAACTCACAAATCCTAGGTCAAACCCTAGGTATTCAAACTCACTATTTCTTCTTCTTTCTCAACTTGTCTTGCCTCTAATATCTTACTCTTATGATATAATACCTTCCTCAATGTGAAAAAAACTCCATCAGCCTTCAATTCATGCCTTCATACCTATAAATAACTCTCCTCTAGGTCACACTTTTCCCCCTTGCAAGACTAGCTCACCAAATGAGCTTAAACTTCATTTTTATATGCAAATATTATTTCTAACCCAAATGAGGTAGGTCCCTCATGATAAATTCAACACATAAACCTTCATTAAATTTAAATAACATCAATACAATGGTCATATATGACCCATATAGGTCTGCCTAGCCAAAACACTTCATCCATGCACTAAAAATCCTCAAAACCCTTGCATTGGAATGAAAAAATCCCCTCATGACAATTTTTTTAGAAAAGCTATAAAATTAACCATACATGTTTAAAATAACATTTAAAAATCATCCATGGTCATAATTTACATGAGCCAATCAAACTATTTCATTTAATGGGCCTAATGGCTAATTGCCTTCACTAAACGATTGCTTCCAGCACCCTAAATCTAACTTTGGGCCTCAATAACCCTAAAAATGAACTAAAATACGACATGTGAACACTCTATGAAAATGGAAAGACCTGTTAAAAAACATCCAAGAAAGTTAGATCTCATAAAACAACCAATTGTTCAAACCACAACCACTTTTGTCTTCATTAAAACATGCTACCCAAAAATTAGTTTCCAAAAAGCAACTGGTTAACACCCTTCCTAAAAATTTCAGGACTTAAAAATGGGTTCATTGGATGAAAAATTCATCCCTCTACACACTCTAGGTGATATAAAGCATCACCCAATCCATATCATGCTCTAACCAACTCAATTCTTCAACAAAATCAATTATGTCCTGAATAGTTAAAAATCTTATCCACGAACAATATATCCAGAAGTGGATCACCTGTTATCAATAGAATCAACCCAATCAAAATTAGTATATCAAACCAACTAAGTATAACTTTTGGTGTAGTGAAGTGTAAAGTGTGAAGTTCCCTGTAGATATCACAAAATTATTTTAGTAGCTTGCTAATGAATGCTATGAGGAGAATGTGTAAAGCGAGATACAAGACCTACTCTAAAGGAAATATCATGATGAGTATGGGTCAAGTAACTAAGACTTCCAAAAAATTTCCTATACAAGGTAGGATCAAAAAGAGGATTGGTACAAGTGGAAGTAAGAGTAACCCCACATTGAAAAGGAGATGGACTTGGCTTGCAATCAACCATATAAAAACACTGAAGAAGATCACGTGTGTAAATTTGCTGACTCATATAAATCCATAAATCTTTCTGAGAAATATGAAAAAAAGGAAATAATATAATAACTGGAGATCTATCGTGTCAAATTGTGTGGAAATATCCCTCTAAATAGTTTTAGTGTGGGAAGAAGAGCTGCCAATAAGTAGCAGATCATCAACATAGAAGGCAAGTATAACTATATCCTTTCCAAAATGCTGGAGATATACTATAGAATTGGATTGAAAATGAACAAAACTAGTAGATAAAAGAAAAGAATCCATCTTCTTTGACCAAGATGAAGGTTCCTATTTGAGACCGTAGAGAGACATTTGGAGTCTAAAAATAAGAGAAGAGTCGTGAAAAAATCAATCAAGTTTATCCATGTATATTTCCACTTATAAATATCCATGTAGAAAGTCACTCTTCACATCCATCTGGTATATCAGCCACCCCTATGATGCACCAATAACAAGTACAAGGCATACTAAATCCATCTTGGCAATGGGTGTAAAATTTTTAGAGTAATCAATACCTTCAACTTGTGAGAAACCATTTGCAACAAGATGGGCCTTATAATTTTCAAAGGACCCATCAGCTATGTATTTGATTTGGTATACCCACTTACACTTAGCCATATTTCTTCCATTAGGAAGAGAGACCAAATACATAGTATTATTCTTCACCAAATAAGAATACTCATCTACCATCACATCATCCCACTTATGTATCCCAAAAGCCTGTGAAAAAGACCGTGGATCTTCATAATGTAACATTCCCATTTTAAGAATTTAGAAATAAGGGAATTTTTATTTTTTTGCATTATTTTATCTGTTCTAAATTAACATAATTTAGAACAAACATTCCAAAGCCAATCTATCTCATAATAGAAAACCATATGCAGCTGTAAATGACTCGGTGAAACACTGATCTCTCATTTCATGACTTGGTATCATACCGATCTATCATGTTAATTTATAATGTGTATACTACGTATAATTGGTTTTGTTATCCTTTTAGAGGTATCAAGTGTTCTATTTAAGAGGCCTATCTGAATATCTGTTACTGATATTCATCTGAAATCCTTCTTCTTAAACTAGGTGACATAGGACAATGCAACCAACAACTTGTGATACTTTGGCCAAATATTTTAAACATACTGTTCATGTTTATATTCCTAGATGACATACTCGTCAAACGGAATAAGTCCTTTACCGTACTTGATCTATTATCTAGAATGGTCATCAGTGACTTCTATCATTCCACTCATTGTAAGGTTTAACCATAGCCATGGTTAGAAACATGGCCTAATGTGGAGGAATTCTTACGGTGGCTACGGTTTCTTAGACATACTCAATCAACTTATGTTGATTGGACATGTCTATTTATCCTAAGTCAATGTGAGTTGATGTCGACACTAGGTCATGCCCCTATCTATACCTAGGGAAGAACTATGATCAAGTCATAATTTATGTTAGTCTAGTTGAATAAACTCTGAAGTGTGTTGATACATGTCAACTACAACATAGTATCCTTGTGAAGACCCTAGTCATCACAAAGCTACTACACTGCAGTTGGTGTGTGTCAACATCCATATGAGTTTTCCTCATCTGGATGAACATACCTTAGATATAAAGTTATATATTATTAGTTTCCTCGTTACAGATTAATTACAACAACCCTACTGAACAAATAGGTTCCTTAATCATTAAGATTCAGAGTTAAAACTGCAATAGATGAAGTTATGTAGATAAATCTACTTTCTATCCAATTCACATGCTATGATTTGAACTATTAACATCCTGATTCAAATTTTATATTCAAGCCCAACACACATGTAAGTGTCATTTATTTACTCACTTAATTTAGCCACAACTTATTTAAGTTATGAGCAGGTCCTTTTCCATATTAGACTTCATTGAAATGAAGTCTAATTCCCTTTTACTTTTCTTTCCCGTCATCCTTTTTTTTATTAAGGAACTCTACATGAGAAAGCACACCTTTGCTAACTACAGGTAACAATCAAGATTCATGTTAAGAAGGTCCTAAATTAAGACTATGATTCATTTCAAGGGAGTTGTCTTTCCTTTCCCTTATTAAGGGTTAATGTCTATTATAACCCCATTGTACATTATAAATTATTATCAAAGTTTAATTCTCATATAAAAATTTGATTTAAATATAGTCATAGTGATATAGTTGAATATCAATGTAAGAATGTCAACTTTATAAGTTGCATCTTCACTAGAGAGGGTAGTACATCTAACACCTTAGATCTCTATTTATTCCATTCCAAACCATAAAAGTATGTTATTGTTTGTAAAATAGAGTAATATTCATTATTTCCATTCATTGCATGCCAAAAGGAATTACATCAAGTACAAACAAATTTCACACATCTTTCATTCAACAAGGAGGAATTATACATTTACAAGTCCAAACACTTCAAACATTACTAATATCAAATAACAATATTTAAATCAATTTTAGATACAACTTTCTTTTCCATCAAGTACATTTCAGTAATGAACCATATTTCATCATAAAAATATCCAGTCTCTTTGATAAACAAATGTAAATTCCTAAAGATCTTTCTCCTTTCATCACTTACAAAGTCCACATGTAAAAATTCTAGCAGGGTTTAGTTCATTGAACTGAGCATGATAAACACTAAATCATTAAAATGATGTGCTTTTAACTCACTTTTTCATAAAAAGAACTATGCTATTATGAAATAGTCCTGAAGCAATTTAAAAAGACTTAGCCAAAAGGAGTTACAATACTCAAATAAAAGAGACGGAAAAAGAAATTTACAACAAATCAAAATTAAGGTTAGGTCATGAAATATAACAACTTCAACCTTCCATCCTATTGTCTTTTTATCAAAATAATTTAAACGATAATTCAGATAAGTAACATTTCATCAGAATCTCACTACTACTTTCATACATTTCTTTTCATGATCACTCATTTAGTTAAATCTATTTAACAAAAGAAGGTAACTATCCTAACTATCTTTTAGGCATAGGTTAGTAGTAGATCATTTAAAACAATACTTCCATCTTCAATATTTCATTAACCTAAATTCATCCTAAAATAGGAGCTGCCAACAATTGAACTTAAATATCATACAAAATAAGTTAGGATAACCCAAATAATCGTAACATTTAAGTGTCCCAGATTAGAGTATCCTAATACTCAAATTCAAAACTAGGAACCAATTCAAGTTAAAAACCAAACAAGATAAATCATACCTTTTAAATAGGTAAGGTTACTTCCAACAAGTAAAAGAGTTACACTCTAATCTCCAAAATATACACCATTGCTATCATTACCTTAAGTGGTTAGAATGGTTAAGTTTATACTCTAGACCAACTCATTAAACCATCCAAATACTTCCAACCAAACACAACATTCCATGCAATTATTTTCAACTTTAGCTATACTTCCCTAACAACATTTTGAAATCAATCGTGTCAGACAGTCAAGAAGTGTCATAACGAAACAGACAAGAGAAAGACAACATCTTCACCAAGCTCGAAGCTCAAAGAAGATTAAATTAAGGAGAGGTAGAGAGAGATAACTACCCCACAACTCTTGTATGATTAAAAGAGAACCTTAAGAAACCAATAACCTATATTAACAATGTCATTTATCTAATGTTACAAACCAAAATCCAAAACAATGATTTAATCTAGGTTCGAATTGAATAAACAACAAACTAGGAGAAAGGAAAGAAACAAAGAGCAACAACATTCTATTACCTTTCATATTTCAAAGAGATGGTAAAGATAGCCTTGATTGCCACAAGACAACAAGTAAACCATTTCCCAACAGACATATAGAGGAAAAGAAGAGATTAACAGAAGGGTAAGTTTGAATAGTTATCCTAACTCAGATCCGTATAAGAGAAGAAGTAATCAGTATGATTTAACCAAAATAGGATTCATCATTCCATTTTCATGAAGAAGACATCACCTAAGTTTTGTAAAAACTTAAACTAAGTTTAAAGGCCCAAGGTCTAGAATCATGATAAAAAAAATACATCAACACAATGCCAATAGAGCTATCCAGAAGTTCAAGTTGACAACAATAACCAAAATACAATAAACCAATACCCAAGGGAGTTTTCCCTTCTTAGCACCAAATTCCATAATTTCATAGGTTACCCAATGACCCAATAGAGTAGAAAACGGATTATCATTTCCCTTATGGGCTTCCAAAAATCAGGCTTCGTGAAAACAACTAAACAATTCCAGAGAATACAAGAAGTATAATTTTACAGGCTTTTAAAAATAATAACGGGAAGAACTTAGACAATTCCATGGAGATGTAAAACCAATTGCCGAGAAAAACCCACAATAATTTATCTTTCCTTAATAATTACAGGGTCAAAAGTCTATAACAGAAAGAATACAAACAAAACCTAGATTCACAATCACAGACAACGATAAGAAAATAGACACGTTTGCCAATTTTTAGCATTCCATCAGTACAAAAAGAATATGTATAAGAAGGAATCACAAAATTTTATCTTCCCTGAAAATAAAATCATGTAAGATTCAATCAAAAGTCAAGGTATTAAAACAGTTAATCAATTAATTTTTCCAATGGAGAGGAAACAAGATCATTTTAGAACAAGTTCCACAAATTAAAGAAACCAAGCTACCTATAAGATTTAAATAGTTCAAACAAGATCACATAATTTTTTTGACTTGATCTCAAGCCCATGCAAAAGGATTAAAGAAACCATAACCCAACTATCAGCATCAATAAAAACGAAAACCCAGATCACACTTTCCATCATTCAAATAGAGTCATGGAAAAAGCATTCCCAATAAAGCAACACAAAAACCTCAAGCAGAGCTAATAAGATTATCAACAGAATACAAAAACCAATCTATTTTAAAGAGATCAGATTTTTTCTTATGAAACACTTAAGTAAAATATGAAAAAATATTAATGGATAGATCCTATCATGCCTGATAGCACTTCACCTTCAATGATTCACAGAAGTATCCAAGCATAGCTTCAATCCTATTGTCGATTAAAGCAAAAAACACACAAAAGACTTCCTCTATCTCTTCCTTATAATATCACAGTGCCAACTCTTTCTTCCACGCCATGCAAGGAAGACAAAAACCACACAAAAAAAAAAGTCTCATGCATGCCATGAAAGGAAGAAAAAATCACATTGCATACAAAAATTGAACGAGAGTTTTGAAAACAAAAACAACCACATGCAGAGCTCTAGCTCCAAACTGAATGAATTGACAAAACCAAACCCTTTATCTTCTTCCTAGTTGGTTTTTCCAATTTCAAAAAATTAAATGCAGAGTAGGAATGCCAGTACTTCCTACTTTCCCGACCTCCATCTCTAAATTTGGAGTGGAATTATTTCAAACAAAGATATGCATTCGAAACTTTGGTGAAAATGCCAACTCACCTTCTAAATTTCCAACTGCCTTTTCCAAATTTGGCTGCAGAAAGAGATAAGAGCTTAATAAATTGCCTTTAATTCTTTGAATTTGCTACCTCCCACTTGCCTCTTTCCCCATGTCATTTTATAGCCCCCCTAAGATTAGCCATTCCCTTAGTTAGGTTAGACACTAATTTAAGAATCAACATAGGTCCATAGGTAAGTCCTTAGTCTTAGTCTAGGTTAATTTAACCACTTAAAAAGAAAATAACTTAGTAACTTAGGTTAAATTACCCTTTTTAGGACTAGGTTACAAATCTAAGGAACATAGTGTAGTTAGGTCCCAGGTCCCCTATGAAAACTTCATCATACCATAATAGAAAATAATAACCAAATTGTTACTCGATTCAAATACGAAGAAGAGATCCATGGAGAGGATTGTACATAACCTTTGCACATTCAAGGTCCAAAACCCTTCCATTTGTCCAAATTGGACATCATGACAACAAGACATGAAAATTAGAAGCATACCTTGGATCAATGGAATTGATCCAAGGTAATGCTATTTGAAACCCCATAAATTATGAAAACTGAAACTCAAATTCATAATCCCTAGCAGTGAATTTATTCTGCATAAAAGAGATGGATTGCTTCATTTTCAATTAAGAAAAAATATGATAGAATGTACATATTCCCAACAGATAACTTCTTATCTTCTACAAACATGATTTCCTAAGTCATAAGAGTACACCGTCTTAAGAAAAAATCATCTGTTAACATTTGTAGCTTATAAAGTAGAAGTCATCATAGGTACCAATCATGCTAGAGGCGTTACACATAAACTTCATGACACAAAAGTACATAACCTATATAATGTACATGATGATGCGTAGCGGGTGGAATATTTTTTATGAAAGGTGTTACAAGAAAATGTAGTACAATCACACTTAGGCATTGAGATGAAATCAATGTGAATAGGATCCTCTTTGACATCTAGAACCTTCTCAATTAACCTCCTCAAAGAATGGATCCTCAAGATGAGATAAAGAAGAAGTAGGCATGGAAGAAGATGAAGATTCATAAGGAGAGAAACAGTCATCAAATTGGACATGTGTTTGAAAAAGAACCTCGTGACTATTAGGATCTAAAAGTTGATAAAATTTCATGTCCTCAAAATACCCTATAAATATCAAATGTTTTCTATTTTTTATCCAAGGATTTCCTAATCTTATTTGGCACAAAGGCCCAAGCATGGCTCCCAAAGAATAAAAAAAGAGACATTGGGATTAGTTTTGCACCAATCCTCTTTGGAGTCAAATTCTCAAGTGCTTTGTGTGGTGTTTGATTTTGAATGTAGTTAACACAATTAACAACTTCTACACATTATTTAGGAGGTAACTATCTAGAATGCATCATGCAATTATCCATTTCCTTCAAAGTTAGGTTCTTCCTTTATGCTAATCCATTTTTTTGTGGAGTATGAGGAACAAAATGCCAGTCAATAATGTCATGAGTTACCAAAAAATCATAAAAATATTTTCTTAAGTACTCCACCGCATTATCAGTGTGAAGGTTTTGTATGCAACTAGAAGATTGCTTCTCGATCAAATCCTTAAAGGTTTTGAAGTGTGAAAAAAAATCATTTTTGTACTTGAGAAAATAAACCTAGGTACACCTCAAGAAATTATCAATAAATGTATGTTCATACTTATCTCCATTGAAAGAGGGGGCAAGAAAAAAGATCAAGTCACTATGTACAAGATCAAGTGGTGAAGAAGCTCTCTTGGACATACCCTTAGGAAATGGATCTTTTTGTTTTTTCCCTAATGCATATCTAGGGAAAATCCCCTCAAGACAAGAAAATCTAGGAATACCATAAACCATACCATGAGTGCTCACATCCTTTAAATATCAGTAATTGAGATGAGTAAATCGTTCATGCCAAAGCTTACTCTCTAAATCTACATGAGAAACCAAGCCTGTCCTTATTAAGGAAGTGTCTTAAAATCTCTGAAACTGGTATATTATAGAAATATGATCAACAATACCCTAAGAAACAAGTGAATGAGGCTACAACAAGGTTCATACTTCTGCTCCTTGTAGTATAAAATTCATTGTCTTGCCTTAACCAGATAGAAAAATTTGATATACAAAAAGTAAATTTGTACTGATGTTAGGAACACACAGTGTGTCATGAATTTTTCCACCAAAAATGTATATGCCACCTTTTCCCTTAACAAATATAAAGGAAGAATCTCGAACCTCAATTTTGGAAGCAAAACTTAAACCTAAAGATACAAAAGACTCCTTGGAAGAAGTCACGTGATAAAAAAACACCATAATTATAACATCCCACCATTTCGAGTCCCGAATTGATGATTGTATAGATAAAGAAAATAAACCGCTAACTTGTTTAAACAAATTTAACAACTGGGAGTCTTATCTTAGACCGACATTTTTTTTCAAATATATGTTTTATTGTATGTTGGATAACGATTGTAAGGTTATTGATAACTTACTAGATCACTATGCAATTATCATCATGTTGGAATATTAATACTTGATACTCCTAACCTCTACAGTAAAAAGTTAAATTTAGAAAGTATATAGAAGGTAATAATCTTATTCATGTTTTTTCTCTTGCTTGGAATATTCCTTCGAGTTGTTTTTAGATCACTTGGCACTGAATATGGAAAATGTGTGTGTGTGTGTGTGTGTGTGTGTGTGTGTGTGTGTGTGTGTGTGTGTGTGTGTGTGTTTAGGCCTTTGTGCTCATGTATAATTAACTATGCTAGATGAATTGAAACTAACACCTAATAGTTCCAAAGAAAAGCTAACTAAACACAAACCATCAAGATAAGAGCTTATGGAGACTAAAATTCTTCAAATGCATGCAACTTTGAATAAAATCAAACTAACATACTTAAGATAATCTCTACTCTTTAGATTGTTAAACTACAAATGAACCTAGGTAGATCCATAGCAATCAAAGTTGATTGTTTGATCTCAAGGTTTGAGAATGGAATCTCATCAAACATGGCTACAAGACCATTTGATTCTTCCCATATTACTCAAAAATTGGATGGATGAAATGCAAGATGAAGATGTTAGCTCAATACTAATGGAGAATGCTCAAGATCAAAATGCCTATAGTTTATGCTATATGCATGTAAGGTGTAAGAAGAAAGGTGAGAGGAGGGTTATTTATATAACCCTTTGGTTTGAGAGAGCTTTGCATCCTATTGTATGTGGGATAATAGCAAAGCAAGGTTAGTAATGGATAAACACACTTTAGAATAGTTAAGTTTTCTTTAGGAGAGTTTAATTTATTATTAGTGACTCATGGGAGTTGAGGGGGGTGTCTTAATTAATCAAGGGTGATTAATTAATAGGTAGGCACAAGCTTATAAAAGCTTTTGGAAGAAAATTAGTATGATTTTTGGGATTTTAAGAGAGGAAATGGTTAAATAAGAGATGATTTATTGATTTAGACTATCGATCGTCATTAATTAGGAATAATTAATTGACCTAGGTAGAAGTGGGCGTTAATTAACGAAAGGTTGTTAATCAACATCTTGAGCGATAAGAGGGTTAATTAATTGATGAAATGTAATTAATTAATGATGATAGAAGGGAAATTGTGCGTTATTAACGAAATTTCATCAATTTGTGGGAAAGGGGATGATTAGTGTAATTTAAGTATTAAAATTGCTTGATCCAGTTATGGGTGTCTACATTTGTTTCTCTTTGGGGTGGCATAAGCAATGACACTTCAAAGATAGTAGACAAGTACTGATAAGTGACTTTTGAAGGGATAAAATAAAAATTAGCAGAGTGAATGACGCCCCCTCAAGTGTTGATGGGGTGATGAAAGAGTTCAATCAACGATAAAAAAGATGAAGGAAAATGGATAGAAGAATAAGGAGGGGTAAGATGCCCCAAGTTAGTTGGAAGAATAGTGTGGATAGAAGAAAATGATATAGAAGAGAAAATGATGATGAAGGAGGGATTGAACTAGCATTCATCTAGTTTTTGATCAAAACAACTTTATTTCATCATATTGCTTATGATCTACATCATATGTCCTTATTAAAATATATAAGCATTCAACAAAAGTGTATAATGACATGAAAATCCAAAATACGAACAATTGTTCATTGCTAAAACACCAACTCCATACAACATATAGAGTGCAATGCAATACAAGAAAGTAAACAAGCTGACCTAATAGGGAAACAAGTACAAACACACATACTCAAACCAACAACGTTCAAGACGGTTGCAAAAATGTTTTGTTATCAAGCTATAGACCCCAAATGTTCATGATTAATGACAAGGGTTAAAATTGGTGGCCCAAGCAAGGATACATGCAAGGGGAATAATGGTGGACACAGGGGTCTAATAAAAAAGCATTCATGTGCCATGAAATAGTACCAAACAACTCGTTGTGCCAAGATAGTACAGATGGAGCAAGCAAACCAGCTTTGTTAATGGGGGTAGATCCAAATGATCCATGAGTATGTTGTGACAGAAACAAAACTAAAAAATCGTTATGTATGAGCAATATATGATTGGAATACCATGCACTTGATACAAGGCTTCAGCGTGCCCATGTACCAACTTTTTACCTTTTTTTTGTAAATTTTTGATGATTTTTACAATTTTTGAATTTTTACGGATTTATTTTTTTTTGGATTTTTTGAATTTTTTTATAATTTTTTTATTTTGTTTAAGTTTTTTACATTTTAATTTTTTTTAGAAGAATTTATAGGAGGGAAGATCACTTGAAAGTAAGAAAAATTCCCCAGGGAGAAGAAATGGTCACCAGGTAGCAAAAATATGCCCCGGTGGGATGAAAATGAGTGAAAAATGATTATTTATTAAAAATAAATATTGCGGAAGGTGGTAGAAGAAATTAGAATGACTGGGGCCATCAAATCATGACTCTCGACCATTATGGCGGGTGAAAACACACCGCATAGGGGTTAAAACAGCCATATACATACCCTGCTAGGGGTGGGGGGGTAAAACATCATGTGAGTAGTTCATTTGTTACCAAACCCTTGCTGATTTTCTATTGATTTTTTCTCTGATGCTTGAGAGATATGATGCGAGTTGTGAAATTTAGAAGGTGTGCAGACATCGTTTGGGAGTATGTGCGGTATCGTGAGGACGGTCCCCAAGTAAGTACACCCCCTACTTTTGATTTTTTTTTGGCATTTATTAGCATTAGAAAGGGTCACATAACATATGTGTGTGCCTTAGAGGCACACATATGCTGTTGGGGGCACGCAAGTGCAAGGGGGGTTAGATTTAGGGCATATGCGCCAATGCACATTTGCGAGTAGGAGTGCATGGGTGCTAGGGGTGGGGTTAGGGCATATACATCAACGCACATGTGTGATCATGGGTGCATATGTGCCAGGGTAGAATCCTATGCATATATGCGGGTGCGTGGGTGCTATTATGAGTGCGTAGGTGTCCTTAGAGGTGTAAATGCACTTGGGGGGATGTAAGCATATGGGTGTCTACACATATGGCATGAGATACATGGGTGCTAAGAAGGGTTAGCATATGCACTAGTGTGCATATGCTTGAATGAGTGCATGGGTGCTAAGAAGGGGGCATATGCGCTAATGCGCACATACGCCAAGAAGAGAGAACATGCATTGTGAAGAAGGTGAATGCACTGGGGGAGGTTTTTGGTCAACCTTAGAAGAAATTTTGGGAATTTCTAGAAGAATGTAGGGATGATTAGGATAATGTTAGATGATGTTAGATAGAATAAAATGAAGCTAATGAGTGACTTGCTTGATCTTGCAGATCAAGCTACCATTCTTGTAGACTCAAGAGTGACATGACAGGCTAGCCACCTTCGAGGTGACCTTCTCTCGATGCCAGAGGGTATTTATAGATATTACCTTGGATGTGATGGGGATTTCATACATGGCATGGATGCCACAAATCACCCTTGATCATAGCCTTCTCACAACCTTGGCTGAGAGGTGGCACAGTGAGAGTCAGTGTTTCAGGTTGCCCACTGGTGAGATGGATGTGACTCTTGAGGACTTCTGGTGGATACTCAAAGTATTGATTCAGGGCCAGTTGATAGAGTATGATGGGGACCCTATTCAGATCACACAATATTTGATTGAGGTTTTTGGTGTAGATGAGATACCATGAGAGGGGATGTCAGTGCAGTTGTAGCCATGTTTAAGAGATCTAAGATTGTCCATGTTGTAGGTGTATCTTATGACTCTTGTCAGTGACATCCTACTTCCTGATAAGACTTGTGCTTCATTTCCACTGGGCCTAATTGGGGTTATTCGTGGCTTGATACATGGGGAGAGGTATTGTTGGGGGTAGTGTTTTCTCCCACATTTATATTTGGATCTACATCTTATCACTTACCGTAGTCAGAAGACCATGGGACCGGTGACCTTGTTACAGATATGGCATGGGACCACATTGCTATTGGTTGCCCCTCAAGCATTATTGAGGTCGGGCCCTAGATGAGCCCTCAGTATTTGGTTGGGCACCTGTTGGCAATGATGTTCTTGGTCACATGGGGGACACTTATTATTATTGTCATGATTTTGATGAGATACATCTACGGATGATTACTTGGCGCCCATACAGAGCATATCAGTGGCCCAAGGATGCATTTGAGCTCAACATTGTATTAGTTGAGCTTTTTCTCATAGGTAGCCGCAACTATATCACAGAGTGGTATCAGATTGATTGTGCTCTTAGATAGTTTGGTGTTGTTCAGGACATTCCTACAGATGAGTTGTGGTATGGCCACCACTCCTAGGAGACTTTTGATATTAGGCCATTGATTAGGACTCAGTGAGCCTGAGATAGTTTTGAGTAGATGATTCCACATCCTTTGACATAGTTAGGACACATTATAGATCTGGGGAGGGGGAAACAGCCTATCCAACATGATACGCTACAATACTACCTAGGTGGTTGACCATTTCATAGGCCACACTAGATACAAGGGAGGTACCAGTTGTAGAGGACTGACCCCACAGGAGTGCGTAACCAAGAGCTCAATAGGGTGGAGATGATGATGGGTTTGATGGTGATGGGGGATGGAGAATAGGGAGTGTAGGGGCAGGGACAAGACAGGTTAGAACTACCACATTTACAGGTGCCCCAGGTTGGTATATAGGTTGGGATTCATGTTCCATTACAATAGGCTCCACTTTAGGGACCACTACATCAGGCTCCTTACAGGTTGTTAGTCTCCACCACATGTGGTTAGTCCACAAGGGTGGGATGGAGGAGATGGGGGTGGACTCAATGGAGATGGAGGGGACTCCACTACAGTTAGGGGCAATGGTTTCAGACAGATGGAAGGGTAGATGCAGCAGGTCACAAGGTTGTAGCTACAACTACATGTAGGCTACAACCAACAGTTACACCAGGTCACGACAGAGTGAGATCAGCTCCAGATAGAGGAAGAGATCAACTTGCTGGGGAGAGTGGATTCACTTTTTTCTGAGAGGGTCAAGCTTAGGAAGATGTGGTGAGACTCACAACAGAGTTCATTTTTCTCAGACAAGCATCCACCACATCAGCTACCCAAGGTGTGTTTTTTGAGTTAGCCACAACCAGTGGCGTGGTAACATATTAGAGGTATTTGTATCATATCAATGTCCCAGAGGGGCAATGAGCCATTCCATTTATTCACTTGGCAATTAGTAGGTTGACATAGAGATCACAAAGACTATCTTGCTCTGCAAGGTCAGTACAGGGTCTGTCAGTACAATAAACAATCTCGTCTCATCAGATGCCACCTCCATAGGGTCCATTGTAGATGCCACCACCACAGGGTCCACATCGGATGCCACCACCTGGTGGTAGACCTAGTAGTCCACATATGGGAGAGAGTCATAGCTGAATCCTTTTATTGATGTATATGTACATATGTATCTTTTTGATGTATGCCTTGGATATGAAGGCACAATTTTTGACATATATGTATATGTATTGTATGTTTTTGTTATGCCTCGATATGAAGGCACATTTTTTATCGATGCCCATGATGGCATACTGTTGTATCTGATGATTTGTATAGAGACACATTGTATATGGACATTGATATTTTGACATATATGCATATGATGATGGACATTATTATGGTTTATGATGATGTTGGAATTTTATTATGATGTTATGATTGTATCACATGTGTTTGATTTATGAGATAACATTAGATGATATCACATTGTTTTTGATGAGATACTTATGATTTCCACATGTTTTTAATTTTTGATATTGGGGAGGGGGGACAGAAGGCGGTCCCTATTGCCCCATTGATGATATGGTAGGATGATAATAGCTTAGCATACATGTTGGATTTTTATTTTCATGATGATGTAGCTTAGCTTTTATTGATGAGATATATATGATGTATGTGATGTTAGATGTGATGATATAGATGATGATGTGAAAATATAAACAATGTACAATTAACAAACAAGCACAAGTAAAAGTTAACAAAACTAACAAATATACACATGCATGAAACAAACAAAAAAATACAACTATATACAGGAATATAAGATAAAATAACCTCAAAGATTTTAACAACATATTAAAGTAACATTCAATCCAAGCAAAGAAATGAATCTAATCAATGCACAAAACAAAGGTAAAAAAATCACAATAATGTATAAACAAACAACTAAGTAAGAAAATAAGATTTTGTTTTTGTGAGAAAATTTTTGAGACTATGTTTTAATGTTTTTGGGAATTTTGGAAACAATGTTCTATTGTTTTTGTATTTTCTACAAGATGTTTTCTAATGTTTTGGATTTTTCTAACCATTTTTTAATTTTTGAAGTTTTGTTGAACATATTTGAATGTTTTTGTGTTTTTCCAAAAGTTTTCTGAAGCTATGTACAAAAAACAAAGAAGCATGGATGCCCCCAGCATTAGATGGGAATGTACAAGGGAAGAATTCAACATGTATGTGCAAGAAAGTGAAGATGTGAAGCTTCCCCCAACATTAGATGGAATATACAAGGGCGAGTTTCTTCACACATATATACAAGAGTAAATCATCCACATCAAGGCCATGAAGGATAGGCTCAAAAGGAATCTCAGATTCAGGAAAAACTAGCCCTAGATTAAAGCAAGTGTACCCCTTTAGATGCGAGATTGCTTGTGAACAAATAATCCTCCCAAGGTGCCAAAAACTGGTTTTCACCCCAGAACTTGTCCAAAGTGCCACAATTGCGTGGTTTTCACACTTGGATGACCTGTTTTCTCTTTACTTCTTTCTTGATTTTTTTAATGTTTTAATTTTGATATTTTTTTAATTTTTTGGTTATTTTCTGATATTTTCCCCCATGCTTAAGCATAGAACCACTTGATATGCATGGTATTCATTGGTTCAGGGAGCTCTTCTCCATTAGGATAAGCGAGCCTGTATGCTCCTGAACCATATTTCTCTATCACCAATGTAAGGTCCTAATCAGTTTGGCTCAAATTTTCCTTTTTTTATCTTTCCTTGACAATGTTAAATTGGTTCTCTTTGAGGACAAGATCCCCTACCTCGAATTGGCGAGCTATGATGTCTTTATTGTAGCCCCGTGACACTCAATTATGATACACTTTTAAATGATTGAGTGCATGCATGCATTTCTCATCTAACAACTCCAACTCTACCAGTCTAGCTACTTAGTAGTCTTCGTCTTTATCCAGATAGTCTCTGAGAGATATTCTCAAGGAAGGAAGCTCCATCTCCAATGGTATGATGGCCTCAGTGTAAAAGACTAGTGAGTAGGGCATAACACCAGTTGGGGTGCGAATGAATTTTCTATAAGCCTAAAGGGCAGGATGGATTTGTAAGTGCCATTTATGGCCAATTTTTCTTACTATATTTTCCATAATATGAACAAGTGTTTTGTTAGTGGCCTCTGCTTGTCCATTACCTTGAGGGTAATAGGGGGTGGACCACTTTTGATGGATTTAGAAGTGGTGGCATAACTACTTTGACTATCTTATTCTTGAAAGATTTACCATTGTCAGCGATAATGGCGGAGGAGATGCCATAACGATAGATGAGGTGGTTGATGATGAATTTTGAAATTTGCACACCAATAACATATGTAAGAGGCACAACCTCTACCCATTTAGTGAAATACTTGGTGGTGGTGATGATATGGGTATGCCCATATGAGGAAGTAGGAGTGAGCTTCCCTATGAGATCTAGTCCCCATTTTGAAAATGGCCATGGCATTGTGATTGGTTGCAAGGCTTGTGTTGGTGCATGAATTAAGTTTCCATACTTCTGACATAGTTCAAACTTCTTGACATAGTTGTAACAATCTGATTCCATGGTAGGCCAATAATAACCTACTCTTATCAATTTCTTAGTAAGCACCATTCTACTTGTGTGTGACCCACATATACCTCATGTACCTATTTGATTACTCTGATTGACTCATCCAAATTAAGACATCGCAGTAGATTCCCATCATAGCCATGATGATAGAGGGTTCCTCCTAGGAGGGTATAACAGGATATGCATCTGATAAGGTTTATTTTCTCAAGATGGGAAATATCTGGGGGAAAGGTATCATCTTGTAGGTAATTGAATATGGGTTTGTACCAGAGAGAGAAAGGACCAACAACTTCACATACCAGACATGATTTCGACATGTCATATGCTGGAACTCACAAATGTTCAACAAAGAAAGGAATTTTAGTTGCCTGAGGTGGAATGTGAAGCAAAGATCTGATTGTGGCCATGACATCTGCTGATTGATTTTATGCCCTTGGTATCTGTTCAAAAGTAACACGAACAAAACATTCATTTATAGTATCAACAATATTCTTGTATGGGATGAGCTTGTCATCCTTGACCTTATACTTGTCAATGACTTATTTAATGATCAATTGTGAATCAATAATGACTCTTAATTATCTAATATTCCATCTGATAACAATCTTTCAACCCAACAATGATGTGCTTCGTACTCTATTATGTTATTGGTACATGGGAAACTCAAACAAAAAGCATGTAGAATGAATTATCTTATTGGATTGATAAGTACCACACCAGATCTTGAACCGTTGTAAGTGAATGATCCATCGAAGTGAATTTTCCATACGAATAACTCTTCAATATACATCATGAAGGAATCTAGCATATCCATACACAACGGTTCCGTTCCCGATAGAGGAGCTTCGGCTAGTTTATTGGGAAATGCACACTTGTCCTTTGAGTGATTTTTGGTTGAAAAATTCAATATCGAATTTACTTAGCAGGATGATCCAATTAACCATCCGTCTAGTAAACACCGGTTTAGATAAAAGGTACTTCAAAGGATCAAATTTGGAGATAATCTTGGTCTTGTTATTTAGTAGGTAATGGTGGAAGTTTTTGAAAGGAAAAGACCAAAACTAAGTAATATTTTTCAATTTGGGGATAATTTAGCTCATAAGTAGTTAAAGTGAGGCTAAGGTAATAGACTTCTTTTTATTTTTGGCTTAGATCATAGTGGGCTAGCAGTGCACCAATAACACATTGGGTGGCTGAAATGTGTAATAAAAAATGTTCACCTAGGGTAGGAAACATGAGAATAGAAGGACTAGATAAATATTTCTTAAGTAACTCAAAGGCCTGTTGGCATTCTGTGTTGGAAATTCAGGATTGCAGAATAGTGCTATGATTCAATAACAAACCCAATCATGCACACATGATCTAAAAAATTCCCCAAAATCGACATTAGTGGAAGTATAAAATAGAATAATCCAAATCAAAACAAAGTACACACACATAACACAACACGTGCCATGGTTCACCTAATGTGGGCTACGTCCACTAAAGATAGAGATCTCATATATATAATATAACAAGAGTAAAAACCAGCTCTTCAATACAATATTACAATGCATCTCTCCAAGAGTATCTCCTCTCCTCCAAATCTTTAAACATATCTACATGAGTGCACTACAACCGTGCCTCCAAATACCATCAGATCTCACATACTAGGAACTACTGCATCTCCAACTATGCAACGAAGCTCTCTTGTGAATCTACAAATAATACCTCTCACATGGGTCTACCAATGTGCAACCATGACTATGTACTAAGAAGTAAGTCTGTCTCTCCATCACTGCATCAACCTATGCAAACATGAAGGCAACCTCCTCTACAATATCTAGATCTACATGGATCATCAATACAACATGATCTCATGGATCTATGAATACAAGATCTCACAAAAAATTACGGATCTAACAATATAAGACTAGATATACATGGATCAACAATACATCATGATCTCATGGATCACAATACAAGATCTCACAACAACCTGTGGATATTCCCTGATGAAAGACTATGTGATTTACATACTATGCAAGCCATAACATTTAGACAAGACAATACAAAGGAAATAAAAAAGAAGACATAACCACCTTCTCACCATTCAGATGTACTTGCTAGTTCCTTTTGTCCAGTTTCTCTCCATTGAAGCTCTATTTTCATGTAACTTGTTATTTCTTTATCTTCTTCTTCATCCTCTCAATCTAGGGAAATCAAGGATCTAACTCAATCCTTCGCTTCATTTTTCTTGTAACCCTAGCTTTCATGCTTATATAGGCATATACAAACTTAGGACACTTAGTCATGTAATTACAATCAATAGATCTGCTTTAATACTAAATTTATATCTAATTCCCATGAGTTAAATAAAACACTTACGCACAAGTTACCGATGTTGGTTAGCCCTAACTGATGATGGCTCCTAATTTCCTGACTGATGCTGGTCATAGGTGACCGATGTTAGTCCCTTCATAATCGATGCCAATTATTGTGTTTTCCAGTCAGTTAATAAAGCATGTGTGTGCATGGTTTTTCTTAGCTAAGTTAAGGAAATTAAAAATAACACCTAGTAGTCTTAATTAACAAAGTTAAATCAAAATCTAAACACCATCTTGTTAAGAGCTAAGAAAAGTTAAATAACAACATTATCATAAACTTTGAAATGGAAATCAAACTAACATGTTAATTATCAAAACCTCTACTCTTTAGACTACCAAAACAACTAAATTGAACCTAGGTAGATTCATGGCAATCAAAGTTGATTGTTTGATTTTAAGGGATTAGGAATGGAAGCTCATCAAAGCATGGCTACAAGACCACTTTGATTATTTCCATATGGACCCAAAGACTTTAAGTGGATGAAATGCAAGAATGAGGCTTAGCTCTTCTAATGGTGAAATGCTTAAGGATGACAAAAGGCTTATAGTGTATGTAGTATATGATTTCTTTTGTTTCTCAAGAATTAGGTGTAAGTGTAAAGGTAGGAGGAGGACTCTTTATATAGCCCAATGGGTAAAGCAATCTCTACATCCCTTTTCATGTGGGACAATAGATATGTTGAGTTAGTTGTGGATAAGGGGGGTTTAGAAAGGGTTGAGTTAACTTTAGGAGAGTTTAGCTTGTCCTTTAAGTGACTCATGTGGATAAAGGGGATTTATTAATTAGTCAAGATGATTAATTAATAGATGTGCAAGCTTATAAAAGCTTTTAGAGGAATATTAGCATGATTTAGACTATAGAAGGGGATTAAATCAATGAAATAATGATTTATTGGTTTAATGAAAGGGGAAACTAATTAATTAATAATAATTAATTAGTTTAGATAGAAGGAAGGATTAATTAACGGAAGGTCATTAATTAGGGAATTTGCTGAATAGAATACTTAATTAATTACTTATTGTAATTAATTAACGATGATAGAAGAGAAGATGAGCATTATTGACGATATGTCACCAATTTGTGGGAAAGGGGATAATTAGCACAATTTAATTGTTTAAATTGTTCAGGCTAAATTATAGGTGTCTACATTTACCCCTCTTTGGGGTGGCATAAGTGACGCCACTTCAAAGATAGTAGACGGATAAAATTTTGAAGGGGTAGAAGAAAAATTAGTAGAAGTGAGATATGCCCCCTCGAGTGTCGATGGGGTGATGAAGGAAGACGATTGACGATTGAAAAAGGTGAGAAATGGAGAGGAGTAGGATGCCCTAGGTGAAGTAGAATAATAGTGTTGATAGGAGGGTGATGTAGAAGAAATGAAGACGGTAAGAAAAAGAGTAAGATTTCATCTAGTCTATTGAAACAAATTTATTGTCATCATATTGCCAAAAGATCTACGTCATCGATCCTTATTAAAAATATAAGCATACGAAAAAAGTAGGATGGCATGAAAATCCATACTATGAACAATTGTCCATTGCTAAAAACACAAAATCCATGCAAGATACAAAATGCAATGCAATATGAGAAGGAAACAAGCTCATTTAACAGGAAAAAAAGTAGGAACACACATATCCAACCCAAAAATGGTCAAGACGGTTGTACAAATTTTTTGTTATCAAGCTGAAGAGGTCCACATGTTCGTGATTGACAACAAGGGTTAAAAATGATGCCCCGAGTAAGGATACATGCAAGGGGAAATGATAATGGACACTGGGTCCAAGGAGAAAGCTTTGTGTGCAACAAAACAAAACTAGACAACGAGATGTGCCCTAGAGTACAGACGAAGCAAACAACTAGCTTTGTGAATGGTTGTGAATCTGGCAATGTACAAGTCGTGTTGATTGGTGAAGATGTGAAACAAACCAATAGGATACGAAAATAATACCATGCGCAAGACCAAAGTTTCAGCCGTAATAAGCGGGTTACCTATTTTTGTAGGTTTTCTAATTTTTAGGATTTTGTGGAGAATTTTGCCTTGTTTTTGGATTTTGTATATATATATATATATTGTTTTTGTGTTGTTTAAAATGCGGTAGACAGTGGATGCGTAGAAGAAAATAGAATGAAGTGCCTAGATGCAAAAGAAAATTCCCTAGAGGGAAGAAAGAAGAAACATGCGACAAGTAATGTCCCCATATAGTAGAAAAATTAATAAAATAATTATTTAAAAAAAAAATTATTCGATAGAGTGTGGATAAGAAGAAAAATTGCCTAAGAGAAATAAAAATTTCCCTAGTGAGAAGAAAGGGGTACTGGATGGAAAAAATTTCCCTAACATGATAAAAAATGGAAGAAAACTAATTATTTAATTAAAATAATTATTTGACGGTGAATAGAAGAGAAAATGACAGTCAAAACAAGCCTCTAGGAATCACGACTGGTGAAAAATAGCTTGATATACCCCACCCGGGGGGGGGGTAAATACATTTAAAATAATGAGCCTCTACGATCAATTCATTTGTTACCGACCGCTACCAAGTGTTTACCATGAGGCTCTAACAATGATGAGGAAGATGGTGAGAGCCTGAGACGTGTGGACACAGTTTGGGGGTACGACCGACATGTGAATGATGACATATTTGTGAGTAACCTAACCCTCTTTGTCAATTTCATAATTAATGATCGTAATTAATGTTAAAAGTAGGAAACTAGGTCATATTTGCGTAGGCGTGCATGCGCAGGGGCACAGGTGCCCTAATGGTGGCACATGCACCCTTGGAGCATATGCGCACATGTTCATGCACCAAAAATATGTATATGCACATGTGTATACACCCACATGACATTGCACACACAACACATATGCGTACATGTGCATGCACTAACATGATAACGCACACATAGGGCACACATATGTGCACATGCACAGGCACCTAAAGGATGTCACAAGCATCCATAGGTGGATGCGCACATGCGCATGTGCCAAAAGGATGGTGCACATGCCATGGGGTGCGCACTTTCCCCAAAGGGCATGCAAGCATACTGAGTAGACAAAAGAGAGATAAAAAAATGCCAAAAATGATGACATTCAGAAGAAAATTAGGATTTTTGGGTTAACCCTAAAAAAGTGATAGGTAGAACTTAGAAGAAATGTTAGTAGCTAAAAAATGGAATGATGTTGCAGAGATGGTTTCCCGTTCTACAGATGTGAGAGTGACATACGTGCATAGCGGAGCTAGAGGGGAGTATGCGTAGACAAGATCAATGTGCGGTGGTGATACTCTTAGAGGAGGTGGGCCTAGGCCACGTATCCCGGATGCCTTCCATCACATTGGATCATAGTCTACTGACCACATTGAATGAGCGGTGGCATAATGAGTTCTAGTGCTTTAAACTCCTGACTGGAGAGATGACAATTACTCTGGAGGACGTATGGCGGATTCTCTGTGTACCCATTGATTGAGTACACGAGCGACCTTGGGTGGATCAGGGCGGCGGTCAGTGACTTATTTGACTGTGATGAGATACCACATGATGGCATGATAGATTTATTGCATGAGTGCATAGCTGATCCAACATTGCACCAGGGGGGTCATATGTGATGTCACTTATCAATGTGTTTTTTCTCATTGACAAGACCAGGACATCCTTCCCTAGGGGTCTGATGATATTGGTTCATGGGATTTTCAGTGGCGAGCACTATTGTTTGGGCTAGTTCATACTAGCACATCTATACTGAGACTTACAACTGATTACATACCATCATTAGAAGACCGTGGGGCCTGCTTCCTTACTGCAGATTTGGTCTTAGGACATATAGCTATCGGGAGACCTGTAGGTGCATTGCGTGTCCGAGTCCCGGAGGAGCTGTTATACATAATGTGGGTTTCTATAGGTGATGACATACGAGGGAGCCTAGGTAACTTGTACCATTATCAACGAGAGTTTGATAAGCTACTAGATAGAGACATTATATGGAGGCTGTACAGACAGATACATTGGCCAGAGGATGGAGCAGAGCTTAGTGTTTGTGTAGACACCAAAATCAGGTCACACTCCCCTTAGCCCCTTGTTAATAAACACCATTTTACACATTCACTTAACCATGGCCCCCTTCACCTCACTATAATATTATTTTAATTAATTTAATTCATTATCCTCACCATATTTATTATTTAAATATCCTAATTAAGATAATGCTCACCTAGACACCTCATCTAGCCACCTCACCGTAAGACCTATTCTTAGTAAGTTGTCATAACTAACTAAGACCAACCCAAACCCTAAAAATAAATGCCTACATTTCCTCTAACCACTTCCCACATATTAGAAGGAAGCTTCTAGTCTAATCTACGAGTAAATGAAACGAGATCCCAGAAAATCAAGGGGATCTGCCTAGTTTAGTAAACCTAGGAAATCCTGCCCTAACCGACACCGGTTACCCTTAACCGTTGCTAGTTAATCCAGAACCACCGTTGGTCACCTTTTAACCCCCAAAATAACCTTATTTTGGAGATTGGAAGATTCCTGAGAGATATCACATCTTTTGAGAAAAAGTTTCAGAGAGAAAATGCATGCAAAGAAGGAGATCAAGTATTTTCTCTTGCGTAAACAACCAACATTCACCCAACAACCATCCAACACTCACCCCAACACAGATTTGATTCAATCAAGCAAGAAGGATAGCACATGAAGCCCATGCAAGAGCTCCCCAATGTTTGGTGATCCTATGCAGCATTCAACCTCTTATCAACATCTTCATTCATCACTCAAAGACGTCCAGAACCCGATTCCAAGTAAGTAGAACATTTTACTCCTCTGGTTCAATTATTTCATCATTATATTTTCAACCTTTGTTCTCTTAGCCACCCACTAATCTCCATTAATACTCACCCCTCCATATCCCTATTAAAACCTCACCAAATCCCATCCAAACAAATTAATGCCTCATTCCAACCAGCCTAGTCCTTGGTGCAATCATAAGGGAGATCTAAAGCTCGTTCTGTGACATTCCTAGTATCCCACAGTAACTGACACTAGTTCTCCCAAACCAGTGTTATTCACCCTTAACTGGCATCGGTCTCTGTATTTACTAATACAACCTAGAATAGTAACCTACCTATCTATTCCCTCATCACCCATACTCACCTGTGGCCTACCTAAGACCTTTGTCAAACCTACAGAGACCCAGAACCCGTTACTTGACCTTCGGATCTTATCTTAACCTAGGCTATTAGATTAGATATTTCTTATTATGTTTTAAATGAGATACCTAAATCATTTTAACTATAATAGGATTTACTTTATTACCAACATTAAATTGTTTTAAACAGTGGACTGAAAGTCATCTAGGAAGTATCACACTTTCTGAGATCTAGCACACACTAGGTAGTCCACTACATATACTGTTTAACCTCGTTTCTGGTGGTCTTTCTTTCCATTTCAAGTAGTTCCTCCCAGCCAAAAGGAAGCTCTCACTGATCAGCTTTGGATTAAGGAGTCAACACACGCATGCAACAACCTATCAACCAACATTTCAACAGGTATTCCTCCTGCATCTGTTACCCTATCTATTTCATCATTTTCAAAGAAATGTCTAAGAATCACGGTGAAACATTTTGGCATTCCCCGGTGGGACCCATCCGAGGTTCCTTGCATTTTTATTCATTCCTAGGAAAAGTTTTGTGTTTGTTTCCCTTCTGAAAGGCATAGACATTAATTTTCTTCCTTGGTAACCTTATTTTTCTTTCTATTTGTTCTAAAAGAAACCTTCTCTTTTGGTGTGCGTAAAAAAAAACCATTTCTTGTTGTTTTCTGCATTTTAGTGAAAGATCATCCCTCTCCCCTCTTCATCTATATTGTGTCATTGAATTCCATATTTCAATTTGGGCTTAAAAATCATTGCTATTTCATTCTAATTTTCTGCATTAGCTCACATTACTTGAGGGTAACCTATACGCTCAAATTCATTCCCAACTGATGGTTGACAAACGAATCGTAGAAAGCACATCTCTCTCTCTCTCTCTCTCTCTCCTAGTCTTACCAAATCAACATAAATTCAAAACAAACACATATTCTTAAACAAAATCTTTCTTAGGAATGGTTGTCAATGATAAAACTGATCTGAGGATTGGCAGGTACTCCCCTGCTCATTACTCTGTCGAGTCATACTTCAGAGTGAAGCCCACCCCCACCATAACATACCTGAAACCTCACCTTTTAGATCTCCTTCTTTGTAGGAAGCCATCCTCACCAAAAAACTCTATTCTACAGTTCATGAGTCAGTCCTTAAATAACATAAGCTAAACAAACATAATAGAAAACACACTCTTAGGATCACATTTTTCTTAGTGTTTCTACTTGGCTTGCGTTTTGAGGTGAGAGGTCACATTCTTCATTTTTCATGGTTTCTCCTTGCACGCTCCTCATCATAGTTGGTGTATTCCAACTTCATCTGAGTGTTCTTGGACCATATTCTCATCATTCTCAGAATTATGGGTTTGATTCCACATTCATATTTTAATTCACAACCACTTTTCTTTCATCACTATTTCAATTTCATAGTGACCAGTGTTGGTCTAGCGACAGTCATCAGTTACCCTCTGACCATCATCGGTTATACCCAACCGGCGTTGGTTCCCGGTCCTTTTGGTTAATCTACCCAAAAGGACATCTATTCACTTTTTTCGACTATTCGGAGTTCCTGTCACTTTTATTACATACATTGACCTGGTAAATCTCATCAATATTTGGCATACCTGGAAAATTTGGCCATATACCTTGTTTTTGACCAACTGTCCACTTTCCACAGTGACCAACCGCGATTACCCGTGACCGGTGTTAGTTTTCCCTAGCCGGCATTGGTTAGCCTGTGTTATTTTCTAACTGACATTTTAGCCCCAATTCACCCATTGCTGCCTATTTATCCTACCTATGTTCTATTTCTGTGTCACTTACAGAAAGCAGTCTTACCCCGTTAGTACCTGTTCACATGGTACTGATGCATCGACAAGCAAGTGCCCTTGTATTCCACATCAGTTTTCAATCACTCCCATTTAGTCCTTCACCACCTTCATTTTATGACCAACCATGAAACCTATCCAACCTATCTCTATCGCTACTAGAGATGAGGATTTCACACGACTCCTTGACCAAAACCCTGCCACCTTGTAGTTTTATCTTTCCCACTCATCCACTCAAGATGCCTTGGGTCAGTTGATATACGACATGCCCATATCTATCCCCCGACTCTCATCCCCACTCCTGCATTAACCCCATCTGGCTCCACGCTACCCACATCTACCTTATCCCTTGTCATTTCGCAGCTAGGTCCTATACCCGCTATGACTACTGCATCTACTGCATCTGTTGCACCCGCCACATCCACCATACCTTCGATAACCACCCAAAACATAACCTCATCCACCCCTATTGTCTCGTATATACCCGTAGCTACACAACCACCTCCCGTGTCGGTGACCCCTACCCCTTTTCAAAACGTGGTCCTTTCTATTCCACAATCGTTGGCCCCCATTGCCACTAGGGTCACCATGACCCTTCCACCTCCATATACGTACTATCAGTAGCCTCCTGTTTCATTTGTTATTCATTCTGGGTACGTACCCCCTATTTCATTACCTTCTTCTCAATCCACCTACATAAACAACACCATATACTGGAATGCCACCCTTGTTGTATGCCCAACACCAACCCTCTTATGCTACAGGAGGCACCCAATCATCACAACCTACCAATGACCTAATCAAATTAATGATGGACAAGATGCAGACATTGGAGGCATCGGTTTCTGGCTCCCGAAATACTCTCACCTACGACGAGATTTGTAATGAGCCTATCCACCCATCCATTCCTATCTTCCATACCCCATGCATTGGGAAATGCCTAAATTCAACTATTTCAATAGCAAGGAAGACCCGCAACAACATTTGTGGTCTTTCAAACATGGGTGCTACCTAATCACCCACGATGATGCTTTGCTCTTAAGGACCTTTCCCATGTCTCTGACTGGACCTGCATTAGATTGGTATAGTGGGTTACCTAGACACTCTATATTTTCATTTAATCAGGTAGCCCAAGCCTTCTTGGATCACTTCTCCATCAATATCATTAAGAAGGTTACCATGACTGACCTATACTCCACGCGTCAGTATGATGATGAATCTATCACAGATTTTGTTGCTTGCTGGCGTAGCCTGATTAATCAACTCACATTCCAACTACCGCAAACTGAACTCATCGAGCTCTTCATGTGGGCTTGTGCTAGACATATCTCACTGACCCTGCAGGTCCAAACTTTCTGAACATTCGATGAAGCATTCACCATGGCATGAAAGTTAGAGATTCGGGCCATCGAAGAGAAGAAAATCCAATTACGCAATAAGAATTTGGACATTCAAGTCGAATGATACCTCTTCTTCTTCCAAACCACAGAATAATTATTCAAAGGCCAAGGGGACTGCTAACGCAGTGGTACTCAAAGCCAGCCCATCTCATCTATCAAATTAGGCTAGCCCCTCATGCAATCTCTCACCATCCAAGACTTTTCAATTCAGATGAGAACAATGGAAATACACCCCAATTGGGGAGCCTTACTCTTCTGTCTTAGAAAAGCTCATCAAAGTTGGGGCCATCACCCTTCCACCTATAAAACCACACACTGGTTTTGACCCTTCTCGCACCACACCTGCATGGTATAAAGAACACGACTTTTGTAACTATCATCGAGTAAAGGGTCATAGTGACGGAAATTGCATCACTTTCAAAAATATTGTCCAAGAAATGCTCGAGAAAGGTGAGTTAACTGTGGATAATCCTAATGCACCGGCCAATCAAAACCTACACATATTCAAGAAACCCTTTCCCAATCATGCCCCTTCATCTGATCAAACTGGTGAGACCTCAACTCATGATAGCCATACCCGCAAGGTCCACGCTATTTTTAGTGACGCACCCATTGCTTCCCAATTACCTCATATTCCTTCCATAGAGGAAATTCTAGCCCAAAGTCCTCCTTCTGCATTGGAACCCACCTCACCTATTCCTCCACCCATAGAGGAACACCTTTCACCTCCTTCCTCACCCATGGAGGAGCTTTTCGCCAATATCGAGACTATTTCACCTTTGGCTTCTCCACCTAGAGAACTATCACCCACGGTACTTCTTCAGTCCATGGAGGATACTTGTTTATCTCCTCTACCCACAGAGGAGCACCTATCATCTCCTCCACCCATAGAGGAGCACCTACCATCTCCTCCACCCATAGAGGAGCACCCGTCATCTCCTCCACCTATCAAAGATCCAGTAGAGATACCTTTTCCTCTAGGTGAACATTCTGCATCAGCTACCCAAGATCCCACAGACCTACTTTCGGCTCTCTTACCCACAGAAGCCAAAGTGAACAAATTCCCCATCTCTAAGACACATTTTACGGGAATTTCCATTAGGTCCTCATTAACCTCACCTACAAATGTGTCGTTCTCATGCTTGGCCAATCGCTTAGATTATGTGGACAGAGCCTTACTTTGGGGGTGCCTTCTGCTTCTTGTCTCAACACAAATGCAAATGTCACTTGCTGATACTTCCACCATCTACCCAAAAATATTTTGACCAATTGAACCAAACACAACCACCTCTATCACAACTTCTTTTTCCATACCTATCACAGCTCAACATACACCCTTACCCATAACCCAACATACATCTAAATCCAAACCCACACCTACATCATCTTCCTCGACTAAACCTATCACTACCTTAGGGGTCACCCCAACCACTAGCCTTACTCATCCACCTATCAAACTAGATTTAGCTACATCCTCCAAAGTCAACACCAAACCTACTCCAGCACCCAAACAGAAAAACCAAGCCCATAGAACTCATACCCCAGCTGCGCCAATCATACCTGCATCACCTTCACCCTTTCCGTCCATCTTAGGACCTCAACCTCCCACACACAGTTAAGAAACCTCCACCCATCAATAAACCAAAAACACAACAGCCCATTCCTTCCTCACAAACCTCTAACATACCCAAGCACCCGACATGACTTACACCTACACCTGCAGCATCTTTACCACCCATACCTCCAATACCCTCAGCAACTTCTTCACTACCCACTACACTTCAGTCTCTATCCCTCACACCCCCTGCATGACCCACATCATCTACCTTCACAGCACCTCCGTTATCCCCATGGGTAACTCACCCTCTTCCCCCATCCACTTTTCCCTCTAGATCTCGTACACCCATATCACCTTTATCCAAGAAGGTGCAACCCAAAGACAAAAATCTGCTACCCTCCAATAAGGTAGTCAAAACAACCATACACCCTCCTGCCCATTCATCTACCATACCCCTACCCAAACAAACACGACCAACACCCAAGACCACTCCACACCCAAAACCATAGCTCGACCCACTCCCCCTCCTGCAAGGACCGTTCCTCAACAATCAGCCGCACCTACACCCAAACCCACTTTCACTTCCCATTATGATCCACTAGCAGGGTCCTATGCCAAAATCTTAACCAACCTCCTTGAGACTTCTGTCATCACATTACCACCACTTAGACCTTATGACCCCCTCAAACCCAAGCCAAAAGGGTTTGATGACACTAAAATTTGTGCCTACCATCGTGTGCCAGGGCACGATGTGGAGAACTGCAAGGCTTTGAAAACTGTCCTTATCTAGTTATGTCCTCCTAAAGCCAACTTTGATGATGACGACCTTCTTGATGAGGACCCTATTTCACCAACACCCATTCCCATATTCCTTCCTCACTACCTACTCAACAACCATGACCTCCACCCCCACAACTCCTAGAGCCACCCCCAAGATTCAAAATTAACATGGTTCGCATATCAGAGAACTTGCCACACCATTACCTAAATGTCATTGTGCCCAGCTCACTTCACAAGGCTTTTCTCCCTTGGTAGGTTTTTTCCTGTCATGTCGTTATACCACTCATCCTACACCTTCTCCATTTACCAACTCCCCTCAAATCAACATGATACACGTCACTACTCGTGCTCAGAGAGACAAAGGCAAGGAAAAGGCAACTGACTCGCCAACCAATCCTATACCCAACATACCATCTACACCCACACCTAAAATTACTATCCACGGCCCCACATACCCTATTTCTAATGGGGTCACACATCGCACCATGCTCAAACAACTACACCAATCCCCCCTCAAAATGTCCTTATATGACCTCATCCAAACCTTGGAATCCCATCGTCAAGCTCTCATGGAGGTTCTTCAATCTATTGAGGTTTTACCCAATGACCCTACACCTGTATCCTCCATTATCACACCCCATCATGTAGCCTCTCTCACCAAATTTCCACCTTTATCCACACCTCACCCTACTCACCAAATAGCCTCCCTTAGCTTCTCAGAGGAAGAGATCACACCGCACCAAACCGATGACCTAGACCCAACCCTCTTCATCTCTATCCACATCGATGATATACGTGTACGACATGTAATGATTGATGGGGGTGCTAGCATTAATATCATTTCATCCCATGCATTCACTCAAATGTGCATACCTGACAATTACATGCATAAACATCCTGTCATGTTGCGTTCATTCAATGACGCTATCACCTCTACACTAGGCACCATCATCCTCCACATTCGCGTGGGCCCCCACACTATTCCAGAGCTATTTTACGTCTTGGAGGGGGAATTTCAATATAACTTGTTGCTTGGCAGACCCTAGATTTGTGTCATGGGTTGCGTTCCTTCCACTTTGCATCGTTGTGTAAAGTTTGAGCATGAAGGGCACACCTATACTATTCCAGCTGATCCATCACCTTTTAAAACATGCAACATGCTTTACCGACCCAATGACGTGCTCATACCCATTAAGGCATCTACCTCCATGACCACTACCACTTCACCTACACCTCCACTTACCAGTACAGTCGCTACCTCAACCGCACATGCCTCCTCCATTCCTACCGCTGCCACAACCTCCACGGCCAACCCATCGGCCTCCCAATCCATTAGCTCCACCTCCGCATCAACCACCGACACATCATCTATTCCAGCTACCCACATACCAACCACTGATCCCTTGGAAGGCATTTTTCAACGTCCTCACTCTGGGGGAGTATCGCCTATATAGTGTCAACACATTCCTTACTCCACAAGAGTATGGAAGTCTTCACCAACACCCTCACTATGATCACCACATAGGAGAATGCCTCCTTTATGGTCCTCCTCATCTTTGTACCAGTCTCACCTATGGGGGACTTGATACTACCACTTACACACCCGAACCACCATCACAAACTCGCCCATTTTCTGCTGACTTCCAGTCTCTCACCAATCACTGTTTCACCCACACCTTCCTGCACCGATGTGCATGGAAGGGTTTTGGTTTTGGATTTTACGAGCAAGGCCACCATACTGTTATTCCATGTACTACCCACAAACATAATGACCGTAGTGGTATCGGCTTTGCTGAACCACCTATTAAGCAAGCCCGCATTGAACCATCGAGAACATCAACCCTTCTCCACCTTCTTCACCCGCTCCACCTTCATCACCACCTTCACTGATGGAGTTGATGGATCCTGAATCTATCCCTCCTATTTTTTTTTTTCATAAACACCATTTCCTTGGGGCCTTTGACTTATCAATGTGAGGGTGAGGCCCCTTCCTCTCTTCCCTTCCTGTATCCTGAAATGATGATGATGATACACCTTCAATTAATGTCGTTCAATGTCAGGATGATGAATCTATACTCACCTACCTTGGTGCAGAAGACTCATATATTCATCAGTCATTACCCTCTGAGACACAAACCATGTTGAATGAATCGACTATCGAGATCAACATTCATACTCAGGATGACCCGCACATCCTAAAGATCAGTCAATCTTTAGATGTTGCTGAACAGGAAGCCATCACTTCTTTTCTCAAAGATCATAACCATGCATTTGCTTGGTCTTACGCAGACATGCCCAGTATTGACCCCACCATAGTGGTCCACAATATCGTAACCATTCCTGATGCCAAACCCATCAAACAAAAGCTGAGGAAAATGCACCCTCACATTACCCTTCTCGTCAAAGAAGAACTTCAGCACCTTCTTTCTGTTTCCTTCATATTACCCATTGATTATCCCCGTTGGATTTCTAACATTGTCCTGGTCACCAAGGTGACAGGGGGACTCCACATTTGCATGGATTTCCATGACCTCAACCTAGCCTGCCCAAAAGATGACTTCCCTCTACCTGGTATTGACCAACTGGTTGACCTTACCGCTGGTCACGAGATGCTATCACTCATGGATGGCTTCTCGGGTTATAACCAAATCTTTCTTGCCCCAGAGGATCAACACAAAACATCATTCATCACCCCTTGGGGGACCTTCTGCTATTAAGTCATGCCTTTTGGCCTTAAAAATGTTGGTGCCACATATCAGTGGGCTATGACTTATATCTTCCATGACATCATGCATTAGATATTGGAAGATTACATGGATGATCTCCTGGACAAAACTAAATGCCAATCTAAGCACCTTGCCATCCCAAAAACCATTTTTGACCGCCTCATTAAATATTGTGTTTGCCTTCAACCCAAGAAGTGTGTCTTCGTGGTTCTCTCAGGAAAGCTCCTAGGATTTATCATTTCCCTACGTGGTATAGAAGTTGACCCTACTAAAGTCAAGGCCATTCTGGAAATGCCTCCACCCACTAACCTTAGGCAACTCCGTAGCCTGCAAGGTAAGTTGTAGTCTATTCGCCATTTCATTTCACAATTATCTGATCGGTGTCAACCATTTCATCATCTGCTCAAGAAGGATGTCTCCTTTAAATGGGATGATGACTACCACAAAGCTTTTGAGGCCTTAAAACAATACCTTCTCCAACCACCCGTACTCATTCCACCTAAAGATGATCAACCTTTCTACCTATACATCTCAGCTACTGATCACTCCTTGGGAGCCATGCTCGCTCATCGCAATGAACAACACAGGGAGCAGGTGGTTTATTACATAAGCTGTACTCTTTTGGACTATGAAACCTGATACACCCATCCCAGAAAACTTTTCTTAGCCTTAGTTTTTGTTGCCACAAAACTCTGCCATTACCTACTCAACCACAAAACCTATGTTGTGACCAACACTGACCCCCTACACTTCATGTATGCCAAACCTTATCAAAATCAGCATGCCGCATGATGGCTTATGCTTTTAGCTGACCTCGACCTCAAATTCATTCATCAAAAGTCCATCAAGGGCCAATCTATCACCAACCAATTGGCCGATGCACCTATTTCAAGGGATCAACCCTCTAATTTTGACTTTCTAGATGAGTCAATTGCTACCCTTTCCCTAGACGAACCCGCTTACCAAATGACACTCTTCTTCGATGGTTCCAAGTGTCAGCGTGGGGGTGGGGCTGGTGTTATCCTCATTCCTCTTGATGGTGAACCCATGCCTTTGTCTTTCAAACTAGATTTTGATTGTACAAACAATATTGCCGAATACGAAGCACTCGTATTAGGTCTCCAAGTCACCTATGCCCTAGATGTCAAATCAATCAACATCTTTGGTGATTCTCAATTGGTTATAAACCAAGTCAATGGTATATACCAATGTTCGTAATGAGATACTTCAAAAGTATAAACATCATGTAGACATACTTTTGACCACCTTTGACCGTTACGCCCTTCAAACCATCCCCCATTCAACCAATAAATTTGTAGATACCATGGCCTGCTTGGCCTCTCAAATACCTGCTTCACCCGCCGATTCTAAAATCTTTGTCACCATACAATGACTCCAATCACCCTCTTATTTACCTCATGACGTTTACTCCATTGGAACCACTACCCCCAGACCCGAGTGACCTTTGGTATAAACAATACTCTGACTATCTTTCTCTCTCCATCTTACCTCCTGATCTCACCCGTAATGGACAACACGCCTTCCTTAAAAAGGTCTCTCGTTACGTCATCATGGGGGGCCTCCTCTATAAGTGAGCTTTGATGGTATTCTCTTACGATGCCTCACGAGTTCTAAAATTCCTTATACCATTAAGGAAGTTCATGATGGCATATGTGGAGGTCACTTCAGTGGCCTTGCTGTTGCTAAGCGTATTCTTCACCTAGGCTATTACTGGCCAACCCTTAACCATGATTGTTGCGACTATGTCAAACATTGTGTAAAATGCCAACAACACACCAACCTTCATCATACACCCAGTCATGCCTTACAGGTCACCGTGACCTTTGGCCCTTCTCTCAATGGGGTTTGGATCTTGTCGGAGAGATCAACCCCCATTCTTCCCAACGACATCAATGGATCATCACCGCTACCGAATACTACACAAAATGGGTTGAAGCCATACCACTCATCTCCACGAAAGCTGAGAAAATATGTGAGTTCATCAATCATCACATCATTTGTCGCTTTGGTGTTCCTCATCGCCTCATCACTGACAATGGAAAACAATTCAAAAACAAAACATTGCAAAAAATTTGTGACGCCTTCGGCATTCAGCTAAGTTTCTCATCACCTTATTACCCACAGACCAATGGCCAAGCCAAATCCACTAACAAAACCTTAAACAAAATTCTCATGAAAGTGGTTAACGATACTGGGAAGGATTGGCATATGCACATTCCTTTTTCCCTATGGGCATACCGCACTAGTATCCGCACTTCCACTGCTACCACACCATTTTCTCTGGTCTACGGTACAGAGGTTGTTCTACCTCTCAAATTCTAGATCCCCTCACTCCGCATTTCTCTCCATGACATGCTCAATGATGATGAATTTCATCAAGACCATTTAGCACAACTTGAGTTATTAGATGAATGTCATCTTAACGCTCTTGACCACCTTCAAGTTTACCAAAAATGTATCAAACGTGCCTATGAAAAACATGTCCATGAACAAACCTTCCAAGTCGGTGACCTTGTCCTGAAAGAAAATCAACATGTAACCAAAGCAGAAAAAAGTAAACGGGGAAAATTTGCTCCTAATTGGCTTGGACCATACATCATAACCCATACTTATGGATCAGGTGCTTATCATTTATCTTCACTCGATGGTAAACCTGAACCTGAGCCCCTTAATGCCTTGCATCTTTGACCATTCTATTGTTGACTTTTAGTCCTACATCACTTTTTGCCTCTTTCCATGCTCGTCCCTTGAGCGCTATCCACTTCTTACACCTCACCAATGATTAAACAAGAATCATGTGAGTACCCGTCACTTGTTATCTTCTCTTGAATATGTGTACCACGGTGCTGCACATAGCATGATTCTCATGGATACTTTTTGTCTACCTTTAGATGAGATCCCATGGTTGTTTCACCCTGCTATCTGAACAAGAATCCTATTCCTCACCTTGGTCTTGTCCATGACTTCAAAGCCCTCACTTGGGACACAACTCCTTGAGTCAAACTTCTAATAAAATGATGACTCCCTCAAAAGGACATCTTCCTCTTGGCAATCACTGCTATAAATAGACTGCTCCCTCGAAGGACAACTATGTAAAGCTCTTTCAAAAAAAAAGAGAGAAACTGAAGCTTCCCGCATCAATCAGCTTCACGAAGACCTCAAGGAGTTAATTTCCTCATCCCATATAGACTTCCCGCATCGATCAGTCTATCTCAAATACAAGTCAAAACAGAAGACTTTTAGTCATGGACTTTCCCATTGTGACCTCAGATCTCTTGCCCAAAGAGCATGCTACCTCATACCATATAAAAATTACCCACCTTTCACCCTTCTCACCATTCCCACTCCCATTTCCTACTGCCTCAAGGGACCTCTTGGAAACCAAGACATTTGGTGATCATGTGACTACTTTTCACCCTTAGAACAATCAATCATGCAATGTCTTTAGGGTCTTACGTTCATCACCTCCTCCAAGGTATGATCTACTTGGTATGATCCTAACCAATCAGGTGGCTTTATTGCCCCCTCTTATCTTTTAACCGTCTTTATTTACGTTTTGATTACCTTATACAGGACTTGGTCCTCGATGTGTACCTTTGGGATAATATTCTTCGTTTGCTACAATCGACATCACCTATATAAATTTTCCTATAACCCACCCACACCTAATAGACCTAAACCCAAATCATGCCTAAAACCTACCAACTCATTCTCATACCTCCTCATATTCTTCCCTAGCTTATGGGAGAACTACATCGGCCTGAGGTCCCTTTTCACTGGGACTATGTAGGCAGCACTCCGAGGGCATGGGGCCCTTGGAGGTTAGCTCGGCCACTCTCTACCCTAACTAATTCATTTTTCATTTTTCTCAAATCACATTCTACCCTACTTAGTTTCCTTTTTATATCCAAAATTGGAAATTAAACCAAACAAATAACAAGTTGCTTCACATTTTTATCATCATCACACCATACATTTATTATGACTACCATTTCTCTACCATCATCATGCATATATTATAAAACATCTTCAACATGACCCATATCATCATTCATTACACAAATTAATGAATCACAACTTCAACTAATTTAAACTCAACCATGCCTAAACAAACCTAACTCAATCCATGCCTAACTCAACCATGCCTATTAACAACCTAACTCACCTAACTCTTGAACCATGCCTAACCAACCTGACTCAATCCATGCCTAAACCAACCTGACTCGATCCATGCCTAAACCCACCTGACTCGATCCATGCCTAAACCAACCTGACTTGATCCATGCCTAAGACCTGAATTGATCCATGCCTAAACCAACCTGACTCCATCATGCCTAACTCACCTAGTTTCCATCCATATCACAACAAAAAATTAAAATTCTCATAAAACACCAACAAATCAAGAATCTCATCCATCTCATCATATAAATAAATATGTGTGTCTCAATACAATATACATGGATATCCCATCATGTCTATCTCAAACAAATCATCGGAACGCAGGCTGATACTCAATACAAAATGTCATCGGCATGCAGGCCGGTCTCATATACAATAAAATAATAAAATAATACAAAATATCTTCGGCACGCAGGCCAGTATATGCTCAAAATATACAAAAAAATCTGTACATCCTCACTCTCTTTGGCACACAGCTGGTATGTGATAAAAAATATAACAATCTCTCGGCACACAATGGTATATATCAAAACTCAAAACTATGTCAAAAATATAGGAGCCATATATCAGGCACCCTCTCGCCGGACATCCTCCATATCGGTATCTCTATCCCCTCAGCCTCCTCGGCCCCTGTCTGATGACCTACTAACATCTCCCCACCCATCATAGGTGGTGGCTGGGTCCCTACTTACGCATCACCTGGAGCTGGTCTTCATGAGCTGGTGGCCTCTCCCTGATCCTGTCTCGGAGCTCGATGGCCCCCTGTGCTCTCTACACTGTGAGTCTGGGATCTAGTCCTCTCACTCGAGGCCTGTTGTGCCCTGTACTCTCCATAGGATAGGAAATCTATCCCGACCACCATCAACTGATCCTGGTAGTATCTGGCCTCACCTAGGGCATCTCGTAACCTAGATATGGGCATGGTCTGTGGTGGCCCCATAGGCCTCGGCCCCTGTACCTATCCTGTGGGACCCTATCCTACCCCTGCCTGTGAACTGGGACCCTGTCCCGGTGCCTGTGGTGGTGCCATCGGCCCCTACCCCTGTGCCTGTATCTGGGCCTGTAAAGCCCCAATCTGTGCCTGTGTTGTGGCCAACTGGCCCTGCAACCCTGTCACCTATGCCTGTAGGGCAGCCACCTGACCATCATCTCCATCTCCATCTCCATCCCCACCCTAGGCCATCTGGGCCTGAAGACTGGCCACCTATACATGTAACTCGGCCACCTCCGCCTCTGAGCTGGCAAGCTGTGTCTGCACCATACCCAACTGGGTAATCAGAGTCGCCACCTACCCCTGTAGGGCATCCCTCTACACCGTGATGGTGGCTAGATCTGGCTGCCCCAGCCTGGGTGGTACTGCTCATAAATGAGCACCCACCACTATCTATATCTATCTGTGACCCCGACATCATCAATCCACCAGTCTACTGCCTGCTCCTCCTATCCTGTGGGCACTGTCAGCTGTGGTAGAGGTAAGGGCCTCTCCACGTTGTCTCTCCTGTACTGTGGGAAGGGTGGAGGTATGTCCTGTAGCAGCCCAAACTACCACCTAACTCTGTCAACCGGGATCATCTCGTGCTCCCCAGCATGGTGACCCTATATCCATCTCAGTAGCTGGAGGCCAGCTAGCTCATCACGCATATGCCTATATGATGGGAAGCCCACATATGGCCTCCAAATGATGTCCACCTTGGACAACCCCTCCAATAGTCACTAAAGTAGGCTACATCATGTGTAGCCCTGTCTGATCTCCACTCTCCAATAGCAGGCACCCATCGCCTATACCCCACTCATAAAAAGCTTGGTAGAAAGGCATCGGCCTAGGGCATACCCACTGGACGCACACAGACAATGTGCTCATATGCCCAACAGTGAAGTAAAAAGGTACAACACAGGCTGAACCTGCATAACCGTCCATATGCCCATAACTCCCTGTATAACTGCACCAGGAATGTTAGCACCCAGGAAAAGTGGGTCTGATCTATCACCATGTCATGGAGTACCCCCATCAATGATCAGGGAAACCACCCACCCTCTACATCTGGCAGTGCAAAGCAACACACTACCTCCATCAATAGAACTACTAGCCTCGTCTCCTCTAGACGGGCTAGGTACATCTCTCCATAGCTCAAGCTGGTGCTATGGAATGTCAGCTTGGCCATCCCCTCTCCAAACACCATCAGCATCAACTCCTCTGAGGCCTCAGAGGAGATCGAATAGACCTGTGTACCCAATATGGGTAGCCATAGAATCCTGAACATGTCCTCCAGGGTGACTGTAATCTCACCCATCGGTAGGTGGAACGTGTTGGTCACGGAATCCCATCTATCGATGAGAGTGACCATCAGACTTGGCTACCGGACTACATGCCGGTAGCGTCAGACCCCACTCAGGCCCACCTCCTCCACATGCCGCAACTCCTCAAGGGTCGTTGCGCTGTGAACTATCATGAGAAGGGGTGGAACCCTGTCCCGCATGCGTAGCTGATCTCTCCCCTACATCCAATACAAACAACAAATTAATCTACATTTATCATACCCATACTCACCCACTATCATTTTTCCACACCCTATTTTACCCCTACCCATCTCAACCACCCAACCTGTGGCACTTTTGGCCCCTTTCTCTCCAAAACCTGACCAGTTCCAGTTCTCTCTAACTAACCGCGGTCACCCCTAAACCGGCATCAGTCACCTGTTTCATGACCGATACCAGTTTAACCCTACCGACGTTGGCTAAACCCGACCGATGCCGGTCACTGTCGCGGCAAAAACCCACGACCCCCAAACCCTCCCTTCTCAAAAACTTACCACCCTTGACACTTCTACCCACCCAAAATCACCTACAACTCCCCCTACACCTCATCCCCTCCCCTCTTCTCCCACTTATCTCTCTCCCTGCTCCTATTCTACCCAATTTACCCTCCCATCTTCCAAATTTTATTTTCCCCCACCCAAAACAAAAAACAAAAACCCAATTTTCCAAATCACCTAATCTATCTAACAAAACACAACAAGAGTTGGACACTTACCTCATCATGCTACCATCATCATGGTGGCACATCTGGCCACTGCACCGGTGGCCCGCCTGATCCCTCTCTGGCCTCTGCCATCACCAAATCGCTACCCACGACTCCAACCAATCAAATCACACACACTGATCCCATGGACCCGCCTCTCAACAACCAATCACCCACCATTCGGCTCACCAACTCAACTCTCCATTCTGTCCAGACACTTTTCCCTTTTCTCTCTCTCTCTCTCTTGTGTCATTTTCTCAATTTGCTAGATGACAAATGAATAACAAAAAACACAGATTTTTTTGTTTTTATAATAAACCCGACCTAACTGATGCCAGTTTTACCTTCACCGGCATCGGTCATGTGCCCTACCTTACCGTGGTCGGTTACCCTCTACCGGCATTGGCTACCCTTGACTGACATCGGTCACCCTCTCTTACACATTGCCCTAAATTTTTCCCTATTACCCTACCCATCACTCTTTTTTCCACACCCAACCTTTACCCTGACCATTTACCCTCACCCTCTTTACCCTCTCACCCTCCTAACCTCATATTTACTGCCTACCCTTGTCCTCCTTTGGGGACTCATTATTTTACCCATACCTCGGCCCTACCCATGCCGTGACCTAGATTCTTGGACCTGGAACCATCGCTAGTGACCTTTGAACCTCATGTGTTCGCTATACCTTGTGGCACTGTTACCTGTGTTGATTGACCTAATGACCTTACCTTGCCTCTTACCATGACCGTTTATCCTGACCCTACCTTTGGTGTACCGGAACACACCTAAACGTTCCTGCACCTGACCTACGTCGTGTTTCCTGACCATATCCTATACCTTGGATACCGGAATCACTTCAACCTTGTTTGGATAAACCTATCGACCTTAGACAATGTAGAGTTTTCCTGCTCTTCAACCTGGTACTGTGCTACAGTTTATATGTGTGCATGCATTTGACTGTTACTACCTTTGACCCTGACCCATTACCTAGATTACCCGAGTAGACCTTGTTCCTTTTTCCCCTGTTACCCACCTTCCTTTTCATCACATTTACCTTTTATCAAACCACTCACCAATTCTTCCCTTTGCCTCATCAATTCCTGGTTTGAGGGGGATCACCTTCACCCACACATGGGGCAACCACATCTTATTTTTGTTAGCATTCGCTTACCAATACAAGCTACGCAACAAAAAGGGGCAAAATGTAGACACCAAAATTAGGTCACACTCCCCTTTGGTCCAGCGACAAATAAACACCTTCATCACATTCACCTAGCCATGGCCCCCTTCACCTCACTATAATATTAATTTAATTAATTTAATTAAATTAATTCATTATCCTCACCATATTTATTATTTAAATATCCTAATTTAGATAATGCCCACATATACACCTCACCTAGACACCTCATCTAGCCACCTCACCCTAAGACCTATTCTTAGTAAGTTGCCATAACTAACTAAGACCTACCCAAACCCTAAAAATCAATGCCTACATTCCCTCTAACCACATTCCCGCATGCTAGAAGGAAGCTTCCATCCTAATCCATGAGAAAATGACATGAGATCCCAGAAAATCAAGGGGATCTACCTAGTTTAGTAAACCTAGGAAATCCCACCCTAACCGACGCCGGTTACCCTTAACCGCCACCGGTTAAGCTGGAACCGCCGTCGGTCACCTTTTAACCCCCAAAACAACCTTATTTTTGAGGTTGGTAGATTCTTGAGAGATATCACATCTTTTGAGAACAAGTTTCAGAGAGAACACACATGCAAAGAAGGAGATCAAGTATTTTCTCTTGCGCAGACAACCAACATTCACCCAGTAACCATCCAGCACTCACCCCAACATAGATTTGATCCAATCAGGCAAGAAGGAGAGCACATGCATCCCATGCAAGAGCTCCCCAATGTTTGGTGATCCTCTGCAACATTCAACCTCTTATCAACACCTTCATTCCTCACTCACAGACGTCCAGAACCTGATTCCAAGTAAGTAGAACATTTTACTCCTCTGGTTCACTTATTTCATCATTGTATTTTCATCCTTTGTTCTCCTAGCCACCCACTGACCTCCATTAATACTCACCCCTCCATATCCCTATTAAAACCTCACCAAATCCCATCCAAACAACTTAATACCTCATTCCGACCAGCCTAGTCCTTTGTGCAATCATAAGGGAGATCTAAAGCTCATTCTGTGACATTCCCAAAACCCCATAGTAACTGGCACCAGTTCTCCCAAACCGGCATCGGTCACCCTTAACCAGCATCGGTCTCTGTATTTACAAATACAGCCCAAACAAGTAACCTACCTACCTATTCCCACATCACCCTTACTCACTTGTGACCTACCTAAGACCTCTGTCAAACCTGTAGAGACCCAGAACCAGTTACTTGACCTTCAGATCTTATTTTAACCTAGCCTGTTAGATTAGATCTTTCTTATTGTGTTTTAAATGAGATACCTAAATCATTTTAACTACAATAGGATTTACTTTATTACTAGCATTAAATTGTTTTAAACAGTGGATTGACAACCGTCTAGGAAGTATCACACTTCCCGGATCTAGCACACGCTAGGTAGTCCACTGCATATACTATTTAACTCTTTCTGGTGGTCTTGATTTCCATTTCAAGTAGTTCCTCCTAGCCAAAAGGAAGTTCTCACGATCAAATTTGGATTAAGGAGTCAACACGTGCACAACAACCTATCAACCAACATTTCAACAGGTATTCCTCCTACGCCTGTTACCCTATCTATTTCATCATTTTCAAAGAAATGTCTAAGAACATCTTGATAGATTAGAGATCTGGATACCACTGTTGATTACATGGATTGGTACACCACTATTTTACCTTGGCATTTGACTATTCTAGATGAGGCATGGGAAGTAAGCACCTGCCCACTGCCAGAGTTTCCATACAATGGTGATGAGAGGGAGGACTCAATAGCTTGTGACACAAATGATCCATTTGATGGTCTGCCACATGATGGGTAGGGTGCAAGAAAAGTGTAGGGATTGAGCAAGTAAGGTCCAGTACAGGCACCTGCAAAAATTCCCAGGCTTAGATTACGAGAGTAGGGACAAGCCTCTAGACCGATACAGGGGCATGCATAGGGACAAGCCCCTGTGGTACATCCAGTGGCACAGATGGCCACCTTACAACATCATCTACAATAGGCCATAGCAGAGAGAGACCAAGCCCGATCTCAAACTTTGGTAGTGATAGTAGAGCGGGATCAGGGTCGGGCCTAGGCTAGCTAGGGAGGTGATGGTGCCATCCATTTTTAGAAGATATGGTAAATGGTAGTACCGATGGCTTAGGTTATGAGCCTATATCAACAGACGCATGCTCAGCTATAGCCTGTGATACTAGAGAGAGATATGTTGAGTGCTGAACGAGTTACAAGTCAAGCTGAGCTTTCCTGAGTATCAACAGAGATAGTGTCCTTCTGACGCATAGGTGGTACAGTGGTGAAAACGTGGAATCACAAAGATCTAGATACAACAGAGGGAAAAGCATCTTATTACAGATCTTTATATTATGAGGTAGTTATGGCTAAGCGGCATGAACCTTCTTATAGCTAGCACTCGAGTAGAGTGACGAGGTCAGAGAGGCCTCAGGCCTCAATGGAGTAGCCATGGGGGTCGTCTGTAGGATTGAGTGGTGCTCATGCTATGCCTCCACCATGGGATAGACCAGCCAGCCCATGTGAGGGCTCGAGTCACCCGTGATCCATATTGTATTGACACATGTGCCTATTTGATGAAGGCTATGAGCAACTTGTGCTCAATGTACAACATTCTTTATGTATAGCAGTTTTGACATATGCCTCTAATGAAGGCAATTGTATTCTTTGATCGATGTATATCATCCTTTTTGTATGCCTCAGATGAAGGAATTTTTGATGTATAGTAGCGATGTATATCTATTTTTGGTACATATATAACACACATATGTATATGTAAATATGGACATTTTTGACATGACACATGTGTTATGAGATGATGGATATTGTTTGTTATTTTTGACTGAGTACATGGATATATGGATGTGTTATGATGTTAGTTGATTTGATTTCACATGTATATGTATCCTGATTTTTGATGTATCGCATGTGCTTTGATGTTTAGATGATAGATATGTAGATTATATCAAATGTATTTTCTCATGTGATGTGCTAGATTTAGTGGATGGGATAACAAGATGATATGGGTGTGGGGGGATATATTTTGATATTTGTGATCCCTCTTGTCCCCATTTGATGATATGATATGTGATGGTTAGCTTAGAATTCATGTATGATGTATACTTAGCTTTTTCTTGATATATGATGTATAGATGATGCTAGATATGATGATATTGATGGAAATATGATGATGTGATAAAAAAATGATGCACATGCAATAGGAAAACACAATTAAATGCTAACAAAGAACATAATGAACCAACACAACAATGTCCTATGATTCCTTAGCATGTAAAAACACACTTCAATATGCACAAGCAACAAACAATACAAATTTACAAACATGAAGCAACTATACAAGCAATCAAGCAAAGTGAGAAAAAAAATAACACAAGTAAACTAAAGTGAATGTTTTTGTAAGATTGTTTTGTGAAACAATTTTCTATTGTTTTGATTTTTGTGAAACAATTTTCTATTGTTTAGAGTTTTGTGAAAACAATTTCTATTGTTTTGATTTTCGTGAAACAATTTTCTATTGTTTTGATTTTCTAACATTTTTGAATGTTTATGTGTTTTTCTAACGATTTTCTGGAGCTATGCATAGGTAACCAAGAAAGCATGGATGCCCCCAGTGTTAGACAGGGAATATACAAAGGAAAATGCCACGTGCTTATAAACAAGAAGGTGAAGTCGCAAAAGTTCCCCCAACGTGAGATGGGGAATAGACAAAGACCATGCCTTCACAGATGAATAATAGGAGAAAAACCCGGATCAAGTCTTGACAAGAGTAGGCCCACAGTGAATCTCAGAGGAAAATGTGGAACTAGCCCTAGGCTAAGTATAAGTACCCTCCAGATGTAAGATGCTTGTGAACAACAAATTCTCCCAAGGCACCGGAAACTAGTTTTCACCAAAGGACCTATCCAAAGTGCCACAATTACGTGGTTTTCACTTATGGATGAACTTTTTTCTTTTTTTCTTTTTCTCTTTTTTTTTTGTATTTTGATTATTTTTACCCTTTTTTATTTTCACGCCATGTTTAAGCATAGAACCGCTTAAGGTGCATGGCATTCATGGGCTCGCGGAGCTCATCACCATTGGGGTGGGAAATTTTGTATGCTCCTGTGTGATACTTGGCCATGATAACATAAGGTCCTAACCAATACGGTTCGAACTTTCCTTTCTTCTCTCATTCTGCCCTTGTGTTGAACTAATTTTCCTTCATGACCAAATCACCAACCTCAAACTGACGAGGTATGATTCTTTCGTTGTAGTTGCCAGAAACTATGTTCTAATACACTTTAAGGTGATTTAAGGTGTGGATACACTTCTCATCTAGAAGTTCTAACTCTACCAGTCTAGCCACTCGGTAATCTTCATCCTTGTCCAGATAATCCCTAAGAGAGATTCTTAGGGAAGGAAGCTCAATTTCTAATGGGATGATAGATCCCATTCCAAATACTATGGAATATGGTGTCGCACCCGTAGGAATGTGAATAGAGGTCTTGTAATCCCAAAGATATGGGTGGATTTGTAAATGGAAATTATGACATGTCTTACTTACCATCTTCTCCATGATTCGAACCAAACTCTTATTAGTGACCTCGGCCTGTCCATTTCCTTGGGGATAATATGGTGTAGACCATTTTAACCTTATTTGAAACTGATGACATAGATCGTTTATGGTTTTATTGTTGAATGATTTTCCATTATCAGTAATAATGGATGCAGGAATGCCATATCAAAAAATAAAATGATTCATGATGAACTTGGAAATCTAAGCACCCGTTACATAGGTCAAAGGGACAACTTCCACCCACTTGGTAAAGTATTCAGTAGTTGTAATGATGTGGGTGTGGCCATCAAATGAAGTAGGGGTAAGCTTCCCTATTAAATCAAGTCCCCATTTAGAAAATGGCCATGAGGTGGTGATGGGTTGCAATGGCTGTGATGGAGCATGGATGAATTTTCCATACTTATGACAAAGTACACACTTCCTTACATAGTTACAACAATCGGTTTCCATGGTAGGCCAATAGTATCCCACTCTTAACAATTTTTTGGCTAGGACTATTTTGTTAGTATGGGCCCCACACACCCCTTCATGCACCTCTTTAATCTCTTGGACTGACTCCATCAAATTGAGACAGTGTAATAGATTCCCATCGTAGCCACGATGATAGAGTGTACCTCCTAAAAGGGTATAGCGGGCTATCTGCTGAATTAGGAATTTTTTCTCATAATGGGATATTTCATGAGGGAATGTGTTGTCTTTGAGGTAAGTGAAGATGGGATCATACCATGGGGAATCAGGACCAACTACATCACAAGATAGACATGATTCTGGCATGTCATATGCATGCTGGCATAGATTTTCCACAAATAATGGCATGTCATTACTTTCCAGCGGAATGCGGAGCATAGAACCCACGGTTGCCATAACATCTGTAGATATATTTTATGCTCTTGGAATTTGTTCAAATGTGATGCACACAAAATAATCTATTAGAGTTTCTACCAGCTTCTTGTAAGAGATGAGTTTCTCATCCTTAACTTTGTACTCATCATTAAATTTCTTGATGATTAACTGGGAGTCACCAACAATCTTAACATGATGAATGTCCCATTTGATGGTGAGCTTCATCCCAGTGATGAGTCCCTCATACTCTGTGATATTGTTCATGTAAAGAAAACCAAGGTGAAAATATTGAGGTATGGGGTCGCCAGAAGGAGTAATGAGGACCACACCTTCCCCTGAACCATGAAAAGTAAAAGACCCATCAAAGCGTACGTACCACATGACAGATTCTTCAATGTATAGTAATGAGGCATTTGGTAGATCCAGAATCATAGGTTCAGTTCCTTGTAAAGGTGCTTCTACTAATTGATCAGCAAGTACTTGTCCCTTGATCGAATTTTGGTGCACAAATTTGATGTCAAATTTACTCAGTAGAATGATTCAATTATCCATTCTACCAGTGAGGGTGGGTTTAGACAATAAGTATTTGAGTGGGTCAACTTTTTATATAATCTTGGTTTTGGTATTCAATAGATAATGATGAAGTTTTTGAAAGGTCAAAACTACAACTAAACAAGATTTTTCGATTTGGGGATAGTTGAGCTCATAAGAGATGAGAGTGTGACTGAGGTAGTATACCAATTTTTCTTTATGACCAAGGTCATATTGGGCAAGTAGTGCACCACTAGAAAATTGAGTAGTGGAGATATAAAGAAGGAGCAGCTCACCAGGAGTTGGAGGCATGAGGATAGGCAGATTGGCCAAGTATTGCTTAAGCAAGGCGAAGGCCTGTTATTTCTCTGGTCCCTAAATAAAGGAAACCTCATTTTTATGTAGGTGGGTAAACGAATGACAATTATCGACAAGCATATAGGTGTCTACAACATGATAACTGTGAAGCAATTCAGTTCCACAATCCTAACATTATAGGCCCTAATGGAATGTAACATATTTTTAAGTAGGTGGGTGAAAGGACAAAACTTATCCACAAAATGAGAAATGAAGCGGTGGATTGCCTAAATTTTTCCCTGAAAGTTGTGTAGCTGTTTAAGGTTCTTAGGTGGAGGCATCTTAGTAATAACAACAACCTTAGTAGGATCTACCTCAATCCCTCTTCTCAAGACAATTAACCCCAATAATTTTTCTGATTGCATGCCAAACACACACTTCTTAGGATTTAGTCTAACTTTGTAGTCTTGGAGGCATTAAAAGATAAACCTTAGCACTTTTGTATGTTCTTATTTGGTCTTGGATTTTCCAAGGATATCGTCAACATAGTCTAACATGATGTAGTCATCATGTCATGGAAGATTACTATCATTGATCTTTGATACATTGTCCCAACATTATTAAGACTAAAAGGAATCAATTGATAGAAGAAGGTCCCTAAAGGGGTGGTAAAAGTAGTTTTATAGTGATCCTCCTATGTAATCTTAATCTAGTTATAACTAGAAAATTTGTCCATGAGGAACAAAATTTCGTAACCCACAGTTGAATCGATAATCATGTCGATGTTGGGTAAAGGAAAATCATATTTAGGGCATGCCTTATTGATGTATCTAAAATCAATGCATACTTTGATACCAATTGGTTTCTTTTGTACTGGTACTACGTTGGATATCCATTCTAAATAATCAATAGGTATGATAAAACCTACCGCCAATAACCTCTCTATTTCTTATTTTACCAGAAGTGTAACACATGGGTGCATCTTCCTCAACTTTTGTTTAATAGGTTTGACATCTGGATGCATAACAAGGTTATGCACGAATAAGGTTGGGTCTAATCCTGACACATCTATGTAAGACCACACAAATATGTTTGGAAATTCTCATAGTAGCATGATAAACATTTTCTTCTCCTATGCTGAGAGTGAAGCTCTTAGCTTTATCATTCTTAGGTTATCTTTTGACCCAATATTGATGTTTATGGTCTCTTCTACCAACATTTTGGATGCATCCTCCATGCGATTGGGATCATGAGGGAGATTAAGGTCTTCTTCAAGAGGTGTCTCAACGATATTTTCACCCTAGGCATGGTCACTTTTTATGTCTTTTAATTTTTCCATTTTTTTTCCACAAGCGCCTCAAAGAAGTTCTCACTATGCGTTTTAGACTTTTGTTGTCCGAGGATTTTTAGAAGTAATTTTTCCCTTGCTTTCATTTATGTTTTTCTGACCACATATTTGAGCCTCCTCTCCAAAATATGCACACATGTCTAAATTGATGTAAAAATCCTTTTTGTGATCACCGATCAAAATAGTATCACGAATACCCATGAACTCTGTGATTGCCTCATCATTTTCGAAGAGATCAATTGGTGCACAAGTTTTTTGGTCAAAATCAATGAGAGTGGGATGTACAAGGTTTATTTGGGAATCAAATTGGGAATTGGAGTGGGAAAGAGTAAAAATAACAAAATCCAAGAAAATGTTCGTGGTGGCAAGATCCTCGTATAGGCTACAACATGAATCTACGTCGCTATCCAAATGAGACGAGATATCCTCACGTTATGAAGAGGTAAAATTGATTTTTGAGGGTGGATCACCATGAGGCCTAATGCCAAGATTGTGTTTATTTGGTTTGTAACGAGGAATTGGGACAATCTCTAATCTTCTTGTTCATTTGCACCACATCGTTGTCCATGAAATCCCATGAAACTCATCATCTTGTGAGCTTTGATATATTTTGGAGCTTGGTGACATGAAGCTTTTTTACCTTTAGGGATCCAAGTTGTACATGAATCAAACATTTGAAACTTGGCATACCACACATTTTTGGTGATAGTGAAAGGTTGGAGACCAAAAGGGCTTATTGGAGGCTATACTCTTTAATTGGGCCATTATACAGGACTTTCATCTACCATGCAGTGAAGGGAGAAACAAATGTAGAAGGCCCTTATCATTAGTACACAACGTGTTTGGATAAATGAAATATTTAAAAACTTAAATCTGTAATGGTACAATAATTTTAGCGGAAGGAAATTCGTACACCACACGAGAAAAACTATGCAAGGATCTGCAATGCGCAAAATTTGGATCTCCTAGGGTGGTGATCATTTGTCCTCCATGATACAAGTTAATGCACTGATGGAAAGTGGATGGTATAGTCTGTATGGCATGGATCCATGGACATCTTAGGAGCATGTTATAGGGAAGATTCAAGTAAAAGATATGGAACTTCATGTCATTAAATGTCGGCCCTATTTCCATAGGAAATACTATTGTCCCAGCTAATTCTTGTTCTGCGTTATCATAGGTTGTAATTGTGAAGACATGAGAATTTAAGTATGTTTCCATTCATCCCAACTACTTGAATAGCTTCAAGCTGCATATATTTAAACTTGATCTATTGTCCACAAGCACTCTGTTGATCTTTCTACAAGTGACAAATACCTCTATGTATAAGGGAAATTTATGCATGTGATTGTCAAGTGGAATTTCACTTTGGTCAAAGGAAATGCATTCATTATGAGAAAGGTTCATGAACACCACCTGGAGGTGTGAAGGATTAATATCTGTTGACACTCTTGACCCCTGAAGTGTCTTGTAAAGAATGTAGTTATGAACGTTCAATATCTTGATAAGATCCAAGATCGAAATATTAGCTATGGTATTCTCAAGTTGATCTAACATATCATAAAGACCTTCTTGAGGGGTAGGTAAAGGAGGTTTTGGAATCACTAGATGAGAACATCACGTTTCCTTGATGCAATCATTGCCGATGATTCTAATGGTGTTTACATGCTCATCGGATGAATGAACACAACCTATGAGTGAATTGAATGGATTATCAACCTGAGTATACATGTAGTTTATAGCTCTATAGTCATCAAAAGATTGACCTTGATCTAGATTTTTTGTTCCTTGTCTATTATGTTTAGGGAAGGGTTGTTTGAATATTCCCATTTTGTCATTAGGTCCTTATCTTGATTCAGGTGACTCCACTTCAATCTTCCCATCATCAATGAGGTCTCGGATGAAGTGTCTCAGTTTTAAAAATTTATCTGTTTTATGTCCCTTGACATGATGGAAATCACAGTAGTCATGATCTCTATACCATCCTAGTTTGGGTACTTCATCTACAAAAGGCACTATGGTAGGATACTGAACCATGTTCATTACATCTAATTGTCTTAGAATTCTGGACAATGAGTCTGTAAGGGGAGTGAACACTCATTGTTTGATTAGATTCTGGCTAGGTCCTTCGGTGATTTTGAGAAGAGGACTGATTTGAATTGTCTGGACTCATTTAAAGTCAGTGATACCATATCCTACGATGTTTTTGTTTTTGTTAAAGAATTTAGGCTTGTCCATAGATTTTGATTCGTGTCTATCTTTTGAAAAAGGTTTTAGTGTTATCATTTCTATTAAATCCTCCTCAATTTGGATTCCTTTTTAAATAACTTCTTTGAAGTTAGTGACACAATGCATCTGTAAGTTAAAATAAATGTATGGATTTAAGTTTGGTATGAAAATAATGAAAAACTATTTTTCTGGGATGGAACAAGGGAAGCAGCTAGCTAATCCTCGCCATCGTTGTAAGAAACCAACAAAGGTCTCATTTGGTCGTTGTTTGACACTACAAAAATCCATCATAGTTATGTCATTTTCCATATTAAATGAGAAATGGTGTCTGAATTTCTTTGCTAATGTAGGCCATGTTGCGATCATACCCTTTGTTATATGAAGGAACCATCTAATGATTTTCCTCCTAAACTGCTAGGGTGTAAGGAAATTTTCATTAAAGGATACTTCTTGGCAAGCCATGTAAAAGTCCTAGACGTGATCAAGAGGATCACCTTTTCCTTTGTACTTATCAAATTTTGGACACAAGAAGTTTTTTGGGAATGGTATACATACTTTTCATTGATTGTAACTCTTGTGCAAATATTTTATCCTTTATAGGGGAAGATGGTATGTGCACTCGAATACTCTTTGATTCTTCACCTTCTTGATGTTTGGTACAAAGTTCACTAGTTTTCTCTTAGGTTTTTCTTGACGTGTTCCCTTCTATGTCCCTATTTACATAGGAATTTAAGTTTGCTAATTGTTGACTAAGGTCTTATACTTGACGTTGTATAGTGACTTCTTCATTCTCAGGGTCCTCTTGGTTGTCATTAAGAGGAGGAGGTAACTCTTTATGTTCATGTTCTATCTTAAATTTTTGAGGGACTCTTAGGGGTGGCAATTGAGAACCACTAGTTTGTTTTGGTACTTCACCCTTATTGTTATCATTTTGGACACTCGAATCAGAAGTGTGTCCTCCCTCAAAGATGTCATCCATGTTAATGAGGGGATGTATTTGTGGGTCTTCCTCTTTCTCGTTGACATTGTAAATAGGTGTTACTCATTCGTGCAAATTTTTTTCACCTAACTCTAAGACTTGAGCAAGCACTCTGTCTCTATTAAGATATAGGAGGTCATCAAAGCGAGTGATATCAAAGTTGTTGTTATTTCAAGGTGAATCATTCACATCTCCGTTATGATCAATTAATTCATCCATGAATTTTTCCATGGAGAAGAGGGGACCTAAATTGTGACCTATAAAAGGATTTGTCTCCTATTTCTTGGATGCCATTCTTGTGATATGAGACATTAAAAGGTATTTTTTACTAAGGTTTTGTCTAATATGATCAAGGATTCAATCAAACCTAAGTAAGTCTTGTGTCAAATTTTCAATTTTTCAAAGTATTTCCACAATGGTTTAATGAATAAAAGAATCAATGGATTGTCCTATAAAATAAGTTTTCAAGATAGGTAATCATAAGGAACAATCACACAATTTTTGGTAAACCAATCAATCAACAAAGAACTAATCCCTATGTGTTTCAATGATAGTTTGACATAAAATGATCAACACAATGTCAACACTTATGTCAAGTTTAAGATAAAAAGGTGTAAGTATTAACAAGGGGTTGATGTGATTTCCACTCAAAGTATACTATAGCGATTTTATATCCAATCAAGACCTAAATCCCAAAAAGTGGAAGTTACGAATGTGAGCAACGTAATAATACCACTAAGATAAGTTAACCAATATTTGTGAGAAATAAATGTATTAGTATCAAAATAATATTGACACGACGTGAAAAAAGTAATGACAACACATTTCAAGGTTGAGGTAATGTTTGAAAACAAACATGGCCAAAGTATACAAATGAATTATTAAGATGCATGTAGCGTAATGTTACAATCTAGACACTTAGGTCAAGTTTACGAGAAACAAAACATTAGTTTTGAAATTATTTTGATACGATACAAGAAACGTAACACTTCAAAGGAAAATCAATGAAGAATCAATCCTAATTACGATGAAAAACTTGACTTGGGTATCAAGATTAAATGGATATCAAAATATGAAGACGTGCCAACACACTTTCAACGTTTACCATCTAGTATCAAGTATGGAAGAATGTAAATGGGTGAAAAAGTGGTGGACATAATCGATTAATAACACACGTATTTTTCTCCTCTTTTGATCTAAAATATAAAAAAGAGAGCAAAGGAGTAGATCAAGTGGGGTTGTAAAATACTTGGCCTCACTTCAACAAAGGTTTGCCTCACCTTAGGGTGAGTGAAAAGATAAGACAAAGTAATTCTCCACAAATTTCATGATGAATTATGATTAGTTAAAAATTTTATGGACTCTCTCCTTGTTCGAAAAACAAGGTTTTGAATTTGAAAAATTTCTTACTTCGCGAAAGCTCCATGAAACACGATTGGTTTTGAGATGGTCAAGTTGGCTCCAAGATGAAATGGGTTCCTATTTGTTTCTCTCAACTAGGTGTAAAAATTTATCCCTGCAAGCACGGTTTTCCAAGAAAGTTACACTAAATAAACCTTATAGTATCTTGGATTTACTTTACCCCATTTAAATACAATGAGAAATAAATGCGTTTAGTTGTATTCTCACTAGGGTCGCGAAATAGATAATTTTGAAGTTAAATCTCACAAGTGTATACTAGACAAGCAGGTAAGCAGAGTGCTTCCCATTTGGTCCACAAGGTTCCCTCTTGTGTGGACTATTTTGGGGTTCCTAAGAGAATCCCTCTTTTTTTCATAAGGCTTATGCCAAAAGGATTTTCTCCTAGTTAAGCGGTCGAGCTGTAGTTGTTAACCAAACCTGTAATTACTTTGTTTTGAATGTGGTGTATTTTCTTATCTTTGAACTTAATGTGGTTTGGTTATACATGATTTGACAACCTGCATCAAACGGTATTAGTATTTTGTTTAGATATTGATTCTTTGACAAGCGTATTTAGGTCATGCATGTAAATTTTAGTAGTTTTCCAAATGATCAAAACATCATGAGAAGAGGATACAACATTATTTCTGATTCTTAAGATGGTCCTAAGACATAAGAGAAGAGCATATGCAACGAGAAATCCAACTAGTTAGCAAATAATAGAAAATATTAACTCAAATGCACAAATAATTCATTTTAGCAAAATTTAAGTTCGTTCCCTTGGTAAAATTTTTAATGAAATGTCTTTGAAATCATGAAAAAAGTGTAGAATCATTTCTAATTCCCAAGATCTCCTATAAGGTGTGAGGGAAGAGCATATGTGATCCTATTATCATAAACAAAAATGAAACAGTAATTAAATTTACCAAGAAAATTACCATACAACATGATCAAATATACCTTGTAAATTAATGGTTAGCCTCAAGAAAACCCTACAAGGTGTTAGAAAATCAAGGAAAAAAGACTTTGTGATTTTTAAACAAGGCTCAAAATTACATTGCAAAACCTGCGTGCTCCTTAGAGCATATGCATGCCTCAAACAAAAGTACATAGCTCTATAAAAAACATAGTGAACCCAACTTATGTGTGGATAGAGAAGCATATGCGTGTACTTTCAAGCGTATGCATAGGTTTGGCAATAAGTGCACATGTCTATCAAACATAGTAAAATAGAGGTATAAGAAACATATACACGCCCATAGAAGTACTTGTGCGCCCATAAAAACATATGCGTAGACTGGTAAAATACAACACAAGAGGGTGAAAACATAGTATGACAAGTGCATGGATAGTGAAGCATATGCGTGCCTTTTCAAGCGTATGCGCAAGCCTGACTAAATCTAACACAGATAACATAACAAATGCACAACCCCGAGGGCGTATGTAAACCCTTCACAACACCTATGATTGAGTTACAGTGCCTAAATTCCCATGTCAAACACCTACATGTGCACCTAGAGATGACATCAAAATACATAAATCTGGCCTAAACAATCTCATAAAGGTTAAAACTATGATCCCTTAGCCCAAATTTAGCAACAACCCATCTAAATTAAACCCCTAAGCAAGACTTAACACATGCAAAGTTAGTAAAATACCATAAGGAATTCAAAATATTTCACATGTGAACAATCAAGGGTTAACAAAAATTAGATAAGATCAAAAAATTTCATGATCAACTTTTATGGACCATGGAATAAGGTCCCACAGGGCATGCCAAATGTACTCATATATAATTAACTATGATAGATCAATTGAAACTAGCACCTAATAGTTCCAAAGAAAAGATAACTAAACACAATCCATCAAGATAAGAGATTATGGAGACTAAACTTATTCAAATGCATGCAACTTTGAACAAAGTCAAACCAACATACTAATATGATCTCTACTCTTTAGATTGCTCAACTATAAAATGAACCTAGGTAGATCCATGACAATCAAATTTGATTGTTTGATCTCAAGGTTTGAGGATGGAATCTCATCAAGAATGGCTACAAGGCCATTTTTATTTTTTCTATATTACTCAAACTTTGAGTGGTTATATGAAAGATGAAGATGCTATCTCAATACTAATGGAGAAATCTCAAGATCAAAATGCCTATAGTTTATGCTATATGCATGTAAGGTGTAAGAAGAAAGGCGGGAGGAGGGTTCTTTATACAACCATTTGGTTTGAGAGAGATTTGTATCGTATTGTATTTGGGATAGTAGCAAAGAAGAGTTAGAAATGGATAATCACACTTTAGAATAATTAAGTTTACTTTAGGAGAGTTTAATTTATCATTAGTGACTCATGGGAGCTGAGTGAGGTGTCTTAATTAATCAAGGGTGATTAATTAATAGGTAGGTGCAAGCTTATAGTATCTTTTGGAAGAACATTAGTATTATTTGTGGGGTTTTAAGAGAGGAAATGGTTCAATAAGAGATGATTTATTGATTTAGACTAGCGGTTGTCATTAATTAGGAATAATTAATTGACCTAGGTATAAGTGGACGTTAATTAATGAAAGGTCGTTAATCGGCATCCTGAGCAATAAGAAGGTTAATTAATTGGTGAAATGTAATTAATTAATGATGATATAAGGGAAATGGTGCGTTATTAACGAAATGTCGTAAATTTGTGGGAAAGGGGAAAATTAGTGTAATTTAAGTATTAAAATTGCTTGATCCAATTATGGGTGTCTACATATTTATATTAAGTATGATTAAGGTGTATAAAGGATTAAAAAGGATTAAAAAAAAAAGGAATATTAATTCACTTGATTAGAGTGGATGACATGTATAAGTGTTTTGTTTAAATTTATGGCATATTTAAATTGGGACATTAAAGACTTAACCAAAGTTTAGGCAAGTGTTATGCGAACTATATTTGGTTAATGTGGAGATAAGTTAAAAAGAGTATATGGCATGTGAAAGTGGTATGGAAGGGTTTTGGGTTGAATGGAAATTAAAATATGCATGAATCCTTGGGAATGTTTAGCTTCCCTAACAATCCAACCCTAAGTTGGTCACATTACTTCTTTCTTTCTTAATTGATTATTATTATTTTTTATTATTGGTAAATGGTTTTGAAGGGGACCATACCCCAAAGTAAAAAAGAGGGCTCAAAAGCCAGATGAAACATAAAAACAACAGTGGATTTTTGACAAGTGGGACCACACCCCAGAGAACAAGGATTATAACCCAGATAAAGTAGTTAAAAATAGAGGCAGAAGACAACCTGCTAGCATGAATTCAAAAGACAACAAAACTGCAACATTATAACAACTGCGCATATGCAAAAAACTAGAAAAATAAACCATAAGCAGAAAAATGAAAAAAATTCATTTGAGAACTTTGTTGAAGACCTTTTTTACCTCCTCCATAGCTTTAAACAAATTAAGGGAAGTTTGTTCAGAGGGGTCCTTGCTTATGGTAAATATTGTCATTTTCTTCTCTTTACCTCCTTTCCAAATTCCTGAAGGAATATCACTGAGATCAGAAACCTAATTGACCTGAATTTTGATGAGTTCAAGGAGGGCCTTGTGTATAGATAGGTGATAAATTTTATTTTTTATGATATTTTTCATTAAATCTTCCATATCCTTCTACTTCTTAGAGAGTTATTCAAATTTTTTCCTTGAGCATAAGATTACTATTAGGAACCTACTTTTCTTCATCCCATTGTTTGAGCAAGTGTGCCATGTCCTTTCCAAGGGTCTTGATTCTCTCAGCATGATTCTTTATTATTGTTACTCTGAGTTATTTAGGGTTTTTTTGGAGGAAGTGGAATCTTCTCTAATGTGCTTGATTCTCGGCCATGAATACAATTTTGAGAATGGATAAAGAGCAACTCGGTTGCAAAAATAAATTCTTTAGTAAGAGTATTTTTATTTTTTATCTCTAGAGGAGATTTCGGGAACAAGGAAGCAGAATTGAGCAATACGTGGGTATCATATGCATGAGCTTCTTCCTCATATTCTAAATCCTAATTGTTGTATCTTCTTAATAGATTTTTGGGTGTTTTATGAGTGTGTTTTTGTGATGGATTTTATAGTAAAATGTTACGTATTGACTTCAAACTATTTATTTGGATAGAATTTTGAATTAACATATATATTTGGAAGTATAAGTGTTGAAAAACTCATTGGGTCTATGTATTTCTTGTTTTATGAGATGGAAGAGTTTGTGAGTTGATTTTACCATACTTTTGGGCATACATTTCATTCAAGGTTTGTTTATTTTGGAAAAAAATAAATGAATGAAATAAAAGAGTAGTGTTTTGAGATTTTATATTTTGAATAGAATGAATTTGGGAAGTTATTGAGGATTCTAGACTATGCTTAACTTTAGGTGAATGTATTTATTTTTTAAAATAAAATTATGAGTCCTGTATTGGGTCTGCATGTTGAGGTATTAATGTAAAATGGGATGCATACATTATGATATCAGAACCATTATTTTGGGTTATTTCTTTAAGTATGTTAAATTACATAATGCTACGTATACATAACAAGAATGTAGACATACGTATAAATATTGTCCGTTCTGGATCGCAGATCCTTTGCCACATATTAAAAAATTTCTTTTCTTTTGGGTTTGAATACATATATGAGTTATTATAGTTTAAAATATACCCATAATGGGTATGCATGCTAAGGGATTTTTTGTAAATATATGTGTGCATATTGAGATACGAGAACTAACTATTTTATTTTCCTTCTTATTTGGGTATGCAAAAAAGGGAGAGTAGGAGGCTATCTAGTTATCTGTTTGTCTTTCAGATCTGATTCTATTTACAGGGTATTAAGAATGTTGTTTTTACTTTGATTTTGAGTATCTATAAGACATTAGTTAGATGTTTGTAAATTATCTCTCTAGGGGATATAGATACTTTTTAGGAGAATGAATACTCTTGATGTATGTTTTTGTAATTAGGTAAATATAGTTGTAGACACAAAATCATTTACTTTGGGTACCTATTTAGTCATGATCACATACTACTATTCATATGATTATTGAGTATGAAAATTAATTATCAACCCATGTCTTTGGCCACCTTTCATTGATTTATGCTTCTGCTTTCACTATTGCACTCTTACTTGCTAAGTCTATCATTTTACCTTTTGAAATTTGTCATTTTAGACACCAGTGCCTAGCTAGGACGTCAACGTCAGGTGCCCTCATCCCCTATGGGAACCCTTTTCCTATTTGTACTTTGGTCACACTTTTTTGAGACCTTTCTAGCTATTTGAGCATCTTATCTTTTTGGTAGTCGGGCTTTTCAGGGTTAATTATGAAATTCAAGCAAGGGAATCATATAAATATGGTGTATCAGATTTTTCAATTCTTCATTATTACACTGCTATTCTTGATGTTTCTTCTCACTTTTGTATTCTTGATTCAAGGTTGATCAACCTTATCTATATACTACACACCATACTTGGTTCAAAGATAACTAATTCCTTGTCTGCAACTTGTAGTCTCCATACACTTACACACATACAAATACTTCTAAGGCTTGAATAATGCAAATAAACTCAACATAAGAACCACTGACCATTAAACCTTCCTGAATTCTCTATCAACATTAAATTTTTTGTAGCTTACAAGGATTGACATGATGATTTCATCATGATCATGAATGGAATTACATATACTCTAGCACAAGAAGTCCATTGATAGTGATAACATAACGAATATCAAGAGTGGGATGTAAAAAATCCTATCTTAAAAACTTAATACCATCAAGAATGAGAGGTTGAAGATAGTGATAGGTTTGTAATATGGTTATAAAGCCCAATTTCCTTTTTGGGAGATAGAATCTACCTTTCCCAATCTAAATGCATTCTAATTTAATCTTGACATGCATCAAAATATACCAAAAACTAGATCATGTTCATCAAACCTGGTAACCACGACCTCAAATGACAGGGTCGACTAGAACCAGTTTGTGCCTATCAAATTAGGCTCTGTACATTTGGAGGATGTTAGGCAGCCACACAAGCATCAAAAATTTCAAATTTTTAAGAATTTCGACCGTGCCAATTGGGATATCTGTCATGCCCTAGTTCCGACCATAGAATGAAAAATTTAATCGCAGAGGATGGATTTCGAAGTTACAAAGCCCAAGAAAATTTCGATACACTTACCTTAGTCCCTTCTAGTTATTACAATTTTCACATTCATAAAAGAACATCCCAGAATGTGGCTGTAAATTCCAAGCTCACGACCTGCATAGGAATTCCAATGTATGCTTAAAGAAAAAATGGAAAAGACTTTCAAAATACACAATATGGAACTCCCAAATACTTCTTATTTACATTCAATTCCCTCTAATCCATTCAATTTCCATGAAGGAATCACATATATAGACCAAAATACTACTTTTGGTGCCTTATTCCATATATTCATGCTGAACTAAGCCTAAAAAGGCTCAATAACTTTTCTAAACCTAGTAAAATGATAAATATCACTCTAACTTACTTGACAACTTATGCCAAGACTTCTTCCTATGATGTCATGGCTTGATAGGCCTTATTTAGCCTATGTTCACTTTTTACTATGCCTAAACTACTCTTTACAACTCACCTACAAGCACCTATTCACTCATGACAACATGTCAAGGTTGCTATGCAACATAAATGAATGTAAACAGGTTTCTTATGACCTGAAAGGTCATTACACCTCTTGATAGTTTCCATGAAGGTGGTTTAGGCCTTTCAAAGTCTTCACACAATTCAAATTTTTGAATAATCCATTTTGGAGGGAAAATGGAGAACCCCCATCAAAGCTCCTGATTTTGACTTCTTGGTCTTCAAGACCACTTGAAATCATGTTAATGTCCTCTTTTCCACCTTCTAAGACTTCTTGCTTGGTCTTGCACTCATGCTCCTACATCAGGTTACCCCTCTGGAAACATTTCATGAGCTCCTGCTCATGAGTTCTTGCTATTTCTTGTTGTTCTTTATCTTCTTCTTCACTGTTGCTGATGTATTCACTTTTATTTCTTTCTCCTTGCCAAAAATTCATGATCTCAATGTTATTTTAGTCTTTATGATGTCTTCTTGAATGAATGAATCCAGTTGCTTCTTCATGTTGCTCAAGTGGTTATTTATCTTTCTTGACAACTTTGTTCCTGGCTTTCTTCCTATTGTACCTGCATAGTCAGTAAACATGTTAAGAAAAAACATTTCTCTATCTTCTTTTTGTCTCCATAACTCTGCAAGGTTCCATTCTTCAATGTTTTTGTGAGCTTCATTGTCATTGAGTTCATTCTTGTCTTCTACTTGATCTTCATCTTCATCTCCATTCTTACTCAGATCTGAATCCTTCTTGATCTCTGTCTAGATCTTTTCTCATGCCTATCCATGTTGTTCCACTATTAGAAAGAAAGTTGCATGAGTTTTTCTTTGATCTCTGATATTCTATGACCCTAGTAGCTTGATGTTTGACTATAATTCCTTCTCTTTGACCTCTGTTTGAAATCAAGACACCTCTGTTTTCTCTATTATCTTTGTTAAGACCTTCCTCCATCAATTTTCTTGTACTCAGAATTCTACTTTTCTGATTAGATAATTGGCTCAACGACTCCTTCTTAGCTTTGTCAATATAATTCTTAATCTACCCCTGTCTTGATGCTATTTTTATTTTATTTTCAAGCAATGATTTGGACTGTGTTTGACTTATACTTCTCAAAAGAAAACTGACTCACATTCATAACTAAAATGTACTTGTTTTTTTGGCTTCATTCCACATCTCAAATTGAGATTTTTTTTATTGTGTTAGTCCTTTCAAGGCCTTTGTCAATAAACCAAACAAAACATTGAAGCTTATTTCCTTTTTGTCTTGAAATAAATTTTAAGAGAATAAAAATTTCTCTCACATTGGCTTATACTTGTTGAAGATTCTTTATCTTCTTGATAGACTGAGATCTGATATGACTGTCATAATCCCAAAATTTCACCTTATACTTCTTGTGTTTACCATATACAAGCTCAAAAAACCTTTGGTGAGTGAAAAGACACAAAGAAATTTCTTCCTTCAACATACCTTTCATGGGAATCTAACTGGTCATATTATTTAAACTCTTGACTGCTCCATCTTATGATGGAATGAAGATCAACTAAAGATTGTCCTTCTAATGTTTTTTTTTTTATCAATTTTTGAGAACTTGAAAACCTCCACTAATCCATTTTCTTGTTATTTTAGACTAAGATGCACCCTCTATTACTTTCTCCAATTCTTTATGTTGTCTCTTCTTCTCTTGACATGTCTCCATACTTCCTTCAAGATGACACATGACTATTAAAAGGACCACTGCACCTTTGTTTTGTTCAGGATTGTTCATAAACTTCTCTTTCATTTTGTCTCCACGTTTCATTTTGACCTTCCTTCCTGGTATGTTTTGTGTCCACAAGGTGCTTTCTCATGTTCTTAACAATCTCTTTATCCATTCTTGTCCTTGAATAGTCTCTCATTACCTGCTGATCTCTATGTTTATTCTTTGTATTGCCTCTTTACCAATGGATTGTTTCTTACCTACTTCTTGATCACTGTTATAAGAGAATGATAACCTTTTCAACTTGTCTCATTATCCATTCCTTTTCATTTTCACATGTAGCTTTATTACAAACTTTCTCAACTTCATGAATAAAATAGAAGTCTTCTATGCAAGAACTGACCTCTTTTTCACTTTCATAGGTTTCTTGATTTATAAAAATCTCTTTACTTACGTTGCTTTCATTGAGAGCATATTATAAGGCTTGAATATATTCAAACAAATGCTCCATACTTGTATACAAAAACACTTCACTTGATGCTTCCTCAATCGACTGCCATAATGTATCCATCTACCATTCATTACCTTTGTCTATTATCTTTTCTTTATCACTATTTACACGAGACTGAAATGCCTCTTTATCTTCATCAGTACATGCAATCATACATTCAAGAGCATATAATCTTTGAAATTCTCGTGTCATGACTATTTTCTCATCACACTTCATCTCTTTCTCTTTGTCTTCTATCTGCTACAACTGCTGCACCTCTTTTCTCAACACACATTCATTTGTTTCTTGCGTGTATTCATCATGCTTTGAGCTATCAACTTGTTCATCTGAACCAACTACTGCATCCTCTTTTTCTTCTTCTTCAAGGGAGGCTAAGAATGCCTCTATCACTCCATTCTTCTATCCAAGGTTCTTGGTCTTCTTTTAGAGCTGCATCATGCATTGTTGTTTTTCCATCATTGGACTGATCCTCCTCCTCCATTGTCACACCTGCATACCTACATAAAACTTTATTGGTTGGATCAAAAGCCTGAGGCTCAACTGCCTTTATGAAACTACTCCTTTTTTCTTCCTTTGTACTGTTGATGTAATCTTTAGCTCTCATCATCAATCTTCTACTTCCACTTTCTTGGAGTTCTCCCTTTAAGGGTACCAAAGTATGTTCAATCATATCCTTTACAAACACATATGTATTCATCTTTTGATTATGAGTTGCTTGCCTATCATACTGCCAAGGTCTTCCTAACAAGACATGACATACATCCATTGGCACAATATCACATGTTACCTTGTCCCTATAGCTTCCTATCTTGAATTCAATCTGACACTGCTCATTCACCATAATATGATGACCCTACTGCACCCAAAACATCTTTTATGGTGTAGGATGAGGGAATTTCTTCAATTTCAATTTTTCTACCATCTCTGTAGATACCAAATTCTCAGTACTTCCACTATCTATAATCAAATCACAACATTTTCCTTGAGCTTTGCATCTTGTTTTGAATAAATTCCTTCTTTGAGTGATTAGATCCATCACATTATTTTGTTTAAACATCATTCTTCTCATCAAAAGAGACTTACCTTCTCTGAGCTCACCTCCATTAGCCATTTCTCTCTTATCCTTCATAATAGGCACTCCCTGACTCATTATTTCACACTCTTTAGCTTTATGACCAGCATATCTTTGAAATCTAAATCACTTTCCATTAAAATAAGTACTTTGGACAACCTTACCTTTATTAACAACCTTCTTGTCTTGAACCTGAGACCCTTGTGCTCCCATAGGTATGATCATTACTTCCTTCAAGACTCCTATCTCCTTCATTAAGCTTGTCTGTCCATCTTTTATATCCTCCAATCTCAACAATTTTTTTTCATTATTTCTTCCAATATATATTCGAAGGACTATTCTCCTTCTCCTCTTAGTTGTACCATCTTATCTCTTTACCTACAATAAAAAAATATTTCAAGCTTTCAATGGCTTCTAGAATCACTAATCCTTTTAGATTCTTCTAGATATTTTCATGTACAAGGTCACACACTTCTCTGTTATCTTACAAAACACATTCTCCCATGATCAGAAACTCATCTCTGATACTAAAATGGTGTATCAGATTTTCAATTCTTCATTATTACACTGTTATTCTTGATGTTTCTTCTCACTTTTGTATTCTTGATTCAAGGATGATCAAATTTCTATATATACTACACACCATACTTTCTTAGAAGATAACTAATTCCTTTTCTATAACTTGAACTCTCCATACACTTACACACATACAAACACTTCTAAGTCTTGAATAATGAAAATAAACTCAACATAAGAACCACTGACCATTAAACCTTCTCGACTTCTCTGTCAAAATTAAAGTGTTTGTAGCTTATAAGGATTGACATGATGATTTCATCATGATCATGAATAGAATTACATCTACTCCAACACAAGAAGTCCATTAATAGTGATAACATAATGAATATCAAGAGTGGGCTATAAAAAATTATGTCTTAAAAACTTAATACAATCAAGAATGAGAAGTTGAAGATAGTGAAAAGTTTGTAATCTGGTTATAAAGCACAGTTTATTTTCTAGGAGATAGAATCTACCTTTCCCAATCTGAATGCATTCCAATTTAATCTTGACAAGCATCAAAATATAACAAAACTTAGACTGTGTTCATCAAACCTGGTAACCACGTAGTGATCTTGAAATCACAGGATCTGAGATTGGAACCAGTTCGTGCTTATCGAATTAGGCTCTGTAAATTTGGAGGATGTTAGGTGACCACACAAGCATCAATATTTTTGAATTTTTAAGAATTTCGACGATGCCAATTGGGAGATTCGTTATGCCCTAGTTCAGACTAGAGAAGGAAAAATTTGATTGCAGAGGATGGATTTCAAAGTTTCAAAACCCAAGAAAAATTTGATAGAATTCCCTTAGTCCCTTCTAGCTATTCCAATTTTCACAGTTGTGAAAGAACATCCTAGAATGTGGCTGAAAATTTCAAGCTCACGACTTGCACACGAATTCCAATATATGCTTAAAGGAAAAATGGAAAAGACTTACAAAATACACCATATGGCACTCCCAAACATTTAATACTTCTTATTTACATTCAATTCCCTCTAATCCATTCAATTTCCATGAAGGAATCACATATATAGACCAAAATACTACTTTTGGTTCCTAATTCCATATCCATATTCATGCTCAACTAAGCCTAAAAAGTCTCAAAAACGTTTCTAAACCTAGTACAATGATAAATATCACACTAACTTACTTGAAAAATTGTGGCAAGACTTCTTCCTATAATTTCATGGCTTAACAAGCCTTATTTATCTTATGTTCACTTTTTACTATGCCTAAACTACTATTTACAACTGACCTACAAGAACCTATTCACTCATGACAGCATGCCAAGGTGGCTATTTAACATAAATGAATGTAAAACATGTTTCTTATGACCTGCAAGGTTATTACACCTCTTGATAGTTTCCATGAAGGTGGTTTAGGCCTTTCAAAGTCTTCACACAATTCAAATTTTTGAAAAATCCATTTTGGAGGGAAAATGGAGAACCCCATCAAAGCTCCTGATTTTGACTTCTTGGTCTTCAAGACCACTTGAACTCATGTTAATGTCCTCTTTTCCACCTTCTAAGACTTCTTTCTTGGTCTTGCACCCATGCCCTACATCAAAATATAAATCTATTCTATCATCATAAGGGACCAAACACTAAACACTATCTATCACCACCTAAGGTTGCATCCATCAAGGCACGTATAGTTCCATTTACATCCATATAGCTCCATCACAAGGGACAAAGGCTAGTACATCTGCATCAAAAATTATTTACATTCTACATCTAGCTACTTTCTTGCTACTTTACGTGTGACACATATAAGAGCAACCTAGGGCACAATTTCACACACACACACATAGAGAACTACATTGGGTATGAGATGTACTGTAGTGCTCAAGTTGTAAGTACACCATTGTGATGGATGAGAAAATTCTGACCACTCATTTTGCATCTTTATTTTTAAGGATTTAATGTATATTTAAGGGTTTTACAGGTTCTTTCTTCATTGTAGGTTTACAGGGACCTCGACGATCGTACAAAGACATACAATTGATCAAAGGCAAACAAGTGTGAAGCTCTTGCGACACTCATAGGAGGTTTTCTAATCATCTACTCAGACTAAGGCACCTAGAAACCATACTATAGCGCCCGCGGGTGCCCCCATCCCTCTCTCGGTGCCCCTATCCATCCAAAGATGTTGGATCTACATTTTTCTAGGCTTCTATGCGATGGTCTTCCATCTCTGTTCAGCCAGTCTCCACTGTGAAAAAATCCAACAACCTCTTTGAATCAACTAAGGCTCTTCTAACCCTATTTACACTTAGGGTTTCATAATTTCATTATTTAGTTGCTTGGGTATTATTTCTGTATTTCATTATCCATTTATTTATTGCTGCTATAGTTAATCTAGGGTAGGCTATTATTTTACATTTCAACATAATCAATATTAATCTATGTGAAATTAATTTTAAAATGGGTTCATCTTGATAAAAGAAAACTATTAGCAAGTTTGAAATATTACTGCTACAAGAAAATTATTTTTGTCTAGTAGCTAATAATGATTTAATTATTAAATATTTTATTGAAGTATTATAGGAAAACACGGACATTTTGTATAATCCTGTTTGAGATAAATTTAAGGAAATGTTATGAATTGCAAGATGAAGACCACTATTGGATAATTAATTATGATTTAATATGAAGGGAAAATTAAGTGATTAGTATTGAGTTAAACCCGTATGAGGTAATCTAATGATGCTATAACTTATTGATTTGATTTATGTCGATCAAATTGGTAAAATGGTTTGAATTAGTATAGAGTAAAACCTTGACTGCTATTATCATTATATAATGATTACGATGTAGAAAATGAGTAGGTTGAATCATGTCAGTTCTATCGAACTAACCCATGTATATTTCTCTCTCCTAATTGATGTACATGTAAATATGAGAATCTATGAGGTGAATACTTGAACTGATTGAATAATTTTTGTAGATTACGACCTTGCGGTCATATGTAAAAAGGTTCATTTAAACACGTATCTTGTTTTTATTAAGTTATTTTAAAAATAAATATTTATTGAAAGGATGGGCATATGACCCAATGTATAATATTGATTATGGATTTTGTGAACTTAATGAGGAAAAAGTTGATTTTGCAATTTTGTGTGATTTTGTGTTAATAAAGGAATGAATGACCTATTTAATTGACCATGATATGAACATGAGTAGATATTATCTATGTTCCTATTATAATGTCTAAGTCTTCATACAATTGTTTCTAATCTATTAATTAAATAAATGGTCAAAATACCTTTAGTTGTATTATTAAGTCATTACTTAATATAAATCTGTTACTTAACTAGTCTTATGATTAAATCAGAATAACAGAAAGCAAGTTGTTGAATTTTTTTTATTATGGAAATCATAGTATTGATCATTATTGAGTTCCTAAACTATAATGTATATTGACCATGAATAATAGAGATACCATCTATACTTCATAATAAGAAGATAACGTGGTTAATAAACTCCTAGTTGAGAATAAAAATGGGCATATTTAACACAAATTATTACTCTTAATCATTATCCCTTACGAAATAAAAAATTAACCTTTGTAAGTAAATGATATTTTAATCTCTATCAAATAAGACAACAGTTATTAAAATAAACCAATATTTGACTTGGGAAACCTATAACTATAGCAATATGACCTTACAAGAAGGTAATTAATAGTTTACTCCATAAATCGAATAAGTTATAAAGGTTGTGGAAAAAAAATTGAATGACTTTAAGAATTCTTAAGTAATATTCCACGATTATGAATTAAGTAAATAAGAAGTAACTTAAGTCTCGTAGAAATTGTTACAAGATGAAATATGTTGTGGTAGAAAACCTTAACTGTGACATATATTGGATGTAATAGTACATCATCATATAAACATCTTAACATAGTGCTAAATAGGGTTAGTTACAAAAGAGGGAAAGAAGACGTAATGGTAGTAATTCCATTACGTGGTCTTTCCCTAATCCATAAATACCTAGAGTAAGTTGTGGTTCTTTGTCATTTACGGAGATGGTCCTGCAAAGAACACACTTCCTCTTTCTTAACATGTTTCCCTTCTTAAACAAAAATATCTATATAACTATGTCAAGATAATTGTTTGGTGATGGAAGAATATATCCCTAAGGATTTTGTGTAGTCTTAGGATAAGTTGTTTATGCACGGCTGGAAAGTTTGGCTAAAGTAATAGAAGTAGATGATTGCATTGTCTTTTCACCATATCCGTATTTTATATATGTCAAATACAAGAATACAAAGTTAAGAAATTGAATTTCATGGTAGACATTTAAGGATGAAAAAAATAGCTTTCTCAACCTAGAAAAAGGTAAACCTAGACATATTAAAGATTGTATGGTTTCTCACATAGATTGGATTGAAGGGAGATAAGGATAGACCCCTTTTAGATCCACAAGGTTTATACAATGAAGAGTTATCGGATGGGTCAAACCTAACAAAAAATTAGTTGTTTAAATTTGTTAACAGGTTTGTTCTGAGTTAACTCTATTGCATACTTGAGATTGAAATGTGTAGATCAATTTTTTTTTTACTTAAAATATGGGAAAAAATGAGGAGTTACAATAATATCTAAACCAACTATCTAAAATTTTTGACTGAGATATCCCAACAACATTAAGTGCTTTTCCATGCTCATTGAAAGGAGGTAGAGTGGAGATAAAGATCTTGTGTTTTTTGATTGCATCCCCTAAGGCTAGCATTCACTTCTAACACCTAGTTTCTACATGACCAATTCCCCCACAAAAAGAACATGAAAGGCTAAACTTATTCTTGGATTTAGAAGACTCCTTGGGTTTAGAGTTTTTTTCTTTGGGTTTAGGAGAAGTTTGAGGTAGAGAAGGGGTGAACTTGGATTTACCTTTTATTTTTCCCTTACCCTTAGGATTAGATGTTACTAATTCCTTTTGAGAGGTGGAAGACTCAAGGTTAGATAATTTTTATTCTTCCCTAGTAAGTATTTCATAAAAAATTTCTAGGGTAGGCATTTGGAATGTATCACCTAATGCATCCATGCTAGAGAGAAAGGTAGAAGAAAATATTTGGAATGGACCTATAAAATTGGATAGAATTAGGTAAAAAAAATCTTCATATTTATTATCTTTTCCATTCCCCTTCAATTGTGTCAAAAAATGCTTATACTTAGTAAGATTATCTATAATTGATGGAAAATCTTTAGGACTAAGAGAAGTGATCTCAATTTCAAGTTTCATGTCTCTCATGTGATCCATTGTACCAAATAAGCCCTCCAATTTCTCCAATATTTTAAAATTAGAGTCACATTTTTCCAAATGAAAAAAATATATCACTTACATAAGTTCCTATCAAACTCATACACTCATAAAATTTGCATTGGTACTCAATTTCTTATATTCTCTAGTCAAAACCAACTATTTTGCAGAAGCTAAAGCCCATAATCCTTTGTGTTTAATGAATTTTTACATTCTTGGTCTCCATGTGTGATAATTATGTGGTGTTAATGGATCAATTTGATCTACTGTAGAAGAATATAAACACACCATTCTCAAAATCACCAAAAAATAATGTGTTGGTGAAATATTTTTTCAAGGACAAAATATGGACGTTGTTAATGCTCACGGGATTGAATCCCTCTACTTCAAGATGGGGCAACTCCCATTTATTGAAATCTACATCATAATTCTAACTCTTGGGGGTGGTCGAATACCGGTGAAAGTTCATAAACACCTTTGTTGTAACTACAATTGCTAGTGAGAGAGGGAAAAATGTATAACATGGAGAAGAGAAAATGACAAGAGAAATAATGGGAAAAGAGGAGATGGAGTAATGTTAATAGTAGTGACACATATTCCATCAATCGAAAACTTAGAGTACATCCAATTCAATTGGAGGAAACATGCAAACACAACACAACATCACAAGATAATGAAATGGATAATTGCAAGAAAAATACAAAGATTTATCAAGTTTTATTCATTCCACAAAAAAAACACAAATTCCTTAAACTTATTACAAAAAAAAGCATGTGCTCGTCCGAGTGACAAGATAAGAATGGAAGAAAATTACAATACAAGGGAATAAAAGAATATGAATTTTTTTATAGAGCAAAAACTGATACCTTGGAATGTAGATAACATTAAAATATATATCTAAATCCAATGGCTCTTTGCATTACCATGTGAATTTTCAGCTTGAAGTGCAATCATCAATGAATAAATAGTAAATTTAAATGAATTAAGTCACTTTTTTACAAATTTTTCTCCTTAACGAAGAAATAGAATTATAGAGAGAGAAGAAGAGAGAGAAGATAGGTGTTGCAGAATGAAGTCTCACTCTTCCTTCATGGTGGAGATAAATTCTACATCTAGATAGAATCTTCCTTGACTGCTTATTTGATTGGAACATATCTCTTCTTGGACTTAGAAATGATGTTTCATGCCTTATCTAGAATGGAAACCTTTTATTATATCTTGAAGTGTCTCTTTTCACCTCTTCACCTAGGTGAGAAATAGTAGGATGAACATACTAATATGATATCCTTTCTTCCATATGATAAAACACTCCTCTTATGGTCATCATGAAGAATTCACTTGTACCACATACACCTCAGACTCGACAAATATGATTTTTTTTGGAGCTTCTTAAGAATATCTGGCGGAAACATAAAAACACTCATAATCATGGTTCCCATTGTGAAATCCTTCAAAAAATTCAATTGGATGTTTTGTGATAAAAAATACTCTTGTGTAGGTTGAATCAAGACCACAAATGAGTTTTCCTTCTTTCAACCTCTGCTTTAGATCATCAAAATCCACGTGCTCCACTATAACTGAAACATGCCCATATTTGGAGGTCTAGAGCTTTATATCACATTTTATGATCCCATTAGCCTTATAAATTGTTAGGAATGTTATGGCACAAGTGAAAACGAATTCTGCAATTGTTTCTGCAATTTGAGTGTATTTCAGTGTTACGGGAAGTTGATTTTGTATTTTGAGAAAAATGAGAGAAAATAAAATCCAAACTGAATGTAACTTGATTCGTTCAAAATCCATTCCAAATATGCATAAAAAATATGAATTTTGTGAGATTCTCTCTTCGTAATCAACGAGAATTTCGAAAATGGGTTTTGGCTATCGGAAAAACATGAAAATGGGAAAGAGAGAATAAAAATAAGTTGATCATTATGGGGGAAAACCTCCTCCATTTTATCTGATCTTGGGACAATTTCAAAGTTTTTTGGGAGAGAGATGGATGTTCCAAATTCGGCGAGGTTCTCTTATGGAGTTTGAGAGAATGAATGAAATCAAGTTTTCATGGACATAGGGTTTTGCAAGGGTTTTGGAGCTGAATGAGAGTTTTGTTCATATTATGATATTTATTATACCATATATGACTTGTGGTATCTCAAAATGATGCATTTGAGGAGTGTGGAAATTTCTCCAATTTTTAAATGATTCCTTCGTGTGAATTGGCTGTAATCTAACTTGCAAATGTTGAGTTTTATGGATGTGTGGAGGCAATGTTTACTGGAAAAAAGTACCAAATATAATTTTAAAGGTTTTATAATTTTATGTGATGAGTGCATATCATTAAAGGTGCAATCATGAGGGATCTTTGGTTCAAATTTGAGTGCAAACGAAGCTAGGAACAAAGAGATATGGGTAAAACAAGATCTTGACATCTAGGACACAAAGGGAGTTTTTCTTTGATTGAAGAGGATGACAGAGATTAAAAGAAATATTTAATGGATTCCACAATTTTTGAACTCTTATTATATTTTTTTGAGTGGGGAACAAGACTTAGTGTTCTTAAATGGTGGAGATGAAGAAGGGGAAGTGCACGTGAAGTATTAGGTAAGTGGAAAAAAGAGAGATGGAGAAATGGAGGGGGGAAGTGGAGAATGAAAGGTCCCTTACACTTTGGTGCACTTTTTATGTGTAATTTTATCTCAATAGTGCACATGGGGTGCAAGGATATTTCAAAAGTAATCTTTGGAGGGAAAATTAAGTGGAGTTTCCTCTAACACATGCACATATGAGTGTTGTTCACATGTTTTCCCCTTGGTTTGTCTTGTCCCTTATCAAAATTTTCAGCCAATAGGAGGGTGAAAATTTGAAGTGAAATTTCACCCAAAAAGTGCACCAAGGTGTAATGGGGGCTCAAAATGTTTCTTGGAGGGAAGGGGTAGGTCCAATCAACATGTCACATCAACCTCCCACATGCACTTTTTGCTTTCCCCTTTTCTTTTTTCTTGTTAAGTTTCCACCAATAGGAAAGGAGTGCAATTTTTGGGAAAAATTTCATATCAAAATTATTATTTTTTTGCAATGGGATGCCAAAATTGTGCAAATGTTCCCAAGTGCTAATTCTAAGCATGGTTTGCACCTTCACTGTGTACCTTGGAGTGTTTTATTCACCACATAGTTGATTTTTAATGAAATTTGGCAATATAATATATGAAATTGCATGGAAACATGAAGATGAATCCAATGAGACAATTTAGGAATATTGAAAATGAGTTATTCTAAAAATTTTACCTATAACTTCCTTTTTTCCTAGGGCAGTGTGCTGATGAGACAAGTTCCAAGAATAGTTTCCTACAAGCATGATCCAAACTAACTTATGGGTAATGAAGAGAATCAAATATACCATCACTTGAGATTTATTTAGTCTCCCAAATCCATTCGATGTACCTGAAACCTTCTGTGAAAATTTTGAGTACAAAAGGTAACTTTTCTTAAGTGTCGGAAAGGTTTCCGCTTTCTATTTTCCCAAAACTTTATCACACTTAGTCCATCATGAAGTAGGCTCCATAAGATTTTAAATTCCTAGTATATTATCTCCCAACAATTCATAAGGCTCCTGAAACCTTCCGCTGAAGTTAAATATTTAATGAAGCATGCACACTCACTTTTCTTAAAATGTGCCTAGGAAGATATCTTTTCAAAGACCATGTTGAAACCATTATGATTTCTAAATCATACCATCACAGAGAAGACTCCAAATTTTTTATTTTAATATAATAAATACTTATGAAATGCTTCGAGGCTCCCATAACCCTTCCTAGAATTTTATCTTTGAAGGTGAACACGTTTGACAAATTTTATTATTTTCACCAGTTGGACCAAAAAGGGGAACACATTTCAATGAGGCTGTCATATAAAATGTTGTGAAATTTTATATGCCAACAATTAACTCATACTTGGGGACTTGGCTTGGCTTGACATGACATGAAAATGAGGTAGGAATAAACTCCAAAGTCTCAATTTAGGCTTTAGTGAAATAATACGTTATCCATTGGGAAATAGAGTCTCAGTAGGGATGTGGAATGAAAATGAAAAAAATCACACACGAAAAGAAAGGAAACACACCACACAAAAAGAAAGGAAAAAAAAAAACAAGGAAAGGGGAGACATAACAAACCTAAATCACCTATGGTACATGTGGGGGAAAATCGACTTTCATTTCTTGTACTTCTCCAAAAGTAACCTATGTGCAGGTAGCACCAAATGACATTTCTCTAAAAAAATATTAATTGGTTCAATGAAATAAGTTCCCTTCCTCAACTACTTAGGAAATCTAATTGTTATAAGAGATATCCATATGCCTAAGAAGGATGAAGTGGCATGTTTCTTCTTGATAAAGTTTGTATGGCTCTTCTGGCAGGGAAAATGCATCTAGATAGCCCATCACATTTTTTTTATCTTGAAATTCCATTTCCATTTTACAATCCATTTTTATATTCACTTACACTTTTGATTTTCCATTTTTCAAGTTACTATTTCTACCATATTGATTCTTGATCATGTCTGGCTTGCCATGTCCACAAATAGTCTTGTGCTCTCTAATGGGAATTTTCTCTTTTCTTGTCATGATCTGCATGACCATTGTTCCCATGAATTGGTTTTTAGTAGATTCCTCATTGTTTCCAACACCATCATAGGTTTCTTGATGTTCCATATTTCCCTATTGCTCTAAATTTTCCTCATTCACACACACTAGCTCATTCTTGACCTGTTGTTCACTCTGGTGTGAATTGCACAATGTTTCATTCTCTTGAAAGGATATCGAGCAGAAGGTTGGGGTTGAAATATCAAGACCAAAAACTTCCTCATCTTGATTATTTTGAGCTACAAAGTTCATCTCTGTGATAAATATATCTTTTTCTTGAGAGAAATAATCCTTGAGAGATTAAAGTACCTTTTCATTTATCTGTTCCTCATTGGGAAAATCCTCTTCTTCAAATGGAAAAGAGAAAGATTCATATTCAAAATCATACTCACCAAAAAAATATTCATGCTGGAGTTTTAGAATATGATTAAAAAAGCTAGACTCACTTGGCAAGAAGTTATTTTATGTCTTTTTTCCTTCATGACCCACATTGATTATCATCTTGATGTTGTTTTGTTGTAGGTCAAGACATATATTATCCTCATCATCATCAAGTAGGGAGTTCATATCCATATTCAATGGGAAGTGAACAGTGTAAATTTTTGGGTCCATCAAACCATCTTGAAGTTTATAAACTAGATTAATCAATTTTGGGTACTCCTCCATCAATATGGGTATCTCAACATCTTCCTCAAAAGTTATGAAATAGTTTCCATATCTTGAATCATGGTACAAAATTTTCGCCCTTGGTTCATCATCCTTTTGAACAATATATTCAATATTTTTTATAGGAAGGATTTTATTTAGTTTTTCATTGATTAGTATGGTGGAATACAAACAATCCATCTATATATCTCTTCCAAAATCCCAACAGAAACTCAGACTCAAAAACATCCCATATAAAATTGGAATGTCTACCACATGTATCATCATCTTGAATTTCTTATCTGGAAAATATATAAATGCCACTTGAGCATATTTGACCTGACCAATGAGAGGCACTGACAGAGTGAGGAAACAAAAGGATATATAAGGAATCCATTCACATCAAGGAGTTCCAATATCAAAGTAAGAACTTGACCATGAGAAAATGTGAATGCATTAAGGAAAATAGGCCTCCATACTCATAGATCAAGAAAAAGGGGGTACATATAAAGGATTAATGTGTAACTCACATGCATATCTCATCATACCTCCATGATGGAGAAGAGGAGCTACTTTATGGAAATGTAATATAACTATTATATGACACACACTTACACATATGATATATTCCATGACAAAATCTATCATAAATCCTATGAAAAGTATTAGCTATGATCTCACGTAGGTGAGAGGACTCGCATAGTGAGGTGGTAATACACATAATATATAAATAAAATATGGAAAATACCACTCACACTAACACCCTGCTTCATAGTAACTTAGGATGAGTCAAATAAAGTCACAAAAGCACACAAAAATGAGAAATGGGTCCCAAAAACTAAGCTTGATGAGGTAACCATGTACAGTAAAGAATCTCAAGTAGTGAAGGAAAACCCATTGGGAAATAAATCCACTTACAAGAGATGTAAAAAATCCCATAAACAACTACGAAGAAGAGGGGGATAAGAAGAAGTTTTATCCAACCTCCTAAGGAAATGATCCTATCACAAACCACCCTATACTAAGTGAAAAAGAAGAAGAATATCCTCAAAGTGATAAGGTGTTATACCAATCTAAGGAACAATTACCCATATGTGAGGTAGAAGTTTTGACTAGTCCATAAAGGAATGATGAATCCAAAGCAACGACAAAGAAGGAAGGTGAAATTTCCTGAGAGTGTGAAGAAGAGTACCAAATTTTTGATGATTCCTAAATCATAATGTCTACTCACTGGAAAGTTTGTAGTGGACCAATAGTAGGTAGATAAAGAGATAACTCCTTGAGATGTGGTAAGTGATAAGTGGATGGTGGAGGTAGATCCCCATCACCATGACAATCAATTATACTTGAAGTGATGTCATCAACATTAGAAGTGGGCTCAAAAGTATCATCAAGTATAGGTGAGTCAGATGAAGAATATGAAGGAGGAACAAAGCGAGAGGAGAAAATCCAAGTGTGATGATTATAAATACCAATCATAATGCTAGTGTCATTGTGTAGCTTTGTGACACAATCCAAAGTGAACTCAACCTGCATGCCCTGCCCAAGGTGAGTGATATGCTAATATGAAATGATATTGGTTGTAAGTGAAGGGATACTAAGCACATTGTTGAAAGTACCACCACTCACTTGAAAAAAAACCTTTCCCAAATACATATGTATAAGTGTTCTCACTAAGCTGTATAAAAGACATGTCACATGGATATAAAGAAGTAGAATCAATAGATGACAAGGCAATTTGATGAGATGCACCTGAATCAATAACCCATGTAGGAGTACGTGAAACCATAGAAACTAAATATCTTCCCTTTGGTTTCTCCTTGGTTGATTATTTTTATTTTTATTTCTCTTTCAATTTCCCCTTTCCATTGTCTTTTCCTTATAACATTCATGAGTTGATGAAGATGATTTGAGAGACTCAAGAAATCCTATGTTGTTATTCTCAAGAAGACACATGAGGAGGTCAATATTTTTCTTCATCATGCCTACCATTGCAGTACCCACATTTGATCCTTTGTTTAGGATTTTTATAGCTAGAAGAGGAAGTGGAAGATTTGGATTTGGTCGTGGATAGGTCCTTTTTATTTTCATGATCCTTGTTTTTCTGTTTCTTATCCTTTAAAGCCTTGGGTTTTTCATGACTAGCAATGAGAGCACGAGATTTTGTGGATTTTAGAGTACACATCTAAATCAAATTATCATGTTCCCTAATCAAATAAAAAATAAACTTGTCAATAAAGGGCATAGTCTGGCTTACACCAAGTTCCCTTTTCGTTGCATGGAATGTAGAGAAATAAACAGAATAGTCAGCACCAATTTTTGCAAGGATGAAAAGTATTAGCTGTGGGTCCTTTTTGTCTTATCCAAACTCTACGAATTACAATCTAAGAGATTTGAATTTTGTGAGGAAGTCTTGAAGGGTGTAAAAAAAACTAGGGATGATACTAATAAACGCATTTTCTAGTTCATGCCATTTCATTTCATCATGTTTCCCAAAAAGTTTCTTTAAGGCATCCAAAAATTCCTTGGGTGATTTGGCTATGTTAATATGGAAGCAAAATTATGGAGGCACAAAAAGAGACAAAAACCAATGAATTCATAACATTTGTAAAACCATTTTCATTTTCTGTAGCATCTATAGGTTCAACTTGTAATCCCATAGTTATTTGGTAGAGTTTCTTTTTCAAGGCGAAAGATACATCATCTTTCCATTTTTGATAGTTAAATGGGGTAAGAAAGGGAACCGTATTGGGATCCATGGAAGATAAAAGTGAGAATAGAAGATAGTGGAAATAAATGAACCACATAGAATAAACACCTCCTGATTGCGTAATGGGGATCCCTTGCCGTAAGGTTGTGGAGGATGTGCTCACTCATCCACAAGTGAAGAAGAGCACTTACAAGGAGGAAAAAATTAAGGCCCAATAAGTCTATATCCAAGCCCAAAATAGATATATTTTCCCCTCAAAATTTACTCTTTTCTTAACTAGGATTGAGATTAATTAAGGTTAATTAATCTACAATTAAAAAAATAGTAGAAAGAACAAGGGAATTTTTTTCCTTTTTTGACTATGAAGGGGCTAGCTCAACTCGGTGAGCTGGCTCCTAGGCGAGTTGAGGCTATAAAATAAGTTGCACGAGATGGTGGAATGGCTCGCCGAGTTGAGTTGATGGGTGGAGCGACCTGAGTTTGGCTGGTATGTAAGGTTATCGGTGAGATGAGTCCAGGTGCTTCCTACCTGATGATTGGTTAAGCATTGTGTGCAGAGTGAAATCGACAAGTTGCTAGGATGTGTGAGTTACAAGGTGAAATAGATTAATTTTATGTGTCGAGTGAATATTCCAAGGAACTGTGAGTTGGTAGTGCAAAATAGATCCTATGGGAAGGTGAGACAAGGTTTAGAATGGTGAGGAGATTCCAAATGTAGGGAAAACAACATTGAATCCATCAAGCAATGTACGATGGAAACACAAACATACACAATGATAAATCCAACCAAATTGAAACTAGGCTGAGCTGATCACAAGTGCACAAGGTCAAAAGTAGACTAGGCCAGGAAAACCAATGTGAATTCAATAAGGGACAATATGAGTTGGAAAACCAGAGGTATATTATTAAATGTAAGATGCATAATCAAAAAATAGAGGCGAGTGAAATGGGGAGTAAAAACCAATACAAGAACAAAATGGCATAGTTACGAGGTCAAGCCAAAGAATAATCCTGTCAATGCAAAGAACACACAAATGAGTTGCAGACCAATGCAAAAATTACCATGCTAAAACAAAAATGAGCTCAAGGATGATATAGAATGAGTCAGGATGTGAGAATAATATGGAGCCAATGAAATGGGTTGGTAATCGAGCTGGGACAACTCGGTTCCCATCTCAGAGAGCTGGGGCTGAGTTGGGCCCCTATAAACCAAAATTTTCACTTATTTTAAAACTCATAACCTACACCTCTTAAATCTAAATTTTCATAAACTTGTACACATGGAATACTAGAAAAAATGATAACCCATCCACTAACCAAACACAAGAACCCTTGAAAAATAAATTAAAACAAAAATCACGGATGGAGGAACTTGCACATGAAACTACAAAACAAAGAGTGGTAAGCAACAATCGTAGCGAGAGACATGATTACAATCCATGAGATCTGATACTATGACAGAGTGAGGAAAGACAAGGATCTAGAAGGAATCCGTGCACGTCAAGGAGTTTCACTCAAACCACGAAATGAATTAGTTCCAAGATCAAAGCAAGAACTCAATCACGAGAAAATGTGCATACATTAAGGAAAATAGGTCTCCATACTCATAGATCAATAAAAATGGAGTACATATAAAGGAGTGATATGTAACTCCCATGCATAACTCATCATACCTCCATGATGGAGAAGAGGAGTTACTTTACGAAAATGGATTGTAACTCCTATGTGACACACACTTAAACATACGATAGAATATGTCACAACTCATATGAAACTTAATAATTAAATAAAATATGGAAAATATCACTCACACTAATAGGTACTTATTTTGTTTCCATGGAGTAACACTGAACAACAATATGGGTGAGAGTGAGACCAAGAGATTTGGAAAATTTGTCAGGTATGATGATCTAAAGGAAATTTGGGGCTTTAAACATTACCTAAATTTCCCTAAACCATTACAATACAGGAGATTATTCTAAGAGATTTTCATAACCTATTTGTGTGCATGAAATGGACTCCATCAGAGTGAGATACGTTATGCAGATACGTTATGGCCAGTCATGCAGTGACACATGGAAAAATGAAGTAAGAATAAAAATGATAAAATTTATTTTAGAATGTTGGTCTTTGACTCTTGGGAGAGAAAATGTGGGCCTCACTATTTTTTGGCTGAGGACCCTCAGCCAAGTTCGACACACTCTTTTCAAGGAGGGGTGTCTTTTCCTCCATGTTCTATTTTTTGCCACATGGTGGGTCCTCAGGCCACTACGTGGCCTACCACTACTATTACACAGAGCAAACTTGGTTTTACCTCAGTGAGTTAATATCTTGTAGGTTATGTATATATTACATTTGTATTGTAATATTGCTTGGGACCGAGCTAGCTCAATTGGACTTAGATCAATGATCTCATTACCAAATTGTAGGAGTTCACAATTACATTGGAGGACCGAGCTCTTACCCAAATCAACGAGTTGTTTCTCACATTGGACGAGTTCATTTAATGGAGGGAGCTATATGGATTTCATGGGGCATTCTACAATATTCCCCCATCAAACACTATGTGGCATATTATCTAATGCCACCACATTTAATGTGTTGTATGGGGGATTTTTTATTTACCTCACCACCCAAGTTTCACGAGATTTTTCAACTTTGCCACTTGCATGGCATTCAAACTAGCTCGGCGGTCAAGTATAGCTCAACCTTTTTATTATTCATAACTTCCCAAGCCACAACATAACAAAATAGGTTTATATGTGGCCGTAGCCACTGTTGAAATCACCATTAAATCCTATTTAAAGGCTTATATAATGTAATGACCCACAAAGATGGGATTATTCCTTTTAAGGAATATCACATGGTGGAGAGTGGTTTTGGGTGGGTTTAACCCCAAACCACACATAATTTTTTTTTTCTCAACTGCCACATCCAAACAGCTCAACAAGTTAAGATGGGAGCTTGTAATTATTTAAACAGGTATTGTTGCAGGCCCGTGAATAAGTTAGATTAAACTTATTGGCAATTATCCTAATTTTTGAAGCCCTTAGGCTCAAAACCAAAATTTGGTTTAAGGAAACTTGTTCATAATTTAATTATGCTCCTATTAGTGAAATTATTTTTCCATTTTGGGAGTTTTGTGATGACATATTTCACAGAAAAAATCACTATTTGCATAATTCCTAAAGGAGAAACCTCGACAAGGTGAAAGATGTTTTACTGAATTATGTTAGTGTCTTTCGAAGGTCTGAAAGTACGTTTTTCAAGTTGTTATATATTTTTTTGATTTTAAGGGTTATTGTACTTACAATTTTCACAAATTTTAATAGATCGGTTCGTATGAACCTGGAAACGTAGGCTTGCATGCTGAACTCTATGATCAAGATTTTGGTGTCATTTTTTTACTTTGATTACATTCTTATTTCTGATTTCATTTCCATAATTAAATAAATAATTTTAAATTAGAATTTACATATTAAAAATCACTAATGATATCTCAGGAAAATTGATAAAAGTGTGAATTTGATGTTGGATGGATTTTATCAAACACTGAATGAAAATCAGTTTCAGATCAGTCATAAATCAGATTTGGGTCAATTTTTAATGGATCAATTAGATTCCTAAAATTGATTAATTTTAATCAGGGTAAATATTATTTTAGTGGAGGTAATTTCTACTTTGTTTATAGATTACATGATGTTATCTGAAGCACTAGATTTAATGACACAATTTCTTAGTTTACACTCATTAATAAAAAAAGAGAGGTAAAATGGTTCTACTTTGTCAGAAGTGGAAGATGTTGAAGCAATAAGATTCTTAAAAGGAGTGGTACTAGGAATAGGAAGTGGTTATTTAGCAGTGGAATGGATGGGACTAGAATTTGAACTACTTCCTTTGATAAAGTGGACAAGTTTATAAAATTTCTTAGGGTGAGTTCTTAGATACTCACACTCAGAAATTTGAACTTTACACTTCTTAATATGATTAATGATATCAAAGGATTAAGAAGTAGACACACCAGGATCAATGACATCTTTAACAGGTGTAGGAGTTACATTCTTAGAAGTAGAAGAAGCAAAAATATTTGACCAAGAGGGACGAAAGAGACTTACCAGGAGAAGTAGATGTGACCTTGGATGAAGTGGTATCAGGATTCTTTTTGGCTAATTATGTGGAAGTGGGAAATGATGATCCTCATTTTGTTTTTATTTTCTATATAGTCACCTTTTCAGGATCTGAGTTATTTTCTTGGGAAGTAGAGGAAGAGGCCTTTTTTTTTTCTTATGAGTGAGTGAACACAACACAATATTAGTTATTCATATCATCCATGTATTCCTTGATATCTTCATCAGATGAGTATTCAAAATACACAATGTTTGCATATGCAAATTCTTCTTCTCCTACAGGTTATTCTTCAACAATTTCACCATTTTTATATTTTCTTGCTCTATGTGTAGTATTCATAGGTGGAGCTTCCAAATAAATCCTTTAAGGTGCTCCATCAATATAATTCAGGTTCTAGTTTTGATATGGAACACTCTAAGCTATTTTATTCTTCATTTTATTCAACTCATTGACCAACATCCGTAGAAATGAATTAGGGCCTTCATACTAGGGAATCTAGACCTTATTTTTCGTTGAATGGTTCTTGATATTCCCTGACATGATAAGATCATCTTCCACTTCAATATTAAATTCTTGAGCATTGTCCAAAGTTGTTTATTGAGCTCTTTGCAGTATGAATACCACTTCTAATAAATACACATTTATGAAGACCTCTTTTGATTATCCATAGTAGGACTAGCACAAGTAGGAATATTGTTAATTAACTTATTAAATTTGGCCATAAATTCTCTCATGAGTTCTTGTGGTTATTTCTTCATTTGATTCAATTGAGAGAGAAAGGCATGAGAATATTCTTCTGACTTGAACCATGCTTCAAACATAGATTTCATACTTTCCCAATCAATGATTGAATGAGGTGGAAAATAATAGAACCATTTTAAAATAACATCTTGTAATGAATCCATGAATAACTGAACAATGAAATCTTCATGTCCTACTATAAGAATGAAAAAATATGTGATAAATTATCTAATATTATCATTTGGATGTTACTTTCCATTTCCGTATAACTTGGGAAAGTTCTTTACCGATCTTTTGGGTAATTCGTGAAGTGGCGGAGTCAACGCTATTGGACCATTGTTTTGTCCCCAAGGTACTGGTATAACCATCTCTGGAGGAAGAGTGTTCACTGGTGGTGGAGAGAGTGGATATGCAATGAAACTAACAACAATATCTTCAAATGGATTCTCAAGATCTTATCTTATAGTCCATATGTGAGAAAGTATAAAATCAACATGTTCTTGTAACTCAAATATATGATTATGAAAGATTACAATATCACTTGATTGGTCTTCTGTACTTAATCTTCTATCTTCTAGTTTTCTAAAAAAAATATTGTAATGAGGAATAGGAAATTATACATCTAAGAATATCAAAATTCATTATGGAATAGAAAGGGTTTCTCATATAAATCAACAGTGGGTTTTCAAGCTGTCGATTTCATGTTTTTGGGTTTTTTGTATTTTTTTAAAATTTATGGATTTTTGGGATATTTTATTTTTAGGATTTTTTAGATTATTATAGGGTGTAGGACAAAAACATATGCCCCATAGCGGGAGCCACAAAATATTGGTGAAATATTTTGTTAAGGATAAAATATGGGATTTGTCAACGCTTGTAGGATTGAATAACTCCATTTCAAGATGGGGTGGTTATCATTTATTGAAATCTAGATTATTAACACTTCTAACTCTTGGGGGTGGTCGAAGACCAATAAAAGTGTAGAAACACCCTTTTTGTAACTTCAACTCCAAGTGAGAGAGGGAGAAATGTATAAGGTGAGAGGAGAAAATGATGAGAGAAATAGTGGGGAAAGAGGGATATGGAGCTATGTTAATGGAAGTGACCTATATTCCATTAATTGATAAATTAGAGTACATCCAATTCAAATGGAGGAAAAAAGAAAACACAACACAAGATCACAAGATAATGAAATGGATAATTTCAAGACAAATACAAAGCTTTATCAAGTTGTATTCATTCCATAAGTAAGACACAAAGTCCTTAAACTTATTACAAATTCAATCATGTGCTCAGATGAGTGACAAGATGAGAATGGAGGAAAATTACAACGTAAGGGAATAGAAAAATACAACTTACTTGAGAGGGAAAAAACCAATCCTTAGGAATGGAGAGAGCATTAACATATATATCCAAATTTAGTGGCTCTTCACATTCCCATGCAAATTTTCAACTTAAAGTGCAATCCTCAATGAAGAAATATAAATTTTAAATGAATTAAGTCACTTTTTTACAATTTTTTCTCCTCAACAAAGAAATAGAATTTTGGAGAGAGAAAGAGAGAAGATAGGTGTGTTATAGAATGAAGTCTCTCCCTTCCTTTATAGTTGAGACAAATTCCGCATCTAGACAAGATATTACTCGACTACTTAATTGATTGAAACACATTTTTTCTTGGACCTAGAAATGATGTTTCATACCTTATCCAGAATGGTCACCTTTTATCATATCTTGAAATATCTCTTTTCACCTCTTCGCCTCAGTGAGAAATGATATGATGAACATACGAACATAATAAATTTTATTCCATATGAGAAAATACTCCTCTTATGATCATCATAAAGAATGAACTTGTACCACATACACCTCAGCCTTGATAACCATGACAATGTTTGGAGCTTCTTAAGAATCTCCAGCAGAAACATATCAATGCTGACAATCATGGTACCCATTATGAAATCCTTTGAACAATTCAATTAGATGTTTTGTGATAAAAAATTATTTCACGTACGCTAACTGGGGACCAAAAATGAGTTTTCCTTCTTTCACCCTCTGCTTTAGATCATCAAAATTCACGTGCTCCACTTAAACTAAAACATGCTTGTATACAAAGTTTTGGAGCTTTATTTTTCATTTTTTATGATCTCATTATCCTTAGAAATTGGTATGAATGTTATGGTGCAAGTGAAAATGGATTCCACAACCATTTATGAAAATCCAAAAATTTGAGTGTATTTTAGTGTTACGAGCAGTTGATTTCATATTTCAAAAAAAATGAGAGAAAATCAAATTAAAATTAGACATGAATTGATTTATTGGAAATCCATTCCCAAGATGAATAAACACTCCAAATTTTCTTATATTCTCTCATCGGAATCAACTGGAATTTATAAAATGGGTTATGGCTATGGGAAAAGCTTGAAAAATAGTAAAAATGGGAAAGCAAGAAAAACATTAGTTGATCATTCTCAAGTAATTCCTCATCCATTTGAGATGATCTTAGACTTGTTTCAAATTTTTTTAGGGAAATGGATGGATGCTCCAAGTTTGGTGAGGTTCTCTTGTGGGATTTGAGATAACAAATTAAATCACGTTTTCATGGACATGGGGTTTTGAAAGGGTTTTGGAGCTGAATGAGATTTTTTTCATATCATGATATTTATTCCACTATAAATCATGTGTGATATCTCAAAAAAAATCATTTAAGGAGTGTATAAAGTTCTCTAAGTTTTAAATTATTCCTCTGTTTGAATTGGGTGTAATCACACTTCAAAATTTGAGTTTTCTAAATGCATGGAGGCAATGCTTGCAAGAAAAAACAATCCCAAATATCATTTTAAATGGTTTATCACGTGTTCTTATTAATTAATCTCCTTCAAGGTGCCATCATGAGGGATATATGGTCCAAATTTGAGGGTAAGAAGAGCTAGGAATAAAGAGATATGGGGAAAACAAGATCTTGGCATCTAGGGCACAAAGGGAGTTTTATTTGTTTGAAGAGGATGAACTAAATTCCAAGAAAGATTTAATGGATTCCAAAAAAATTAAACTCTTCTTATGTTCTTATGAGGGGGAAAAATACATAGTTTTATTAAATGGTGGAGATGGAGTGCACATGGAGAAGTGGGGAAGTGGAAAAATGAGAGATGGAGAAATAGAGGGGGAAAGTTGAGAATGGAAGGTCCCTTGCACTTTGGTGCACTTTTTGGGTGCAATTTCACCTCAAAATTTTGCATGGGGTGTAATTATATTTCAATAGTGTTCTTTGGAGGGAAACATAACTTAAGTGGAGTTTCCATTAACACATGCACATATGAGTGCTTTTCACATGTTTTCCCCTTGGTTTGACTTACCCAGGTTATCAAATTTTTCTGCTAATAAGAGGACACAATTTTTGGATGCTAATAGTAGGGCACACCTTTTGGGTGCAATTTAAACCAAAAATTACACCAAGGTGAAATGGGGGTTCAAGAGTGCGCTTGGAGGGAAGGGGTAGGTCCTATTAACATGTCACATCAACCTCACACATGCATTTTTTGCTTTCCTTTTTTATTTTTACTTGTAAATTTTCCACCAATAGGAAAGGGCCACACATTTGGGGTAAAATTGTGCCTTAAAAGTGTTATTTTGGTGCAATGGTACATAAAAAGTGCAAAAATGCGCCCAAGTGGGAATTCTGAGCATGGTTTGCACCTTGACCATGCACCTTATAGTGTTTTCTTCTCCTCAGTTGATTTTTAATGAAATTTGGCCATATAATATATGAAACTATATGGAAATGAGATAATGAATACAATGAGCCCATTTAAGAATATTGAAAACTATTTATTTAACAAATCTTAGCTATACCTTCCTTTTTACCTAGGGTGGTGTGCTAGTGAGTCGAGTTGCAAGAACAATTCCCAATATGAAAGAGCCAAACCAACTTACGGGTAATGAAGATCATTAGATATACCATCAATTGATATTTTATTAGGCTCGCAAATCCATTCGGGTTACCTGAGACCTTCCGTGAAAAATTCAAGTACAAAAGGTAACTTTGCTCAAGTTTCGGAAGGGTTTCCACTTTCTATGTTACCATAATTTTATCACTCTTGGTCCATCATGAAGTAGGATCAATAATATTTATTATTCCTAGGATAAGAGATTCCAACACTTCACATGGATCCTGAAACCTTCCTCTGATGTTATATTTTCAATGAAGCACATGCACTCACTTTTCTCAAAAATAACCTAGGAAAAAATATTTCCCAAGACAATCTTGAGGCTCCCAAAATGATTTATAAATAATACATTATAGATAAGAATATGATACCTTTCTATTGACTGTAATCAAGACTTTTGGAATTCTATGAGGCTCTCGAAACCCTTCCTAGAAGTTGATATTTTTAGATGAGCAATTTTGGCAATTTTGCCAAATTTGACTAGTTAGACCAAAAAGGGGAAAATGTTTCAATGGGGGTTTCATATAAAATGTAGTGAAATTTTATATGCCAACATAATGCAACAAGCCCCCTAGATTTGACACTTTATAATTAGCTTATCAATTTTTTGCTATAATATTCATTTCAGTTTGCCAAAAAAAGATTAAATGTTTTTGGTTTTGACTCACCAAAAAAATGGAAGGGGACTAAACTTAAGCACCCAACAGTAGGAATCCTAACCTTTAATCCATCATATGACCATACCATATAACCAAGGGCTAAGTATTGACAATAAAGAACTGGTCAAGATTATAGATCAAAGTAGTCAAGGCCATAGATTAAGGAAAGAATTATACCTAAAAATTAGATAATACCCTCCTTATAGATTTTTGACTAGTCAAGAAGTGGATTGGGCTATGAAAAGAATATGAAGTGGCTGTAAATTTCCTACATATGCTTCACCTTTGGTTTTAGAACGACGTTAAAAATAAAGACGTAACCATTTTCCTAAGACCAAACTTTGTGGTGGTGTTGTCTTGATGATATATTTTCTTAGGGTTGAATATATATATATATGTATCTTTCATAACCTCCACATATGATTTGTATATGATTTTTTATGAAATATTAGGTCTCAAGAATGTGCAAAACCTTATGAAATTAACCATATTAACTAAAAACCTTATCCTAGAAAGAACCCTACAAAAATATTATTGGTTGGGTTAAAGTGCAATCTATACACCACCTAGGTTGAAACTACTCTGAATAGGCATCAAATTGCACATAGTTATCTACCTGGATATGTGACATAATACTCTACGGAGGTAACTAAATGTGATAATTTAAACACTAGATAATCTCTTTGTATTAAATTTCCTTGCTTGTGCTTGAATTGGATTTGAGGGATTTTTTATTTGGGAATATTGACCCTTGAACTTCTTGTAGACTACTTCAAACATGTGTGACAACTACTCCTAATGTTTGTTTTAACTTTAAGGAAATTTATGAGATCTCTGTATGCATTTTGAGTCATTTGTAATTGAGGAAATATTTAAAGTGGTAGGTTTTTCTAAATGAGTAAATGAGTGTATTAGAACTACTTATATATGGTTCCATGAATATAATTTCACATAAAGGTTTACCCATAAAAGAGGTGAAAATTGAAAAGCTATTAATTAGGTGGTCAGGATGTGACCATTCTTTCCAAAAAGGAACCATTGGATGGTTTGGTCTAGAGGAAAAATAAAATACTATGAACCTTTGTGCATTCCATTAAGATGTAATGGATATCCTATGAGTGATATGAACATTTATGTAAGTGATTAAGAAGTGTAATCAGGAGATCAAGTCTTTTAATAGGACTAAGGATGGACTAAGATATATAAAGTAAGACTAGAATAGGTGCATGAGTCACAATTTACAAGAATTAGTCAATACTAACATTATCATGTGATAACTTCCCAAATTAAGGTGTTTATGTTTCCCCCCTTTAAGATAGGAAATGAAATCTACTTGCTTAAAATATTAATATACCTGAGTATGTAAACAAAATTTTTATTTTCTTGAGATATTTGATTTCTTGAGATTCATGTGTTCGCATGATCCCTAATGTAAAACTTGCTACACATAGTGTATTTAATGTCGATATAGAAAGAATTGAAATTTAAATCTAAATACAAATTCAACTTGAAACTTGAAGCTTGAAATTGAACAATTCATGGAAGGAGTATAAATGTTTTCCTTGTAAGTGTAGGAATTTCCTACTAAAGCACTTGGAGAGAGGGATTAAAATTATGTCAATAGAAGATCAAGGACCCGATTAGTCCCATATTTGTAGAGGTAGTGTAAACCAAAAGAGGTTGGGTGTCACTCGACCCAATATATAAGTGCCTACATAAAATTAGGGATTACCAAATGAAAAAAATAAAAATAATAATTCAAGAATCAATTGAATTAGATATCCTCAAAAGTGAGTGAGAATAATTGTTTTTCAAGGAATTAGTAGGCATATATGTAGTTAAGGCATCACTAGACCTAAAATGAAATTATCTACACATAGAATAAACCATAACAAATAAATCTAGATTCAAAATGTGTAAATTTGATGTAAATTTGGAAGGGAATGAAGTACACTCATGCCCAAACTTTGAAATATATTAGTGATTTTGAAGCTTGAAAAATTTAGAAACAACGATGTGCATGATTATGCCACTTCTATGTAATATATGGAATGCATATACATGTAAAATAAAAAGTTGGTAACTAGATATTAGATGTCTCCTACATTCTGTTATAAGATGCAGTGAAATATTTATTGCCAATCTATCATTAAACCTATACTAAAGACTTGTGAAGACCTATATTTTCCTACAAATTTTGAATTTTGAAGTCAAAATTGGCCATGAAAGCACAATCCATTAGGGGAATTATGTCTAATGGTTTCCTCCTCTATCGGATTTTTTTTCTTTAGATTGAAGCACTATGAATGTTTTTTTGTATATAATTGTAAATACATCCCTATAACATGTCCCAGATTATTTATTAATCTATAATTTTGAATATGTTCTTGACTTGTATTGATATTATTGTGATAACCCCACCAAATTTCCCCTTATATTGAAGTGTGCCCATGTAAAATATACTAAACAATCATTATTAGAATAAATAAAATATAATAGAAGGTGATCACCACATATAACCTATTCCTATAAGAGAGTGCTTGATAGAAATAATGGTACAAGGAGATAGAAAACAAAAAAATCCAATTATACAAATATTGAATAACATAAGCATACAAGTACAATACTCAATGTCAACATAACACCATAGAGAAGACCAAGGGTTGTGTATAAGGAACACAATAGTGTCACACACACACACACACACACACACACACACACACACACACACACACACACACACACACACACACACACACACACACACACACACACACACACACACACACACACACACACACACACACACACACACACAAATAAGGTCTGAATAACCACATAAAAAATGAAAATGAAATACTCAAATCCTTAAAGTCAATACTTGCATGTGACTAAGCAGGAAAGAATATTTATAGCCATTGGTCTCCCAAAATGATCACAAATATGAACTTTATAGGTTCCCAATGGAACACATTATTATAGAAGTTAACTTTGATCCCATGATTAGGGAACAAAATTAGGTTTTGGGAGGATTATTGGTTTTGTTTTCCCCATTGGATTGATTAAATGGCCCAGAAGAGATACAATCTTTATCCAAAAACTAGTTGGGGCCATTCCTCTCATATTTTATTAATACAATTGCTCACTTAGATGGAGATATATTAGTATGAAAATAATGGAATATCCTAAATGACCCTTGGGACAAAAATAAAATAATGGAAGATATCCTAAGAAATATATCACTTCTTTTTACTAGTAATGATGATTCATTAATATTTTTTGGATCCTCTTTTAGACTGTATGAGGTCAAATATGGTTATGACCTTCTATCCCTTCAAGTAGTCTCCATTATCCTAGAATATTGGACATATAAAAGAATATAAGACAAATGGAATCTTCCAAAGGGTACCTTTACATGGATAATAACTCTCAATAAAATTCTCACTTATGAAAATGTCATAAAAAGAGGTTGGTATGGTTAATCCATATGCCCGTTTTGTGAGTCCCAAGATGAGAGTGTAAATTATATCCTCCTCATATTTCATATTATCAAAAAATATGAAATGGTATCATTAAAAAATTCTATACAATATGGATATTCTTAGATACCATCTATTATTTATCTATTATTTAATCCTTCAATGGAACTACCTCTCAATATTATTCTTGGCCCTTTATGGAAGTCCACATCATCATTAGTGATGTGGAATTTTTTGAAAGAGAGAAATTGAAGAATGAACATATTATTTCACAAATCTTTAAATGGGTTAAAAGAATCTTGAAATAAAATAAAATGATATAAAGAAGTAGTAGTTATATTATCCAAACAAACTAGCCACTTATTGAATGGGACGATACAATTAAGAGAAAAGAAATCATATGCTCTTCAAAGGAAGCCCCCTCTCAAGGAAGTCATAAAACTCAAATTTTATGGAGAAATTAAAGGTAATCCAGCTAAGGCATGATATGGGGAAATTTAAAGAGATCCCTTAGGAAACCTAATTTTTTCAGTATCATGACAATTTCATCATGCAACGAATAACAAGACATAAATTACCGAACGTAGGGAAGGCATGAATTTGTTAAATTCTAAAAGATTCAACAAGGTGATTATTGATGGTGATTCTCTACTTGTGGTTAATGATATCAAGATAAAGTCTAGAAGTAATTAGAGATTGAATTATTTTCCATACTTAGTGTGTAAAATAGTCTAATCCCTCCCAAATGTGTAAATCATCCATTGTCTGAGGATGTGTAATAAAGCAGCTGGCTTCTGAACATATTTAGGTTAAAAATGGATATATTTACAAAGTAAATGAAAATCCTCTTAAATGGCTAAGCTTATAGGAAATAATCCCACATGGATAAGAGTTTTGGTTAAAAGTGATGATCTAAAGTTTAAATAAATAAGGTTTATACCCCCAAAAAGGTTATTCCTTTTATTATGATTATATCCAATTTCTCCCCTCAACTAATATTTTTCAAGTTAAGAATCATAAAACTCACATGATTTTAAATCATGATCCCTTACTCTCAAATTTCTAATGATGGAAAATAATGTGCTTGAAATATGAATGTATTTAATGTAAGAACATGTGAATATGTGCGACCATTTTCATTTCATGTATTCCTTATTTTTAAAGATTATTCTCTCTAGAAACTCCATCAAAACTTCACTTTAATGAAATCAAAGACATGGCTGACATTTCTACGAGTACGTTTTGTAAAATATTCCAAATAAGAGAATCTGAGGTATGATTTGTTTTTTGTGTTCTTAAAATTATGGACCTTACGCAATTAGCCGAGGTTTTTTCATCTACGGATAAAATTAAAATGATTTTTCTCTCTAGGTTAGTGTTGGTATTCCTTGTTTTCTATGTCTTCCATTTTTTTGTCTAGAATATTCCCCTTTAAAGTTTTTTTTACCTCTTCCCATGTTTTAAAGATGATTTGGAATAAATTCCACCCTAAAGTTAAGGGATTGGGTACCATGAATCCTCCTCTATGTTTTTCTTCAAAATAAATAATGTTTGAATGATTATATTTCTCTCATGTTTATGTGTACAAGTAATGAAAAAATCCTCAAAACCTGCAGATGAGGTTGTCACTATGTTATAAAAGTGATTTAATATAAATTGAGTTAAATCTAATTATAGAGTAACTAATGATAATATACAACAATATACAATTGATAAGTACTTAAAAAATGTAAAAATCTAAGAAAATCTAAGAGATGATTTCTATCCAATATGGAGATGATCTAGACTATGCATTTACTAGATATGACTGGAAATGATGTCACAGTGGATGGAAGACATTTTCGGGACTTTGAACTATGCTAGATAGAAGTACCCACATGAGGATAGGAGTTTCTGGGTGCTAGCGTCTATTTGAATATTTAGGAACCGTTCCTTTTTTGGTCTTGAAAGTCTTCATTCCAATATCTACTTTATCACTCTAGTTTCACTGTTAGGGTTTCGATCACACCTGTAACCTAAAAAAAACCTAGCTATCTATAAAATCTCATAAACACATTAGATTTGAATAAAATATACAATATGTGAATTCGGACTGACCCCAACAGTCACCTGATGAGTGAACTTAGTACCGAGATTTAAACTACATTTCAGACTCCATGTAGTTATGTGTGCGTGCATGTGAAATAGTTTCCTTAGGTTTTCCCTTGCATCAATGACACCAAGATAACATGATATAGCTAGCTTCGATGCAAATGTGTGGTATGGAATTCAACACTTCCCCTTCCTATGTAGTGTATGTAGCCCAAAATGCAGTCCCTTTTAATAATCGTGATAGTATGTAGATGTGATAGCCCCTTTGAATTGATAGCCATAATAATAGTGTGTATGTTGTGTGTGTGTGTGTGTGTGTGTGTGTGTGTGTGTGTGTGTGTGTGTGTGTGTGTGTGTGTGTGTGTGTGTGTGTGTGTGTGTGTGTGTGTGTGTGTGTCTGTGTGTGTGTAAGTCTCTTGTTTGAATTTCGATACTAGTGACACAAAAGGCCAACTATGAACATGGGATAAGGATAAGAAAAGTGACAAAAGGCTAACCAAAAATGTCAATAAACATGACATAAGCACCCAGAATGGACACAAGATCCTGGGTGCTACTGTCCAGAGTGGGTGCTAGTGTTATGAGATAAATAATGACAAATGTGAAAAGACAGATAAACAAGGATCCTTGTGACCTGGCCAGAAGTTGATACAAAAATGACAGATGTAGAAGAGAGTTATAATAAAAATCAATCAAAGACGTAGATGGAAAATAGATAGTGTCACCAGTGAATAATTTTCTTACTTAAGATTCATGCATATAAGAACATACAAATGGCATAGTAAAATGGTAATATATGTGTGATTTTGTGTCTACATTTACACCCCTTTATGCTATTTGAATGGAATTTAAGTAGTGTAAAGGAATTAAGGAACATACCTGTATAGAGTCTGGATAAGCTATATTACAAAGTGCATGTAAAATATAGAAACTTGTAGCGTTGTGAACCATGGATCAACGTTTTGACCCACGTGGTGTAAGAGGAGATAGAAAAATGTTGTAAGGAGAAATTTGGAGAAATAGTTGTGATGACACTGGAGATTTTGGATTATTTTCAAAGGTGATAGAAGAGGTAGTGAGTGATTAATTCCCAACCCAATTTTGTTAATAATTTGAGGATTTGGGCTTCCTAGTACCAGAGGAAGAGTGTTGGGGAGAGAGGTATGTTTTTCTCTCCTTCTATGAAGCTTCCCCATAAGGTCCAACCGTTGTAGATAAATAAGGAACAAATCTGTTACCTGTTTAGTTATGATTGTAACCTATTGTTCCCAATTGAAGAACCCATATAAGAGTAGTATCGGAAAGGAAATGATTTCTAATTTCCCCTAATCCTATAGTACAAGGTATTATAATTTGAATAGTATTAGATGGATTCCAAATTAGGTCATATGGAAGTGGTGGTGATGTAATGTGGCTTCCAGGTTAGATCATCTAGGAGTGATAGTAACTGTGATTATTTTCTTGATTAATGGAAATTGATTGAATAATATGTACTTAAAAGATTACTTATGGAGAGGTTTTCTTTGCTCTCTAGATTAGGTCATCTGGGGTGATAGATTTCAAATAAAAGAAAGTATTTCCTATCATATAGAATAATTGTAACTATGTTTGAATGAGATCAGAGAAATTATGATGGAAATGTATTAAGAATTCCAATTGATTGTATTTTTCATCTTGAGAGGGATTATAGGATGATCTTGATTGAATGCCCCAATTTTGATGAAAGGGTGAGGAGTGGAGAAAAGAGAACTAAGCTGAAAGAAAGGTTTTGAAATTTTGTAATAGTAATTGAGAGATAGTAGTATTGAAAAATTATGTGTATGTATTGATTAGTATAAGATCCTAATGTGAATATGGAATTTTGAAAACTAAATAGTATAGTGCTAAAGGAGATCGTGATCTGAATGGTGCAAATGGGGATGGAAACTGAGTAATGAGGCTCAATTTCTGAGATGAAATATGTACTGGGTATTAGTTGTAAGACTAGTGGTGAATAACGACTATAATATAGAGTAAATTTGAATTACTATAGATGATAATATGTAAAACGTGAATAGGAAGTTCAATTGTACCAATAGTGGTTGAAATATGGAGCTCTAAGCTTTGAGGATGCCACATAATAGAGTGGCTAGTCGGATGAGATTTAAGAGGGTGACGGTGGTCGTATCTATGTAGATGACGAAGGAGATGGTTTGTGCGATCATATTTGGAATTTTTTTTCAATTTTTTTTTTATTTTAAGAATTTTGAACAAAATTCGATTTTTTGTAAAATTGGGTGTTTCATACATGGATGGAAGTGGACAAGGAAATTTTGTCCTTTGGGACACTATTGCTCAGTTCCTAGAGCTAGTGACCTGCTTCTTGGTGATAGTGTCCAACTCTTGGGCATTAGTGTCCAAAGATAGGCCTTTGACATTATTTGTGTATTGAAGGTTTTTTTGATGGTATGATAGGTATTTTTCAATGATATAATCATACTATTATTGTATATTGTTTCTTTTTTGTGTTTTGTAGAGAGATATACACTCTAAAGAGTTTCGTGCATGTCGTTACTTAAGCATGTTACTTGGTTTGGGGTTGTTAGACGAGGAGTGGGATATATTAGACCATGCTAGATTGTGGCACATTACTAGATGTGGGGAGATACCCCATAATATGCATTTATGATTTCTTTGTGTGAGAGATGGTGTGTGGATACTTGTACATTCTTGTTGCTAAAAAATGAGATGACGATGAAATTAGAGGATGTATACAGGATACTACAGTTGCATATTATTGGAGATAGAGTAAAAATTATGGCCGTATTAGATGAACATGGTTAGATGAGGGAAACATGAAAATATTTTGTAGAGTCATGAGCACAAGCCAAGACATATATTGACTTGGATGTGATTGTGATATCTGGGGTTTTGCGATTATAAAAATTTACTACAGTAATTCTAACTTCATTGGTGGCTGTGGAGGGTGGAGGAGTGGGAATTCTATATAGGATGCATGATATTTTTCTGAGTACAATACTATATATGCATGGGAACATTGTATGTTGGCCCATTTGTATAGGGAATGGTATTGGTTCACACAAGAGGAACATGGTGGTAGATTAGGAGTTATTACTTTATTGCATGTATGGTTGTATTAACATATAGCTATAGTGAGGAAACTTAGTGGACCACGGGATGATTGGGATTGGACATAGATATTTGTGGCAAGGTAGGTTGGTGACCCATAGTAAGAGGATGGATATGACCATGTAAAGATCGATGATAGATCAGATGGGCCATGAGGCTGTTATAAAGAGGTTGTATAGAGAATACGGAGGATTGGTGAAGGATGGTGTTGAGTCAGTGCATTCGACATAACATGTGGTTAGAGGATAAGTTTCCATGAGTAGTAGAGTTTTTCCAAGGTGATTAGGTCTCTAGTTGATTTGGCATGGCCCAAGATATTCCACTAGAGCCATATATATGGTGTCAGTCTACTAGGGTTGTGAGGCGACCAAGGTTAAGGATAGCCTAACAGTAACACAACTAGTGAATCCAGGTCTAGATGAGGCAGATCCAGCCATAGTGCCTATACAAGTTGATGACGTGGGGTACACTCAGGCATATAATTAGTGGTGGGAAACACACCGATGGGTGTTTCTATTTCTATTGGTGGTAGATGCAGCCAGTGAGCTGACAATTAGAGGAGTTGAGGGAAAAGAACCACCCCTTGAAGTAGATGATGTAATAGCAATGTGAGAAGAGTGTAAGTATCATTCATTTTTATTGTTTATATGTTGATTGATTGATATATTGGATGAATATGAAGATGTGTAGAAGATAATGTTTTTTGTATGATTACAAGATATGCCTGTTAGATGTTGATTGTATATTCCTCCATACACACATTGACACAAAATTTCCCCCCAGATTTTCTTGTGGTAGGAGGGATGCTAGACCAGGTAGACATGATTACGGGTGAGCATGTAATTTTTTTTAAGGAAATGGATATAGTGGCAACCACATGCACAATTTTTGTGAGTAAGCATGATGAGGCTCATGTAGAGACAAAGTGAGTGACAGAGGATGTAGAAGGAGGATGCCTAGCTCAAGATGTATTTACATAGTATATGGAACTATAGGGACAATATGGAGAGAAGATGACATGAATTTTTATATTACAGAGCCAACTTAAGAGGTATAGAGGCCAAGATCGGCAGCACAAAGTTAGTGGTGAAGTTTCGAGTTCTAGAGCTCCCATGATTGTAGATAGTGATAGTAAGAATGACATATAATGTATTGCATAGTATGTATTTGAGGTATGGGGTATTTCCCCCAAAAATTTTATTTTGTAACTATGATTTTGATGATATATATACACATGTTGGTATCATATTTAGTGTTGATGTGTATTTGTATAATATGCGATAATTAGGATTTTCACTTGGTAGCAATTTTTTAGTTAGTTAGATTCTATATGAATTATTGGAATGGTTGATTATCGATTGTTGAAATTTGTTATGATGTGGAAGAATTTCTAAAGGATGAAGTGAATAGGATTTGGTATGTGAATAACAGTTAATGGTATGGTAAATATAAATGTATGTATGTGATGAAATGTGGTAGGTAAGTAGAAAGGGAAATGTGATTTAGATGAGATAAGAGAATAAACTAATAATGCGTTGATAATTGTATAATGAGGAGATGTAAAATAATGTTCATAATTGTGTGTGATTAGGATGAAGGGGGGAAGGAAGAGTGATTTCCACCCAGTGTGAGAATGAGGTTCATTTTAGTAACAATTCCCTCAACAGTCATGTAAGAACCTTAAGAACATGAGTGCATTATCAGGAAATGAGAGAGAAATGGAGATCATCTACTAGAGTTGGAGAAGCCTACGATGTATAGTAGGATCATGTGGAACAAAAAAAATGTGTGTATATGTTTCAAATTGGATATTAGAGGAGATGGTGCTAATAATGGGAGATGTGACGGTAGGAATCACAGAAGCATGTTGTTTAGGAATCCAATGAGATGCAGTAGCAATGTGAGTAGGGTGAGATGATATGGCTAGAGGTGGGACAACTAGAGGGGGTTGATGAATGACGACCTTAGGATGTGGACATATAATAACCTTAGTGGGAGGTGAATGAGACAAGATAAAAGTGGCAGAGGTGTGCATATGTGGAATAGGAGAGAAAGAGCATTGACGAGAGAGAGTGTGGAAAGTAATGACACCATTATCTTCTAATTATTATAATATATCATGGATAACATACCAACCATTGTTCACAATGGCCATTGATGCAGTATACATTGAAAAAAGGCTGGTCATGATGATGGTGCAACCAATGAGTGGGAGGATGCTAGTTGGAAGGTGTTGACGAGAAAATTTGTTGGGGAACAAATTGGTGGTTATCTTGCCAACGCTCTGGGAGTCTAAGTCCTTCTACTTAACTAGTGCAGCTTCCGTATATGCATGCATGAGTAAAGGAGGATTTTCCTGGTGGCCTTGTGGTCAAGGATCCAAATAGGGCACTCCACTAACCCTGTAGAAAATCTAGAAAATTATTGCTAGGGAAGACTTTGTTTGAACAGTGGGAAAGGGGAGTGAGAAAAGAGGTATGAGAACTAATGTTGCAAGTAAAAAATCATATTCCTACACACACTAGTTAGAAATTTCATCATGTGCACTAAAATTAGGAAGAAATAATACTATAACTAGCAACAAGACCAATTATAATTTGATGAACACAAAGTATCAATAAACCCCTTAGTAAAAAAATGCTCGAAACTCCTTATATTGATGCTCAAGCAGAAATTGTACATAGTATGAGAATGGAAGATATTGAGAATAGGGGAAAATTGGCTAACTCTTTTCACTCACAAGTGAGAAAAATATTTCTCATGAACTTAAAAGAATACAACCAGCTAGAATAATTTCAGAATTAGAACCCCTTGGAATGAAGAGCTCATTACAATTTATAGTGCTAAACTTGACTCCTCATCTTCTTGATGCTCTTTCATATTCCTCATTTTGACTTTAGACTATTCATATTCCTATTCGAATATTAAGTCCCTTTTATAAACATAAGGCAAGTTAAATTTTACATTATGTCTCTAAATTCACTTTAATACATATCCAAAAGTGTAACCCCTCAATGTAAAATTGGAACATAGAGGAGAGAGAATGTCGAGGGGGAAGAAAGAGGAAGAAAAGAAAGGATGTCACCCCTGATAAAGTCTGAGATCCTTATTGAATGAAAAATCAAGTGTAGTGAGACTCTAAGTCTTAAAATTCCTTGCACATTGAGAAAATCCTTCAAATTACCTCATGAATGCTTTCCAAGTCAAAAGAATTGTTCCGTTGATGACCGTAACTCCCAGCCTATGTATGATGTACTTGTGACCTGAACTATGTAGTGAGTGTCAAAAAACATTGGGAAGTTCCTTGAGATGGACCTCAAATTCCCTATGATCAATGCCCTTGGATGATCTAGAATGATGGTGTTAACCTAAATGATCATCCCTCTATGTCCCGTTGTGCCAAACTTTCCCTTTGAGAACAACCTACTATTTTTAGTAAGTACATATGGGGAAAATTACTATTTTTAGTAAGTCTCATAGTTTATCTTTTCCCAACCTCAACTGGCTATGGTAGCTTGAATTATTTCTTCTTATTGTGTTCCTCTTGCCTTTTGGACCAACTAGCTATTTATAGTAGGGGCTTGTGGAATCACTTACTATTTTTAGTAGGTGTCAATTGCGAGCCAAGATGACCTTTTTATGACTTTTCCTACGATACTCCCTCTAATTTTACTACCTTATTCACAACCTCTTCAAATGGTGTCTTACCCAAAGCATCAGATCTCTTTGTAGGAAGACATGCTATTTTTAGTAAGTGCACCGTGGATTTGAGATTGCGACAGAACATGTCTTGAAAATATAGGTTTTATTTCGAGGTTCCACGCTCCGCATTTTGAGTAATTCCTTCATTTGAACAAGTGGGAAAATGAGATTTTCATTGGTGGGGGTAGAATATTGACAAAAAACATAGCCCTCTATATCCCTAAAAAATAGGGACTTCATGGTATGAAAACTAGTTTACATGAAACTAGATTTTTCAACGATTATTCCCTTCAATTTTCGCACGATTTCACCCATTTGAACCATGAGAAGTGAAGAGATAGCTCACTATATATATTTTCAGATGTTCTTCATGTGAAAAGGAAGAACTATAATGTAATTGAAGTCCTCTATATACCTAAAAAATAGGGACTTCATGGTGTAAAAACTAGTTCATGCAAAACTAGATTTTTCAACGATCATTCCCTCCAATTTTTGCGTGATTTTGCCCACTGGAACCCTGAGAAGTGGAGAGGTAGCTCACTGATTTTTTCCACTACTATGTCATGACAGCCATTAATAGAGCATGATATTTTTATATCTATTTTTTTTCTCCATTCATGATGAAATCAACTCCATTGTGATAGGTTTTTTATTCTTGTTTCACTGGTGAAATTTCTCTTCGATCTGGTTTTCGGTTTGATGGGAAATTGAGCTTTGTTCTTCGTGTAGCCATAAGAAAAATTCATTTTATATGAGCATTACTATCTATAAATGGGAGGTTTTAATATGAGTTTTTAATGTCCTTCAACAACGAAGAACTCAAAAAACAAATAATTTTCAATCCGTGCACCATTTTGCAACATCTCTTCAATTTTTGATTTCACGGCAATGAAGATTTTCAAATTTCTTCTTCTTCATTATTCGTTTGATTAATATTTATTATTGGACCTGCATGTTTTTAATTTTTTTAGGATTTGGTTGTGGTGGTTGATCTGGTTCAAGGTTCATCAATGGTGTGACTTGGTGTGAGCAAGTTGCAGAGCTATGATGGAATATTAGATGTTAGAAGCTTGAAGCAGACGACTTTTTTTAAATTTTGAAATAAAATGAGAAGGGAGATTGGAATATTTTTCAATGTTTGATTTCCCTAACCTATGCGGTACGTGAGGGACATAAAATTCCATGGTTAGCAAGGTGACGACATGTGGCAGAGATCTGATCGCAGGGAATGAAGGCTAAACATAAACTTTAAAGCACTGAGGAGCTGGAAATTGGTCATATGGGTGACCAGAAGTATCCCTTAGGGGATGGAAATATTTTTAAATGTTTGATGTCTCTGACCTATGAGGGACAAAATTCCATGGTGTTACTGGTGATGATACATGGCAGTGATCAAACGGTTGAGGCTTTGAGCTCCCGTAAGCATCTGGGTGCTGAATTGGTGAGAATGGAGGTCACATGAGGATCCAGATGTCATATGGGGGCTAGGTGAATTTTTCCATGGTTGATGTCCCTAAATTTGAAGGACTTGTAGGACATAAAATCCTGACAGGCTCCAGGAGCTGACATGTTTCCTCCCAAAATTTGACTAACTCCCGAACTCACTCTAAGAGGATAACTTGAAACGACAATAAATTGAGCTCCCGATGGACTTTTTAAATGAAATTTTATATGATCCTAATTGTAAATGACCTTTTTAATCCAACATTTAGGATATCAGGTCTTTATTCCTCCATTTGATCCCTAAAAAAATAGATATTTGATTTATTACTCCGCATGTGCATGAGAAAAACTACTTACAAACCCAATGCACCAAATTTTTGTGAAAATAATTTCACCATATTTTAGGGCTTGGAATTAAATTTTTGAAAATGTTTTGTTTTTCTCCTAACTCCATATGGAGCTCCCAGAATCACCTTTAGAAGTTCAGTAGTTATTTTAACCTGTGCGCTGGCTAGGCCTGTGAACCCTAATTTTGGTGAAACTACCCCAACTTATCCAAGTCCTTGCAAAATATTCCTGAATTGCTTCCATGATGTCCCAAGGAATTTGAATTTCCTCCACATCCATTTTGGATTTTTCTGCTCTACTCCATGGGGTTGCTCTAGTCCTAGGAAGGCTAGTGATAACCCTTCCCACAACTGCCTCAAGCTTGCAACTTTTAATGAACTCCTAAAATCACCTAGGGGGAATGAATGGAATTTCATAAATCACATAAGGGATGAGATAAAATCAATCGGGAGGTCACTAGACTGAACGGTTGGATGTGGCATGCATGGTGTAGTCATTTTATACCCTTAGAACAACATTCTAATCCCATGCACATCAATCTATCAACCAACAGGCGGTGGGTGCTCACCCAAGGCATGTGCAGGTGTTGATCCCCTCCTTTGTTTTAGTTGTGTGAGAATACATCATTTATGATAGATTTAGATGCAGGAAAGAAAAGAACCATGCATTCATTCAGATAACAAAAGAGAAGTATAAAAAAAAATGCAGATCTGATTCATGATAAAAAGGAAATGCACTAGGGTTTATGCCCATGAACAACATATATACTTTAGAAAAAAACCTTATATTCATGTTTAAAAAGTTCAATAACCACTTTACATTCATTAAGGACATAACCACCCAATATAATATTGATCAAAGTCATGCATTAGGAACCTGAACTATGCACATTACAAAATTGGTTACATACCTATCCCTTTAATTATACCATCACTCCTACGGTTATCCTAATCCCAACCCAAAATATCCTTCATTATTCCTACATAAATTTTCCTATCAACTGCTATATGATGCCACTCTTGGTGTTCCTTTTCTTCTACCCGAGTATGTATGTATATATATATAGCTTTAGTCTCCACTGCTATGCCTTCTTGAGATGATAGATCGGTTACCAAGTTTCCATGTGGTCCTCCAATGGAGCATTCTCCCTTTGATCCAAACTCTCCATTATTTGCAATGATGTATTTATGGATCCTTTCATCACATGCATGACATATCATTTCTTGACCATACTGCTGCTAGGTAGGCACCTTATCCACTCCACATGCTAGAAGGGTCATGATTTTCTTGTGTACTGCCTAGAACACCGAATATGGATGATTCCCAAAACCTATCTTTCCTTACATGCATGTTGTGTGTTATGCTAAATCCTATGAAAACCCTGTCCTGCACGCTTTCACCCCGCACACCCTTCTTCAAATAGGTCCCATGTTATCATGCGCCTTCTTGTAATTAGCCAATATTATGGGGCCCAACATCATCCCACACTACTCCTATTCTCCGTCCTCAGGAACACTTCTCTTGAATGAGTAAAGAATGAAGGAATGAAGAATTAGGAGAAAGAATGAAAGAACGGGGAAATGAAAGAGATCAATGCTTATTTTTGAAGGAGGAGAGGGAAGTACTTCCCTATTTTTTCCTCTAATTTTTCCTAGGTGTCAACCTTGCTCTGTGCTTGTTGACAGAGGTCTCCGAATAGGGCGATCACCTCCTCAAAACTTAGTTCCTCCACCTTGGCACTCATTATTTTCCTCTCCAATTGTTTTTGAAAGTCATCAAGTACATCCATCCTATGGGTGATCTTTGGGTATAATTCCTTTAGCCATATTTTGATCGAGCCTCGCAAGGTCTCGATAGGTTCTAACTTCTTTTCTACCTCAGCTAGGATTTTATCCCTTTCTGCTCCGTTCCCCTTATTCTTTTCTTGAAAATCCTTGAGTTTCATTTCATGTGTAGTGACCAAGATGCTTGCCACTCTATCTCTATTAGCGCAATTGTCATATGCAACTTTAGAAACTTATGCAGTGGCCTTTACCTTTGCAAGGAGTTTGGTATATTGGAAAACAGTCTCAACAACCTTGAACTTATCTTCCTTTTCTTGGCGCCCCAATTCCTTTTCTGCAAATTCTAAAGCGAGTGGTCATATTTCTATCATGAGGATGTGAGTTAAGTCCTCTAGGAACTAAAATGTTGATTCATATTTTTTCTTGGGTGGCTCTAGGTCAGGATGCTTTAGAATAATAGCATTTGTAATCATTTCAATTTTCTTGTGTAGTCCACTCACCCTTGCCTTTTCCTCTTTTAGTTCATGCATTAACTACGCACTGATAATCTCTTCTTGCTTCAAGTCTTTTCTCTTCTCAACAAGCTCCTCCTTTTTATTCTCCAATTCCTCCTCCAGGAATCTCACCCTATCATTCCTCCCAAAAAGTATGGCCTTAATCTCAACTGGAACTTTGTTGAGTACATTACAGACTTGTTCATCTGACAATTGTTGAGAATTTACAAAGGGATTTACTCCTTTTGTCTTTGACACCTTCATCAACGATTTATGACTTACTTCAAACTTAGGTTCATCCACATGGGACTCGAACGCCCAAGATAACATCTTTCTGGTTCATGGATATGCACTTTTCTCATCAAACGAAGTCATAGCTAGGAGTTGTTCCATTGGTATGGTTCTCTAGAAGCGCACACATAACACCTTTCTTGGATTATTAATGTAGCCCATCCCTTTCCCTTGTGCTGCCATTACACCCTTCCCACATATTTACGCAGCCCTTAGGAATATTACCACCAAATTGGGATTCCCACCCATGCTGCGATACTCTTTCCCAACGCTCTCTTCTTCCATTTACTTCAAAATTTAATCTACGCTCCAATCTAAATCTTGATCCACCAAGTCCTTAATGATGCCCACTACTTCTCTTTCTACGGATTCGTCCACTTGTTCCTTGGAGAGGCTTGGGGTTCTCTAATTTTTGGTGCTTACCTATTCACTCACCCCCTTCCCTTCATCATCTACTTCCTCCTCGTCATTTTCTCTTAATCTTCCTCCTCCTCAGAATCATGTACATTGTATACTAGATGGTATTAAGCTCCCCTAGGCTCGTCATCATCCCTATTGCCAATGTAGGCCTCTAGGCTCTCTATTTCCTCTTAGTATTCCTTTTCTGCCACCTTCTGCTTCTTCTTAATTGGTGATTCTAGTATAGGAGATTATTCCTTCTCTTTCTCCTTAATAGGAAACATATTCCTTGGTGATTCTTCATGTGTAAGGGCCCCTTAATGCTTTGGTTCCATTTCTTCCAGGGTATTTTCCTTCACTGGGGACTTCTTCCTACACGTGTAAGTGCTAGACTTAGCACTCGCTTCCAGCGTGCCCATAGATTGTGTTGTTTGCACACTTGGTGCCTTCTTCTCCTACACCTCTTCTATTTACCTCTTATTTGGTGTAGTTGTTTTCCTCCCTGTGGGGTCTTCTAGAATGGAGACATCACTCTCCAGATAGGCACCTTTCTCAAACTTAGGCCTTATGCATAAATATACCCTTTATGTAACCCTTCTGATGATTGACAATGTTATTGGCTTCATCATCTGTATGTTGTGGGAGACATACTTCTCCATGTATGTGCACTTCTTAGGGTATACGAGCTTCCGAAATAGCTCGCGGTGGTCTTGGTATACCTCACTAAGGTCGAAACTTAGCCTTTTGGGCTCCTTAAACTGATCGGCCCCTGTTTAGAAGTATTGTGCGGTGAAGAAGAAAGGAAGCTTGCACCATGGACTCTTAGTCCCATCTGTCAATGTAAACGTGCCAATGTAGAAATGTTGATATATTACAAACTCTTCCTCTCCATCCATGAGCGTGGGCAACTACTCAAGGATCCTCCACTCTACCCTGAATGTGTCGCACATTCTCTTGTACAACATTTCTAGGTGTGCCTTGTGAGCTGTCGTAATGGTCTCACAGGTATACTTCTCAAACCTTTTCATGGGTGAGGGATCCTCTTCTCGATACTACCAAACAAACCTCTTTGGCCCATCAGGAACTCCAATATTTGAGAATATGGTGGTGAGGAGAATGTTTCAAAATAGTATCTCTTCTCCTTCATGCATGCTATTTATGATCTTATTCGCAATAAAGGTATACAAGTTATAGATGACCCCTTCTAATATCTTCCGGCATACATTTAACCATGCCTTGTTTACTTGTGTTTATATTTCTTGATCATTAAGCTTGGTGACTAAGTGCGCGACCATCCTCATAACAGGTTCGGGGATCTCTACGATGTCAAAGTATCGTGAAACCTTTTTGTAGTCATAAGCCTATACCATTTCCTTGATGGCTTCCTTATCATCCAAGTTGTCGTCTATGGATTCTCCTTCACAATTCAGGTTGGTGAACTTTAATATAAGTTGAGGGGTTATGCACATCTTGAAGCTTGCAAAATAAAAGTGGTCTTCATGTACACGTGACATCAACCACTAATATAGCCACTTAGGCTTACCAAAATAAGGCAACTCATATAATTACAAAAGCCTTTCCTTCTCCAACTCCACCTTTACTTTGTTTCTATATATTGGCATTCCATCCAGTGTCCTCTTGTTAGTTGGAAAAACCATTTCCAATGCCATTTATTTCTTAGTAGTGCTCATCCGATGGTTGTAATTTCTCATGGCCATTTGTCCCAAGTGTGACACACACTCTTTCCCCAACAATACTCCATCTAGGTACTGCATTTATGCATACCATTCTTCATTGGAGCTAATGACAACAATTGTTTGCCTTTGTTTTCCCTTACCCTTATATTTATTTGGTGAGACAGTCACCTTCTTTGGTGCCATGTTTTCTAGTCAGGATACAACATAAATTCCTCCTTCTTGCTTTGATCTACTAATCTTCTCAAGTCTAAGGATCTAGTCCATGAAGAATCCTCCTCCTCCATCCATGACCTAGCTGCCAAAACCTACATAGGAACAACTTCTTCCACAAGACAACGTATTTTGAAAATAAGTATCCCCACACCCGTGTAATCCTTCCACTCTGGTTTGTAGATTTATCTAGTTATGCACTTTATGATTCTTATTCCTTCGCAAAAATCTCTCTGGATGCCCTAGTTCGTAAGATCTCTTTTACTTCGTAAAAGCAAGGTAAATAATAATGTTCTCGACTTCATACTTATATTTTTTGCTCGTCTCCAACAATAAATGCTATACCACTTATCAACATACTTAGCATTAAATTCAGATTTCTCCACTCGTCTGACCTTAAGCGCCCTTACCCACGCACCTAATCCTACGTGAAAAACCGCCCTACAACCTTCTAGCGTGCACAACTCTAATCTAACCAAAGACTCTTACGCCCACGTCTGTAGTGCCGAAGGAACTTCTTCTATCATTTACCTAATTTTTTCCCTTTCCTATCTCATGTTGTTCATGTGCTCATCATTCTTTGTACGTGGTATTTTTTACAACCTTCTTGACACCACAATTCATTATCACCTATTTCCCCACGCACTTTCTCATGCTTCCTTCTACTGGGCCATTCAAATTTTACTATTGGCTTATACTTTAATTTTCCACTACTCCACCCCCCACTAAAACAGATACATGGTCCTCTATGCATACACAACCTTAGAAAATAATGTGGTTTTTGGTGCACAAGGCATAAAATGGAACAAAAAGAAAGGAAAAAGAAACAAGAAAGGGAAACACATGAAAAGAAAAAGCATAAAGGGAAATCCTAAGGTAAATGGAAATAATGCCTTATTTACAAACATCAAGAAGGCTTATTTATAGTAGGGCTTCAGCCTACCCCCATTGAAATGGCCAGGTAACTTCATCCCATCCAGCACTTGTAACTAACATGCACCTAAAAAAAGGATGTATGAGATGATGTAAGGTCCCAACCAATGGAATTTAAATTTCCCAGGATGGTGAAAAAACTTGGAATCATATAACAAAACCATCTTCCCAACCTTAAACTATTTGTTCTTGATATGAGGCTCATGTCAGGCCTTTTGTCTTTCTTTTTTTTGTCTTTTGACTCCATCTAGCAAGTGATTGCCTTTTGTCTAACTGCATCAACTTATCAACCCTCTCTTCCAGCACTTTTCCATCATCCAATCCTCTTGCACATGCTATATGCAATGATGGTAACATGAATTTAACTAGAAAATTCTGTTCCAAACACCAATTGAAACGGTGTGGCCTTATTCAACCTCTTGTAGGTTGTCTTGTATGCCCATAAAATGGTTGATAATTTATCATCCCAATCTTATCTTCCGACGTCACAAAACTTGGTCAACATGTGACTTAGTATTTTTTTAAATGCCTCAGTAGTTCCATTCACTTGAGGGTGATAAGGATTAGTATTGTGATGGGCCACCATAAATTTTTCTAACAGAATCCCGACTATTTCATTTAGAAAATGTATACCTCTACAACTTGTCAAGATTAAAGGACATTTGTACCTGCTGATTATGTTCTCCCATAAAAATCTAGCAGCTATCGCTGCAGTGAAATCATTTATAGGTGCTGCCTCTACCCATCTTGTCAAGGAATCAATACAAGTAATGATATATTACGAACCAGTCATTCACACGGATGATGAAATTGGCCCTACAAAGTCAATTTCCCATTTTTCAAATGGTTCAATGCTGGCTAATGGTCATAAAGGAATTTCATCCCTCTTTTTAGGTTTTCTAAGGCATTGACAATGGACACAAGCCTTACAAAACTCAATACAATCCTAGTAGATTGTTTCCCACCAAATCCATGCTATTAGAATCTTCCGCGCGGTATCATTTCCTGCATAGTTTCCTCCAACAATCCCACCATGTGCTTCCTGCATAATTTCCATATGCTCATGTTCTAATATGCATCGGCACAGAACCTCATCACATCCTAAATTATATAGATCTCCACTAATCAACATGTAGGGTACGGTGCGTATTGCTAACTATTTTCTCTCAAAAGCCTTCGTCCTGTCTGGTGCCACACCAATTTTCAAGAATACAATGATATCTTCCAAGTTCAAGGGCACACACCACAACCTAAACAGTTGTGCATTTGGCATGGTATCCTTAATGCTTTGCACATCCTCCCCTGAGTCAATCCTTGATAATTGGTCAGGCCTTGAATTTCTCTTCCCTAGTTTAATAACCACCATGAACTCAAACTCTTGGAATAATAGGACCCAATGACATTTGTGCCCTTGAAAAATAGATTAGTTCACCAAGTATTTCAACACCATTTGATCTATATAGAATATAAAGGGTGTTTCCAACAGGTATTGTCTGAACTTATGCAGTGCGTAGATCATTGACCGTTCCTTGCACTCAATAGTTACGTAATTCTGTTATGATTTTTTCAACTTCCTGCTTACAAAACACAAAGGGTGATCAAAAATCCCCTCACCAGGTTGTGCTAGTAATACTCCCATGGCTATTCCTAAGGCATTAACATGTACATGGAAAGGATTATCCTAAGAAGGAAAATGTAGTATGGGTGAAGTGACAAGTCTATCCTTCAAAGTGTCAAATGCCTTCTGCTGCGCCTCTCCCCAATGAAAGGAACTCTTGTGCTTTAGTAATTCCTCCAAGGGTGCAATGATCTTGGCATACCTCTGGATGAATTTCCTATAGTACCCAATATGTCAAAGGAATCCACACATTGTGCTTTGACTAGTAGGCTCCCCCAATCCCATAATAACTACAGCTTTGGTAGGATCCACTAGTAGGCCTTCCTTACATATAATATGTCCTAACAAGTTTCCAAATGGAGTAGCAAAGACACATTCCTTAATTTTGAGGGATATCCTCAATTGTTGACATATTTTGAACATCAGCCTCAAATTGTCACAATGGTCCTTCACTAGCCCATACACCATCCATTCATCTAGGTAGTCTTGAAGAAATTTATGGATAAAGTCCTGGAATGCTTGTACCACAATGCACGAGAACACAGTAGGTGCATTATTTAATCCAAAAGGAATGATGTATAGGAAAAGCGTCCCCACTCAGTGGTGATTTTTTTCTTTTTCCGAATCTTGATTTGCTAGTATTGACTTGGCGATAACTTGAGAACCCATTTTAATGAAAGAGTATGATACTTTCAATAAATTGGAATACTTGCATTTTAATGAATATTTTCTTGTTTACACTGGGGTTGGTAAAGGATCAATGAAACATACTGAATTCTTTTGCCAAATGTGATAGTTCAAATAGATCCTTTTGGCTTCCAAGAATCTTTAACGAAAATACTGATGACCCTTAATAAATTGATACACTTTGTATGAATTAACGAAAAAGTTCCTTTGTTACGGTTCCACCAGACATATTATTCTTATCTATTTGCTTACTTTTCGGAGTGAACGGACATGATTCATATTCATTCGATGGGCATCATTTTCCAAGGATATTGGGCTGTTTTAATTTCTTTAGAACTAATGATCCTCATCTCCCCCAAGTGTTATGGTGGATGCCTGGTAAAGTTTTCATGGTACCCATGAGTAATACAAATCCTAAAATGTCGTTGCAAGTTAGATCAATGATATTAAAAAAAAAATTCTCCAACCAATTATCCCCAATTGTGGTTAACATGTCCTATAGGATGTGTCAAATACATGTCCTAATGTGACATATTGCTTTTGTCAAGAGATGTTGAATAGAGTAATTGGCCACCATGTTACATATTAGTTGTAGATTCTATATCTTGGGAATGAATTTAATGCATCCTCACTCATTGAGATTGACCAAGTGAATTGCAATGAAAAACTTTCCAAATAGACTCTGAAAAAAGTCATCAATTTAACCACAACCTACAAGGGTTTCCTATAGAATTCATAATGCAAAGCATCATGCCCTAAGGAGTATATTTCTTCTGATTCCTCTTCATTGAGATGCATCTCCAAACAAGGATCACCTAGCAAATCCAGTAGCCTATCTTCTTCCATAACACTATCTCCCATTGTAAGGTGCTTGAAAACTTGTAATGCCTTATCCACTGATGGCTTGGTACTCCGATACTTAAAAGATTGAATGAGATCAGTTGTTAACTCCTGGCAATTCCCTGTCTGACGACATGTATTTGAGTGGATATACCATGCATGTGAACAACCATGTAAGGTGGAATATAACTTATGCACCCATAAAAATGTGGTAATGCTTATGTGCCCTCCATCTAGGCCTTCTCACAAGCTTAGATATGGAACGATGCAGGCTCCTTGCCATAGTAGTTTTTGATAACATTGGGCACGTTGCTTATGTAGAATCTTACAAAGAATGCGACTATTATCTTACACTACTCTAGGAGACTCTTGTGATGTGTTTCTCACCATTGCATTGCATTCCTAAGAAAGTTATAACTTAGCATAATTCTCCTCTCATCCTCATTTTTCCACGGAGCCTCTATTTATCGTAAAAAATCACCAGGGCTTGCTCCTCCAGAGTAACTTGGCATGTTATTTCTTCTCAGGTGCTTGACTAAGTGGGCCTTCATCACCCTTGTTACAGATCCTCTCAATTGTTTCCCAATAAACTCATAAGTCTTGTGTGCCCAATTGTCACATGCTATTCTAGTTGTATCACTCATTGACTGAACACATTCAAATTAGATGCCTCATTCTATAGGATGAATTACCTTACGATCTCTGATGGAGTGCACATAGATTATGTCAAAGAATTATTCTCCTAAGGGCTCAGTATAGTGCATTGATTTTCCATCTATCAAGGGGATGATGATTTTTCCCTCCTTGTTCTCAAAACTTATATACCCCTTGTTAAACCATAGGTTAACATTGTTCTTGTAACACCAAGGGTGCCCAAGTAATGCTAGGAAATTATCCACCTTGGCAAGTTCCAAGAATTCAAAGTCCCCAGTGAACTTAGCCCCTTGAATAGTGATAATTACATCTTTCAAGACTCCAATAGGCATTGACTTTGTCTTGTTCACCATATAAAACACATTTGAATATGGATGTAATGCGGGCCTTCCCATTTGATGCCATGAATCTAAGGCTAGAACGTTGACCTCTTATCTTGTGTCGATGAGGATATTACTCAGAAGCCACTCATAAACAACTACATTCAATGTAATATCTTTATCATAGTCAAGGCTGTGATGAGGAAGGTTTACATGCAAAAATTTCCTTTTATGATTTTCTCTTATGCGTGGTACCTTCTCCTGTAGCCATTCTCCTAGCAAGGGAATAATATTCTCCTACCTTAACATTTTACACACTTCCCTGACCTCATCCAGATCCTTCTGTGGAGCCTCGACATTCTTCCTTTGCTCCAACTATCTTGACTACTCCTTTAGACATTAGATTTCCCCTTGCAATTTCCGAATGACATCCATAGTCTCTTGATATACTTCCTTCTGATGAGTAGGGTATGGATACTTCCCATGCACCACTTCTTCCCTAATAACCAGTTTCTGTCTTGGTATCTCCCTTACGTGCACAACCTCTACTCGCGTTATCATTATTATAGGTTCTAATCCTAACTCATGCGCCACTCTTGACATCCACTGAGGGTCGGCCTTCTTTATACTCACCATCCCAATGCCTTTGTCTTTCCGGTGTTGTTAGCTCATGTGCTTAAACATATCAGGGCACTCCTTATACTTATGTTTTTTCTGCACCATGAGTACTGCAATAGGTCAGGACACTCATGCTTAAAATGCTCTGTACACCCACCATTATAATAGGTTCGCCATGGAAACTCACCTCTTCCTTCACCGTGGTTACTACGACCATGAAATCTTGTACAAAAACCTCTCCCATGCACTCCTCCATCTTCATGCCCTTCATACCGATGATCATCATCCTCAAAACTATTTTCAAGACTAGTCTGGTGCACACCAAGATTAATAACATCATGAATCTAGTCAATCAGCCTGCAATCCTTGGTATCATGGGTCGTAGAGGTACAAATCTTACAATAACAAGAAACTTTCTTATGGATTGCATGTTGTAGTACTTATGATTTTATCCATATTTACTTTCATGATTAGCATGGTAAAGTCTCTCATTTTACCAGTTTATTTATCGTTTCATCTTATGAGTAGGAAAATGTCTTTTTCAATGGGAAATTCCACTTGTTGGTAAAGTACACCAATGTCAATTGTGCTTTTCTCATGTCATGCGTAGACAACTTATTAAACATGATATGGCTTATTCCATGGAAAATTTTAGCCTCTAGTTAATGGTTACCACTAGTATCAATGCTCCTATTTTCATCTATCACTTTAGTTATCCTATAAGAATACCTTCTACCCTGGGTCTATGAATGTCTTATGTGAAGAGTTAAATCCTTGTGGAAATGGTGTTCCTCAACACTCCAAAATTACAAATTGAGCATTTTTTAGAAGTTTTTGGGTTTCATAGAATAATTTCCAATGATAATGAAATATTTTCAAAGCATGCAAAAAATAACATACTCACATGCACAGAGAAGATCATACTGCTTTCTAGGACTTTCTTCTTCTAAGCCTTGTATTCCCATCTGATCAAGTTCTTGGAATATGGGAACTAATGTCATATAAACCACATTTTTCTCACAATGTAGTATATATTTAAGACTGATTATTATGGGGGTCCAATAATTCTATATACCAAGTATGTGTGCACCCTTGCAACTGTTTCACTGATTTTATTTACCTTTTCAAAATGACGAAATAGATAAGGGTAAGGGCCAAGGAGGAATACTTGTTAAATGTTGGTCGGTTGATGGTTGTTATGCACGTTCTGACTTCTTGATCCAGGTGCCGATTGTGAGAGCTTCCTTTTGGCTAGGAGGAACTACCTGTAATGAAAACAAGACCAAAAAAGAGAAGTTAAATGATATATGACAGTGGACTACCTAGCGTATGCTAGTTCCAGGAAGTGTGATACTTCCTAGATGGCTGTCAATCCACTGTTTAAAACAAATTAACGTGAGAAATAAATGAAATTCCTACTGTAGTTGATATGATTTAGGTATCTCATTCAAGTACAATAAGAAAATCCAATCACAACATGCTAGGTTATAGTTAGATCTAGAAAGGTGAGGTGTTTGTCAAGGTACTGAGACTGGTCAGGGTATAGATTCTGGGTTGTTTAGGTCAATTGGTAAAGAGGTTGTATTAGGTTTCTGTTCTTGGTCAGGGTATAAAACATAGAGACCAATTTCAGTTCTTGTATGACTAATCACGAGGTTTAGGCAGAACCGATGATGGTTATGGGTAACCAGTGGCACCGGTAGGTCAGGGTGTAAGAGAACTCAAAAAACTTAAATTGTAGGAGTGATCTGAGGTATGGATAAGGTTAGGGAGAGTGGATAGGGAGGTCTGTAGGGATATGCTAGGTATACTCAGAAGAATAGAACAGCTGAGGATAGGTGATTTGGCGATATGGGTGAAGGTGATATTTGATGGGTTTAAGCTAGAAAGATGGGTGATGGAGGAATGAGGTATGCAAAAGAATAGATTGATGACAGAGGTAATAACAACTCTAATAACTACAATAAATGGATAATGATTAATGTAGAAATGTACTTACTGTGTTGCAGGATCTGATGGTTGAGTGGTGGATGGTCGGTTGATCAGAAGAATACGATGTTTGGTCCAGTAGTGATGCTTCCATAGAGTGATTCCTATGAGTGCCAATAGCTTCTATGATCTATCCTGGTGATGGCTCTGGATGTTTGGATGCGTGAAAAGGATGCTGGTTTCACTTGCATGTAGCTATTATCTCTTTTCCCTTGCTCTCAGAATGTGCCAACCCAAAAAACAAGGTTACTTAGGTGAATAAATGGTAACCGATGATGGTTCCGGGTTGATTGGCATCGATTTAGGGGTGACCGGTGTCGGTTAAGGTCAGGATTCCCTAGGTTTACTAAAATGGGAAGATCTTTCTGATTTCTTTTGGCCCAATTCATTTATGTTCTCACAGATTAGAACGGAAACTTCCCTTCTAATGAGCAGGAATGTGGTTAGAGAGATTTTAGGAATTGATTTTAGGGTTAGACCAAATCTTAGCTCATTAAGGCAAGTAAGACTTAGTTATTGTTAGTTATGGAAACATGCCAAGAATAGGTCTAGGGTGAGGTGGTTGGGTGAGGTGTCTAGGTGAGGTGGTGGGGTATGAATTAATATAATTAGATAATAAATATTGTGAGGATATATATTAATTTAATTTAATTAATTAAATTAATAGTGATGTGGGGTGGAAGGGGCCATGGTTAGATGAGTATGTTTGAAGTGGTTATTTGACGAGGGACCAAGGGGAGTGTGACCCAATTTTGGTGTCTACATTTGCCCCTTTTTGTTGCGTATCCTGTATTGGTAAGCGACACTGACAAAAATAAGATGTGGTAGCCCCATGTGTGGGTGAAGGTGATCCCCCTCAAACTAGGAATGGATGAGGTAGACTACTAAATCTGTGAGTGGTTTGATAAAGGTGAATGTGATGAAGAGGAAGGTGGACAATGGGGGTAATGGGGTAAAGGTATAATCAGGTAATCAAGGTAATGGGCTAGGGTCAAAGGTAGCAACGGTCAAACACACACACCCGTATAAATTACAGCATGGTACCAGGTTGAAGAGCGTGTAACTCTACATTGTCTAAGGTCGATAGGTTTATCCAAACAAGGTTGAGGTGATTCCGGTATCCAAGGTATAAGATATAGTGCGGAAGCACTTCGCAAGTCAGGTGCAAGAATGTCTATGTATGTTTCGGTACACCAAAGATTGGGTCAGGATAAACTACACGATAAGAGGCAAGGTAAGGTCATTAGGTAAAACAACACGGGTAACAGTGTCACAAGGTATAACGAGCACATGAGTTCACATGTCACTAACAATGTTCCAGGTCCAAGTAGCTAGGTCACAACATGGGTAGGGCCAAGGTATGGGTAAAATAACAAGTTCCTAAATGTAATGAAGGATAGTTATAGGTAAGGTAGGTATGGAGGTAGGTTACAATAAGGGTGGGTAAGGTCAAACGGTGGTTGGGTTGGTTAAGTTGGGTCAAAAATGGGGAAGGGGTATTTGACAGGAGTATGACAGGTAACCAATGCCGGTGATACTGAACCGGTGATGGTCTAGGTAAACTGACCATGGTTGGCTAGGGCACAAGATCAATATTAGTTTGGGTATAACCGACCATGGTGTGCTAGGGCACATAGGATCAATGTCAGTTTAGGTATAATCGATGACGTCGGTTAGGTCGACGTGGGTATATAAAAAAGGAAAAAATATGTATAATATGGATTCATTTGTACTTTTTGGCTATTTTGGGAAAATGACAAGAGCATTGAAGAATTGTGCTTTGTCAAAGAGAGGAAATTACATGGGACGATATCAAGGTGAGGTGGAGAGATCTGGGTTGGAGAAGAGCCCAGGTAGATGGGTCCACGAGAGCGGGTAGAGTGAGGTGATTGGTAGAGAGGTTAGAGGTTGATTTAGACATGGCGGAGGCAGGAGAGGGTTGGGTGGACCACCAGCATAGTGGCCAGAAGTGCCACCATGGAGGTGAAACGAGATGAGGTAAGATCTAATCGTTCATTGTTATTTGATATAAGAAGAAGGGAATGGGTAGGTTAGTTTGGGAAGGGTAGAGAATTTGAATGTGTGGTTAAATTTTTGCGGGATGATGGGGTGGGAAAGGTCATAGGTAGAGGAAATAGGGTTGGGGAGGATTTAGGGTAGGTTTGGGTAGGTGTGTAGGGGAAATGGGAAAGAAATGGGGGGAGAAAATTGGGGTTTTGCGATTTGGGCATGGGAAAAAATGATCAAAGCTAGTCAAGGTATGGCCGATGTCAGTCTTAATACACTGACATCGGTCAGGATGAGATGGGCAACCGATGCTAGTTATAGCATGGACTAGTGATGGTCAGTGAGTAATCGGTGTTGGTTAAGGAAAAAAGGGCTAGAGGTCTAGGTTTAGGGTAAGGGGAAAGGTTAGGTAAAGTGGGTAAAATAGATAGCAGGGTGGGGTTATGTTGGGGTTTAGGGGAGGTTTTAGGTTGAAGGTCAATGTTTGGGGTAAAATCAAGTTTTAATAATGTTTGTGATTGGTTGAATGTAAGCCAGAGACCAGCTACAGATGAGAGATAGAGTACCTCCCTTGCTCATGGAGGTATGGGGGGGGGGGGTGCAATAATCGATGAATGGAGGCCATGTGTAGAGGTTGGATTGATTGGGGTCAGACGCTATCGAGGCATGTAGTCTGGGAGCCGAGCCTTGATGGTTGCTCTCATCGATAGATGGGACTTAGTGACCAATACCTTCCATCTGCTGATGGGTGAGATCACAATCACCATAGAGGATGTCTATAGGATCTATGTACACCTACCGATAGTGGGGATGCAGGTGTATTCTATCTCCTTAGAGGCCTCTGATGAGTTGATGCTATTTTTTTTTGGTGAGGGGTTGGCAGAGATGAGGTTCCATAGTGCCAGTATGAGCTATGGAGATATGTACGGGGCCCATCTAGAGGATATGAGGCTAGTGGTTTCGCTAATGGAGGCAGTGTGCTACTTTGCATTGCCAGATGCGGAGGGTGGGAGATTCCCAGGATCATTGATGGGGGTCCTCCATGACATGGTGGAGGAGAGGACCGTTTTGCATGGGTGCCCACATTCTTGGTGCAGTTGTATAGAGAGTTATGGGCATATAGGTGGTTACGAAAGATTTAGCCTTTGTTGTACCTTTCCTACTCCATTGTTGGGCATATGAACACATTGTATGTGTGCGTCCAGTCGGTATGCCCCGAGCTGATGCATTCGACCCCAGTTTTGTTTGAGTGGGCTTTAGGCGATGGGTGCCAGTGATTGGGGAGCACGTAGAGCCACTAGAGCTACGCATGATGTATCCTATTACAGGTGATTGCTAGAGGGGTTGTCTAGTGTGGACATTATTTGGAGGCCCTATGTGGGTTTTCCATCATATGGGTGGATGGCCACGGAGAGGAGCTACATGAGCTACAGTTGATCCGATGGATAGAGGGCAAAGTGCAAGAGAGCACGAGATGATACCTATGGAGAGGGTTAGATGATAGTTCGGGCTGCTGTAGGATATACTATCACCCTTCCCACAGTATAGGAGGGATGATGTGGAGAGGCCTCTGTCCTCTACCATATGATAGTGCTGACAGGGTAGGAGGAGCAGGTGAGATACCAGTGGATTGATGATGCCGGGTGCACATGCTAGATATAAATTAGTGGTGGGGCAGCTACAGCTGTGAGCAGTACTGTCAAGGCTAGACCAAGACAGCCAGATTAGCCACCCTCATAGTTAGAGGGATCCTTACAGGGGCAGGTGGTGACCCTAATTACATAGTTGGTGATAGTGTACAGGGATAACTGATAGGCTCAGAGGAACAAGTGTCTATTTTATAGGCATAGGTGTGGCCACTCTACAGGCACAAGTCACATCATTAGGGACAAGTACCCACATAGGGTGGAGATGGAGATGGGGTATAGGTGGCCGCCCTACAGGCGCAGGTTTGTAGGGCCAGTTGGCCACTACAAAGGTACATAGGTTATTGGCCCTTCAGGCCTAGATCTAAGCAGGAGTAGGACAGGGTCCCTCAGTAGGACAGGCTCAGGGATAGGATCCTATAGTGTATGTACAGGTATAGGGACATGAGACCCTTATTGACAAGAGAAAGGTACATAGGGGCCGAGGCCGATGGCACCACCATAGACAATACTAATAGGAAGGTTGAGAGATGCCTTAGGTGAGGTCCAGGTATTATCAGGATATTTCGATGGCCAGTAGCGGGATAGATTTTCTATCCTATGGGGAGTATAGAGCACAACAGGCCTTGAGTGAGAGGACCAGGTCATGTACACCACAGTGTAGAGAGCATAGGGGGTGATCAAGCCCCAGAGATATGTCAGGGTGAGGGCACCAGTTCACAGAGGCTAGCTCCAGGTGAGGCCCACCATCAGAGGATAGAGGTGGGTGAGGTGGGGAGAGATTGGCAGAGGCAGTCAGGAGGGGAGACGCAGGATACTGATGAGACATGAGGGATGGATATCATTTTGGATAGATGATTGGTCATCATTGATGATTTATGTATCTATGTTTTTGACATATTTTTTTATATGTATACCGGCCTATGTGCCGAAGATGATGAGGATGTAGAAGAGACCTATTTTGATTATTTTTGATATACTGGCCTGCGTGCCGAAGATGGTGAGGATATATACTGAGCCTGCATTTGAGATGATTGTGATTATTATTGGGATATATGTTCACATGTATGTTTTTATGTGAGACTATCTAATTTATGAGATGATGGTGTTTATAATATGGATGATATTTGAGTAGACATGGTAGAGATATTGATGATTGATATATATATGGTGATGATAATTATGCATTGTGCATATATATAGATAGGTGGAAATCAAGTGGATTAGGCATGTAATGGAAACAAGGTAAGTGTAGGCATGGATAGAGTCAGGTTCATTAGGCATGGATGGAGTCAGGTCTTAGGCATGGATTGAGTCAAGTTTGTTTAGGCATGATGGAGTCAGGTTGGTTTAGGTATGGATTGAGTCAAGTTAGTTTAGGCATGATGGAGTTAGGTTGGTTTAGGCATGGATCGAGTTAGGTTGGTTTAGGCATGGTGGAGTCAGGTCTTAGGCATGGATTGAGTCAGGTCCAGGTATGGATCAAGTTAGGTTTTTAAATGACTGAATTTCTAATTCATTAATGTGTGTAAGGGGTGTGATGGTATGGATCATGTTAAGATGATTTGTAGGAAAATGTATGATTATGGTAGAGAAATGGTAGATGGGATGAAATGAATGTGTAAATTATGATGGTAAATATGTTTAGAAATTGTTGCTTGTGTGGTTTAATTTCTAGTTATTGATATAGAAAGGAAACTAAATAGGGTAGAATGTGAATAGGAAAAGGAAAGGGAAAGGGGGAATTAGTTAGGGTAGAGAGTGGCCGAGCTAATGTAACCTCTAAGGGCCCCATGCCCTTGGAGTGTTGCCTAGATAGTCCCATGTTTAAAAAGGGACCTCAGGCCGATGTAGTTCTCCCATAAGATAGGGAAGGTTACTGGGAAATATTTGAATGGGTTGATGGGTGCTAGGCATGGGTGAATGTAGGTCATGGGCATGATTGAGTTTAGATCATAGGCACAGTTGAGTTTTAGGTCATAGGAATGGTTGCGTTGTTTTAAATAGAGGTGTCGATGATCTGGTCCTATATAGGCTAATCAATAAGTAATGAGGAAGGTGAATCGTAAGAATTAGTAAAAGAGCCACTTAATTGATAAGGACCCTAATGAGTCAGTCCATACCTAAGAGGGGATTATAAATGTAAAACCCTAAAGGCATTGCATAATGGACTATTCTAAGGGTGAAGAAAGTCACATGATCACAAAATGTTGTGTTTGTGGTAAGTCCCTTAAGTAAAGAGGAAATTAGGATAAAAGGCAAGGAGGTGAGAATGGGAGGTTTAGTGTAACTTAGTGTATGATAATGTGTTTTTCAGAACAAGAAACCTGGAATCCAAAATAGGCAAGTCCATGACGAAAATTTCATCTTTTTCTTCATTTCTTTATTTTTAATAGATTGATCAATGCGGGAAGTCTATATGGGATGAGTATATTATTTCCTTTACGTCTTCATGAAGTTGATCGATGTAGGAAGCTTCTTGATATTTGTATTGAATTTGTGAAATAACTTGATATAGTTGTCATTCATAGGAGAAGTCTATTTTATAGTGGCAACATATAAAGAAGAGATGTCCCTTTAGAAGGAGTCATCTTTTGCTGGAAGTTTGACTCAAGGATTTGTACCCCTTATTGTTTTTGTGAACGTTTAAGTCATGGACAAGACTATAGAGGAAGATTAGGTTCTTATGTAGAAGACAAGACCATAACACAGAGATTAATTGTGGAAGAGGTGGTTTCGAGTGATAAACGACCATGGGATTCCATCTTGAAGAAGGTAGAAAAGTATCCATTAGAATCATGCTATGGTTAAAGTCGTGGTACTCATATTGAAGACAAGGCCTAAAAGGTGATGGATAATCACATGATTCATGTTTATTCATGGATCCTCAAAATGGGTAATATAGAAGGTGAACAACATTTAAGTGATGAGCAATCAACAGATAGAAAGTGATATAGGATGAGATATCAACAATAAAATGGTCAAAGATGCAAGGTGTTAAGGGTTTTAGGTTCGGGTTTACTTTCGAGTGAAGACAAATGATAAGCACCTCATCCATAAGCATGGGTAAATATATAGGGTCCAAGCCAATTAGGAGCAAATTTTCCATGTTTACTTTTCTCCTCTTTTGTTACATGTTGATTTTACTTCAGGATGAGGTCATCGACCTAAAAGGTTCTTTTGTGAACACATTTTTCATAGGCACGTTTGATACGTTTTTGGTAGATTTGGAGATGGTTAAGAGAATTGAGATAATGCTCATCTAACAACTCAAGTTGCACCAAACGATCCTGGCAAAAGTCATCATCATTGAGTATGTCTTGTAATGATATGCAGAAGAGATGGAATATGGACTTCAAGAGGTAAGACAACCTTGGTACCGTAGACCAGAGAAAAGGGGGTAGCAGTACAGTCAAAGTGCAAATACTAGTGTGATACAGCCCACAAGGTGAAAGGAATGTGAGTATGCCAATCTTTCCTAGTATCGTTGACTACCTTCATAAGAATTTTGTTCAAGGTTTTATTGGTGGATCCAACTTGACCATTGGTTTGTGGAAAATAAGGTGATGAGAAACTAAGTTGGATGCCAAAAGCATCACATAGTCTGTGTAGGGTTTTGTTTTTGAATTATTTTCCATTATAAATGTGATAATGTGGTGAGGGACACCAAAACGACAAATGATGTGATGGTTGATGAATTCACATATCTTCCTGGATTTGGTAGAAATGAGGGGAATGGCTTCTCCCCATTTAGTGTAGTATTCGGTAGTGGTTATGATCCATTGGTGGCGTTGTGAAGAATGGGGGTTGATTTCACTGACAAGATCCAAACCCCATTGAGAGAAAGGCCAAAGGTCTCATGCGACCTGTAAGGCATGACTAGGTGTGTGATGGAGATTAGCATGTTGTTGGAATTTCACACAATGTTTGACATAATCACAACAGTCACGGTTTAGTGTTGGCCAATAATAGCCTAGGTGAAGAATGTGTTTTGCGACAGCCAAACCGCTAAATTGACCTCCGTAAATTCCATCATGGACTTCCTTCATGGTATAAGGAATTTCAGAGCTTGTAAGGCAACATAAGAGAATGTCGTCGAAATTGCACTTGTAAAGAAGATTACCCATGATGGAATAATAGGAGACACTTTTAAGAAAGGCACGTTGTCCATTACGAGTGAGATCGGTGGGTAAAATGGAAATGGAAAGATAGTCTGCATATTGCTTATACCAAAGGTCACATGGGTCAAGGGAAACTATTTCAATAGAGTAAACTTCACAAGGTAAATAAGAGGGTGATTATAGCCTTTGGATGGTGACAAAGATTTTAGAGTCAGCGGGTGAAGTAGGTATCTGAGAAGCCAAGAAGTCCATGGTATCTACAAATTTATTGGTAGAACGTGGGGTGGTTTGAAGTGCGTAACAGTCAAAGGTGGTCAAAATTATGTCTACGTGATGCTTATACTTTTGAAGTATCTCATTATGACACTGGTATATACCATTGACTTGGTTTATGACCAACTGAGAATCACCAAAGATGTTGATTGACTTAACATCTAAGGCATAAGCATCCTAGAGACCCAATACAAGTGCTTCGTATTCAACAATATTGTTTGTACAATCAAAATTGAGTTTGAAAGACAAAGGCATAGGTTCACCATCAAGTGGAATGATGATAACACCAGCCCCACCCCCATGCTGACACTTGGAGCCATCGAAGAAGAGTTCCATTTGGTAAGCAAGTTCATCCAGGGAGAGGGTAGCTATAGAATCGTCTGGGAAGTCGAAGTTAGAGGGTTAATTCATGGAAATAGGTATGTTAGCCAATTGGTTGGTGATAACTTGGACCTTGATGGAATTTTAATGGATGAATTCGAGGTCGAGGTTAGCCAGAAGCATAAGCCAACTTGTGGCACATTGATGTTGATAAGGTTTGGCATACATATAGTGTAATGGGTCAGTATTAGTAATGACGAAGGTTTTGTGGTTGAGTAGGTAATGGCAGAGTTTGGTGGCGATGAAAACTAAGGCTAGGAAAAGTTTTTCGGCATGGGTATATCTAGTTTCGTAGTCAAGAAGGGTATGACTTATGTAATAAACTACTTGCTCTCACTGTTGGTTTTCGTGATGAGCGAGCATGGCACCTAGAGAATAGTCAATGGTAGAAATATATAGGTAGAAGGGCTAGTCATCCTTAGGAGGAATGAACACTAGTGGTTAAAGGAGGTATTGTTTCAAGGCTTCAAAGGATTTATGGCATTCAACATCCCATTTGAATGAAATGTCTTTCTTGAGAAGATGATGAAATGGTTGACAGTGGTTAGAAAATTGCGAGATAAAATGATGAATTGATTGCAACTTTCCTTGTAGGCTGCAAAGTTGATGGAGATTAGTGGGTGGTGGAATTTCAAGAATAGCCTTGACTTTAGTAGGATCGAATTCTATGCCATGCAAAGAAATGATGAAACCTAGGAGTTTTCTGAAAAGTACCGCAAAGACGCACTTCTTTGGTTGAAGATGAACACAATACTTGATGAGGTAGTCAAAGATGACTTTAAGAATGAGTAGGTATTTGGTTCAATGCTTGGATTTGGCAAGCAGATCATTGACATAATCTTCCAATATGTGATGCATGATGTCATGGAAGATGTAAGTCATGGCTTGCTGATATGTAACACCAACATTTTTGAGGCCAAAAGGCATGACTCGATAGCAAAAAGTCCCCAAGGGGTGATGAAGGTAGTCTTGTGTTGATCCTCGGGAGCTAGTAATATTTGATTGTAGCCCGAGAAACCATCCATGAGTGATAACATTTCATGGCCAACAGTGAGATCAACTAGTTGGTCAATGCCTGGTAGTGGGAAATCATCTTTGGGACAGGTGAGGTTGAGGTCATGGAAATCTATACAAATGCAGAGTCCCCCTATTGCTTTTGTGACAAGAACGATGTTAGAAATCCATTGGGGATAATCAATGGGTAGAATGAAGGAAACTGAGAGAAGGTGTTAAAGCTCTTCTTTGACTAGAAGAGAGATGCCAGGATGTATTTTCCACATCTTTTGTTTGATGGGTTTGGCATCAGGAATGGTTACGATATTGTGAACCATGATTTTTGGGTCAATACCGGGCATATCGGCATAGGACCAGGAAAATGCGTTGCTATGGTCCTGAAGGAAAGAGGTGAAGGCTTCTTGTTTAGTAGCGTCTAAGGATTGGCTGATCTTTAGAATGTGTGGGTTGTCCTAAGTATTAATGTTGATTTCAATGGTCGATTCATTCAACATGGTTTGCGTCTCAGAGGGTAACGACCGATGAATATAAGAGTCTTCTACACCAAGGTAGGTGAGGATGGACTCATCATCCTAACATTGAACGATGTTAATTGAAGGTGTATCATCATTGATCATGTCAGGATACATGAATGAGAGAGAAGAGGGATCCTCACCATCATGTTGATAGGTCAGAGGTCCTAGGGAAATGGTGTTTATGAAAAAAAGTTAGGAGGAATAGATTCGAGATCTATGGACTCCATGGGTGAAGATGGTAATGTGGGTGAATGAGAGGGGGAATATTTCTCATCCTAGATAAGGTCAATGAACCTTCTTGGAGGGTGGAGAGTTAAAACCAATGCCACTACGGTCATTGTGTTTAAGAGAGGTATAGGAAATGATAGTATAGAGGCTTTTTTCATAAAAAATGAAGTAAAATCCTTTCCATGCGCACTGGTGGAGGAAAGTGTGAGCGAAGTGACGGTTAGTGAGGGAGTGTAGGTCGGATGAAAATGGTTGGGTTTGGGATGGAGGTTCAGGTTTATAGGTGGCCATATCAAGTCCCCCATATGTTAGGTTGGTGCGAAGGTGGGGAGGGCCATAAGGAAAAACATCACCGATATGGATGTCATAACTGGGGTGTTGGCAGAGATTCCCATACTCTTGCTGGGGTGAGGAAGGTATCGATATTGTATAGGCGATATTCCCCTAGAGTGAGGTGTTGAAAAACACCTTCTAAGGGATCAGTAGTTGGTATGTGGGTAGCGGGTATAGATGGCTCACTAGATGTTGGGGAAACAAGTGTGTCAGTGGTAGAGGCTATAACTGCAGTGGGGATAGAAAGGTTAGATGCAACAGAAGTAGTGGCAATTTTGGTGGATGGGCTTGTGGGTGAAGGTGAAGTGGTGACAGTGGCAGATGCCTTGACCAGTACAAGCACATCATTGGGTTGATATAGCATGTTATAGGTCTTGAAAGGTGATGGGTCAACAGGGATGGTGTAATTATGTCCCTCATGTTCAAATTTGAGGCATCGATGTAAAGTCGAAGGGACACAACCCATGGCATGGATCCAAGGTCGGCCAAGCAGTAAGTTATATTAGAACTCTCCTTCTAGGACATAGAAAAGTTCTAGGATAGTGTAAGGGACCTACATAAGGACATAGAGAACAATGATACCCAGGGTAGAGGTCACGGTGTCATTGAAGGAGTGCAACATAATCGGGTTACCATACATGCAATTGGCAGGTATCTGTATTTTGTTATATGCATGGGAGGAGATGATGTTAATGCTAACACCACCATTGATCATAACATGTTGTATGTGTATATTATCGATAAAAATAGAGATGAAAAGAGTGGGGTTAGGGTCATCGGACTGGAAGGGAGAAATCTCTCCATCTGAAAAGTTGAGGGCTGCCACTTGGTGAGTAGGTGGAGGTGTAGGGGAAGGCGAAGATCTAGTGAGAGAGGCTACGTGGTGAGGGGTAATGATGGAGGTGATGGGTGTGGGGTCATTTGGTAAGACTTCAATATATTGAAGGACCTCCATGAGGGCTTGATGATGTGACTCCGAGGTTTGGATGAGGTCATATAAAGAAATTTTTAGGGGGGATTATTGTATTCATTTTAGCATTGTGTGATGTGTGACCCCATTGAGAAATAGGATATGCAGGGCCTCGAATGATGACTTTGGGTATGGGTGCGGATGGTATGTTAGGTACAAGGTTGGTTGATGGGCCATTTGCCTTTTCCTTTCCCTTTTCTTTCTAGAGCACATGGGTTGCAATGTTGATCATGTTAATCTGAGGGGAGATGGATGAAGAGGGTGTGTCATGGAAGGTATAGCAGCATGAGGGACAAAACCCTAGTGGGGGATATGATCCTTGTGAAATGAGTAGGGTGCATTGGCATTTTGGTGGTGGTTTGGCCAACTCTCTTATATGAACCATGTTGATCTCGAATCTCGGGGGTGGATCAAAGAGTTATGGGGGTGGATATTTTGGTCGTTGAGTAGGTAATGGGAGAAGATATGTGGAAATTTGTGAAAGTCAAATGGGGTCCTCATCAAGAAGATCGTCATCATAAAAAGTTTCTTCAGGAGGACACAATTGGACAAGAGTGGTTTTTAAAGCCTTACAGTTCTCTACATCCTGTCCTGGAACACATGATGGTAAGCACAAATTTTGGTTTCATCAAACCCTTTTGGTTTGGGTTTGAGTGGGTCATAAGGTCTAAGAGGTGGTAATGTGATGACAAAAGTTTTGAGGAGATTGGTTAGGATTTTGGCGTAGGACCCTCCTAGTAGAATCACAATGGGAGGTGAATGTGGGTTTGGGTACAAGTACGGTCTGATTGTGGAGGAAGAGGATTTACAAGAGGGGGAGTAGGTTGGGCTACTATTTTGGTGTGTGGTGTGGTCTTAGGTGTTGGTCATATCTGCTTGGGTAGGGGCAAGGTAGAAGAACTGGCGATGGAAGGTTTGGTTGGTTTAACTACCTTATTGGAGGGTAGCAGATTTTTAGCTTTAGGTTGCATCCTTTTGGGAAAAGGTGACACTAGTGTACAAGATGTGGAGGGAAAATCTGATGGTGGAAGAGGGCAGGTTACCCACAGGGGTAACCGAGGTGCTGTGAAGGTAGGTGGTGTGGGTTGGGTAGGAGGTGTGAGTGAAAGGGAAGAAAGTGTCATGGGTAGTGAAGAAGTTATTGACAGTAGTGGAGGTATGGGTGGTAAGAAGGTTGCAGATGAGGGTGGAAGTTATGTGGGTTGCTTGGGTATATTATAGGTCTATGATGGGTAAATCGGTTAATGCGTTCTTGGTTTACCGGTGGATGGGGGTTTCTTGGCTAGTGTCAAGGGTTGAGGTCCTAGGATGAACAGAAGGGGTGAAGGTGAGAATGGTATGGTAGGTGAGGTTATTGTATGAGGTCTAGGAGGTTGGATCATCTTTTTAGGGGTCAGGTTAAGTTTAGTGTTAGTTTTGGAAGATGTGGCTAAATCTAATTTGATGGGTGGGTGAGTAAGGCTAGTTGTGGGTATGACCCCTAAGGTAGTGATAGGTTTAGGTAAGGAAGATGATATAGGTGTGGCTAGGTGTTTTGGTGTAGATTCATGTTGGGATATGGGTAGAGGTGTGAGTTGGGCCATGGGTGGTGTCATGGAAGGTATTGTAATATTTGTGGTTGTGTTTGGTTTGGTCACTCAAAACACTTTTGGATAGATAGTGGAGGTGTCAGCGAGTGACAACTCCATTTGTGTTAAAACAGGAAGTAGAAGGCATCCCCAAAGTAAGGCTCTATCGACATAGTCTAGGAGATCGACCAAGCATGAAAATGGTTCTATTGTAAGTGGGGCCAATGTGGATCGAGTGGAAATCCTCGTAAAATGTGTTTGAGATATAGGAAAATGGCTAGCCTCAGACTTTTTGGGCAAGAGAGATGAACGTAGGTCAACGGGCTCTTGAAGGTCTGATGGTGAGTAGTCATCTAAAGGAAATGGTATTCCTACAGGATCCTCTATGGGTAGAGGAGAGGATGGGCTATACGAGGTAGAATCTCCTTGTGATGGTGTAGATAGTGGCCATGTATCTCCTATGAGTAGGAGAGGTGCCACTGATAACTACTCAAAAATTTTAGGGGTCAAAGGTGACCTGCTAATTATAGGATCTTCCATGGGTGAAGAATAAAATGAAGAGGGTTCCTCTATGGATGAAGGAGTAGATGAAATAGGCTCTTGTGTAGGTAGGGTAGCTCGGGCTAAGATTTCATCTATGGAAGGAACATGAGGCAATTGGGAAGCAACTGGTATGTCATAAAAAATAGCATGGACCTTGCAGACATTACTATCATTGTTTGAGGTATCAACAAATTGGTTGGAAGATGGGGCATGATTAGGGAAGGGCCTCTTAAAGATGTGTAGGTTTTGGTTAGTGGGTTCTTTTAGGATATCCAAGACTAGATCTTCGCTGTCTAACATTTCTTGGATGATATTTTTGAAGGTGATGTAGTTATTGTTGCTATGACCTTTGACATAATGATAGTTGCAAAAATCATGCTATTTATACCGTGTGGGCATGGGTTGCTCAGGGTAAAAATAAGTATGTGGTTTTATAAGTGGAAGGGTAATGGCACCAACCTTAACAATCCTTTCCAAAACAGAAGAGTAACATTCTCCTATCAAAGTGTACTTTCATTGTTCTCATCTGAATTGGAATGGTTGGATGGGAGAGAGATTAGAAGGAGGTTTTTCTGGGATATATTGATGAGGGGGACTAAACTTGAGAACTAGGGCATTGGCAGACCCTTTCGGTTTTGAATAGTTGTTTTGGGGTTTTGAAGATGAAGAAGCATCATTTGATTTGAATGTGATGTTCTTGTTATGAAGTTGAATCTTTCGTGCTATGGTGAATGCTTCATCAAAAGTATGAAAGATCTACGCCTGCAAGGTAGGTAAGATGTGGCTTGCACTGAGTAAATAAATCTATGAGTTTAGCTTGAGGTAGCTAGAATGTGAGATGATTAATTAAACTACACCAACAAGCAAAAAATTTAGTGATGGACTCCTTTTCATACTGTCAAGTGGAATAAAGATCAGTCATGGTAACCTTCTTGACAATATTAATCGAGAAGTGGTCTAAGAAGGTCTGGGCTATTTGATTGAATGAGTAGATGGAATGTCTTGGTAGCCCACTGTACTAGTCTAATGCGGGTCCTGTCAAGGACATTGGGAAAGTCCTTAGAAGTAAAGCGTCATCGTGGGCAATCAAGTAACACCCATGTTTAAAGAACCGCAAATGTTGTTGTGGGTCCTCTTTGCTATTGAAGGGGTTGAATTTTGGCATTTCCCAGTGTATGGGGTATGGACGAATAGGAATAGACAGGTGAATAGGATCATTACAAATTTCATCATAGGTGAGGGAATTGCATGAGCTGGAAACCGATGCTTCTAGTGTCTACATCTTTTCCATCATTAACTTGATGAGGTCATTGGTAGGTTGTGGTGGAAGGGCTCTTACTGTGGCATAAGGGGGCTAGTATTGAACCTATGACGTGGGTCAAATTCCATTGCATGGTGATGCCAAATAGGGAGGTTGAGGATAGGGAACCGACATAGAGGATATGTATCTAGAATGTGTAACAAATGAGATATGGGGTTTTTGATAGTATGTGTATGTAGGTGGGATGGTTGTCGTGACTCTAGTAGTGATTGGGGGTAGTGTTTGTGGGATGGAGAGTACAAGATTCTAGAATGGAGTACAGGTCACCGAAACCACAGACGGTTATGTTGCAATGGGTATTTATGAGTTAATGGGTGTGGACTGGGCTATGACCTGGGTGGTCGATGAGGGGACAACAAATATGAAAAGTGTGAGTGATACTATAGACGCAACATTCATGGTGGGTATGGGTCCTAAATACGAAACTACTGTGGGTGAAGCAGGTGAGGGTAATGTCATATTATTAGGGGCTGATGCAAAAGTGGGAATAAGGGTAGGAGAGATGGATACATGCATGTCATATATTAACTGACCTGAGGAGTATCAGGTGGAAGAGTGGGAAAGGTATAACTATAAGGCTGTGACATTCTGATCAAAGAGTCATGAAAATTCTTCATTACCTATAGCAATGGTGGTAGTTAAGGTTAGATCCATGGGTGACATGACAAAGTGTGGTGAATGACTAGGCGGGAGTGGTTGACAACTCACGTGAAATATAAGAACATTATTCTGGCTACAAGTCAACACCATGTGAGCAAGTGCTGACATGGTAAGACTGTATTATGTAGATGACATAAAAAGCAGTGGGGTAGAAATAATGAGGCTGGGAGGGTGAATTTAGTCAAGATTTAGATCTAAAAAACCAACTACAGACACTGATGATTGTCAGTTTGACCGGTGACGGTTGCTGGAGAACCGACATCGGTCACAAAAACTGATGCTGGTTAAATCCCTAGTTTTTGAAAATGAAATAGGGTTGATAAATGGTACAAGGAGATGTTTTCTATATGGTGGTAATATAAACAAAGCAGAATAGAGTATCAGGAAAATATGTTAATGCCCAAAGGGCTAAAAAAATGAAACTGAATGATGAATGAAGAATTTCCCAGGCCAAACTACCCAAGAAGTTAGGATCCAACACTGGTCAGGTATAAATGACTATGGTCAGATGAAAATTGACGATGGTCGATGGGCTGACGCTAGTTACTATGAAATTGAGATAGAAATGAAGAAAATTGGATTGTTATTTAAATCAAGTGAAGAATCAAACTTAGGAATCTGAGAATGAGAATATGGGGCCCTAGTACACTCATATAAAGTTGGAATATTCCAACTATGATGGGGGGTGTGCAAGAAATATTCAAGTATAATAAGCAAATCTAATCACAACAGGATAGGTTATAGTTAGATCTAAAGTATGAGGTGTCTATCAAGGTACTGGGGACTAATCAGTGTCTAATTTTGGGTTATTTAGGTTATTTGGTAAAAGTTTGTTTGGCTCTGTTCTTGGTTAGGGTACAAAACACAAAGACCAATGTTGGTTGAGTATAACCAATGACAGTTTAAGGGAGACTGATGATGGTTATGGGTAATTGGTATTGGTAGAGTAGGGTGACAGTAGTTCACTAAAAACTTTATTGTAGAGTCTGGGTTAGGTTGGATGAGGCTAAAGAAGGGGATGACGAGGTCTGTGGGAATGCTGAGAACACTCAGAGAGGTGGAAGGGCCAAGATAGGTAATCTGATAAATGGGTGGGTGAGGTTTTTGGGTTTTTCAAAAAGATGGCTATGGAGGAATGGGAATGTTAATAGAATAATGGTAACAGAGGTGATAACAACTCTATGAATAGAATAGGAATGGAAATGATTAATGATAAAACACTTACCAATGTTTCAGGTCCAATGGTTGGGTAGTTGTGATGATCGGTTGATGGAATGGATCTTGGTGTAGTAGTGACACTTCCCGAAATGTTACCATGAGTGCCAATGCTTTTGGATCTATCCTAGTGCTAGTTATAGATGTTTGGGTGCATGAGAAAGACTCTGGTTTCACTTGCATATAACTCTCTTCTCATCTTCTTGCTCTCAGAATGTGCCAACCCAAAAACAAGGTTTCTTAGGTGAATAAATGGTAACTGACGATGGTTCTGGGTTGACCGGCATCGGTTTAGGGGTGACCGGCATTGGTTAAGGAGGGATTCCCTAGGTTTACTAAAATGGGAAGATCTTTCTAACTTCTTGGGCCCAGTTAGTTTGTTCTCCAGATTAGAACGGAAACTTCCCTTCTAATGGGCGGAATGTGGTTAGAGAGATTTTAGGGATTAATTTTAGGGTTAGACCAAATCTTAGCTCATTAAGGTAAGTAAGACTTAGTTATTGTTAGTTATGGAAACATGCCAAGAATATGTGTAGGGTGAGGTGGCTGGATGAGACGTCTTGGTGGGGTAGAAATTAAGATAATTAGATAATAAATATTGTGAGGATATATATATTAATTAAATTAATAGTGGTGTGGGGTGGAAGGGGCCTTGGTTAGGTGAGTATGTTTGAGCTAGTTATTTGACTAGGGACCAAGGGGAGTGTGACCTAATTTTGGTGTCTACAGCAACGTTGTTGCAAAATGACTTGCCTTCCGCTATGGGGTAGTGATCTATTTCACATTCCATAGTAATTCACACTTGTGGACATGCTCTACAACATCCTCAATACCTATGTAGTCTGGTAAGTACAAAGAAATCTCCAAAAAGACTTGTGGAGGTGGATCTAGCCCTTTTCCTCTTGATCTAGATCCTTGGTTCCCTCCTATTTTTCCTCCTCCACCAGATCCACTAGATCATGTTCCTCCCAACACAACAAATCCTTTAGATCTACTAGGTCCACTAGGTCCTCCAGATCCTATACAACCAGATCCACCTCCTGTAGTCAGAAAAATGGCCTAAAGTGGTCATGCCTAGTGTCCCTAACGTCCCACTAAACTACACGCCAATGGTTTATGATATTTTCCCACTACCGATTGTGTTTCCCACACCACTTCTAAAAGTGATACCCAAGATTCCTCTAAATACAACAATGGTGTGTTCAGCCATGAATGTCCCAACAAGAAACTAAATATCCTAGGCATAGATTGGTTACTTCCACCAATACTAACTGAATTATCAATATTTATTGCTTGATCTGGGAAACCAATCACCAATGGTTGGTCACCAGGTTAGTTCAGATGTGTGCCAAAGACTCTCCTTTCTCCATGTGATGAAATATCATTGGAAGGTGAAGGGGTTTCTCTCCTGCGCTTGCCAAGATGGGGTAATATAGACTGCTCAGGTTCCACGTCCTCTGCATGAGCCTCAAATCCTTCCTGCAATGTCTTCCTCCAGAGATCCATCACACATGAAACCTCACGTTGTCTAGCCATCTCCCTTTCACGAGCTTCACTATACTTGAGTCATATTTATCATCTTTCCCTTTTAGCTGCAATGTCCGCCATCTTCCTCCACCTTAGCTTCCTTTCCCAGTACTTAGAGAAGCTTATCGAGCCATAGGGAATGCCTCTAAACTTAGGGTAATGATCAAGATCTTCATAGCCAAAGGGATAACACATAAAAATGATCCTCTGGACTCCCTTAGAAACTCAAACTTAGTAACCTCTGGGAAAGAATATGTAGAAATGGCATATTCTAGAGTATAACTAGTCAGGAATCCTTTCCACCAGTCATCAAAAACACGCGTCTAAGTCAGATATGCATCCTGCAACCTCTGGTAATCATCTTGGGTCCATATGTGTGATATATAGTGCCATCTCGATCTGAATGCATTTGCTGAAATCCATTCATATAGTTCTACTATAAAATAATAGAAGAATGTCTTTTATAACTCATGGTACATGTTCTCTTCTACCCATCTATGTGCATCGAACTCAGGTCCAATGTTGAATATTTGAGCAAAATTATCCTCTATGCTCTTGAACCATGCTTCAACACTCTCTAAGGTAAGACATTTAGTCATCACACATCTCAGGGACCAATATGTATGCCATTTCTCACAACAACTTGAAAAAGAGGTCTCGACAATGAAACCAAGATGTATTCATTTTTATACCCTTAGAACAACAGTCTAATCCCATGTGCACCAGCCTATCACCCAGTGGGCGTTGGGTGCTCACTCGAGGAACGTGTGGGTGCCAAACCACTCCTTTGTTTGAGTTGTGTGATAATACATCATTTATGATACATTTAGATGCATGAAAGAAAAGAACCATGCATTCATTCAGATAACAAAAGATAAGTATCAAACAGAATGCAAATCTGATTCATGACATAAAAGAAATGCACTAGAGTTTGTGCCCATGAAAAACATATATAATTTATAACAAAACATTATATTCATGTTTAACAAGTTCAATAACCACATTACATTCATTAAGGTCATAACAGGCCAATATGACAATGTAAATCAGAGTCATGCATTAGGAACCTGAATTATGCACATTACAAAATTGGTTATAAACCCATCCCTCTAAATATTCCATCACTCTTATGGCTCTCCTAATCCCAACCCAAAGGATCCTTCATTACTCCTGTAGAGCTTCACCTATCCAATGCTATATAATGCTGCTCTTGGTGTCCCTTTTATTCTACCTGAGCATCTCTATATATAGCTTTAGTCTCTACCGCCATGCCTTCATAAGATGATAGATTGGTTGTCAAGTGTCTATGTGGTCCTCCAATGGAGCATTCTCCCATTGATCTGAACTCTCCATTATTTGCAATGATGTCTTTCTGGATCCTTCCATCACATGCATGTAATATTCCTTTCTTGACCATACCGCTGTCAGGTTGGCACCTTATCCACTCCACATGCTAGATGGGTCATGCTTTTCTCATGTGCTACCTGGAACACCGAATATGGCTAAGTCCCAAAAATTGTCTTGCCTTATGCGTGCTCCGTGTGTTCTACTAAACCCTACTAAAACCCTATCCTACGTGCTTTCACCCCACACACACTTCTTCAAATAGGTCTCGCGTGCCCACGTGCCTTCTTGTACTTAGCCAATATTTTGGGGCCCAACACTTGGGAATAATAGGACATGAAAATTTTGGCACAGGGGTATAATTTTCATTCTTGGAAATTTTCAATTTCCTTGTTGCATATTTACATGATAACAAATGGCTGTAGCTTGGGGACATGACATGGAATGAGTGTAGTGAAGACATGACATGGAGAATCCTAGAATCTCAACATTTTAAAACAAATACCAATGCCTTATCCATTGGGCCCTGCGGAGTCATGTACAACTTACAAGATATATATATATATATATATATATATATATATAGAGAGAGAGAGAGAGAGAGAGAGAGGAGAGAGGAGAGAGAGAGAGAGAGAGAGAGAGAGAGAGAGAGAGAGAGAGAGAGAGAGAGAGAGAGAGAAGAAGGAAACACACACAAAATAAGGAGAAATGGAAACACACAACACACACAGAAAGGAAAGACACACACCACATAAAGGAAATCATATATAAGGGGAGGACTACAGAGGAGGGGAAAGTTGATACACATACCCGAAAATGGGTTGATAAAATTACATGTCATCATGAGATAGCGGATTGAAGGCTAACCTTTGAAGCATAAAAACTATTATTTGATCAAACCATGCTTTTTGGATGGCCTGATATGACTTGAGAAGAAGAATACTGATCATGATTCCATCCTTGTTCTCATACTGTATTGAGAATGTTCCTTCATGCACTGAAAATTTGGTTAACCTCTTGAAAATTTTGCATTTTGAAGATTCCTCCTGATTTCCCACAATCATGAGACACCATGCCACCAGGTCTTCGAGAGTGAGAAAATTTTTGTTGTCATTAAAAAATTCATATTCTTTGAATTGCAACTTCAAATTGTCTCTTATATTAGAAAATCACTTGAAAGGAGTTAGAACAAACTAGTTTTCTTCCCATTCAAGAACTTCCCTGAACATCCCTCTTTGTTTCTTTGACAAAGCATTTTCGGTCATGGAGGTTAAATCATTGAGCCAGAGGTCTTCATCATCCTTAAGAGATTGTTGTAGCATGGGAACATGTTCAAGATGAATTGGAGCTTGGAGGAAGGGGAGTGCAGTTTGATTTTGGATCATTTGACAGGAATCATGCATACTCTCACTTTGTTGTCTAGAGAAATTGTTGCCAATATGCATTCATTCGGAGTCCATCTTGATATTATTTTCAAAATTTCAGTTTTTGGTTTGTCCATGTAAGAATTATTTATCCTTCATTGGATTTTTCCATATGAATTCTTGTTTTACATTGATGGATCATTCAAAAATGGTGGGAGTAAGTTGGTTTTGAATATACTCCCAACATTGTTGCATATTTTCACCATGTTCCGAACAACTTTCTTTAATGAAAATTAGCTCAATGTTTTCCCTGTTATCTTCTTCTATGGTAGAGGTTTTGTCTTCAAAACTAGATATGTCCAAAGGAGATTCACGAATTTTTATTCTTTTTCTCTCAAGAACTTCTTCGCACGATGTGGAAGAAAAATACATGCTTTAATGTCCATTCTCATCAACCAAAGTATTAGGGAAGTCATTAAGATTATCCAACTACTCCATCTCAACATCAAAAATTAGTCAACCAAAATAGGAAGCACATATTGATTTATACCTGTCTTGTATCCCCATAGCCTGGGTTAATAGTTCAAGGCTTAGTTGAGGATCTTCAGTTTCTTCCACAACCTATAAGATATCTTGTATAGATAGTTCTTCTAAAATTTATATAGACTTATTTTTATCTTCATTGGAAGAATATTATTGTTGTGCCTCTAGGAGATGGTTAAAAATATGATCCATATGGGCCCATGATTCATTTGAAACATTCTCAATCACCTCTTCCATGCTTTACGTTGCCAAAGATTCACTTTCTTCAAAACACGGGCATACATGATTCATGACACCTAATAAGGAGAAGATGTCCAAGCTTCATGGGAAGGGCACTCCTTTAAGCTCAAAATTCATATCATATTCTTCTTGGTAAGAAGTAGAGAACCGTGTTAGGGTAGCAATATGAGAGGAATTTTAAGCTACATCTTCACCATCCATTATTGAATCTTATTGCTCAGGCGAAAGATGAAAGGATTTGTTTTCACCATGAAGATGATTTTTCTCCCAGAGTGAGTAGAGGTTTTGTTTAAATTGTTCATTCTCCTTGGCTTTCAAAAGAGAGTGGGCTTCTTCCATTTGATCATTCATGATTGCATCTGGAAGAGATTTTGATTCTTTGACTTCATTTCTTCATGTGAAATTTCTACATCACTTTAAGAATCAAAATAGGAGGGAATATTATCTATGAGGTCATATTGAATTCATAATCTTTGGACCATGATGTCGGGTGACTTTATTGCACTTATTCACATCTCTCCATTTCATCATTAATTGAAAGGTCAAAACTTGAAAATAGATCATCCACACTTACTCTGAATTGGTCATCTTCTTCATCATTGGTGGATTCTTAGGAAAGAATTGGACCATCCATTATGTAGCAAGGATATTACTTTATTGAATATATTATTCCGCCTATGGGCTATGAATCGAGCCAAATGGAATTGCTGAATGGTGATAATATCTTCATCTCATCTACTTCATCCTCCATGATGTTTCTTTGGATTTCATCGAAAGGTTCCATGATAAGATCTTATTCAGAAGCATCCAAGAGTCTTTTGGGAATGAAAACCTCATAATATGGGCATCTATTAGGGTCTTCCTCCATAGGGTGCATCTCGTCTTCTTCCTCCATTTGATGTGATGATATAAGATGTTCATATCTTATCTGTAGAGCTAAAGCATACCTCCAAATTTCATCAAAGAATTCAGGGTCATAATTTCCTTTTATTATGCTCTGAAGTCTTTCCAAATATTCTCTTTTCAACATGTTCATTTCTTCATCAACGTATGCAAGGAAGTCATCTATTGAGTGTTGGAAGAAAGATAAAGTTCTCAATTTTGTAGTGAGATGCGTGAGGTCGCAAAAATATTCTTCAGTGGATCTTGCACCATCCTGTCTTTCGGCATCTTCCTAAATGCTTATTTTATCTTCATCGGAAGGCTCAAGGATAGGATTTTCTTTGAGAACATTCAATAACCTTTTATGTATGAAAACCCTATGGTACAAATGATCTTTAAGATCTTCCTCTATAGGAAAAATCTTGTCTTCTTCTTCCTTGCTATGAGATACTTCATGTTTCTCATTCATCTCGTGTAAGAATTTGGCATATTCTCAAGATTCACACCTTATCTTATGTCTCCTTTGAATCCATTCCTCTTCATCGGTGACAGGTTATTTCTTCTTTTGTTTTTCAATACTAGTCTGAAACCATGGTTGATCAACGATCTTCTTTATTGGGCATGCATCTTCTTCTTCTTCTTCACTGTCACTCATTGGTACTTCACTCCAATCTGGAAATTTATTCATGATGTGGGAAATGGACATGATAGGAATTTGTTCCTTGACAGATTCACCTTCAAAAAATGGTTTTCCTTTGAAATCTGATTTTTTTTTAATTTTCAGACCTTGCAGTCATATTTTGGGTGCAGACACTGCAAAATCATTCCCCACGGTGGGCGCCAAAAACTGTTGGCAGAAAAAATTGTTGGTGAACAAATTGGTGGTTATATTTCCATTGCTATAGGATTCTAAGTCCCTCTACTTAACCGGTGTAGTTTTCATATATGCATGCATGAGTAAAGGTGGATTTTCCTGATGGCCTTATGGTTGGGGATCCAATAGGGGTACTCCACTGAACTTGCAGAAAAGCTAGAAATATCTTTCTAGGGAAGACTTTTTCTGAAGAGTGGGAAAGGGGAGTGAGAAAATAGGCAAGAGAACTAATGTTGTAGGTAGAAAATTAGATTCTTGCACAAACTAGATAGAAATTTCATCACATGCACTAAAATTAGGAAGAAACAATACTATAAATAACAACAAGAACAATTAGAATTTGATGAACAAAAATTTATCAATAAACCCCTTTTTTAAAAAAGGATCGAAACTCCTTCTTCTTGTATTGATGCTTAAGAAGACATTGTACATAGTATGAGAATTGAAGACATTGAGAATAGGGGAAAAGTGGCTAACTCTTTTCACTCACAAGTGAGAAAAATATCTCTCATGAACTTACAAGAATACAACTAGCTAAAATAATTTTAGAACTAGAACCCATTGGAATGAAGAGATCATTACAATTTATAGTGCTAAACTTGACTCCTCATCTTCCTGATGCTCTTTCAAATTCCTCATTTTGAATTTAGACTATTCATATTCCTATTCAAATATTAAGTCCATTTTGTAAAAATAAGGTGACTTAAATTTTACATCATGTCTCTAAAATCACTTTGAGACATCAAAAAATGTAAACCCTCAACAAAAAATTAGAACATAGAGGAGAGAGAATGTTGGGGGGGAAGGAGGAAGAAAAGAAAGGATGTCTCCCCTGATGAAGTCTGAGATCCTTGTTGATAGAAAAATAAAGTGCAGTGAGACTTTGAATATTTGAATTCCTTGCACCTTGAGAAACTCCTTCAAAGTAGCTCATGAATGCTTGCCAAGTCAAATGAATTGTTACGCTGATGACTGTAACTCCCAGCCTGCGTATGATATACCTATGATCCAAACTATGTAGTGAGTGTCGAAAAACATTGTCCAGTTCCCTGAGATGGAATTCAAATTCCTTATGATCAATGCCCATGGATGATCCAGAATTATGGTGTTGACCTAAATGATCATCCCTCTATGTCCCATTATGCCAAACTTTCCCTTTGAGAACTTGCTATTTTTAGTACATACAGATGGGGAAACTTACTATTTTTAGTAAGTGTCATAGTTTAGCTTTTTCCAACCTCAACTGGATATGATATCTTGAATTATTTCTTCTTACTAGCATTTCTCTTTTCTTTTGGACCAATTGGCTCTTTATAGCAGGGGTTTGTGGAATCACTTACTATTTTTAGTAAGTGTCAATTGTGAGCCGAGATGACCTTTTTTTCTGACTTTTCTTGCGATACTCCCTTTGTGTTTTACTACCTTACTCATAGCCTCTTTGAATGGTGGCTTACCTAAAGCAAAAAACCCCTATGTAGTAAGGCATGCTATTTTTAGTAAGTGCACCACGAATGTCAGATTACAACAAAACAGGTCTTGAAAATCTAGGTTTTATTTTGGGGTTCCATGCTCCGCATTTTTAGTAATTCCTTCATTTGAACAAGTGGGAAAATGAAATTTTCATTGATAGGGGAAAAATATTGACAAAAACACAACCCTCCATATCCCTAAGAAATATGGACTTCATGGCATGGAAAATATTTTACGTGAAACTAGATTTTTCAACGATCATTCCCTTCAATTTTCGCGTGATTTAACCCTCTTGAACCTTGAGAAGTGAAGAGGTAGCTCACTACCTTTTTCATAGATGTTCTTCATGTGACAAGGCATAACCTTGATGAAAACTTAGTCCTCCATATCCTGAAAAATAGGGACTTCATAGTGCAAAAACTAGTTCACATAAAACTATATTTTTCAACAATCATTCCCTCTAATTTTTGTGTGTTTCACCCACTGGAACCCTGAGAAGTGGAAAGGTAGCTCACTGATTTTTTCCACTAGTGTGTCATGGAAGCCACTAATGGAGCTTGAATTTTTTATGTCTTTTTTTTTTCTTCGTTCACGATGAAATCAACTCCATTGTGATAGGTTTTTTCTTCTTGTCTCACCGGTGAAATTTCTCTTCAATCCAGTTTTCAGTTTGATAGCAAATTGAGCTTTGTTCTTCGTGGAGCTGGAAGAGAAATTTATTTTTTCTGGGAATTCCTTGCTATAAACAAGAGGTTTGAATATGATTTTTTAATGGTCTTCAAGAGTGAAGAACTCAACAACAAAAGTTTTTTCAATCCATGCACCGGTTTGCAAGATCTCTTCGAGTTTTAGTTTCATGGAAATGAAGATTTTCAAAATTCTTCTTCTTCATTCTTCATTTGATCAATATTTCTTTTGGGACCTATGTGTTTTTATGTTTTTGAGGATATGGTTGTTATGGTTGAGCTAGTTCAAGGTTCGTCAATGGTGTGACTTGGTGTGAGCAAGTTGCAGAGCTATGGTGGAATGAAGTTTTACACAGGAAACTTAGATGTTAGAAGTGGGAAGAAGGCGGATTTTTTAAAATTTTCAAATAAAAATGAGAAGAGAGATGGAAAATTTGTTCTTGAATAAATTATATATGCTATGGAAATGAATCTAAAACATATAATCTCAAAGCATGAACCTAATCTACACAAAACCATCATGATAAGTGCTAAACATGAGCACTTCTATCATTGTATGAACTTAGATTAACTCTAAACTAATGTGATATATGCTACTCTCTACTCTTTAGATTACTAATTAAGAAATTGAACCTAAAATATCAATTTAGCAATCAAAGGGGTGATTAGTTGTTTATAGTTCTCAAGCTTTCAAGAATGGAGTCTCACAATTAATGGCTTCAAGGCTAATGGTTCTCTCCATATTACCTAAACTTGGATTATGGATGCAAATGGAGGCTATTAGCTCAATATCAATGGAGAGGGTAAGCTTAAGATCAAATGTCTAATTATCTCAAATTTAATATAAATGGAATCCCAAAGCTAGGTGTTGTTAGTGTTGATAAGATATCCTAAGTGTGAAGGTGAAAGGTTGAATGGGAAGGCTTAGAATTCTATTTAGAGTTTTTGGTTTGGGAAGATTTGGAATTCTTATACATGTGGGAATAAAGGAGATTCAAAAATAAATTTATGATTAGGAGTTGATAAACATGCTCTAGACTAGTTAAGCTAGGGTTAGGCTAGTTAAACTCAATTAATAAGTGATTAGAGACTCGTAGAGAGTTGGGAGGGGTTTGGTTAATCATTTGTGACTAATAGATAACCTAAGAAGCCAATAAAAGTGATCTAGAGAGAACTATGGAGGTTATGAATGGTCAAAAAGAGGAATGTCTAGCTAATAAGACAGATACTAGCCCAATTAGATGATTATAGGAGGAATATGACTGAAAGAGTGTCGTGAATGGGCATCCAAAAATGGAGAAAATAATGGGGAATTAATGAAGTTTCATATTTTAGGTGTTTATATTTTCCCATCTTTGGGGTGGTGTAAGTGACATCAATTCAAAGAAAGTAGAAAAGCATAAACAAGTAGAAAAATGTGAAGGGATAGAAGAAAAATGAGTAGAATGAAGGATGCCCCCTCAATTGTTATTGGGGTGATGTAAGAACTCAGTCAACGATCGAAAAGATGACAGAAAGAGAACATAAGAAAGAATAATGTGAAGAAGAAGTAAATGGATATAGAAGAAAAGGAGAATGAGGAAGGGGGAATGAAACAACATCCATACACTTCCTTTTAAACAACTTTATTTTTCATCATATTGTTAATGATCTTCATCATCAGTCCTTATTAAAAAAAATTAAAAAAGTTTAGTATGACATGAAAATCCATATACGAACAAATGTCCATTGCTAAAAACACTAACTCCATGCAACATAAAAAATTCAATGCAATACGAGAAAGTAAAAGATGCCTAACTCCATGTAACATACGTAATGCAATGCAATACAAGAAAGTAAACAAGCTAACCTAACAAAGAAACTTAATGTAATGTTTTTTGCTATCAAGCTTCAATTTCGACCTATATGAATTAATGACAAGGGTTGATGATGGTGCCCCAAGCAAGGATACATGTGAGGGGAATAACGGAGGACACTTGGGTCCTATGAAAAACCTTTGTATGCTACGAAACAATACCAGACAACTTGTTGTGCCCCAGAGTATAGACAAAGCATGCAAACTATATTTGTTAATGACGGTAGATTAAAATGATCCACGAGTCATGTACATGAACATGTGAGAACCAAAGAGTGACATTTGTTAGGACGATTTATATTGTTTTTTATTTTTTTTAAAACATATTTGAATGTTTTTTGTGATTTTCTAACATATTTGAATGTTTTTGCTGATTTTGAAAGCTTTATGAAACTATGTATAGGAAGACAAAGAAATGTGGATGCCTCGAGCAATAGATGGGATGTACAATGGAAGAATGCCATACACATGTGCAAGAAATTGAAGATAAAAATATTCCCCACTAGTATGTGGGAGTATTTAAAGGAAAAGTCTTCACGTGTTGATGATGAATGAGAGATCAAGGGAAATATGAATAAGTTCAACATGATGATGAATGTAAACCAATGAAGTGTTGGGAAGGAGTAGGAATTCCCATAGCGTAAGTGTTCCACCTGTTTCTAGAGCATTTCTTCAAATGTTGATGAAACAAATAAGAGTGATGGGTTAGGAGGAATACTTGTTGAGATGTTGATTGTAGGTTTTTGTGTGCGTATGACTTCTAAATCCAGAGCTGATTGTGAGAGCTTCCTTTTTGCTTGGAGGAACTACCTGAAATGGAACACAAGACCACCAAATAAAAGTTAAACAATATATGCAGTGGATTGCCTAGCGTGTGCTAGATCTGGGAAGTGTGATACTTCCTAGATGGTTGTCAATCCACTATTTAAAGCAAATTAATGCGAGAAATAAAGGAAATCCTATTGTAGTTAAAATGATTTAGGTATCTCATTCATCTACAACAAGCAAAATTCATTCACAACAGGCTAAGCTATGATTGAATCTGAAGGTCAAGGTCACTGGTCAAGGTATTGATACTAGTCAGGGTGAGATTCTGGGTTATTTTGGATATTTGGTGGAGATCTTAAGCTCTGATCTGGGTTTCTGGTAAAAGACACAGAGACCGATATCAGTCTGGTATGATCAGTATCAGTTTAGGCTAACCGGTGACGATGGTGGGTAACCGGCATCGGTATGGTCGGGTACAGGAAACTCAATAAAACTTGGCTGGGTGATAGATCTAAGGTTAGATGAAGATCGAAGGGCAATGGAAAGATTCGTATGGATCTTGGATATGCACAGGAATGATTAAGGTCTAGGTATGGGCAGTGAAAGGGTATGGATAAAAAGATGGTCAAGTTTGCATGGAGGTAAATGATGGGGGAATGGAAATGAGAGTAAAAAGCTAATAACATATGTAAAAGGATCTACCAAATGATAAATGGATAAGTGTTGGTTAACAAAACTTACTATTTGTACGAGCTTGATGCCTGGTTGGTAATGGTGGGTGATCAAATGGAATGAACTTGATGTAGTGTTGGTGCTTCCCTGGATATCTCCCATGAAGGCAAATGGCTGTGTGATTGCTTCAGGTACTGGCTATGGATGCTCTGATGTGTATACTAACGCTGGTTCTGCTTGCATGCAGCTCTGGTTTCGTCACTTGTTCTCAAAAGATGTGATTATCTCTCAAAAATGTGCCAACCTCGAAATAAGGTTGTTTTTGGGATTAAATGGTAACCGACGGTGGTTCTGGCTTAACCGGCGGTGGTTAAGGGTAACCGGTGTCGGTTAGGGTGGGATTTCCTAGGTTTACTAAACTAGGTAGATCCCCTTGATTTTTTGGGATCTCGTTTCATTTACTCCATGGATTAGCATGGAAGATTCCTTCTAACGGGTGGGAATGTGGTTAGAGGGAATGTAGGCATTGATTTTTAGGGTTTTGGTAGGTCTTAGTTAGTTATGGCAACTTACTAAGAATAGGTCTTAGGGTGAGGTGGCTTGATGAGGTGGCTAGGTGAGGTGGATATGTGGGCATTATCCCAATTAGGATATTTAAATAATAAATATTATGAGGATAATGAATTAATTTAATTAAATTAATATTAGTGTGGGATGAAAGGGGCCATGGTTAGGTGAATGTGTTCAAGGTGTTTATTTGATGAGGGACCAAAGGGGAGTGTGACCTAATTTTGGTGTCTACATTTTTCCCCTTTTTGTTTTGTACCTTGTGTTGGTAAGTGATGCTAAAAAAATAAGATGTGGTTGCCCCATGTGTGGGTGAAGGTGATCCCCCTCAAACTAGGAACTGATGAGGCAGAAGGCAGAAGCAGTGAGTGGTTTGATAAAAGGTGAATGTGATGAAGAGGAAGGTGGGTAATGGGGGTAAAAAGGAAAAAAGGTCTACTCGGGTAATCTAGGTAATGGGTTAGGGTCAAAGGTAGTAACAGTCAAACGCACGCACATGTATAAACTGCAACACGGTACCATGCTGAAGAGCAGGAAAACTCTACATTGTCTAAGGTCGATAGGTTTATCCAAACAAGGTTGAGGTGATTCTGGTATCCAAGGTATAGGATATGGTTAGGAAACATGATGCAGGTTAGGTGCAGGAACGTTTAGGTATGTTCCGGTACACCAAGGGTTGGGTCAGGATAAATGGTCATGACAAGAGGCAAGGTAAGGTCATTAGGTCAATCAACATAGGTAATAGTGCTGCAAGGTATAGCGAACACATGAGGTCAATGGTCACTAGCGATGTTCTAGGTCCAAGTATCTAGGTCACAACATGGGTAGGGCTGAGGTATGGGTAAAATAATGAGTCCCCAAATGAGGATGTGAGGTTAGGTAGTAAATGATGAGGTCAAGAGGGTGAGGTGAATGGTCAGGGTAAGCATTGGGTGAGGGAAAAAAGAGTGATGGGTAGGGTAATAGGGTGAAATTGTGGGCAATGTGGAAGAGAGGGTGACTGATGCTGGTCAAGGGTAACCGATGTCAGTATAGGGTAACCGACCACGGTAAGGTAGGGCACGTGACTGTTCCGGTGAAGGTAAAACTGACATCGGTTAGGTTGGGGATGTTATAAAAAAGAAAAATTTAGCATTTTTCAGAATCATTTTTCTTGTGCAAAAATAGAGGAAAATAACAAGTGAGAGAGAGGGGAAAGTTGGAAAGTGTCCTAGACGGAATGAAAATCTGAGTTGGCAAGCCAGACGGCGGGTGATTGGTAGTTGAGAGGTGGGTCCATGAGATTAGATTGAGTTGGATCAATTTTATTGGTTGGATGCGTGTGACAGATTGGTGATGGCAGAGGCTAGAGAGGGATCGGGCGGGCCACCAGTGTAGTGGCTAGACATGCCACCATGGTGATGGCAGCATGATGAGGTAAGCATCAAACCCTTTTTGTGTTTTGTGAGATAGATTAGGTGAGAGGTTGGGTGGTGAAAAATTGGGTTTTTGGGGAGGGGAAATGAAATTTGAAATGTGGGAGGGTGAATTGGGTAGAATAGGAGCGGGGAAAGAGGTAAGTGGGTGAATAGGGAGTGGGATGAGGTTAAGGGGAAGTGTAGGTGAGAATGGGTGGGTAGAAGGGTCACTGGGAAAGGAGTTTTTTGAGAGGGGAGGGTTTTGGGGGTGAAGGTTTTTACCGCGACAGTGACCAGCAGTTCGGTCAGGGGTAGCCGGTGTCAGTAGCACTAAAACCGGTATCGGTCACGAAACAGGTGACCGATGCCTGGTTTAGGGGTGACTGGGGGTCAGTTAGAGTTAACCAGTTCAGATTTGTCAAGGTTTTGAATTTTTAGGCCAAAAGGGCCCTAGGTTGAGTGGGTGAGATAGGGAAGGTGTAGATATAGGAAAGTTTTGGCCGGTAAAAATTCTAGTGTAGATATGAGAGGGCCTCATAAAATGTTTTTAACACAAATGGGGAAATGATAGTGGGTGAGGGTGTACCAATGGGGGGAGAGAAAAATGTGATAGGAAGGTACTGTTGGGTGAAAGAATGAGGTGAGACAGTGGGTATAGGTGAGGCAAAGCCAAGAGAGGTAGTGAGGTATATCAAGGACCAGTTTTTGAGGATAGATTTTTTGTATTTAATGTAGGCACATAAAATCACTATTAGAGGACCCATGCCACCCATAACGTGGAGAACATTTATGATCGAGCCCCTAAGACATGTCAGGGTGAGGACCAGATTCATAATAGGCTCTGTTCCAGTTGATGTACCAGCAGGGACCCTAGCCACCATGTATGATGGGTGGGGAGATGTTATAAGTCACCAGATATTGGATTTATACAAGGTAGAGGGGACAGGCGAGACAGATATGGAGGATGTTCGACCGCGATGATGTTTGATATATGGCCCTTCAATTTTGATGTAGTTTTGATTTTTTATATATATCGGCCTATGTGCATGTTATTGATCACCGGCCTGGATGCTGAGATGGTTGTATAGAGTTTTGTATTTTTCATATACTGGCCTGAATGCCGAAGATGGTGGAGGATGTATATGAGAGTTTGAATTAGAGACTGGATTATATACACCGGCCTGCGTGCCGAAGACATTTGACAGTTATGTATATGGATATTGTATTTATATAGATGATGATGATTATGGGGATTATGTGTTTGTGTTGATAAAATGTTATTATTATTCATGTAGGTGTGTTGATGATTAGTCAATTCATTTGCATAGATGGAGTTCATGGTTTTAGGCATGGTTGAGTTAGGCATGGATTGAGTTAGGTTGGGTATGGTTGGTTTAGGCATGATGGAGTCATTGTAGGCATGGATCAAGTTAGGCATGGTGACAAGAGTCAGGTTGGTTTAGGCATAGATGAAGTTAGGTTTTAGGCATGGTTGAGTTAGGTTTTGGTTTTAGGCATGATTGGAGTTCAGGTTGTGGTTTTAGGCATGGATTGAGTTAGGTTTTGGTTGTTTTTCATTAATATTTGCAATGAATGATGATATGGGTCATTTTAAAGATGTTTTATAATACATGCATGATGTTGGTAAAGAAATGGTAATCAAAATAAATGTATGTTTTGATGATGATAAAAATGTGAAGAAATTTGTTGTTTGTTTGGTTTAATTTCCAATTTTTGATATAAAAAGGAAACTAAGTAGGGTAGAATGTGATTTAGGAAAATGAAAGATGAATTGGTTAGGGTAGAGAGTGGCCGAGCTAACCTCCAAGGGCCCCATGCCCTCGGAGTGCTGCCTACATAGTCCCGGTGAAAAGGGACCTCAGGCTGATGTAGTTATCCCATAAGCTAGGGAAGAATATGAGGAGGTATGAGAATGAGTTGGTAGGTTTTAGGCATGATTTGGGTTTAGGTCTGTTAGGTGTGGGTGAGTTGTGGGAAAATTGGTATAGGTGATTTCGATGGTGGTAGAAGAAGAAGATTACCCCAAAGGTAAGCATCGAGGACCAAGTCCTGTATAAGGTAATCAATACGTAATAAAGAAGGTTAAAAGATAAGAGGGGGCAAGAAAGCCACCTGATTGGTTAGGATCATACCAAGTAGGTCATACCTTGGAGGAGGTGATGAACATAAGACCCTAAAGACATTGCATGATTGATTGTTCTAAGGGTGAAAAGTAGTCACATGATCACCAAATGTCATGGTTTCCAAGAGGTCCCTTGAGGCGGTAGGAAATGGGAGTGCGAATGGTGAGAGGGGTGAAAGGTGGTTAATTTTTATATGGTATGAGGTAGCATGCTCTTTGGGCAAGAGATCCAAGGTCACAATGGGAAAGTCCATGACTAAAAGGCTTTCTGTGTTGACTGATATTTGAGATAGACTGATCGATGTGGGAAGTCTATATGGGATGAGGAAATTAACTCCTTGAGGTCTTCGTGAAGCTGATCGATGCGGGAAGCTTTAGATTCTCTTCGCTTCTTTTTTTTTGAAAGAGCTTTACATAGTTGTCCTTTGAGGGAGCAGTCTATTTATAGCAGCGATTGTAGAGAGGAAGATGTCCTTTTGAGGGAGTCATATTTTTATTGGAAGTTTGACTCAAGGAGTTGGATCCCATGTGAGGGCTTTGAAGTCATGGACAAGACCAAGGTGAAGAATAGGATTCTTGTTCAGAAAGTAGGGTGAAATGACCATGGGATCTCATCTAAAGGTAGACGAAAAGTATCCATGAGAATCATGTTATGTGCAGCGCCGTGGTACACATATTCAAGAGAAGATAAAAGTGACGGGTATGCACATGAATCTTATTTAATCATTGGTGATGGTGTAGGAAGTGGATAGTGTTCAAGGGATGAGCATGGAAAGAGGAAAAAAGTGAGGTAGGACTAAAAGTCAATAGTAGAATGGTCAAAGATGCAAGGCATTAAGGGGCTCAAGTTCAGGTTTACCATCGAGTGAAGATAAATGATAAGCACCTGATCCATAAGTATGGGTCACGATGTATGGTCCAAGCCAATTAGGAGAAAATTTTCCCCGTTTACTTTTTTCTACTTTAGTTACATGTTGATTTTCTTTCAGGACAAGGTCACCAACGTGAAGGTTTGTTCATGGACACGTTTATCATAGGCACGTTTGATACATTTTTGGTAAACTTGAAGGTGGTCAAGAGCGTTAAGACAACGTTTGTCTAATAACTCAAGTTGTGCTAAACGGTCCTGACGAAAGTCATCATCATTGAGCATGTCATGGAGAGAAATGCGAAGTGAGGGAATCTAGACTTCGAGAGGTAGAACAGCCTCTGTACCGTAGACTAAGGAAAAGGGTGTGGCAGCAGTGGAAGTATGGATACTAGTGTGGTATGCCCACAGGGAAAAAGGAATGTGTGTATGTCAGTCCTTCCCAGTATCGTTAACCACTTTCATGAGAATTTTGTTCAAGGTTTTATTAGTGGATTCAGCTTGGCCATTGGTTTGTGGGTAATAAGGTGATGAGAAACTTAGCTGAATGCCAAAGGCGTCGCAAAGTTTTTGCAATGTTTTATTTTTGAATTATTTTCCATTATCAGTGATGAGGCGATGAGGAACACCAAAGTGAAAAATGATGTGATGATTGATGAACTCACATATTTTCTCAGCTTTCATGGAGATGAGTGGTATGGCTTCAACCCATTTTGTGTAGTATTCGGTAGCGGTGATGATCCATTGATGTCGTTGGGAAGAATGGGGATTGATCTCTCTGACAAGATCCAAACCCCATTGAGAGAAGGGCCAAAGGTCACGGGTGACCTGTAAGGCATGTGACTGGGTGTATGATGAAGGTTGGCATGTTGTTGGCATTTTACACAACGCTTGACATAGTCACAACAATCATGGTTAAGGGTCGGCCAGTAATAGCCTAGGTGAAGAATACGCTTAGCAACAGCAAGGCCACTGAAGTGACCTCCACATATGCCATCATGAACTTCCTTAATGGTATAAGGAATTTTAGAACTCGTGAGGCATCATAAGAGAATACCATCAAATCCATGCTTATAGAGGAGGCCCCCCATGATGACGTAATGAGAGACCTTTTTAAGGAAGGCGCGTTGTCCATTACGAGGTGAGATCAGGAGGTAAGATGGAGAGAGAAAGATAGTTGGAGTATTGTTTATACCAAAGGTCGCTTGGGTCAGGGGTGATGGTTCCGATGGAGTAAACGTCACGAGGTAAATAAGAGGGTGATTGGAGTCATTGTATGGTGACAAATATTTTAGAATCGGCAGGTGAAGTGGGTATTTGAGAAGCCAAGTAGGCCATGGTATCTGCAAATTTGTTGGTTGAACGGGGGATGGTTTGAAGGGCGTAACGGTCAAAGGTGGTCAAAAGTATGTCTACATGATGTTTATACTTTTGAAGTATCTCATTACGACATTGGTATATACCATTGACTTGGTTTATGACCAATTGAGAATCACCAAAGATGTTGATTGATTTGACATCTAGGGCATAGGTGGCTTGGAGACCTAATATGAGTGCTTCGTATTGGAAATATTGTTTGTACAATCAAAATCGAGTTTGAAAGACAAAGGCATGGGTTCACCATCAAGTGGAATGAGGATAACACCAGCCCCACCCCCACGCTGACACTTGGAACCATCGAAGAAGAGTGTCATTTGGTAAGTGGGTTCGTCTAGGGAAAGGGTAGCAATTGACTCATCTGGAAAGTCAAAATTAGAGGGTTGATCCCTAGAAATAGGTGCGTCGGCCAATTGGTCGGTGATAGCTTGGCCCTTGATGGAATTTTGATGAATGAATTCAAGGTTGAGGTCAGCCAAAAGCATAAGCCAACGTGTGGCACACTGATTTTGATAAGGTTTGGCATACATGAAGTGTAAGGGGTCAGTGTTGGTCACAACATAGGTTTTGTGGTTGAGTAGGTAATGGCAGAGTTTTGTGGTGATGAAAAATAAGGCTAAGAAACAGTTTTTGGGATGGGTGTATCGAGTTTCATAGTCTAAAAGAGTATGGATTTTGTAATAAACCACCTACTCCTTGTGTTGTTCAATGCGATGAGTAAGCATGGCCCCCAAGGAGTGATCGGTAGCTGAGATGTATAGGTAGAAAGGTTGATCATCTTTAGGTGGAATGAGTACGGGTGGTTAGAGAAGGTATTATTTTAAGGCCTCAAAAGCTTTGTGGCAGTCATCATCCCATTTAAAGGAGACATCCTTCTTGAGCAGATGATGAAATGGTTGACACCGATCAGAAAATTGTGAAATGAAACGGCGAATAGACTGTAACTTACCTTGTAGGCTACGGAGTTTGTCTAAGGTTAGTGGGTGGAGGCATTTCCAGAATGGCCTTGAATTTAGCAGGGTCAAATTCTATACCACGTAGGGAAACGATAAATCCCAGGAGCTTTCCTGAGAGAACCGCGAAGACACACTTCTTAGGCTGAAGGTGAACACAATATTTAATGAGGCAGTCAAAGATGGTTTTGAGGATGGCGAGGTGCTCAGAGCGGTGTTTAGATTTGGCAAGGAGATCATCGACGTAATCTTCCAATATACGATGCATGATGTCATGGAAGATATAAGTCATAGCCCACTGATATGTGGCACCAACATTTTTAAGGCCAAAAGGCATGACTTGATAGCAGAAGGTCCCCCAAGGGGTGATGAATGTGGTTTTGTGTTGATCCTCTGGGGCAAGCAAGATTTGGTTATAACCCGAGAAGCCATCCATGAGTGATAGCATCTCGTGACCAGTGGTAAGGTCAACCAGTTGGTCAATACCGGGTAGAGGGAAGTCATCTTTTGGGCAAGCTAGATTGAGGTCATGGAAATCTATGTAAATGTGAAGTCCCCCTATTGCCTTAGTGATAGGGACAATGTTAGAAATCCAACGAGGATAATCAATGGGTAATATGAAGGAAACAGAAAGAAGGCACTGAAGTTCTTCTTTGACGAGAAGGGAAATGCGAGGGTGCATTTTCCTCAGTTTTTGTTTGACGGGCTTGGCATCGGGAATGGTTACAATATTGTGGACCACTATGGTGGGGTCAATACCAGGCATGTCTGCATAAGACCAAGCAAACACATGGTTATGATATTTGAGAAAAGAAGTGATGGCTTTCTTATTCAGCAGCATCTAAAGATTGACCGATCTTTAGGATGTGCGGGTTGTCTTGAGTATGAATGTTGATCTCGATAGTCGATTCATTCAACATGGTTTGCATCTCAGAGGGTAACAACTGATGAATATATGAGTCTTCTGCACCAAGGTAGGTGAGTATAGATTCATCATCTTGACATTGAACGATGTTAATTGAAGGTGTATCGTCATCGATCATTTCAGGATACAGGAAGGGAAGAGAGGAAGGAGCCTCACCCTCACGTTGATAAGTCAGTGGTCCCAAGGAAATGGTGTTTATGGAAAAAATAAGTTAGGAGGGATAGATTCTAGATCCATTGACTCCATCGGTGAAAGGTGGTGATGCAGGTGAAGAGGGTGGAGAAGGGATGATGTTCTCGATGAGTTCAATGCGGGCCTGCTTGGTAGGTGGTTCAGCAAATGATACCACTACGGTCATTATGTTTGTGGGTAGTACATGGAATAATAGTATGGTGGCCTTTTCATAAAATCCAAAACCAAAACCCTTCCATGCACATTAGTGCAGGAAGGTGTGGGTGAAAATGGTGATTGGTGAGTGACTGGAAGTCAGTGGAAAATGGGATCGGGTTTGTGATGGTGGTTCGGTGTGTAAGTGGTAGTATCAAGTCCCCCATAGGTGAGATTTGTACGGAAGGTGAGGAGGACCATAAAGGAGGTCGTTCTCCTATGTGGTGATCATAATGAGGGTGTTGGTGAAGACTTCCATACTCTTGTGGAGTAAGGAATGTGTTGACAGGCTGTATAGCATTTCTTGGATACTCCCCAGATTTGAGGCGTTGAAAAATTCCTTCTAAGGGATCGGTGGTTGGTACATTGCTCTATAGCTGGAATAGATGATGTGTTCAGTGGTCAACGTGGAGGTGGCAGCTAATAGATTGGGAGGTTGATGGTTCGGCCATGGAGGTTGTGGTAGACTGGTAGGAATGGATGAGGCATGTGTGGTTGAGGTATGTTGTACTAGTAAGTGGCAGGTCACTAGGTGAAGCCCTGAGTAGTGGTCGATGGAGGTATGTGCACCTTAATGGGTATGAGCACATCATTTCGGTACCCAAATGTTGTTACCTTTTTAGCATGAGAAACATCAGAAATGATGGCATGAAGCTTTTGAGAGATGATATAGTCGTTTTGTCTCCATTTGTGATCAAATTGGCAAACTCATATCCTTGTCTAGAGATGCAAATCCTGGAAGTTTTCTTTGATTTAACCCTGACACGAATGTTTCAGTTGCTCTGCCTTTCAACCAAGGTAAGAGAACCTATATTGCAATCCTAAAAATAACTTGTGAAGGAGTGTGGAGATATCCTTAACATGTGTAAATCGTATGATATGGCCTTAGTGAAAACATGATCAATTTTCCATTTATTCAAAAAAATAGAGCTGTCACTATTAAATGATGGAATTGACGGGCTTCCAAGACAAGTTTTGAAGGATTACTGAAGGCATTGTATGATCCATCAAATTTATGCTTTGTGCATTTTTGTAGCATGGATGACATTACTTTTGTTGATACACAATGTAATACAGGGGTATTATCCCATATGATTGGTTTGTTAGCTCAGATGACTTTTTTGGTGGGGATAATTGACAAGACTAACCTTGGATCTGTCAAAATTCTTGGAGGAACCTTTGTAAAAAATTGAAGAACTATAACTAAAATGCTTCAAAGGGGTTAAGGCCGTTCCTTCAACCAGGATAAGTTGCATAAATGGAAGCCCAAGGTTGCACTCTTCACATAATATTGGACAAAGCTACAGGTGTCAAAATTTTGGTAAAGAACTCAATTAAGTATCTGAAGAAATCCTTTTTCAAAACCATGGGACCTAAGGTTTTGCACCCAAAGGTTTACAAGCAATCCCATCAATTCAGAAGGAAGGTGGATTAGTGATTTTGAACATGTTTATCTCTTCAATGCCAGATGAAATCTCTTCTGGCGAAAAAGGAAAAATGCAAATGCCACTAAACTATCAATAATTTAGATGGTGATTTTAGGTGTGGCAGTGATAAAGACATATTTTAAATGCAAGTTTGCAACATGAGCAATGAAAAATATGATTGGCGAGTTATTTCCTTTTTTAATTGACATTAAAGATGGAAATTTCCTAAGAATTGAACACGGGATTATAACAATCTAGAAATCTTGTTAGATTGTATCAAAGGGGAGAGTAGAGAAAAATCTCAGAGCTTGTGTGATGGCTTTACAAGTGGTGAACCAAATCAAAACATGATGGGAACAAATCCTGACCAGAAGAAATTAGACCTGGTTCTTTGAGATTGGGTTTCTCAGAAAGGCAAATGACGGCTTAATTCCCAGAATTTTAACTGCCATGATTGGCTCTAAGTGTTCTCCAACCATGTTGCATTTTCAAAATTCATGCATTATATAATTTTTACCTGAGGGATTGGATGTCATTTTTCCTACTGATTCAAATCATCATGCCAAAAGGGATCAATTTGTAGATACAAGGCAATTTCTTTGCAATGGTTTTTGTCTAGTTCATGAAAATGAAATCTCAAAAAATTGCAGAAAAGTTGTAGAATGGAAATTTGAAGGGGAAAAGGATGAATCATTACACAACTAGAGGAGGATGGTATCCATTCCAAGCCTATGTTTTTCATCTTCAATGCGTGTACATGCCTATTTCATTGTAATAATTTCATCCTTTTGCCACCTTTGGCATCTACCTCTAGCAACTGGTCACCCAATTTGATAGAATTTCACGGGTTTTGTGATGATCCTCTAGGGAAAGAAGGTCTTTGTCTTCAAAGAACATCTCAAATCTACAAATTAGATCCTTAACACCAATTGCATTGGCATCTTTGACAGGCACAAAGGACACGAATTCATCAAAAATTTGATTAAGAAAATGCTTGTAAAATTCATCTCCAATCTTCCTGGAGAAAAAATGGTTGAGGTCCAAAGTTAGAAAATGCATGGACAGTTACCCCTTGATCTACAAGTCTTTCTCACTTCAATATGAGCCTAAAACTCCACATGTCATAATCTAACATGATTATGAATGAATTTGGGTTCACTTTTTGACTTTTTAACATTTTTGAGAAAAATGTTTGAAATATTTTTCCTCATATTTTTCTCCGCACTCCTCTGCCATTGAATATTTATGATGACAGGATCACATGGTGGGGTCAATATTAGATCGCATGTCAATTCAACACAGCGAAATCCATGACCTTTGATCTTTGGAAAAGAAAGTAGTTTAAAATGGCTTCACCTTCATTACCTTGTAGCACAAAGATTTCGCTCCTTTAGGCCACGTGTTGCTTGATGATTCAAGTTTGAGGGCCACGCAACATTTTGAATTTTCATCTCAACATATTGTTTGCAATAGGGAAAATTTTCCCTTTTGTATCTCCACTGATGAAATCGACATCTCTGAGTCTTCTTCACCACGTGTCTCCCTATGATTCATGTCATAAGAGGATTTGTCCCGATCTGGCATTAAGTTTTCATGTCAATTTAACTCCAAAAATTTTCTAAAAAGGGAAAAAGTTCCCATTTTTCCTCCATTTTGGCCCGCCACTACCCACAGAAGGGATCAGAGGAATCCACGTTGCCCACGTGTCCACCTGTGATTAGGCCAAGTGGGCTTGCCTAACCCATTTTACATTGAATATTTTTTCCCTAATTAGGAAGGACAACTTATGAAAAGATTCAAGAACTCTTCCATCCACATCCCCTTCATACCACCTACGCAAATTGATGAAGGACATATTCCTCTCCTTCTGATTTGAGGGTGGAAACTAGGTTCTTGAAACTTTTGAAAGGCACAGAGCTAAAACAATTAGGACAAGATAAGTCCTATTTCGAGTAGTGCTATCGTCTCTCCAGGAAATCTGATCCAATTACGGATCACATGTCCAGCTACTGAATGGCTACATCATTGATCTATGGTTCAATGACATGCCATTCTCATAAAATTTTGCAAATGTAAAACTCTAGAACATAAGGGTACCATCAGTGTAGAGAAGGGCATGATTTCCTCGATGGGTCAAAGAACTTGCTTGGTGAGGCAAAAATTGGAAGTAAGCGGAATACCACTGGGTTTGAAAGGGATGTTTGCATTCGTCAAAATGTGCAATGAAAATGCATAATTACAACACTTCCAAAGGCCAGGAAAAGTCCAAAACCAATGGTAGAGGTATTCCACCCTACATAGGTGAAAAATTAGGGTACAGAAATAATTTGGTGAGGACTGCATATTTCAGCGTCAAATGGGAAAAACTCGTGACGGTGTTTGGGTGTGCATTTCAGTATTCAAGTCCCCCAGAGGGAAAAGACTAGTAGACCACCAAGGTGAGGTGACCATAAAGAGGCGTTTCCAATGCAGTGCAAATCAAAGGATTTAGGGTCAAAGGTGAAGGACATCTTGTTAACAAATTGTTGACACTATATAAGCACATACTCCCCTAGAGTGAGGCATTGAAAAATTCCTTCCAAGGGATCGGTGGGTTGGTATGTGGGTATCGGCGAATAGGTGATGGAATGACAGAGGTGATGTCAGATGTGGGAGGCATAGAACATGGATTGGGAGTTTCTTCACAAATGATGGTTTGGCCGTGGAGGTTCAAATGGCAGCGGCATAGGAATGGAGGAGGAATGTGCGGTTGAGGTAGCGACTGTACTGGTAAGTCAGGAAGGTGTAGGTGAAGTGGTAGTGGCAAAACCGTGGAGGTAGATGACCTTAATGGGTATAAGCACATCATTGGGTCAGTAAAGCATGTTACATGTTTTAAAAGGTGAATGGATCAGCTGGAATAGTATAGGTGTGTCCTTTATGCTCAAACTTTACACAGCGATGCAAAGTGGAAGGAACACAACCCATGACACAAATCCAGGGTCTGCCAAGCAACAAGTTATATTGAAATTCCCCCTCCAAGACGTAAAATAACTCTAGAATAGTGCAGGGGCCCACGTGAATGTGGAGGATGATGGTGCCTAGTGTAGAGGTGATAACGTCATTGAATGAACACAACATGATAGGATGTTTATGCATGCAATTGTCAGGTATGCGCATTTTGAGAAAATGCATGGGATGAAATGATATTAATGCTAGTGCCCCCATCGATCATTACATGTCGTACACATATATCATCGATGTGGACAGAGATGAAGAGAGTTGGGTCTGGGTCATCAGTTTGGTGCGGTGCGATCTCTTCCTCTGAGAAGCTAAGGGAGGCTACTTGGTGAGTAGGGTGAGGTGTGGATAAAGGTGGCAATTTGGTGAGAGAGGCTACATGATGGGGTGTGATAATGGAGGCTACGGGTGTAGGGTCATTGGGTAAAACCTCAATAGATTGAAGGACCTCCATGAGAGCTTGACGATGGGATTTTGAGGTTTGGATGAGGTCATATAAGGACATTTTGAGGGGGGATTGGTGTAGTTGTTTGAGCATGGTGCGATGTGTGACCCCATTAGAAATAGGATATGTGGGGCCGCGGATAGTAATTTTAGGTGTGGGTGTAGATGGTATGTTGGGTATAGGATTGGTTGGCGAGTCAGTTGCCTTTTCCTTGCCTTTGTCCTTCTGAGCATGGGTAGTAACGTGGATCATGTTGATCTGAGGGGAGTTGGTAAATGGAGAAGGTGTAGGATGAGTGGTATAATGACATGATAGGGAAAAAACCTACCGGGGGAGAAAATCCTTGTGAAGTGAGCTGGGTTGCACATTGACATTTGGATGATGGTGTGGCAAGTTCTCTAATGTGAAACCATGTTAATTTCAAATCTTGGGGGTGGCTTTAAGAGTTGAGGGGGTGGAGGTCATGGTTGTTGAGTAGGCAGTGAGGGAAGGACTATGGAAATGGGTGTTGGTGAAACAAGGTCCTCATCAAGAAGGTTGTCATCATCAAAGTTTTCTTCAAGAGGACACAACTGGATAAGGATGGTTTTCAAAGCCTTGCAGTTCTCCACATCATGCCCTGGCACACGATGGTAGGCAAAAATTTTAGTGTTATCAAACCCTTTTGGCTTGTGTTTAAGGGGTCATAAGGTCTGAGCGGTGGTAATGTGATGACAAAAGTCTCAAGGAGGTTGGTTAAGATTTTGGCATAGGACCCTGCTAGTGGGTCACCAATGGGAAGTGAAAGTGGGTTTGGGTGTAGGTGTGGCTGGATTGTTGAGGAACGGTCTTTGCAGGAGGGGGAGTGGGTCGAGCTATGGTTTTGGGTGCTGGAGTGGTCTTGGGTTTTGGTCATGTTTTCTTGGGTAGGGGTATGGTAGATGAACTGGGTAGGAGGGTGTATGGTTGTTTTGACTACCTTATTGGAGGGTAGTGGATTTTTTTCTTTGGGTTGCACCTTCTTGGGTAAAGGTGATATGGGTGTACAAGATCTAGAGGGAAAAGTGGATGGGGGAAGAGGGCGAGTTACCCATGGGGATAACGAAGGTGCTGTGAAGGTAGATGACGTGGGTCGTGTAGGGGGTGTGAGGGACAAAGACTGAAGTGTAGTGGGTAGTGAAGAAGTTGCTGAGGGTATTAGAGGTATGGGTGGTAAAGATGTTGTAGGTGTGGGTGTAAGTCATGTTGGGTGCTTGGGTATGTTAGAGGTTTGCGAGGAAGGAATGGGTTGTTGTGTTTTTGGTTTATTGACAGGTGGAGGTTTCTTAACCATGCTAGGAGGTTGAGGTCCTAAGATGGACAAAAAGGGTGAAGGTGATGAAGGTATGATTGGCATAGCTAGGGTGTGAGTTCTATGGGTTTGGTTCTTCTGTTTGGGTGTCAGAGTAGGTTGGGTGTTGACTATGGAGGATGTAGCTAAATATAGTTTGATAGGTGGATGAGTAAGGCTGGTGGTTGGGGTGACCCCTAAGGTAGTAATAGGTTTAGTTGAGGAAGATGATGTAGGTGCGGGTTTGGATTTAGATGTATGTTGGGTTATGGGTAAGGGTGTATGTTGAGCTATATTGGGTGGCATGGAAGAAGTTGTGATAGAGGTGGTTGTGCTCAATTTGATTGGTTGAAATATTTTTGGGTAGATAGTGGAAGTGTCAGCAAGTGACATCTGCATTTGTGTTGAGACAAGAAGCAGAAGATGCCCCAAAGTAAGGCTCTATCCACATAATCTAAGTGATCAGCTAAGCGTGAGAATGGCACGTCTATGTAGGTGAGGTTGATGAGGACCTAATGGCAATTCTCTATAAAATGTGTCTTAGAGATGGGGAATTTGCTAGCTTCAGCTTCCGTCGATAAAGAGTCATAAGTACATCTACATGATCTTGGGTAGCTGATGGAGAATGGTCACCAAGAGGAAAAAGGTATCTCTACTGGATCCTTGATAGGTGGAGGAGAAAATGGGTGCTCCTCTGTAGGTGGAGGAGATGATGGGTGCTCCTCTATGGGTGGAGGAGATAAACAAGCATCCTCCATGGACTGAAGAAGTACTATGGGTGATGGTTCCCTAGGTGGAGAAGCCAAAGGTGAAATGGTCTCGATATTAATGGAAGGCTCCTCCATAGGTGAGGAAGGAGGTGAAAGGTGTTCCTCTATGGGTGGAGGAATAGGTGAGGTGGGTTCCAATGCAGAAGGAGGACTTTGGGCTAGAATTTCCTCTATGGAAGGAATATGTGGTAATTGGGAAGCAATGGGTGCATCAACTGAAAATAGCATGGACCTCACGGGTATGGCTATCATGAGTTGAGGTCTCTCCGAGTTTGATCAGAAGAAGGGGCATGATTAGGAAAGGGTTTCTTGAAGATGTGTAGATTTTGATTGGCAAGTGCATTAGGATTATCCACGGTTAACTCACCTTTCTTGAGCATTTCTTGGATAATGTTTTTGAAAGTGATGAAATTGCCGTCACTATGACCCTTTACTCGATGATAGTTACAGAAGTCGTGTTCTTTATACCATGCGGGTGTAGGGTGAGCAGGGTCAAAACCAATGTGTGGTTTTATAGGAGGAAGGGTGATGGCCCTATCTTTGATGAGATTTTCTAAGACAAAAGAATAAGGTTCCCCAATTGGGGTATATTTCCGTTGTTCCCGTCTAAATTGAAAAGTCTTAACGGGCAAGAGATTAGATGAGGGGCTAGCCTGATTTGACGGAATGAGATGGGCCGGCTTTGAGTACCACTGCGTTAGCGGTCCCCTTGGCCTTTGAATAATTATTCTATGGTTTGGAAGAAGAAGAGGTATCATTTGACTTGAATGCCGAGTTCTTATTGCGTAATTGGATTTTCTTCTCTTCGATGGCCCGAATCTCTAGCTTTCATGCCATGGTGAATGCTTCATCGAAGGTTTGGAAAGTTTGGACCTACAGGGTCGGTGAGATATGTCTAGCACAAGCCCGTGCCTGAAGATCTGGATGAGTTCATGGTTTGCGGTAGTTGGAATGTGAGTTGATTGATCAGGCTACACCATAGCGAGCAATGAAATCTGCGATAGATTCATCATCATACTGACGTGTGGAGTATAGGTTAGTCATGGTAACCTTATTAACGATATTAATGGAGAAGTGATCTAAGAAGGCTTGGGCTACCTGATTAAATGAAAATATAGAGTGTCTAGGTAACCCACTATACCAATCTAATGTAGGTCCAGTCAGAGACATGGGAAAGGTCCTCAAGAGCAAAAGCATCATCATGGGCAATTAGGTAGCACCCATGTTTGAAAGACCGCAAATGCTATTGTGGGTCTTCCTTGCTATTGAAACGGTTGAATTTAGGCATTTCCCAATGCATGGGATATGGACGGATAGGAATGGATGGGTGGATAGGCTCATTACAAATCTCATCGTAGGTGAGAGAGTTGCGTGAGCTAGAAACTGATGCTTCCAATGTCTACATCTTGTCCATCATTAACTTGATTAGGTCGTTGGTAGGTTGTGATGGATGGGTGCCTCCTGTAGTGTAAGAGGGTTGGTGTTGGGCATGTAACAAGGGTGGCATTCCAGTATATGGTGCTTGCTATGTAGGTAGATTGAGAAGAAGGTAGTGAAATAGGGGGTACGTACCCAGAGTGAATAATAGATGAAACAGGAGGTTGCTGATAGTACGTATATGAGGTGGAAGGGTCATGGTGACCCTAGTGGTAATGGGGGCTAAAGATTGTGGAATAGAAAGGATGATATTTTGAAAAGGGGTAGGGGTCACTGACACTGGGGGTGGTTGTGTAGCTACGGGTATATGAGAGACAATAGGCATGGATGAGGTTATATTCTGGGTGGTTGGCGAAGGTATAGTGGATGTGGCGGGTACAACAGATGTAGCAGATGTGGCAGTCATAGCGGGTATAGGGCCTAACTGCGAAATGACTGGGGGTAAGGTAGATGTAGGCAATGCGGAGCTAGATGGGGTTGATGCTAGAGTAGGAATGAGAGTTTGGGGGGTAGATACGGGCATGTTGTATATCAACTGACCCGAGGCATCTCGAGTGGACGAGTGGGAAAGGTAAAACTGCAAGGCGGACAAGATTTTGGTCAAGGAGTTGTGTGAACTCCTCGTCTCCCGTGGTGATAGTGATAGGTTGGGTAGGATCCATGGGTGATAAAATAGAAGGTGGTGAAGGACTAGGTGGGAGTGGTTGACGAGTGGCATGGAATATGAGGGCGTTCACTTGGCTTTGGGTCAGCACCATGTGAACAAGTACTGATCAGGTTGGACTGTTTTCTGTAAATGACACAAAAATACAGTAGAAAATAGGAGATAACATGCGGTAGTAGGTGGATTAGGAATCAAATGTTAGCTAGAAAATGACACAGACTAACCGATGCCGATTAGGTTAAATTGATGCCGATCACAGGTAACTGCTACTAGTTACTATGGAAAGTGGATAGTTGGTCAAAACAAGGTATAAGGCCAAATTTGCCAGGTATGTCAAATACTAATGAGATTTACCAAGTCAATGGATATGATAAGAGTGACAGAGACTCTGAATATTCAAAGAAGGTGAATATGTGTCCTTTTGGGTAGGTTTAACCAAAAGAATAGGGAACTGATACCAGTTGGTTGAAACCAATGATGATCAGCGGGTAACCGACAACAGTTTCTAGACTAACACCAGTTACTATGAAATTGAAACAATGATAAAGAAATTTTGGTTGTGAGTAAAAATTAATGTGGAATCAAACCCAGAATCCTGAGAATGATGAATATATGGTCCAAGTACACTAAGAGGAAGCTGGAATACACCAACTGTGATGAGGATCATGCAAGGAGAAATAAGAAAAATGAAGAGCGTGACCTCTCACCTCAAAATGTAAGCCAAGTAGAAACACTAGGTAAAATATGATCCTAAGAGTGCCTTTTCTATTATGTTTGTTTAGCTTATGCTATTTTAAGGACTGACTCATGAACTGTAGAATAGAGTTTTTTGGTGAGGATGGCTTCCTACAAAGAAGGAGATCTACAGGGAGAGGTTTTAGGTATGTTATGATGGGGTAGGCCATCCTCTGATGGGGTACTGGATGGAGATAACCATTAGGGTGCCCACTGTGTCGTGATTGTGTGATCACGTACAACTTCTTCCGGGTGAGATTTTGTTTGAGAATGTGTATTTTTTTTTATTTTGTGGTGTTTTGATAAGACTCAGAAGGAGAGATAGAAAGAGAAGAAAGTTATTTCTATGATTCATTTGTTAACCATCAGCTGGGAATGACTTCCAGCATATAGGTTTCCCTCAATTAATGTGAGGCAATGCGGAAAAGCATAATGAAATGCAATGATTTTTTAAAACCCAAATCGAAATGTAGAATTCGATGCCACAAATAGATGAACAGGAGAAGGGATGCTCTTTCACTAATGTGATACTAATGAAAGAGAAGAAATGTTTGTTTTAAGAACCAAAATATGATTGCTTTTAGATAATAGAAGAGAAGAAGATTCCAGGGGAGAAATTTTAATGTAAGAAATTTTTAGAAAAGAAACAAACATAAAACATTTTCACCTAGAAATGAAATAATGCAAAGAACCCTGAATGGGTCCCATCGGGCGTGCAAAAATGTTCCACATGATTCTAGAGTGTTTCTTCGAATGTTGGCGAAACAAATAAGGGTGATGGGTTAGGAGGAATACCTGTTGAGATGATGGTTGTAGGTTGTTGCGCACGTATGAATTCTGAATCCATGACTGATTGTGAGAGCTTCCTTTTTTCTTGAGGAACTACCTGAAATGGAACACAAGACCACCAAATAAAAGTTAAATAATATATACAGTGGACTACCTAGCGTGTGCTAGATTCGGGAAGTGTGATACTTCCTAGACGACTGTCAATCCACTATTTAAAGCAAATTAATGTGAGAATTTAAGGAAATCCTACTACAGTTAAAATGATTTAGGTATCTCATTCATCTACAATAAACAAATTCATTCACAAAAGGCTAGGCTATGATTTAATCTGAAGGTCAAGGTCACTGTCGAGGTATTGGTATTGGTCATGGTAAGGTTCTGGGCTATTTTGGGTATTTAGTGGAGGTTTTAGGCTCTGATCTGGGTTTTGGTCAAAAGACATAGAGACTGACATCAATCTGGTATGACCAATATCGGTTTAGGCTAACTGGAAACGGTTGTGGATAACCGAAATCGGTATGGTCGGGGTACATGAAGCTCAATAAAACTTGGTTGGGTCATTGATCTGAGAATAGATGGAGATGGGAGGGCAATGGCAAGATTCATATGGATCCTGGATATGCACAGGAATGATTAAGGTCTAGGTATGGGTAGTGCAAGGGTATGGATAAAAGGATGGTCAAGTTTGTATGGAGGTAGATGATGAGGGAATGGAAATGAGAGAAAAAACTAAATAACAGATGTAAAAGGATCTACCAAATGATGAATAGATGAGTGTTGGTTAACAAAACTTAGCATTTGTACAAGCTTGATGATTTGTTGGAAATGGTGGGTGATCAAATGGAATGAACTTGATGTAGTTTCAGCACTTCCCCAGATGCTCCCGGGAAGGCAGATGGTTGTGTGATTTCTTCACGTACTGGCTATGGATGATCTGATGTGTATACTAATGCTGGTTCTACTTACATGCAACTATGGTTTCATCACTTGTTCTCAAAAGATTTGATTACCTCTCAGAAATGTGCCAACCTTGAAATAAGGTTGTTTTTGGGATTAAATGGTAACCAATGGTGGTTTCTTCTTAACTGGTAGCGGTTAAGGGTAACCGGTGTCAGTTAGGGTGGGATTTCCTAGGTTTACTAAATTGGGCAAATCCTCTTGATTTTTTGTGATATCATTTCATTTACTCCACAGATTATCATGGAAGCTTCCTTCTAACATGCAGGAATGTGGTTAGAGGGAATGTAGGAATTGATTTTTAGGGTTTGGGTAGGTCTTAGTTAGTTATGGCAACTTACTAAGAATAGGTCTTAGGGTGAGGTGGCTTGATGAGGTGTTTAGGTGAAGTGGATATGTGGGCATTATCCCAATTAGGATATTTAAATAATAAATATGCTGAGGATAATGAATTAATTTAATTAAATTAATTAAATTAATATTAGTATGGGATGAAAGGGGCCATGGTTAAGTGAGTATGTTCAAGGTGTTTATTTGACGAAGGACCAAAGGGGAGTGTGACCCAATTTCGGTGTCTATAGTAAGATGGACAAGAAACACATGATAGAAAGGAAGTGGATGATTTTTTTTGTGAAAGGGAAAAATGTTTCCATATATATGGCAAAAAAAAGCAATACCATACGCATGGATGTTCTGAACGTAGTAGAAGAAAAACACATGTTATGAATGTATCTTAGAAGTGTCACGATGAAAAATCAATTAGCCAAAGGCACAAATCATGAGACAAGATAAGGACTAAGGAAAGGGTCGGAAAAAGGTCCAAAAAAATACACTTGGTAATATACTAATCTTGTTTACTCATAAATATCTAATGTGTGCATGTGGAATTCATTTACCTCTTGGAGGGAAGATTTAATAGGAAACAAATGAGGAAAAACTAGCCAATGTATAGGAATGATTTATTTTGAGAGGTCATAGGTGAATGGAGGGTGGAAGGAGGGTAATAAATTTCTCCGCTACCAGCCAAACGTCCATAGCCCCAATGGAGATGCATTCAATTCTAATTGCAACATTGATCTACTGCTAACTAGGCATCTATAGCCCCGATAGAGATTATTGGAAATACCCCAAGAGAGAGATATATATTATTATTATTTTCTTTGTAGCTTTTGATTTTTGATTAATTTTGATTCTTTTGATTTCTGAAAACTTATTTTAGATCTCTGGATTTTTTTTTACAAGGGGTTAAGAACCATTGATGGCTTGATGGAAGGATATGGAAGTGATTACGATGATGACATTGGCTAGTGTCAACAAATATATCCAAAATTTCTTCACAACAAGTTTATTAGATGTTGATTGTGATAGGATCTCTAAGAGGTCAATCATTCTTTAATTTACCAAGGTGATGAAATAACAAGGTGAAACAGATACCATAGAGATAAATTTCATAAAATGTTTTTGAATGAGCTAACCAAAATATCATCGAAGGGATGAAAATGGTGGAAGAATTACAGACGAATGGAATGCAAGGGAAGAAATAAAATTCATGTGTACGCAATACCTAATTGTAATGTTTGATCTTTATACCTTTGATTTTTTTATGTTTTCTCATTTTTTGTATTTTTAAATTGTTTTTATTTTTAGGTTTTTGATGGTGTTTGGAAATTTGGGACTAAAAATGTCACTCGGCATGATAGGATCTAACAAAATTGTTTACGAATTTCTTTATAAGGGAGATTAGGCATGTTTGTTTATCAAGTGTAATATTATCTCTGATCTTGATGATTGTGGTGAGCTCGTACTCAAAAAATGACTGTGATTTATCTTGAAATGTGGATTTCGTATACGGGAGCTTGAGTTCCCTATTGAGAGGTTTATCCACTCTGCGTCATACTTGATGGCTATGTTGGCATGCATTCTTGAATCACACTTGATTTTTAACCTTAAGATTGTTGGAATTTTTGGGAACTTTGGAGCTCTTGGAATTTTTGACTTGAGCTTGATTAAGAAATTTTTTGGGTATCTTATAAGATGATAAGTGACTTGTCTGATCCTAAGAAGTGGGAGAATAAATTTAGCATTTATGATTGATGATAGGAATGAGAGAAATTATGGTGGGATTTCCTCGATCATTGGTAGAATGATGAAAAAGATACGATCCAAGAATTGAAGAGGATGGGCTACTAGGAGGTGAGACACTAATAGAATTTGACAAAGGGCTGCTAGGATATGGCCCTAAGATTGAAGAAATTAGGCTATAAGGAAATGGCCCAGCATTAGAAGATGATGGGCTACCCAGAGGTTTTGCATATATAGAAGAGGATGAAGGGATACTAGGATGTGGCCCAAGAATATAATATGATGGGCTACCCGGAGGTGTCCCACAGGTAGAAAATAATAGAGGTCCACTAGGATGTGGCCACAAAGTGGAAGAATATAATGAGGGAATACTAGGGGGTGACCCAAGTACAGACGAGGATGGACTACTCAGAGGTTTCCCATAGATATAAGAGGAGGAAGGGCTACTACGACATGGCCCAAGAATAGAAGGTAACAAGCTACCCCAAGGTGACCCACATGTAGAAAATGGAGGGCTACTTGGGGGTAGCTCTAGGATAGAAGAAGACGATGGGATACTCAGTAGTAACCCAAGGTGATATTTTGATTGAGGAATGATAATAGATAAGGAATGATTTGGTAATGAGAAGATAGCCATGGATCAATGTTAGACCCTGAAATTTCATCATGCTCAGAGGAAGGTGAAGATGGAATAACAAAAGAAGAATCAAGTTATATGACTTTAGGCTCTTCCTCTATGTTCTGAAAAAAGGAATAAAATTATTCCTCCCCTTATGTGAGTGTATCAAGTTCCAAAAAGAAACCTTATAGAGGGATATCTTTATGTAGTCTGATTGTTCCTTTATTCTGAGAGAAATCAATCAGTAGAGGTTTTTTTTCTTCGACCATAGGATGTTGAATAGAAGAAAAGGGTTCAAAAAGCATGAACGTTTTTGAAGATGGGTGATGATGTAGAAGATGGGAAGGTTTGACCTTATTTATCCCATGAAGAGTTTTGATAGTGCTTTGAAAAGATATCTTAGCACATGGCTTCTTGTCAATTTGTCTCTATGGATGTAAACATTGATATTGAGAATATTGACAAAGATACAATAAGGTATGGTTGAGATGACTTAGAGGCCAAAGAGGAATTGAATCTTGATTAATAAAACAAGATGAATCGAGATACGTAGTAGAATTAGAGGTAGGAATCTCATGAATGGATGATTTAGATTTGGACCTAGGTCATTTTTCTAGAAGACGACATAATGTAGGTTGGAAAGTAGGATCACATAGTCATTCATTAAGTTGTGATGTAAGATTTGAATTGGATGATTGAATAAAGGGAATATGAGTCATAAAAATATTTGATGGAGGAAGGGGTCATTGAAGTGACTGATAAAGGTGGTCTTGTGAAGGAAGGGAGGACTGTGACTCAAGAACCGAATCAGATGTTTGATTGACAGAACTTGAAGTTACACAAGTCTTCAAAGGAGTAAGACATTGTTGAGGTGATTTGGAATTGATGTCCTCAAAAGAAAGGGAAGACCATGATTTAGGATTTGATCTAGGGTTATCCAAATAATATTTGGGATCTGAATCTTCATAAGAAGAGTGGGAATCTGAATAGTAGTTTGGATATGAATCGGAAGAAGAGTGGGGGGAACCTGAATAATAATTTAGATCAGAAGCATCCAAACCATACCACTAACTATGAGCTAAAGCTGGGTAACAAGGTACCTGAATGGGCCCTCTAGTGCGAAGAACCAAACAAGGATTAGTCGTAATGGGAATCTTTTGATTTGAATGCCTAAACCTAGGTTCCACATTGTTGTAAGTGTGAGGAACCACGCGATAATCAGTTATTGTTAGTGTCGTTTAGGTACAAATTCCTAGACCTAGATAGCATTATTAAATTCCTTAAAAGTTAAGAAATTTCTATGTTGATTTGGGTAGCATAACGACAACTAACTAGACATTTCGTAAGTATGGATATGTGTGCGTGATTTTCTGAAGAAGGTCCAAGGAAAATAAACATCATTATGATGCAATCTCGATGAGATCAAAAAGGATTGTCCTAGAAAATGAATTTTCTAGATGAATGATCAAAAGGAACAATCATGCAAGTGTGAAACATAAAGCCAATCAATAAGGAAATACTCCCTGTGTAAAATGTGTGTGCAAAATGATAGTTTGATGCAAATATGATCAACACAATGTCAATACTTACGTCAAGCTCGAAATGAACAAGGTGTAAATATTAAAAAAGGGTAGATGTGACTCCCAATAAAAGGATACCACAACAATTTTAACAACCAATAAGGCCTAAATTTCAAAGGGAAAGGATTATAAATGTAAGCCACATAACCACACCAATTGGACACATTAATCAAGCTTCATGAAGAAGTGATATATTAGTGCCAAAGTGGTATCAAAATGACACAAACAAAGTAAGAGACACTCTTCAATATTTTGGACAATTTTTGAAGTAAAACTAAGTCAAAGTATACTAAGGATGTGCTAAAATGTGGGCAACGTAATGACATAATGAGGACACTTAGATCACGTTTATGAGAAACATGACGTAAGTATTTTAATTATGTCAAGATAATGCGATCAAGGTAACACATTAAATGGAGATCAAATGATGAATCAATCATAACTATGATGATGATCTTGAAATCAAGATCAAGTGGTCATCAAAGATATAAGGATACATCCACACACTTTAGATGTTTAACAACTCAGTCACAAACATGAATGAGCTTAAATGGACCAAAAAGTGGTGAACACTATCTATGACAACACTCCCAAAATATGCCTTCTCTTGTCCTAAATGGGAAACAAAAATGCAAAAGTATAGATAAAAAGATGAAAATAAACTAAGCGTCACTTTGGTAGACTTTCACCTCGTCCTAGGGTGATAAAGAAACCAAGCTAAGTGATACATCATTTAGTTTCATGATGAGTGACACTTAGATCAAACTTAAGTGGATTCATTACCATGTTCGAAAAACAAGGATTTGAATGTAAAAAATTTATCACTTCCCAGAGGCGAAGATGTGACAATGGACTTTGTAAAGTGGACTCCAAGAGAAAATGGATTTCCTAATAAGGTCACTCAACTAGGTATCACAAGTTGTCTAAATGTGAGCTCAATTTACCCAAAGAGTCACACTGACTAGTTTGGGAGTATCTCAGCTTTACTTTACCCCCTTCTGATACAATGAGAAACTAGTGCATTTATTTGTATCGTCACTGGGGCCGCGATATAGACAACTTTGAATCTAACTTGCAATGTAAAATCTAGTCAAGTGGGTAAGAGGAATGCTTCCTGTTTCATCCACGAGGTTACTCAAAAAGGGATTACTTTAGGGTTCCTAGAACCACCCCTATTGTTGTAGCTTAAGGCATTATGCCAAAGGAGTTATGGTCTAGTTGAGTGGATATGGACGTACCCTTTTCTGAAACTTGAAATATAGTGTGATGAGAAGTGGTATGCTTTTTTATCTTGCTTAGCTTAATGTGGTTTTAAGTAGCACATCATTTGGAAACTTGTATGAAAACACATGTTTAGAAGGTTTTGTGTTTTGAACCTCATTTCTTTGACAAACAAGTTTTGTTCTACATGTAAGGAGTTAGTAGTTTTCCACAAAATATCATGATATCAAAAGAGATTTTGTGTATTGCTTTTGATTCCTAAGATCGCCAAAAGGCTCGAAGGAAGAGCATATACAACGCGGAAAATCAACTAAAACAAGTTTGAAAAATACTTTAAGTGTTTTTGCAAAAGTTTGAGTTTTTTTAACCAAATTTGAAATATCAATTCATTAGGAAGTGTAATATGTTTTTGAAAGTGACAAGAAGGTTTTTAGAAGTGTTTTTGGTTACCAAGATCACCTAGAAGGTGCGAGGGAAGAACATACGCACTTCAAAAACCTTAATCAACTCAAGAAATGAAACACTTAACTAAGTTAATCAAAATAAAATTAGATAATCCTGTAAACAACTGATTATTCCCATAAAGACCTTTCAAAGTGTTTAGAATAACCAAGAAAACAATTTTGTGATATTTTAGACATGTTAGAAAATGACTAGTTATCTAATAATGTAAACCATAAATTTTTTGTAAGTCAAAATCCTAATTTTATTTTTCCATTACATATTTCACTTCAATACCTTTCCAATGAAAAAAAACAGAGTCGTTTTGAGTTCGGGAGCCGATGTTATGGCATGTGGAAAATTTGTAATGAACACAATTCGACACATACGCACCTAGAATGACATGTACGTGTTTGTTTCAATGGATATGCACCTAGAATGATGCATGCACATGTGTGTAGGTGTTTTTACACCCAAAAAGACGTGTACATGCCTATTTCAATGGATATGCTTCCATAATGATGCATGCGTGTGCGCATAGATGTTTTTACACTTAAAAAGATGTGTACATGCCTGTTTTAATGGATACGCACCCAAAATGATGCCTGCACATGTGCATAGTTGTTTTTACACCAAGAAAGATGTGTACACTCTTGTTTTGACATATACACATCTAGAATGATGTCTGCACATGCACGCATGTGTTTTTTCACCCAGAAAGATGTGTATGCACCTGTTTTGATGGATACACATCCTTTTCAATGGAGACACTCCCCTTTAGGACAAATACACTTAACACCTATAAAACCTACAAAAATCACGGAAACAAAAAATTTCAATAGTTAAATAGGTTAGTTGTTAATCAAAGAAACCTGTTTACAGTTTAGACCCATAAATATGCATGAACAAGGATGATTTAGCTTACTTAAAAAATTAAATCAAGTGAATAACAAACTATTTGTCCTAGAAAGCATAAAGTGAACTTGAAACTCTTGGAAAAGGACTCCATTAATGGAGTATGGACTAAATGTCCCACCAGGTGTGCCAAATGTGTTCATGAATAAATTAGATATGCTATGGAAATGAAGCTAAAACATATAACCTCAAAGCATGAACCTAATCTACACTAAACCATCATGATAAGAGCTAAACAAGAGCACTTCTATCATTGTATGAACTTAGATTAACTGTAAACTAACATGATACATACTAATATCTACTATTTAGATTATTAATTAAGAAATTAAACTTAAAAGATCAATTTAGCAATCAAAGGGGTGATTAGTTGTTTATGGTTCTCAAGCTTTCAAGAATGGAGTCTCACCATTAATGGCTTCAAGGCCAATGGTTCTCTCCATATTACTTAAACTTGGATTATGGATGCAAATGGAGGCTATTAGCTCAAGATCAATGGAGGGGGTAAGCTTAAGATCAAATTTCTAACTATCTTAAAGATAATACAAATGGAATCCCAAAGCTAGGTGTTGTTAGTGTTAATAAGATATCCTAAGTGTGAAGGTGAAAGGTTGAATGGGAAGGCTTAGCCTACTATTTATAGTTTTTGGTTTGGGAAGATTTGGAATTCTTGTCTATGTGGGACTAAGGAGATTCAAAAAGAATTTTATGATTAGGAGTTGCTAAACATACTTTATACTAGTTAAGCTAGGATTAGGCTAGTTAAACTCGATTAGCAAGTGATTAGAGACTCGTAGAGAGTTGGGATGGGTCTAGTTAATCATTTGTGACTAAAAGATAGCCTAGAAAGCCATTATAAGTGATATAGAGAGAACTAGGGAGATACTGACTGGTAAAAAGGAGGAACTTCTAGACAATAAGAGAGATATTAGCCCAATCAGATGATTATAAGAGGAATATGACCGAAAGAGTATCGTGAATGGGTATCCAAGAATGGAGCAAAGAAGTGTCATTAATCGGTTGAATTGGAGGAAATGCTAAGTGTAAGCATATTTTAGGTGTATAAAAGAAAAAATTTCGATGTTTGATGTCCCTAAACTGTGAGAGATGTGAGGGACATTAAATTCCATAGTGAGCAAAGAAATGACTTGTGGCGGAGATCCGACGACAGGGAATGAAGGCTAAAAATCAGCTTTAAAGCATTAAGGGCCTAGAAGCTGGTGATATGGGTGACCAAAAGTCTCCCTTAGGGAATGGGAGGATTTTTCCATGTTTTATTTCTCTGACTTGTGAGGGAAATTAAATTCCATGGCGCTCTTGGTGATGATAAGTGAAAATGATCAGACGGTTGAGGCTTTGAGCTTCTGCAAGCACCTAGGGGCTAAACTGGCAATCTTGGAGGTCACATGAGGATCCAAAGCTCATATGGGTGCTCAAATTTTTTTTTCATGGTTGATTTACCTGAACTTGAGGGATTTGAGGGACAAAAATTCCCACCAAGCTCCTGGAGCTTACATGTGTCCTCCCAAAATTTGACTAACTCTCGAACTCGCTCCAAGAGGACAACTTGAAACGACGATAACTTGATCTCCCGATGGAAATGTTTAATGAAATTTTATACGTTCATGACTGGAAATTACCTTTTGAATCCAATGGAGATATTATCAGGTATTTATTGCTACATTTTTAGTCCTAAAAAATAGGATTTTTGATTTGGTACTCCACCTATGGATGAGATAAACTACTTGCAGACCCAATGCACCAAAGTGTTGTGAAAAAATAATTTCACCATATTTTAGGGTTTGGAATTAAATTTTTTAAGATGTTTCATTTTTCTCCTAACTCCATCTGGAGCTCTTGGAATCACCTTTGGAATTTCAGTAGTTGTTTTGGCCTGTGCACTTCTTAGGGTTGTGAACCCTAATTTTGGTGAAACTGCCCCAACTTCTCCAAGTCCTTCCAGAATCTTCCTGAATCACTTCCATGATTTCCTAAGGCCTTTGCATTGCCTCCACATCTATTTTTTATTTTCTTCTCCACTGCATGGGGTTTCTGTAGTCCTAGGAAGGCTAGTGACAACCCTTCCCACAACTACCTCAAGATTGCAACTTTTAATGAACTCCTAAAGTAACCTTGGGGGGAATGAATGGACTTTCCTAAATCACATTGGGGGATGAGATAACATCAATCAGGAGGTCACTGGACTAATTATGTGGAATTTGCATGCCTAGGAATGATAGGGCATAAAATTTTGACACAGGGGTATAGTTTTCATGCTCAGAAATTGTCAATTTCCCTGTTGTACATTTTCACGACAACACAGAGTAAATGGATTAGCCACTTATCAAGTAAGGTACGTAAGACATTATGTGGTTTATAATTATGTGAAAATTATAATGGTTCATGGGTGGGAGGTGGAGACGACTTAGGTGAATACCGACACGGTGGTGGGGAAGGAAGACACTTGCACAGAGGAGGAGATGGAGACCATGGAGGAGGGTCAATATATGGGAGAGGAGAAGACTATTTAGGAAAGGGAGTAATAAAATAAGTAGAAGGATGTGTGATAACATGATCAATAACTTTATAGTATAGAAGATTAAATTAATCACATGTATCATATAATAGATTTTCTTTTAATGGGGGAATTAAGCCACGAAAAAAGATAAATTACATTTCTAGATCAATAAGATGAAACCATAATTGATGCATGTAAGAATTAAAGCATAAAATTTAATCTAAAATTGGTTCTTTCTTTCCTTGATGAAAAGAAGGAAAACATTCATATGTAAGTTTAGGACCATTTCTAGAAATAACAATTCTAATAGAATCATCCTCCATATCATAATAAGTACTAATAGATATATTAGGAAAGTGAGTATACCATTGGAGAGTGTTATAAAAAAGGCTTCAATTGAAATTATTTGAGTAAAAATCGACCATTGAAATAATAAGCCATGGCTAATCAGAAATATTTTAGATGTAAATACATATTTCCCATGCCATTGAAACATGAGAAGATAGGCATGATGAAATATTTTGGGAAAGAAAAATTGTGAGTCTTCTTAGGAATGGGGTTTCTGGGAAGGGTATTATTTTCAATTGAGGAATAATAGGATTTAATCTTGAGGTTAAGGGTATGAACTCGAGTTTTCAAATTACCAAAAAAATGCATAAGAGAGAGGATATCTTGTGAACGGATGGTCTGAGAAGTAAGAGGAACATTAAGGGGTTAAATATTTCCATTGTGAGTGATCATGGGAACATGATAAGGGGGAGTGTATGTGGAAGGAAGGGATGGAGGAGTGAGAGGAGGAGATAAATGTGGAAGTTTTATGGATGTACTATGTGTAGGATCATGATATATAGTAAGAGGTGTATTAGGGGTAGGATTGGTGTCAACATGGCCATTATTAGAAATAATTCAGAAATATAAGAAAGAGGAGCTGTACATTCACATTTAACAACTTTATTTGAAGAAATATCATCATTAACATGTGTATTATCCAAACCATAATTAGAGTCACTATTAACCATATTTTTGCAAGAAAGGATTTTATCAAGATTATCATCAACATAAATATAATTTGTAGTAGTGCTAGCATTGGATTTATCATGGAAATCATTGGAAAAATTTTTAGAAATAGGAATGGTAGGAGGTATAAATTCAAAATAAACTTGTCTAATAAAAAAACATTATTATTCACATTTACATTTTCATTATCATAATCAGAGTCATTAACATCCATGTTTTCATAAGAAAGAACCTCATCATGCAAAAAATCTATATTAATGCTATCAATTTCCATAATACAAATAGAGAAATATAGAGTATCATTCGTGGCTATGGTACATGAGGGAGAATATTTGGCAAAGCATTGGTTAGGGGAAACTATACAAAAATCAGGGCTTTGGAAACCAACAAGAAGAAAGTTTTGGAAGTCAAGGAGTTTTTGGAGTACTTTTGGGTCATATTGGGGATTTTACATGAGGTGAAAAAATTCATATTCTTTAGAGGCATTAGAAAAAACTATTTGCATGCGCATATAGGTCATATCGTGATATGGAGATGGGTACATTAGAACTTAGCCACGATAGCTTGTAAATCCTTTGTAGCAACCAATTATGGATTCCACTGGGGTTCAATGAATGAGTGTATTGTAGGTTAAATGTCAATCATAGTTTTCTTGTAACTAATGTAATAGTTGATGGTATCGTTATAAGGATAACTTACAAGCAATATACATGTCCCTCACATGTTTCCTTCAAAACTTGTTTTGATCTTTGAAGCTTCAGACATATTCATAACCTAGCCATTTCTATCATGCTTGCAGCATCAGGAAACACTACCGACACTACCCATTGGAAAGAGAATATTTATTGATAGACCAATGAAAATGGAATAGAATAATGGGTAAGTGAAACAAGACCTTGGGGCATCTCTTAAGTGGACATGGAAATTTTGGAATATGTTCATCTTGTATCTTGCAGCATGTTACGTATCAGTATTTCAGGGTCTTCCTTGGCCTCCTGAATCTTACCGATTTCATTTTATTTACCATCCATTTTTCCTAAGATAATTTTACTAAAGTTTCATATTGGATCCCATTATTTATTCATAGAAGTACTGGGTGTGTTATGGTCATAAATGAATCATGTGGTAGAATATCTATTAAATAATTTTTTACTGATAGTAGGTCCATAAAAGATACTGGTTTCCTGTCAATGTTTATGTCTACGTTTAAGACTGCAAAATTTGTTTCACTTATCAGAATGTGATAAAACTTATACCATCCCAGCCGTGGTGAAATTATATACATGTTCAAAAAAAATTATTTTATTTCAATATTTTTTGATGAAGTTATGGCGGGCAAATGGAGAGTGCTCTGTTTTCTTTATGTTTTCATACCACTTTCACCGAAAAAATCATAAAAAATAAAATATTACTCAAAAAAATACAAAATAAAATCCATCCCAAGATAGATAGTGGCATATAACTTCTCACCAAAGGAAAAAAATATATATCAATTTTTGGTCATCCAAATTGTGGCCAAACAGACTATAATCTTATCGGTGTTTTAAAAAAAAAATACCAAGTCATTGAATTTTGAGTGTTTAATATAGCTAATATTGTCCATTTTTTACAAAAAATAGTATTTTAGAAACTAGATTCCGAATGCTATGATTAATATTAATATAATTTTGTCTAATTTTGAGTGTATGTATTGCTAATAATCCCTACAAGTTGATATTATGTTGTTATTTGCAATATGATGTCCACGGATGACCCTATATTTGTCCATCAACTTCCTGCACTTACCCTTATAGGACTCTAAAATGTGTTGGGAAGAAGCACCCATCAGAGGACAGGAGCACCTGAGTGCTATGGGTGCTAGCGTCTGTTCTGGGCACTAGTGTTTGTTTGAATATTCATGATCTGCTCCTTTTTTGGGCTTGAAGGTCTTTGTTCCAATATCTTCTTTATCAATCAATTTTCACTGTTAGGGTTTGGATCACACATGTAACCTAAAAAAAAACCCTAGCTATCTGAAAAGGCTCATAAATTTTTTTGATTTGAATAACTTATGCAATATGTGAAGTTGGATTGACCTTGACGGTCACCTGATGAGTGAACTTAGTAATGAGTGTTGCACTACATTTCAGACTCCATTTAGTTCTATGTTCCTATGTGTGAAATAGTGTCCTTAGGTTTTCCCTTATGCCAATCATGCCACGATAGCAGGCTATAGCTAGCTTTGATCCAAATGTGTGGTCTAGAATTTAGTACTTCTCCTTCCTATGCAGTGTATGCAGCCCAAAATGTAGTACGTTTTTATAATAGTAATAATATGTAGATGTGATAGCCCCTTTGAATTACCAACCATAATAATAGTTTGTATGTTGTGTGTGTGTGTGTGTATATATATATATATAGTACGTTTTTATAATAGTAATAATATGTAGATGTGATAGCCCCTTTGAATTACCAACCATAATAATAGTTTGTATGTTGTGTGTGTGTGTGTGTATATATATATATATATGTCTCTTGTTTGAATTTCGACACTAGTGACACAAAATGCCAACTATGAACATAGGATAAGGATAAGAAAAGTGAAAAGGATAACCACAAATGTCAAAATGTGTAAGAAGAATAAACAAGATAGAAGCACTGAGAATGGACACAAGTTCCTGGGTGCTAGTGTCCGGAGATAAATAATGAAAAATGTGAAAAGACAGGAAAATAGGGATCCATGTGACCTAACCATAAGTGGATACGGAAATGACAGGTGTAGAAGAGAGTTATATTAAGAATCAATCAAATACGTAGATAGAGAAAATATAGTTTCACCAATGAATATTTTTCCTACTTAAGATTCATGCATATAACAACATATTGATGACATAGTAAAATAGTAATATGTGTGTGATTTTTTGTCTACACAAAGAGGTTGTGAAAATTAGAAAGAAGAACATGTAAGAAATCTAAGTGTAGAGTTCAAAAGACTTCCTCCCCACCCAAGGAAGATTTCGAATGTAGTGCCCTTCCCCATCGCTCTTATTTGGAAATCTTGTTTTCAAGGCCATCTTGTAGGTTTTTGGATGTTCACATCCTTTACCACTCTCTTAGTCTAGTTATGTGATAATTTTAATAATGTTATTCATTAATGTTTAACATTTGAGTTTTTAGGATATCATTAGATGTTAATATTTTTGAAAATTCCTTTCTTTATATCAGTCGATGCATGGGTTTTGTCTTTGTATCATGGAGATTAGGTCATGTCTACCTTTGAATGAAAACTACAATTTATAATAAAAAAATATTAAAAATGAAAATAAATAAATATATATTTACACACACATATACTTGTATGTTTAAATAATAATAATATATTAACAAAATAAAGCTTATTTTGGGGGAGGGGTGAATAAGGATTTTGTTTCTATTTTGGGTTAATTTGGGGTTGTGTTGGTTGGAAGTTGCCATGGAAGTGTGCAAGAAAATGCATTGGTGGTGCTAACCCTTGCTAGCATCCTCCATGCATGTGTTGAATTAAGAGCTTGTGATTAAGGCATGGACGTTCACATAAACATATTGGAATGGGGATTTTTGGTCAGTTTTTGTAGTTTTAACACTTTGGTAGCCAAAATATAGGCATCTCAAGGAAAAACATAGTCCCACGGAACTTACCCAACCATGCAACCTTGATTTTTGTGTTATTTTCATGTAGATAAACAATTTTAGTGGTTAAGGGTTTGTAAATGCATGGATGGAATGAGAGCCTCATATAGAACCATTCCTGGAACTTATTATTTTGTATGTATTATTCACATTCTTGGACACCCACCCATCTATCTTGAGGAAATTCTAAACTCTTCCATCAACAAGCCAAATAAACTCAGGGACTATACATGGATATGTTTTCTATGTGCTTCAAGAGCACACAAAAATATGTAGTCCCTATTTTTATAGCAACTATCCTTTTTGGAGTTGGGTAATCAATATGTTGCAATTTATGTTCTCCTATCAAAACATTGATGCAAAAGTGGAAATGACGGCTTCCATTATAAAGCTAAGGATATTTATGAAAGACAAAGGATTAATTATTCCTCTTTCATGTCCTTATCATTCAAAACATGTTTTAAATCTAGGAAATACATTTTTGTTTCCTTATCCAAAGAAAATTATCTCCAATGTTACATATATCTCCTAATTATATGGGTATGATATGCCTCCTACATTAAAGCATAAAGGATCAAGGAAGTTCTCAGATGTTATAGAAGTGACTACCCTGGTGGAAATGTATACAAAATGAAGAATCATAAATAAGGTATGTGAACTATTCAATAGAATTCCTGAAAGATATGTGTCTTCATAGACCACACTAGTTGTGAGAGATGCAAAAATATGTTTATTGGAAAATTTCTTATAACCTCTCAAGAAAATGAAATTGGAATGTGTTATGTCGAAGTCCACAACTCTTTCTTAGCAGATTATTACTTCTATGGATTCATTCCTCCTCTATAAATTCCTTTGAATTTTTATTTTGTTTATAATAATTTAAATGTTACATATGAAATAAATATTGTTATTGATGTTTTGTTATTAAATCGTGTTATAAATTGCATAAAATAGTTTCCGCATCAGGTTAAACAAGTGTTGTAGATGGTCTCCTTGGACGATGTGTAAAAACACTAGACCTTGAACTTGATCAAGACAAACCTATAACATTTTCACCTTTTCTCATGTTTAATGATATGCATAATGGATTGATAAATATGCTTTATAATGTAAACCAGTAATATTAAATAACTGGTTGTGTCAAACACTTCTCAAAACTAACGCGTAAGAAGCATCTAAACTCATTTCCACTTTTAAACTATTGCAACCTCTCGTTTTTTGTATGGTGACTTCATTCCAACCTAGAAAAATCACAAAAATATTGTTGATCATTTTTATGAAGTGTGTTTCCAACCTACTTTAGAAAACTGGTTGCTGGTAACAACTGCTCACTGTAAATGAACCCTCTTAAAATCACCTCAAATTTTGTGCATATGGATTCCAGAAGTAAAAATTTGACCCTAAAAAAATCTTCATTGCTATATGGGGAATGAAAAAGTATTTTTTTTACCTATTCCATATGAGAAGTGCATTTTGCACATCCATTTTGGAGCTAACTTGGCTTAGTTTGGTGGAGGGAAAATGACTGAATTCAACCAAATGGCTCCAGAAATTTGTTCCAGTTTGAGCTTTGGTTACCTATTTTAGACCATGTCGATTTATTTTGATTATATGTATTTTAGAGAATACGTTAGGAATAGTAAACATTATATTTGGAGGTTCCACACCCTTTTTGAAAGCCCATTTTGTGGCCACTTGGGCTAGTTTGCACAACAACAAAACAAAGACCCATGGACTTATATATATCTACAAGGTTTGTTCGATGGGTAAAAACTAGCATTATGATTGGAATAATGTATTATAATGGAAAAAACATTTTACAATAAACTTAAACAATATGGTGAATGAAAAATTTAGAATATCATATTTTGGCTCATTTACCTAGACCCCGATAATGACAATGGGAATGAGAATTGTGTTAGAGGTTGTAAAATTGGTAATACTCTGAAAAGAGTTTTTGGAAATTTCATGTTATGTATCAAAATTGTTTGAGTCATATCTCACCCTCATTGATCATGAAAATGAAATGGTTCACTTGTGTAAAATAAAATGTGTGTTTTCTCTCTTTAATACCTCTCTCTCTAAATCCTGAAAAGTTGTCTTGGTTTGAAAAGTATGGAAAGTAAATATCTTTTTATCTCTATATAACTCAAAATTTATGTTTCAAGTTAAGTAGCATGTTATATGGGAGGGATGGGTCCATGCTAGCATTTTTCACTAACCCATGATTACATGATTTTACAGATTGCAAGTAACACGACAATATAAAATGATTGATAAAATTGAGTGTTAAAGATGTATATGGTTTTCTAACATGTTTGTACTACTAAAATGGGAAATTATATTATTTTCATATTTATATGTAATTTTGTATGTTTTGTAAAGTAAAACAATTTGACCTAATCATGTATACAATGGAAATTGATGCATGGGAATTCTATAGATAGTATCTGGATCATTATATAAATATCCATTTGAAATCTTGTTATAAAAATTATTATAATTGTTATAGGAATTGAAAGAAGAAGAAACTATTTTATAACATGTTTTCATATGGAATTGTAAATGGATATCTTAAACATTTACTATAGTATTTGAGGAGGAGATTTGGTACCATTTTCATTGAAAAGTGATATGCGATTTGAATATGAATAAGAACAACATATTTTGAAAGTATTGAAGGTTGAAAATCATTAGACATATACTTGAAAAGTATCATACATTTTAAATTATAGTCTAGATTTGAGTGAGACTTTTAAATATGGTAAATAAGTTCTTAATATAAAGCCTTAAATTTGAATGAAAAATGATTAACATTGAAATGAAAAAAATTCAATGAATAATTTTGATGAAGAGTTTCTTAATCTCACCCCTACTTAATTTATTTATTTTGTGAACCAAAAGTAAGAAAAAAAACCTCTATACCCATAGGAGGGACCCTTGTAAGTGCAAAATATGGTTATTTCCTTTCACATATAAGTCAGGGCTTGGTAAGAGGCCAAGTACCACATTTGGTAAATGAAACATGTTGGTATGGTCCATTGGAAAATATTTGTGCCATTGAGAGCTTATCTAGTTGTCAAGTTGGAAGAATTACCTTGTGGGTTACTAGCTTGATGGTATTAAGTCATGAGTGATTGATACCTTGTAGTACGAATTTTCCTTTCCATGTGGGATTTTTTAGTTGTTTAAAACTATGATTGTGGCCCCTCATAACTTTTGAACAGGTAGCAAATTGTCAGCCTTGAGGGAAAATGGGACAATTATTCCTCGGTTTTCCCTACTCTAGTTTCATGCTCCTCTTTGGCTAGAATAGAGTGACTCATGTGCTTCTTCTCCTATTAATAAAATGTGAATATCTTTATTCATACCATTGTTTTGTGAGATAAATATTTTTTGTTAGTCCTAGTCCTCTTGTGGTGGGTCATAATTATTGCAAGTTGGGATAAATTAATCTCAAGACCCTTAAGAGGGTAGTTATAATAGAAACATTAAAAGACATACTAACAATATGGTTATTTTCCTTGGTCTTGTTCACTAATAATTTTTCTTATAGAGAAGCTGAGTTTAATGGTAAACTCTCAACCACATAGGTGACCTTCATGGTATCATAAGTTTGCATTGGATTATGACATTTAGATGGTCCTTACTTGTGTCATTATGATCTTATTGTGAAAGGACCCTTTTCTGATAGTCCTAATATTGGACCCATCACACCCAATTTGATTTGCACATGAGTTTCCATCACTTCATATCAAATTCTTGTGGGAAAGGATGCGATGCCTAATATTCATGACCATTTTGGTACCTACAATGATGTATGTGAAGTGTAGAGTGAAATATGAACTTCCTATTTTAACTTTATACAAAACCCTTATTTTCTATGGAAAGTGTAATGTATCGTTCTTAAGAAAACATGGCTTTTAGAATTAAGATCTCCTAACTTGGAAAAGTGCAATTTGTGTCTCAATTGAGAGTGAACATTTTTAATGAACAAAAATTATGTAAAGTTTAAACATGAGCATACAAACAATTCATATTAAATGTTGTTCCAACAATAATGCTAAATGAAGAAATATAAATTTAGTGGAGATGTGAACCACAAAACCTATGTGTATGGTGTGAAAATCCCTTCCTTTGTAAACCATTATGTGGTTATACTTTTGTTTTATGCTACACTTGTTTGAGAAAATGTGGTGTAATCAGTTTTGGTCTCATTCGTGAGAGTTTTCATGCTTATGAATATTATTTATTGTTTAGAAAATTATTCTTACAAAAGGAGTAAATTGTAATATGATGTAAATTAAGAAATATATGTATATGAAAGATAGATTCCCCATTGTACCTCTAAGTGGTGGTTTAGATTATTGTTTTTTCTTCTCTCCATTATGGAAATGTGACATTAGTTTATGGTTTATATTTCTTGTTTATCATCTTAAATTTTTCCAATGAAGCAAGAGCTTGGGGCCATGGATCCTCCAGCCTAGCGTAGCTTGTCTTACAGTTATGTTACCACTTGCTTGCTTTATTGTTTGTAAAAGGAGGTAACGTTTGTATCATGATTTTGTGTTTGTGCACCAAGGCACGTTGGTGTGGACTTGAAGGAAATCAAACCTAAATTGTGTGTAGAATAATAATAAAAAAAAATTTACCATGTTTTTAGTAGTGTTTCTAGGGTCAAAATTTATACGCATTACATTTTATATCAGAGAGTAGGTTAAAACACTTGAACCTCTGGGATAAATTGGTAACAAGTATTGTTTTCTTATTTAGATGTGTGTAGCACGAGTTTCATGTCAAGTCTCATTGCTATGTTGCATGGAGTTATTGTAATGTTTCTCTTGTGTACTTATTATAATATGTATGTGACGCCTTGCGAGCATGTTGTATAGTGGGTCCCTAATTCTATGTTATGAACTTGTACTATGTTAGACCCCGCAAAGATCTTAAAATTGTGGTTAATTGATTTCTTGGTTTAAGTTTTGGACAACAGTACTATGGGTGACACCTATAGAATGATATGGAAGATATCAAGAGATGGGATTGTTTCTCTTGATTTCTATTCATCAATGATTATGAAAGTTAGGTATGGTATTTGATAATTCTTGAGCATCTAACATTTAACAATATTTAACATGTAAAAGGATTATTTATCTAATTGGAACACTTGACTTGGACTTGGACCCTTCTCCACATTACTTCTTACTACATTATGGCTACATTTTTTACTTATCATGGTCTTATCTCTTCTATAATCCTAAGAGATCTTATTCTTATTCTTGTGTATTTAAAAACTGATCATACTTATCAAAATTGTATGGATGACCCTACCTATTCTCATGAAATTTGATGGTCAAATAACTATATTGAAATTATTTCTCTCCTAAATCATAAAATTTATTCGCTACCTAATCCTGCATTGAGGCATTGAATAATTCTTGTTTCCTCTAAGATATTCAAAACTCTAAACCTTTTACAACCATAACAATAAATTTTGGACTATTCAATTGACTAATCACATGAACCTCTAATTGATAACTGTGGGTTTTACCCCATATTTGAAGAAAGAGCATATGCTCAAAATAAATTCATTCAACATTAAAATATTATAATAAATATCATATCTATAGGAGCAGATATCTAACAACTACACTAACCTCTCCCACTTAATCTAGGTGGGTGGTTCAACCACCTTTATTCCCTAAATAACCACACCCTGCATTCACGCAACCTTCCCTAAAATTATTCTCCTAAATCCTACGCGAGTTGTTTTCTCAACTCACTTAAATAACAATAACACTAATTTAAGAATTAATTAGCAAATAATAATGTGCACACTAATTATTCATAACATTCCCCCCTTAGTGTGCACATGGGAAAGAATGTCACATGCAAGAGCATGAACATGCTCATTGGTCTCATAGCTTGTTCTTCTACGTTGATGAATCTATTCACTTTGTATTTTCCCCCCCTTAATCAAATACCATTTGGATGTAAATTTCCATCAATAATACATCCAAGTACAAAAATAATGGCTCTTTATAATTTATCGAAAATATTTCCTTGATAAAAAATTTTACCCCTTTGGCAAAAATTATTTCCTATATCTCCCGTTTCTAAAAAAAATTACATCCTCGTATAATCATCCCTCACTAAAATAATTTTTAATGTTAATAAAAGTATATACACACTCCCTTTATAGAAGATTGTTTTTAGAAAGCCACGATAGTGAGTGAAAATAGATATCAATGAAAATTTCCATCCCTGATGATGGAAATTGTGATGTTGAGGATCAACCATCCAATCAAGATAGAATGTTGCAAGGATGAGGGGGTATTGACATGTCTTAGTAATTAGCTAAGATGCTAGTTGTTCCACCACCACTATTGAGGGATGCATCAAGAAAGAATTGACATTTTAAGATCTGAGATTAAGTAGAGGATTCAATGTATCAATATATTCACTACTCTGATGGAGAAAAAAAAACAAGTTGCTGTGAGGTGAGTTCAATAATGTGAATTTAAGAATCAACTCAAGCTGAGTTTATGGGAGGATGGAGCTCAAAAACATGTCCAATTCACTAGATATTCTTTTGCAAACCACTAAAACTTGATAAATTCAATAGAGCAGTGATTCTGGGACACTTACTCTTCCAGGGTGAAGATATGAATGAGACGAGCCGGGTTCAAGGCTCAAACACCTCAATGCACCTCATGAATTATCTATATCTCAAAAAAGTTGTGAATACCAAAATAATTGGTCAAAAATGTAAGGGGTAAGCTGGGTGCTTGTGGATCTTCCTTGAGTTGAGATGGAGAAGGTTTCAACCTATTATGAGGAGAGGTGAACCGCCATTGTTGGGAGGACTGATCTGAATAAAAAATGATTCCAATGCCATAAGTTGAACGAGACATTAATTGATTTGATCGACATCAGGGAGAATAAAAATCTCATAGAGTCTAGATCAGCCCACTATGGAGAGACATAACTTTCAAAGGATCAGGCCAATTGTGGCTTTTAAGGAATGTATATGGAGAGCTATAAAAAATTTCTATTGAATGTCTTCTCATCAAATGAGACTTATGTGCAACAAAAAATCACCAAACACAAAGTAGATTTAATGCTCATGAGAAGAATTCAAGCTAGGGATTTATGTTTATAGGACTACTCTATATATGAAATCAATTGAGTGATTAAATTCTTATGAATTCAAATATGAAAACTGAGAATAAAACCTGCTGTAATTTTTTTTATTCTTTTAAAAGTATGAACACAATGAACAAATTGGATGAAATAATATGGAAGGAGTGAACAAATTGAAAGAGATAATACTATGCACGTGAAAGATGGATTTCAGTGGGTTTTCTGCCATGTCCGTGGTATCTGATAGTACTGATGACAAGTATGAAAGAAGGGTGGATACTGTAAACTACACATTTCATGTGAGGTCTGTGGTATTTTCTAGTCCTTTGTTTGAACCGCTTGACTTTACAAAAAATGTATGACACATAGACAATGGAAAATAGGTTTGCATGAGGTCCACTCTGCTCACCCATTTCCTTTACCTAACTTGACAAACAAACCATGAGTGGAGTGAAATAACCAGGGAGGCCCCTTTCGAAACCTACTCTGATACCAAATGTGGGTTTTACCCCATATTTGAAGAAAGAACATACGCTCAAAATAAATTCATTCAACATTAAAATACATTAATACATATCATATATATAGGAGAGGATATTTAAGAACTCCACTAACCTCTCCCATTTAATCTATGTGGGTGGTTCAAACACCTTTATTACCTAAACAACTACACCCTACATTCACGCAACCTTCCCTCAAATCATTCTTCTAAATCCTATGTGAGTTGTTTTCTCAACTCACTTACATAATAATAATACACATTTAAGCATTAACTAGCACATAATAATGTGCACACTAATAATTCCTAACAATAACATTATTAGAGACCTTTGCTTTGGTCAAGGTGAAATTTTTGGTGTAGGTGGTTGCTAGTAGAAATAAATGATCTTATTATAGATTGTAGATTTTGTAGGAGATTATGATTCAATTAGAGATTATGAAAATTTCATTATTTGACCATTTATTATGTTCATATGTCGAGTTGTGCACCTGATGATGTAGTTCCCCTACATATGGCCACTAGAGGCCACATAGTTATTATGATGTGGATATTATCATGTGTATTTTATTTGTGAACTTGAATTTTTATGAACCAAATTTTTGTTTGATTTATTGGGAAGATTCGAGACTTTTATTTATTAATTTTTAATTTCTTGTGAGACTTTTATTATTTATTATTTATCCATTTCTCTTTGGTTGTTGATATTTCTTGGGGTTTTATTTTTTTGGTAACTCAAAACTTTATGATTTTGAGGCCATTTGTTTATTTTTCATCAAGAATGATAGATAGATTTTTTTACTTTTTTGATGAGTTGGTTTTATCTTATTCATAATGTGTATATATGTTTTATGAGGGTAGAATCAAGGTGTCATGTCTGCATGTTTGGTGAAGTGGGACATTCCGTTGGTTTTTAGGTGATGAGACTCTATGTGTCTAGGACCATGGAGTGACTCGACCTCAATTGGATATGTGATAAACAATCCTCATATGATGGAGTGCCATATGTGATACTTGGTCCTCTATGGCTGATTGAATTTTATGATACTCAGTCCTCCTATGGTGGAGTGAAATTTATGATACTCAGTTATCCTTGGTGGAGTTTCCTTTATGATATACAATACTAGTTGGTGGGTTTGAATGTTATTCATATTCTCTTTGCACCCTAGAATGACGATGTTTTCCATTGAAATGAATTTGAGATTTAGTTCAAACACCATGGTTATGTTTTTGGATTCTACACTCCATATTGTGTATTACTTGGAGGTTGTGTACTTTATTAGCTGAATCCATAGCAATAATGTCATAAGAATCATGCGCATAAAATCATACCAGCAACATAACTTTGTTAGAACTCAAAAACATGATCCTAAATAGTACAAATCAATACATACATACATACATACATACATACATATATAGGGGTGGGGACTTTCCCTTCACTACCCATGCACTCTCAAAATAGTCCGCATGCTCAAAATAGACATGCATGCATACAAATATAATTATGAAGCATGCAAGATTCACTAATAATAGATTATCACTACATATAAACCCTGATCTAATCCTATTATTAGCTCAAACTCTGCATGTCTCTTGATCTTCCAATTGCTCCTAAAAATAGATTTTCCTTAGTGATGAAGTCTTCATGCTTCTATCCTTGCATGCTCAACACTCCATCCTATTTTTAGCCTATGTCATGGAAAAATGTCTAAGTCTTGAACTATGTCTATCTGGGCATGAATCCTCAGGGTTCCAATCTATCAACCTTCCGTGATTATCCATGTGCGTTCTTCTTATGCACTATTATCACCAGTGCCTTTGATGCTTAGTTAATATTTCACCAGGTCAACATTACCCCACACTAATATCATTGTCACTCTCAGAAATGGGTATTCTCACCTTATATCTCCAAGGAATGAAGAATAAATAATGAATTTACAGAAAGGAGGAAGAATATAAGAATGAATCAAAAATCAATGCGCTCTCCTTCTATAGGTAATAGTAGCTCAGGGTACTCATTTTTTTGTCCACTTCCATCTCACTCCAGTCATTGAGTCTCTCGTTCTCCTTTTCTGGGATTTCACACAACACTGTGTCCATTTCATCTATAGTCATATCCTCTTCCGTGTGCTTCAACACCCTTAATACATTTTCCAACCCTAACACCATGCCATCCATTACATCCATATGCCATGCTATCAGATTTCTTAACTCCTTTATTATGTCATCCCGAGGGTCTTGGGCTGCCTTAAGTGAATTGTGCTTCTCTTCTAGTAACTTAAGTCTCTCCTCATGTCCCAAAGCATCATTATTTTTGGTGACAAGGAATTTATTTTCTTATATCAACGTCCTTATTTTTATTATTGGCTCTAGTTTTCATACATGTTAAACACCAAATTTTATAGTTTTAATTTTTCCTTCAAAGTGTTAAGTATGGCATCATGCTCAACTATCTGGTGTGCAACCTACTTCTTGTCTCTTTCTAACTATGCTGCAACATCCTTCTATTTCTTTACAGCTAGTTCTTCCTTAATCGACGCATGCACCATATTTTCATTTAATATCAAATGAACTAAATTATGTAAGTAGTGCAATGCGGAGATAAATTCCCCATATACCTTTTCTTCATACTATGGCTGCACTTGTAAAATTTTGTCTTCAATATCCTCTGCCATATATAAAAATCACACTCCTCCACCTTTGCTTTCATTTTTTCCTCTTTTAAGCGTTGAAATTCTTCCTCCTTATCCTTCTTGTCCTCTAACAATATCCTAATGGTGGCCAATTTGTCAACATTCCAGTGAGCAACCTCTGCATCTATCTTCATCATGTATTGCTCACCTGATCATCAGAGAATGTCATGGGTTTAATCATTACATGCCTAGATTACAGAGTCTTCTTCATTTTTTGTGTGGCACATGACTCCTCACACACATAAAACTTAGGCTCATCAAAGAGTTATCTGGAACATAACACGTATGTCATTGGGTCATTTATATACCCAAGGTCTAGCGTCTGCACCATTTCTTCTTCCTTGTGTTTACTGGCACTCTCACCTATTTTTTCATGTGTTCAAGCACCTTCTTTATTCTCCTCTCCAATTCCACTCTCATGTCCATTGCTCAGTTTTTCAACACTATTTTCCTTCTCTGTATCTCCTTTAGCATAGATCTATTCTTCATGATCATGTATGTTCATGCTAGGGATGTATAAATCAAAATGTGGTTGCTCGTTTCCGATCTCTTCTTCTTCACAAACTTCCAGAGTAGGTGTAGAAACATCCTAGCATGTGGACCCATCTGATGATCCTTCCTCATCACTATCCCTCATGGTCACATAATTGTGCCTTTGGTTCTTCTCTTCTTCATCCTTCTTCACAGGTGTTACATGCGGTGACTGCCTCATAGGTTGTGAAGTTACTGTTATCTATTTTTACCCCCTGGTAAAATAGACAACTTGGGGGGATGGGTTGAGAACTAGATAGTGATTCATGAATCAACATGGAATGATACAATTGGATTTTCAAGTTTGGTAAGCATTGAAAATGATTTAGGGAAGTTTTGGAGGTCTTGGGGCCATCCATCAGAAGTAGGTTTTTGGTCCTTAAGGAGTTTATAGTGTGAAAGAGGACCTGAGATTAAAAAAAAGATTATAATAGCCATGTCAAGAATTATAATTCCAAAAAGTTCCTATGGAAGTCATTTTCCATTCCCTACATGGTAGAAAATATGAGACATCTTGAAGCATCATACACTTCCCAAGGTAGTTCATTCTTATAGTGCACAACTAACAATCTCGAGAAGGAGGTATAACTTTAGAGGTGATAAATTAAAAATTGGATCTTAATACAAATTCCATTGGATTTAATGGGGTTTTTCCATGTGAAATCTTATAAAAATTCACCTGAAAACTCATCCAGGAGCTCAAGTTATCACCTTTGGAAGTTGGCTTCCCAGGGTTGGTCGGCCAGGTTGGACGGGTCATGGGGTTGGACGCCTAGGGGTTGGTTGGGTCAGATTTTTTGATGTGTATGATCAGTTTTTGATGCCCATCACACCCGTCACATTTTAATGACATATAAGATGGTTGGCTTGTAGTTGTACGACATTAATGGACGGGTTATAAGCCTCACGAGGGTAGGTGAATGAATGACATCCCAACAACCCGAATTAATGATGCATGGCACCCACGAATGCTCATGCAGGAAAAGTACAAAATGGATGGTTTCCCATACCTCTTTAATGCATCCTACCAGTTGGTAACCCCCAATTTCCCTATATATTGTAAAATTCAGCTCATTTTGAGTGGGATTTTCCAAAAGGCAAAAGAACTCTGTAAAAATGGTTCCAGAGCTATTATGAGCTAAAAGCCTCGAATTTGGGCTTATTGTAAAATATTTGTCTTGTGCTTATGGTATGATGGGTTGTGCATGTTTTTGAGCAATACAATTTGTGTTTTGTGGCTATTTTTCCCCTAACTTGTATGAATTGTATCTTCTGCCTTCCATTACATTTATAAGTATATTGTACATATATCCATCTCTTTGCAAGGCCCATAGTTTGTTGTGCTTTACAAATATAGTGAATTGATTGTTTTCCTAGACTGTGAATTTTTTACTAAACATTTCCTTCTTATTTTCTCCCTATTTTTCACTCACCGGGATTATCTCATCCTTTCTTGGTGCATCACATTCACTTAGAGTAGTTTTATTTCATCCATCTTTCTATCCCTGTCTCCTTGGAAAGCTTTAGAATAGGGTTAGTTTATCTTGCCATTCTCTGCACTTTGGAGAAGTTAGAACTAGGTTAGAGGAAGAAGCTAGCTTTCTCCATAGGATTATCCTACTTATAAGGTCCCACACTATAGGATAATCCCATGTTATGCAGGTTGCACTGGTTGCCTCATACACAAAATCATAAGCAATTAGGGGTGTTGTAATTTTGCATCAATAGTTTTGGCATGCCCGGTGGGACAAGAAGTTAATATTTTAACTTTTATCAAGATTGGGTGTGTTTCTTGGTTAATTTCCAGCCTCTATAGGCTTTATAGCAACACATATGGTGACTCCATCTTTCAAATCCACTGGTTTCAACAACCCAAATTTATCAAGTTCATGAGAAGAGTGCAAAATTAGTCTAGAGAAAGAGAAGAAGGTATCTTTGAATACTTACAGCTATCTGCAAGCAGAGGAAGAAGGGGAAGAAGAGCTCAAAGGTATCCATCTCCACCATGTAGAACCTTATCATGTAACACCCTTGACAATTGTTATATTCCTCCTTTGCATTTCAAGTGTTGACATGTGATTTCTTTTAATGATGTGTTCTTTTGATTGATGGAGATCATGCTTGATATGGATAAATCTTTTCTATTCTTAAGATCCTTTGACTGAATTGGAATGGATTCCTTGAATCCATTTTTCACTTCTTGTAGGTGAGTTGCAATCTGGTTTAAGATTTGTTAACTTATCCATTAATTTAACTCATCCTGGGATCAATTTTAGTGATCCAAGGAATGTTTTAAATCTTCTCTGTTGAACGAATGGTAAATTGGCATTCCATGAATTAAGAGACATATTGACTGAACTTTATTGTTACAAGTTCTTTGATTTTTGTATGAACGTATTTCCATTCAGACGCATGTTGTGCTTGGGTCTTTGGAGATCGATCATGGTAGGACATTGCTGACGAACATGAAAATACAGCTTGTTCATGGCATAGGAAGGATTCAGGATGCTAAAAATAACTATCCTACAGAGTCATAAGCTAGGTAAGAATATTTGCTACCTAAGCCATATCACTTAATAAAATTCTTATTCTAACCTAAAGCTTCATATTCTACCTTGTTGGTTGATTGACATCCTAACCTAAGCTCTGTGCTAAAGGATATGGAAAGGTTACTAGGCTATTAAAATTAATATAGAACCTAATACTATAAGGTTTTTTGATGATCTAACCTAATGCCTAAAACTATTATGTTGTGAATTAATCTAACCTATGTGGAAACTACCTAAGGCTATGTGTTAATACCTATGGTGGAAATTTGTTGTTAGGGTTATATTCTAAGGTATATATTATAGACTACCTAAGGTCTAACCTAAGCAATTTGATCTATCCTAAACTAATGGGTATGAAAGGGGAATTAGGTGGTCGCATGTATTAAGGGCAATGTTTCCTATGGCATTTATGTTATTGATAAGGTTTTGAATGCATAGGGTATTGCCAGTTTTGGCACGGGCTAGTTGACTTGGTAGAGGCTTATGTGGAAGTGTCACTAAAATGGAATTTCATGTTGATTTTGATTTGGCATTTGCCAGACTTGGAAGGCGATGGCAAGGAAGGATAGGTGGGAAAATTAGAATTAATGAAACTTATTATTTTCAGTTTTCAAGCACAAAATGTCTTGAAGGCATGCAAGTGGGTTTGTTTGGGGTTGTTTCACTTTTCATGTTTCACGATTTTTGCTCTACATGCTCTTTGGTTTTTCAAACCAGTAGATTGAACTGCACTTAATGGCTATTTTTGAAGTCATAGACCTATTTTCGGTTTGTGGGATGTATAAGAGGCATCATGGAAAAATAATATGGCTGTTTGATCTTTCGTGGAGAAGAGGAGAAGTTTTGAGCACGACTGGAGGTCCCCTTTGATTTGGCAGAAGCACTATTAGGCATGATAGGCTCTAATCTTTAAGATCTCTTGCTTTCTTCTAAATGTTTCATTAAAACAAGTATGCTCTTTTGATATTCTTGGCTTGCATGTTTTTTCTGGTTATTTTCTTGCTGGGTTTAATAAATCTTGTGGTCTTGGTTATGAATCCATGGTAAATGAAGTTCTAATGAGAAACTTACCTTTTGTTAGTTATTTTAAAAAAAGAATGCATAAAAAATGTATTTCTATAACTCTGCTTGTCATTCTGGAACTTGTAATTAAAGTGTTCTATTTTAAATGGCCTTTGCTATTTAAATATGGTTATGTGTTTATGGGAACCTTGAGTTCCATCTAATCTTGTTGAAGTTTTTGTTTTGCTTGAGCTTGTAATCAAGCTTGTATTTGGTTTGGAACTTGTTTTTGGTTTCATGTTTGATGAAAGCTGGTGATGGAGGTACTTGATGCTCTAACCTGTGTTTGGAATCTTAGGTAACTTAGGACTATTGTTAAAGCCCGTATGTGGCTTTGTACCCGTGTTTTATTCTTGTGAAATTCTGGACTGTTAATAGAGGTTCGTGTTTTACATCCCACTCGTATTTTGTTACTTGTATAGTTTTGAACTCTTGTCTGAAGCTTGTGTTTTGTTTTGAGTTGGTATTAGGGATTCTTGTTTAAAATATAAACTAGAATGGGAACTTCGTGTTGCCCTGAACCTATGATTAGAGACTTGTGTAGCTCTAAACTGTTATTGAAGGTTCGTATTTTATACTTCCCTCATATTTAAATACTTGTGTAGTTCTGAACTTTTGTTGAGACTTCATGTTCGACTCTGTTCTAGTATTTTGAGTTGGGTTTTACTTGTATTAAAAGTTTAAAACTTATAACTATTTTTCTGAACTATTGCTCAAAGAAAATTGGGAGAATAGTTGGCTGAGTTGTAGGATAGACTCTTTGAAATCTTAATTGAAAACATATTTGTTTGATGGATGGATTTGGTAATTCTTTTATGAGAACTATTTCATCTTTTCTGAGATGGCAATGGCATTTTATCGGGGGTATTATTTTCCCCTCTATTTTGTGGAAACCCGCGTCTTCATATCTTTAAAAATAAGTTCTAGGTTTCGTTTAAAAGAAGAGTTTATTATTTTAGTGCTCTGAATTGTTATGGAGGGATTACTTGTCTCTGTTAAGATTGTTTTTGTATTATAGTACTTATTGAATCAAGAACTAATTACTCTTTTGTAATGCAATATTGAAACCTGACAATGGGTTTTTAGTCTTTGAGTTCATTGATACTTCCGAACATGTTTAGCTTACTGATCAAATTTTTTTGTATCTCTTGTTGGATATAGTCAATAAACCACGTGTCTTTGTAAAAAGAAAGGAAAGTGATTCCTTTGGAACAAAATGTTATTTTTAGGACTAATATGCGTATTTCATTCTGAGATTGGAATTGAAACTCATGTTTATGGAAGGTAAAAAAATGTAGGAAAATGGTAGTGTGCTTTCTTCTTACTGTGAGTTGATTTTGTTCTCTCTTCTGGGAACTAGCCTATGAATTTCTAAGTATGAATTAAAAATGGGAATTCATTTGTTAGTACAATAAAATGAATTATTGATTGGATCATTTTCTAATTAATATCCCTTTCTTTCTAATGTTGGGACAAGTTCATTGGTTGAACTTATCTATTTTGATTCTCTTATGAAATGGAGATTTCTTTATGAGTTGTTTGGTCTTCCTTGTTTAAATTATTTGTTGAAATGATGTAGGAAGAGATTAGATGATTCAGCTTTGTTGAACCGAAAATGTAAGCTTGTTTGGCAGACTGTTTTTTTGACAAGGCTTTGCTTTCTTTGGGTTGAGATGAGTAAGTTTTATCTCTTGCACTCTATCTTTTTATGTATCCTCCTTGGATGGAATTGAGTAGAGATTAACTCCTGTATGAGTTTACTTTGATTTGTGAACGCTGGTTTCAGATCTTTAAATGTTAACTTCTAACATGTGGAAGTAGATTTAGACTTGTAGGTAGACTGTGTGATTCTCTATTCCTTATTGGATTGAAATGGGATTTTGTTTTGATGAATTTATTAAATGTAGAATTTTAAGGTAGTTGTCCTTTAAATGAAACCATTAATTCATGTTATGAAACTGTTCTATTTTTTTTCAGATGTTTTGTGTTTGGGCATGGTTGTAATAGCTCTTCTTCTTATTTTTCTTAAGAGTTAGATGAACCATCCTAATGAGAACCATGTTGTAAACCCTTCTTTTGGCTTACAGAAAAGATAAATGTTGTATTTTATTATTATAGAATTGGGAACAATGAGATGTTATGATCTATTTTTTTCTTAAGGATAATTGATTGGATCAATTAAACTTTAATTTTGTAAGGCAGATGTAATGGATTATATCATGTTCTTCTCTTGGAATTGAATTCAATTGGTTATATGTACTTCTTTTCTGTTGGCTATTACTTATATTGATATTTATGATGTAATAATTTTCTCATAAAAGAAGAGTTGTTTTAATGGAACAATTATTGGAATGCACTTCATTTTAAGGCTTAGTGATTATCATGCTTAGTTCATTGAACTCACCCGTGTTAGAATTTTTTGCAGATGGACTTCGTAAGTGATAAAAGAAGGAAAAACTTATATGATGCATTGGCTGAATTAAATCCGATTCCTTGCGAAGAATTCTGATTCATTCTTAAGATTGTAATGAAAAATAAAATTAGTATTCTTTATAATGAAGACAGTTGTTATGCAATATGGCTAAATGCATAAGTCTTTTAAATGTATAAATTATAAAGATGAATTGAAAGTTGAGAGTTTACCTGTATTGGTTGTGTAAATTATTTTATACTTGGATGGAAGAGATGGATTATATCTTGTTGATATTCTCCATATAATTTATATGCTTAATTGGTTATCCTTTAATAAGTTGGATAAAGGGATTTAGTTCAATTTCCCTAATTAAGATGTAGCTCGTTAAGTTGCAGAATATGATGTTCTTATCTAAACTATATTATAAAGGTATGTTAATGTGATTACAATTTATTAGACTTCAAATTGTATGAAGTCTACTTTAAATTGGATATATATGTTCGTAATGGGCTAAATGAGGAAAATTTAGGAAAGAAATTATTGAGTGTTGGAGTAGGGTCTAGCAAGGTTGTTGTAATCAAGTTATAATCCAAACTAACAATGTATTAACAATCTCCTTAAGGGTATGTACATCTCGATGAGGTAGTTTTTGTAGGATGTTGGCACATGCCAACTACAGGGTTGTACTTTCGAGAAGGCTTGGGTCTTATTGAGAATAAAATGTTTTAGTTGACATGTGGCATCGCCCTTCTACATTGATCATCTAGATCTACACACATCTGGAACTCAGACATGAACCTAGTTTCTCTCTAGGTCTGGATAGGAGCATATTTAGGATAGGAATTAGCTTCCAAAGGCTCAGGGTATGTTTTCACATTCAGATGAATTAGGTCAAATGGGTATGCCCATCTACCATAAGCCTTTGTGAGCGTTTTCCTATAATAGGTTATGTTTCTATCTAGGGCTAGGGTAAAACCTAGAACAAGTGGACTGACAGTAGTCAGTAAAGACCAATCATGATAATAGAAGAGTGAGGTGAAGGATGTATTCCAAAATGACGAGTATGCCATCTAAGAATAGTGACATACACAGTATGCTATAAATCTTTGGCCAAAGTATCACAAACTGCTGGTTGCGTTGTCCTATGCCACCAAGTTTAAAACAACGTGATATCAAAAGAATATTGGTAATGTATATTTAGATATGTTCTTTAAACAGATCACTCAGTACCCAATGTAGGGTAGGATGACAAAGTATAAAAAGTATAAAATATGTATTCAATACATAAGATGACATAAATAGATTGGTAGCTTACCGAGTTATGAAATGAATAGATTGGTGAATCACCGAGTCATTACAGCTGCATATGCTTATCCATTGAATTTGATTGGCATGGAATGTTTGTTCTAAATAATTCTTTATTTAGAACAGTGAACTTAAATTTTTTTTATCTTGATTCTAAAGTATTAAAATGGGAATGTTACATTACAACACCTCCACCTAGTAGACCTTTTATCCAATCAACTAGAGTTCGCTAACCAATCAGGATGGCATAACCAAATCCCTATGTCAACTTCACCGGAAGCAATCCACTTGCTCTCAACACAAAAAATCCTATTCCAGTTGCAACATTGAAGAAAATTCCATATTTCACTGGAGATAACCAAAAAAATCCAATTTACCACATTCAAGACATTGCAAATGTATGTGAAATTCACGAAATTTCTGAAATGGACATTGATGTTAAGTTATTGGAATCCTCCTTTAAAGGTAAAGCCCTATAATAGTTCAGGAGTCTAACAACAGGATCTATCCAGAATTGGGACCCTCTATACATAGCCCTCCATAAACAATTTGGGGAAAAGGGAGATAATTTGTCCCTATTGGAACAATTAACAACAATCAAGAGGGTTTCTAATGAGAAAATGCCATATTTCAATTTCCATTTCCAACGAACATGGGATAGGATTCCAATAACTGTTAGACCAACTACCAAAAGAGCATTCCACTATTTCTTGAAGGATATAAATTCATATATAGCCATGATGATCAAATAAATGGGAGGAACAATGTTTTTAGGAGCCTATAACATTGCTATTAGAGCTAAAAATTGCTTGATTCAAGTTGGTAAGCTAGCACCAAGGCCACCAATGCCTCTTTATCCAAACATGGGATCTCCTAAAACTAGTCAAACACCAGAGTTGAATCCCATTCCACCCCCTAGGAATCAAAGCAATAGTGGCTTCTACTTCTTAAAGCACTTCAAAAGAGTTGCAAAAGGTCATGAAGAAACTACAGAACCTAGGAAATGAGTTAATAATTGTAAAGAGACAACAAGCTCATAGTTTTAGACCATATCAACCTCAAACCTAGTATCAAAGTAGGCCCCCATACTAGGAAAACAGACCACTAGTGTAGGCTGCAAATCAAAATTCAAACCAAGGACAACCTCAAGCTTCCAGGCCATTCTGACCATATGATCCAAACATGGCTTGAACGTCAAGAGACTTGGTTCCAACACAAAACAACATGGCACATGAGTATAACTGGTGTTACCCCTATAATCTACCTCACAGTCAATCAACATGTTTCAATAGTGCACTAAACCAAGCCTTGATGGTATAGAACATTGGTGTGTCTCAAGAACCAAGCCAAGAAGGAAATAAATAGTAAGAAACCCAACAAGAGGCACCTCCAATAAAAACTACGTTAGTTAATTGACAAACAAAATACTTCTATGGAATTAACCAACCACATTTTTAAGGTGCGGATTCCAACACATGGTTAAAGAAGAGGAACATAGAGGAGGGAAAACCATCTAATCCAATTATTTCTCATCCCACTCCTACATAACAAAGAGTTAGTAGATAAAATGCAACACTGAATGTGCAAAATCAGTCGTTGTAGCAACACATGTGCCTGTTCAAGCTCTAGAAAATATCATACCAAGTAAAGGGAAAAAAAGGATAATTCATCCCCTTTCAACATCATCGACCAAATGAAGAAAACACATGTGAAAATTTCCATGTGGGAGTCACTTGCAATCCTAGGACAACGAGATTTGTTGCAAGCTGCAATGGCCAATTGGTCTGTCTTAAATGGATCAAATCAAGGAAAGGAGAAAGTTATCACTAATACAGTGCAACAGGGTATGGGTCAACCAAATAAGAATTTGAAGCCTCCACCATTCTATGTGTCATTGATTATTAGAAACCACTTGGTACACAACTTCATGATAGATGTAGGGGCAAGTAGCTCAGTAATGCCAAGAAAAATAGCATATCAATTGGGACTAAATTATGAGCTAGTGCTGAAGGGAGTGGTGTAACTAGATGGAAAAATAGTGGGAATGGTTTGGATCATCAAAGGTTTAAGTCTTACACTACATGCTTATCCTAATGTCACAGTTTTGTAAGATGTGTCTGTAATTGACCTTCCACCACTCTTTGCACTATGTTTGTCAAGGGAATTCATAGTAAAAATTGGTGGGTATCTATATATAGATTGGTCACACATGATTTTTATGATTAGGTATGGAGCCAAGGCACCCATCAGATCAAAACCAATTGCAAAATTTCACATTGAGCCTCATGTGCCAAGTCCTATCAATGCAAATTGCTCAGCCTTTGATCAAGAAGAGTGTTCAAATGATCTGGAAATAGGTGCCAAGGTTGAGGGTATTCCAGATTTGACTTTGGATGAATGGGAAAAAAAAAGGCATGCGTTTGACTCATTTAAGGAAATGGAAGAATCTGAATTGGGCGTATATTGTGTACACGAAGAAAATTCACCCATTTATAACATCACCAAGCCAAAAAATAAGGATGAAAATGAAGTTTGACAAGTATTTTTTGATGGTTCAAGGAGAAAACAAGGTGTTGGAGGTGGTTCAATGTTGGTTTCACCACTGAACATCAAGTATTATTCAGATTTCATATTCCATTTTACTTGTTCAAATAACACAGCTGGATATGATTCTTTGATTCATGGACTTCATTAGGCCAAGAAAAGAGGCATAAAGAATCTACAAGTATTTGGTGATAGCGAGCTAACCATCAATCAAGTCAAGGGGAAACATGCTACAAAGAATGATCTACTCAAGAGCTATGAGAACAAGGTATGGGACCTCATTAAGGATTTCAAAGCTTTCAACATTGTGTCCATACCCAGGAAGAAGAATCAGGCTATGGATAGGTTCACAACAGTTGGAACAACTTTTGATGTGGTGGATAACATCAAAAGAGATAAAACAAAGCCACATATCCATGTGATTTTAAGGCCAACAGTTCCAGATAATAACACAAGCTGGCAGGTGTTTGAGAATGATCAATAGATTGTTAATTTCTTACAAGAAGAGGCTGAATTATTAGCTAGGAATCAGGACAAATTAGAGTAGGAGTACAGGGATCAAGTAGTGCAGCTGTGGACAAAAAAGCTTCCAAAAGCATTGGTTACATTGGAGTCCATATTCAACCCAAATGATCAACTTCGTAAGGAGAAATAAAACATACATGTCAAGGGAGAAGATTCAGATCCAATCTCAGTTGAAGAGGAAAAAAAATTCCAAATTGGAAAAGTAGCCACTGAGCAGGAGAAATATGAATTCATAAAACTTTGCCAAGAGTTTCTAGATGTCTTCGCTTGGAGCTAGAAGGACCTGCAAGGATTCAATCCAAAATTGGCACAGCATACCATAGAACTGGATCCAGATACTAAGCCCATCAGGCAGAAGCAAAGACTAGCTAACCCACACATTGATCCTCTTATGAAAAGGGATCTCAACAACTTAATATAGGAAAACATTATATTTCCAATCAAACATTCAAGCTAGGTTACAAACTTGGTGCTGGTCAGGAAGAAGAACAGAGAAATCAGCTTGTGTGTGGAATTTCAAAACCTAAATAGGGCATCTCTCAAAGAGCACTACCCACTCCCTTTAATGGAGAAAATATTTCAAGTGGTAGCCGAATCGGAAATATTTTCTCTCATGGATGGCTACTCGGGGTATAATCAGGTAATGGTAAAAGAAAATGACCAATTGTGGTAGGGACACAATTTCTGTAATCCTAGTACAACAAAATTAAGAGGGATTTGAACAGCTAGTTTCCTTCTTCAGCCAAGGTTTGGAGGAATATGAAACTAGGTACTCTTTCACCGAGAAGCATGTCCTTGCAGTGATAAGGAGTTTGAATAAGCTCAAACACCTGGTCTCAAACAACAAAATTCAGGTGTTGGTTTGTCATGCGGGATTCAAGGACTTCCTTCTAAACAAATATCTCAACGAGAAATGTGTAGGGTGGATCACTCGTGTCATGGAATATGACATCAAAAGTAAAGTCACTAATATGGTCCATGGAAAAGGACTATGTGAATAGCTAGCCTCGAGTCAATGAGTTAAAGCAGGTGATGAAAATGAAGCTTTTTTAGTACTACAAGATGGTCAAGATAAGGAAAATGATGATGTGCCCACTCCTTGTTGGACTCAAAATATGATACAATTCCTACAAATAGGCCTTTGCCCCCCAGAAATGAGAAAAGAAAAGAGGATATACTTTAGGCTACAAGCCATTCCATATGTTCTCGTTGATGGTGTTTTTTTCAAGAAAGACATCAATGGATTTCTATTGAGTTGCATTGGGATAGGTCAAATTGAGAGGGTGTTACAAGAGTTTCATGATAGATCAACGAGAGGTAATTTTACTCCACGAGTAACAAATATCAAGATAATGAAGGCATGTTATTATTAGCCCACGATGTTCAGTGACTGCTACACATGGATTAAAAAGTGAAAAAAATGTGTGTTCTTCGTAGGAAAGGAAAGGCTAACAGAACTTCCATTACACCCAATTTCAATTGACCAGCCATTCATGTAATGGGGATTAGACTTCATTGGAGTCATCAATCCAAATTCAAGCCAAGGCCACAAATGGATGCTCACAGAAACAACTTATTTCACCAATTGGATTAAGATGATAGCACTCAAAGAAGCAAACAAGTCTAGTATACTAGAATTTTATGAAGGAATAGTCACAAGATTTAGTGTACCAACCACTATCATATCAAACAATGCATTGACATTTCTAGGTTCCAAAAACACAGAATGGGGTGTCAAGAATGGGATCTACTTGAGCACCTCTTCAAACTATTAACCATAGGGTAATGGACAGGAAGAGTCCACAAACAAGAATTTGCTAAGAATCATTAGACGAAATCTAGATGAAAACCAAAGGACATGGCATACAAATCTCAAATCAGTCTTGTGGGCTGAAAGGATCACACCAAAGAGGTCAAAAGTAAGCTCTCCCTACAAGTTGGTCTATGGAAAGGAAGCAGTGTTACCGATATCAATAGAACTACCCACATTAAAGCTCACGAAATAATTGGAGCTATCTAAGATTGAACCAATGGAGGCTAGGTATGCAAAGCTGATGGAATTGGAAGAAAGTAGAGAACATGTAGTTCAAACGATGGAGAAAGATCAATTCTTAGTCAAAAGATGGTTTGATAAGAAAGCAAGGTCAAGGACCTTCCAAGTGGGGGACCTATTTCTAAAGCGGGATGTAGATCGGGAAAACCAGGAAGGCATTCCAAATTTGACGCCATTTGGAGTGGACCCTACATGGTCATAGGATGTAAAAATAGCAATTTGTTCTAATTTTATACTTTGGATGGAGAAGAACTTTTGATTCTGGTCAATGAGACCTACTTTAAACATTGCTACTGAAAAGAAAGGTTTTACCCTTGTAAATATTAGTTTTTGTAATACCTCCAAGTGCTTGTAGCACATCACCTTGTTTTAGTTTAGGTTGATTTTGTAATAAGTGTGTGTGCACTCTCTAAATATTCTATTTGGAATATTTATGACCTTTTATGTTTTTACATATTTGTGCCCTCGTTGCTCTTGCACTTTCTAGTTTCAGGAAAATTTTGGTGACGAAACAGCTAGTCCTCAACTAGAGGTTTCTTTTGAAATGAAAATATCCAATGGCATGCCAGAGGTTGGAAGATAGATTTTTTTCAAGTGATAGGATAATTCTAGAAATAAATATGTCTCCATGCCCAATGGATTCCCTAAGGTCACTGGTATTCAAGATCAAGCAGGCAGATCATCATGTAAGTCACCAATTGCTATCTATTTTTACCCCTGGTAAAATAGACAACTTGGGAGGATGGGTTGCGAATTGGAAAGTGATTCATGAATCAACATGTATTGATACAATTGGTTTTTCAAGTTTTCTAAGCATTTAAAATGATTCAGGGAGGTTTTGGAGGTCTTGGGGCCATCTGTCAGAAGTAGGTTTTTGGGCCTTAAGGAGTTTACAGCATGAAAGAGGACCTGATATTAATAGAATATTATGATAGCTGTGTCAAGAATTATATGTCCAAAAAATTTCCTATGTAAGTCATTTTCCATGCCCTACATGGTAGAAAAGATGAGACATCTTGAAGCATCATACACTTCCCAAGGTAGTTCATTCTTCTAGCACACAACCAGAAATCCTGAGAAGGAAGGTGAATTTTCAAGGTGATAAATTCAAAATTTTATCTTGATACCACCTCCATTGGATTCAATGGGTTTTTTCTATGTGAAATCATATAAACATTCACCCGAAAACTCATCCGAGAGCTCAAGTTATCACCTTCAGAAGTTGGCGTCCCCGGGTTGGTCAGCTAGGTTGGACAGGTCATCGGGTTGGATGCCTGGAGGTTGGTCGGGTTACATTTTTTGATGCGTATGATCAGGTTTTTATGCCCATCACACCCATCACATTTTCATGACACAAAATATGCTCAGCTTGTAGTTGTATGACATGGATGGATGGGTTATAAGCCTCACGAGGGTAGGTGAATGAATGACATCCCAACAACCCAAATTAATGAGACATGGCACCCATGACCCCCCATGTAGGAAAAGTACCAAAATGGATGGTTTCCCATACCTATTTAATGCATCCTGCTAATGTGTAACCCCCTTTTCCCTATATATTGTAAAATTCACCTAATTTTGAGGGGGATTTTCCCAAAAGGCAAAAGAACTATGTCAAAATTGTTCCAGAGCTATTATGAGCTAGAGGCCTTGAATTTGGGCTTATTGTAAAATATTTTGTCTTGTGCTTATGATATGATGGATTGTGCATGTTTCTGAGCAATAAAATTCATGTTTTGTGGCCATTTTCACCCTAAGTTGTATGAATTGCATCTTTTGCCTTCCATTACATTTATAAGTATATTGTGCATATATCCATCTCTTTACAGAGCCCATAGTTTGTTGTGCTTTACGAATATAGGGAATTGATTGTTTTCCTGGATTGTGGATTTTTTACCAGCCCTCTCCTTCTCAGTTTCTCCCTATTTTTCAGTCATTGGGATTGTCTTATCCTTTCTTGGTGCATCACATTCACTTAGAGTAGTTTTATTTCATGCATCTTTCTATCCCTGTATCCTTGGAAAGCATTAGAATATGGTTAGTTTATCTTTCCATTATCTACACTTTGTAGAAGTTGACACTAGGTTAGAGGAAGAAGCTAGATTTCTCTAGAGGATTATCCTACTTGTAAGTTCCCATAGTGTAGGATAATCCCATGTTATGTAGGTTGCATTGGTTGCCTTGTACACAAAATCACAAGCAATCAGGGGTGTTGTAATTTTGCATCAACAGTTATAACACCCTCATCTACATTCTTGCACCTCCTGCGAAGTGTTCTCTTGCCATGATCAAGCACAATATTTTCTTCTCTCTTTACCTTCGTCTCGAGGATATTTTCTATTTCCTACTTTTCCTGCCTTGGGGGTGTAACCTCAATATTTCTCTTCGTTCCCACTACTTGTTTTTCCTTCAGAGGACCTAGAAGTGACACATCCTCACTAGAAATGTACTTCTAATATTTGAACCTCAGCCTCAGATAAACATACACACACGTGAGCTTTATCTATCCCACAACCATGACCTCTAGAATGATATCAATGTTATCAGACTCCATTATCTCTACATACTACTCATTATTAGGGTAGACATACATTATGTGTAAAATGTGGATGTATGTGTCTACCTTATCAACATAAAATTACAACTTCCATGTGTTCTGTAGTTGATTCACTAGATCTTGAAAGTAACGATAAGTAAAGGTGAAGTGTAACTTACACCGGGGGTTCTTATCGTCTGTCTTCATGTAAAAACCACTCAAACAGAAGTTTTGATATCCTATAAACTCTGCTTATCCGTCCAATACACAGAGAAACTACCATGGGATGTACCATTCTTCTTCAAATGCATTACGTATCCTCATGTACCAATTTTCCATGCACTACTTGTAAGTGTTTGAAATCATGCCTCATCTTGTGAACTTCACAAATCTATTCACCGATGACTTATTAACCAAAGGATACTCCCACATCTTCTCCTTTGGCCCATTGGGCTCACCAATTTCATTGAACAAAATCAAAATTAAGATGGCACCCCAGGTTATCTTCTCACCTTTATCAGTCTATATGTGCACATCTTCCACTATAATTTATACAACATAGCCTACAATTTTGCAGTAAGTTTTTTTTCCATTTTATACGCTATATACAACCAATGCTTGTTAACTTCCTTCCACCTCTTTAAGGCACCCAACTTGCAGCTAACCAGTCGCGCAACTACCCTTACATCCTAATAATCTATTTTTGTAACATTAAAGGATTACACTCCCTTTTGATAATTAAATGTGACAACCATTTCCTCCACTCCATCATCATTCAAAAGGTCAACTGTAATCTCCACACCAGATTCACGTAATCTTGTAAACCTTCCAATCAATTTTGTTGTAATTCTCATCCTTCTACCTAAAAATTAGAAGTAATCCTTGTGTACACATAGCATAAGCCACTGTTATAGTCACTCTAGATTTCCAAAGAATGACATATCATACAATTGCAGTACGCCGACACTCTCCAACAATTTGTAGATCGAATTATCCATTACTCTTTTCCCATCTTTCATCCTTTTATTTGTCTTCAAGATGGTATTGTATTTTATATCCTTTAGGGTTTTCTCAATGTGGTGGTTGATTTCACTTATATTGAATTTTTTCAACTGGGACATCCACGAACTTCCTTGAATCACCTCCTCAGGGTATTACATTTCTGAGAACCACTCATGTGGTGCCTCCTCTATCATGGGTTCCTTAACCATGAATCTCCTTAGTTCCATTATTCTAATTAACTAACAACGTGCTCTTAGAAATTCAAATAATTTAACTCATTACCATTGTACCTTTGAATTCCTCAAATACTTCAAGTACTTCGTGTCATAGCATTCCCTAGCTCTAAATCTGTCTCCTTTAAACCCTATCATTGGGAACCTTCTATCCCCACACACCCAACTAGCTCAAACACCTTTCGACATGGAGCTATGGTAATGTCGTGTCCCAAAATGACCTAGTTCACTTCTTAATCAATTTCTCTTCACACTTCTTACTTTTTCACACCTTCATTTTCACTCCATAGATTGAGAACTCAAAATATGCAAGGTAAGGAATAGGGTCACATGTGCTCCTTTTATTAAACTTAAAAAATATTCCACATTAAATTTTCCTCACCTACCACCTTACGTAGCATTAATTCTACTCTTTTGATCTTCTGCGCACTATGCCATACCCTTTCATGCCCCAGTTGTGACATTCTTGTGTGCCAATACTTCTCAACCACAGACTTCCTTTCACATGCTTCCATGCATCAAAGTACCTATCCATTGTGCCTTATCGTAAGTAGTTTAACATGCGGCAGCCTACCTCGTGTTACATTGTGCATCTTTCCATCTACGTGTGGTCTTTAATATGAGAATATTTCCTGTAAAAATACCTTCAACCCAAACACCTGTAACATATTTCTTTTATGCACACCAATATTTCAAAGGAGGTTCAACTTCCAGTCCATATATGTACCTTTATAATACTTGTATCTGCTCCACCCACACTAAAATTATGAGCGGTCCTCTGCACATGAATCTCATAGATAGTAATCAACTCCTTGCACACAAGCACACTTGTAACATAAAACTGAACTAAATTGAAAAATAATAACAATGATGAAAGGGAACACATTAAATGAAAATATAATATAAGTGGCAATACTGACTTATTACAAACACCAAGAAGCCTTATTTATAATAGGGCTTCAACCTAATCCTATTGAAGTAACTGGGCAAGAAATTTCCATCCAACACTTGTAACTTGAAAGAACCTGATTCTAATATTTTTTTTTACAACAAATGGTCCCAACCAATGATATTTTAATTTTATTAGGTGGCGTGCAAACTTGGAATCATACAAAAGAACCATTTTTCCAAATCCAAATATGTCTATCATGTCATGCCTTATGTCTGGCCTTTTCTATCTCTAGGCTCCACCGAGAAATAATGTGCCTCTCATCTAATTGCGTCATTTTGTCTATGCACTCTTCAACAATTTGTTCATAATATAAGCTTCCTGTGCACGCAATACATAGGGACAGTAACATAAATTCAACAAAAAACACAAGCTTTGTGCCAAACACCAACTGAAAGGGTGTGGCCTTGTTCAATCTTTTGTAAGTGGTCATGTTTCCAAAAAGTACAACAAATACCTTATCATCCTAGTATTTCCTTCCAACATCACATAATTTTGTCAATGTGTGTCCCAAAATCTTGTTGAAAGCTTTAATAGTACCATTGGCCTATGGGTGATAGGGTTTTGTTTTGTGGTGCGCCACCATAAAATCAACCAAAATAATTATGACGGTATCATTCAAAAAGTGAGTGCCCCTATCACTTGTTAAACTCAATGGACAACCATACCTGTTGATAATGTTCTCCCATAAAAATATCACTACTGTAGATACTGTGAAATCTTGTTTAGGTGTTGCTTCTGCCCACATTGTCAGATAATTTGTACAAGTTATAATAGAGTGCACGCTAGTACAATGTGTGGGTGGGAAGATAAGACTCACAAAATCAATCACCCATTTCTCAAAAGGTTTAACACTTGCAATAGGAATCAAAGGAATCTCATCTCTGGTTCTAGGTTTCCTAAGGAACTGACAATGGTTACATGCCTTGACATATTCCTTTGTATCCTTGTAGATAGTCTCTCAGTAAAGTCTAGCCATCTGAATCTTGTGTGGTGTCATATCCTACATAATGACCTCCTTCAATGCTACTATGAGATTATTCGATTATTGTCTCATGTTCATACTCTGGTACACACTGATGTAAAAATTCATCCTGAAACATATTTACAAATATCCACCAATCAACTGGTAAGGTGCCACACATATTGCAAGTTACTTCTTCTCTAATGTCTTCATTCCATCAGGCACCTGTCTAGTGCACAAAAAGACTGCAATATCCTCCAATTCTATGGGCGCATGGTTTAATCTAAACATTTTTGAATCCAACATGATGTCCTAATTTCTTTGCACATCATAACCATAATTAATTCTTGACAAATGATTAGGCCCTGAGCTATTCTTTCCTAGTTTGAGAACCATTGTAAACTGAAACTCCTAAAATAGTAGTATCCACCTACAAATGTGCCCTTACAAAATAGGCTTGTTGATTAAATACTTAAGTGTCATATGATCTGTATAAAAGATAAATGGTGTCGCCAATAAGTATTTTCTAAACTTTTGTAGCACACAGATATGGATAGATTCTCGCACTCAATTGATGTATAATTTTTCTCTACTGGTGTCAAATTTTTTCTTGCAAAACAAATAGGGTGGTCTATAATTCCTTATCCTAGTTGTGATAACACAACACCAATTTCCATTCTAGAAGAATCCACATGAACATGGAATGGTTTTTCCCATGAAGGAAAGAAAAAATTGGTGCAGTGGTCAGCCTTTCCTTCAGTGTTTCAAATTCTTGTTGTTGCACGTCATACTAGTAGAATTTTCCTTTAGCCTTCAATAATTCCTCTAGGGGTGCAAAAATATTTGCATATCCTTTAATGAATTTCTTATAATACCCTATATGTCCTATAAATCTGCACACTTCACTTTTATTCTTAGGTTCTTCTAAGCCCAAGATCACATGGACCTTGGCTAGATCCACAAAAATCCTCCCTTACAGCTAATATGCCCTAAAAAAGTTCCAAAATGTGTTGCAAGGATACACTTCTTAATATTCAAATATATTCTCAATTGCATACACCTCTCAAAAATAATTCTTAAATTCTCACAGTAGTCCTTAACTAAGCCATATACTGTCCAATCATCTAGATACACCTGTTAAAACTGATGAATGAAGTCCGGAAATGCCTATACAAAAATGTGTGAGAACACTGTTGGCACATTTTTCAGTCCAAAGGGCTTCACTGTGAATGCAAAAATTCCCCATTTAGTGGTTAAAGCTATCTTTTCCTGATCTTCCTTTGTTATATCCACTTGATGATATCCAAAAAACCCATTTGTACATGAGAAGATCTCACGACTAGCAAATCCTTCAACGATATCCTCTATGAATGGGGTGGGAAAAGAGTTAATGAAACATAAAGCATTAAAATATTTGTAGTCCACATAGATCCTTATCATCCCATCCTTTTTAATGTTGGTGACCATGGGACTGAACCATTTAGATTCCCCCATGTGCTCAATTATACCAGACTTGAGCATTTTATAAATTTATTCCTTTACCTTAATGTGCAGATTAGGATTCATCCTGTATGGCCTCTTCCTAATCAGGCATGCACCTTCTTTAAGAATGATTCACATATCACCTAAAGAAGGGTGTACTCCTTTTAATTCATGATATCCCCTTAGAAAAAAATTCCTAAAAGTCACGTAGGAGTTCAATAATCTTAGCCACTTTCTGCTCCAACTAGTAGTTACCAATAATAACTTCCTTAGGTTTTGCATCTATTAAAATGTTAACCTTCTTTGTTTTCATAGGCTCATGATACATGTGTGCCTTCTCATCTGTTGTTTCCATCACCTCACGTGTACCTTCAATGTGGTTAACATCCAGATTATTGTCCTCATCATCCTCACCATATATCATGCATAACAACTTACCCTTTTCTTTTTCTTCCCAGGTGTGGACCATTTCTTCTTCTTCAGTCTCTTTAAGGTTAAGGTGTGCCTATAAATCATACTCTTCAAACATATCTAGTAGGAGTTCCTCAGTATTATCACTATCTCCTAAAGTAAGGTGTTTCATAATCTATTGTGCTTCATTGACCGGTGGCTTAATAGAAAAATAATCAAAATTATGAATCATAACTGAGGTCATCTCCTACCAATTAACTGTTGGTCTTATTAACTCTGCATGAACATACCATGCATGCCCAGTCGCTTAGGGTGGTGTAGAACATTTGTACCCAGAGTGATGGTGGTAAGGCCTCCTGTCCCTCCATCCAAATTCTCTCACAATTATGAACATGATGAAAAGTAGGGGACTTCCCATGAAATTCACATATATGAGAAGGTACATTTCTCCTTAGGAACCTAGTAGAAAATGTGATTATCACTTCTTGCCATTCTAATAATTTGTCTCTGTGCGTAGTCCACCACTACGTTGTTGTCCCATGTAAAGTATATACTACAATATTTCTTCTATCACCCTCATCCTTCCACTGGGCTTCCATGGTGAGTAGAAATACATCAAGATTCCCCTCACCAGTGTACCGAGGTACCTGGTTATGACTCAAGTGCCTAACCATATGCAGCCTGATCATGTGAGTAACAATATTCTTGATCTCCCACCCAACTACTTCATACGTCCCATACACCCAGTTATCACAAGCAATACTTGTGGTATCACTAACTGAATGAGCATCATCCCACTATATCACTCTTTCCTTAGATGGCTCAATTACCTTAGGATCTCTGATTGTGCATGCATATATCTTGTTCAAGTATTCTTTTCTTAAAGGCTCAATATATGGAGAAGCCTTTACATCTATCAAAGGTATAATAACACAATCTTATTTGTTCTCGAAGCTGATGTACCCTTTGTTGAAACACAAATCTGCATTATTTTCATAACACAAGGGGAACCCAAGTAATGTTAAGAAACTATCTACTTTAGCTAGCTCCAACAATTCAAAGTCCCTAGTAAACTTGGCTCCCTAAATTATAATAGTTACATCCTTGAGTACTCCGAGAGGCATGACCCTAGTTCTATTTTCCATATATAAACTATTCGAAGAGGGATCTAATGGTGGTCTTCCCATCTAGTTCCATGCATCCAACGTAAGTACATTAACCTCTGCACATGTATCTATCAAAATTTTACTCAAGAGCCATCCATCAACAACATTGCATTAAGAGTAATTTCCTTGTCATATTCATGATTATGTGGGGGTAGATTGGCATGAAGTATCTACCTCTTGCACTCTAGACTAGTGCATGGTACTTTCTCCCTTAACCACTCTCCTAACAAGGGGATGATGTTCTCCTAACACAACATTTGACATAATTCCTTCAAATCATCCATGTTTTTTTGTGTAATTTCAACATTATTCACTCATTCCATCATACGCACCTGATCCTTCAAGCTATAATTTTTTCCCTATAGATCCCTATTAACATCCATAGTTTCCTGGTATACTTCTTTCTAATGAGAAGCATCAGGTTATATGGCATTAATTACTTCTTGCTTTATTATCATAGGATTATACTTTGGATCTTCATGTGCATGCACATCCTCAATGCATGTAGTTACAAATATAGGCTACAATTCAGAATTAATCCCTACCTTCGACATCCATTAATCTCCAACTCTGCGTTGTACCTTAATAATTTTAGTGCCCTTGTCTTTCTTGTGATGTTTTCTCATATGCTCATATAAGTCAGGGAATTATTCAAACTTGTGATGTTTTCCACACCATGAGAAAACCACAGTCTGAGGGAACTTGCACTAATAATGATCAGGCAATCCATATGAAATTTTTTTTCCTCTAGGTAATCCTCCTCTTCCATTTTCGCGACATCAACCTCTATATCCTCCATGAAAGCCTCTATTTCAGTTATCTCCATTACCACGCCCCTTATTATGTTTTTCTCATTGTTCCTTAGATCCACTTGCTATACCAGTATGAAGCACACCAGTCTTAATGGCCTCCTGAATATGATCAATCACTCTACAGTCAACAGTGTCATGAGTATGGGCTTTACAAATCTTGCAATACATAGAGACATTCTTCTGGATCGTGTGCTACAAAAAAAGACATCTACTTGCATCATGATCCAAATGAAAAATCTCATAGTCAAGTGAAATGGTGTGCACCAAATTACAAGGGAAGTTACCCTTAGTGTTTTATTCAACCTCAAAGTCTGTATACCATATTCCACTACATGTCTCATAAGATGAATTAACAGAGCACTTCTCCAATGTTTTCACCATTGCTACAATCTGCACTTCAAGAAATGATCTTACTCCAGTGTCCACACTCCCAACTTCCTCAGCATGTAGTGCCACTTCTAAAGCATTGCGTGGATCTATAAAGGTCTTATTAGATAATTCCCTTATGAATGGAGTCAATAGTCCCCAAATGAACCACTGTGCATGCTAAATAAGATGTATATCATAAGATAAATTTGATAGAAAAGTCTTAAAACATATGTCATACTCTCGAATGTTTTCATATAAGCCATGCTTAATGTCCTTAAACGCACTGATACTTTTATATTCAAACTCAAGGATATGGATCTCAGATAAAAACATAGAGCGAAAAGCATCATAATCCACCACATTCTAGTGTGGGTCATACTTTCTGTACCAACTATTCATGCACCCTTGAAGAGTAGTAGAAAATTGAATTTCCTTCTTATCTAAAGAAGTGATTCCTTTAGCATGCCATTGTAAATCACAATTTTTCACATGCTCTGCAGCATATTCAATACCCCTATATTCTAGAAAGTGAAGATACATCTTGTAAAACACATGTTGTGACTGATGAGGGTGCAGACCTTATCCACCAGATCCAGATTCATAACCTCCACCAGTATTTCCTCCACCACCAGAAACACCTGACCCACTTGATCCCAAGCCTCTTAATCCTCCTAATCCACCTCATGTAGTGGGAAAATAACCAATGGATGCACTACCTTGTGTCCCAACAGTAGTACTAAACTAAACTCCAACAGTCTGCAAAGTTGTGGTACTTCTAGACATGTTCCCAAGGTTCTGGGTGCCCACACTTTGTCTTACCGATGTGCCAAAAATATTCATCTAATCGGTCCTCTAAAAAACAAAGATGTTGTTTCCTGTGATTCCATAGATGTATGTGTTATCTAATGTACTTCTATGTTCAAAGGACAATGATATCTACTTGAAGCTATTAGATTACCTACACTCACTTGTTTATCAAGAGTTAATTCTGGAACTTGAATTCCAAGCACAAGGGATAGGTTGTCATGTGGGATCAGATGTCCACTTGTGGTTCTAAATATTTCCTCATCAGACGTGCTCTCATCAGAATTTGTTGGGGATTCTCTATTGTACTTTCCTAAGTGTGGGAGAGCCTGATGCTCCAAATAATTGTCTTCCACGTGAGCTTCAAATCCTTCACGAGACATCATCCTCCAAAACTCCATAGACTCCTCAATATCTCACTTCTTCTCCAATTACCTCTCTCGTGCTTCATTAAACTTAAGCCATATTTCTTCTCTTTCCATTTTTTCTACCAAGTCCACCATCTATCACCATGCTTGCTATTGCCCATGCACATGGTGGTGTGTTTAACTAGTCATAGGAAGGTGCTCTAAACTCAACACCACCATCAAGATCTTAATTGCCAAAGGAATAACACATATGTAAGATCCTTTGGGCTCACAAAAAAATTTAAAATTCAGCAAACATATCGACAAGAATACGTAGAAACAACATACTTTAGAGTATAACTACGCAAAAAACCAGTCCACCACTGATCTATAACACGTGTCCAAGGTTCATCTACATAAAAAAAAACCTTATACTCTTCCTGCATCCAAACCCTTGGCTTGTAACTCCAGATTTTCTTTGATGCATATGCAGACAACCACTTGTACATCTCTATAGGAAAGAAGCAAAATAATGTCTCATAGAGCTCTTGATATAAATTGTCTTCCACCCACTTACACACATTGAAATTAGGTCTATAACCATATCTTCATGCAAGCTATTCTTATCCGTCAATCACCCAAAATTCAATGTTCGTAAGAGTAAATTTATATGCCATCATCATGCAACATTATGGAAAATAAATTGAAAAGAGGTCCCAACAACAGAACCAAAATATAGTCTTTATTTTTATACCCAAAATCCTGGACATGCTAGCACCTCACTCTATAGATATGAACGCTCACGTGAAGCACACAAATCTACCAGGTCCCTATTTGTTACTATCTTTCCAAGGTTTTGGCATGCATGTTCATAATAACCATATTCAAAGTACATATTTCACTCTAACAATCAGATCCATAAGCTCAATTTGGAAACACACATAATAAAGAAATCATAAAGGTTCAGATAACAATTAAGATCATATATACCATACAAGTATTATGAATAGAGACATCAACAATCAATATCCATCCAAAATGATCCATTATATTAACTCATCATAAATAATAGTTGAATCCATTATAATAATGTTATAAGAGTCATGCACTCAAAATCATACTAGCAACATAACTCTGTTACAACTCAAAAAGATGATCCTAAATATTAAAAATCAATACACACACACACACACACACACACACACACACACACACACACACACACACACACACACACACACATACACACACACACACACACATATATATATACATATATATGTATGTATGTATGTATGTACGGATATATTCTTATATACTTATACACATATATATATGTATATGTATGTATGTATATACATACACACATACATGCATACATACATATGTATGTATGCATGTATGTGTGTATGTATATATATATACATATATATATGTATATATATATATATGTGTATATATATATATATATATGTATGTATGTATGTATGTATGTATGTATGTATGTACATATATGTATATATACATATATGTATATATATATACATACATATGTATGTATGTGTACATATCTGTACATACATACATACATACATACATACATACATACATACATACATACATACATACATACATACATACATACATACATACATACATACATACATACATACATATATATATATATATATATATGGGTGGGGACTTTCCCTTCACATCCCATGCATCTCAAAATAGGTTAATGCTCAAAATAGCCATGCGTGCATACAAAGATAACTACGAATCATACAAGCTTCATTAATATTAGATTCTCTACATATAAACCCTGATCTAATCCTATTATTAGCTCAAACTTTACATGTCTCTTGATCATCCACTTGCTCCTAAAAATAGATTTTCCTTAGTAAAAAAGTCTTCATGCTTCTATCCTTTCCTACTCAGTACTCTATCCTATTTTTAGCTCATGTCATGAAAAAATGGCTAAGTCCTGATCTCTGTCTCAATGGGTTTGAATCCTCACGGAACCAATCTGTCAACCTCGTGCCCTTATCTGTGTTCCCTCTTTTTACATGTCATTATAACCAGTGAATTTGATAATTAGGTAATATTTTACTAGGCCAACAACTATAGATGTGTTATTTTTGTCATACCATTTTTCTATGTGTTTTGCATGCCCCATTATATACCTATTGGTATGGAGTTTATGATATGAGGACTGTCTTTTGGGTGATATGTTACTATCTCCTCCTAGGTACGTGGGTGTCCTCTTGGTGAGGAAATGTGGTGTTTTTATGGTAATCTATTTGTGTCATCATAGAATCATGGTTGGTTAATGTGATTTTCCACCTTGGTTAGGCAAGTTCCAAGTATTTACCTTTCCTTGTTACAGATTCAGCCTATGCTTAGGTTAGTGATCTTGTTTTGGTTATTGTCATAAAAATGTGATAATAAGGTGTTTTTTGGAGATGCTTGTGTTTTTCTTTGGTCCTTGTATTCCATCGTGATGTCATGTGATTGGAAAAACTACTGGAATCTTAAAATTTATTTGTTAAATATGAAGATAATGAAAGGTAATTTCTTAACAGTGAAAATGTTAAGGATCATAGAATCAAAGAACTATGCTTACGAGAAACATATTAATTTTGAATAATATTATGATAAAAAACTATCAAACAAGTTTGGATATGATTATTAAGTTTATATTGAATTCACTACTGTAGAGAGATTTAGTAATCTTCACAGAACATGATCAATTTGAGAAAAAATTCATTTTTTCCCTTTTGGTCAAGCTTTAGAGATGAGGTCTATTATATAATTGTCATTAGTTAACATTTTTTCCCTCTAGGCACACATAACCTTCTATTTAACCTTGTAATTCTATCACATTTAGGATGATGCTCTTATAAGGGTAGGGAAATGTAGTTCCCTTCCCCATCTCTCATGTTTGGAAAGATTGTTTACAAGGTCATGTAGTGGGTTCGTGGATGGTCATACCCTTGGAAACTTTATTAGTCAATTTATGTGACAATTTTAATAATGTTATTAATTAACGTTTAACATTCTATTTATTAAGATATCATTATACGTAAATTAGTTTGATAATGACTTTATTTGGATCAATTGGTTCCTGTGTGTTGTGTTTTTATCTTGGAGATAAGGTCATGTCCACTTCATAACTGTGAATGTGTTTTAAAATAAAAATAAAAATAAAAATGAAAATGAAAAATAAATAAATTTATACACACACACACAGATATATATATATATATATATTTATGTATATACATATATACATAAATATATAGATATGTGTGTATATATATATATATATATATATATATATAATTGTATGTTTAAATAATAATAATAATAAATCCCATTTTGGGGGAGGGGAAAAATAGGGTTTTGTTCTTGCTTTGGGTTAATTTTGGGCTTGTGCAAGTTGGAAGAGGCCATGGGAAAATCAGAGAAAATGCATTGGCAGCGCAAAATCTAAATCCACAACCCTTTCCAGCATCCTGCATGCCTGTGTTAAATTGGGAGCTTGTCATCAGGCATGGGTGTTCACCAAAGCATACTAGAAAAGGATTTTTTGGTTAGTTTTTGTAGTTTTAGTGCTTTGGTAGCCAATATGGAGGTGTATTAAGGAAAACATAGTCCCATGGAGCTTACATTACCCTTTAAGCTTGTTTTTTTGTCATTTACATGCAGATAAATAGTTTCAGTGGTTGTAAATGCATGGATGACGTGAGTGCCTCATATAGAACCATGCCTAAATATTATCATTATGTCTATGTTATTAGAATAATTGGCTTCCCAACTATCTTGAGGAAACTCTAAACTCTTCCATTATTAATTCAACTAAACCTGAGGTGGCTATGTGGATGTGTTTGTTGGGTGCTTGAAGATCACACAAAAATATGCATTCCTTATTTTTACAACAACTCTCCTTTTTGGAGTCGGGTAATAAATATGCTGCAATTAATGTTCTCAGGTCAAAATATTAATGCCAAAGTGGGCATGTGGATTTCCATTCTAAAGGAAAGGATACTGAAGAAAGATAGATGAGTCATTCTTCCTCCTCATTATCCTTACCCTTCAACACATGTTTTAAATATGGAAAAACCCTATTGTTTTTGTTGGAAGAAAAATGGATTGAGAGGGGGGGAAAACCAGTCATAATTTTTTTTACTTCATTAATCAATCCATAAAATCATGAATTAAATTTTTCATGCATCATTCATAACCATGTGAGCATATTTAAGATATGTAAAATCAACCACAAGAGCAAGAAAGAAAAATTACTCAACAAAATAACACCATATGTATGTGGTAAACACTCATGGGAAGAAAACCCACTGAAAATCTAATTATATTACACAAATGAAAATAGTTTAATGTATCACCAACTTCACAAGGAGCATCAACCCCTAGTTTAGTAGAGCACCAACCCTACAAGGAGCACCAACCCCTAATTTAGTGAAGCACTCACTCCATAAGGAGGATAAAACCCCATAAAAATGAAAATTAACAAACTCACCCACCTAATTATGTTTTATATCGGATAATTATGATGCCACAACTGATGGAGATCACTTATTTAGCTCACAAACCCTAGGTCAAACCCTAAGTCTTCAACCTTGCTCTTTCTTCCCCTTTCTCAACTTCTCTTTCCTCCAACCTATTTATCTCATGATACCATGTCTTCCTCAATATTAAAAACATCTGATATTACCTCAAACCATGCCCTAGTACCTGCAAATGTATCTCCTCTAGGTCACACTACTCCCCCATGCAAGACAAGCTCACCAAATGAGCCAAAACATCACTTTTATATGCAAATATTCTTTCCAACCCAAATGAGGTCAGTCATACACCTTTGGTTCAACAAAATAATCACTAAAAACATCCCATAAAGTTTTCAAAACCAGCTATAAGTGACCCATATGGGTCGGCCTAGCCAAAAACCTCATTACATGTGCCAAAAATGGCTCAAACCATGAGCAAAATCTTAAAATTTCCCTTACATCAAATGTAAGATTTTTCATGACCCAAAAACCCTTACTTATGAGTAATACATCATTAAACATTCATACATGGTTGCAATTAATATCAACCAATCAAATTATTTCATTTACTAGGCCCAGTTCCCTTTAGAAATCTTAAAACAACTATTTCCTACATCATTCAACACCCTGAAAACTTCATATGATAACCAAATCACTTATAATCAACCAATATATTCCATGTACCAACTTAAAATAATTTTTTTAATATGTATAAAAATTCTAAGAAATTTGTAAGTCATGAAACATCCTTCACTTCAAACCAAAGAAACGGTTTCATTCACCAAATCAACCTGCCAAAAAATTTGTTTCCAAAGGTTACCTCTTAAAACCATTTCTACAAACATCAAAGACCCATAAATTGATTCATTAGATACCATATTAATCTCTTGTCACATTCTAGGTGATAATAATCATAAAATAATCCATATCATGCTTCAAACAACATCAAACTTGAACCAAAACAAATGATATCGTAAACTACCAAAAAATGTCATTCTCAATGAATGACATGGAAACCCTATTAGATGACCTAATCATGAGTTAATCCATATATCAATTGAAATATATCTTAATATAATTTCCAATAAAACTTTAATAATCTCAAAGCTCCACCTGTATCTGAAGGTATGCTCAGATTACTGGACCCTTCTGTTTGAGATCCCAAAACTACCCTTTGACCATTCAACCTATTTGGATCTCAAAACATCATGAAAATGCATGAAAATGTCTTGAAAACTTAATGGAAATAAATAAAAAACTCTTCATCATCACACACTATCAAATTTTCATGCTACTCATTTGGACCATCTTGTCCTAAAACCTTCTTCTTCATAAAATTCTATTTTTAGGTGGGGCCCACTTACTACCATGACCTAAACCATACATTTCTATAAAGATAATGGAGTCCTTTAAAAAATACAATCATCAATTTTGATTAATCAATCAAAATTGGGTCACCATACTTCTCATTCTGTCAATTGCTCCTAACTAAGGTTTAACTAGGGTTTTAGACCACTTTACCTTCTTAACGATCGTTCATAAAATTATGACAATCAAAAGACCTCATTATTTTTGTGAAATATGCATAAAGAACTAATAAGATACCCTGGATATCTCAGGTCCCCATGCAAAGCACATAGATCAAAAAAAGCATCAGAAGGTCAACATTTGATCTAGAAACACACTTTTACTTACTCCGTTTCACTAAAACTTACATATCTTTAAAATATTTTGCATACTGACCTAAAACTTGGAATAAAGAACCATGAAAACATCCTCTAACATATCAAGTTCACCACATATACCAAATACATCTCAAACTATCCAGCCAATCTCATTTACCTGTGTTAAATTGCCTTTTTCTCACCCATAGCTTCCCAATGACCTCATAGAAGCACCAAATATCTGAATTCTGACCTGAAACTCATCATACACTTCAAGTACACTACCAAAATTCTGGAACCATGCTCCAAAAATACTGATTTGGTCCAAAAATGAAATCTCTACCTCATTCTACTTGAACATTCCCGAAATGTACTGACTCAATCATGATATGACCATATTGACTCAATCCAGACCCATGCATACTCATGATACATCATATGGACAAAGTATGACCTCATGACATAGTATAAGCACCTTGGGAAGACTCAAACTATGACTAGGCATACTCAATCATGCATCAGGACCTCCTAGAACACTCCAAATCTTTACACTACTAATCAGTCTTCATGTTTGACATCTGATTGACACATAATAGGGTCTCATACCATGCCATGACATCATTTTCCATCAATTGTGTTTGACATCATTGAAAACACAATCCAAAAATGGTTAACAATCTCCCCCTTTGTCATCGATGATAACCATCATTTAGAAACATTGATGGCAACCAACAAGACAAACACACAAATGACCTCAAATCCATGTTTTTGAGCTTCTCTCCCACTTTTCCATCTATAATAAAGGATATAATTAATCCAAGACACTAAAAATGACAACACATGACAAAAAAATGAGAAAAAATGACTTTCTTGCTAAATAAGCTCCCCTTGGGACTGAAATCTCTCACTTATGACTCCAACAACAACATATCAATATCTTTTGGACCTGATAAGAGCCAAAATAGCTCCCCCTTAGCTCAATATATCAAGTTAGAACATCTTCTTGGTGTATTCATTCTCAATCTAAAATTTTTTCCTCAAAAATAAATATTTGCACACATTAGGGCTATAGTCCCTAAATGAAAACTTCAGTAAATCTGAGATAACCTTCTCCCTGCTCTGAAATCCAAAATAGAAAATTCTACACAGTCTAATTGCTCCCCCTAAACTTGCATCACTAAGAACTAAATGATAATGAAAAAAATTTGAACTCATACCTTGTTCATATGCCTTGTAGGAGGTCCAACATAAACATCACTTCCTTGAGACACTCTTTCAGTGTTTTCTATCTTGTTTTCTTACTAATGCATCTCACTTGGTCAAAGGAACTTGCTTCATTACTAGTATTCTTTACAATTTCCATCTTTTAATTCTTTGAGAGACTTATTTGCATGAGAAATCCTGATAGAAGATGATCACCCTCTCCCTTGCCTCAAAGCACCCATACAGACCTTATCCCAATTTTTACTTGCACTCACAGCTACTGGAGAAACATCAAAACATGTCTTGTCAATATGATCATCAACAAATCATATTATGGACACTTTTATATGTGATCAAGAGAAAAAATGAGCTCCTTCTACCTCTGAATGTATTATCTAGGATATATCTTGTCATTTTATTCCTTGGAGGTCATCAACTTGACATACTTGTAACTATACCTTTCCTCCTAACATCCTGTAGCAATTCACTTCACAATCCATAAGTAATCTTGTGCTTGACTTGTTTGAGCATTTCTGAATGAACCTACACAGACTCAAAGTCTTGGAATTTTACTCAAAAATGGGTGTTAACTCCCCCTAGAAATGACTTAATGCTTTCTCTTTCCCTCACAATGATCCATCTTGTTGATGCCCATAACATCTTAAGACCATTGTAAACACCTCATGAACATTCAAAGATTCTTAACTCTCTATCCACTGTTAAATTCAACCTCTTTCATTGAACACAGTTTTATATTTCTAGAGATCGCATTTGATGGACTTAGAATACATTATTTTGGACTAATAACATCCTTCTTACATTGCAAGACCTTAGTACACAGTTGTACTACACAAGATCTTAAGCCATGGGAAACATCAAAGACATCATTCTTATGAACATGACCATTAATACTACCTTGTATCAGCTTTTCAACCTTTCATTACTTCCTTTTTCTCTGCAAAATTTAGAATTACACCACAATATTGTAAAATACCTTTATAAACTCAAAATAATTCTTTACTATCTTTGTCTTAGTTACCTTGAAGTGGATAAATAGTCCACCTATAGGTTTGATGTTCAAAGTCCCTTTTGTTACTTCTCTGATAAAAAAATTGATGAGCCATGAGTATCACCATTTCCAAAAGATTGTTGACTTTGTAAGAGGCCATCCAAAAGTTACCATTTCAATTCAAAGATCATAATATTATCCTTTGACCACTCAAAAAAATAAACCACTTGTCCATTTAAGGCATACCTGGCCCATAAACATCCTACCAGACTTGTGTCACCTGAAATTGTGCAGAAAGAACATCTTGCATCATTGATAGAGTTGATACTTGAAGACCCAAAAAGGCCTCCTTGAAGCTATACATTCTTGACTCACAGACCACACAAGCTAATTCCATAATTTTCATTATAAAGAACAATAAAGGAGCATGAGAAAGTTTCTGACATTAGATGATAAACTTCAAACATGTAGGTGTTCATTTCTAGCACATACCACCATATTTTACTCATGAGATGGACCATTCAACGAATATAGATAATTTGAGAAAATTTTGAGTTATCAATCAGGGTTTTAGGGATAAACCGCTCATATTACAAGTATTCTCAACCCTTTATGATTGTTGATTTATCAATTTAACTTTTACATGTCTAAGAAGCATCACTGAGTCCCTTATTTTCTCACATTCTTGTGACACACTTATAGCATAAAGCATCATGTAGTCCTTTCACACTATACTTTTGCCCCATATATGATCAACTTGACATCTGTTACTAACATTTGTACTTACCAAGCCTTTTCTCCCAATCTTAGACCTTTGATATCAATAGACCGTAACAACTGAATTTGAAAAGTCTCTAATATTTCTATTTTCTCTGCAGAGTTAGCCACAACTGAATGTATTCTGAGATCCTTCAAACAATCGTCATCAGCATCTTACTTCCCTTTAAGGTATGAAAACTTCTTGATCTGGCTAGGTCTTTAGTTAACAACACTTAGACATTGATTTACAAAATTAGGGATTCACCAATCAACATAATTCATACATTCAATCTTGCTCTGATAGGTAAGATACAAAATTACTTATTATTAGCAAATTTTTCTCCATTTACTCAAGAACTAGTATACTTCATACATGGCTTTAAATTTGGCATACTTTTCTTGTGAAATACTTGCAAAAACTTCTTCAAGGGTATCATGATTTTGGTTACCACTTTAACAGAAAATCTTCTCCCTTGGACCAATTAAGAAACATCATATACATAGCTAGATCATTATTTATACTCTTGATAAAAGAAAAAAACATTCTCCCCTTTCTTGAGAGTATGAAACAAACCATTTCCATCTGTGACTTCAATAATGGTTGTTTGACCCCTGATGATAGTAAAAATAACTACTTCACTGACTAGAACACCCATTATGTAACCTTGAAGGAACACAATAGACCTTGGAGCTTCAAACAAAACTATATAAACTTACATCATCCTCCTTAAACATTTTGAGAACATAAAATACATTCTAATCACCTTTCCACTCTTTTACCAATGATAAATTCTCTTAACCTTGATTTTTTCTCTATAGGTCATCACAGATAGTCCATAGACAGTGAATATCAAAAACATGGTTATCTCATGTTCTTAACCTTGATTTTTTCTCAATAGGTCATAACATACCTTTTCTTCTTTGCATCACTCTTAAGGAAAACATGAGAGATGTGATGAAAATACCAAAAAAGAATAAATCTCTTTCATAGTACACCAACTGTCTAACTTGACTTCATAATACAAGATCGTGACATGCTCATGTAGACTATCCCATTAAATTAGATTCATATTATTTATCCTCATCCTTATACAAAGTTAAGACATACTTGGCCACTCTGAAAAACTCATCATGGTGCCTTGAAAGTACCCTAAAACAAATTCCTTCCTTGTTAAATTCCTGATGACAACTAGCTGCACTTTGTGTTGAATTTTACAACTTGAAATATTGAAACAAAAATTCTCAGACTCAGAAACATCCTTAACAGACACACTCAGGAGGCTTTATCGTATAACCATTCAACAATATATTTATGAAATAAATATATAGACCAGTGGGGAACACATAATTATCTATGAATATGCACTTAGAGACTTCAAAATCCTGTAGAGACATAAACTTGACAATTTGAGGGATTCACCTTAGACTCTTTATGTATTGAACATCATACTTATACAAGGCAGATTTTAGGCATGAAAATGTAACTTGACAGACTCTTATACTCATAAATCTTTTCATATTTTCTTCTCCTTATACTCATATCAAAATACTACAAAAATGAGAGTTTATTTTCATATGTATGAATCATGACCACAGGGGGTTCACTTAGTAAAAGTATGGTATAACACGTGCGTTCGAAGGGTATTAAAGAATACCCTTAATTCTAGTTTCTACCTCTAATTATTCAATTGATAATACCCCCTCGTGTCATATTATTATAATTAAAATACCCCCTATTTTTTCTATGTACTTTACCCATTTTTCAATTACAATTTTATTTACCCCTCTTTATTCCTACCCTAATATATTAGACAAAAAATATATTATATTTCTCACTCATTTTTTTTTAATATGCATTTCCTCTCAAAAGATAGTTTGAAGCCATTGAAGACCTATTATAAATCACCTTATATATATATTAATCTTTAATCATTTATCAATAGTTCTTTGAATAATTAATATGGTGAAATAATATCACTTGTGTTGAAAAGCATACATAATCCTAGTTTTCTACCATCTTAATATTTCTTGGTTAAAAATCTAGATTTCTTTATTAAAAAAGAAATTATAATTTAATTTATGACCACACTCCTTTTTCAATTTTAAGGTATTTACTTTTAAAAACTAGGGTTCAAATGTTTTAGTTTTATATTAAAATTAAATCTCCCTTTTCTTTGGCCCACCTCTCCAACCTACCCCCAATACTTGACTCAAAACATTAATAAATTAAACCATTTCTTCCCCTCATGTCTACCAGTATATTGAATTTAATTTTATTAATTTTAATTACCTCAATATGAACCCACGTGCTAGGATATTGTCTAGCTAATGAACCCCCTGTGATCATGACAAAACACAAAAAAACATCACATAATTCTTTGACCAAAAGAGGATAAAGACCTTGACAACTTAATGACACACAATGACCTCATGGTGATCTTTGATAGGAGTATACAACAAGAACTCATACATACAAATTTTTTTGAGACAAGATCAAATATAATGCATAGATACCTACTAAAGAGATTCATATTTATAGAATATGGAGGGATAATTTCACATACCTTACAAATTTGGATGTATCTAAAACTCCAAAACACTTCATCTTATCAAACATAGAATATTGCTTCACTTCAACTCTTGAATCATTCTTCTTGATCTATCTTGCATGGATAGGTCTCTTGAAACCCATATTTGGGCTTGAGCTCTTCTTGGTTGCCTTTTGATCATTGAATTTTACTGAAACAAATCCTTTTATGAAAATGTTTGGCATCCATACTTCTTTCACCTTACATAACTTTGCAACATGACCATTTAGATGATAGATGTAGCAAGTAACCTCATTTTTACCACTAGACTGATCACTTTTGTATCCTTTTCCATTTCTCTAAGGGTACTCACAACTGAAAAAATTCCTACAATCCCTTTCTCTATGACCATAACCATTGTAAGCATAAAAATAACCATGAAAATTTGTATACCTCATTACAATTGGTTGTTAAATAGAATTAGGATGGAATAGACATTGTTTTCATGAACCCCATTGTATTCACTTGTTTTGGAACTAAGACTAGCTACTGGATCTGCAAGAGTAGGATTTTCAACTTCTTTGATCTTTGGGGTTTGAATATCCTCTTTGAGCTTGTCACATTTTTCTTCCTTAGCCTTAATAACACTTATCAAATACTTGATTTTAGTCTTCAATCTAATGTTATCCATCCTATTAAATGCCATATTTTCTTGAAATTAAACACCACCTCTTTCAAGGCAACTTGTCCATGCACACACACCTCACAAGGCTTGTTTCTCAATCTTTCACATTATTATTCATTAGTGCTCAAATATGAAATAGCCTTCTCCAATAGAATCTTGAGATTTTTATGGTTTATTCATCTTTCTTGGCCATGGATTTCAATTCCCAATTCTCTTTTTTGATTTTCTTCTCCATATTGTGCTTCTAGGATCTCCTTCAAGGTGTTAGAATTGCTTCTCAAGTACCTTCTCTGATACCAATTGTTGGAATAAAAATGGACTAAGAGGGGGGGTGAGTTAGTCCTAATTTTTTTTAGCGTCATTAATCAATCCATACAATCATGAATTAAATTGTCCATGCATCATTCATAACCACGTGAGCTTATTTAAGATATTCCACATCAACCACAAGACCAGGAAAGAAAAATTACTTAACATAATAACACCATATGTAAGTGGGAAACCCTCATGGGGAATAAAACCCACATAAAATCCACTTATATTACATAAATAAAAGTAATTTAGTGAAACACCAACTTCACAAGGAGCACTAACCCCTATTTTAGTAGAGCACCAACCATATAAGGAGAACCAACCCCTAATTTAGTGAAGAACCCACTCCACAAGGAGGATACAACACCATAAAGAAGATAAATCTCTAACTCATAAACCTAAAGATATTTGATATCTGATAATGTTGCTGCCACAGTTGATGGAGATCACTTATTCAGCTCACAAACCTTATGCTAAACCGTAGGTCTTCAACCTTGCTCTTTCTTCCTCTTTCTCAACTCATATTACTATAACCTCTTAATATCATGCTATCATGTCTTCGTAATTCTAAAAAAAATATGATATTCCCTCAAACCATGCCTTAATACCTGTAAATTACTGTTCTCTAGGTTGCACTACTCCCCCATGCAAGACTAGCTCACCAAATGAGCTAAAACATCACTTTTATATGCAAATATTATTTCCAACCCAAAGGATGTCAATCATACACCTTTTATTAGACCAATTAATCACTTAAAACATCCCATAGATTTTTCACAACATCTACAAGTACCCATATGGGCCGGCCTTGCCAAAAACCTCATTACATGTGCCAAAAAATGGCTCAAAACCCCATGGGCACAATCATAAAATTTGCCTTACATCAAATATATAATTTTTCATGACCCAAAAACCTATACATATGAGTAATACATCAAAAAAAATTCATACATGGTCATAATTAGTATCAAGTAATCAAATCAATATCAACCACAACAACATTGGCCTTCACCAGATGAACCTACCAAAAATTTGTTTCCAAAGGTTAGCTCATAAATTTTTTTTATAAAAACATTAAAGCCATATAAATTAATTAATTTTATGAAAAATTAATCCCTAGTCACATTCCAAGTGATAGGAATCATAAAATAATCCATATCATGCTTAAAACAACATTACAATTGAATCAAAACAGATGTTGCCTTGAATTGCAAAAAATATTCTTTCTAAAAGAATGACATGGAAACCCTATTAGATGACCTCATCACGAGGCAAGACATATATCAATAGAAATAACTCTAGATCTAATTTCCAAAACAACTTGAATAATCTCAAAAATCCACATGTAGCTCAAGTTACACTCAAATTACTAGACCCTACTATTTGAGATCCCAAAACTACACTTTGACTAATCAACCTATTTGGATCTCAAAACATCATGAAAATACATTAAAATGTCTAAAAATGTCCATGGAAATCAATAAAAAATCTTAATCATCATGCTACTCCTTTGGACCATCTTGTCATAAAACCTTCTTCAAAAACTACTATTTTTAGGTGGGGCCCACTTACCACCATGACCTCAACCATAAATTTATGGAAATATAATGGAGTCCTATACAAAATAAAATCATCACTTATGATGACTCAATAAAAAATGGGTCACCATACTTCTCTTTCTATCAACTGCTCGTAGTTAGGGTTTTATATCACTTTACCTTCTTAACGATCATTCATAAAAACGTGACTATCAAACCACCTCATTATTTTATTAAAATATGCATAAATGACCTAAGAAGACACCCCAAAGAGTTCAGGTCCCCATGCAAATCACACAGCTCACAAAAAGTATCATAAGGTCAACATTTGTTCTAAAAACACATTGTTACTTACCCGGTTTAACAAAAACTTGCATATCTTTAAAATATTTAGCATACTAACCTAAAAATTGGAATGAAGCACCATGAAAATATCTTCTAAGTCCCAAAAATCACCACATATCCCAAATTCATCTCAAAATATCCATCCAACCTTATTTACATGTGTTAAACTACCTGTAGCTTCCCAATGACCTCATAGAAACACCAAATCTCTAAATTCTGACCCGAAACTCATCATACACTTCAGGTACACTTCCAAAATTATGTAACTATCCTCCAAAAATACTGATTTTTTCTAAAACTGAAATATCTACCTCATTCTGCTTTAACTTGCTTGGAATGAACTGACTTAGTCATGATCTAACCATGCTGACTCAATGCAAATTATTGAGCATAAAAAAATGACTAAGTACCCAGGAAGAGGTTAGTGTGTGCAGAGGCTTTGGAGAAGAGACATGCATAAGGAAACACATGTTATGAGGATAGGGTTATTGTGCAGAAGACAAGAAATAATTACACGTAAGAGATCAACACTTAGCCAATTTTGGGATGCAGATCTAAATTTGGACTTGGAGTGGTGGCCAAGAAATATTTTAAAGATAATATTAAAAGATGAAGAATTGCAGTTCAAGAAATATCTATTCCTGGATAGATCTCATATGAAGGAAGACCAAGTGACATGCATAGTTCTAGAGCTAATAATAGGATCTAAACTAGGATTTAACTAAAGAAAATTTATTATTAGGAAAGCTTGCATGATTTTATGATTATATTGTATTATAACATGGCTATTCTTAACACACGACCTATTTTGAGGATGCATAGGCATTTAAGGGAGTTTTCCCACCCCTATATATATGTATTTATTTGCATGGTTTATGGATCATGATCCATGTTTTTTCAGAGTTATGTTGTTGGTTTATGTGAGCGCATGACTTATGGTGACATTATTATGTATGTATGAAGCTTCTGTGTTTTAGAACAATTAATACAATGGATATTTTTGGTTGGATATTTCTTGTAGATACATCTGTGACTAGTTCTTGCATGGTACAATTAATCTTGATTCTTTTATGAGTTAGTCTTGCATATGGTTAAAATATAGATCTAGTTCATGTTATGCTTTATTCTTGAATGGATATTATGGATTTAGAATATGTGTATGATCATGCTAACTCCTTGAACAAGCTAACATAAAAGAGGGACCTGATACCCTTGCCCACTTTGGATGAGCACTTAGGTTTTACCTGGGTGATGCGATAACATGCCTTAGGAAATTTGGTACAATTAAAGACTACATTTTGGTTCAGTTTCCAGGACCTGTTTTTCAGTTGTTTTCCAAGATGTTACATGATGAAGATGTACCGGTTGAATTTGGACAACATTGAGGATTGGTTAGACAATTTAGAGGAAGAGTGCGCTTATAGATTTAACACTGGACCTTAATTTGATGCATGCATGTGGGTTGAACAAAATCTATATCATGAGCTCTATGAGACTTTTTTTGCTTATTTTCCCATAGAGTTGTATGAGTGGCTTGTAGCATAAGATTCAACAATAAATTGGAGGTTTCAGAAAAAAAATTTGACACAGGAAGATATCCAGGATTTGCATGATGTTGATCTGACCTTGACACGTGTTATAGATCATTTGTAGAGTCATGTTTTGAATAGCTACATTTTAGAGCGTATAGTTTCTACTTATTATTTTCCAGAGGTTGCTGAGTTCTAGTTCCTACGTGAACTCAGAGGATATTATTTACACACTATCCCTTTAGCAATTAAGATCTTGATCATGAACCTAGATTTGGAATAACGTCCTATGGCTACCTAAACCCCACCATGCATGGGGGTAGGAGTAGGTGTGGTTAAATATGGTGGACCTGGTGGTAGAAAGGAAGAGAGAAGAAAGGTGGCTTAAGTTTAATGAGGCACATGAGATGGATTTATAGAAGCAGGGTGAAGTTGCAAAATGAATGGCATTGTGGTGAGAGATGGCTCATGAAGGATTTGAAGCTCACATAGAGGACGTGGAGTAGGAACATCTGGAACTCCCCCATTTGGGTAAGCATGGTAGAGAACCTTCTTCAACCTCATATGAGAGTGCATCGATTGAAACTCTAAGGACCGTGGGTATGCATTTGATCCATCATGGTGACCTAGCCATTGTGCTTGGTTTTCCATTTTATATGACAATCATTAGTAAGCAAGATAGTGTGGATATTAGAATAGCGATAGATAGAGTTAATTTTCCATCAAGTTTGGGAGTTAATCAGGTAGCTTATTCATATATAGTGGAGCAATCATCATTTGTGTTATTTGGAGACTAGTTAGAGGTATATGTTTTGGCACATCATCAACATAGAACGTTGGTATCATGTCTAGAATTAGTATTACTTTGTAGATTGTGGGAGTTTAGTTTAGCATAAATGTTGGGACACAAGGAAACACATCCTCTAGTATATTTTCTTCTATAGGAGGGGGATCAAGTGTAACGTCTTGGTCATGAAAATTACTATGATGACTTCCACTTTTGACATTGCAAGCATTAAACGTGATTTTTCTTAGGAAGGTGTATTATTTTGATGTTGAAAATCATGTTTGTAATGGATAAGTTATTATTGTTCAGAATTCATGCTAGCTGTAATTCTGTTTACTTGGAAGTGAAACCATTATTCTATGTGAAATATAGGTTATAAATCTATACTAATGTTGCACATTTTTCATATGCCAACAACACACCTTGGATAAATTCCATTGATCCAAGGTATGCTTCGATTCTTCTTTATTGTCATATTGTTAATTGACATGTTGAATGAAACATATTATGGAACCGAGCAATATTTTGTTATAAATTGTGAAGGACCTAGCTTTAGGTGTCCTTACTCGGCATCATGCTGCAAACTGTAAATTTGGATATCCTTTATTAATGTTTTGTAATGCTGATCAGCATGAGGAGATTAAGGATCTGTTGAGGGATAATAAGGAAAATTCCTTAACCTTGGTCAGAATACGTGTTGTTATTTGGATCTGACCCAAACTATAATGTTTCCCTATTAGATTTTTGACCTAAGGTAATAATACTTACCTAGGACCTATTACTAAACTATTTTGGTTGATGCCTAAAACTAGGTTATGGTTCCTACCTTATATAAATTCTAATCTAAGAGGTGATGATATAACCTAAGGAGGTTTTTTATATGGCTAGGAGTCTTAAACTAACCTAATATAAATCCTAGTGACCTAAGAACTAAGATGGAAAAACCTAACCAATGATAATGTAACCTAAACTATTACTAAGATGAAAAGGGGACCTATGGGTCACTTGGCAGATGGAAGGTTGGTGGTGGTGGCTTCTAAGTTATTAATGTGAATATATTTCATTCCTTACATCTTAAATTCACCAAGATTGGTGGAGGCATAACAAGATGGTGGGATGCCTAGCTGGTATCATTGCTAAATTTAAAATGAATGGAGTTCTTGAATTTTGTTTCACCAAATTTGAAGTGGCGGTGGTGTAAGGAAAGAGGGGGAAATAACATTAAATGCATTCAATGAATTCAATACATTCAATAGCCTTAGGCTCAGTGGAGGAAACCACCTAGGAGTTAGGCAAGAGGAATTGAAGAAGGTTGTTGGTCATTTAGATCTTTTTGGTTTTTTCTCTGCATGAGAGTTTAGGTTCTTCGAACCAACAAGCTTGTATTTTGATCCATTGTAATTGTGGGCATCTTCGGACTATTTCTGAACTTGTGGAAATGTAGAGGAAGTTGGGAGATTTGACTATGGATTTTGGTTGAAAAGCCGAGATTCTTAAGAAGCTCGGCCAGAGATCTTCTGTAAATCAACAAGAAATTTTATCAGGCATGATAGGCTCTTCTTGTTAAATAGTTCTACTTTTTATTAAGTGTCTTCATTAAAAGAACTCTGCTCTTAGAAACGAATGGTTTTGTGGAAACGACTTGGTGTATTTTTGTTGTGATCTTCTACTGAGTTTATTGTTTGGAAAATATTCAAAATGGGTATTTTTCTTGATGCATGTTGAGTAAATCGTGTTTATTTATTTGAAATTGTAAGGTTGCTTAAGTCGTTTGGAATTCTAAACTCCTGTGCTAAAATGGTTTAAGGGAAAAATAATGATTGGTTTAAAAATTTGACTAGGAATATCTTTCTTTGATAGGAGAAGGTAAGAAAAATTAATGTTTCAGTTAAAATCTGAAGTGGCTTCAAATTTTATCACTATTGTTAAGTTATGTTGAAATGGGTCTTCGGATTCGTTGTTTTCTTGTGGATTCAAACTTGTTTTAAAGAAAAAGTGATATGTTGACACCTTTTGAGCTTAATATGTTTTGAATTTATGAACTTTTTGGAACTATTAGGAGAGAATTTTGTTTGGTTTTATTCTTTCTTTCTTGAAATCTAGTAAATTACGATTTAACATCTTCTCTTGGGACTGTGCAAGGATATTGATGTTTCTCTCTCTCCTCCATGTATGGATTAGTTTATGAATAGTATTTTGATTTACATCTATAGAAGTTGTTCAAACAATGGATTAGTTCTGTTTTAGTTAATTGAAGTATATGAGTTAGAAGGGTTCGATTTTACTCTTCTCCTTCTTTTGGGTTCGATTTTGAAAACTGACTTGGGGTTTGACCTCCCTTTGAATTTCCTTCATCTTGTCTAATCTAGGATGGAGACATTTCTTTCTTACGTATGGACTATTTATTTGATTCCTGTTAAGTGGGTACATGGTTGGCTTGGTTGTAGCTTGTATTCATTTTTCTTGAGCACATAGGAATACCTTGTAGGTTTCTCTCTATTTGGGAAATGAGAAAACATTTGGATCGAGGTTTTCTTAACTAAAATGAAGCTAAGGAATTAGTTGTTAAGCTTTTTGCCTTGGAAACTTGTGTCAATTTTGTGCTGTTGTGGCTGTTCTCTTTACTTGATGAGAATATCACTCTTCGACCCTACCTTGCTTGATTATGTTTTTGTATCTTATATCAATTCAATTTTGACTATGTTGTTTGTGTGGTAGTGGTTTTTGAAATTGGATGTTGTTAGGTAAGGATCAGTCCGGTCTTCTTGGGATGTCTATTGTGTTTAACATTTTAATAGGAGGGATTACTGGAATCTTCTCTCTATTTTTGAGCTAGGTATGCATCACAATTTTTCTTCAAAATGTAAAAGGACTTGCATTCAGTTCTTTCTCTTATCTAAATTGTTAAATACCATGTTGTTCATTGAACACTGAAGGATGACTTAAGTTGTTTACTTTTCAATTGTTTGCTACCTTTCCTCTGTATTAACCATGTTGAGGCTGAATGGGTAACTAGGCGGGATCCTGCACTTCTTATTCCCTTGAATTGATAAATTGGAATTGGATTGATATTGATTCAATGTTGGAAAGAAGGGAATTCTTGTGTATAATATTAATTGGTTCATCCTAATTCCATCCTTTTTTATAGAATGAATTTGGCTTCTGATATTGCATGAAGAGTTATGTTAGTGTTGTGGATTATGATTAATTGCTTCTTTAAAATAGTTCAGTTCTGAGAATTGTAGGGTGGTACCCTTCTTGAACACGTGTTTGAATCAAGAAATAATTACATGCATTTATAGTATGAGTTCGATAAGTAATTGAGATGTATTATCACTTATCTGTTGTAATCCTTCTTGTGAAATCAATGGTTGAAGAGTGTTGCTTTGATCATGATACTTACATAATGTATTGTGGATTGCTTATTTTGACCTTCTTGTTAGGATCCTTATTCCTTTATGAGATATCTATCTGAATTGCTTAATGTTTCATAAAAGCAAAGTTATTTTTATGAGATAGTTAGTTGAAAGCACATCATTTTAATGGTTAGTGCTTATCATGCTCAATTTGATGAACTGACCCGTGCTAGCAATTTTCACAGATGTATTCCATAAGTGACAAAAGAAGACAAATTCTTTTATGATGCCTCTTGTGTTTACCTAAAGGATGCATATTTTATTAGGATATATTATTCTTATTGTATCATAATTGAAAAAGGGAAAAGTTGCATTTTTTTGAGTTTATCAATGCTGATTGGTAGGAATGAAGTTTGAATGTTTAGACTTGTAAAATGTATAATTTACTTGAGGAATGGGAAAAAGGATTGATTGTTATTTGTAATTGATGTATTATTCACTTGGGGTTTACTATAAAGAAAATTTTGTAAAATTGTCATTATTCTCTTGTGAACCTATCTATTTTGAATCATTTCAGTTGAACTCAAATGAAATTGATAGGAAGGGAATTAATACTTAATTATTTTATTGAATGCAACTTCTAAGTTGGCACAAATAGATGGAAACATAACTAGATCATGATGGTTTACTAGATGACGTAAATAAAAAAGAAATCTTTTTATAACTCTTGTATAAAGTAAATGGCAACAATGAACCCTAAAAGAATATAAAGATAAAAGAAAGGTAATTATTTAAAGGGATAAGAATTTGTTAATACCTTTTGAGAAAAAATACTCCCTCTAGTTAGATCAAATCAGAATATGGCAACCGAAATGAAATAAATACATACATAATGAATATACTTCATCTTAGTGAAGTCTATTAACAAGGAACCAGAATCTAAAATTAATCATGCTTAAACTTGGTTAAGCAAAGTAAGATAATCTTACTGTGGTATATTGATTATGTTTATGAGCTTGAATCTTATGATAAGATACCATGGAATGAAATACAAACCTTCGGGAAGAGGGATTGATTACAGATTTATCTGCATGGTAACTATTAATCATTAATGGTTAACAAACTTAATGAACAAAGAAACTAAGAATTTGGTAGGGTTGCTAAAATTAAATCTTAATTAAGAAGATAACTAAGTGTTTAAATTCTTAACTAGATATGTACTTCTAGATGAGGCAATTCTATAGGATGTTGGTACATGCCAACTGCAGTACTATGACATACTGAAGACTGGGGTCTTCATAATGGTATAGTGTTGCAGTTGACATGTCTCAACACCCTTCTAAATTGGATCAACTAGATCTACATAAAATTGGACTTGACCTTAGTTTTACCTTAGGTCAGGTTAGGGACATGCCTTCGTATAGGGGAAACTCATGATGAATAAAGGTAACTAGACACATGTAATCGACTTGGGTTGACTGAGTATGTCTATGTACCCTTAGTCATCGCGAGTGATGCTCTATACCTTTCTATTTTGCTGATCTGGGTTATGGTAAGTCTTAGACAAGAGGACTAACATGAGTCAGTGAAGACTATTCTAGATAACAGATGAAGTGGGGGTGAAGGAAATATTCCATCGACGAGTATGCCATATAGGAATATGATCATGTAAAGAACGTGAAAATATTTGGCCAAAGTATCGTAGGCTACTGGTTGCATTGTCCTATATCACCTAGTTTAAGAAGCAAGATTTCAGTTGAATATTGGTAACAAATATTTAGATAGGCCTCTTAAATGGAACACTTCAATACCGCGAAAAGGGTAAGAGAACCAAGTATACTTAGTATACAATACATTGAGTCAACATGAAGGATCGGTAAGAAACTGAGTCATGAAATGAGAGACCGATGAAACTTCAAGTCATGAAATGAGAGATCGGCAGTTCATCGAGTCATTACAGCTGCATATGGTTATCTGTTATGAGATTGATTGGCATGGAATGTGTGTTCTAAATCATGATCATTTAGAATATAGAACATTATTTAAAAACTTAAAACGTGTGTTCTAAATTATGATAATTTAGAACAGAGAACGATATTAAAAAAAAAATCCCTTGTTTCTAAAGTTTTAAAATGGGAATGTTACATCAAGAGGGTCAAGTGGCTCAGGATTTAATGGATCTTGTGGTTTTGGAGGTAGAGGGAACATGAGAGGTAACACAGGTTATAGATCTGGTGGGAACAATCTACACCAGCACCAAAAATTATATTTTGAGATGTCTCTTCACCTCCCAAAATATAGAGGAATTGAAGACTCACTAAGCACGTGCATATGTGTGAAATATGATGGCACGCTAAGGGGATTACAACTCTAGATTTTAAGGAAAACTAGTTTGTAACTAATTTATAAGGGCGCGTGCATAGTTGGTACAGGAAATATGACCCGAATTAGACTTGTGTAGACTATACCACATTGCGTGATGCTTTCTTGGTAGATTTCCACATACCTGAGTTTGAGCATAAGTACATTAGCACACTAAATGAAATCAAGTAGGGCATGGCTAAGATCATAAGGGAGTATGATGCCCACTTTAAAACTTTATTATCAACTTTTTCTTATGAAATCCACCCGAGTCTACATGCTCAATGGTTCATTAGAGGTTTAATCACACCTTTTAGAAGGGAACTCTCACATAAGACTTATACAGACCCACGTGAGGCACTTGAGGAAACTCTGTGTGTTGAGGAAGTTGGGAGCATAGACACTAGAGTTAGCCCATTTTTGGAAGCTCAGATTGCAGCTATAGAAAAACAATTGGAGTTGTTGGCTAATTTAGCTCATGAGACACGCAGTGGTATTTAGTGCACAAATTGTGAAGTAGAAGGACATACCAAGGATAGTTTCCCTCATAAGTCGGTGTGTGCCATGTTGCTGGACTATAAGATTTTTCACTTGGATCATAATTCAAGCAGGTGCCAATTTACTGCAATGCGTGATAATATAGAACGTGTCTTGTTAATGCAAGATTTGCAAGTTTACCACTCATGACATAGAAAACTATAGGTTGATTGATCAGATTCATGATACCATTGATATTGGTGTACGTCAAACTAGTGTTGCAAATAATTCCAAGGAGAAAGGTGAACATCATGATAATTACAATGAAGGGCACTTTAATGGAAGTGGAAGAGGTAGAGATCGAGGATACCATGGAGTATTAAGAGACTAAGGTCGTGGTGGTGGATGGAGTGAGTTCCCTCATGGAACATGTTACACATGTAGATCCCCTGATCATTATAAGCATGAATTCCCTCATAATGTTATTTGCTCCTTTTATAGAAAGAACCAAAATTATGAAGAATGTATGAATTTGCATGAGAACCTAAGCAAGAAGCACAAGAAGGATAAGGGCATGGGAATGGTTAGAGTACAATGCTTTGTGGGAGATCAATGGCTGCCAAAAGTAGTGCTTGATCCTGAGATGTTGCTTGTGTTAGTCACTACACACATTGAGTTTACACGTGCCAGGGAAGTTTTGAAGTAGAAGCTTATTATTACAAAAGAGGAGGTATTGAATGTAAAGTATCCAGATTCTAATAATAAGAAGCAAGTTTATCAAGAAACCATGGAAGTTATTAGGAACTTGTAGGGTGAGATACAATGCTTAAAAGAGTAGTCACGAAAGATGGAGCAGGAAAACATAGTTGAGCTTCCTCATAAGGATGTTGATGATTTGAAGTAGGTTTGTAAGATGTTGGGGTAAGAAAACATCATTCCTTTATTAGGGGAATGACTAAGGGGGAAGATGTTGTGTGATGGAGTTGAGCATGAGAGACTGATTTTACATGATAACTTACCTCCTCACAATATAGATTATAACAAATAGATCACTTTGAATGCAGTTCTTGATAGATTACTTTTGAATAAAATTTTGATTAATATAGGTGTGAAAGTGAATGTACTCACCTTGGATGCATGGAATCAGACGGGGAGACCACTATTGCAACCATGTTCAAATGTAAGGTTTATGGAAAAAATTAATAAAGCCATGCCCATTTGAATCTTGAAGGATGCTATTATCACTATACAAGTGGCCAAGTTTACTGGGGAATTTGAGGTATTGGTGCTTGCAGAGCTAGATAGTTGTCTAGCATTGCTTGGGTGCTGTCATCACCAATCTGGCACTATGATAATTCTTCACCAGGAACTGCTCATGCTATGATTATTTACTAATGCACAGCCTTTAGTTTGGTGGATGTAATCTGGAAACAAAACAACAACATAACACAAGAATACCATCGACTATGATAAGACAGAATGATGACAAATCTAAAATATCAAAATAAATTATAATATTAACATGAAACTGTTACAATCTCACCCATGAGGTACTTCAAGTGTTATTGACTTCACTTGCCTTTCACCAAGACTATGGGAGAAACTTTACAATTACACCTCTTAATGGCTTCTTCAACACACCTTTAAACTGATGGCTTCCTTCACACACTTCCTACAATATTTCTCACTACTTCCTTCTATGCTAAATGAGGGGGGTAGCCTCTCTATTTATAGAACTTCCAGGATTATCCATCTTATCTCTAAGATAGGATAAGAAATCCACTTTGACGAATCATATTCCATACCTTAACTCTTATTTGTACATGTAAGCTTATCTTCTAAGATAAGATAAACCTTATCATTTTACATGGGTTCCACATTTTTAGACTTTTTACAAATAAAATATACAAAATATTTATGACCTCACTCCTTGTCCTTATTACCAATATAATATTTCTAATTCCTAATCACGTAGACCCTACTTCTCTAATTACCAAACTTTGACATTTTAACATTACCGGACCACTTACGACAAATATTTACTTTTTACAACATTCCTATTGTACTTTGACTGTTACCGTACATTATTGGTGGCACCGTACTGATGGCGTCGTTATCTTCTATCAGATGCTACTACTAATTATACTTAACAACATCATATTCCTAATACATACATTAATGAAATAGAAATTACGGAGGAAAATTTTAGTGTCGACATCTTCCCCCTTCCTAGCTTCTACTCTGTCCTCGGAGTAGAATATTCTGGTGCTTGGAAAATCTTCAACTTGTCATGGTTGACCCATTTCGTAATGGGAGTGCCATCCAATTCCTCCAGTCAGTACGTACCATTTTCATGCACAGCTGCTATTTTGTAGGGCCCCATCCATTTTGGAAGAAATTTTCTGTCTTCTTTTTTTGTATCTGGAATCATATACTAGAACCAAGTCATTCACATGAAATGGAGACCACCGGATCTTTTGATCAAAGTATTCCTTCTGCTTCATTTTCTTCTTATGGCTTGTATCCTTTTCTATTTCTCTCATTTGCTCTAGCAAATGAAGATGTACCAACCTTTCTTTTACTGAATCACTTTCATCCATCCTTTCATTTTTCATAACTCTCACAGTGGGAATATCAAACTCAATAGGAAGAACTGGATCAATGCCATAGGCCAACTGAAATGGGGAGTATCCTGTTGCTGACTTTGATGTTACCCTATATGCCCACAATGTTGTATGAATCCTTTTATCCCACTTATGTACCTGCAAGGCTGCATCTTTTGCTAGAATTTGACACAACACAAAATTTGTCCTGTCCATTTGTGCTTGGCTTGTATGTTGTTGCCTTCCTGTGCTTAATAGAAAAATTATTGACTAGGGCTTGTACCACCTCATTAATGAAGTGGCTTCCTTGATTTGTTACAATTTCTAATGGGCAACCAAATCTAGTGACAATGCGTTCATATATGAACCTTGCCACTTCATCCATGGAAGCTATTTTCAATGGCCTAGCTTCAACCCACTTGGTTAAATAATCTGTGGCAACTACAATATACTTATTTTGGAGTGATGTAGTTGGAAGTGGACCTATAATGTCTATTCCCCACTTTTCAAAGGGACCAAGGGGAAGAATAGGACATAATGGAGCTGATGAAGTCTTACGGTTACCATGTGTTTGAAAAATATCACATGTCTTACAATAATTATAACAATCTTTAAAAAGAGTGGGCCAGTGATAACCTGCATCCAAGATCCTTCTTGCTGTAAGTTGTCCAGAGAAGTGCCCTCCACATGTACCATTGTGGAATTCTTCTAGCAGTTCCTTCCCTTGATCACATCCAACTGCCCTCTTGTACTGTCCATCAGGTCCTATTCGAAATAATACTCCATGCAGAATAGAATATGGACGACTGGCTTGAGTAATCTTTCTCTTAGTCTTTGCATTGGCACCATCAGGAAACTTGAATTCATTCAGATAATTCCAAATATCTATGTATTCACTAGGGATTGTGTCAAGGGATAACAATGCTGCATCGGGGAAATCATCATCATCACAAGATGATCCTAAACCATCATAGGCTTGAGAGAGTGCGTCTGCATTGACATGCTTCTTTCCTGGCCTATCTATAATATCAAATTCAAACTCTTGTAGCAAAATTATCCATCTTTCTATCCTCCCTGATGGGTTAGGCTTATTTACAATATATTTTAGAGCCTGATGATCTGTTACAAATAGAAATTTTTTCTCTAGCAAGTAATTTCTAAACTTCTTTTTAGCAAAAATGATAGCCAGAGCCTCTTTTTCAGTTACAATATAATTTACCTCAGCACTGCTCATTTATCTGCTCCCAAAGTAAATTGGATGTTCATTCCCATTTTCATCCTTTTGGCTCAAAGTACTTCCTAGTGCTACATCTGAGGCATCAGTGTACACAATGAATGGCTTGCTCCAATTTGGATTCTTCAAAATAGGTGAAGACACTAGGGCTTCCTTCAATTGTCTAAAAGCTTCATGCGCCTTATTTCCTGGTTCATAAGTAACATCCTTCTTCAAGAACTGGGTTAGTGGCTGTGCAATCTTTGAGAAATTCTTGATGAACCTTCTATAGTAACCCACATGGCCTAAAAATGATCTCAACTTACTTCTATTAATAGGAAATGGTAAATCTTTGATTTTTGAAACTTTATCAGGATCAGTACCAATACCATCTCTGGATACAACATGCCCTAACAAAACACCTTTAGAACATCCAAAGACGCACTTTGTAGGGTTTAGTGAGGCTTGTGCTTCATCTAATCTTTGAAATGCTATCTCCATTTGGTGCAGGTGGTCCAACTTGCTCCCATAGATGTAAAAATAATCCAGAAATACTTTGATGAAGGTCCCAATGTAGAGTTCGAACACCCTATTCATCAAATGCTGGAATGTTGCTGGAGCATTACATAACCCAAAAGGCATAACTCTATAAGCAAACGTTCCCCAAGGAGTGGTGAACGTGGTCTTTAGCTGATCTTTCTCTGCTATACGAACTTGGTTGTAGCCACTATATCCATCAGCAAAACTATAGCACTCCTGGCCAGCTACTTCGTCTAAGATTTGATCTGAAATGGAAGAGGGTAATGATCCTTCTTTGTTGCCTTATTGAGCTTCCTGTAATAAAAAAAATGCGTATCTTCCCATTCTTTTTTATTGAGATCACAATGGGAGAAACCCATTCTAAATTCTTCACAGGAAATATGAATCCTGCATCAAACAACTTATCTATTTCTTCTTTTAGAGTCTTGGAAAAATTAGGATTCATTCTATATGGCATTTGCTTTATGGGCTTAGCACCATCTACCAGCTCAATAGAATGTTCTACCCAACTTACTTGATGGAGTTCCTTGTAATCAAAAGTGAATAGGTGTATGTACCTTCGAAAGAGCTGGAGGTAGGATTCCTTCTCACTCTCCATCACAACATCACCAATCTTTATTTGTTGGAGATGATCATCAACTTCTTCTTTAGATAATTTTATGGGGTCATGAGTTGGTGTGACTGGAAGGATATCCATGACTGAAACATCAACCTCACTTTCTTCATCTTTAGTGTCCACTTCACTGGTACTAGAGTAATCAGAGGATGTCTAATCATCAGTTTCATCACTTGAATCCACAGGTTCTGCCTTATGATGTCAAGGGATCACATTTATCTTCACCCTCTCTCTACCACGTCCAAGTGTCATGAAACCTTCATTCCAGTAGTTTCTTGCATGAACTCTCCTTAGCCATGGTCTTCCCAACAACATTGGGTACGCAACAGTACCATTTTTCATCACCTGAAAGTCTACCACACATACCACACCCATAATAGATATTGCCACATTTGAAACTACACCTTCTGGTTTAGTTTTTCCTTTATTTAATGACCTTAACATAAGTGTTGAAGGGCGATCAATTTTTAAACCCAACATATTCATGACAGACTCGGTCATTACATTAACTGTAGCACCTCCATCAACTAAGACATCATGAATTGAAATACCGTTACATAATACCTCATCTTATGGAGCATAGGGATTTGCCTCTACCTCCAAAACAGGGACCTCAACCTCCTTCCTTCTTCGAGCATTGAGTCCACCTCGCAACTCCCGCCTCTTCTCAGAAGACATAGCCAAGAGTTGACCATATGTAATATTTGTAGGCCTTTTGGACAGATCTTCCTAGATGGATATAGTCCTTGCCCCTGTGAAATCAGAAAATCCTGCACACCCAACTTTCTTCTCCTATGTTTCTTACTAGTTTATTCTTTCATCTTCTTAGGATCATTTCCATCTTGATTATCTTTTTCTTTCTTTCTTTTTGTTACAAACACATCTACTTCATTATTTCTACTTTTATCTACTACATCAAAAGAATTCACAAGTGCTTTTCCTTTATCATTATCTCCTTTACCAGATGTAGAAGCTCTATCTAGACAATTATACTTATAATTACCCTTTTTATAACAACCATAACAAACAACTTCAGAAATATTTCTTTTTGGACCTCTATCTCCTCCCTGAGAACTAAATTCCTTTCCTTGAAGAAGATTAATAGTTAACTGACTCATCTTTTTGAGCAGATCTTCATACTCAGTAGATGTACTAGGAGAAATATTTGTTCTCACCGGGAGTGGTTGTGGATTCTAGACCAAAGGTGTTGGTGTAGGCTCTACTTTAGCAACAATTTCTTTGGGCTCCTCTTCCATGCTTTCTTATTTCCTTCTAGAAATATCCTTTGCTTGTTCAATGGTAGTTGGGCGGTCATACTTCACTCATTGTCTGATCTCTGACTTCATCCCAAGAATGAAGTGCTTACAGAGGAGATTATCCACGGCATTCATCAACCCATCCGCTAATCCTTCCTTCCGAATCTGGGCATCGAGCTTCCTCCTTAGCTCTAGAACACGAGCATGATAATCCCTTATCTTCTCCTTCTCTCCTTGGGATAGCTTTGTGATCTCGATCATGAGATCTGCATATTTCTGTTGTTCACCAAATTCGTCAAGAAAACTTTCAGTTAATAAATCCCATGAATTTTTCACATTATCACCTAGTGTTTCAAACCACCTAAGTGCTGAACCATCCAAAAAGGTAGGAAAAAATTTAGTCCATTGTTCCCTTCTTATAAGGCCATTACAAATACAAGATCGTTTAAACTCTTGAATGAAAGAAGAAGCATCTTCATTAGATTGAGCTGAAAAAACAGGAATCTTTCCCATTTTCAAAAGTAACCACCATGAAATACCAACCCACAAGTATAACCAACAAGACTTATGTGCACAAATAATTGGAATCACTATACTAGAAAGTGACTTTACACCTTTCTACAGTAAAATAGAAATGACCATGGTAAACTATGGTAAAACTTGACTTACTGCGGTAAAAACTGACTTTACTGTGGTAAACACTATTCACAGTAAAAAGTGAAGTTACTGCGGTAAATACTATTCACGGTAAAAAGTGACTTTACTGCGGTAAATACTATTCCAGCAAAAATGACTTTATCATGGTAAGTACTATTCATGGTAAAAATGACTTTACCATGGTAACTACTATGCACAGTAAAAATAAGGTTACCCTCCAATTGATTTTTGACTAAGTGGGAATATCTCTCTAGAAAATCCACCAACGAGGAATGGTCTCGGCAACGGAACCAAAATGTCATCACCAATCCGGCACTATGATAATTCTTCACCAGGAACTCCTCGTGCTATGATTATTTACTAATGCACAGCCTTTAGTTTGGTGGATGTAATCTGGAAACAAAACAACAACATAACACAAGAATACCATCGACTATGATAAGACAGAATGATGACAAATCTGAAATATCAAAATAAATTATAATATTAATATGAAACTGTTACAATCTCACCCATGAGGTACTTCAAGTGTTATTGACTTCACTTGCCTTTCACCAAGACTATGGGAGAAACTTTACAATTACACCTCTTAATGGCTTCTTCAACACACCTTTAAACTGATGGCTTCCTTCACACACTTCCTACAATATTTCTCACTACTTCCTTCTATGCTAAATGAGGGGGGTAGCCTCTCTATTTATAGAACTTCCAGGCTTATCCATCTTATCTCTAAGATAGGATAAGAAATCCACTCTGACGAATCATATTCCATACCTTAACTCTTATCTGTACATGTAAGCTTATCTTCTAAGATAAGATAAACCTTATCATTTTACATGGGTTCCACATTTTTAGACTTTTTACAAATAAAATATACAAAATATTTATGACCTCACTCCTTGTCCTTATTACCAATATAATATTTCTAATTCCTAATCACGTAGACCCTACTTCTCTAATTACCCAAACTTTGACATTTTAACATTACCAGACCACTTACGAAAAATATTTACTTTTTACAACATTCCTATTGTACTTTGACCGTACTCCACATTATTGGCGGCACCGTACTGACGGCACCATTATCTTCTATCAGACGCTACTACTAATTATACTTAACAACATCATATTCCTAATACATACATTAATGAAATAGAAATTACGGAGGAAAATTTTAGTGTCGATAGTGCCCTTGGTGTTGTGTGAATAATGGTCATTTGCACTTCAATAAAAGATATATCAATTTTGAGAACAAGGAAAAGAACATCATCATTCCTTTAGTAGATAGAAAATCTGCATGTTATGTAAAACCTTTGAGTGAAAAGGATTTGAACAAAATTTATGTGTGCACCATTAGAGATCCTGAAGTACTTGATCCATCAAAGGAAGGATTTATTCAATGGGGTGATGCATAGTCTATGATTGATACAACTAGCATTACTTGTGATAACTGGGCACATGGGACTTATGAAATTATTGGCCGTGAGATGAAGAGTGGCAGTTAAACGTACATAAATTAGTCACCGTGTTGTGTTAGGTGGTTTGTGTCGTAAACTAGATACCAAGGTACACTGGCGAAGGTAAATCCTAGAAGTATTTATACACGTTATGGAATCCTAATGGATAAATCGGGTGGAAAGGAGGAATATTCTGGTATATACCATGTGTGGGACAATAGTGTGTTGGTGGATGGTACACAGAGATGGTCTTTTAGAGTTAAAAGAGGTGAGACTTACTTCCCTGCTAGATTTCTTCAGAGTAATGTAGCTACAAAAACATGTGAGTTCCATGGGAAGGATTCTGCTTCTCATCACATTTAGTAGTGTGAGAGACTCTATGTTGGGGTGTCAAGCCTGTTTTTGGTCTTCTTGAATCAGTGTTGAATTGCTCAAGCTCGAATGGTTAAGTTTGGAGACTTCAGGAGCATTCTACAGTCGTTTGTTGTGACATTGTTGTGCAGTTGTTGTGTCATTGCTGTAATGTTTTTGTTAACGTTGTTGTTAACATGGATCGTTAACGTCGAGACTGTTTTTCTAGCTGTGGGAAGTTAAAATATCACGACTTTCAAACTTCTAGGGTCGGCTTTAGGACTTCTTAAAGATGATTTTAATCCTATAAGTAGAGGTGTTAGGGTATCTTAAATATATCTTGAGTGTTCAAGAGGTCTTGAGTCTTAATGATCAAGAGGTGATCAAAAGTGATCAAGGTTATGTAATTGGGTGTCAATTGTGGTTTAGATGTGGTTTAACATATTTGGAATTTTGTTGAGAGTTCATAACTGAGAGAATACTGTGAGAGTTGTTTTACTCTTATTGATAATAAAATCTGAGCAAGTTCTTGGTGGACGTAGCCCACATTGGGTGAACCACGTTAAATCTTGTCTTGTCTTCTTTTGTGCATTATTCATTTATGTTGTTATATTTCTACAAGTATAATTCTGCTATATAGTTTCCTACTGTTGTGATTTGAGGAATTGTTTCCACATATTTGTTCTCTAATTCCTAACAATTGGTATCAGAGCTTTGGTGGTTTTTTGCTGAAGTTGTAAATCACAGGGAAAGTTTAGCTTGAGTGGGAGCTATGGACAGATGAGGGCAGATCGAGGGTTGAGAAGTTCAATGGGCATAACTTTGGTTTGTGGAAGATGCAAATGGAGGATTACTTATATCAGAAGGACCTCCATGTTCCTTTGGCTGGAAAAATAAAGAAACCTACAGCCATGTCGGATGAGGATTGGGAGTTACTAGATAGAAAGGTGCTTGGGGAAATTCATTTATGCCTTGCATCTTTGGTTGCTTTCAACATATCGCAAGAGAAGACCACGGAAGGTCTCATGAGTGCGTTGGGGAAGTTATATGAAAAACCCTCTGCCTCTAATAAAATATTTTTGATGAAAAAGTTATTTAATATGAAGATGTCTGAGAATGGTTCTGTTGCTGATCATTTGAATGAATTTAATATGGTTGTGAGTATGTTAAACTCAGTAAAAATTGACTTTGATGATGAGGTCAGGGCTTTGTTGATTTTTTGTGCTCCTTGCCAGATAGTTGGGATAACTTGGTTATGGCTGTAAGTAATTCAGTCTCTAATAATTCAAAGCTGAAGTTTGAGGATGTAATAGGTGTGATCCTAAGAAAGGAAATGTGAAGGAAGAGCACTGGAAGATTCTTCTACTTCTGGAAATGGTTTGACGGTGGAGAGAAGAGGGAGACAAAAGAATAGAGGGAAAGGTAACTGTGGGAAGTCGAATGATCACGGAAGGTCAAAGTCCAAGAGTAAGTTAGAATGTTGGCATTGTGGGAAGGTTGGTCATGCTAAGAAAGATTGTCGGGCTCTTCAGGATAAGAAGAACAAGGAGGAAACTAAAGAGGTAAATTTGGTAGTAGGTGATGTTTATTCAGGATGCCTTAATTATTTCTTTAGATAATATTGACTGAATCTTGGGTGTTAGATTCAGGGGCTTCTTTCCATACCACCCCACATAGACATTACTTTACTGATTTTGTTCAAGGTGATTTTGGACATGTATATCTTGGTGATGATGAAACATGCAACATAGTAGGGAAAGGCTGTGTTTGAGTGAAAATGCAGAATGGGAATACATGGCTACTTAAGGACGTCAGGCATGTGCCTAAGTTAAGGCGGAACTTGATATCAATGGGATAGCTTGGTAGTGATGGCTGTACGGTCAGTTTTACAGTGGATTCTTGGAAGGTTACCAAGGGAGCTCTTGTGGTTGCAAGAGGTAAGAAAATTAGTACTTTGTATTTAACCAGTGGTGCTGATTATTGTAATTTAGTTTTTGTAGATGGAGATGTAACTTTTTGGCACTAGAGACTCGGTCATATGAGTCAAAAGGGCATGGAGATTATAAAGGACAGGTTTCCCGGATTAAAGGAGTTAGATTTGGACTTCTGTGAGGACTGTGTTTATGGGAAACAAAAGCAGGTGAGATTCCTCAAGGTTGGACCTACCAAGAAGGAGGGTAAGTTGGAGTTAGTGCATACAGATGTATGGGGGCCAGCTAAGGTAAAATCTATTGGTGGTTCATGTTATTATGTCACTTTCATTGATGATGCAACTAGAAAAATTTGGGTATATTGCATTAGAAAGAAATCTGATGTGTTTAAACTTTCGAAAGATGGAAATCCTTGGCTGAGAATGAAATGGGTCTCAAGTTGAAATGTCTCCAGGTCAGATAATGGAGGGGAGTATTGCAGCAATGAATTTCTTGATTAATGTTCGGTAAATGGGATCCGCAGGCAAAGAACGAGTTCCAAATACTCCACAGGAAAATGGAGTGTCAAAGAGAATGAACAAGACAATCATGGAGCGTGCTAGGTGCATGAGGTTACATGTGAGGGCTGTCACTCATGTTTTGGGTGGAAGATAGTAAGCACAAATGTTTATCTGATTAACAGAGTACCCTCTATGGCCTTGGACGGAGGTATACCTGAGGAGGATTGGTCTGGTAAGAAAATTGATTACTCATTTCTTAGAGTATTTGGATGTGAAGTATTTGTTCACATTGATAAAGATGATAGGACCAAGTTAGAGACTAAGACTGAGAAATGCACCTTTGTTGGATATGGTGAAGATGAATTTGGTTTTCGTGTTTGGAGTCTCAAAGATAAGAAAATATTTCGGTCTAGAGATGTTGTGTTTAATGAAAAATTCATGTATAAAGATCAGTTATAGGAACAGAAAGAGGAATCAAAATAAATAATACATAGTGTTAGAGGACATTGTAGATATGGCAAGGTGTCCAAGGGGCCGGTTTCAGGTGCAACATGTTCCAACATAGCCAGTTCAGGTACCTACTCATCATGAACCCCAAAATCCTGAGGTGAGAAGGTATTCTAGGGTAAGAAGGGAACCTGAACAATTTACTCCATATTTGAATTAATTATTACTCACTGACAGTGGAGAGCCAGAGTGCTTTGAGGAAGCAGTGCAGGTGGATGCCAGGAAGAAGTGGGAGTAGGCCATGGATGAAGAGCATAGATCTCTTATGGAGAACCAAACTTGGGATCTGGTGGAGCTACCCGAGGGCAAGAGAGCATTGCAAAACAAGTGGGTGTATAGAATCAAAGAGGAAGATGGAGGCAGGAAAAGATACAAGGAGCGGTTGGTGGTTAAGGGATTTGCATAGAAGAAAGGTATAGACTTTGATGAAATTTTTTCTCCTAGTTGTTAAAATGAATTCTATTAGGACTATTCTTGGTTTAGTAGTAGTAGAAGACCTGCACTTAGATCAGTTAGATGTGAAGAATGCATTCCTTCATGGTGAGTTGGAGGAGGAATTGTATATGCAGCAGCCATGGGGTTATGAGGTCAAAGGGAAGGAGAGGTTAGTGTGCAAATTGAAGAAGAGCTTGTATGGCCTGAAACAAGCTCCACGACAGTGGTACAAGAATTTTGAAAGTTTTATGCAGGAGAAGGGTTACTCTAGGTGTCACTCAAAGAATTTTGTTTACATCAAGAAGTTTCTTGATGGTAGTTATATTATTTTGTGCTTGTATGTGGATGATATTCTTGTTACAGGGAAGAACATGAAGGAAAAAAAAGGTACTCAAGAAGCAATCTAGGTGACTCCTTTGCTATGAAGGATTTGGGGGTAGACAAAGCAAATCCTTGGTATGAGAATAACTCAGGAACAAGAAGGAGAGGAAGCTGGTATTATCTCAAGAAGAGTACATAAATAACGTCTTGCAGAGGTTTAGTATTCAAGATGTTAAACCGGTTGGTACTCCTTTGGCATGTCACTTTAAATTATCAAAGGAGCAGAGTCCCAAGACTGAGGAGGATAGAATCTAGATGTCTAGGGTACCATACTCATCAGCAGTTGGTAGCTTGATGTATGCTATGGTATGCACTAGGCCTGACATTTCCATGCAGTGGGAGTAGTGAGCAGGTTTATGAGTGATCCAGGTAGAGAGCACTGACATGGCAGTGAAGTGGATCCTTCAGTATTTGAGAGGGACCATGGGAGTAGCATTGTGTTTTGGTGGATCAGACACTACATTACGTGGCTATGTAGATTCGGACATGACAGGAGATTTGGATAGCAGGAGGAGCATGACAGGTTATGTATTTACGGTTGGTGATACAACGGTGAGTTGGATTTCATAGTTACAAAAGGTTGTGGCTTTGTCAACCACAGAGGCTGAGTATGTTGCTGCCACAGAGGTAAGCAAGGAGATTATTTGGCTACAATAGTTGCTTGATGAGTTGGGTCATAAGTAGGAAGTTGGGAGACTACATAGTGATAGTTAGAGAACTATTCATTTTGCGAAGAAATCTACTTTCCACTCTAGGATGAAGCACATTCAGCTAAGATGTCATTTCATCATGGAACATACTTTGGAAGAAGATAAGTTGAAGCTGAAAAAGATTCATACCAGTTAGAATCCTGTGGATATGATGACCAAGGCGGTCACAAGGGAGAAGTTGAAGTTGTGTTCAACTTTGATTGGCCTTCATGGTTGATAATGAAGGGTTAAGAACTTTTCTCAGTGGAAACAGTCTCCAAGTGGGAGATTGTTGGGGTGTGGAGCCTATTTTTTGGTCTTCTCCAATCAGTATTGAAGTGTTGGAGTTCGAACGGTTAAGTTTGGAGACTTCAGGAGCATTTTACAGTCATGTGTTATGACATTGCATGTGCATCATTTGCCATTGCTGTGTTACTTTTTGTTGTTAATTGGCTAGTTCAACATCGGCGACTAGTTTTTCCAGCTCGTGGGAAGATGAAAGATTGTGACTTTCAAAATTCTAGGGTCAGCTTTAGGACTTCTTAAATATGATTGTAATCCTATAAATAGAGGTGTTAGGGTATCTTAATGATATCTTGAGTGTTCAATAGGTCTTGAGTCTTAGATGATCAAGAGGTGATCAAGAGTGATCAAGGTTAAGCAATTGGGTGTCAATTGTGGTTTAGATGTGGTTTAGCATCTTTGGAATTCTATTGTTGAGTTCATAACTGAGAGAAGACTGTGAGAGTTGTTTTACTCTTGTTGATAATAAAATCTGAGTAAGTTCTTGGTGGACATAGCCCACATTGGGTGAACCATGTTAAATCTTGTCTTGTCTTCTTTTGTGCATTATTTATTTATGTTGTTATATTTCTGCAAGTATAATTTTGTTGTATAGTTTCCTACTGTTGTGGTTTGAGGAGTTGTTTCCTTATATTTGTTTTCTAATTCCTAATAGGATTCTACTTTGCATCATGTTCATTAGTTTGAGAGACTCTAGATAGAGGGGCAGGATGCCTTACAACCTTCACTGTGGGTGCACAAGTTTTACTTCACCTTGTGAGGCTACTCGTTAGTATGGTATGTTTATACATAATTGAATATACACAAAGGGAATTGGAAAGAATTGACTACAAGCATGATTTAGACCTTTGACTATTTTTCCACTAAACCTCTAGTGAATGAGGAGTTAGAAGTTATGAAATGCTTGACTATGGGAGATAGTGCAAAGGCTGAGGAACTTATTCAAGAGTTACTAGGTGAGTTAGATCTGGAGGAATTTTTTGAATAAGAAGAGATAGATGAAGAATATCTTGGGTGTGCCTACATAGAAAAATAAAAAGGGAAGATGGTTTACAGGATTGATGATGAAGAAGTGGAGAATCTAGATATTGAGCATACGGAGGGTATGTGTGAGGTATTAAACAATGCATATGAGAAGGTGCACTCGTATCATGAGCCTATGAAAATGAAGAAGGTCAAAATTAAGACAAATGTTGAACCTAAGGAGGCCATCATTGGTGATTACTGGTCTGACTTAGAGGTTGTAAAGATAATTGAGATATTGCATGACTTGTAGGACTTATTTCCAAGAGGCTATCATGAATTAAAAGGGGTACATCACTCTTTGGGATATATGAGGATTAAGCTAAAGGAAGGTGTGCTCCTAGTTAGGAAGAGGCCTTACAGGATGAATCCTAATCTGTGCATCAAGGTAAAGGAAGAGTTTGATAAGATGTTGAAATATGGGATCATTGAGCCCATTGAGTATTCAAAGTGGGTTATCCCTACGGTGATAAGCATAAATAAAGATGGAAGGATAAGAATTTGTGTGGAATATAGGTATTTGAATGCGACATGTGTAATAGATCCTTTTCCCACACATTTTACTAAAGAGATTCTAGAAGGTGTTGTAAGGCGCAGGATCTACTCCTTCATTGATGGATTTTTTGGATATCATTGGGTGAGGATAGATAAGGAGGGTCAAGAGAAGAAAACTTTCACCACTGAGTGGGGAAGCTTTGCATACATAGTTATGCCTTTTGGATTAAAGAATGTGCCTATAGTATTTTCGTGCATTGTTGTGTAAGCATTCAAGGACTTTATTCATAAGTTCTTGTAGGTTTACTTAGATGATTGGATAGTTTATGGGCTAGTAAAAGATCATTGTGATAATTTAAGACTTATGTTTGAGAGGTGTGGTAGTTGAGCATCTCCTTAAACATTAAGAAGCGTGTTATTGCTACACCCTTTGGGCCTTTGGGATGTTTTTGGGGCACTATCTGTATATTTCCAGTAGTTAATTGCTTTATTTCAGTTAATTCTACTCTTGATATTGCTAGGGAAGCTGTGGGGATTGATAGTTTCTGAGAAACTATGATTCACTCCTCACTTTTGAGGTAGGATCGAGAGTCTTGCAAATAGATTAGATAAGCTATTTCATTGTTTAGAATAGATCTACAAATTGCACAGACAAATAGCTACACTCGGTTATTTTGTTTGTTTTAAATTGTTATTTTAGTTGTCAATTCTAGATATTTTAAATAGTTTCTTTCTTAAATTCATAAAGTTCATCAGAAAACACAAAAAAAATAGAGAAATCATATATGCTATAGATACACTTCACATAGTTAAATTTCATTTTACTGTAGTTCATTTTACATTGTTGCTTTTGTATGACAATTATGGGACCTAGGGAGCCCAGGGAATACGTATTCGAGCCAATCACGCCTCAGCCAAATCTCATCACAACAATAACTGATATAGATCAAAATCTTAGGATCCAAGTCTTCTGAACAATGGTAAGCTTGCAACAAATCAATTCCCAGTTAATCAGGTTAAACGTAGAAGACGACCAAGCACACACGTTTTGGTCAAATCAACCAAACTAAAGATTACCCTAGGAAACATTCATATGACTGTAGAAGGGCTTACAAGAGAATAAACATTTGGTTGTGATCCTTTGGTCCCACAACCAGGTGCAGGAGACACTCTTCTAGATATAGATACCAGCCTAAGAATCCAGATTGCAGGAATGCCTGTATGGTATTATGACAAAATCACGCAGTTATTGATCCTAAATAAAGAAGCTGAGAAAGCATACGATTACTGGATACTAGGAATTAGGACTTGATTTTACGCATGACCATAACAGGTCCACAATAAATAAGAGTCTATGGTTGTGACCCACAAATCCCACAGCCCAATGAATCCATAGGAGAATTAGACATAGACACTGGCCTACGCACACTAGTATTCTAGTCTACTCCACTTCCACCTATCATCATCGAACAATTATCCTTACTAGACACAACAACTAACAAAGCTAGAGAATTTTGGACTAGGCCAGAAAATCACCCATAGAAGTAACTATATCCATAATTCATTTCATGACCCTGTCTGGAGACACACATGAAACTATCCTGGGTCACTTTCCACGTATTCCACAACCTATAGATCGAATCACGCCAGAGCTCGATATTGATTGGAGCCTTCGAGTAGTCATCCTTGCTGACTGATCTATCACACCAGTTCAAGTTAGGAGGGCCTTCTTTTCCTTAGACTCGCAAGTTCCACTAGTGCGTATTGAAGACATTAGATTGCCTAACTAGTTTATCTGCATCTCACATATATTCCATACCCACTGGCTGTCTCGGCACGACCTCAGGAGGTTGGGTGTGAGGAAGAGTCACTTGTATATTCCCATGCTCGCATGTCACTTTTCCGTCGCACAAAATTGGTGAACCCAACGTGAACCTTCCTACTTTCTAATTTGGAGTCATATTATTACATGTTCTTCCAAGTTAGTATACTTTTCATCTTTTCCGCCTCATTGGCTTTCACCATCACCTTCACTCCTTCCCATTATTCTGTGGGTATTCATATACCCCTCGAATATGTCGGGATTCGATGCATATGGCAGACCCCTCTTGGGTCTTGAGGCATACTATGCCCAACAGAATAGATAATCATCACCCTCACTCTCAGTATGGGGTGACAACTACTCAACTAACCAATTGTCAACACAAACTCCGAGAATCAGATATAACTCATCATTTCAAACTGAGGAGTTAGATCAGCTCGCTCAAATGCAAAAAATAGAGCCTTTAGGCTCGAATAACATGACGTTCACCAGAGAATCTGGTTCATCTCCTCAGATGCTGCTTAGATCACAAATTAGTAGACAATCAGACTCATACCGAGTTTTAGACGATGAATATTTGGTATGTTATGCCAAGAACGACCAACATTCTCGAAGTATGTATCCACCTGTAGGAGGTTTACAAACACAACCCGAGGTCTCTTTTCAAGAAAATACCTCTATGTCACTGCATATAGGAAATACCCTCGGGGAAAATTGGCAGGGCAACGATCAGTTCATAGCAGGATATCACATGCCCATACAACACCATGGTATACAACAAACGCCACTACGGAAAAACACTGTGACTTCACCAAATGAAATCATTTCAACATTAGTAGAAAAGGTTAGAGGGTTAGAACTTGCCCAAGCAAGCCAAAATGCGCAATTTATGTAGGAAGGAAGTTCCAATCCTCCACATAATCCTAGCCAAGTAGAGCTTCTCACAGGAATAGGCATGTTAGGCATGACTCCTCAGTATTCACAACAAATGCCAACTAGACCCACCATCTTTAACACTGTTCCTCCCGGTCTAGTACAAAACAATCCATTCCTGGACACTACCCCGTCATACTTAAACATGCACTCCAAATCACCACAAGGGGATATGTTCTCTTCTCCCGGCATGTTTTCTCAAACACAGGGGATTCCTTATGCCTCTGCCAATGCATATGCTATGCCATATCAACAACCCATTCCACCACTGCTCCCTCAACAGGAACCATCAATGGTCGAAACATATGCGATAGGGACTTACTTAGAATATTTGAAAGAGCCCTTGGATTTCACCATACGAAGCGTCATGCTTCCAAGACCTCTTCCTGATTTTCCCAAATACAAAGGTGAGGGAGATCCAAATGCACATATCAAAGCTTATGCTACGGCCATTCGAGAACTACTCCCATGGGATGGGGTTGTTGCTAAAATATTCCCAAAAACCTTGGAAGGCATCGTTCTTGATTGGTATTATAGAATACCTGAGGCTTCCATACATTCATTCAAATAACTCATGTCAGAGTTCATCAAGGCCTTCAACATGAAAAAATTATTAAGAACAGGAATCAGGGAGTTCTTACACATCAAACAAGAACACAACGAATCTGTCACCCATTTCATCCAAAGATGTCGTGCAGTTCTTTATTCTTCGGCAAGTGATCCAAACATGGATCAAATGGAACTATGTGATTTATTCCTTCATTCTCTTAGTAGAGAAGTGAAGGAAAAAATCCAGAAGTTCCCATTAAGAACTTACGATGAAGTACTTGAGAGCGCTCTTCGAATAGATCAAGCGGCAATTGATAGTGGTCGCAAAACATATGGAGCAAACGGGAGGTTAATCACCCCCAACCAGAACACTACAAATTATCCTACTACCATGAATGTCAACCAAGGACCTAAAATCCTTAATAAAAATTGGGGTGTAACAACATATGGAGTAACTGACCAGCCTAAAAAGGTAAATGTTGTCAATACTCCATCACAAATAAACAACCAACGAAACAACAAATTTACCCCGACAATCAATGCAATGGATTTTAATCATCCACAAAAACAACAACAACAACAACAACAACAACGGAAAAATCCCATACAGGGTCCAAGCCAAAATTCAACTAAGTACCAAAACCAGAATTCAAACCAAAAACAACAAACGAAATTTTTTAATAGACAACGGTTTGATCAAAATTTTGAACCACAATACGCATCAAACCAACAAACTAGGAATTACAATCCTAATTCATATTGTGGTTTCCAAAAATTTTAGGGCCATGACACTAGAACGTGTCGTGACTACAATAAATCCATGCAATGCTTGCCAGATGAACAAAGACAACTTTTCATGGATATGTTCTTGGCAGATCCTACATCACCAACATCAAATACTTTTTCAGGGGCAGTTTCCCCTCAAAACGCACCCCTGAAGATATTTAATGATCCACTCCCAAATCACGATAACAACAGGCTAAATCTAACTGGGATGAACAAGGGTGTAATGACAAGAAACAATGATCATGAAGCCTCGACCTCACTAAATCCATTAGTTGCGTCACAACTAGGAAGTCAGCCACGACCTAAGGTAGTTGGTTTAGTGGAGTTAGACACTGAACTACCCATTGAAGCTATAACAAGGACGCAAGAGTATTTCTCTTAGCCAAGTCTAAGCCACCTGTTAGAGGTAGATGACATCCAAAAAATCGTAGTAAAACCTGTGGGTGCATATGATTTGATTAACGACCTAACAAAAACCTTCTCGGACATTTCATTCTTAGACTTACTAAAGAAATCTCCTGCTCACAGGGCTGATCTTTTAGAAGCATTAGGTTTTAGGTCATTTCATTAACATCACTCCACCTCCTGAAACATAGGTAAATCATATAGACTTTGATGTTCATCCTCCGGGGTAGGCGGATAGGGACGTCGAATTCATATTCGAGATAAAACAAATATTGCCAACAGATGCTAAGATCACACGCCGCGGTTATCCAACCCTACATTTGCAAGTATGGGTTTATAACAACTATGTAAAGCGTGTAATGATAGACGATGGGGGCAGTGGTTAACATAGTCCCCTTCTCTTTCCTTCAAAAGCTAGGGCTATGGAGAAACCAATTGTTCCACAACTCGAAATACACTAAGGGGCTATGATACCCTTAAAGCCACCTCAGTTGGAACTATAATATTACCGGTCACCTTAGGACCCAAAACCATCTTGACTGAGTTTTATATTATAGATCAGGAAACTAACTATAATATGATCCTCGGGCCGACCATGGATACACCATATGAAGGCAATCCCTTCCACTCTATTTCAAGAAGCAAGGTTTTTACACTTAGGAAAGATATTTGTGGCCAAAGGTGATCAAAAACCATTCGATGTACACCTAGCTGACTTAAAGAAAATACCAGGCGTGCACTCGGAAGTTTTAACTCCCAACAAACCAACTTAATAAACCTACTGACATGCAAAACCAAAATAAAAGTTGGTACCTACAACAAATCTTGAAACTATGAGCCTAGCCAAGGAAACCTTAACCCCCAAAGATGAGGCTAACACTGTAGAAACAGTATCATTAGGAACTACTGCAAAAATCATTGAATTGCTAGAAAAGGATCTACCAATATTCTTACCATTTGATTCAGTAGGCATAGGATATTCCCTAGGTGTTGGTTCTCTTCCAGCAGAGGATCTTTCCATGGTGGAAGTAGAATGCACAAACACAGCAAATGTCCCAGCATCTATACTCCCAACTAAATATTGGACACTCTATTTTGATGGAGCTAGATGTCGTTATGGAGTGGGGGTAGGTGTAATCTTTACTTCCCTTAAAGGAAAAGTCTTACCTTTTGCCTTTAAACTAAAATTAGAGTGCACAAACAACAGCGATGAGTACGAATCCCTCCTCCTTGGCCTCATCTTAGCTAAGAGAATTGGTGTTGATAACATCATAGTCTTAGGAGACTCGTAATTAGTAGCAAACCAAGTCTCTGAGATATATGAAACCAAAGCCGGAGCACTTACAAATTTACAAAAAAGCTGTATTAGATTTAAGCAAGGAGTTTGACTTCATATCAATTGAAGCAATCCTGCAAGAGAGAAAAATATTCTTCTCTGATTCAATAGTAACTTCAACATCACGTTTTACTCCAAGCAATGAGTTAGAGGATACCCGTTTCATGATATCCCTTCGTGATGAACCATTGATAAAAACAATGACAAATTCTCTTTTAAATGGAAATGAAAACAAATCTACTATCCGTAGACCACATTGATAGTGATATAGTCACTTTGAGTTATTTAAACACCTATGCAGCATTACATCTCTCCTATCATATGATAGATTTGTCCTTAATCCACACATTCATCATCCTACTTCGGAAATCCCATGTTGGAACTCCCCCTCACAAACAGAACCTAGCATATACACAGTAGAAAATGGGGATGATTTGGATTTACCTCCATTTCCACCTGAGTTTGAAAAAGGTAATGCATCTTTGATTGAAGAAATGATTGATATTAACATCGGAATGGAAGATGAACCAATATATATTGAAACTAGGATCCTCGTCAACCCCAGAGGAAATATAAATACACACTCAAATTCTCAGAGAACATCAGAAGGCTTTCACATTTAATTATAAGGAAATGACAGGAGTTGCACCCCACATTGTGGTGCACAACCTCGTCACTAAATCTGATGCAAAACCAGTTAAACAAAACTTGAGACCCATGAAACCCAAGGTAGCTCTCATGGTAAAAGAGGAGGTAATAAAACTCCTCCAAGTAGGATTCATCAAGCTAGTCAATTACTCCCAATGGGTATCTAATATTGTTCCCGTTCTCAAGAAGAATGGGAAGATACGCATCTGTATAGATTTCTGAGACATCAACAAAGCGTGTCCTAAAGACGACTTCCCATTGCCATCCATTGATGTCATTGTTGATGCAACAGCTGGGTTTGAACTTTTGTCTCTCATGGATGGATTCTCAGGATACAATCAAATTAAAATATCTGAACAAGATCAAGCTAAAACCATGTTTATAACTCCTTAGGGAACTTATTGCTATGCGTGTTATGCCATTTAGTCTCAAGAACATTGGTGCCTATATACCAGCAAGCTATGACATATATATTCCATGATCTAATTCATAAAATCGTGGAATCCTACGTAGATGACTTATTTGGCTAAGGCCAAGAAGCGTTGTGACCATCCAGAAGTACTCCGCATCATTCTCTCACATCTGATAAAATACAGAGTCACGCTAAATCCAAAAAAATGTGTCTTTGGTATAACAGGAGGGAGGCTCCTAGGTTACATCATATCGTCACGAGGGATAGATGTTGACCCAACCAAACTTTGGGCTATCCTCGAAATGGTCCTCCACCTTCAGATGAATTTGGAATCAGGTCATTTCTCATAAATTTAGGTGCAATCCGAAGATTCATCCCAGACTTAAGTTTCACCATTCATCCAATCAACAATTTACTCAAGAAATATTATAACATTTATTGGATTGAAGATTGTAATGAAGCTTTCAATGCAGTTAAGCGTTTCTTGTTGTCACCACCTATGCTAATGCCACCTAAGCTAGACCACCCTCTTAATTTTATATTCACGAGCTACCGGTGTCTCGCTAGCCTATATGCTAGGCTCAAGAAGACGATGGCAAGAGAGAACGTGTGATTTATTTCATCAGTCGAACGTTGCTTGACTATGAAACATGTTATACACAAGCAAGAATGAGAATGCCTCACCATAGTCTTTGCAACCAAACGCTTAAGACACTATATGCTAAATCAAGAAACAAGGGTCATGGTAAAAATAGACCATTTACGAACTTTTCTCATGAAAGGGTCATTATCTAAGAAGGCTGGACGTTTTATAACCTTAATGCGAGAATTTGAATTAACATTTGTAAATCAGAAATCAGTTAAGGGACAAATCATCACAAATTGGTTAGCTGATAACCCATTAGATGGAGGTGATCTAGTAGATCTAGATTTTCCAGATGAGTGCATATACTACATCGAAACCCAACCTTCTATCTCTAAGTGTCCCTGGGTACACTGATATCATTAATTATATCATGGACCATACGTATCCGGAAGGGGCTACACCGCAACAAAGAAGGCGGTTACGTATTATCGTAGCTAAATACATCATTATAGAGTAAGTGCTCTATCAGAAAGCATTTCGATGGAATGCTTCTAAGATATGTTGACTGCAGAAGAATCCAAGAAGATTCTCCATGAATCTCACAATGGAATGTGTGGAGGCCACTTTGGTGGCCATGCCACCGCTCATAAAATACATCGAATGGGCTATTTCTGGGCCTACTCAAGAACACGACGTAGTAGAGTTCATATGCAGGTGTCATAAGTGCCAAGAATTCTCCCATGAGATACACGTGCCGGCACAAGGTCTGCGAACCAATCGCTACTGCTATGGCCCTTTTCTACATGGGGCCTAGATTTAATAGGGAAATTCTCTCCCTCGTCCACAAATGGCCATAATTTTATAATCACGGCCATCGAATATTTTACCAAATGGGTAGAGGTTATGCCTCTTACCACTGTACCTGGTTCTGTAATCACCAAGTTCATTTTTAACCAAATCATTTGCAGGTATAGTATCCCCGCAAATCATTATCTCAGATAATGGAACTTCTTTTAATAATGAAGAGGTTCGTGAACTATGCAATAAATTTAAGATAAGCCATCATATGTGGCTTCCTTGTATTACCCTCAAGCCAACGGACAAGTTGAAGCGATACGAATAAAACACTAAAAGCCATTCTCCTTAAAACGGTAAAAGAAAACAAATGAGATTGGCACTTGAAGTTGTATCCGGCTTTATGGGCCCACCGAACCTCAATAAGAACACCAATGGGAGTAACTCCTTTCTCACTAGTATTCAGTGGCAGAGGTAGTTCTCTCACTTGAGGTTGAAATACCCAGTCTCCACATTTCATTACAAGGGATTTTGGATGAAGACGCTTACATAGAAGAACGTCTTTCCCAACTAGAAAGCCTAGATGAAGCTAGGTTAGATGTTGAACAACAACATAGAGTCTATGCTGACAGGATGTGCCGACAATATAACAAGAAAGTCTATGAACATGACATATATAAAGGTGATCTAGTTCTAAGGCTAGATAGCTGGATCGACAAGAAGACCGACGAAGGAAGGAAATTTCAGCCTAAATGGTTGGGCCCATACCGAGTCATGAAGGACTATGGAAATGGTGCATACCTCTTATGTACGCTAGAAGGTGAGGAATTTGGTGAAACAATCAATTGCTTACACCTCAAGCGATTCTACGCATAAGGAGCTAGCACTACTTATATATATATACATATCTACATTGCATCTTCATATAGATTAGGATCATATTGTCCGCTTTGTTTCATACAAAAATTATGATCATGGAATTCTATTCTCAAAGTAATTCATTACAAACTCATGATGTTGTTGGCATAAACACTTCTAATCATACTTCTCCATTTTCATGATGTCATCAAATTATCTCAGAATCATTTTATCAAATAAAGCTAGACATGACAAAGTCTTAAAGGTAACCATGCCAAGATCTGCAAGTTTATTCTCACTTTTAGTTTCTTTCTTAGGGTAGGTGTCTGGCCTATGGTCTATTCTAGAAGATTCATGGTGTCACATCTATCCCATATGTATATCTCTTTGGAAATAAACACATACTGACATTTTTACTCAAATAAACAAGTCAAACATTGATCAAACAGAAAATTTTAATTTTACACATTTCCTTGCCCCCACCAACCTTTGGTGATGAGCTTGCGTCTCTTACTAGTGACGTAGGGTTGGGAAAGGATGGAAATGCCCTTACTCGCCTATGATTTTCCCACAGTGATAAACCCACGCTTCTTACTAGTAGCATGGGGGAAAAGTGTAGGGGGTCCTCTTGACAAATGAATGCAAAAGGTCTTACACAAACAATTAAAACCTTGAAGCTTTGAGTCAAAAAAAAAATGAATTAGATGTTCAAAGATTCCAAGAGAGTTAAAATCCTAAAAACCCAGATTTTGTCTACTATGTGGCCATCTACGGATCTAAGTCTAGATAAATCGCAAAGCAAGTTACATCTAAAAACTATGAAGTCACTCGAAGTGGAGTGAGCTTATGATATCCTAATTTGGTTCCGCCAAAGCTTTGTCTGTCTTTCATCAATATCATGTCAACACATCTCATAACTTGCGCCCTTCCCAACTCTCGGTGATAAGTCCTCGCATCTTACTAGTTGTGTGGAGTTGGGGGTAGGGGCAGGTTTATCTGTTCATCATACCAGTTTATATTCATCACTTTGCCAAAACAAACATGAAGTACCCAAAATTGCTTACAGAAGCTAAAATTCAAAATCACATTATATCTACATCATCATTTATCAGCATCACGAAATACAAAAAAATAAATTCAAACACTTGCATTATTTTTTCACCATTGCATACATTCTAAAAAGCATATAAACATACATCATAGTATACATGAGGAAACTGGAAATAGAAAGTGAGCCATGAATGCCAAGAGTTTGATCCAGAACAAATATACATATATATATAAATGATCAACATTTATGTACAATGTCATCATGCACTAAGCATGGTCAAAATGCTCAAAGAGCCCAGGATATACAAAAGAATGTATCATAAAAAAAAATCTACGAGAGCCAAGTGGCTTCTCAATCCCTATGAGACCCCTCTGAAGGCACACATCCACGCCTAGGACTCCGGCTACGCCAGAGCTCTGAGTACACAGAGGGCTCAGGATCCCAAGGGGCAGCCATAGTCTCACCATGAGAATGGCTCCTCATCAGGCGCTCGGCTGTCCTATACCTCTGCTAACTCTATGCGAAGAGTCGATACCATCCTGGCCACATTCCAGACTGGGGCGAAGATGTCAGTATTTCTACTAGCTACTGAAGGCTCCCCAGCATCCACGGACAGCTCTGCGCGGGTCCTCTCCATGGGGATCATCAGGGTATCAGTGCATACCCTACGAATCAAATCTCGCCACTCATCGGCGGGTCTCTGCAAACAAAGGAGAAAACAAATTAGAAACCAAACAAGAAATTAGAAATACAAGATAGCAACTAAGGAGATCCTAACTAAAAGAAAAACATTAAAAGGGAGAGAGGGTAACTTACTTGGATCACCAGGCCTCCAAGATGGATCTATGGGATCAGCACCCACCACAGATGCCGCTGCCGACTGAGGGGCTGCTCCTATGGCTGGAGCAACGTAGCACCCCACAACAGACTCATCCTCCCCATGGCCCTGGGAGAGTGGCTCCTCTGAAACCAGAGTCACCCTCTTTGCACTCTGCTCGGCCCTCTCTGCCTGCATGATATCCTGGGGTGTCGTGCCACTCAGGATCACTGTCCTCGGTCTCCTCCTCTTTCTCTCCCCCTGTAAACTCCTTAGACTCGGAGTCTATGTCAATGGGGTCAATTTCTGCTATGGACAGGACCCGCGGCAATCTAAAGCAAGGGTGCCTGAGGTGCACCAGCTCTCCCTCTAACACGTACTATCCTCCTGGTTGCAATAGGAATTCCAGGAGTAACCACTATCCAGCCCCGGCCTCTAGGCCCCCCTCTGGCCTCTCGGACTGATCTGTATACTGGCGCTAACTGGGGGAAGCATACCCATGTATGGTAGGCCAAACTGCTGAGGAACTCGGCCAAAGGGGTGTATCTCCACTTGCCCCACTCTATCAATAAGCTGCCCTGTGGTGGAGCAGGAGATCAAAGTAAGAGCCTCCTCACCCCATATGCCTACCATAGTCTGATATGGTGTGGCCTCCATGTCGGCAGTAGTCAGGGAGGCAACTGGCTGATGAGGTGCTCTAAGCACCGACATGTCTGTCCATCTGGCTGCCCTCACAGCTCTGGGGTCTGTCACCTCTACACCTCTGCCGTAGGGGATGAAGTGCTCATAGACCCAACTCATAACCAGGGTCGGGTGGCTCAAGGACTACCCCTTGTAAACGGACTACCCTGTATAAGTCATGGTAGGTGGTCCCAAGAATGTCTACTCCCCAGGCATATATCCGACTGTGTCCCTCTATCTGTGCAATAATGGGGGACCAGCAGTATAACAAAGTATCTCCTCCCTTGTCCCCGATCAGTCTCGAGGCAAGGATCCCCATGATAGCCTAGCGAAGTAAGGGGATGGGAAAAGTAGGAATGGATCGAACTCTAACCCCCTTCTTCGACCCTATGGAGATGACTGCATCTCCCATATATGTAGCCCACTGTGCAATCTGGGCCCGTGAACCTGCTGTCTCTAGGGTGAGTCGTCTCCTGATGATCGGGACCCCAAAATGTGATAGACATCCTCCAATGTAATAGTCCACTCACCATGGACCCTTGGCAATCAGAAGGTATTCCGATCTACATCCCAGTATGAGAAAAAGTCACAAAGGATGTGACTAGATGGTGTAATGTGGGGCATGCGTGAAATGCGTAGTATCCCAGCCCGCTGAAGAGTGTCCTCCTCATCCTGTGAGAGGGCATCTAGTACCCCTGGGAGCCAATCACACTCCCTCTCTCTACTCCACTGGATATACTCCTCTCTCGCCTGCATACACCCAAAAACACACAAAACAGAGCAAGTTAGCATCCAAGTAACACTGGAAAAATCATGAAAACACGTAGAAATGCTAGAAAAGCAAAAACAATTTCAAACGGATGTTCTTTTTACATTCTGTGCAAAACCGCCACCCTGAGCAGAGGCGGGACCGCCTTAAGGGTTTCGTAACCGCCACCCTTAAGGGCGGCAGTCATGTAACCGCCGCCCTGGGCAGGGCGGGACGGTCGTGGTCTGAAAACCCACGCAGGGTTTTTAAACATAAAAAGCCTAAAAAGTGCAAAAAAGGACCATTTTACCTAAAAACAAAGCCTACCCATTAGGCGCCCCCCTAGGTGGACCTTTTAACACTAACATTTTCAAAAATTACCCCCCCATGACAAAGTATTTAGCATTTCAAATTTAAGGGGGTAAAAAGGATAAACTGAAGAAAACTAACCTGTGATCTCATCGGGTCGATGTTCCGCACATGGAGGCATGATCGCTATCTCGTCATGGATGTTTTGACTCTACTCACGCAAGAAACCATGACCGTGGGTCCCAGAGCTCAAAATCAATCAAATCAACTCACACAAATGAATAGGAAAATGGGTCGCACTTTCATATATATAATGCCCTTATTTGTTTTAAATGACTTTTTCACAGGTTTGGAGTGTCGACGGAGGTAAGTTCTTATCCCCTTGCACAAATGGTATGTTCTCATTCCCTATTATTTTAGCATTTATTTTTCAAACTATTGTGTCTATCTGCACTTGAGTTTTTTATTTATTTTGCAGGTAGCGGGAATTTTGGACGACATCATTTCAACACATGGATGTATCAGGTATGACTTTTAACTTCCCATTTCGGGACTGCCATAGTCAGACCCACCGTTTTATGCCTCTTCATGGCTCAAACGCTTCTCTGAGGGGGGCAATATGTACGTACCCAAAATTGTAAGGTACTGTACTATCAGAACAACGTAACACGTGCCCCAATGATGATACAGGTCTCCTCACAAGGTGTTCGGGATCCAGAAAAGCTCTCCAAGTATGCGTTAACATCCCACATGCCCTGCTTAGCCCCCATGTGCTTTGTTTTTCCCTTTTCCCCTCTTTTCTTGGCCTTTCTCTCTTCAGTGATGAAACCGCCACCACCTGGGCTGCGGGTCTCGGGCACCCTGAACAGGGCGGCGGTCCTAACTTCCGCCCTGCTCAGGGTGGTGGTTTCCAGAAATCTCTTTTAACACGACTCACATAATTTCAACATTTTACCAACTTTCTTTCACCACCATAAGCTTGTATTTATGATTCTGGTTCCCTGGAATAGTGTTTTGCCATTGTTTATAGTTTAAGAGTTCTATTTGGTTTTTACCTTGGGTAAATGCAAATGCTATAAATAGTTAACTTGTGCTCAAGTAAATGGCCCCTCAAAATTTCCTCTGATTTCTCTTTGTAATAGATTTAGTTTTCATTTTTCTTAGAATGTTTAGTTTCTTTCATTGCATGCTTAGTTAGCATTGTTTTACTGTTAGTAAGCCACATATCCATCCTATGCAAGCACTGCTGTTATTTTATCCAATCCATTGGAGTAGAATAGTCTGTTTACCAATAGGAAGCCATTAAAGTTACAGGTTTTTTTCTTCAAAGATGATAGTTTCAAGTTCTAGACGCTTTATGTTGCATGACTCGCAATAGATCCCGCTAGGAATTGCATAAGCCAAGCTCTGTACTCTTGTGCTATCCCTCTCCTACTCACATTGTATTCAGTCTGTATTCTGAGCTTCCTTTATCCCAATATCTATTTATGTTTATGCTAGCATTACACACTTTTCTGGATCTACGTGAACACGAAGGAACGAGGAGATCACACTGAGGGGACAAGATCACACACACCATCAGATTCGCCACTGTTCTACAGAATCTAGGTTCTAGCTTTCAAAGTTCTAGTTAGAAATCATATCAAATAGAGTAGTTAATTGCTTTATTTCAGTTAATTCTACTCTCGATATTTCCAGGGAAGCTGTGGGGATTGATAGTTTCTGAGAAACTATGATTCACTCCTCACTTCTGAGGTAGGATCGAGAGTCTTGCAAATAGATTAGATAAGCTATTTCATTGTTTAGAATAGATCTACAAATTGCACAGACAAATAGCTACACTCGGTTATTTTGTTTGTTTTAAGTTGTTATTTTAGCTGTCAATTCTAGATATTTTAAATAGCTGCTTTCTTAAATTCATAAAGTTCATCAGAAAACAAAAAAAATAGAGAAATCATATATGCTATAGATACACTTCACATAGTTAAATTTCATTTTACTGTAGTTCATTTTACATTGTTGCTTTTGTATGACAATAACGAGACCTAGGAGAGCCCAGGGAATACGTATTCGAGCCAATCGTGCCTCAGCCAAATCTCATCACAGCGATAACTGATATAGACCAAAATCTTAGGATTCAAGTCTTCCAAACAATGGTAAGCTTGCAATAAATCAATTCCCAGTTGATTGGGTTGAACGTAGAAGACGACCAAGCACACACATTTTGGTCAAATCAACCAAACTACAGGTTACCCTAGGAAACATTCATATTACTGTAGAAGGGCTTGAAAGAGAACAAACATCTGGTTGTGATCATTTGGTCCCACAACTAGGTGCAAGAGACACTCTTACTAGATATAGATACCAGCCTAAGAATTCAGGTTACACGAATGCCTGTAAGATATTCTGAGAAAATCACACAGTTATTGATCCTAAATATAGAAGCTAAGAAAGCATACGATTACTAGATACTAGAGATTAGGACTTGATTTCACACATGACCATAATAGGTCCACAACAACTAAGAGTCTACTGGTTGTGACCCACAAATCCCGTAGCCCAACGAATCCATAGGAGAATTAGACATAGACACTGGCCTACGCACACTAGTATTCTGGTCTACTCCACTTCCACCTATCATCATCGAACAATTATCCTTGCTAGACACAACAGCTAACAAAGCTAGAGAGTTCTGGACTAGGCCAGAAAAACATCCATAGAAGTCGACTATATTTACCATCCACTATCATGACCCTGTTCGGAGAAATACACGAAACTATCCCAGGTCATTTTTCACGTATTCCACAACCCATAGATTGAATCACGCCAGAGCTCAATATTGATTGGAGCCTTGGAGCAGTCATCCTTGCTGACCGATCTATCACACCAGTTCAAGTTAGGAGGGCCTTCTTTGCCTTAGACTCACAAGTTCCGCTAGTGCGTATTGAAGACATTAGATTTCCTAACTAGTTTATCTGCATCTCACATATATTCCATACCCACCGGCTGTCTCGGCATGACCTCAGGAGGTTGGGTGTGAGGAAGAGTCACTTGTAGATTCCCATGCTCACATGTCACTTTTCCATCGCACAACTACCATGTGCAAGATTTTATTGGTTGGCCTATGGTGGGAAACATTGTATAAGGATTGTAAATAATATTATAACGCATGTGACCATTTTCAGTGGCTTAGAAAGCCCAGGCATAGATATGAAATGCCTTTGAGGCCTATTGCTAGTACAAAACCTTTCTAAAAGTGGGCGATTGACTTTGTGGGTCCTATTTCCCCACCCATGCATAGGACTGGATCGTGTTACATTGTAACTTGTACATATTATCTTAAAAGGTAGGAAAAAGTGGCGCATACAAAGGATTTCACGACAGCTTTGGCAGTAATATTTCTGTGGGAGAACATTATTAATAGATATGGTTATTCATTGAGTATGACAAGTGATAAGGGTGCACACTTTTTGAATGAGACTATCAAGATATTATTAGCTGATTTTATGGTGGTGCATCACAAGACAAAACCCTATCATCCACATGCGAATAGAACTATTGAGTATTTTAACAATATATTGAGCCATACATTGACTAAGATTTGTGACGTTGGAAGGAAAGACTGGGATGATAAATTATTTGCTGTACTTTGAGCATACAGGAAAAATTATAAAAGAATGAACAAAGCCACATCCTTTTAGTTGATGTTTGGCATGGAGGTTGTTTTGTCAATGGAGTTCATGTTACCTTTTTTGCATATTATGCATGTAGGAGGTTTGGATGATGAGAAAACACTTGCAGAGCGCATCAACAAACTAATATTATTGGATGAAAGGTGCACCATAACATGATGGAGTCAAAATATAGAAAAGGCCATGCAGAAGGCATGGCATGATACGAATATTAAGAATAATAAGATTGAATTTGGATATATGGTTCTTCTATATGATTCCAAGTTTTTGTGCCACCCTTAAAAGGTCATAGTGCATTGGTTGGGAAAGTATGCTGTGACTTATATATTGGATTTAGGTGTTTTCTAGTTATAGGCCTTGGATGCGACATGGTTTCTTGGTTATTTCAACAAGAGTAGGCTGAAGCCCTATTATAAATAAGTCTTCTTAGTGTTTGTAATAAGGAAGTATTTCCAGTTAGCTTATATTTCCTTAATTAATTTTCTTTATATGTGTTTCCTTTCATCATTTCTATGCTTTGTCAATTTATTTTAGTGTTCCGTGTAATAAGTGTGCTTGCACGTAAGGAGATGATTACTATCTATTTACATTCATTCACAAAGGACCACACATACCTCAAGTATGGGGTAGGTTAAAGGAATAGAAAGGAAACAAGATCGTGTAATAGGAATCCTAAGTACTGGAGGGGCATGCATAGCGGTGGTGATAATGGTTGTTGGAAAATGATAAGGTTTCATAAGGAAGATGGTGATAATAAGGACGATGCCAAGGGAAAAATCCATGTACATAAATGAACACGTAGGGAAACATGAGGTAGGCAGGGACAGGGAGAACTCCTTGGAACAGGACGTAGTGGTTGATGTACTTCAATGTTGAAAGCACATGTAAGGAGGTCTGCAATTAGTGTATTTTTTTTCTCTAGAATGTAGCATAGGTATGCACACTGGGCATGTGGAGGAAATGCACTATGAAAAGAAAGAAAACCTGAATTTATTGCAACATTACGGTGGTAGGTGGTGTTGTAATTAATGCAGTAAAAATATTAAAACTATAAATACGGGGTCATGGTAAATCATTTTTACCTTGTGAAAATTTGAGAGCGAGCTTGTGTGAACTAGGGAATCCTTGATAGTATTGATGAAAGATAGATTGTGAAGGTAAATATTTGAGAACCGGATTGCGAAGAAGAAAATGACCATGCATAAAGTGATTTTTTGAAAGAATTTCTCCAGTTTTGAATGGTGTAGTGTGAAGAGAGAAAGGTTTTCTGGTTAGGGTTTTGAAAACTAGGGCACAAATTGGAGAATTTTCAAAGGAGAGTAATGGTTAAATTTTTTAGGCATCAAGGAAACCAAATCACAAGGTAAAAATAACAAGTACTCAACTAATAATGTCACCAAGGAGGGAAACAAAAATTTCACCAAAGAAAAGGGGCAAGGGCAATGAAAAACCAAGTGTAACAATGAATTTCAATGAGGATTGGTATTTAGAGATGCAATACCTAGATGGGGTATTGATGGGGATGGAGTGGGTGTCCCAAGTAAGGAAAAAGATTATAAGTGATTATAACCATCAAACAAATGACTTTGGAAATAGTTTGAGCTACAATAAATAGGATGTTCGATGATAAACAAGTGTATGATGACTCAGTACAAATGAATTTGGAGGAGGGATTATTACAACTATATGAACTACCATTTTTTAGAAATCCTGAGAGATTGTACCAGTGGCTAATGTTGTGTGCACATAAAGATTATTTTTACTTCACTAGAATGAGAATGCACATAACCCCATAGTTAATCTCAAAGCTCACTAGACTCATTTGTACTTGAGATTCATTTGATGATGACTTGGGTGATAATGAGGTTGTTAAAGAAACAAATAAGGATTATCTGTATAAGAAAGGTGGGCACACATTTTATATCTCAAAGATCAATAATCCAGCGATCAAGATGGTCACACATTTGCTTACCAAATTGAGTGGATAGGAAAGGTTGACCCAAGTTAATAAGAGGTGGTTGAATGTATGACAATATATAGTTGAGGGGAGCATCTACAACACCTTGACCTTCATTGGAGAATATATAATTGATGCCATGAGAGATGGAGAAAAGATAATGTATGGAAATATCTTTCTCTTAATCATATTCTCTGAGATTGGGGTGCTCGATGGGCTAAACAATAACATATGGGAGTACCCTGAAGAATACCCCTCCCATGCTAAGATATTTGTGGCTTATAATTGTGATAGTATTACACCAACATACAAGGCATATATAGATAAATGGTACAAGTGGATACACGATGCCTTCGACACTGAATGGAGGATCCTAGAGAAAATTCCAGTCTTTGTAAAATATGAGGCTGAATTTGTATTTTACCAACAATTTTGCATTGGTAGGTTCACTCTTACTGATAGCACCAAGATCCCATGGTGCAAATTACCATTTTCCTTTATAGTGTGGTACTTCCAAAGCACGGTTAATAGGTTCAAAGAGGAAAAGAATTTTATATTTGATCTAATACTATAGATCAAGAGCATCGTGAGCTATGTTGAAAAATTGTCTACCCAAAGAAGCGCACATATGTGGAAAGGTATGTTTCACATGACATACATATGATCAAGCCTACTACAATACCAATTGTTGGGGCCACTGCAACAAGGGTGTATATTTATCTATGGCCAAAGTTTGAACAAGGATTGTATTTAGAGGATGATTTAAGTATACCTGAGGAACCTTCAGGGAGAAATAAGGTAGATATAAAGAAGAAAGATAGATAAGAGACTCTTACAACAAGCAAGAAACTGAAAGCGCTTGAAGGCCAGGTCATGGGGAAAAAGGAAATAGATGTAGGTATGAGTACTTATACTCAAAGGAAGATGTCCCTAGTAAAATAAAATTATCCGGTGAAGAAGAAACCAATGGTATTTCAGAGTTCTTACTCTAAATAAATGGAGAGCTTGAAGCACGAAGAGAAAGAGGGGGAGGGTGATGAATGAGATCATGTGAAGAACCCCCCATGTACAATGTACATGATTCTAATGAGGAGAAGAGCATGCCTTCGTAGGAGGTTAAATAAGTATAAGTGGATGGAGAAGAATAATTTGGAACAATTGTGTAAGATGCTATTCACAACTCTGGCCTGAAGATAGAGACTTTTGTGGAATGAGAAGTTCTAGGGATTATACAGACCTTGGTTGATCAGGAGGTGGAGCGCAATGCTAAAGAGGAAGAAGAAAAAGAGAAAAGTGAGAGTATGGGAGGAGAAAAAAGTTTGGAAATAGGTTTCCTACAGGGTTTGTGCATGGGTGGGAGATGCATGTACATCTTAGAAGAGCCTATTATGTCCTATGATGCAGATCCCAAAAAATTATCGTGTGCTTGTTACCAAAGTATAGTACCGACCGACCAATTTTTTTGTTGGTCATATTTTGATAAGGAAGGTGTGTTGCTATGGATGAGAAATATGTTTTCCTAGGTGTTTGAGTCCCATGTTGATGAACCAAAGTTTTAAGTAAGTGTGAGAACCTTAATCGATACCCGTACATCACTGAGCTCCACAATAGCGAATCCATTAGTGTATACTCAAAAATTAACTGATGAACAAGCATGTAATGCACTAAGGTATTGGTGGAAGTGGAGGACAAATTATTTGGGATGAATAACAAAATAAAAGTGTTGGAAAAGGAGTTAGAAGAGAATAATAAGGATATTATCAAGAGGGATAGGGAGATAAAGGGAAAAGAACATATTATTGTACAGTTAAAGGTTGGGTTGTGGGATGAGAAGGTAAGGTTACACAAGGCTTATAAAAAAGGAATAGTTGATATCATATTCTATCATACTAGCACACCCAAATTTAATCCCCCTTGCAAAGATGTGTGAGATGACCCTCCATTATGTCAAGGATTTAACGCACATAATCATGATGTAAAAGCAACCCCTGTCACTAAAGTCCACGGAAGAAGTTATGGTGTGGCAGAAACAACAAGAGAAGGAACAGATTAAGGCGAACATAACTCAAGACACTAAGCTTCTTGCGTCAGTTAATACCATGGTTCATATGGCCAAATTTTTCTATGACAAATTTGAAGATAGGGATCAGGTGGTAAGCCTATTGGTTGCCATTCATGAGGCATATTTAAAGGAGTTCTAGACCAAGAACAAAGAAAATCTTGCCGAACGAGATATTATCCTTGCAGAGGTTGAGAAGAAGAGTGATGTTATTAATATATTAAGGACCTATATAAATAATAAACTCAAGGAATTGTATCCCCATGTCACAAAATGGATGTGCTAACAGAACTTGGAAAAAATTTGAAAAAATTTGGTTGACACATTCAAAGCCAAGGGTGAAGAGATAAGAAATGAAGAAGTGAGTACAAAGATGGGGGATCTGTTCAAACAAGCATAGAGTGAGGTGGAGGAATGGAATGTAATTGAAGAATCATTGAATAAGGATTTTCCCATCCTCCTTACACAGTGACAAAATTATTTTATTCTTTGGCGATGACATACATTCTTGTATTATTCATGGATGCAAGATTTTTATTCTTTATTCATGGAGATATTAATTAGATTACTCATTTCTGAGGGCAGTAATGAAACAAGTGTGGGGTAATGTTGAACATAGAAAAATGACTAAGTACCCAGAAAGAGGTTAGTGTGTGTGGAGGATTTGGAGAAGAGACACACGTGAGGAAGCACACATGAGGAGGATAGGGTTTGCGCATGGAAGATAGGAAAGAATTACGTGCAAGAGAGCAACACTTAGCCATTTTTGGGATGCGGATCTAAATATGGACTTGGAGTGGCATTTAAGAAAGGTTTTGAAGTCAAGATTAAAAAAAGAAGACTTTCAATTCAAACAAATTCTATTTTGGGATAGATCTCATATGAAGGAATACCAAGCGACATGCATAGTTCCAGAGATAATAATAGGATCTGAACTAGGAGCTAACTAAAGAAAATATCTTATTCAGAAATCTTGCATGTTTTTGTGATTATCTTATAGTGGCACATGGATTTTCTTAAGACATAACCTATTTTGAGGATGCATAGGTGGTGAAGGGAAAGTCCCCACCCCTATATATGTATTGATTTGCATGGTTTAGGGATCATGATCCATGTTTTATTAGAGTTATGCTACTGGTTTATATGAGCGCATGACTTATGGTGACATTATTATGTATGTATGAAGATTTTGTGTTTTAAAACAATTAATAAAATGGATCTTTATGGTTGGATATTACTTGTAGACACATCTGTGATTAGTTCTTGCATGGTAAAGTTAATCTTGATTCTTGTATGAGTTAATCTTGTATATGGTTAAAATATAGATCTAGTTCATGTTATGATTTATTGTTGAATGAATATTAAAGAATATAGAATATGTGTATGATCATGATAACTCCTACAAAAAAATTCCATAAAAGAGGGACATGGTACCCTTGCGCACTTTGGGTGAGCTCTCATGTTTTTCCTGGGTGATATGCCATCACACCTTGTGAAATTTGGTATAATAAAGGACTACACAAACCCATGTATACTCATGACACATCACATGGACAAATTATGACCTCATAACACACTCCAAGCAACTTGGAAAGACTTAAACCATGACTAGGCATACTCAACTATGCACCAGGACCTCCTATAACACTCCAAATCTTGAAACTACCAATAAACCTTCATGCTTGAAATTTTATTAACACCTAATAGGGAATAAAACCATGGCATGAAACCCTTTTCCATTAATGGGGGTTGACATCAATAACAACACAATCCAATAATTTCCAACAATTTTGTTTCAAGAACATTTTTCTAATGTTGCATAGATCTCCCTTTTTGTGGGAGTGATATTCCTCGTACATAAAATCATAAAGGTCAAATAAGTTGTCAGATGTAGTATAAGTGACTACCCCAATAGACATGTATGTAAAATGAGGAAGCATAGGAAAGGTATGTGAACTGTTGAATATAATTTCTCAAAGAGATGTGGCTTTATGGACAACAATGGTTGCGGGAGATATAAAAAACAAGTTTGTTGGAAAAGGTCTTAGTGTAGACATAAAATCACGCACTTGGGTACATTTATAGGTCCATAAACACATACTTGCATTCATATGTGTTGGCGATAAAATTTTTTGGGTAGACAAACTTGTGGATTTCTTTCCAACGCTCTGGGAATCTAAGTCTGTCTACTTAACTGGTTCAGCTGTCATATATGCATGCACAAAAAAATTTGACCGGGGATCCAACAGGGGCACTCAACTGAACCTGCAGAAAATCTAGCAAGCTCTTTCTAGGGAATAATTTGTCTAGAAGTGGGAAAGGGAGTGATAATATAAGTTAGGAGAACTAATGTTACAAGTAGAAAATCATATTCATGCACACATTAGTTAGAAACATCAACACATACATTTATGAGAAGAAACAACCCTACAAATGGAAATAAGACCAAATATAATTTGATGAGCACCAAGTATCATCAAATCCCTTAGTCAAAGAAATTTATAAACTCCTTCTTGTATTGATTTCTTAAACCAAGTTGTACATAGTATGATAATGGAGGAAAAATAGAGAATGGGGGAAAGGAAGAATTTGGCTATCTCCTTTTTCTCTAAAGGTAGAATGCACTCTTGAGATTACAAAATTAATGACCAACCCCTTGAAATGGGAATGGATTTAAAATTTATAGAATGAGAGGTGACTTATTGTCTACCCCCCAATGGATTTTTATATGTCCTTGTGCAACTTAAAACTTTTCAACTCCCTAGGAGAATATTAAGTCCCTTTCTATAACATAAAGGTGACTTATTACATTAGGAACATTAGGACATATGAAAAAGTGCAACCCCTATGTGAAATTATAATATTGGAAAGTGAGAGAAATTTTGGGGAAGATGAGAGAGAAAGAGAGAGAGAGAAGAAGAAGAGGAGATGTCATTCCTGATGAAGTCTGTTGATCCTCATTGATGGAAAGCTCCAAATGCAATGAAACTCTGAATCTTCGAACTCCTTGCACAATATGAAACTCCTTCAAATTAGCTCATGAATGTTATCCAATTTGAGTGAACTATTCTACTGATGACCGTAACTCCCAGGTTGCATATGATATACTATTTTTAGTGAGAAGTTAATTTTGCCTCTTCTCAACCATCATGATGTGATGAACTCCATCATTCGATCCTATACACACTACCCTTACCTCGTCTGATTTTTGGGTTGACCTAATATTTTTAGTAAGCACCCGTATAGGGAAATTACTATTTTTAGTAAGTGGTCATTTCAACTATTTTCTTCTCATGAGAATCATTTTGTCTTCTTGGTGACCTTGGGTACACACTACTTTCACCACAAATGCTTTTGATGATGACTTTCCAAACATAGAAAGTATATATGCGAAAACTTACTATTTTTAAAAAGTGTGTTTCTAGTTCTCGATTTGTGTTGGAACATTTTTTTTAGAATCATCTTGTTGGCATGACCACATCCTCCAAATTTCACATAATGTTTCCCACTAGAATGCTGGGAAATAAATGTTGAAATTTTAACTTAGTAGTGGCTTTGGGCACAGAGCTACTATGGTGGCCATTAATGGAGCTGGAAATTTTTAGGTCTATTTTTTTTCTCCATTTGCAATGAAAAAAAATCCATTGTGATAGGTTTTTCATTTGGATCTTGTGTGCAAGTATTTGGCTCAATCGGATCATCATATTGTTGGGAAATCTGACAAATGCAAGCTGGGGCGTTAAGTGGGATTTTATTGGAGAAAATGATTCAGAGTACCATTTGAACTCTGGTTTATTGCATTGTGATTTTCTTGAAAACTGTGGAAGTTTGCATAATATAGCACCTTGATCCGACTTGTATCTTGTGAGATATGAAGATTTCTTGATCAGGTGACTTCACGGCTATCTAGCACAAACCTTCATTTTCTTCTCGTTATTCATTTCTTTAGCACTTTTGATCATTCCTTCCCCTAAATTTTTTTTATTTTCATGTATTGGGTGTTTATGTGGCCATGGAGGAGTTGGTCTGGAGCAACAATGGTGGACTGGGTGTCTATACAATCATGCACAAAGCCATGACAAGGTGAAAAGCTATGAAGGAGAAATGAGGGGGAAGAAACGACTAAGTGCCGGATTTGAATATTCAAAAATGCACATACAAAGGTGGGGAAAAAATTTTCATGTCTTATTTCCCTAAACTTAGGGATGTGAGGGACATCAAATTCCATTGTGAGCAAGAGGACGACCTGTGTCCTCAATTCGTTGGTAGGGGATTCACTTGAAAAAGTAGTAGAAGAACTGGGGGCTGAAAGTTGGTCACATGGATGACCAAAGGACTCCCCATAAGGGTTGGGTACATTTTTCCATGTATGATGTCCCTAACCTTAGGGATGTGAGGGACATAAAATTCTACAGTGGTCCTAGAGCTGACACATGTCCTCGATCTGACGGCAAGTAATTTGAGTTCCAAAAATGCACCTGGGGGCTGAACTATCAAGTTTGAAGGTCACATGAGTATTCCAAAGGGCACATGGGGAATGAGATCATTTTTCTAAGGTTTATGTACCTAAAATCAGGGATGTCAGGGACATAAAATCCCTCTAAGCTCCTGGAACTAACACGTGTCCTCTTAGAATTTGGCTAAGTCCCGAACACGCTCCAAGAGGGAAACTTGTGATGATGATATCTTGAGCTCCCGATGGACTCTTTTGGAATATGTTTATATGATACTAACTGGAAATGGAATTTTGAATCCAATAATGGGGGTCTCATGTATTGATTCATCCATTTGTTTCCTAGAAAAGTGGAATTATGATTTGGTACTCCACCTGTGCCTTAGAAAAACTACCTGCAGATCTGATGTGCCAAAGTGTTGTAAAAACTATTATTTCACCATTATGTAGGGATAGGAATCTTATTTCTAGAGATTTTTTTTTTTACTCCTAACTCCATATGGAGCTACCAAAATCACCTTTCGAAACTCAGTGACTATTTTGGCATGTGCACTGACTAGGCCTACGAACCCTAATTCTGGTGAAACTGCCCCAACTTCACCGAGACCTTCCAAAATATTCTTGAATTGTTTCCATGATGTCCCAATAACTTTGGATCACCTCCGTGTCCACTTAGTATCTTCTTCTACGCTCCGTGAGGTTTCTCTAGCTCTAGGAATGCCAAAGATAGCCCTTCCCACAACTATCTGTAGCTTTGCAAATGAACTCCTAAAATCACCTAGGGGAATGAATGGACTTTCCTAAATCACCTAGGGGGATGATATAACATTAGTTGGGAGGTCATTTAGACTGACTGGATAGATTTAGGGTGTCTTGGAATGATAGAACTGAAAATTTTTGCACAAGGGTATAGTTGTCGTGCTTGGACGTTGTCAATTTCCCTGTTGCACATTTGCATGACAACAATATGATTACTAAGAGAGAAAACTAGTAATTAAAATATATCTTTTTTTTAATCTTTGTTTTGTTTCTTGTCTTCTTTTTGGATGTTAATTCTTCCCTTTCTTTCATATTAATTTGCAATTCATATACCATTTTCATCACTTGGATGTTATTGTGGTTAGCCTATTTGCACACATTTTGTGACATTTATCTCTATGGTATCCGTTTGACCTTGGTCTTTCATAACCTTAGTAAATTAAAGAACGAGTGGCCTCTTAGAGTTTCCTATCACTATTCTCATCTAATAAAATTGTTGGGAAGAAATTTTGGACGTATTTGTTGACACTAGCCAATGTCATCATTGCAATCACCTCCACATCCTTCCATCAAGCCATCAATGGTTCTTAACCCCTTGTAAAAAAAGAGAGCTGAAATAAATTTTTAGGAAGAAAAAGAATAAAAAATCAATCAATCAAAAAGAAAAATAAAATTGATATATAACTCTCTCTTGGGGTATTTCTAATAATCTCTACTGGGGGCTATGGATGCCTGACTGGCAGTAGAGTAATATTGTGATTAGAATCAAATGCATCTCCATCAGGGCTATGGACACATGGCTGATAGCAAAGAAATGTATGGCTCTCCTTCCACAATCTATTCACAAGTCAACTTTCAAAATAAATCATTCCTACTCATTGACTAGTGTCTTCACTTGTTGTCTATCGACTCTTTCCTTCAAGAGGTAATTCATTTCCATGAGCACAAACGGGATCATAATGATTAAATAGGATTAGTATGTTATCAAGTGTTACTTTTTGGACCTTGTTCAAACTCTTGTTTTAACGCATGTCTTGTCTCATGATTTGTGCCTTGGGCTAATCACTTTTTCATTGAATGCCTTCTAAATCTTTTCATAACATCCTCTGTTCTTCAAAAATTGTTTAAAACATCCATGTGTATCAGATTTCCTCTTTTCCATGTTTGTAGAAACCTTTGTTCCCCTTTGATAAGAAAATCACCCACTTCCTTTCTATCACGTGTTTCTTGGCTAGCTTATGCTAGGGGCATCCTTTCTCCCTCATGATTGAACCTATTTTATATATTGGCCTTGATCCCCCTTCTACGTGTGAAGAGTTTGTCTTTGAATACTCCCACCTAACCTCTAGTGCATATCGCATCTTCACTTTCTTGTATGTGTGGCATTCAGCCCTTGTATATCCCATCTATCAATGGGGGCATCCACGCTTCTTTGTCTTCCTAGACATAGCTTCACAAAACTTACAGAAAATCACAAAACGTTCAAATCTGTTTGAAGAAAAATAAATAACAATATAAATCATCCTACAAAACATCACTCTTTGGTTCTTGCCAGAGCTTGTGTGTGACTCATGGATCATGTTGATATACCTCCATCAACAAAACTAGTTTTCTTACTATGTCTATACTCTGGGGCACTATGAGTTGTTTGGTACTTTTTTATAGTGCACGATTACTTTTCATAGGACCAAAGTGTCCTCCGTTATTCCCCTTACATGTATCCTTACTTGGGGCACCATATTTTAACCCTTGCCATTAATTAGCATAGGTCAGAATCAAATCTTGATAACAAAAACATTACATTAGGTTTCTCTGTTAGGTTAGCTTTTTTACTTTCTCGTATTGCATTGCATTATGTATGTTACAAGGACTTAGGCATATTTTACTTTCTCGTATTGCATTACATTTTGTATGTTGCATAGAGATAGTGTTAATAGTAATGGAAAATTGTTCATAGTATGGCTTTTTATGTCATTCCACTTTTCTCATATGCTTATATTTCTAATAAGGACCGATGATGTAGATCTTTAGCAATATGATGACACTAAAGTTGTTTCAATACACTGGATGAAAGCTTGCTCTTTTATGTCCTTATTCATTCCTCCTCTACATCATTATCCTATCAACACTATTCTTCTTATTCACCTGGGGCATCTTTCTCCTACTCATTCTTATATCCTTTCTCTCACATTTTTTATTGTCGATTGCCTTCTTTCATCACCCCATCGATACTCGAGGGGGCATCTATCACTTCTACTAATTTTTCTTCTACACTTTCAAAATTTATGTGTCTTCTATCTTTGAAGTGGCGTCACTTACACCACTCCAAAGAGGGGCAAATGTAGACACCTATAATTTAACCCAGGCAATTTAAATACATAAATTGTGCTAATTAGCCTCTTTCCAACAAGTTGACGACATATTGTCAATATAGCACACTTCCTCTTCTATCGCCGTTAATTAACTACATTACGCTAGTTAAATAACCCTTCTATTCAACAATGATGCCAATTAACGACATTTCGTTAATCAGCTCCCCTTTCTATCTAGATTAATTAATTATTTCTAATTAATTAAGCTCCCCTTTCTATCTATATTAATTGAATATTTATAATTAGTTAATCCCCCTTTCTATCTAGACTAATTAATTATTATTAATTAATTAGCTTCCCCTTTCATTAAATTAATAAATCATTATTTAGTTGATTTAATTCCCTTCTATAGTCTAAATCATGCTAATATTCCTCTAAAAAGCTTTTATAAGCTTGCACACCTATTAATCAATCACTTTGGTTAATTAATAAACCCCCTTTATCCCCATGAGTCACTAAAGGACAAATTAAACTCTCCTAGAGTTGACTCAACCCTTTCTAAACCCCCCTTAGCAATACTTAACTCAACATCTCTATTATCCCACATACAAAGGGATGTAGAGATTCTTCTATCCATTGGGCTATATAAAGAGCCCTACTCCTACCTTTACACTTACACCTTTACATTCCTAGATGAGTATAGAGCCTAAGCTATAACCATTTGTCATCTTGGAGCATTCTTCATTGGAGAAGCTAGCTACCTTCATTTTTTGTATTCATGCATCCAAGTTTTGAAGTCATATGGGGATATGTCAAATGGTCTTGTAGCCATGGATTGACAAGACTCCATTCTTGAAAACCTTGGGATTCAAACATACAATCAAACCTTTGATTGATAAGGATTTAAATAGGTTCATTTCATTTGATTAGCATTCAATAGAGATAGAGATTAATGGATTAACATGTTAGTTTGAATATTTTTTCATGTTCTAATGCAATGATGTTAGTAGATTAGTCTTTCTTAAGCTCTAAGCATGATGGTGCATTGAATTTGATTTAGCTTTGTTTTAGAATGGCTAGGTGTTAATTCTAACTCTTTTTGCATTGCTAATAAATACATGTACACATTTGGCACACCCAGTGGGATGGGTCCTTAGTCGCTTAGAATTATAGCTCAAATTTTATTGTTATTTCAAGTTTTTGGCTAATCCTTGATATACACATATGTAAAATAATGTTCAATTTATTAGGAGTTTGCTAATATTCCAATAGTATGATCTCATGTAGAGCATTAATTCTAATGGGTTGTTGTCAATTTGTAGCTAACATACTAAAATTTTGAGTGTTTTGATATTTTTGGTGTCTTTTGCCAATATTACATGTGTGAAATAATGTTGGATTTCTTATGATTTTTGCTAACTTTGCATGTGTTGATTCTTCTTTATGGGTTTAATTTTGATGGGTTGTTGTCAATTTTGAGCTAACATATCAAAAATTTGACCTTTTTGAAGTTGTTTATGTTAAAATGATGTATTTTTGACATCACCCAAGAAAGGGAGCACAGGCACCCAAACCTTGGCGCAGGCACCCAAACCTTGGTGCATACACCCTAACCTTGGCATAGACTCCATTATGTTGGTGCACACACCATTGTAGTACTATACCTTTTTGTCAGACCAACGCAGGCACCCAAACATTGGCGCATGCACCCTAACCTTGGCGTAGGAACCATTATGTTGGTGCACACACCATTGTAGTATTGTACCTTTTTATCAGACTAACACAAGACTTCATATGCTAGTGGAGGCATCTCTATTGTAGCATGCATGCACTATCATATCTTTTTTACCTTCTGTTTTGCTTCCCAGGCACGCAAACACGTAAATGGGCGCGCATACACACTGAAGGGAGCGCACACATCATTCTATGCGTGCATGCATAATTCTCATTACGGTTTTATAAACAGAGGCATGCACACTCTTAAGAGGGCACGCACACAGCAAAATGGGCATGCATACACCCTGAAGGGCACGCACACGCAGAACTGTGTACATAGCCTATCTTCCAGAGGCCATAACTTTTGGTCGTGAAATCAAAACGACTCCATTTTTGTTGCGTTGGAAAGGTATTCAAGCGAACTATGCAATGTAAACATAAATTTGAGTTTTTGAGTTACCAAAATTCAAGGTTTTAATTTTTTATAAAACTACTCATTTTTAACATATCTAAACGTTTTGGAAAATTTGGTCTTTGATGTTCTAACACCTTGCAAGTTTTATTTTGAATCTAACTTCTGTTTTATAGGGTGATTTTACATTTTCGATGGTAATTTGACTTTTTGAAAAGTTTAATGAGCATTGCATGTTTAATCATGAGATTAGAGTCATGTATGCTCTTCCCTCGCACCTTTTAGGTGATATTGGGAATTAGAAACGATTTCTATGTATCCTTTTTTTTTTTTTCAAATTTTGTTCTTAAAAGAATGAATGTAAAAGTTTGATAAAAAGAACAAATATTTCATTTGAACTAAGTTTTTTCCATTTTTGATTTCATAGTTGGATTCTACGTCGCATATGCTCTTCTCTTGCATTTTAGGACGATCTTGAGAATCATAAATGATGTTTTATCCTCTTTAGTATTTTTATGGAAAATTATTAATCCGTTGTGAACGACCAAAAAATATTTTCAAAGAAAGGTTGAATCGAAACAAAATCAAACTACTATTATAGTTTCCGTGTAGGTTGCCAAAAGGTGTTCAAGCAAGCCACATAAAATTAAACAAGATAAAAATAACACCACATTCAAAACACTATATTTGCAAGTTCAGATAAGGGTACGTCCCATCCGCTTAAAAATAGGACATAATCCATTTGGCATAAGCCTTAAGCTACAACAATGGGAATGGTCCTAGAAACCCCAAAGTAGTCCACGCAAGAGGGAACCATGTGGACAAAATGGGAAGTGCTCTGCATAACCTACTTGACTAGATGTTCCTTGTGAATTAGTGTTACCAGTTGTCTATATGATGACCCTAGTGATAGTACGCATAGACACACTAGTTGCCCACTATTCTTGAAGGGGGTAAAGTAAAGTTGAGATACTCCCAAATTAGTCATTGTGACTTTTTGGGTAAATCAAACTTGCTTAATACAAATTTGTAACACCTAGTTGAGAGAGCTACCTAGGAAGATATCTTTGGTCAAGAGCCCACTTTGACCATTTCAAATCCAATTTTGAGTTAAGAGCTATTGTTCATCATGAAACATGTAAACCATTACTTTTGCTTAGTTTTTCACTTACCCTAAAGTAAGGAAAAACTCTGCCAAAGTGAGCCCAACATTTTTTAACCCCAACTGATCTACTTCCTTCACTGTATTTTGACACTTTGTTGATTAAAAGAAGAGTGACTACCTTTACATTATCAATTGATTGTTTCACCACTTTTTTGTTTTGTTAGCCCATCCATGTTTGCGGCTGGGTTGTTAAATGTCTAAAGTGTGTGGAGACATTTTCATATCATTGGTATCCTTTTTGATCTTGATACCCAAGTCAAGATCGTCATCATAGTTAGGCTTGTTTCATCACCTTGAACTTCCTCAGAAAGGTTACCTTGTTTATATCGTATCACTACAATTTTGATATTTACGTCTTGTTTCTTGTAACTTTGGCCTAAATATCTTCATTGTAAGATTACGCTATACACATTTTAACAATTATTAGTTATACTATAAGATTTTAGTTTGATTCCATTAGTACCTCAATTTTGACAAGTGAAACGTGTTACCACTTGTCTGTGTTATACCAATATCATCATGATATCAATACCTTATCCATTTCAGACAATCACTTTGATCCATTGGTATTTATCGTTCATTATTCTTTGGGCATTAATTTGGCTTTATGTTTTGAACTTGCCTAATTGTTCCTTGTGTTTATCCATCTTATAAATTGATTTCTAGGAAAATATTTTGGGTCTTTGATCCTCTTGATCTTCTTGTTTTTGCCTAAGTTCTTGATCATTTTTTAACACATCTTTCAAACCTTGGCAAAAAAATTCAAGAAAATTTTGTATCAATCAAACATTAGAAATAATTCCTTTGTATCCCTTATGTTGCTAAATTTTTGATCAATCCTTTGACATTTACACCTCCATCCCTTGTTGGATTATCAATCTTGAGTCCTCACGATGTATATTTTCCTTAGCTTCCCTTTTGGAAAATCACACAAGCATCGTCATCTTTACAAAATGTGTAGTTGGTTGTCATTATGCTGCCCAAATCAACATGAAACCTTCTTCACATTTGAAAAATCTTGATCATACAGTCTAGTTTTAGACCTTTGCACCCAACATGCTCCAACAATGACTGATTATCGTAAGGTCCCTTATACATACGATAATAAGGAGTCAAAGTTTCAGTGTTCAAATAAAAAGATGCCAACCATGAAAAAACATTGTTTGGTTCTTCATGCTAGAGAACCCATTGAAGAAACTCGTTCCCCACCTTCATCTCATAGTCGGTGGTATGATTTGGATGCTTTTGATCCAAATTAATATTCAATCCCCCCCACTCTTCTTCTAATTATAATCCAAATATTTCCTCTTCTTCTAAGGATTCCAATCCAAATATTTCCTCTGACTCTTCTAATGATTTAGATCCAAACTACTATTCAGATTCATCTAATTCGACTCATAAGTCATCTAATGTGACTCTTATTTCATGGTCATCCCTATCTTTGCAAGACTCTCCTCATCATACATTTAATATGACTCCTACGTATTGGTCCTCTGTTTCTTTGCAGGACCCCTTTTATTAGTTACCTCAATGACGTCTTCTTCCTTTGAAGATACATGTGACTCCAAATCCCTTCGATAAAACATATAATACAATTCTTGAATCATGGTTCTCTCTTTCTTTGTAGGACCCTTGTTATTATTCATCTAATGTGAACCCTATGTCATGTTCCTCCCTTTCTTTACAGGAACCTCATCATCATACATTTAATATGACTCTTATGTCGTGGTCCTCCCTTTCTTTGCAGGAGCCCTTTTATTAGTTTCCTCAATGATGTCTTCTTCCTTTGAAGATACGTGCGACCCCAAATCCCTCCAATAAAACATCTAATATAATTCTTGAATTGCATTCCTCTCCTTCTTTGTAGTAACTTCTTCATCAATCACCCCCAATAAGTCTTCCTTTGAATATTCGTGTTACTCAAAGTCCTCTGAGTCAAACGTCTGAATCAACCCATATGTCGCAATCTATAATATTTGGACTTAATCCTACTAGTTTACAGATGATATACCATCATATAGGTAGGTCCACACCACCTTCTTCTACTCCTAAGACATCTAGCTACACATATTATTCATCCCCCACATCATCTTCTTCTATCAATCATCATCAAACATCTTCTAAGTCTTACACACCAAGTGAACCTCTTTCTTCCAATCAACTCCTGGTAGTCGATCAACAACTCATACCAATTGACCTCTTTTAGAATGAAGAAACAATCAGGGAATTTATGGGGACATATGAAGATATTCCTTTAGCAGATTATGAGTAAGGATTCTCTTTAGAATTTGATGCATCTACGTATTGTGAGGAAAAGGTTGATTCCTTTTATCAAGAAATAGAGGAATAGCCTCAGATCATGCAACTTTATCCTCCTCTTGTTTTTCCATATTCACATTCTTCATTACGCGAGGAAACTCCTAAGTCTTACAGTGATCCATGGCCTATCTTCTGATCACCCAATCACTCTTTTTCTATCATAATTCCTCAATCACAATCTCTTATGGGGTTAACATCAAGTATCCATTCATCTTCATCTAGGTGTGGGTCACCTTACAGTAGCTCTCCCTCTACTATTTGTGGGACATTTTTGAGTAGTCAACTATCTTCTATTCTTGGGACACATCCAACTAGCGCCTTGTCTTCTATGTATGGATCACCCCCGAGTAGTCCATCATCTTCTATTATTAGGCAACATCCTAGTAGCCCATCATCTTACATCTATGGGTCACATCGTAGTAGCCCTTCTTCTTATATTCTTGGGCCACATCCTATTAGCCCTTCATCTTCTATCTATGGGTCACATCCTAGTATCTCTTTCTTCTTCTATTCTTGGGCCGCATCTTAGCAATCCCTTCATCTTCTATCTATGGCTCACTGTACGTACCCAATAGCCCATCTGTATGGTCAATGCACCACTGAAACATATGCTACACATGCCCCAATGATGATATAGGTCTCCTTGCAAGGTGTTTGTGGATCTGAAAAATATCTGCCATGTACACGTCTCAACAATCCCACATGTCCACATGCTTAGCTCCCTTCTCGGGATCAGATTTGTCAATCATTTCCTTATCCCCCCTATTTTCCTGTTACTTTATCAAGTCAAGATCAGTGATGGCGAAGCGGTCCAAAGTAACCGCCACTCCAATGCTCAGGGTGGCGGTCCAAAACCACGTGTTTTTCCAAAATGTTCACTTTTATCAATGTACTCACATAAATTTCAATGTTTACCATCTTTTTTCACCGCCTTTGTTCATATTTATGATTCTGGTTCCCTAGAATAGTGTTTTTTTATTATTTATTGTAAAGATTTAAAATTGGTTTTCACCTTTGGGTGAATGTGAAATCTATAAATAGCTGGTTGGTTTTCAAGAAAATGGCCTCTCATAACTATGCCTCTCATTCTCTCATTTCAAATTTTAGTCTTTCAGTTCTTACTTAGGAGTTGAATTAGTTTATTTATTGCATGCATAGTGTTGTTTTGTTGTTTGGAAGCCACATAATCTTCTTGTACTAGTGTTGTTACTGTTTCATACAGTCAATTGAGGTAGGATAGTTCCATTTTTAGTCAGAATCCATTAAAGTTACATGTTTTGTTTGTCAAAAGGGATAGTTTCAGGTTCTGGACATGTTATGTTGTATGACTCATAATAAATCCCGATAGGAATTGCATACACCAAGCTCTGTTCTCTTGCGCTATTCATAACCTTGGTAAATTAAAGAACGACTAGCCTCTTAGAGATTCCTATCACTATTCTCATCTAATAAACTTGTTGGGAAGAACTTTTAGACATATTTTTTGACACTAGCCAATGTCATCATTGCAATCACCTCCACATCCTTCCATCCAGCCATCATTGGTTCTTAACCCCTTTTTAAACAAGAGATCTAAAATAAGTTTTCAAGAAGTAAAAGAATAAAAAATCAATCAATCAAAAAGCAAAATCAAATTGATATATAACTCTCTCTTGGGGTATTTCCAATAATCTCTACCGGGGCTATGGATGCCTGACTGGATATAGAGCAATGATTTTATTAGAATCAAATGCATCTCTATCGGGGATATGGACGTGTGGCTGACAGTGGAGCAATGTACAACTCTCCTTCCACAATCCATTCACAAATCACCTTTCAAACTAAATCATTCCTACACATTGACTAGTGTCTTCACTTGTTATCTATCGACTCTTTCCTTCAAGAGGTCATTCATTTCCACGGGAGCAAACAGGATCTCGATAAGTAAATAGAATTAGTATGTTATCAAGTGTTAATTTTTGGACCTTGTTCAAACTCTTTCTTTAACGCATGTCTTGTCTCATGATTTGTGCCTTGGGCTAATCAATTTTTCATTGAACGCCTTCTAAATATTTTCATAGCATCCTCTATTCTTCAAAAATTGTTTAGGAACATCCTTGCGTCTTGCATTGAATCCTGTGCCATCTTTAATCACCCCATCACTCTGTGTCTATCATAATTCTTCAATACAATATCCTCATGGGTTCAATGCCAAGTATCCCCTCATCATCGTTTAGGTTTGGGTCACCCTTCTAGTATCCTTCATCTTTGTTATTTGCAAGAAATTTCGAGAGTAAGTAGTCCACTATCCTATATCTGGGCATGCCAACTTTAAGGGCCCCTTGCTGTAGGGACTGGATCAACCCTTAAGGTTAGTACCTATCTTATATTCTGGGCCACATCTAGCTAGCTCATTCATCTTAAATATATGGTCTTGTATTAGTATCCCTTTCTTCTTCTATTCGTGGGGGGCCCCCCCCCCCACTCCCGTAGCCATTTGTAATTCTATCTATGGGTACATCCTAGTATCCTGTCATTCACTAGATTGGGCCAATCCTCGCAAAAACCTTCATCTTCTATCTATGTACCTCCCAATAGCCCATCTTCTTCAATCATGGACCATATCCTTTTCATCATCACATTATTCTTTACCAAGATTGGGACCGCCCATTGCCATCCTATCGTCATATAATGTCTAAAGGTCCCATTATTGCTAACTTCTCGGGATCAGACAAGCAATCATTAGCTTATAAAAACATAGACATTTTAGGTTATTTATAAAGCCAAGATTCAAAAATCCGCCGAGTCAAAGCTACCAACTCCAATGATCATAAAAGACAAAACCAAAGCAATACAAGAATCAACCAAAGTACAATCAAGTATGGTGAAAAAAGTGCAAAAACCTATGGATAGGGAATCAAAAACTCAAGCATACGAAACCCATGTTTCAAAACAAATCCACAATCATTTGTGCAGTGTGAAATCACCACAATCAGTGAATTGGGGTACTCTCAATACTTGATAAACAAACATGTTAGTATTCCCTTATCAAGGAATAAGCACACATATTGGGATCATCATGTAAGATTGAAATTGTTGGTCCCACTTTAAAAAAATTAAAAAATGATAACTAATTAAATATAAAAACAACATGACAAAAACATTACAACATTACAAAAACAAAGTAAAAGGTACAAAGATCAAACATAAAATCAGGTATTTGTACACAGGGAGTTTAGGTTCTTCCTCCTTCTTTTCATATTACTTTGCAAATCTCCACCATTTCCCCACGTCTCGATGTTATCGTGGTTCGGTCTATTCACACACATTTGTGACCTTATCTCATGTATCCATTGACCTTGGTGTAATAACCTGGTAAATTAATACCGACTAGCCTTCGAGATCCTAGCACTATTTATCAATAACTTGTTGGGAAGAAACTTTTAGACATATTTTTTGACATAGCCAATGTATATTGCAATCACATCACATCCTTAAATCCAGCATAATGGTTCTTAACCCCTTTTTAAACAAGAGACAAAATCAGTTTTCAAGAAGTAAAAGATAAAAAATCAATCAATCAAAAGCAAAATCAAATTGATAATAATCTCTCGTGGGGTATTTCCACTAATATATACCGGGGCTATGGAGGCCTGATATATAGAGCAAGATTTATTAGAATCAAATGCATCTCTCTCGGGGATATGGCCGTGGGCTGACAGTGGAGCATGTACAACGCTCCTTCCAAATCCATTCACAATCCCTTTCAAACTAAAATTCATTCTACACATTGACTAGGGTCTCACTGGTATATCTATCGACTCTTTCCTTCAGAGGTCATATTTCCACGGTGAGAGCAATTAACAGGATTCTCGATAAGTAAAGAGAATTAGTATAGATTGTTTATCAAGTGTTAATTTTTGGACTTGTTCAAACTCTTTCTTTAACGCATGTCTTGTCTCATGACTTTGTGCCTTGGGCCTAATCAATTTTTCATTGAAAGCCTTCTCAATATGTTAAAAGCATCCTCTATTCTTCAAAAAATTGTTAGCACATCCCGTGTATCGTATTCAAGCACAGTTCCGGTGTATAGAAACCTTTGTTCCCCTTTAATAAGACAATCATTCCACTTACTTTCTATCAAGGGTTCTTGGGCCAAGCTTACGGCTTGGGGGTGGTTATCCTTTCTCCCTCATGATGAATATATTTTATAATTGGCCTATGATCCCCATTTCTACGTGTGAGAGTTGTGTCTTTGCATTACTCCCAACTAACCTATCGGGAATATCACATCTTCACTTTCTCGTATGCGTGGCATTCGTGGCACTTGTACACACATTATCACTAGGGGCATCCATGCTTCTTTGTTCTTCCTGTACATGCTTCAAAAACTTAAAGGACAAAATCACAAAACATCAAATATGTTTTGGAAAAATAAAAAAAACAATACAATGATCCTACAAAAAATTGCTCTTTGGTTCTTGCTGGAGCTTGTGGCGACCTCACAGCTCATCTGATCTACCTCATCAACCAAAACCATGATTTGATTTACTAGGTCTGTACTCGGGGCACAAGGCGTGTTTGGTAATATGTCATAGTGCCGATTACTTTTTCATAGGACCAAAGTGTCCTCATTCTTCCCCTTGCATGTATCTTTGCTGGGGCACATATTGTTGTAAACCCTTTTCTTATTAGTACGGTTGGAAACAAAGCGTGATAACAAAAAAATTACATCATGTTTCTGGGTTAGGATAGTTTTTTACTTTCGTTGCATTGAATATGTAATGTGCAAGGACTTAGGCATAATTTACTGTTATATTGTATTACATTTTTTGTGATGGAGTTGGTTGTGTTGATAAAATGGACCATCTGTTCGTCGTATGGCTTTTCATGTCTTCTACTTTTGTCATATGCTTATATTTTTAATAAGGACCGAAGATGTAGATCTTTGGCAATATGATGACTCTAAAGTATTTTCAATACACTGGATGAAACATTACATTTTTCTTTCCATATTCATTCATCCTCTACATCATTTTCCTATCAACACTATTCTTCTTATTCACCCAGGGCATCTTCCTTCTACCCATTCTTCTATCCTTTCTCTCACCTTTTTTCGATCGTCGATTTCCTTCTTTCATCACCTCATCGACACTCAAGGGGGAATATATCACGTTACTATTTTTCTTCTAACTTTCAAACTTATTTGTATTTCTATCTTGGAAGGTGGCGTCACTTACACACCAATCCAAAGAGGGTCAAATGGAGGAACACCCTATAATTTAAACCCAGGCAATTTACAATCTAAATTGTGTAATTAGCCTCTTTACACAAGTTGACGACTCTCATCAATATAGAACACGTCCGCGTCTATAACCGTTAATTAACTCATTACGCTAGTTAATTAACATTCTATCCAACATGTGCAATAAGAATTTCGGTAATCAGCTCCACTTTCTCTCTAGATTAATTAATTATTTCTAATTCAAATAAGCTTCCTTTACTCTAGATTATTGAAGATATAATAGTTAATCCCCCTTTCTATCTAGACTAATTAATTATTATTTAATTTACTAGCTTCCCCTTTCATTAAATTAATAAATCAATATTTAGATGATTAATTCCCTCTTAGTTAAATCATGCTAATATATTCCTCAAAAAAGCTTTTATAACGCTTGCACACCTTTAATATCACTTGGTTAATTAATAAACCCCCTTTTATCCCCCATGAGTTCACTAAAGGACAAATTACACTCTTCCTAGAGCTTGAACTCAACCCTTTCTTAAACCCCACTTAGCAATATTAAACTCAACATCTCATTATCCCACATACAAAGGATGTTAGAGATTCTTCTATCCATTGGGTAATAAAGAGCCCGCTCCTACTTTACACTTACACTTTACATCCTAGATTGAGTATAGAGCCTAAGCTTCTAACCATTTGTTCCTTCTTGGAGATTCTTTCATTGGAAGAAGCTAGCTACCTCCTTTTTTGGATTTCATTGCATCCAAGTTTTGAAGGTCATATGGGGATATGTAAAATGGTCTGTCGTCATGGATTGCAATGGGGGGGGGGGGACTCCATCTTGAAAACCTTAGTGGGATTCAAACAATAAATCAAACCGTTGATTGATAAGGATCTAACTCGGTTCATTTTCCATTGATTAGCATCAATAGAGATAGAGATTAAGGGAATAACCCATGTTCGTTGCATATTTTTTAATGTTCTAACTGCAATGTGTTAGTAGCTAGTCTTCTTAACTCTAAGCATTCGATGGTTTGCATGAAATGATTAGCTTGTTTTAGGACCGCTTTAGGGGGTTAGTTCTACCTGACTGTTTTTTGGCAATTGTAATAAATCCATGTACAACCATGAGCACATCCGGTGGGATGGAGCCAGATCCTGAGTTTGCTTAGAATCTAGCCAAATTTTTATTGTTTATTTCAAGTTTTAGCTAACCTTGATATACCATATGGAAAACTAATGTTCAATTGCTTATGATTTTTGCTAATATTCCATGGGGTAGGGATCTTATTAGAGCTTTAAGCTAATGGGTTGTTGTCAATTTGAGCTCACACTACTAAAATTTTGACTGTATATGCGATTTTTGTTTGTATTCTTGCTATATTAAAGGTGCTGAAATAATGTTAAATTATTATGATTTTGCATTTGATCATGTGTTGATTCTTTCTTTAGGGGGTTAATTTTGAGGGTGTTGATCCATTTGCGCTAACATATCAAAATTTGACTTATGAAGTTGTTATGTAAAATGAGAATTTTTTAGGTCACCCAGGAAAGGGAGCGAATGACCCCAAAACCTTGGCTGCGAGCACTTAAACCTTGACATAGGCACCATTATGTTGGTACACACACCACTATAGTACTATACATTTGTGTCCAGACCAGCATAGACACCCAAACCTTGGAGGCAGGGCACCTCACTTGGTGCAGGACCCCTAACCTTGGTGTGGGAAAATTATGTTGGCACAAACACCACTCGTTGTAGTACTGTACCTTTTGTCAGACCAGATTAGGAACCCAAACTTGGCACACAGCACCCAAAAACGCGCACAGGCACCATTTATGTGGAACCACACAACATTGTATACTGACCTTTTTATCAGCCCAGCATTAGACACCCAAACCTTGGCGCGGGCACCCTACACTTGGTGTAGGAACCCTTAACATTGATGTAGGAGGAACCATTATGTTGATGCATACCACTGTGTGTTAGTAATATACCTTTTTGTAAGACCAGTTCGGAACCCAATGCTAGTGCATCCATCCTCATGTGGTAGCGCACATGCACTGTCATCGCGTTTTACCTTTGTTTGCTTCCTAGACGCGCATACACATTGAAGGGAGCGCACAATCAGTTTGGCATGAAGACATACTTCTCATTAATTATTTTAAATTAGAGGCCATGAACACTCTTAAAAGGGGGCACACACGCCAAACTGGGAGTGGATACACCCTGAAGGGTGTGCAATGTCACATGTAGAACTGTGTTACCTACTATCTTCTAGAGGCCATAACTTTTGCTCCCGACCTCGCCCGACTCCTTTGTTGCATTGGAAAAGGTATTGGAGTGAAAATAGGAACTGTAAACCAAATTAAGATTTTGGGTTACCAAAAATTTAAGGTTTAATTTTTTAATAAAAAATACTCATTTCACCAGTCGAACCATTTTGGTGGAAAATTGAGTATTTGATGTTCTAACACCTTGCCACGTTTTATTTTGAAATCTAACTTCTGTTTTGTAGGGTGTTTATACCTTTTGATGGTAATTTGATTGTTTGAAAATGTAATGATATTTCATGTTTACTCTGAGCTTAGATTGTGTATGCTTTACCCTAGCACCATTTTAGTGATCTTGGGATCAGAAAGAACGATTTTATTGTATTTTTCGTTTTGAAAAATGCTGTTCTAAAATCTTGAATGTCAACTTTGTTAAAAATAAAAAAAAGGTCATTTTGAACGAAAGTTTTTCATTTATGATTTATAGTTGGAGTTATGTCACGTATGCCTCTTCTTTGATTTGTAGGACATTTGACATCATAAAAAAGCTTTATAGCTGCCACACCTATTAATCAATCACTTTGGTTAATTAATCAAACCCCCTTTATCCCCATGAGTCACTAAAAGGACAAATTAAACTCTCCTAGAGTTGACTCAACCCTTTCTAAACCCCCTAGCAATACTTAACTCAACATCTCTATTATCCCACATACAAAGGGATGTAGAGATTTCTTCTATCCATTGGGCTATATAAAGAGCCCTACTTCCTACCTTTACACTTACACCTTTTACATTCCTAGATGAGCTATAGAGCCTAAGCTATAACCATTTGTCATCTTGGAGCATTCTTCATTGGAGAAGCTAGCTACCTTCATTTTTTGTATTCATGCATCCAAGTTTTGAAGTCATATGGGGATATGTCAAATGGTCTTGTAGTCATGGATTGACAAGACTCCATTCTTGAAAACCTTAGGATTCAAACATACAATCAAACCTTTGATTGATAAGGATCTAAATAGGTTCATTTCATTTGATTAGCATTCAATAGAGATAGAGATTAATGGATTAACATGTTAGTTTGAATATTTTTTCATGTTCTAATGCAATGATGTTAGTAGATTAGTCTTTCTTAAGCTCTAAGCATGATGGTGCATTGAAATTGATTTAGCTTTGTTTTAGGACAGCTAGGTGTTAGTTCTAACTGACTGTTTTTGCATTGCTAATAAATACATGTACACATTTAGCACATCCGGTGGGATGGGTCCTTAGTTGCTTAGAATTATAGCTCAAATTTTATTGTTATTTCAAGTTTTTAGCTAACCCTTGATATACACATATGGAAAATAATGTTCAATTTCTTATGATTTTTCTAATATTCCATGTGTAGGATCTCATTTAGAGCTTTAAGTCTAATGGGTTGTTGTCAATTTTGAGCTAACATACTAAAATTTTGAATGTATTGAGATTTTTGGTGTATTTTGCTAATATTACATGTGTGAAATAATGTTAAATTTATTATGATTTTTGCTAACTTTGCATGTGTTGATTCTTCTTTAGGGGTTTAATTTTGATGGGTTGTTGTCAATTTTGAGCTAACATATCAAAAATTTGACCTTTATGAAGTTGTTTATGTTAAAATGATGTATTTTTTATGTCACCCAGGAAAGGGAGCGCATGCACCCAAACCTTGGCGCGAGCACTTAAACCTTGACATAGGCACCATTATGTTGGTACACACACCACTATAGTACTATACTTTGTTGTCAGACCAGCATAGACACCCAAACCTTGGCGCAGGCACCCTAACCTTGGTGCAGGCACCCTAACCTTGGTGTAGGCACCATTATGTTGGCACACACACCACTGTAGTACTGTACCTTTTTGTCAGACCAGATTAGGAACCCAAACCTTGGCACAAGCACCCAAAACTCGGCACAGGCACCATTATGTTGGCACACACACCATTGTAGTACTGTACCTTTTTATCAGACCAGCATAGACACCCAAACCTTGGCGCGGGCACCCTAATATTGGTGTAGGAACCCTAACCTTGATGTAGGAACCATTATGTTGATGCACACACCACTGTAGTACTATACCTTTTTGTCAGACCAGCTTAGGAACCCATATGCTAGTGCATCCATCTCTATGGTAGCGCACATGCACTGTCATAGCTTTTTTACCTTTTGTTTTGCTTCCTAGACGCGCATACACATTGAAGGGAGCGCACACATCATTTTGTGCATGAAGACATACTTCTCATTATTATTATTTAAATAGAGGCATGCACACTCTTAAAAGGGTGCACACACGCCAAAATGGGCGTGGATACACCCTGAAGGGTGTGCACATGTAGAACTGTGTACATAACCTATCTTCTAGAGGCCATAACTTTTGCTCCCGAACTCGACACGACTCCTTTTTTGTTGCATTGGAAAGGTATTGGAGTGAAATATGAAATGTAAACATAAATTTAAGATTTTGGGTTACCAAAAATTTAAGGTTTTAATTTTTTATAAAACTACTCATTTCTAACATGTCTAAACATTTTGGAAAATTTGGTCTTTGATGTTCTAACACCTTGCAAGTTTTATTTTGAATCTAACTTCTGTTTTGTAGGGTGTTTTTACATTTTTGATGGTAATTTGACTTGTTGAAAAGGTTAATGAATATTTCATGTTTAATCATGAGATTAGATTTGTGTATGCTCTTCCCTCGCACCTTTTAGGTGATCTTGGGAATCAGAAACGATTTCTATGTATCTTTTCTGTTTTGAAAAATGCTTGTTCTTAAAATATTGAATGTCAAAGTTTGTTAAAAATAAAAAATATTTCATTTGAACGAAGTTTTTTTCATTTCTGATTTCATAGTTGGATTCTATGTCACGTATGCTCTTCTCTTGCATTTTAGGACAATCTTGACAATCATAAACGATGTTGTATCCTCTTTAGTATTTTTATGGAAAATTACTAATCTGTTGTGTAGGACCAAAAATGTTTTTCAAAGAAAGGTGGAATAAAAACAAAATCAAGCTACTATTACGGTTTCCGTGCAGGTTGCCAAAAGGTGTTCAAGCAAACCACATCAAATTAAACAAGATAAAAATAGCACCACATTCAAAACACTTTATCTGCAAGTTTGGATAAGGGTATGTCCCATCCGCTTAAAAATAGGACATAATCCCTTTGGCATAAGCCTTAAGCGACAACAATGGGAATGGTCCTAGGAACCCCAAAGTAGTCCATGCAAGAGGGAACCTTGTGGACAAAACAGGAAGTGCTCTGCACAACCTACTTGACTAGTTCTTCCTTGTGAGTTAACGTTACCGGTTGTCCGTATGACAACCCTAGTGATAACACACGTAGACGTACTAGTTTCCCACTATTATTGAAGGGGGTAAAGTAAAGCCGAGATACTACTAAATTATTCATTGTGAATTTTTGGGTAAATCGAGCTCACTTAAGAAAACTTTGTAACACCTAGTTGAGAGAGACACCTAGGAATATATCTTTGGTCAGGAGCCCACTTTCACCATTTCAAAGCCAATTTTTAGATAAGATCTATTGTTCATCACGAAACATGTGAAGCGTTACTTTTTCTTAGTTTTTCACATACCCTAAAGTAAGGTGAAACTCTGTTAAAGTGAGGCCAACATTTTTAACCCCAATTGATCTACTTCCTCCACTTTCTTTTGACACTTTGTTGATCAAAAGAAGAGTGACTACCTTTGTGTTATCAATTGATTATTTTGCCACTTTTTTGTTTATTTACGACCATCCATGTTTGCATCTAGGTTATTAAACATCTAAAGTGTGTGGAGACATTTTCATATCATTGGTAGCCTTTTTGATTTTGATACCCAAGTCAAGATTGTCATCGTAGTTAGGCTTGATTCATCTCCTTGAACTTCCTCAGAAAGGTTACCTTGTTTATATCATATCACTATAATTTTGGTATTTACATCTTGTTTCTTGTAAACTTGACCTAAATATCTGCATTATAAGGTTATGCTATACACATTTAACAATTATTAGTTATACTATAAGATTTTAGTTTAATTCCATTACTACCTCAATTTTGAAAAGTGCTACGTGTTACCACTTGTCTGTGTTATATTAATATCATCTTGATATCAATACCTTACGTTCTTGCAAATTTTGGTTAACATATCTTGGTGACATTGTTGTGTCACTCACAACCGTAACTCACACTTTTTAAGATATAGGTATTAATTGAATTTGGGCTTGCTTCTCGTATACCTTTTTTGGAGGTCACATTAATGTCTTGTTATTATTTATGTCTTGTTCATGTCTTTGAACTCGACATAAGTAGGGAGATCTTGAAAAAAAAATTATGAAGTACTCCATTTGACTAATTGGTTTACCAAAAAACTTTGTGTGATTGTGTCTCATTTTTCACATCGACATATCCATTTTAGACAATCAATTTGATCCATTGATTCATTATTGTTCATTATTCTTTGGTCATTAATTTGGATTTGTGTTTTGAACTTGTGTGATTGTTCCTTGTGTATATCCATCTTATAAATTCATTTCTAGGACAATCTTTTATGTCTTTGATATCTTGATCTTTTTTTTTTACCTAAGTTCATGATCATTTTTGAACACATCTTTCAAAACTTGGAAAAAACATTCAAGAAAATTTGGCATCAATCGAACATTGGAAATATTTCCTTTGTATCCTTTATGTTGCTAAAATTTTGATCAATCCTTTGACATTTACGCCTCCATCCCTTGTTGGATTATCAATCTTGAGTCCGCGCGATGTATATTTTCCTTAGCTTCCCTTTAGGAAAATCACACAAGAATCACCATCTTTACAAAATGTCTAGTTGGTTATCGTTATGCTGCCCAAATCAACATGAAACCTTCTTCACTTTGAAAAAGTTTGATCGTACAATCTAGGTCTAGACCTTTAAACCTAACACATGCCAATAATGATTGATTATTGTAAGGTCCTTTATACATACAACAATAAGGAATCAATGTTTTGGTGTTCACATCAAAATACTCCCATCATGACCAAACCTCAATTGCTTCTTTGCGCTAGAGAACCCATTCGGGTAACTCGTTCCCCACCTTCATCTCATAGTCGGTGGTATGATTTGGACGCTTCTAATCCATATTATTATTTTATTTCCCCCCACTCTTCTTCTAATTCTTATCAAAACATTTCCTCTTCTTCTAATCCAAATATTTCCTCTAACTATTTTGATGATTAAGATCCAAACTACTATTCAGATTCATCTAATTCGAATCCTAAGTCATCTAATGTGAATTCTATGTCATGGTCATCCCTATCTTCATAGGACCCTCTTCATCATACATTTAATATGACTCCTACGTCATGGTCCTCCCTTTCTTTGCATGACCCCTTTTATCAATCACCTCAATGACATCTTCCTTTGAAGATACGTGCAACTCCAAATCCCTCCAATCAAACATCTAATACAATTCTTGAATCGCAGTCCTCACTTTCTTTGCATGACCCTTTTTATTATTCATCCAATGTGATTCTAGAATCATGGTCCTCCCCTTCTTCACGGGAACTTCTTCATCAATCACTCCCACTAAGTTTTCCTTCTTTGAAGATTTGTATGACTCAGATTCCTTCGAGTTAAACGTCTAAATCGACCCATGCATCACAATCTACAGAATTTGGACTTAATATTAATAGTTTACAGATGATATACCATCATATAGGTAGGTTCACACCACCTTCTTCTACTCCCGAGACATCTAGCTCCACATCTTCTTCGTATCTCACATCATCTTCTTCTATCAATCATCATCAAACATCTTTTAAGTCTTCCACACCAAGTGAACCTATTTCTTCCAATCAACCCTTGGTGATCGATCAACAACTCATAATGATTGACCTCTTTCAGAATGAAGAAACAATCAGGGAATTTATAGGTACACATGAAGATATTCCTTTAGAAGATTACGAGCAAGTATTCTCTTTAGAATTCAATGCGCCTGCATATTCTAAAGAAAATATTGATTCCTTTTATCAAGAAACAGAGGAAGAGCCTTAAATCATGCAACTTGATCATCCTCTTATTCTTCCATCTTCACATTCTTCATTATGTGATGAAAATCCTTGGTCTTTCACGGATCCATGGCCTATCTTCTCATCACCCAATCACTCTTTTTCTATCACAATTCCTCAATCACAATCTCTTATGGGTTCAACGCCAAGTATCCCTTCATCTTTTTTTAGGTGTGGGTCACCTTCTAGTATCCCTCTCTCTACTATTTGCGGGACATTTTCAAGTATTCCACTATCTTATATTCTTGGGGAATACCCAACTAGCCCCTTGTCTTCTATGTATGGATAACCCTCGAGTAGTCCATCATCTTCTATTCTTGGGCCACATCCTAGTAGCCCATCATCTTACATCTATGGATCTTATCTTAGTAGCCCTTATTATTTTATTCTTGGGCCACGTCCTAGTAGCCCTTTTTCTTGTATCTATGGTTCATGTCCTAGTATTCCTTCTTCATCTATTCTTGGGCCACATCCTAGCAACCCTTAATCTTCTATCTATGGCTCACCTCCCAGTAGCCCATCTTCTTCAATCCTTGGACCATATCCTTTTCATCTATCACAATATTTTTCTACCAAATATTATGCCACTGCCATTCCTCTCATAAATTCTAAATGTCCACGTTCTTCTCTCACTTCTCAGGATCACAAAATTCAAGTATTAGCTTATAAGAAACCTAGATAGGTTCTTTATCAAGCCAAGATAAAAAAATCTGAAGAGATCCAAATATACCAACAACTCCAATGATCATAAAATCTAAAACCAAACGTGATTCCAAAATGCACACCAATGTACCTATCAAGTTTGGTGCAAAGTGCAAAAACCTATGGATAGGGAACTCAAACTCCCACATACGAAACCCATGTTTCAAAATAAATCTCATTCATTTGTTGAGTGTGAACTCACCACAATCATCGAGATCAGGGATAATATCACTCTTGATAAACAAACGCACTTAGCCTCCCTTATTAAGGAAGTCTCACACATCGTTGTTGGATCTTATCATGCAGATTGACATTTTTCGTCCCAAATTTCAAAAAAATCATAAAATAGTTCAAAAATATAAACAAAATGAGAAAACATTAAACATTACAAAAACAAATTCAAATGTACAAAGATCAAACATTGCAATCAAGTATTACGCACACATGGATGTTCTTTCTTCCCTTTCTTTCATATTCATTTGAAAGTCATCCACCATTTTCATCACTTTGATGTTATTGTGGTTAACCTATTCGCACACATTTTTTTGACATTTATCTCTATGGTATCCGTTTGACTTTATTCTTTCATAACCTTCGTAAATTAAAGAATGACTGGCCTCTTAAACATTCCTATCACTATTATCATATTATAAACTTGTTGGGAAGAAATTTTGAAGGTATTTGTTTACACTAGCCAATTTCATCATCGCAATTAGCTCCACATCATTCTATCTAGCCATTAATGGTTCTTAACCCCTTGTTAAACAAGAGATTTGAAATAAGTTTTCAGGAAGAAAAATAATTAAAAAATCAATCAATCAAAAAGCAAAAGCAAATTGATATATAACTCTCTCTTGGGGTATTTCTAATAATATCTACTAGGGCTATAGATGCCTAATTGGAAGTAGAGAAATATTGTGATTAGAATCAAATGCATCTCTATCAGGGCTATGGACGTGTGGCTTACAATGGAGCAATGTACAACTCTCCTTCCACAATCCATTCACAAATCACCTTTCAAACTAAATCATTCCTACACATTGACTAGTGTCTTCACTTATTGTCTATCGAATCTTTCCTTCAAGAGGTCATTCATTTCCATGGGAACACATGGGATATCGATGAGTAAATAGGATTAGTATGTTATCAAGTGTTACTTTTTGGACCTTGTTCAAACTATTGCTTTAACGCATGTCCTGTCTCATGATTTGTGCCTTGGGCTAGTCACTTTTTCATCGAACGCCTTCTAAATATTTTCATAGCATCCTATGTTAATCAAAAATTGTTTAGAACATCCATGTGTATCAGATTTCCTCTTTTCCATATTTGCAGAAAACATTTTCCCCCTTTAATAAGACAATCACCCACTTTCTTTCTATCATGTGTTTCTTGGCTAACTTACGCTGGGGGCATCCTTGCTCCCTCATGATTGAACCTATTTTATATATTGGCCTTGATCCCCCTTCTACGTGTGAAGAGTTTGTCTTTGAATACTCCCACCTAACCTTTGGGGCATATCATATCTTTGCTTTCTCGTATGCATGGCATTCGGTCCTTGTACATCCCATCTATCACTAGGGCATCCACGCTTCTTTGTCTTCCTGTGCATAGATTCAGAAAATTTATAAAAAATCATAAAAGCATTCAAATATTTTTTGAGAAAAATAAAAATATATATAAAGCATCCTAAAAAACATCAATGTTTTGTTCTCACCTGAGCTTGTGTATGACTTGTGGATCATCTTGATCGACCTCCATCAACAAAACTGGTTTTCTTACTATATCTATACTATGGGGAATAATGAGTTTTTTGTTACTGTTTCATAGTGCACGATTAATTTTCATAGGACCAAAGTGTCCTCCGTTATTCCCCTTGCATGTATCCTTGCTTAGGGCACCATCTTTTAACCCTTATCATTAATTAGCATAGGTTAGAATCAAAGCTTGATAATAAAAACATTACATTATGTTTCTCTGTTAGGTTAAATTTTTTAGTTTCTCATATTGCATTGAATTATGTATGTTGCAAGGAGTTAAACATATTTTACTTTCTCGTATTGCATTGCATTTTGAATGTTGCATGGATTTGGTGTTTTTAGTAATGAACAATTGTTCATAGTATGGATTTTCATATTATTCTACTTTTGTCGTATGCTTATATTTTTAATAAGGACCGATGATGTAGATATTTGGCAATATGATGACACTAAAGTTGTTTCAATACACTGGATGAAAGATTGCTCTTTTATTTCCATCTTCATTCCTCCTCTACATCATTCTCCTATCAACACTATTCTTCTTATTCACCTAGGGCATATTTCTCCTGTTCATTCTTCTATCCTTTCTCTCACCTTTTTCGATCATCAATTGTCTTCTTTCATCACTCCATCGACACTTGAGGGGGAATCTATCACTTGTACTAATTTTTCTTCTACACTTTCAAAATTTATCTGTTTACTATCTTAGAAGTGGCGTCACTTAAACCACCCCAAAGAGGGGAAAATGTAGACAACTATAATTTAACCTGAGTAATTTAAATACTTAAATTGCACTAATTATCCTCTTTCTCGCAAGTTGAAGAAATTTTAGGAAAATATTAGGAACAACTTACTTTTACATATTGATGCCAAATTGCACTAATTATTCATAGCTACATTTTAGGAACAACTTACTTTTACATCTGATGTAGCTATCGCTCTTTCTATTTATGACATTGATCCTCCTCTATATATATAAGTTTTCATCTATAGCATAGGTATCGAGAGGACAATAGTCGATAATGGATATGAGCTCAATCTTTGTACTTTATCACTCTTTGAAAACATTGGCCTTTTCTCAATAGATGTTAGCCCATCATCCATTTCTCTTCATGCATATGATTCGTCTACGTGTTCATGCATATGCACTATCACTTTACCTCTTTTAGTCATGCCAAAAAATCTTCCTATAATATTTTTTTATTGATGTCGTCGTTCATTACAATTTCTTACTTGCTAGGTCATGGCTTCGCGCTGTGTAGGAAATTCCTTCTACAGTTCATCGATGTGTTAAATTCCTCCATGTTGGCTATGAATATACTATTTTGGATGACCATGACCCATTCAAATATTGTCACCTAGACCCAATCACTACACTTCCTACTAATCCTACGCAACCTATTGATGATTATCAAATCATAGAGCATATTTCATCCACCACTGAATTGCCTCCTCTCAAGGGAACTATTTATGCATTGGACACCATACCACCCACCTCATCTTCTCATGTCCACTTGGCATCGAAATTACCTCTTTTCACATGTACTCTTTCATAAATAACTCTTATTGGCATCACATTCCATTTGATCCCACTAGTTCTAATACTTTTTACATGCTTGATGGTTTAGATCGGTTGGGATTTACATTCTATGATCTCCTTCCTCCACCAAATTATACCCACCTCTATCACACATATCTTCACATCACTATTACTTATGACATCCACATTTTTCATTTATCATTCTTTGATGCACACACTTCTCGCGCTTCTCCACTTACACTTGGGAAGTATTAGCTTAACTACATTAGTGGTACTTTGGATCATGACCATATTGATATCACATTTATATCCCTTTCTGTTGTGTTTCTATTTGCAATGATTCATTTCCCAACTATTCACAAAACCTCACTCGCTGGTGTGCACATGGTTTTCCATTACTACCTTTCATTGATGAAGAATACACAATGGGCATGTACAATTTACTCCGCAATGGATCTTACATTATCAACCCCATACTATTGCTTAACATGTATCTGATGCTTCTCTTTTTAGCTTCAACCATGACAATGATGATCTCTTAGACGATGTTACTTGATAATTTTCTACATCATATACATGGAAGCATCATGCTTACTTCCCCCCTCTTAGAATCCTCAGGTGTCTAACATTTCTACTCTTACACTCCACACTCCATACTTTTAATGTCTAAGCAATCTTACACAACTTGATACACTTTGTATCATCATTACCCTATAATGCACTCTTGTGCTAAGGTTCACACTTGACTGTTGAAGGCATAATACATCCATGAACCTCACACACTACACATTACAAGATCCACACTTCATGATACATATTTATAGAACTCAATTTTCACACATCAAATTATCCTCTTCTACACTCTACATTAAATTATTCATTTATCTATCATTCTAATGCATATAATTCAAACCATTTCCTGACGACACACTCTTTTTCTATGGTTCATTCTTGATTATTGAGGGGTCTTTTATAAATTAACTTCATCTCATACTTATCCAGGTTTACTTTGCATTCCATTCCATTCACACTCACAACATGTTGCATATCTTAGTTGTACTTATTCTGGCTTACTTAGACTCACATGTTACACTTTACTTATTATGTTAGACAAATATCTAGTATGTCATTATCTTTTCTATATACACATGCATGTTCACTTATTCTTTAGTTGCGAATGTAAGCTTCCCATATATATTTACACACAACAATGATTTTTGGCACTGTACCTCTTACCAGTCCCACTGAGGCTCCTAGGGGCATCTACATTTATACTCTTACACATCACATGTGTTATCATTTCATTTTACACTGCTTCCTATTCTTACTATCACACTACTTTCCATTGTTCTATACATTATTTTCCATACTCTTTATCTTTCTAACATGTTAATGGGTACTTAATGTGCAACATTTTTCTTGCAAGAAATATTTTCCACCATTATTGTCTGATACTCTACTTACTACTATTTTCCATTATTTTTTATTATATGTCGTTGTTTGTGGTATTTTCCCTATGTCTTACTTGATCATTACTTGTATTCTTTTGGCCGCTTCAGCCTTGATTGTCTGGTGACATTGTGAGTGATGTCCCATGTATGAAACCCTCTTTTTTTAGTATCTCTCTTATATGCAAACTTGTTTGTTACACTATCTTCTATCTCATAATTTCTACTTTTTATACTAACACATTTATCTAGCCACTTTGTTTGCATGTGCCTTGGTTTCTACTATACACATTCTCTCCCCTAGAGGGAAATAATTTCATATCAACATCGAGTTCTATCTTTGGTCCACATTCTCCTAGTGATGTCACATGCACCCCAAACAAGGGAGCATATATTGGGTGAATCAGTCACCCCATATAGTAGCTTATAGATTCAGTTCAAATATACACATTATAGAATAAAAATAGGATACAATTTTAGAAACATACCACAATATGACTTGGGTCCTCAGTTAAGCACAGAAACTAGTGCCCAGATAAAAAAACTAGCACCTGGGTTCTCTTGACCTTTCCTGAGTGCCTATGACCAGGTGAAGTTATAATTACTTTCTCATATCAACACAATCTACAATAATTTCAGATAATTTTTTAGAATACATACACAATCCTCTAGAAATCAGAATGCATTATTTCTCCATTTTCTACATGTAATAATACTGAAAAATAAAAAACTAAACACAAATCACACCATTTGCAGTGATGTATAAATTTAGGAAGCAATCATGGAAGGAGGGTAACACTAGATTTCTATCCCCAACAATCTTCTGTCGTGGCATGAGATCACCTAAAAAACACACACTTAGAGTGAGATCACCAAAAAAACTTGTTCTTGGCATGAGATCACTTAAAAAATCTCTTGGTGAGATTGCCCAAATAAATTACTCTTCTACAACATTTTTTGGACATTTTCTATCCTTTTCACTCTTCACAAATCAGGTGCACACTTTCCTTTTACTACTTTTTACATACAGTTACATACTTTTTACATACTTTAACAGAGTTTTCATACTGCATGACTTTGAATACTCTTTCACTCTTATTTTACAAATTTATCCTTAATACAAAACAAAAAGTAGCCCTACATCATGCATAAAAATAGGTACAACATGATACAACACAATATACTTCACCCCTAGGGTCACTTCCTCTTCCTTAGCTTCCACGCTTCATCTATTTATCACTTCATGCTTTCAATTGTCCCCTCAGCACACTATCGCCATCACACTTTACATTGAGTATTCACTCAGCTACATAAAGTGGGGAAAAATGCAAACAAAAAATCACACACTTGGGTATATTTCTAGGTCCATAAACACATACTTACATTCATATGATTCCTAAGTGAGAAAACTAGTAATTGACAACTATCTTTGGCCTCTTTGATTTGTTTATTATATTTTTTCTTGTCTTTTACACCTTACATCCCATTTGGTACTTCACTTTCTTATACTTTATGGCTTTAGACACTAGCACCCAGACAAGACGCTAGTGCCTAGGCACCCTCATGCTTTTGGGTACTCTTGACCCTTTTCTATCTTACTCACTTCTTTTGGGTATTTTTTATCTTTTGGGAAGCTTATTTTCTTATGGCTTGGCCTTCCAAATGTCAATTACGAAATTCAACCAAGGGAATAATATAAACACAAAGATATGTGATCAAAATAAAGGACCAAGCTCTAAGAATCTATTATCATCACCTAAGGTTACATCCAAAGGCATCTAAGAGCATCAAAGGCATCTATCTAGAACTCATGTATGGGAAAAAGGACTACATTTTTTGCATACAAATCATAGGAGAGGAAGTTCATTTTTACATTCACCCATCTATTTATGTTGGTACATATAGCTATCACTCGCTATCACATGCACTTGCACAAGGGCTTCCCAGGGCACAATTCTATCACACACGCACAAGAAATACATGGAGTATGAGATGTAGTGTAGTTCTTGGCTGTAAGTTCACAAAGTTAGGTGACCTTTGGGGTCAGTTCGGCTCCCCATATTGCATATTTTCTTGTTGGGATTTGATGTAGATTGAGGGATTTACATTTCATCTACTCTTTGCAGGTTTATAGGTTAATTATGTGATCATAGTGCGACACACAAGATACCAACACCGAATATCAGTGAGCACCTTGTGACACCAAAAATACAATATTTTGATCCCCTCTGTGGTCATAGGCACTTAACAAAGGTCTCTAGTGCCTAGGTGTCATCATCCCAGCCTAGGAATATCCGACATCTACAAAATTTATTGGGCACAGTTGTAATGACCTGTCATTCATGTTCATAAGTATTCTAATCCATATTAGTCTCAGGATATCACAAAACAACTAAGTCTTTATTTCCCTTTCTTACAATTAGGGTTTTATAATTATCTAGGTTATTTCTTGTGTCATTTATATTCCAATAGTTTCTTCGCATTTATTTATCATACTTGACTATGCAATTAGGGTTTTACAAATTTTATATTTATTAAATCACTTAGAACCATTCAAGAAAATTCAACTGGCACACATTATGTCAAACTCCACAATTCTTGCTCATTGGATCATTCTAGGCATGGATGCATTCCTGATCTCTAGCTTGCTTTGAACTATTACTTTGTTTATAATATTTTAAATGTTAAATGTAAAATCAAGATTTTTATTTATGTTTTTTTATCAAATCATGTTTTAAATTGCATAAAACAAATTTTTGTATCAGGTTAAACCAATGTTGTAAGTAGTCACCTTGGATGGTGTGTCAAAAAAATAGACCTTGAAATCGATAAAAACAAACCTATAACATGTTCGCCACTACTCATGTTCTGTGATAGTGAAATTGGATTGATAAACATGCTTTATAAGGTAAACTATACATTTTATAAAATCCTCAAATTGAGCTGAACACTTCTCAAAACTACCATTCAAGAAGCGTCTCTAGACCTCACTTCCACTCTTAAACTATCGTAACCTCTCTGTTTTCATACGGTGACTTAATTCCAACCTGGAAAAATCACCAAAGCACTTTATGATCATGTTTTTAAAGTGGGTTTTCGTCCTACTTTGAAAAATTGGTTGTTAGGAGCAACCCCTCACTAAAACCAAACCCTCTCCTAATCACCTCAAATTTTGTTCCTATGGATTCTTGAAGTAAAATTTAAAGTTGAAAAAATATTTGTTGTTACATGGGGAATGACGTAGAATATTTTGTTTTATTTTTTCCATCCGATAATCACATTATATGTACCCATTTTGGAGCTATTGGTGAGAAAATTTGTCGGGTGGACAAACTTGTGTATTTCTTGCCAATGCTCTAGGAATCTAAGTCCCTATACTTAATCGGTGCAGCTATCATATATGCATGTGTAGACACCTATTTTCGGTATAGTGCCCCTGCGACATCTCACATGCATGCTAATTCCATTCTCGCATATCTTTCTCTAAAATTAAATAAAATTCTATTTGTTTTCTCACATTATTTGATTGATTATCAATGAGTTCCATATGGACCCATGTGATAATTCAATTTTTGGCATCATCCCCCATCTCTCACAAATTCTTTAATTCATAATGCATATCTCTGACACCTTCTTTTTAAAAATGAAATCTATATCTCACCCCCTCATGCAAATCATGTCCCCCACTTTTCCTAATAAGTCAAAATATGGGACCCACATGATCACATCACATCCCTAACTCAAGTTACTTTACTACACTTTGGGTATCATCTAACTTGCAGTTTAGCCTCACATCTAAACTATAAATATGGGGTTTTCCCCCATATTTGGGGAGAGAGATGAACCATAGGTGGAAAGACATAGGCTAAATAAAGTTAGCACTTAGGGTGTGAAAAATCTTTGCTTGTTGAAGCTTTGAAGGAGAAACTTCTGACAATGTCTCTTATCTTGTCATCTTGATGCTCGGTTTATTTCCATAGCAGGGCATAAACTAAGTACTCTTGTTATTCCATTTGCTTGTCATTTTTACTAATGTTCATGATCTAATTATCTTTTCTGACATGGCGGTTGACATCCTTTAAGGGAGTTGAAATCCTCTTGGAACCGGCACCGTCCAGGCAACCCCCGCATATTGTTTTCTAATATTATTTTGTTTATTTTTGTAGATCTAGCTTCTTGATATCATACATTTGTTTTATTAGCACCTCCATCATCCATCTCCATCTCCAAGGTACTAAGCCCTGTATACTCGACGTGGTCTCGTGTTTCTTGATTACTCGTACACTCATCTAGACAAGAAGCAGGAAACGCAGATCAACATTTGGCACGCCCAGTGGGACCATATCCTAGATCTAGTCATTTAGTTTTTTATTTTATTCATCTTTCCTAACTTGTTTGTTTGCAATATCTTAGTATTTGTTGATTCCATTTCAGTACAATCCATCGTTTAAGTCACCTTGGAGATATGTGTTCTTTATTTTCTGTTTACCCGCATGGGAAACATGTCTGGCAATTAATCTTATTGTCTTACTTTTATTTGCAATCTTAGGTGTATAATAGATAAATTTTTCTTCTTTAATGACCTTTGCTTTGACTTAATAATATACGTCTATATATTCATTTAGATCGTAATTTCTAATTATCTAGAGATTTTGCATTTTTAAATTATACTAATCTATAATTATTTGTTAAAAAAACATTACAATCTATAGTTATTCATTAAAAACATAATAGACAATATTGATTTATTTAAAAATAACAATTTAAAAAACAATTATGAAATAAATTGTAATTAAAATTATAAAAAAACAAAAGAAATATAATTTTTTTAATCCTAACTATCCTAAACTACCCATCACCCTAACCAAGCTTCCAACTCTCCCTTTCCCGAGCACCTGTCCCCCGTCCACTGAACTCATATCCTTTTTCTTGCAAGCCCCTGCTTCTACCCACATCCCGTGTTACCACCCCTAACCTCTCCTCGACCACTTCTCACTCTGTATTCAATCATGATTCCTCCACCGAGTCCTCTACTTTCCAAACCTCCTCCACTCCCATTCCACACAAGTCATCCACCATTCCTCCCAACTGATCACCCATCTCCCACGCAGACCACCACACCTCCTCCACTCCCATTCCACACAACTCATCATCATCGACCTCCCTCTTCTCTCTGACTCCCCATCTCCAACATCTCCCTTCCCTATCCTAGACTCAACTCCTCTCCACCTTGCCATCCCCGCCAACCTTCTCCTCTGCCCCGTCTCCTTTCTCTCCTCCCGAGCTCCATCCCCACCTGCCTCATCTCCCTTCTCTCCTCTCGAGCCTACCATTCCTCCCCCATCCTATTCTCCCATCTACACTCCCTCTCTCTCTGCTCCACCCTACTCGTTGCCTCTATCGATCCTTCCCCTACCGTCTCCTTCCCCCCATCCGAGCTCCCTACCTCCCATCTCCATCGACCTCCTTCACCAACTCTCCCTCTTCCCGAGCACCTATCCCCCATCTACCTGAACTCTCCCTCTACTCAAGTGCCTGACCCCCATTCCTACCTAACATTCCACTCCACACAGCCCTCTTCTTACCCATCCACTCCCCATGCATTAGGCCAACATAGTTGAACGATCACCTACGAACTATGTGCCTATGAAATCAAAGTTCATTGATGAATTAGATCTTTCCAGTGACTGTAAACTCTAGTATTGTTTTATATATTTATAACCCATTCTAGTAATTGTAAATTCCTGATCCATACGGTTAGAATAAAAAAATTATATTAAAATAAATGTATATCAACATAGAATCACATGATTTTGGTGCTTGATGCATCCAATTTTTTCCAGTAGAGTATCACACCCATGCCTACTTTGTATTTGGTGACTATATAGTCTCTATATAGTGATTGGTTGACTTGATAGAAAATGTCGTTCAGTGAAATTTTAGTCTCTTCATAACAATTGGCTTACAATTTCTCAAAAAACAGTGCTCGTATAACCTATAGCCAATTATATATTTCCCATTTAGATTGTTTGTGATTTTCATTATGTCGTTGTACATGTAAAAAAAGCCACATCCATGTGCAGTAGGACCAACTGTGGTGTACCTAAAAGTGAATAAAGTTGTGTCAATGAGCAAGTTTGATAAGATATTGCTCCCAATTTCTTTTTCTCATCATTTTCACATCTTGTTGGTCGACTATTGTAGAGTATAAGACATTAATAAATTAATTAATTTATAAGTATTCTATACAAATAAATGCAACATACACATTTATATTGCTTTGATAGTACATGTTATTGTTTAACAATATATTATTTCTTATTTATATTATTTCATTAATTTGTGATCATTATTTTTAATGTATAGTTCATTTTTTTTTACCCTCGTATCTATTAAATTTTTATTAAGTTGATATTATTTAGTTACCAACTTAATTAATTAATCTATCATTTATTTTGTTTTAAAAAAATATTCCAGTTATTGACTAGTTTATTTTGCTAATATTTTATAAATATCGATATTTAAGTGGTATTGGCTTAGGTTGTGTCATTACACATAGGTTACCTTTATTTTCACCCAAAAATTAATTATTTAGAAAATTTTCACAATATAATTAACTAGAATAGTTATTAAGCTTCTTTTCAATACACAAGGTCATTAGGACCATTATATTGCTTTTCTTATTCTGTAATCTGTATGAATTAATTGTTTCATTTGCTTCTGTAGGTAAACTCCACGATCTTGCGACCACTAATGTATGCCATCAAAGATCATTTGTCAAAACATAAAACACACCACAAATCATTTTCAGGTCATAAATGGTGCCATTTCAAGGTACCTAGGTGTTTCAGGTCACTAACTGGTGCTTCTAAAAACATCACTATCATATACAATCAAATAACCAGGAAGAAACTCTCTAGGTATTCCTCATTTTTTCTTTATTTTCTCTTTTCTACATTTAACTTTCTCTATTCTAAGTGACTATCTACATCAAATATCACATTTCATTTTGGTCTAAAATGAACCTTTTGCATCCTACCTGATCACAAAGCTTAAGTAAATAATTTAACTCTTTACATTTCACTTATCACACACTGCCTAAGACTACACAAACATAATTAACACATCAAAACATTCCTCTCACCTGGTTAACTGATTGGGACCTAAAAACCCAATAGGCAGTGGTCTCAGACATCTCGCAAACCATAACTACCTGAAACTAGCCTTAGAATCCTTTAGGCACCTTCATTACCTACTGTTCTTTTCTGTTCACATCCACTAAATTAAACACGATGATAAAAAATATTCTACTTGATTTGTTTGTCAACAACATACATAAACAGATGCTTCTCTATTTTACACCTATTGTCACTCTCTCCCAAATCGAGACAAAACAACAATCTTCTCTATCCAATAAAGTTACTTCCTCTGACAATCTCACTCAACAGGATTATAAATTCAAAACCATGCCTTTAGTCACTCAATCTCCACTCTCCATGGTCTCACCTCATGAGAACCATGTCATACAAAATTATCCCCACCTTGACACCAATCCTTGTATCCCTCATCAAGCCAGTTTTCCTAAACCAATCGCACCACCATCTCCTGCTCCTCTAGATACACTCAAATCTCCTCCTAACCCCATGTATGACTTCTTACTCCAAAAATCCCCTACAATCTCTCAATTCTCCAAATTTCCTCAATTGGTGGATTGCATTCCACCCACATCACTTTTTTTCAACTCTATTACATTTGTCACTAGTACGCCCATCAAACAATCTTAGCCTTTGAATATATACATTTCTACCCATCCTGTGCTCCAGCAATCTTAACCCCTTAACACTCATGTCCCTACTTATCATCTACCACAAAAACCTACCCATCTTTAACGAACACACCATATTCCTATTATTCAAAGTCAACCTATGCAACAATCTTAATCGGTGACACATGTTAATCTTTACCAAGTAATCCCTCTAACACCTACATATCCACAAATTAATCAATTGTCTTATCAAACTGACATCCTATCCACAAACTTATCAACCACCTTATCAGACACTTCCTTAACTACCCACACACCCACAAGCTTAACATTCACCTTATCAAACTAATTTTCAAACCACACAGCCAATCCAATCTCAACCTTACAATACCTCGACTAATTCAATTCACACCTTAATGAATCGATTAGCCTATTTAGAAACCCTTACCGTACCACCCAAAAACACCTTATTTTATGAACAAATATGTAATGAACCGATTCATCCATCGGTTCCAATCAAACCCTGTCCCTCTCATTGGAAACTTCCCATGTTTACTAAATTCCACAGTAAAGAAGATCCCCAAAAACATCTCCTTGCATTTGAACATGCATGTTGTCTTATCACACATGATCATGATTTACTTCTTCATACTTTCTCCATGTCTTTGTTTGGTCCCAGGATGGACTGGTATAACAGTATCTCGCGACATTCTTTATTCTCTTTCACCCAACTCACATAGTTGTTCTTAGAACACTTTTCTATCAATATCACATGCAAAACCACTATCGCTGATCTATATACCATTCGATAGTATAAAAACAAGCCCATTGCTGACTTCGTCACATGATGGCATGCTGTTATAAACCAACTATCCTTCATTATCCCGTAAACCGAACTCATCGATTTATTCTTGCGTTCGTGTGCCAAACATATATCATCCACTTTGCAGATCCAATCATTTTGAACCTTTGATGAAGCTTTCACAATGGCTTGCAAGCTTGAAACTCTTGCCATTGAGTAGGGTCACATATTAAATTAAGTTCAGTTAAATCAAAAATTTAATCCACTAAAACATTCACTCATAATGGCAGTTCAAGATTGCAGCCAACACTATGGTCATTGAACCCTCATCCCCATCTACACCAAGCACATGGTCTCAACAACAATCTCCTCAATCAACATCCCACTACACTCCTTTAAGAGAATCATACAGTTCCTTATTTGATAAGTTGATGAGCATAAATTCTATCTAACTACCTCCCATATGACCCGTAGACAACTTGCAAGCCAAGCCTATTTATTATCACGAGGCCCACTTTTATAAATATCATCGATTCAAAGGTCATGACATTGAGAGATGTTGTTCCTTCAAAGATTGTGTCCAACAACTTGTAAATCAAGGGGATATCCAAATTAATACTTCCACTACATAGACTAATCAACCACCAACGAATCACGTCACCCCCTTTACATCTCAACTATCAAACGCTTGTATGGTTGACACTTTCAATCAAGATCCCATCTTGTCACCAACTCTTCATGTTCCCACAGTGGACATTATTCCCATCCCTTATTTAGAACCAGTTACACCTACATCAAATTTCACTACTTATGCTGAACCTGTACCTTCTCCTATCCTTGCCACATCCACATCAAATTCAACTATATCATCCATTTCTGCCACTTCAAACATACTTCAATCTACCACATTAGATTCATCCTCAACGCTTATTTCAGCCCCACTCGTATCCAAACATATCACTACGTCTCTCACACCTATTCATTCACCAACATCTTCATCAAATGCACATGTTACTCCACCTACATTACTCACAACCATCCCAACTAAACTCAGTTCTACAACATGCACCCTTACAACCCTACCTTCGATATCAACCCCATTAGCTAACATATCATTCTTTCCCCTCGAAACGTTTATGAAACAACCAATTCCTTTTACTTCCACATCCAAAAATGCTCCTGCATTTGCTGCATTACCCGTACCCATAAGGTCTACTCCATCAGTTATTACATCACTCACATCTCCACATATTCCAAAAATGCCTACATCTTTATCTATCCCAACTACCCCTATACCTATCATATCAACAAGTCCACCTATATCTACCTTGACAACCTTTCCCATGGCCACAAGACCCAGTCTAACCCAATATTATTCACCTAATCCTTTTATCACACCAACCCATTTCTCTCGATCTACAACCCTACCAAATATACCCCTTAAATCACCTATTGTACCAACACATCCACCTAAATCAAATAAACATGCTTTACCTTCTCCCTCTAAAAAATCATCTCTTTCCATGCCCAAATTGAAACAATCCTTGTCTCACATAGATATCATTAATCACATTATACAAACACCTATATCTTCATTAACATATTCATCTTGTTTTAGAACAGTTTCTCCATTGATAACCACACCACCACTATTAGATCCTCCGGTTGAAATTATTGTCATCCCTGCTAGAGGTAAATCTTCTTGGTTGAAGTCTAAGGCTTGGGGCAAACATCCCTGACAATCCCCTACGCATCCACATAAACATTCAAGTTTTCCCTCTTGTCAACAATCCAATACCACAACATCCATGTCAGGATCAGTTTTTCCATCTATGGCATCTTGCAATAATCAATCCACATCCAAACAATACCATCCTTCAACCAAATTTGATTTGTCCTTCAAAACATGAAATTCACATATCCAATCTACATCTACATCTACATCTTCTCCTAATTCCAATATGAGAAATCCTATCAAAACCCATAAGAGTTACCTTCCCCATGACACTTTAACGGGGTCTTACACAAATATATTTTGAAATTTAACTCGAACATATACCATCAAACTTTATCTTATTAAAGCCTTCAATCCATAAGGTCCCAAGCCATCATGCTTCAATCCTAATTGTAGTTGTGCTTATCATTGTAACCCAGGTCATGACATCAAACATTGTAAAGCCTTTCATTCAATCATCCACAACCTTATTGAGAAAGATGATTTCCTCATTAAGGGGAAGGTTCCTTCTCCATCTACCTTGAATCCAATCCATATCACATCTGTCAGATCTCCCATGATCCCTCCATCCACATCATCCCTTAATATTCATCCAACCCATGTCATTCCTCCTAAGGAATGCTCACCATTGTTCATCTAAGATCTTTTGACATCCTTTACCTCCTTAACATTTAACTTAGGAGAATAATATTCCCTTGCCCTTGAACACATCATCTGTACAAATCCCTTGTTACTAGGGGACTTCACTCTTTGACATATTTTTATCTACCTTATTCACATCCATTCAATCTAAATTAATTATATCCAAATTCTCATCTCATTCTAAGTCCTCCTTTGAGGCCATATTTGTTCTTTTATGTTTGTGCTCCTTTTGGGAGTATCATCTTTTTCATTGAAGCCCTCCTTTGAGGCCATGTTTGTCTCTCCATTGAGGGAACTTTTTCTACATTTGTTTCCATTCTGAGGGACCATTTTTTTTAAGTCCACCATTGTGGCTATATTTGTGTCTCCTTTGGGACATTGTTTATTTCATAAGCCCTCCTTTAAGGCCATATTTGTTCTTTTATGTTTATGCTCCTTTTGGGAGTATCATCTTTTTCATTGAAGCCCTCCTTTAAGGCCATGTTTGTATCTCCATTGAGGGATCCATTTTTCTTGAAGTCCACCATTGTGGCCATATTTTTGTCTTTTTTGGGGCACCATCTATTTCAAATTCCACCATTTTGGCTATATATGTGTCTCTTTTGGGACATCATTTATTTCATCAAGCCCTCCTTTGACGCCCTTATTGTCCTTCCATATTTGTGTCTTTCTTGGGGCACCATTTATTTTCATCTAAACCCACCATTGTGGTCATATGTTATTTTTATTTCCTACTCGGCTATCATCTCATCTTATTGCAACTACATTGTCTTCTCTCTCGTGGTGGTAAACCAAAGACAGAATCTCTTAATGCATTGCACTTGCAACCAATCTACGGTTAGCATATCTACCAATGAGAACTTAGTTACATCCTTTAGATTGTTCTGCCATCTTTATCCCCTTCCATTTATCACTATAATAATCTAACTTATGCAGTCCGCCTTCACTATTTTGATGTGATCCCATAACCATTACATCCATTACCTTCTCGTTCTCCTATTATAGCCATGCGAAGGGTCCAGGGTGTGTCTTGTACATTCCTTATCCCTTCTTAAGTGGTTTACTTATCTATTCCCAACTCTCCCCCATGTGAAGCTCAAATTCATGTATGTAAAAGGCAAAATAAAAGTTATAAAAAATAGATTGATCCCTCAAAGGATAGTTGTTCATGCAAAAAATAAGTATACAAATCAAAATCAAATCAAAATCAAAAGAAATAGACTGATCCCTTGAAGGACGGCTATCATATTATTCTTTTCATCTATATTATGTATAAAGTAGACCACACCCTCGAAGGATGGCTACTCTATTATTATGGCATCTGGAAGGTTTTTTTCATTGATCAACCTTCCTTTTATCAACATTTTCCGAAAGCTTCCCGCATTGATCAACTTTCTACTTTTTCTCTTTCCCTTTCCCAGAGCTAGGGCATAGATTTAAGGAACACCACCTTTGAAAATACCTCTTCCTACATACAAGTCACAGATTTGATCCCTTTGTCATGTCGATGTTAGGATTACGAGCATCCTTCATCCATATTTCCCTCATGATCTTTTGGTATAACTAACTATCGTTGGTTATGTATTAACACCTAATATTGGCTACTAGTGCAATGCCTTTAGTGGTAACCTTTCTTGTTTATCTCCAATCCAGTTCGAAACATAGTTTCCCTATACACCCTTGCTACAGCTATGTTGCATTCATCTCATCCAAATCATCTTTATAAAAATCATATCAAATTGCACACTATGAATTTTATATTTATCCATCATCTCCATGAATGCATTTTGTAAATACACTTTTCGATTTGAAAATTCTACTTGATCACCGTTGCAGTTTACGAATACTACTTGAGGATCCTTCTCAAGGCAAGTTCATTATCCTACAGCTCCTTATCTCTTAACATGTTCTACACCGTCTTTGATCCATTGCTCCTCACTCTCCATGTTCACTCATCACCCTTTGTCTCCACATCATCCTTCTCACCTTCATGTCCCCTTACACAACACTAGATATCTTACATGTCTTTCCTCTCGAGTTTCTCTTTTACTCTTCCACTTTCAGTTTGACAATCTTGCTTAACCATCCATATAGCCAGAGAACCTTAGTTAAGGTACATCTTCTTCCTTGGATCCTCCTTCTGTAGAAGCTTCTCCACCATTTCCTCTTTCAATAGACGACAATCACCACTACAAACATCTTTCCACTCTTCCTTTTCCACTTAACACTCTTACATCATCACTGCCACCACGTGGGCAGCCCATTTAAGGATTTCCCTTACAATCTCCATCTACACTACATATGTTCCTCCATCCATTCATGTCAAAATCCTATGATTCCTTGTTATCACTATAATATCACCTCCTTTCATCTCTTGTTCCATTTTGGTATACATTTCTCAGTCTTTTCATCATTATTCTTCTTATTCAGTTTGGCGATCCTACTTAACCATCTCCATCGTAGGGAAATCTTACTTAAGAGTTTCTCTTAAGAATGGTTGGCCATATGATCCTTCCATCTCCCATCATCTCTTCCTCATCTTCTATCTTCTGCCTCTCATCGTACTCATCCATTCCAACCAACCCTTCCACACTTGCATCTAATACAATGCTATCTTTCTCCTTCCATATTTTCACTGACGGTTTGGTGATCTTACTTAAATCCTCCCACAGCATGGAAATCTTACTTAAGAGTCTCTCTTAAGCATGATTTGTCATCCTGCACTCCCCCACTTCCCCACATTATCTCCATCTACATTTTCTCGGCATTCCCCATCATCACATCCTCTCACGTCCTCTTTCATTCTCGCAAACACCACTTCCTACTAGTTTCGTTTTCATCTCCATCATCCGTCATTGGGTAATCTTACTTAATTGTTGCTCCTCTATTCATTTCATGTCTTGTTTCTTCATTTCTCTCTCATTCATTCTCATCCACTGCATACTCTTCTCACCTTCATCTTCCTACACATCGTTATCCCTCCTTTCTTTACTCTTTCCACTAAGTCTTCTAGAGTTCTCCCACATATCTACCCCCATACTTACACATCATTGTCATTAATCTTCTCCTAACATTCTTTCATCATAATCTTATGTTTCTATGCTAGTAATTATTGGTGGACTTCTCCTAAAAATCACTCATCCCCATTATGCACATCCTGAATCCTTTTCTTTGACCTCCTCCATTCTATCTTCATTCCTTCTTTCCTCTATGTCCTCTGATCATTATCAAAGGACTTCTCCTAACATCCCTTCATTGGCGTTCCCCCTCCCGTTCTTCGTTTAATTTTTTCCTTGTCTTATCTTTTGTCTCATCTTTTCCTACTGATAATTATAGGTGGACTTCTCCTAATATCCATTCACTGGCATTTCCTCTCCTATCCTATCCTTTATTTTTCCTCACCACCTCTCCATCTTCCATTCTTCCTTGCTAATTTCTTCATTGTCTTCATCATACACCTTCTCTCTATTTTATCATCATCAGCATATCCTCATCTCATGCATTTCTATTTATTTTCCAATCTATGTCATTCCTTCCCTCAAGTTTCTCTTTACGTTACTTATGCTTCTCACTCTTTACCAGATATCTTCATTCTTGATTTCCTTCCATCTACATAATTTTCTTCGTTATATTTTCCTCCTTTATAATCTTCATATTATTTTACTTCCTCTACATCATTCTTTTCAACATTTTACCTCACACTTCCTCTTTACTTCCCTGTCGAAAACTTGACTCTTCAGTGTTATCCCATTCCTTTATCATCTCATCATCCACATACATTTCCATGTGGTCAGTTCCATATTATTTTCCTTGGATTTCCTCACCACGACTTGTTTCCTTCAATTTTATTAGATATATCATCTCTTTCATTTTCCATTACCTCTTTGTTTTCCTTTTCTCCATCCTTCATCATGCCTTTCATCTTGAATAACTCTCTCTATTTTTCATGATTTCATCCTCTGCTCTGTTCTTTTCTTTTCTCTTTGTTTGTCCTTCTTCATTTCCCCCTTTCTCTATAATCCTTCTTTGTTATCTTCTTCCTCCCCTTTCACTCTTTATTTTCTCCTCTTCCATCTCTGTTCCTCTATTCCATATCATTTTCACCTGCATATTCAATCTTTCTTGCTCTTCTCATAATCAACCAATCCTCTTGTCTATTCTCTTTTCTCTTTCTCAACATCCCTTACATTTGGCATTCATAGTCAATGCTGATGTTTCTTCATTTATGTATCGCCATTTATCTCTTTCATTACCATTCTTGTTCTTCTCTTTGCCACATTGACCTCTTCTCTTTTTAAGAACCCTGTCATATCTTTTATCTTCATCATTCCTCTCGTAGGGACAACATCATATCCATTTATAAGAATCTATTCCCATCTTCTTTGACATTTTTGTCTTGGAAGATACCATAATGGCCATCACCTATCTAATCTTGTTCTCTTCCTTGAATATTTTTTCTACTTTTATTTTGTCACAAAAGTATCTCTATCACACTTACCGAAGAAATGAGAATTCTTTGTCTTCTACTTTTGTTTTGTCACAAAAGTATCTCTATCACACTTACCGAAGAAATGAGACTTGTTTGTCTTCTTCGCCTTCTAATTTTCTAACACTTATAAATCTTTCCTATGAAACATGATTATCATCATATTTATTACCATTTTAGGGTATTTTATCTCACCTTTCTATCCTATCTGCTCATCTTCTCCACATTTATAATTATTCTATCTATGTCTTATGTTGGGGCACCTTTTCATCCTTGTACTTGTCAACACATATAACTCACTTTGTGTCCTTCCCATGCCCTATGCTGGGGCATCATTATCTTCATCCATTTCCCTTTTGTGGATGCATGATTTTTCACAAGATTCCTCGTAGACAAAGGATTGCACACATTTTTTTCATTTAATTACACATATTTCGATGTTTTCCCATGAACCATTGGTCATCACAGTTTACATCCATACTGCAGTGGTATTCACCCACTCACTTGTCTGTAGAACATTGTCATCTGTCTCCGTTGAGACCGCAATTGTCCTCTACCGATGTGATATTGGAGTCACCACCATACTTTTTTTATTGTTATTGTGATCCTTTTTTTTTCCTGGGGCATCTTGCCTTTGGTCATGTCTTCATCCATCCTTGGACATATCTTTCATCTAACCCTTTTTGTTTTTTTCTCGTGGCTTGTTATTGAAAACAACTCAACAAAAAGGGGAAAATGTAGACACCTATTTTCGGTATAGGACCCCTCCGACATCTTACATGCATGGTAATTCCATCCTCACATCTCTTTCTCTTAAATTAAATAAAATCCTATCTATGTATTCACATTATTTGATTGATTATCAATGAGTTCCATATGGACCCATGTGATAATTCAATTTTTGGCATCATCCCCCATCTCTCACAAATTATTTAATTCATAATGCATATCTCCGACACCTTCTTTTTAAAAATTTAATCTTTATCTCACCCCCCATGTAAATCATGTCCCCCACTTTTCCTAATAAGTCAAAATATGGGACCCACATGATCATATCATATCTCTAACTCAAGTTACTTTACTACACCCTGGGTATCATCTAACCTACAGTTTAGCCTCACATCTAAACTATAAATATGGGGTTTTCCCCCATATTTGGGGAGAGAGATGAACCATAGGTGGAAAGACTTAGGATAAATAAAGTTAGCTCTAAGGGTGTGTGAAATATTTTCTTGTTGAAGCTTTGAAGGAGAAACTTCTAACAATGTCTCTTATCTTGCCATCTTGATGCCTAGTTTATTTCCATAGCAGGACACAAGCTAAGTACTCTTGTTATTCCATTTGCTTGTCATTTTTACTACTGTTCACGATCTAATTATCTTGTATGACATGGAGGTTGACATCCTCCAAGGGAGTTGAAATCCTCTTGGAACCAGCACCATCTGGTAAACCCTCGCATATTGTGTTCTAATCTTATCTTGTTTAGTTTTACAGATCTAGCTTCTTGATACCATACATTTGTTTTCCTAGCACCCGTATCATCCATCTCCATCTCCAAGGTACGAATCCCTTATATACTAGACGTGGTCTCATGTTTCTTGATTACTCATACACTCATCTGGATAGGAAGTAGGAAACACAAATCAACAACATGTGCATGAAAAGGTAGAATTTTGTGGTGGCCTTTCGACCGGGGATCTAACAGGGACATTCCACTAACCCTGCAGAAAATCTTACAGATACCTACAAGAGAGAAATTTGTTTGAAGAGCGGGAAAGGGGAGTGAGAAAAGATGTAAGAGATTTAATGCTACTAGTAGGAAAATAGATTCATGCACACACTAGTTATAAGTATCATCACATGCATTTATGAGAAGAAACAAATTTGTAAGAATTATTAAGACCAAATGAAATTTTATGAACACAAAGTATCAAGAAATCTCTCAGTCAAAGAAAGCTATAAAATCCTTATTCTTGTATTAATTTCTCAAACAAAGTTGTACATAGTGGAGAAATGGAGGAAATGGAAGAAAATGGCTATCTCCTTTGTTCTCTCAAAGTACAATATACTCTTGATTTTAAAAGATCAATCACTAACCCTTTGAAATGGGAATAGCGTTACAATTTATAGAGTGGGAGGAGATTTATCATCTTCCTCATGACCCTTCATATGCCTTATTTCTAACTTTAGACTATTCATATTCCTACAAAATATTGAAGTCCCTTTTATAAAATTAAAGTGACTTAATCTACATTATGTTTCTAAAGTCACTTTTAAGTGACTTAAAGACATAAAAAAGTGCAAACCCCAACAAATAATTAAAACATTTGAAGGGAGAGAAATTTGGGAGAGAGGGAAGAGAGAGAAGAGGAGAATATGTTTCCCGATGAAGTCTGTTGATCCTAGTTGATGGAAAACTCCAAATGCAGTAAAACTATGAATCTTTGAATTTCTTGCACACTATGAAACTCCTTCAAATCAGCTCATGAATGTTTTCCAAGTTGAGTGAATTGTTCCCCTGATGACCGAAACTCCCAACCTACGTATGATATACTATTTTTAGTGAGAGGTTATTTTTTTCCTCTTCTCGACGATCGTGATGTGATAAAATCCCTCATTCAATCCTGCGCACACTACCCTTGCTTTAGCCACTTCTTTTGGGTGACTTACTTTTTTTAGTAAGCACCCATATAAGGGACTAACTATTTTTAGTAAGTGTTCATTTTCATTGTTTTCTTCTTTGAACACTCATTCTATATTCCTCGTGATCTTCAATTCCCGCTGCCTTTGTCTCAGCTGCTTTTGATGATGACTTTCCAAACATAGCAAGTCTATATAGGAAAACTTACTATTTTTAGAAAGTGTGTTTCCAACGCTCAATTTGGGATAGAAAAAACTTTTTTGGAATTTTCTTGTCATTACGATCACACCCTCTAAATTTCACATAGTTTTTCTCTACTATAGAGATCCTAGAAATAAAATTTGAAATTTTTCACCTAACAATGGCTTTCAACCACGGAGCTGCCATGGCAGGCCATTAATGGAGCTCAAAATTTTTAGGTATGGTTTTTTTCTCCATTCACAATGAAAATACAACTCCATTGCTGATAGGTTTTTCATTTAGAGTCCATGTGCAATTTTTTAGTTTGTTTCCATTGTCTGGATTGATGGGAAATCTGAATAAATGTGAGTCGGTGCACGATAGATGGGGATTTTTTTTGGAAGCAAATGTTTCATGGGAACCATTCAACCTCCCATTTTTTGTTGAATCTTGATCCTCTTGAAAAATGTGGAAAGTCTTCAAAAAATATGGCACTCTTAATCTGACTTGTATCTTTGCAAGATATGAAGAGTTTTAGGATTGGGTGACTTCATGTAGTTATCTTGTAAAAAATCTTCTATTTCCTCCTCGTTCTACATCATTTCACTCAACACCTTTGATCAATAATTCCCCTAAATACATATTGTATCATTCATGGATGTGGATATTTTTTACTTGATCATGATGGTATAATCTAGTATCAGAGCATCAATGGCGGACTGGGTGTGTGTAAGCAATGGTGGACAAGTTACAGAGCAATGGCAAGGTGAGAACTGGTGAAGAAGAAATGAGGGAGAAGATAATGGCAAAGTGTCGCATTTTAAATATTTTCAAAAATGCACATGGAGGGGCTGGGAAGCATTTTTATGTCCCTAACATGTCCCTCACCTAAGGGATGTGAGGGACATCAATTTCCACAGTGGTCAAGAGGATGACATCAACTCCTAAACTACCTTTGAGAGGGTAACTTGGAATGATGATAACTTGAGCTCCCGGTGGAATTTCTTGGAGAAATTGTATATGATCCTGGCTGGAAATGACATTTTTAATCCAATGGTTGGAGTCTCATGTCTTGATTCAACCATCGAATCCATGAATTTTTTTATGATTCCACCATCATGTATTTATTGGAATCCTATTTATAGATATATATATTTTTACTTCTAAATCCATCTAGAGCTCTTGAAATCTTCTTAAGCCCAATAGCTATTTTAGGCTGGTGTACTGCCTAGGCTTGTGAACCCTAATTCTAGCAAAACTACCCCAACTTCTCAGAGACCTTCCAAAATATTCCCAAACCATATCCATGATTTCCCAAGTCATTTTTATCACCTCCACATCCACTTAGGATCTTATGCTCTGCTATGTGAGGTTACTCCATCTCTAGGAAGGCCAATGATAGGCCTTCCCACAAATGCCTATAGCTTTGCAAATGAACTCCTAAAATTACCTAAGGGGAATGGTATAACATTATTTGGGAGGTTATTTGGACTTACTAGAAAGAGTTGAGGTGTATTGGAATGATAGAATTAAAAATTTTGGCACAGGGGTATAGTTGTCTTGCTTGGAAATTTTTAATTTCCTTGTTACACATTTGCATGACAACAACTGGCTCTAGTTTGGGGACATGACATGGAACTATTGTAGTGAAGACATGGCATGAGAACTCCCAAAATATCAACTTACAACATATTTACCATTGCCTTATCCATTGGGCCCTACGGATTCATGTGCAACCTACAACAAGAGAGAGAGAGAGAGAGAGAGAGCCCTTCCCACAGACTTCTTGTAGCTTGTAGATTTTAGATGAGAGAGAGAGACAAACAAAGAGATAGAGAGAGTGAAGAAGGAAACACACACACACACACACAAAATATGGAAAGGAAACACATGAAACACAAAGGGAAACACACCTATCAATCACCTATGGTATAAGGTGGGGGAAAACCCACTTTCATTGAAGCATTTTTCATTTCTTGAAATTTACCCCTGAAGAGGAAACACCAAATGATGATGTTTTGTGAAGCCGTTGATGGGTTCCAAAAAGTACCCCCCCCTTCTCAGTTGCTTATGAAAGCCAGGTGCTTTCAAAATTGTTTGTGTACTTGGTAGGAGTGAGTCCATGTGAGATCCTTGATGCTCAATTCCTTTATTAGAAATTCCATTTCCTACATCCTCTTTGAAATTGGTTTCATAGTTCCAGTTGCATTCCACTTTTATCCACATAGATGATTCTTCGTTGAGCATGCTATCTCTGCCCCATGGCTACTTTTCATTCAAATTGCTTGAACATTATGGATTATATTCTTTCCCAAGTCTATGATCATCAACCTCTTTTCCATGAGAAACCTTAGAATTATCCTTTTCCTTTACTCCATTATGAAGTGCTTGAGTACTGATGGAAGGATTGGACGTGACCTCATAATTGTCTTGTATTTCCATGACACGAGTGAAGAGATCAAGAATCAGCTTGGGGTCTTCCGCAACTTCTACTGCATCCAAGATTTCTTGCACAGAGTTATGCTTTGTCATTTCCTACAGATCCTCTTTGTATGGATTTAAAGAATCTTTATTTTTCATCTCAAGGAAACTATCTAGATGGATTACATCATCATCTTGGGAATCATTGCATTTTATCACTCCTTTTTCCATATGGGTTTTAGCTTCAAAGGCCTCACAACTTATTGCTTCTATTTCTTCATCATGGAAAGAATCTTCTTCTGTAAATGGGAAAGAAAATATCTCCATTTCATCATCATATCCACCAACCTTTAGCTTGAGAGGGACATCATATTTCTCATCTAGATTTATTTCAATATAGCCCATATTCACACTGGTTGAGGTTTCCAAGTCAGATTCACACTTGTCTTCAAGATTCATGGCTTGCATTAAAATTTCAAGATTGATTTCAGGGTATTTTGTTTCTTCTGTGACTCTTACCAATCCTTGTATAGATAGTTCTTTCCCATTGCTCTAGGGTTCATTACAAAATGGCTTGGTCTCTTCTTGGGTAACATGATCAAGGAATTCCTCATATTCGAATGGGAATGAGAAAATTTCTTCATCGTGGATAAACACATAAGCTGATTTTTCTGTTTGAGTATCGTCAAGAACCATTTCCTCTTCTTCGTGGTTTGCATCCTTCGACAATTCGGAGCTACCCTTTTGTAACTCAAATCTCCTCAATGCTTCTTAAAAGTCCAAATATCTTTGGGAAGGAATTTATGGACCTATCAAGATGGGAATATCCTATTCCTCCTTATTTATCACAAAGTGATTCATTCGCCTACTACCTTGGTACAAAATGTTAGCTGCTGGGATTCCATACTTTCATACCATATACCTCATCTTCTACTAGGGAAACAATTTATCCATGTATCCCTTCACTAGTATGGTTGCAGAAGACCAATTCATATCAATTTTCCCTCCCAAGTCTCAGCATAAATTTCTACTCAACAACATTTTGAATGAGGTTGGGATGTCTACTACCAAAATCATCATTGAAACTTTTTTATCTAGAAATCTGGCGAGAGCCACATGTGCATCTTTGACCTTCCCTAAAAGTGAGACCTATTTTGATTCCAAAGAGTAACAAGAGCTGCTAGGTGGATTCATGGTAAGTTTGAGAGCCTTGGCGACCTTCAAAGGCATCACATTGTCTGAGGCACCATAATCTATTACGCAATTGTTCAATACATATTCTCCAGCAAGAAGGGATATTTAGAAAGGTTCAAATTTATTAGTATTTGATGCACTCAGAGAAATCATGTTCTGTGAGGGATTTGAAGGTGAGTTTTGTAACATGCCTTTGGAACTAGAAGTTACAGCATTGGGTGTTAGACTACCACTCCTGATATATCAGATGAACCTCTCAAATTGTTTAGGATGAGTCCCCATATATTCAGTTTCAGTAATCTTCACTTTGGCTTTGTTTGCATATTTTATGAAGTCAAAGGGAGTAGATGTGGACAAGGGGGGTGAAGGAACTAATTTTGGATTTAGAACAAGTTTGGGAGGAGTATATTTTTGGGGAATAAAGGGTATTTTGAAAGGTACACTAGGAGCTTTCACATTACTAGATTTTACAGGAGTAGATTTAGATTTAGAATTGGAAGAGACATCGGAAGACTTACTTGGGATTACGGGAGTCTTCTTACTTGTTACAGGGTTAGGCTCTAATAATGTAGATTTCATGGAAGATGGAAGTGCGGATCCTCAACTGATTATTTTATTTTGTGGAGTCACCACAAGAGGATCATAAACCTTCTTTTCTTTTTCAGCAGTGGAGGGAGGTGTGAAAGGAATGATAACCAGATCGTACCAAGCCAAGAACACAGATGCTAATCAAACACCACGATCAATAAGATGAAAGCAATTCATTAGAATAAATTTACATAAAACCCTTATAAACAAATGAGCAGCAATATCATATATTATTATGGAACTCAATGAAATACAATGAGAATGGGCCTTTCTTATATAGGTAAGGAATAACAATCTAAGAACCAATCAAGGTCGTAGATCAAGCCATAAATCATGGAAAGAACTAGTCATCAAAAAACTAGTCAAGTCCATAGATTTATGAGAGAACTAGACATCAAGGATCTAGTAAATACCATAGATCAAGGAAAGAACTATACCTAACAACTAGATAATATCTCCTAATATCTAAATAAATAAAAATAAATATCCACACACATAAGTGGGTGAGGATAAATACAATAATGTACCTAGGTGAACATGAGCTAAGGTAAATACCTACTCTAACACCCCCCTCAAGTGAAGCTAGGGGCCAAAATAGAAGTGGCATGTCCACAATATGAGTCCCAACAGCTAGGCCTAATGAGGTACTCATGTACAATAACTGGGAAAAAGGGACACCACAAGGTATCCAAAACCAATAACAACAGTAAAGAGAGTAAAAAACCACTCCAAGGCATCCCAAGAAGCTCAGCTTAAAAAACTCATACAATGTTGAAGAAGTTTGGTGTGCACTGTGGTCTGAATCCACTACTCGATCACAAAACTCAAAAACAACTAACACTGGGTTTCACCAGAATAGCTCCATACAAGGAGACTATCAATGGAGTGATGTCAAATGTGTAAAAAAGAAACACTAAACATAATTCGATCAACTGTTGCAAATAGGTGTGCCAAGATCCAAGAACAAAAACTAAAGCAACAAGGCAAGGACACAAAATCCAGAGTGTCACGATTCAAGAAAATCTAGGGTAATAAGGTAAGGACACGAAACCCAAAGAAACAGGATCAACACCACACCCTCCCATACTTCTGAATGGGTGGAGTGATGCTACAAATATGTATGAGTTTCCCAAAACAACTACTCGAACACTGAAAAACTAACACTGAAATGCACCAGAATAGAACCCCCATAAGAGATATTGTCAACATTCCAAAAGTGTCAAAAATACAGATACAAAATCTCTCAACAAACAAGAGAGATACACTACACTTGCTACAGAAAAATACTCAAAACAAGAAGCATCACAATGCAAAAGGTATAGAAAGTGGAGTAAGAGGCCGAATGGTGGAGGAGCCATGCTTGTAGAGTCTTCTCAACGAATACCCAAGTCGCCGCCACGAGTGATCAAATATCCACCCCAAATCAACACGAATTGATGATGAAGATGCCTACATATGACTTGGTGTAAAATTCACAATGGGTGCATGTAAAATAACATCAAAATGTGTGTCAGGTTGATCATGGCTGATAGCTGAAATCTCAGGTTTTTCAAGCCTAAGTGAAGGTACAGAACTCATGTGTTACTCATGATCCTCAGAAAGAGCCGAGCGAACAAAAAAATTAGCTCTGTCAATGTGTAATCCCAATGAAGTGTCTACTCGAAAACCAATGTCACGACGAGAATTCCCCTTAACATGTGGAATAGAGGAAACAATACCTTGTGAATGTCTGCTAATGACTCCACTAGTGAAACCCATAGAACGGAGCATGTGAGAACTGAATGCAGTGGTACACTTCTAAAAAAGGCCATGTAGTTGAGAAAAACTAGGATACACAACATGTGGTACTGTAATAGGCACATATGTGGAAGAGCATACAGTAATAAGCTTCATAGGTGTATGAGCATCAAGAGCAAGAACATACTCAAAGACAAATAGATCAATGCCAATGGGTTCATGAGAAATAGCTACAAGTGGACTAGGAACATGGATATGGTTTTCCAGAATATGATGGTGATGTTATAGGCTAGCAATTTTGTTCTGCAGGAAGTGTATTATTGTATCCTTATCGTGAATGAGTGATTGTAGAAGAGAATTTCTCTTCTTGAGCGATCTATTTTCTTCCACAAATTTTACAATATGCTCTTGAAGTCCACATACTTCAGAGAAAATCATATCATTCTCATAATCCATGATAGATACAAAATGCAACTCCCAAAAGTTTAGGACGTCAGGCTCAGCTGAAATTGCGTCCACAATTAATTACAACACTCCTCCATATTTGGCACTTTATAATTATAGTGAAAGTCTAAAAATAAATAACTCTAATGGAAAGAGCATGAAAAAAGCACTTTTGCAAAAAATGGCACTCAAAACTGAGTTACTGATTAGTTTGAGATTTTGGTGTGACGGAAAATTGTGTTGCTTTGATACCATGAAAGGAATGATAACCAGATCGTACCAAGCCAAGAACAAAGCTGTTAATCAAACACCACGATCAATAAGATGAAAGTAATTCACCAGAATAAATTTACATAAAACCTTTGCAAACAAATGAGCAGCAATACCATATATTATTATGGAACTCAATGAAATACAATGAGAATGGGCCTTGCTTATATAGGTAAGGAATAACAATCTAAGAACCAATCAAGGTCATAGATCAAGCCATAAATCATGGAAAGAACTAGTCATCAAAGAACTAGTCAAGTCCATAGATTTATGAGAGAACTAGACATCAAGGATCTAGTCAATACCATAGATCTAGGAAAGAACTAATCAATACCATAGATCAAGGAAAGAACTATACCTAACAAATAGATAATATATCCTAATATCTAAATAAATAAAAAGAAATATCCACACACATAAGTGGGTGAGGATAAATACAATAATGTACCTAGGTGAACATGAGCTAAGGTAAATACCTACTCTAACAAGGTGCTCTTTTCTCGGATTGAGAATGAGTGAATACCACACATGAGGAACTGGGTGCGTATTCTTCATATTCTTCATAACCTCCAGAATACTCACAGAATCTGATTTGTGTATCATTCTCAAACTCATCACTTTCTAAGTAACCATCACCTTCACTTTATTGTTTAAACTCCTCTTCATTTTCCTTACTCCTATAACTTGCATTGACATGTGGGGCCTCCAAGTCAATCCTTTAGAGTGCTCTTACAATCTGATTTTTGTTGTTTCTTTGGGAAGAAACTCATTCAAATAATTCCCTCTTCAAAGATGATATATCATTTTCCAAATTTTGCAGTGATGGATTGGTTCTCTCATCTCCAAAATGTTGGGTCTTTCTCTTTGATGGGTTCTTGAACTTTCCAGAGAGGATGAGATCATCATCAAGTTCAATGGCCATCCTTTGTGCTTCTATGATGTTCCTTAGTTGGGATCTTCGCAGAAAAAATCCTACTTTTGGTGATTGAGCATTGATGAAAAATCGCTTAACATTGTTTTGAGATGGTGAATCCTTTTCAGGTATCCTACATAGAAACTGTTCAAAATAAGTCAAAAAGTCTCTCATGGTTTCATTTTCAACTTTCTCTATTTGAGCCAACTCCACCATGAGGCCCTAAAAGTCTTCATCTAATTTAAATCTCTCTTCAAAGGCATCCTTGATGTCAATCCAACCCGTGATGGACCGGGAAGGTAGGAGGTAAAACCATTATGCTATTTTGTATTAGAGGGACTCCACGAACATTCTCATAATAACATCTTCATGTTGGACACCAAGAATTCCACATGATGTTTTGAAATTAGTGACTTGTTCTTTAGGATGTTGTGTGTTGTCACCTTTGAACTTTGGAAATTTCTTACAGGAACTCACTAGTAGATCATGAAGAGGGGGTTCAAGAGCAAATGCGCCTTTATTCCTTTCCCATGGAAAAATGGAGTGAGGTCTTTCTACTTCATCTTCCATTTTCATTTCTGTTTATTCTCTTGCTTCTATAAATTCTTCTTCTAGGAACTCAATGACCAATGGTGGTTGAAAAATGGGAGAATTTGAAGGGGAAGTATCAATAGGATTCTTGACAGGATTGCAAGGTGAACTACTTGAAGAGCTAGAGGGAGAGGAGGCTTGGGAGAAGAATTATGGATTATCTCTAATTTGTTCTTGCTGATTTTTCAAAGCCTTGAAATTGGAAGCAACAACACCTCTGGACCTGCTCAACCTGGTGTATCTTCCTTCAGCCAAATTTTGGAAAATTTTGTAGTGAGAACACCAAAGGACACTGTGGAATGTGAAAATTCACACACAGAAATCAATAATGTATCTTTCGACAACGGAATTTCATGAACTTTTTTTTTTGGTTTTTTCAATATTTAAATTTTTGTATTTTAAGACCTTGTGGTTGTATTTTGGGTGCAGATGCTACTAAATCTGCCCCATGGTGGGTGGCAAAAACTGTTGGCAAGAAAAGTTTTTGGGAGGAGAAACTTGTGTATTTCTTGCTAACACTCTGGGAATCTAAGTCCCTCTACTTAACCAGTGTAACTACCTTATATGCATGCACATGAAAAGGTGGATTTCTGTGGTGGCCTTTCGACCTGGGATCTAACAGGGACACTCCACTGACCCTATGGAAAAACTTGTAGATACCTGCAAGAGAGAACTTTGTTTGAAGAGTGGGAAAGGGGAGTGAGAAAATATGTAAGAGAGTTAATGTTGTAGGAAGGAAAAAATATTCCTACATACACTAGTTAGAAGTATCATCACATGCATTTATGAGAAGAAACAACTTTTTAAGCATCATTAAGACCAAATGAAATTTGATGAACATAAATTATCAATAAATACATTATTCAAAGAAAGCTATAAACTTCTTCTTCTTATATTGATTTCTCAAAAAAAGTTGTACATAGTGGAGAAATGGAGGAAATTGAGAAGGGGGGGAAATGGAAGAAAATGGTATCTCCTTTGTTCTCTCAAAGTACAATATATTCTTGAGTTTACAAGATCAATCACCAACCCTTTGAAATGAGAATGGTGTTACAATTTATAGAGTGAGAGGTGACTTGTCATCTTCCTCATGACCCTTCATATGCCTTTTTCTAACTTTATACTATTCATATTCCTACAAAATATTGAAGTTCCTTTTATAAAATCAAAGTGACTTAATTTACATTATGTTTCTAAAGTCACTTTTAAGTGACTTAAAGGCATATCAAAAAGTGCAAAACACAACAAAGAATTAGAACATTTGAAGGGAGAGGGAAGAGAGAGAAGAGGAGAATATGTTGCTCGATGAAGTCCATTGATCCTCGTTGATGTAAAAATCCAAATGCAGTGAAACTCTGAATCTTTGAATTCCTTGCACACTATGAAACTCCTTCAAATAAGCTCGTGAATGCTTTCCAAGTTGAGTGAATGGTTCTGCTAATGATCACAACTCCCAGCCTACGTATGATTTACTATTTTTAGTGAGAGGTTATTTTTTGCCTCTTCTCAACCATTGTGATGTGATGAAATCCCTCATTCAATCCTATGGACATTTCCCTTTCCTCAGCCGCTTCTTTGGGGTGAATTACTACTTTTAGTAAGCAGCCATATAAGGGACTTACTATTTTTAGTAAGTGATCATTTTAACTATTTTCTACTTTGAACACTCATTCTGGCTTCCTCATGATCTTCAATTCTTGTTGCCTTTGTCTCGACTTCTTTTGATGATGACTTTCCAAACATAGCAAGTCTATATAGGAAAAATTACTATTTTTAGAAGTGTGTTTCCAATGCTCAATTTGGGATGGAACATACTTTTATGGACTTGTCTTCTCATAATGATCTAATCCTCTAAATTTCACATAGTTTTTCCCACTAGAATGATTAGAAATAAATTTTGACCTGACAGTGGCTTCGAGCATGAAGCTACCATGGCGGCCATTAACGGAGCTTGAAATTTTTAGTTCTAGTTTTTGTCTCCATTTATGATGAAAACAACTCCATTGTGATAGGTTTTTTATTTAGAGCCCATGTACAAGTGTTTAGTTCATTTCCATTGCTGGAGTGATGGGAAATCTGACGAATGTGAGTCAGTGCATGAAGTGAGGATTTTATGGGAGAAAATGATTTTGAGCACCATTTGACCTCTTGTTTGTTGCATCTTGATTGTCTTGATGTGAAAGTTTGTGAAAGATGGCATCTCGATCTAACTTATACTTTACAAGATATGAGGAGTTTTCGATCGGGTGGCTTCGTAGTTATTTGGCAAATAATCTCCATTTTCTCTTTGTTCTTCGTCATTTCACTCCATTTTTCTTTGAGGCCTACATATTACTGTGCATTCATGGTGTGGAGAGTTTGATGATCATGATGGAGCTGGTTTAAATCAGCAATGGTAGACCTTGTGTTTGAACAAGCTTGAGCAAAGCCATGACATGGTGAGGAGTAATGAAGGAGAAATGAGGGGGAAGAAACAACTAAGTGCCAGATTTGAATATTAAAAAAAATGCACATGGATGGGCTAGGAGAATTTTTGTGTCCCTAACGTACCTCACCTGAGGGACATGAGGGACATCAATTTCCATGGTGGTCAAGAGAACGACACTTGTCCTCGATCTAATAGTAGGGGATTTTCTTGAAAAATGCACTTGGGGGCTGAAATCCGGTCATGTGGGTGACTAAAAGACTCCCCATAGGGTCTAGGAATTTTTTTCCATGTTTGGTGTCCCTCACCTCAAAGGGATATTAGGTACATCAAATTCCACGGTGTTCCTGGAGCTGACAATAGGGAGTTTGAGCTCCAAAAATGTACTTGGGGGTAAAATTTGGTCACATGGGTGACCAAAAGACTCCCTATAGGGGATGGGTGCATTTTTCAAGGTCTTATATACCTAACATTAGGGACATAAAATCCTGCTAGGCTCTTGGTGCTGACACGTGTCCTCTTGAAAATTGACTAACTCCTGAACTGCCTTTGAGAGGGTAACTTGGAATGATGATAACTTGAGCTCCCGGTGGAACTTATTGGTGAAATTTTATATGATAATGATTGTAAATGGAATTTTTACTCCAATGGAGGGGGTATCATGTCTTGATTCAACAATCGGATCCCTAAAAAAGCATATTTGTGATTTGAGACTCCACTTGTGCTTGAGAAAAACTACTTGCAAATCCCATTCGCCAAGGTGTTGTGAAAAATATGCTTCCACCATCATGTAGTTATTGGAATCATATTTCTATAGATGTTTTTTTTTTTACTTCTAACTCCATCTGGAGCTCCTGGAATCTTCTTTTGAAGCCCAGTAGTTGTTTTAGGCTGGTGTACTACCTAGGCTTGTGAACCCTAGTTTTGGCGAAACTACCCCAACTTCTCCGATACCTTCTAAAATATTCCTAAACCATATCCATGATGTCCCAAGACATTTGGATCACCTCCACATCCATTTATTCTCTTCTGCTTTACTCTATGAGGTTGCTCCATCTCTAGGAAGGCTAGTGATAGCCCTTCCCACAACTTCCTGTAGCTTTGCAAATGAACTCCTAAAATCACCTAGGGGGAATGGTATAACATTATTTGGGAGGTCCTTTGGACTTGCTGGAGAGATCCAGGGTGTCTTGGAGTGATAGAATTGAAAATTTTGGCACAAGGGTATAGTTTTTGTGCTTGGAAATTGTCAATTTCCCTGTTGCACATTTGCACGACAACATAAGCCAAGTTAGTTTGTTGTAGGGAAAACAACCAAATTTAGCCAGCAGTTTTAGATCCAATTACCACTTTTAGACCCCATTTGTTTCTTTTGATTCTCTGTATAGTGGAGAATATGTTAGAACTAATAAAAATCCTATTTGGATGTTTCATTCTCTTTTTGTAGGAATATTTTGTGGCCATCAACACATTAAAGATCCATGGACCGGTGTTGACCTCCAAGGTTCATTCGATGTCTTGGTTTGAAAAGTAAATATAATTTTATCTCTATTTAACCCTAAATTAATGTTATAATTTAAGTAGCATTTTATATGGGAGGGGTGGGTCCATGCCAAAAAAATTTGTTGACCCATGATTGATAGATTATAGGTAACACATTGGTATAAAATGATTGATAAAATTGAGTGTTAAAGATGTGTATGGTTTTCTAACATGTTTGTTATAATAAAATGATAAATTGTATTATTTTCATATTTAGATGTAATTTTGTATGTTTTGTAAAGTAAACGAAGTTGAATTAATTATGTATGCAATGGAGATTGATGCATGGGAATTATAAATATAATACTTGGATCATTATAGAAAGATGCATTTGAGATATTTTATAAAAACTATTGTATTTTTTGTAGGAATTGAAATAAGAAAAAAATAGTTTATAAAATTTGCACTGCATTCGATATATATTTGTAAATATAACTCTTAAAAATTTACTATGGTATTTGAGAAGGAGATTTGGTATCAATGTCATTTAAAAAATAATATATGATTTTAATATGAATAATAATTTTATCTTTTGAAATTATTGAAGGTTGGAAATTATTACACATAAACCTCCAAAGTATCATACATAGTAAATTACATGCCAGATTTGAGTGAGACTTTTAAATATCGTAAATAAGGTCTTAATATTATGCTTTTCATTTTATTAGAAAACTATTAACCTTGAAATGAAAAGAAGTCGATGAATAATTTTGATCAAGAGTTTCTTAATCTTACCCTTGCTCCATTTGTTTCTTTTGTGAACCGAAAGTAAGAAAAAAACATTTATACCCATAAAAGGGACCATTGTAAACTCAAAATATGGTTAGGTCCTTTTACATATAAGTTAGGACTTGGTAGTAGGGAATTTCTCACATTTGGTAAATGAAACATGTTGGATGGTCAGTTGGTAGATATTTGTGTCGTTGACAACTCTTCTAGTTGTCAAGCTAGAAGACTTTCCTTTTGGGTTACTAGCTTGATGGGATCAAGTCACGAGTGATCCATACCTTATAGTATGATTTTAACTTTCTATGTGAGAATATTTTGTTATTTAGAACTATTATTATAGCCTCTTATACCTTTCGAGCCTAGAAAATTATCACCCTTGAGGGAAAATGAGACCAATCATCCTAGGTTTTCCCTACTCTAATGTTGTGCTCCTCATGAGATGGAATATAGTGACTAATGCGCTCTTTCTCCTGTGAATAACAAGTTAATATCTCTATTCATATCACTAGCTTATGAGATAAATATGTTGTGTTAGTCCTACTGCTAACCCTATGATGGGTCATAGTTATTGCAAGTTGGAATAAATGAATCTCAAGAACCTTAAGAGGGTAGTTATAATAGAAACATTAACAAAAAAACCATGAATCATTTTTCCCATAGTGGAATTGAGTTGAATGTCCTAATCTCAACTACGTAGGTGACCTTCATGATATCATAAGTTTGTATTGGATTATTCCGTATAAATGGGAATTTATTGTCTCGTTATGATCCTCTTTTGAAAGGAACATTTTGTGATAGTCCTAGGTTTTGACCCATCACACCCAATTTGATTTGTGTTTGAGTTTCATTGACCTTGTTTTAGATTATTGTGGGAAAGGATGTTCTTCCGAATCTTCGTGACCATTTTGGTACCTAAGATGTCACATGGGAAGTGTAGAGTGAGACATGAACTTCCTTTGTTAAATTTATACAAAACTCTTCATTTATATGAAAAGTGTAATGTATCACTAGATTAAAAAAACATGGCTTTCGAAATTAAGATCTCCTAACTTGGAAATGATCCCTTTGTATCTCGCTTGTGTTTATAAGGATTCCACTTTTTATAATACAATATTTGGTTTTCTTATATAATGGAACAAATGAGATACACTCATTGAGAGTGAACATTTTTAATGGAATGAGAATTATGTAAAATTTAAATATGAGCATTCAAACCATTCAAATTAAATGTTGTTTGACCAATAATTCTAAATGAAAAAATTGAAGTTTAGTGGATTTGTGAACCACATAGCCTATGTCTATGGTGGGAAACACCCTTTCTTACTAAACCATTATATGGGTATACGTATGTTTCATGCTACGCTCATTTGAGAAAATGTGGTGTAGTCAGTTGTGGTCTCATTCATTAGAGTATTTGTGCTTGTTAATATTATTTGTCATTTATCCAATGCTCTTACAAAGGGAGTAAATTTTAGTCTGATGTAAATTGAGAAATATATGTATGTGGAAAATAAAGTCATCATTTTACATCTCCCTAGTGGTTTAGGTTATTGTTTTTGCTTCTCTCCCTTAGGGCCAATGCGCCATTAGTTTGCAATTTTTATTGGTTGTTTATCCTATTAAATATGTCCAATGAAGCATGAACTTAGGGCCATGGTTCCTCCAACCTAGCATAGCTTGGATTATAGTTGTGCCAACACTTTCTCCCTCTATTATTTGTGAAAGGAGGTAATAATGGCATCATGGTTTTGTGTTTTTTACTAAAGCATGTTGGTGTAGACTTGATGTCAATGAAACTTAAAGTGTGTGTAGATTAATAAAAAAAAAAATTTACCATGTTTTTAGTGGTGTTTCTAGGGTGAAACTTTATGGGTGTTACACCAAATCATGTGCCCTAAGAAAGAGAGGTACACACCCGTTTATTCATGGTAGGAAATTTAATGGACTAGTTGTCTAGTCATGAAGGAAAAACTCAAATTTATTTTTTTGTAAATGGGCCCCACCCCTCCTACAATAGTCTAATTGAAATGGGTATGTTTGCATCATATATTAGTCATATCCTTTTTATGTTTGGAATGAAGCATGAATAATGGTAATTTCATGACATGAAAGACAAGTTTTCATGCCCCTTTAGGTCTCCCTTATTTTTCTCTGTATAACAAGATGAGTAATTTCTCATAAAAAAGAGGTAGACAATGATATTGATCCATTCCTAAGACCTTCTACTAATTCTCAAGCTAAGGTGGATTGAAGTCTCCTCAAATATATGAGTCCTTATATGCTATTGTATTTTCCATGTTAATACTACTATCTCCCCTTCTTGAAGAGCATATCCAACAATATTCTTAAGGTGGCGCAACTATATGCAACCTTCTTGTATTCTCGGCTATATATATATATATATATATATATATATATATATATATATATATATATATATATATATATATATATATCATTTCTTGTATGTTAGCTCATCCGAAAGGTCCTCAATAGATCCCTCACTTTAATTATAAAAAAGGTGTATGAGGCCAATAACATGAGAGTTTTGCACAAACACATATAAATGGCCAAGGGTTCCACCCACACAAGACAAACAAATAAACTACTAAATGTGTAGTGATAAAAGATAAACGATATCCAGTAGGTGCATAAAACAAGAGATAGTAGTCCTTTATAGCCCACATGTGTTCGTCCCATATATATATATATATATATATATATCTGTGTGTATGTGTATTTGGGACTAACAAATAAACTACTAAATGTGTAGTGATAGAAGATAAACATTTAATAGTTTATTTGTTAGTCACAAATATATATATATATATATATATGTAGATATACACACAATGAATTTCATGAAATATGGGAGCATGATGTAGGGTACAAAGGACTCTACAAGGTCATGGGTGGTAGACTTAACCTTTTTTGAGTGGCCTTGCTAATATGGGATCATCTTCTACACTATCAAGTGCTAGTGTTTTATTTATTAAAAAATAATTTATCACATCTTAGTTATGTGTGTGTGTGTGTGTGTGTGTGTGTGTGTGTGTGTGTGTGTGTGTTGTATATATATATGGGACTAACAAATAAACTACTAAATGTGTAGTGATAGAAGATAAACATTTAATAGTTTATTTTTTAGTCACAAATACATACATACATACACACACACACACACACACACACACACACACACACACACACACACACACACACACACACACATATGTATATGTATATGTATATATGTGTATATATACACACACATATATACATACATATATATACATACATATATATATGTATATGTATATATGTGTGTGTATACATATACATATATATATACACATATGTATATATATATGTATGTATATATATGTATGTTATTATGTGTGTGTATATATACATATATATACATACATACATACATACATACATACATATATATATATATATATATATATTATATAGGGAGAGAGAGAGAGCAGAGGAGAGAGAGAGAGAGAGGACACGAGAGAGATATAGTGATATACATAATAGTATATAGAGTATAATATATATATGATACAGAGATAGGATATATATATCTATATGATAGACATATATATTGAACATAGATGTATGTATATTAGAGATATGCTATATATATATATTAATATAATAAATAAGACTGGCATATAATATATTAGCTATATATATACTATATATTATATATATAATTATATATAACATATAATATATAATATATATATATATATTATATATATTAGCATATATGTATATGTATCAATTATATGTAATAGTATACATAATAAAAATATATAAATAATATATAATAACATGATATATACATACATATAATACAATACATATACTACAAAATATGTTATGTATATATATATAATATATATATATATATAAGATCATTTTACACATACATACATATCAACATAATACAAATATAATAACAATATATATATATAGGTATACATATACACATATACATATACACATATACATATATACATATATACATATATATATATATACATATATATATGTATATATATATATGTATGTATATATATATATGTATGTATATACACATATACATATACATATGTATGTATATGTCTATGTGCACACACACACACACACACACATATAACAATCTATAATATAAGCATAACTAAGATGTGAAAAATATATTTTTAACAAATAAAACACTAGCACTTGATAGCGTAGAAGATGATCCCATATTAGCAAGGCCACTCGAAAAACGGTAAGTCTACCACCCATGACCTTGTAGAGTCCTTTGCACCCTACATCATGCTCCCATATTTCATGAAATTCATTGTGTGTATAGAATACATAATATGATATTTATCAAACCATGTTACAAATGGCATATGTAAAGTAGAAACTAGTAACTAAAATAATAATTAAATATTGATTTTATATTTTCTAAAATATTTAAGTGTTTTTGTATTTTAAGTATTTGGATTTGATGAAAGGCATGAGATTAATTGAGTAGATCCTCATAAGGGTCAAATTCAGTTGGTCAAAAATAAACCAAATGATAAAAATTATAAAGGAATGGAATATTAAGATGAAAAACCTACCAAATTTGAAAGATATTTTCAATGTATTCTTCACATTTTGGTCAATTTGAGTGCAAACAATAATTCAATATAAAGGGCAAGAATTCAATATAAGGGGCCTTTTTTGGTGCCAAGGAAATTGTCTCATGTGCTATTTTTTGCATATTTGAAATAATAATTACAAGGAAATGTAATTAGAGTGTCATTATTAGGGAATAAAAGGTAATACTTATCATTATTTAAAATATCCCATGTATTGTAACCATGGTATACCTAAAAATGTTTATCTGACTATCACATTTATGCACCTGCAACATTGTTTGTAATATATGTAAAATCTTAAAAATAAAGAAGAAAATAGATACATAATATTCATGAGATAAGAATTTTGTGTAACATGTTAAAAAAGTATATTAAGTTCTTGTATTGTCTCAATATGTGTTTTGTTTCTCATTATTATCAATTGCGACATGTTCCCAATAATTTCCATTGGTATATATGGTAATTGTAAAATTGTGATGGCATGAATAGATATGTAATTCATGCAGATCAAGACATGGGTTGTTAGCTAGTAATTACAGCTTGGCCAATTTGTCTTGAATTATTTTGATTGTGCATCAACCCTTGAGCCTTTATATTTTAGACATTAATGCCCTGTTGGAGTGATTAACATCATGGGAGATAATATGATTGTAGGAACAAAAGGATTCACGTGGGGAATCCCTAAATTGTTTTCTATATGTATGTTGATTTGTAGTAGCTATCACTAATAAGGAATGATCAAGTAATATGTAGGATCTCATGTGATACATTGAAGTTTTTAGGAATGGTAATTTTTCGAAGTGACGATAAAATTAATAGTATTAAGAAAATGCTACATTTTAGGCACATTAGTATCTTTAGGACACATAAATACAGAGAAGACTCAAATTTAAATTATAAGAAAAGAAATTTCCTATTTTATAAGAATCAATGTCTCTATTATAAGATTTAATGTATATATATTCTTAATTGTGTGTATGCATTGAACAAATAAGGGTTCAGATAATTAATACACATAACCACTTATTGAATGCATTATACTTATATGTTGTATGTAGTCCTCCTATGGTGGAGTGACATTATGATACTCAGTTATCCTTGGTGGAGTGGCCTTTATGATGTGTGGTACTATTTGGCGGGTTTGAATGTGATTTGTATTCTCTTTGCACCCTATAATGATGATGCTTTACATCGAAATGGATATGAGATTCCATTCAAAATCCATGGTTATGTTTTTGGATTCTACACTCCAAATTGTGGATTACTTTGAGGTAGTGTACTTTTAAGGTCATGTGGGATTCACCAATTAACATACAAATGTGATACTTGATACTCTTTATGTAACACCCATGTTATGACTCATCCAAATTAAGGGATTTTTTTTAAATATTTAAAACAAAACCCTTAAGTTCAATTATTATTTCTAATTATTAACATTAATATTTATCTTGCTTCCAAATAATCCAACATTGGTTAATATTAAAAAATTCATCCAATAATATATGATAATCATGTGCATCTGTAAGGGTCTCTTGGGAATGGATCAAAGAGTTGTAGAGAACAACTAGAAATGATATTCAATATTCTTCATAGTATATTAGCATTCAACTCTTACAAATACATAGGTGAGGTTGTTCCTAAAATTTAGGAAAGAAATCACAATAATAAACTATATAAGTAGGTTGTTTAAACAACCTACATAACAATAATATAAGAGAACTAACAATATATAAACCCACATATAAATATATAATGTGAGAGCTTTCCATGGTATTCTTAACATTCCCCCTTTTAGTGCAAACTTGGGTAAAAACACCATCTTCAACCAAACAACATGTCACTCTGTAGCTTGTGCATGGTCTCAATCCTCAACATCGACTATGGGAACTACATCATCTAGGGATTGATCAACCTATAATATGAATACATGAATTGGGACCATTCAACCAATTCACATCAACCATCAAGTCAATTTGATCAGGAACACTTCCTGCTATAGTATCAATGGTACAAATCTCCACATCGTCATCACATGGGAAAAACATTGTATTGCACATAGGAACATAGATGCTCATATGTTCTTATTCATCACATAAAACACAAAGATTTAACTAAAGCAGTTTGTGGCCTATGAGGAAGTGAAGAAATCGAGGACACCGATTGTCCTCCTGCCTCCATTACTTCCATCCTCCAATAGATGTGTTGCTTAACTCAACTGAATATGACTTGAACACTCAATAGTTTCCACATTGTAGTTTATTGTGTCCCCTCCAGCAATGTGAAAATATTTATTTTTTCAGATGTCGGGTAACACCGAAAATGTGTTCGTGAGGCATTTTTAAATTTTTTTTAGGACTTTTTACAATGACACTACTTTAACACTTGACAAAACAATAATCACCCATTTGACACTGACTACCTATTATTCACCTAAACAAAATTTCAACAATGTTGATAATATAATGATACGATATAACACTTTTTGACGCATTGATGACTTTGTCTAACACGACAAGAAAACTGTTAATACTAACATCAAATGTTTAATTGAAAAAAATTGACTCAAACCTATTATTTGACAAATATGACTTGTTAAAACCTAGAAAATACTAAATGACTTACAATGATTAATGGTAGGCTAATAAAGTCATTATATAAAAGACTATTTTGACTTGGACAATGCCTCATAAGACATACTCTTTTACAATATAATGGAAGATAATTTTTTGAAAATTTTTATGCCAAAAAATTACAACATTAAACTTCCTATGGACTCATAATTAAACAATACTAGCTAACTCCTTTTGACTATCTCAAAATTGATGTATACTTTCTTTGTAGACTCTAATTTTGATAACACTAACTATAAAATTAATAGTCTTTAATAACACAAATAATGTTCTTAACATTCCACTAAAATGTTATACAATATATGATAGTAAGATAAACTAAATGGAACTAAATGAAAAACTACTACAAACAACTCAATACAAAATTGACAAGACTTGTGCTAATGACTCATATCTTTAGAGAATTTAGTTTTCATGGCATTACCAAATTCGGTTGACTTGAAGAGGAACTTACAATTATCTCGGGAGAATGATAATGGAACAACTGTTAAGAATGTGGAAGAATGAGGATCTTAGGATTCAGGAGGGATTCAAGAAGAATAATACTTCAAAATGTAAAAAATATTATTCCAAATGTAGCCCATACACTTTCGAGACTACTGAAACCTTGTACATTTTCCCACAACAAACTGTGATATTAGAAACACAAGGATCTCCCTTATGAATCTACGTGAATCTACTTGATAACGTGTAAGAGTAGAAAATGCAGAGATAGAATTCACATGATGATGACACCCAAACTTATTTTTTTTTAGAAAGTGTTGCTTGTCTATTGGATAGTATGTTTAGTTCAAAATGATCGCTAAAAAAATATTTGTGAATGAATATGGTTAGAGTACCAAATAAAGTAAACTCTTATGGTGAACCGATTATGATCAAATCCAGGGGATGAAAGGTAGTCTTGGATTCATGTGATCTCCCTTGAATGTAAAATGTATGCCAAAGAAACCTGAGCAAAATAGATAATATACGTCTACAATATCCATATATAAATCCTCTGATCACACATAGGTCTGATTTATTAATACAAGGAGAGGTCTACCTGCAACCACAATCTGGGACTCTCATCACTCTTATACCAAATCTTGGGAATGGATCAGAGAGTTGCAAAGAACAACTAGAAATGATATTCAATATTCTTCACAGTAAATTAGCATTCAAATCTTACAAAAAAATTGGTGAGGTTGTTCCTAAAATTTAGGAAACAACTCACAATAGTAAACTATATAAGTAGGTTTTTTAAACAACCTATGTAACAATAATATAAGAAAACTAACAATATATAAACCCACATATAAATATATAATGTGAGCACTATGCAAGGTATTCTTAACAGAGTATTCTAGATATAGTGTTTGTTAGGGTATTCCTAATAGGTTCTTCTAGGTATAATTTAGTTAAACATTTTATTGGTTATGAGAACCTGTACATATCCTTAGTGCCTACCGAAAAGGTATTTATAAAAATTCCATTTGGGTATAGAAATTGTTGATTAGGGGAAATGGTGAATAGAAAATGTAATCAACATTTATATTACTTTAGCCTAAAAGTTTAAGCATTTCTTTGCAAGCTAGTTTCAAGACTACACACCATCCTACGAAACTTGTCTCATATCACCACACAACCATCTCAATATATTTATCAAGATTCATTTTCGTTGTTTATGGAATAAATTTTTTGTTTTGAAGAATTAGAGTCCATGACTCACGCAACTAATAAAAAAATATCTTATCAAGTCCACCTTAGGATCCCTATGTGAAATATAGTGGCCACATAATTATTTTCATCATCACGTTCTCACTACCCTTCCCGTATATGTCCTAAGTTGGCATGGGTAGGATACTATCAAAAGGACAATGGGACATAAAACCTACGCTTCATTTAAAATTAAATTTATACAAAAAAATATGAAGTAAATAAGTTCATCTTTATGACAGATTATAATGTATCATTACATGAAATTAAACTCTTGAAAGAGGGTTACAATAATTCTACAAGTTACTATCTTTCTTTAGTTCCTCTTATCTAACTTACAGAATGTAGTGTTCATCGTCAAGTATAGGTTTACTAACCATGTTCCACATTGAGATGTTCTATTACATTAATCATTACAGATATTCCTCAATTTCTTATAATCATTAATTTTCATGTTTAGTTCATTTATTTCCATAAGGTACAATTATAAATTCAATATGTTTTCATTATATTGTTGTCCTTATAATTCTATGTTTCGCCATTTAACTTATTTATTCGTTTCAAATGGAACAATGAAATAAAAAATAAATGCATATCATAAGTTTAAACATCCTTATTTATACTCAATTGTAAAACAACATATAAATACTAAATCATATCCATCAAAACAAGTTACAAAAAACTACGTATACATTCAAATTTATAAGGATAATCCCTTATTTTCATAACTAATGATATAAAAATCATCATTATATTACATTATCCAAAATGCCCATGAATCAACTTGTGAAGATGATTCATTCACATTAACAATTAAATACAACAATCCTTATCGAATTTTAAACAAATATAATATGACATAATCATGTGTAAACAATCCAATCAGTCGCATCATGAATGCCATTCCTTCCTACAAAATGTAGGAGAGATAAAATGTATATATGGGTCAGTTCAAAGAACTATCATGAGTTTACTAACTCATATTCTTGTTTTATTTAAATGGAATAGCAGAATAATTTAAGGTTAACTAAAATGAAAAAAATAAACTTCCTAGTTTATTAATTAGATATCTATCTCATGCACATATGAAATACTATTTCGTATTGTATAACATGTTTTGAAATAGTCCATGAGCTCAATTGATAAACTAAACTTTTAGATAGTTTAAGTGACATATTATCACAAATATTTATTACAATAATCAAAGAATAGAGTTTATATCAGCATCTTTTAATTCCTTTTATATATTTCACCAATAATAATATCATCAATGTAATCTTCAACTATGTTGAAATCTTATGTTCATATGAATAACCATAAACTAACTAATTACCCAATCTCCACATTTACCATTAATTAAAAAGTAGAATGGTTCAACTATATTTATAGTCAAGTAATCAGAACAGTGTATGCATTTCTCATTCCTTAATCCATACTTAATATTCCCGTAATTAATGCATAGGTAATAAATAACATCAAAACTTTATAATAAATCATGCAATACCAAATAGTTGTCCAAATTTCATCCCTTTAAGAAATAACTCAAATAGGCCTACTTATGAGGACCTAATCATTGCTAATAATAAAGTTCATTAATGAATTTAATATAAAAGCAATTTAATATACTAAAAATATCTACTTCTCAATGTTTATCTTCTCCAACCAATAGTCGAGAGAGAGAGAGAGAGAGAGAGAGAGAGAGAGAGAGAGAGAGAGAGTTTGTGTGTTTGGTAATCCATGTTTAATAATTTTAAAACTGGCCATAACATCAAGTTATGAATGAACTAAAATATACTCATACAATCATGCCCAATAATAACCAAATGGAATAATGCCTGCAATGCCAAGTAAGGTTGTGATCAAAATATCTCACATCCAAAACTTGATGTAATGTAAAAGGTGTAAGTAGATAACAGCATGCTCAATGATGACATAAAAAATATAACTCAGCAAGCTCACTTTTGGGTTGTGGACACCCTTTCTACAGATCAATGAAAGTATCATAACGGAAATAACTAGAAGCTAACAGTGATTACCCATTGATGTGAATCCAGCTGCAAGAGGTTGAAATACCTCCAAAAACACACATAAACAGCTTTGCAAATAAAACCAGGAGTTTCACAATAGCTTACTTCTCATTCTAGAATCCACACTGATCTATTACATCATTACAATTCTCCTTTTATTTCAAGACTACTCTAAAACCCTAAAATGCCAAAAACCCTAAAATGCCAAAAAACCCTAAAATGCAAAACAACTCGGATTGACCCCAAAATTTACGTGCCAAATATGCATTCATAAATTAGGGCTCACCCAAAATTTGGACTTATTCTGACAAGCACAACAAAAGTTATTAAAGTTCTAAGACCTAGAGAAAAGTAGAAAAAACAGTCGGAGCCAATTTTGGACCACTAGATGACGGAATCCGAGCCCGAAAACGTGCCAAAATGAGCACAACCTTGCAAGCAAGTTGTCCCCAGCATAGTACTAATGTATATCTACCACCCTGTAAAATTTCAGGACAATCCAACGGTCGGATCAAAAGTTATGGCCTCTGCAAGTTATGCTCCCGCATCATTCTCACCTGGTTGAAAAGAATTCAGCTCCTGCAAATTCTGTTGACGGAACTCATCTAATTTTGCACTGTCAATTTTCCTCAACTCCCACTCAGGAATCCAAGTGTTTTCTTCTTGCTGCAAACCTTCCCACTGTACCAAATATCTGTTGTAGCTCCCATGTCTAGTAGTGATTGTCTTTTGGTCCAAGACACGCATTACCCTCTCCTTTTTCTCCTTCGGCATCTGTTTCTTCCAGTTTATTTCTTCCTCCTCTGCAACATTTTCATCATACCTGGAAACTTATATAAATCAGAAACATTAAAAACTGGTGAGATAACAAAGTTTTCAGGTAACTCCACCTTGTAGGCATTATCACTCATTTTCTTCAGAATCCTACATGGCCCAATCTTCTTATACTTGAGTTTATTATATGTTCCCTTTGGAAACCTCTCTTTTCTAAGATGAACCATCACCATATCTCCTTCTTCAAATACACTTACTCTCCTACTGGCATCTGCAGCTATTTTATATTGTGCATTACTCACTTTCAGCTTTTCCCTCACTTCATCTTGTAGCTGTAGAATGTGTTCTGCAAATGCTTCTGCATCATCACTAGTTTCATCTTCACCTGGTAGAACAATTAGATCAAGGACCCCCTTCAGATTCCTACCATATACAATCTGGAAAGGAGACCTCCCTGTTGACCTGTTTATCAAGCTATTATATGCAAACTCAGCTTGAGGTAAAGCTAAGTCCCATTGTTTTGGATTTTCTCCAACTATACAACGTAGGAGATTTCCCAAGCTTCTGTTCACTACTTCAGTCTACCCATCAGTCTGGGGGTGATATGCACTACTGAACTGTAGTTGTGTCCCCAATTTCTTCCACAGAGTCCTCCAAAAGTGACTCAAAAACTTCGTGTCCCGATCTGAAGTGATCGTTTTTGGAATTCCATGCAATCGAACCACTTCTGAAAAAAACAAATCTGCAATTCTGGAAGCATCATTAGTTTTTTTACAAGAAATAAAATGTGCCATCTTAGAGAATATATCAACCACAACAAAGATAGAATCATTCCCTCGCTGTGTGTTAGGAAGCCCTAACACAAAATCCATACTCAGATCAACCCATGGCCCTGTAGGGATAGGCAATGGCATATACAACCCAGTATTCTGTGCATGACCCTTAGCCATTTGACACAATCTACATCTTGCTACAACCCTACTGATGTCCCTCTTTACCTTTGGCCAATAATACTTTTCTACGACAAGAGAAATTGTCTTACTTATACCAAAGTGTCCAGCCAACCCTCCACTATGCAATTCTCTTATAATATTTTCTCACATTGAACCAGCAGGGATGCACAATTGTTTCCCCCCTAAACAAATAACCATCCTATATCAAATAATCAAAATAATCACTACCTACTGTAGGCTCCTTAAGCTTTCTGACAACATCACTAAAATCAGGATCACCTTCATACAACTCCTTAACTACCTCAAACCCTAGGACTTTATTTTTCCATTGTTGTCAAAAGGGCTACACGCCTACTCAAGGCATCAACAACTTAATTATGCTTACCAGACTTATGCTTTAAAACAAAAGTATATTATTACAAAAATGAAACCCATTTTGCATGCCTACTATTTAGTTTCTTCTGTGTGTTTACATACCTCAAGGCTTCATGGTCAGTGAAGAGTACAAATTCATTTTGCTACCAAGTATTGTCTCTAGTTCCTTAATTCCTGAAACAATAGCCGTAAAATTCCACATCATAAGTAGAATATTTCCTCCTGACTTCATTTAGCTTTTCACTAAAGAATGCCACTGGTCATCCTTCTTGACTCAACACAGCTCCAATCCCAACATGTGAGGCATCACAGTCAACCTCAAAGACCTTGCTAAAATATGGCAATACCAAAATAGGTGCTTCTGATACTTTCTTCTTCAACAATTCAAAACTATTTGTTGCTGCCTTGGTCCATACAAAACTCCCTCCCTTTTGTACACTCTGTTTATGGGTGCAACAATGCTACTGAAAATTCCTGATGAACTTCCTATAAAAAGTTGCCAATCCATGAAAACTACGAACCTATGTCACATTCCTTGGAATAGGCCATTCCAGAATTGCCTTTACTTTTTTCTCATCCATCCTCACTCCATCCCCTGATATGACAAATCCCAAACAAAAAAATACTCTTTTGAAGGAATCTACACTTCTTTAAGTTTGCATATAGACTCTCTTTACGTAACAAGTCTAGCACCAATTTCAGATGTAACAAGTGTTCTTCCACTGCCTTACTGAATATCAAAATATCATCAAAATAGACAACCAAAAAATTACCATTTTATTCTTGTAGTACTTTGTTCATCTACATCATGAATGTACTATGTGCATTAGATAGCCCAAATGGCTTCACCATCCACTTGTATAATCCATCTTTTGTTTTAAAAGTAGTTTTTCCATTCATCCCCTTCACGGATTTGGATCTGGTAGTAACCACTCTGTAGGTCAATCTTGCTAAAATATCGGGCTCCCACTAGCACATCCATCATATCATCCAATCGCAGAATTGGAAACCGATACTTAATTGTGATCTTGTTTATGGCTCTACTGTCTACACACATTCTCCAGTCTCCATATTTTTTGGGAGTCAATAACGCTGGAGTTTGCACATGGACTCATGCTTTCTCTCACTAACCCTTTCTGTATTAGATCTGTCACTTGTCTGTTCAACTCTTCACTCTATGTCGGACTCATCCGATAGGCTACCTGGTTTGGAAGGGCCGATCCTGGGATCAAATCAATATGGTGTTGAATATCTCGCTTTGGGGGTAACCCATCTGGTAGCTCATCTGGGTATGACATCTTTGTATTCTTTTAGTATCTTTTCTACTGCAATAGGTATATTAAAGCCTTCTTTCTCCAGCTTCTTTGACATTAGTGCATAACAACATCTAGCTTCTTCCATTTCTGTAACAAACTCTTTTGTATCCAATAAGCCCTCACTCTTCTCTTCTTCCTTGAAGGGTAATAAGACCACCTTTACACCATCCTTCCAAAAGGTATATGTATTTTTTCCCTCCATCATGTCTAACCTTTCTATCATATTGCCAAGGCCTACCCAATAATATATGACATGCATCCATTGGGATAACATCACACCACACCCTCATCCCTATAGGTATTCCCAATTGAAAAAATTTATAAGGCATCTTTTATCTATGGTTACTTCATTTCCTTTCTTGAACCATGATATACGATAGGGATATGGGTGCTTATCACAGCTCAGATTCAGTTTATCAACCATTATAGTTGAAACCATATTTTTCACAACTACCACCATCAATAATAATTTTACATACCTTTCCTCCAGAGGTGCATCTTGTTCGAAATACATTTGTTCGAAGCCATGAATCAGATCCAGCAACATCACGTTCTTTCTCCTTCCTTGGGACAATCATCGTCCTCCTTATCATGAGGGTTTCACCCAAGTCTGCAGGCAACCTCCATTTCTTCTTCCTCTTCAGCCTCAACCAGATTTACTCATGGTTTTTTCTCCTTGCCATCTATCTTGTGTAGGATAGTGCGGAAACTCAAAAGCTCTGTGCCCCCTCTTCACCACATCTGTAACATGTATATTACCTTTGGGGGCTATTCCAGCCCCGTCCTCCATTATAACCTCTTCCCCTCTGAAATCCCCTACCTCTTTGGTAGTTACCATGGCTTTGACCAAAATCTTCATGCCCTTCTGTATTAGAGGATTCACCTTTTGTAGATTCAAATCTACCCCTGCCCCTCATTGGAGATGATGATGGACCTCTCTTCACACCTCTTCTAAAATTACTCCTCTTGTTCTTTTTCCTCTGCCTTTAATGCAAGTTGATAAGCATCATCTAGGCTATGGATCCGGAGCATACTCAGCTCATCTTGTATGGTGTAACTCAACCCATTTATGTACCAGTGTAGCCTTTTGTTCTTTCAGACTCTCCCTGTTCCACCCTGATTGATAACTTGTAAAATTCATTAGTATACTCCTCAATGCTAAGATCCTTCTGCCTTAGGTTTTGGAACCTTTGAAAGAGTGTCTGAGCATAATCTACAGGAAGAAACTTTTCTTTCAGCTTCTTTACCATTTTATTCCAGTTTCGGATCTTTCCCTTTCCACTCCTTTTGTCTTTCATTTTGTAGGTGATCCCACAAGATCAATGCATGTCTGGCTAACTTAGTGCATGCAAACTTAACCTTCTTCTCCTCTGAAATGGTTTTTCCACTCAAAGAATTTTTCCATGCGATTTAACAAGTCAATCAACTCCTCTGGTCGTAAACCCTCCACCATAATCAGGAACATTAATCTTGATGTCGTCATTATTTCCCTCTAAAGCCTTGATCAATCTCTCCTCAAATGGTATCTCATTCAAGGTTTATTCGTCTCTCTCATTTTCTTCTTCATCTCCTCCTTCATTCATTAATGGAGTCTCTTCTTCAATATCACTATTTTGGGTTTGCATCCCCATCTGCATGTCTCCTTCTAAGGTGGGTAACTTCCCCCCGTGAGCTCAGCAACTTGTCTCTGTAGCTCTTGCATATGCCTATTCATCTGGGCATAACCTCCCCTCCCGCGTCTAGCCATGGTTATATAAAAACAGAGGTAAAAAACTACACATAAAAAATGTAATATGTTACCTTAACTATTTCCGCAAGATCAAAATCTAGCTCTGATACCAATTGATGTGAATCCAGCTGCAAGAGGTTGAAATACCTCCAAAAAACACACATAAACAGCTTTACAAATAACACCAGGAGTTTCAAAATAGCTTACTTCTCATTCTGGAATTCCACATTGATCTATTACATCATTACAATTCTCCTTTTATTTCAAGACTACTCTAAAACCCTAAAAATGCCAAAAGCCCTAAAATGCCAAAAAACCCTAAAATGTAAAACAACTCGGATTGACCCCAAAATTTGTGTTCCAAATATGCATTCATAAATTAGGGCTCACACGAAATTTGGACATATTCTGATAAGCACAACAAAAGTTATTAAAGGTCTAAGACCTAGTCAAAAGCGGAAAAAACATTCGGAGCGCAATTTTAGGCCACTAGATGACGAAATCTGAGCCCGAAAAACGTGCCAAAATGAGCACAACCTTGCAAGCAAAATGTCCCCATCATAGTACTAATGTATATCTACCACCCTGTAAAATTTCAGGACGATCCAACGGTCGGATCAAAAGTTATGGCCTCTGCAAGTTATGCTCCCGCATCACCCATATAGTATTCACTTAATGGAAGAGAGAGAAATAGTCAGTGAGATCTATCTAGTCATGCTTCCATGATATTTTTTCATAGAAAAACAATGAACTCGTAATCAGCTAAATCCTTATCAGTCTAGCTCTTTTGGGCTAAGTCAAAAATGGTGTAATCAAATTGACACCATTGAAGGAATCATAAGCCAAACTGTAATAACAGTACAAATCCTTAAGAGAGATTATAAAATTTACAACTAGTTATAAAATATCAAGGGTAAGCTCAAAATGAGCTGAACAAACTCAATACAACAAAGCTCTTTATGGGTTGAGATTAGCAATATATATAATACTAGATTTCAAGACCAAAAACGAATTAGAAATCTAGTCCTTAGCGGATATTCATAACAAAATAGATAAAAAAATAACTTCAAATTGCAAATGAATAAACGACGAAGCTCTATATGAGTTACACAACCCATCCCATAGATCTTACAAGTACCAGAAAGAAAAGAACCAAAATATTTTTATTACAAAACAACCCAGAATGCCAAAACAAAAACCCATAATGATCCATATTTCTCTTCCAAACAGAGTTCCCTCGAATCCAAATAATATAATAAAAGGATAACAACAACAAAGCTCTTAACGAGCGGATTAAATTATATAAATCTGCATCCATATCCCTCAAATTCCAAACAAGTAATAGACCTAAAAAACCCATTTATTTTCCAACTTTCCACCTTGTTTTCCTTTCAAAATTTCATAATAAAAATGAATAAATATTTCCATAGTTTTAAAAAACAATGAAAATCTAAACATATTCCCAGTATTTCATATTAAAAACAATAAGAAACATGAGAGAGTAAATCTCATGCTTGGTTCACCCTTGTTCTCTTCCAACTTCCTTGAAATCTAAAACTCAAATGCCCACAAATACTCCACAAAATATCCAAACAAAGCTATTAAATAAAAATTTTCCATTTAAAATATATTTGTTTTTACATGCACAGTCCCGAAAATAGACTTCCATGAATATATCCGAAAAGACCAAACAAAAACGTCAAAAATGCGAATGGGGGAAAATTTTGCATGTTTTGGCTTCCAAAGAAAGCTATAGGTTACCAATGAACCATATTTCCTTTAATGCTATTAAAAATACTAGTTCCATGTCGTGGAAACTAAAACTAAAACCTTGTATGGCACATCTTAACTTACCAAGTTCCACTCCTTATGGCCTATGACCAAAGCAAGATATTAAACAATAAACATTCACCTTATTATATGCAATGTGTTCATTGACCAACTTTCAAACAATAAACATTAACATAAACAATGCTAAGGGTGGTCTATGACCAAAATGTAAACATCAAACAATTATTTACCAAGTGGTCCAAGACCAATTCCTTTCTCAATTTAAATTCTATGTGGTCTAAGACCATTTGAATATTAATCAATTTCATTTCAATCTGGTGTATGACCAACCTTCTAAAGCATGAAATGGCGGTCCATCGAAAATATATAAGTGCTTTTACCTTTAACATTACAAATTACGTTAAACAATGTTAATTAACATCAATTAATTCAAAACATCCTTAATCAATGCAAACATTGATGGAGTTCAAACAAACCATTCAAATTCCTTTATGCAATGCAAGCCAGAAGGTGGTCGTCAATAACAATAACTTAAAACATAGACGATGTATATATATACATGTATGTATATGTTTACACACACACACACATACATATATACATATATACATATATACATATATACATATATATGTATGTATGTATATGTCTACCACACACACACACACACACACACACAATTAATATTTATAATTAAGTCATTATCCATCAATCACCAGATTATTTAAATTGATATTAATTTTCCACTTGTCGCGTTACCTTTATTTTATTGAACATAATTGAGTAACTTTAATCACCCCTACAACCTTACGATGAAAATGCATTAAGTTTGGGGTATGACACTTTATTGATTAAGTTACCTCCCTTGAGGATAGGTTGAGATACTGAACTATAGATTCTTTTGAGAGATGTTGCTCTTCTTGGAATCATTGGGCAATGTACATAGAGAGATTTATTACTTTTGGTCTTGGGGACCCTGTTGTAGATGTGTTATTTTTTTCATACCCTTTTTTCTATGTGTTTTACATGCCCTATTATATACCTATTGGTATGGAGTCTATGATATGGGGATCATATTTTCAGTGATATGTTAATTTCCCATCCTAGGTACATGGGTGTCTTGTTGGTGAGGAAATGTGTTGTTTTTATGATAATATTTTTGTTTCATCATAGACTCATGGTTGGTTAATGTGATTTTCCACCTTGGTTAGGCGAGTGCTAAGTGTTTACCTTTCCTTTTTACAAATTTGACCTATGCTTGGGTTGGTGGTCTTGTTTGGGCTATTTTCATAAAAATATGATAATAGGGTGTTTTGTTGAGATGATTATGTTGTGCTTTGGGCCTTGTATGTCATCGTGATGTCATGTAATTGGGAAAACTGCTAGAATATTAAAATTTATTTGTTAAAAAATAAAGATAAGGAAAGGTAACTACTTAACAGTGAAAATGTTAAGGATCATGGCATCAAAGAACTATTCTTATGAGAAAAATATTAATTATGAATACACTTACAAGAAAACACTATCAAACAAGTTTGGATATGATTATGAATTTTAGATTGAATTCACTACGGTAGAGAGAACTACCAATCTTCACACAACATGAACGACTTCAGAAAATTACAATTTTTTTTGTTGGATCTTTTGGTCACACTTTAGTGAAGAGGCATATTATATAATTTTCATTAGTTAACATTGTTTTTCCTCTAAGCACACATAACCTTTTATTTAACCTTGGTTGTTTATCACATAAATGTTGATGCTCTTATAAGGGGAGGGAAATGTAGTTCCCTTCCCCATCGCACTTGTTTAGAGTGTTTGTTTATAAGGTTGTGTTGAGGGTTTGTGGATTGTTGTACCCTTAATCATTGTCTTAGTCGAGTTATATGATAATTTTAATCATGTTATTAATTAACGTTTAACATTTGAGTTATTAAGATATCATCAGATGTTAATTAGTTTCACACTACCTTGTTATGCATCAATCGGTGCTTGGGTATCGTATTTTTATCATGGAGATCATGTCATATCCACCTCATAACCATGAATTTGTTTTAAAATAAAAATAAAAATAAAAAATAAAAAATAAAAATAAAAAATGAAAATAAAATAAATGTTTATTTATATATATACTTGTATGTTTAAATAAAAATATTAATAAAAATAAAAAATAAAAATCATTTTGGGGGAGGGGCAAATCAAGGTTTTGTTCTTGTTTTGGATCAATTTGGTGCTTGTGCTAGTTGGAAGATGCCATGGGAGCATCTAAGAAAATACATTGGCAGCGCCAAACCTAACTCCACAACCCTTTCCAACATCCTCCATGATTGTGTTAAATTGGAAGCTTGTGATCAAACATGGGCATTCACCAAAGCATATTGGAAAGGGTATTTTTGGTTAGTTGTAGTGCTCTAGTAGCCAAAATGGAGGCTTTTTAAGGAAAATACAGTCATATGGAACTTACATGACCCTTTAAGCTTGAATTTTGTGTTATTTGCATATAGATACGCAGGTTGAGAGGTTGAAAGGTTGTAAATGTGTGGATGGCGTGAGTGCCTCATATAGAACCATGCCTAAAAATTATCACTATGTGTATGTTATTGGAATTATTTCCCACCCATCTATCTTGAGGAAACTCTAAACTCTTCCATTAGTAAGCCAACAAAACCTGGGGTGGCTGTGTGGATGTGTTTTTTGGGTGATTAAAGATCACACATAAATATGCAGTCCTTTTTTTCACAACTCTCCTTTTTGGAGTTGGGTAATCAATATGTTGAAAATTTTGTTCTCTAGTCATAAAAGTAACGCAAAAGTGGGCATGTGGGCTTCCATTCTAAAGGAAAGGAGATTGATGAAAGACAAAGGAGTAACTATTTCTCCTTATTATCTATATCATTCAACACATGTTTTAAATATGAAAAATACTTTGTTGTTTTCTTCTCCCAAGATTTATTTTTCCAATGTTGCATATATATCTTGTGTTTTTGGGTGTGATCTACCTCCTTCATAAAAGTATAAAGGATTAAGGAATTTTTCAAATGTTGTATAAGTGAGTATCCAAGTGGACATGTATGTGAAATGAGGAAACATAGGCAAGGTATATGAATTTTTCAATAGAATGCCTCAAAGATATTGTTCTTCATGGACCACACTGGTTGTGGAAGATGCACAAAACAAGTTTTTTAGAAAAGGTATTATAACCTCTCAAGAAAATGTTACTAGCACACATTATGTCAAACTCCACAATTCTTTCTCACCGGATTGTTACAAGCATGGATTCCTTCCTTCTCTCTAATTTACTTTGAATTTTCACTCCATTCCTAATAGTTTATATGTTAAATCTGAAATCAAGATTGTTATTGATGTTTTTATTAAATCATGTTATAAATTACATAAAATAATTTCCATATCAAGATAATCCAATGTCGTAAATAGTCACCTTGAACTTGATCAAAACAAACCTATAACGTGTTCATCATTGTTCCTATTATGTGATATTCAAATTGGATTGATAAACATGCTTTATAATGTAAACTGGCATTTTAAACAACCCTCAAGTTATGCCAAACACTTCTCAAATCTAACGTGCAAGAAGCATCTTTAGACCTCACTTCTTCTTTTAAATTATTATAACCTCTCCTTTGTCATGTGGTGACTTCATTCCAAACTGGAAACATCACCAAAACACTTAATGATCATGTTTTAAAAGTGGGTTTCTAGAATACTTAAGAAAATTGGCTGCTTGGAGCAACCACTCACTATAACCGAACCCTCTCGGAATCACCTCAATTTTTGTTCCTATAGATTCCAGAAGTAAAATTTGACCCTCCAAAAAGATTTATTTCTATATGGGGAATGGTTTAGAATATTTTTTACCTATTCCACACAAGAATCACATTTTCCACACCAGTTGTAAAGCTAAATTAGTTTACTGGAGGGAAAACGTCTGAATTTAGCTAATTGGCTCCAGATGTTTTTTGCATTTTGAGCTCCGGTTACAAGTTTTGACCCCATCCATTTATTGTGATTATCTATATAGTAGAGAATAGGTTAGGACTAATAAACATCCTATTTGGAGGTACCACACTCTTTTTGCAAGCCCATTTTGTGGCCACTTGGGATATATTTTATAGAACAACACAACAAAGATCCATGGACCTGTGTTGACCTTCAAGGTTCGTTTGATGGGTAAAAACTAGAATGACTCTTGGAATCATGTATGAGGATGGTAAAAAAAATTCCAATATACTTAAACAAGATGGTTGGTAAAAAGTTAGAATATTTTTTTTGGCTCATTTACTTAGACCCCCATGGCGATAACGAGAATGAGAACCGTGTTAGAGGTTGCAAAATTGGTAATAATCTGAAAACATTTTTAGAATTTGTGATTTAACAAAAATAGAGTTTTAAATAAACCCTAATTACATAATCACGTATGATAAATAAATTCCAAGGTACATATTTGAAACAAGAAATAACCTAATGAAATATGAAACCCTACGTGCAAGATAGGGAAATAATGGCTTATTTGATTCATGTTATCCCTGGGACTGATCTGGACTGGAAGACTAATGAAAAACAATGGAAGGTTATCGTAATGGAGCATAGTAAATTATGGAACTATCGAATGAAGTCAAACCAAGGTTCCTAGAATAGGACGGGGGTTCCTAAGTGCTAGAGACCTCTATTAGGTGCATGTGACTGTGAAGGAGCTCAAAACCTGGTTTTATTGGGGTCACAAGATGGTCCTTGTTGGTATCATGTATGTCACATAATGATCAAAAAAAATTCCTGTAACCTACAAAGAGATGTTTACCTATAAAATCCTCAAACTACATCAAATCTAGAAAAGAAAAGATACAATATGGGGATTCAGACTGACCTTGACGGTCACAAAACTAAGTGAACTTACGACTGAGTGCTACACTACATCTTAGAATCCATGTAGTTCTTGTGTGTGTGTGTGTGTGTGTGTGTGTGTGTGATACAATAGTGCCCTAGGGAGTGCTTGTGCAAGTGCATGTGATAGTGAGTGATGGCTAGATGTACCAATGTAAATAGATGTGTGGATGGAAAAATGAACTCCCCCTTCCTATGAAGTGTATGTAGAAAATGTAATCCCTTTTCCTTTGTATGAGTTCAAGATGCATGCCTTTAATGCTTTTAGAATGCCTTTAGATGCAACCTTAGGTGATGATAATAGATGCTTAGAGCTTGGTCCTTTATTTTGGTTACATGGCTTTATATTTATATGATTCCCTTGGTTGAATTTCATAATCAACAACTGAAATGCCAAACCATAAGAAAATAAGATGCCCAAAGGATAAAAGAGGTAAAAAAAGAGCAAGTAAGGTGGAAAGAGGTTAGGGGTGCCTAGAGGAGATGAGGGCTTTTGGGTGTTGGAATCCTTGCTGGACACTGGTGTCCGAGGTCATAAAAGATAAGAAATTAAATTATCGACTGGGATGTAGGGTGTGTAAGACCAAATGAAAAGTAAGAAACACATACAAAAGGCCAAATATAGTTGTCAATTACTAGTTTTATCATTTAGGAATCATATGAATGCAAGTATGCTTTTAGGACCTAGAAATGTACCAAAGTGTGTGATTTTGTGTCTACATTTTCCCTCAATTTATTTTTTTGAGAAAATAATCAATAACATAATGTAGATAGAATATGCATACTTGATAACCATGTAGAATATTATGGTGATAGCATGCCGAGGAGATAGGTGAAAGCATGAAGTGATAAAAATGAAGCATGGAAACTAAAAAGAGGAAGTGACCCTAGGGGGGAAGCGTATGGTGTTGTACCATGTTGTACCTATTGTTGTGATTTTTGTAGCGTTGTTTCTTGTTGCATATTAAGGACGATCCTGAAAAATAAAAGAGAAAGAATAGTCAAATTCGTGTATTATGAAAACTCTTCTAAAAACATGTAATTGTATGTTAAAATTAGTAAAAGGAAAGTGTGCATCTGATCTGTGAAGAGTGAAAAGGGTAGAAAATGTCCTGAACTATTATAGAAGAGTGATTTTTTGGGCGATCTCACACCAAGAGAAAGTTTTTTGAGAAATCTCATGCCAAGAATGAGGTTTTTAGGTGATCTTATGCCAAGCCCAAGTTTTTTGGGTGATATCATGCCACAGAAGAAGAGTGTTGGGGATAGAGGTCTAGTTTTACTCTCCTTCCATTTCTACTTCCTGAATTATCACCATTGTAGATGGTGTGATCCTTGTTTAGTTCTATATTGTTCTATATTCTCCTGTGTTGAAAAGGAGATAGTAGGAGACTGCATGCATTCTGTATTTTGAGGCCAACACTTGATCTTTTGAAACTTCTCTAGAAATTTTTGTAGATTGTGTTGATATGAGAAAGTAACTATAATTTCCCCCTAGTCATAGGTTCCTAGGAAAGGTCAGGAGCACCTAGGCACTAATGCTTGTATCTAGGTGCTAATGTTTTTGTTGAACTAAGGACCCAAGTCATATTTTAGTCCATTTCTATAACTACAGACTGTTATTTTCCTGTACTATGCATGCCCATACTGAAGCTCTAATATGGTGTATGTGGTGACTTATTCACCCAATGTATACCCTCCCTTGTTTGGGTTACATGCAACATTGTATGAGTATGTGGCCCAAAGGAGAGGACATGATGGGAATCTACATGGTAGAAACCAAGGCACATACAAAAAAAAATGGATAGAAATATGTGTTAGTAGAAAAAAGTGACAAACATGATATAGAAGACAATTTAAACAAGTAATAGTGTAGAAAAAGTAGACTGTGAAATTGGGTTTCAAACATGGGACATCACTCAAAATGTCACAATACAATCAGGGCCGAAGCGACCAAAATAATATAAACAGTAAGAAAAAAATACATAGGGAATAGCCCGTAAACAATAGCATATAATGAAAACAATGACAAACAATGTGTAACAGAAAACCATGGTGGCAAATAGTTCTTGCAAGGAAAATGTTTCACATGAAGCACCTGCTAGCATGTTCAAAATTTAAAGAGTATGTCTAGAAATGTGTGCATCAATGGAACAAGTAGTGTACTAGTAAGAATATGAAGTAGTATAAAATAAAACAATAGCACATGTGATGTGTAAGAGTAAAAAAGGTAAATGCCCCTAGGAGCCTCAATAGGACTGGTAAGAGGTACAGTGCCAAACATCATTGATGCGTGTAAATATCTATAGGAAGTATGCATTCAAAACTAAATACCAAGTGAACATGCATGTGTATAGGATAACAATAATGACATACTAAGAATTCATCTAACATGGGAAAAAAGTGTACATGTGAGGATAAAAAAGTAAGAATAAAAGCAAACAAGATATGCAGTATGTTACGAATGAGTGAGATGGAATGATATGAAATGTGAATATGATAGGATCAACATGCCCCCCTATCAGATGTGGAAGAGCATGAGATGAGGTTCATTTATAAAATACCCCTCAATAATCAAGAATGAACCATAGAACAAGAGTGTGTCATCGGGAAATGGTTTGATTATGTGCGCTAGAAACATAGTGTAACGACCCAAAAAAATCCACACATGAACATCACAGTGAAATACAGGATAAATTTTTTTTTTTACTTTTTTGGCACATAACATGACGCAACATGTCAACACCAAGGATACAACTAACACTGTGAACAACTTGATACAAGGATGGCCACAAGATCAGCACGGAAACGTTCACCCCTATCAAGGACAACTTACTTTTCTTTTTGACAAGACAACATAGAAGTCCAATCACTAAACACACTTACAGTTAGGGCCAACCACAAGCGAGATATTCTTGAGGGTTATTTATTTTTTTAAAAATACATCTTGCAATTCTTAGCTTTGTTTTCAAGGAGACTCAGGATATGATTCATACAATTCATCTTACCAAGTTAAATTTATTCTTTTGACACAGAGTAATTATCTTTAAATCTTCTCTATTATGACCTTTATTTGCTTAATTCGTTTATCAAGAAAAAGGAGAATTTCAATTCCACAAGGCCATCTACTCACTACTAATGCTACTAAGATTCGTTCTTGCCCACAAGACAACATGGTTTTAAGTTCAGCACACTTAAGAGAAGAGATACAAGGTGCCTTGGAAAAGGGTTAGAGGGAGAAGGTCGAGATGAAACATCTTTAGGACCTCATTAGTTATTGCCAGTATTTAATTTAAGCTAGGGCTCTTAACCAGAATTATCAACAACTTTACTTAGGCTTCGCTAAAAGTATTAACAAGGAGTAAAAATTTACTTTCCAAATGGTGGTGAGAAAGATGGTGAGGTCTCCAATTTGTTTTCTCTGGCTTATTAAATCTTATCATCTTCAAACAATTAACAGTTCATTTCACCTTAGGGTCATTTTACAAATTTTACCATAAAAGGCATAATGTTCACTAGAGGAGCTAGGGTTATCGTGTTATAAAGTTTACTTGCAATGAGTCTTGCCCTTGTTTACTTAGAGAATTTCTTGCTCTCAAGTTGGTGATCCCTACGTTACTTTATTTGAATGCAACTTTTAATTTAACTTCCAGAAGTATTAAAAAATCCCATGTTAGTTTACTTATGACACTTTATTACTAAGTCATATCAAGGTTTAACTCAAAATTTATTCTCAAGGCAAGGTTGTAGCAACACTCATTTACAAGAACCAAACGAGATTACATCAATTCTTAAAATACTGATACTCCAACAAAGTCACTCAACAACAATAACCAAATTTTCTTATAATTTCAATGATGGTCAAACAATACAAGGTTTCCAAAGTTCAGATGACAAAGTCCACAATACTTTATACTAAGACATTAATCCTCTTTTAAACTTTCCACTGGACGTTAACAAAATTTGAACAACATAAAAAGGTTTCGAGCAAAGGAAATTCTCAACTGAGGTTGATGACAAAAGTCTACAATTTTATCCCTCATCTACACGCAAAATCCATCTGCAGTAAATTTTATACAAGAGTCAGTTCACGAGAACTGAGCAAGATAAGGCTACACAAAACCACCATAAGTATTATCTAACAATACCACGAAGAGGAAGCACTTTATTGCAAGAATTGGTTCAAACCTCTAAACACTATCAACACATCAAGTTATAATAAAGTATTCATCATGCCAATCAAAGAAGGAGAAGACCTTGTACTTCAGTTAGGAGCAAAAGCAACGAAAGTAACAATCGTATGAGAATGGCCCTTGGCCCTATAAGGAGAGATAAACAATCTAGCAAAGAACAGAATTCCCATCAAGTAAGTAAATAACAATAATTACAAGATTGAGATTTGATATATATACACCAACCATCTAGAAAATTTATCAAAGGTACCATACGCATAGACTAAAATAATATTTTTCTAAAAGAACAAGAGTTGATCGGCCCAAGAAAGGGGAGCCACGGGTTTCAAAAATTAACACAAAAAGCCATGTATAATTGAGTTTCAAACCGGAAATCAAATAGAGTATACACACAACATAAGTTTCGAAGCGAAGGCAAGGTATACTAGTTTTGACCATTAACTACAAGATTTTCCAATCATCCAAGAAGGGTCAAAGTCTTACAGGCTAGTAGCAAGCATGCGAGAGAAGAAGGGGGTTCTGTCACACAAGAGTATACAATAATGTCATCAAATTTTTTTATAACACTAAGGATTTGTAAACCTCCACTACAATATTAATGTTTGGTTAATTTAAAATAAATTACCCATATCCCAAAACAACCATATTTTACGGCAACCCTTGGTAACACAGTCAACCGTCGCACAAATAGATACAAACATAATTTCTAAGTGACTTTATCAAAACAAAACCTTCCGCTATGAATTCATAAGATTATCAAACGAAAGCTGAGTTTTTCCTGAAGGTTAATCACATTTAAGGAAATCTCCATCACAAACTATTACGGTAATTACGTGCATAAAAACTGACCAATATTAATTAATAGCGTTAACATTACAAGGGAGAAAATAATGCAAGTTAGGAAAGATAGAAGAGCGCCATCAGAAATAATTTTGAGAGGGGGATTAGACCAAACTATTCTAGTGTCAACGAGGTACTGGATTCGCACAATGAAACCTCCAACTCAGTTGATCCGAAAATCTAATTATGATTCAAGTTGATAAGGATGGTCAAGATACTTCTTGAGGATGGCCTTAAAAGCGTAGAAACAAGATGAAAGATAGTATAAGATTCTAAACACGCGAGACAACAAAACACATTGCACACAAACCTTTTCATTCTACCAGTTTTAATACCAAAACTCTAAGCTGGCTAGCCCACGCATTGCTCACACAATCCTACAACCTTTCTTTCTCGATGCCAAAAGGTTATCAAAGGGACTTGCGAAGGGTCTAACAAAAAACGTCAAAAGACAACTTGGGTGCTAGGGAGGAGCTTCATAGTTATCGTAACTTACTTCCATAATATTGAAAATATTAGTTGATCAACATAATGACTTGCAACTCAACCACAGAGAAGAATTAATACCTAAACAAACAGACGAATGTCTATCATTCGAGTAAGAGAAACATAACGTTCAGAGGAGAAGGCACACGCATCCTTTCGACCAACATACTGACAACGATAAAAGCAAAAACAAGAAGAAACAAGCCGAAAGGGGAAATCTCTCATCATGACATCCAACTGACAAAGCAATGTAAGGAAAAGTGGTTCGATTTCACAATACTTTTAAATAAAATAACAGTAGAAAGGTGTAGAAATATCTTGCCTGTTTCTTCAGCTTCAACAGGTCGTACAGACTCCACACGGGTCAGCATAAGAACTGTAGGTATTGGAATCCGGGTGCACCAGTTCTAAGCGATCCACATTCACGATCCGCGAGACCATGCAATTGAAGAGGATTTTTTTTCAAACAGTTCACGAGCATTGTTGTAATCGAAGTGATTCCATGCACTTGTGCTCAACTATTGCTTTCCTTGATCTTTTACTTCTTGTGGGATTCGACAACCAACCCACATACCCTATGCATGCTACCACAAACACAAGTGATCTACATAAGGCTGGAGGAGATATTTTCAGAGAAGAACCTGTCACAGTGCTGAATTTGCATTTTGTTGTTGGTTCTTGCCAGACCACTAGAAAGCATCCATAAGAGACACACAATTTCAATGTCAGGCAATTTTGACTCTTTGTGGCGTTGTTTCACAGTTTCAATCACTTCATCAATATCAGTATTTTCAGTAATCAGAGTCATTAACACAGCTTTCACTTCCTTCAACTTCACATCAAAGATTTTCTTTTCATTGTATTCAATAAGAGCTGCAAGCCCCTCCTTAATTAAATGCTCTGCAAAAGCCTCAGTAGTACGCTTCTGCATTGGAAACAACTCGAGGAACCACTTTGCCTCTCTCACAAAAATTTGCGTTGCAACAATCTTGGGAAAACCTGGTGCAGTGTGGCAGAGGAATACTTTTACTTTCCCGTTCACTCAGCACAAGTTCTAAATCTGACAAATATCCTGCTACCTTCATCTCCCAAGACATTTTCTCCAACATTGCATAGATCTCCCGTGCCTGTGGGTGTGATCTGTCACCTAGGACCGGCTCTCAAAAACCACTTCCCTTCATATTGCTTAAAGTCCCCATCAACCATAGAAAAGTGTAATTCTTTCCCATTTTCCAAATGGGTAAGTTACTATAGGTCCAATACAACTTGAGCTTCGATATGCCAATACATGTTGCATTGCATTCCTCTCTGCCTCACTCGTATTCTCCCTTGTTTATTACCTTGTATTATCTCACTCAAAACCAGGTTTGGAATGAACTCCGCCAGTCTTTCATAGTCAGTGAGCACCTCCCACACACTCTGTTCATCTGCCTCTATCACCACCTCTACGCTCACCTGCCTCTCTCTCTCCAATATATAACCTCCACTTTACACTTCACTTTGCCACCTTCCTCTTCCTCTTCATTCTTCTTCTCAACTGGAACTGGAACTAGTGATTTATTTCCTTTATGATTCTTCTTGTTCGAAACAGCATTGGAGTGAAGGAGCGGGCACCTGAAATGGTAAATGCCAGAGCCAGAGCCCCTGCGGAGACGTGCAGGTGGGGAAGCAGATTTGTGTGCAAAGTGCAAGCACATCAGTGTCGCACAACAACAAGAACAACTACTATAACCAGATAGCATACTAGTGCGCGTACCAGGAAGACTGATACCAACATATAGTAGCTTCATTATTATTGAATCTCTTACGCCTTGATTCTATAGAGGGAGCAACGCTAATTATCATACCAAATCTTTTGGGAGCATAGAATGCAGAATGAGGAGTTACAAGAGAGGGTAAAATAATAAAAGGGCAGTTAGGCTTTAGGCTGAGACACTCTCATCCATGAGTTACATCATAAAATAGGAAAGAAAACAATAGAGAATCTCAGCAATAATCTTCTCCAGATCTCCTGGTAACTCTCTCACTGTCACAGTCGATTTTGATAACCATATCATGAAGGAGAATCCCAAATTGAGGATGCAGTCGATACAAAACAGATGACACCATAGTTGGACGACCTGCTTGTTGGAGGCGCTCAAAAAGGCTTCTACATTCTGTAACGTGCCTGCTGCCAGGTTAAGCACTATTGTAGGCTGTGCTGAGGATCCCCGACCAGAACACACCCTGCAGCACCCAATGTAAGTTGAGGTAACACGCCTAATCCCCCAGTCTGAAGCTCCATCTTCACCCACGTGCACAAGAAGGAAGGAAAACCGCAGCAAGGCAGAGACAGGAACAATCACTACGCAAAAGGACCAAAACAACACTCCAAACACGTTTTCCCTCCATCAATGCATGTAGCTCAAGAAAGATGCGCCTCCCAACCATACGCATTGAAGAAGGAGATCAAATGAGATCAAGGTGAAGAAAATCGGGACTCCACCAACTCCCGTCTCCCTCACGCAAGGACAGAAAAAAATGCTGTGGTCAAAAGTCTGCAGGTCGGGTGGTTGGGAGGAGGCCAAGGTGGCAGAAACGGGATTCGATGCCCAACGTGGCATTACAATAAGAGACATGTTCTGTCATATATTTGCAGTGGAGCTTGTGTGCAATTGTTATCTTCTACGTGCAAATTGGAGAAGGGTCGTGTGTGGCTCAATTAGCATGCATGTTTGTAATAATCTTCACTATATTAGAGATTCAAACAAAATACATTTAATGTATTTTTTCAAGCTATGTAAGGATATAAAAGCATGTATTAGAAGAATCTAAGTGCATTACACATAGATCATGAAGAATAGAGCGTGAAGAGCAGAAGAGGTGAGGTTCATTTCAGATTTATACCTTCAGCAGGTGAATATGAAATGTGGAACTAGAGTGTGTCATCAGGAAATGGTTTGATAGTGTGTGATTAGAAAGATATGATCATGAAGCATAGAACATAAATTGTAGAATATGATAGTATGATGTTTGAGAATGAAGTGATAGAACTATGTATCATAAAGTACAGAGCGTGAAACATGTAGTGTGTGAAGTTCATGAATGTAGTATGTCCTCAACAGTTAGGTGTGAACGATAACACAAGAGTGTGTCATAGGGAAATGGTTTGATAATTTGTTCTTCAAAGATATGATAAATGAAGAATAGAACATAAAGAGTGTGAGTGAGGTGAGGCTAATTTTAGATTTAGACCCTCAGTAGTCAAGTATGAAATGTGGAACTAGAGTGCATCATAGGGTAGTATGATGTTTCATCTTGTATCTAGAAACTATTTATTATAATTTACATATGTTACTTTGTAATTTAGGAATATTAGAAGAAATAAAGCAATATGAACTAGCCCCTATGATCATAGAAAAAATGTAGAAAAGATGACCCCCATGAATGTAACAATATAAGGTGTAGCCATAGAAAATGAATCATGCATAATATCCTGGAAAGTGCAAGGATTAGGAATCAATGTAAAACCATCATATAATGTTCTAACATGTAATGAGGAAGATGAGAAGGGAGATGTAGCATTGAAAGAAAAAATAATATGATCAATAGAAGTGCAATGAGAGTGAGACATAATGGGAGTAGCATGGGTACTAATAAAAATTGATTATGTAAATTATTAGCACTAGGGTGCATTCCAAGTGGGGAACAATGTATAAGTTCGTGAGCATCATGCATATAAGGAATATCACAAGGAGTAGCAAAATGAGGCATGGAATATACTATAATAGTATCCAGAAGAAGGTGGAGAAATTTCATTGTGTGTATTGACATGGGTAGAAAGAAGTGCATGCATCGTATGTAAACAAGGAAGGCATAGAAGGATTGTATAAGGAACAACATGAGGCATAATGTGACATGTAACATTAAGAGCACAAGATCCCGTAGTCTGGGGAAAAGTGATTATGCCCAACAATTTCGTAGGTGTATTATCAAATCCATGGATACAAATAGTAGATGGATTGAGATGAGTAGCAGAAAGTCCAATCTGATGGAGAAAGGAAAAATTGCATACATTAAGACCATATCCAAGAAAAAATATGACACACTTAACAAGGATATTACAAAGGTAAACTTGGGTATAAAATGGGGAAGCATTGAAATGGGAAGCCATGAGAGAATAAAAAACAAGGATCCAAGAGTATTCAAAGTGGGGTTCACCAAATGATTTAACAAAAATAGAATTTTGTATAAAACCTAATTACAAAGTCACGTATGATAAATAAATGCTAAGGTATAAATTTGATAAAAGAAATAAGCTAATGAAATATTAAACCCTAAATACGAGAGAGGGAAATAATGACTTAACTGATTCACACTATCCCTCAGATTGATCTGGATTGGAAAACTAATGGACATGATGGGAAGGCTGTTGCAATGGAGCACAATAAATTTTGGACCCGTCGTATGAAGTCAGACCATGGCTCCTTGACTAGGGCGGGGGCGCCTAGGCGCTAGAGACCTCTACTAGGTGCATGTGACTACGCAGGAGCTCAGAACCTGGTTTTTCTAGCGTCACAAGATGGTTATTGGTAGTTTTTGTTGGTCACGTGTATGTCGTACAATGATCACAAAATTTATTTCTAACATGCAAAGAGATGCTGACCTGTAAACTCCTCAAACTACATCAAATCCAAAAAAGAAAAGATGTAATATAGGGAGTTGGACTAACCCCATTTTTCACCCAAATGAGTGAACTTACGACCGAGCGATGCACTACATCTCAGACTCCATGTAGTTCTTATGCATGTGTGATATAATTGTACCCTAGGGAGCCCTTGTGCAAGTGCACGTGATAGTGGGAAATAGTTAGATGTACCAATGTAAATAGATGTGTGGATGGAAAAATGAAATTCCCCTTCCTATGAAGTGTATAAAAAAAATGAAGTCCCTTATCCTTTGTATGAGTGCTAGATGGATGCATTTGATGCTTTTAAAATGCATTTAGATGCAACCTTAGGTGATAATAATATATTTTTAGAGTTGGGTCCTTTATTTTTGTCACATAGCCTTATATTTATATGATTCCCTTGGTTGAATTTTGTAATTGACAACTGGAAGGACAACCCATAAGAAAATTAGATGCCCAAAGGATAAAAGAGACCCAAAAAGAAAAAGTAAGGTGGAAAGACGTCAGGGGCTCCTAGAGGGGACGAGGGTGTGCTGGTTGGGCACTAGTGCCCAAAGTCATAAAAGATAAGAAATTAAAGTACCGAATAGGTTATAGGGTGTGTAAAACCAAATGAAAAGCAAGAAACACATACAAAAGGCCAAAGATAGCTATTAATTACTAGTTTTCTCACTTAGGAATCATATGAATGCAAGTATACTTTTAGGACCTAGAAATGTACCCAAGTGCTTGATTTTATGTCTACAATTTGAATGTTATGTATCAAATTTTTTGATTCATATCTCACCCTATTTGATCATGAAAATGAACTGGTTTACTTGTGTAAAATAAAAAGTGTGTTTTATCTCTTTAATGTCTCTCTAAATCCTAAAAAATTGTTTATGTTTGAGAAGTAAATATATTGTTATCTTTGTTTAACATTAAATTAGTGTTGCAAGTTAAGTATTATTTCAGATGGGAGGGGTGGGTCCATACCAATGTATTTTTTACACATGATTACATGGTTTTACAAATTGCAGGTAGCGCGATGTTATAAAATGATTGATAAAATTGAGTGTTAAAGATGTATATGGTTTACTAATATGTTTGTTCTGATAAAATGAGAAAGTGTATTATTTTCATATTTAGATGTACGTTTGTATGTTTTGTAAAGTAAAATAAGTTGAATTAGTTGTATATGCAATGGAAATTGATGCATGAGAATTCTATATATAGTACTTAGATCATTATAGAAAGATGCATCTGATATATTTTTATCAAAACTATTGCACTTGTGTGAATTGAAATAAGAAAAAAATATTTTATAGTGCATGTTTGCATCGTATTAGAAGGAGATTTGGTACCAATGGAGTTGGAAATGGATCTCTTAAACATTTACTATGGTATTTTAGAAGGAGATTTGGTACCAATGTCCTTAAAAACTAATATATAATTTTACTAAGAATAAGAATCATGTCTTTTGAAAGTATTGAAGGTTGGAAATTTTTAGGCATAAACATGCAAAGTATCATACAGAGTAAATTGTAGGCTATATTTGAGTGATACTGTTAAATATTGTAAATAAGGTCTTAATATGTTGCTTTATGTTTGAGTGAAAAATGATTAACCTTGAAATGAAAGGAAGTTAAAAAATGATTTTTATGAAGAGTTTCTTAATATTATCCTTGCTCCATTTGTTCTTTGGTGAACTAAAAGTAAGAAAACAAACCTTTATAGTCATAGGAGGGACCATTTTAAACTCAAAATATGGTTAGGTTCTTTTACAAATAAGTTAGGAATTGGTAGTAGGCCAAGTCTCATATTTGGTAAATGAAACATGTTGGATGGTTAGTTGGTGAATATATGTGCCATTGAGAAATCGTCTAGTCGTCAAGCTAGAAAACTTTCCTTGTGGGTTACTAGCTTGATGTGATCAATTCACGAGTGATCCATACCTCGTAGTATGGATTTTCCTTTTCATGTGGGAATATTTGATTGTTTAGAACTATTATTGTGGCTCCTTATACCTTTCAAACCTATCAAATTATCACCCTTGAGGGAAAATGGGGATGTGCTTCTTAGGTTTTCCCTAATCTAGTTTTGTGTTCCTCTTGAGATGGAATATAGTGACTCATGTACTCCTTCTCATTTGAATAACAAGTGAATATCTCTATTCGTACCACTATTTTGTGATATAAAGACATTGTGTTAGTCCTAGTACTAGCCCTATGGTGATCATAATGATTGCAAGTTGGGATAAATTAATCTCGAGACCATTAAGATGGTAGTTATAATAGAAACATTAAAATGCATACCAAAAATTGGGTTGTTTTCCTTAGTATTATTCATGAATCATTTTTCCTTTAGTGGAATTGAGTTGAATGGTCAACTCTTAACTTTGTAGGTGGCCTTCACGATACGTTTGTATTGGCCTATGTCGTATAAATAGTCCTTTCTTGTGTCATTATGATCCTCTTGTGAAATGACCCTTTTGTGATAGTCCTAGGATTAGACCCGTCACACCCAATTTGATTTGCATCCCAGTTTCCTTGACCTTGTATTAGATTCTTGTGGGAAAGGATGCGATTTCTACTCTTCGTGACCATTTTGGTACCTATGATGTTGCATGGGAAGTGTACAAAGAAATAAGAACTTCCACTTTTAACTTTATACAAAACTCTTCTTTGCTATGGAAAGTGTAATGTATCATTCTTAAGAAAAAATGGCTTTCGGAATTAAGATCTCCTAACTTGGAAATAAGCCCTTTGTGTCTCCTTTGTATTTATAAGGATTCCAATATTTGGAATGCAAAATTTGGGTGTCTTATATATTAATGAAACAAATGAGATACACTCATTGAGAGTGAACGTTTTTAATGAAACGAAAATTATGTAAAATTTAAACATGAACATTCGAACCATTTGAATTAAATGTTGTTCGAACAATACTTATGAACGATGAAATTTAACTTTAGTGGAGATGTGAACCACACATCATATGTGTATGGTGGCCAACGACCTTCTTAAACCATTATGTGGCTATACTTTTGTATTATGATACGCTCATTTGAGAAAATGTGGTGTAGTTAGTTTCGGTCTCATCCATGAGAGTGTTCGTGCTTATGATTATTATTTGTTGTTTATCCAATGTTTCTTAAAATGGGAGTAAATTGTAATATGATGTAACTTGAGAAATATATGTATATGGCAGATACAGTCCTTATTTTACCTCTCCTTGATGGTTTGGATTATTGTTTTTGCTTCTCTCCCTTGAGGCCAATGTGACATTAGTTTACGAATTTTATTTCTTGTTTATCCTGTTAAATGTATCTAATGAAGCATGAGTTTGGTGCCATGGTTCCTCCAACCTATCATAACTTGACTTATAGTTTTGCCACCACTTTCTCCCTCTAGTGTTCGTAAAAAGAGGTAATGTTGGCATCATGGTTTTTTGTTTGTGCACCAAGGCACGTTAGTGCGGACTTGAAGGAAATGAAACCTAATGTGTGTGTGGAGTAATAACAAACAAATTTATTTAACCATGTTTTTAGTGGTGTTTCTAGGGTAAAAATTTAAGGGTGCTACACCAAACCATGTGCCTTAGGGGAGAGAGGTAGACACCCTTTTATTCATGGTGGAATGTTGATGAATGACTGGTTGTATACTCATGAAGGAAAAACTCATATTTTAATATTTTTAAATGGGCCCCACCTCTCCTGCAATAGTCTAATTGAGATGGGTATGTATGCATCCTATATTAGTGATATCCTTTTTACATTTGGAGTGAAGCATGACTACTAATAATTCCATGACATGAAAGACAAGTTTCCCTGCCGCTTTGGGTCTCACCTAATTTTCTTTGTAAAACAAGATGATAATTTCTCATCAAAAAAGAGGTAGATAGGGATATTGATTCAGTCCTAGGACCTTCTACTGTATCTCAAGCTAAGATGGATTGAATTCTTCTCAAATATCAATCCTTATATGTTATTGTATTTTTCATGTTAATACTACTATCTCCCCTCCTCAAAGGGCATATTTTGTAATCTTCTTAAGGTGGCGCAACTATATGCAACCTTCTTGTATTCTTGACTATATGTATATCTCATTTCGTGTATGTTAGTTCATGGGCAAGGGCCCTAATAGATCCCTTATTTTAATTATAAAAAAGGTAAATGATATTTGTGACACAAGAGTGTTGCACAAACACATATAGAAGGCCAAGGTTGCTGCAAACCCAAGACAAACAAATAAGCAATTGAATGTGTAGTGATAGAAGATAAACGATATCAAGTAGGTGCATAAAACAAGAGAAATTAGTTCTTTATAGCCCACGTTTGTTAGTCCCAAATGTGTGTGTGTGTGTGTGTGTAAGATAATTTTGTAATAAGTAAAACACTAGCACTTGTTAGCGTAGAAGATGCCCCACATTAACAAGGCCAGTGGGAAAAGGGTAAGTCTAACACCTACGACCTTGTAGAGTCCTTTGTACCCTACATCATGCTCACATATCTTGTGAAATGCATGGTATATATGGAATATATAATATGGCATTTATTAAACCATGTTACAAACACGAGAAACTAGTAAACAAAATAATACTTAAATCTTGATTGTATATTTTCTGAAATATTTGAAAGGTTTTGTATTTTAAGTATTTGGATTTATTCGAAGGCATGAGATTAAGCGTCAAGTTTAGTTGGTCCAAGACCAACCAAATGATACAAATTAGAAAGTCAAGGAATATTAAAGTGACAAACCTACCAAAGTTGAAAGATATTTTCAATGTATTCTTCACAAATTTGTCAATTTAAGTGCAAACGAAAAATCAGTAGAAGGGGCCTCTCGTGGTGCCAAGGAAATTGTCTAATGTGCCATATTTTTGCATATTTGAAATAAGAATAACAAGGAAAGGTAATTAGGGTGTCATTATTATCATTATTTATAATATCCCCATGTATTTTAATCATGGTTTGCCTAAATAAAGTTTGTGCGACTATCACGTTTGTGCACCCACAACATTGTTTGTGATATATGTAAAATCCAAGAAATAAAGAAGAAAATAGCTAAATGATATTCAGGAGATAAGAATCATGTGTAACATCTTAAAAAGTATAGCTAAGTTCCTTTAATGTAGTGTTTTATGGTGAATTATATTCTTCAATTCAGGTGAAGTTTCCCACGTTATTTCAAAATTATATGCCACTAGGCCAACATAAAAATCACCAAATTCCATGACCTCTTCACAAAAAATAACGCCAAACTTCCCATGTCTGACTAACTGGTGAGATTCAAACTGACTGACTGGTTTGATTCACAAATGTCTATTCATATGGCTGACTAACTGGTGAGATTCAAGCTGTAGTTTTACTGATTTAAGATTTTTTTTTGGGTTTCCATTCTCCCTACATTGTAGTTGACAAGTTATTGGAAACTTCATTTTAAGACTGCCAGCTCGATTCAGCAAAGCAACACCACTCCCCATTTTAATGGAATCCTGTGAAAAAACTATAAATGCAGAGGCGTGGAATTGTTTTTACTTGTGTAGCATGCATCAATCAGTAGGCATTGTTATGCAAGCTTTTACCTTCATAATTAAGGCTCTCTCTTTGGCAGAGTTGAGAGGAAAGCTATCACCCGCCATGAATTCAGAAGTGCAGAAAATGCAGTGTGAGTGCTGTGGAATGTCAGAAGAATGCACAGAGAAGTACGTAGGGACGATCAGACAGCTTTTCTGCGGGCACTGGATCTGTGGACTGTGCTCAGAAGCAGTGAAGGAGGAGAGAGAGAGGATGGGGCGACAGGTTCCCATGGAGGAGGCTTTGACTGCCCATATTGCTCTCTGTATGAAATTCAATAAGACCGGGCGCTCAAACCCAGCTCTGCATATTGCTGGTGGTATGTGCCAGCTTTTGAAGAGGACTTGTAGCTCCAATGGCTTGGGGTCTAAATCTCTCAATACCAGAGCCAAAGAAATTAGCTCCAGCTGCATCCCTGCTTGTACAACAGACTAAATCTATCCCTCCTCATGCCATATTTTTATAATAGCTAGCATCCCTATTAGATTTTTGGAAAATGGTTCAGTATGGGAGGAAACAATTATTCAGAGGTGAATGAACTGGGTTTTAAAGATGGATTTGTTTTTTTTTTTTTCCAGAGAACTAACCAATCACCCGTTGGTATAGTCCCGAGCTATTGAGGGGTATTTGTGGGTCTAATTCATGTGGGATTTAATTCAACCTCATCTCTTTTATTTGGGTATCTCGACGATTTGTGGAAGGTATTTTGAAACAATTATTCAGAGATTTATTTATTTTTTGGTTAAGAGTGTTAACATTGGCCTCTTCCAATTTAGTGTGAAGTTATTGAGGGGTGTTCATTCTATCAATTTTTGTCAAATTCACTTAGAACTTAAACTTAATTTCATCTTTTTAAATTTAAAAATCTTAGTGATTTGTGTTTTTATTGACATGTCTTCTTTTTACATAGATCTACTGGTATATAATAAACCTCCAACTAAGTACCAAAATACTGAGAGACATCCATTCCCCAAATCCAACACAGGCTAGAACCAAGCTCATCCCTTTTAATCCAGTAATTTCTAGAGGTTTCAGACGGATCTGCTTTGAATTATTTTTTATGGGAAGCTCAATTATGGAATGGCTTATGTTCCATATATAAATTTTAGCTTCCATATTAGAAACTTTCGTATGATTCTCGTTCCATACACAAATTTTAGTTTCCTTTTTATAAGAAGTAAAGTAAATTTTATGTTTTGTGATAACATGTCTGGAACTTTATGACACAACAGGTCAAAAGTACAACAGATAGCAAATCTTATGTTGAATTTAAAATTGTTGGGGAAACTTCTTAGTCACAATTTTTTGTATTAATAATTTATAATTGCATGAAGCCAAGCATGAAATCTCCTGTGCATATCAATGGATTTCGGTTAAGTTCTATTTAAATTCTAATTGATCGATCTATATAATATCAATAAAACTACTATGCACAAGATTTAATGTCACTCAATTGATATGCACATTCCCATATATCTTTCTTTGAGATGTACTGAAAAAATGTCTCTTTCCAAATAAATACGGTTTATGTAAATTTTGAAAGTGGTTTTATATTAACAAATATATTAAGCTAGCTAAAATATATTACAACTCACATCTAAATATGTATAAATAAGTAATATAATATTTAACTGGGTAAAGAAGAGACTATTTAACCTATGAGAAATTAAAAAATAATAATAAATGTTTGAAAAGTTTGAATTCCATAAAATAATGTTGGAGTAGTAGAAGATAGATCAAGGCAACCATGTAATTTACCCATGGAATTCAAGATCCAAATATGTTGTGATGACCAAGATCATCAAGATGAATGTAATCTTGATGGTTACTAATCTATCTGAAATATAAAAAAGTTACATTTTTGAGGAAAAAGAAATTTGATTCTATAAGCATAATGACCTGGTCGTATTTGTCAGAAAAATTTCACTCACTTTCTCTTATTTCATCAAGATTGGTTAAGAAATTTGCAATATCATTCGAGTGCAACTCTATCGGTGTGCATGCCATTCCATGAGATCTTCAAGCCCCCTCTCACATGGTATCAAAGCTTCATTTTCAGTAACCGTGTACTCACAATCTGATTATTGCTAAACATTTCCAGTTTCGATTTATAATCGCTTCTCGTGCAATTTTATTAATCATTTATTATTTGTGCTAATCCGGTTTAACAGTTTCGTTTTGAAGTTTGTGTTGTCTTCAAGTTTTATGTTTGTGTAGTGTCAGGTGTTTTCTAACTAACTAGCTGCAACGAACTTTAGCGGAAAGTGTTCTAAAGGTATTTATGGTGCAGGTTTATTTGATTTTTTCATTTTAAATTTTTAAAGTTTTGTTTGGAAAATCTTCCTCGCTCCTGTTTCCCTGCCTGTTGTTCCAATCTTTCCACCCTGCTACACCTCTGCTACTACCTCCTAACTCGGTCGAGCTCATTCTTGGATCGGTGAGCTCCCCTAGCGAGTTGGTTTGTTTTTTGCTTTACTGGGTTTCGTTTTTGTTTGTTTGAGCTCGTTTTGCTTTATCCCTGGCTTAGGTTATTTGCTTGGCGAGTTGGGTGTATATTCTGGCTCGACTGCCTGCTCGAGGCTCTACCCCTCCTACTCGGAAGTTTGGTCGTTTATCTCCCCACCCGAGCTCTTTGTTAGCTCGCTCTGTCACCCTGTGTTATGCCTTGATTGGCTCCGTGTGCGCTCGGTCCCCTATTTGGATCTCGGTCTGGCTTTGCTACCCCAGTCGATCTCGTCTTTTGGATCCTTTGACTCTCGACATGCTCTCTTCCCTATGGTTCGAGCTATTTCTTGGTCTGTTTGGACCTCGCCTTGCCTAGCCCTACTGATGAGCTCGTTCCCTTGTCATCAAGATCTCTCATGTGACCCTACGTGTTTTGGAGAACCCTTCAACCTCATCTATCTCCCCGTCTGGCCCTACCTTTCTTGTTGTTCTCTAAGTTGACCTTGAACCCTGTTTGTTGCTTGCACCTGTGTTTGGCCTCGACCCTGAGAAGACTGTCATCCTCAAGTGCATTTGTTACCCTGCCTGTGACCTCAGCCCTCGACTCATGCATGCTTTCCTGATGCCTACGTTCAACCGTTGCGTGCATTATGCTCCTCGTCTTCCCCTGCTTCTTGTGTGGGTTAGACATGCCCACGTTGTGTCCTTCTTTGCAGGCGTTATCTCTCGCCCATCGATCAACACTCGAGCTTATCTCCTTTGTGCGAGCGTTATACCTCGTTTTCCTGCCCACCGCCCCCTTGTGTTTTGCGCCGCTTGCCACGTGGCAAGTCATCCCTACATCCCTTACCACATGCCCGTCGGCTAAGTACCCTCCACGTGGAGGCCTGGCCACGACCGTTGACCTTCTTCCTTGACCAAGCCCTTTCCCTCCTTTGCTTCTTTTTCAGTACTTAGTCCTTGATTTTTCTTAATTATGCCTTGTTTTGATTTAAAAACTTTAGGTTATAATTTTGTTTTACAGCCTAATCCTTTTTATAAGCTTTTTTTTAAAATTAATTTAATTGAAGGGCTTTGTTTATTGTTAAAGGAGGTTATTAAATTTTGTAAAGGGTAAGGTCATTATTAAAGGGAAGTGTATTAATTTTTAATTAGGTCTTATTTAATTAGGATCTAGTTTCACTAATATTTAAAGGCGAGGTTTTTAAAATCATTAGAAGGTTAATTGTATCACTTTTTCGTAATTTTTAATCCTTTTAATTTTAAAATTATTTTTAAAATAATTAAAATTGTGAAATTTAGCATTATTGGATTTTTTTGTCATTGATCATTGATGGAGTGTGTAGCGCATTCTGGAGTCCTTTTTTGCCTTCTGGGACTCTTTTCTTGATCTGGTAGTGGTAATAAATAATAATGGAGAATATAGTACAAGCCCAATCTTGGCATCTAATCTTTCAATAAGCAACTTTGATGTATCATTTTGCCCCTAGATCTACCTCATCGACCTTTATTGAAATAAACAAAAGTGTAAGATAACATGAAAAGCTAAATTACCAACATTTGTTCATTGCTACGTAACTCCATGCAACATACATAATGCAATGCAATACGAGAAAGTAAAAAGATGCTTAACTCCATGCAAAATACATAATGCAATGCAATGCGAGAAATTAAACCAACTAACCTAACAACTCGAAACTAGTACAATCACACATACTCAAACAAACAATGTTTAAGATAGTTGCACCAATGTTTTCTTTATCAAGCTACAATTCTCGAGTGTTTTTGTTGTAATGACAAGGGTTTAAAATGGTGCCCCAAGAAAAGATACATGTGACGGGAATAACGGAGGACACAAGTAGTCCCATGGAAAAGCTTTTGTGCACTATGACACAGTCTCTGACAACTCACTATTGCATGGGAATAACGACATAGTAAGCAGCCTATCTTTTGTTAATGGAGGTAGATCCCGATGATCTGTGAGTCGTTTGAGACCAGAACAATCAAGAACCTTAGAAATATGTTTTTGTAGGACAAATTTTGATGTTCGCGGACAATGTGTTTGATACATGCTTCAACTGTATGCATGTAATTTACCAATTTTTGAAAAAGTTTAAAATTTAGCCATTTTTTGGATTTTTAATGATTTTACCAAAAAAAAAATTGGGTTTTTGAAATTTTTTTATATTTTGAACTTTAAATTTTTTTATTTTTAGGAAGAAGATATTATAGAAGAAATAACGAAGTCACGAGACCTTGTTAAAAGTCACCGTAAGGCAAAAATATGCCTCGAGTAGTAGAAAAGGCCATCTGGAAGCAAAAACATGCCCCAACATACCAAAATGAGCGCAAAAAAATATTATTTATTAAAAATTATTATTGCGGAAAGTGTTAGAAGAATTTTAGAAGAAATATGATGGTCTCAGGGAACTTCAGGGGTGAGAAACACGTCGCAGGGGGTAAAAATGAGTATATAAGCCATCACAACAAGTTTATTTACCACATTCACTTTTTCTTTTTACAACCAATTTGAGCTTTGACCTACGAGAGGAAATGGCAAGGGTGCAGAACCAGACACAACATGTGGATTGCATGAGAGACTACATGAGGCACCCAACGGATGGACCACAGGCACATAAAGCTACCCTTTTTACACTCATTTTGTAAAGCATTTAATTTTTGGTTAAAATGGGGCGGGGGAGGGGGTGGGCGGGGGCAGGTGTGCCTATGTTGGTGGTTGCATGGGTGCATATGCGCTGGTGCAAAAAATGAGTGCACCTATGCACTGAACTATTTTTATGTATATTTTTTATTTTTTAGTTTTGTGGGGGCGTGCATGTGTTGGTGCACAAAGGGGTGCGCCTATGCACCATTCGTTAGGGTTTGTGTGGGCACACTTGTGTTGGTGCACAAAGGCATGCACTAATGCAAATGTTCTCTTTTTTTCCTTTTTTGGTTTTTCTAGTGGAGCATGCACACGCATGTGCTGGTGCACAAGTGTATGTTCCTATGCAAAATTGCTCAGGGTAGCAGGGATGCATATGCACCTAACCAAAGAAGAGTGCGCCTTTTCCTACACACTGAGGGTTTTGATGAGAAAGTAGAATGCGCCTACGCACTGAGGAGTGTGTTGGTGCAATGAACAGTTTATTGGTGCAATGGGTGTGTCTATGCACTAAGGGGTGCACAGGTGCACTCATGGGTGTGATTATGCATAAAAGGCACTTTAAAATTGCCTTTAGAAGAAAGAGAAGGTTCTTGGAAATCCCGAATGGTAAAAATAGATGAATTATAAGCAAAATAGAAGAATGTGATGATAGAATAAAAAATTAGATGATAGAATAGTAGAATAAGATCATAATAAATGATCTGATTGGTTTTGCATGTGGATTTGGACATGCTAGAGTGCGGGAGTGACAGGGGCATCTCCGGGCCTACGAGGTGACATTTAGCCAATGCAACCATATTTTCTTGGAGATCACCCTGGATGTGACTCTTTTATCTTATGTGGCCCACATGTCACAAATTGCTTTAGATCACGGCCTACTCACAGCTTTAGCTGAGAGGTGGCGGATCGAGAGTCAGACCTTCTGTCTACCTACTGGTGAGATGAGTATTACATTGGAGGATGTATGGTGGATCTTACAAGTTCCTATCCATGGTTGTTTGATCACCTATGATGGTCACCAGGACTGTATTTAGCGATGGATAGATGAGTTGTTTGGAGTGGCAAACATACCCTGCCAGGGTATGACAATCTTTATTAGGAGGTGTATGGCTGATCAATGAATAGGATGGGTACCTATATTTCTATGAGCTCTTGTCAACAACATATTGTTTCCTGATAAGACTAGTGCTTGATTCCCTCTACGCCTTATTGGAGTGATTCACAGCGTTCTATAGGGAAAGATTTATTACTAAGTTCAGTGTATACTGGCTCATTTTTACGTGGATTTTTACCTAATAGATTATCATGGACAGAGGTTCATGGGTCCTACCACACTATTACAAACATGGGCTTGGGATCATATTACTATTAGATGTCCTTTAGGAGCATCAAGAGCTCAGATTCTTAGAGAGACATTTGTCATGGGCTGCGTTCTGGTTGGGACGATATTCGCGGACATAGGGGAGACATATATTACTATAGGCGAGAGTTTGATGAGGTACAACCTCACATGATCACATGGTGGCCTTACAGGTTGTACCAGTGGCCTCAGGATGGTATTGAGTTGAGTACTGCTACCGTGGATCATTTCATTCTTGGGAGCAGGAGTGGTTCAAAGTGGATAGGGTCTAGTGTTAGTTTGGTCTCGTCCAGGGGATTCCTAGTGATGAGATGTGGTATGCACATAGATTTAGAGAGGTCTTCCACATAGGGCCTCAGATCAGGTTGGTCTGAGCATGTACTATATTTTTACAGGTGGTTGCACAGCCTTGGGAACAATGAGCATAGATAGTGGATCCAGGGATGACCCTGGATTATGCAGTGTGGTATACGACAGTGCTACCACATAGATTGACTATACCACAGGAGATATTGGATGCATCATCACAAGGGGCACATGGCCTAGATTCTAGGGCACAGGCACATGTCCAGGTATAGGTAGATTCATAGGGAGGACCACATATAGGGGTACCAATGCTGCAAGTGATAGTCTAGCAGCAGGACTTAGTATAACAACAAGTAGTGGTGCAACCATAGGTGTTGGCACCATAGATGCCCCTTCAAGATCCATTACGGGAACCATTGTAGGAACCCCCATCACCTCCTCACGTGAGTCCACGACATAGTCCACCATGAGGTGGAGGAGATGGTGGGGGTGGTGAGGATATTGAGGAGGATGTTTAGGATATAAAGGTTGGTGGGTAGGTGGCTTCCTTACAGCAGCAGTTACAATAGATGACAACATTATAACTTCAGGTTGTAGCTAAGAGGGACCACACTATTACTCAGAGAGACCAGGCTATCGTAGATGGGGATCATCTTGTGATAGAGTGAGATCAGGCCAGGACAGAGATTATAGGCCATGACAAAGAAAGATTAGGCGATCACAGATACTCTATAAATATAAGCAGGGAGGGATTAACAAGTAGTCGATCAGGTTCAGTGGACGATAGAGTGCATAAAGGTTCAGGAAGACATAACTAGAGTGACAAGAGAGCATGATGCTCTATTATGGGCATCATCAACATCTAAGATGCTAGACATATTAACGAATACTATGAGAGCTAGTGGCGAGGCCTCCTACTACAAGGAATTGTACCACCAAGCTGTCCCAAAGGGATAGAGGGTTACCCCTTTTGTTATGTTAGATGTTAGCAGGTCCACATCTAGATCCCAGAGGACCTCACGATTATCTAGTTCAGTTTAGCAACCTACAGTGCGGCAGAGTGTAGCGGCCTCTATAGGATCATCACATCAATAGCTTCCTCCTCAAGGCCGTAGGCTAGGTAGTCCCAGAGAGGGTGAGAGCCATGATTAACTCTCTTATTGATGTACTAGATGTATTTTTTTGGTGTATCACCTCAATATGAAGGCATAATTTTTTAGAGATGTGTATGTCTTATTTTTAATCATGCCTTGTGATAAAGGCACATTTTTTTACAGATGTATGTTATATAGTGTTTTTTATTATGCCTCGTGATGAAGGAATTTTTTTGCATAGATTCCCATGATGACTCATTGTATTAGATGTAATTTTGAGACACTTTTTTGTACATGGACATTTATATTTTATGATGATGTATGATGATTTGATGGATTATTGATGTACCACTTTTTTCTTATGAGATATCATGCTTAATATGTATGTTTTATGTTTGTTAGTTTATGGGATATCCTTAGTTGATGTCATATTGTATATTGACGAGATACTTTGAGTAAAATATGTTTTTATTTTTTATATTGGTGTGGCAGGGATAGATTTGTTATCATGCACAACCCTTCTTGCCCCATTGATAATATGGTACTTGATGATTAGATTTAGCATACATGTGTTATGTAGACTTAGCATTTGTTGATATATGATGTATAGATGTGATGGTTTATTTGATATGATGATGAAATGATAACAAAATGAACAAGTAAAATAAAAAGCACATGTTAAACAAATCTAGCCAAAGAAACACATTTATCTACAAGTATGCAAGATAAAATGAAATTAATGCAATGCAACATAGATTAAAATAAAATTCAATCTAGGTAAGCAAGTGAATCCAACTTAAAGTACACAATACGAAAAATAAATGCAACTAAAAACCTTACACACCAACAACTAAAAGTAAGAAAACTACTACTTTGTTTTTGTGTGACAGTTTTTGGACATTTGTCGTTGTTTTTGGGTATTACCTGTAAGATAATCTTCTATTATTTTGGAGTTTTCTACGAAACATATTTGAATGTTTAAATTTTTCCAAGAAACATATATGTATGTTTTGGGGTTTTCAAATGCTATACGAATTTTTTTTATGTTTTCTAAATAGTTTTCTAGAGAGAACATGCAAGGAAATGAAGAAACGTGGATGCCCTTAGCACTAGATGGGATGTACAAGGGAAGAATTCCACATGTTATGTGTCAGAAGTGACGTTGTGAAGTTTCTCCCAACGTGACATGGGTTCATTCAAAGTTAAATTCTCCACATTCAAAAGGTTGGACCAGCGGGATCAGGACAAAGAGGAGTAGGCTCACAAGGGACTCGGATGGGGGAAAAATATCAGCTTAGGAAAAAGTTATCATACTCCTAAATCTGAAATGCTTGTTAACAACAGACTCTCCAATGGAACCAGAAATTAGTTTTCACCAAAGGATTTGTCCAAAGTTCCACCGTTTCATGGTTTTCACTATTGGACACACATGTTTATTTAGTTTTTTTCTTTTTCTGATTATATATATATATTCTACTTTTTTTGACATTCTAGAGACCCCATACTTAAGCATAGAAGTGCTTGAGATGCACTGCATTCATGGGTTCTCAAAGCTCTTGGCCATTTGAATGGGAAAGCTTATAGAAACCTGAACCAAACTTGGTAACCACAACATATGTTCCTAGCCAATTGGGCTCAAATTTCCCTTTCTTTTCACTATCCTTATTGGTGTTCTTCTTATTCTCTTTTAACACCAAGTCTCCTACCTCAAATTGACGAGGTTTTACTCTTTTATTGTAGCTTCGCTGATCTCGATCTTGATACACTTTGAGGTGACTTAGGGAATTAATTATTTTCTCATCTAATAGCTCCAACTCTTCTAGTCGAGCTACTCTGTAGTCCTCTTAATTTAGGTATTCCTTTAGCACAATGCGCAAAGAAGGGATCTCGATCTCTAAAGGTAGTATGACTTCGGTGCCAAATACTAAGGAGTATGGAGTGATACTTGTGGGGCTGCAGATAGAAGTTATGAATTCCCAGAGAGCATGGTTAATTTGTAGATGTCATTCATGGCTTGCCTTTCTCACCATCTTCTCCATGATGTTAATGAGGGTTTTATTAGAAGCCTCGGCTTGCCCATTACCTTGAGGGTAATAGGGTTCAAGAACTTAAGGGATATTTGAAAGCATTCGTAGAGTGCTTTCACACTTTTATTTTTAAATGACTTACCATTATAAGTGATAATAGGAAAAGGGATACCATATCGACATATGATATGGTTCATGATAAATTTAGAGATTGGGGAACCTTCAACATAGGTGCGAGAAATAACCTCTACCCATTTTGTAAAGTATTCAGTTGTAGTAATGATGAATTTATGACCATATGAAGAGACATGGTTAAGTTTTCATATTAGATCGAGACCCCACTTTGAGAATGGCCAAGGGGTTGTGATAGAATACAAGGATTGTGCTGGCACATGTATCAAGTTTCTATACTTTTTACAATACATGTATTTCTTCACATGGTTACAACAGTCATGCTCCATGGTAGGCCAATAGTAGCCTACTTTGAGTATTTTCTTTGCAACGAAAATCCCATTAGTATGAGCTCCGTAGATGCCTTCGTGCACCTCCTTGATTACTTTAATAGATTCGTTTGAACTTAAACATCGCAACATATTCCAGTTATAATTAATTATTTATGCTAATTAACTATTTTTTCTTACCATTTTGGTCAATTAACATCACATTGTTGATTGCCTATCTTCTTTTGAATTCAGGATGCCACTTTACGATGAATCATAATTCAAAAGCCTCTTGCAAATAGAAAATTACTGATTATTAGCTAATTAAGCCTATTTTACTCTTGTTTTGGTCAATATACCCTACTATTGTCTTAAACCCCTTTTCCAACCACTCAAAATCACTCCACTTCCTTCCACAACGTCTTAGAAGGATACAAAAGTGTATCTCATCCTCCTAATTGACCTTAAGTGGTTGATTAAGGATCCTCACATCCTAATCACTTGATAATTCACTAATTGTGATTAGCAATTCTTGATCTTCTTTTTAATTTTAGTCCCACATACACCAAGATGCAAGTTTTCCTCAAAGGATAAACTATAAATAAGACTAAGTACTATCTTCCAACTTTACACCATTCTTTGATTTGCATCTCATGTAATAAATATTATTTATAGCCAAGCTCAATCCTTGCCTAAAGTCTTCAATGGGGTTAGTAGATGGATATCCAAAATGACCTTGTAGTTATTTGGAGAGGCCATTTCACCTTATTTTGAGTAGCAACCATACCAATTTGATTTCCCTCTTAGGTCTATTTAGGTCTATGTTAGGCAATTGAACATATTAGTAGGCATGATTAGTTAGATTTTGAATGATATTCATGTTAGTTAACATTCCATTAAGCTTTTATCTTTAGTGTCACATTCCTAGACTTAGAGCCTTGACTATAGGTGGAAATGGTGTTAGCCTTCCTTAGTTAGTCATGTAATTTACTTTGTAAAGTTAAGGGTGCTTTCATTTGGTATGCCTGGTGGGACCATATCCCATTGCATTCATTTTTTAAAAAAATTTAAACTTAGTTTCAAAGTTTTTCATTTCAAGTTTTCTAGATTAGTTTCAAGATTTCTAGATTAAGTTCAATTTTTCTAGATTAGTTTCAAGCTTTCTATATTAAATTCAAGATTTTTATATTAAATTCAAGCTTTGTAGATTAAATTCGAGCTTTCTTGATTAATTTAAAGCTTTTTAGAGTACACTTTCAAGATTTTTAGATCAATTTCAATTTTAAATAGTTGTTTAAATTAGATTAGTAGTAGAAGTTGTGTTTTCATGTTATTTTTAGGATAAAAGGAGGTGAAGTGAAGTCAAAATTCCCTCAAAAGGCCAAATATTTGATCTTTTTGGATAATTCCTTTTCAAAACTCATGTTTTGACCACCTGTAGGAAGGTGTACGCCTGTGCACTATTGTGTGCACATGTGCAACACTGTATTTTTTTCTTTGAGTGTGGCTTGTGCCTGTGCACTACTGTGTGCATTTTTGTAACACTGTATTTGTGGCTTTCACCTTTGCACTATTATATGCGCCTGTGCAACACTATATTTGTGGCTTGTGACTATGAATTGCTATGTCCCCCTGTGAAACACTGTATTTTTGGTCTGAGTGTGGCTTACACTTGTGCATCAAAGTATGTGCTTGTGCCTCTCTGGATATGCCTATGCAAGTTGACTATGTAAAATTTGACAGATATGCACCTATGCACTACTGTGTGTGCTTGTGCATCAAAGTGTGCTCTCCTACTTTAATATGTGTGCTCCTACACATAGATGTGCGCCAGTACACTTAGGTAAATTTTTCTCTAAAGTTTAAAATTTTAAATTTTGATTTTAGGATTCTTGTCATTTTTCAGAGGTTTTTAATTGTTGTTTTAGTCAATTTTCTGATTTTAGAGCAAGATTCCTAACAAAATTAACTTAGAGTTTGATAAATGAGTTTTATTAAAATTTTCTTAGGGATTGATGAATGATTTTGTTTTCATGATTTGAAATATTTTGGAATAGGGTTGTGTATGCTCTTCCCTTGCCCCTAGTGTGATCTTGGGAACCAAAAGCACCTCTAAACCAATTTTTCCTAATTTGGAGTAAGTAGAAAAAATCATCATTCATTGTTATGCTTAAGGGAATAAACTTTCATTTTGGCATGTATTTAATCTTTTAGTTTAAGATATTTTTCACTTAATAGAAAATCAAGGCTCAAATTTGTGTATGCTCTTCCCTTGCACCTAGTATGATCTTGGGAACCAAAAGCAATTTTAGTATTTCATTAAGAAGCACTTGAATTAATTGGGAATAAACCTTGATTTGATTTTTTTTTATTATATTTAGTTAATTTACTAGTTTTTCATTTAGTTGGGTTACTTTTTGTGTATTCTCTTCTCTTGTACCTAGTGTGATCTTGAGAACCAAAATAAACACTTAATCCTCTTTCTATAATATTGTAGATATTTTTGAAATACTAACCAATTCTGTGAAGGACCTATTGCTAATAAAATAAAGGAGTGATCTCTTCAAACCGAATTCTAACATTCATGTGTTCTTGTAGGTTGAAAACGATGGTCAAAACCAAATTACTTAATCCAAAAGATTAAAAAATACACCACTATATAACACACTTTATTTGCAGGTTAGTTAAGAGCTAAATCTCATCCACTCAACTAGAACATAACCACTTTGGCATAAGCCTTAAGCTCACAAGAGGGGTGGTTGTTAGAACCCTTAAGTAGTTCATGTAAGAGGGAGCCTTGTGAACAAAACAGGAAAGTGCTCCACACTACCCAATTTACTATTACTCCTTGAAAGATTAGAGTCAAAGTTATCTCTAGTGCGACCCCAGTGATAATACAACGGAATGCACTATATTCTCATTGTATTAGAAGGGAGTAAATTAAATTTGGGATAATCCTTGGGAAACCTTGGAAAACTTAGCTTGCAGAGATATCTTGTGACACATAGAGAGAACCCCTAGAAAAGCTTGCCGACTTGGAGCCAATTTTGACTTAGATAGTATACTTCAGAGTCTCACAAAGTGAAAAAAAATTTGGATTCAAAATCTTTTTTTCAAACAAGGGAAAGAATCTCTTAAATTTGAAACCATGTGACATTTCATCATGAAATATATTTAGTGTTATTTTGACCTATTTTTTCACTTGTCCTAAGACAAGGCGAAACTCTGCCAAAGTTACACCAAGTATTTTTCACCACCATTTGGTCTATCCCTTTGTTTTCTTGTTGTTCATTTTGAGACAAAATAAGAACAAACATACATGGATACCACTAGAAATAACATGTCCACCAATTTTGTAGTCTACTTGCATGACCAGGTTACAATATCGAAATGCAAGTGTTGAAAGTGTGAATGGTATGTGCTCATGTTCTAGTAGGCCCCCTTCGTCTCAAAACCCATATTGAGACTTATTAGCATTGTAGTTAGGTTATCTTATCACTAAATTATTTTGAGTTGTTATGATTCCCGCATTATAGCCATACAATTTTGATATTTACGTCTTGTTTCTGTTGTGAAACTTGGCCTAAATCTCTAGATTGTATTGTTAGGTTGCTCGCACACATAATAATTCCTTGATATACTTAGACATAGTTTTTACATCCTGTCCTTATCTTGAGTTTTTGTGAATGTTGATGTTACTTTGTTAGCATCGCTATAACGCCATTTTGATACTAAAATCTTGCTTTCTTGCAAAGTTTGATTACATGTCCAAATAGCGTTGTTACACTGCTCATATTTGTATCGTCCATTTTACAAGATTTAGACTTTGTTAGTGTTTAGAAACTGGTTGTAGTATACCTTGTAAGAGGATCATGTCAATGTTTTCTTAGCACTTAGGTGTTGTTTGTTTCAAACTTGACCTAACTGGTGATATTACATTGTCACTATTTGGTTTCAAACCTATCTCGAAAAATCATAAGGAGTAAAATTTTTGTTGTGACTGGATTAGAGTATTATACATCATTGTATTTTCCTAGATATCTCTTTTCATATATTACCTTGTTAGGGCATGTTGTTATTATTCTTTGGTTTCCTTAGGTTCATATTGATCCTTCAGATTCATGACCATTTATTGTTTGGTATTATTTTTAATGATTTGACATCGTTACACCGCTTGGTTTGTCCTAGGGCCCGAGTTTTCCAAATTTCAAGCTAGTTTTCATTGTGCTTACCAAATCAACACATGATTTCATTCCGATTGAATGAGTTCAATCGTACTATCTCAGTCTAGACATTTATATCCCACAAATTATAGCAATGAACAACTATTACGAGGTTCCTTATATGTATGACACTAAGGAATAAAAGTTTCAGCATTCCCATCAAAGGATTCCCATCATGACTAAGGCTCATTTGGTTATTTGTGCTAGAAAACCCATTTGGGTACCCTGTTCCCCACCTTCATCTCATAGTCGATGGTATGGTTTGAATGCTTTTGATCCTGTTGGTCTGAAAATCTGTCGCTTGGGCAGATCTATGGATAAACGAGCCAACAGTGTGCAGGGCATAGCCCCTCTTTGAGTCAGCAAAGCGAAACTAGTTTATTGCTATTCTACCAGTAGGAATCTGTGCAAGTCTCACAATATTCTGCCTTCGGGGGTTTGGGATCTCATCCCAGTAGGGTGTTTCCGACTGTGAAAAGAAAGGAAAGGAAGAGGGGATGAAGAAAGAGTAGGTCCGAAGGGAGAAAAGAAATGAATTCCAAAGCAGAAAGGTCAGAAGGTTTATGTTTTGGGATTGGTAGTAAACAGAGCCAAACCTACTTGCATAAACGAGCAAAGCAATACTGATGATGAATAAATGACAATAAAACAGAAGCAGATTTAACAGAATAAACACATAGATCTGACATAAGAAAGATCTGATGCAAATAACACACGTATTCAGCACAAAGTCTAAATATTGTATTAATATTTTTCCTTCTGTTACAAAAAGCTCAAAGTCTTTTCTCCTCACTCCTATTTTTCATCTGAAAGATATTCACTCATGCCCAATACAACAAGTATTGGGGTATTTATAGAAGAAGGAGAGAAAAGAAGGCAAAAAGGAGCCAACCACTTATTTACAAAGATATTTACAAAATATCTAAAAGTCATGTTGACTTTTGACAACTTGATGGATGACATCATCCCATGATGCAACATGGATGATGTCATCATTTGTGTCAACATACTCCAGATATTCCCAAAAAGAAAGTCGAAGAAGAGAGAGAGAGAGAAGAAGGAGGAGGAGAAACTACTCGTCATCGTCATCCTGCGGCCGAAAGGGAGTGGACTGCTTTTGTTGTTGCTCAGGTGACGAGATATGGAATTGGGAGCGGTATTCCATAAACTTGTTGATCATGGGCCCTAGTTGATCCTGGGAAGGATCCTTGTGCCGCTCACTGATCGCCTCACAAGTCTCCCGCTCATCTATGAGTTTCTCGGGGAGTTTGGAATAGTCTTTTTCCGCTTCAATGAGTAACCCAATGAAGTCCCGACAGGCCAGCAGGTTGTTGATAGACTCTGCGTCAAAAGTGACCTCTGGCCCCATCCCTTGAGAAACGATCTCCTTGAAGATCTGGATGGTTTCATCAGCTTTTCTTAAAGTGAAGGAAGGAGTAAGAAACCCTGGCGACATGTTGAGAATGATCCGTTCCATTTGGTGCATCGCGTCCAGGGCTTCTTCCTTCACCTTGTCGATCTTTTCTAGGACAAATTCCAGTTGATCCACCCGGTAATCCAGAGTGGACATGATTTTGTTGAGGGCCCTGGGATGGCCGAAGACGCCGAACTTGACCAGATCTTCGACTGAACAGTCAAACATTTGTTGAAAGGTCTCGTGCTACAGTCTAGCATGTTCCAGCTCTTCTGATATGGGCCCTGCTAATGCTTGGAGCTCTTTATTCACCTTGCTGATGTTCAAATACAAGTCAGAGAGCTTGGCGATTACTTTTTCGCTGTCTTTGAGGATCTGGCTCCTCCAAGCGGAAACGGCCATACCCTACTCGCCAATCTTTGTATATTCATTAATTTTCTCCTAGCTCAGAAGCTCAGAAGTCTCGCCGACAGTTGTGGGAGGGGCACTGCCCATTTTCTGTAAGGCTTGGAGCAGATATTTATTTTGCTCTTTCAGTTTCCTTTTCTCCTCTTTTTTTTCCTGAAGCTTCTTGCAGAGGGCGTCAACTGCAGAAAGGGCCTCCCCCTGAAGACTTTCAGAAGACGTCCCCATTGTGACTTGGGTCACAGTATAATCTGTCGGAGACAGATCCTTTTTCTCCTTGAGAGGATTGGGGTACGCGATCTCCATTACCCTCTCTCCTGAAGCACTTTGAGAGAAGCGTGTGACGGGCTTCTGCTTCTTTTCCCCCTTAGATGGGATTACAGAAAAGTCCATCGGAGCGATGGGAACTTTCCTTTTTTGCTGACTTAACTGCTAGGAGATCCAGGCTGGACTTATGGGAGAAGGGCCGGAAATAGAGAAGGGGGCAGCTACAGTAGAAGAAGGGAAAAACGTGGAGACACGTGGTGGCGGCATGGAGAGAACAGCCGAAGAAGTGCCCATAAGAGGAAGGGATACTGCAGCTGAGGAAGACATAAGAAGGGAAGGGAGCTCAGAGATGAGGGAAGAAATGGAGGGGGAAAGATCCGCGAGGGAAGAAAAGATGGACGAAGAAGCGGGAGGAATAGTAGAAGAAGGGGGAAAGGACACGACCAAAGGGATGGTCACTTGAGTCACTCGAGGAGGGGAAGGAAGGGAAGAAGAAGGGACATAAGGGACGTCAGTTGTTGTAGCAATGGAAACATCCAAAGTGGATGGGCCTATTGGAACATCCTCTTCTGCTTCTTTCTCTAGCATAACCAGAGTTATGACCTGTTCGGGTGCCGCGGAAGGAGGACTCTCAGGAGCTTCATTTTGAGTGGTGTTGGATTCACCCTCTATGCCTTTGTCCTTGTCTTTAGGCTCTTGTTTAGATCGGGGAGGTGTGTTACCCAATGGGGATGTCGTGAAATCAACCCCGAGGTAGATTAATCCATTCATCCGGCACCAATGCTCTGTTCTGCGCAGAGTCTCCTTGACCCTCTCCTCAATTGTCTGAGGTGCCTTAGTTCTATCAATGGCTAGAAAAGGCCAATTGTCCCCATCTGTGTTAGTATATACTTGGTCTACTTCATCCTCCATAGTTTGGAAGCCTTTGGGGACAATTGCTACCTCGTATTGGATGATTTCTGCCAAGGCTAAGCGAGAATGGTCCTTTCTCCTGAGCTCAACCTCATGAATGACGTTGATGTAGATGTATTCGATCTGAGGGATGTGGATTGGATCTAGCTTAGCCCTTAACAAACAACTCCTTGGGTTGAAGGTAGGCCTGGCCAGGAAATCATGTTTCAAATTAAGCAGCTCCAGCTCTGCGAACATGTCCTTTGCCTTGTGATGGGTAAGGCATGTATATCTGCCCACTGTGAGGGGGAAAGGAGTTCCACCCTTCTTTCTTTTGAGGCACTTCTCATGATAGGTGATCAGCTACCTTGACAGCTCCAGTAGAATCAGCTTGGGTCCAGCATACCTCGGCAGTCTAGTTGGCTCTCCCAAGAAGTTGGCTGCCCTCAGATAGGTGAACGTGGGAAATTGGGTGAACAAGGCCCCCCATTTCTTAGTGGCCGCCAATATGCTCTTGGTCATGCGACCGTAAGTCATATTTGGCCTCAATAGGCAGATGATGTGGTAGAAAAACACATCATTGATCTTTGTGAATTGAGGGATGCTATTTTCCAGCCTCAACTCTGGGTAGTATTCATATATTTTGACCTGAGGCCAAACCCCACTCTGCATCAGGCCTGGGTAGTCTCTTTCTGATGCTGCAGCGTAAACAACATAGGAATTCATGTAGAATCTCCCTGTTGTATTGAATTGTTGAAACTGTTCGGAGATTGTGCTGCTTATAATCTCTGCCCATTCGAAGCGCTGATCGGGCATATTCTTATTCATGGTCTCTAAGTACCGCAGCATCCATTTATGGAAAAAGTGGGCGTCAGGAAGCCCAAAGACCCTGCTCAGGAATGTGATGGTGTCACTGAGCTCCTCCGAAAAATCACTTCGGTGAATGATTTGTGGCCATCGGGTCACTACCTTTTTGTTTTTCAAATAGACCTCATTCATCAGCTGCATGCACTGATCTTCATGGTCGTCCCAGGCCTTAATACAATCCTCTCGGCTGACGGCCACAAAGTGCCGATGATGAGGAATGCCGAGTATTATTTCAAAGTGGCGGGTAGTGAGGTTAATGACGACCTCGCCCTTGTCATTTACGACACACCTTGTGTCCTTGTTGTAGCACCGGGCAACTACCATCATGAATTCATTGTTGATGGCGCTGACTGGGATTCCTCCAGCGAAGTGTAGGGCACTGCCCATTAGTTTGTCCATCCATGGACTTCTTGTTACCTTCTGAGTCCTGACCCAGAATTCCTCCATATCAATGTGACCCAACTCTGAGTCTCTGATGTCCAGGTCACATTCGGCCTGGGAGTCAGGCATTCTGACCCTCTGATATTTATATTTCATCTCTTCTTCTGTAAGTTTGGCCTTGCCTTTGGATTTGGTAGGTCTCTTGCTTGATGTAGACATATGTTCTTCTGAGCTTAATTGTTGATCTGCACGAAGAAGAAGCGAGACCCAACGCAAAAAGGTTGTATTAGTCATTTGATCTTCCATTGAAGTGTTAACAGAAGAAAGAGTTAGTGATTTTGAGGCTCAGGGCGCAGGGTGCATGAAAGCTGCAGCTTACAGGGCTAAATAGGTAAGGCGCACAGGAAAAAGGTGTTGCAGGGGTTAAATCAGCGCCAAAGGCGCATGGCGCATAGATACTGCAGGGTACATTTTGCAAAGGGCGCATGGAGATTTGGTGTTACATAGGGATAGGATGCGCCAAAGGTGCATGTATTTTTCATGTTGCATGGAAAATTGGTGCGCCAAAGGCGCATGTATTGTTTGTGTAACATGAACTTTTCGTGCGCCAAAGGTAACTTGGCGCGGCGCACAGAGGGTCTACACAACATGATGTTGCTGTAATGAGGAATGCGCCTGCGCCTATATAGCTTTGTACTTAGCGCGTATGAAAGGGGTGTTACATGGATGCTGGGTGCGCCAAAGGGCACACAAATATTTTGTGTTGCATCCAAATTTGATGCGCTTAAGGGGGCGCACGGGAAGCGGTTGCAGCATACGAGAGAAATGCGCCATGAGGGCGCATCTTTTTATGATGTAACAGAGGCGACAGATGCGCCAAAGGCGCAACTGTTTTTCATGTTGCATAGCAAGTTTATGCGCCACAGGTGAAAATGGTTTTTAGGTCTGTTCTTTCTCTCAAAGGGGTTTCAACATATGGTTTTAGCTTTCTCAAGGTTCATATGAAGGAGTGCAATACCAAGAAGGATTTTCAAGCCATCACCATTTTTGAGGACAGAGCTTCCTCTACCAGCAGATCTGGAAAGAGGAGGAAAAAAAGTGGAAAGACAGCAAGGTGGGGGGGGGGGAAACAAGTTCATAATCTATCCTTTCAACCTATACTGATCCAACCTAGCAACCAAGATCCACAAAAACAAAAAGCACGAAAGACAGAAGGCCACATACCCGGATATAAAATGATGAAAAAGCGTGAGAATGGGTCCACAACGTGATCGAAAGCGACAGAGCAGATACTGACAGGTTCAGAGAAAATATCACGTGCTTTACATTGGTGATAGTGACAACGCAGACGCGCCTATATATAGGCGGGAAGGCAATAAATGCGCCACCAACCTTTTAAGTGGCGCATGAAAAGCATTGTCGACATAAGGAAAGTATGCGCCTTTGGCGCACCAAAGCGTCTGACAACACAGAGTTATATGTGCCTTTGGCGCACTGAAAGTGGTGTTGACATAAGAAAATGTGTGCCCGAGGCGCACCGAAAAGAGGTGCAACAAATGTTCTGTCGACAGGAAGGCACATGCGCCTTGGCGCACGCAGGGAAGACTCAACATATCAAGGTGCACCAAAAGGTCTGTTGACACGAAGAACCATGTGCCAAAGGATTTAAAGGGGGTGCACCAAAAGTTGATGTTACATAGTAATTCCATGCGCCCAGCCAAAAGACCAAAAAATGACTAAGTTCGGAAAACCAGATTTCCCAGGAAAGGGATTTTGCAACGTTCCGAACGCAAGGGATCCCTGACGAGGGATCGGAACAAAATTTTCGGTATGGTTATCGGTAAAATTGCCCTTGTCAATTTTACGGGATAACAGCTGGCTCTTTCTGGGGACTATCCCTGAGCAAACTTGGGGGTAGAGAATCCCAGATCTCATGTGCCTATCCATTGGGTAACAGAGTCAAAAATAAGGGCGACCGGAGGGAGAACAAAGGAGACACACAACAAACTGAAAGCAAACACACGACGAAAACAAACACACAACTAAAGAAAACTGTACAAAGAAGAGAGCAAGCTCTACTTCTTGAAAATTTTCAGATGTTGCCCGCTATAAGGAAGCGGGAGCTCGGTTCCATCCAGATATGAGAGATAGAAACTATTCTCTCCGTTGAGCTGCTTGATCTTGAAGGGCCCTCTCCACAGGGAATCAAACTTTCCGTGCATGCCCTTTGGCTCTCTTCGCTTGTCCCACAGAAGGACGAGGTCTCCCACTTGGAAATCCCTTTGCTTAGCTTTTTTATCGAATAATCTCTTGACTTGATTCTGATGTTCGGTGATCCTGTCGACCACTCTTACTCTCTTTTCTTCGAGCTCTGTCAGATACATGATCCTCTTTTCAAGAGAATTTTGGAAAGTTTCATCTTCGATAGCTCGTGCCAAGCGCAGAGCAGGAAGTTCAGCAGAAATGGGAAGCTCGGCATCAGTGCCATATAACACTTGGAAAGGTGACATACCGAGAGACCTCTTGGGAGTAATACGATCAGCCCACAAAGCGTTGTACAAAGACTTGTGCCACATTCATTGATTCTCATCCACTAACTTTCGTATGATGGTCACCAAGTTCTTGTTACTGGATTCCCTGACCATTTCCCTGAGGGTAATAATCTGAGGCGTGAGCCAAAGTTATCCCATATTCATAGCAAAAACTAATAACTTCCCGTGAGGAGAAGTTAGAAGCATTATCAGCAACAATTTTGTTTGGAACGCCAAACCTGACAATGATATTTTCTTTAATGAAATTGCAAACAACCTCAGAAGTGGCATGCTTGACAGGTATGGCTTCCACCCACTTGGTGAAGTAATCCATTGCTGTAAGGACATAACTATGTCCGGCACTCGATTGGGGATTGAGTGCACCAATAAAATCAATTCCCCACTGCCTGAATGGTTCATTGACAACGACAGGCCTAAGGGGAAAAGCAGCCAACTTGGGCTTGCCGACGAACTGCTGGCAAGGTTCACACTTTGCCACCCAGGTGGCTGTATCTTGGAAGAGTGTCGGCCAATAGTACCTGGCTCGGATGATCTTATGTGCTGTCACGGAGGAAGAGAAATGACCTCCACAGGCTGAATTATGAAAACTTTCGAGTAACTTTACCTGTTGTGGTTTGTCAACACATCGCAAAAAGATGCCATCTATCCCATGTTTATATAAACCGTCATCCCAGATGACATATTTAGCTGCTCTGAGCTTTATAGTGCGCTTCTCCTTTGCAGTTAGGTGCACTGGGCATTCGCCGTAGGTGAGGAAGAAAGCAATATCGGAATACCATTCATCACTAGTCGCAACAAATAGGACCAGAGGCAGTGAATCAGGTTTTTCCAGCCGGTCTTGTGCTTCATCGGTGTAGTCATCCTTTTCATCAGGGTTTTCTGAATCTTTGTTTTCAGCCATAAGCTGACATAGGCCCTTGCCCCTTACCAGCTTGGTTGGTTTAATATCCAGGTCATACTCCTTGACCTTTGCGATCCAATTTCCTCGCAAGCTTCCTAACTCCTGTTGAGTTAGAATTGATTTGACCGCCGTGTCAGGGACCAGCACCACCGTATGAGAGTTTAGAATGTAATACCTGAAATTTTTCACTGCTTTGACAACGGCGAAGGCATGCTTTTCCAGTTGAGACATTTTTAGTTCGTGAGGCTTGAGGGGAGAGCTCATGAACGCAATCGGAGATTCAACATCCTCCGAATTCTTTTGCATCAAGATTGCGGACACAATATGCTCAGATGCGTAACTATACATGATGAAGTCCTTGGAGAAATCGGGACATACCAGGACTGGTGCGTGAGCAACGGAAGCTTTTATTTCTTCAAATGACCTTTTCCCTTCCTCGCTCCATCTGAAAGTTGGTGACCCCTTCATCATGTTCAATATGTGATGAGTCTTCTCAGCAAAGTCAGGAACAAAACGCCTGAGAAAGTTCACCTTTCCGAAGAAAGAATGAACACCAGTCTTGCTTGTAGGCAGAGTAAGGCTTTGAATAGCCTTAACTCTTTCGGTATCTATCTTTGTTCCTTCTTTGCTAACCACATGCCCTAGCAACTTTCCTTCCGTGACTCCAAAAACAGACTTTTTTGGGTTTAGGGAGATCCCATGTTCTCGGCACCTGGCCAATACTTGCTCCAAATGATCACAATGATCATTTCGTCATTTAGAGAACACAGTTAAGTCATCTAGATAAACCACAATGACCTTCCCCATCATACCTTTGAATGCAAAGTCCATGGCCCACTGAAAAGTGGCGCCAGCATTAGTTAGGCCAAAAGGCATCCTGCTGTAGGCAAATGTACCCCAGGGAGTAGTGAATGCTGTTTTAAATTGATCTTCAGGTGAAACTTCAATCTGATTGTAGCCTGAAAAACCATCAAGCATGGACAGCATCTCTGATCCAGTTACTGCTTGCAGAACTTGATCCATTATAGGAAGTGGGTAGTTGTCTTTCAAGGAAGCCTGATTCAAATTGCGAAAGTCTACGCATATGCGTATCTCACCATTTTTCTTGCGCACTGGCACAATATTTGCTACCCAAGTACTGTGATGGATAGGAAAGATGATTCTTGCATCCAGCATTTTCTGAATTTCGGCCTGGATGGTGCCTGAAATCTTAGGATTATAATGCCTCTGCTTCTGGCGAAAGGCTTTGACATCTTCTTTCAATGGGATGTCATGCTGGACGTCCTTTGGCTTAAAAGACTTTAGATCGGCATAGGACCATGCCAATACATCCATGTATTTCTTCAGCAACTTGACAAATTTCCGCTTCTCTTCAGGCGTGCAACATTTTCCAATGTTCACAAACTGCGGGTGTTCTACCGAACCTATATTGACCGGTTCGGTTTCTGGGGATGAGTCAGGATCATCTCGCCTCTTCTTTTTCACAAAACGGTCATGCCTGTCGAACAGCCACTCCAGAGAAACCAGGCCCTTTGGAATTTTATTTCCTTTGAGCTGACATATGCCGTCGTTCCCTTCAGATTCATCATCCTGATCGGTGACTGATTCACGGCAAGTGGAAGTAGATCCTTCAAAGTGCAATTCTTTAAAATTTTCTGCCTTCTCTAGAAAGGCAATGAGTTGATTATCATCATTGAACACTTGCCAATGCTGAGAATTGTCTGGCACGCTCGGGCGGAAAACCACCTCAATGGTGTATTTGTTTGTTTTCAAACCTGGGTGAGGAAGCATGAGGGATGCTGAAACAGCCAATGAATCGGCCATGTCATTTTGGGCTCTTGGAATGGATTCAATTGAAAAAGCATCAAACTCTTCAATGTTGTCCCACACTGCATTACGGTAATGCCTGAGCCTTTCATTCTTCACTTGGTAAATCCTTTTAACTTGATTCACAACTAGCTCTGCATCACCTTGCACTTTCAGATTCTTAATCCCTCTTTCTTTTGCGGCTTGCATGCCAAGTAGCAAAGATTCATACTCAGCAGTATTATTTGTGTTAAAAAACTGCAACTTGAAAGAGAGAGGAATGACTTCTTCCTCGGGAGATATTAGCACGGCCCCGGTGCCACATCCGCTGGTTGCACAGCTGCCATCGAACTGCAAGGTCCAGATCTTATTAAGATCTCCTTCTTGAACGAGAACAACCATTTTGTCAGACTCGGTAGACAAGAAATAGTTCCCCATCCCTGATGATTCAAAAAGGATTTGAGCTTTGGGGTCCTCAGAGCTAGTAACCAAGTACTTCTTTTGTGATTCTGGCTCCAAAGTCTGCATTACACCTTTGACGGGAATTCTAGCTTTAGACCAGTCCATATGAATCTCTCCACCAACTTCGCTACAAAAGCTTCTTCCCAGCAAAATTCCGTAGGCTGCTGGAATGTCAGCAACGAGGACGGTCATCTTTACTCTCTTCTCTGGGAATGCCGCAAATGCAAATTGCGCATCTTTGATTTGGCCAATCAACGGAACCTGCTTGGTTTCCAAGGAATAACATCTGCCAAAAGGCTTGGTAAGGGTGAGGCCCAAAGCATGGGTGACTTTTGGCCGGCATGACGTTATCAGAAGCTCCGGAATCAATTATGCAGTTACTCAACTTGTGACCATTGATTAGGAGGGAGAGATAGAAAGGCTCTATCTTGCCTGATGCAGATGTTGAAGCAACATTTATGTGGGATTCAGGGGGAGTGGAAAGGATTCCTTTTGGGGAAACCTGATTAGATACAACAGCTTGACTTTGAATATACTTGGTCAATCTTACAAGTTGTTCGGGATTTGACTGAAGGTACTCAGCTTCAGACATTTGGATCTTGGTATTTTTTGCATGATCTATGATATCAAATGCGGCCAAGGGTTGCGTTGGTGAAGGAATGAGTCCCTCACTTCGCGATGGTGGAATAGGATTACTGGTCTTGGTAGGAACATGAGAGGACTGATTTGGAGGAGAGATGGGGGGAAAAGATTTCCTTGTAAAAGACTTGCCAGGGAGTTGAGTAGGAAGAGGATTACCTCTTTTAGCAATGATTGGAGGCGCGTTTGACACAGCCTTCTCCTGCTGTACATGGGCAGCGACCTCTGCTTCTTTTCCTTGCGAGCGGGTAAAAACAGCGTATGACTGTCCGCTTGCATATCCCTGGGTACCCTCTTCTTCATCAGATTCTTCCTCATCAAATTCCATATACCCGATAGTAGAGTCGCCAGTCGGTTCACCGACATCTTGATCATCTTCACCTTGAGACGAAGGTTCTTCATAATACTGCTCTTCTTCTTCAATTTCGGCCAGAGCGTTGACCGGAGGAGCCTCAAGCGCCAGCCGCGGAGCAGTTGCGGGTAAGCGCGGCCTTTGTGAAATATTGTTAGGAACGAAATTCCTCCGCGGAATATCCCGGTATGAGGAACTGGGGGAAGCCTGGGCCAACTGCTTCTTCAATGCAAGCAAGTCGTTCGCCATCTTTTGAAAGGCCAGATCAGACGAAGTAGTGGGCGAAGGGCCCAAAGATTTAGGCTTGGATGATTCCTTTTTCAATTCGCCAGATATTATCAAATTATCTTCTATTCGAATGGCAGTGGCCTGGGCGAGAATCAAGGTAGCCACTCGCTCTTGAAGGAGCAAGAAACTAACTTTTGAGCTCATAGCGTTTACGAAGAAACACTTTTGATTTTCCGGCGTTGGAAGCATGGCAACAGGGACACGATTGATTAATGCATTGAACCTGGCGATAAAATCGCGCATGGTCTCATTTGCCTCCTTCTTTAGGTGAGTGATCCGTGATAATAATGCAAATGCATCTTCTGAAGGTTTGTACCTGTCTTCAAAAGCATCCCGCAAGGTGGCCCAACTCGTAATAGATCCGGCCGGCAAATGCTGAAACCATTCAGCTGCGGGCCCTTGTAGAGTTTCCAGAAAAAGGTGAACCGACACGTCCTCATGAGTTACATCTAGGATACTGCATGACATAATGAATGCAGATATGTGGGAATCCGTGCTTTGATTTCCGCTCCCGTCGAATTTGGGAAAATTCTTTCGGTTTCCGTGAGGGAGCGCGTGAACTGGATGTGGTAAAGCCAAGGGACCCATAGCATTTCCCCATGGTACCACCATTTGAAAGGCTGGAAAAAGAACACGAGCTGGAAGTGTGGTTCTGCTGAGTAGCAAGGCACTACAAAGGGATGTGGATGCCCCTTGCGAAATATTTTTCCTTCGTGGAGGTGAGACACTCCTGGATGACCGGTCAGCCGAGCTTAGCGTTGAAAAACGTGCCGGTGTTACGCTGAAATTGTGCCTTTGAAGCAAATCGAAAGTAGGATCAGTTTCTCCACGAGCTCTCCTGCTACGCGTAAAGGGTTCACCTGCCAGCGTGTCTTTCTGATCTGTGGTTTTGTAGCGCTGATTCAAAATTTCTTTTTGGCTGTACTTGCTGATTTTCTGGCTTTTCTGGCAAAAACCAGCAGCATGTACTTTTCTAAATATTTAAAAACTATCCTCTTCAGAAAACCGATTGCGGTTAATGACAAATAACAGCGAGGATAAAATGGTAGAGAAGATTAGCAAGCTGATTTTCAGATCTAATTTTGACTTTTTCAAAGGGTTTCAAACTTTTGGTAAACAGTCAAAAACTCAGATCTATGGCAAAATACTGATTTTTATAAAAACTCAGTGAACTAAAGGTCTCCAACTAGGCCAGATCTATGGATCTCAGAAGAAAATTTTCAATTTGGAGCACTTTTGCAAAATTTGAGATTTTTTAACAAAAAGTTCAAGTTTGCAAACAGGCGATGATTTTTTTGATTTTTCTGATTTTCTATCCTACCACCATCATAGATCTGATAGATCTATTCGATCCCCAGTAGAGTCGCCAAAAACTGTTGGTCCGAAAATCTGTCGCTTGGGCAGATCTATGGATAAACGAGCCAACAGTGTGCAGGGCATAGCCCCTCTTTGAGTCAGCAAAGTGAAACTGGTTTATTGCTATTCTACCAGCAGGAATCTATGCAAGTCTCACAAATTCTGCCTTCGGGGGTTTGGGATCTCATCCCAGTAGGGGTGTTTCTGACTGCGAAAAGAAAGGAAAGGAAGAGGGGATGAAGAAAGAGCAGGTCCGAAGGGAGAAAAGAAATGAATTCCAAAGCAGAAAGGTCAGAAGGTTTATGTTTTGGGATTGGTAGTAAACAGAGCCAAACCTACTTGCATAAATGAGCAAAGCAATACTGATGATGAATAAATGACAATAAAACAGAAGCAGATTTAACAGAATAAACACATAGATCTGACGTAAGAAAGATCTGATGCAAATAACACATGTATTCAGCACAAAGTCTAAATATTGTATTAATATTTTCCTTATGTTACAAAAAGCTCAAAGTCTTTTCTCCTCACTCCTATTTTTCATCTGAAAGATATTCACTCATGCCCAATACAACAAGTATTGGGGTATTTATAGAAGAAGGAGAGAGAAGAAGGCAAAAAGGAGCCAACCACTTATTTACAAAGATATTTACAAAATATCTAAAAGTCATGTTGACTTTTGACAACTTGATGGATGACATCATCCCATGATGCAACATGGATGATGTCATCATTTGTGTCAACATACTCCAGATATTCCCAAAAAGAAAGTCGAAGAAGAGAGAGAGAGAAGAAGAAGAAGGAGGAGAAGCTACTCGTCGTCGTCATCCTGCGGCCGAAAGGGAGTGGACTGCTTTTGCTGTTGCTCAGGTGACGAGATATGGAATTGGGAGCGGTATTCCATAAACTTGTTGATCATGGGCCCTAGTTGATCCTGGGAAGGATCCTTGTGCCGCTCACTGATCGCCTCACAAGTCTCCCGCTCATCTATGAGTTTCTCGGGGAGTTTGGAATAGTCTTTTTCCGCTTCAATGAGTAACCCAATGAAGTCCCGACAGGCCAGCAGGTTGTTGATAGACTCTGCGTCAAAAGTGACCTCTGGCCCCATCCCTTGAGAAACGATCTCCTTGAAGATCTGGATGGTTTCATCAGCTTTTCTTAAAGTGAAGGAAGGAGTAAGCAACCCTGGCGACATGTTGAGAACGATCTGTTCCATTTGGTGCATCGCGTCCAGGGCTTCTTCCTTCACCTTGTCGATCTTTTCTAGGACAAATTCCAGCTGATCCACCCGGTAATCCAGAGTGGACATGATTTTGTTGAGGGCCCTGGGATGGCCGAAGACACCGAACTTGACCAGATCTTCGACTGAACAGTCGAACATTTGTTGAAAGGTCTCGTGCTGCAGTCTAGCATGTTCCAGCTCTTCCGATATGGGCCCCGCTAACGCTTGGAGCTCTTTATTTGCCTTGTTGATGTTCAAATACAAGTCAGAGAGCTTGGCGATAACTTTTTCGCTATCTTTGAGGATCTGGCTCCTCCAAGCGGAAACGGCCATACCCTGCTCACCGATCTTTGCATATTCATTAATTTTCTCTTGGCTCAGAAGCTCATAAGTCTCGGCGGCAGTTGTGGGAGGTGCACTACCCATTTTTTGTAAGGCTTGGAGCAGATATTTATTTTGCTCTTTCAGTTGCCTTTTCTCCTCTTTTGTTTCCTGAAGCTTCTTGCAGAGGGTGTCAACTGCAGAAAGGGCCTCCCCCTGAAGACTTTCAGAAGACGTCCCCATTGTGACTTGGGTCACAGTATAATCTGTCGGAGACAGATCCTTTTTCTCCTTGAGAGGATTGGGGTACGCGATCTCCATTACCCTCTCTCCCGAAGCACTTTGAGAGAAGCGTGTGACGGGCTTCTGCTTCTTTGCCCCCTTAGATGGGATTACAGAAAAGTCCATCGGAGCGATGGGAACTTTCCTTTTTTGCTGACTTAACTGCTGGGAGATCTAGGCTGGACTTATGGGAGAAGGGCCGGAAACAGAGAAGGGGGCAGCTACAGTAGAAGAAGGGAAAAACGTGGAGACACGTGGCGGCGGCATGGAGAGAACAGCCGAAGAAGTGCCCACGGGAGGAAGGGATACTGCAGCTGAGGAAGACATAGGAAGGGAAGGGAGCTCAGAGATGAGGGAAGAAATGGAGGGGGAAAGATCCGCGAGGGAAGAGAAGATAGACGAAGAAGCGGGAGGAATAGTAGAAGAAGGGGGAGAGGACACGACCAAAGGGATGGTCGCTTGAGTCACTCGAGGAGGGGAAGGAAGGGAAGAAGAAGGGACAGAAGGGACCTCGGTTGTTGTAGCAATGCCGACATCCTGAGTGGATGGGCCTATTGGAACATCCTCTTCTGCTTCTTTCTCTGGCGTAACCAGAGTTATGACCTGTTCGGGTGCCGCGGAAGGAGGACTCTCAGGAGCTTCTTTTTGAGTGGTGCTGGATTCACCCTCTATGCCTTTGCCCTTGCCTTTAGGCTGTTGTTTAGATCGAGGAGGTGCATTACCCAATGGGGAGGTTGTGAAATCAACCCCGAGGTAGATTAATCCGTTCATCCGGCACCAATGCTCTGTTCTGCGCAGAGTCTCCTTGACCCTCTCCTCAATCGTCTGAGGTGCCTTAGTTCTATCAATGGCTGGAAAAGGCCAATTGTCCCCATCTGTGTTAGTATATACTTGGTCTACTTCATCCTCCGTAGTTTGGAAGCCTTTGGGGACAATTGCTACCCCGTATTGGATGATTTCTGCCAAGGCTAAGCGAGAATGGTCCTTTCTCCTGAGCTCAACCTCATGAATGACGTCGATGTAGATGTCTTCGATCTGAGGGATGTGGATTGGATCTAGTTTAGCCCTTGGCAGACAACTTCTTGGGTCAAAGGTAGGCCTGGCCAGGAAATCATGTTTCAAATTAAGCAGCTCCAGCTCTGCGAACATGTCCTTTGCCTTGTGATGGGTAAGGCATGTATATCTGCCCACTGTGAGGGGGAAAGGAGTTCCACCCTTCTTTCTTTTGAGGCACTTCTCATGATAGGTGATCAGCTGCCTTGACAGCTCTAGCAGAATCAGCTTGGGTCCAGCATACCTCGGCAGTCTAGTTGGCTCTCCCAAGAAGTTGGCTGCCCTCAGATAGGTGAACGTGGGAAATTGGGTGAACAGGGCCCCCCATTTCTCAGTGGCCGCCACTATGCTCTTGGTCGTGCGACCGTAAGTCATATTTGGCCTCAACAGGCAGATGATGTGGTAGAAAAACACATCGTTGATCTTTGTGAATTGAGGGATGCTATTTTCCAGCCTCAACTCTGGGTAGTATTCATATATTTTGACCTGAGGCCAAACCCCACTCCGCATCAGGCCTGGGTAGTCTCTTTCTGATGCTGCAGCGTAAACAACATAGGAATTCATGTAGAATCTCCCTGTTGTATTGAATTGTTGAAGCTATTCGGAGATTGTGCTGCTTATAATCTCTGCCCATTCGAAGCGCTGATCGGGCATATTCTTATTCATGGTCTCTAAGTACCGCAGCATCCATTTATGGAAAAAGTGGGCATCAGGAAGCCCAAAGACCCTGCTCAGGAATGTGATGGTGTCACTGAGCTCCTCCGAAAAATCACTGCGGTGAATGATTTGTGGCCATCGGGTCACTACCTTTTTGTTTTTCAAATAGACCTCGTTCATCAGCTGCATGCACTGATCTTCATGGTCGTCCCAGGCCTTAATACAATCCTCTCGGCTGACGGCCACAAAGTGCCGATGATGAGGAATGCCGAGTATTATTTCAAAGTGGCGGGCAGTGAGGTTAATGACGACCTCGCCCTTGTCATTTACAACACACCTTGTGTCCTTGTTGTAGCACCGGGCAACCACCATCATGAATTCATTGTTGACGGCGCTGACTGGGATTCCTCCAGCGAAGTGTAGGGCACTGCCCATTAGTTTGTCCATCCATGGACTTCTTGTTACCTTCTGAGTCCTGACCCAGAATTCCTCCATATCAATGTGACCCAACTCTGAGTCTCTGATGTCCAAGTCACATTCGGCCTGGGAGTCAGGCATTCTGACCCTCTGATATTTATATTTCATCTCTTCTTCTGTAAGTTTGGCCTTGCCTTTGGATTTGGTAGGTCTCTTGCTTGATGTAGACATATGTTCTTCTGAGCTTAATTGCTGATCTGCACGAAGAAGAAGCGAGACCCAATGCAAAAAGGTTGTATTAGTCATTTGATCTTCCATTGAAGTGTTAACAGAAGAAAGAGTTAGTGATTTTGAGGCTCAGGGCGTAGGGCGCATGAAAGCTGCAGCTTACAGGGCTAAATAGGTAAGGCGCACAGGAAAAAGGTGTTGCAAGGGTTAAATCAGCGCCAAAGGCGCATGGCGCATAGATACTGCAGGGTACATTTTGCAAAGGGCGCATGGAGATTTGGTGTTACATAGGGACAGGATGCGCCAAAGGCGCATGTATTTTTCATGTTGCATGGAAAATTGGTGCGCCAAAGGCGCATGTATTGTTTGTGTAACATGAATTTTTCATGCGCCAAAGGTAACCTGGCGCGGCGCATAGAGGGTCTACACAACATGATGTTACTGTAATGAGGAATGCGCCTGCGCCTATATAGCTTTGTACTTAGCGCGTATGAAAGGGGTGTTACATGGATGCTGGGTGTGCCAAAGGGTGCACAAATCTTTTGTGTTGCATCCAAATTTGATGTGCTTAAGGGGGCGCACGGGAAGCGGTTGCAGCATACGAGAGAAATGCGCCATGAGGGCGCATCTTTTTATGATGTAACAGAGGCGACAGATGCGCCAAAGGCGCAACTGTTTTTCATGTTGCATAGCAAGTTTATGCGCCACAGGTGAAAATGGTTTTTAGGTCTGTTCTTTCTCTCAAAGGGGTTTCAACATATGGTTTTAGCTTTCTCAAGGTTCATATGAAGGAGTGCAATACCAAGAAGGATTTTCAAGCCATCACCATTTTTGAGGACAGAGCTTCCTCTACCAGCAGATCTGGAAAGAGGAGGAGGAAAAAACAAAGTGGAAAGACAACAAGGTGGGGGGAAAAACAAGTTCATAATCTATTCTTTCAACCTATACTGATCCAACCTAGCAACCAAGATCCACAAAAACAAAAAGCACGAAAGAAAGAAGGCCACATACCCGGATATAAAACGATGAAAAAGTGTGAGAATGGGTCCACAACGTGATCGAAAGTGACAGAGCAGATACTGACAGGTTCAGAGAAAATATCACGTGCTTTACATTGGTGATAGTGACACGCAGACGCGCCTATATATAGGCGGGAAGGCAATAAATGCGCCACCAACCTTTTAAGTGGCGCACGAAAAGCATTGTCGACATCGGAAAGTATTCGCCTTTGGCACACCAAAGCGTCTGACAACACAGAGTTATATGCACCTTTGGCGCACTGAAAGTGGTGTTGACATAAGAAAATGTGTACCCGAGGCGCACCGAAAAGAGGCGCAACAAATGTTCTGTCGACAGGAAGGCGCATGCGCCTTGGCGCACGCAGGGAAGACTCAACATATCAAGGCGCACCAAAAGGTCTGTTGACACAGGAAAATATGCGCCAAAGGATTTAAAGGGGGCGCACCAAAAGTTGGTGTTACATAGTAATTCCATGCGCCCAGCCAAAAGACCAAAAATGACTAAGTTCAGAAAACCAGATTTCCCGGAAAAGGGATTTTGCAACGTTCCGAACACAAGGGATCCCTGACGAGGGATCGGAACAAAATTTTCGGTATGGTTATCGGTAAAATTGCCCTTGTCAATTTTATGGGATAACAGATCCAAATTATTATTCGGGTCACCCATACTCTTCTTCTAGTTCCAATCCAAACTATTATTTTGATTCATAGGATTCACCTCGGTCTTCTAAAAATTCTCATCAGATCTATTCACCTCTTTTGAATCTTGAGTCGTAGTCCTCCCTCTCTTCGCAGGACTCCCCTTATCAGTCACCTAAATGGACTATTCCTTTAAATATTCATGCGGCTCCAAGATCCATCAAGCAAACATCCAATTTTTTTTCTTGAGTCACGGTCATCCCTTACTTTACAAGACCTCCCTTATTTTCTGCTTCAATAACCTTTTTCTTTGTTGAAGATCTGTGAAAATCCAAATTCATCTAAGTCAACACCCATATCACAATCATCTAAGTCAACTCCTATGTTGCATTCATCTAAGTCTACTCCTATGTCGCAATCATCTAAGTCGACACTTATGTTGCAATCATCTAAGTTGACTCTTACATCGTAATATCCTACCTGGATGAGTGATCCTAGGGGTCTACCCACAATATGTCATTTAATAGGAAAACCAATGATAATCAGTTCCACATCTACATCTTCTTCTACTCGTGAGACATCTAAATCCAAATCTACTTTGTCTCTTAAGTCATCATCTTATCAATCTTCCAGACTAACTAGACCCATTTCTTCTAGTCAACCTCCCATGGTTGAAGAAAAAATACCCATTCCGGTTTATTTCTTTCATGATGAGGAAGTGATCAATGAATTCATGAGGTTATATGATGACACTCTATGGGATAATGAGAAAAGATTCAAATTTGAATTTGACGTGCTTGCTCATTGGGAGGAAGAAATTGATTCATTTTTTCAGAAAGTAGAAGAATACCCTAGGATCATTGAACTTGATTCACCTCTTATTTTTCCATCTTCACATTATTTATTAGGTGATGGAAGTCTTAGGTCTAACATTGATCCATTTCCTATCTTCTCCTTACCCAATCATTCTTTATCTATCATGATTCCTCAATCACAATCTAACCTTGGGTCACCACCTAGTAGCCCATCATCTTCTTCTATATGTGGGCCACCTCTAGGTATCTCATTATCATTTGTGTGGCTCACCACCTGGTAGCCCATTTTATTCTATCTTGGGGCCATGTCATAATAACCCTTTTTTGTCTATACTAGGGGCAAGTCATTGTAGCCCCTAGTTCAATTCTTGGGCCACATCCTAGTAGTCCATCATCTTTTGTATATGAGACACTTCCTGGTATCCAATCATCTTTGATCTTAGGGCCACATCTTAGTAGTCCTTTATATTTAGTTATGGGATGCCGCTTGGTAGCCCATCCTCTTCAATTCTTATACCATATCCTTTGCATTCATCACATTGATCTTCTATCAATGATTGTGGCAAGCCCACTGTCACTTCTCACATGTATCCTATCCATCCACTTTCTTCTCCCATTTCTTGGGATCAAACAAGTCATGTATTAGCTTACAGGAAACCAAAAACAATTTATTTATCAAGGTAAGAACAAAAATTCCAAGAGCTTCAAAGCTCCCAGTAACTCAAAAGATCATAAAGTTTAGAATCAGCCATGATTCAAACATGCACACCAACATAACTATCAAGTATGGCACAAAGTGCATAAAACTATGGATAGGTAACTTAACCTCCCACATATGAAATCCATGTTTCAAGATGAATCGCAATCATTTGTTGAGTATGAGCTCACTATGATCATCAAAATCAGAGATAATATGACTTTTGATAAGAAAACATGCTTAATCTCCCTTATCAAGGAAATCGTGAACATTTTTGTTGGATCTTATCATGTAAACTGATATTGATTGCTCTCAATTTCCCAAAATATAAAAATAAAATAAAAAAGACAAAATCACAAAAAAATGAAAAAACATTTCAAAAAATTAAAGGTAAACGAACACACATTGCAATTAGGTATTGTATACACATGGATGTTCTTTCTTCCATTCCTTGCTATTCTTCTACAAGTCTTCCTACCATTTTCATCCCTTCGGTGATATTTTGGTTAGCGAATTCACATGCATTTTGTGACATTTATATCTAGGGTATCCATTTCACCTTGGTCTTTCATCACCTTGGTAAATTAAAGAACGACTGACCTCATAGAGATCTTATCACAATAAACATCTAAAAAAATGTTGCGAAGAAATTTTGGACATAATTGTTAACACTAGCCAATGTCTTCATCACAAGCACTTCCACCTCCTTCCATCAATCCATCAGTGGTTCTTAACTCCTTGTCAAACAAGAGAGCTGAAATAAGTTTTCAGAAAGAAAAATAAAATCAATCACATAAAAAATCAAAAGAAAATTGATATATAACTCTCTCTTGGGGTATGTCGAATAATATCTACTGGGGATATAGACGCATGACTAGTAGTAGAACAATGTCATGATTAGAATCAAATGAATCTCCATAGAGGCTATAGATTCCTGGCTGGCAACAAAGCAATGTATGGATCTCCTTCCACAATCCATTAAAAAAATAAACTTTGAAAAATAAATCATTCCTATACATTGGCTAGGGTGTCTTCACTTGTTGTCTATCAAATCTTCCCTCCAAGAGGTAATAAATTTCCATGTGCACACACTGAATCTCTATGAGAAAATAGGATCAATATGTTACTAAGTGTCTTTTTTCAGACTCTTAGTCTAGTCTGTATCTTGTCTCATGATTCATCATGAGGCTAATCACTTATTCATCATGAGGCTTCTAAGCTACATTCACAAAATTTACGTTGTTCTTCTACTTCGTTCAAAACATACATGTGTATAATATTGCCTTTTTCCATGTTTTTTGGCACCTTTGTCCCCTTTCTCAAAACAATCTTCCACTTCTTTCAATCATGTACTTCTTGGCCATCTTACGCTAGGAGCATCCTTGCTCCTTCCTAACATGTCATTGGGCTACATTCATCATCATGTTGAATCTATCTATATTGGCCCTAATCCAACTTCTGCACGTGAAGAATTTGCCTTTGGATATTCCCATCTAATGCTAGGGGAAATTTCACATCTTTACTTTCTTACGCATACGCGTGGTATTTTACCCTTATACATCCCATCTATCACTGGGGCATCAATGTTTATTCATTTCCTCGACATAGCTTCATAAAACTTCTAAAAATTTAAAAACATTCAAATATGTTTAAAAAATTTAAAATAGCATATCTGCAGGTTAATCAAGTCATTTATTATGATCTTATTCTTCTATTTTACCAGGATATTATTCTACTCTATCATCAAATTCTTCTATTTTGTTATCCAATCCATCTATTTTTACCATCCAGGTTTTCCTAGCACTCTTCATTTTCTGCTAAAAATGTTTCAAAGTGCCTTTTGTGCATAGGCACATGCCTTTGTGCATCGGCACATGTGTTCCCAAGCTATTTGTGCACTAGTACATGCGTGCTCATGTTGCACTAAAAATCAAATTTTTTGCATAAGCGCATGCCTTTTTACACCAGCACATCCATGCTCACGCTGCACTAAATATAATTTTTTTGCATAGGCACATGCCTTTTTGCACCAGCACATGCGTGTCCACACTATTTGTACACCAACACATGCTCACCCACGTTATTTGTGCACCTGCACATGCGTGCTCATACTACACTAAAAATAAAAAAATTGCATAGGCACATGCCTTTATGCACCAACACATGCTTGCCCAAGTTATTTATGCATTGGCACATGCACGCCCATGCTCCACTAATTTTTTTCAAAAAAATCCAAAAAATTGGTAAAATCATTACAAATCCATAAAATTACAAAATTTCAAAAAATGGTAAACAACATGCATGCAACTGAAGCATGTATCAAATGCATTGTCCTCAAACTTTGAAATTTTTCCTACAAAACTATCTTTCTAACGTTCTTGCTTGTTCTTGTCTAAAATGACTTTCAGATCATCATGATCTACCTCCATTAACAAAGATGGCTTGCTCAATAGGTTAGTACTCCAGTGCAATAGTGATTTGCCAGAGACTATGTCATATCACATGAATTTTTCCATGGGACTACTTGTGTCCTCCATTTTCCTCCTCACATGTATCCTTGCTTGGGGCACCATTTTTAACCCTTTCCGTTACAACACGAACAGTTAGGAACTAAAGCTTGATAACAAAAACATTAGTGCAACTATATTGAACGTTGTTTGTTTGAGTATATGTGATTATTCTTGTTTCTCTAATAGGCTAGCTAGATTAATTTCTCATATTACATTACATTTTGTATGTTGCATGGATTTAAGCATCATTTTACTTTCTCGTATTGCATTGTATAACGTATGTTGCATGGAGTTGCGTATTTTTAGCAGTAAACAATTGTTTGTAATATAGTTTTTCTTGTTATTTACAATTTTGTCTATTTTAATAAAGGTCGATGATGTATGTCTAGGGGGAAAATGATACAACACAATTGCTTATTGAAGATTGAATACAAATATTGGGCTTGTCCTATGTTCTCCAATATCATTTCTATATTCTCCACTATCATTTCTTATCACTACTAAGTTTTCTTCCACACCACCTGGGGCAATAGAAAACCATGTTTATCACTATCCTTCCTTCTTCTATCCATTTCAATCATGTTTTTAATCGTCGATTGAATTCTTCTATCACCCCATCGACACTCGAGGGGGCATCCTTCATTCTACTTATTTTTCTTCAAAAATTTATTTGTTTATGCTTATCTACTATATTTGAAGTAAATTCACTTACTTCACCTCAAACAGGGGAAAATGTAGACACCTAAATTCCTCTTTCACAATCTTATTGCCAAACGCACACAAATCACTCTCATTCTTATCATTTCCATTATAATTAGTAATTTTTTCTAATTAATTAATGTTCCTTACCAATTTAGTCAATTAACAACACATTGTTGATTAACTATCCTCTTTCACATTCAAGATGTCACTTTACGACGAATCGTAAGTCAAAATCCTCTTCCAAATAGACAATTAGTGATTATTAGCTAATTAAGCCTATTTTACTCTTGTTTTGGTCAATATACCCTACTATTGGCTTAAAACCCTCTTCTAACCACTCAAAATCACCTCACTTCCTTCCACAACATCTTAGAAGGCTTCAAAAGCCTATCTTAGCCTCCTAATTGACCCTAAGTGGTTGATTAAGGCTCCTCACATCCTAATCACTTGATAATTCACTAATTGTGATTAGAAAAGCTTAATCATGATTAGCAAATCTTAATCATGATTAGAATTTTTTAATCGTGTTTATATTTTTATTCCCACATGCACCAAGATGCAATTTTTCTTCATAGGAAAAACTATAAATAAGACTAAGCATTATCTTCCAACTTTACACCATGCTTTGATTTGCATCTCATATGATAAATATGATTTATAGCCAAGCTCAATCCTTGCCCAAAGTCTTCAATGGAGTTAGTAGATGGATATCCAAAACAACCTTGTAGTCATTTGGAGAGGGTATTTCACCTTATTTAGAGTAGAAACAATACCAATTTGATTGGCCTCTTAGGTCTATTTAGGTCTATGTTAGGTAATTGAACATATTAGAAGGCATGATTAGTTAGATTTTGAATGAGATTCATGTTAGTTAACATTCCATTAAGATTTTATCTTTAGTATTACATTCCGAGAATTACAGCCTTGACTATAGGTGGCAATGGCATTACCCTTCCTTAATCATGTAATTTGCTTTGTAAAGTTTAAGGTGGTTTTACTCATTATTAAAGGGAAGTGTATTAATTTTTAATTAGGTCTTATTTAATTAGGATCTAGTTTAATTAATATTTAAAGGTAACATTTATAAAATCATTAGAAGGGTAATTGTATCACTTTTTCGTAATTTTTTATCCTTTTAATTTTAAAATTATTTTAAAAATAATTAAAACTAATTAGAAATTAAAATTTTGAAATTTAGTATTATTGGACTTTTTTGTCAGTGATCATTAATGGAGTGTGTAGCATGTTCTAGAGTCCTTTTTTGCCTTCTGGGACTCTTTTCTTGCTTTTTGGAGGCCCTTTGGATTGTTTTGAGTCACCTTTGCATTGTTAGTGATCTTATTATTGCTTGCAAGATATTGGGCACGTCCACCACAACCTTGTGGTGAGGGAACCCCATTTGCAATGTGAGATGCTATTTCTCACATAGGACTTAGTTTTTCTCCCTTGCTCTTAATTTTTCCTTGTTTCATGCTTGTTACATGTCGATTTGTTGTGATCACTTGAAACTCATTGTGGTCTCCACATTTATACTTTTTTATGTTAATTACAAGGTGAGTGACCTTCTACTCATGATGCCCACTTACATCTAATTGTAATCAACACTCTAAACAATAAAGTTCAACAAATATGGGGGTTAAAAATATTGTTCAGTAGTGTTATAATCACATGCAGACACATTTTTAGATAATTCTGATGTCTCACATCATTGAGTGTATTATCACACCCTTCTTTTCTTGCATTACAAACATATTTTCAGCTTATTCTGACATCCATCTGAGTGTGCATTCATCACTTATGACTTTCTTGCATCGATTGCTTTTATTTATGGATGGACAATGGAGGATGTTCTTTCTAGACTTATGCTTGGTAGGACCAAGTATGAATTAGAGCCTCCTCCACTTCTCCTTAGTAGGGAGAATTATGCATTGTGGTATTCAAGCATGGAACATTTTATTATTCAACAAGATCTCTATCCATACTTGTATGGAAAAGTACCTACCCACAATGATTCATATCATCTCAATGACTGGCTTAACACTTGTGACATGGTTCTTGGTCACTTTTTGATGCACGTTTCCATGCCTCTTCAATATAATGTGGTGCACATAGAGTTTCCTTGCACATTTTGGAGCATTCTTCAATTATTATTTAGGGACACTTTAGATATTTTCATTGTTGATTCTTCTTCCAGGGTATAGTTGTTTCCACACCTACTTCATGTGATGATAGTTCTGATGACACTGCTTTACTTGTTCATATTTATGATGATGAGAGTATTGATGTGGATACATCCCCTCCCTCTCTTGGTCACCCTTCAAAGAATGTTGAACCCCCTATTTATCCATTAGACCCATGCAGTTATGTTCTCAGCCTCATACTTTAATTGTACCCTTTAATCCTCCTACTTCTTGTGTTGATGATTCATACCTATTAGACATTTTTCTTCTTTTTGTCGAGAAACTATTTTGGGATGAGTATCTGTTTGACCTCATTTGTCTCTTTACAGATCCTACTTATGTTACAGTACATGGATTTGCTCTTAATAAGCCTTCACACATTCATACTTCAGAAGAGTCCTTCATCTCCCTTGTTCAGGGTGTCCCTTCTGGGAATTTTTTCACTTCCACTGTTTCAGAGATCATCTTTGATCAACCTCTTCTTGTGGATACCTTTGCTACCATTGTGGGGGCATTGCGACTTTAGTTCATATGGACATTATTTCAGAAAATGATCCATACCCATAATTTTATAGTTATACTTAAGTGGTGTTACCTTTAGTTCTTGAGCATCTATTTTCCTGACAGATGTTACACTTCAGTTGTGGACCAACTTTAGAGTTCTTCATAATGTTTCCTTCAGTTTCCTTCATGGAGTGGTTAGAATTTGAGTACATCATTTCTATTCTTCCTAATGGTAACAACATTGTTTGATGGGGATGGACCTTCTTTAGTCTATTGGTGGAAGACCACATCATCGACACTCTTCGTGTAGACTTCATAGAGTTGTAGACTCCAAATCTGGTTTTAGTCAAGTCTTTACTGAACCCTTCAGAAAAACCAAGCATCCTTACTTCTACTCTCATCTTGGGTGAGGTCCACTGCAACTTCACATCTACTTCGGGCCTTCTAGTATCCTTATCCTTCTCTTATTTTATTCTAAAAATATTGAAGTTTATACATGGTTACCTCATTTGGCCTTTTGTTTCGGGAACCCATATAATGCATCTTTCTTAGGTTGTTTAGGAGAGTACTCTATCTCTTTTAAGTGAATCTTTTTCCCATGTGGTTTTCTTCCATTACTTGAGATCTTATTATACATGGGTACTTCATCAGTCTTAGCTTTTGGGACCCATTTCTATTCTCCTCTTATTCTTTTCTATAAATATAGATGTTTGTACATGGGTACCTTATTAGCAATTTAGTTTCTGGGACCTATATGAAACATCTTTCTTAGGTTATCTAGGGGATTCTGCCTTCATTTTTGACTTGCATTTCCTCTTCCTAACCTTTGATAAAAGGGGGTTTTGGTGTGAGGGATATTATTTACTTATTATTTATTAATTATATGAATTTTCATCACCCATGGTGAGTCATCTCACTTATGTGAGATCATAGAAATCTAAAGGTCGGTTCTGTCGTATGAGCCCACATTTCGAATCCAACAGTCATGTTGCAGGAAGACTCAAAAATGGAGAAACCAGAGGCTCAAAGGAGGCAAACAGTCGTCAAGGAGGCCAGAAGGTCTCAGGAGAGAAACGTGGAAAGGCTCAAAGTCTTCAGGCTTCACAAACAATTTAGAGTGAACCTAAATTGGCTAAGTATGGAAGAGATAGTGGAAGCTGGCCAAGTGTCTCAATTGCGCACCTTCAAGGTTCAAGCCAAGGGCGGTTCCCCAAACAAGCGCGAAGCTTCCGAGTGTCCCAGGCCCAAAAAGGGATAGAACTAGCCGTTGAAAAGTCCAACCAAGTGGAAATAACCATGAGTCAGCTCAACGTAATTTAAAAAGTAAGATCCCAAGGTGAAAACTCAAACTAGTGCCAGCTCTCCATGTGGTTAGGGTCCAACAGAAGTCAAATGGAAATGGGCCCAAATCAACTAAGTATAAGAGCGTCGGAAGATACTTCCATGTGTCTCATTGGCGCATTTCCAAGGATCAAGCCCAAAAGGTAGTCCCCAAATAAGCGCCAAGCCTCCACGTGTCCAGTGCCACCCAAAAGTCACACCGGCCATTGAAAAGTCTTCAAGTCAGCGAAAGGTGCCAAGTGTCAACTCAGAACAACTTCAAAGATAAATCCAAAGAGTGAAGACTCAAACATGCACCATCCCACCATGTAGTCAAGGTTCAAGAAAAGCATTGGCCCGAATAGGCTAAGTATCACAAACTCACGGAAGGTGCCATGTGTCTCTTCAGTGCATATTCAAAGGTAAATCTAAAAGAGGGTCTCCCAGACAAGCACTAGCCTTCCACGTGTCCCAGGTCCAAAAAGGGACAGATTCAACAGTTGAAAAGTCAAGATGGGTAGAGTCAGCTAAGGGTGCCATGTGCCTCAATGGTGCAACTTCAGAAGGGGCAGCCCAAGGGCCAGTCTCAAACTAGCACCAAGCTTCCAAGTGTCTGAAAGTCAAAAAAGAAACAAATCCGACCACTTAAATTGACTAAGTATGGAAGGGACAACGGAGGCCTCAACGTGTCATCTCTGTATAAATTCAAATGGTAGAATCAGGAAATAGGTCCCAAATGTGTGCTAGCCCTCCACGTGTCCCAGGTTAGACGTATACCCCACCAAACAAAAGGACTTAGCCAAAATACAAAGAAACAGAACAAACCCACAGAAGGAGCCACATTTCTCTTCAGCACAACTTCAAAAGAAAAATCCAAAAATTATCCCAAAAAGAATGCCAGCTCTACATGTGGCCATGTTTCAAGTCAAGGCAGGAAGGCGGATTGCCGGGGGCAGTTTGAAATTTTGGACCAAGAAGGCATAAAGTGTAAAAATAAGCCACACCTCCGCCGATGCCCAAAAGTGCCACGTGTTCAGGCCTAAATTACATGTGGGGAGGTGGGCCTTGGCCTTGGAAGGATTTTTTTGGAAAAAGTGTGCGGTCGAGGCTGTATGGAGTTTTTTTGCATTTTTGACAAAAGGGCCTGAATTTTGGGAGGACCCATTTTCTAAACCCAATTTTTGTATGGAGACTCAAACATTCAAATGGGATCCAGTGCAAAAGCCTGCACCAGGAATGGTCTCAACCTTTTGTATGGAAAGTGAATTGTGGGGTTAGGTGGGTGGGGCATTTTGCCATTGTATTTATTGATTCTTCAATAACCAGGATCAAATTTGATTCGATATGCATTATTCCTTCTTCAACACAAAAGACATAGAGCGGCAGACTCGATGGATTGTGGGTCAGATTTACAGGGGCATTGATGGCCGGTAGCTGAGCTCCAAATCAGGTTTCCCACCTCTTTTCTCATCCTCTCTTCACTGCATCTATAAAGGTAAGATTTTGGCTCATTGTAAAGGGTTGGACATTTTTTTTGCACCCTACCTTCTTCCCTTGTTTGCAAGTGAATTTTTGGATTTTTCCAAACCTCCCATTCAAGTTGTAATACAAATTTTTTCCTCTTGGCTACTCTAATGTGTTGTATCAACTCTAGAGCAATAATATATGTCTGTGGATGATTCTCAACCCTCTCATGTGTTCATTGTTGTCTTATGATCTCTCATTGCAGTTTGGTTATCTATGCATGGTGGTTGTATTGCATTTCTATGGTCTTTGTTAAATTGCAAAAATGGGTGTTTAACATTCCTTTGGTGCATCACCTTGTTAACTTAGGTTTATTTTTTCACATCTTCTCAACCCTATCTCCTTGGTAAGATAGAGTACATTTTAGAGTAGATCCTCTACAATTTATTTGTGTGCACCTAAACAGAGGAATAGGAACAGACCTTCATCCGGAGAGTTCTCTTGATTTCAAAGTCCCACACTTTGAGAGATGCTCCATGTTCTGTAATCACACTGAGATTCTCAACCCATCAAGTTGCAAACATTCAGAGGTGCTATGATTTTGCACTAACAGTTTTTGGCATGCCTAGTGGGACAAAGAGGTCTTTATTTTTTTCTATAGCAAGATTGATGTGCACATTTTGTAATTTTTCAGCTTGTAAGGAGATTTTAAATATCACATCTGGCGACTCCAAAAGAGGTAGATTCCACTGGTTTCAATAGCCCAGGCTTGGCAGATTCATGAGAAGAATCCAGACTAGATCGAGAACTAGAGAAGAAGGATTGTTTATCTATCTACACTTGTCCCCAGACAGAGGGAGAAGGGGGAGAAGAGCTCAAAGGTCTCCATCTCCACCAAATAGAACCTTGTCAACACCTCCCCCTAGTAGGTCTTTCATCCAATCAACAAGGGTTCTTAGGCCAATCATAATGGCACAACCACCCAACCCCTATGTCAATTTCACTGGCAACAGTCCACTTGCTCTCAATGCACAAAATCCAGTCCCAGTCGCAGCATTGAAGAGCATTTCCATATTTCACTGGAGAGAACAAGACTACTCCTAGTGACCACATTAAAGACATTGCAAATTTATGTGCCATTCATGAAATTATGGAGATGAAAATTGTAGTCAAATTGTTAGCCTCTTCACTCAAGGGTAAAGCTTCACAATGGTTCAGGAGTCTAACAGCAGGCTCTATTCAGAATTGGGACCATCTGTGTAGAGCTCTTCACAATCAATTTGGAGAGAAGGGAGATAATCTATCCTTGTTGGAACAACTGACAACAATCAAGAGGGCTCCTAACGAGCAATTGACCGATTTCAACTTCAAATTCCAAAGGACATGGGATAGGATTCCATTGGCTGTGAGACCCACAGACGAAGGTGCTTTTCTATACTTCCTTAGAGCTTTAAATTTTGATATTGCCTTAATGATTCAATCAATGGGAGGTGTGACCTTACCTACGGCCTATAGCATTTCCATTAGAGCTGAATATTATTTAATTCAAGCTGATAAACTAGCACCTAGGCAACCTATGCCTCTATATCTAGAACTAGGAGCTCCAAGCACTAGTCAAACACCCACATTAGCTCCCATACCTACTCCAAGGAATTAGAGTTCAGCTGAAGCTTCCACCTCATCCTCTAGCACTTCAAAAGAGCTACAAGAGGTTATGAAACAACTGCAGAACCTAGGGAATGAGCTAGTGACTATCAAGAGGCAACAAGCTCAGAGTTCTAGGCCATATCAGCCTCAAACTCAGTATCAAGCTAGGCCCCCATACTAGAAAAATAGACCACTAGCTCAGGCTGCAAATCAAAATCAAAACCAAGGAAAACCTCAAGATGCTAGGCCTTTCTGACCATATGATCCAAACGCAGCTTCAACATTGACGGCCTTGGTTCCTACCCAAAACAACATGGCACGATAATATGATTTTTTTTTCCCATGCAATCAACCCCATAACCAGTCAATGTGTTTCAATGGTGCACTGAACCAGGCCTTGATGGTATAGAACATTGGTGTGTCCCAAGAGCCTAGTCAAGAGGAAAATCAGCAGTAAGAAACCCAGAAAGAGGCACCTCCAAGTGAGACCATGCTTGTCAATTGGCAGGCTGAATATTTATTTGGTATGAATCAAGCACCTCCTCATAGTGTGGAAGAAAATACACAGTCCAAGAAGAGGAATATTGGAGAGTAGAAATCCTCCAATTCAAATGGTCCATAGCCCTTTGTTTCCCCACAAAGTATAACTCCCAATGTGTAGTTTCAGCCCAAGCCACCTTCCAGACCCACTCAGGCACCGGTTGTAACGACCCATGTGCAAGAGAAGAATGTCTGAGGAAAGAGGTAGAAAAAAGATAGCTCATCCCCATTTAACATCATTGAATAGATGAAGAAAAAAAATGTAAACATCTCAATGTGGGAGTCATTGGCTATCCCAGGACAGAGAGACCTGTTGCAGGCTACTATGGCCAATTGGTTAACCTCAAATCAACCCCCCAATCAACAAGAGAAAGTTCTTACCAATGTAGCTCAGCCTGAACAAAACCATGGAGGACAACAAGGTAAGAATTTGAAGCCTCCTCCCATCTATGTCTCATTAATCATTAGAGACAAGGTAGTACATAATTGCATGATTGATTCAGGAGCAAGTAGCTCTGTAATGCCAAAGAAAATAGTCGATCAGTTGGGTCTTCAATACGAAGTCATCTCCAAGGGTGTAGTGAAATTGGATGGGACAATGGTAACAATGGTTGGAGTCATCAAGGATTTGACCCTCACATTACACGCATGCCCCAATGTGAATGTATTGCAAAACGTATCAGTCATAGACTTGCCACCACATTTTGCATTGTGTTTGTCAAGAGACTTCACTGCTAAAATTGGAGGCTATTTGTCTGTTGATTGGTCACACATGCTTTTTAGAACAAGGTATGGAGCCAAGGCTATGATCAGATCTGAGCCCATTGTGGATTACCATATTGAGCCTCATGTACCCAGCCCAATCAATGTGAACTGTTCAACTTTTGATCAGGAAGACCTCCCAAGCACTTATGAGGTAGATACCAAGGTTGGGTGTATTCCAGACTTGACCCTCGATGAGTGGGTGAACAAGAGGCATGCTTTTGACCCTTACAAGGAAATGGAGGAATTTGAGCTAGGAGTCTACTATTTGCATGAGGAGAATCATCCTCTTCCTAACATCACTAAGCCAGACCACAAGGATGATAATGAGGTATGGTAGTTATTCTTTGATGGCTCAAGAAGTAGACAAGGCTCTGGAGGAGGAGCTATGATTGTTTCACCTCAAGGTATGAAATATTACTCAGCCTTCCATTTCCAATTTTCTTGCTCAAACAACACATTAGAGTATGAGGCCTTGATCCATGGACTGCATTGGGCAAGAAAAAGGGGGATTAAAAACTTACAAGTGTTTGGCGATAGTGAGCTAGTTATGAATCAAGTCTGAGGAAAAAATGTTGCCAAGAACAATCTATTAAATAACTACAAGAATTGGGTATGGGATCTTATCGAATATTTTGAAGCATTCGACATCAATTCCATCCCAAGGAAGAAGAATGAAGTAGTGGATAGATTGGCAGCAATCGGGGTGACATTTGATGTAGTAGAGAGTATCAAAAGTGATAAGTCTCAGCCCTATATCAAAGTGGTTGTGAGACCAGCTGTCCCAGATAACAACACATGTTGGCAAGTCTTCGATAATGATCAACAAATTTTCAACTTTCTACAAGAAGAATCTGAGTTCTCCTCCAGAAACCAAGACAAGTTGGAATAGTGTTATGGTGACCAAGTGGTGCAGCTGAGAACCAACAAATTACCAAAGGGTCTTGTAACTTTGGAGTCAATCTTCAACCCAAATGATCAATTCCGGAAGGAGAAAGCAAATATCCAAGTAAAGGGTGAAGATTCAAAGCCCATTTCCATAGAAGAAGGAAAAACGTTGCGAATTGGCAAGGTAAGTACTCAACAAGAAAAATATGAATTCATTCAACTTTGTCAAGAATTCCCAGATGTCTTTTCTTGGACTTACAAGGATTTAAGAGGTTTCAACCCAAGGTTGGCACAACACACTATCGATCTAGATCTAGGATCTAAGCCTTTCAAAAAGAAGCAAAGGCCAGTAAACCCTCACATTGAACCTCTCATGAGAAAAGAGTTGAACAAGCTAATTGAGGCCAGCATCATCTTCCCTATCAAGCATTCAAGTTGGGTTGCAAACTTGGTGCCTATGAGGAAAAGAAATGGAGAAATCAGGTTGTGTGTAGACTTTCATGATCTAAACAGAGCATCACTCAAAGATCACTACCCACTTCCATCGATGGAACAAATCTTGCAGGTTGTAGCTGGCTCTGAGAGGTTTTCATTGCTAGATGGATACTCAGGCTATAATCAGATAATGGTGAAAGAGGAGGATCAATTCAAGATAGCCTTCACCACCAAATGGGGTACATATGCTTATAAGAAGATGTCATTTGGACTGTCAAATGCCAGAGAAACATTTCAGTGAGCTATGGATATGGCATTCAAAGGCTTGATCAACAATATAGTTCTGGTGTATCTAGATGATATCACCATCTTCTCAAAGAATGTTGCAGACCATCTCTTCCACCTCAGATAGGTATTTCAGAGGTGTAGAAGGTTCAGAGTGTCACTGAACCCAAAAAAGTGTGTGTTTTTGGCACATGAGGGAAAGTTGTTGGGCCACATTGTCTCAAGAGAAGGGTTAACAATTGATCCTGAAAGGGTTGAAGCCATCCGAACACTTCCATTACCACAACATAAGAAGTCTCTCCAAAGCTTCTTGGGGAGAATAAACTTTGTTCGCATATTTGTGCCTGATTTTTCCACTCTTGTGAAGCCTTTAACAATGATGTTGAAGAAGAGTCTTGCATTTAAATGGATAGCAGAAGGAAAAGAGAGTTTTGAGGCCATCAAGCTCACAATATCACAGGCCCCAACTCTTATTAACCTAGACTTTTCAAAGGACTTCATGTTGTATGCTTTTGGAGGGTCAGACACAATCTCAGCTATCTTGGTTCAACCTAACAAGGAAGGTTCAGAACAAGCCCATAGCTTTCTTCAGTTAGAGCTTGGAGGATTACGAGGTAAAGTATTCTTTCATTGAAAAGCATGTCCTTGCTGTCATTAGGAGTTTGAAGAAGTTCAGACACTTGGTCTCGAACAACAAGATTCAACTGCTAGTGTCTCATGTTGGTGTCAAGGATTTTCTCCTAAACAAGGACTTGAATGAGAAGAGGGTAGGTTGGATCACTCGTGTAATGGAGTATGATATTGAAATCAAAGTGACCAAGCTGGTTCATGGCAAGGGTCTGTGTGAGCAGCTCACTTCCAAGCAACAAGTTGAGTCAGTGGATGAAGAAGAGGTTGTCCTGTTACTACAGAATGATCAAGAGTAGCTAGCTAATGATGCACCTATTCCATGTTGGACCCAAACCTTGGTACATTATCTCCAAATAGGTTTTTTCCCTCCAGAATGGAACAAAGAAAAGAGGAGATACTTCAGACTACAAGCCATCCCATATGTGCTTATCGGTGGTATCTTGTTCAAGAAGGATATCAATAGTGTTCTATTGAGGTGCATTGGGACAGGAAAAATTGAGAGGGTGTTGCATGAGTTCCATGATGGAGAAGCAGGAGGCCACTTTTCTCCTCAAGTAACAACTCTCAAAATCATGAAAGCTGGTTATTATTGGCCTACGGTGTTTAGTGATTGCTACTCATGGATCAAGAAGTGCAAGAAGTGTGCATTCTTCACAGGGAAGGAAAAGTTAGCAGCCCTTCCCCTTCGTCCAATTTCAGTGGATCAGCCATTCATGCAATGGGGACTAGACTTCATTGGAGTGATTAACCCAAATTCAAGCCAGGGCCACAAGTGGATACTTACAGCAACAGACTATTTCACCAAGTGGACTGAAGCAGTGGCACTTAAGGAGGCAAATGAATCCAACATCTTGGATTTCTATGAAGGAATAGCCACCAGGTTTGGAGTCCCTGCCACTATTATATCAGATAATGCATTGGCATTCCTTGGTACAAGGATCACTGAATGGGCTGTCAAGAATGGTGTATACCTCAGCACTTCATCAAACTATTACCCTCAAGGTAATGGCCAAGCAGAGTCCACAAACAAGAACCTACTAAGAATTATCAGAAGGAATCTTGATGAAAATCAGAGAACTTGGCACACAAAGCTCAAATCAGCTCTATGGGCTGATAGGATCACATCCAAAAGGTCCACAGGAAGCTCCCCATACAAGCTTGTATATGGAAAAGAGGCAGTATTTCCCATATCATTGGAGTTTCCCACTTTGGAGCTCATGAAACAGTTGGAACTAGCCGAGTTTGAACCTATGGAAATCAGGTATGCAGAGCTAATGGAAGTAGGAGAGGCAAGAGAACATGTAATGCAGATCATGGAGAAAGATCAAGCATTGATCAAGAAGAGCTTTGATAAGAAAGAAAGAACAAGGACCTTTCAAGAGGGGGACTTAGTTCTAAAGTGGGATGCAGATTGGGAAAAACTAGGAAAACATTCCAAGTTTGATGCCATTTGGAGTGGCCCCTACATGGTCACAAGATGTACAAGTAGCAATGCCTTATGGCTGGCTAAGTTGGATGGTGAAGAATTACAGATTCCAGTCAATGGGATCTACCTCAAACACTGCTACTAAAAGGAAAAATCCCTCACCCTTGTAAATATTAGCCTAGGTTTTCAATTTCTCCAAGTGCGTATGCACATTGTCTTGTTGTAGCATAGGTTTTATTTCCCTAAGTGCTCTGGCACAGGTTTTGTTGCTCTAGGTTTGTGTCATTATACAATTCGATGCGCCTCTAGGTGAATGTGTCAGGCCCTTCAGCATTTACAATAGGGAGACCCATGGTCGCCATGACAGTTGCTAATTTTAAAATAGAACAAATACAGAGCAACTAAAATCAGGTTTTGAGGGGATCATTTCCAGAACAGCGGGGAAGGTTCAAGGTCACCAAGTGCAAACATCAGATTCAAGCTTCAAAGAACAGGACTAGTATCAGGCCACCACCCATGACTCCATGCCCAATGGATACAACAAGGCAGCTGATCTCTTCATCTAGCAGGAAGATGTCCCCGTGAGTCACCAAATTGTTATCCCAATTTTTCCCCTTGGTAAAATTGACCAAACCCAACCCTGCACAGGAAGAAATCTAAAGGTCGGTTCCATTGTATGAGCCCATGTTTTGAATCCAACAGTTAGGTTGCAGGAGGACTCATAAATGGAGAAACTAGAGGCTCAAAGGAGGAAAACAACGTCAAGGAGGCCAGAGGGTCTCAGGAGAGAAACAGGGAAAGGCTCAAAGTCTTCGGGCTTCACAAATGATTCAGAGCGGGCCTAAATTGGCTAAGTATGGAAGAGATGGTGGAAGCTGCCAAGTGTCTCAATGGTGCACCTTCAAGGGTTGAAGCCAAGGGAGGTTCCCCAAACAAGCGCGAAGCTTCCATGTGTCCCAAGCCTAAAAAGGGACAGAGCCAGCCGTGAAAATCCTAAACAAGCGGAAAGAACCACGTGTCAGCTCGACACAATTTTAAAAGTAAGAGCCCAAGGTGGAGACTCAAACTAGCAACAGATCTCCATGTGGTCAGGGTCCAACAGAAGTCAAATGGCAGCGGGCCCAAATCGACTAAGTATAAGAGTGTCGGCGGAGGCTTCCACATGTCTCATCGGTGCATCTCCAAGGATCAAGCCCAAAAGGTAGTCCCCAAACAAGCACCAAGCCTCCACGTGTTCAGAGCCCCCCAAAAGTCACACTGGCCGTTGAAAAGTCTTTGAGTCAGTGGAAGGTGCCACGTGTCGACTTGGTGCACAACTTCAAAGATAAATCCAAAGAGCGGAGACTCAAATATGCACCATCCTACCACGTAGTAGGGTTCAAGAAAGGCATCGGCCTGAATTGGCTAAGTATCACAGACTCGTGGAAGGTGCCACGTGTCTCTTCGGTGCATCTTCAAAGGTAAATCTAAAAGTGGGTCTCCCAGACAAGCACTAGCCTTCCATGTGTCCCAGGTTTGAAAAGGGACAGAGTTGATAGTTGAAAATTCAAGATGGGGTAGAGTCACGGAGGGTGCCATGTGCCTCAAATGTGCAACCTTCAAAAGGGGAAGCCCAAGGGCCAGTCTCAAACTAGCGCTGAGCTTCCACATGTCCAAAAGTCAAAAAGGGGATAGAGCCAATCACTTAAATTGACTAAGTATGGAAGGGATGGTGGAGGCCTCCATGCGTCATCTCCACACAAATTCAAAAGGTAGAATCAAGAAGTAGGTCCCAAATGTGCGCTAGCCCTCCACGTGTCCCAGGTCAGACGTATGCCCCCACCAAACAAAAGGGACTTAGCCAAAACACAAAGGAACAGAACAAAGCCACGGAAGGAGCCACGTGTCTCTTCGGCACAACTTCAAAACAAAATCCAAAAGTGGTCCCCAAATGTGTGCCAGCTCTACACGTGGCCATGTTTCAAGTCAAGGTGGGAAGGTGGGTCACCGGGGGCAGTTTGAACTTTTTGGCCGAGAAGGCGTAAAGTGTAAAAATAAGCCGCACCTCCACCGATGCCCAGAAGAGCCATGTGTCAGGCCTAAATTACATGTGGGGAGGTGGGCCTTGGAAGGATTTTTTTCCAGATGTGGGCTGGCAGGCCTGGGGAGGACTTTTCACCCAAATGGAAAATGTGTATTGGCGGGCCCGAGGATGGTTTTTGGAAAAAGTGAATTGCGGGGCTGCAGGGGTTTTTTTGCATTTTTGTATTTTTGTGCAAAAGGCGCAAAGTGAATTTTGGGCCTGCAGACCCATTCTGCTAAACTAGTTTTCACCATTTTTGTACGGATCTGACTCAAACATTCAAATGGATATATCTTTCGATCCTAGTGCCTCAAAATTCAACAAATTGGGCACCATTAGAAAGGTCTCGACCTCGTCTATGGCATGGAAACCTGAAACTTTAATTTTGATGAGGTTAGGTGGGTGAGAATTGGGAAAATTTCTTCATGCCATTAATATGTGATCTGATTGCTTCAACAACTAGATCAGATTTGATTTGATCCACCGTTCTTCCTTCTTCGACACGCTGAATAGACATAGAGTGGTGGACTTGACAGATTGTGGGTGGATTTGTAGGGGCATTGATGGCTGGTAGCTGAGCTCCAAATCAGGTTTCCCACCTCTTCTCTCCTCTTCTCTTCACTGCATCTATAAAGGTAAGAGCTTGGCTCATTGTAAAGGGTTGGACATTTTTGTTTTGCACCCTCCCTTCTTCCCTTGTCTGCAAGTGAATTTGTGGAGTTTTTCCAAACCTCCCATTCAAGTTGTAATACAAATTTTTTCCTCTTGGCTACTGTAATGTACTGTATCAACTCTGGAGCAATAATATATGTCTGTGGATGATTCTCAACCCTCTCATGTGTTCATTGTTGTCTTTTGATCTCTCATTGCAGTTTGGTTATCTATGCATGGTGGTTGTATTGCATTTCTATGGTCTGTGTTAAATTGCAAAACAGGTGTTTAACATTCCTTTGGTGCATCACCTTGTTAGCTTAGGTTTATTTTCTTGCATCTTCTCAACCATGTCTCCTTGGCAAGATAGAGTAGGTTTTAGAGTAGATCCTCTGTAATTTATTTGTGTGCACCTAAACAGATATATGTACTTATTTTTTGATGTATGAGAATGTTAGACTATTTTCCCTTATGCACATCCTTTTTGGTTTTTGGTTAATCTCTTGATGATCACTTTGAGCACATATTAGATTCTACTAGAGTGAAACTATATCTATTTTCATGTACTTATGATAGGTTCTTGCAGCTCAATCTTACTGGTCTCACTAATCTTGTCACTCACTTTTCTAGTTGATGATTACTCTTCATTGCATGTTGTTTTGATGCACTATTTTTAGCAAAAACTTGAAATGATCATATATTTCAACCTGGGTGTCTGTTTGAGTCCATTTTTTAAAATCACTTATTTCGATGAGATGAACACACCATGCAATCTGCCCTACTAGTTGGATCCCTTTTTGGCACATTTTTGGGCCCTAAATCTACCATCTGGGGCCCCAAAAATTAGGATTTAAGTTGTAGTTAAGTTTTTTCCTATTTTAGGGCATTACTTAATTTTAGTCTCTTGAATGTATAGTAGTCTAGAATGTTATAAATTCCTCTAATTTATGCATGTTGCAGATGTGTTGCAATTTTCATTCCCGTATGAATAAGCATACGAACTTACTAAGAATATCATGTTCTAGTAAACTGCTAAAAATAGTAAATTCTGCCACCTAGAGTAGATTTAGTCAAAGATAGTTAGATTTTTCTTGGAAAATTGAGTTAGGATTTGTTTTATTATTTATGAAGCATTGTATTTCATGATTGAATAATGAAGAAGAAGATTTATTTTCTTTGAGTTCAAGATATTTGCAGTTTATTAAGTGTTGTTATAGTTTGGCTACATTAGCTAGTATTAGAGTGATTTCGAGTCTTGGTGGATTAAAAAAACAATGGAAGGAAGAGGAAAAGGAAGAGGGGGTAGAATTTCCCAGATGATTAGAAACATGTAGGATTTGTAGATGCAAGTTGCTAAGCTTGCTACGATTATAGCCTAGAGAGGAAATCAAGGTGGAGATGAAATAGATGAAGAAGAATTTTGTGAAGAGGAGGAAACACAAGGCCCACCCTTAGTTTTTGTAAAAAGGATGCTTTGAGCATTATAAGGAAAGAATGATGGGATTAGACTTGATGTTTTAGAATATGGAGGTATCCTAAAACCATAGGAGATGATAAACTGGTTAAATAACATGGGAATTTTTTTTAGTGGAAGGCTATGTCAAAGGAAAAGAAGGTAAAATTTGTATGCATGAAATTAAAAGGGAATGCTAGGTTATGGTGGGATCACCTATAAAAGGAGTATTCAAGAAAGGGGAAAGAAAGGATTAGGAATTGGAGTAATATGGAGAAGAAGCTAAAAGACAAATTTCTCCCTATAGATTATGCACAAACCCTTTATAGGAGGTTTCAGAATCTCAGAAAGAACTTAAAAACCATGAAAGTGTTAGGAAATATAATGTTCACATGTTTGTGGGTGATTTATGGAGAGGTAAATAGTAACAGGTTGATATTTACCAAAAGATAAATAATAATGTTAGTTGTTAACCATATGGTTAATACAGTAAAGATTGTTAATATTATATTGTTAGAAATAACTATATAATAGGGCATTTAGTTTTCTATTATATTGTACGTGAGTATAGTTGTTGAACTAACTCACAAATATAGGAGAATAGGAGATATTGTAGGATTGAGTGGTTTTAAGAGGTTCCATAATAATTGGAATTCCTCTCCTATATATATGTAATGGTGTTCGAATGAAGATATCAGAGAATTATTATTATCTTGTGAGAACATTATTGTGTTATTTTCCCATGATGGTCTGAATCTAGCTCTATATTTGGTATCAAAGCGATGGTTTCACTCTCTCTCTCTCTGATGGAAAATTTAAAAAAATTAGGGGTAGTGCCATACTGTGTATTTGCCCGAGCGATGAGAAAAAAATAAATTACGTAGAAATATGTGAGTTCTTTGTAGCTATTAACATGTTTTGTATTGAAGAATACGGTTTGTCAAAAAATAAAATGCACATGCTCATAGATTTGCAGTTGTTGGTTGCATCTCAACAGTAGTTATTGATGAAGGATTAAAATTCTAGAGGCTTGCTATTCCTTTTTTTGGGTTTAAGAGCTCCAAATTCCCTCATTATCACTTGATTTTTGTTTGCATGAAAATCAAATGGAGGAGTTCAAACCAAGGAGAATTTGAAAAGAATTATCCAGGTTGTCTACTCTATAACAAACTCAACTCGCAGGAAAAATTCGCAGAGCGTCCGGGTGGAAGGTATATTAGTTTTATACATAGCGTGGAATTTTGTGGAATTATCTCATCATTTGATTTGGAAAGCTTTTGGTTTATACTTTGCAATCCGTTTTGCATCGAGGTTTGCATGTATCTGAAAAATGTGATCAATAGTATAGCCCGACATGCACAACTAAAACACTTACCACATAACACCCCCCATTTGGATCTCCACGTGGCAACCTGGACATCTCATGCATTCACGCCTTCATCTATTACAAGGAATCAGGAGTATTAATATGTTTAGACCCAAACACCCATGTATCTCTATGTCTAATTCAGTCCACGCCACTCCTACATAGTTGTTTGACCAGTCCACTCCTACCATTCAACATCCAATACTGATCATCTTGCCAGCTGAAGCTCGTAAATATGCATTCAGTTCTAATAAAAAGGTGCAGTTTCTTTTGAATTACAAAATCCATGGATCTTAGACTTTGAATAACATTATTTGCAATTTATAAGTAAAGGGATTGAGCCCTGTAAAGTTTTCATGTAACAATGTCTAGAGCCAAGTATAGTTAAAACATTAAGTCTACGTTGGTTTATAGTCATTGATAATTTAAAAAAAAAAACTTTTGTCAAGTTACAAGTCATATAGTCTTGAGCCAATGTTTTTCAAGAGTCATTAGTTATTCAATACATTTGTCGTCATATTTTGTATATTTGTATTAATATCAATAGGAAATTCATTGTTAGTCATAGTCATAGTCATAGTCAAAGTCAATTAGGTGATTTTAGGAAACTTTGTCATTCTTGTTTAGTCAAGTGTCTTTAAAAGAATCAAAGTCATAGAGTCGGAACCTTTTTTTAATGTTATTGTCATTGTTACATTCAAAAAGTAATCTTACTTTATTATTTTTTAAAATTTCTAGTTTAGTCCTCATATTGTCAAATAGTGTCAAATGTCATAAAGTCGTCATTTGTCATTGTATTCAAAATTTTGTAAGGATTAAAAAAAATTGCCTTACGGACGTAGTTTCGGTGTTACCCGATGTCTAAAAAAATTAAGTGTTTCACATTGCGGGAGGAAAGATATAATAAACAATGTGGAAACACTTAAGCTTCATATCCAAACTTGGCTGAGATAGCAGCATGTTATTAGAGGATGGAGCCACCAGAGGCAGGAGGACAACCAACGACCTCTCGTTAGTCGCCAACGACGGGGACGATTCACTAATTTGGTGGCACGTGTGTGTTTTTTCTTTGGAGTGGTGAGCCTTATTTCAACTTGCAACATGTTTGATTTCAGTATTTCAGTTTGGTGTGGTTTTTAGTGTGAATTGAAAAATAAGAACAAGAGTTCATTATTGTTCACTGGTATGTGGCTATTGCTATTTCCCCTATACAAAAAAACATAGTGAATTGAAAATAACACAATGAAATGCAACATCATGAGTCTTGATGAGGTTGAGTAGTCAGATGTGTTCCTGTTTAAACCTAGGTTTGTGGTCAACCTCTGGAAAAACATTGAAGGCTGTTCAGATGTGTTCCTGCTTGAGTTTCAATGCTGCTAGGTCAGATGTGCTCCCTAGAGTGATTGGTTGATAAGCAGATGATTCCTGAGTGTGTTCTCATCCTCGTCAGTCAGATGTGTTCTTGACAGTGCATAGTTGATATAAATTTGATGTGTTCCTTCTTCTACCTTCAGTTCGAGTGTTGTACTAAGATCATGAGCAAGCACGGGTGGCAGGCTGTAGAGGAAGTGTGAAAGTTATTTTATTACCATGTAAACATTAAGGGGGGGATGTTAGGAAATATAATGTTCACATATTTATGGGTGATTTACCAAGAGGTAAATAGTAACAGGTTGATATTTACCGAAAGGTAAATAATAATGTTAGTTGTTAACCGTATGGTTAATATCGTAAAGATTGTTAATATTATATTTTTAGAAATAACAATATAATAATGCATTTTTTTTCTATTATATTGTATGTGAGTATGGTTGTTGAACTAACTCACAAATGTAGGAGAATAAGAAATATTTTAGGATTGAGTGGTTTTAGGAGGTTCCATAATAATTGGAATTCCTCTCTTGTGTGTGTGTGTGTGTGTGTGTGTGTGTGTGTGTGTGTAATGGTGTTCGAATGAAGATATAATAGAATTATTATTATCTTGTGAGATCATTATTGTGTTATTTTCCCATGACGATCTTAATCTAGCTCTATAAAAATAATACAACTATGAGTTTTACAAGTTGTCCATTCATGTAGAGCATGAAGAAACTAAGGAAAAAATGGATGCAAGGTATGTAAATGGATTAAAATTTTCTATTCAAGATGAGCTAAGCATGCACAGGATCAAGAGCATGGAGGATTCCTATCAACTAGCTTTAAAATCTAAAGAAAAAAATCCGTCAAAGTTCTAGGAGATCGCCTGAGATAAATAAGGGGGTATCATCCTCCTTCTGGGGATGAGTTGGTTTCAATCAAGGTAAAGGAGAAAATTTTTGTGGAGTGGAAAATCAAAAAGATATAAGACAAGATCTCCTAAATCAACAAAGAGGTAAAATATTTCCTAGGGGTAGAGGATATGTTGGCTGCAGAGGATGGGAGGCTCTATGAAGACCATTTGTTTAGTTAGAGATGTGGTGAAGAGGGGCATATGGAATTTGAATTCCCACATTATTATAAGCATGACAAAATGCAAGGAGATGCTCCAAGAGTAAATCTTGTTGAAGCTGAGCAAGTAAGAAGATGAACAGGACTTGGAAATCCCACCAGATGTTGGAGAAACTCTGATGATCAAGACGACGATGATTGCTCCAAGAAAGGAGGTTTAAGCAGGATGCATGGTTGCGTACAAATATTTTCATAGAACAAGATGCACTTCAGGAGGAAAGGTATGTAATGTTATTATTGATGGTGGTAGTTGTGAGAACATGGTTTCAAATGAGATGGTCAATAAATTGGGTCTGCATTGTGAGAAGAATCCTAACCCTTATCGTATTGCATGGTTTAAGAAGGGTAATGAAGTTACTGTTGATAAGAGATGTTTAATAAAAATTTCTATTGGGAACAGTTATAAGGATGAGATTTGGTGTGATGTTATCCCTATGGATGCATGTACCATAACTTGCTAGGAAAGCCATGGCAATTTGATAGAAAAGTTATTCATGATTGGGGGAAAGAATACTTATACTTTCTAGAAGGATGGCACAAAAATGGTTTTGCTACCTCTTAAAGAAGAGGGGAAAGGCTGAAAGTATGCTTTCTACAAAGGAATTTGTGAAGGAGGCACAAGGCAACCAGTTTTTGTTATGCACTAGTTGCAAATAAGGATGAAGCTTGTAAGTGCTCAAATACCAATAGAAACATCAGAATTAATAGAAGAATTTTCTAGATGTTATTCCTGATGAGCTACCAGATGGATTACCACCCAAAAGAGATATTCAACACCATATGGATTTGATTCTCAGGGTCTTCACTCCCAAATCAAGTAGCTTATAGGATGAGCCCGAATATTACATGCAAAATTTGAATAGGCAAGTGAGTGACAGAGATCGTGCGAAAGGGGGTTGTAAGGGAGAGCATGAGTCCGTGTGAAACACCAGCTTTATTAACACCAAAGAAGGATGGAACATGGAGACTGTGCATGGATAGCAGAGCGATCAATAAAAATTACAATCAAGTATCAGGTTCCCAATACCTCGCCTTGATGATATGATGGATGTGCTTTCTGGATCTAAGTATTTCACCAAGATTGATCTTCGATAGTGGTTATCATCAGATTTGGATCAGAGAAGGAGATGAGTGGAAAACAACATTCAAGACTGGAAATGGATTATATGAGTGGTTGGTGATGCCATTCGGGTTATCCCATGCACCTAGTACTTTTATGAGATTGATGAACACCGTGTTACGGGAGTATAATGGTAAGTTTGTTGTGGTTTATTTTGATGATATCTTGATCTTTAAGTAAAACAAAATAAGAAAATTTAAGACATCTAAGGTTAGATATTTGAAGTGTTAAAGAAAGAGAAACTCTATGCAAATATGAAGAAGTGCACATTCATGCACTTGAGATTTTGAGTATTCTTGGGCTTTATTATTTCAGCAGATGGGGTACAGATGGACTCAGAAAAGATAAAGGTAATTATTGAATGGCCTACTCCATAGAGTATAACAGAGGTAAGGAGCTTTCATGGTCTAGCAACATTTTATAAAAAAATTATTAAAAAATTTCAGTAGTATTGTAGCTCTTATAACAGATTACACAAAAGGAAGGGAGTTTTTGTGGAAAAAGGCAACTGAGGATAGTTTTCAACTTCTTGAAGAAGAAGGTGAAAGAGGCACCCATTTTGGCACTACCGGATTCTAATAAAGTGTTTGAGGTTCATTGTGATACCTCACATGTGGGTAATTGGGGCTGTTCCTAAGTCAAGGCAGGAAATCCAGTAGGTTTCCTTAGTGAGAAATTAAATGAGGTAAGAAAGAACTACTCTACTTATGATGTGGAATTTTATGCAATTGTACAAGCATTAAGGCATTGGAGGCATTACTTAGTGCCTAAGGAGTTTGTGTTATTTACAGACCACATATCCCTAAAGTATGTGAATACCCAAAAGAAGTTGAATAGTAGGCATGCAAAGTGGGTATCATTTTTGCAGGGATATAACTTTTCTCTAAAACATAAATCTGGAAAACAGGATCAAGTTGCAAATGCATTGAGTAGGCGTGTGACTTTGTTTACCAATATGGAGAAATGAGGTGGTGGGTTTCGAAGCAATAAAGGGTTTGTATTCTTCTAATTCCGATTTCAAGGATATTGTTGAAAGACTAATTAGATCCATTGTTCAGAGTGATGCAGGAGATGTCCTAGGATGAGTACATTTTACAGGATTGCCTACCTATTTAATGGATGACACCAACTATGTATTCCAGTTGGGTCTATGAGAGAGAATATAGTGAAAGAGTTGCATCAGTGGAGGGTTGGCTGGGCATTTTGGTAAAGATAAGACGATAGCCTTGGTAGTAGAAAAATAATATTGGCCAAATTTGAAAAGAGATGTGGTAAGATATGTGGAAAGATGTCGAATTTTCCAAGTCTCAAAAGGCCATGCACATAATACAGGGTTGTATATGCCATTGCCTGTTCCTAAAGGGTCGTGGACATATTCTAAGTATGGAATTTTGTTTTGGGATTACAGAAAAACACAACGAGGCAATGACTCAATTTTTGTGGTTATTGATAGGTTCTCTTAGATGGTTCATTTTATTGCCTGTAAGAAAACTAGTGATGCAACAAGAGCAGCAGATTTGTTTTTCAAAGAACTTGTTAGGTTGCATGGTGTTCCAAAAATCATTACTTCAGATAGGGACACAAGGTTCTTAAGTCATTTCTAGAGGAATTTATGCAAGAATTTGGGAAATAAACTATAGTTTTGTGGTTCCTATCATCCTCATTTGATGGTAAAACAAAGGTAGTAAATAGGAGTTTGGGAAATCTGTTAAGGTTCATAGTTGGGGAAAATCCAAAACAATGGGACTTAACATTAACACAAGATGGGTTTGCTTATAATTGCTTAGTAAATAGATCTAGAGGAAAGTATCGATTTTATATTGTGTATGGGAGTAATCCAAAAAGGGTGTTATATTTGGTGTAACTACTAATTGATTCCAGAGTCAGTGATGACACATAAACATTTTCCGAACGTATACAACAATTACAGGAAGAAGCTACAAAATAGTAATCATAAGTATAAGGAAATAATATATGTGCATAGAAGGAGATATGTGTTTATAGTGGGTGAGTTGGTTATGGTATACCTTCGGAAGGAAAGGTTTCCAAAAGGAACCTATATCAAGTTGAAGTACAAACACATTGATCCCTACAAAATCGTGAAAAAGATAAATGATAATGCTTATGAGGAAGAATTTCAAGGAAAATTTTATATTTATCTAGCATTTAATGTTTTAGACTTATATTATTTTCATGGTGATGGTGAAGAAGGGGATGTTATTGAAGAAGTAGTAGATTGGAGGCAGCAAGTTTTGGTGAAAAAGAAAGAAGAAGTGGATCAAATTTTAGATAAGAAAACAATGAACACGTGACATGGAAAATACAACAAATATTTAGTAAATTAGAAAGGATTGGAACAAGAGGAAATAACATGGGTCAAAAAGTGGGATATTAAGAAGTTGGATAAAGATAAGTGGCAGAAATTTAAAGAAGACAACTTACATGAGCTGCGTTTTTTTCAAATAGGGGAGAATGATGCACTAACAAAAACTTGAAATGGTCATATCTTTTGATTTGGGTGTCCATTTAATTACATTTGTTTAAACCACTTGTTTCAATGAGAAAAATTCACTAGTCAATGTGCCCTATCGGTTGGAGCCATTTTTGGCACATTTTTGGGCCTGAAATCCGCCATCTGGGGGCCAAAAATTAGGATTTAAGTTATAGTTTGATTTTTTCCTATTTTAGGGCATTAGGTAATTTTAGTCTCTTGAATGCATAGTAAGTTAGAAAGTTGGAAATTCCTCTAATTTATGCATGTTAAAGATGCTTGGTATTTTTCATGCCCGTATGAATAAGTATGCAAACTTACTAAGAATAGCAGGTAGGTTGTAGTAAACTACTAAAAATAATAAATTTCGACACCTAGAGTAGATTTAGTCAAAGATAGTTATATTTTGCTTTGTAACTCGAGTTGGGATTTGTTTTCTTATTTATAAAGAATTGTAATTCATGATTGAATAACGAAGAAGAAGATTTATTTTCTTTATGTTCAAGATATTTGTAGTATATTGAGTGTGTGTTATAATTTGGCTACATTATGTTTTCTCTCTTTGTGCAACTTTTGGACCACATTGGAAAACATGATCGATTCACCTTTCCTTGAGTTCATGTTTTTATTGCTAATTACTTGGAGGAAATTCACGATATTTTTTGAGTGCAACTCTGTCAGTGTGTACACCATTCTGTGAGATCTTTGAGCCCCCTCTCACAATATCTACAAGCCACCATGTTGAGAAAATTGCAACAACTATTGTGTATCCCACACAATTATATTACATTCATCATAGATATTTTTGTGATATTATGTGGCATTCCATTGTTGAAATTTACAAGAGGAGAAAATAAACTTATAGATGACAAGGAGGTAGATATCTACAATGACCAATATAACCCTTTAGCAATTGAGTGACACCTTTGTGAGGGAATTAACATGAAGTGAGATGTCATCTTATAAGACAGTTGGAGGACCATATATACATCCATAGGATGTTTTTGGTAGGGAAGTTAATGGAAACAATGTAGTAGACTGGCCATACAAAATTGGATGGTGGAGAGGCTAAGAGCCTTCCTAAGATTTCAAACCTGACAACTTATGCTAAAAAGGAAAGATTTAAGTCATTACCCTTGATATATAAATTCTCCATACCATTGGAGATTTCAAAAAGTCTCCTTGGCCACTATTTATAGATATGAAGATTGCAAATTTATGAATCTCTCATCCTTCTACACTTTCCCACCATGCCCTCCAACTCATCCTACACCTTCTTTTGGTCTTCATATTTCACAACCATTTCATCAATGGTAATTTTGCAATAATGTTATTGTCAAAATATTATCTCTTGTGTATCATTAAAACTTAAACAAATCGAGCATGAATGAACACCTGACCAAGAACAATGAAAGTTGGAAATTATAGAGAAAAACATGAAGGTTCGGTGGCATTTTTGAGAGTTTGTTTACTTTCAGCTAAGTGTGGTGTGATTCATGCGCAATGTTCTTGATTGTTTAGTTTTTTGAATAAGTGGAACATTCACATTGAGGGGGGAACATAATAGAAATTTTCCGTTTTCATTGTGACAAATTTTCTTGTGTGTATGAGCAGCAAAATTTCATATATCATTCCCTATAGTGAGATGTTAATGAGAGTAGATGAGAGTAATACACAACATGATGTGGTTGTTGGTAACCCACTTGCAAAACCATCATTTGCTGTTTGTGGTAAACTACTGCAAAACCACCACTTTTTGTTGTTGGTAAACCATTTGCAAAACCATCATATTTTGGTTTGTGTTAATCCACTTGTAAAACAATCAATTTTGGTGTTTGGTTAACCATCACTAAGGTTTGTGATTGTCCTATGAAAATAACCAGATCATGAGTAGGTGCAGATACAAGATAGGTTTTCCTCGTGTTCACACTAACGGGGGAATGTTAGAAATTATTATGTATGAGGGATATATTTGTTAGTGCGTACATGTAAGTTTAATATTGTTTTTTTAGTTTAAACAATCCACCTAAATTGAGTTTGAGTTGTTTGTGGAGGTTTCATAGGATTCCTTAGTTTAAGGAGATCCTCTCCCTATAAATTGGTATAACTATCTGATATGAAAAATCTAAGATTTTATTGTGTTTAATTTTCTATTGTACCATCAATATTTCCAAACATTTTCTTAAGAAAAGACTCAGGCTCAGATACCAAATGTTGACCTTAAACCTCGATGTTAATGTGAGGGTTAAGTAGTTCATTCTTTTGTAATGCATATGTCGAATATTATAAATACAAAGTAAATAATATCATAACATAGAAAATAGAATAACAAAATCACAAAAAGTCGATCTTTATATTAGTTCATTGAATCCATTACAATTCCTAATTCAATCTCTATTTTCTCACACACTCTCTTTTAATTCTTTCTCATATAATTTCTTACATACACCTATCTTATACACACCTATATCTCTCATATATTACTTTCCATATGCATTTTCACTCTATATCTTATCTCTCTATTACATTAAAGTAACATAATTACACATTTCATACAATTTACCCAATAGTCACTTCTTTTAGTGGTGCCTTTATATCTTCTTTTCTAGTTTTTTCTTTGTTGTGCATATTTTTCTTTGTTTCATGGATTTATAAAGTCTTTCGTATATCTTTTTTGTTGTCTATGGACTTTTTAGTGTTATATGGATTTCTAGTGTTCTATGATATTTTTTACTTGTTTCTGTTGTGTGCATTTCTTCGCATCTTGTATTTCCTCCTTAGTATTCTACATGATGAAGAACCCACTCAAAAATTATTATTGGTATTGAGGCATGAAGGAAAATATAAGACAAATGAGCTAGCATCATACACTCATACACTATGGAATAAGATAACTACATAGAGTTTGAAATGCAGTGTAATGATTAGTCTAAATAATAAGGGGTGACCCCCGAGGTTATTCAAAATCAATAAAATAACCTTCTTTTTTGTTATCTAATATGTTCTTAAAGTTCTTTGTAAGAAGCTAGGGTTTCACACGTACAAGAAAAAATGCAACATCTATAGGAAATCCAAATATATCAAAAGGTGACACAAGAAAAGGTGAATTGACATGAGAAAAATAAGAGGTGCACCAGTACTCAATTCAAAGTTTTAAAATAGAGGGAAAATGTGTGGTATGGTCTAGTGTATAACTAATAGACCCATTAAAAAACATCCATAACACCTCTTGGATCGGTTAAGTTGTCTCTCAAACATCTCTTGCAATCTTTCTTTATAGAATAATCGTGTTTGTAAACTCTAGTTTCCAATCTTGTAACATGATGTACATATGATCTGAATTACTTACTTATTTTCTGTCACACAAGTTTGAATCAAACAAGTTAACAAACTTACTATTATCAAATTTAGGGTTGAATCAAGTCCTAGGTGTATGTAGATTCTATTAAAAGGAAATGAAGATAGAATTAAGTTTTAAATTTGATGACCATTAACACATTTTTCATGTATTAGTTATAAAATATTTGCACTTTGTAAACTCATTATCTCTTCTAACTCATTTTTAAAATGTGACAATCAATATAGATTTATATACAAGTTATATTGATATACATGGATACATATAAAAAATGTTAAAATAAACAAATACTGGGTATTTTACATTTCAAGGACATTAATTAAAACATGCCATCACTAGATTGTTAAGGAGGAATCATCCATTGATAATACAATGGAGTTTCTTCATATTTTTGTTTAACATCTAGATCATCCATTCATTGGAAAATAATCTAGAGTAAAGACACAATTGTACTCCTCTTCACAAATGGTTGAGAAAATACATTTGGAATTTGATCCAACCTACTAAACAATGATTCAATTTTCTTGGCATCCATTTCACTTTTCAATACACATCTCATATGTGTGCACTTATGATGTCCAATGGGTTGAGAAGAAAGTTGAATTTTGGGTTTTAAAGCCCTTGTCTCTTACATGAAAATTTTAAGTTTTCTCTAAAATTTTAATTTATAAGCATATGTATTATTCCTTATACTAGACCCCTTCTAAATCTACCTATTATAATATGGAAAACAATCTGAGAGATTTCCATTAGGCTATTTCTTAAAGTGTTAGATGATGATAGAGAGTGCATTAGAATATTTGCTACCTTAGACACACAATCATGCACTTAGGTACATTTTTAGGTCCTAAAAGCATACATGCATTCATATGATGTCAATGCCCAAGTGCCATTGTCCCCTTTGGGCATCCCTGACCCTTTTCTATCTTACTCGCTATTTTTGGGCCTCTTTTATCTTTTGGGCATCTTATTTTCTTATAGGTCAACCTTCTAGTTGTCAGTTATGAAATTCAACCAAGGGAATCATATAAATACATAGCTATGTAATAAAATTATGGGACCAAGCTCTAAGCATCTACTATCATCACCTAAGCTTGCATCCAAAGGAATCTAAGAGTACTAAAGGCATATATCTAGCATCCATACAAGGGAGGAGGGAATTCATTTTCTACATACACTACAAAGGAAGGGGAAGCTAATTATTCCATCCATACATTTATCTGCATTGCTACATCTAGCTATAGCTCGTTATCAAGTGCACTTGCACAATGACATCCTAGGGCACAATTCTTTCACACACTCATCCGAATTACATGGAGTCTAAGATGGATTTGAGTGCTCAGTTGTAAGTTCATTCTATTAGGTGATTTCTAGGATCAGTTTGAATCACCATATTTCCTATTTCTCTTTAGATTTGATGCAATATCGTGGGTTTTGAAGGTGAATCTTTGTTTTGCAGGTTACAGGTAAATTTGGTGATTAAGATATGACATACAAGTGACCAATAAATAAACATGTGTGACACTAGAAAAATAAGATCTTGACCACCTGCACAGTCATGGGTACATAGTAGCAGTATTTGGTGCCCAGGAGCCCTTGACCTAGTCTAGGCACCCTAGTATGGCCTTATCCAATAGCTGCAAAATTTAATTTGAGCATTGACGACACATATCTCCTCATGTTCAACAATTTTTCCAGCTCATACAAGTCCCACATAGTGCATAAATTAGCTAATTCCTTTCCTTCTCTCTTGTACTTAGGGTTTCATATTTTATTAGATAACAATTGTACTTCATTTTTTCTATCAGTTACTCTATAATTATGGTTTAACATAATCCTTTTTTTAAAATCATTTAGTGAACCCGCATTCGAACACTCTTTGATCCTCACTTCTTCCTAGATTCACTATCCTAGGATCCTCTCATCATGGATATTTCCATCCATGACTTCTTACAAGCTAATCCTAATTGTAAGGCCAAAATCAACTCTCTCTTTGCTAATACTTGCATTCCTTATAATACTCCTCCGGATAATGTATATTAGTTATTCGTAGCTGCGTTTTCTAAAAAAATTACTTTCCCATCTTATGTAGCTATTGTTATTTTTGTTTATGACAATGATCCTCCTCTTTATATCCATGTTTGCATCTATAACATAGGAATTAGGTGAGTACTAGTTTATAATGGATCCGATCTCAATCTTTATAATCTCACATTTATTCAATAGCTTGGTCTTTCCTCAGTTCATGCCAATCCAACATCCATTTCTATCTGTAGGTATGTTTCTTCTGCATGCCTGTGCATGGGTACTATCACCTTACAAATTTTAAGACAAAGATTTGGTTCCAAAGGAATCTTGTCTAGCTACTCTTCTATAGAATATTGTTTCTACTCCTAAGTAAAATTACTTTTCCTAGAAAAAATCACTAGGGAAGATTCTCATGCAATACTGCATATGGAAAATGGGATTCTTCATTGAAACTTCTTGTTGTAGCTTGTTTAAAAAAGAGGTAGAATCTATGGAACATATTATTTTGCACTATAAGTATGTTATCAATGTATGGTTAAAATTGTTTTCAAAGCTAAAGCGATTATAAGCATGCCCAATGTTTGTGAAAGATGCCCTTTGAACTTGGCCACATGGGTCCAAGAACTTAAAATCTCTATACGTAAATACTCCTGAAAATATTATTTGGAATATCTCATTCGAACAAAACACATGAATTTTCATAAATAATAAACATATATAAAAACAATGCTAGGCTATAATTGAAGTATAAATGTATGGAATATTTGAGGCGTAATGGAAGACGAAGAAGGAATGGTCAATAACTTGGGAAAAAAATTCCTTGGTTAATTGGCCTAAAATATTAGATATTAATGTCACAAAGTCAAAATTCATGGGGTATGATTGCAGTGGGGTTATGTTAAGGTTGCCTCTACTAGATTTTGTTAAGTTCAATTTCAATGACACCTTGAAAAACAATCTTGGGGTGGTAGGGGGTTTTGTAATCATGAATAGTCTTGGCCATATATTTTGGGAGGGATTTTATTTCTTCCCACGTCCATAAATAATGAACTTGAGGCCATGACAACCTTAAAAGGTTTGAGGGCTGCTATGGATGGGTGGGGTTCTACTTTCCTTTGTTGTGAAAAAGGGAGTTGTTGGCAGTTAATTTGATTATTGTGGATGATACTAGTTTAGGGGATATGGATAAGACCATTTGGGTTACAAAAAATGTGCTACCAAGAATAATTAGTACAAATTAAGGTCATAATTTGTGTTATATATTTATCCTTACTCACACAAAGTGACATATGGGATTTATAAGTTTATCACAAAAGGATACTTTAGTAATCTTGGGTTTTTTGGATTTCTAATGTAGAAGAATTTTTTTGTTCTACAAAAGACTATATTTCTACTCTAGAAGACATTTTGAATATGGTACGTAAGTCAATTTTTGGGTTGCATGTGGTTGCTGATGTGGGTTGGGTTTCTACTTTAAAAGATGTGGATTTTGAGATGTTGTTGAAGGTGAATTTGGTTGGGTTTTTTGTGGTTTGGATATGATATGATTTACATGTTAAGGTGTGGTGGGCCTAGGGAAGACCTATTTTTTCATAAATGATATGGTGTTCTTTGTAAGACTTGTCTATAATGTCATCCTTGTCTTGGGAAGGTTTTATGTTAATAACTTATACATTGTAGGTTGTGTTATTTGTTAGCCCTATGCTAATATTTATATTGTAATCAATATTTTAATAATTGCTGACATTAAATCACACACTTGGGTACATTTATAGGTCTTAAAAGCATGCTAGTATTTACAATATTCCTAAGAAAGAAAACTAGTGCTTGATAACTATCTTTGATCTCTTTTCTTTTTATTTTCTCTCTTTGGTTTTACATACCCTACATCCCAGTCGAAACTTAACTCATTTATCTTTCATGTCTTCAGACACCATTTGCCATCCAGGACAACAATGCCTAGACACTCTTGTCCCCTTCGAGTACCCCTGACCCTTTTCTGCCTCACTCACTCTTTTTGTGTATGTTTTATCTTTTGGGCCTCTTTTTGACTTATGGGCCATCCTTTTAGTTGTTTATGAAATTCAAACAAGGGAATCATATAAACACATAATTATGTTTTCAAAACAAATGACCAAACAATAAGCATTACTATCATCACCTAAGCTTACATTCTAAAGGCACTAAAGCACTCCAAAGGCATCCATCTAGCATCCATTAAAGGGAAAAGGGTTACATCAACTATACATACAATGCTCAAGAATGGAAAATCTATTTTATTCCATCCACACATAGTATTACATTGCTACATTCTAACTATAACACGCTATCATTTTTGCAACTTGCACAAGGGCATCATTCTTACACACCCACACAAGAACTACATGGATTATGAGATGTAGTGCAACACTTGGTCATAAGTTCACTCTTGGGGTGACCTTCAGGTTTAGTACGACTCCCCATTATGAATTTTCATTTTTTAGGTTTGATGTAGTTTGCGGATTGTGCATGTGAAATTCTCTTTTGCCGGTCATAGGTATCATCGGAGATCATAGTGAAAACATCAGGAGATCAATACAAAACAATTGCAAAACCCTTGCGACACAACAAAAACTAGATTCTGAGATCTTGCACAGTCACCAGTGACCAAAATCATTCACTAGCACCCATATCACTTTTTCCTACACTAGGTGCCCATCTCTGCCATTATTCTCAGGTTCCCGATTTGACAGTGAGAAGTTACAATGATGTTTGCACCCTCTTTATCACTTTACCTTGCCCAGTTTATTTCCTATCCATTCAAAAAACAACTGTGTTCTTCTATCTCCCTCTCTTGCTTAGGGTTTTACATTTACATGCTTCTTTTCTTATGTCATTACTGTAATTTAGAATTTTTACATCATTTAGTTCAATAGTTACTTTGCAATAATAGATTTAATTCAAAATAAAATTAAATCATTTAGTGAACCCGTCCACTTGAACTGTTCCTTCTTATACTTGTTACCGGTAGTGGTCAATTTGGATCTTTTGAGTACACCAATCTTCCTCCATCTACCCTTAGGGTTTCTAAACTAATGGATGAATTTGATAACCCCTTTGCTAACTCGTGTAATATTCCTTTGGTAAACATTAAAACCTCTAATAGTGAGAAATCATACGATGAGGAAAATAATGTTTATCAAGAAAAACTAAACAAGCTCAATAATTTCCATCAAACTTTACGCACAAACCCTTTACATATTCCACATGTTCTCAATTCTTTAATTGTTGCCAAAAAATATTGAAATGGCACTTTTGTGCCTCTTGTAGGTTCTTCCTTAACTGTCATGGCCTCCACCCAACCCTTTAACATTCCTACTTCAATTGCTACTACTACCACTCCCCTCATTCATCCTAATGCTTCTAATACACAACTCGATTCTTCTTTTGACACCCATAACCTAACTTCTCTATACCAGGATCTACAAGTTCAAATCCATAAAATTTAGCAAGCTACTTCATGCTCCTATCCATCTCTTGATTCATCATTACTCCTTCATACCCATTTTGCACCTGCAATTTCTACTTATCCACTTCCTCCTAACTTTTTCAGCCCTAAGCTTCCCAACTTCAATGGCCATGGTGACCCAAGAGAACCTTCGATATTTTTATGTGGCATGTCTTGACTATGTGGATGATCATACATTGATGTCTAAGATATTTCACAAAAAATTTCCAGATTATGCCATGCGTTGGTATTCTGATCTACTTTGTTCATTTGGTAACTTCCTTTACACATCAAGTTGATGCTTTCCTCTCCCACTTTTCTATCAATATTGGTACCAAGCTATCCTATGCACAACTCAAACAAGGATCTAACGAGCATCTAGCTAACTATGTTTTACACTATAAGAACAACCTAGCTGAGATGACTAATGTACTCACTGATTCGGAATTGCAATATTTTTTTGTTCAAAGCCTCTTACCACCAATTCAAGAGAGTGCTATCTTTGAGACATCTCCTTCATTTGATCAATTATGCCATACACTCAAAATGCACAAAATCAAACTCTTATCTATGGGAAAATTAAAATATCATCATACTTCATCTTCTTCTAATAGATTTCTAGCTAAATCTTCATTCAATCCACCTCCTAGGCCCACTAAAGTTAAATCCACTTTCAATGTTGTTTCTCAAACCCCACACTTCAAGTGCAAGATCTGTGTCATACTTTTACCAAGTTACCCTATGCACCTCACTTTATATTGCCACATATTATCAAAAGTAATCTCATAACTCTTCCACCCCCACTCAATCTCAACCCCTCTTGTGCCTATGACCGCAATTATGATGAAAATGCACGATGTGATTATCACTAATGTGTTGGGAACTTTGTTGATTGTTGTTTCAAACTCAAGCATATCATTCAAGATCTCATTGACAACAATTCACTCAAGCTTCCTAATCTATTTACTTCTAAGCCAGTCAACGATAATAAAAAGCTAAAAATCTCTAATGCCCCTTTTTGTAAGCATGAAATGTAAGCTCTTGATTCTTTTGCTAATCATACATATCGAGTTGTTCCTCCTTCTTCATCGGGGCCCCTTGAATTCCGTGTTACCTCTACTGATGCATCACCACTAGTCATTATGTTTTTGGATCACGATTAACATGCTACATTTACTTTTGATTCCTTGCACATCAATGCTTCTATTGTTTCATATACTATCTATATTAATATGATCTTTCCATCGGCTCCCACTAATGTATTCTCCATCGTGCTCCTCCTAGCTATTAAATTTCCATTTTCCAATATCACATTTGTAATGCCTCACTCTTTTTTTTACATTAGGCTTCCCGTTATAGTTGGGCCTCTTACCATGCCCATGTCATTTATTGTGGCATCTTCAATCAAAGGCCATGACATGCTCTTAGGTATCTCTTACCTCCACCCCGCCCAATCCATCCCTTCCATGAATAATTTATGTCTCAAGTTCATTCACAATAAACAAGTTATCACTCTTAAAGGCATCACACCATGTACATCATTTTTGATGCCTCCTCTTTATGACATCTATACAACAGTCTCCACATCTAGGCTTCTTATGCCTATCAATTCTAAAGCACACTCTACACCTAGGTCTCTTATTAATATAGGACCTACTTCATTACTTTGTCATCCTCATCGTTCCAATAGTCCACCTCGTTTTCCTAATACCCCTACTTGGGAAGCCCCTTCACATAGGTGCTCACCACCACCTTTACCACATAGGTTTCCTTCACATGCACGTAGTTACCCTCCTACTCCACCAATCTTAGAGAATCATCACATGACTTTGTCCCCTCAGACATCATGTGGAGGTCCCTTCCCATTCACTCTCATTAGATAGCCTACTCTTCCTCACAGACTTGGGGGGCATAAAAATTTCTTTCCCCCCTTCCAATCTCTGTCACTTCTTTCTAATACATATTACTACACTTTGCGCTCCAAACATCATGTCTAATATTTCTATAAAATTTCAAACCCTTTGATACATGCATTGTATCTTCATCACCCTATGATGCACTCTAGTTCCATGGTTCATACTCAACTGCTAAGGGTTTAATTCTAAAATGAACCTCACATCATTCACACTTCATGCTCTGTGCTTCATGATATATCTTTCTAACATCTATTAGCACAAAATGCACATTACCTGATGACACACTCTTGTTCTATGGTTCATTATTGACTGTTGAGGGTCCCTATAAATAAACCTTGTCTCATATACATCCACTACAGGTACACTACTCTTATCATCTTTACACTTTGCATATCATTCCATCACACTCATACATTGCATTTGCATATCTTGGTTGCATTTGCTCTTGCTAGCTTTTCTACTTACAAGTTGCATTTTGCTTACTATGTTAGTCGGATACTCAGTATGTCATCATATCCACATACACATTCACTTGGTCTCTAGTTTTGGATGCAGATCTCTTATAGGTTTCTACATGCTACAATGATGTTTGGCATTGTACTTCTTACCAGTCCCATTAAGGCCCTTGAGGGCATCTACTTTCTCTGCTATCACATACTATATAGGTTCTATTATCACATTACAAGTCACTTTACCTTTTTCTAATTTATACATGCTTATGACATACTATTTATCTTCTTAACATGTTAATGGATGCTTCATGTGTAACATTTTATTTGCATGACTATATGCCACCATGGTTATCTGAAACATTTTTCTTTATCTCATCTTCCATTGTATGTTATTGTTTGCAGGTTATGCCATATGTCTTGTATTCTCATTATATGCTTTTGGCCACTTCAGGCCTGATTGTCTTGTGACATTGTGAGTGATGTCCCATGTTTGAAACAAGATTTTCATGGTCCATTTTGTTTGCACACTTAATTGTTACATTATCTTTTATTGCATGTTTCTACTTTTTCTATTAACACATGTTACTAGCCACTTTATTTGCATATTCCTTGGTTTCTACCATGCACATCCCTTATCCCCTACAAGTATATACTTTAGATCAACATACATTGGGTAAAAAAATCACCCCTACAAAAAATTAAAGCTACAGTTCAAAATCTACACAATATATAAATGACACAAGAACACAGTCACATAAGGGTCACTTTCCTTTCCTAGACTCCATGCTTCACCTTATAATCATTTCACGCTTCACTTGTCCACTCGACACGTTATTTGTCACACATTTTATAGGATCACAAGGTACACATCTATTGTCTACTTTATGTCATCGAGTATTCACTCAACAACATAAAGTGGGGGAAAATGTAGACACAAAATCACACACTTGGGTACATTTCTAGGTCCTAAAAGCATGCTAGTATTTACATGGTTCCTAAGCAATAAAACTTGTGGTTGACAATTCAAAATAAATCTTTATTAGTGACATGTTTCTAATTTGGGAAAGGAAATACATTACACTTATCTATTCACATCTTTCCTACCGGTATTAAATAAGGAGTGTTACCTAGGAAATATGCATGTCAATGAAATGCCTATAACAAAGTGTGATCCTTTTTTACCTCACTCACTCTTTTTGTGTCTCTTTTATCCTTTAGGCCTCTTTTTCACTTATGGGCCAGCCTTCCAGTTGTCAATTACAAAATTCAAACAAGGGAATCATATAAATACGTAGTTATGTTTTCAAAATAAATGACCAAGCACTAAGCATTACTATCATCACCTAACCTTGCATTCTAAAGGCAATAAAGCACTCAAAAGGAATCCATCTAGAATCCATTCAAGGGACAAGGCTTGTATCAACTCTGCATGCATTACATAGGAAGGGGAAGTCTATTTTATTCCATCCACACATACTACTAAATTACTACATTCTAGCTACTACCTGTTATCATTTATACAACTTGCACAAGGGCATCTTAGGGCATCATTATTACACTCACAAACAGAAACTACATGGAGTTTGAGATGTAGTGAAACGTTCAGTCGTAAGTTTACTCTCGAGGTGACCGCCTGGGTCAATCTGACTTCCCATTCAACATTTTATTTTTTGGGTTTGATGCGGTTTGTGGGCTTATGCATGCGAACTTCTCTTTTGCAGGTTACATGTATCATCGACGGTCATAGTGTGAACATTGGGCGATCAAAAGGGAACAATTGTGAAACCCTTGCAACACAACAAAAAGCCAAATTCTGAGCTCATGCATAGTCACTAGCACCCATGTGCCTCTATCTTGCACTGGGCACCCCTGTCTGACATTATTCTCAGGTTCTAGATTTCATAGTGAATAGTTATGACGTTGTTTGTACCTTGTTCAAAAATTTACCTTGCATAGTTCACTTTATGTCCATTCGGAAAACATCTAAGTTCTTTTATCTCTGAATTTATTGTAGTCATGGCATGTTCTAGTGTCATGGCCTCAGACTTTGTGAAAACCACAATATGAGTTAGGATTGTAATTCCTAGTTTGTTGGCTTGGTGTATATTGTGGCCTAAAACTCTGATCAAACCGTTGCCTATTAGGATTAAAGTTTTGCATTTATTGTTTCTGGTTTTGGTTTTGGTTTTGATATCCAGTTGAGTTTTGGCTTGGACCTTGTGTAGGGTTTCACCATTGTTGTTGTGGATGATTAAAATCCATTGTATTGATTGTTGGGGTAAAGTTGTTGTTTCATTGGTTGTTTATTAGTGGTGGAGTATTCAGGGAACATTTACCCTTTTAGCCTGATCAGTTACTCCATCTGTCATTCACTACATGATTTATATTAAGGATTTTAGGTCCTTGATTGACGCTTATGGTAGTGGAATAAGACGTAGTATTCTGGTTCTTGATTAACCTCCCATTTGTTCCATATGTCTTATGACCGCTATCTATTTCTGCTTGATCTATTCGGAGAGAACTTTCAAGTACTTCATCGTAAGTCCTTAATGGGAACTTCTGGACTTCTTCCTTCACTTCTCTACTGAGAGAATGAAGGAATAAATCACATAGTTCCATTTGGTCCATGTTTCGAGCACTAGCTAAAGAATAAAGAACTGTACGCCACCTTTGGATGAAATGAGCAATGGATTCATTGTGTTCCTGCTTGATGTGCAAGAATTCCCTGATTCCTATTCTTAATAGTTTGTTCATGTCAAATGCCTTGATGAACTCTAAAATGAGTTTCTTGAATGAATGGATGGAAGCCTCAGGTATTCTATAATACCAATTGAGAGCGATACCTTCCAAGGTTTTGGGAAATATTTTAGCAACAACCCCATCCCAAGGGAGTAGTTCTCGGATGGCTGTAGCGTAAGCCTTGATATGTGCATTTGGGTCTCCCTCACCTTTGTATTTGGGTAAATCAGGAAGAGGTCTTGGAATCATGACGCTTCATATGGTGAAATCTAAGGGCTCTTTCAAGTATTCTGAATATGTCCCTATCACATAGGTTTCGACCATTGATGGTGTCTATTGAGGGAGTGGAGGTGGAATGGGTTGTTGATATGGCATAGTGTACGTGTTGGCGGGGGCATAAGGAAACCCTTGTGTTTGAGGAACCATGTCGGGAGAGGAGAACATATCCCCTTGTGGTGATTTAGAGTACATGTTTAAGTATGAAGGGGTATTGTTCAAGAATGGATTATTTTGTACTAGACCGGGAGGTGTCAGAATGGTGTTAGAAATGGCAGTTCTTGTTGGGGTTTGTTGTGAATGTTGAGGAGGTCTATTTGGCTAGGATTATAATTTCCTGCCTGCATGAGTTGAGAATGGTGATTTTCCTGAGCAAGTTCTAACCCCCTCACTTTTTCTATTAACGTTGGAATGACTTCATTTGGTGAAGTCACGGTATTTTTCCTTAGAGGCGTTTGTTGTATATCATGGTGTTGTATAGGCATGTGATATCCTACTATGAATTGATCGCTGCCCTGCCAAGTTTCCCCGAGAGCATTTCCTGTATGCAGTGGCATGAAGGTATTTCCTTGAAAAGAGACCTCGGGTTGTGTTTGTAAATTCCCTATAGGTGGGTACATACTCCGAGAGCGTTGTTCATTCCTGACATAACGTACTGAATGTTCATCATCTAAACCTATGTATGGGTCTGATTATCTGCTGATTTGTGGTCTAAGTAGTATCTGAGGAGACGAACCAGATTCTCCCGTGAACGTCATATTGTTCGAGCCTGAAGGCTCTGTTTGTTGTGTTTGAGTGAACTGATCCAACTCCTCTGTTTGGAAAGATGAGCTATATCTTACCCTTGGATTTTATGTTGACAACTGGTTAGTTGAGTAGTTGTCACCCCATACTGAGAGTGAGGGTGATGATTGTTTATTCAGCTGAGCGTAGTATGCCTCAAGTCCTAAGAGAGGCCTACCATATGCATCGAAACCTGACATATTCGAGGGGTATATGAATACCTGCAGAATAATGGGAAGGAGCGAAGGTGAAAAAAATAAGAAAATAAAGAAGAAATGTTTCGTTTCACGTCAGGTTCACCAATTTTGTACGATGGAAAAGTGACAAGAGAGCATGGGAATCTACAAGTGACTTTTCCTTGCACCCAACCTCCCGAGGTCGTGTTGAGACAACCGGTGGGGATTGAATATGCGTGGGATGTGGACAAACTAGTTAGGCAATCTGATGTCTTTGACGCGCACTAGTGGAAATTGTGAATCTAAGGAAAAGAAGGCCCTCCTAACCTGAACTGGTGTGATATATCGATCAGCAAGGATGACTGCTCAAAGGCTCCAATCAATATCGAGCTCTGACGTGATTCGGTCTATGGGTTGTGGAATACGTGGAAAATGACCTGGGATAGTTTCGTGTATGTCTCCAGATAAGGTCATAGGGTGGATGGTAAATATAATTGACTCTATGGGTGATTCTCTGGTCTAGTCCAGAACTCCTAAGCTTTGTTAGCTGCTATGTCTAACAAGGATAACTGTTCGATGATGATAGGTGGAAGTGGAGTAGATCTGAATACTAATGTACGTAGGCCATCATCTATGTCTGATTCACCTATGGACTCATTGGGCTGTGGGATTTGTGGGTCACAACCATAGATTCGTGTTTATTGTGGTCCTGCTATGGTCATGTGTGGATTCAGTCCCTGATCCCTAATATCCAATAGTCATATGCTTTCTCAACCTCTATATTCAGAATTAACAGTTGTGTGATCTTTTCATAGTATCTCACAGGCGTTCGTGCAACCTAAATTCTTAAGATGGTATCTATGTCTGTGAGAGTGTCTCCTACATCTGGCTATGGGACCAAAGGATCACAACCAAATGTTTTCTCTCTTTCAAACCCTTCCAAATTCATGCGGATATATATCTAGGGTAATATATAGTTTGGTTGATTTGACCAAAACGTGTGCGCTTGGTCATCTTCTATGTTTAACCCGCTTAACTGGAGGTTGATCTGTTGTAAGTTTGTTGTTGTTCAGAAGATTTTGGATCTTAAGATTCTGATCTATATCATTTATTGCTATGACAAGATTGGGTTGGGGCACGATTGGCTCAAATACGTATTCCCTGGGCTCTCTAGGGCCCGTGATTGTCATACAAAAGAAACAATGTAAACTAAATGCAGCAAAGTAAAATTATCTACGTGAAATATGTCTCCAACATATATAACTTCTATATTTTTGTATTTTTCTGATGATTTATATGAATGAAATTGAAGGAGTAACTATTTTAATATATCTAGAAATTGACAATTAATCTATTGACGAATTTAAAACAAACAAAGCAACCGAGTATAGCTACTTGCCTGTGTAGTTGTAAATCTATTCTAAACAATGAAATAACTGATCTAATCTATTTGAAAGACTCTTGATCCTACCTCAAAAATGAGGAATGAATCATAGTCTCTTAGAAATTATCAATCCCCACAACTTCCTTGGCAATATCGAAAGTAAAATTGAAAAATAAAGTGAATTGGCTACTCTATTTGATATGCTCCTAATTTAGAACTTTGAAAGCTAGAACCTGGATTCTGCAGAACAGTGGCGAATCCGATGGTGTGTGTGATTTTGTTCCCTCAGTGTGATCTCCTCACTCCTTTGTGCTCACGTGGATCCAGAAAAGCATGTAATGCTAGCATCAACAGAAGTAGATATTGGGATAAAGGTAGCTTAGGATACAGACTGAATACAATGCGAGTAGGAGAGAGATAGTGCAAGAGTACAGAGCTTGGCTTATGTAATTCCTAGTGGGATTTATTGTGAGTCATGCAACATAAAACGTCTAGAACTTGAAACTATCCTGTTTGAAGAACAAAACCTGCAACTTTAATGGCTTCCTAGTGAAAACAAACTATCCTATTCCAATTGATTTGGATGAAGTGATAACAACAATTACACAAGATGGATATGTGGCTTCCTAACAACAAGACAACACTAACTAAGCATGCAATGACTGAAGTTAAGAATTATAAGAAAAATGAAAGACTAATCTATTGCAATGAGAAATTCAAAGGTAAATTTTGAGGGGCCATTTGCTTGAGCACAAGCCAACTATTTATAGCATTTGCATTTACCCAAGGTAAAAACCAAATTGATCTCTTAAACTATAAACAATGGCAAAACACTATTTCAAGGAACCAGAATCATTAATGTAAGCCTAAGGCGGTGAAAAAAAGCTGGTAAACGTTGAAATTTATGTGATTCGCGTTAAAAGAGCATTCTAGAAAACGTGTGAAGGACCACCACCTTGAGTAGAGCGGCGGTTTTGTAACTGAAGAGAAAAAGGAAAAGAAAAGAGGTGAAAAGAGAAAAACAAAGCACGCAGGGGCTAAGCGGGGCATGCGAGATGATAACGCATACTTGCAAAGCTTTTTCTAGATCCTGAACACCTTGCGAGGAGACCTGTATCATCATCAGGACACGTGTCACGTTGTTCTGGTGATGCAGTACCTTATAATTTTGGGTACGTACAATCACAAAGTGGGATATTAAGAAATTGGATAAATATAAATGGTAGGAATTTGAAGAAGATAATTTGCATGAGCTGCGTTTTTTTCAAATAGGGGAGAATGATGCACTATTTTTAGCAAAAATTTTAAATGGTCATATCTTTTGATCTGGTTGCCCATCTAATTATGTTTTTTAAACCACTTGTTTAGATAATAAAAATTCACTAGTCAATGTGCCCTGTCGGTTGGATCCATTTTCAAGCCCAAAATCTGCCATCTAGGGGCCAAAAATTAGGATTTAAGTTATAGTCGTTTTTTTTCCTATTTTAGGGAATTAGTTAATTTTAGTCTCTTGAATGCATATTAGGTTAGAAAGTTGGAAATTCCTCTAATTTATGCATTTTGAAGATGCGTGGTATTTTTCATGCCTGTATGAATAAGCATGCAAACTTACTAAGAATAGCAAGTTCTAGTAAACTACTAAAAATAGTAAATTTCGCCACCTAGAGTAGATTTAGTCAAAGATAGTTATAGTTTTCTTTACAAATCAAGTTGGGAGTTGTTTTCTTATTTATAAAGTGTTGCAATTTATGATTGAATAATGAAGAAGAAGATTTATTTTCTTTGAGTTCAATATATTTGTAATATATTGAGTGTGTGTTATAATTTGGCTACATTATGTTTTCTCTCTTTGTGCAACTTTTGGATGATTGATTCACCTTTCCTTGAGCTCATGTTTTTTTTTGCTAATTACTTGGATGAAATTCATGATATTGGTTGAGTGCAACTCTGTCATTGTGTACACCATTATGTGAGATCTTTGAGCCCCCTCTCAAAATATCTACAAGCCACCATGTTGAGAAAAGTGCAACAACATATGTGTATCCCACATAATTGTATTACATTCATCAAATATAGTTTTGTGATATTATGTAATAGCCTTCCTAAGATTTCAAACCTAACAACTTATGCTAAAAATAAAATATTTAAGTGATTTCCCTTGATATATAAATTCTCCATACCCTTGGAGATTTCAAAAAGTCTCCTTGGCCACTATTTGTAGATATGAAGATTGCAAATTTATGAATCCCTCACACTTCTACACTTTCCCATCATGACCTCCAACTCATCCTACACCTTCCTTTGGTCTTCATGTTTCACAACCATTTCATCAATGGTCTAATTTTTCAATAATGTTATTGTCAAAATATTATCTCTTGTGTATCATTAAAACTTTAAAAAAATTGAGCATGAATGAATCCCTGACAAAAAACAATGAAAGTTGGAAATTATCGATAAAAAAACATGAAGGTTCGGTGGCATTTTTGAGAGTTTGTTTACTTTCAGTCAAGTATGGTGTGATTCATGTGCAATGTTCCTAATTTTTTGGTTTGCTAAATAAGTGGAACATTCACATTGAGGGGAGAACATAATAGCAATATTACATTTCCATTGTGAAAAAATTTCTGATGTGTATGAGCAGCAAAATTTCATATATCACTCCTTGCAGTGAGACGTTAATGAGAGAAGAGGAAATTAATACAAATCATTATGTGGCTGTTGGTAACCCACTTGCAAAACCATCATTTGAGGTTTGTGGTAAACTACTTGCAAAACCACCACTTTTGGTTGTTGGTAAACCATTTGCAAAACCATCATATTTTGGTTTGTGTTAATCCACTTAAAAGCAACCAATTTTGGTGTTTGGTTAACCATCACTAAGGTTTGTGATTTCCCTATGAAAATAACCAGATCATGAGTAGGTGAAAATACAAGATAGGTTTCCCCTGTGTTCACACTAAGGGGGGAATGTTAGGAATTATTATGTATTGGGGATATATTTATTAGTGCATACATGTAAGTTTAATATTGTTTTTCTAGTTTAAACAATCCACTTAAATTGAGTTTGAGTTGTTCATGGAGGTTTCATAGGATTCCTTAGTTTAAGGAGATCTTCTTCCTATAAATTTTTATAACTATCCGATATGAAAAATCTAAGATTTTATTGTGTTTAATTTTCTGTTGTACCATCAACATTTCCAAACATCTTCTTAACAAAAGACCCAAGCTCAGATACCAAATGTTAACCTTAAACCTCGATGTTAATGTGAGGGTTAAGTAGTTCATTCTTTTGTAATGGACATGTCGAATATTATAAATGCAAAGTAAAGAATATCATAACCTAGAAAATAGAATAACATAATCCCCAAAAGTTGATCTTTATATTAGTTCATTGAATCCATTACAATTATTAGTTCAATCTCTCTTTTCTCACACACTCTCTTTTAATTCTTTCTCATATAATTTCTTACATACACCTATCTTATACACACCTATATCTCTCATATATTACTTTCCATATGCATTTTCCTCTATATCTTATCTCTCTATTACATTAACGTAACATAAATACACATTTCATACAATTTACCCAATAGTCACTTCTTTTAGTGGTGCCTTTATATATTCTTTTCTAGTTTTTTCTTTTTTGTGCATATTTTTCTTTGTTTCATGGATTTATAAATTCTTTCGTATATTTTTTTGTTGTCTATGGACTTTTTAGTGTTATATGGACTTTCTAGTGTTCTGTGAGATTTTTTACTTGCTTCTATTGTGTGCATTTCTTCGCATCTTGTATTTCCTCCTTAGTATTCTACATGATGAAGAACCCACTCAACACTTATTATTGGTATTGAGGCATGAAGAAAAATATAAGACAAATGAGCTAGCATCATACACATCTACACTATGGACTAAGATAACTACATAGATTTTGAAATGTAGTGTAATGATTAGATTAAATAATAAGGGGTGACCCCCGAGGTTATTCAAAATCAATAAAATAACCTTATTTTTTGTTATCTAATATGTTATTAAAGTGATTTGTAAGAAGCTAGGGTTTCAAAGGTACAAGAAATAATGCCAAGGCTATAGGAAATCCAAACATATTAAAGGGTGACACAAGAAAAAGTGAATTGACATGAGAAAAACAAGAGGTGCACCAGTACTCAATTCATATTTGTAAAATAGAGGGAAAATGTGTGGTATGGTCTAGTGTATAACTAATAGAACCATTAAGAAAACATCCATAACACCTCTTAGATCAGTTAAGTTGTCTCTCAAATATCTCTTGCAATCTTTCTTTATAAAATAATCATGTTTGTAAACTCTAGTTTCCAATCTTATAACATGATGTACATATGATCTGAATTACTTACTTATTTTTAGTCACACAAGTTTGAATCGAGCAAGTTAACAAACTTACTATTATCAAATTTAGGGTTGAATCAAGTCCTAGGTGTATGTAGATTCTATTAAAAGGAAATGAAGATAGAATTAAGTTGTAAATTTGATGACCATTGACACATTTTTTAGTATTAGTTATAAAATATTTACACTTTGTAAAATCATTATCTCTTCTAATTCATTTTTAAAAGTGACAATCAATATAGATTTATATACAAGTTATATTGATATACATGGATACATATAAAAAAAATGTTAAAATAAACAAAGACTAGGTATTTTACATTTCAAGGACATTAATTAAAAAATGCCATCACTAGATTGTTAAGGAGGAATCATCCATTGATAATATAATGGAGTTTCTTCATTTTTTTGTTTAACATTTAGATCATCCATTCATTGGAAAATAATCTAGAGTAAAGACACAATTGTACTCCTCTTCACAAATGGTTGAGAAAATACATTTGGAATTGGATCCAACCTACTAAACAATGATTCAAGTTTCTTGGCATCCATTTCACTTTTCAATACACATCTCATATGTGTGAACTTATGATGCCCAATGGGTTGAGAAGAAAGTTAAATTTTGGGTTTTAAAGCCCTTGTCTCTTACATAATTTTTTTTAAGTTTTCTCTAAATTTTTAATTTCTAGACATATGTATTATTCCTCATATTAGACCCCTTTTAAATCTACCTATTATAAAATGGAAAACAATCTGAGAGATTTCCATTAGGCTATTTCTTAAAGTGATAGATGATTATAGAGAGTGAATTGGAATATTTGCTTCCCTAGACACACAATCATGCACTTGGGTACATTTATAGGTCCTAAAAGCATACATGCATTCATATGATGTTAATGCCCAAGTGCCCTTGTCAGCTCTGGGTGTTGTTGAACCTTTTATATCTTACTCGCTCTTTTTGGGCCTCTTTTATCTTTTGGGAATCTTATTTTACTATAGGTCAACCTTCCAGTTGTCAGTTATAAAATTAAACCAAAGGAATCATATAAATACATAGCGATGTAATCAAAATGTGGTACCAAGCTCTAAGCATCTACTATCGTCACCTAATTGCATCTAAAGGCATGTAAGAGTACTAAATGAATCCATCTAGCATCCATACAAGGGACGAGGGAATTCATTTTCTACATACAATACAAAGGAAGGGAAAGCTAATTTATCTACATTGCTACATCTAGCTATAACTCGTTATCAAGTGCACTTTCACAATGACATCCTAGGGCACGATTCTTTCACACACTCACCTGAATTGCATGGATTCTGAGATGGAGTCAAGTGCTCAGTTGTAGTCATTATGGTGTGATTCATGTGCAATGTTCCTAATTTTTTGGTTTGCTAAATAAGCGGAACATTCACATTGAGGGGAGAACATAATAGCAATATTACATTTCCATTGTGAAAAAATTTCTTGTGTGTATGAGCAGCAAAATTTCATATATCACTCCCTGCAGTGAGACGTTAATGAGAGCAGAGGAAAGTAATACACATCATTATGTGGCTGTTGGTAACCCACTTGCAAAACCATCATTTGAGGTTTGGTAAACTACTGGAAAAACAACACTTGTGGTTGTTGGTAAACCATTTGACAAACATCATAATTTTGTTTGTGTTAATCCATCTTAAAACCGAACCAATTTGGGTTTGGTTAACCATCACTAAGGTTGTGTTTCCCTATGAAAATAAACCAGTCATGAGTAGGTGAAAATACAAGATAGGTTTCCCCTGTGTTCACCACTAAGGGGGGAAGAATCGTAGGAAATTATTATGTATTGGGGATATATTTATTAGTGCAACATGTAAGTTAATAGTGTTTTCTAGTTAAACAATCACTTAAATGAGTTTGAGTTTTTCATGGAGGGGGGTTCATAGGATTCCTTAGGGTTAAGGAAGAGCTTTTCCTATAAATTTTTATAACTATCCGATATGAAAAAGTAAATTGTATTGTGTTTAATTTTCTGTTGTACCCATCAACATTTTCCAAAACATCTTCTTAAAAAAAGACCAAGCCAGATACCAAATGTTAACCTGAAACCGCAGATGTTGAAGGGGAGGGGGAAAAAAAAGGAGGGAAGGAGGGGGGGACAGGCGACAGGCTGATAAGGAGGAGAAAGGCAAAGGAAAAGAAGGCAGAAACCGAGAAAAGAGAGATACGGAAGCCACAAAAGGGGAGCGGGAGATGAGGCAGGGAGCCAGGAACAAAGGAGGCGGGAAAGCGCGCGTGGCGCACACACGCGCGGGGAAGGCGGGGAGAGGAAGGGCGGAAGACAACAGCGGGCCACACCGAGATGCGCGCAGAGAGGACGGGCATATTCAATTTTCCCCTCTATATCTTATCTCTCTATTACATTAAACGTACCCTCAATACACCATTTCAAATACATTTATACCCAAGAGTCCACTTCTGTTTTCTCTGGTGCTTTATATATTCTTTTCTAGTTTTTTTTTTCTGTTTTGTGCAATTTTTCTTTTTCTTGTTTCATGGATTTATAAATTCTTGTCGTATATTTTTTTGTTGTCTATGGACTTTTAGTGTTTATATGACTTTCTAGTGTTCTTGAGATTTTTTACTTGCTTCTATTGTGTGCATTTCCTTCGCATCTTTGTATTTCCCCTGCCTTAGTATTTCACATGAAGAGACCCACTCCACACTTAATTTTGGTATTGAGGCATGAAGAAAAATATAAGACCAATGATCTAGCATCATACACATCTACACTATGGACTACAGATAACTACATAGATTTGAAATGTAGTGTAATGATTAGATTAAATAATAAGGGGTGACCCCCGAGGTTATTCAAAATCAATAAATAACCTTATTTTTTGTTATCTAATATGTTATTAAGTGATTTGTAAGAAGCTAGGGTTTCAAGGTACAAGAAATAATGCCAAGGCTATAGGAAATCCAAACATATTAAAGGGTGACACAAGAAAAAGTGAATTGACATGAGAAAAAACAAGAGGTGCACCAGTAACTCAATTCATATTTGTAAAATAGAGGGGAAAATGTGTGGTATGGTCTAGTGTATAACTAATAGAAACATTAAGAAAACATCCATAAACACCTCTTAGATCAGTTAAGTTGGTCTCTCAAATATCTCTTGCAATCTTTCTTTATAAAATAATCATGTTTGTAAACTCTAGTTTCCAATCTTATAACATGATGTACATATGATCTGAATTACTTACTTATTTTTAGTCACACAAGTTTGAATCGAGCAAGTTAACAAACTTACTATTATCAAATTTAGGGTTGAATCAAGTCCTAGGTGTATGTAGATTCTATTAAAAGGAAATGAAGATAGAATTAAGTTGTAAATTTGATGACCATTGACACATTTTTTAGTATTAGTTATAAAATATTTACACTTTGTAAAATCATTATCTCTTCTAATTCATTTTTAAAAGTGACAATCAATATAGATTTATATACAAGTTATATTGATATACATGGATACATATAAAAAAATGTTAAAATAAACAAAGACTAGGTATTTTACATTTCAAGGACATTAATTAAAAAATGCCATCACTAGATTGTTAAGGAGGAATCATCCATTGATAATATAATGGAGTTTCTTCATTTTTTTGTTTAACATTTAGATCATCCATTCATTGGAAAATAATCTAGAGTAAAGACACAATTGTACTCCTCTTCACAAATGGTTGAGAAAATACATTTGGAATTGGATCCAACCTACAATGATTCAAGTTTCTTGGCATCCATTTCACTTTTCAATACACATCTCATATGTGTGAACTTATGATGCCCAATGGGTTGAGAAGAAAGTTAAATTTTGGGTTTTAAAGCCCTTGTCTCTTACATAAATTTTTTTAAGTTTTCTCTAAATTTTTAATTTCTAGACATATGTATTATTCCTCATATTAGACCCCTTTTAAATCTACCTATTATAAAATGGAAAACAATCTGAGAGATTTCCATTAGGCTATTTCTTAAAGTGATAGATGATTATAGAGAGTGAATTGGAATATTTGCTTCCCTAGACACACAATCATGCACTTGGGTACATTTATAGGTCCTAAAAGCATACATGCATTCATATGATGTTAATGCCCAAGCGCCCTTGTCAGCTCTGGGTGTTGTTGAACCTTTTATATCTTACTCGCTCTTTTTGGGCCTCTTTTATCTTTTGGGAATCTTATTTTACTATAGGTCAACCTTCCAGTTGTCAGTTATAAAATTAAACCAAAGGAATCATATAAATACATAGCGATGTAATCAAAATGTGGTACCAAGCTCTAAGCATCTACTATCGTCACCTAATTGCATCTAAAGGCATGTAAGAGTACTAAATGAATCCATCTAGCATCCATACAAGGGACGAGGGAATTCATTTTCTACATACAATACAAAGGAAGGGAAAGCTAATTTATCTACATTGCTACATCTAGCTATAACTCGTTATCAAGTGCACTTTCACAATGACATCCTAGGGCACGATTCTTTCACACACTCACCTGAATTGCATGGATTCTGAGATGGAGTCAAGTGCTCAGTTGTAAGTTCATTATCTCGGGTGATTTCTAGGATCAGTCTGAATCCCCATATTGCATATTTCTCTTTGAATTTGATGCGATATTGTGGGTTTTGAAGGTGAATCTTTGTTTTGTAGGTTACAGGTACATTTGGTGATTAAGGTACAACATACAAGTGACTAATAAAGAAACTTGTGTGACACCAAAAAATAAAATATTGACCACCTACATAGTCACAGCCACCTAGTCGCAGTATTTGGTGCCCAAGAGCCTTTGACCTAGTCTAGACACCCTAATTTTTCCTTATCCGACAGTTACAAAATTTAATTTGAGCATTGACGACACATATCTCCTCATGTTCAACAATTTTTCCGTCTCATACAAGTCCCAGATAGTGCATAAATTAGCTAAGTCCTTTCCTTCTCTCTTGTACTTATGGTTTCACATTTTATTAGATAACAGTTGTAATTCATTTTTTCTATCAGTTACTCTGCAATTAGGGTTTAACATAATCCTATTTTTGTTAAATCATTTGGTGAACCCACATTCAAACACTCTTGGATCCTCACTTCTTCCTAGATTCACTATCCTAGGATCCTCTCACCATCGATATTTCCATCCATGTCTTCTTACAAGCTAACCCTAATTGTAAGGCTAAAATCAACTCTCTCCTTGCTAATACTTGTACTCCTTGTAATACTCCTCTGGATCATGTATATTAGTTATTTGTAGTTGCGTTTTCTAAACAAATTACTTTCCCATCTTATGTAGCTATTGTTCTTTCTGTTTATGACAATGATCCTCCTCTTTATATCCAGGTTTGCATCTATAACATAGGAATTAGGCAAGTACTATTTGATAATGGATCCGAGCTCAATCTTTGTAATCTCACATTTATTCAATTGCTTGGCCTTTCCTTAGTTCATGCCAATCCACCATCTATTTCTATATGTAGCTATGATTCTTTTGCATCTCTGTGCATGGGCACTATCACCTCACAAATTTTAAGACAAAGATTTGGTTCCAAAGGAAGATTTTCTAGCTACTCTTCTATAGAATATTGTTTCTACTCCTAAGTAAAATTACTTTTCCTAGAAAAAATCACTAGGGAATATTCTCATGCAATACTGCATATGGAAAATGGGATTCTTCATTGGAAATTCTTGTTTTAGCTTGTTTAAAAAAGAGGGAGAATCTATGCAACATATTCTTTTGCACTATAAGTATGTTATCAATATATGGTTAAAATTGTTTTCAAAGCTAAAGCGATTATAAGTATGCCTAATGTTTTTGAAAGCTACCCTTTGAACTTGGCCACATGGGTCCAAGAACTTAAAACCTCTATGCGTAAATACTCCTAAAAATATTATTTAGAATATCTCATTCAAACAAAACACATGAATTTTCATAAATAATAAACATATATAAAAACAATGTTGGGCTAGAATTGAAGTAGAAATCTATGGAAAAATTGCGGCTTAATAGAAGACAAAGAAGGAATGGTTAATAACTTGGGGGAAAAATCTTGGTTAATTGGCCTAAAATATTAGATATTAAGGTCACAAAGTAAAAATTCATGGGCTATGATTGAAGTGGGGATATGTAAAGGTTACCTCTGTTAGATTTTGTTAAGGTCAATTTCAATGACACCTTGAAAAACAATCTTGGGGTGGTACGGGGTTTTGTAATCATGAATAGTCTTGGCCATATATTTTGGGAGGGATTTTATTTCTTCCCACGTCCATAAATAATGAACTTGAGGCCATGACATCCTTGAAAGGTTTGAGGGCTACTATGGACGGGTGGGGTTCTACTTTCCTTTGTCGTGAACAAGGCAGTTGTTGGAAGTTAATGTGATTATTGTGGATAATACTAGTTTAGGGGCTATGGATAAAACCATTTAGGTTACAACAAATGTGCTACCAAGAATAGTTGGTACAGGTTAAGGTCATAATTTTTGTTATATATTTATCCTTACTCACACAAAATGACATATGGGCTTTACAATTTTATCACAAAAGGATACTTTAGTAATCTTGGGATTTTTGCATTTCTAATGTGGAAGACATTCTTTTTTTTCTACAAAAGACTATATTTCTATTTTGGAAGTCGTTTTAAATATTGTACGTAAGTCAATTTTTTGGTTGCATGTGGTTGCTGATGTGGGTTGGGTTTCTACTTTAAAAGTTGTGGATTTTGATATGTTGTTTAAGGTGAATTTGGTTGGGTTTTTTGTGGTTTGGATATGATATGATTTACATGTTAAGGTGTGGTGGGGCTAGGGAAGAACTATTTTTACAAATGATATGGTGTTCTTTGTAAGACTTGTCTATAATGTCGTCCTTGTTTTGGGAAGGTTTTATATTAATAAGTTATACATTTGGGTTGTGTTATTTGTTACCCATATGCTAATATTGATATTGTAATGACTATTTTTATGATTGTTGACATAAAATCACACACTTGGGTATATTTATAGGTCCTAAAAGCATGTTAGTATTTACAATATTCCTAAGCAAGAAAACTAGTGCTTGATAACTATCTTTGGCCTCTTTTCTTTTTATTTTCTTTCTTTTTAGTTTTACATACCCCATAGCCCAGTCAAAACTTAACTCATTTATCTTTCATGTCTTCAGACACCAGTGCCCATCTAGGACAACAATGCCTAGACACTCTTGTCCCCTCTGGATGCCCCTGACCCTTTTCTGCCTCACTCGCTCTTTTTGGGTATGTTTTATCTTTAAGGCCTCTTTTTCACTTAATGTTTTATCTTTTGGGCCTCTTTTTCACTTATGGGTCAGCCTTCTAGTTGTCAATTATGAAATTCAAACAAGGGAATCATACAAACACATAATTATGTTTTCAAAACAAATTACCAAATAATAAGCATTACTATCATCGCCTACGCTTGCATTCTAAAGGAAATAAAGCACTCCAAAGGCATCCATCTAGCATCCATTCAAGGGAAAAGGGTTGCATCAACTATGCATACACTACATAAGAAGGGAAAATATATTTTATTCCATCCACACATAGTAATACATTGCTACATTCTAACTATAACATGATATCATTTGTGCAACTTGCACAAGGGCATAATTCTTACACACCCACACAAAAACTACATTGATTATGAGATGTAATGCAACACTTGGTCATAAGTTCACTCTCAGGGTGACCTCCAAGTCTAGTCCAACTCCCCATTATGAATTTTTATTTTTAGGTTTGATGTAGTTTGGGGGATTGTGCACGTGAACTTCTCTTTTACAGGTCACAGGTATCATCGGCGATCATAGTGAAAACATCAGAATATCAATAGATAACAATTACAAAACCCTTGCAACACAACAAAAACTATATTCTAAGCTCTTGCATAGTTACCAGTGACCAAAATCAGTCACCAACACCCAGGTCACTCTATTCTACATTGGGTTCCCATGTCTGCCATTATTCTCAAGTTCCAAATTTGATAGTGAGGAATTACAATGATGTTTGCACCCTCTTTATCACTTTACCTTGCCCAGTTTGTTTCATGTCCACTCAAAAAACAACTTTGTTCTTCTATCTCCCTCTCTTTCTTAGGGTTTTACATTTACATGCTTCTTTGCTTATGTCATTACTGTATTTTAGCATTTTTACATCATTTAGTTCAATAGTTGCTTTGCAATAATAGATTTAATTGAAAATAAAATTAAATCATTTAGTGGACCCTTCGACTCGAACTCTTCCTTCTTATGCCTATTACCGGTAGTGGTCTATTTGGATCTTTTGACCGCACCGATCTTCCTCCATCTACCCTTAGGGTTTCTAAACCAATGGATAAATTTGATAACCCCTTTACTAACTCATGTAATCTTCCTCTGGTAAACATTAAAACATCTGATAGTGAGAAATCATACGATTAGGACAATAATGTTTATCAATAAAAACTAAACAAGCTCAATAATTTCCATCAAGCTTTACGCACAAACACTTTACATATTCCGCATGTTCTCAATTCTTTACTTGCTCCCAAAAACTCTCGAGATGGTGCTTTTGTGCCTCTTATGGTTCTTCCTCAGTTTTCATGGCCTCCACCCAACCCCTTAACATTTGTACTTCCATTGCTACTGCTACCACTCCCCTCCTTCATCCAAATTCTTCTAATACCCAGCTCAATTCTTCTTCCGACACCCATAACCTAACTTCTCTATACCATGATCTACAAGTTCAAATCCATCAACTTCAGAAAGGTACTTCACACTCCTGACCATCTCTTGATTCCTATTTACTCCTTCATACCCATTTCGCACCCGCCATTTATGCTTATCCACTTCCTCCTAACTTTTTCACCCTTAAGCTTCCCAACTTCAATGGCCATGGTGACCCTCAAGAGAACCACCGATATTTTCATGTGGCATGTCTTGACTATGTGGATGATCATACATTGTTATCTAATTTATTTCCCAGATTTTTTCTAGATTACGCCATGCGTTGGTATTCTGATCTACTTGTTCATTTGGTAACTTCCTTTACACATCCAACAAATTCTTTCCTCTCCCACTTTTTTATCAATATCGGCACCAAGCTATCCTATACACAACTCAAACAAGGATCTAATGAGCATATAGCTAACTATGTTTTAAGTTATAAGAACAACCTAGCTAAGATGACTAATGTACTCACTAATTTGGAATTGTGAGATTTTTTTGTTCAAAGCCTCTTACCACCACTTCAAGAGAGTGCTATCTTTGAGACATCTCCTTCATTTGATCAATTATGCCATACACTAAAAATGCACAAAATCAAACTCTTATTTATGGGAAAATTAACATATCATCATACTTCATCTTCTTCTAATATATTTCTAGCTAAATCTTGATTCAATCCACCTCCTAGGCCCACTAAAGCTAAATCCACTTTCAATGTTGTTTCTCTAACCCCACACTTCAAGTGCAAGATCCACGTCATACTTTTACCAAGTTACCCTATGAACCTTGCTTTATATATTACCACATATTATCAAAAGTAATCTCATCACTCTGCCATCCCCAATCAATCTTGACCCCTGTTGTGCCAGTGACCACAATTGTGATGAAAATGCAGGATGTTATTATCACTAATGTGTTGGGCACTCTATCAATTATTGTTTCAAACTCAAGCGTATCATTCAAGATCTCATTGACAACAATTCACTCGAGCTTCCTAATCTATTTACTTCTAAGCTAGTCAACGATAATGAAAGGCTAAAAATCTTTAGTGACCCTTTTCCTAAGCATGAAATGTAAGCTCCTGATTCTTCTGCTAATCATACATATCGAGTTGTTACTCCTTCATCGGGGCTCCTTGAATTCCGCATTTCCTCTGTTGATGCATCACCACCATTCATTAAGTTTTTGGATCACGATTTACATGTTACATTTAATTATGATTCCTTGCACATCAATGCTTCTATTGGCTCATATATTGTCAATATGAATATGATCTTTCCATCAGCTCCCAGTAATGTATGCTCCATCGTGCTCCTCCTAGCTATTAAATTTCCATTTTCTAATATCACATTTGAAGTGCCTCAATATTTTTTCTACATTAGGCTTCCCATTATAGTTGGGCCTCTTACCATGCCCATGCCATTTGTTGTGGCATATTCAATCAAAGGTTGTGACATGCTATTAGGTCTCTCTTGCCCCCACGCCACCCAAGCCATCCCTTCCATGAATCATTTATGTCTCAAGTTCATTTACAATAAACAAGTTGTCACTCTTAAAGGCATCCCACCATGTACATCATTTTTACTACCTCCTCTTTATGACATTTATACACTAGTCTCAACATCTAGGCTTCTTATTCCTATCAATTCTAAATCACACTCTACACCTAGTTCTCTTATTCATACATGACCTAATTCACGACCTTATCATCCTCATCGGTCCAATAGTCCACCTCATTGGCCTAACACCCCTACTTGGGAAGCCCCTTCACATAGGTGCTCACCACCACCTTTACCACATCTGTTTCCTTCACATGCACGTTGTTACTCTCCTACTCCACCAATATTAGAGAATCATCATATGCCTTTGTCTCCCTGAACATCGTGTGGAGGGCCCTTCACAGTCACTCTCGTTAGATAGCCTACTCTTCCTCACACACTTGGGGGGAATCAAACTTTCTTTCCCCCTTCCAATCTCCTTCACTTCTTTCTAACACCTATTACTACACTCTTCTCTCCAAACATCATGTCTAATATTTCTTTAAAAAAATAAAACCCTTTGATACACGCATTGTATCTTCATTACCCTATGATGCACTCTAGTTCCACTGTTCATACTCAACTACTAAGGGTTTAATTCTGAAATGAACCTCACATCATTCAAACTTCATGTTCTGTGCTTCATGATACATCTTTCTAACATCTATTAGCCCAAAATGTACATTACCTCATGACACACTCTTGTTCTATGGTTCATTCTTGACTGTTGAGGGTCCCTATAAATAAACCTTGTCTCATATACATCCATTGGGGGCACGCTGCTCTTATCATCTTCACACTTTGCATATCATTCCATCACACTCATACATTACATTTGCATATCTTGGTTGCATTTACTCTTGCTAGATTTTCTACTTACATGTTGAATTTTGCTTACTATGTTAGTTGGATAGTTAGTATGTCATCATATACACATACACATTCACTTGGTCTCTAGTTGTGGATGTAGATCTCTTACAAGTTTCTACATGCTACAATGATGCTTGGCACTGTACCTCTTACCAGTCCCACTGAGGCCCCTGGGAGCATCTACTTTCTCTACTATCACATACTACATAGGTTCTATTATCACATTACAAGTTAATTTAACTTTTTCTAATTTATACATGCTTATGACATACTATTTATCTTCTTAACATGCTAACGGGTGCTTCATATGTAACATTTTCTTTGCAGGACTATATGCCACCATGGTTATCTGAAACATTTTTCTTTATCTTGTCTTCCATTGTATGTTATTGTTTGAAGGCTATGTCATATGTCTTGTATTCTCATTGTATGCTTTTGGCCTCTTTGGCCCTGATTGTCTTGTGACATTGTGAGTGATGTCCCATGTTTGAAACAATCCTTTCGTGGTCCATTTTGTTTGCACACTTAATTTTTACATTGTCTTTTATTGCATGTTTGATACTTTTTCTATTACCACATGTTACTAGCCACTTTATTTGCATGTGCCTTGGTTTCTACCATGCACATCCCTTACCCCCTACAGGTATATACTTTAGATCAACATACATTGGGTAAATAAATCACCCCTATAACAACTTCAAGCTACAATTCAAAATCTGCACAGTATATAAATGACACAGGAACACAGTCACATAAGAGTCACTTTCCTTTCCTAGTCTCCACACTTTACTTTGCAATCATTTCACGCTTCACTTGTCCACTCGATACGTTATTCACCACACGTTCTATAGGATCATAAGGTACACATCTCTTGTCTACTTTATGTCATCGAGTATTCACTCAACAACATAAAGTGGGGGAAAATGTAGACACAAAATCACACACTTGGGTACATTTTTAGGTCCTAAAAGCATGCTAGCATTTACATGGTTCCTAAGCAAGAAAACTTGTGGTTGACAACTATCTTTGGCCTCTTTTCTTTTTCTTTTTATTTCTCTTTGGTCTTACACACCCTACAACATAGTTAAAACTTAACCCATTTATCTTTCATGGCTTCAGACACAAGTCCCTAGCTAGGACAACAACGCCAAAAAGCTTCTATCCCCTCTCGAAGCTCCTGATCCTTTTTTACCTCACTCACTCTTTTTGTGTCTCTTTTATCCTTTGGGCCTCTTTTTCACTTATGGGTCGGCCTTCTAGTTGTCAATTATGAAATTCAAACAAGGGAATCATATAAATACATAATTATGTTTTCAAAATAAATGACCAAGCACTAAGCATTACTATCATCACCTAAGCTTGCATTATAAAGGCAATAAAGCACTCAAAAGGAATCCATCTAGAATCCATTCAAGGGACAAGGGTTGTATCAACTCTGCATGCATTGCATAGGAAGGGGAAGTCTATTTTATTCCATCCAAACATACTACTACATTACTACATTCTAGCTACTACCCACTATCATTTGTACAACTTGCACAAGGGCATCTTAGGGCATCATTATTACACTTACAAACACGAACTACATGGAGTCTGAGATGTAGTGCAACGTTCGGTGGTAAGTTTACTCTTGGGGTGACCGCTAGGGTCAGTTCAACTCCCCATTTAACATTTTATTTTTTGGGTTTGACGCAGTTTGTGGGCTTGTGCATGTGAACTTCTCTTTTCCAGGTTACATGTATCATCAACGATCATAGTGTGAACACCGGGTGATAAAAAGGGAACAATTTATAAACCCTTGCAACACAACAAAAAGCAAAATTCTGAGCTCCTACACAGTCACCATCACCCATGCGCCTCTGTCCTACACTGGGCACCCTTGTCTGACATTATTCTCAGGTTTTAGATTTCATAGTGAATAGTTACGACGTAATGTGTAACTTGTTCAACAATTTACCTTGCCTAGTTCACTTCCTATCCATTCAGAAAACATCTAAGTTCTTCTATCTCCCTCTCTTACTTAGGATTTTACATTTACATGCTTCTTTGCTTGTATCATTATTGTATTTTAGTATTTGTACATCATTTAGATAAGCAATTATTCTGCAATAATAGATTTAATTCAAAATTAAATAAAATAAATTATTAGTATATTCAATTCATGGATATGGCCAAAAGCGTTTATGGATAATAAAAAATTTATGAAAATATAGAATGTTGTACCTAATCATAATATCCATAAATTTTGTTTATTAACTCCCCTTTGATGGTGGATTGAAATAAAATAACATTTTGGGATTTGTTTCTATCAGTACAAATTGTAGCTAGGTTATCAACTCCTCTCCCCATAGAGCCTACAAGTGGGGGCCCTCTTATCACATGATATAAAGTTAATTCAACTAAATAGGCGTGGAAAAATAGGTTTTCCAAAGTATGGGTGGCCATTATGATCCCAAGAAATCACATTTCCTCTAGTGTTTTCCAAAGTATGGGTGGCCAAAGTATGGGTGGCCATTATGATCCCAAGAAATCACATTTCCTCTAGTGTATTCTCCATAAAAAATTTCCAATTGGTTCGTGCATGGTTCACCTTAGAATGAATCACTCAATTTGTTCTTGTTGTCGTAACCTTGAGCCTACCCACCTATCCAACATATATTTTGGCTATGTAAATAGGCTTAGTTTGCTTGGCAATGGAATCACATGCTCTTTCAGCGTTTCCATTTTATAATATTCACTTGGAAAATGGTGTTTTTAGGGACTCTGCCATTCTTCATACATAATAAACACAAATATGGCACAATTTTCATTCTAAAAATATTTATAAACTACAAAAAGATAGAAATGATGCTAGCGTCAATCATATCTCTCTTGAATATTTCATTTTTTTTGCTAACAAAGTTCACATGATTTCCATTTTTATTCTGTACATTTAGGTGCAAGCAGACAAATTCCTCCTAGAAGTAGCGAACCTCCAACAATTGCTTGATCATTGTGACAATGCGCATTGTGCCATAAGAAGAGTTCATTTGGACTCACCTCGCCAATATTCACACCCTTGGGGCCATGACTTTGGTTAACACGGAATATCTAACTCATGCGGTAGACGTCGGAGTGGTTACCCTTAGAAAAAATCTTTCTCTCAAGCTTGCAACTCACATGTCAATAGAGGCCACACTAGGTGGGATTCTACTAGTTGGGTGGAACCTCTGCAAAAGAAATTCTATCACTTTGTGCTCGCCATCTCTCCTAAACACTAGAATTGTTAATGTCGTTGATGATTAAGAAAAACAAAATGATTATAGATGGAACCCGATCCCAGATGTTACCGGGCTACATGATAATTTTTATGGGTTGGGTGACAAACTTGATGGTTCTCCACCTCCTTCGCTTATGTTGGCTATGGCTTATATTGTATAGTTTCTTGTGCATTGTTGTTTTATCTCTTTTTTGATTGAAAAAACTTGTTTGATTTGCTAAACTAGTCTTTAGCTTTCTCAATCAAGATGAGTGTCGAGTGTGATTCATGCACTCACTTTTTTTTATAAATAGCTTGTACTTAATGTTTATGGTGACGAAACTGAGAAAACTCACCCAGGCAGTGAGAAACCACTCTTTGGCAGAAGCAATCTAGCTAAGGATGTTTGGGAGCAGATTAGAAGATGTCTTTAGGGGCGAGGTTTGAAACAGAGGATGATTTCGCAAATGTTCAAGTAGGTAGCGGCAATAGTCAAGGAAAGCTATCCTTTGCTGCTGCTAGTGCCAATGGTGAATATTTGAAGAAATAATCCTCGAGGCTCGCTATTGACACCCTTGTTTTGAAACTGGATGATGAAGCTCTTCTCAAAGTTTAGAATTTGGAAGAGGCATATAGCAGTCATGCTATCATATGCATGTTCAATCATTTTTGGCCCAAAATTTCACAACTGCACAAATGGATCACGGAAAAATGGAGCCCTAAAATCAAGGGTAAGGTTTAACTCTATCGAGTTGCTCCAAAGCTTATTTTAATATTGTTTTTGATTCTAATGAGGATTGTGAAATCATAAACAATGTGTATTGGGTTTGGGGGGATCAATACAACCTCGTGACTAAACCCTAGTATCCCTTATTCGACCCATTGAAAGACTCATTTGACACTATGCCCATCTGGGTTACAGGGATTCTTTTAGTAGCAAATATTTGTAATTTGGTGAATATTCCATTTTTTGGAAAATTTGAAAAGGTGATTTTTTTGGAGTAGGTCAGTGTATTGTTCACCTAAAATTTCTAATATAATTTTTTGTAGGGGTCGGCTTTGCCTACCGTTGAAAACTACTCCTATATAAACCTAGGTAATTTTCCTAGTAGTATACTAGTAACTTACTGAGGTACCATCTGAATTACTTGTAAATTACAAGCAGACAAAGTGTGGATCAAAGTCTCAGACTGGTTGTTGCAGACTTGCAATAGGAAAGTGTCACTGACGCGCGACAAGGAAGATTTTCATTTCCAGATGGGCGACAATATAGTGTTGTTGTCACGTAACAAGAGAAGGTGTTGACACGCAATAAGAGGGTTGTTGACGTGCATCAAGGGAGGGTTACAGGTGGGCGACAAATGAGTGTTGTTGACGAGCGACAAGGGGGTTGCAGACGGTCGAAAAAATGAAGCATTTTTTTTGGTGTCGTGCGACAGCAAACCTGTTTGTCGCACGACAACAAGGCTTGTTCTCATGCGATAGCAAGGCTTGTTGTCATGCAATAACAAGGCTTGTTGTTGTGCTACAAAAAACCTTGTTGTCGCCCGAAACCAAAAAAAATGCTGAGTGCTACCCCTTAAGAAAATGACATGCAAAAATTTGACTCTGAAATCCCGGAAAATTTTCCTTTCCGATGAAAGTAGTTTGAGGTATATTCGTCAAGGATTTTCCACCTCCAATTTACCAGAGGCTTCTTAAAATGAACCCTTCTTGGTTATACTCCCTGGCCTCCCATTACATTTTTGGGATGATTCTTTCCTTGAAGCTATTAGTAACAAGTTAGGGGCCTTTGAAAAAATGGATGATACTACTACCCTGAAGTTGCATACTACTTATGCTCCGATATTGGTGGATTTAGACATCTCCCACGACTTTCCTGAGAGCATTAACCTGCAGATCGGAGATAGAATATGGACCCAAACACTGGACTATGAAAGATTAGTATTTTTTTTGCCACAAGTGTTTTGAAATAGGGCATGTGCTTGAGGATTGTGGATGCTTTACAAAAAAAAGGGGTCCAATTCTGCTTGGCGGGTGGGCTCATAGGTCTCTCACTTCATTTTCAATGCCCCCGTTGCTCATGTTAATGATTGTGTTTTGAGACCTCCTCGGGTTGCCTTATCACCTATGGTGAACCCCTCTTAGTTGTCTTTTAGTGAACCAAAGATTCATAACCCTTGGGCCCCTATTGAGGTGGACAAGGAGAGGGTAATCCCCTCTTCTTTGGTTAGGTATCCTTTTTGACCTATTTCCTCACTTAATATACTCCTTCAGTGCGATCCTGTTTCTAATGCTAAGCATAACAAGGAGGAGTGGATGGTGGTCCAGAGCAAGAAAATAATCTCTTCTAAACTGTAACCAATCCCATCTCACATGCCTCTAAGATCACATTCTTCAGCTTTGGGTTGATTGTGGTTCTTTTCTTTTGGTGCTGGCTAGGTGCTATTGTTGCTTGCTGGCAGCGTGTTCATGTTTTGTTTCTCTTGTTCTTCAATGTTGTATCTTGGCTTAAGTCTTTTGTACCTGGATAGGATCCAAGTCAAAAAACCTTTATCTTTAATAAAAAAATGTTATATTCCAAAAAAGTTAAAATTAATCCCACCGGAAAAAAAATCAAACTTTAAAAAAATGATTGACAGTCATGGGTATCCTATTTTATGCTGGAGGCGCCATGAGGCGCCATGATCAGTGGAATGAATAATCTGATATTTGCCAGGAAAGGGATTGTTTCTACACACGGAGCAGGAGAAGCAAAAGCAGAAGCAGAATCTCAAGCTTTAGTGGATGACCCACAAACAGGGTATATTATACAACAAATTGTAATCATGGCAATTTCGCATCGTCCATGACTATGCCAAATTCCATGAAAGACAACTGTGAATAAATTCTTAAGAACAAAGAAGATAGTGATGTGTAAAGAAAAAGAGCGATAAAATGTGGAGTTTTCCCTGCAAGCATCCGCTATACTGTATTTCCACTGTCAAATTGATGAAACCGCCATGAATTTCATGTTCTGTTTGACCGATTAAAAATATTTACATTGTGGAGGTGCCCTTTTAAACAACAATTGAATGGATATGCTCCGTGATCATACGAATCTCAATTATTTTCGTTCTTTTACAGAAGTATTTTTGGATTTCAATTGAGCATTCCGATGTCTGTAATATGACATATTCCATATCTTGATTGAAACCTATAGATTTGAGATGATTCTCTTCTACGGCAAAGTGCTTTTACATTTAAAAAAATCCAATATATCTACCTATAACACATGCAATAAAATTTAATCAGACCTGACACAGTAAAATCAGACTTAATTGCTCAATTATTTCTAGTCTAATGATCAAGAAGATTGATTTCATGTAAACATGGAAATAATTGATATAGAGCAAATCAAGATCTAGACTTATTTAGGGTGAGATAGCGAGGCTTAGAAAACTTGCAATGCCTTGAGCAACTCTTCGAAATATCAGTGTGTTTTCTAAGTGTGTTACTTCACTCTTCTAGTAACATTAAGTGGCATTTATGGTAATTTTCACATAGGTAATTTGATTTGAAAATCCTATAGGTCGGTTCTAGGGTTCTATAATCTTCACTCCCATTTCTAAAATTCTATTTATATATTTAGAAAATCGATCTTTCTTTGAATCCCGTGCCAAATTTTAATAGAATTATTATATCTACAAAATGATGATGAAAAGTATATGTTTGGGGTTTGAGTTGTGCCACATATTATCAAAACCTCTTTGATATTTGTTAGACCCCTCAATAATATATAATATTAAAAACAACACACCAAATTATAATACAATGTTTTAATAAGGCAATCTAGTGCATTGAAAGTGTCTACTCTAAATATGTTTGTTTATGCTAAAATGAGTTCTTGATGGAGAAATAAATGCTTTAAGTCTACTCCCAAGTCACTCTAAATGCTTCCATTAATTACTTGGCACATTCACCATAAGGCTCTTAATATCTCTTTATGAAGTGATAAATGCTCCAATATAATTGTGTATTTATAGAATTTTTGAATTAAAATTAAGACCAAATTAACATGCAAACCGACACACAATGAGCATGAACACCGACAAGGAAGGACCTAAAAACCTCAAGGGACTGAAAGAAGAGTTTTAATGGTGCACACAAAAAAGACCCCTAGAACCATACAATAACGTTTTAGGGGGGAATGGGGGTGGTGAGGGTAGAGAAGGGCATCACCATGCACAAATGTTTTGGGAAACCATACACCATGAGAATACGGTTTTGGGGAGACCACCAAAACCATAAAGGGAAACATGGGGATGAGATATACAAAAACGAGGAGAGAGAACACTAAGAGGACACCACAAACAATTCACACATAAAAAAATATGTTATCATGTGCATTCATAATAAGGGTTTAAATATAGAGCAAAATTTAACCAATATATTGGCATGTATTAAGGGGTTTAAGGAGTTTTAAATTAATATTTTATAATAAAAATAAAGTGGGTAGGGTATGTGGGGGGAGTAGGTGTAAGAGGATGAAAAAAACATAACAAAACAAAATTTTCCCTCCAATTTTCTATTTCCTTTCAACTAGATATTTGGTTGGTGGTTGGCGGGTTGCGAGGATAGAGCATATTATAGGTGACGTTTTATTTTTGTGCTTTTTGGAATAAGGTGATATTATATTTGCACAAGGATAATCATAATAAAAAAAATGACTTGTATATGATTCCACATTTTGTATGTCTTTAATAGGGTAGTATTTGCAACTACAACATTTGACAAGAATGGATTTTCCATTATCCTTCAATGGATGTCATACCCTATTACAAAATTCCCTTTTCAGCTCAAGTTGTGTGTATTCTGACAAAGATAGTGGAGTTTGGCTTTACATGTGCCAAATGCAATTGTCTGAGTGTTTTGAAAGTCTTTTCAAGAAACCTATTTTGTGCATATCTTGCATTCATTATAGTCCATAATACTAGATCTCACTAAGGTATTTTTTTGAATAGTTCACATGCCATGTGATTATGGTTAATATAAATGTGCATTTTTGTGTATAGAATGGGTTTCTTATGTATTCTTTTGAGTACCAAGTTTTGAGTAATCTTGATTTGAAATGATTGTTGATTCAATCTTAAGTTGATAGATTTAACCGTGTTTCTACTTATATAGGAAAATTTTCTATCTCCGTGATTTTAGAGGATTGATCTTTCTCCTTTAGATATTTTGAGGAAGAGTGCTAAAAATGATAATGGAAGTAATAAGAAGAGGGTAGAATTGATTTTGTTTTTACTTATGGACATAGATTTTCAAAGAGGATTGGGTTTTGAGCAATATGTGTGTTAAAATGGTAATGGAATAAATCATTAGTTAATGAAATTGATATAGAATTTATGCATGTAAATATATTGTACACTCTTTTTTAAGAACTAAGTCATCTACTCACAAAATATTTGAGCAAAGTTGTACTTGTGAGAGTGGAACCAATTACAAGCAAGTGCACTTCATTTTAGAGGTATCATTTATTTGTACGCAAGATATGATATTTTAAGAAATTAGATCATCATATCCATAAAATTGGTGTGTTTTCTCCCACTAGATAGTGGACTGACTAGAAGTGACATGTTGAGATTTGTTTCAATTGTTACAAACCCCAACTATAGTATCAACTCCTCTCTCCCTATACCTTGCAAGCAGGTGCCTCTTAACCCCTACCGAAAGGTGAATTCCATTGAATAAGTGTGGGATAAGAGGTTTTTACGAGTATGGGTGGTCATTTTTATTCCAAGAATGCCCATTTTGTCTACTTTATTCCCCATCAACATTTTCCAATTGGCTTGCACTTGGTTCCCCTTGTAATGAATTACCTATTTTTTTCTTGTTGTTGTCACCTTGAGTCTATCAACCATATCTTTTGGTATTAAAAACATGATTAGTCTTCTTAGCATTAGATTCACACTCGCTGCAACCTTTCTGCTTTAAAATATTCACTTGGAAAATGGCGCTTTTGAGGGACTTTGCCATGCTTTGTGCAAAATAAACCCAAATTTGGTACATTTTGTATTTTATTGAAAGATAGAAATGATGCTAGCTTCAAACATATCTCTCTTGAATATTTCATTTATGTTGGTAACCAAGTTCATGTGATTTCCAATGTTATTCTCCATATTCTTGTGCAAGTAGACAAAGTCCATATGGAGCTAGCGAACCTCCAATAATTACTTTATCATTGAGGCAATGCACTTTGTGCCATAAGAAGAGTACATTCAGACTCACCTCACCACCATTCGACCCCTGGTGTTGTAACTCTTATCACCGCGAAATATCTCACCCATACAACAAATGTCATACTAGTTCCCCTCGGAGGCAGTTTTCCTCTCTAGCCAACAATTCACATGGGGGTAGAGGCCATGTTAGGTGGTACTCTACTAGTTGAATGGATGACACCTATGTAAGGGAAATTCTCTCACTTTACACTCACCATCTCTTATGAACACTAGACTTGTAATGCCGAGAATGATAAAGAAAAAGATTATGGATGGACCTTGATACCAAATGCTACTGAACCTCGTGATAACAAATGGGACACTGGGGTTGTAAACTTGATGATTGCTTGCCTCTTCTATTTTTGTTGGTTGTGTTTCATATTACATTATGTTTCTTATTACTACTTGTTTTTATATCGTTTTTATTGAAAAATATATATTTATTTACCTAAACTAGTCTTTAGCTTCTCTATCAATGTGAATGTTTAAGTGTGATTTATCTAGTCACTTTTTTATAAGAACAACTTGTACTTTATGTTTATATGGGATAAAAGTTTTCAATCAAAAGAGAAAAAAAAGATAATGTCACTCAAAAAATTGATTGATGGGTATAGGTGGCCGACAATTTTAAATCCAAATGGTAGTCTTTGACAAACATAAGTGGTAAATTGGTAATATTTTTGGGTATCTTAGTTTACTCTACTGGGCGCCATGATCGGTGGAATAAGTAATCTGATATTGATAGGTAAGGGATCCTGTGTAGGAAGAGGAAGAGGAGAAGCAGAAGCTTAAAACAAATTATTCAACGAATTGTAATCATGGCAACTTTTCATTGTTCATAACAACTGTGAATAAATTCTTAACCGCATGCGCCCCACTTTGTACAAGATTTCATAAACATAAGTGGATATCTCGTCATGATTATGATGTGTAAAAGAAAGAAGGCGATTCCCTGCAAGTGATTGTATAATTTGAATTCCTATTGCCTTTTAAAAAGGAATGGATGCCTTGCCTACCTGGTGTAGACTCAAGTCCATTCACACTGTCAACATAGGGCATTAATTTTCTTTTTTGAAAAAATTGGTTGAATTCAAGTTTGTACGTGTTAAGTACACAGAATCTTTGGGCTTAGCTGCTGTTATGGTGTGAGGAGTATCTATTTCAGGGAATTTATATAGGATACCATTCTAACCTCATCTCTTATTTATCAATGAATCAAGATACTTAAACAATACTTTTAACATCATATAAGCAGTTGGACTACAACCCATTCAATTCTTTTAACATTTTTAAATAACACAAATATCAGCTATATTACATTTCCACTGTGAAATTGATGGAACCGTTGCCATTTTCATATTCTCTTTGACCGATTAAAAATATTCACATTGTAGAGGTGCCCTGATCATACAAATCTCGATTATCTTCATTCGTTCACAAAAGCATTTTTGGATTTCAGTTGAGCATTCCCTGTAATATTCCATCTCTGGAATGAAAACTATAAATTTAACGATGATTGACATGTTTCTGTCTTACGGCAAACTGGTTCTACATTTAAAAAATCCAATAAAGCTACGCATAACACATGCAAATAACTTTAACCACACCTAAAACAGTAAAACCAGACTTTTTGTTCAAATATTTCTAATGTAATGATCGACAAGACCCAGTTTTATAAAACAATAAGAAGACACAACGAGGAACAAATAGAAATAGGAAGTCATGCCAATGAAATCCTCATTTGGACCAATAATTGACAAACACAATTATCATAGAATGATGCAATTTTACGTATGGATGCCTCATATGGAAATTATTTGTCTGCATAATGCCCCTGAATTGATCCATTTAAAAATACATATAAAATTAAAACAAACAAGTAGATACAAAATTATACACTCTAGAAACAACTCCATTAAAGTTGCACAACCTTGAATGAACATGGGAATGTGTATAAATAACCAATTAATCAATAATATCTAACATTATAGAAAGCAAGAAATTAGAAAGAATACACCTATATTTGGTTAATGATTTGGTATGGTCCTTATATGAGTCCCTATTATCTTATGATCTATTGATTGTGCATGTGAATCGTGCAAGAAAAAATATACGCAATTTAATGATATATCTATCAAAATTTAGGATTTAAAAAAAAAAAATGAAAATCTTAGTTTAGCTGAAAAACATGAGAGATCTTCTGTATGAGTTCTATGCATCACAAAGTCTATGCAAAATAAGATATCCCCTTTAGAAGTGCAAGTCTTAGAACCTCTATTGAATCCTTCATTCATTGTCCAGAGTTAAATTTTGTAGTGACAAAAACCGCGCCTGAATATATTACACATAAATTATACAAGAAAGTAATGTTAGTGTAGTCACAAAAGCACACACTTACTATTAAAATTATACAACCAAGTATGTTATTTTATATGTGGATCTTGCACAATAAAAGTATTCACTAGTGACCCATCCCCTAGTCTGGTTTTTAGTTAGTTGGTCGTCGTCGTCATTTGTCTTTCACTACCGTCAATTTTTTTCACAGTTCCAGTCATTTCTCAGGGAGGCTTAGGTGTCGTTATTTACTTGATTGTCGTCTCTAGTATTTGACTAGGGCGCCTAGGGTAGTACTGGGGCGCCCATGGGTATCTCGGTCCTTAAATTTAGGAGCCTTGGTCCCGACAACACTTAGATCTAATTTATCTATTCGAGGTCAGTCTTTGTCATATTCCCTTTCATTCCCCTAGCTACTAGTCGGCATGTTGGGTCACTAGTGTCAAAATTTGAGCAAGAGATCCCTATATAAACATAACATACCTACTATCTTATGGGTGGAATATATACCATCAAGGGCTAGCTATCTACTAAGGCAAGGGACTACATTTTGGCATCATTACATCACACACACTGCATAGGAAGGGTTGTTCATTCTTTTCCATCCACCATTTGCATTTTTACATCTAGCTATTGCCCCTATCTCTACTTCATTGATGCTAGGGCACCCTAGACACACAAACACACATAACTACATTGGGTCTGGAATGTAGTGCACTGCTTAGTTGTAATTCCACCATTGTGGCATCTAAGGTCAGTTTGACCCCTTCATACAATGCATATTTAGTTTTTAGGGATTTGATGCTTTATATGGGGTTTTGCAACCAAATCTTCATCATATGTTTACAACAACATAAGAAAGGTTACTACGAAAACCACACGACAAAGAACAAGATATTTCAAAGATCCAGGGACACTGTTAGATTTAGATCTTGAGATTTTCTATAGACTAGAGTGCCCATACTGCAGACCAGAATGCCCATAAGCACCCCAATCCTTCCCTAGGCACCCCAAACTATATAATTCTTCATCTGCTGCAATTTTTTGGGTCATGGCATCACACTCTGCTCATTTTGCACATCATCCTATTCAGGTCCAACACACTGTGAGGTAAGTCATTTTCAAGTTAGTATCTTATCCCTTCCATTTCAATTATTTCACTTCATTTAAATTCTAAAATAAAATTATCTAGCCTTTAGATTTCAGTTCATATCATTTATTGTATTTCTGTACCTACTAAGATTAACTTAAAATATAGATGTTAATTTCATATTTTAGTTAATCATTTTGGTGAACTCATACTTTAGAATATTTTTCCCTAGGATCCTTTTCAAACCCTAATGGTTAAGTATAGTTCATCTTCTTCACCCATCATGTCTCATTTTAGTGTCAACCCTATATATAATGAGGTTGCCATTGCTGAACTCATGGGTATCTATGGTGATCCTATTCCTACGCAGGTTCATATTCAACAAGAATTCTTAGCTAGTCAAAAATATGTGCCTACTCACTTTGAAGACTTTCCCATTAGCATTAGTATTATTGAGGATCTTATAGCCTTCACTCTTTGTACACCATGATATACGAATACAAGTGATCCTCCTTCTCATCTCTCTGAGGAAACTTTAGATGACTCTCTTATTGATTATCTGTTTGGTATTAATCATCATTCACATGTACATTCTGATTCTTCTCCTACTAAGCATACTACTATAGCTCCATCTCACGATTCTCCTACATCTTATATGGCTTCTCCTCATTCATCACATACTATCACTCCTTTAATTTTGTATTATGTTGATGATTCTATTGATATCACTCTTGGTGACATCCTCATCTCTGAGTCTTTATCTGATCATGATGAGACAAATGATAACTATGGTTCTCCTTCTTTTCACACTACTAAATGTGAATCTCCTATTCCATCAATACCTTCTCTTAAGATTGCATCTAGCACTATGCATGAGTCACCTCCATCTATTACTTCTTCATCTCTTACCATTTCATCTCTTCCTATTCCATTATCTACACCTATTAGTTCATCTTCTTCTATAGCCACATCTCCATCGGTCACTCCACCGCATAGCGATGTTTATGATGCTCTTCCTACCACTGCTTTGGATATTCCATCTATATCACCTACTATAGCTTCTTCGAAACCTACTCCTAGTGTGCCTTTAGCATCGGATTATCCTTTATCATCTCTGTATATTCCATGATCACACACAATGGAAAGTTACAACCTCTTAATACATTGCTGCCATCTTCCACTATTCCTTCATAGGATATCATCTCTCTCATGCATGTTGTAGAGCAATTACAATCTCAAGTTTAGTCTCTCACTTCATAAAGTAGGGCTTACTATGATTCTATTGGCAACAATTCATTACATATTAACTCTGTCCCTAAGAAGATTCATAATTATGCATTCCCTAAGGAATTTTTCATGCCTACATTCACATGTTTTGATGGTATTGGTGACCCTCATGCTCATCTTCTACACTACCACATTCTTATGACCTTTGATTCTAATGATAGATTATTACTTAAGGACTTGTGATGTAGTCTTTTTGATGAAGCATTGCAATGGTACACTCATCTTCCCTTTAGGTCCATTAGTACATACTATGACATAGAGGATGCTTTTCTCCATCTATTTATCATCAACAACGGCCCTAAGGTTACTTATGAATGATTTCCTACTTTACATAAGGGATCATCTAAACCTATCAAGGATTATATCTTATGGTTAAATGCTTGTATACATCAACTAATATTCCAACCTATTGATCTAGAAAAAAAAAATATTTTTTGTTGTGGTCTGATTCCTGCACTTAAGCAAAGGTTGTAGTATGATACATGTGATTCATTCATTCTTCACTACTACAAATTCCTAGATCTAGAGCAATATCTTATTTTAGCAAATATCATTGACCCTTCACATACATCTACTTCTATTATATAATATAGTCCTCCTCGGTCAAAATTGCTTGACCATCCTACACAATCTCCACCTTTGCCTCAGAAGCAAGGAAAACAAGCTCAAACTACTCGAATACCACATCGTACTTATTCTCCTCCTCAGTGCCAGGTTACTTCTCCTTCCACTCCATCTATGTTGCACGAGCCATTACATTTATCGCATCAAGATTTACCTCATGATGTATTTTGTTTCTTACTTTTAACGTGCCTAATTCTCTTACCATCCAACCATCATCACCCATAACATAGGCTACAATGTCAACATGATTAACTATATTGTGATTATCATGACATAAATGGCCACAGGGACAATGATTGTCTTGCCCTTCGTGAAAAATTGCAATAATTAGAGGAAAAGGGAATCATCTCCTTTTGTTCTCATTCACGTGAGTGGTCTATTTCTCCTCTACCTTGGGAGAGAGTTTCTACTCCACTTGAGTCCTCTTCTCCATCAGGTTCTCATGCCATAGTTCATCCATCACTGCTTTATATCACTCATGTGCGCTTTCCACCACATCCATCCATCACTCCACTATCACATCCATCGCATTCATGATATCCACTACATCATGATGCTTCTACACATTGGCTTCCACAACCCTCCGCATTTGCACATTCCACCGCAGCTCCATATAACATTCATTTTGGCACATATTTGCATGTTGCTTTCATCCCACATGCTTCCACCACTACATGTCATCTCGGTATCTGGTAGGTGATGCTTATCACCTTACCCCCTGATGACGAACTTGTGTTCTTACAGTTCTTACACGACTGTTGAGAGATGCTTTTTAAGAACCTCTCATCACGCACTTCTTCATTTCATCTAGAACACTCAATCATTTCTTGATGACGCACTCTTGCTTACGCAACTCATCCTTGACTACAGAGGGGTCTTAACTAAACGATATTATTCACTTACATGCTGAGGGGGCATCCCTGATATTCCCCCCTTTTATTTTCATCATGATAAAATTTTAGTTACATCACATTACCATTCATTCTAACATGTTAGTTTTGCGATTATACATTTTTGCATCTATTTTACTAATTGAAATTACATTCATTACGTGTTACACATTCTATCACATTAAATTTTTTATATATCATCATCCTCAACATTATACTTTGAGTATACATCAATCAAACATGAAAAATCTATAACATATTACTATGACAGTAAATGTCAAATCATACATCATCGACTGCAATACGACTCCAATATACACAACAAAAAACTCATCATATAACCATAACATGTATCAATACATATTTTTATTGAATACAAATAATCATTATATAATAAATGTTTCCTGATTGGGGGGAGACACCCCCACATCATATACAATAGTACAAGTCAAATCTCATCATCACTATCACTCTCGGGTACTGCAAGAGCCCTAGGAATAGACGCTTCACCACTAACCTGACGTGGTTGTTTGCGGCCTTGATACCTCACAACCTAACTCCATAATAGGGAAATATTTGTTTCCTACTTAGAACACTGATGTTGCACATCCACATATCATGCAAACACATCATGTGTCAAGGTACCATCACCTACCGCCTCTCAGACTCATTGAGTCTCCTCGCATGCCTCGTCCATCTTACCTAGTAATATTGTGCATGTCATCATTGATATGGCCACTAGATCAAATAATGGTCATGCTCACCTGCTATATCATCAACTCACTCAAGTATACCTCCACCAAGCACATCGGTGGGCACATTCCACGTCAATGTGTGGATGGACATGTCTAATATTAGGGACCAATACGCATTGCCTACAAGACAAATAACACAACACATTAAAAAACCATTGCTATCACATAAGCCAAAAAAACACACACAACATAACTACCTATAGATACTCACGCTCAGCTACAGCTATTGCTACATTTTTAGGGGCATACGGTTCCCCCTCTCCTTCACCTCCATGTGGTAACCCCACTAGACCTACAAATAATGGGAACAATAATAACCATAGATGTGTTACCCACCATGCATGGTACTCCATACAAACCACATCGTATGAGTCTATCCGATCTATATTTGTGTCCACTTCATCTATCCTTGACAGTACTAGCTGCTCTGCTATGGGCCTTGGTCTAGCTCTGGCCCTCTTAGGTTCTCTGATGTCTCTCAACCATATATATGGATCCGGGGGCACATCCTGATCCATGCTGAACTATTGTGATACTCTCTCCACTTGAAAAATATCGGCCACACCTAGGAATAGATCCTCTAACCACATATTCCTCTGAATACACCGTAACTCTACAACATCCTTGGGCTATCCTCTATAGTTGCGGTATGACATCCATGTGACTTCTTTGGGCCCCATCCTATTTATCAGTTCCCTGTATGTATTCGTGTCCATCCTCCACCCACGAATATTAATCCAACTCTTCACATATATCTCTGGCCTAGCCCATTCTACTCATGGACCTCCAGTTGGTCTCAACATGACTATATGCTTATAAGCCCATACATGCAATAGTATAGTGGCTCCTATCCCACCATCATGCTCATTGTGAGTAAACCGATATAGATCTCTATATAGGTGGGCCAACACACTACATTCCCATGCATATCTAGTACCCTCATCCTCTATCCATCGGTCTATAGCATGCATCTTGTACAAGATAACTACACATCCCCCTCCATTGTTATAGATGAAGCAATCACAACAACTATGAACTTTCGTAAATGTGGAACCCCATACTGTAAGATAACATCCAAGTTGATGTGGGCCTCGGCAGGTACTCGAGTCCCCACAAAGTACAATCTCTTCACTCGCATCTACCTCTCCATATCCTCTAATGGCATAACATGTACCCTATCTCCAACAACTGCCAACCATAATATATGATACATGTACTCCAAAGTAACAATCATCTTCCCCATAAGCAGCCAAAATGTACACGTGTACATGCACCACCTCTCACATAATGCAGTCAACAAGGGAATATTATGGGGAACATCCCCCATCCGTGTTATATGTCGTATGCCAACACGGTCTATCACATCTAAATCATCATCTTATAGGCCCAATCCAAGCAAAGTACTCATGTGAGGTCCACCGTAAAACTCCTTCGAGTGAATGTATCTATGTATAACATAAATAGACAACAAACCCAACATTAGAACACCTTATAAGTACACAACATGCTCTTTCATCACATTATTGTACATCACAAATCAAACTTATACCATTCTAGACCAAACACACACATTCTAGACCAGGGCACCTAGAAGAAGGACTGGGGTTCCCAGGAGTAGGATACTAGCACTTGGATCTGGGCGCTCTTGTCCTAGAGGTCACTAGCGCCCTCACTACTCTTGTATAGGTATAAAATGTCGAGAAACTTAAAAATCTCAAAATTACAAAAATTCAACAAAAACACCTACTACACCATACATTTCATGAAAAATAATGCACTTACTAACTTTGTGGTTGTGCGTGACGTTAGAACATTCACCACCATCCCAAACTGACTAGGACGTGTTGCTCTTACTTGCGGCATCCTCACTCACTTAGCGCTCAATCTAAAAATCACACAAACAACAAATAAATTGAGTAAACACTTTTTTGCTTCACTACTTATAGTTACTTTTTCACCTACTTTACTATAGTCATTATTTTCACGATTATTCATGTAACCAATACACACTACACACGTTTATTCATATCTTGAAGGTCTCTAATCTAATTTACACCTCATTTGCAACATTATTTTTATAATTCCACCTACTACCATATTGGACACATTCTGCTAATGTTATCTCTCTTAGACGTTGTTTTCCATTCAACTTACCCACATTTTTGTGATTTTTACCACCTTCTACATATATCATGCTTACTTTTGGCTTAGCGTTCATTCTTTTCCTCACTCCCCCTTTCCCTGAAATGGGGGGCATATAATTGGATTTGTCCCATAATCCCCCTTACATTACCATACGATTAATCAACACTCTCGATTCAAAAATTTCAAAATTTTACTAATTCACTACATGAAATTTCACCATTAATCCCCCCTAATAACCTAATCTTGGGGAAACAAACATACAATTTTTCCATGTGACATTTCATCGCTTCCCTCTAATGACCTAACCTGGAGGCAACAAACATTAAAATATTTCCATGTAATTATTCACTGATTTCTATTGATTCCCCCTAATGACCTAACATGGGGGCAACTAGCATAAAATCTCTCTACGAGTAACCAATCAATCAATCAATGCATTCAAATATATAACAATTGAAATCACCCCACACAATCAATACAATACAACACAATCGGCCTCCCAGATGACCTAAATTGGGAGCTACATGCATTGCTTTCCCAAATGACCTAACTTGGGAAGTTATTCTACACTTCACGCTTGCTTCCAAATGACCTAACTTTAAAGCCATCATACATTTTGTATTTTCTTTGAGATGACCTAACTTGGAAGCTTTCACATTGCGACGACACCCGTGGAGTGGGGGAAAGAGTGCCTTTCCTATACCACTCCTATGTGGGTCAAATATTTGATCAAAATTATGTGGATCCAAAAATTACAAAATTTTATTTGAGTCAGTCTACAGTGGCTAGATCTTGAGGATGTAGTTAGAGATCAGAGAACAACACACTTTTCTCCCTACACTCTTCCTCTGTCACTAGGACACCTAATTCCTCAGGTCGATTATTCATATACGCGTGCTTGGGTCAGGAAATGATCACTCCTTACCCCATCTCATGTTCATCACACACATTCAAAAACCATCAATCATCCAACATTTCTATCATCATTCGCATTTAGTTCACCTCATCATGACATTACACTTTTTGCTATGTTACGTGGATCAACACGTTGATCCATAGTTCAACATCCTATTTAGTTCTTTCAACAAACTTTTACTACCACATATGTGCATTCTACTACAAATTGGGCTTATTTGAATTTTCTCAAGTACACATCTCTATCTACTTTATGTTACTGAGCTTTCCGCTCACCAACATAAAGTAGGGGAAAATGTACTCACAAAATCACACACTTACTATTACAATTATACTACCAAGTATGTTATTTTATATGTGGATTTTGTGCGATAAAAGTATTCACTAATGACCCATCCCCTAGTCTGGTCGTCACTACAATTTGTCTTGCAGTGTTTTCATTTGTTTTCACTGTTATGGTAGTCTCTTAGGGAGGCTTAGGTGTCATTATTTGTTTGGTTTTTGTCTCTAGTCTTTAACTAGGGTGCCTAGGGTAGTAGTGAGGTGCTCATGGTCTCCCTAATCCTTAATTTTAGGTTCCCTAGTCCCGACAACACTTAGATCTAATTTATCTATTTGAGGTCAGTCTTTGTCATTTTTCCTTTCATTCCCCTAGGTACTAGTTGCCATGTTGGGTCATTAGTGTCAAAATTTGAGCAAGATATCCGTATATAAACATAACATACCTACTATCTTATGGGAGGACTATCTACCATCAAGGGATAGCTATCTACTAAGGAAAGGGGCTTCCTTTAGGCATCATTACATCATACACACTATATAGGAAGTGTTATATTCATTCTATTCCATCCACCATTTACATTTTTATATCTAGTTATTGACCCCTATCTCTGCGTCATTGACGTTAGGACACCCTAGGTACACAATTACACACACAAGCACACAAAACTACATTGGGTCTACATTGTAGTGCAACACTTAGTTGTAAGCCCACCATTGTGGTAGCTAAGGTCAGTCTGAGCCCTTCATATACATCTTTGTTTTTTAGGTATTTGATGCTTTGTATGGGGGTTTGCAAGTAGATCTTCATCACATGTTTATATAAACATAAGTGAGGTTACTGCGACAACCACACAACAAAGACTAAGATATTTGGAAGATCTAACGACATTGTTAGATTCAGATCCTGAGATTTTCTACAGCCCAAAGCACCCATACTGTAGACCAGGGCACCCATAGGTGCCCCAATTTGTGTAATTATTCATCTACTACAATTTTATGTGTCATCCCATCACGATCTACTCAGTCCACACATCATCCTATTCAGGTCAAGCACATAACAAGGTAATTCATTTTTAGGTTAGTATCTTATACCTTCCATTTCAATTATTTCACTTCATTTAAATATTAAAATAAAATTATCTAGTATTTACATTTCAATTCATATCATTTATTTCATTTATGTACCTACTTAGATTAACTTAAAATATAGATATTAATATCATATTTTAGTTAATCGGTTATAAAATGTCTTATATATATATATATATATATATATATATATAACGGTGGGAATAATTCAGTACGTCTTAGAAAAAAATTTGTAATTTGTCCCATATATTTGAGAAAAGTAATATTGAAGACTTATAATATAAAATCTAGAGTCTATGAATAAATGAGTGTAAAATATATCCCCCTTTTTATATATGTAGGGTGGACTTATGAAGCATGTATCTCATAAGAAAATGACTAAATACATCCTTGTTATTCTTAAATTTTGAATTTTTCCATGCATCCCTTGCAAATTTTAATCTCTTCAAGATTGTTTTTACCTTATGTTTTCTCCACTTCCTTCTAATCTTTTTCCTTATTTCTCTCTCCTCTATAGTTTTCTATCTCCTTCATTATTATCCCCCAACTCTAAGATTTGACCATTTCTATATGGTATGAAACTTTTATAAACATTATTTTCTCTTTCTAATAGTTTCATTTGCAAGACTTATCGAGATACATTACTCTCCCCCAGTGCACATTCTAAGGACTACACTAATATTGGGGTTAGGAAGGATTGTCTTAGAATTTCCTTTCGTACCACAACACTCAAATCACTTAATTGTGTTTCAACATCATCGTATCCCTTCCTCCTCTTCCACTCCCTTCCATTTTCTCATAATTAACATAATTAGCCTTTCCAACAATGTTATAATGGATCTTGTTTTATGAAATGTTATTGAATATTTCATGACATCGAAAGAAAATATATTATCACTTTAGGGTGTAAGTTCTTATATTTAGGGTTCCTTCTTGTCATTTCTCAAAAATATACTCTAATGATCCACTCTTTTTTGTTTTAGAAATCTACCTTATAACACTAGGAGGTCTTAGGGTCACCCTAGGGTTTAGTGGAACTTAAAGTAAGGAAGATAGTTTGGAGAATTTTTCACTTTGAGAATCAAGCATAGGAATTAAGCCAACAAGGTCTACCATATTATTTAGATTCAACAAATCTAGTTTACTTAGGTCTTATTACTATCCTTCTTTGACTTCATCCACAAAAATACTCGCAAGGATGCTGAAAAGTATCCCACATGTAAGAATATCTAACCCCAATATATTTCCTTTTTTGGTTATTTATTATTAACTTGATCATGTACTAGATATAATAATGCAACATGTCCTTATATTTTACATTATATATAGGTAAGTGCACCAATCTGGGGGGGCCAAAAGGGCATCTTAAGTGGACTTTTTTTTTCTGAAAAATAAAAAAATTCAACTTTTATGAGTTATTTGAAATAGTTACACTCAAAATTGAAAGATGTTGTAAAAGCATGAATCGTAGCATTTTGAGTTTAGTTTCTAAGCCACTATTTTTTTTTTAAAACGATTAAGTTTAAGTGGGTCAACTAACTAAAATACCAACATGTGCTCTTGTTTTTGTTAAAAAACATAGTAGATAATCTTTCATTCCCCCCACCATTTTTTGAGCACTATTTAGTATTTTTGAAAACCATTTGGTAAAAAGATAGCTAGGAGAATCTAGTTTGTGCAAGAATATTTTTTAGATTTTTTTAGCGAGTATTTTTTTAATGATTTTTCTAGCACATAAATTTTTAATTTTGAATAATAACGGAGCTTGGACCTTGCCCCCATAACTACCTCAAAAAATATCAAAAATTAGTTTTTTTTAATATGTATAGAATTAGTCCTAGTTTGTGCCAAAAAAATTTATTCAATTTCGATGAGTTGGAAAAAAGATACATGACAAAAGATAAGAAATTACAATCACTGAAAATAGAGGTATAAAAGACATATTTTGAAATAAATATAAATGGAAACCTTAGAATAGTCAGAAAAATATAAAAACTACATATTTAGAAGGAGGATAGTTGTTTTGATGTTGTAGGAAATTTTTTAAGAATGATAGAGAACTTTTTTGTAGGATTTAGCATGGTGGAAGGTGATTTTTTGCATATTTTGTCAAAAGCATGTAGGTTGTTGTGATAATGTATGTCCAAGGCCACGTTTGGAAAACCAAGGAAATTCCAAGCCTATAAATTCTTAGTTTGGGGGAATAATAAGAAAAACGTGTATGCGTTATAATGTAAAAGGAACGATAACCAGATCGTGCCAAGCCAAGAACACAGATGCTAATCAAACATTATGATCAATAAGATGAAAGAAATTCACCAAAATAACTTTACACAAACCTTTACAAACAAATGAGCAGCAATATCATATATTATTAGGGAACTCAATGAAATACAATGAGAATGGGCCTTGCTTATATAGGCAAGGAATAACAATCTAAGAACCAGTCAAGGTCGTAGATCAAGCCATAAATCATGGAAATAACGAGTCATCAAAGAACTAGTCAAGTCCATAGATTTATGAGAGAACTAGACATCAAGGATCTAGTCAATACCATAGATCTAGGAAAGAACTAGTCAATACCATAGATTAAGGAAATAACTATACCTAACAACTAGATAGTATCTCCTAATATCTAAATAAATAAAAAATAAATATCCACACACATAAGTGGGTGAGGATAAATACAATAAAGGTAAATAATGTACCTAGGTGAACATGAGCTAAGGTAAATACCTACTCTAACACCCCCCCTCAAGTGAAGCTAGGGGCCAAAATAGAAGTGGCATGTCCACAATATGAGTCCCGGTAACTAGGCCCAATGAGGTACTCATGTACAATATATTCATGAAGAAATATCAAACCAAAAGAAGGAAATAATCCTACTATAAGGAAAGAGAAAGAAGAAGAAGAAGAAGGAAGATGTTCTCATGAACACCCCCCAAGAACAAATTCTAAAACCCCAATAATTCCACGCAACTCAAGGTAGCGAGGTGATGCAAAAGGCTTCGTAAATATGTTTACAACCTGTTGCTGAGTCGGAAGTACTCCAAGCAAAGAACTCCATCCTGAATGTGCTACCGAATGAAGTGGATGTGTATCTCAATATGCTTGGTCCGCTGGTGCTTAACTAGGTTACGAGAAATGTGAATTACACTTTGGTTGTCACACCAAAGTATAGTCAGTGAATCCTGTGGGAATCCAAACTATGTCAATAACTAATAAAGCCAAAGAATCTGCTGACTTGCTGTAACTGCTGCCCTATACTCTGCCTCTGAAGATGAAAGTGCAATATCCTGTTGCTTTTTACATGCCCAAGCAACTGGAGAAGAACCAAGACAGAAAAGATAGCCGGAAGTAGAACGCCTATCATCAATAGAACCTACCCAATTTGAATCTGTATACCCAACCAACTGAGTAGAACCCCTAGTGTAGTGTAGGTAAAAATGGGAAGTGCCCTGTAAATAGCGAAAAATCCTTTTGGCAGCTTGCCAATGACTACTATGAGGAGAATGTGCAAACCGAGATACAAGCCCTACTACAAATGAAACATCAGGGTGAGTATGGGTCAAGTACATGAGACTCCCAACCAACTGCCTATACAACGTAGGATCACAAAGTGGTGTGGTACATGTGGATGTAAGAGTAACCCTAGATTGAAAAGGAGATGGACTTAGCTTGCAATCAGCCATATCAAAGCACTGAAGAAGATCATGGGTGTATTGTTGCTGACTAAAATGAATCCCTGAATCTATATGAGAAATCTATAAACCAAGGAAATAATGCAATAACCCAAGATTTTTCATGTCAAACTGTGTAGAAAGAGCCCGCTGAATACTCTGAATGTGGGAAGAAAATTTGCCAGTAAGTAACAGATCATCAACATACAAGACAAGTATCACAATATCCTCACCAACACGCTGGAGATACACTGTATGATCGGAGTGACAATAAATAAAACCAGTAGATAGAAGAAAATAATCCATCTTCTCATACCAAGCCCGAGGGGCTTTTTTGAGACCGTAGAGAGACTTTCAGAGCCGAAAACAAGAGAAGAATCTTAAACAAATCCAGTCGGCCACTCCATATATATTTCCTCTTGTAGATCTCCATGTAAGAAGGAACTCTTCACATCCATATGGTATACGGGCCACCCCTGTGATGCAGCAATAACAAGTATAAGGTGTATATAATCCATCTTGGCAATGGGTGCAAAATTCTCAGAGTAATCAATACCTTCAACTTGTGAAAAACCCTTTGCAACAAGACAAGCCTTATACTTGTCAATGGACCCATCAGCTATGTATTTCATTTGGTATACCCACTTACACCTAACCATATTTGTTCCTTTAGGAAGAGATACCAAATCCCAAGTATGATTCTTCATCAAAGAATAATACTCAGCTGTCATTACATCATCCCACTCCTGTATCCCACGAGCCTTTGAAAAATACCGTGGATCCTCAGAAACTGCCTGACACATAAGTCCAGAACCTATAGAATGTATGTGATGATGCCTAGTGGGTGGAATATCCTCTATGAAAGGTGTTACCTCATAAACTGTAGTATGAGCCCACTTAGGCATAGGGGCAACATCAGTGGGAATAGGCACCTCAATGGCATCTATAACTTCCTCATCAATATCCTCAAAGAAAGGATCCTCAAGATGAGATGAAGAAGAAGAAGGAATGGAAGAAGATGAAGAATCATGAGGAGTAAAATACTCATCAAAATGAACATGTGTTCGAAAAAGAACATCATGTGTATCAGGATCTAAAAGACAATAAGCTTTCATGTCCTCACAATACCCTACAAAGATCAAGGGTTTACTCTTCTCATCCAAATCTTTCCTTTTCTTCTTTAGCACAAAGGCCCAAGCATGGCTCCCATATACTCGAAAAAATGAGCCATATGGCTCAGTGTTGGACCAAGCTTCCTCTGGAGTCAAATTCTCAAGTGGTGTGTGATTCTGAAAATAGTTAGCACAATTAACTGCTTCTGCCCAATAAATAGGAGGTATATCTCTAGAATGCATCATACAATTAGTCATTTCCTTCAAAGTTCTATTCTTCCTTTCTGCTAAGCCATTCTGTTGTGGAGTATGAGGAACATAATGTTGGTGAATAATTCATTGAGTTGCCAAAAAGTTAGAAAACTCATTGCTGAAGTACTCCCCCCCATTATCAGTGTGAAGGTTCTTTAAAATAAACCCAAGTATGCCTCAAGAAATTATCAATAAATGTAAGTGCATACTTAGCTCCATTGAAATATGGGGTAGGAAAAACTATCAAGTCACTATGCACAAGCTCAAGTGGTGAAGAAGTTCTCTTAGAAAAATTCTTAGGAAAAGGATCTTGATGTTGTTTCCCTAATACACAATCATGACAAACTCCCTCAAGACAAGAAACTCTAGGAAGACCATCTACCACACCATGAGTACTCAAATCCTTCAAATATCTGTAATTGAGATGTCCAAATCTTTCATGTCAAAGCTTACTCTCCGAATCTACATGAGAAACCAATCCTAACCCTATAGAAGAAGTGTCATCAAAACCCTCAAAGTGATAGAGTCTATAACTATCATCAACAATACCATGAGCAACCAGTGAATGAGGCTCTAACAAAGTTCTTACTTCTACTCCATGTGGTGTACAAGTCACTATTTTTCCTTTACCAGAATGACAAATTTGATATACACAAAGAAAATTTGTAGTGATGTTAGGAACATATAGTGCATCTTGGATACTTCCACCATCAATTTGTATATCACCTTTTCCTTTAACAGAAATAAAGGAAGAATCTCCAACCTCAATTTTGGAAGTAGAACTCAAACCTAGAGAAACAAAAGACTCCTTGGAAGAAGTCATGTGATGAGAAGCACCAGAATCTATAACCCAACTGTCTGTAAGTGCTGACTGAGATCTTCCAACAACATTAAGTGTTTTTCCATGCTGATTAGAAGGAGGTGGCGTGGAGATAGAAATTTTGTGTTTCTTGAATACATCCTCTAAGGCTTGCATTCACTTATAACACCTATGTTCTTCATGATTACTACCCCCACAAAAAGAGCATGAACAACTAGACTTATTCCTAGATTTAGAAGAATCCTTGGGTTTTGAGTTGTTTTCTTTGGGTTTAGGAGCATTTTGAGATGGAGAAGGTGTGGATTTGGTTTTACTACTTGTTTTTCCCTTGCCCTTAGCATTAGATGCAACTAATGCCTTTTGAGAGGTGGAAGACTCAAGGTGAGACAAATTGGATTCTTCCCTAATAAGCCTTTCAAAAAATGTTTCTAAGTTAGGAATTTTGAATGTGTCACCTAAGGCATCCATGCTAGAGAAAAAGGTAGAAGCAAAAATTTGGAATGGTCCTCTCAACTTGGATAGAATAAAGTAAGCACACTCTTCATATTTCTTATCTCTTCCACTCCCCTTAAACTATGTGAAAAAATTCTTGAACTTGGTAAGATAGTCTATAATTGTTGGAAAATCTTCAGGATTAAGAGAGGTGATCTCAATTTCAAGTTGCATGGCTCTCATATGTCCACCTTACCAAATAAATCCTCTAATTTCTCCCATATTTTGAAAGGAGAGTCACACTTTTCCAAATGAAACAAAATACTGTCACTTATATAAGTTCCTATCAAACCCATACACTCATCAAATTTTCACTGGTACTGAAATTTCTCATATTCTTTAGTGAACACTGGTTGTTCTGAAGAAGTTAATTCCCATAATCCTTTCCGCTTAATTATTATTTCCATTCTTGGTTTCCATGTGTTGTTAATGGCTCAACATTATCTAATGTAGAAGTAGATAAAGATTCCATCCTCAAAAAAATCACCAAAAGAAATTCAAGAACCGAGCAATGCAACAAGACCCCCAAACAATGCAACAAGAGCCCCCCAGATTTTGGCACTTTATAATGAGTGCATGTTACAATATGACACTAAAGAATGGCACTCAAAACCGAGTTACCGATCAAAAGATACAAGTTTTTCAATATTATGCTCTACTATTTATTTTAGTTGCCACTAAAAAGAATAAAAATGCTTTTTCCTTCACCACGCAAATAAAATGAAAGGGGGCTGGAGTTAAGCACCTGCTAGTAGGAATCACAAGATTTAAGTCCTCATATGACCCTACCATATGACTAGGGGCTAAGGATATCAATGGGTTCCCGAAATAGTAATAGTTGTGCACAACATCCATGGACCCCTTCCAAAAAAGGTTTCTCTACACACCAAAAAAAAAACCAAAAAAATGTCTGCCTCCTGAAATGGTCGATTTTACAATAGATCTTAGGGTTTGTCTACCTTCCGAATCCAATGGAAGCCTTTGTTTTGCATAAAAACACATGCAGCAACAAAATATGAGAAAATCCTGAATATATGAATATATAAAGAATTTATTTGCAAAATAACACTTACAAATGAATGTCAATAGCAATCTCTTACTCTGATACCATAAAAGGAACGATAACCAGATCGTGCCAAGATAAAAACACAGATGCTAATGAAACATCATGATCAATAAGATGAAAGCAATTCGCTAGAATAAATTTACATAAACCTTTGTAAACAAATGAGTAGTAATATCATATATTATTATGGAACTCAATGAAATACAATGAGAATGGGTCTTGCTTATATAGGCAAGGAATAACAATCTTAAAACTAGTCAAGGTCATAGATCAAGCCATAAATATGGAAAGAACGAGTCATCAAAGAACTAGTCAAGTCCATAGATTTATGAGAGAACTAGACATCAAGGATCTAGTCAATACCATAGATCTAGGAAAGAACTAGTCAATACCATAGATCAAGGAAAGAACTATACCTAACAACTAGATAATATCTCCTAATATCTAAATAAATAAAAATAAATATCCACACACATAAGTGGGTGATGATAAATACAATAAAGGTAAATAATGTACCTAGGTGAACATGAGCTAAGGTAAATACCTACTCTAACATAATGTGTACGTGTTCCATAGAGTATAGGCATTATATGTGCTTTTGGCATGTTTTTATTTACAAAAATAAATGTTTAAGTATAATTTTCATTTATTATTATTCAAATGAAAAAATTATACTTTATATTTATTTTAATAAATATAAGAAATTAGGGTCAATCTGCACCTTATGGAACTAGTCGCACAGCTCCACCAGTCACAATTTAGGAGATATTGTCTTATAATCTAATATGGTCAGTACATAGGTAATTTTCAGGATTTCAGCATTCACCCTAAAGCTTTTAGCATTTTAATTCTACAATCGATGTTTATTTTGGAAATGAATATAGTGATTGTTTAGGTTTTGGGACCTTTTAAATTGTTTACTAATACTTGTAGGAGTGTTAGATGTGTCAAAATTAGTTTTTACAAACCTCATAACTCTCGAAGGAAACAAAATCTACTCAAATATATGCACTCATGAAATTCCTTATAATACATGTAACAAAACAAAACACGTGATTTTGATATAGTATCATTGGTGTTATCATTGATGTCAAGTTGCATTAATGGAAAAGGGTGTCTAGGTGGCATGGGAGTCAACACGAGGTTTCAATCATTAAGAAATATGAAGATTGGTTAGTATTTCCATGTTTTGGTGTCACGAAGTGTTGCATTAAGGTGAAGTGTTTGTTTGGAAAAACAAATGGGAAGCTTCACTGTTTTGAAATTATTCATGACTCCTTCAAGCCTTAGAGAAAAGTAGATGTATCCAACATGTAGAGGATTTACCGATCTTTCCAATGCATTTTTTTTCCCTTCTAACTCCTTATAGAGCTCTTGGAATCTTCCAGAGAAGTTAGGTTTCACCATTAGAGTGTTTGTTCCCTGCACCTAGAAAACCCGATGTTAAGCAAAAAGTCCTTAAATGATCAAACCTTTCCTAAATATTCCTAGATTACCTTCAACACTTCCAAGATTCCCTAACATCACCTCTGGATGCTTAAGATATTTCCTAAACTCTCATGGAGGGTGTTTTAATAGCTCTAGAATGACCAAAATAACTAGCATCGAAATTGAAAATTTTGAAGCATGAAAACTAAGCCCTTAATAGAGAATAAGTCTTCTAACTCACTATGCATCCTTCCTCTGGTGATGCAAGAACATCTTGTTAATAATCAAATTTGGATTTCTTAGGTGACTATGGGTATATTGGGTCCACTTAAGATGGTCATAGCTTATACTAGTCCATTTGGACTCCACAAAAAAAAAAGGGAGTTTCCCTCCTAAATTATAATTTGAATATTTGAAGTAGCTCTAGGTTTGTTATAGTCTTAGGTGTTAAGTGACACAGTCCTCTCAGACCGAGATATTATATTTGGAGGTTACAAACTATTTTTCAAACCATTTTCACATGTAAATATCTTGTTTTGGATTGTCTTCTTATCTATAATGGTGTTCAAGGCTTCATGGAACCCTCAGAGTGTCCATGGAATGTAAAATAGATAGAAAGACCTACTCACACCATAATATACCTTGTTTTAAAAGTTTAGTAGTATGTAGCATGAACATAATGATTCAATGGAATCCTTGAGTCAATTTTAGGGAATTGATCACAAGGACTTGGTGTTGCAAAAGTCAAAAAAAGGTAGTAATCCATTTAAAGAAGGATTTCTTTTATTAAATTTGCATGAACACAATCCTAAATATGTGTGCCTAGTCTTAAGGGCCTAGAGAAGAACATTCATTGTAAAATTTAATAATTATTCCTTATATAGTCCTTAATAAGTGTGGAGGAAGGTAATAAGAAGACCAAGAGTTTTAAAATCCCTAGTACATGTTGGAATAAAAATAAAAGCAAAGGAACATTCAAATACAGTCTAGCAATGGTAATGCCCTGTTTAAGGGCTAGGAAAGATGTAATTTTATAAAATAGTCTTTATTACATTTTTTTGAAGTTGATGGATCCTCTGACAAGTTGGATGAAGGCCTAAGGGCATCAAGGAATCATAAAATTAGGGCATAAGAATAGAGTATTGAGTGGTTAGTAGGTGAAGGGTGTTAGAATTGACAAGGACTAAGGGGGGGGGGGGGTGAATCATTCCTGTGATTAAAAATTTATTTTTCTACTTTAACCAATGAACATACAATTTATGACTTACCTATATCAATGTTTGATCATAATTTTATATGCATATAATACAAGAACATGGAATAAACTCAAGTCTTTCTTTATTGATATTAAGAATACATTACAAAGACTTCATTCTTATTAGCAGTTCAGCAAACACAAACAAGAGCTCATCAAGATGGAATTTAATGCAAAAATAGTAAGACTCTTCTTCTTTAAGGATTTTTCATTACAAAAACTTCATCTCATAAAATTCAAACCAGCCAGCTACTAGTGTAGAATCAAATTCTAGGAGTTTTGGGCAATGCCCAAGAATTTTGCTTTTCAGCAAGGTTTTCTTCAAATGAAGAGAAAACGGATTTTCTATCAACATCATACAAGTCTAAATTTTATTCCATTTATACACCACTCATTTTTCTCTTCATCTTACACACAACCCTATATATTCCAATTCAAACTCCTAATTCCAAAGCCAACACTTTGAGAATTTAAAAAAATTCATTTACTATCTCAGAAAAACAATGATTTTTAATTTGTCAACTGCAGTTTTGTTCAAGTACTCTTACATAAGTATGACTTCAGTATTTTGAACTTCCAATTTATATGAGACAAGACAAAATAATTTCTTTATATATTCCAAGTTGACCTTTAAGAATTTTCATGCACTCATGAGATTCTAAATCTCTTCAAATTCTTGCAAAGTTTCTATTTCGAACTTCAAACACTTCTCCATCTTCCCTTATTTGACATTCTATTAACTGTCATTTGAAGTTATTCAATAATTTACTTAACCTTGATCTTCTTAGATGAAAATGATGAAATTTATTCAAGAGAATTTCAGGCTTCCATATAGAAACATGCATACCTGACTCTGATATTATATCAAGCATACAAACTTTTCAACACCTATACATTCAAATCTGAATTCTTTGTTACCTTACTTTGATCTTAGAGAGTTGACTACAATTGAAGGATCTTGTTTAGAATCATTTGAGAAATTTCATATCTCTAAACTACTCTCATGAACCTAAGTGCAAAGTAAATGAAGACATGTTAAGATCAAAACTTAGAGCAAAACAAGAGCCATTGTTTTTCTCATCTTAAGGACAATGTCACAGTAATTTTGAGAACTTCATCATCATACCAAGGAATTATTAAATTCATTCAGGATTTGAAAATCATTTTAAATTCCATACATGCTTCTTGAGGATTTCCCTTCGAGGAAATTACCACAAAGTTCTAAAAAACACTTTAAAAACAAAGAAATACAATCCACTTTCAGTGACCATGGTTTTTCCTGAGCTCTGAGATGAATATCTCATTCTAATCACTATATTTTACTTTAAATCCTTTTTCAATAGCTTTATAATGATGATTAATACCAACTGTATAAGTTTCATCGAAATCCATTGGATGGAGTGACCATAATGGTCAAAAAGTCATTCAAAAAAACCCTAGATGAGGGTATTAACAATTTTATACCAGAGACAACTAAAGAATCAATTTATTCAAAAAATTTGCATGGAATTCAAGCAATAATACTTCTGAGGGTTCTTTATAATAATTTTTCCACCTTTCCATAGTAGTGAGGAGTTACAGAGTTGTAGGATATTTCATAATTTGAACACTTTTTGCATGAACCTTGATTAGAAGTTAACTGTACAGTTTGCTCATAGCAGGAAAACCTTGATGAAGTTCAAACTTACTTCTCCAACTTGGTGGTTGTATTTATGATAGATGAAATATACCTTGAATCTCTATAATTTTTAGTGGTGTTGGACTCACCAAACTTGGATATGGACTAAATTTAGAATGGTATTCAAATAAACAGTGAAGTAGACATTTTACACCTCTAAACTAAGAAAAATGGCCTCTAAATTCCATCATATCAAATGAGTAAATTCAAACTCAAAAATATATCCATTCTCTTCTATTTTTCCTTGTATCCATGTTGTCAAACTGATCAAGGCATTGCAATTGGAGATATTTCTCTTAGAGAAGTGTATCAAAATGCATTGGGAAAAATGCTCTTCAGGACAACCTTAGCCAACAAGGTTTGAATGTTTTTGATATGTCACCAAGAATTAAAAGAGATTAAAAAAATTTCATGTACCTGTGGAATATTTTTGAGAACTTACTAAGAAACCTCTCCATTTGAAACAACTAGTGCATTCATACACCATAGGTATTCACATTAAGACATGGTGTCAAAAGAACTACATGTACCTTCAAGAAGAAAAAATTTAAAATGCCTTCTCAACCTGAGATACATCATCAATGGAATACAAATATACTCTATAGGTGATGAAACTTGACTTGTATTTCAAACTCACATTTGTTTCTCTTATCAATTTGGTGCACATCTAGGAGAGATAAAAAATGCTCTACCAAAATGCTCATAACTTTTCAACCACTCCTCCTTTTGAGAAAATTATTTTTGTACATGATTTTTATGTCAATTTAATCCAAAAATTCTTTCTATGATTTATTCTAAGGAGGCCATATAATTTTTTTTTAGGGATAATAATCTAGACAACTCAAAATGAGTTTTTCAAAAAGGTCATTTTAAAAAAACTCACATAACTTGAACAAATGATCTAAATTTTACCTAAAATTTTACGTGAAGCATTAGGAAACCTTCCTATATCATCTCCCATAATTTTTTGAAATTAATAGGTCTACATGTTTCTACCCCATATCATTTGCATCCATGAACATTGTCAGTTCTCAAGTCCAATTCTAAATAACATACAAGCCTCAATCCTGGAGCTGAGCTAAGCCTAAAATTTTCTCATACATGTTTTAGATACTCTCTCAACACCTTTCCCATGATTTTTCTAACTTGTATCATATTGTACAGTGCTTTAGGTACTTGAAACCACCCTAAAAGGACATTGCCACTCACCATCCAAGACCCTGTCTTCTTGAAACCTCATGAACTCACTTTAAACCCTTCAAAAAGATCTAATAATCCTGCACTTGTAATCCTTTTTCTATCCTAATTACATCACAAATAATCCTAGGTCACCTAGCAAACATACCTAGATTGCCTAGCTATCATGCCTAGATCACCTAGCCAACATACCTAGCTCACCTATCGAACATGCCTAGATCACCTAGCCAACATGACATCAATGATAACACAACTGACACAATGTTCCAACAAATGGATCAATGTATAATCATGCTTATTTCTTGTGACTGTCAAGACCAACCTTCAGAAATAGTTGTCTTAGGAAATAAACTCATAAGGAAGTTGTATCTATCATTGAGGGAGTGGTGTTATAATTTTTTGAATTCTTGAGGAACATATGAAAATCCTTATACAAATTTAATCAAGAAGACCTATTGACTGTCCTGCATAGTTCCATACAAAATCCTAGAGAGAGTAAGGGTTTGTATGAAAAGCCTTAAGTGAAAGAGGAAGAGTTTAGTGATATTCATTAGTGATTAGGAGAGGGGTAAGCACAGTGAGATGAGTGAAAATAATATTTATTAAAATTCAATGTGAAGGTGAAAAACAAATTTGACAAGATTGTTAGAGCTTGAGAAAACGAGGAGTCTTAAAAATCCAAAAGCTAAAAAATATAGAAAGATTATGGATAAATGAGTAATGGATCATTAAGGTGTGCTTAAGTAAGGTGTATGGGTGTGTTCAAAGGTGGATGTAAGGATAAAATAAGTGGTAATCCATTAAAACCTTAATTTTTCTTTCAAACCCTAACTAGACCTACTTGAAATAAGGGAAAAGGAGAAAGTTGAATTGGGGAAGTTTTATTTTGAGATGAATATATATAAAGAGGATTACAGGGTACTCTATATCATCTGGCCAACTTGTCATAAGCTCAAAATTTTCCCTACATCAAAGGAAAGTCATTAAATATCATCTAGTGTGTTTTAGTGTATAGGCAATAGTGTCTAGAAGGTGATTGATCAACTCATTTAATTTTGATGAGAGACTACTTCCTTCGAAGGCCTAAAATGGCCATTTTGGTTATTTGTAGCTAATTAAACACCCTTAAGAAGTTTTTAGAGAAAATATAAAGCATCTAAGGGTGATTTCAGATAGAATTGAAGATTTCTTAGTAACTTCAAGAAAGTTTAGGAAATAAAATCTCATTTAGGAGTAATCTGTTTAAGACCAGATTTTCAAGTGCAGGGAATGGAAGCGAAAATGATGAAATATGAATTCTTTGGATGATTCCAGGAGTTATGGAAATATTTAGGATGAAACAAAATAGGCATTGGAAGGCTATTATAATAATCTACATGGTGGAATAATCAACATTGATTCATAGCTTAAATGTTTCTTTAGGTACTGCAAAACTCTGTAACTACATGTCTAAGTTCAAAATGAAATGGGACCTAAATTTTGAGTTGTAGAAAGAATTAGATTTTTATAATATTTTAATTGATCATAAAATGTGATTTGTAGTGTTTCTATGAAGTATGGAGGTCAAGAACATGTAACTCATCCTCAAATTTCATTCAATGATTCATCCCCTATCTGAAGGAAACCCATTTCCATGAGGAGCAACTTGAGAAAAAGGTGCCCAAGTACCATAAGCATGCTTACACCCAGGTGTCATCTTGGTCAATAAATATAATTATGAAGGATTCATCATGTTCAAAGGTGAAATTTGGATCTCAAGGAGTGACTTAATGATCATCATATCCTGAATCTATCATTGTACCCAAATCTCTCCAAAGAACAAGCTAAAATGAGCTAGTCATGCCACCGAGGTATCAAGGACAATCATGTGTGAAGTATTAAGGAATCATTTATATCCATGAGAGACATATGAGAAAAAAATGTATGATTATCGTGAATTTTATTCCATGAAAGGATGATTTTAGAGCCAACAAAGGTGAGGGGATGGTCTTTATATGGATCACCCTATTTCTAAGAATTAGCAATCATATGAGTTCACTTGATACAATTCACTTGGTACTATTCATAAAAAATCCTTCAACACCTAGTAGTGTGATCACACCTTAAGGAGGAGGCACATTACACTGACTTGATTTTGGCCATATGACATAAATCCCATTTAGGGAGCAATGCTCTATCTACAAAGTGAGGATCTCATTTTAGTAAGAAGTAGAAAAGCATCATAAAGTTGATTCATAGTCAATAAAGTGAACTATGGACCGAATTTAAAAATTGGTACCAATTCAAGTAGTGGTAGGGAAAAAATAAAATCTAGAAGGTCAAAAAATCTACAAAACAACTATATGCTTTCCCAAAACAAAGACTGACTATAATATATATGCCCTACAAGTTTTAGGTCATTTTCTCAAATCCTCAAAATGAGTAAGTACTGACCAGATTAGATTTTGAAAAACTATCTTTTAGATTGACTCTATGGGACCACTTCCATCAAGTGCAGAGTGACCCTAACTTCTTATATTTACTAAAATAAATTTAAATTATAAGAAATAATAAAAGAAATATTAAACATTTATTTTTGTAACTATAAGGCCCCCACAGACACATATATAGTCCATACTATACAAAACATGTACACGTTTCTCATAGCCAGAAATGCATATGTGTTATAGCACATACATATTTTAGGTTCGGGTATTACCAAACCAAAAAAACTAAAATGCGTTCAAGTTATGCCAAAACACATACGTGTTTCACCTGCTTTTGGATTTTTGTTCACTTTTTGCCCCCCATATTGGTGCACTTACCCATATCTTTTATAATATACTCTTTCTTTCACCTAGAGGCCCCATTATAACCATTATATTAGAAAAATTTTAATGGCTACTAAATGAAACTTTCCTACCCTTAGCTCTTGTTTTTTCATATAGGTAACCCCTTATATTTAGCAATGTCATAAACCCTATATCATTAGTGATAGATTTTACTTTTTTATATCCCTTAAAACCACCTGTGCATATGTCCTTTATTTATACATATAGAGTTATTTGTGTACCAAATTTTTGTTTTTGTATTGTATTTAGAATTGTGTTATGAATTATTTTATTTTATATGATGTCCCACATATCATAATTATATTATGTACATTATATTGAATCTGATGTGAATCTTACCACACCATCGACTAGATTGTATTTATGATTCTTCTAGTTTCTAAGCATGATCAATTTGTCAAGAATTTCTAGATACCTTGATTTCTTTTATCCATTCATAAACCCTAAAGGTTACTTTTAAATCACCTTAATAGAGATTTTATATAACAATAAAAAATATCCCATTGAAAGGACTCCCTTTTTTCAAACTCAATGTGGATTACAACACAGTTTCTTGTGATACTAAGAAATGCATTCCTACTTCCTCTAAGGTTTCCACTAGATGTCAATATAGTCAACAACTTACGGTTATTGAGTACTTAGGGAATGAAGTTGATCATGAATATTTTTTTAGTTTCACACATGAAATACAAGAGTTCCTCAAAACTCACCCTCAATATCAAAGAGAAACTCTAAAACATATTTAAGATAATATAGAATATTTTCATAATAGCCTACATGATAAAAGTATAAAGAAAATTTAAAATATTTAGGAGAAATCAAAACTCAACATGTCCAACCATTTTATTATTTATAGTCCTATATACAACCTCAACCATGGAATATTTACCCTTGGTAATTCACCTTCATAAGTTCTACAATAATTAAACCCATTCCCCCATGGATTCAACATAATTGATTATTAGATACATGGATCACATGACCAACATGTAAACATATATAGCGAATTAATTTATATAAAATAAAACTAAATTGGTTCAAATGAGGAATAGTAAATAACAAATCTAGCTGAGAGATATAGATAAGTGCACCCCATTGTTTTGGATTACCACGGGAACCCAATATCTCATTTATCCATTTATGAAAAGGTGATATAAACCCTGTAAAATGATCTTTTATCCCTTTATATATTCATTATGGAATATGAGGGAATAACCCCATTTACATCACTTGTGATAGGTCAACTAATCCTACCCTTCACCTTAATTAATGATTCAAAGTAAATTATTGTATATACCAAATTCTTATCTATGGGTTGCACTTTACAAATGATTATACAACCAAATTTAATATCCAACATATTTGTTGAACTAGAAGGATTTTTAAATTAATTAGTTCTAAATTCATGACACCACAATCTACTTAAGGAAAACTTAGGTAATTAAATTAAATATAAATATTTTAAGCACTAGATGGACTAAGAATTCATCAACAGATGGAAATAATATCCCCCCCAAAAATAACATAATATATGTGAAGAAATCCTATTTAAAATTTATCCCACTAGTTTAGAACATCATCTTCAACATTATATACAAGTAAATTTTGTAACTTATCCTTTCACAATGACAAGTTTGAATTTGTTCTTATACTAAGATAGATACTCACCTTTTTCTCCCTCCCTCTCCCTCACTCTCTCTCCATCTCCCTCTCTCTCTCTCTCTCTCCCTCTCCTTATGCAAGCTCATACAACTCATAACAACCGTCAAATCATGGCGTAAGGCATCAAGATGCTTCCTTCTCACACACTTATGAAATACCTCCCTGAACCTGTTCGACACCATCACTTCCTTTGACCAATATTAGACCACATTTGGAGCCCACTTACTAGACCATACAAGTTGAACAATGTAATACATAACACCAATGCAGATCACCATGACATCAAGACACCTCACTACCAATCAACCTTCACTCATTTCACCTCATTTGACATCAATGCACACCAATGACAACATCATGTTGAATCTCTCTCTCTCTCTCTCTCTCTCTCTCTCTCTCTCATTAATTAATTAATTCATTATTTCAACCCCACACATCATTCCCAAACATTAAATTTTTCATCATTGTTTTCATAGGAAAAATCATACAACTTAATTCCATAGTGGACGATGATCCTATGTGAGTTGTACGGTCTTTTACCTTTCCATATAAAGACTATTTTTCTAACTTGAATATATTATGTATGTCATTTCATATTCCTAGGTTGGCCTTAATGTGAATATTTAACCTATAAAATCTTATATAAGAAAGTCAAATACACTTCATAACTTACCTAGAACACTCATAAGATCCTACTGTAAATATAAAAACTAAAACACTCAAGGATTTAAAAAATATCCCTTAATAATTTGTACATCATTTAGAGAATCCACCACATTAGGTTTGAAGCACTCAACTAGGTAAAAAAATTTGGTTTCCTTAACTTTTATGATTCTATAACAAAAAAAATGGTGTTCTTGATGATGCTTTAGGAATTTTTTAAGAAATGAATCAAATAACCGACACTCTAACTCTTTGTTTTGGGGCACTACTCTCTCCTACTAATAAATTGAATCACTAAAAAAGGATTAAAAATCATATAAAATTAAAATTATTCTTTAAAAAAAGAGATGAAGGTGAAAAAAAGAAATATAGAAGTGTAACTCTCTTCCGTATAAATGCTCTACAAGATTTGAGGCAAAGGGGAAAGAATCAGGTATGGATGAGGTGCTTTAGATTTTATTTGAATGAATTGTTTTGATCATTTTCTTTTAATAAATATTGTTTTTTTTTGTACTAGTTACTTTTCAAGCTCTATTACAATAGTTTGATTTCTTTTTTCATCCCTAATTTGTTTCCATAAAATCACATTGTATTAAACGTAGACATGGTCAAGGGTCGATTCCTAATTCCATCAATATCAAAACTATCACTTTCTATGAAACTTATTTCCAAATGTTAAAAAAACCTCATTCAGAGATGATTCATGCTTACTTAGAATTAAATACCAAGAATGGGAGATTTTTTAAGTTTTTACCGCTCTTAAATGTTTGGTAGATATAATTCTCAAAGTACTACTAATAATGTATCTACAACATCATTTAAATTGTTATTGGCTATACAATGGGTTTGGTTTTATCACCAACGGTGGACAAACTTCCTCAAAGCTATAAGATGACTTTGAACTCTAAAGTAACACTCCACATCTTATTTTGTTTTGAAGGTACTCTCTCCTATTAAATATATCAATCCCCACAAGAAATATAGATAAATGAAATGGTTATGGGATGAGTATGTTTTCATGCTCAACCTTACCCTCTCTTCCTCTATGGTTACAAAAAATCCAAAAATTTCATGTTAAATTTATTTAAAATCGATGCCTTTCTACCCAAGTCAAACATGCCTCTTAAGTACATATTGGAATCACTTCTATGAGTCTAAATATTCATATTCAATCTAAACTTAAATCTTGCATTGGTTGGTTATCCTGGTCTACAATAACATATAAACATGAATATATTATGATCTTTATGCCAATAGGAGTAAATCCACAATGGAAGTGGACCTCTCAATAACATAACAATTGACTGGTTACAGGATAAGTATGTTTACTGACTTACTACCCAACTTGTATATGTATCTTTAGGTATAGTAGAATTGCTTCTATGACTTTCAAAATCCAAATTCAATCAATTAATTAATCTTTCATTGGCTAGATGTCCTGGTCCATAGTAACATATAAGCCCCAATATATCATGATCCTTATGACAATAGGGTTGAATCCAAAATAAAAGTATCCCTTTCACTAAGTAAATGGTTTATTGGTTGTGGGATAAGAATGTTTGTTTCCTTACTACCCAAGTTAGATATTACTCTTCATTACATCTAAGTATTGCTTCTTAGACTTGAAATAAAAATATATATATAGTAGACTACTCCCTCATTGGTTGGTTACCATGGTTTGCGGTAACATACAAATCCTAATATATCATTAACCTTATGTCAATAGAGTTAGTTCCCCAATTAAAGTGGCCCTCTTAGAAATATAATGGTTGATTGGTTGTGAGATCATTATATTTTCTTGCTCAACCTTCCCCTCTTCTCCCAATAGTATCAAAAAATAAAAAAACATCCTCTACAATTTCCTCTTGATACATGCCTCGTTAGGTCAGATATTCCCATTAAGTGCATCTTGAAATTTCTTCAACGACTCTTAAAATTGTCATATATTTTTATTGGCATAACCATTATAGCTCCTTCGAGTGTACATTATTTTGAAATAAAATATTATCCATAGATACAATATGTTTGCACACTTTAAGGTCTAAGAAGTTAAAAAAAATCATTTAAAGAGTCATCCATTGTCACGAGAATTAACCTAGTAGGAAAATGTGTTTAGTATAAACTTAATTATTCTATAATAATGTGGTAATGTGGATGGAAAGACATCTAAAATTTTTAATTTATCTAATTGTTGGTGAAATAATTCATCATAAGGGAAAATTATGGGTTTTCATGAACACTCTGGGACTAGGTCCCTCTGATTAGGAATGGGGTAGCTCCATTTATTGAAAATAGGAAATATGTACACTAATCTAACCATCATGGGTGGGTATTTTGACCATGGATCACATAGGAATACTCCACTAAACCTGTGTGTAAAAAGGAGGTGGAGGAAATGTTTGTATGAAAAGAGGGGAGAAAGTTAGAAGGGGGTTTTACTAAATAAAAACAAGTTGATTTTATTGACATAAAACCAGAGTATTTCCAAGTTATCAATGAGAAAAAAACCTTGTCAAGTGTCAAGGAAAGAGGAACAAAATACAAGTAAATCCAAGTTTATTGGAATTATATTTCTCAATTTACCATTCTCATGGTGTAAAGTTGAGATGGAGATAAAAAAAATAAAAAGACAAGAAGATAGAAGAATTGTGGTTTCTTTCTTGTAGTACGAAAATAAGAGCTATCAACTAAGAAAATATGACCCCTTGGAATGGAGAATCCATTCCAATTTATATCTTTATAATCCCTCTCTTCATCTACCCCCCATAAGACCTTTCATAGTTCCACCAATTGTGACCTTTCACATTCCTCTAGGAAATAAAAATAATGCCCTTTATTATTAATGGAAAGGGGACTTTTACAATGAAAAATTACAATGGTCACTTAAGTGAATATGATGAAAGAGCAATAAAAATTTTACAATGGAGAATTAGAAAGTAGAGAGGGAATGAAGAGAGAAGACATGTGGAATGAAGAAGGATGAATAAGTTATAAGGTAATTTATATAGATACACTCTAGTTAACTCATGATCCTTTGAACACTTCCTAAACTTGATGAATCATAGTGCACTCAGTATTTCCCAAACCTTCTCTTTGGGTATTTCTATGAACGATCAAATTCCATAGCTTGTTCAGGTAATATTCTAATCTCTAAAACATTTACATGTCCCTATGATATTTGTTGAAATTGATACACCTGGTGTTCATAATGATAAAAGTTTCTCACATTGGGTGATCTTGGTGATCCTATAACAAATGACCATAGTGGCTTGCAAGACACAATGAAGCACAAAACAAATATCCTCTTATCTGAGATGGGTGAAGGAGAGAGACTGAATAAATAATGCTTTAACCTTTTGATCCACCCATCTGATGAGATGAGAAATAATTTGAGACAAAATTTAGGGAATTGAGATGGCTTCCCTTCCACCTAAGCCATAATTCAACTAAAATTTCATATTGTGAAATCACGGATTTGTCAAGTCACTATGAAGCTCTCCACTATTTTAAACATATCCATGTTTTATTTCTTCAGCACGAGAGGATCAACATGCTTGTTTCTTGACCAATATTATGAAACTTACTATTTTTAATAATACTTATTTTGAGAAGTTCATTTTATTTGTTAGTTTCTTAATTTGGAACTTTTGAGTTTCCGTGATGTTCAAGGGGCAATGCCAACTCTGAGAATGAACTATTTACAAAACTTACTATTTATAGTAGTTTGGATTAGGAAAGATTAATATTTTTAGAAGTGGGTCTTCCCAATGTTGGAATGGAATGAAATTATTCTCAAAATTTTATATTTTGCAATGTAAGGCTTTGCTCCAAATTCCAAAGGATTTCAATCGCCAGGTTTTTGTAGATTTGAGAAAAGATATTTTTTAGCTGAATTTTTCTAATGGATAGAAAAAATGGCTTGGAGAATCAATTTATTGATGTAAATAATCTTATTAAATGCATTATTGTAAGGAATCTACAACTAAAATATGATGGAAAATGGACATGGGGTTTGTGAGATATGAGTAAAAGAAGGTTTTTGGGCATGGAGGATGTCTGAAGAATTTGGTAGAATAACAACATACCACAATATTTGTGGGGATGAAATAACATAAGTGAGCTCAATTTTGGTTAGGTTTTGCATTAAAATGGTTTTCCCTCTTTCAAAATTGTTTCCCGTCCCATTTGTACACCTTAACTCAACTTAGACTCAAACTGGCTAACCCGGGTCTAATGGAGCTTAGAGGTGTGGTTACACCCTAAAAATGAGGGGAAAATGAAAAAATGAAAATCATACTCTCTAAAATGATCCATGGGCGAGGCTCTCATGAGGAGGGGGAAATTTTCATGAAAATAGTGAGTTGTTGACATTATTCTAACACACAAGTTATCACTTTTGAGTGAAAAAAAATTTGCCTCCATAAGGGGAGCAAATTTTTGTGTCCCTAATATCCCATTAGTAGTTGGGAAAAATGGAAAAAGGAACATCACACGTTAAAAATGCCTCCATGTGTCATCCAAACATGAAAAGGTGGTCAAAAGTAAAAAAAGGTGATTTAATAACACCTTCTAACCACTTAAGTCGTCACTTTAAGTGACAAAACATCACACTCAATAAGGGAGTGAAATTTGGTGTCACTTATGTCCACTTACACCAAGGGAAAAGGTATAAAGGTACATCAAGCCTCCAAAACCCCATCCAAGCTTCTTGGAATGGTGATGTCATCAAACACAACATGAAAATAGACTAAGGAGTGGATTTTTGGGTCCGGGAGGAAGACATGGAGTTTAAAGGCCAAAAATTATATGATTTTGACTCTAAAGAACCAAATGAGTGCATTACAACATTTTTCAAGACCTGATTCAAATTTAATTTTTCCTTTTCAGTCCATTTTCCACTTTTACCCATGTTTGTTCACTACTAAGCTAAGTTTCCATCGGGTCTAGACTAATTATGATGAAACCCAATACATGGAATATGAGGAGAATCAAATTTAATCCACTTTGGCCTTTTTTAGGCCCCTAAATGTTCTCGATGTGTCCAAAAACCTTCAAGAAAGTTCCACCTTATAGAAAGACTCTTGTGTTGCACTGATGGATAGATTTCCGCATTTTTATACTCCTATAGTTCTATTTTGTTTATCACACCATGAAGTAGGATCTTCCATTTTTCAAATTCCTATGATATGAGGCTCCTGAAACCTTTCAAAAAGATGACTGGCTCCTTTGAAACATGCATTTCTCAGTGCCTTGCCCAAATAGACACGATTTTGCTTAACTTGTTCCCAACATAAATTATTTCCACATAATATTCCTGAAATTCCTCAGAAAACTTCATTTATTTCGCATAAAAATACCAAATGGTTTCAATCTTTCCTATAAGCTTCTGAGGCATGTCCTCATATGACAAAAAGACCAAAAATAACCTTTTCGAAGCCTTTGGGAGTACTATTTTTTCATAGATTTTAGTAACTTCAAGAATTAGGATAGGTAAATTTATTTTCAAATGAAACAAACTTTAAAATCATGTTAGCACATACCTCTCAACCAAATTGAGGGTGAAATAATTGGAGATGCTAGTCAGAGGAAAGGTTTACATTGACCTAGAAAGGGAATTTCAGTGTGGGTTTGGTTGTTATGACCAAAATAATAAGTTTTACATGCTAGACATTTAGCATGACAACACTAATATAGAAAATAATATTGTACCACATGTATGAATAGAATCCAACTTAGATAAATTCAATGAGCTTTCAAGTATTTATTGTCTTTTATTGAAAAAAAATTGCTCTTACTAGGAGAACCATGTTGTTACCATTCCTAGAGTCTATTCTAGTGATTGGATGCACTTTTTGTGTTAATACCATATAAGACCACATATGAATGAAATCCCCTTCATGCATCATATGTTATTATATTTATGACTTACAACTATTTTTTGGTTAACACGAAGTGATTGCCACTAGATTTATGGCTTATATTTGTTCTAGGAAATACTGTGTTTACTAGAAGAGATACATTCATAATTAGAATCATGATTTGAAATCAATACTTTCCTTATATTATTGAAATGCTTCACCAACTAAGATACATGAAAACATATGAAAATTATTGAAGCACATTATATATATTTGGAATAAAATACTTGTTTGAGTTTTTTACTAGCACGACACATATGTATGGTATGGCGCCTCAAATATATATGTAGTGCATCCATTTGCTATAATAGATGTTTCCTTCTTATAAAATTGATGACATAAGACAAAATTTCATTTCTACAGCATGAAGTGCATGCTTCTTTAATACTTTGTTTCTCCAAATAGGCCACCATTTACAATTCCACAAGGTTTTTAGCTCCTTGATTAGCTACACATAATGATAATCAGGGTTAATTTTAAGACCCCCCCTCTAAAAAAATAGTTTAAAATTGGTGGAAAATCTCCAAAATCAACTTTCACATCAATGGAGAATTTCTGAAAAACTGTTTCATGGCAAAGCCGACTGGGTGGGACAGACATCCATCATCTTCTTTATAACCTAGGCTGGACACCATCCAACCCAAGTTATACGGAAGATGATGGGAAGATGTCCAACTTGGGTTGGATGGTCTTCCATTATCTGTCATCCAACCCACCCATCCAACGTGGGTTGGAGGGCCATTCGACGGTTGTTCGATCTGAGTTGGACGACCATCCATTGTTTCTCATCCATCCTGGGTTGGACGACTGTCCATCTTCTGTCATCCAACCTAGTTTGGAAGACTATATATTATATGCCATCCAATCTAGTTTTCCAACCTAGGTTGGACAACAATACATTATCTATCTTCCAACCCAGCCATTCAACCTAGGTTGGACAACTATCCATCATTTTTAGTCCAACCCAGCCATCCAACCTAGGTTGGATGATTGTACATTATCTGTTATCCAACCCAGTCATCCAACCTAGGTTTGAAATTCATACATTATCTGTCGTCCAACCCAGTCATCCAATCTGGGTTGGATGACTGTCCATCGTCTGCTATCCAACCCATCCATCCAACCTGGGTTGGATGACCGTACATTATTTTTCGTCCAACCTAGCCGTCTAACCTAGGTTGGATGGCCATAAATTATCTTTCGTCAAACCCAACTATCTCACATGGGTTGGATGACTTTCCATCGTCAGTCATCCAACCCAACCATCTAACTTGGGTTGGACGACCATACATTATCTATTTTCCAACCCAGTCGTCCAACCCAGGTTGGTGTTAGGATAATTACTTATTTAAATATTTTTATTAATTAAATATTATTGTTATATGATTTTTAAACCATATTTGTCATATTACATAGTCGTAGGATTATTTGTTGCATAGTTACAACTTATCATTTGTTTGTATTTAATTAATTGTTGCTTCCCGGATGTATTTTGGAAGCTATTGTGATTTTAGTTGTACTTGTACAACCTTGCATTTGTTTGCACATGGCTGTACAATACCTATAAGTATTGCAGTCCATCCATTATAACTTGGTTGATTTCACATTAATAAAATACATAGGCTACCATCCCTATTTTGTGAAAACTACATCTAGTACTAGAGTGAATTGAAGCTCCTGGCAAGGTTGGAGAAGGTTGCAAAGGAGAGCAGAAGTCATGGAGAAGAGAAGTATACTTCAGCAATTGAGAGCTAGTGCAGCCTCCTGCAACTTCCCATCATCATCCCTGCGAATCCCCACAACCTCCTATGTGCATTTTCCAGGTAAATGTAAAGCAATTATTTTTTTAGCACTTAGTGTACCTCTGCACCAAGAAAATTTTCACTTGCTGATCATTTTAACAATTTTTTTTAAAAAAATTATCCCATCAAGGATTTTGTCCTTTAAAATTGTATAGATAGTTACATGATAAGCTTTATTCACTACATTCAAGCCATTCACTCGAGCCGACGGTGGTTGATTTTTGAAGCATACGGGTTGTTCTTTGAGATCCTCAAGATAAACTCATTCCGAGCTTTATCGAGTTGCATCTTCCACCATACCCATGATGCACTGTTTGGAATTGATTGACCCCTCCCCGAATGTCCGGTTGAATCTTCTCTTAACCAAGTTGGACAAAGCCCAAGCCTTTGTATCAAATCATCGGATGAAAAATCTACATATGAAGGCCGATGCACATTGCATTGGAGTTGATCCTCACCAATCTTGAGCTTGGATTCTGAACATGTTTTCATCTGGTGAGATTACCAGAATTTTGAGCATGTACTCCATAGCCTCCCTTCACACGGCCTACACTTCTCACCTACAACTGTATTTGGAATTGCACGTAAAACTCCTGTCCAAACAACGATTGTCGAATAAAGAGTGGTGTTTTGCTTTGATCCCTCTACAGCCTCTTCTTTGGTGTGTTTACACGAACTACTCCACGTGTAGACCTGCAACTACAAACAATGAACCTGGTGGCACAAGACTAAAGCCGATAAAAATTACTAACATATTGAACACCAAACCAGTGAAAAATATCATGATCTCCACACAACAAGGTCTTGCTGTAATGAAATCATTAAAATGGTAAAGAAAAGGCAAAATCAAGGTGGATTTCAAATACTCTAACCTGCAGGAGAAAAAATAGAAGAATTCAATAAAAAGGAAATTAATAAAGGCAATTCAAGTGAGCGAAGAGATAAGGTTTAGATATGGATTTATGCTAAATACCCTAAAATCTCCACCAAGCTCGTGCCACACATGGAGCTCCACATGGTCTCAACCTCCTGCTAGGTCACACATTATTTCAAAAGGTGAGTAGTTTTCATTTTGTTTAAATACAATTTGCTTCATTTTCAATACACTAAGTGCTCATAGAGCCTGAGTTGGATAGGAGTGAAAGCACCTTAGAAGTGGATGAGGTTTGGGGTTCGAACCCCACCCCCAACTTGGCTTTTAAAAAAAATTTGAATTTGGAGGCAAATTTAGAAAAACTACTAAATTTGGAGGAGGATATGGTGCAAGAATACCATCACTAAACTACAAGTTACAGATAAACCCACCTCTAAAAAAATTATAGAGAGAAAAACCCTAATTTTAGGGTAAATTGTTTTTCTCCTATCAGGCATATTTTTTATGTTCTGAGAAATATTTTCCAAAGGGGAAGAAGACTAAAAATTGCATTTTTAGGTGTTATTCTCTCTAAATTTTTGGCATACTAGGTAGTCATTCTGGTCTCTGAGAGGCTACCAAGGACCCGACAAAACAAAAATTATTTTCCTTGCCATTCAATTTTTTCCAAATTTTTTAATGTAATTACATGCATCAGTATGTTGTACTAATTTGTCAGGATGCTACATAGTCAGCCATAAATATTGTAACTACTCAGAAACTGGTAGAGAAATTATAGTACAAAACATAGTTAAAAAATTTGGTTATAAAACTCTCTCACGAGATCATATATATCATTCGCATAGCATTCGGTATATACGGTTCCACTAGGAAGTACATATGAATAAAGCTATCATAACTAATACTACTAATTAATACCTAATATAGCTGCAATAACATTGTCTAAGCATTGACCCTTTAAATTGATGGGAAGTAATAAGATCACATTGTATAGACTATGAGCCATCTCATTCATCGGTGAACGATTACATGACATAAATCCAGAACTGAGAAATTATCCAAGTATATAGAGAAGTTACATGCGTGTATGAGGATATTTGTTTTGATTCTGATGTTAATAATTGCACACAGATCCCTTTCAGCACTATCTTGGTGCCACGAATCGAATTATTTCACATACGTTAACACATCTTAAACATACCACTGGGTATATAGAAAGGGAAATCTTCTTCAACGTACAACCAGGTATATCGTAAGGGCATGTATATAGAAAGGTTCGGTATATCATACTAATGGTATATAGATTGGGAGACCTTATATTTAGAGTAATAATGAGCCAAACCCTGTCAGTGTTTTCTTTAAAATGGGCTACCAATGCCCCCAAATTTTTTCTTCCAAATTCATAATTACATAGAGGAAAAAACTATGGTGCATGGAAGAAAAAAATTAAGACACAAATTGAGTTTGAAGAGATCTAGCCTATTGTGGCTAGTGCTATGACCAAATCAGCCACTGATATAATGCAACAATCGGTAATTTGATAGAGGCAAATCAAAAATCCAAACTCGTCATCTTGTTTAGAGTGTTTGATGATGTGAAACCCCACATTCATGATGACACAACTACCAAATAAGTGTTGGATAATTTGCGTACATGGTGTATGAGGCCAAAAACAAGAATGTAATAATGAATTCACAGATTCTGTTACACACACTGAATGTTTAAACAAGAATGAGAAAATCGAATCTTTCTTAAGAAGAGTTGTAGAATTTACAGGCTCACTTCTAGCCCTAGGATAAGTGGTTACAGATGATGCTCTCATTCCCATTGTTCTGAGAACACTCCCCTCTTCATACCGTAATTTTTGTAACAACACTAAACTGTATCACATGATGACATTTAGTTTTGAAAATTTGGTAAGCCTACTACAACAAGAGGAAGCAATGCATAACAACTATCATGAAGAGGATCAAGAACTTTCTTCACATCAAAAATAGAAAGGAAAAAGTAAAGGAAAACCTAATTCATATCAACGGTCCCGACATCAGAATCAATATCAACATCAAGGGAAAAAACAACAGAAGAAGCAATGTCCAATTTGTAATAGAGGAAATGACCTAAAATATTTTTGGTATAATACTTACAAGAAATGTTTATCAACAAACTCTAGACCTCCAACACCAAAAATATCACAAAGAACATTCTAACCACAATCAAGGGTAGAAAAAGGGGAACTGGAAAATAAGAACACATCAGCAAGGAAATAGTGTTAAGCAAGAATAACATTTAGATATTCAAGAATTCTTGGACACTGCTCAATTGAGTCAACCATCGACGTCATGTAGTGATGTATAGGATGATTATTCAGGAAGTGACACGAACAAATGAACGGTAACAGGGATTAGGTTAACTTCAATGAGGGGCATGCCATCTTTGAAAAACTCATGTTTCATTGGGAGTTGATTATTCATATACACTTCAAGGGATTAGGAACATTTCTCTACCCCTTGGTTAATGTAACTGTAGACTATTAGATGTCCTATATGTCCATGGGTTGACAAAGAATCTACTTTGTAGTTCAGTTAACTCCGAGATCACAACCTAAAAATTAGACTTTGATACTCATTCCAAAAATAAAATGTGTCTGATTCGATATAAGTCACAAGGCTCGAAAATAGTTGCAAACGCCTCCAATGTGGGATGCGTGTTCCATCTTGATTTTTTCCATAGAGATGATCAGGCACTTGTGATTAAGAAATATACCTCAACAACAGTTGTGGTATCATAGACTTGGTCATGTTAGTTTCAAGTATCTTGAGACATTCACCGGTCACAATATGGTAAATGGGCTACAATCTCTTCAGAAGGATACAGACAAGTGTCCTCACTGCCTAGTAGGAAAACAACACAGAGCTTCATTCTAGAAGAGTTTACATATTGAGCTCATGGTAAGCTTGATCTGGTTCATACCAATCTTTGCGGTCATGATGCAACTAAGTCATTCTAGTTTTCATTACTTCATGCTTTGTGTTGATGACTATTCAAGAAAAATGTGTATTTTTTTTCTTTGACAAGAAAAGTGAAGCTTTTGAAACTTTCAAGAAGTTCAAAGTAGAAGTTGAGAATGAAATTGGTTGTCACATCTTAAACTCTCCACTCAGATCGAGGAGGGGAATTCACCAGTAATGAGTTCAAATACTACCTACAAACTCATGGGATTCATCGACAAATGCCTCCTCCACACACACCGCAGGCAAAATGGTGTTGTTGAGAGAAGAAATTGTACTATCATGGAAATGGTGCAATGCATGATCGATGACTCTGGACTTGTAAAGACATTCTGGGTAGAATCAACAAAGATAGCAATGTATTTATTGAACAGAGTGCCCACAGTTTCTCTTGAACGGAGTAACACCACAAGAAGCATGGTCAAAGGGAAAACCATCTATTGCACACCTTAGAGTATTCAGGTGTAAAGAAAGTATGCACATACCCAAGAAAAACATAAAGAAATTGGACATGAAGTCACAGAAACTCATCTTCCTTGGGTATAATGAAGAGAATTTTGGGTATAGATTGATGGATCCAAATACCATAAAATTCTACATAGCAGAGATGATGATTTTTTATAGAAGAAGGAAGCAGAGTCTCCTCTTCCAAACTCACCTGGTGTAGATTCTTCACCAGTTGTAAAAATTGAAGTTGATGTTCCCAAAGATTAGGAAAGTGATGATGGGGATGATGGTGTTGATCTAATAGAACCGTGACCCACGGGAACAGTTCAGTGTATGCCCAAGTGGTGTACTAGTACATTAGGAGATGCAAGAATGGATGCTCCACAGGATACATCCACCCCTGGACCATGGACTTGCATAGTAAAGCAAGAGAAGAAGTTAACTTTGCTTTGATGAGTCAGATTTATTGAAGTTTGATGAGCCCTCTATAGTCCAGGAAACCCTATAGTCAAAAGCTTGGAAAGATGCCATGGACTCTGAATATTAGTCAGTAATGAAAAATAACACTTGGCAGCTTGTCAATCTTCCACCAGGGAAGAAACCCATTGGATGTAGATGGATATTCAAAATGAAGTACAAAGTAGATGGGACAGTGGACAAGTACAAAGCAAGACTTGTAGCAAAGGGGTATGCACAAAAATAAGGCATTGAATATAAGGAGACATTTTCTCCCACAGCTAAGATCAAGACGATCAGGATGATCTTTGCTCTAGTTGCACAGTTTGGATGGAAAGTTCATCAAATGGGCGTAAAAAGTGCCTTCCTAAAAAAATATTTACAAGAAGAAGTATACATGACTCAACCTGAGGGATATGTAGTACCTGGTCAAGAAGTAAACGTATGTAGACTCAGGAAATCTCTGTATGGCCTCAAAGAGGCACCCTGGGTATGGTACATCAAAATTGATGAGCATTACATACAACATGGATTTGTTAGAAATATATAGGACCCCAATAACTACCTCAAAAATTAAGGGGGGAGATTGTGAATGTCATTATCTATGTCAATGATCTAGTCATCACTTGCATTTTAGTGAGGATGATCGATGCAAAGAAGAAATATCTTAATTGATCGTTTGACATGACTAATCTCAGGCTGATGCACTATTGTCTTGGATTGGAATTATGGCAGAAAGAGAATCACATCTTTGTTGCTCATATGAAATATACCAAGACAACACTCGAGAAATTCAGGATGATGGATTACACAACAATTTCTATACCTATGGAGAACAAATTGTAGTTATCTCGTTCAATCCATCTCTTGAGGTAAGTTCCCCTCTCTATCGGTAGTTGATTGGGAGTCTCATTTACCTGATATCAGATATCATCTTTGTAGTGAGATATCTATCTAGGTTCATGCAGGAACCTAAAGTGTGTCATTGGAAAGCAACCAGGTGTATCTTGAGATATCTCAAAGGATCAATGGATCTTGGTCTAGAATACAAGAAGAATGACATCTTCTTCTTATCATGATATTCGGATTCAAATCATGCAGGCAACATTGATGATAGAAAATCCACTTTAGGATTTTTATGGGATTTGGACCAATATCATGGGGAAGCAAGAAACAACACTTTGTTTCTCATTCTTCCATAGAAGTCGAGTATCATTCTGTAGGAGAAGCTGTCTGTGAAGCAATTTGGCTATGTCGCATACTAGAAGGACTTGGAATACCATAGGACAAACCGAATACCATGTATGTTGACAATGAAGGTGTTCTCAAACTTGTTCGCAATCAAATTTTTCATGAGAAAACAAAACACATCAAGGTACATGTTCATTTTATACGTGAGCATGTGTTGAAGCACAACATCCAGCTTCAATTTTTCCAACAGATGATCAATGGGTAGATATCTTCACAAAGTCACTTGCACGTGATAAGTTCAATTTGTTCAAAGAGTTCCTCTCCCCATCCCTTAAGACAATGCATAATTAAGGGGGGGAATGTTAGGATAATTAATTATGCATTTTATAATTAATTATTTAACTATTGTTATTAATTAATTATTATTGTTATATGGTTTTTAAACCATATTTGTCATATTACATAGTCGTAGGATTATTTGTTGCATAGTTGTAACTTATCATTTGTTTGTATTTAATTAATTGTTGTTTCCTCGATGTATTTTAGATTTTTTTGTGATTTCAGTTGTACCTGTGCAACCTTGCATTTGTCTGCACATGGTTGTACAATACCTATAAGTATTGCAGTCCATCCATTGTAACTTGGTTGATTTCACATTAATAAAATACACAGGCTAACATCCTTGTTTTGTGAAATTACGGTTGGATGGTTGTACATTATCTACCATCTAACCCAAGTTGGAAAGTCATCCATCATTTGTCATCTAACCTAGATTGGCTGACAGACAATGATTATCTATCCAACCTAAGTTGGACGGACAATATCTCTTTGTTGGATGTCTTTATTAAACGGGTATCCCCCTACAATCCCCAGGGTATGTATTATACCTCGGTGAATGCATGTATAAGTTAATTTTTACATATAAATAGTAGGTGAACTGACCCATACAAATGACTTGTCGGCTAAAATTTTTGGTGAACCAGGCGGCATCCAACTGCTAAAAATTTGCCATTTCCAATTTCCAAAATCCCTAATATTTTTGAGTTCATGAAAATTTTCCTCTAAAATTTCCCCTGATGATAATATCCCACACACTCTCATGTAAGCAACACCATAAGATCCTCAATATAACCATTTACAAATCTAATAGTTACACTTTCTCAAAACAAACACTCAAGTTTGGAACTTTGAAATCCTCCATGATCCTACCTCCTCCATATTTGTATGTTATAATTGTATTGTGACTATTAGTTAAATGTAATTCTCATTCATTTTTGTTACAATAACCTTATGGCGACATCATTTTGATTCCATGAACATTATTAAAATTAATTAGTCTATGTCAATTGAGAATTTTTGGATTTTAATTAAGCATTCCAAATTCTGTAGAAACACATATTCCATACCTTGAATGAAAACTATAAATTTGATGATGATTGAATTGTTTGTGTTTTACGACAAACTGGTTCTATATTTAAAAAATCCAATATACCTACACATAAGACATGTAATTAAATTTAATCAGACCTAAAACAGTAAACTAGACTTAATTGTTCAAATATTTATAGTGTAATGATCGACAAGACATAGTAAGATTTTTTTTTGTAAATATGAAAATAATAGATATGATTGTTTGTGTTAAAATGAATTCTTGATGGAGAAATACACAATTACAACCACTCTATATACTTGCATTAATTATTCTGACACATTCACAATACTTTTTTTTAAAATATCTTTTCATGATGTCATAAGTATTCTAATCCATTTGTGTATTTAGAGAACTTTCAAATCAAAATTAAGACCATATTCACATGCAAAATAACATGGAACGGATAGGAAAACCAAAAAATAAATGCCTAAAAAACCCCAAGGGACCAAATGGAGAGTCTGAATGGCTCACACGAAAAATACCCCATAACCATACACTCACGATTTTGGGAGATTGAGCACAACACATAAAATGTTCTCGGCTCCTCAAACTCAAGGGTTCCAATTTCCTTTCATTAATCAAGTGCCCCTATCTTCACTTTAGTGCCGCCCTCTCTGCTCTAACTATATATATTTCCAAAGGAGATGTTGACCAAATTCTCCATTCCTTCTCCCAGTCAGCGAGTTGTTACATGATTCAGTTATCATTCATCCTATCCATGCACTCAACAAGCTTACACTTTATATCAAATGACATAGATTCTTCTCTTTAGGCTGGATTTTGACAGTTGATTAAGATCTAGAGGGGGATAAGATAGGTATGCCTCTAGTAAGTCATAAACCAGGAGTATATGGTTATGGATATAACATTGAAAACATAAAGGGAAACATGGGTATGAGGTAGAAAGAGGAGAGGAGATATAACAATAAGATTAAATAACAAGGAACAAATAGAAATGGGAAACCATGCCAATAAAATCCTCATTTTAAACCAAAAATAGAAAAACACAATTATCTTAGAATAATGCAATTTTACATATGGATGCCTCGTATGGTAATTATTTGTCTACATAATGCCCCAACTTGACCCATTTGGGAATACATATAAAATTAAAACAAACAAGTAGATACAAAATTTTACACTCTAGAAGCAAATCCATTAAATTTGCACAACCTTGAATGAGCATGGGAACATGTATAAATAACCAATCAATCAATAATATGTAACATTATAGAAAACAAGAAATTATAAAGAATACACCTATATTTGGTTAATGGTTTCATATGGTGCTTAAATGAGTGTAGTCACTAAACCACATACTTACTATGTATATTTATCCTCTAAATACTTCATTTATATGCATGATTCCTAAGCAATATAATTACTCATTGAAACCCCTTTAACTTACTTTGAAATTACTTTTATCCTTTTCATCTGTGTTGCTTACTATTTTTTATTGACAATTTACAGTTTTGCACAGTATACAACATCTTACTCACCTCTAATTTCATTTTTTTATATTTCTGACACCATGTATAGGACCTTCCATTAGAGATAGGAGCACTCGGGTGTTACTCTTCCCTATAAGCATTTGTGACCTCTTTACCTATTTTTCTGGTCTATCTAATGTTACTTCTTTCGTTTCTTCTTTTATCCCTCTTAGTCATCCTTTCACTTGTTAATGATGAAACTTAAGCAAGGAAAATATATATATACATGTATTATTCAACTTCATTAAGGGGGTAAGCATTCAAGAGGCATATAATATTATAAGGAGATAGTAAAATCTATCTACTACACCAAGGAATGCATTTTGGGACTACATACTTCACTGCATAAGAGGGTTTATTTTGAATTTCATACCACACATTTGCATTGGGACAAATTAGTTGTATCATGTCATTCTTTGTACGACTTTCCCTAGGGAATCCTAGGTCAAGGGACACTATTTAAACCACACACACACAAGAACTACATAAAATATAAAATGTAGTGTTGTGCTCAATGACAATCACATTGGGGTGATTGTTGAGGTCATTCTGAACCAAGCATATGCATTATTTTATTCATCTAATGTGTTTTTGAGTACTATGCATGTATCTAGGATTTATTTTGCAAGTTACATGTATGAAACATTGAATTTGATGTGACACACAATGAACAAAGAGTGACACTAAGAGACATAGAACAAACAAAATTATGAGCACTTCCATAGACACCAGCACCCTAAATAGAATCTAGTGCCTGGGTAGCCCTGTCCCCTCCCGAGCGCTCCTGTTCATGATATCGTGACATTTTAGAATCAGACACAAATCTAATGAAATTCAAGGTATCCATTTTCAGTGTGTTCATCACTCTAGAATCATTCCATACCTACAGATATAATTTAATTCACTCTTAAAACCCTATTTTCACTTGTGATTGTATTTCCTTTTCCTTATCTTGTTTGTTTACTATTATAGCCATTTAATCAGCAGTGTCCTTATCTTATATTTAAATTTTATTAAATCATTTGGTGAACCCCATCCCTTGCAAGTTCTTTAATTGATGCATTCCTCTCGATCCCAAACCCTAGTTTCATTAAGGTTCATATCTGCATCTTATCTTCAAATTCACACCTAATTTTTATTTATCATCTTCCATAAATCTTATATGCAAAAATTTATTCTAGGGTTTCATGGTTGGTACTACCCTTTGGGACACTTTCTAGGGTTCTGAATTTTCAAATTACCTTTTGGTTCATATCTCAAGCATGACAACAATTTTTTCAATTTTCTTTGAGGTTATTTTCCTTTTTTTACATTTTTAACAAAAATGTATTTTTTCCATAATTTTGAACCCAATTTTAGGAAATCCAAAATTACAAAATTTACTAATGAATGCTTAATTCAAAAAATATACACTTTTGGGAAAATTCGTTGGAGGTGTTTTTTTCAATTCATAAGATTAAAAAATACCTCTTTTTGTTTTGCAAAATGTAAATTCTATTTTGAGATATGGTTGTTTTATTCATTTGATGATAATCACTTTTTGTTTAATATCACTCTATTAGTTTTATCTCCATGATCTCATAATTGTCAGCCTCATATACACTTTTTTTCATCAATTGTGATTATTCCTCATTTTATTTTCTATACTCATGGCCAATGAAAACACTTCTCAAGTAGCCTTGCTTCATTTACTTCAATGACACCAATCATATAGAGATACTCTTACACAATTGTTATAACAAGTACAACTCCTTTATATTACAACACCTTCCCAAGTGAATGTAATTTTGAGTCATATTTTAGTTCCATATATTAACAATGATGACATTTCCCATAAGGCTATCTTAGAATCTATTCAAGTTTTGCATTGTTCCTTTCAACATCATCTTCAAGCCATGAATACTACAATTACATCTCTCACATCTAAAATACACTACCTCAAAGATACTTCTAATGCACATATTCATTCTCTTTTTATGCCTCGTGATGTTCCCAATACAAATCCTATGAAATCTGATCTAGGTGCTACATGTGCTCATATAATTGAGGGTAAAGTCCTCTGACATAAAACACCTTTTTTATGAGCATTCTAAATAACATGATATCCTATTTGATCTCCTCAATCATTAGTTAATTAATTTGTTTCCCAATCATTATTATCGTCATTATTGGATTACAAAATCAAATTTTATCCTTTTTGCAATTATCATGGAATTAATAGACATCATGATGATGATTATTACGCTTTACAATGAAAAACATATAGTTTGAGCACAAGGGCTTTATTTCATTCTCTAAGCAACATTTTATTGCACATTCATCTCTGATTTCCGCATCCCAATGGGTTTTTAAATGTAGTTCATCTATGACTCATGAGTATAACTCCATATCGAATGCCTCTAGTTCGGTGATACCAAATGAATAATCACTTATCCCTGAGCCATTGCATACAACAATGCCACCAATATTAGTTGAGCCACCACAAGCCCCATCTAAGGCTAATGCAATAACAACATCTACACAACATATTGAGGTATATTAAGAAAACAAAAGTATCAATGACTTACCGAATGATTTATGGATCTCCATGGGCATGGACACCTATAAGCTAAATCCTAAGTATACTTTTAAACAATATTTTGAGAGAAACATGTATAAAAATAATTAAACTCTACTACTCAAATCTGATGATAACGATGATTTTGATCCTACTTACCATTGTGATGACTATAAACACCTTGATGAGAATTTTCCAAATCTTGATCCTATTGTTGAAGAAGATGAAACTTCATAAGAGGCATCACAAATTTCTCGCCACTTAATGGCAAAATATATATAAAAAAAAGGACAAATATGGTATCCTAGTAAAATCCCATGTCTTCTTTTAGCATCACTTCAGCCACTTATGCATAGTTATTTTACATCATTTGATCGTGGTCCATTGCCTCATTCTTTGATTACATATATCATTTGGGAATTAACACTTGGGGGCATCGTAATCCCCCCAAAACATCTGATGACATGCTCTTATTAATGGTTCATACTTGACTATGGAGGGTTATTTTATATGGACCTAAATTTTCACACACCCATAAGGGGTATCCTTATTCCTCCCCTCTTGTGGTTCTCTTTCACATATATGCAATAAAAAATCCAAATAATATTATCCCATATCTTGATTGGATGCATTATTCCTTTCTTATACTATTCTATGTTGCATCTTTTCTTAACATGTTACTACTATTCATAGTATACTTTATCATTTTTCATACACACATGCACATTCACATGGTATTTTAAGGTGAATGCGAGTCACTTATAGGTTCTTACATGATGTGTGATGTTTTGTCATGTCCATTAATAGTCCCATTGAGACTCTCCTAGGGGCATATATTGTTTCCCTACTTCCTATTATGTTCTATTGTTGCAATATTTCACATTTTCATTTATATATTCATGTATTACATTGTTGCATATTATTCATCTTTCATAACATACTAATGGGTGCTTCATGTGTAGCATTTTCCTTAAAGGACTCCTTTCAATCAAGGTTATCATATTTTCTTATACCTTGTTTGTCATTGTTTGTAGGTTATTCCCTATGTTTTCTTGATTTCCTTGTTTACATAAGCCTTTAATGGATCTGATTCTCTTGTAACATCCTGAGTTGTGTCCCATATATGCAACCATCGACTCACTATGTCCTTATTTTTTATTTTCTTATATGCCCTTACTAGTTGATATTTCAATTTATATTTCTTGTTTATCACTAACACTTGTATGCTAGAATTTTCCCCTTTATTTTCTCAAGCCATGATAAATACCATGGATAATCCCTATTTCCCTTGTAGGATTCCTATATCAGATGTGCACATCAATTTCAACCTTCCTTGTTTGGGTTCCGTTTGCATTTATTTATCTCATGCACCCCAAAATGATGCAAGAGCATCATGTAAATAGGTATTTTTGGCTCTCTTAGGTGTTTTAGGGTTTATTTTAGTTGGTCATAGCTTGTTCAAGACCATTTGGACTCTACAGGAAAAATAAGGAATTTTCCCTCCATTTTTGTAAATTTAAATATTTGAATTTAGTCCTAGGATGTTATAATGATAGGTGTAAATTTAAGAGTCATAAATGTTGTAATGAGGGCTAGATGTCACCTATTCAACCATGTCATGACTCCCTCACCTTACCTAGACTCCAACTCAACTTAGTCTAATTGTAGTCGAGGAGGTTTGAGTTAATACCCTACCTACATTCATTTTCTACATTGGTAAGGAAAAATTAGAAAAACTGTGTAATATAAGTTTGTGATTCAATTAAATGTGGTTGTATTATATATATATGATATTAGGGAGGATAGGGTTTGTATTAGGAAGGGCATCAAAAAGTGAGAAGATTATGAAGTTCCAGAGACTACATCTAAAGAACTGTGACAATGCATTCTTAAGGTAAGATGATAATGAGAATGTTTGGCATCCAATACTCATAGGAGTGAATTTGTTACTAAACATATCGACTTGATGAAATGTATATGAATGTTGATTGATCAAAACCATTGTTACTTCATGAATGCATTATCAAGAACTTAAAAGGTAAGGAAGTTTTGTATGAAATTCTGTGTAGATTGACTTATACCAATTTAAGGAATTTGATGCAATTATTTTGATATGAACATGTGTTTCAATCACTCAAGATGGTTGTGTAGATTTTTAAAAAGGTGTTTTAAGTTGTGAAGAAACTCTTTTTTAGAGTCTTGAAGCACAATATTTGATGATACAAGTAAGAAATTGAGTCTAGTATGGTATGCTCTGTTTTAGAATTCTCAATAGGAAATAAGCGTTTGATATCAAGGAGAAAGTAATAAATATTTTAAGTAAACTAATAGGAATTTTTCACTCCTTTCTTAAAGTCCAAAAGGGATCAAGTCAGTAGGATGGAAATTTTTTAATTAAAAATTGGTAAGTATAGTTTACAACAGTGTTCAAGCACAATTTAGATGGTTGAAGGAAGATATGATTGGAGAGTTCATTCTTTGCATACTTTAAGAGGACTGTAGATATAATGGAAGTATTGATAAGAGTCTATAGGTGAGTGAAGGGTTAGAAAGTTCTCAATAATGAGTTGGGTTTGTGGAATGTGCAAATACAATATATTAGGGTTGAAACTCAGTTTGAGGGAAGTGAAGGAGGTACTTCTAGAAAATTAGACTTATTCTAAGTGTTTGAAGTTGGAAAAGTCTCTAAAAAAGTGAAGGAAGGTCCAAGGGAATTAAAAGGTCACAAATATCAGATTGAAAGGATAGAGTACTGAGTAATTATGAGAAGGGTAGAGTACTAAGAAGTTGAAAGGTAATAAGAGAAATTACAATTTGTGAAGGCATTGTCACAGTCAGACCAAGCTCGAGAAACAATTTTCATAGGAAGTAAGTATATATTTTATTACTAATAAGTATTAGAGAGTATTTTGGAGCCTGAGAGAGTGTAAAATATTTAGAATAACCATCAAACTAAGGAAAGCTATGACTATTCTATAGAGTTCCCTAAAGAAGTCTAACAAATACTTGACCAAAGATGAAAGAGGCCTAAAGGTATCTCTGAGAACATGAGTTAAGGAAGGGGATATAAGTGAAGGTATATAAGGAAATGAATGATATGTCAACTTATAAGATAGCCCAATTCAAGGATGAATTCAAAATAGGGCATGATAACAATGTAGCAAACAAGAACAAGACAAGAGATCTAGAAGGAAAATCTTGAAAAGTTGACCAAATCAGTGATAAAAGAATGTATAAAGGTTTTCAATAGCATGAACAAGAGTAGAATAGGTAGAATAAGGTGAACATAAAGGTTGAGAATAGTGAAAAGGTTAAAACCCTAGATATTTTCCAAAAACCCTAGTGAGACCTAACTGCCAACCCTAGAAGGAGAAAAATAGTTGTTGTATGAAGTGTACCAAGGGTTATGCATTGAAATTTACTTGAAAGAAAGAAAAAAGAGAAGGGTATATAGAAAAATTACCATATTTTATTGATGCTTTGTAGATTCTTCCAGTCATAGAGACTTGTATGTGATTAGGGCTAGTGGAAAGACCTAGTAAACAATAGTAAAAGTGGAATAAGACCAAATGGGCTTGGAATTAGTGCATGAAACTTTTTAAAAAACCTAGAAGGGGATGATGGGTATCTAAAACAATTACCAGTGAAGAAATATTATCTATATTTTTTGTTTTATGTCATAAAAAGGCCTTTAGAAGGGTTAGAAGGAGAATTTGAGGTCTATGTAGGAAAAGGTGAAAAGTGATAACTTGAAACTTGATGAAGTTTTTTAAAATGTTTGTTCAGTGATATCTAAGAGGGGAGAAGCAGTTTTAACTTCTGATTTAATCATTTTGTGAATTTTGGTGAGTTTAGGCCAATTCAGGCTACTTGAAGAAAGGTAAAAAGTGCTAATTTTAGTGATTTTGGTAAATAAATGAACTAATTATTTATATTAATTCAATTTGTTGAATGTCTTTGCATTACAAATGAGTGGGGAAAAACATTGGGTGAACATTTTCACCCTGCCATCAATCATAGAACATGGTTATAAAAACATAAACACCAAGAACCGAACATAAATTAGTTACAGAATAGGGCTAGAAGAAGACTTGGCCACAAAATTTGGCATGGAAAAAGCTACCTAGATCAGATAGGAATTCCTTTGTGCTAGTGTCACACTTTTGCACTCCTATCATGGGATAAAAATAGTTAAAAATTAGTTTCACTAGTTGCACAATCATGGGTTTCTCTAGTTTCAACAGTTACACAACCAATTTTAGATTACAATCAATCACTAACATGAAACTAAATACTGATGTAGGAACCAAAGAAGGAACTAAATCATGGAATGATACCTATGGCATATATAGGACAACAATATTCCTAGTTCCTTTGTGTCACCTAAGGAAAGTTACAAATCATGTTTTTGATCATCTGTAGTGGCATTTATCTATAGGGAAGCTTTGACGGTTGGAAGGAAAAATAGAAAACTCTCCCAATACACTTTACCTTAGTGGAAATGGGATGCCTAAATTTTAAGTTTAGCATCAGGATGCTCAAATCCCTAGTTTGGCCACTGGATGCCCAAATCCTTAGTGTTATCCCAACTAAATACTAAGCATCGCGTCTACACGTATGAACAAATTTGTATCCCATTCTCTATCAACATTCCAGGTTTACTCTAACACCTTGGCTTATTTTTTTCCAATAAGAATGTCCATTTTTACATATTTTCTAAGTTAAGTTTTAATTATATTTACTTGGAGCATTTACTACACTTGTTTTCTTTTACAGGTCCTATCTTATCCCAATGAAGACAAACACACAAGAAACCATGAGATAAATCTCAAGCTCTGACAAATGTGATACTCCAAGGAACTACATGCACACATCACCATCACTCCATGTATGCAAAGGTCACCCATATGATCCTTATCATTCCATTTTCATGGTACACATCTTGCACTATTCCAATTGACATGCTATACAACACTCATTTGACATGTTATTGGGTGCAATCTTCATCTGACTCTCCAAGCTACACTTTTTTGGTTCTACTTTATTCTACCAAATCCTTATTCATCGGCATAAAGTAGGAGAAAATTTAGTCACTAAATAAAAAACTTACTAAATATATCTAGCCTCTAAATAATTTATTTATATGCCTAATTCCTAGGCAAGAGAATTACTCATTGACACCCCTTTACTTTGATTTGACATTACTTTTATCCTTTTCATCTCTATTAATTGTTGTTTTTGATTGGAAACTTATAGGTTTGTACACTAGTGACATCTTACTCAAATTTTATTTCACTTTTTATCTTTCTGACACCCTATACAAGATCATTCTTTAGGGTTAGGAGTTCCCGAGCATTATTGTCCCCTTTGGGTGCATGTCTCCTCTTTACCTCTTTATTTGGTCTTTTGAATGTTATGTATTTCTTATCTTCTTTTATCCCTCTTAGTTGTCCTTTCACTTGTGAATGAAAAACATTAAGTAAGGGAATAATATATATACATGTATTATTTAATATTATTATGAGGAAAGCATTCAAGAGGCACATACTATTACATGGAGCTAATATTTTCTATCCACTACACCAAGAACTACATTTTGGGACTGCATAATTCATTGCATAGGAGGGTCTATTTTGAGTTCCATACCACACATTTGTATTGGGACAAAGTATTTGTTAGAGATTGGGATAAATGTTTTAAAGTATGTGGGTGGGAAATGGATGTTTAGGGAAGTGTAATGGATAGATAGGAGATAAATATGGCTACGATAAAAGCTAGAAAAATTGTAGGGATGTGGGATCTAGGTGGTTAAGGATAAAATCATCCTAAACAAATCTAATTAAATACAATTAGCTTATTAAGTAGAAATAAATATAATTAGGGGAAATGATCTAAATAGTGTTAATTAATAATTAAATGTGATGGGATAATATATGGTCATTTAAATAACTAGGACCATGGTGAAAGATGCACACTCTAGCAATCAAGGGTAGTGATACCAGATTTTGGTGTCTACATTTGCCCCTTTTTTTGAGTGGTTTGCGTTAGCAAGCCATGATAAGAAAATGATGAGAGATAGAGAGTAGGATGAAATTCAATGCAATATTGATGATGAGTTCCCCCTCAAATGAGGGGTCGATAATGCAAAGGGAAATCAATGATGAGTTTTAAAGAGGTAGATGTTTAAAGGGTGGGTGGGAAAAGAAATATGGGTAAAATGATGAGGCAAGGAATTATTCCTCAAGCAAGAGGGATGTACACAACAATAAAATATATGGCGGTGATTCCAATAGTACATCGGTAGGGAAAAAGAGATGGTCTCAATGGAGATGATGGAAATGTTCTACAGACTAATGAGTGGGAAAAAATCACTACGAAATGAAGGGAATCCAATGGGAAACCTATGGAATGGATGTGAGCCATGAGAAAAAATGATTCATAGGAAGACATCAAACTATGCACAACTAAATGCGAAAACAATGTGAAATTCTACATAGATGAGGAATCAACAAAAAGGTATGTGTCCACAAAGAATGAAGATAGGAGTAATGGTGCCCCTACAAAGGGCACAAAAATGGCCAAAAAGTAAAAACATAATAAATGATGAAACAAAAATTCCCCAAGGGGGAGTAAATATTGCCACAAAGGTGGACTTTGAGAGCAAATATGATGAGATGGTGCCCCAATAAAGGGCACAATAATGGCCAAGGAGGTGAAATATAAAAGGATGAGGTATGGTGTCCTGAGAGGGGACAAAAAAATTGCCAAAAAAGTGGACTTGAGATGAGATATGGATGATAAAATGGTGCCCTAATAGAGGACATGAAAAAAGGACAAAAATGAAAAATACGAAATGATGCTATAAAATACCCCAAGGGGGAATAAATATGGCCACAAGGGTATACTTTTGAGACAATATGAAATGATGAAATGGTGCCCTAACAAAATAACACAAATATGGCCAAAAGGGTGAGATAAGAAAACACGTGATATGATTCCGTGAGAGGGATCACAAATATGGCTACAAGAGTGGACTTAAGATGCGGAAGATTGGATAAGATTTGATGAGATAGATAAGGTGTAAAATATGTAACCAGAGGGTATGAGCTATGTCGTATCAAGGAGCGCACGTGGAAAGAGATTTCTCCAATCACATTGGAGATAAAAAAAGAAGGGGATCCAAGTAACACAAGGCACATCTGACCAAAAAAAGTGTTATCACATAACCAACGGTAGTTAGCTATATCATAGATCATACAGAGACATGGATGAAATGGACTCATAAAACCTAATGTTGATATGAAAAAAGGGTTTCATGATGCAACTTGTACATGGGAAGAGGGTTCTCTATAACTGGTGTTTCCTAAATCTATACCCCAACTTTGGGAAGGGGATAAATAAATATGATCAATGCGGGAAGCTTTCTTAGGATGTTGATAAAATAAAAGGTTAATCAATGTGAGAAGCCTTCAATACCATGATACAAAAGAGTATCCATCCTTCAAGGGTATGGTCTATTTTATACATATATGATTTCAATCTAAAGGATAATATACATTATAGTCTTCCTTCGAGGGATCGGTCTATTGATTTTGATTTATTTATTTATTACATGAACAACTATCCTTCAAGGGAGAATTATATTTTTTATAACTTTGAATTTTGATAAGAATCACCCATAAATTTTGATTTTAACATGGGGAAGAGCTAGGAATAGCTAGGTAGACCACTTAGGAGGGGATGATGAGTGTACAAGAGATGCCCTTATACCCTTTACATGGTTTCAATAGGTAAATAAGAGGGTGATGGATGTAATGATTGTGGAGTGCTCACCAAAAGGGAGAACCTATCCATAAGGAAAAATTCTATGGACAAAGTCATGGTGCCCATATTTAAGGTCATGCTGAGGGACGTAACGGTAGAACACATAGTTCCAAATCATTGCAATGATAGATGTAAAAGGATAATGATGGAGGAATGATCTAAGGATACAACTAAGTGCTCACTAGTAGACATGCTAACAATAGAATGGCCACAAGTGCAATGTGTTGCGGTTCCACTTCCAGTTTACTATCAAGGGATGCCAAATGATAGGCTCCTGACCCATAACTATATGTGATAATATATGGTCTAATCTAGTTGCGGGAATACTTTTCACATTGTCTCCTTTCTAGAGTAAGACAAAATCACCAAATTTAAGGTCACGATACGATAGATTGCAAAAGATGGGATACAATGAGATAAATGGGAGAAGATAAAAACTATGCACTACCTTTGAGGAAATGAGAAAAATATGCTTCTCTAATGAGATGAATATATGGCCACAAAAGGTGGGATTTGGATGAAAAATATGGTGCCTCAGGAGAGGCACAAATATGTCCACAAAGGTGGACTTAGGATGAGAAAATGGTGCCCCAAAAGAGGCACAAATATGGCCACAAAGGTGGACTTTGATGAAAAAGGTTTCGTAAAAGAGGCACAAATATGGCAACAAAAGTGGACTTTGGATGAGATAATTTTTAAGTAAGATTGGGTGAGATGAGTTGAACAAAGATCATAAAATATGTGTAACACTTCAGAAATGAGGAAGTGAGAAATATGCATCTTAGGAGACAATAAAATGGCCACAAAAGTGGGCTTATGATGGATATAATGGTGCCCCTAAGAGAGGAAAAAATATGGCCACAAAGGTGGACTTTAGGAAATACCATGGTGCCCCCTAGGGAATCACATATATGGCCATAGAGATGGACTTAGGATGAAAAGATGGTGGATAAATAGGTTGGCTTGAGTAAATTGGATAAGATCGAATGAGATGAGTTGAATAAGAAAATGATGTCTCCTAGCATTGAAGGATCCATTTGATGGATAGGGGGATGAAATTATGTGGATAGGATGTGTGGATGAGGAAAAAGATACAAGAAGATCAATATTAAGGGGAGGATGTTTCCCCAACAAAATATATAGATGAGATAGTGGTTGTCAGAAGAGATTAGATGGTAGGATATCATAGGGGTGGTTTAGAAAGGAAAAAATGTCGGTGAACAAGGGAGGACCATCTCATGGAGTCAAGATGATGGATGAAGATGTAGAAATAGGATTTGGATTGGTTGTGGATAAAATGGTAGATGGAGAAGGAAAATATTCGAGAAGGTAATTTCTCTTAATAAAATTATGGATTATGGTTTGAAGGGCCTTACAGTGCTTGGTGTCATGACCTGAGGTACGATGATAAGCACAAATGTGACAGGAATTGAACCATGATGGCTTCTTACTATGAGGATCAAAATATTTAACAATATAAAGTGTTATGGTAGATATTTAAATTAAATGTCTACGGATCTCTGTGTAAGATTCGATAGAAGCAGTGGATATTTTTCTCTTGTGAGGCTTGGTAGGATATTTTGACTTGGATTTACAGGAAGGAGTGGATGTAGATTGGATGGGTAAATTATATGTCTTAAATGATAAACCAAATTTTGGAGGAGGATTAGATTGTTTGGATTTATATTGATCATTGGGAGATGTGTATTAGATGAAGGGCTTGGCCCTAAAATAGATGGGGATGCTCCTAAGATGGGGATGCTCCTAGGATGGATGTTCTAACATGGGATTGCTGAGAAGAGGGAAGAATAAAATTCTTACAAGGATGCATAAGAGACCTTTAGGTATTTTTACTAAGAGTATTAGATTTTGATCGAGATAATTTACCTTTGGAAGAGATGACAATAATCTTAATTGGAGGACCTGAAGGTTGTGTGGTTGGTATTGGTGGAGGAAGTAACTTTTGTTTGATAATTTATAAAGAAGATGTGGAAGTGTCTTATTGTGAGGATGAGATGGGAGGATCGTTTGAATTTAAGGAAATTTGGAATGATTCCACAAATTATTAAAATGATGAAAAATATGTAGGAGGATAAGATGAATATGCTGTAGTTACGATATTTGAAGTGATTGGTGTAGGTAGAAATGAAGAAAGAGGAATTGGGATTGATTCCATGGATGGTATAATAGGTAAGGGTGGAATATATGTGGGGGTAATAGTAGGTATGATCAAATCCAATGAAGTGGATGTGATAAGGGATGAAGTAGATGAAGGTGGAAGACCAATAGTGGGTGTATATGTTCATATTGATGGGGAAAGGGGTGTTTGTATGATGTGATTGATGATTTCTATTCAAGATGTGGATTGTGTGGGTTTTGGATTAGTTAGCTGGTTTAGTAGAGGAAACATGAACACCCTATGTGCTTGTCTTCGGTGGGGATGATTGCTTCATAAATTTTTCAAGGGGTATCTTTGATATGTTTGTAAATTAAGGAGATGTGATTGGTGTGGTGGAGGGTATAGATGTTGAAGGAATAAGTGTAGAATATTGTGGTAAAATAGGTTATGTGGCCATAGGAAAGGATGTAGGAATGTGTGATGAAGATTTCAAGGTAGTCGTGAGTGAGTTTGTTGATGTGGTAGATATAGGGGTTGATGGGATTGATGGAGAGATGTGTACCATTAGGATATTTAGTAATGTAGATGTAGGAAAAGTGGTGGAAGTTAATGTGATAGGTGTAATAGAAGTTGTAGGCACAGTGTCTAAGGTATGAATAAATTATGGTGTATATGAGATAGGTAAGGATGGAGGTGTTTGATGTATAGTATTGATTGCATAAGGATTGAATGTGTAAGATGTGGAAGGTAGAAATTTATTTGTCTGTGGTGGATTAGGAAAGTGTTGTGTGAAGATTTCAAGGGGTTGGTTACGAGATGATGTAGGATTTTCTATGTAGCGATCCCCATGATTAATAAAATGTTTAACACAATATTTAAAATAATGAAACTTTTCAATGTTATGACCTATGACTTGATGATATTTACAGTAGTGACCCTCATGATACTAAGTGAGTTTGGGACGTAAGTTTTCAATATGTCAGAAGGGAGGAAGTATGAGGATGTGAGTTGTCATCAACTTATATAAAATTGAACTGTAAGATTCCCCCAAGGGGGTAGAGTTAGAAGATGGTTTAAAAGTTTCATGTGAAGGCACCGTGCAAGAGGTAGATGGTTTTGGCAACACAACATGAGAAGTGAATGGATAAGGATATAAATAAGATTGGGGGTATGTCAAAGTTAAAGGGAGTGTTTGATAAGAGGGAATACAATTAAAGGGTGGATATTGAGTAGGAATATGATGAGACAAGATAGGTTGTGATAATGATTTATGTTGAGATATAGGAATGCAATGTAATTGTTGAGGTTGAATAGGGATATTTGATTTTTGAGTTTTGGGAGATTGAGATGGTTGGATAGGTATTCTAGTGATAATATCGGATGAAGTAGGGATATTTTTTAAATGAGGTGGTGGGGGTGGAATAGGATCCATCAAATGAGTGGATTGATAAGATTGAGAGATTATGGGAGATATAAGAAATATTAAGTCATAAATGGGGCTAGAAGGAGGCCTGGGAGTTTCCAAAGAAGTAGGAGATGGTGGTGTGGTTGGTCGGTGGGAAATATATTGATGATAGATAGGAGAATTGGTTTCAAAAGGGGGATAAATCTGAATTGCATGGTATTTACAAGGTTGAGAGATCCAATGCATAATCTCAAGATCATTAGAAGAGGGAATATCATTGCATATATTATAGTTTTGCATTGTCTCGTTTTTAGAAAGGGTATTAAAAGGCATAAAATGGGAAAATATCTGTTTATGAAATTTATTAACAAAAAAATCAAGTAGCGATATTTTTATTAACATGATTAATTAGAAGATGTGAGAAAGAAAAGGGAAAATGGATAACAAATGTACCTAGGAAAAGGTTGTCTAAGGCTACTTTTGGATAGTTACGGATGGGGAGTCCTTGATATACCTGAAGGTACATTGGGCCCAAGTCTGTGCGAGATTTCTAACATGGCCAGAACACTGTGGCAGCCTCCTATTGGGCAATAAAATACCAATCACTCCACCTAGTAGGAAGATCTCTAGATGTGTAAATTGATGTGTGAATTTTGGTTGTGTGTGATAGAATGTGAGATGCAACCAATTAACCCCTATTTAAGTTATGTTTTCAAGCAAGGATGCAAAGGTTTACTTTTAAGCCAAATCCAAATGTTAAGTTTTGATGAAAACACACACAACAAAGGGAAAATGTGATGCAAAAAGAGAAAATAAGACAAAAAGGAGAATACCTCTTGAACGCTTTTCCTTTTTATTTGATCTTTAAGAAGACACAAGTGAAAAAGTGATCCAAGAAATAAACTACAACATGAACAAGTAAAAAGTGAAGCTTTTACCTACAGCATTAGTAGAAGACACATGAAATAACAAGAAATGCAAGTAATCACCTAAAAGGGTGGTCCACACAGACGTGCCATGAATTTTGATCTAATTATCTCTTTACTTTCAAGCTAATGATCTGGTACTAAAGAAAACTGAATAACTCAAAACATGAAAGGTTTATGGTACCTCAATTGTATGATAGATGTAAGATGATGAACGCAAAGTTAATGATATCCTTGCTATAAAACTTGAGGAACCTGCAAAACAAAAATAACTATAAGAAAATGGATTAGATGGTATATGTGGGGGCTTCCTGATGAAGCCAGCTTTAAGAAGTATTAACTTCCTTTATGGGTGTCAACCCCCATGTTTTATAAGATAAGATAAAAGAAATGATAATAAATAGGATAATATGCATAATCTGAGGCACATAGAAACTGAAAATGAAGAAATGTAAGGCACATACAAATATGATCTAAATTGCTATAAAATAAATTATACCTGACTAGATCGATGGTGACCCAAACTACATAGGGGTAGGTTAATAATGACCTGAGTAGATGAAACTAGATAATAAGGTAGAAATGTAAATCTACAAGTATCTAAATGCAAATGATAATCACTGAATTCTGAGAAGAATGGTAAAAAATTGTAGAGGAGGTCTAAGAAAAAGAAATGAAAGGGATGTAAAAAAACAAGGATTGGAGTGGATTGGATTGAAAATGGATTAGATTTAGAGAAGTGGGATGAAATATTTGGGGTCTAGAAGAACTGCAAGAGAAGAAGAAGACACTGAGAGGAATCAAAAATAGAAAGTATGTTGATAGAGGGCTAGGTTGACGATGACCTAGACTAGTCGATGGAGACTTGATCAATGTGGTACAAAGTTGAAGGTACATGGGTGGGATGAGTGACCTGTAAATAGAAACTTGGAAGAACAACCTAATAATGAAGATCTAACAATGGTTGGACGTGCAAAATGTTAGATTCTACAATATAATAATAAATATTGCATATGATAGCATAGATAAGCATGAAATTGAAAATAAACCTCCCAGAGTCATGTAAGTGATGTGAAACAAGGTCCAATGGACTGTAAAAGGGTTGACATAGCTGGTCAAAGATAAGTTTTCAGAGTGCAAGAAATCTCGGGTTGTGTCTCGTTTTGGATGGGGGTGAAATCAGTCTTATAGGGTCGACGACGACCTGGTTGGGTTACCGCCGACTGCGGGAAACCATTCTCTAGATGGTAAAATCATTTATTTACTCAAGATATGGGGCTTTTAGAGATTGGGATAAATGATTTAAAGCATGTAGGCAAGTAAGGGCTATTTAGGGAAGTGTAATGGGTTGTAGGAGATAAATATGGGTAGGATAAAAGCTAGAAAATCATAGGGATGTGGGATCTAGGTGGTTAAGGATAAAATCATCCTAAAGAAAGGTAATTAAATGTAATTATCTTATTAAGGAGAAATAAATCTAATTAGGGGTAATTATCGAAATAGTGTTAATTAATAAAGATTAATTAATAATTAAAGGTGATAAGATAATAGATGGTCATTTAAATAAATGAAATGAAATGAAATTAAAAATGGTCTAGCTAGAACCATGGTGAAAGATGCACACGTGGGAAATCAACGGTAGTGATACCAAATTTTGTGTCTACAGTGTGAAATCTATTCGTTTACTTATGGATTTTTAGGGTACCACCAGGTTCATATTGCATGTGAGAATCAATAGAAGACAAAATTCTCAACTGAATGGGGAAGTTTTGCATATATTATTGTGCCTTTTGGGTTGAAGAATGTGCCAACAGTATTCTCATGCAGGAATTTCAAGAATTTATTCATAAATTTTTGCAGGTCTATCTAGATGATTGGATTGTTTATGGGTTAGTAAAAGATCACTTTGATAATCTGAGGCTCATGTTTGAAAGATGTAGGTAGCTGAGCATCTCTCTCAACATTAAGAAGTGCATCTTTGTCACCCCCCTTTGGTACATTACTTGGGCACATCATTTGTAAGGAAGGGCTATTTGTAGACCCTATAAAGATTGTAGTGATTTTGGGACTAGCAGAACCTACCAACCAAAGTGAAGTGTGTGGATTCTTGGGGAATGCTGGTTACTACATGAAGTTTATCAAATGATATGAAAAAATTACTCCACCCATGGAAGAATTGCTAAAATCTCAAGGAAAGTTTTATTGTGGTGACGTGTAAAATTAGGTATTTGAGAGCTTGAAGGAAAATCTTACCATCACACATATCTTGTACTTCCCTTCATAGATCAAACCTTTCCATGTACATGTATATGCCTCAGGCATGGCTATTGGTGAATTCTTAGTGCAACTGGGAGAGGGAAATGTTAATCACCCTATATGCTTTGCAAGTAGGAAGTTGACAAAAATTTAGTAGTACTACACAACTATAGAGTGTGAGACATTATCCATGATCTACATGCTTCACAAGTTCAAACGGTAATTATTTTCCACACAATTTATCTTTTATACAATTCATATGGCATTAAAGTACTTAGTAAACAAACCTATTATGTAAGGGCACATATTCCGCTCGATACGTTTCTAGGAATTTAACTTCACAGTCATAGTAAAGCTAGGTAAGAACAACTTGGGACTTGACCACTTGTTAAGGATCAAGTCTAGAGAGGATGCGTAGAGCATTGAAGACACCATGCCCGATGAAAAATTATTCAAATTGAATCCTGTGCCAGCTGATTTGGAATATATTGTAGTATTTTTATGCACTGGGCTTGTACTAGAAGGAATGTAGAACTTGGAAAATAAGTAACTTGATATTCAAGATGTACCATATCATCTTATTAGATAAGACCTACATAAATAGGGTAGAGATGAGGTCTTGTGTAGATTTATTTTGGGGAATGAGTGTGAAGCCATTATGGAGGAATCGCAGGGAGGCATCGTAGGAGGAAACTATACAGGGGAAGCAACCATAGACAAGATCCTTTTAGCAGGCCTATGGTGGGAGACATTGTACAAAGATACCAAGGATTTTTTTCAAAGCATGTGATCATTGTCAAAGAATTGAAAATCCTAGGAATAGAGAAAAGATGCCATTGCAACCCATTATGAGCATGGAACCATTTGAGAAGTGGGCCATCGATTTTTTTCAGACCTATTACAACACCCACACACAAGACTGGGGCACACTACATCGTCACATGTAATGACTATTTAACAAGGTGGGAAGAGGTTGCACCTATAAAGGATTTCACAGAGGCAACCACAGTGAGGTTCCTTTGGGAAAATATCATCAACAGGTATGGATGCCCATTAATCCTTATGAGTGATAGAGTAACTCATGTTTTGAATGATACCATTATAATTTTACTGGTAGAATTTATGGCGGTACACCATAAAAATACCCCTTATCACCCTAAGGAAAATGGAACTATTGAAGCTTTCAACAAGATCTTAGGACATATACTAATGAACATATGCGACATTGAAAGAAATGATTAGGATGACAAGGTATCAGTTGTGCTTTGGGAATATAGAATAACCTATAAATCGTTAAATAAAGCCACACCCTTTTAGGTGGTGTTTGGCACAGAGGTTTTACTACCTGTGGAATTATGTTACCGTCCCTGTGTATTACATGTGAAGGAGGATTGGATGATGAGAAGGAAGTTGATGAGTGCACTTCTAAGTTAATATAATTAGATAAGTGGTGCACCATTGTGCATTGGATCCAAAAGATAGAAGAGGCAAGTTAAAAGGCTTAGCATGATAGGCACATCAATAACAAGTCTTTTGTAGTTGGACATATGGTACTTCTACATGACTCTAAGTTTTTGTACCATCCATGGAGTTCAAAATTTCATTGGTTGTAACCCTTTGTAGTGACCAAGATACTAGAGTCAAGTGCATGTCAATTTCAAGCTCTAGATGGCACCATACTACCTGGTTATTTCAATGGGAGTAGGATGAATCCCTACTACAAATAATCTTCATTTATGCTTGTAATAAGGTATTCTTTCAACTTAGGTTAGATTTACCTTTCATGTTCTGTTTTTCTTGTTTTATTGTAATAAGTGCATTCACACGAAGAAGCTAATTAGTACTTATTGAGTTGATGCATAGAGGACCTCACATAATTTTAGTGTGGGGTGAAATAAAGATGACTATGCACAAAGATATATTGTGATGTTGGTACTTGTCTTGTATTTGGTTCAAATGTGCACGTGAAAATATAGGAAGAAATGTGTTTGTTGGATATGAATGGGGTATGCACAAAAGAAAAGGAAAGTATTGTAGGTTCTTACGAATGATGGTGCTTGAATAAATGGCCAAGTTAGAAACCATGAAAAGGGCCACGCGGTGTAACAAGATAGATGAAGTTACATGATAAACTACTTGGAAAGTGGTGCAGAGGAAGATGGTGTGTGGTGTAGTAAGGTGCGTGCAAGGAAGACTAAAGCCTAGGAAGAAGGTGCATTCCTAAAGGTTACTACTATCACGCATGGAAGAGAAAAGTGCAAAGAAAATAAAAAAGTTCCCTTAAAGATGAAAAATGTGTTTTAAAAGGAAAAAGTACTTTAAAACATAAAATAAGGAAAAAAGTAAAAATGTTTTTTAAATCCAAAAAGTGAGTTAGTGGAGTATTAAGTGTGGAAAATCTATAAGAAGGGGAAAAATGAGTTCATTTTTTACCTTACATTTAAATTGATTTGAGTGATTGAGAAGATGAGTGACTAAGTGCTAGAGTGAAGAGTGAACAAGAAATTTGAGCGGTGAGAAAACTATAGCAGATACATAAAACTCGTAGTTGTAGAGCTCCTTTAGTAGGGGAAGTGGAAGGTTGAGTGATGACACGAGTTATGGTTTACAAAGTTGGAGGTTGAAAATATAGGGTCACAAATCTTGAAGATTAAGTGGTTAGGGCATGAGAGAAGGGTACACGGGCACACCAAAAAATTGATAAATGGGGGCATGGGGATTTGAGGAGAAAGTAAGTTTGTAATCATTACACCGAAGGCATACTTTAATAAAGAATACATCTTGCAATAGGGGGTAAGCAATGGCACCATGAAGGGCACCTAAGGAAAAGAGAAAGGATGTAGAGGAATTTCCCAAGACTTTGTTCTCAGAAATACAGTACACACATGAGGTGGTTATGACAAGACAATGGACCTCATAACTTACACAATGTAATATTAGAAAGTATATTCATAGGGAACCAATGCATGAGGCCACATTAAACAAGGATGTGTTGTGGTAGTTTCCTACAAGGATTGCATAGGACCAAGCGGTGATGGATGAATCCGTGAGGAATATTCTCGTGAAGGTAGGATTACTCCAGTTGTTCGAGCTTCCCTTCTTTGGAAATCCTACACATATCTTCTACTAGCTAGTGTGATGATTTCATGAAGGCTATTTCTACTTTACAGGCCAAAAAATGAGGATCACAGATCATCTAATTGGATAATTAACAGGGCTAAAGGAAACTGAAAAATAGACCTAGATTTACAAGATGAGACAAATATTGAGGAGTTGGCCACCAGATTATATAATAGAGGACACATGACAATGAGTATTGAAAGTATTACAGACCCTATAACTAGGGTAACAACCCGACTTGTAAGTTGCAAGCTTGGTGCTTCTAAGAGATGGGGAGAGGTGAAAAGGAAGTTCCTCTACATTGTACATAAGATGACATAAAAAACACAATATAATATTACACAATTCATTACCGATGGGATTATTGAAGAAGAAAAAGCACAACCAGAAAAGGGGATAAGATAAGCTGGGGTATATCTTATTATTAATATTCTTATAAGAGGTTGGTGTCTGAAATGGGCTAGAAGATAACATGTGGATTCAACCCACAAAAGACAAGTACCCCATGGTACAATTTATAGACTTCACATGCAAGGGCGCAATCACCAACCCCTATAAGGAAATATTAAACAAGTGGTACAAGAGTATGTGTGTAGCCTATGAAACCAAGGGAGTTTCCAAGAGAAATAGGCCAGTAGGAAAAAAATTTAGTTTTGTAACACTTTAGCCTTGCCATATTCATAATGAGAAATGGTGAAATAGGGTCGTGGTGCAAGTGGAAATTTGCATTCACCGTTAAATATTTCAATTGGGAAGTTAACAGAATAAAGGATTCATAGAAGATGATATTCAATGCATAAAATGTTGACTCAAACTAGCACACCTTGCACAATACTTTTGGATACATTTCTAGGCCTACATACTTGGAGACCATGGAGTCAGATACTTTAGACCTAAGTCCTATCATGAACGTGACATTTGGTGGCATGGTGTACAGAATATTTGTCAATCTATAGCCAAAGATGATGGACGTGAAGGAAATTGAAGTAGGTGACTCCCATATTCCTTAGTATCCAAAGAAGAATGTGGTTAAAATTCCCAAGAGGAGGCACGAGGAAAATCCACCCCATTGAGAAGAAGAACAATATGAGGAGGAGGAGGAGGACGTTGTGCTAGATCGGAGACAAAGGATAGAAATGCAGGATAGGAGAAGGAAGGAGAGAAAGGGTGCAAGTTATTCTCAACCATGCAAGTGATCTCCTTCAATGACAGAAGCCAAGGTAATTCCATTAAGGACTAAGAAGGGGAACAAGAGAGCCTGGGTTGTTTCTAATGATGAGGATGAAGAGAATTATGAGGAAGTAGAGCACGAGGATTTTTTGTACGAGGATGAAGGGGGTGAGGAATAACTAGTTCATATAGAATCAATCCTTAAGGACATTAACGAAGGAGAGGAAGGTAGGTAGAATAAATTATCATATAAGGAATAAATACCAATGCACATAGAGGAGAAGCAGAGTACACATGAAGATCCTGAGGAAAAGAAGGAAGGAGATGATGTTTATGTCATCAATTAGGATAAGGGTGATACTGGAGAATCAAGCACCAGGAATTTTTCACTCAAGAAGTCGTGCACTAAGGCCAAGGAAGTTACAAAGTGATGACCTCCCTATTCACCCCATATGCCATTCATTGATGATCATATGAAGGTGCTGAGGGCTAGGTTTCAAAGCATGGTTCCTAAGGAAAGGATATTTAAATGGGACCTAATAAATGAAGAAGGAGGGATCTTGTGCACCAGGAAAATGCTATCATGGAGCATGCACACACATTTAGAATATCCAGAGATCAAGATAAGTAAAATTTCCCATTCTATTTTGATTCTAAAGAAGCATCCCATTAAAGAGTTTAATATCATTGACCTAATGAGGTTAACTAATGAACAAGCCTGTAAGATCTAAATAAGATGACATCTGAAGTCATGTATAGGAACCTAGACAAGGGGGCTACCATGAGGGTAATGGTAGAGGATAAAAATCATAAGGAACACAAGATGTAATAGATTAAGGAGGATTTGAAAGGATAGAAGAAGCAGACCAAGGATGAATATGATAGGGCCGAAGGACTGATGAATAAGATTATGAGTGCATGATCCATGTTGATAAGCCAAGGTAGGACCCAATACACTACCAAGATGGAGTATATTGAAGACCTGGTTTGGATTTTTCTTCTTAATATCAGTGATGGTGTGAGGCCATTTGCAGAAGAGTTAGCAGAGGAGAAGAGAAGGAATAAAGAGGCGGTAAAAGCCAAAATAGCTTAATACTAAGCACTTATAACCAAGGTCAAGAAGGCCATTGAAAATACCAAATTTTAATTTGATAAATTCCAAAAGTTTGATCCCATTTTGAATGCACGGGTTATAAAGGAAGAGGTAGAGATCAAGGAAATTCAAGAAAAAAATGAGTAACAAGCTTGAGCAAGAAAATATCATGGAAAAGACATCAAGACAGAGGGATTTAATTAAAGCCATGATAGATACTCTTGAATATTATATAAGGGAGTTACAGCTCATGTTCATGTAGATAATGGACGTCATGGAAGGAGTGGTTGCAGAGCTTAACATGGTAGTAAAGTAACTTAAGGAGAAAGTTGGTGAGCTGACACCTGAGAAAATTTTAGGTATTGTTAAAGCCATGTCAGGGAAGGCTATAGAGGAACTCGCAAAGTGGGAAGAGTTAGAAAAGGTATTGAGCAAAGAGTTCCCAGAGCTCCTCTAGCCACCTAAAGCTTGAGATTACCCACGCACAATTTTGGGAATTTTTATTGTTTCATTCATGGAGCCTTTACCCTTATTATTTATTCTTCAATATTCTTTGATTCATTCATTCTTTTGAGAGGTACGTGGATGAAACATTTTCGAGGAGGGGAAATAACTTTAGTGTGGGGTGATGTTGAGTGGTGAAAATGGGTAAGTACTAGCCACATGTGTAGGTTAGGAACCACGCGCAAGGGATGCATGGAGGAATGCACACATAAAGGAATGACCAACACACGAAGGTTTGTGCACATGAAAACTAGAATTAGGAATTAGCCGATTTTCCAAAGACATGGCTAAAAATAGAAAAGTAGATTTGAAGTGGCGTCCAAGCAACTGCAAGAAATCTTTGAATATTTTGTGGTATCTATAAACCATACATTCCTATAGATAATAAATTTTTTAATTGTTCATGAGGTTGATATTTCCTTGCTCTTGAAATTTGACCTCCCTCCCTTGACGTTTCCTATAAATATAAAAAACTAAGGATAGCTTAGGATGCACACAGGGGAACTATAATTTGGGGAAAGCACATACAGGTAAAAGATAATGAAAACACATGGATCGAGTTAATAATAGGATAAAATCATGTAGGATATGATGTATATTTAACTTTATCTATTATTAGCATGGGTTGTAAAAAGCATGCAAGCTATTTTGAGCACTCCTATTATTAGGAAGGTGCATATAGGAGGTGAAAGGAAAGTCCTTTCCATATATATATATATATATATATATATATATATATATATATATATGTAGGTAGGTAGGTAGGTAGTACATCTTTGTCTACAGATTTCAACAATTCTAGGGTTTTGGAGTCTGTATGAGAGTGCGCAAGTCCAACAAATTGATGTAATAGATTGTAATGGATTCAGATCCTATGTTATGATGGTTTGCAATGGTTAATTATTAATGATTGGAAATATCTATATGTCTAAACATGGTTTGATGGGTATCCAGATCTTAATATTCATTTAATATGAATGATTTCCTTATTATGTGTTGCTGAATTGACATGATATGATGAATCTTCATGTATGAATTATTTTTAAGGTGAATATCTCTTCATGAATGGCTATTTTGATCATGAATATGATAAACATGCATTATAAAATATTTCTAAGCATAATAAACGAGAGACCTAGAGGCTATGCATGCGTCGGGTGAGCTTCCATACATGTCTTGATGAGGGGTCAATGCACATAACAATTGTTGAGCTATAAAAAGACTAAAAAATATGTTTTCAAAAACTATTTTTCATGCACAATGATAAACTCATAAAAATGAGAATGACATACTCTCACACCTCTTAGACTTCATCTTTTGAGCCCTACAACTTCTAACCTTTTCAACTCGTATAAAAGGCTTGGATGACATCACCTAAAAATTGCCACAATCTCATCATTGCAATTACATGGGTGTTAGTTACATGTACTGAATTTTCTTAACCTATCATGACTCTTCTCCTACCTATGGCTAACTTGAAAAAACTCCTAAGCTCACTAGAAAATTGAAACAACTGAAAATATTCAATATTCAGTCTGACATCTGCAAGTGTAATAGTTTACTCCTTTTGTCTTCTTCTCAATGAATATTTCTTTATCTTCCAGTCAACATGGGCAATGAAAAAAGTGTCATGAAGGTGTGTGCATATTAAAAATTTTCCCTCCTTTCCATATAAATCATTTAAAACCTTTACAACTTTTCATTTCACCTTCAAGACTTCATTAGAGCTCATATTGAATATTCGATGTATGGATTAAAAAACATAGTCTTAAACTTGAGTATAAGATGCAAACTTTTAGCTCATGTCATGTACTAAAATTAGGATGGATGACTATTAAATATGTTTGTAACATCACGATGTACTTGGAGTGTCACAGGCTAGGGTACAAGACTCCATTACTTCTCTTCTTCTCACCTGGGTGTGCACATTCATGGTAGACTAAGAACTCACTCACAAGATTTTTTCACCAACACATGTGTATGAAATTTGAAAACATTTTGATGCTTTGAGAGTGTTTTTTGTGACCTATGGTTCACCTTCAAATACTTGTAAATACCCTAGAATCTTCATTCTCTCCATGTGACACTAATTATGACAAGGTCATAATGGAGTTCAAAACACAATAAATTGGTCTTCACAAAATGAGTAAGTTCACTCATAAAATCACCTATTGTGGATCCTATCATAATTATCTAGAAAATCATCTCTTTCTCCAAATTTCCAAACCAAAATTAAGCATTATTTCAAATCATATAGGTTCAATATACATTCATTTTTGAGACAACTCAAACTGGGTTATAGAACACAAATACCAATCTTGGTCTAGTGAGATTCCATCACTCAAAATTTCAATTTCATGCCAAACCAAAATATGAAATGATTCACAGGAGACCTCATATTCATCTTCAAACACTCACTTGCATAGGTTGTGTGGAGAAATGCACACTTGCACTGTTGTTCTTTAGACCTAATTGATAAGCCTCATGAGGAAGTTTAGACTATTAAGACTAAGGCCCAAAATCACTTCACCAGATAATTTCATAGGCTCAAAAATTTCATTTTGGACCTCTAGAAGTTATCTATACTCACATTTTTCTTCAACAACATACATTCACATCAAAACTCCTTCAAACCATCATGACTAGTTTTTCCTCTATAGGCCTTAAGCGTTAGGAAACATTTGGTGAAATATTTCACAAATATAATGCATATAGCATGTCTGAAACACTTCATGATCATCAAGAAAAATTCACATACTTGTTTCCACATCAGACTTTTTATCATGAACCTTGTTGTGAGTGACTGTATTATCAAGTCTTCAAAAAAAAATGATTTTTTTGTACCTTCTTAATTGACCTGGAACATGCCACTAATGCAAAAATGAACTATGAGGAGTCATTTACAAGCACAAATCATCACTTTATCATTCTAATTAAGTTTTAAGACCAAAAACTTCATATTTTTCCTATCATTTTAGAGTGAGGGTTTTGGGAGGGTTTGAACCTACCTAGCTTCATAAGGATTCTAATAAAGTATAGGGCATCATTCTACCTCATTCTAATTAAAAATATTCTCTTGAATCCATGCCCCAACATTAATGAAGAACCAGGTCTCTATGCAAAGATTTAACATATGAATGAAAACTTCAAACTTGACCCTCGAGCTGGAGATGATCATTATGAGAACTCATTACAGCCTAAAATGTCATAACTTGAAAAATATTCTTCATATAGTCTTGAATTTTAATCCACCACACTTATGAAAAATCTAGTGACTTCCCAAATGCTTCCTTTCTCCTAAATAGGTTTGTACTTTCTTGACCATCATGACTTGTACCTTCTCACTTGTCTTGTCCTCAAGAACATGCTTCCAAAAAGCCTTGAAAATGCCTCTACCAACTAAAATATGACTTGAAACACCTTTCACATCCTCTCTACTATGCCACAACACACTCATCTTACATGAACTGACTTGCCTTATCTTTCTTTTCTTCATTCATCAAGTCATGTTTGTACTAGGTATTAGAACAAGGCCTAATTGAGGTTATTTGCACCATGGTTCATGAAACATGTCGTATTCTTCATCATGAAGGCTCTTGCACACCTTTAAGACACCTATTGAGACCTTGAGGACACATTTGGAGTTCACACCAAGCACCTAGTTTCTTTCCAATGCACTGAACATGTATATATACCATGACATATCAAAACATCACACCAAGGCACTTCAAACACATTATTTGAGGTTTGAGAAAGGAACTACCAATCAATCTTTGTACCCCTGAATGGTTTACACCTCACCAGTAAATATTTTCCATCAATGCCACATGACATCAATGAAAACCTCAATGAGACATTTTTTAACATATTGTACATGAGTACCTGATCAAGACTTGTTGTTGGGACTCATATTATGGATATGCCACTTTTTCGGGCCCCTGTATTTTTTTGAGGGGGGTGTTAGAGGAGGTTTTTTTACCTTATCTCATACTCATCTAGGTACTTTTTTACATTCTATTTTCTTATCCTTGCCCACTTATGTGTGGATATTTTTCTTTTCTTATTTATATATGATGAGGATATTATCTATTTGTTAGGTATAGTTATTTATGTTGATATGTGGTCTTGACTAGTTCTTTCTTGTCTAGTTATTTCCTTGATCTATGTCTTGATATATAACCCATAACAGTTCTCATATTTATCTCCATTTCCTACATAAGCAAGGAAACTTCTCATTGTACTATATAAAGATCCATGAGATATAATATATGATATTGTTGCTCTTTGTTTGCAAAGTTTTTTGTAAATTTATTCTATCGAATTGTTTCTAGCTTACTTAATGTGATGATCTATTATAATATGAGATATTTGTGTCTTGGAGTTCAATCTTATTATCATCCCTTTTATCCCTAAGGATTTTTTTAGGACCCTTAACTTACTTTTATAATCCATCATTCTCTATATGGACTCAAATAAGCTCCTTGATATCGGTACAAGAAGAAGGATTTTTTTTTGAGTTCTATATTTTATCATTATGAGTCATACCAAAAAAATTACATCCTAAAGTAATTTGATGATATTTTGATATTAGGCCATGTGTTGATGACCTTTTCATCACACGCGGTTGAGAATCCTTGATTGAAGAAATAAAACAAAATTTTATGGAGAGATTTAATTTGAAAAATATTTTTACTTTTGAAATTTTATCTTGTCCTACAAGTTCATCAATATATAGAGGGGATCTATTTTGGGTATATTAATTATAACACATATATTCTCCATTAATTTTTCACATCTCATTATAAGCATTTTTTCACACCTTATTAGTTAGGATTTGATGTTGTTACTATCTACAAATCCACTTTTATTGATCCCACTTTGTATAGGTAGTTAGTGGAAGTGTTTTGCACCTTAGAGACACACACGCATGCATCCTAATATCACTTTTATATTAACCTTATCTCTTATTTCTCCCATGTAATCATTTAAAGTCATTGGAAATAATAAAATCATATTATATGTTATATTTAGGGTATTGTAAATTATGGTATTTAATGCACACCACATCGTTATTCAAATATTAAGGGATTCAAAGACTCAAATTGCTGAGGTTTTTTTATACCCAAAGTTTTAGTTATATTTTTTTCACTTTGGTTTAGGTTTTATTACATAGGCCTATAAGAATCACAAAATTATTTCCATATCTTTGAAAGAGGATTATTATTGAGTTTTTATTGATGTTAGAAAGGAGACACTCTAGATTCAACAAATAGTTGCCGATTTCGGTTTTCCTCATCATAATATAACTCTCAATTGGTTTGATAACCATAATTTTATCGAGATTGCATAAAAACATATAGAGCATCAACTAAAATATCACATCAAGGTCCAAAAGAACTTAATTTATAATATGGTTCGGGATGGAGATTTTTTTATCAGAGTTCATTCCTACTAATGCATAGGTTTCTGACATCTTCACCAAGCACTTGGATTCATCTTATAGACTTCATTTACAAGTGTTTCTTTTAGTTAAGTAATTTTTCCTTGTGGGGATTTAGGTTTAGTTCCTTCCTTCTTTCCTACCTTATTTGTTTTCTTATCTATTTATTATAAATGGGTAAATTTTTAGGAATAGTATTTGGGACCCATATTTGATTATTTTTCTCTCTCCAATTTTTTTAAGGGGGGTGTTGGATTTATGCTCACACTAGGATAAATTTTTAGATTTTATCTAGCCTAGTTTTTATTTCAAACTTAGTAAGATACAAATCAAACATCACTCGTATTTATAAAGTGGTTATAACCAAATTATTTTAATCCAATAACTTAGCTTCATGCATATTTGTCTTTGACCAATTTGGTGTACTTAATTGGTTATTTACAACAAATGCTTCTTATGAAAAAACTTGATAAATCTTATTTAACAAGAACTTGTGTAGTTTGCAATGATAAAAGTATGAAGAATATTCAGAGTTGTTAAGATGGTTGTAAGAGAAATATTATCAAATTATTTCTTATTTTGAGTGTTGATTATTGGTTTGAGAAATGTTTTGTGCCGTGTGCTTGGGATTTCAGATCTAACACTCTAGTTGGCTTCTCCTATATGATCTAAACTTAAAATACTCAATATCTAAACGTTGTCATACCATATATATCATAAGCATTAATTACTATATAATTCTAAGTATTAAGGCTTAAATCCTTAATAACCATCATATAATCAGGAATGAAGTTCATTATCTAAAACGATGGTAAATTATAGAAAATATGCTACATTACTAAATCTTCTAATTTCCAAAAATCACATGAAATTATAAATAATTATTCCTTAAGAACTTAGTTTCTTATTTTTATCAAAGAAAATTGAAAATAGAACTCCTAACAAAATAATCCAAAAACTATAGCATTGACCTAGTTCTACCTACCATTCCTTGGTAGGAAAACATCAATCCTTATTTAAGAAACCTTAAGGATGAAAAATTTATATACTACTCTTACATACTAGTAATTTATAATATTTACTATCTTAATTCCCTCTTTTTGGGTTCACCCTTTTAGGATTTTACTTTAAAAAAAAATATAGTAACATTCACAAAATATGCTCTTAAGTAATTATTTATAAATTAAAGCTAAATCTAAAATTTTTTATACTCTTGAAAATAGTGAGTGTTTTGATTTCTTGTAGGAACAAAGCTAAATATACTCCATTACATTAAAATTACTTATAGTCCCACACCATTTAACTATGCAAGTATATAAGACAAGGTTACAAGCTAAGGAATTATTTGTGCTAAGAAAATATATTGTCACCAACTACAACTTAAAGAAAGTATTATATAAATAGTTAATAGTTTGTGCATAATATTAAAGGGTGCACACTATAATCCAAATAACCCCTAATGTTAAATGATCATGCATACCATATGATCATATATTTATATTCCCTAACTTTGCCATTAAGTACCTCCATAAGGCAAATGCTCGCAAGAAACCAAAATAAATTAAAGACCTTCATTTATGATAATTAAATTTTTTTTTATCAAGATAATTCTTAGGTCTAAATCCATTATTACCTCACCCATCATGGTCGCAAAAAAATAAATCCTTGAAAAATGTAAAGAACACCATCAAAAGGATATTTGTAACATAATTGAATACAATTAAACAAAAAATTATTCACAGGGGGTAATATCTTCGATCCACAAATATCACTTACAGATCCCTTTTCCAACTTAATAAGGGCATAATATAATATGATATATTAAAAAATTCTTGGCATAGATTATTAATTATGCATTTTGGTTTCTAATGTGTATACATGGTTAACAATAATAATTTACCAAATACTTTCAATTACCCAATAAAATTACTGAAATAGGGTTTAAAACCCGCAAGGGAGGATCACGAGGGACGACGTGCACATCAACAGACATGCAAATGAAAGTGTGAAGAGATCTCAGGAGGAGTGAGCATCAACCGAATGTGCATGCAAAGATTTAAAACATGGGCAGAACCTGGTTAAGCCATAAAACTCTCCTCTATCTCATAGATCAAATGGGGTGTACATATAGGAGGTGTTGAGTAGCCCCTATTGTTGCAATCATGAGAACTCGAGTAGAGAGGGGGAGTTACATTCCCAGAATAGAAGTGTAACTCCCAATGATGCATATGATGCACTGACACACTGACGTACTGATGCACTAACATGCTGACACATAAGGGAATCTCATAATGAACCCTAAATGACACATGGACCTACGATCTCACCTAAGTGAGATGACTCACCTAATGATGTGGAAAATAACACACACTAACACCCCCCCTTCATCGTAACTTAGGATGAGGTGGCAAGTCAGAAATGAGAAGTGGGGTCCCGACACAAGGCCTGATGAGGTACCCACGTACAACAAAGAATCCCAAGCAGTGAAGGAAAGCCTAGTGGGAAAAACATCCACCACAAGAGAACAAAAAACTCTCTAATCTACTAAAGATGCCAAATATGGGTCCTAGCTCTAGACGATCCTGAAAATGTACCCATGTATAAGGAGGAAATATCTCAGAAAGAAGAAGAAGAGGGAGAAGAAGAGGGAGATGAGAGGAATGTAGAAGATGCCATGGACAGATCTAAACTCTGCAGCTCTAGGAGGTCTCCCAAAAGAATGTTAGATGAAGAGATCCTCTACCTCTGGACTGAAGAAGAGCCACCCACACTGAACTGTGTGCCTACCCTTAGGAAGGATAGAAATGATGTGCTGGAAGTCCACCCACTCCACAAAGGAAACTAAAGGCAATAACATGAAGAACTCTGAGTCTGGTGCACTGAAGTGTGACATAGGTCTAGCAAGTGAGTGCCAAAGAACCAAAGGTAATGCCACATACGTAGAACTTTTACAGTGTGAAAAAGAGTGAACACCCGTATAGAAAGTATGTCCACGTGATGTGAAGGGATTAATACATCCTCCACAACAAAAAAGGGATCCATAGCTAAGGGTAGATCAATGAAGGTCTCCTGAAAATGTGGAAGTTGTACATGATTCCCAGGAGGGGCACTCCCAACAATAGGAGATGATAAAATCCTCTGAAACACCTATAGATGGATGAGGGACCTGTAATGCATCACAAGTAGACTCTGTGAAAAGATGACTAAGGTCAGGTAGATACTTCGTCCCAATGAGGGGGCTCAACAAATAGAAGAGTGATGTCAAATAGGTATGAGTCATCTAATGAAGGTAGAGGAGTGAAGTGGGCCTCGCACACTAGAAGTGGAAAGGAGGTGGGTGTAATGACAATGTGAGGCTAAGTAGGAGACTACTCGATATCTGATGAGATGGGAGGGGTGACAACACTCTCTGGAATAATGAGATAAAGAGGAGAAGAGTCCTCTGTAGTACTCTTGACATTAGAACTAGATGCAAAATCCTCGTCATCAGAAGTAGAACCAAATGAGTCTATGTCAGTGGAATTGTCATCACATGAAGAAGAGGAGGAGATAACTGAATCAGGAGCAGCAACAATGGCGGAAGTATGTGAAAGGTCTCCATAGAGGGACTGAAGAATGCTCTAAACATGGTGAGGTGGATCTGAGTGTACCACGTGAAACCAAAGAGATCAAGAGACATGCATCATCATGTGACCAAAGACATGGTCGCAAGTGTTAAGGAAATCCACAATAGATAATGGATCCACAGCTGAGGGTGGATCAATGAAGGTCTCTGAAAAAGTGAAAGTGGTAAGAATCCCAGAAGGGGCACTCCTAACAAAGGAGATGATGAAATCCTCTGAAACACTTGTAGATGGATGAAGAACCTGTAGCGCATCACAAGTAGACTTTGAGAAAAGATGATTAAGGTCAGGTAAATACTCATCCCAATGAGGGGGCTCAACAAACAGAAGAGCAATGTCAGATAGGTATGAGTCATCCAATGAAGGTAAAGGAGTGAAAGGGGCCTCACACACTGAAGGTGGAAAGGAGGCTGGTGTAATGATGGTGTGAGACTGAGTAGGAGACTGCTTGATATCTGATGAGATGTGGGATGTGACAATACTATCTGGAATAGTGAGAGAAAGAGGAGAGAAGTCCTCTGTAATGCTCTCGACATCAGAACTGGGTGCACAATCCTCGTCATTAGAAGTAGAACCAAATGAGTTTGTATCAGTGGAACTATCATCACAGAAAGAAGAGGAGACAACTGAATCATCAACAGCAACAACGGTGGCAGTATATGAAGGGTCTTCATAAAAGGATTGAAGAATGGTCTAGACACAGTGTGGTGGATCTGAGTCTGCCACGTGAAACCAGAGAGATCAAGAGAAATGCATCATCACGTGACCAAAGACATGGTCGCAAGTGTTAAGGAAATCCTCTAGATGATGATGATTAGTGGGTGTAGGAACTGGCCTAAGCAAGAAGGGTAAAAGACCCTCATGGGTGAAGTAACGTTCCATGGAAGCACACCAAGTTGAATAGTTCCCTCTCCCGGTGAGAAGTGGCAGAGGCTGTAAAGTGATCCTACAGTGCTCAAGTCTAGAAAGAGCACTCTCCATGATGAAAAATGCAAGATGCAAGGTGCACGAAAGCAAGACGTCGGACTCGGCTGATAATGCGTATGCGTGTGAAAAACCCAAGAGTACAAGCAATCCCCCAGAATGTGGCACTTTATAAAAGTAGTGAATTTACAAAAAAAATAATCCCATCATGTAGATTGCGAAAAAACACGCAACTTGGACTAAAGAAGTGCTCATATCCGAGCAATCAGTCAAAAGTTATGGCATTAAAACGATTCCCGCAACTGATGGAAAAATACACTAGATGTTGCAAACGCATTAAAAAGGTACATGAGATGGGTGCAAAGGGTGTCGTCTGGGTACTCGTTAGAAATGGCATGAAATTTTAACAGGGGTTTATTTTGACTGCAAGGGGGGTTAGCCTCCTACCAACCTCAGACCTTACCCTCCGTCTTCGACGCTCGTAGGAGGGTATTAAAACAAGCCAAAGTAACCAAATTTTAAAATGTTACAATGCCATTTAATAATGAAATATTTTTTTGAACACCTTAAAACATTAAAAAGGTGGAAAGGAAGTGGGCCCACTTGGAAATAATTTTTGACCAAGCTAAATGAAGGAACATGTGTTGTTGGAGGGCTGTTTGTGTGGAAAAAACGTCCAAGCCTGAGTTGGGCATGTAGATTGCCAGGTTGAGGAGGGGGCTCCATGTGCATAGCCACAAATTAGAGGAACATGGTAGAGTGTAATTGCCTAGACAACCAGGAGCTGGTGAAACTGTTGAGCAGCGTCCGCAAGAAAATGTGCAGGTTTGCTGAGCTGTGTGAAACAGTCACGACAGAGAATCCTTTTCTAGCTGTTGAAGCTAGAGATGCATTGAACTAGACAAGAACAACCACACTAGATAAGAACAACCACACAGGAATGTTGCACCATAGAGGCAATGTTGGAGGTGCTGCATAGGTTACTGGAGGTGGCTATTCGACGCAGGAGACAAACAAATGTTTTCCCAAAGCAAAAAAAGTAGTTCTTTTCAATGCAAAAAAAACACAGGTGTTGGAGGCAGCGTAGATCACCAGAGGTAGCGTAGACCACATAGCACGAGTTGAGGGAGTTGTTGGTGTGGAATGTAAGGATTCTAATGCACAGAATGGTGAGAAAGGCCCAAAAACATCCACGCAGGAGAAAAAAAACACAAGCCAGACTTAGGTGTTAGATAGGGAGGTTTCAACATGACTACAGAGGGGAATGGAGGCCGTAACAAGGCTGATCCAATATAGAATGTTGGTCGATCAATGTAAGAGATTCTGCAGAACGAGTCTCGAGAAAATGAGCAAGCACGAGCTGAACCACGGTTAAAGCATTCAAGGTGTGAGTCGAGGATGAACGCAAGAGCACCTCTCACCACTATAAACCCAGTAACACCGGCACTTCTAAAGCTCAAATCTGAAACTGTAAATGCTCCAAAATTGCATGCAAGGATGCAAAACCATTAAACCCCAAAAACGAAGCCACGAACACCTGAAAAAGGTATGAAAATGCTTGAAATCAATGCAGTAAGAGCACAGTTAGAATTTCCATTATGACACACACTACGAGATCTAGATATCACACCAAAATCCAGAAAACACGCATAGAAATGCTTATCAGTGCATGGATCCATAAGATCTGCTCTGATACCATGAAATATGGTTTAAAAACTACAAGCAAGGATCATGAGGGACGATGTGCACATCAACAGACGTGTGAACAGTAGCGTGAAGAGATCTTAGGAGGAGCGAGCATCAATCGAATGTGCATGCAAAGATTTGAAACACGGGTAGAACCTAGTTAAGCCATAAAACTCTCCTCTATATCATAGATCAAATGGGGTGTACATATAGGAGGTGTTGAGTAACCCCCAGTGCTGCAATCATGACAACTAGAGTAGAGAGAGGGAGTTACATTCTCAGAATAGAAGTGTAACTCCCAACGATGCATATGATGCACTAACGCATTGACACACTGACGTGTTGATGCACTGACGCGTAAGGGAATCTCATAATGAACCCTAAATGACATGTGGACCTATGATCTCACCTAAGTGAGATGACTCACCTAATGATGTGGAAAATAACACACGCCAACAATTACAAATCACATTTTTTAGATAAAAAATATCAACCTCAACCTATTACATTTAATATAACCTCTAACAAGATAGAGTGTCATCATGATTTCTAACAAAGAGGTTCTTGGGTGGGTGGAACCATTTCAGAACCATTTTAACCATAAAATTATGATTAAGAGAAGATTGCAAAGTTCAATTGAATCATGAATATGATAAGAAAATATGGTTTACTTAAACACAAGGAATGCACAATATCCATGAATAGAGAAATTTAATTCCATTTGATGAAAAATAATCAACTCAACCATGAAAAAAATTTAAGAGTGTATAAAATATGACATAGTTCTCTATCATGTTTCCAACATAAATATTCAATTCTAATTTGGTATCTATTTTCTTGTGTTTTTTCATGGGAAAAACTCACCTTAAAATAGGACAACCATACCCCAGTGTCGAAAAAATTCTATGTCATACCTTTTCAAACACCCCTAGATCAACCTCCCCCCTAGTTTCAAGTCATATTATGTACTTTTAATGGTTCATTTGTAGTATAATCATTCCCCTAGGTGATTTAGGAAAAAACAAGATCATTCAAGTGTCTTTAGAGCAATATCTATCAAAGTAGGTTTTTAAGCAAGCTTAGAAAGGGATCTCATCATCCTTTCTAAGAAAAGTGAACATTCACCAAAGAAGTGTTAAAGACCTATATTCATCATGAAGGTGTATCAGAGAGCTAGGAACATTGTGCAACTAGTTTTGGAAGGTTTTGGGAAGTTTCAGATGGTTTTGGGATAGATTCAGCAAAAACGGGTCCTGGAGGATGAAGTTTAAAGTAGCTTGTTGTGTACAAAAATCACTTGAGTTTCAAGTATCTTTCATGGTTATAGAACCTACAGTCATTTTAGGACAACTGTATTCATTCTGGAAAAAAAATATCCATATCCCCAAGCATCAAAAACCCCAAACAGTTAGAAAAAATTGAAAAAAAATGGAAGAATGAGATTTTATAGTGTATTGTGGATCTTGGGGGTGTGGATGGAATTGGTTCCCTAGAATAAAAGTTATCCATGGATTCATTTGAGCTACAAGACAAAGGAAAAGGAATTGGAGTGGCAGTATTGTATAGAAATTCAAAGTGGCAGTGTTGCACGGGAAATTGGAGTGACAGTGTTGTGCAGAAATTGGAGTGGTAGTGTTATGTGGTAAGTCAGGTATAGTCCTCCATACAAGTGATTTGAGCCACAAGACAAAGGAATTTTTGTGTGGAAAAGGTTAAAGCTATGATACAAAGGGAGTGTGATGCAAGATGAAAGAGTGCAGGTGGAACAAGTTCCCTAGGAACCAAGGTTCCCCGTAGAGTGGTTTGGGCCAAGAAGCTAAAGATCAAATGTAATACATGAAAGGTAGAAGAAAATAGAACATGAGGAACAAGTTCCTCAAACTTCTTGGTTCCCTATAGGGTAGGCTGACCCGATGAATAAATGAGTTGTTTGAAGTGAAGGAGTTAAAGGTTTAGTTTATTGCATATTAGAGTCATGTTGCGGGAACTAAGTGGTACAAAAGAACTCATTGCACGTGGAACAAGTTCCATGGGAGCCAAGTTTCCCCACAATGGATCAAGAGCCATAATACAAAGAGGTGTGATGAGAGAATGTAGTGTGGAGAGTTAGGAGTATGGAAGAACCTAAGGCTGGAAGAATTGATTCCGCCCAGGGAATTATTTCCCCATAGTGATAGGCAACCCGATGCACAAAGCGATGTAGAGCAGAGTGTGTGGCAGAACCAAGGAAAGTTGTGGGAACTTAAGGCCCAAGTGGAACAATTCCCAAGTTCCACCCATGGTCCAATTAGTCTATCAACACATAACACCAACCACTACAGGTATTGCGAAGGACAAAGGCATAAGTGGAATAAGTTCCCCATTTCCTCTAGTTCCCATAAATCTTGAAATAAGCACATGGGAAAGAAATAAAAGGAGAAAAGTGATTAATTACGGGATATGGAAGCACCCAAGGAACCCATTTTCCTCCTTCACCCCCCTGGACCTGCATGTTCATATCTTTCACCCAGATGCTCTAAATTTGAAAAACTTGGACTTTTTGGAAAGGTATTTTTATTCTCTTTTCCATGGAATATGAAAAGTTACAGGATGAGTGAGGCATTTGAAAAGGCATGTAGGGTTAAATGAAGAGTCTTCTTTAATTCTAAATATTGTAATGAATCCCTCATTTCAAGGGGTTGTCAATTTTGTATGCTCAAAGTGTTATCAAATTTTGTAAAATGATATTATTTCTTGGAGATAACATTCTTCTTTTTTCTGCATTCATTTTCTTCTCTCTTTACATTATACAACTTGTGAAAGATGTCAATCAAGGAAGGAATTGTTTCCTTTTCATATGTATGAATGTGTATAGCTTTGTATGCATGGTTTCTACTCATTATTGGTGTCATAAACATAATTATTTCTTTCTATAGTTATGTATGTGAAATTTTTGATTAATTTTGGCAAGAATATGATTTTCTACGTTCATAATTAGTCTTTCCTCTCTTATTTCTCACTCCCTTCTACCACTATCTAGAAAATTCCTCTTTTGTAAGAAATTGGAAGCATTTACGTGGGTATAGTGGAGTGTTCCTATTGGATCCCTGGCAATTGAGGCCAATAACAGATTTCATTTTTTTGTTCACTCACAATAACACGTAGTTGCACCATTGAAGTAAAGGGACTTAGATTCCTAGAGAATTGGTAAGATAACCATCAATTTTTCTATCAAAATTTTTTCTTGCCAATAGTTTTTGGAACCCACCATGGGGAAAAATTGATAACATCTGCACCCAAAATAAAACCTCAAGAAAATACAAAAAAAAAGAAAAAAATCAAAATTTGGAAGTTGAAGAGTCACATGATTCCTATGTCTCATAACCAAGGCTATTTTCAGTAACCCTCCTCTTAAAAGGTCTGAGTTATTATTCCATATTAAAGAAGACATTGCTTCGGATTTGAGAGAGGTTATCTAGTAAAATAGGAAGATCTTCACACATTACTTCATTGCTACAAGAGTACTGGATCTTGAAGGAGAACATGTCACTGAATTGGAAAGAGAAAGAAAAAGTCAAGCACCAAAAATAAGAGCCTAAATCTCCAAGCTGGAAGATAGAAGATATACTCGGTCACAAATGCAAGGAAGAAAAAATGACCCCATCTTTGAAGAGCTTTAGCCAAGGCAAAAACTAATCATAAATTCAAGGTCTCCCCTTCATCTAGAAACTTCTCTCACCGGAAACCCAAGTTTTATTAATCCATTGGATGTTGAGTTTGCGTATATAAATGTTTTTTTGAAGATTTCACCGACGTAGAGACCGAAGATGAATATCAAGACAGAGAATAAACTGAAGCTGAGATAAGAGTTGAAATAGAATAAATAGAAAGAGCTAAAGCAAAAGTAGACCCAAGAGCTACATCCTTAGATGCAACTACAGTAAGGTTTGAAGAAGAAGCCAAGGAAGAAATGGTAGACCAAGATATACCTAGACCAATTATACTATGGTGTAGAATAATGGCTTCATGAGATGTAACTAGGATCAAGAATTTTTTTTTAAAATTTTAGAGGAGATGGTTCTCATTTCCTTAGTAAGGACATGATAAGCATGTATTTTGTTTACCACCTATGGTCAACTTGGTCAAGAATCATGAAGATGTGTACCCTCAGGTTGTTTGTAGTATCCAGTTGTAGTCTGAGATCATTTGAATGTTTCTACCTGATCAAAGGACTCAGATAATCATTTGTATGGGATAGGACTATAAGAGCCAACATTGGAGACTCATATGTGAAAGTTCTGCAGATTGTTGTCCAGACCTCTAGTTATAGCCTTAGTGTCCATGAGTAAGGAGTCTACTAAATAGCATGTGTGACTTGTCATAACTAAGTACAACTGGTTACACGATAGAATTATTGGCAGATGAAGTCCCTTCAGATAATACACTAGTGCAAAGATTGGTGGTAAGTCAATTACGGAAACATCCTACAAGATGATGAAATTCCTCACAAGGTCCCAACCTAGTAGTTTTAGGCTTAAACCTTTGATGAACCTGTCGACACTAAATTTTTCCTCTGTAATTTCTATTTCATTAATGTATGTATTAGGAATAGGATGTTGTTAAGAATAACTAGTAGTAGCATCCGATAGAGGATAACAGCGCTACCGGTAACGATGCTGCCGATAATTTATAGTATGGTAATAGTCAAAAGTACAATAGAAATGTTGTGGTAAAAAGTAAATATTTGTTGTAAGTGGTTCGGTAATGTTAAAATTTCAAAGTTAGGGTAAGTAGAGAAGTAGGGTCTACATGATTAGGAATTAGAAATATTATATTGGTAATAAAGACAAGGAGTGAGGTCATAAATATTTTGGGTATTTTATTTATAAAAAGTCTACAAATGTGGAACCCATGTGAAATGATAAGGTTTATCTTATATTAAAAGATAAGCTTACATGTACAGATAAGAGTTAAGGTATGGAATATGATTCGTCAGAGTAGATTTCTTATCCTATATTAGAGATAAGATGGATAAGCCTGGAAGTTCTATAAATAGAGAGGCCACCCCCCTCATTTAGCATAAAAGGAAGTAGTGAGAAATATTGTATGAGTAAGTGTGTAAAGGAAGCCATCATTTTGAAGGTGTGTTAAATAAGCCATTAAGAGGTGTAATTGTGAAGTTTCTCTCATAGTTATTATTGGAAGGCAGAGTGAAGCTCAGTAACACTTGAAGTACCTCATGGGTGAGATTGTAACAATTTCATGTTGATATTATAATTTATACTTATATTTTTAGATTTATCATCATTTTTTTCTTATCATAGTCTATGGTATTCTTGTGTTATGTTTGTTGTTGTGTTTCCAGATTACATCCACCAAAATAAAATTTGTGCATTACTAAATAATCATAGCACGAGGAGGTTCCCGGTAAATAATTATCATAGTGCCGGATTGGTGATGACATTTTGGTTCCGTTGTCTAGGACTATTCCTCATTGGTGGATTTTCTGGAGAGATATTCCCACTTAGTCAGAAAACATTTGGAGGGTAACCTTGTTTTTACTGTGCATAGTAGTTACCATGGTAAAGTCACTTTTCTACCTGTGAATAGTATTTACCGCAGTAAATTCAATTTTTATCGTGAATAGTATTTACTGCAATAACTTCACTTTTTATCTATGAATAGTGTTTACCACAATAAAATCATTTTTTACCGCAGTAAGTCAAGTTTCACCATAGTTTACCATGGTCATTTCTATTTTACTGTAGAAAGGTGTAAAGTACTTTCTATTATAGTGATTCCAATTATTTGTGCACATAAGTCTTGTTGATTGTAATTTTGGGTTGGTATTTCACTGTGGTTACTTTTGAAAATGGGGAAGATTCCTATTTTTTCAGCCCAATCTAATGAAGATGCTTCCTCTTTCATTCTAGAGTTTTAAACAATCTTGTCATTTGTAATGGTCTCATAAGAAGGGAACAATGGACTGAATTTTTTCCTACCTTTTTAGATGGTTCAACCCTTAGGTGGTTTGAAAACACTATGTGATAATGTGAAAAATTCATGGGATTTATTAACAGAAAGTTTTCTTGAAGTATCTGGTGAACGACAGAAATATGTAGATCTCATGATTGATATCACAAAGCTATCCCATGGAGAGAGAGAGCAGAAGATAAGGGATTATCATGCTCATGTTCTAGAGCTAAGGAGGAAGCTCGATTCCCAGATATGGAAGGTAGGATTAGCGGATGGGTTGATGAATGGTACATGGATAATCTCCTCTGTAAGAACTTCATTCTTGGGATGAAGCCAGAGATTAGACAACGAGTGAAGTATGGCCGCCCATCTACCATTGAAAAAGCAAAGGAGATTGCAAGAAGGAAAGAAGAAAGCATGGAAGAGGAGCCCAAAGAAATTACTGCTAAGGAAGAGCCTACACACCCACCTTTGGTCCAGAATCCATAACCACTCTTAGTGAGCACAAATATTTTCCCTAGTACATCTACTGAGTATGAAGATATGCTCAAGAAGATTGGTTAGTTAACTATTAATCTTCTTCAAGGAAAAGGAATTTAGTTCTCAGGGAGGAGATAGAGGCCCAGAAAGAAATATTTATAAAGTTGTATGTTATGGTTGTCATAAAAAGGGTCATTATAAGTATAATTGTCCTAGATAGAGCTTCTACATCTAGTACAAGAGATAATGATAAAGGAGAAATCACTTGTGAATTCTTTTGATGTAGTAGATAAGAGCATAAATAATGAAGTAGATGTGTTTGTAACAAAAAGAAAGAAATAAAAAGATAGCCAAGTTGAAAATGATCCTAAGAAGATAAAAGAAGAAACTAGTAAGAAACATAGGATAAGAAAGTTAGGTGTGCAGGATTTTCTGATTTCACAGGGACAAGGACCATACTCCATCTTAGAAGATCTGTCCAAAAGGTCTGTAAATATTACATATGGTCAACTCTTGGCTATGTCTTCTAAGAAGAGATGGGAGCTGTAAAGTGTAATCAATGCTCGATGAAGGAAGGAGAGTTGAGGTCCCTATTTTAGAGGTAGAGGCAGATCCCTATGCTCCACATGTTGAGGTATTATGTAATGGTATTTCAATTCATGATGTCTTTGTTGATGGAGGTGCTGCAATTAATGTAATGACCGAGTATGTAATGAATATGTTGGGTTTAAAAATTGATCTCCCCTCAACACTTATGTTAAGGTCATTAAATAAGGGAAAAAACTAAACCAGAAGGTATTGTTTCAAATGTGGCAATATCTGTTATGGGTGGTTGTATGTGTGGTAGACTTTAAGGTGATGAAAAATGGAACTGTTGCGTACCTAATGTTATTGGGAAGACCATGGCTAAGGAGATTTCATGCAAGAAGCTACTAGAATGAAGGCTTCATGACACTTTGACATGGTAGAGAGACGGTGAAGATAAATGTGATCCCTCGGCATCATAAGGCAGAACCCGTGGATTCAAGTGATGAAAGTGATGATTGGACATCCTCTAATTACTCTAGTACCAGTAAAGTGAACAAAAAAGATGAAGAAAGTGAGGTTGATGTTTTGGTCATGGATATCCTTCCAGTCACAACCGACTCATGAACCCATAAAATTATCTGAAGAATGAAATTGATGATCATATCCAACAAATAAAGATTGGTGATGTTGTGATGGAGAGTGAGAAGGAATGCTACCTCCATCTCTTTCGAAGGTACATACACCTATTCACTTTTGATTACAAGGAACTCCATCAAGTAAGTTGGGTAGAACATTCTATTGATCTAGTAGATGGTGCTAAGCCCATAAATAAAATGCCATATAGAATGAATCCTAATTTTTCCAAGACTGTAAAAGAAGAAATAGATAAGTTACTTGATGCAGGATTCATATTTACTGTGGATAATTCAGAATGGGTTTCTCCCATTGTGATCTCAATAAAAGAGAATGGGGAAGCTACACATTTGTGTTGATTATAGGAAGCTCAATAAGGAAACAAAGAAGGATCATTACCCTCTTCCATTCTCAGATCAGATCTTGGACGAAGTAGCTGGACAGGAGTGTTACAGTTTTGTTGATGGATATAGTCGAATACAACCAAGTTTGCATAGCAGAGAAATATCAACTAAATACCACATTCACCACTCCTTGGAGAATGTTTGCTTATAGAGTTATGCCTTTTGGGTTGTGTAATGCTTCGGAAACGTTCCAGTGTTTGATGAATAGGGTGTTTGAACCCTATATTGGGAACTTCATTAGAGTATTTCTAGATGATTTTTACATCTATGGGAGCAAGATGGACCACCTGCACCAGATGGAGACATCATTTCAAAGGTTAGATGAAGCAAAAGCCTCACTAAACCCTACAAAGTGTGTCTTATGGATGTTATAAAGGCGTCTTGTTAGGGCATGTTGTATTCAGAGATGGTATTGGTATTGATCCTGATAAAGTTTCAAAAATCAAAGAGTTACCATTTCCCATGAATAAAAGTAAGTTGAGATCATTTTTAGGCCATGTGGGTTACTATAAAATGTTCATCAAGAATTTCGCAAAAATTAAACAGCCACTAACCCAGTTCTTGAAGAAGGATGTTACTTATGAACCAAGAAATAAGATGCATGAAGCTTTTGAGCAATTGAAGGAAGCCTTGGTGTCTTCACCTATTTTAAAGAATCCATATTGGAGCAAGCCATTCTTTGTGTATATTGATGCCTCAGATGCAGCACTAGGAAGTACTATAAGCCAAAAAGATGAAAATGGGAATGAATCATTCTAGTTTACTTTGGGAGCAAATAAATGAGTAGTGCTGAGGTAAATTATATTGTAACTAGAAAAAGAGACTCTAGCTATCATTTTTTGCTGTAAAGAAGTTTAGAAAGTACTTGCTAGGGCAAGAAATTTATAGTTGTAACAGATCATCAGGCTCTAAAATATATTTTAAATAAGCCTAACCCCATCAGGGAGGATAACAAGATGGATAATTTTGCTACAAGAATTTGAATTTGATATTATAGATAGGCCAGGAATGAAGCATGTCAATGCAAATGCACTATCTCGAGCCTATGATGGTTTAGGTTAAACTTGTGATGATGATGATTTCCTAGATATAACATTGTTATCCCTTGACACAATCCCTAGTGAATACATAGATATTTGGAATTATCTGAATGAATTCAAGTTTCCTGATGGTGCCAATGCAAAGACTAAGAGGAAGATTACTCAAGCTAGTCATCCATATTCTATTATGCATGGATTATTATTTCAAATAGGACCTGATGGACAATACAAGAGGGAAGTTGGACATGATCAAGGGAAGGATCTTATGGAAGAATTCCACAATGGTACATGTGGAGGGCACTTCTCTAGACAACTTACAGCAAGAAAAATCTTAGATACAGGTTATCACTGACCCACTCTTTTTAAAGATTATTATAATTATTGTAAGACATGTGATATTTGTCAAACACATGGTAACCGTAAGACTTCATCAACTCCATTATGCCCTATTATTCCACTTGGTCCCTTTGAAAATTGGGGAATAGAAATTGTAGGTCCACTTCCAACTACCCCACGCCAAAATAAGTATATTGTAGTTGCCACAGATTATTTAAACAAGTGGGTTGAAGCTAGGTCATTGAAAACAACTTCCATGGATCAAGTGGAAAGGTTCATATATGAACGCATTGTCACTAGATTTGGTTGTCCATTAGAGATTGTAACAGATCAAGGAAGCCACTTCATTAGTGAGGTGGTAGAATCCCTAGTCAATAAGTTTTCTATTAAGCACAGGAAGGCAACAACATACAAGCCAAGCACAAATGGATAGGTGGAACGAACAAATTTTGTGTTGTGTCAAATTCTAGCAAAAGATGCAACCTTGCAGGTACATAAGTGGGATAAAAGGATTCATGCAGCATTGTGGGCATATAGGGCAACATCAAAGTCAGCAACAGGATACTCCCCATTTCAGTTGGCTTCTGGCATTGATCTAATTCTTCCTATTGAGTTTGATATTCCCACTGTGAGAGTTATGAAAAATGAAAGGATGGATGAAAGTGATTTAGTAAAATAAATGTTGGTACATCTTCATTTGCTAGAGGAAATGAGGGAAATAGCAAAGGATACAGTTATAGGAAGAAAATGAAGCAGAATGAATACTTTGATCAAAAGATCCGTTGGTCTCGATTTCATGTGAATGACTTGGTCCTAGTATATGATTTGAGATACAAAAAAAGAATATAGAGAAAGTTTCTTCCAAAATGGATGGGCCCCTACAAAATAGCAGCTATGCATGAAAATGGTACATACCGACTGGAGGAATTGGATGGCACTCCCATTACGAAATGGGTCAACCATGACAAGCTAAATATTTTCCAAGCACCGGAATAGTCTACTCCATGGACATAGTAGAATCTAGGAAGGGGGAAGATGTCAACACTAAAATTTTCCTCCATAATTTCTATTTCATTAATGTATGTATTAGGAATAGGATGTTGTTAAGCATAATTAGTAGTAGCATCCGATAGAAGATAACGGCGCTACCGGTACGACATCGCCAATAATGTATAGTACGGTAATAGTCAAAAGTACAATAGAAATGTTGTGGTAAAAAGTATATATTTGTTGTAAGTGGTCCGGTAATGTTAAAATGTCAAAGTTGGGGTAAGTAGAGAAGTAGGGTCTACATGATTAGGAATTAGAAATATTATATTGGTAATAAGGACAAGGAGTGAGATCATAAATATCTTGTGTATTTTATTTGTAAAAATTCTAAAAATGTGGAACCCATGTGAAATGATAAGGTTTATCTTATCTTAAAAGATAAGTTTACATGTACAGATAAGAGTTAAGGTATGGAATATAATTCGTCAGAGTGGATTTATTCTCCTATCTTAGAGATAAGATGGATAAGCCTGGAATTTCTATAAATAGAGAGGCCACCCCCCTCATTTAGCATAGAAGGAAGTAATGAGAAATATTGTATGAGTAAGTGTGTAAAGGAAGCCATCATTTTGAAGGTGTGTTAAAGAAGCCCTTAAGAGGTGTAATTGTGAAGTTTCTCCCATAGTATTGGTGGAAGGCAAGTGAAGTCGGTAACACAAGTACCTCATGGGTGAGATTGTAACAATTTTATGTTAATATTATAATTTACAATGATATTTCAGATTTATTATCATTCCTTCTTATCATAGTCTATGGTATTCTTGTGTTATGTTTGTTGTTGTGTTTCCAGATAACATCCGCCAAACTAAAATATGTGCATTAGTAAATAATCATAGCAGGAGGAGTTCCCGATGAAGAATTATCATAGTGCCAGATTGGTGTTGACAAAACCTACCTGGAAAAAACTTATAGAAATCATGGCAAATATGGCCAGAACTAGATTCACTAGCTTGGTGAATTATCTAAAATCAACATTCATGTCATTAGTGAAATATGATATATTTTTTGGATGGAGTAGATAATGAAGGATAACTTATCATATTATGGACTCAACCATTCTTTGAAAGTAGAGGAAAAATTTATATTTAATAACACACCAAATTTAAAAGACCCGCTAGTTATAGAGACTCCACCAAACGTCCAAAATCCCACCAAATACCTTAAATGTGTCAGGTCATTCCAATGATTTCCTAACTAAAGGATTCTAACAGACTTGAATCCCATGAAATAATATGTAATTAATATAACTTTTGGGTTTAGAGTTAGGGTCAGGTCTTGGATTAGTAATCTATGAAAGACACGTGATGCCCAAAGAAGGAGATACATTGTGTAGATAAAGAGCATCATCAGGGACGTGTGGAAATTTTGGCCCTCTTCAAAGTGATTGGGCTCCACTTAGTGATTAGTTTCTATAATCTAGATCTTTATGTGTGTAAATGGAAAATTAAATAAAGTTTCAAAAAACAATTCCCAAACATGTCAGTGAATGAAACCAAATGATGAGGAAGGTTCCATAGATTTCTTGATGATCTAAGAATATTTCAAAATCTATGCCCTTTGATCAAACGGTGATTCAATAACAAATATACATTGGGATTGGAGTTTCATTGGCTATTTACACGGGAAAAATTCATGTTTGCAAAAATTTTGGGTGAAATGTGGGCACTGTTATGGTCGTCAAAATAACCAAATTGATATTTCTTAATTCCTACTTTTAGCCATTTTATGAATATTATCCATTAAAATTTTCCATGCTAGATATTTGAAAGAAGCACAAGACTATGCCATCAAGATAGAAGATGATTTGATTCTATCTAGAAAGTAAAGAATCCTACTAGTAAGCAGAAAGGTCAAAGTTCTAGTTCTGCTCCAATGGATCCTATGATTCTGAAAAATGGCAAATGATATAGTTTATCTCAAGAAACAACTTGTTAAAGAACTCTGAGAAAATCCCCAAGGAATAAAAATCCTTCGAACTGAAAAATGATAGGTCCACCACCACATAGGCTTGCACTTGAACAACTTCCAATAAATCCATCCTATGAAGCAGAAGAATAAGAATTGGAAGATCCATAAGAAGAATACAATGAAGATGGAAACATCCTCTAAATAGAAGAAGTGGATGGTGACAATCAAAATGGTCTCATTGAATATCATTCAGGGAGTAAAGATGATGATGGTGAAGATGCACCAAGTTTCTCATGTGTTGTGTTTACTCACTCCTAGTCTCAGAAGGGAGCATCCTCCTCAACACCTATTGCAAAGAAGAAAAAGAAAGAAGATTATCTAGTGGAAATCCCATATATTAAGATAATAAAGAGAGGATCTCAGCTCCCACCCTCGATGGAATCTGTAAAAGAGAAAGCAAACTAATTGGGGAGCGAGAAGTAAGCTAGTGTACTAAGTAAGTCCACTAGTACCTTTGCTAATCCTCAATCTAATTATGTAACAAAAGTCAGTCCCAAAAAGCTTTTGCTTCCGCTCAAGAAAAACCAACTACTTCTTCTAAACCTACTACTCCATTTACCAAAAATTCTCAAGCTTCTAAAGTAGCATCACCTTTACCCTATAAAAACTCTACTACCCCTGAAATGTCAAGTTAAACCACCTTAGTTATGTTTGATTACATTGAACATGATAATAAGACCAAGGTTCATATTACTGAAACTAAATTTTTATGAATGCATCTGAAACAACTTGAGAGGTTTGTAAACCACATCAATAGTAGTAGTCCCAAATCTAATACTAAAAATCACAATCCAAAAGGCCTACTACTGACACCATCTACACCTCCAAATCATAATATGCTTATACTTAGTGCATCAGAAACCAATAAAGTGGAAACTTTTTACTTGTCCCTCCTTATCAAAGGATTTTAGGTTCAAAGGATTTTAGGTGAACAACTACATTATAGATTCAGGATCCTATGATAATGTCATGCTTGTTAAGGTTACTAATTCCTTGGGACTCAATTTAACATTTGAAAATTATTCTTGCTATTCTATATAATCTAAGGAGCTGCCATTGGTGGGAAGGATCAAAGATACACAAGTGGCGTTGGCAGAATTTTCAGACAAGAAGGTATTACTCATGATCCTCGTAGTAGATATCCCAGTGTCCTTTAGTATTCCGTTGAGTAAATTTTTTTGTAGAGACCTAGGTGGTGAAATATGGATGAATTGGTCCTCTACGACCATTTTTTTCAAATGAGAAATGAATAAACTACTTCATGTGAGAAATATTAAGTACATGGTCCAGAAGTTAGAGGATCCTAGAGAAATATATCTTGTTCTCAAGACAATGGAATGGGGAATTATTTATTTACATCAGAAAGAGACAAAAACTTTCCCCTCCTTACAGGGGATGAAGAGAACCAATTATGGATAATGGAATTCAATGGTATAAACTCTAATGTTGGATCAAAAGAACGCATCATCTTAACTTACCCCTCAAGTGAGTTGTATCCATTTTCCTATAAGACTTTAGTAATACCAACAACATGGTGGATTACAAATCATCTCCACCTAGGAATGGATGTTGCTGAAAAATATGGGGGATCAAGTAATTAAAATTCCTTGGCAATGTTAAGGTAATCATGAAGCAGGTGAGAAATCAAATACCAAGTGAAAAGTCCAAGGCTTAATCATTACCCAAAACTAGGTATATGATTGCATTAAATCCTTTGATTCTTTCTCAATTTGAAGCTATCTCACACAAAAAAATTTAAAAAGTTGAATATTTTATAATTTTAGCTCCTTTTATGAATCCTCATCTATCCTTCAATAAATAAAAATTGACTGTTGAAATAGTGTTTAACCCTAGTGTACCATAACAATGTGAATCATTCGCAAGTCTTTGATGATGATAAATAAATTCTCTCTTTCCTAGAGCAGAGAAAGAAAACTTCAGTAATATCTACTATGAAGGAAGTGATAACCTGAATAGGGAGTTTGTCATGGATGATGAAAAATAAGTGAATTGATGAATTTGATTGATAATGTGTCATCCGGATGAAGAGAAACAATATCCCAAGAGGTATTTTGTATATTTAAGATATTTTATGATAAGCATGACCTGTTTCATTCAAGAAAAATCCAAATCAATCTTCATGGTGCACTGTTGATTTTGAAAAATAAAACATCAATACAACAGAGCAGTTAAGGATGGTCAACATTGGAAAAATTGTTGTTCCCCTGAAGGAAAAAATAAGGTTTGTTTCACTACAAATAAAGTATTCGGGTGTTCTTGCATATTTTTATGATGATCTTGAGTTCTTCCATCTAAAATAAATGCACCACTCAATTCCTTTGAAGTTGAGTGTGCCAATACTTTCAGGAAGAAGCAGTGGCCATATAATCCTAAAAATTATTGATACAATCAAATAAGATCGGTGTTGAAGATGATCAACACCAAGATCATTTTCCATATCTACCATTTAACATGGCTGGAAAATTTTGGTCCAATGTACAGAAGAATAACTAGAGAGATAAGAATACTGTGTGGGCTTCTAAAATCTGAATCAAGCCTTGCTGAAGGATATCCTATATTTTTCCCATAATAGATCACAGCCTACTAAGAATTCACTTGGATCATGATATTATCTCACTGCTCAATGGATTTCTTAGGATATAATAATATTCAAGTTGTGGAAGAATATAAGTCCAAGAAAAATCTTTACCAACACCATAGGGATACTTTCCCATACAGTAAGAATATCATTTCATATTGATCAACATCGGTTAGTGGGACATTCCAAATAGAAAATGGATTTAGTAATTCAAGGATATGAAGCATTGAATTTTTCATCTATCTCGATGAATTGACTGTTTTCTCATAAAAGTGTACATATATCACCTTAGGAAAAATTTGAGCAAGTACTCATTAGGTACTTCAAAAGAATGGTATATCCCTCAATCCAAAGAAATGAATTTTTTAGTGTTCATTGAAAGGAATACTTATCGGGAACATTGTAAATAAGAAAGGGGAAAGCATCGATCCAGAAACAGTTAAGGCTATCCAAGCATTATCCCTACCTATAAGTAATAAGGGAGTCCATTCCTTATTTAGAAAATTTGACTTCCTTCAGTGGTTCATTCCTAAATTTTATAGAGTTTTCTAAGCGCATTATAGCCATGATGAAACCCCAGGGGAGCATTCAAATGAAGTGATGATGGAAAGAAAGTGTTTGAATAAATCAAAAGAACTATTGCTAAAAGCTTAGACCCCTAGTATGTTCCAATTTTGATAAATAATTTCAATATATATTGTTATGGATTCTTAGCACAACCTCTCCATTCATCCATATTCCAAAATAATGAATAAGGTGTGGAGGTACCCATTACTTTCTTGAGTTTCCCATTGAAGAACCATGAGTTTAACTACATCTATTTTGAGAAGCATACCAATGCATGGTGATCAAAGTCATGAATAATTTTAGATTCTACATTCTCAATTCTCACACAATTTTGGTGTTCCCATACACTACCATCAAGTCCATTCTAACCCAATAAAACTCAGGAGCTAAAATAAGAAATTGGGTTGCAAAAATTAAAGAGTATGGTTTGGAAATCTGAACCTTCTAACCTAGTCTACAGGGAATGGTTTGTGAAATTATGATAACTGTAAGATGAATCTCTTGAGACTTCAATATGATAAAAAAGGAATGCCTTTGTCCCTAAATTTCTTCAGGAATACATGCCTTAATTCCTTTTTGTGAACACCATTGATGAATGGTATGTAAAAAATTCCTAATATCTAGCCTATAGTGAGTAACCCACTTATCACGACTACAAACAAAAGAGAACACTCAAAGTAAATGTCAAAGCCAAGTGTTTCATTTAGAATAATGTTATTCTATAAGAGGGGACTCGATGGATGTTTTCTGAGGTGTGTAGATAAAAAACAACAATGAAAAAATTGTTGAAATCCTACCATAATCAATTAAGTGGCAGAAAATTATCAAGCAATGGTCACCACTCATAAGATTCTTCAGGGTAGTTACTATTGACCTACTATCTTTGTACGGATACTCAAGAATTGGGTCTCCAGAGTGTGAATGCATATCATCAATTCATTTGGGATAACTCAACTTCTTGCACTCCCCTCTCATCCCTAATGGTTATTGAGGATACCTTCCAACATTGGGGAATGGATTTCATTGGTGTTTTCAATCATCACTCAAGTTATGGCCAAACCTATGTGCTCATAGTGACCGACTATTTCACCAAGTGGATAGAAGCCATCCTAGCTAAGTAATCCAATACTGAAATAGTGTGGAACTTCCTCAAGGATAACATCATCATTTATTTAAGGGTTCTGTAAAAATATCATGGTGGACAATGCCACATACTTCTCTTCTAGAAGATGTTGACCAAATTTTATTATGGCCAGGCGATCTCCCTATCTCGCTCATCTGGACTATTACCCACAAGGGAATGGTCAAGTAGAATCAAGTAACAAGAACATCATCTAACCATAATCTGTAAGCTTGTAGATGAACAGTCAAAGAAATTGGCAAAAGAAAATCTATGATGCATTGCAGGCAGACAGGATAACACCAAAGAAAGGCAATCGGCATGTCACCATTCTAGTTTACTCTATGGGATCAAAGATTGAGATTCTAGTCACGGTCAAGATGTCAACTCTCAAGCTGATCTAGAGAATAGAAGATGGCCAATATTGGGATATTCAATTGATAAAATGGATTTTATTTCTCGATATAGCTGGAGAAAAATAGGAAGCTAGAGGAAAACAAGATTGGGGTGGTAGACTGTATCAAGGAGCGTTAATTAAAAGTAAAAAAGATTGTTGATAAGAAATTCAAGGCTAGAGAATTTAAATTTAGTGAGATCTTGTTGTACTATTGAACAAGCAAATACAGCCAAATGGAATTCATAGAAAAAAATGTATTTTTTATGGATCAATCCATTCCAAATTCAAGTAAGCTTTTGGTGAGTAATGTCTTTCATATCTCGTATCTAGAGGGATTTCATTTGGAATTTCTGCAAAGCAGAACATATTTAAAATAGTTCCATCAGTGAGAGCATGGGTTTTCCCCTACATTATACCATGGGTGATTTAGGTATTTTTTCCTTTTCTTGATGTGTTTTTTTTACATTTTCAATTTGGCATGTGTTCCACGATCTGTATGCATGTGTGTGTATGTGCGCGTGTGTCTTTTTCCAAGTTTATCTCATGCATGTTGAAGTGTTTCTCTAAATCCCAATAAATAAGACACTTGTCAATGTTATAAATTTATATTATGGAGTTCTCGTGTCATTTCCTCTCTGTTTTGATGGGTTCATAACATTCCCCCAAGATAAATTCAACTATTGTCCTGTGCTTTTTCATGGGTAAAAATCCATCCCAAAGACATGAGGACACCAATACCCTACTATCAAATAATGTTATATGCCATAAGTTTCCAAACACCCCCCAGATCAACCTCCCCTAGTTTCAAGATTCCTATTATTTCCTTTTAGTGTTCCATATCTGTGAGTTTCATAATACCCCATTATGTGATTTAGGAAAAATAAGAGTATTCAAGTGCTTTTGGAGCATTATCTCTCAAAGAAGATTTTCAAGAAAGCTTAGAAGGGGCTATCGTTAGCCTTTCTAGGGACAAGTGAATAGTCACCAGAGTAGTGTTGAAGACCTATATTCATCATAGAGGTGTATTTAGGAGCTAAAATCATTTTATAAATAATTTAGGAATATTCTAGTAAGTTTTAGAAGGTTTTTGGATAGTTTCAGTAAAGGCGGGTCTTAGAGGATGAGGCAACTTGTAGTGTACAAAAAATACCTTAAGTTTTAGGTATCTTTCATGGTTAGATAACCTATTGTAGTCTTTAGAAACTTTCATTCATTTTGACGTATTTTTCTCCATATCCCAAAGCATCAAAAATCCCAAATAGTTAAAAAAAAATTAGAAAAGAAAAGAATGAGATTTTGTATTGTATTGCGGATCTTGGAGGTACGAATGGAATTGGTTCCCTAGAGTACAAGCTATCCATGGATTTATTTTATCCTTAACACAAAGGAAAATAAATTGGAGTGGTAGTTTCGTGTGGAAATTTGGAGTGGTAGTGTTGCGTGAAAATATGGAGTGGCAGTGTTGCGTGAAAATTTGGAGTGCCAATGTTGTGCATAAAATTGGAGCGGAAATGTTGTGCGGAAATTAGAGAAGTAGTGTTGTGTGGTAAGTTAGTTTTAGTTCTCCATGGAAGTGCTTTGAGCTGCAAGAGAAAGGCAGTGTTGTGTGGAAAAGGTCAAAGTTGTGATACAAAGGGAGTATGATGCAAACACAAAGAGTGTGAGTAGAATAAGTTCCCCAGGAACCAAATTTCCTTGCGGAGTGGTTTGGCTTGAGAAGATAAGGATCAAATGTAATGAGGGTGGGGAAGAAGAAAATGGAACACGAGGAACAATTTCCTTGAACTTGTTGGTTCCCTGCAAGGTTGGTCGGCTCGATGAACAAAGGAAAAATTTAAAGCGGAGCAGTTCAAGGTTCAATGTATTGCAGATTGGATTGAGGTTGCAGGAACTAAGTGGTGCGGTATAAATCATTGCACATGGAACAAGTTCCATGGGAACCAAGGTTCCCTATAATGGCTCGAGAGATGTAATACAAAGAGGCATGACGAAATAATGTAGTACAGAGAGTTAGGAATGCAGAAGAACCTAAGGGCGGTGGAACTAATACCGTTGGGGAATTAGTTCCCCACTTTGATAGATGGCGCAATAGAAAGAGAGATGTAGAGTGGAGTGTGTGGCGGAGGTGGGGAACAACGCAAGAACTTAGGGACCAGGTGGAATGGTTCCCTAGTTCTACATGTAGTTCAATTTTCTTATCAACACACAACCTTGAACACTACGGATATTGTAGAGGACGAAGGCACAATTGGAACAAGCTCCCCATTTCCTCTAGTTTTCAGAAACACTCACATGAAAAATAAATAAAATGAAAAAAAGTGTTTAATTACAAAATGTGGAAGTGCTCAGGGAACCCATGTTCCTCCTCGACCCCCCTAGACCTGCATGGCTATATTTTTCACTCAGATGCTCCAAATTTGACAAACTTGGACTTTTGGAAAGGTCTTTTTGTTCTCTTTGCCATGGAATATGAAAATCCATAGGATGATAAAGGTATTTGAAAAGTAATGTAGGGGTAAATAAATATTCTCCTTTAATTATATATATTGTAATGACTACCTCATTCCATGGGTTTGTCAATTTTGTATGCTCAAAGTGTGATCAAATTTGGTAAAAAGAGATTATTGCTTGGAGATATATGAAAGAGATAACATTCTTCTATTTTCCAAATTCATTTTTATTCTATATCTTTACAGTATACAACTTCTGAAAGATGTCAATTAAGGAAGGAATTGTTTCCTTTTCAAATGTATGAATGTGTGAAACTTTGTATGCATGGTTTATGCTCATCGTTCGTGTCATAAATGTAGTTGTTTCTTTGTATAATTGTGTATGTGAAATTTCTAATTAATTTTGGCAAGAATCTGACTTTCTACTTACAAAATTAGTCTTTCATCTCCTATTTCTCACTCCCTTCCCCCACTATCCAACAAATTCTTCCCTTGCAATAAATTGCAAGCATTTTCCACAGGTAGAGTGGAGTGTGCCTGTTACATCCCTGACCCTTGAGGCCAACAAAAAATTTAAATTTTTTTTGTTCACTCAAAATAACATGGATCCACACGATTCAAGTAGAGGGACTTAGATTCCAAAAGCATTGGCATGATACCCATCAATTTTTCTATTGAAATTTTTTCTCGCCAACAACATCCTAGTTGATTCTTTCTTGATTTCATGTTCATGTGAAAGAAAGACATTGTGTAAGTAAGAAATTTAAACACAATCTACTTAACATGTTGAAATAACATCTTATTCCAACATATCCTCTAAATTAATAATATAACTATTAAATTCATTCAAACTTAGTACCATTCCCATGACACGGTTTGTCTAATGACTAAGTACTTCCTCTAGAAAACAGGTGTAAGTTTGAGGCTTTATTAATCATAGTATTCCAAAACAAATTAATGTTAAGAATATATATTAATCATTCAATGCTTTTTTAGTATTTCATGTGGCCTAGAATTTACCAAGAATAACCCAGGCACGCTGGCACATCACTCAGCTTAGACTGAGTGCTCACCCAAAGCACACAAAGGTACCAGGCCCCTCCTTAGAGTTATTTGTGTAGGATGTAAACATGATGAAGTGTTAATGCATCCAAATCCATAAACAATATGAAATTTCCACACAACATATTCTAGATCTAGATATTAAAGAATCATGAATCAAATGATAAACATAATGAAATTATCCATGTAATAATTAGTTACAGTCACATTTGACACCTTTATTCATCCAATATGCTCCATTATATTAAATACAATAAATACACATAAGCTTGTTACAATATTTAGTATCATATCTCAGCGTGCATCAATTCCAGAAGCATAACTATATATTAGCTCACTACTAGCACTCTCTCTAATCTACGCAGATTACTACATATTTATAAGGGTGGCGACTTACCCTTCACCGCTTACATAATTCCCAAAATAGGTCACATGTTGAAAATAGCCATGTGCCTTTACAATAATAGACACACATGCACGTGCGCTAATAATAGATATCTTCTAGTTAACTGGAAGTGGTAATTCTATTATTAACTTGAACTCATGCAAAGCGCTTAGTAGATGCTATTCAAAAAATAGCATTTGCGTCCTGCACAAGTTTCCATCTAGTTGTGTGCCCCACACACTATCTTGAAAAATATCCCGTAACCATGCAAATGGCTAAGTCTAGGATTGGTCCTTATCTTTCGCATGTGTTTCCTTTCCTATCCTTCTGTTCCTTCAAAGCTGCCTTACTACCGCACGCGAATATTTTGTGCGCCTTCTCCTTAGTGTCATACTTCATCTTCTCAACATTACCCCACACTAAACTGCATTTCCACCCCGAAAATGGTTACCTTTTGATATTTAATGAATAAAGAATGGGAATGGAAATAAATTAAATAATTACTATATAAAGAATGAACTTTTACTCTGTAATATCCTTTGTTTCAACTAGAATAATCAACTCTGGATATTCTTATTTGACTTCAGCCTCTAAGGTTTTCCAATCATTTAGTGCAGCTTATGTCTTTTCTAGAGTATCTGATGCAATATAATCTAGCTCATCTTGTGAAATATTTTCCTTCTCGTTTTGTAATACTAGAATAATGTTGTACATTGCAAACATCCTTCCTTCTAGAAGATCCAAATTCTGTGCTATAAGCTTCCCAATTACATCCAACCTTTTTTATGGGCATCTTGAGTTTCTGTAAGGGCCTCACACTTTTTTTTGACTAGTGATAATCTATATGCATGCCCCAAAGTCCTATCCTTCATCAGATTTAATTTTCTTCTACCATTATCCTGATTATGATTACATCTTTTGGAGTTGTACAAATATTCAAATCCTGATCTCTTTTCTGTCCTCTATAGTGAGCAAGTCAAAACCCTAGCTTGAATCTGTGTGCCCTAGTTTGAAACCACATGCCCTATCTCTTTCTCAATGTGTCTTCTTCACTCAAACCCTTCACCAATGGAGATGTAAGCTTCTTCTGCACACAAATCCTCTCTTCACGTCTGGTTTCACACTCTGTGCACCTCAATACTCTTTTCTCATTCAAATTCTTGTGATTACAACAATAAAAATGAACTTACATCACGTCCTTATGTAGATTTTCAAAAATTTAGTGCATTTATTACTCCTTCACCTACCAACAATCCTCTCACTAATTGACCATTTTCACACTTTTCGTGCAGTACATCTCTGCGCCCAAGCTATAACCTTCTAGCATGCCTTCCTACCTTTTGGCCACAGACTTCTCTTCAGCGCGCTTCCATGCACCCAAGTACCGCACCATTGTGCTTCCCTTGGTAGTCTCCATGGCCTCTGCTTACCTCACGTTATACTTATTCCTTCATTATCTCCATCTATGGTCCTTGTTTGGAAGAAATCTTCTTTCTAACAACTCTCCAAACTTGAATAAGACCTGTAGTAGTTTGTTCCTTTATGTGTACACATTTGTCAATAACCACCCCACACAAATGGTATGTACAGTCCTCTGCACATAAAATTTCTTCAAATAGTAATTATCTTCCAGCATGTAAACATGCTTATTACACAAAACGCCAACTAAAATGACAAGCATAGCGACGAAGAAGAAAATACATTAAGGGAATAAATAAATGAAAACCTAATCTAAATGCAACATTGCCTTATTATAAACACCAAGAAGACTTATTTATAGTAGGGATTTAACCTACTCCCATTGAAGTAACCAGGTAACCATATTCCATCAAGCAACTCTAACTGGCAAGTGCCTATTTCAAGTATGTGAATGATAACATAAAGTCCCAACCAATGTACTTTATTTTTTCCTAAATGGCATAGAAACTTAGAATCATAAAGAAGCACCAAATGTCCAATCTCAAAACTTTTGTCCCTGATGTGCCTGTCATGCCATCCTTTCTATTTGGCCTTTTCTTTCTTTTGAGTCCATCATGATATTGCACGTCGCTCATCCAAATTTATCAACTTTTCAATTTGTTCTTCTAACGATTACTCATCAACTAGACCTCCAGCATGTGCAATACGCTAAAAAGGTAATATGAATTCCATAGGAAGAACGGATTCTACACTAAACACTAACTAAAATGGTGTGGCCTTATTCAAACTTTTATATGTTTTTCTATACAACCAAAGCATAGAAGAAACTTTATCATCCCAATCTTTCCTTCCAACATCACAAATTTTTGTCAATGTCTAGCTCAAAATTTTGTTGAAGGCCTAAGCAGTCCCATTTACCTAAGAATGATAGGGTGTAATCTTATGGTGTGCAATCATAAATTCATCCAATAATATCTTCATTGTCTCATTCAAAACATGTGTGCCCCTATCACTTGTTAAACTCAGAAGGCATCCATACCTTGTAAGAATAATTTCCCATAAAAACCCAGTTGTTGTAGCTATTGTAAAATCCCTAGTAGGTGTTACTTCTTCCCACCTTGTGAGGTAATCTATGCAAGTAATGATGTAGTGTGATCTAGTCCCACGCGTGGCTAGTGAAATAGGACCCATAAAGTCTATAGCCCATTTTTCAAATGGTTCTGCAATAGGAATAGGTCATAAAGGCATTTCTCCCCTCTTCACCATCTTTCATAGGTGATGACAGTGATCACACGCCTTGTAATATGCCTTACAATATTTATATAGGGTCTCTCACCATAATCCAGTGAGTAGAATTTTGTGTGCAATGGTGTCACCTACATATTTCCCACCTATAATACCACCCTAATCCTCTTCTATGATATTTATGTGCTCATTCTCTAGTACAGATCGGCACAATACTTCATCTCAGCCTAACTTGTATAGGTCACCACTGATCAACATAAAAGGTGTTGTGCAAATTGTAAGTTATTTCTTGTCTAAGGATTTTAGTCTTTTTTCCGCTACAGCTGTGCGTAGAAAAATATAAATATCCTTAAAGTCTGAAGGTGCATGATGTAACCTATATAACTATGCATCTGACATTGTATCTTCAATTATTTGTGCATCTTCCCTTGACTATATCCTTTATAAATGGTCTGGGCCAGAATTACTTTTCCTTGGTTTTACCATAATTGTAAAATCAAATTCTTGGAATAAGAGCACCCATCGACATATGTGCACCTATAAGATGGGATTATATACCAAGTATTTCAATGCCATGTGATCGGTATAAAATATACATGGTGTTGCTAGAAGGTTTATTTGGAATTTATGTAGTGCATAAATCATTGACAAGACTTTGTGCTCAGTAGTTGTAAAATTTTGTTCTGCAGGAGTCAACTTTCTACTAACAAAATAGATAGGATGATCTATCATACCTTCACCAAGCTGAGTTACTACCACAGCTATGGTCATGCCAAAAACATCCACATGTACATGAAACAGTTGGTCCCAAGAGGTAAAATGTAGAATAGGTGTTGTAGTAAGTTTCTCCTTCAATTTCTCGAATGCACACTGTTGCGGTTCCCCCAAATAGAATGTCCCTTTTCCTTCTAGTAACTCTTCTAGGGGTGTAACAACATTAGCATACCGTTTGATAAATTTTCTATAATACCCAATGTGACCTAAGAATCCACACACCTCACTTTGACTGGTAGGGTCTTCTAGGCTGATAATAACTCCAACTTTAACATCATCAACAAAAAAAACTTCCTTGTAGATAATGCTCCTTAACAAAGTGCCAAATTGTGTAGCAAATACACACTTCTTGATGTTAAAAGAGATGCTTAATTTTTTACATCTTTCAAACATTAAGATAAAATTGTCACAATGATCCTTAACAAGTCCATACACCATCCAATCCTCCAATTAAACCTATAAAATGTTGTGTATGAAATCCTAGAATTCTTAAACAACTATGTGCAAAAATATAGTAGGTACATTTCTCAAACTGATTGACAGTATATGCAAAACTTCCCCACTTAGTGGTGAAGGTTGTTTTCTCTTGATCCTTCTACTTAATCCTAACCTGATGATACCTAGAGAATCCATTTTTAAAAGAATAGATTTCACACCCCATGACACCTTCTAATATCTCCTCTATGAAAGGAGTAGGAAAGGGATCAATTACACATAAATCGTTTAGTTCTTTGTAATCCATAAAAATCCTAATCTGACCATCTTTCTTTACACTAATAACCATGGGGCTAACCCACTCAGACTCCTCCAAGGCCCTGATGATGTAATATTTCAACATGCTATCAATTTATTCCTTAAATTTTATGTTCAAGTTAGAGTTCATCCACTAGGGTATCTTCCTAAACTGGGTGCACACCTTGTTTAAGCTTGATCTTCATATCTCCTAATGATTCATGCATGACCTTCAACTCATGGTATCCCCTAGGAAATAAGCCTTGAAAGTCTCATTGTATCTCTATGATTTTTTCCACTTCAGAGTTAAGACCAATAATCCACAATTACAACCTCCTTAAGTACCGCATCCATGACAATATTCCATCTCTTTATCTTCATAGGCTTATGAATAGAACACGTGTTCCTATCTACACTATTGAAAATCTCACACATCCCTGTTAAATGATTGACATCCATATTTTCTACTTGTTCATCATCCACTATGTAGACCATCTTTCCTTTTTCTTTCTCAAAGCAAGTGCACTGAAATAACATAGAGTCTGTCTCTACTTCTTCATCAAAACGTGCTCCTAATTCTATCTCATTAAATAAATCATGAATGAGGTCTTCCACCTTTGCACTATCTCCCATAGTTAAGTGCTTTATAACCCTTAATGCCTCTTCTACTGGAGGCTTAGTAGAGAAGTAGTCAAAATTATGGATCATTCCTATAATGAAATCCTATCAATTTCCAGTCTCTCTATGTAGCTCCACATATACATACCAAGCATGTGCACAACCTTATAAAGTGGAATAAAATTTGTGCACCTAGAGTGAAGGTGGTAAATCTTCCTACCCCTCTTTCTAGAGTCTCTCACTCTGTTGAATGTGGTGTTGAACAGGTTGATTACCATGATAAGTGTAGATTTGAGAAGGTGCATTACTTATAAAAAAACTAAGTGGTTAGAGTGATCCTGAACTCATTCCATTCTATAAGATTATCTATGTGAACCACCCACTAACGCACTACTGTCCTACCCAGGGTATATGCCAACATATTTATTCTCTTAACTTGATCTATCCACTGCTCCTCTAGGGTGCGTAGGAATATCGTAGGGTCTTATTATCCAGTGTACCGAGGTATATGGTTATTACATATCCTTCTAATAGAGCTAGGTTCAATTTTCCATGTAAATGCACTTCTTAATTTACACCCTACCAACTCATAAGTACTATGATCCCAATTATAAAAAGTAATACTCATAGTGTCACTAACAAACCCTGCATCTTTCCATTGAAGGATTCCTTCCTTAAATGGCTCAAGGAACTCTTGATCTCAAATGGCGTGCACATCAATCCTATTCAGATATTCCTCACTCAAAGGCTTAACATACGGTGCAGATTTCCCATTTGTTAAATGGATTTTAAATTTTTCCTCCTTATTCTCGAAATTGATATATATCCTTTATTAAACCATAAATCAACATTATTTGCATTACAACCAAGGGAGCTCAAGCATAGCTAGAAAAATGTCTACTTCTGTAAAGGTTGAAACCTCAAAATCCCCAATGAATTTGGCCCATTGTATAGTAATGGATGCATCTTTTAAAACTCATATGGGAGTGGCCCTTGGTCTGATTAGCCATAAATAACACATTGAAGGATGGATGCAATGAAGTTCCCCTGATCTATACCCATGCATCTAAAGTAAGAACATTAACTTTTGCACATGTTTCAATCAATATATTTATCAAAATCCATCTATCCACAACATACATTCAAAGTGATTTCCTTGTAATAGTCTATGCTATTAAGGGGAATATTTGCATGCACGATCTACTCGTCCATTCTTAGTACTGAGGCACTGATTGTTTCCCTTTATCCAATTCCCTAACAACATGGAATGATATTCTCCCAATGCAACATTTTGCACACCTCCCATAAGTTGTCAATATTAGATGGGACCTTCTTTGTTTACTTCTTCTATTATATCTTCCGTAATTTCTCTTTTAAACACTGTATTTCACCCTGAAGATTTTTTAGGACCTATATGGTCTCTTGATAAACCTCCTTTAGATGGGAAGGATCTGGGTACCGGGCATGTAAAACCTCTTCTTTAGTGAAGGTAGGATTTTATTGTAATGCTTCTTTGGAGTGCACTGCTTCAACATGTGTAGTAATCTTTATAGGTAATACTTTAGGTTCTAGTGTCACCTTGGGAATCCATGTATTTTCCAAAATGCATAAGATGCTAACCATTGCTACACCTTTGTTTTCTTATTTATGTTGCTTACTAAGATGCTCATACAAGTTTGGGTGTTATTCATAGATATGATTCTTCCCACAGAAAGAACATGTAATAGTTTGTAGACATTTGTGCATGTAGTGGTCGGGAGATTTACATGTAGAGAATGTCCTGATGAGGAAACTTACCTCATCTACCACCATGACCTAGGCTTCCGAATCCACCACAATATCTGCACCCCCCGCCACTGACCTCCTTTAAAACATCCCTCATTTTGATCATAGTGTGCTTCATTTTGATCCTTATATTGGTGCTCATTATTTCCTTTAGATTTATTTGATATTCTTGTTTTTCGCACACCAGTATCTATAACATCATGGATCTGACCAATCATTCTACAGTCCTATGTATCATGAGTCATGGATAGAAAAATATTACAATAGAAAGATACATTCTTCCTTATTGTGTGTTGTAATAATGGGCAACAGCTAGCATCATGGTTTAAATTACATATCTCATAGTCTAATAATAATTAACACACTGATCTGCGGGGAAAACTATCCTTGGTGTGCCCTTCTACTTCATAATCTGTACACAAAATCCCCATGTGCATCTCATGTGTTGAATTTGTCGATAGTTTCTCCAACTACTTTTTCATAACTGCAATCTGTGCTTCAAAGAAAGTGATGACTACAATGTCTATACTCCTGAATACCTTAGCATGCAAAATCTACTTCCAGTGCTTTGTGTGGATCAATGTATGTCTTATGTGACAGCACCCTTCTAAACATTGTAATCATACCATCCAACGAACCATTGTGCATGCTCACTTGTGTGAATATCATAAGAAATATTAGATAAAAGCATTTTGAAGTAAGAGTCATACTCCTAGATACTTTTAGTAGTTCCTTGTTTAATATCCTTGAGTGCACGTTTATAGTATTCTGCTCAAAATCAGGGATATAAAACTCTTTTAAGAAAGAATATTTTAATGTTGCATAATAAATGCAAGTTTGATCATAGGGTCAAACTTCTTATAGTAATTATGTCCACATCCTTGCAATGTAGTCACAAATTGGATTTCCTTACGCTCAAAAGCCATGATTCCTTTTGTGCGCCATCATGGTATTTAACATATGTGTATGTGTTCAGTATCATCTTTTATGCCCCTATAATCTAGAAGATGAAGATACATCTCCATGTAAATATTATGGGCTTGGTGCGAACCTTTCCCACCTGATCTAGAACCTACTATGTTACCTCTACCTCTAGAACCACCAGATCCACCGGGAACACCACTATACCTCCTGATCCTCCACCTATAGTTGGAAGTGGACCAAAAGATGTACTTCCCTGTGTCCCAACAATAGTACTAAAATGAACCCCTATGGTCTGCGAGATGATGCCACTCCCAGAATTGAGTCCAAAATTCTATGTGCTCATATTCTGTGTGGACGATACACCTAAAAAAGTACCCCCAAATAACAATGAAGACGTCTACCTTGCCATCAATGTGTTTAATATCTAACGTACTCCTACTCCCCTCCTACCTGAATTATCTTGTAGACTACTTGTCGTACTAGGTACTATAAAATAAAGCACAAGGGTTAGGTTGCCAGGTAGGTTCAGATGTGTGCCTATGGCCCAGGTCATCTCTGCTGGCATGCTTCCTTGTGAGGCTAAGGAGGATTCCCTATCATTCTCACCTAGATGGGGGATTTCTTGATGCTCTAGCTTCGCACCTCCTGTGTGAGCTCTAAATCCTTTATGATCCATCTCTCACCTCAATGCCATCCTCTCCAAAATTTCATGCTACTTCTCTATCTCCCTCTTGTGCACCTCATTGTACTTAATTTTCCTTTCTTATCTCTTCCTTTCTACCACTAATTATGCCATCTTTCACCAATCTTGTTCCTACCCTTGCACATGGTGAGGTTTAGCTAGCCATCAGTTTTTCTTCCAAGTTCAAGTTTACCATCAAAATATTGATTACCAGTGGGATGCCTTGCAAATAGGTTCCCCTAGTATAATGTAAAAAATGAAACTCAGCTACCTCCGGGAAATAATAAGTAGAAATTGAGTACTCAGGAATATAACTATTCAAGAAACCATAGAACCAAGTATCCATAATGTGCATCCAAATTAAATCAACATCATATAGGGCCTAAAATTCTTCCTTTGTTCAGACAAATGTGTGCAATACCTCAAATTCAATTTAGATTCACAAGTAACCACCCACTCATATAGTTCTACTAGAAATATAGCAAATGAAGCTGTCATACAAACAGTCATACAAATTTTGTTCCACTCATGTGCGTGCGTCAAACTCAAATCCATTATTGAACCTCTCATGCGTACTCTTATTCAAGATATTGTATACACTCCTCAACAATTTCTAGGGTCAATTGGCATGTGTTCATCATGAACCATTCCTCAAAACAACTGAAAAAGAGGTCCCAGAAATGGAACCAATGATGCAACTTAGAATTTACAAAGAATAACCCAAGCACACTGGAACATCACCCAACCTAGACTGAGTGCTCACCAGAAGTGCACAAAAGCACAAGGCTCCTCCTTAGAGTTTCTTATGCAGGATGTTAACATGATGAAGAGTTAATGCATTCAGATCCATAAACAATATAAACTTTCCACATAGCATATTCTAGATCTATATCTTAAAGAATCATGAATCAAACAATAAACATAATGAAATTATCCATGTAATAAGTATTTATAGTCATGTTTGATACCATTATTCATCCAATATGCTCCATTATAATAAATATAGTAAATACAAAGAATATTTTTACAATAATTAGTATCATAAGGTCATGTCGACATCAGTTCTGGAAGCATAACTCCATATTAGATCACTACTACTAAACTACATAACTTACTATATATTTATAGGGGTGGGGAGTTTGTTTTTACCACTTACATAATTCCCAAAATCATTCACATGCTTAAATTAGCCATGCACCTTTACAATTAGTGTGCACACATGGAACTGTGTTATCAATAGATCTCTCATAGTTAACTAGCATTAGTAAATATATTATTAACTCTGAACTCATATAAAGTGCTTTGTGGATGCTCTTCCCAAAATAGCATTCTCTGTTCCACACAAGTTTCCATCTGGTTTTGTGCCTCGCATGTTATCTCAAAAAATAGCATGTAACCATGAAAATGGCTAATTCCTGGATCTATCCTTGTTTTTCATGTGTGTTTCCTTCCCTATCCTTTTGTGCTTAAAAATATGCCTTACTACCGTGCGTAAATATTCTGTGTGACTTCTCCTTAGTGTCATACTTTTTCTGCTCAATATTATTTCCTAGCAACAAGTAAGAATCATAATTTACTTCTCATCAAACATTGAAACTCATAAAAATAACTAGTCTTAAGGTAAACATGTGATAGCCAAATTTCCTTTATTGATGCAAGAACATAGAGCCACTACAGAGCCAAGTCTTTCATACATAAAAATTTAAAGTATAATAAAATAAATAACATTGTTTAATATAAAATGCCTTACACATTCTCATATAATCTCAAAGATAAAGCACACACTTCAAGAATTTAAACTCCTAGTGTCTATAGTTTCTCCATCTAAAAGGATCAATAATAGTGAGCCATAAATGAAGGTGAGTTCCATAGGCTATACCCTCCCCATCCATAAACAACAATAGCATAGGGAATCCCATAAAGGTCCAACAAAAAAACATATATAGAGTAATTTTTCTTATCTCAATCTAGATTTGGGAATAATATAATAATCAATCAACTTAACTTATTCACAAGAAAATACATATTTTTTAAGACCAAGGTACCATGATGCCATCTAAAGGATAATTAATTTATCAAATATGAACATTAAACATGATTATAAGGAACACATGTAATGGAAATTCCTTATTGTGAAGAAATCTAGGAACATATAGAAACTCTTTTTCTACCAGATATACACTAGTGAACAATAAAAAGGATCATAATGGGAAGATAGAAACATATGTGTCAGGAAAAATTTCATAAAGGAAAATATAATACAAATTAAAATGAATTGAGGCCCTTTCACTTTCTTTACAAATGTAAGTACTTCATTGCACTTTCAATCTTGCATGATTCCACATTTCAATTGTTTACCAATTAACCAAAACCAAGTTTTCAATTATATGTTTCTAAACAACTAGAGAGATGAGTTGATTACCAATTATTTTTATCATAGATTTATTAAATTCCACTTGTTTCTATTTAATTTTCTCTATACATGTTGTGTGTCTCTCTTTCTTCCTTTTTTTTTTCCTTTAAAACCCTTTATTTTCTCATCCTCTTATTTCAATTTTTTAGAAAACAAAAACTCCTTAACTCTCAACAAGTGTTGAATATGATTCCACGTCAAATACCAAACCGAGTACTTGGAAAGTCACTTAAATTTTTTTTGACGTATTATAGAATATCTCAAGTAGACATGTAATCTTATTTGGAATTGTCATTTAATTTCTGATAGGGTTTCAAACTCATGTCAATTAATTTGTGAATGTAATTCCATGCCAAAACACTAAACCACATTTTTGGAAGGGTGCTTACTAATTTTTATATATTTTAACCTCTCTGAAGCAGAGGTTTAAGATTTATTGGCATACACATGCCCTTTCCAAGTAGGGTTTGATCTTGAGTCAATAATACAATACATGTTCTCAATCATATTTTGAACTTGGGAGAACTAGCTTTTGAATGTAAGTATGCATAAAAACCCTAAATCATGTTCTTTTTAAAGCACTTACTTGTTTTTTTATGTATTTTAATTTCTCTCAAGTAAAGGTTTAATATTTCTTGAAATAGACATGCCCTTCCCTCGTAAGATTGAATCTTGGGATAACTAACTTGTCTATGTAAGTCCATACCAAAATACCAAAATGGGTGCTTAGAAAGTCACTTACAAGTTTTTAGCATATTATATCATGTCCCAAGCAGAGGTGTAAGCTTGATTAGCATATGCATTCCCTTCTCGAATACAATTTGATCTTGGGTCAAATAACTTGTGAATGTAGGTACATGCCAAAAAACCAAACCGAGTTCTTGGCAAGGAACTTATTAGTTTTTGACATATTTAAACCTCTCTCATGTGGATGTTTAAGCTTGCTAGGAATAGGAATTCCCTTCCTAAGTAGGATTTAATCTTGGGTCAAGTAACTTTTCAATGTAAGTCCATGCCAAAATACCAAACCAGGTATTTGGTAATTCACTTATAGTTTTTGTCATATTGTAGCCTCTCTAAAGTGGACATCTAGAGATGGGCTATTGCTTTCCCAAATTGTGTTGCCTTCATATCCTCCTTCCTAACCCTTTTATTTATGTGGAAAAATTATTGGCATTTCAAAATTGTTTTTCTAATTCATTCCAATGAATCTTTTGGATCAACTCTCACTTTAAGGGTTTCAAACATCACTTCATAATCAACTTCACAAAATTTCCACAATTCTTTGTTGTAAGGTTTTCCATGGAATTTAATCAACTTATTATTTGTATAAATAACCACTTTTTAATAGGAAATAATACTCTTATGGGTTTCAAAGTCTTGAAAAAAACATTGATGTACATTTTATGAGGGTATATTCAAAACTAGGTTTCTATGATAACCATATATCTAGTAGGATAAATTAGGTATTCCTCATTTTTGATAGGTATAGTTAATTTATTTTTTGAATCTACACATTAAAAAAAAAGTAATTTATCCCATCCTTGTTTCCTTCATCCACAACAATTTCCATGTGGGCTGCATAACCATATTTTTTAATACATTTATGGGGAAAAAATCAAATATCACTAGTGTTTAAAGATAAAATTATATTATGTCGAAGAGGTTTAGGTGGAATGGTTAGTACGGATGGTTGTTTCTAGCTCCACTCAAGTTCAAATCCAACTAAGGCATGATCCTTGTTCGGGGTGATAATGTCCGAGTTAACACGGCTGACAAGCTGGTTTCACTGAGGTAGTTTCTAGATCAAGAAGACCTGTGCTAGATGTGTATTCGATCTTGGTAGTTTGTGGTTCACTTGTGGTGTGTTCATGCATGGTGGCTCATGATTCATTAGGCATGTGTTCAAATGTGGCAGCTCATGACTTTCTTATGGTGTGCGCATGTGTGGCGGCTCATGATTCACTCGACGTCGGTGTGGTTGCTCGTGGTTCACTAATTGTAGAACATAATTGATATATCTTGGTTGATTGTACTCTGGTTCATAGCTCCGATCAAAAGCATTAATCCTGGTTCATAGCTCTGGTCAAAAGTTTTCATCTATAATAAAGAAAGATAAAATTATATTATTAAAATTTTTACTTGGTTCCACCAGATCAAACATGTTCTCAAAATTAGTTGAAGATGTCATTTCATTATCCCCTATTGTTTTTTATTATTTTACTATCTCTAGAGACCTAAGGATCCTACAACACCATTCATCAACCCATTCTTATAACTGACACTCCTTCTAATAAAAATACATACAAATTGAACAAAATCATGCCATGATCTTAGTATAATTAGTCTGTGAACTGGAATTATATATTCGAGATGAGTGAAAATAACTTGATCCAATTAATGTGATTTAATCTTCATCCATTTCCTCATTTTCTTCCTTCATTAACTATAAGAATTTATTTGCAGGTGAATATTTATTTTATGTACATGACAATGTTTGATTACAACAATTTACAATTTTTATAGCATCAATTAATTTAGTACCATTATTTTACTTCAATTTCTATCTTTTCAAGGCCTTATTTACACATGCTGCAACACCGTCATGCTCCCCTTTTCATTCCCATCCTTAAAGAAACTCCAAAAATGTTGAACTCCAGTCTTCACATGCATCCTTATCAAGTAGTAGAATATGCATGAATTCTTAAAATAAGTTGCATAATTTTCTAACCAAATGTAGTGTTGATTGAACATGATATCCCTCACATTGAAATTCATGTAAAACATCTCAAAACAGCCTTGGATGAACTCTACAGAAGGTGACCTAGCATCACTAAGCTAAAAATAGTACTCTCTCAAAATATTTCTACCATCATATGTGTTATCAAGTGCATGGACCTAAATCTGATATGCACATAAATGGAAACTTGAATTGAATAAAAGTATTTGGATTCAACCTTGTTTTGTGTTATTAATGTGTAATTTTCAATAGATTCTGCAAATGAAACAATGGTCCCAAGTGGGATTTTTTCCTCACATATCATAAATTTTCCATCCAATCACTGGGTTCAGTGTGTGTGGATTGTATATTTGTAAATAATATTATTTAATTCTACTATGAAATTAGATATAGATACCTAGGTTGTAACCAAATCGTATCTTGATTACTCTTTTCCATCTTTTAATGGATACTTTACTTATTTGTACTAGTTAAAATCTACAAATTACTTTCCAAATTCATGTTTGGATAGTATTTAATTGATCCTTATGTTGTTGAAGAGACTTTTAATAAATTTATATTTGGGTTGTTTCCAATATATTTTTTATATTTGAATCATATATTTTCCAACATTTTCTTCTTTTGAATACATCTTTAGGATTAGGCGTGACCCTTTTGTTATCATGCCAAAAAAATCAATCAAATGTTTTTTCGCTTCAACTTATATACCTTGTATTTTCATTGTAATTTACCACTAAATGCCCAACACTCCACGACTAAAGGAGCATATAATCATTTTATTCTTTCTATATCTCTAAATGAATTTTTCCTATTCAATTTCAAAGTTGTACTTATTTCACTTATAATTCGACATGTACTTGTTACCTTACTCGTTATAGCCTCAGTTAATACTTGTCTTTAAACATTGCTATATTTATTTCAACTATTCTTACCTATTGCATTAAATGATTTAATTAGAATATTTATGATTGCATTATTTCTTCCCTCTATTTTTCTTGTTCCCAAACTTGAAGTATGCATCACACGACACTTTTTTCATGTTTGTCATTTCAACAAATAATTGACATCATTTTGTATTTTTTTTCTTCTCAAATGCATATTTTTGTAATTTTTAAAAATGACATCTACCTTTATGTTTTTTAATTTTACCTTTCATGGGTTCTAATACATTCTTATATATTTCAGAAAAATATCTTGGTATTCATTCAATTATCTGAAATGAAAGTGTCATCCTAGATAAGGCATCACTTCCCATATGTGTCGATGTTATTTTGTAACCATAGGATGGGCGATGTATGTATAAGTTACCATCAAAATCTATAGGGCTAGTAAATTCCACTTCATTTGAAATGGGTACAATTGGGCTCATTATGTGATCACATTCACTATCATCATGTAAATTCATTGTATCATCTTGATTCAAAACTTCACTATGGATAAATTTATCATTATATTGTGTTTCTCGATGTGTTTCATCATTCAATATAGATTCATTACCTTTTTCTACATATTGAGTTTCATCATTTGATGATAAATTTTTGTCTATTATCCCACTTGAAGATATTTATAAATTTAATTCCATTGCAGTGGACATATTATTCTCAATAGAAAATTATTTATTATGGGAGAAGTACCTTAACCTTGAGTATAAGATCTTTTTCATTTCTCTCCAAAGTGTGTCTTTTTTCTTTTCTCTCTCTCTAAAATCCAAGTTCTTCATTTGTTTACTCCTTAGTTGTTCTTTGATGGAAAATACCAGACCCCATGGTCGATATTCATGATTTGTAATCAAATGAGGATCAAATTCAAATAAAAATGAACAAATTTTTATTTTTTAGACAAGACAAATGGAGAATTTGATGAGTGTCATGTGCAGATATAATTTAGAGCTTGTAAAGTGTGAAGAACAATTATAAAACTATATGGGCAATATGAATTTTATTGGTTTGTTATAATTCTACAAAGATCATACACCCTTTACAAAATTACATACACCCTTTATAAACATATAAGGTGGTAACACGAGAAACTATTAATGGGATTTATCATTTTTAACAGACGTATGCACTTTGGTATTATACATTTTGTTGATTTTTCTTTCCTTGTAAACAACCTTGCATTTTGGCTAGGAGATTTTAACCTTAGATTTGCACCTACATTAGATCAACGAATATGGATTTTGAAGAAATTTGAACATTTATTAACCTTCATAGGCACAAAATATTCCTTAGCATTGTGTAATTTTTAAAATTTAATTGGTTTGTAGAAGGGAGAATCTCGTTTTTGAATACATAATTTTCTAGGATTAAATTATTATTTTTAATTATTACTTAATTTATACATAGCATAACTTAGTATGATTGATTCATTTATGCTAATAATACTTTAATACATATTTTACATCTAATCAACATATTTCAAAACAAATATCTCAAAAATATACTCATCATTAGATACTATTTTTCATTTAAAAAACCAAATATATGAAGTTAAGATCTAAAAGATGTGTTCATACACTTGTGTTTTCATTTTTCTACTTTCTTGACCTATAAAATTATTTAAAATTATTATAGTAATTTTAAAAATAGTCTTAAAATATTCAACATTTTATGAATCCTTGAACGAAATTTCATTTAAAAATTCAATCATTTGCTCCAAAAAATGTGTTCGTGTACATGCACTGTTATTATGTTTTAACATAAATTTACTATGTCATTGTTAGAAATGTTTAAATTTCACATACTTATCTCATCTAAGTATTGCAAAAAAATCATATATTTAGAAAGTAAATTCAAAATTCCTCAATTTATATTCTTACAATGTCAAAAAAATATTTGACTAGGTGCCTTTAAAAGTTTTTCCAAGTTCATATATCACTATTTATCAAAAGAAAAAGTGGTCACTAATCCCCTGTTTTATCCCCCAAAAAGTGGTCACCAATGCCCTATTGTAGTTTCCCTTAAGATGCTAGAATAGTAGTATTAGTAACATCCTTAGATTTGAAAAAGTGACTATATAGGCTTTTACTAAAAAGGGATTGGTTCATTCTTGCGGGATGAAACACAATAGGGGCTTGTTCAAAGGTATGATAGCTTAAACTAGCTTGAGGGAAAATATTTTAAAACCTTATGCAAGCTTCATCAAAGATATCTAATACAAACGAGTAAGACATGAAAGAAAAAATATAATAAACTCTAAGATTAGGACAATATTCATGCACCAAATAGGAAAGGGAAGCCCTAGGGATTTGCAACAGAAATCCTAGTTTAGAATAGGAAGACCTAGGCCAAATACGTGAATGATTATATCAGTAATCAGGGTCACTAAATGATTAAACCTGAAAAAGAAATAATTTTTAGGGAAGGAAAATAATTCATTTACTTAATTTTACTTCATAATAGGATTATAAATAATATGTATATAATTAGATTATTGATTAATCATTCATATCATAATATACATATATAACAGTTCACAAGATAGATTGTGTAGAACATGTGATAAACATAGTAAAACATGAGAATATGAATGCACTTGGCTGTTTGGTTCATCTAGAAGCTAATCTAGGTGTGAAGAGGTGTTAAATAGACTGGAAATGTCTTACAAATTCTTCGTTTCTGATTCTGGAATGGTAAACCCTACAAGGATGATATTTTTAAGTTTTTCCTAGACTATTTGGTGGGTTTGTCCATATCTAGGAAGATAATAGTACTCTAAAAATTTTGGTGCCCTTCTGACTAATTGTGATGTGCTTCTCTGTAAGATATTAAGTCTCACAAATGTGTGAAACCCCATGTAATAAACTAAAATGACACAAACTCCTAACCATGGGTAAAACCCCAATAAAAACGTTAGTGTTTGAGTTAAAATACAATTTGTACACTACTTAGGTTGGCACTGCTCTAAAGATACCTCAAATCACACATAGTTATCCACCTAGATATGTGATATTTGTATGGATACAACAATATTTAATAATGTGATCACTTGATAATGATTTATAATGACTTTATTGCTTATTTTTTAACTTAAATTTGATGAAATTTGGCTTGGAAAGTTTGGCTCTAGAACTTTTTTTTGAGTGCTTTAGAGAAATTTAGGACAATTTTGTATACCTTTTAATGATATTTACTAGAGCTTGAAAGTGTGAGGTGAGTAAATGAATGCATTTAACTTTCCAACATAGGGTTCATACATATAATTTCACATTAAGGATAACCTAAGAGGAAAGTAATGACCTATTAAATATATTATATTGAAAATATGACTGTTGGGAGGCTCTAAAAAACCACCAGTTTTGAAATAAACCATTTAGCAGTTTGGTCCATGTTTAGTCATTCAATTAGAGAGGTGTGTTGTGTTGTAAAGTTTTGTGCATGATAATTATGACTGATAGATTATTTTGGACTAATGTAAGCTTTTTGTGAGTGAATAAGCATTACAATCAGAAGATAAGGTCTTCCAATATGACTAGGGATATACCAATTAGACTCAGAATAGATGCACAAGTCATGATTTATGGATGAATACAATATGGACATAATATCAAGTGATTATTTATCAAATTTACGTGTTTAAGTAACCACAAATCCCATAAATATGAGGGGTTTATTAACATGGAAGGAAATATTCAAATTGGGAAAGGCATAAAGTTATAGAATAGGAATCGATTGACCTACCTATCTATTCATCCTTTAAACAAAGTTTAATTAGGGCATATATTCCGAAGTTTCCGAATTAACTGAGTAGAGCTATGTAGAATCTTTACAAAATCTACAAGATTAGAATAGATCATAAGATTATAACTCTTAGAGAATAATTGAAGAGTCTTTTTATAAGAGGGTAAGTGCACGAAGTTGGGGGGCCAAAAAGTGGACAAAAACCTGAAAAAAATCAAAACGTGTATGCGTTCTATTATAATGCGATCACATTTTAATTTCCTAGGTTTGGAATTTACCAAACCATAATGTGTATGTGTTATGCCTACTATATAAAAAAAAAAGAATCCCGAGCCTCTATCATTTTATCTCCCTCAAATGCATGAGTTTCAGAGCTTAACATGCCCTCATGTTTTTTCATTCAGTTGGATCTCAAGCTCAAATGATCATCTCTGGATCACCAGGAAGATCTGAATCAACGATGGTGCCATGGAGAAGAGGTAGGCACAATTATTTTCTCAAAATTGCATTGAAATTTGATAATTATAGAGTAGAATTTGAATTGAATAATTTTTTTTATTTATACAGTTCGAGGTTGAGGGAATCAACCACAACCAAACCCTGTTATTCTTGTCATCCCTCCCAACCCTCCCATAGTTGCTCAACATCCCCCAGGTAGTCAAGAAGATTTAGCAGCCCACATAGTTGAAAAAAAATTGAAATTGAGGATTTAATCAAAATAATGAGGGATTCACAATCTACAAACCCCTATCGCACCTCTCTTGAAAACACATTGGAGGCATTAGTTTCTCAAGTTGACGTGACAATGGGGAAAATTGATAGTTGGAAATTTTACAGAGAGGGTTGTAGGGTTTATTATTCCAAAAAATTGTCATATGTGGATGTAAAGAAAAAATAAATTACAAAAGACCTCATATGCACCTTATTCACGGACCCCTGCACTAATTTTCTTGTTTCGTTGTCATGCAAATGGTTTCCCATCCATTGGTGCAATAATAATTTGATTAAAAATAATTTTTGGGACCGATGGTGGATGGTGTTTGATTTTCCACCTTGCAATAACAATGAGGTGCCACTATACTTTCTGAGGAAACTCTATTGCGAGTTTATCCTCAATGAGATCCCAAATTATTTTGATTTCCAAGATTTCCAGGGACGAGGAAAAGGATCTGCACAGGATCGACCAGGTGCACAACGTGCACCTATTCAACAGGGTAGAGTCCCCACACAGAAGCCCCCTCACCCTGAGATTGTCCCTCTAGCAGTGAAGGAGACAATAGAGATTGATACACTCCACGTGCTTCAGGGGCTATCTGCGACCCTTGTTTGACATATGAGGGAGATTTCTGAGCCAGATGCTCACGGAGGTACACAAAGTATTCCCTTAGGGAGTACTAGCATGAGGCCACATCTTTTCTTGTCATGTGGTAGCATATGTTTGGGGCCCGAGGAGGATGATACTTTCATGCGTATTGATTTTGGTGGAGTTGGTGCTAGGGGTGCACATGATAATGTCACTATGTCAGATGCCTTTTTGAGTGATACATTTGGATTACAGTCATCAGCGTCACCTTCACAGGTATTTGTTATGTTTTATTATGTGTGTTACAAAAAGTTTGGAGTACTTGATTTACTTATATATGTTAAATTTTTGAAATAATTGTATTTGTACATGTACATGCATTGATATTACAGTGTGCGGGAGGTGCATCTTCATCCCGACCATAGGTGGCGAGCACCATGCATACACATACATTCACAGAGGTAATTTAGAATGTTAATTGTGTAAAATTTTCACATACACATATATATATATATATATATATATATATATATATATATATATATATATATATATTAGTTTTGAAGTAAAATATATGTATGTTCTTGTATGTTCATCTAACTCACGTGATACATGTTTGATAAAGATGTTGACTTCACTAGACACCCCACCATCTCTGTGACAAGTAGAGAAAGGTGTTTCCGCTGATTTCATCTGCGCAACAACTCACTGAGGTATTCAAACAACATGTAAATTTAGTTAAATTTCTCGTGTAATTCATATTATGTTAAATTACATGTTAGTAATGTATTTCATTATAGAATTATTAAATTATGTTAATAATGTCCTTCATTGTGTATATGCAGGAGTTACCTGCGATAGGTAACAACCCTGTTCATTTGATTCACAGGCGTGGCAGGGTAAAACAATAGTTCTATATTGATAAAATTAGTTAAAATATTGTCATTACACATACATGTACTTAGTTCTATTTTGGCTAATTCTGATGTTAGATTTTGTGATCTTATGTGTATGTAGGGAACTTCAACCCCCTCCATTTTGACTTTGAGGTCACAAGAACTCCTCCATCTCATCATCTTCGTACCCCATTCATACTCCAGGAGCTCCTGATGACTCATTTGAGCATGAGATGTAGATTTGGCATGATCGGCAACTTGCAGTAAGTTTGTGTATTTATGTAAATACTTTCATTAGCATGGTCTTAAATACATGTTGAAAACATATATAAATTAAGTTTTGACAAAAAACATTGTTTGCATTTACAAGTTCAACTACAGGTGAGTATTCAGTGGAAGAGGACTCGTAGCATGGGCTCGGACGATCCAAAGTCATCTCATAGATCTCCATCTTCATCTAAGGGAGGGCCTTCTTCGAGCAAGGCCAAGAGAGGGATATATTTTGATGATTAGGAAATATATATGTCTTACATGACATTTTTTGTATGTATGCCTATGTGCATGGCATTGTATGTACGCCTATATGGCATTTGAACTTGATGGTATATGACCTATTTGGGAATTTTTATATTTATTATGCACATTAAAACACTATTTGGAACTTGATATTTTTGTATGAGACCTTACATTTCTGAGATTATTTTTGCATGAAACTAATATGATGTGCACTTGACAATATTTAAGACATTATGGATTATTTTTTCATTTATTGGTGATGTACATGTACTAGCATTTTCAATGTATAATATGCATCAAACTTTGGAAATCAATATTTATATAATGTATGTATATAAAGAGTTACCTAATCTGAGTAATTATTCATTCAATTTATCAATGTGTATATGTGTATTTACCTTACCTGTGCTTCTTCTTGCTCATGGTATCTTTGTACTAGTTCCTATCTTATCATGCACCTACTACATTCTTCAATGCTTCTTAGTCTTCTCCCCTGTTAAAACACCTGAGCATACAAATATTAGGACCATCATTAAGAAAATGTATTTTGCAACAAGCATGGATAGAAGGATCTAAGGATGCCCACAAAGTCTTACAAGCTTCAATAGTTCAAAGAGAGTCGTCACAATTTGATGCCTTTAATATGTTGATATTTTGAGAATGTCTCTCCATATGCATAACTCCAATGAGAATGTCTCCAGATGCAATGACATTCTGATTCGGACACTCAACGATTCTTGATTGTCTAATCCTGTCCAATTCATGTTATTACCTTTAAATCTGTAGGCATTTCAAGTTATTTGGAAATCACATCACACCCTTCACTAGGCTTGATGACTACCCCTATATTTTTAAAGGCACTTTTGAAAGCATCCATGGGTTTATCATAGAATAAATTATCAATGAATGGAAGGTCACTAAGTTGTAGGCCAGCTGACTCCCATTCAGAACTAAAAAAGAAAGATTTACTAGGTGATTGATAACTCTCGTGTGTTCTTAGACATTCCCCTATCAAATTCATTCTTAAGCCAATCTATTCATTGAACAAGAACTCCCAGAAAAGGTGTCTGATCTGACAAGATGTCTCTAGGTGCCACGGAGTCTGAGAAATCACCCGTCGAAGATATAACATGTTTTGGTCTCATGGGTCTCTTAAGGGACTACACCTAAATGAGGTAGCCTATGAAGCACGGGGAGCTTTGGCCTCATAAACCATGAAATACACCTCCCTAGCATTTACCTGGCCACCTCCAGACATGCTTGGCTTAGTCAGTTTTGGTGCAAAGAGCTTCTGCATTTCAAAGTATTGTGTCTGACAGCCTTACACTGACTCAAACTGCATATATTTCGTGTTTGCAAACAATAGGAATAATAAGAGACCTGAATGGAGATGGATAAAAATGCTAGAGGATTTTGTAGAGGGTCTAGACATGGAGGTTTTGATTTGATGAGACATCTCTAGGTGCCACGGAGTCTAAGAAATCACATGTTGAAGATATAACATTTTTTGGTCTCAGAGCTCTTAAGGGCTCTTAAGGGACTACGCCCAGATGAGGTATCCCGGTGCAAAGCACAGCTTTACACTGGGAGCTTTGGAACTCCAAAATGAACACCTCCCCTAGTGATTTTACATTGTCTAGCCACCTGAGATGTGTTGGCGAAGATAGTAATGGTTTGGTCCAACGAGGGCTTCCGTTTGCAAAATATTGCATTTATCTAGCCAGCCAACCTTACACTGACTACGTTTGTAAAGTACTCAAACTGTAGTATTTCACACATTTGCAAACAATAGATAACAAGAGAACCAAATGGAGATGGATAAAACCATGAGAGATAATTTCATAGAGGGTCCCAACATGGAGGTTTTCAAATCTTACGAGACGTCTCTAGGTGCCATGGAGTTGAGAAATCACCTGTTGAAGATATAGCATTTTTTGGTCTCAGGGCTCTTAAGGGACTACACCCAGACAAGGTAGCCTAAAAGCACCTGGAGCTTTGGCCTCTGAAATGACACCTCCCTAGAATTTCACCATGGCCATTGGTCACCAACATGTTGGCGTAGTCAATTTGGTGCCAAGGGCTTCTGTTTGCAAAGTATTGCATCTGACAACCTTACACTGACTCAAACTACAGTATTCGCACATGTTTGCAAACAATAGACAACATGAGAGAACCAAATGGAGATGGATAAAACCATGAGAGAGGATTTCATAGAGGGTCCTAATGTGGAGGTTTAGATCTGATGAGATGTCTCTAGGTGCCATGGAGTCTGAGAAATCACCTGTCGAAGATATAACATTTTTTGGTCTCAGGAGCTCTTAAGGGACTATGCAAAAACCAGATGAGGTAGCCTGGAAGCACATGAGCTTTGACCTAAATTTTGGTAAAATGAAACCTCCTCTAGCATTTACCTGGCCAACCTAGATGTGTTGGCATAGTTGATTTGGTGCCAAGAGCTTCCGTTTGCAAAGTATTACATCTGAAAGCCTTACACTGACTCAAACTGCAATATTTCACACGTTTGCAAACAATAGGACAGTCAAGAGAACTAAATGGAGATGGATAAAACCACGAGAGGATTTCATAGAGGGTCCCAATGTGGAGGTTTTGAATCTAATGATACGTCTCTAGGTGTCACGGAGTCTGAGAAATCACCTATCAAAGATATAGCGTGTTTTGGTCTCAGGCTCTTAAGGGACTATGCCCAGACAAGGTAGCCTTCAAAAGCACCTGGAGCCTTTGGCCTATCCAAAACAAACCTCCCTAGCATTTACCTAGCCACATCTGATGTGTTGGTGCTCTCGATTTAGTCGGTTTGGAGACAAGAGCTTCCATTTGCAAAGTATTGCATCTGACAACCTTACACTGACTCAAACTGCACAATTTTGCGTTTACAAACAATAGGACAATGAGAGAACCAAAAGGAGATGTATAAAACCTGTGAGAGGATTTCATAGAGGGTCCTAACATGGAGGTGTCAGATCTGATGAGTCATCTCTAGGTGCCACAAAGTCTGAGAAATCACTTATCGAAGATATAAATTGTTTTGGTCTCAGGGCTCTTAAGGGACTACGCCCAGATGAGGTATCCCGCAAGCACCTGGAGCTTTGGGAACTCTAAAACAAAACCTCCCTAGCATTTACCTAGGCCACCTTCGATGTGTTGGATTATTCCGGTTTGGTGCCAAGAGATTCCATTTGCAAAGTATTAGCATCTGGCAGCCTTACACTGACTCAGACTACAATATTTCACATGTTTGCAAAATAATAGGACAATGAGAGAAACAAATGGATATGGAAGAAAACGCGAGAGAGAATTTGTAGAGGGTCTCCCAACATGGAGGTTTTGGATTTAATGAGACATCTCTAGGTGCCATGGAGTCTGAGAAATCACCTGTCAAAGATATAACATTTTTTGGTCTCAGGGATCTTAAGGGACTACGCCCAGACGAGGTAGCCCGGAAGCACCTAGAGATTTAGCCTCTAAAAATGACACCTCCCCTAGTGTTTACCTAGCCACCCTTTGACATGTTTTCATAGTCGGTTTGGTGCCAAGAGCTTCTGTTTGCAAAGTATTGCGTCTAAGACAGCCCTTACACTGACTTCAAACTGCAGTATTTTCACGCATTTACAAACAATAAGACACCGAGAGAACTAAATGAAGATGGATAAAATCATGAGAGGATTTCATATAGGGTCCTGACATGGAGGTTTCAGATCTGATGAGATGTCTCTAGGTGCCATGAATTCTGAGAAATCACCTATCGAAGATATAGCATTTTTTGGTCAGACAACCTTAAACAAAAGTTTGTTTTACAAAAACTCATATAACTTGAACAAATGACCTAAATTTGACCTAAAATTTTACATGAAGCATCATGAAACCTTCCTCTATCGTCTTCCATAGTTTCTAGAAAAGGATATGTCTACATTTTTCTATCCATTTGCATCTCATTTGCATGCTAGAATAGTGTAAGGTTGTTTGATGCAATATTTTGCAAACGAAAGCTCTTGGGACTAAACTGACTGGCTATAACACATCGGGGTGACTAGGTAAATTGTAGGGGAGGTGTATTTTTGGAGGAAAAAGCTCCATGTGCTTCTGGGCTACCTCGTCTAGGTGTAGTCCCTTAAGGGCCCTGAGACCAAAACATTGTTATATCTTCGACGGGTGATTTCTTAAACTCCGTGGCACCTAGAGATGTCCCGTCAGATCCTAAAACCTCCATAGTTAGTACCCTCTATAAAAAATTCTATTCGTAGTTTTTTCCATCTCCTTTCGGTTCTCTCGCTGTCCTATTATTTGTAAACACGTGAAATAGTGTAGTTTGAGTCAGTGTAAGGCTATCAGATGCTATATTTTGCAAACGGTAGCTCATGGGACCAAACCGTCTATGCCAACATGTCCAAATGGCCTGGTAAACACTAGTGGAGGCTTAATTTTGGTTCCCTACGCTCCCCATGCTTCCAGGCTACCTCGTCCAGGCGTAGTACCTTAAGAGCCCTGAGACCAAAAACACACATATATCTTCAGACAGGTGATTACTCAGACTCTGTGGCACCTAGAGATATTTTGTCATATCATAAACCTCCACCTAGGGAACCTCTATGAAAACCTATATCTAGATTTTTTCCATCTCCTTTCAGTGTTCTCTTGTTGTCCTATTGTTTGCAAATGTGTGAAATAGTGTAGTTTTGAGTCAGTGTAAGGCTATCAAGATGCTATATTTTTACAAACAGTAGCTTATGGGACCAAACCCTCTACTACCAACACATCCATGATGGCCTGGTGAATGCTAGTGGAGGCCTCATTTTGGTTCCCTATGCTCCCCATGATTCTGGGCTACCTTGTTCGGACGTAGTCCCTTAAGAGCCCTGAGACCAAAACATGCTATAACTTTGACGGGTGATTATCAGACTCCGTGGCACCTAAAGATGTCTCGTCAAATCCTACACCTCCACCTAGGGAACCTCTACAAAAGCCTATGCCAGTTTTTTCCATCTCCTTTCGGTGCTCTCATTGTCCTATTGTTTGTAAACGCATGAAATAGTGTAGTCTGAGTCAGTGTAAGGTTTTCCATTGCCAATCACTTGAATAATATAGGTGATTCATACAATATAGGTGGTGAAATGAGAATTTTAATAAGATATTTTTACAATATAGGTTGGTGAAATGATAATTTTTTATTTGTTGTTCCTTTCTAATATTTAATTTCTCTTAGTTTCACTTGGCTTCGAGAATAATAAATTCTCTACTGACAGTGCTAACCATATGAAGGTGGAAGATTTTTTTGGCACCACTAACCTACATAAACATGTTAGTAAGAAATTAAATAGAATTTTAAATCATACAGAATTTAAACAAAATCATTAAAGTAAATATTCAAATTAAATTCATGAAGAACATACCTTTGCAAATTCAATCCAATGAACCACAAGGATCAACTCTACTCTTGACAGTAGCAATAATTGCTTCATGATCTGATTCACGAACCTTCCACAGATTCTTGTTTAATGGCCTACCTCGATATTTGATCAATTTAATATTTGTTGCAAGAACCAAATGTGAATAGTGAAGTATCTTTCAATGTACTTCATAGTCTTCAAACAACCAAGTGTTTGATTTTTTGATAGGATATCGTCGAAGCCAAGTTCCAGTGACTACCACTGACCCAGTGGGATACTCAAGGTCTTCACCATCAATGACTATGGAAGTCAAATTTTTTCCCCTCTACACAACGAGACAAGAAGTAGTATGTTCCCTCTTTGTTAAATTCTGTCGCAATAACTACAAAAACGTGCCCTACATCACAAAGTAAAACTGAAGTCAAATTTAAAATACATTAAGAGTTGACCATTTAATAATTTATAAATCTAAAACATGACATGTACATATATGTATGTACCTTTTTGCACTAAATAAAAGACTTGGTCAAAGTCAGGTGATGTTGTCATTTGATTTGAAGACAATGAAAGTTGTAATGCTCGTGGAATTTGATGTGTGTCAAGTGGAATTAGAGGTCTACAAGTCCATTCATCCACCCACTATTGTGACTCACATTCATTCCACACAAAATCAATGCATGATATACAAAAACATGCCATGCACCTAGTATAAATAGTCCAAGCATTTGCATCTGAACTATGGAATGAGTGCATATCACTTGATCTTACAATTGTCATACAATCTACATAGCTTGCCACATGTTTTTCCTCTATCAACCATAGATATCTATGAACCATTTATTTCTCTTGAGATTCATGGCCCATGTTCTTGACAAATGCCAATCAAAAATGATTTTTTACACCTGTAAATTTAGCAGCCATCCTTGAACTTTAACTCTTCTCTTACAAGTGATCTTTTAACAAATGCTCCTACACCATCATTTTCTTATTTCCCATGTCTTACCTTAGTAAAACTACAGACATGCTATACACATGTTTCTTTTTTCATCATGGTTAGCCAATAAAACATCCATTGCTTTCTTGATTTTTGATGTGTAGTTGTTTGACTAAATGTAACGTTGATTAAAACTAATGTTTGTCTCATTTAAATTCGCATAAAACACTCTAGAAACACCCTTGCACATATTCTGTAGAAGGTGTTCGATCATCAATAATGTATAAATTATACTCTCTTAATTTTTTTTTTGATCTTTCTTAGTTCTTTGCTAAAGAGTTCGTGAATGCTCTATGCACGAAAATAACATACTTGCATTGAGTTATAGTATTGAGACTAAACCAATATTTGTGGTTGCAATGTGTAATTATCTATGAAGTCAACTACTCAAACATTAATACCAAGTGATAAGGTTTCCTTGCTTAACTTGAATTTTTCATCCAACCATAGGGCTCTATGTGTGTGCCTTGTATACTCATAAATAATTTCCTCCGTAAATTTGACTGTATATTTTGATACAGGTAATTGTTTTGTAACAAGATCACATCTCTTAGATTCTTTTCCATATTTTATTTGATATGCCATCGATTTATATTTTTTAAAACCAACTAATTATTTTCTTATTGAATATGTACTCTCCTCATGGATACAAATTTTCAATTTTGGGCAAGCCACCATATACATTGCATGTTCCATCCAAACGTGTTTTGTTATAAAAAAAATTTCTAGTTGTTTTTTCACAAAAATATCGTCAGAATAAATTCCCTTGACAGATTTTGGTGGGACATTTAATCCAGACTCCTGCAACATGATGTCAATATTTAGAACACATGACGTATTTGACAAAAAACATCATAATGCATTGAAAATTCAACATGATGCCTGCAAAAAAAAGTGGTACATGAGTGATTTATTTTCACATAAAAGAGTTTGTTCATTTAAAATAATATTTGGATAATGTTAATTTGTGGATTTTCATTCTTAAATTTAGAGAATAATTGTTTCTTGAGGCCATATCCAAGAAACATATTACAAACGATTCACGATTACGAGAACCTATTCTTATTTTTATTATATCTCTTATATTCAGTGACGCCCTTGTGTTCTCATTCCAATAATTTTACAAGTAATTATTTTAGAATATTCAGATGTATTCTGGTCTTTTCATGGGAGTCTGCTAGAGAAAGCCCAATAGTCAGTGTTATTGACTGACTCAAGATTTTTTACATCTTTCTATTGCTTTCATTAGTGTTTTTCTGTTTAGCTTCAAAGCACTGCTTGTTTTTCTAATCAAGACCGTTTATTAACTATTTTTATCACTTACTATACAATTAGTAAGTGCACGTCGTTGTAGCATTACTATCTTTGGTGTGTCTTTTACCACCTACATTTTAGCATGCTTTATGTATGTTTTCAATAATTGACGCATTTTAATCAACAACATTAGATGTTCTTAACCCCAGGGTCTTCATTATAGGTCTCATCTTAATTAATTTCATCAATGTAACAAATAATTGACATCTTTGTGTGTCATTTAAATTCTCAAAGTAATTATCCCAAATTCCCCTAGCTTTTCTTCTTGCATTTCTTTCAGACATTTTGTTAGGCATTGGTTTTATAATGTTTTCATCAATTTCAATTAAGTGAATTGGTTTTCTTCAAAAAATGGAAGGAGGTGTTCTTAGAGGTGAAGATTCGTTAACAAGGTTACTTTCTTCATTCAGTGTTTTGATATAAATTTTGGGGTTAACATTAGGATTCTAAAGTAAAGGTTCAACAATTAGATTCATATCAATTTCTTCATCCATACCAACATTATCATTCAATTCAATATCAATATTCATTGTAAAAATCATTATTCTCTACATTCTAATTATGCATTTCATGCTTATTTTCTAAAACATTAGGTAAACTTGATATGGCAGATGTACCTTTCCCTTCATTAAGTTTTTGCATCCTCTTCACTTTCTTTATTCTCATATCTTCTAATTTCTCTGGTATCTTGTTATCAAATTTTTTTCTTGGACCCTTAGCATCGATCTTTTGTCACCCATGATTGCATAAAATAGTCATACTAGTGGGGTAGGGGACAAGATGAACTACTAAAAAATTGTGCAAAGAATGTACAAAGAATCTGTAGACCAAACAGAAAGAAGACAAAAATCTCGTGAAAGAGGATAAAAAGGATGTTGGGGGTCCATAATTTATATCTAAAGAGCATAACACATATGCACGTTATAACGCGTATGTGTTATGATATTCCCATTTTACAAGACATGCCTCTAGGCTTTCGATCCGGTTTGGATCCTCCAAGCCTGAGGCATGTACCTACACAAACACAGAAAACAGCGTGTTTTTTGCAGAAAAATGGTAAAATTCCTACTTCTACGCTATGATAAATCAAATTAAAACGATCAATTCATTTAATAAAAATATATAATACGACGTAGAGAAAACTTTATTCTTTCTAGAAATATAAATTTTCTAAATTTTTCTAACTAATATAAGGTTTCTATATTATTTATTTTCTAACTATGCCTTTTTCTAGCTATTTTCTGAATTTTAAACATGTCTATCTTTCATCGTGTAACTTTTTTTTTGGCTGATTGAAATTAAATGAAAAAATTATACTAGGCCCAAACTAGGCCTAATTCTATACATATTAAAAAAAAATGTAAATTTTGATATTTTTTGAGGTAGTTAGGGGAGGGGGCACGGTCAGAGCTCTGTTATTTTTCAAAATTATAAAACTTTTGTACTACAAAAATCATGAAAAAAATACTTACGTGAAATTTTTTTAAAAATAAATGGAGCCCAAACTAGATGTCTCCTAGCTATCTTTCTACCAAAGGATTTTCAGAAATACTAAATAGTACTAAAAAAATAGTGGGGGGGCAATGAAAGACACTCTATTATGTTTTTTTAACCAAAAGACTGGAGCACCTGTTGGTATTTTAGTTATTTGACCCACTTAAACTTAACTTTTTTCAATAAAATTTAGTAGCTTAGAAACTAGACTAAAAATGCTACAATTCATGTTGTCTACAACATCTTCCAATTTTGAGTGTAACTATTTCAATATAACTCGTACAAGTTGAATATTTTTATTTTTTAGAAAAGATGTGTCCACTTAAGACCTCCTTTTTGGCCCCCCATACTTGGTGCACTTACCCTTAAGATTTTCATTGAAGTTGTAGATGGTTCTACAGTCCCAACGTCCTACTTCTATTGTGCAATTATCTGCAGAAGAAGTTTTCTCCTCATTTCATAATCATTATGAGTACCAAGTCTATGAGGTACAATTCTTTATTGAGTATCTCAAGTTATGAGTTTGTGGGTTGCGTGGTCTAAGGCAATTAGTTCATCTTTTTTCCCTACACTCATGATTCATGCTTGGCATATTCTCACATGTTGTGGAATGTTTATTTCACATGTCTCCTATCTTTTATCCATTGTAAATGCTTTGGTTACTTATCTCTATTCAACCATATTTCCTTTTCCTATAGCGTTTCAGCTAATCCAACTTTATCAATTCTTTTTTATTGAGTCCTCTACCTAATTTGTGCCTCTACTTTTGCAGCCTCAATTTTTGTGGATTTAACTTACATAATAGACCATTTTTCACTCTGTCTTATCTTCCTTTTTATTTTCACTTTGTCTCCTCCTCATCCTGAAATATTGGGGTTCCCAATTGTATTGGATTAACCTTTTCCTCAACATTCTTCCTCTTCATTATGCTGTGGGCCACTAAATAGTTCTTCTTGTTTCATAATTCTTCCTTCTTCAAAATAGAGTCTACATCTTTTGATCTTACTCAACCTGTTTGCATGGAGTAGTAGTGATCTCTTCTCTTCATTTTCTGTCCTATATTCATGTTTCTATGTGTCTACTTCTTCTTATTAGATATTTTTTTTTCAGTGCATCTTGTGTGGCCTTGATTTTATTTCTCTAAACATCGTCTTACACATTTTTAAAATTCTTCACTTTGCTATTTTATGTCTATAAATGCTCTCGTGCTTGAAGTACCTTACAAATCCCAATATACTAGAGTCCTCGTGCCAATAGGGTAACATCACAATGGAAGTGACCCTCCTAGTAACATAATAATTCACTGGTTGGGGGATGAGTATGTTTGCTTGCTCGGCCTTCCCTCTCCTCTATGCAACTTCATAATTCTAAAAAAAAATTAATCTTCACTCTGCTCCTTCATGGCTTCAAAATCCAAAAAACAAATCTCGTTCAATTATCTCTAAACATATGCTTTACTATCCCAAGTCATATATGAATTTTCAATGCATCTTAGAATTGTTTCTATGATTCTAAAAATTGTCATTTTTCAAAAGATTAACCATATCCCACAATGGTTAGTAGGCTTAATCTATTATATAATATAAACTATAACATATTGTAATCCTTACATTAATAGGATAAATTACAATTGAAATAAACAACCTACTAATAAAATAATTGATTAATTATCTAATGAATATTTTTATTTATTATAACCTTCCTCCTCCTATATAGCTTTATAAATCCAACATAAAAAGGTGGAAATGTAAAGAACCTCATTCTTGGAGAATTTCGAGGTAATCTTTTAACCAATAAGTATTGCATCAATTGAAAGGTTTCTCACCGTTTAGACCAACGTGAGGAAACCCTAATATTTATTTTTGGTTAAGGACAGACAAGAAAGCAAAAGCATACTTTAGGAAATCACCTTGTGAGAATTTAGTATAATAATAATAGATGGAATATGTGCCCCCAACCCACAAAGTGAAGGACAAAATAATGGGAATTGCCCCACAAGTTTGATAATGGTGAGAATAAACAAGGCATATCATCTCTAGATAAAATGTTGTGGGAAATACGGTCCCATTCAAAAGCAAACACAATTATTATGTGAAGGAAGAAAGATAAAAGAGAACGTGGACTTTGACCTCTATTTGAATAGGACGGCTCGTTTGATATCATTTGGTTCTAATTTATGGCCATTGCATTTTGCCTTTTGTTTTAATTTATGAATGAAGAAAATGATTTGAATTTTGTATATAAATTATGTTATTGAGAATATAAAAACCAATGACAGATAAAAATGATTTGAATTTTGTATATAAATTATGTTATTGAGAATACATAAATGGTTTTTAGGAATAGATTATTCGGTTTCGATTTTTTTTTTATGGTTTAAGGTATATGTTTAATTCTTGTGATTAATGTGTAGTTTTTATTGAGAGTTTGAGTCGAATTATCCACAAGTTATACGAGTATTCATCTTATGTTAAAGCTTCACAATTTTACATGTTAAGCCAACCTTAATTCCAAAGTTACCAAAAAAAGAATATACAAATAATATTTAAGTGAACAAGTTCAAATTTTAGAGAATGTTGTTTCCCTATAAATCTTTGTTTTTTTGTTTTTTTGTAAATTATATTATTTTAACAACTAATTTCATTTTTAAAAATTAAAAAAAAAATTATATCAATAATTGAAACATTTTATGATATTTTTGTTTCCTTTTAAAAAAATCATGTGTTTCAATTCTACCTTACACTTAAATCAAACTCTTTTTTGAACCATGAGAATTTTCTTATTCTATTTTATTGCTACCCATACATTTTGTTTTTTTTGGGAATGAGGACGTTCGTGAACATAGCATTCCCTACGTAAATATATTTTCTCCTGTAGCTTATTCAAATTTTAATATATTGTTTACTTTCCCAAATAACACATTTAAACACTCATTGAACTTAATTCCCATTCATTCATCCATTTCTTATCCTATTTCAAACTATTAAACTCTTCTTTTATTATTACTTTGGGCCACTTCTTGGTCATCATACCTTCCAGCCATAGGTACTATTTTTATAGCAAAAATGTATATCTTTACTAGAATATGGAAGTGACTCTTCTTGATGCTAAAATTAATATAGATATCTTAAATATATTTATTTAAAAGACATCAAGAGATATCAATTTGGAGGTGCTTATATTAGCATTTCTACATAAATTAGATAGGCGCCTCGAGATTGATATCTCTCGATATCTTTTAAATAGACATCTTTAAGATATTTATGTTAGTTATTTATTTAATTTGTTTATTTAAATATTTGTTTGTTATTTTTAATATTTGTTATGAACTAAATATAGTTTGTGTTTCTTTTTAAATATATAATTGTATCTATAAAATTTTAATTATAAATAGAAAAAAGTATTCACCCCGAAACATATAAAATACATATAAAATATCTTACCATAGATTCTATATAAGTAAAAACTAACCTAAATATTTTACCCTGAAATATATCTAAAATATCTAAGCTTAGCTTCTATATAAGTAAAAACTAGCCTAAATATTTTACCTTGATGATCTAAATTGTCTTAGTACATATTTTATTTTATGTGTTAAGCATGAGTCGCATTATAAAATTATACATATTATTTTAACCATTAAACACATTAGTCGAAAAATAAAGAGTTTTTTCAAACAACACACACCATTACACTCCTTGCCTACCATTGTGGTAAAACCTCTCCATGTAATTATACTAGTCGAAGAGAATAATCTTCCGATTAAAAACATAATTATAAATGAATCCTCTTGAATTCAATAACTTAATTTCTCTCTATTTGAGAGTGAAGACTAATACCTTGGTTTTATTAATATTTATCTATAACATTATAATGAACTTCTGATAGATTTACAAAATTAGATCACAATTATATATGAATATATTTTAGAACAACACTCATAAATAATAGGAGAATAAAGTATATTCACGTAATATGTACAAGTGAAATGAAAAGCATGGTGGTTGAATACATAACTGAGATTTTTTGTGGGAAACAATTCCACAATCTTTATAATCATAACAAAATTCCTAATATGATCATCTAATACTAAATTTTACCTCAAGATATATACACTGATTAGGCAATGAGAAATCCACAATCCATCTGGGTAGACTAGTCCTACCAATATGTAATAGAAAAATTATCAAATGACCAATTCAAAGGTAATATGAGTGTTAAGTCAAGCACATGTATACCAAGACAAACAAGATGTTGAGGGTGTAACATGCCTCCCTACAAACAAGCAACACGTATAAACCTAATTTTTCACTTTTATTGAATTTTTCTCTTTGTAAGCATTATTAATGTTTTAGCTTCCTCAAAATGATATCCTCAAGAATATTATTAGGAATGGGATAACCATAAATGGCTACATTAGGATATGATGCATCTTATATCCCTTTTTATACCTTTATAGTCATATTTCATAGTCTCCCTATAATATCACCTTATTGTTCCCTTATATTTGTTTCCATATCTACTTACAACACACACATACCTTCATCATATAACCTTTTAACAACTCCACTGTCTTCCTCCATCACCTGAGAATTTATTTTATGACCCCTTAATGATGTATTTATTAGAGTCAATGGCATCAACCATGGTCGATGTTATCTCAATTGTATTTCTGATAGTTAACAACATCGACCACATAACTAAAACTATAATCATCATGATCCCTATAGATACACAAAATTTGATTTCTCTTTCCATCACATCATCATTATTCATTTTATCTACTTGCACTCGGCAATATTCCTTTGAGGTATTAAAGGTCTTGAATTTAGCCTTGTTTAATTTTTGGAGTCTACATTTAGTGGTACTTATGATTCCCAAGAATAAGAGATACACTTGTTATGGTTTTCCCCAACCTTTAGAGTCTTAAGATTCTTCAACTAATGGCTTATCTAGATCTTCTTCTATTCCTTTTTAATCCTTCACATCAACTCTCTCATAAGATGTTACTAAGCCTAGGGGTAAGTGAATGTGTCAATGGTGTTTACATAAAGGTAAATATTTCAAACCTCTCACTTCCTTTATATTATTTCATATTTGATTAATTGTTTGATTTATCATGTATAGAATAGAGTAAAGTCCCATATTGTTAACTTGTTCAATTATTATCTATCAGACCTTATCTTATAACCCACCCTTTGGTATTTACAATCCCTTACAACCTATCTATCCTTACAATTCATGTTTATGACCCTAGCATAAGAATCTCTATTTTTTATAACCTTGTTTAATTAATCTATTATGAAGACCTAGTCAGACATCACTCCCTTATCCTAGATCTAGGATTTTGAATCATGTATCTTTCATTAAGTGTAGATTATCACCTACTAGATCCAGGTGTTTTGTAATCTACAACCCCATTATGTGCATATTTAGTATGAACCCTTTTATTATTATAGTCTAATTACCCAAAGAGAAAAAAGGATATTCTATTAGGTAATAGTCATTTAAAAGCACATTGTATTCAATGCTTATTAATAGTGGATTATTTTATACAAAGATTCATCTTCCCATGTTTCATCTCCCCTAGATGAAATTTATTCCACTTGAAAATATGCTTCATAATCACCTTGGTTTGTAGTATTCATGCATGAACATCCAGGTTCACATGTAATCTACATCAACCTAAAATAGTTAAGAGTACAATGTTGCATATTTTGATAGTAAATGTGTGTTTTGGCATGTTCATAAGAGTTTAAAATTTTTATAGTATCTTTTATAGTACATAAATTATTTTAGAAGTTGGAACAAGTTAGTATTTCATTGGCGTAAAATTTCTGTGTTTATCAAAAACAAAGGCCATGAGAAGGATTTGGAGGGTCAAAATTCATCGCATTATCTCCACGGTATGCATACATATTCAAATGGATGGTATAATTCCTTAGATGTTTGGCATAATATTTGATCACTTGGAACAATTTCTAAAGACTTTAAACAAAAAAGGTTGTGTAACTCATATATTCTTTTGTAATATCATATATTTTTTATGTAGTATCACATTTATTATTTCTAGAGGAACTTACATCACCATTATGATTCATATCGATGACATGTATCTATCATTGAATGTATGATTCCATTAGAATTCATTTGATAAAATGAATCATAACTTCCTTGGAAGACTTGTACATAGTATTTGCATATAGGAGTGTAACATGTGTGTCATACTTGAGATCACAAGTATTCAAATTCAAATTGTTCCTTACATAGAATAATAAATCAATGAAGATTTTCCTTATTAATAGCTATATTTTTTTAATCAATTCAAGTTTATTCGAGTTATGTTAAGATAATAAATGCATTAAGGAATATATGGTCCTTATCTTGCATAGGGGGTTATGACAAGTTCAATTTAGGAGACTTGAATAAATTTAATATGCGTAGGTTTTAGGCGGGAACTAAGGTTGTAGTTAGGTGGTATTTGGTTCAATAGGAACTTTCCCTTACACTTGAGTGTAGTAGTTTAAGGAGAGACAACAATTTATTTGGGTTTCAATATTATAGTTTAGTTTAATTTTTTTAATGTAGATTAATCTAATTAACTTAAATAGTGGTCATGGTGTATCTCCTCAGAGATTATGAACACACTATTGTATCTCTTTTGAATAAATTTCTTGTATATTAAAATTACTTAGTCACTCATAGAACTAATCAGATCATTCTACAGTTGTATAATCTTCGTAGGCACCGCTCCTAGAAAGTTAAAAACTCCTCTCATACCATTTCATGATTTTTTCCTAGGAAAAACAGTCCTATCTCCTACAACCCAATTCTTACTTTTAAAAATAAATATATTTTCATGGTTAAATTTATATCTCATAAAGTGTCCTCAATAAAAAAAATGAAACCTACAAACACATATAAAACTAAGTCTAACTCACCTATTTATCTCACCTGAAAATCACTTGGAAATTCCAAGATAACTCATTACAAAAAACCTTCCAAAACCACTCCAAGATCTCTCAAACTCCTTCAAATTAATAAAATATCTTAGGAGTATCACATATATACATTTGAACCCAATCAAACTAGGCTCAAGATCCATGTTTCTCATTCTAGAGACCTTCCAAATCAAGCTTAAGTACGCCGAGCCATTATTACTCATGTCAAGTGAGAAAATTTCTAAATTATTTACATCCATATAGATATTACATGCTAGGTGGAGAACAACATGTAATTTGAGGCCTCTTTAGAGTAGTGTCAATGTAAATGGTGTAGGGGTGCTTCAACCCAAACACTATCCTTTTTTCAATTTCTCCCACCCATGGTTAGGGATTGAAGGTGTTTAACATCACACAGAGTGTTTTCCTTATGAGATACACCTAGGGTTTTAGTGCAAAGGTCATCATAGAGTTTTTCAACCACATAAAAAGTTATAGATATTTTCACAACCACATAATAAGTTACATAGAACCAATACATCCATGTCTTACATTATAGAACTCAAGAAAACGTACCATGATCAAGGATAAGTCATACAATTCCATAATAGCTTAGTTTTCAACTAAATTTTCATAAACAAAGCATATTTAGATCATTTCCATTTTATGCAATCCCTCTGTACTCCTAGATTACATCTTTCCTTTTGTAATTAGCTAAATGCACTTCTCCTCTTGCATTTTGAGTAATTTTACATATCTTTATATATTGCAAATTTCTTTGAGAGAGAAATTTTGGTTTATGATGTTTAATAATTAATCAAAATATACATGTACTACCCTTATGCCTTTAAATAAATAAAAAACACATCATAACACTAATTATTTATTGATTGATTGATTTATGGTTTAATCAACAAGGTATCTTAATTGTTTAAAGGACGTCAATTCTTTTTCAATGAAAAATGTTTATTGAGTTTCCATATCAATGTTTATAAGAAGGTAATGTGTGATATGTTGTCTATGGATGTTTTCTACATTTTTCTTGGTGTAAATTGCAAGTAAATTGACAACATAATAGAAATTTTATCGTGATGGTTTTGCAAACATAACAATGATGAAGGATGGAACTTGGAATAAACTCTAAATTATTTGAAAAAAAGAGTGGTGAGATGGATGATATTTTTTAGATATTTATTATTTTGGTAAAATTCATAGGAGAAGTAGATAATGATAGTACATGTTTTGGATTCACAAATAATCCTACATAATTTGTCTACACAATGATGGGAAAGGAGGAAGAAAAAATTCAATGTCAAGAGAGATGTTTGTTGAGTTATTTTGTGGGGATCATTTCAAAATATTTTCTTGATGGGCTACCACTCATGAGGAGTATAATTCATCATATAGACTTGATTTTAGGTTCACATTTTCCAAACAAAGAGACATATAGGTTAACACCCATCCCGAGAATATAAAAGTGAAAAATAATCTTTAGGAGTTGTTACATAAAGGTTTAATCAAGGATTATTTGAGCCTATGCGTAGTTTTAGTGGTGTTAGCATTAAAGAAGAATATAAAATGAATAATGTGCACTAATAGTAGAGAAATCAATAAGATAATGATCAATTATAGGTTTCCATTGTCGGATGTCAATTACATGATGGATTTTCTCATTAGAGCACACTATTTCAAGAAAATAGATTTGAAGGGTGGATATTTCCAAATCTACATAAGATATGATATTAATGGAATACTACATATAAAATGCTATAAGGATTGTGTGGTTGGTTGGTTATTTAATTTGGATTGAGAAATGTGTTTAATACTTTCATGTGACTCGTGAATAAGGTAAGAAAACCATTTATCGGTAAGTCCATCATAGTTTGTCTTTATGTCCTTTGGACATCCAATAGGATAAAGGAGGATTATTTGATATACTTGGGGAAAGTGTTGAATCAATTAAAAGAAGATAATTTTTTGATAAATTTGAAAAAAATGTAGTTTTATGAAAGAAGAGATTGTCTGTTTTGGTTTTCTGATTTCACTAGAAGATTTGTAGATGGATTTAAATAACATGAAATCTATATTTTATTTTTCAACACTTAAGATTACTATTGAAGCACTAAGTTTATGTGGATTGGTGATTTTCTACAGGAAGTGCATTCATAATTTACTAATGCACCTATCATAGAGGCTACACAAGGAGATGGAAAAGAATTTTTATGGACAATTAATGAGAAACCACTATTATCATAATAAAATTTCTCTAGGAAATTTTTGAATGTCTGCAATGCAAGTAGTAGAAATAGCTGTAGTTTTAAGTCAATAATGAATATCGATAGCATTATTCAATGAGAAGTTAAATGATGAAAAGCATAAATATTCAATTTATGATCATAATTTCTACGTAATTTTGCAAGAACTCAAGAAGTGGAGACATTATTGTTTAACTAAAGGTTTTTTTGTATTATCAATTAAATAAAATAAAATTAATCAAAAGTCATGGAAAATTGAATTAGAGCCACATGAAATGGGTAAGATATCTAAAAAGATACTCATTTTATATCATCATAGAAGTGGAAATTCATATATATATTCTTACATAGTGAGTAGAGAAAATACTTTTTAAATAAAATTCATGTAGAAGTCGTAGGGTTTGATTATATGAAATATTGATATAATGAAGATGGAGATTTCAAGGAAACATGGCATGCATGTGAAGAACCAATAAGTGTAGATAGAACACCTTGGCTGGATTATGCAAGAATTCCTTGTTTAAGGGTAAATAAATAAGCATCCATATAGGATCAATGCATGAAATTTTTGTGAAGGACAACACAATGAAGGACTAGCAGGGTAGTTTTGTTATGAATTTTTTTTTTTGCAATTTATTGATAATAAATCGTTTCCTAAGATAAATAAATTGTTTATCAAATGTGTGAAAGATTTTATATTTCACTATTGTGTTAAAGGGAAAATTCAAAGTGTAGGATTATATCAACCATTTCATATTCTATAAAAGCTATGGGAAGACATTAGTATTTTTTTTTTAGGATTTCCAAGGCCCAATAGAGTTTTGATTTTGTATTTGTTCTGGTGGATAGAATTTTCAAGATGGAAAATTTTATAGCATGTAAGAAGACAAGTGATGTAACACACATTTCTAATTTATATTTTAGTGAAATTGTGAGACCACATGGTTTGCCACACAACATTATTTTAGATAGAGATGTAAACAAAAATTGACATTTTAGGCACCTCATGGGAGAATTTCAATACTAAACTAAATTTTAGTTAAGCATATTTTCTATAGATATATGGGTAGATAGATGTAGTTGATATATGTTTCAATAATATTCTAAGAAGTTTAGTTGGAGATAAGTCAAAGATATGGGATTCATTACTGGTACAAGAAAAAAATTCTTACTCTAATTTTAGGGTCAAAGCTTATAACTGTGTCCCACTTTTTTGCATCCACAATTTATCTGATTTTTTAAAGTTTTTATAATATTTTTTAAATATTTATGTACTATTCATATTTTAAAATATTTTTGGCCAACAAGTGGGACACACTTATATGCTTTGACCCTTTGGTAAATAGAAATTTATGGAAGATAACTTTTAAAATTGTGTATGGATATAGCCTAAGAGGAGTTGTTGAGTTATGCAATATAAGTAGTAAAAAAATAAATATTTCATAAGCTAAGGATTTTGTAGATTATATGTATGAAGTAAACCAATAAGTGTGCAAAACAATGAGAAGAGGATGTCGCAATATAAACAATGTACATATATGAAAAGAATAGTTAATTTTTGAGGTTGGAGATATGACCTTCATTTTTTTTTAAAGGAGATATTTTCACAAATTACGTATAATAAGTTGAATTAGGTAGGATCGTGTACAGTGTTGAGGAAATTACCATCTAGTGCATATCAGATTGATTTGCTACAAAAGTGTAGATATTTTAACCATTTTTCGATGTGATATATTTGTATCCTTATTTTATAAGACAAAGTAGTGAATAAGTCACAACTATAGATTAAAATTTGGTTGATTTGGGAATATAGATGCCCAAAAAGGCACACAAAGAAGTAATAAGAGTAATTGATACAAGATTAAGAATAATTGATACAAGATTCAAAGAAACATACAACAAGAAACATAAAAAAATATTTCGTTAAATGGAAAGGAAGATAAATCCAATATGCATTATCACCTACATTATACTTGAAGTCAAGAAATGGAAGTGGTTAATTTTTTTTAACACAAGTGGATAATAAATTAAAAATCTATCACAGCATATATCATAGCATTTACTAAAATTTCCTTTCAATAAGGTACAATTCAACCATGAATAGCCTTGTTAAAAATTGAAATCAAAAGCTTCCAAGATCAAAAACTAATTACTTGAAATAGATAGATAACAAGTACAATTAAACCAAAATCATAACTAAGCATCCATCAAGTTGGGATTTTCTTCAATAGCCTAAGATGTTAAGGGCTATCTTATAACCTTCCCATGACGGAGTTTTTTTTTTTAACACATCATTTATGAGTCTTCTTTTGATGTTATTATAAATAATCTATGTTATCCAAATTCAGGTCACATGATAGGATATCATCATGAATATTAAAACAATACAATCCTCAAATCATGTAGAATTCATTTTTTCCATTACAAACATTACAAAGTATATAATTTTATTAAAATTTAATCAACCTAGAAAGTTCAATGAGGACTTAAAATTTCTAACGACATTGTATAGCTTCCTTTGTTAAGATAGATATTACAATTTATTAGCAATTAGGTACCATCCCTTTAAAATGGATTATATTTATCTCCATGATCACACTGATAAGTTAGGCTTAAGAGTACTCAAATAAAAACATAAGCATGAATCCTAGAATAAAGGTTGAGGCATGACCAAGTTACACCTAAACACTCATATTATTGATTAATTGTATACATATGAAAACCTTCACAATATAAACAAAAAACAATGACGATTCAAGACTAGAAAACCCATTTACCATGTCTAAGGGTATCAACCCTATAAGAGATAGAAGTTGATTCTCTCTTATAATGTATCACAAAAATGATTGAATCTATAGGAATAATAACATGAATATTCACATCATATGCTAAGATAGAATACCATCCTCTTATACATTTTTTCCATTAATGGAAATACCAAATCTACAATTATTTCCTATTCCCTCAAGTAACATATAAATATTTAAAAAAAAATATTTTAACTTTTCTATGTATAATATAAACTCAAAAACTTCATAAGTTAATAAATCAAAAGAAAACCAAAAACTTATTCTCCCATCATCATAGAAAAATTCAATAGCATAGGTCATTATAAATGTTAGCATGCGTTATCCTTTAATTTTTCATCACAAATTTTATAGAAAATCAATCCATTTATGAAAATCCATTAAAATGTAGGATTAAATAATCAAATAACATTCCCAAAGTATATCAATATTTTTATCTAGGAACAAAAGGGAAAAAGAACAACAATGCTTTGATAGTAGCAACCAATCAATATCAAACCTCTAGTGAGAGGTACACCAACATACCAAGAATCACAACCATTGAAATCAACCCCAAATGTAAGAACATATATACAATTTTTTCAAAAGTCTCAATCAACATAAATATTGTAAGTGTGTGAATATAAGATCCTATTTATGTGGCCAATAAATGTGTAAGATCTTATATCACTATGCAAGAAAATCAACACAACAAACCAAACATCCATGACCAAAATAATAACAATAATAAAAGAATATGAGAAAACACATCATAACTCATGTTAGAGTTATGCAAAATAATCAAAATGATCTATGCGTATCCTTACATCCTACTTCATCACATCTCATATATTTCAATCCTCCTCGCTCCTCTTGTAGAAATTGGACTTCACATTATGGTATCTCATGGAAAGGATATGTCCTTTCAATTTTATGAGGCATTCAAATAGTTTTTAGCATCATACTTCATAACTTACAATCCTTGCACAAATTACCTAACATTTCCATAATCTCATGGAAATTCCCCAGCCTCATGGCATCCCAAAAACCTCTTTGTATCATCCTACACACCTTACTAGTATTCCACATCTTTTACAACACTTATCATTATTTATTTAATACCAAAAAAAATCGGTAGTTTTCCCCTTACAATAAATTTCATTCCATATGTATGCCTTATCACCCACATAGTTACTACATTTTTTTCTAGCACCTCGCAACCTTTACAACTTCCACAATCTTGTGCATCTCATTTTACATGGCATCTACAACTTTTACAATGTCATACAACCCTTTATATATCCAATACATCATCACTCTTTCACCTCGCTTCCTTCCATACCATTTTGACCACATATCTATGCATTATTGTTACCATCAATATTTTCTCATGAGTACCTTGTTCCCAAGAAACATACTAAATGACAATTCCAACATTCTTTCATATGTTTATCAAGGCATCCTATGTGATGGCCATAGTATAAAAAGGGTATACATGAGGTAGTAAGGATTAGTTAATCATCATATTGAGCACTTGATTCTTATTGTATGGTTTGGATGTTTTCCCCTCAAAGTGGCTAAGTCATTATACTTGCAAATCTTGATCGTCTATCTATACATTTTTGTCCTTTGGTGTTATATTACCGATGATGTTCAAATCTAAGTAATTTCCTTAAAAGTGGTATAAGAGATATGATCATAGCCAAAAGTAGGTCAAAAACCCTAATTGTGTGTTTCAACCATATCTTACGAACATTTACAAATATTTCATAAATTTTTTTACTAAATTTAACTCATCTTTTTTTATTAATGGAAAATATTTTGTAAGGGACTATACCATGTTACAAAAGAAGGCTAGGAAGCTAGATAATGCAATCAATACAACTATTTTGGATCAAAATCCAGATAATACATGATAGCCCAACTATATTTTTTAGCAAAACTATACAAAAAGACAAAACAGGAACAATACTGCGACAAAGGAGCAAGAAAACAACATCAGAATGACAATAAAACAAGTATTCAGAAGCAAAAATGACCTTCACTAGTCTACTATGTCAATCTTTTTCCTAGCTTTCTATAAAGTAGTGAAGAGAGCTAAAGTTGTGATGTGGGAGGGATCATTTTTGTCGAGCTATTAAAGAACAAGGTCATGTATTGGCCCCCCCTCCCAAATGGTCGTTGGAATGTCACTGAGCATGCAAACAATTTTCACATGCTACTCCATAAAATTGTAGACAACCTTGAGAGCAGATATGGTACAGTCACATGTCTGCCTTTAGCATTTCCCAACATGTTATCCAGAGAATTAAAATTCTTATAAATTTCTCAAATCTGACCTATATCATGACCAAGTTCTTCTTCTAGTTTGAGTTTTCCTTCCCTCTTAGAAACTTGTTTGATCTCTTTTATTAATGCAACTATCTTCTTATCCAAATTTTCAATCCTCTTAGTTAAATACTCCTCCTTCGTAGCAGAGGAACTTGCAGGGTTACTGATAAGCAGGAGATTCTTCATAAACTCAATGTATTTGTTGTTGCAGAGTTTTATTTTAGAGGGAAAAGGATGATTAAGAGGATACAAATGGTTTTTGGACCTGATATTTCTTTGGCCCAAGGGAATGGTGGGGATGGTGGAAGGGCCATGGTTAGGGCAGGAAGGGGCAGTGGGAATGGGAGGATGTTGAGAGAGACAATGGCGAGAAGAAAGATGAGGCCTTGATGGAGGATATGGAATGGGTATGGTTCTAGACCTCAAGAATGGAATGTTCTAAAAAGTTAAGAATGTAGTGGGGGAAGAAAATTTACAGGTTTCTTCTAAAATGGTTCAAAAAAATAAGATGATTGAGAGGAACTGTAATATACCTTCCTTCTAATGTCACATATATGACAATCATCCTTGCAATCTTAGCAAATGGCGCTCAAATTGAAGCAACTTTGAATCCATATGTAACAAACTCAAGGTCTTCACCCTTGTTCAAGAACTTCTTAGATTATGTTTTTTATAAATCCTCTTGCTGAAGAACCTAGTGCCCTTAAGGCTTAGACCCATGACTTTTGCAATGAGCTCCTCAGCGATTTTCATGGTAATCTCTTCATATTCAACCATCCTCTTCTTCTATATTGTCGTAAATTAAAGTGAAATATTCTGGTCATGGCCCTACATTTTTTCAATGAAGTTTGAAACCCCACCCATTTGCAAATAATTCCAGAGAACCTCATTTTCCTTCCAAGCATGGTCACAGGTGGATTTGGTTTGGCACAGAGATCCACCCATTCTTCCCATGTTTTCTATTCCAAATGGAAATATTTCTCTCCCAATATCACCTCTTAACCGCGCCTTTGTAGACCTAGAAAGTGTTCGAAGGCTTGTGATAATTATTAATCCTGCGTGGGAGAGTAATCATCCCCAAGAAAATAGAGGACAATTTTTTGATTATTTTTAATTCCATAGTTATGATTAATGATTTCATTTTGTACCTTGTTAGGAAGTATGCCATCACTAAACAAAATTTGCATGTTGTTGTTAACCTCATGATTAGCAAGAGCGTCCGCCAATTTGACTCATCTGAGGATACATTAACCCTTCAAATTTTAAAATATTTGGATTCATTTTGTGGAAGTTATTGAAATATTAGCTTTTTTCAAAAATTAGCTCCCTAGTCTACAAATTGTGGAGCTTTTCTTTAAAATTTTACATTTTTTGGGAAGGCATCTAAATTTAAGTTAGGGTTTATTCTTTATGGTTTTATCTTTCTATTAAAAATCAGATACAAAAACTAAACCCTAATCACAATGATGTGGAGATTAGCTAGAGGCCAAGGAAAAAAACTTTCTACTCGAGGAAAACATCCAAGAAGGAGGAAATCAAATCAAAGGTGGAAGTAGGTGTATTATGTTATTTGCTCCTTTATGATTGAAAAAATCCAACCTATTAGGGAAAACATGCAAAATTTGAATGTAAATATGGAGGTGGTGGACCACAACATACATGGAGAAGTGGAGGCCATCAAAGGAGATATGCAGAAGATATCTAAAAATATTGAGTTGTTATTATCCTCACACAAAGCTCAAGGTGGACCTAATGTAAATAAAAATCATGAATCACATACTACATCATATTCATCTAGAGTGAGCTTTAATTTGGGACTGCATTTAACCTATTACCAAAGGTGTACATGCATAAGTTTGATGGTAAGGTCCCACTCAATTGGATCACCCAAATGGATAATTTATTTGATCTACATCAGATCCCAAGTGGGAAAAATGTTATTATGGCATCATTATATCTAGAAATAGAATAATTTACTTGGTATCATTGGTTTTGTGCCCAAAATTAGAAGAAGGATCTCAATGTCACTTGGTTAGTTTTTACATAATATCTACAAATGCACTATAGTAGTGTGGTTGAGAAATAATTCAATCAACTAGAAATTTTTGAAAAACATGATCAATAAATGATTTTATTCGGTAGTTTCAGAGTCTATCATTGTGGGTGGATACTATAACAAATGATAATATGAATTATTTTTTTATAGGTGGTCTCAAGGACCACATCCAACATGAGGTATGAATGTTTTCTCCGTCCAGTGTTTCTGATTCTATTATCATTGCATGTAGGAATGAGGAAAAATTCCTTGCCAGGAAGAGGAATTTTTTCACTAGCATTATATATCATATCACCTTAGTACCATCCTTTCCTTAACCTACAAGGTTATCCCCTCAACAAATTGAAGAGAAAATATAAATGGGTTTATGTTTCAATTACGATCATCAATGGAGCAGAAGAAATAAATATGCAGAGAAGAAATTATATTACATTGAAGGGACTAGTGAGGAAGAAGAAGATGAGGAAACATCAAGTGGTGGAGTGGAAACACCAAAGGAAGAATCTAAATAACCCCAACCAACTATCTCATGTCATGATATATTTGATATTAGCACTTCCCAAACCCTTCAGGTGGTGGGTTACCTTAAGAAGTATAAAGTGATTTTATTGATTGAATTTCATAGTACACATGATTTCATCAATAATAAGTTTGCAACAAGGATAAAAAAAATTATGTACCCAACACCTAAATTTCAAGTATTTATTGAAAATGGTGGCATATTCCAATGTTCATGGAAATTCCATAAAATCATAATTATGATGGGTGACTACAAACTGGATTTTACTATTATCATTATTTCCATGGGCGAAGCTGATATTTTCTTAGGTGTTCAATGGCTCACAACTTTGGGCACTATAGAGCTAAATTTCCAGGAATTTTTTGTGTTCTTTCATTATAAAGGATAAAAGGAATGATAACCATATCATACCAAGCCAAGAACATAGATGCTAATCAAACACCATAATCTATAAGATGAAAGCAATTCACCAGAATAACATTTCATAAAACCTTTGCAAACAAATGAGAAACAATATCATATATTAATATGGAACTCAATGAAATACAATGAGAATGGGCCTTGCTTATATAGGCAAGGAATAACAATCTAAGAACCAATCAAGGTCGTAGATCAAGCCATAAATCAAGGAAATAACTAATCATCAAAGAACTAGTAAAGACCATAGATTTAGGAGAGAACTAGACATCAAGGATCTAGTCAATACCATGGATCAAGGAAATAACTATACCTAACAACTAGATAATATCTCCTAATATCTAAATAAGATAAAATAAATATCCACACACATAAGTGGGTGAGGATAAATAAAATAAAGGTAAATAAACTACTTAGGTGAACATGAGCTAAGGTAAATACCTACTTTAACAAAGGAAGACAATTTAAACTTCGAGGACTACATGAAAAATCTCCTCAATTAGTTAGCTCTAAAAAAATATAGAATATCCTTGAAAAGGGGCAAAAGGATTTGTAGCATGATTGTTCTCTATGTTAGTTAACCACCAAATATAGTCGCACATCCTGAGCTTTAGAATGACATTGATAAACATGACGTTATCTTCGAGGATCCCAAAGGACTGCCTCCCAAAATATATCATGATCATGTCATTCAGCTAGTTATAGGAAGACAATCCTCCAACATCAGACCTTCTAAATACCCATATGTGCAAAATAATGAGATTGAGAAGATGGTGGAGGAAATTGGTGATGGTGTGTAGGAAGGATGGCATATGGTGCATGTTTCTTTACTACAGAGAACTTAACAAGTACACTATCAAATATAAGTTTCCTATTCCCATAATGTATTATTTTTTAGATGAGTTGCATGGTGTAATTTATTTTACAAAATTAGATATTCATTTTGGGTATCACCAAATTAAAGTAAAGAAAGAGGATAGATGATTCAGATCTCTTTGTAAGGTGTTCAAAATCCAGAAAGCTCACTGAGTATACATTTGCATCCTGAAATGCCTTAGCTAGCCTTTGCATGCTTTGTTCCAACTCCTTTCCTCTTTTTCCTTGCATTTTGGTCTTTAGTTACAGGACCGCTGCCCTACCTAAGCGGTGGTCTCATGACTGCTACCTAGGATAGGGTGGCGGTCCTGTAACCGCCACCCTGCTCTGGGTGGCGATCTTTCCCACACTTTCTAGACCCTTCCGACGCACTCAAAAACATGAAAAATCAAGTTGCACTTGCAACTCTCAGCCACTTCTACTTTGTTTAGAATTTCCAGCCACTTTGTAATAGTAGTCCTCCATTTTAAATGATAAAGCATGGCAATTTGGACTTTCCTTCTGGTGAGTAAGAAAGCTATAAATACTAATCTTGTTTATAAGAAAATGGCCCCTCTCTCTCTATGATTTATTTTTCAGTGTGTTTGAAGTTCCTCAATAAATCTCAACAGGTCTAGATTTTATACAAGTTCTCATCCTCTCAGTTCAAGGCTCCTCTTTTTTGGTTCAGAGATCACTTGATCTCTCTAGTTTCATCTTGTTCCATTGTTGTTTTCCAAACAACTGGCTTAGCATAATACAGTTTTAATTCTAGATTAAGTTCATTTGAATCTTAATTCTTCTTAGAATTATAGGTTGTTGTTTCGTCATAGGAAGTATAGGTCCTAGAATTTTAGGTGTGTTTTATCGTATCCCTATAATAATCCTATTAGGAATTGCATATCCAAGCTCTATTCTCTTGCGCTATCCCTCTCCTACTTGCATTTCGTTCAGTTTATGTCCAAGCTTCCACTGTTCAAATATCTTCTCCTGCTGCCGCTGTCACATTCCCACTTTTCTGGATTCATGAGAACACGTAGGAACGAAGAGATCACACTGATGGGAGAAGCTACGATACAACTAGATTTTCCTCTGTTATGAAGATTCTAGGTTTGAATTTTCAAAGTTGTAGTTACAATATATCAAATAGAGTAGTGAATCATCTCATTTTAGTTAAGTTCACTTTCAATATTGTCGGGGAAGCTATGGGGAACGATAGCTTCTAAGAAGCTATGATTTGTTCCTCACTTCTGAGGTAAGATTGGAGGTCTTTTCAATTAAATTAGTTAGATATTTATATTCAGGATCAACTCACAAGTGCACAGGAAAATAACTACATCTAGGCTACCTTGCTTGTTTTAGTTTCATTCTTAGATTAATTACTCATTATCTGAATTTCTTAGATTAATTTCTCTTTAATTTCATTCAAGTTTATATCTTTGAAAATATAAAAAGAACAAGCATAGTGTAGATTCATTTTCATAATTAGTTTACTTCATTTAGTTAAGTTTGGTTATTTCTTGCATGACTATTATGGGACCAAGAGAGCCCAAGGATTACATATTCGAACCAGTAATACCTCAGCCAAATCTCTTCACGTCATTAGCGGATATAGATCAAGGTCTTAGGATCCACATCTTCCAAATAACAACAAACCCACAAACAATCAGTGAGAGATTGAGAGAATTAAACATCGAAGATGAAAAAGCATATGAATTCTGGTCAAATCAACCCAACTATAGATTTCCTTGATAAGATGTCCATATGACCATACACGAACCTAAAAGAGAGCAAACATTCATTTGTGATCCATTAGTTCTACATCCAGATGCATGAGACCTTCTCATTGATATAGACATAGGCTTACACATACAAGTTGCTAGAACACCCGTAAGGTATTTTGAGAAGATCACACAACTCTTAGTATTAACATAGAAATTGAAAAAGCTTATGACTACTGGATAGTTGGAAGAAGAGATTGATTCTTCACATGACCATAAATGGTCCTTAACAACCACAAATTCATGGTTGTGATCCTCAGGTCCCACAACCCAACAGGCCTACTAAATTAGTTAAACATTAACACCAGTTTATGTACACTAGTATTTAGATCATCACCACTTCCGTGGGATATTATAACACAACTTTCAGTGTTGAACATAGAAATCGATCAAGCTAATATTTTCTGGGTCAGACCGGAAAACCATCCATAGTTTCCTATAAATTCACTACACCTCTCGCTACCACTTTCATGACCCTGTCTGGAAATATATACGAAGCACCTACAGGTCACTTTCCATGAATCCAATAACCAACAGATAGGATCTTGGTAGAGCTCGACATTGATTGGAGCCTCTGAGAAGCTATAGTGTTCAACCGATCCATAACACCAGTTCAGGTTAGGAGAGCCTTCTTTGCTTTGGATTCACAGATCCCTTTATTGCGTATCGAGGATATAGGATTTCCCAACTAATTTTTCCACACTTACATATATTTCATTTCCACTGGCTGTCTCGGCATGACCTCGGGAGGTCAAGTACGAAGAAAGGATGCTTGATGATTCTCATGCTCACCTGTCACTTTTCTATCGTACAAAATTGGTGAACCCAACGTGAAAGGAACAACTACTCCTTTTTCATTTCCATTTCTTTCATCCATCTTCACTCCTTCCCATTATTCTGTGAGTATTTATATACCCCCCGAATATGTCGGGATACGACACATATGATAGACCTCTCTCAGGTCTCGAAGCATATTATGGTCAGACAAGTAGACAACAGTCACCATTGCTTTCCACATGGGCTGACAACTACTCAAGCAACTACTTGTCATAAAAAAATCCTCCTAAAAGAACTAGCTCTAGTTCTTCATTTCGAATTGAGGAGCTAGACCAACTCACACAAACACAACAACTGGAGCCCTCAGGCTCTAACAATATGATGTTTACTAGAGAATCCATTTCATCTCCTTAGGTTTTATCTAGACCACAAATCAGTAGGCAGTCAGATCCACTCCCATTCTTGGATGAGGAGTACTTAGCACGCTACCCTAGAAGTGAACAATGCTTCCAAAACATGTACCCACCTATAGGAATTTTTCAAACACAACTCGACACCCTGCTCCAAGAAAACACCGCCATTCCTCTACCTATGGAAAATACTCTTGGTGAAGTTTGGAAGAATAATGATCAATTCATAATAGGGTATCATACCCCTTGGCAACCTCAAGGGGTACACAACAGCCATCACGACAAAACATATGTTCATCACCAATCAAATTCATCTCGGCTTTAGTTGAAAGGGTTAGAGGGACTATAACTTTCTCAAGCAAACCAAGATTCACACTCAGGGAAAGCACGAACTCCTAACCCTTCACATCATCCTATCTAGGTTGACCTCCTTATAGGAACAAGCACGTTAGGCATGCCTCCTCAACATTTGTATAGCTATTCGTAGCAAACATCAACTAGAACCGCGTTTTCAAACGTTGCTCCTAATTGAAAATATGATACCTCCTAGTTTAGTACCAAACAATCCATATCAGAGCAATGCTCCTCCCTACTTAAACATTTATTCAAAATCACCACAGGGAGATATGTTCTCTTCTCCTGGGATGTTCACTCAACCACAGGGGTTTCCTTATGCCCCTATAAATACATATGTTATGCCATATCAACAACCCATTCCACCTCCACTCCCTCAATAGGCACCATCTATGGTTGAAACCTATGCGGTAGGGACTTACTCAAAATATTTAAAAGAGCCTTTAGATTTCACCGTACGAAGCATCATGCTTCCAAGACCTCTTCCTGATTTTCCTAAATTCAAGGGGGAGGGAGATCCAAATGCACATATCAAGGCCTATGCCATGGCCATTCGAGAACTACTCCCTTGGGATGCGGTTGTTGCTAAAATATTCCCTAAAACCTTAGAAGGTATTGCCCTTGATTGGTATTATAGAATACCTGAAGCCTCGATACACTCGTTCAAACAACTTGTGTCAGAATTCATCAAAGCTTTTGACATGAACAAACTATTAAGAACAGGGATCAAGGAATTCTTACACATTAAATAAGAGCGTAATGAATCTGCTGCCCATTTCATTCAAAGGTGGCGTTAAGTCCTCTACTCTTCAGACAAGTGCTCCAAACATGGATCAGATGGAACTATGCAATTTATTCCTTCATTCTCTCAGTAGAGAGATAAAGGAAGAAGTCTAGAAGTTCCCGCTAAGGACTTATGATGAAGTACTTGAGAGTGCTCTCTGAATAGATCAAGCGGTAATAGATAATGGTTGTAAGACTTATGGAATGAACGGGAGATTAATCACTCCCAATCAAAACACTATGACTTATCCCAATATGGGAAATACCAATCAAGGACCCAAGATCCTTAACAAAAACCATGGGGTTACAACAGATGGAGTCATTGATCAAGCCAAAAGACCAAATGTTGTGAACACCCCAGCACCTGCTAACAATCAACGCAATAATAACTTTACTCCAGCAATCAATACGGTGGATTTTAATCATCCTCCACAACCACAACCACAACAACAATAAAAACAAATCTAGTCACAAGGCCTTGCCTGAGGCCCAAATGGATATCAAAACCAAAACCAAAGGCAATAACCTCAAAATTACAATTATAACAATCAACATCCCAATTGAAACTTTGGGCCACAACAAGATTTAAACCAATGACCACAGAACTATAATCCCAATTTATACTGCGGATTCCACAAAATCCAAGGTCATGATACTAGGACTTTCCGCGATTACAATAAATTCTTGGAGTGTTTACCAGAAGATCAAAGACAACTCTTTATAGATATGTTTCTGGAAAATTCTATACCAACCACACCAAATACCTACAAGGATCAATTTCTCCTCAAAATGCACCTCTTAAGATTTTCAATGATCCTCTCCTGAATCGTTCTAACAACAACGGGTTAGATCCAAGAAGAACAAACAAAGGTGTCATAATGGGGAATAACAATCATGAAGCTTCGACTTCATCAAATCCAATGGTCACACCCCAATTAGGAACTCGACCACAAGCCAAGATAGTTGGATTAGTAGAATTAGACACCGAGTTACAAGTAGAAACTATAACAAGAACACGAGACTACTCTTCTCAACTAGTTCCAACCTATCCATTAATACCAGACAACGCTCAACAAACACTAGTAAAACTAGTAGGCGCTTATGATTTGATTAATGACTTAACAAAGACCTTCTCTCACATTTCCTTTTTGGATTTGTTGAAGAACTCTCCCACTCATAGAGCTGCTCTCTTAGAAGCATTAGGTCTCGGTCATCTCGTCAACATCACCCCTCCCCCTGAAACGCAAGTAAACCATGTAGACTTTGACATCTACCCTCCAGGGCAGCCAGATAGGGATACTGAGTTTATATTTGACATAAGTAAAATGCCAACGGACGCTGAAATTTCATGTAGAGGCGATCCACCCTTGCATTTACAGGTCTAGGTTTATAACAACTACGTTAAGTGTGCAATGATCGATGATGGGGCTATAGTTAACATAGTCCCCTTTACTTTTCTTCAAAATCTAGGATATGGAGAAATGAATTGTTCGTCGACACAAAACATGCTAAGGGGCTATGATAGCCTCAAGGCAACTTCAATCGGGACTATAGTACTACCAGTCACTTTAGGACCCAAAATAATCCTCACTGAATTTTATATTATAGATCGGGAAACCAACTATAATATGATTCTCAGTCACCCATGGATACATCGCATGAAGGAAATCCCTTCCACGTTATTCCAAGAAGTAAGATTTCTACACCTAGGAAAAGTCTTTATAGCACAAGGTGACCCAAAACCTTTCGACATACACCTAGTAGATTTGAAGAATGGGCCAGGCATCCATTCTGGGTTTGAGCTCCTGACAAATCAGCTCAACAAACCAGTCAATACAAACCCAGAAGCGAAGCTGGTGCCTATGACAGAACTAGAAGTCACAAAATTAATCAAAGGCGTTCTAGCAGTCAAAGATGAGATCATCATTATAGAAACAGTTTCGCTAGGAACCACTGTAAAAATTGTCAAATTACTGGAGAAAGATCTACCTATTCTCCTGCCATTTGATTCTATGGGTATAGGACATACCCTAGGAATTGGTTCCATACATGCGGATGAAGTTTGTATGGTAGAAGTAACTGAGACAAAGGAAGTAGAGACTAAGAGTGTCCCAACTTCCATTTTTCCAAATTATTATTGGACTCTCCACTTTGATGGAGCAAAATGTCATTTCAATGTTGGGGCAGGTGTGATCCTTACTTCTCCTAAAGGAAAGGTTCTACCTTTTGCCTTCAAATTAAATTTTGAATGCACAAACAACGGGGCTGAATACGAAGCCCTCCTTCTTGGCCTTATCATTTCCAAAAGGATGGACATTAGTAATATTAGAGTGCTCGGAGACTCGCAATTAGTTGCAAACTAACTATCTGAGGTATATGAGACTAGGTTTGAGCACTTGCAACTCTATAAAACGGCAGTACTAAGACTAACAAAGGGATTTGACTTCATATAAATTGAAGCAATACCACGAAAATAGAACCTTCTCATTTATTCTGTAGCAACCTCAGCTTCCCGATTCACTCCAAGTGATGAATTAGAAAAAACAGATTTCATAGTATCAATACATGTTGAACCTTTGGTTCATAAAGTACCAATAATCCCGATATCGACACATGTGGAAATTGAGAATGAGTCTACCACTCTATATCACTTTGATAGTGATAAGGTGACACTTGAATATCTAAACACCTTTACAGAACTACATCTCACTCATTCCATAGTTGATTTCTCTCTAATCCTATGCTTATCTTCCTATTTTGGAAATCCCATGATAGAATCTCCCCCACAAGAGAATCTCAAAATCTACGAGGTAGAGAATGAAGGGAGTTTGGAATTACCCCCAACCCCTCCTGAGTTTGAGGAAGGAAACGCCTCCTTAATCGAAGGAACCATCGACATAAATATCGGAACAGAGGAAGAACCAAAGATTTTGAAGTTAGGATCCTCATTAACCCCGAAGGAGATAGAAATACATACCCAGATCCTCAAAGAACATCAAAAGGATTTTTCATTTAGTTACAAAGAAATGAAGGGAATTACACCACATATCGAGGTACACAATCTTTTCACCAAACCAGATGCAAAGCCAATCAAGTAAAAGTCAAGACCAATGAAGCCAAAAGTGGCTCTCATGGTGAAAGAATAACTAATGAAGCTTCTCCAAGTGGGGTTCATCAAACCAGTCGACTATTCACAATGGGTATCTAATATCATCCCCGTTCTAAAAAAGAATGGGAAGATATGCATTTACATAGACTTCTGGGACATTAACAAAGCTTGCCCCAAAGATGACTTCCCACTACCATCCATCGACGTTATTGTCGATGTAACAGTTGGATTTGAGTTGTTGTCTCTCATGGATGGGTTCTCAGGATATAATCAAATAAAAATATCCAAAGAGGATCAAGCCAAGACTACATTTATAACTCCTTGGGGAACTTATTGTTATGATGTCATGTCATTCGGTCTTAAGAATGCTGGCGCTACATACCAATGGGAAATGACATATATATTCCATGACCTTATTCATAAGATCATGGAATCTTATTTAGATGACTTGCTGGCCAAGGCCAAAAAGTGTTGTGATCACCCAGAAGTGCTGTATCATTCTCTCATGATTGATCGAATATGGTGTCACATTGAATCTAGAGAAATGTGTATTTGGTGTAACAGGAGGTAAGCTTCTAGGTTACATTATATCATCATGAGGGATTGATGTCGACCCAGCCAAAATTTGGGTTGTTCTTGAAATGATTCCACCATCAGACGAGTCTGGTATCAGATCATTTCTTGGGAAACTTGGTGTAATTTGAAGGTTCATCCCTGACTTAAGTTTTGTTTTCCATCCAATCAATAATCTATTGAAAAAGGATTATAGCATTGATTGGACAGAAGAATGCAATGAGGCCTTCGAAGCAGTTAAACGCTTCTTGTTGTCTCCTCCCACACTAATGCCTCTTACACCAGATCATCCTTTGATCTTGTATTCATGGGCTACTGATGTCTCACTAGCCTGCATGTTGGCTCAAGAAGATGATGATAAATGAGAACGTGTAGTTTACTTCATTAGTCAGACGTTTGCTCAATTATGAGACACGTTACACACAGGTAGAAAAGGAATGCCTTGCCATAGTCTTTGCAACAAAATGTTTAAGACATTACATGCTGAATCAAGAAACAAGGGTGATTGTCAAGACAGATCACTTGTGGACATTCCTCATGCAAGGGTCTTTGTCTAAAAAGGTTGGACGTTTCATAACCTTAATGGGTGAATTTGAACTAACATTTGTAAACCAAAAATCTATTAAGGGGAAAATCATTGCAGACTGGTTGGCTGACAATCCATTGAATGGAGGTGATCTGGTAGATCTAGACTTTCCCGATGAGTGTGTATATTTTGTCGAGACCAGGCCCCCTATCTCTGCATGTCCTTGGTACACCGACATAATCAATTTCATCATGGACCACACATACCTAGAAGGGGCCACATCACAACAAAGAAGGCGGTTACACATTATCGCTGCTAAATACGTCATCTTAGAACATAGGTTCTCTATCGCAGAGCCTTCGATGGAATGTTGTTAAGATGTGTTGACACAGAAGAATCCATAAGGATTCTTTACGAATCCCATAGTGGGGTATGTGGAGGCCACTTTGGTGACCATGCCACTGCTCGCAAGATACATCGGTTGGGCTATTTATGGCCCACCCTAGAACATGACGTAGTAGAGTTTGTGTGCAAATGCCACAAATGCCAAGAATTCTCCCATGAGATTCACATGTTGGCATAAGCTTTACAACTAATCACAACCCCTTGGCCCTTTTCCATGTGGGACCTAGAATTGATAGGGAAATTCTCTCCCTCGTCAACAGATGGCCATAACTTTATAATCACGGCCACATAATACTTTACAAAATGGGTAGAGGCCAGGCCTCTCACCACCGTACCTGGTTCCATAATTGCTAAGTTTATTCTAAATCAAATCATTTTTAGGTATGGTGTCCCACAAGTCATTATCTCAGATAATGGAACATCCTTTAAGAATGATGAAGTCCGTGAACTATGTAGTAAATTCAAGATAAACCATCACACGACTTCTCTTTATTACCCCCAAGCCAATGGACAGGCTGAGGCCACAAATAAAACATTAAAAACCATTCTCCTCAAAACAGTTAAGGAGAACAAACGGGATTGGCATTTAAAGCTATACCCAGCCTTGTGGGCCTATCGAACATCAATAAGAACACCAATATGGGAAACCCCTTTCTCATTGGTATTCAGAGCTGAAGCAGTTCTACCAATAGAAGTTGAAATACCTAGCCTCCACATCTCATTACAAGGGATCTTAGGAGAAGAATCCTATAGAGAGGCACAACTCTCTCAATTAGAAAGCCTTGATGAGGCTAGGTTAAATGTCGAGAAAAGGCACAGAGCCTACACTGACCGAATGTGCCAGCAATATAACAAGAAAGTCTATGAACGAGAAATATACGAAGGTGATCTAGTTCTAAGACTAGATAGTCGGATTGATAAGAAAATTGGTGAATGAAGGAAATTCCAGCCTAAGTGGTTAGGCCCATACCGAGTCATGAAAGACTACGGAAATGGTGTGTATCTCTTGTGTACACTAGAAGGTGAGGAATTTAATGAAACTGTTAATTCCTTACATCTTGAACAATTTTACGCATAAGTCATCAGCATCACCATTTGTATACTATGTTCACCTGCATTGCATTAGTCATTTAGTTAGTTCATTCTGTTCACTCATTCTGTAATGTTGTGGTCAAGGAACTTATTCTTAAGCAATTTATTACAAGCTTCTGAAAATATTGGCAAAACATTCAAATCATATCTCTTCAATTTTCATAATATCATCAAATAGTTTCAAAATCATCTCATCAATTCGACAGACAAAATCTTGACAAAAACCATACCAAGGCCTGCATACTTGGTCATACTCATTTTCTTCTACTAGGTTAAGTTGTTCTTACCTATGGTCTATTCTAGAAGCTTCTTGGTGTCACATCTATCCCTCTTACGTCTCTTTGAAACAAGGATACTCCAAAATTATAGATCACAAATGTCAAAGTCAAATTGAATCAAAAATACTAAACAAACAAAATATTTTATTTTACACACTTCTTTTCCCTACCAACCTTTGGTGATGAGTGTGCATCTCTTACTAATAATGCGAGGTTGGGAAAGGAAAGAAGTTCCCTTACTCACCTATGTCCTACCTTCGGTGATAAGCCCATACTTCTTACTAGTAGCATGGGGTAGGGCATAGGGGGTCCATTCATGCAAATTAATGAATCTTAGTGTTTTAAAATTCAAAACAAAGTGTATTGTGAAAAGTGAAATTAAGCATCCAAGTTCCAAAGAGATCAAATCCTCAAAACCAGATTTTGTCAACCAAGTTGCCATTTATGGATCTAAGTCTAGATAAACTGGAAAGTAAGTTGCATTCTGAGCTATGTAGTAGTTTTGAGTAAGGTAAGTACGTAGGTCTAAATTTGGTTTTTGTCAATAGCTTGTCTTTCTCTCATCATTTCCATTCAGTCAAAATCATACAATTTGCGCCCTTCCTAGCTCTTGGTGTTGAGCCCTCGCATCCTACTAGTTGTGTGGAGTTAGGAATGGGGCAAGTTCATCTCATTATCACTACATATTCATCACATTTTTCCAAAACAAGAAGAAGCAACGAACATTTCCCAAAGAAGCCAAAATTTCAGTACTACAGTATGTTTACATCATCACATATCAACATTACAAAAACAAACAAAAAGAGAAACATTTTGTTCAACATTTGTTATCACTTGTCATCCATTGCATACATTCTGAAAAGCATATAAAAACAAAGATTCTAAAAACATCTAGTGTACACATGAGAAACAAATCACAAAACTCTAGATACAAAAAGAAGATCTGATCCAATATATATATATATATATATATAAGAATTGTGTTTTGCATACAATGTCATCATGCACTAGGCATGGTCAAAATGCTCAATGAGCCTGAAAAAGTACAAAAACAACTCATATAAACATCCAATAAAATCATTACAAAAAGACCAAATGGCCTCTTAATCCCTGTGGGATCCCTCGGAGGGTGCATGACCATGCATCTAGGGATCCTGCTACGATGATGCTTTGAATGCACTAAATGATGGGAGTGCTCATGATCATGCGACCACTAGTTGTGGTCTCACTACGAGAATGGCTCCACCTCATTAGGCGCTCAACAGTCCTATATCCAGCTACCTCAGTACGAAAGGAGGAAACTAACTCTGCCACCTTCTAGATAGGGGAAAACACATCAGTATGTCTAACAACTACTGAAGGCTCTCCAATGTCCTCAGTAAGCTAAGCCTGAGTCTTCCCTAAAGGGAGCAACAGGGTATCCACACACACCCAGTGAATCAAATTTTGCCATCCCTGAGCAGTCGCTGTAAATAAAAAAGAGAAATAACAAGTTAGAAAATCACCAAAAACAAGTCAAAAACAAGCAAAACAACAAAAAAAGAAATATCAACTAACATCTCTAGCTAACAGGGTCAAGAGAAGAGTGCTATCTTACTCGGATCTCTAGGCATCCAGGTGGGGTCTCTAGGATCTGCACCTGCTACTGATGCTACTGCCGACTACGGAGCCTCCCCAAAATCTGGAACAAAATGACGTCCCGCCACGAACTCATCATCTCCCTCAATATCCTGGTAAGGAAATCTCTCTGAGACCAAGGTCTCCTTCTCCACACTCACCTCCACCCTCTCCGCCCTCAAGATAACCTGAGTGTCATGCCACTCAAAATCGCTATCATCCTCCTCATTCATCCCACCGGCCTCACCTCCAACACCCTCTCCCATGGTATCCTCCTTAGTCTCCCCTCCTATGAAATCCTCAGATTTTGAGTCCACATCAATGGGCTCATCTCCCTCTACACTATGAGCAAGAGCAGCCCCGATCTGAAGTAAGGGTGCTTGAGGACCACCGGCTGCCCCTCAAGCATGAACCACCCACCTAATAGCAATAGGAACTCTAGGAGTAACTGTGGTCCAACATCAATCTCCTCTAGGAGCTCCCTGGGATTCACGAATAGTCATGTACACTAACCCCACTGGAGGAAGCATATCAACATAGGGGAGGCCAAACTACTAAGGGACTCGATCAAATGGGTGGGTCTCCAACCTCCCTATCCTATCTACCAACTGACCTGTAGTAGAGCAGGAAATCAATGTAGTCACCTCCTACCCCCATAGTCCTGTCATGGCCTGATAAGGAGTGGCCTCCATGTCTGCAGTAGTCAGTGAAGCCACTGGCTGATGTGGCATCCTGAGTACTGACATCCCCATCCACCTCACTACCCTAACAGCCCCTAGATCCTCTGCTAGTACACCCCTCCCATAGGGAATGATACGCTCATACACCCAACTCATAACTAGAGTAGGGTGACTCAAAGACTGCCCCTGTAACCTGACCACCCTGTATAAGTCATGGTATGTGGTCCCAAGAATGTCTACTCCCCAAGCATAAATATGGTCATGAGCCTCAATATGTGCAACAACGGGAGCCCAGTAGTATAACAAAGTATCTCCTCCCTTATACCCAATCAACTGTGAGGCCAAGATACCCATAATGGCCTTACGGATGATGGGGATAGGATCAACAGCAATAGATCAGACCTTCACCCCCTTCTTCGAGCCAAAGGAGACAACAACATCTCCCATATAAGTAGCCCACTGAATCATCTGGGATTCGGATCCTGCTATCTTAAGAGACAGCTGCCTCCCAAGAATCGGAACCCCCAGTATACGATAAACGTCCTCTAGGGTGATAGTCCACTCACCCCTAACACCTCGTAACTAAAAATTATTCCAGTCTACATCCAAGTACGAGAATAAGTCACACAATATGTGACTAGTAGGAGCAACATGAGGAACCTGTGAAATCCTCAAAATACTAGCCCTCTGCAGAGTGTCTCACTTTTTCTGGGTCAGCATATCTAACACTGCCGGGAGCCAATCACACTCCCTCTCTCTGCTCCACCGAATATACTCCTCCTTCTGCATCCACCCAAAAAAGAGAAAAAGAGCAAGTTAGTAACATAATCCAATAGATAAGCTCATCAAAAACATAAAAAAATGTCAAAAATGCAAAAACAATTAATTCATGCATTTTTTTAATTTTTTGTTCAGAACCACCACCCTACATAGAGTAGTGGTTCCGTGACCGTCGCCTTCTAGGGTGGTGGTCTTGTGAATGCCGCAATCACAGAGCAATGGTCCCATGACTGCCGTTCAGTGCAAGGTAATGGTCCTGTGCCGAATTGGCGTGCGCCCCTAAAATCCTAAAAATGCTTAAAAACAACAAAAATATACCATTTTTGACAAAATAAAATCCTACCCTATGGGTGCCCCCCCTTGAGACTCATTTAACGCTAAGATTTTTGAAAATAACTGGACCCCAAGACAAATATTTCAACATTTTTGTATTTTAGGTTTAAAAACAATAAATTGAGAAAAACTAACCTGAGACTTCACGGTTCGATCTCGTGCTCTCGTAGGCATGATCACGAGCTCGCAATGAATGTTTTGACTACACTCTCATCAAAAAAGGTTACCGTGGGTCCCAGAGCTCAAAAATTACCAAATCGATATGCACAAATGAATAGTAAAATGAGCTTATTATATATATATATATATAGTATTCTAATCTTGTTTTGAGTGTTCTTATGCAGAGTTGGAGCACCAAAGGAGGTAAGTTCTTATCCCCCACGTAAATGGTGAGTCCTCATTTCATTTTAATTTAGTATTTATTGTTTGATCTCTTTTATCTATCTGCACTTGAGTCCCCTTTTCATTTTGCAGATAGTAGGAATTTGGATGGCGACATTGCAACACACAGGCATGTCAGGTATAGCCTCTAACTCCCCATTTCGGGACCACCATACTCATACCCACCATTTTATTCCCCTTCATGGCTAAAATGCTTCTTCGAGGGGGAAATATGTACGTACCCAAAATTATATGTACTGTACTATCGGAATGGGGTTACGAAAACCCCAATGATGATTCAGATCTCTTCATAAGGTGTTCAGAATCTAGAAATCTTGTTGAGTATACATTTGCATCCTAAAATGCCTTAGATAGCCTTTTCATGCTTTGTTCTAACTCCTTTCCTCTTTTTCCTTTCATTCTGGTCTTTAGTTATAGGACCACCACCCTGCTTGGGTGGCGGTCCTACCCACAATTTCCAAAACCTTTTGGCACACTCAACAACGTGAAAAATCAAGTTACACTTGAAAATCTCAGCTGCTTCTGCTTTTTTTAGAGTTTCCAGCCACTTTGTAATAGTAGTCCTCCATTTTAAATGATAAATCATGATGATTTGGACTTTCCTTCTGGTGAGTAAGAAAGTTATAAATATTGAGCTTGTTTACAAGAAAATGGCCCCTCTCTCTCTATGATTTATTTATTCAGTGTGTTTGAATGTTCCTCAATAAGTCTCAATAGGTCTAGATTTTGTACAAGTTCTCAGCCTCTCAGTTCAAGGCTTCTCAATTTTTGGTTTGGAGATCACTTGATCTCTCTAGTTTCATCTTGTTTCATCATTGTTCTCCAAACAACTGGCTTGGCATAATATAATTTTAGTTCTAGATTAAACTCATTTGAATCTTAATTCTACTTAGAGTTATAGGTTTTTGTTTCATCACAGGAAGTATAGGTCCTAGAATTTTAGGTGTGTTTTGTCGTATCCCTGCAACAATCCTGGTAGGAATCACATAGCCAAGCTCTATTTTCTTGGCTATCCCTTTCCTACTTGTATTCCGTTCAATTTATCTCTAAGCTTCCACTGTTTGAATATCTTCTCCTGCTACCATTGTCACATTCTCACTTTTTTGGATTCACAAGAACATGTAGGAATGAGTATATCACACTGAGGGGACAAGCTACAATACAACTAGATATGCCTTTGTTATGCAGATTCCAGGTTTGAATTGTCAAAGTTGTAGTTACAATATATCAAATAGAGTAGTGAATCATCTCATTTTAGTTAAGTTCACTTTCAATATTACCGAGGAAGCTGTGGGGAATGATAGCTTCTGAGAAGCTATGATTTTTTCCTCACTTATGAGGTAAGATTGGAGGTCTTTTCAATTAAATTAATTAGGTATTTATATCAACTCACAAGTGCACAGAAAAATAGCTAGATCTAGTTACCTTGCTTGTTTTAGTTTGATTGATAGATTAGTTATTCGTTATTTGAATTTATTAGATTAATTTCTCTTTAATTTCATTAAATTTTATATCTTTAAAAATACAAAAAGAACAATCATAGCGTAGATTCATTTTCATAATTAGTTTGCTTCATTCAGTTAAGTTTGGTTATTTCTTGCATGACTATTATGGGACCAAGAGATCCCATGGATTACATATTCGAACCAGTAATACCTTGACCAAATATCTTCATGGAATTAGTGGATATAGATCAAGGTCTTAGGATCCACATCTTCTAAACAATAACAAACCCACAAACAATCAGTGAACAATTAAGGGAATTAAACATCGAAGATGAAAAAGCATATGAATTCTGGTCAAATCAACCCAACTATAGATTGCCTTGATAAGATGTCCATATTACCATACAAGAACCTAAAAGAGAGAAAACATTCTGTTGTGATCCATTAGTTCCACAACTAGATGCAGGAGACCTTCTTGTTGATATAAACACAGGTTTACATATACAAGTTGCTAGAACACCCGTAAGGTATTCCAAGAAGATCACACAACTCCTAATATTAAACATAGAAGCTGAAAAAGCTTACAACTACTAGAAAGTTAGAAGAAGGGATTGATTCCTTACATGACCATAAAAGGTCCACAACAACCATGAGTTCACGTTTGTGATCCCCAGGTCCCATAACCCAACCGGCCTACAAATCAATTAAACATTGACACCAGTTTATGTACACTGGTATTTATATCTTCACCTCTCCCGCAGGATATTATAACACAACTTTCTGTGTTGAACATAGAAATCGATCAAGCTAATATTTTCTGGGTCAGACCAGAAAACCATCCATAGTTTCCTGTAAATTCACTACACCCCTCGCTACCACTTTCACGACCTTGTCTGGAAATATATACGAAGCACCTACATGTCACTTTCCACGAATCCAAAAACCAACATATAGGATCTCGACAGAGCTTGACATTGATTGGAGCCTTCGAGAAGCTATAGTTTTCAACTGATCCATCACTCTAGTTGAGGTTAGGAGAGCCTTCTTTACTTTGGATTCACATATCTGGTTATTACATATCGAGCATATAGGATTGCCCGACTAATTTTTCCACATCCGCATATATTTCATTTCCACCAGCTGTCTCGGCACGACCTCAGGAGGTTGGGTACAAAGAAATGCTGCTTGATGATCCTCATGCTCACCTGTCACTTTTCTATCGTACAAGACCCTTGTAAAGTCAAGGTAATGTTGGAATAGGAAGTTCCCAACACCCTCAATAATTTATGAGGATTCTTAAGGCTCATAGGGTACTATCAAATTTTTTTAAATAACTACGGTAGTATAGCAACACCACTCATAACATTATTAAATAATACTCCTTTCATTGGAACAAGGAAGCTTCCAAGGAATTTAAGAAATTAAAGAAGGTAATTTACACCACCCCAGTATTAGCAACCCCATATTTCTCCAAGAACTTCATAGTTGAATATGATGCTTCAGGAAAAGGTATAGGGAAGTACTCATGCAAGAAGGACATCCCATAGCATTTAAGAAGCGTCAATTGAAATGAAAGAATTTTTTGAATCCTACCTATGAGAAGGAAATGATGACAATATTTCATGTCATTAATAATGGATACTATACTTGATGGGTAGACACTTCAAGGAAAATACAAATTATGATAGTCTAAAATATTTCTTGGAGAAACAAACATCTTCAGAAGAGAAACAAAAATGTGTCAAAAATTTGTTGGGTTATGATTTTGAGACCGTTTATAAGAAAGCAAAAGAAATTGTGGATGATGATTTACTATCTATAAGGGATGAGTCCACATGAACATTGTTATGTGTCATATCTATATTAAAGGTAGATAGTGTAGATCAATCAAGGGAAGAATGGAAAAATTATGTAGAGACCCAAATTTTCATTCAAAATCTTGAGTAGGATTTAATCATATCTAAAAAAATTATATGGAAGGGTGATACATTGTGATACAAGGAAAGGTTGTCTTTGTGTAAGAACTCTACACTTAAACATCAATTTCTTTCTAAGATTCATTCTTCTCCACTAGGTGGTTATCTTGGGTTCTTAAAAAATTATCATCAATTTAAATAAGATATTGTTTGGGAGGGGTTGAAAGGTGATGTTCAAAAAATTTTGGCAGAATGTTTGGTGTGCTAATGTAATAAGGGTGAGACCATTAAGACACTAGGTCTCCTACAACCTTTTTCTATTCCTAGTTAGATATGGTAAGAGGTATCTATGGATTTAATCATAGGATTACCAAAATCAGAAGGGAAAAGTGTAATCATGTTCGTGGTGGATAGACTTACCAAGTGTGCTCATTTTTTTCCCGGTCTCATCCTTTTACAGCTAGTATAATTTTCATCTATTTTATGGATATAGTTCAAAAGATCCATGGCACACCCAAAATTATAATTAGTGATTGTGACCTTATATTTAAAATAAATTTTTATACTGACTTGTTCTCTTGTTTAGGTACCCAATTGGATCAGATTTCATCTTATCATCCCCAATCAGATGGGAAACCTGAGGTGGAAAACAAATATTTGGAGGGGTATCTTCGATGTTTTACTTCGGATAAACAAGAATGATGGGTGCAATGGTTTTCACTTGCAGAACAATGGTATAATATTTCATTTCATAACTTATCCAAAATGTCTCCATTTCTGACACTATATGGGTACCATCCTCCATCACTCATTTATAACTTGAAGGTCAAACCTAAAGTGATAACACTAAAATATCGCATTCAACACCATCACAATGTACTTCCTTGAAAGGAACGATAAGAATATTTTTCCAAGCCATGATCTCAGTTGATAATAGCACACCAAATTAGATTTGCAAAATAAAAGAGCTAAAATACCATATATATAAATCCATCATAATCCATAATGCTCAATACATTACAATGCAATGACTTGAATTACTCAATAAGAAAGATGTACATATAGGAGGAGGGAAGTGCAACTATTACCTAAATCAGTGATGAATAACTCCCACTAACTGATACTAGTAGTTAACTCCAAAATAATAGTAAGATAACTCCACATAATTGAGAAGCTAACTCAACACAACTAGTAAGCTAACTCCACACAACTAGTACAACTAAGAAAGCTAATCCAACAAGTGTAGGGCTAACACAAGTGTAAGAATTATCCTAATAAATAAATAAAAGGATAAATAATAACCTACACTAACACCCTCCCTTAAACATAAATTAGGTAGGTGAAAAAGAAGGTGGGTCCTAACAACAAGGTCTAATAAGGTACCCACATACAATAACTAGGAAAATTGGACACCGCAAGGTACCCAAAACTAGTAATAACAAAGTAGAGAGAGAAAAATCCCGCTGCAAGATATCCTCAGAAGCTCGGCTCCAAAAACTCATACAATTATAAAGAAGAGTGGTGCGCACTATGGTCTGAATCTACTACTCGATCATAGAACTCAAAAAAACTGACACTGGGCTTCACCAAAATAGCTCCATGCAAGGAGACTGTCAATGGAGTGATGTCGAAAATGCAAAAAAAATACCAAACATAATTTGATCAACTGCTACAAATAGGTGTGCCACAATCCAAGAACAACAAAAAAACAAGGCAAGGACACGAGATCTAAATAAATAGGAGTGCCACAATCCAAGAAAAGCCAAGGTAACAAGGAAAGGACACAATATATGAAGAAGAAAGATCAACTGCTAAAAACAGGTGTGTCACGATCCAAGAACAATAACCAAGGCAATAAGGCAAGGACACGAGATCCAAATAAATATGAGTCCCATGATCCAAGCAAAGGTAAGGTAACAAGGCATGGACATGAAACCCAAAGAATTATCAACACCACATGCTGTCATGTTTTTTAATGAGTAGAGTGATACCACATATATGTATGAGTTGCCAAAATCAACTACTCGAACACTGAAAAACTAACACTAGGCTTCACTATAATATCTCCCCCACAAGAGAGACTATCAACATGCCAAAAAAAAGTGTCAAAAATACAGATCCAAAGTATCTCAAAAAAAAAAGAGATATAGATGTAAACACCCATAAATATAAGAATGCAACACCCAAAAGTTTAGGACATCGAGCTCAACTGAAATTGTGTCCACAAGTGATTACAACACCCTCCCAAATTTGGCACTTTATAATTAAGTGCATGTAAATATTGCAATGAGTAACAGTACCTTTTACATTTGAAATATGTGTATAAAAATGTCACTAATGTGTGTATCTCAAAAAAATACACAATTTCAAAAACAAACCACCTTAATCCGAGCTACAGATCAGAAGTTATGAGCTCTAGAAGGTTTTGCTATTAAAATAATATTTTAATGTTGATATTTTTTAAAGGTACACGTGACACCCAAATGTCCAAAGGGTAAAAGAGTGCATCCACATGATACAGGCTTGCGACCAAAGGATAAAATCCTATGCCCAAAACCTAAATGTCCAGAGGGTAAATCATTGCATTCAAAGGGTACACGTCAATATCCAATGGATAAAAGAATGCACCCAGAGGGTACATATCTGCGTGCAGTGAATAAAATACTGCATCCAAAATAGAAATATCTAGAGGGTAAAAGAATGCATCTCGAAGGTACACGCTTATATCCAATGGATAAAAGAATGCACCGAGAGGGTACAGATCTGCGTCCAGTGGATAAAAAACTGCATCCAAAATAGAAATATCCAGAGGGCAAAAGAATGCATCTCGAAGGTACACACTTATATCCAATGGATAAAAGAATGCACCCAGAGGGTACAGATCTATGTCCAGTGGATAAAATACTGCATCCAAAATAGAAATATCCATAGGGTAAAAGAATGCATCTGGAAGGTACACGCTTATATCCAATGGATAAAATAATACACCCAGAGGGTACAGATCTACGTCCAGATTTGACTGTATCAAAACATGGTCAATTTTACAGTCAATTCTAGGGTTTTGGAACCTTCCAAATCCAATGGCGTGCTTCGTTTTGCATAAAAAAGCACGCTGCAGAAAAGTGCTAACAAATTCAGAATACATGAAAATAATAAACCCTTGCTTGCAAAGAAAAACTTACAGATGGATGTCTACATCATCTATAGCTCTGATACCATGAAAGGAATGATAAGAATATTGTTCCAAGCCATGATCTCAGATGATAATAGCACACCACATTATATTTTTAAAATAGAAGAGCTAAAATACCATATATGGAAATCCATCATAATCTGTAATGCTTAATACATTACAATGCAATGATTTGAAATACTCAATAGGAAAGATGTACATTCCCTCCTCAATACAGGAGGAGGGAAGTGCAACTGCTACCTAAATTAGTGATGAATAAATTACACCAACTGATACTAGTAGTTAAGTTAACTCCAAATGACTAGTAAGATAATTCCACATAATTGAGAAGCTAACTCCACACAACTAGTACACCTAAGAAAGATAACCAAAACATTTTAGGGCTAACACAAGTGTAAGAATTATCCTAATAAATAAATAAAAGGATAAATAATAACCTACACTAAAATTTCTAACATTAGAGAGAATTTGGAAATGACACAAATCATATGAAGTAATAGACCAATCAACAGTAGCGAGTGACACTTTGAAGTGGGATACTTTGTTTTTGTATGATTACATCCATATAAGTAATTTTCCTTAAAAAAAATAAAAATGATAATATTATCACACCTAAATATTATGGTCCTTACCATTTTTTACAGAAAAATGGTAGTGTGGCATACAAGTTAAATCTCCCTTAAGGAACTAAAATATATCTAGTCTTTCATTTTTCTTACTTGAAGAAAGTCGTTGGGTAGAAGGTTTCAACCAAATAAGTTCTTCCTAATTTAGAGGATGAAGGAAGGATACTATTGGAACCTGAAGGTATCATTCATATACACACCAAAAGGTTGAGGACAAGATTCATTAATGAGTATCTGATTAAATGGAAGAATATAGACAGTGAAGATGCAATATGGGAGAATGGTGCATTTCTGCAACAACATCCAAGTCTTGTCAACATTGGGGATAATGTTTCTTTATAGGGGAGGGGTGTTTTACATCCTTATTCCTATAAGTTATACTGGATATGTAGGGAAAACATATGGATTATATAATCCCATTTATTTTCATATGTCATTCATTTATGCTTTCATATGTTTAGTAGGTTGACCATTGTATTAGCCCATAATATAGTAAGGGTATATATAAGAGGTAGTAAGGAGTACTTAATCATCATATTGAGCACTTGAGTCTTATTATATGGTTTGGATTTTTCCCCTTTGAAGTGGAAAAGTCATTTTACTTGCATATTTTGATCACTTATCTGTACTTATTTGTTCTTTAGTGTTCTATTTTTGTTTATGTTCACATCTATCTAAGTAATTTCCTTACACACCACCCATCCATGTCATAGTACTATCATATCATACCACATGTCAAATTCTAACATCCTCGCGTATGGCAAGATGAAACTCTTGTAACCATCTCTCCAACAATCATCATCGGTTATAATTTTCATTATCACTGGTACATTTGTATTGTAACATATGATCTAAGAGGGGAAATATTTTGAGTTCCAATATTTCACTCATTTAAGGCACATTAAATATATTATATTATATTTCTTTGGCATTCATCTATTTGTAATACTAGTTACCATACTCTATAAAATTAGTAAGGGTGTAGCCCTATTTTGATATATTATTCATCCCTCTTAGTCCTTCTCCCTATTTCTACATCTTTGAGTTCCATATTCACCATTAATGAATGGAATTTTCATTTATTACAAATAATTCTTAAGCTACATTTTTTTGTGTTTGTGATTTAATATAAACTGTATTAAATATTATTGTAAAGTAAATACTATAATAAATGGTGTACAAATGCTAATATACAGTGAGACACAAGCGAACAAGCATGTAGAATGTAAAACCCTAAGTAAGAGAGGGATATAGGAAGACTTAGCTGATTTATGAGAAATATGGAAGTGATTTGTGTAGGTGGAACACTAAAATAGATTGTAAACATTGTCGATAATACTCACTACAAATTCTAGAACTCATAAATGACATAGGACAGGGGTACCCATAAGAGGGCAGAGGTGTCTAGGCACTAGAGACTAGATCTAGGTACTGGTGTCCATACAAATTCTTGGGATATAATTTATTTTTTGTCGCAAGGGTTTCATTGTTGATTGTTTTATATTGCTTAATATTTACTCCTTGATCTCCGAAGGTACCTATAACATGCAAAACAAGATGTCTACATGTACATGTCCACTGGCCACATCAAATATAATAAAAATATGCAAAATGCGGATTTAGAATAACCCTGGTGGTTACCCAAAGAGTGAAATTGTTTCCGATTGTTGGACTACATCTCAGACCCCGTGTAGTTCTATGTGAAAGTGTGCATAATAATTCCCTAAGATACTCTTGTGCAAGTTGCACTATATAGTGGGTTAGATCAAGGATGCTCAAGATGCAAATGTGTGGGATGGAATAGAATAAAATTCCCCTCCTATGTTGTGTATGTAGAAGTGAAGAAACCTTTTTCCCTTGAGTGATTTTGCTAGATGGATACCTTTGATGCTCTTGTGACTTTTGGATGCAATCTTAGGTGATAGTAAGTAATGTTAGATTTTGGTCCCTGATTTATGAGAAGTAATTAATTATATATATGATTCCCTTTGTTTGAATTTTATAATTGACAACTCGAAGGCCAACCCATAAGTGAAAAAAACTCCCAAAAGATAAAAGAGACCCAAAAAGAGTGAGTAAAGGTAAGAAATAGTCAGGATCGCCCAAGAGGGAAAGGAGCACCCGAGCGCTAGTGTCCTGACTGGGCGCTAGTGTCTAAATCCATAAATGATAACTAAGTTAAGTTCATACTAGTATGTAGGGTCTGTAATACCAAAGAGAAAGTAAGGGATAAATAAAAAAGGTCAAATATAGTTGTCAACCACTAGTTTTCTTACTTAGGAATCATGTATATACTAGTATGCTTTATGACGGTAAAATGTACCCAAGTGCGTGACTTTATGTCTACATTTTTTATCACTTTATGTTGTTTAGTGAATACTCAGTAACATAAAGTAGATAGAAGATGTGTACCTTATGATGCTATAGAGAAGAGTGTAGGAGATAGCATGCCGAGTGGAAAAATGGAGCGTGGAGTGATCAAAAAGTGAAGTGTGGTGACTAGGAAAGGGAAGTGTACCCTAAGGGTGAAGTGTATGCATTGTAGCTATGTTGTTGATGTGAGTTTATTCTTGTAAGGATGGACCTGCAAAAGAAGAGAAGGAAAGTAGTCAAAGTTTTGTATATGATAGATCAGAGAAACATATGTGTAATTATGTAAAAGAGTGTGTAAAAGGAAAGTGTGCACCTATTATGTAAGAGAGTAAAAGATATAAATTTGTCATTTAGTTTGGAGATTATTGATTTGAATGTTGAAGGTGATGTTTTTGGGATATCTCACACCAAGAGTGAGTTTTTTAGGCAATCTCATGCTAAGTGCAAGTTTTTTGTGCAATCTCATGCCAAGAGTGAGTGTTGGGGAGAGAGGTCTATATTTACTATCCTTCTATGAATTTTCCCAATAAGCACCACTACAGATGGTACATCCCAATTTGTTCTGAATTATTTTGATTAGTTTCGATTGCAACTAATTATAGGAGATAGAATTCATTCTGTGACTAGAGGAAAGTGCCTTCTACTATAAAATTTCTCTGAAAATTATTGTAAACTGTGTTGTTTTAAGAAAATGATTATTTTTGCCCCTGAGAAATCAGCACCCAAGGGAGGACACAAGTTTTCAGGCACTATTATCTAATACTGAGCGTCAGTGTCCTTTCTTTGTGTGAGATCTAAATCTGTTTCTAAACCGTTCCGTGACTGGTACTGTGTTGACCTAATTTGTAGCTCTAAGCTTTCGTAGGGGTGATTTTCTCACCTAACAGATGCCCTCCTAATTTTGGGTGCATTTGATGATAGTAGGAGAATGCAGAGCAAAGGAGAGGACATGATGCCGATCTGAAGTGGATACCTACAAGGGGTAGGAGATGTGTGTGGCAAAAACCAAGTCACATGCAAAAAAATATAGGCTATTACAAGTGTTAGTAGTAAACTTAGGTAGTATGCAAAAGAATACAATGTAACAAGCAATTAGGAAGACAATATGGACTGCAAAAATTGGGTTTCAAACATGAAACATCACTCAAAATTTTAAAAGAAAATCAAGGCCAAAGCATCCAAAAGCATACAACAATCATACAAAACATAGGGCATAGTCTTCAAACAATAGTATACAATAGCAAACAAGATCAAGAAAAATGTATCAAAAAACCACAATTGTATATATCCCTGCAAGGAAAATGCTACACATGAAAAACCCATTAGAATGTTAGAAAGATAGATAGTATATTAAAGTGTGAATATAGAAGTGAAAATTAAAGTGAATGTAATGAGAAGTAGTAAAATATGTGACAATATAACATGTGGTATGTAAGAGTAGTAAAAGTGGGTACCTTCAGGATCCTCGGTGGGATAGATAAGGGATACAATGTCACGCATCATGCAACGTGTAAGGATCATGAAGGCTAGGGTCATCGGAGAGACGATAAAAATGGAACTTACTTGCATAGGTGACGTATTGTGAGGGAGTATCATAATATATCAATATTTTTGAAGAACGTATTTACAAGGTGGGTGGATTTTAAGTAATTCATACAATGAGATTTGAGGAATTTTAGGAGCTATGATAGAAGATCAGAACGAATAGGCAAAAAAAGGATCCAAGTGTTTAATCACGAGTGGGGTTCACTAAATGATTTAATATAAATTATATTAAATCTAATTACAGAGTAACTACTATAATAAATGATGTACAAATGATAATATACAATCAGACACAAGTGAAAAAGAATGTAGCATGTAAAATCCTAAGCAAGAAAGGGAGATAGGAAGGCTTAGCTGATATCCAAGGACTATGGAAGTGATATGTGCAGGTGGAATACTGAAAAAGAGTGTAAATAGAGTCGTTGATGCTCATTATAATATTTGGAACTCATAAGCAACATAAGACAAGGGCACCCACATAAGGGCAGAGACATTTGGGCACTAGAGACCATATTTGGGCATTGATGGTTGTGCAAATGCTCAAGATGTGATTTCTTCTATGTCGTAAGGGTTTCACTATTGATTCTTCTCTAACGCTTTATATTAACTCCTTGGTCGCTAAAGGTACCTGTAAACTAAAAAACAATATGTCTACCTACAATATATGTCCATAAACCACATCAAATCTAATAAAAAAGATACAGAATGCAAATTCAGACTGACCTTGGAAGTCACCCAAAGAGTGAACTTATTTCCGAGCATTACACTACATCTCAAACCCCATTTAGTTTTGTGTGAAAGTGTGTGTACTGATGTCGTAGGATTCCCTTTTGCAAGTTGCACTAGATAGATGGCTATATATAGGATGCTAAAGATGTAAATGTGTGGGATGGAATAGAATAAACATCCCCTCCTATGTTGTGTATGATTAAGTGATGTAGCCTTTGTCCCTCGAGTGAGTGTGTTATATGGATTCCTTTGATGCTCTTTTTCCTTTTATATGTAAACTTAGGTGACAATAAGTTTAATGTTAGTGCTTGGTCCTTAATTTTTGAGAAGTAACTAAGTATATATATGGCTCCCTTGTTTAAATATCATAATTGAAAAATATAAGGTTGACCCATAAGTGAAAAATATTCCCAAAAGATAAAAGATACCCAAAAAGAGTGAGTAAAGGTAAGAAAGGGTCAGGAGTGCCAAGGAGGGACTGGAGTGCTTGAACTCTACTATCTTGACTGGGTGTTAGTTTTTGAAGCCATAAAAGATAACTAAGTTAAGTTTTAACTAGGATGTAGGGTGTGTAATACCAAAGAGAAAGAAATAGATGAGGAAAAGAGGACAAAGATAGTTGTCAACCGCTAGTTTTCTTTCTTAGGAATCATGTATACACTAGTATGCATTAGGACCTAGAAATGTACCTAGGTGGATGATTTTGTGTCTACAATCTGGTTAATTGCATTCATAACCTATTTTTAGTCTTACAACCATTTATATTTTATATATTGTAGGATTCCCCCTAAATGTGGTCCTAGGATTCATGGTGCATATCATTGGTATCATAGTTTAACTCTTTACCTTTTCTATTCTTGTAAATATGTGATCTCAATGAGAGAAAGAAACATAATAAATCATTTTTTCCACCTACATATATGAAATTTACAAAAAGATAAGGATGGTTGATTCCCAAAATAATTGAGGTCACCTAGGACATTAAAAATATCTTTGAGGACACTTAGGATGTATAGCACAATGAACTCTTCATCCAATTCCACAAGGTATCCTAGTCAAATTAAACCCTACAAGAGAACACTCCTCCGAATCATCTCACACATGGTTTCAGCATCAAATCCCTTTCAAGATCAAAGTGAACATCAATATCATAGTTTCAAAAGGAAATATTTATGTCATGGCATTGGATAAGTTTTTAAATTCCAACTTAAGGCATAATTATCAATTAATAACTTTAATGTCAAAGATAAGATAACATTTATGATTGATTTAACCTATAAATCAATTAAGGTGTGATGAAGCAAAAAGGGATTATTTCTTACTTATATAAATTTCAATTTAGGGTTAAATAGGATGTTTTATTTAGATTATTAATTAACCACTAATATTCATATTTGAACATACATATAGAGCAAGTAGAACATGTGCTAAATATAGTTAAACATGAGAAGATGAGTGCACTTAGATCTATCTCTAGTCAAGAAGCTAATATGCGTGTGAAAAAATGATAAATTAGCTGGAAATATCATAAAGAGACTCAGTTTATGATTTTTGGGTTGTACTATACATAGGGATGAAGTTGTTCCTTTCATACCATATTGTTTGGTAGTTTTTTTTCCTATTGGACGAGCTAGTCTAGATAGCTAATGAAACTCTTTGAATTTTTGAACCCATACAAGTGATTGTAATATTCCTTTCTGTGAATTATTAAGTCTTGAGAATGTGTGAACCCTTTATAATTAGCCAACCTCAGCTAAAACCATAACCTAGGGTAAAAACCCCTATAAAAAGGTTAGTAGTTGGGTTGAAGTGAAATTTGTACACCACCTTTGTCTGTACTATTATGAATAGGCCTCAAACTAAATGTATTTCTCTACCTAGATATATGACATTATATTGCATAGATGTATTTCTATACCTAGATATGTGACATAATATTGTAAGTCTTTGGGAGCTCTTAGTACTAACCATACAATGAAGCAAGTTCTACCTAGAAAAGTAATTTCAGTTTTTGATCATGGGATTCACTAGGTGATGAAGGATGCTTCAAAAATTAGATAGATCTAATATTTTCACCTTGAATCTTAGCTAAAATATGATTAGGTAGATTTTTATCATTGATTTTATTTTTTTCTCAAACCATGCATCCCAATGAGTGTGCCAAAACTATTAATGCTTGGATTTTTTTCTCATTTAGCAACCACCAAATATAGCACAACATAGGATGTCTACATAGTGTGGAACTAAAAATTTTCATAAAACATCTAGAGGTTGTTGATTTTGTTTCCAAATATAATACATGAAAAAAAACTACTCTACCTTTTCTTCAAAGGGAAAAGGGAAAGAGATATAGGGTTAGAGAAATAAAAATTTAAATGTGGCTATGCATCATATAAGAATAATTGTTTAAAGTGTTGTATGTACATGTATTAAAAACATGTGACTATTCAATATACAATGAAATCCAATGAAATAAACACTCTCAATTATAAATACTTAATTGTGTGATCTATCATATAAAGTAGAAAGAGGGTAACCACAAAGGACAAATAACCATAATAGTGTTAGGATAAATAATAATTTTGCATTATTAATTAGGTGCATGACATTATTTTTTATATGGTTATGTTTTAATAACCATATTATTCTCATATTATTTATTTTCTGCATTATTGCTGCAACTGCATGTTTGTTATACTTGCTTCCCAAATATAATTTTGGAAGCTTATGTAAATAAGTTTATTGTTGCACCTGTGCAACATATTTTTGTGTTTGTATTTAGTTGTACAATTCCTATAAGAATCGCAGAACTTCATTGTAAGTTTGATTGGATTCATTATTAATAAAATTACCAAGCTTTTGTCCTTGTTCTTCATCTTACATTTGGTACCAGAGCAGGTTGAAGCTCCTGGCCAAGTTGGAGAGAGGTTGCAGAGGAAGAAAAGTCTTGGAGAATAAATCTACATCATTAGAGAGATAATGTTTCCTCCAGCAGTTTCCCAAATCTCCCTGCAGTCCCACAACCTCTTGTTTGATCTCCAAGTAAATGTGAAGTAATTTTTTTTTGCCTTGGTGCCCTCTACACCACAAAATTTTTCTCATGGAACCTAATCAAATTCAGAAATTAAAAAAAATATATTTCTCCCCATTAAGAGTTTTACCTATAATATTAGAGGTGCACTTGGTGATAATATTACCTATATTTAATACTAGATGACATTCAAATTGGAGGAATCTACTATTATTTTTTTAGAGGTGTTTCTGCACGAGCTCCTAGCAAGTTGTTTGCACTCCACAGTGACCGAGTTGGGGTCTCCATCATTCAATTGAGCTATCTTGTATGAGATCTAACTGAGCCACCTCCCTCCATGTTAGGACCCTGCAGATCTAAGGTCAAGTTGTGTGTGCTTTTGGAAACCAAGCAGGACAAAATCTATTCATTAGAGCCAAGATGTTTATTTATTCGACCAAGCCCATATAAGGGTCAATCACTGTGTGCACCAAACCGAACTGAGAGGGTTGAAAGTTTGAGTTGTATTGACATTCTAGTTGTATTGTATTCCTCTGCCAAGCCATATAAAACCATCGAGATGTGTTTCATTCCCTACAAAAATATATCAGTGGCTCAAGCAAATAAAATAACATGCAATCTTCTATAAACCTTCAATTCACAACAGTGGGAATTCTATACAAAGGCAACATCGTAAACCTGTGACCTACACAAATAAATAGAAGTGGGTTCAATCACAACAAAATAGAAGTTGATCAACATGAATCAGAAGCTAAATAATAAAAAAATATAGAGCAAAAAGCAGATACAAACAAAATAAATGCAGAGATAACATCGAAGGAAATTCAGATCCATGTTATACGCTAACCCTAAAATTGCCTCCCTCCACAAAGCCAGCCATGTGGATCTTATCCTCTTCCACGTTGAGCTATTTGAAAGAGATTCATATTGTGCTCCAGAGGCCACCAGGGCCTCAAAAAACAAAAAATCATGCCATTCATTTTTTTCATAATTTTGAATGTAATTGTATACTTTAGTGTATTGTACTAATTTTCATGTTGTCATATTCAACCATAAACCATTGTAACTGTTGTAAAACTAGTAGAGTTTTATACTCAAAAAATAATAAAATTTTGGTTATGAATCACTCACGATATCTTCGAAACTCATTCACAGCATTCGGTATAAATAGTTCCTCTAGGAAGTGCTTACGAGTAAAGTCGTCGCGACTACTACTGCACTTAACACCTAAAATAGCTGCAACAACGTTGTCTAGGAATAGACCTTTTAAATAAAAGGGGATTAAGAAGGACACAGTGAATACACTTTTATCCCTCCCATCCATCTGTGAATGATTGCTTGACTTAAATCTAGACTAATAAATTATCCGAGTATATAGTGAAGTTATGCGCGTGTATGAGGATATTTCTTTGAGCCGGTGTCAATAATCACATAGGCCCCTTTCAGTATTATCTTACTACCATGTATCAAATTCTTTCACATATGTTAATTCCCCTTTCACGTACCACTGGGTATATAGAAAGGGTGATCTTCTTCCCCATACTGACGGGTATATCAAAAGGGCACGTATATAGAAAGGTTTGGTATATCAAATTGATGGTATATAGATTGGGAGACCATATACCTAGAGTGATAATAGCCTTATCCTTTGTTTGTTGATTCTGTAAAATGGCCACCAATACCCCTAAATTATTTCTTCTAGATTCACAACTACTCAAAGGAAATAACTATGTAGCATGGAAGACAAAAATCAAGATGCATCTTGAGTTTGTAGAGATTTGGACTGTTGTGAATGGTAAAGTAACCAAATCAACAACTGATACAACAAAACAGAAATAGTTTGATAGATTCAATCAGAACTCCAAGTTGATCATTTTGTTTAGAGTGTTTGAAAAAATGAAAACCCACATTCGAGATGCCGAAACATCCAAAGAAGCGTGGGATAAGTTGAGCATAGTGTATGAGGCCAAAAACAAGAATGTCATACTAAATTTTCAAAGTCGGTTACACACATTGAAGTTTAAACAAAATGAAAAAATAGAATATTTCTTGAGAAGAAATGTAGAGTTGAGGGCTTCACTTCTAGCCCTAGGAGAAGCAATCACTGATGAATCTCTCATTCCCATTGTTCTGAGATCCCTCCCTCCTTCATACCACACTTTTGTGACAACACTAAACTTGTCAAATACAACAATTAGTTTCAACAATTTAGTAAACCTACTGCAACAAGAGGAATATATGTACAATAAAGATGATGAAGAGGAGAAGGAACTTTATTCTCATTAGAAATGGAAAGGAAAAGGAAAAGGCAAACCTAATTCCTATCAAAATTCCTAAAATCAGTATCAGCATCAAGGGGAAAAACAACAAAAGAAGAAATTTCCTATCTGTAAAAGAGGACATGAGTTGAAATATTGTTGGTATAATACTTATAAGAAAGGTTCATCAAGCAAATTTGGACCTCAAAAATCAACAATTTAATAAGGGACATTCTAACTACAATCAACATAAGAAGAAGGGGAATTGGAAAAGAAAACCCCATCAGTAGGAAGAACAGTCAGATACTAAAGACTACTTGTACACTACTCGATCAAGTGCACCCTCCATGTCATCTATTGATGTTTTGTATGCTGATTTGGGAGCCACTTGACACATGACCAGCCATAGAGACTAGTTTACTTCAATGAGGGACATGCCTTTGAAAAATCATGTTTCGTTAGGTGATGATTCTTCATACACAGTACCGGGGACTGGGAACATTTCTCTACCTCTTGGTTCACACAACTGTAGATTGTCAGATCTACTATATGTGCCTGGGTTGACTAAAAATCTATTTTCATTCAGTAAACTCCTAGATCATAACTTGAAAATTGAATTTGATAGTCATTCTGACAAGAAAATTTGTTTAATTCAATACAAATCATGAGGCTCAAAAATAGTTACAAAAGTCTCCAATGTAAGACACATGTTCCAACTTGATTTTGTCCACAGAAATGATCAAGCACTTGTGGCTAATAACTCTACCTCTGCACAGTTGTTGCATCGGAGACTTGTTTATATCATTTTCAAGTATATTGAAATACTTCATTGACACAATATGGTAACGGTATTACCATCTCTCAAGAAGGATACAAATAAGTGTCTTCACTGCCTAACAGGAAAACAACACATAACTTCATTCCAAAAAAGCACTTATCGAGCTCATGGTAAACTTGATCTGGTTCATACCGATATTTGTGGTATGATGCAACCGAGTCATTCTAGATTTTAGTACTCCATGCTTTGTGTTAATGCTTATTCGAGAAAAATGTGGATTTTTTATCTTTGCAAGAAAATTGAAGCATTTGAAAACTTCAAGAAGTTCAAAGTGGCGGTTGAGAACGAAACTAGTCATCACATCATAAATCTCCACTTAGATCAATGGGGGGAATTCACCAATGATGAGTTCAAATACTACCTACAAGCTCACGGGATTTTTCAACAAATGCCTCCTCCACATACACCATAACAGAATGGTGTTACTGAGAGAATAAATCGTACTATCATGGAAATGGTGTGATACATGATTGATGATTCTGGAGTAGCGAGTACATTTTGGGCTGAAGCAACAAAGACAATAGTGTATTTGTTTAATAGAGTGCCAACAGTTTCTCTTGACATAGTAATGCCACATGAAGCATGGTCATAATGGAAACCATTTGTTGCACACCTCAGAGTATTTGGGTGTAAAGAAAGTATGCACCTATCCAAGAAGAATAGAAACAAATTGGATATGAAATCACAAAAACTCATCATCATTGGATATAGTGAAGAGACTCTTGGGTACATATTGATGGATCCAAAGACCATGAAAGTCTACACCAACAGAGATTTTGCATTTTTTAAGAAGGAATAAAATACTCCTTTGGACTCACCCTATGTAGATTTTTCACTAGTTGTAAAAATAGAATTCGATGCTCCCACAAATGATGAAAGTGATGATGGGGATGAGGGTGATGATCAAATCTAATCACAACCCATGGGATAATTTCATCGTATGCCTAAGTGGTATACTAACATGCTACGATATGTAAGAATGGATACTCCACCGGATACATCCACCACCGGACCATGGAATCACAGTAAAGAAAGAGAATAAGTAAACTTTTCTTTGATGAGTAGAGTTATTGAATCTGATGATCCCTCTACCATTAGGGAATCCCTACAGTCAAAAGCTTGGAAAGATACCAAGGATGCTAAACATAACTTAGTGATGAAAAATAACACTTGGAAACTTGTTGATCTTCTACCAGGGAAGACACCCATTGGATGCAGATGGATATTCAAACAAAGTACAAATCAGATGGGACCATAGACAAGTAAAAATATATACTAGTAGAAAATAGGTACGCATAAAAAGAAGGCATTGACTATGAGGAGACATTTGCTCCAAAAGCTAAGATCAAAATGATCAAGATGATCTTTGCTCTAGATGTATAGTTTTGTTGGAAATTCCATCATATGGACGTAAAAAGTGCCTTTCTGAATAGAGATTTTCAAGAAGTCTATATGACTCAACCTAAGGGATATATTGTACCCGGTCAAGAAGCAAAGGTACGTAGAATCAGGAAATATCCATATGGCCTTAAACAGGCACCCTGGGCTTGGTACATCAAAATTGATGAGCATCTCATACAACATGGAATTGTTATAAATCCATATGATCCCAATCTCTACCTCAAAAATCAAGGGGGGATATTGTGATTGTGGTTGTTTATGTCGATGATCTAGTCATCATTGGCAGTTCAGTGAAGATGATTGATGCAATGAAGAAATATCTTAACCGATTGATCGACATGACAGATCTCAGGTTGATGCATTGTTTTCTTAGATTAGAAGTATGGAAAAAGGAGAATCACATATTTGATTCTCAATTGAAATATACTAAGGAAACGCTCGATAAATTCAAGATGATGGATTGCATACCTATCACTACACCTGTGGAGACTAGACTGCAGTTATCTCATTTAGATCCATCTCCTATGGTAAATGGCACTCTCTATTGGCAGTTGATTGGGAGTCCCATTTACCTAGCCTACACTAGACTAGATATCATCTCTGTAGTGAGCTATCTATCTAGGTTCATACAGGAACCCAAATTTTTTCATTGGAAGGCAGCAAGGTGAATCTTGAGATATCTCAAGGGAACAGTGGATCTTGGCCTAGAATACAAGAAGAATGATAATTTCTTCTTGTCTAGATATTTGGATTCAGATCATGCAGGCAACATTGATGGTAGAAAATCCACTTCAAGTTTTGTGTTCTTTATGGGATCTAGACCAATATCATGGGGAAGCAAGAAACAAAACTTTTTTTTCTCATTCTTCCACAGAATCTGAGTATCGTTCTGCAGAAGAAGTTTTCTGTGAAGTGATATGGCTATGTCACATACTTGAAGGACTTGGAATACCACAAGAACAAACGACCACCTTGTATGTTGATAATGAAGGTGTTCTCAAACTTATTCACAATCTAGTTTTTCATGAAAAAATAAAGCACATTGAGGTACAGGTACATTTCATACGTGAGCATGACTTGAAACACAATATACAGCTTCAGTTTTTTCCAACAGTTGAACAATGAGAAGATATCTTCACCAAGTCACTTGCACGTGAAAAGTTTGAGTTGTTCAGAGAATCCCTCTCTTCATCCCTTAAGGCAATGCAAAATTAAGGGGGGAATGTTAGGATAGATAATAATTTTGCATTATTAATTAGGTACATGACATTATTTTTTATATGGTTATGTTTTAATAACCATATTATTCTTGTATTATTTATTTGTTGAATTATTGTTACAACTGCATATTTGTTATACTTGCTTCCTGGATATACTTTTGGAAGCTTATGTAAATAATTTTATTGTTGCACCTGTGCAACATATTTATGTGTTTGTATTTATATGTACAATTCCTATAAGAATTACAGTACTTCATTGTAAGTTTGATTGGATTCATTATTAATAAAATTACCAGACTTCTATCCTTATTCTTCATCTTACAAATAGTGATATTGAATGTATTATAAATCATAATAGTATATTAATAATAAGAGGCTTGATAGTTAAATTTACAAATAACATGGAAAATATTGAGATCAACTGAAAATTAGTAATCTCAAAAAACACCAAAACTTTAAGAAAATACAACATCAATAACTAAATTGAACACTTTAAATCTTAAAAAAACTAATAAAATCAAGGATTTTATCCCTTTACAATGATATTTTTTATCATTTTGTAAAACAACGGAGAGTAGAGATAAAAGTATAGAAGAATTCAAAGTATAGTCACTACATTACACACGTGAATATATGCTTACACTTATAAATGCAATGGTTTATCTAAGAATTTGTTTGTTTCCTCTATCATGAAGTACTCTAAATCTCCTTATACCCCTTAAAGAATTAAAGATGGAATTTTTAAAATGAGTAGGAAACTCCTTAGATTTCTTGCTTGTCAAAAGACTCTTTTTAATAATTTTATTTTAGCTATATAAAATAATTGATTTGATTCCTTTTTCAACTACCTATAAGATTTTATATTCATGGTAGGGTTAAACTCTTTTGCATTAACATGACTGTTTTTTTATACTAGTGCATCAAATATTATGCATCTAGATATTTTTCAATTCTTGTAGGGGCTACTCCTTTATATGTCAATATTTGAGACATAGCACTTCATCATAGATTTTGAGGAGATCTAATAGAAGTGACCTTTTGCAATGAGTCCCTTATAATATTTATTTATTTATCCTTGTCATTTAGTCAAGATGATTATATTAATGGTAAAGCAAGGTCCCAATTATTTTTGCACCATTTTAATCTTTGAGACTTTCAATTTCAGATTATAAGCTTAGATAACTCTACTAACTACTTAAAGTTATTTTTATCTAAAAATATTTGTACATTAATTATCATGTATTGAACTAATAGGAACCTTGTAAGATCAAATGTGTTGACCTTGAGCCATTATTGTAATAAGTTTAATGTAAATTTCATTTTCATAATCCATTACAAAAATCATATCCAACTCACTTAGAAAGGGTTTAAAATACTGAATAGGTTTTATAAAACTACAAGCCTCAAAATTTCCTTCAACCTAAAGGTACATAACTAAATATTAAATATGAAATCATATCCCATTTGAATTTTTTTTAGCATAAATAAAAATCACAATAGGGCATTGTCTAAGAAGAATTTCCTAAATCTTATAAAATTTGATAGCTTACACAACCAATTTAGCACACAAGGAAAACTTCTTCCTATGCACATTAAATGTTTAGTATTATTCCTATTCCGTAATAACTAGATTGTATGCTCATGTATAAGGTTTCATGTCAGATAGTTTAGTACACCCAAAGATCTCGTGTCAGCATATCACACAAGAGGGTTAACCTTGTACACTCTCCTGAGGAAAAAATAGGACTGGTCCCCGTCAATTTTTAGTTGTATCACGATGGTTATAATGATCAAATTATCACAAATAAAATAATAAAATATCATGAACACATACATTGTTAACTTATAACAAATTAACACAATCCAATATAACAACAATGGTCATATCTTATTGCTTAAGTATATTACAAAGTTTCAAGTACTAGTATTGACAACTCGAGCTCCTAAATAACCACATTGCCTTCGAAACATAATTATGAAAATAATTAATCAATTTTAAGATCTTATATATGTGCAACAACCAACTAAATTAACACGAAGTAAAATTAACAACAACAAATACCAACTAATCTAACACCTCATACACTAAAGATTGAGGGTATTTATACTAATGGGGTATTTCCCTTCACCAAATTACAACATTAACTACCCATTTCGTAACATATTGGCTTACATTTTACCATCCACTTTGTCTGTAATAAATACACCTATATAAGTTCTCACATTTATCTATCTTCATGCATCACACTTTATATCTCCTCGGCTAACCAAAATCCATTCACCACCTTAGATTCCTTATGTTTCATCGTTCGACCAATTTACATTTTCTTCTTCACATTTCCCTTGTATTATGCAATCCTTGACCAATTCCATTGCATCTCCTCCATCCATAATTATTTTGTGTGATTGTTTCAACCCATTTTTATGGTTCTTCACATGACTATTCCTTGACCATTTTTAGGTTTCTCTTTTGTTACACCCCATGCCCAAGTATCTTGTGTCAAGTGTCTTCCTTGTCAACCATAACTCATATGTGAAAAATATCTTCCTTCCTTCTAACTTCCACACACTCAATTTTTTTTTCCTTCTTCCTATCCTCATGCACCATCTTAAAACCAATGTGTCACCAAGTCTCACTCTCTATCCACCATCCCTGTGGGATGTAAAAATACATAGGCTAAAATACTTATACTTTTCCAAAAAAAAAAATCTTACCAAAAATGGGTTCAACATCACCCAATAGTAGTTCAATTTCCTGTCCCTAGGTAAAGCTTATTTACTTATCCTTCAAAAATTTCTAGTACCTCCTTGTGTAGTTGATCCTCAGAATTCAACTACTTTGTAATCACAGTCTAAATAGTTTCTTTTATGCCATCAAATTACACACATAAACATTCCAATGCCCCAACGCCCCTTTATGGATCCATGGTTTTCTCCTTTAGCACACTGTTATCCAAATAACTCTCCTAGTTATCTGGATAACTTATATTTTCATCCTGACTCTGGTGTTTCACATTTTAGGTTGCATGCACTCAAGATTGTTATTTTAACACCTTGGCACAATTGTAGTTCCTTTGTGCACCTTCCTGCTCCCATTTGCATTCTTCTATCTCCTTCCATTTTACCTTGCGTCCCTTCCTCCTGCGCGCTTGCTTTCTCTCCTATCCCATCATTCACTCCTTGCACGCACCTCTACAAACTTACCTTCCAATCACCTAAGTCCCTAGCATTCCTCTTGTGCACTTACATAGAATCAGTTCCTTCATGCACCCTCTTTTCTTCCTTCCTCCTGCATGCACACCACCCCTTTGTTTCCCTTTTGCACACTTGCTTCTTGCTCCCACACATCACACATGCTTTCATTCACCTCTTTCTACTTTCCTCCCATGCCTCTTTCTTCCACATGTGCCCATATGCCTTATCCTTTGTGCCCTTCTGTGTGAAGTCATCTTCTGTCAGACTTGAGTGTGTCGCATGTAACCAATCAAAGCATGCCAATAGGGTGCCAAATTAGGACAACCAACCAGCGCATGACATGTGGCAAAAAATACAAAATAAATGAATGGTTGGCCATCATTTTAGCCAACTTACTTGCACCATGTGTTTTCCATGTGCCGATGATTTTGACATCTTTTGACAATTGTATCTTTTGCTACAGAGCTTAGATTGGCACGCGTCTATACTTGTCAGAGAACTGCTGACACAAGCTACATGTTGGACTATTCAAGTTAAAATTTAGGTGGGATTTGTTAGGTGAAAATAGGGAAATGTATCTCATCTCATCAATGCACATCCAAATGACCTCAACTACTAGATTTCATCAGATCTTGCCTTCTTCCTTTAGATATGGGGAAGTACATCTGACAGCCTTGCAGGTGGATTTGCAGGCATTTATCACTGGTTGTTGGTGGTTGAAGATTTGAAACCAAGTTTCCCTCCCTTTCTCCTTCTCTTCTCTCCTTCTTCTATAAATAGCAGAGTTTTGTTTTGTAAAATCATCCCTCCTTGTTGTAACGGCACCATGCCAAAATGGTGGCCAACTTCCAATGGGTCTCAGACCATGGCGTGGTCTTTGCAATGTATTCTCACTTCCTATCATGAATGTAAATGACTATCCATCCCTTAAGCAATAAAATTGTGTTTTGTGGAAATCTTTTCTTCCCTCTCTCATTTTTATTACATCTTGCCTCTCTATTTACGTTCTCTGGAATGTTGTGCATACTCTTGTGCTTGCATTCCCCATGTTCATGTGTTGCGCATGTCAGAAGGTAAATCTCGTGTGTTGATCCATGGTGTGCATCATCCACCCGCTTCTCCCGCACCCTCTTTTTTTCCTTTGCTGATCATGGAGAGAGATCGACCCTTTCCTTTTGGTGTTATCACCTTCCTTAGCTTAGGATTTTCCATTTCTACACATCCTTCTATCCCTGGTCCCTTGCCATATTTAGTCTAGGATTTTCTTTCAGCATTAGGAGTAGCAGTAGCGTTAGAGGTAGGTAGAGGAACTGGACTTCTCTAGAGATCCGTCCCCAGCACGTAAGGTCCCACAACTTGGGGACGGTTCCATTGTGGTGACAGACACCTTGGCCCTTTTCAGAGATCTGAGACACGGGTGCACATTTAAGCAACGAACAGTTTCTGGCATGCCTAGTGGGACAAGAGTGAAGAGCTTTACATCTTCATCTCAGCAAATTCGATGTGTTATCATTGAGATCCAGTCTTTGGAGGCATTTTTCAACACATCTGGAAACTTCACTGATTCAACGCACCCATTATCTTATGTGCAGACCAGTCTCCCCTCATTCCTCCATTCATTTCTCCTTTTTCCATCATTCCACATTCCTCTTTTGAATTTGTGCAATCATGACTTCTTTCCCGCCATGGAATTATCATTCACAGCAGTAGAACTATTTCCCTCCATCCTCACAGTTTCAAAATCTTCCTCCAAATTAGTTTTATAAGCCCCACTATCCTGAAAGTGCATACAACCCACTTTTTTCTAACCGAAATGTTTATGAAGAACAAGTTTATGCAGATGATCGTGGCAACTCTTTGGCCAAAGCTAATTTTGAGAGGCAGGTGCAAGAGACAAAGATGGACATGATGCAACTTAGAGTCAAGTGCTCTATAAAGGCAGCTAAAGTTAGATACAAGGTCCCTTGTCCATAGGTCATCCTTGTACTAGGTTGGTTTAGCACCCAAAAAAAGTTATACTACATCATTAAGATGCTTTCCCAGAAAAATTGAGTGGGTGGAAAAAATGGAGGCTCAAAAATCTAGTGTGTGGAAACCCTGTCAATGGGGCAACCCTACACTACCATCCTACATCCCTCCCACTCCTCCACGCCAACCTACATCATCTCATCCCATTACACATGTACCTAGCTTCTTACACACTACCCCTAATGAGAATTCCATCCCTTCTCCCTCACTTTCATCTCACCTTCATTTCTCTTCCATTTCCCTTCCTACGCACCCTTGTTCTCCTCTTGTGCGAACACCTTCCATCCCTTCTACATCCATCCTTTTCTTCCAAGTCCCCTCTATCTAGATGTACCATAAATGAATAGCCCCTAGCCAATGTGCCTCTCCCAACCAACATCATCATGTTTGATGACTGCAGGAAAGTTGAAGAATGGCATGATTCATGCGAATTAGACTGTGAAGAGGAAATCATACGGGTGCCTATTCTAAAGGAGAATCAGTTAGCTCTAGAGAGTGCAGGGAGACTGAGTTTCTTGTAGAGGTAGAACCATGCACACCAAGATTTACGTGCCCCAGCCTGCAAGTGCTCCCCTTTAGGAGGAAAGTCTGCAAGAAAATCCCATCTATGGGATTGAGCTTCAAATTAATGGTCAAACCATAAGGATCAGACCGTGCCCAATCAGAAATCTAGCTAGCCTAGAGCCAAAATAAGAGTTACCACTGGTTGTGCTCATTTCAGAGCATGAGGTAGAGCTTCAACATGCCAAAGGTCAGTAGCAGCACCTCCCAGATCCAAGTACAGAACAACTCTAGGAGGTGTATGTTATGTTTTTTGATACTTTGAGGAGGGAAAAACACCATCTACAAGATGTTTTTTCACTCTCATTTCTGACCATGTTCAGTGCCAAATAAACTACATGGTCACAATTTGTGAGGAAGGGAAGCTACTTCTCCCTACCTGTTGTAGGTTTTACTTGAGCACCCCTTACCTTTGGTTAGTTTAGGTTAGTTTAGGTTTTCTTTCACTAACACAAGTGCTTACACACACTTTGCATGTTCTAGTTGGGACATGTATGATTTTTAACTTTTTTACAGTGTTGTTGCTTCTTGGGATGACAGTTTAATTATGGCAGAGGCAGTTCCAACAATCAGTGCATAGCTTTCACTCTCATCAATCCAATTCAGAATACCTTCATATGAGAGCAGCAGTTCAATTCATAATTTAGGCTGAGCTTCAAGTGACTCTAGGGTGTTCTTAGAGTTGTAGACTAGATCTTCAAAGATTAGCACCTGACTCCATGCCCAATGGACTTCTAAGGCTACTGCTCTCTTCATCTAGCAGGCAGATGGCCCCCAAAAGTCACCAAAACTGTTATCCAAATAACTCTCCTAGTTATCGGGATACCTTATATTTTCATCCTGACTCTGGTGTTTCACATTTCAGGTTAGACACACTCAAGATTGTTCTTTTGACACCTTGGCACAGTTGCAGTTCCTCTATGCACCCTTACGTGCCTTCCTTCTCCCCTTTACATTCTTCTATCTCCTTCCATTTTCCCTTGTGTGCCTTCCTCATGCGTGCCTGCTTTCTCTCATATCCCATCATGCACTCCTTGTGCACACCTATGCAGACTTACCTTCCAATCAGATAAGTCCATGGAATTCCTCTTACATGCTTACATAAACGCAGTTCCTTCACGTGCCCTATTTTCTTCCTTCCTCATGTGCGCGTGCCACCCCTCTATTTCCCTTTCACGTGCTTGCTTCTCACTCTCATGCTTCACATGCGCTTTCATTTTCCTCTTTCTGCTTTCCTCCCTCACCTCTTTCTTCTATACACACCCTTGTGCCTTCTCCTTTGTACCCTTCTGTGTGAATTCATCTTCTATCAGAATTGAGTGTGCCATGCGTAACCAATTAAAGTTGGAGAACAGGGTGTCAAATTTGGATAACCAACGAATGCATGACACATGGCAGAAAAGATAAAAAATGAACAGTTGGCCATCATTTCAACTAGCCTATGTGTGCCACATGTTTTTCTGTGTGCCGATGACTCTGACATCTTCTGACAGCTGTATCTTTTGCTACAGAGCTCAGATCGGTAAGCGCCTGGACTTGTCAGAGAAATACTGACATAAGCTACACGTTGGACTATTCAAGTTCAAAATTAGGCAGGATTTGTTAGGTGAAAACAAGGAAACATCTCTCAGCTCATCAATGCACATCCAATCGACCTCAACTACCATATTTCATCAGATCTTGCCTTCTTCCTTCATACATGGGAAAGTACACTTGACAGCCTTGCGGGTGGATTTGTAGGCATTTATCGCTGGTTATTGTTGGTTGAAGATTTGAATCTGAGTTTCCCTCCCTTTATCCTTCTCTTATCTCCTTCTTCTTCTATAAATAGTAGAGTTCTACTTTGTAAAATCATCCCTCCTTGTTTTAATGACACCATGACAAAATGGTGGCTGACTTCCCATGAGTCTCAGACCTTGGCGTGGTCTCTACAATGTATTATCACCTCCTATTGTGAATGTAAATGATTGTGTGTCCCTTAAGCAATAAAATCATGTTTTGTGGAACTCTTGTCTTCCCTCTCTCATTTTTGTTACATCTTGCCTCTCTGTTTGTGTTCTCTAGCATACTGTGCATACTCTTTTGCTTGCATTCCCCACATTTATGTGTTGCGTGCACTAGAAGGTAGAGACCGTGTGTTGATATGTGGTGGACGTCGTCTACCCTCTTCTCTTTCACCCTCTTTATTTCCTTTGCCACTCGTGGAAAGAGATCAAACCTTTCCTTCTAGTACTATCACCTTCCTTAGGTTAGGATTTTCCCTTTCTACAAATCCTTCTATCCTTGGTCCCTTATCATGTTTAGTCTAGGATTTGCATTCAGCATTAGGAGTAGCAGTAGTGTTAGAGGTAGGTAGAGGAATCGACCTTCTCTAGAGATCTATCCCAAGTACGCAAGGTCCCACAACTTGGGTACGGTTCCATTGTGGTCTCAGACACCTCAGCCCTTTTTAGAGATCTTAGACGTGGGTGCATGTTTGAGAAACAAACAAAAACTACTTTAGATATTATTTTGCTTGATGTGTTTGGTGTAGTGTTTAGAAGCCCATACTTGTATATCATGGATTTCATCTTCATGATAAGATCCAATTGATGCTGCTTGTGAAAGGATGGTAAGAGTTACATCATTTCAACTTTTATAAGAGACTCAAAGTTCTCTTTAGTAAGTACCTATGAAACTAAGAATCTTATTAATGCTAATGGGAAATTTTCATTAATTATTTTGAGAGATATACAAGGAGATGAAGTTGTTACATCTAAGAAAACTTATAGCATGTTAACTAACAAAGATAAAAATCATGTTCATCAATTCAAGGAAATTTCCCAAAAGTCTACGGGCCTTTCCCCGACTAGTCCAATTGAGCATGAGATACAGTTACTACCCGATAGTCTGCTTCCAAACTTGGGATTGTACATGCATTCCTTGAAGGATGCCAACGAGGTAAAACAACAGTTATAGTTTTTCATTAAGCCAAATATGACTAACCAGTTAGTTGAAATGTTCTCTTGGCCTCCTCTACTGATGCACTATTTTTAGCAAAAACTTAAAATGGTCATAACTTTTGATCCGGGCATCCGTTTAAGCCCGTTTTTTAAACCACTTGTTTTGACGAGTCGAATGCACGGGTCAACCTATCGTGCTAGTTGGATCAATTTTCAATGAATTTTTGGGCTTGAAATCCACCATCTGGGAGCTGAAAAATAGGATTTAAGTTTCAATTAAGTTTTTTCCTATTTTTCAGCATTTGTTATTTTTAGTCTTTTACATGCATACTAGATTAGAAAGTTGGAAATTCCTCTAATTTAGGCATGTAGAAAATAAGTGGAAATTTTTTTCCCATGCGTATAAGCATGCAAACTTACTAAAAATAGCATCTTCTAGTAAACTGCTAAAATAGTAAATTTCACCTCCTAGAGTAGCTTTAATTGAAGTTAGTTAGAATTTTCATGGCAACTCGATTTAGGGGTTGTTTTCTTATTTAAGACACATTTTATTTCATTATTCAATAGAAAATAAGAGAATTTATTTTCTTTAAGTTCAAGGTATTTGCAATGTATTGAGTGTATGTTTAAACTCTGGCTACATTATCTAGTATCAAAGAAATTTTATGTCTTGGTGGGGGGAAACAATGGAAAGAAGAGGAAGAGGAAGAGGAGGTGTTATTTCTCAAATGGATAGAAACATGAAGGATCTACATAGGCAAGTTTTTGAGCTTGCTCCAATTATAGCCCAAAGAGAAAATCAAGGTGGAGATGAAACAGATGAAGAAGAAGTTTGTGAAGTGGAGGAAGCACAAGGGCCACCCTTAGCATTTGAAGAAAGGATGCTTCGAGCATTAGAAGGAAAGAAAGATGGGATAAGAGTTTATGTTTCAGAATATGGAGGTATCATAAAACTATAGGATCTTATAGACTGGTTGACTAGCATGTGAAAACATTTTGAGTGGAAGGATATGTTAGAGGAAAAAAAGGTAAAATTTACATGCATGAAATTAAAAGGTCATGTTATGTTATGGTGGGATCACCTACACAAAGAACTGTCAAGAAAGGGGAAAGAAAGTATTAGGACCTAGAGTAAGATGGAGAAGAAGTTAGAAGACAAATTTCTCCCTGTGGATTATGCACAAACCCTTTACATGAGGTTTCAGAATCTCAGACAGAACTTACAAACCATGCAAGAATACACAAATGAGTATTACAATTTTTCAATTCATTTAGAGCATAAACAAACTGAGGAACAAATGGTTACAAGGTATGTAAATGGATTAAAATTTTCTATTTAAGATGAGGTAAGCATGCACAAGATCAAGAGCATGGAGGATGCCTATTAACTAGCTTTAAAGGCTGAAGAAAAAAGAACCGACAAAGTTTTAGGAGATCACCTGGGATGAATAGGGGCATCATCCTCCTTTCAAGGACAAGATGGTTTTAATCAAGGTAGAGGATAAAAACCTCATGGAGTGGAAAAGCAAGAAGATATCCCAAATCAGCAAAGAGGTAGAGGATTTCATAGGGGCAGAGGATATAGTGGTGGTAGAGGATGGGATTCTCCACGAAGACAATTATTTTGCTACATATGTGGTGAAGAGGGGCATAGGAAATTTGAATTCCCAATTTATTATACACATGACAAGAGGAAAGAAGATACTCCAAGATTAAATCTTGCTAACGATGAAAAGAAAGACGAAGAACAGGACCTAGAAATTCCACCAGATGTGGGAGAAAATATGATGATCAAAAGGATGATGATTGCTCTAAGAAAGGAGATCAAGGGGGATGCATGGCTACGTACAAATATTTTCATAAAAACATGCACTTTAGGAAGAAAGGTATGTAATGTTATTATTGATGGTGGTAGTTGTGAGAACATGGTTTCAAATGAGATGATTCAGAAATTAGGCCTGAATTGTGAGAAGAATCCTAACCCTTACCGTATTGCATGGTTTACAAAGGGTAATGAAGTTATTGTTGATTATAGATGTTAAATAAATTTTTCTATTGGTAAAATTTATAAGGATGATATTTGGTGTGATGTTATTCCTATGGATGCATGTCATATATTGTTAGGAAGACCATAGCAATTCGATAGAAAGTAATTCATGACGGGGGAAATAATACTTATACTTTTTGGAAGGATGCCACAAAAATAGTTTTTCTACCTCTTAAGGAAGAGGGGAAGGCTGAAAATATGATTTCTATAAAATAATTTGTGAAGGAGGAAAAGGCAATAGGGTTTTGTTATGTATTGGTCGCAAATAAATATAAATCTGTAAGTGCACAAATACTAGTAGAGATAGCAAAATTAATAGATGAATTTTCTGATGTTATTCCTTATGAGTTACCTGATAGGTTACCACCCATAAGAGATATTTAACACCATATTGATTTGATCCCAGTGTCTTCACTCCCAAATCAAACAGCGTGTAGGATGATCCCAAAATTGCATATTAAATTGAATAAGCAAGTGACTGAACTCGTGAGAAAGGGTGTAGTAAGGGAGAACATGAGTCTGTTCGCAACTCCAACTTCATTAACTCCAAATAAGGATGGAACATGGATAATGTGCGTGGATAGCTAAGTAATCAATAAAATTACACTCAATTATAGGTTCTCAATACCTTTCCTTGATGATATGATGGATGTGCTTGTTGGATCTAGGTATTTCACCAAGATTGATCATCGAAGTGGTCACCATCATATTTGGATCAGAGAAAGAGATGAGTGGAAAATAGCATTCAAGATAGGGGATGGATTATGTGAGTGGATAGTGATGGCATTTAGGTTATCTAATACACCTAGCAGTTTTATGAGGTTGATGAACACTGTGTTGTGGGAGTACAATGGTAAGTTTGTTGGGGTTTATTTTGATGATATCTTGATTTTCAGTAAAACTAAAGAAGAACATTTGAGGCATCTGAGGGTGATATTTTAAGTGTTAAGGAAAGATAAACTCTATGAAAATTTGAAGAAGTGCAAGTTTATGCAAGATAGTTTGGTATTTTTGGGTTTTATTATTTCAGCAAATGGGGTAAAGATGGAATCAGAAAAGATAAAGGCAATTATTGAATGGCCTACTCCATGGAGTATAAAAGAGGTAAGAAGATTTCATGGTTTAGCAACATTTTACAGAAATTTCATTAAAAAAAATTAGCAGTATTGTAGCACCTATAAAAAATTGCACAAAAGGAAGGGAGTTTTTGTGGACAAAGGCAGTTGAGGGTAGCTTTAGTTCTTGAATAAGAAGGTGACAGAAGCACCTATTTTGGCACTACCATATTTTGATAAAGTGTTCGAGGTTGATTGTGATGCCTCACATGTGGGTATTGGTGTTATCCTAAGTCAAGGCGGGAAGCCAATAGCTTTCTTTAGGGAGAAATTAAATGAGGTAAGAAAGAACTACTCTACTTATAATGTGGAATTTTATGCAATTGTACAAGCATTAAGGCATAGAAGGCATTAATTAGTTCTTAAGGAGTTTGTGTCATTTACAGACCACATAGCTCTGAAGTATGTGAATACAAAAATAATTTGAATAAGAGGCATGCAAAGTGGGTATCATTTTTTCAGGGTTATACCTTTTCTCTAAAGCATAAATTAGGAAAACAGAACTAAGTTGTGGATGCATTGAGTAGGTGTGTGACTCTATTTACAACTATGGATAATGAGGTGGTTGGTTTTGATGTAATAAAGGATTTTTAATATTCTAATTCTGATTTCAAGGTTATTGTTGAAAGCTTAAGTAGTCCATTGTCAGTAGATATAGGTGATTTCTAGGATGAGTACCTTTTACAGGATGGCTATCTATTTAAGGGATGACAACTATGTATTCTAGTTGGGTCTATGAGAGACAATATAGTGAAAATGTTGCATAGTGGAGGATTGGTTGGGAACTTTGGTAAGGATAAGACTATAGATTTGGTAGAAGAGAAATACTATTGGCCAAAGATGAAAAGAGATGTGGTAAGATATGTGGAGAGTTGTAGAATTTTCCAAGTCTTAAAAGGTCATGCATATAATACAAGGTTGTATATGTCATTGCTTGTTCCTAAAGGACTATGGACAAATTTGAGTATGGATTTTGTTTTGGGATTACCAAACATACAACAAGGTAATGACTAAATTTTTTGGTTGTTGATATGTTCTCTAAGATTGTTCATTTTATTTACTGTAAGAAAACTAGTGATGCAACAAGAGTAGCAGATTTGTTTTTTAGAGAAGTTGTTAGGTTACATGGTGTTCCAAAAACCATTACTTCACATAGGGGTACAAGGTTCTTAAGTCATTTATGGAGGACTTTATGGAAGAAGTTGGGAAATAAACTACAATTCAGTAGTGCCTGTCATCCTCAAAATGATGGGAAAATAAGAGGTGGTAAATAGGAGTTTGGGAAACGTATTAAGGTGCATAGTTGGGGAAAAGACAAAACAATGGGACTTAGCATTACCACAACTTGAGTTTTCTTATAATAGCTCAATAAATAGATCCATAGGAAAGTCTCCATTTTATATTGTGTATGGGAGTAATCCAAAAGGGGTGTTAGATTTGGTGTGGCTACCAATTGATGCCAAAGTTAGTGATGATGTAGAACATATACATAAATTACATGACAAAATGTGGAAGAATATGTAGAATAGTAATGATAAGTATAAGAAAATAACATATGTGCATAGAAGGAGAAAGGTCTTTATAGTAGGCGAATTGGTTATGGTATACCTTCAGAAGCAAATATTTCCAAAAGGAACATATAACAAGCTAAAGTACAAGAAGATTGGTCCCTATAAGATCATGAAAAAGATAAATGATAATTCATATGAGGTAGAATTGCCATGAAATTTTTATATTTCTCCAGTATTTAATGTTTTAGATTTATATTATTTTCAAGGAGGCATTGAATAAGGGGATGTTATTGAAGAAGTAGTATATTGGAGGAAGTAGGTTTCAGTGAAAATGAAACAAGTAGATCAGATTTTAGACAAGAAAACTGTGAACACGCGACATGGACAATACAGTAAATATTTGGTACATTGGAAATGATTGGAACAAGAGGACACTGCATGGGTAATAGAGTGGGAGATTAAGAATTTGGATAAAGATAAATGGAGAAATTTGAAGAAGACAACTTGTAGGAGTTTTTTTTTTTCAAGCAGGGGAGAATGATGCACTATTTTTAGCAAAAACTTAAATGGTCATGAATTTTGATCCGGGTATCTTTTTGAGTCCGTTGTTTTTTAAACCACTTTTTTTAATGAGACAAGTGCATTAGTTAACCCACCTTTCCAGTTAGAACCATTTTCGGGCCCGAAATCCACCATCTAGGGGCAAAAAATTAGGATTTAAGTTTCAATTAAACTTTTTCCTATTTTAGGGCATTAGTTTGTTTTAGTGTCTTTTATGCATAGTAGGTTAGAAATTTGGAAATTCTTCTAATTTAGGCATGTAGAAAATATGTGGAAATGTTTGTGGCCATATGAATAAGCATGAAAACTTACTAAGAATAGCAAGTTCTAGTACTCTTCTAAAAATAGTAAATTTCGCCACCTAGGGTAGATTTAATTGAAGTTAGTTAGAGTTTTCTTGACAACTCGAGTTAGGAGTTGTTTTCCTTTCTAAGAGGCATTGTAATACATCATTTAATAACAAGAAGGAATTTATTTTCTTTGATTTCAAGGTATTTTGCAGTGTAATAAGCATGTTTTAAAGTTTGGCTACATTATATATGTACACATCTATAATCAAATATTTTTGCACAAATATCAAGAAATGTTTTTTTTTGGTGGTATCCTTTTAACTTAGTGTGTTTTCCAATCTATAACATGTATGCAATGTTTATTGTACATGTACCTTATCTTTATGGCACTCTAATTTATCAAATTACCTCATTTGTGAGGCCCCTTCATATTTTTTCTTATTGAAGAGTAGCTAGTACCTCTAATTTTTCCATACTACATGTTTGGTGAAGACTCTCTCTAGCTGATAAGTATTGGTATTCCTTCAAAATGTGATGGCAAAGGTGTAATTATTTCAACTCTATCATCATATGCTTCCTATCTTCATCAATAAAATTCTCTTCATGCTCCTTCTTATCCTACTCCAACTTTTTAACCTTCTTCTTAAGATTTCTTATGATAGCATTGTTCAATAAATTTTTCCTTACTACCTTAATGTCTATATTCATAAGCACATTCCCTACTTATATCACCTGCATATTTATGGGATTAATAAATACAAGAATCCTCTTGGAGGTTGTTTTGTACCAAGGTTGGAGGATATTTTGGTTGTTGATCTCATAATTTGGTTCATAAATGTACATGTCCATGGTGAAATACAATTCCCACTGAGTACTTTTTATTTCCCTCTTAGGATCCATTGCATCCCAAAGATATAAGTATTTTTATTTTATTCTTCTCTTGTAATGGGTACGTGGGAATATGTTTTCATCAATCTTATTCTCTCTAGGAGAGTTACTAGCAGATTCTTCTCCCACCTTCTATTCTTTTCCTTTCCTTTCCAAGCCAATAAATTCAAGTATCTTACATGGAGGTGATTTTGCTACTCTTACGCTCTCCATTTCCAGGATTTTATCTTCTTTTGTATTACCCTCTATGTGGGTCTCATATTCTCTCTTCCTTGAATTTTTCCTTATATTTTTTTTATTATTGGTAAATGGTTTTGAAGGGGACCATGCTCCAAAGTACAAAAAGACACAAAATCTAGATGAAACATCATAACCAAAGTGGTTTTTGACAAGTGGGGACCACACACCAGAAAATGACATGTAAGCCAGATAAAAATAAGCTTAAAGGTAGAGGGAAATCTGCCAACAAGAATTCAAAATACAGCAAAACAACAACGACATAACAGCTACAACCCGCAGAAGACCAGAAAATAACTAATGCCTAGAAAAAATAGATATAGAACAGAGGAACATCCAAACAAAAGAAAATATCTAAATCATCTAGGTGGAGAAATAGTATTCTTGAGAATAGATTTTTTCTTTTTATGCACCATTTTCCAACCTTTTGAATCCTCTTTAATAGGAAGAATTACCTCAATAGAATTTATCAACAGATATGTGTTTTTTCACATAGAAAGGAGGATAAATTCCAATTGATGTCAACAAGGAGAATACAAAGGATTTAATTTAGAAAAACAAAAAATTTGTTCCAACTGGAAGCAATGCAGCTAAATTATAGGACCGATTAGGATCTAATGTCTCAATCTGTGTTTGAGTCCAGATCCTCCTTGGCATATAAAACCATATGTTCAAGGAGGGAATCTTTCCATCAATTGTTTATCTCAGTTTGGCACTTTTCCATCCCACATTCAACAACAGTATGACCTAAACAAAAACACCTTATACATCTAAAAGGTAAACCTTCATAGTATAATGGCTGAGACCATGTTCTTTTTTGCACTTTAAGGTCAATGCTTATAGGAATTTTTTTAGAAGTGTCCAATTCAACTATGATCTTGGCATATGTAGTATGGGTGAAGTCAGTAGTTTGAGAGTCAATATGAAGTATATGTCACAAAACATTTCCGATGGAAATCAAACAATCACGACTCCAAAATTGAAGAGGTAAATGGGGAAACCTAATCCAAACAAGTTTGCAAAAGAAGGATTTTGTGAGTGGGTTAAAAGAGGGAAACCATGGTTTTAAGACTAGGTATCATAATTGAAAAACCCAAAGCTTAGATGCTATGATATATTTATAATTATATTTTTATTCATATTTCTAATTATTTTTTAACTCGATCCATTCTCATCTTGCTCCTTGGTATGCTAACTATCGACTCATGTAATTTTTTAGTAAGAAACACCTCTTTATTATGGGTAGGAACAAATTCAAACATTGGTTTCTCTCCCCTTTTCTACTCTTCAGAGAAATTATATATTAATTTAAATATTGGATGATCTTATTAATATCTCCTCTTTGTATGCATGGAGGTCTCGGCATCATCATGTGTCTTTTGTAATTTTTTTCTACACCACTCTTTTAAGGTATCCTCTTATCAAATCCTTCCTCGTTTATTTTCAAGGTAGGTTGTGTTATGAGAACCTTTTGCCTCTTCCTTAAATACTTTTTTAACACATTGTTCTTCATTAGAATATGAAAAATTTCATCCTTTACAATATGCTACTCCAAAACCTCATTCTTCTTCTTCAAATTCAACTAGCAAAATGGTTTATGCAAAAACAATTCGACCACTATTTTTGTGTGGGTCGATCTCATAAATATCAAACTCCTACTTCTCCATTTAAGTACTCTTCAAAAAATAGAAATATGTGATGTGAAAAATATGGATGTCTTTGTTAACATGCTCCACATAAATATCAACTTTCGTGGTGTTGACTATTCTATTCCCAAAATCTAAAAAGTATCTTTTCATTAACCCATAAGGAAGCTTCAACAAAGAAGACATACTTTGGTCTATCAAAAATATTCATGCAAATGTAAAAAAATTCATGATAGAAAACTAATATTGTTCATTAAAATATAAGGAAATATCCTCAGGATGTGACATTCATCCCTAGAATCTTCCTTCAATCTCTTAAACTAAACATCCTTTTTGATCTTATTTGGTTTCGTGATTACACTAGTGTAGGTACAATTCTTGTACCTCTTCATAGGGGACTTGTTCCTAAAAGGGGAAGTTCCATTTCACTTCCTTGTCACCCTCAAATACATTAATTTTATAAAACACCAACAACATAAGGATCATACCCTAAATTAATTTTCCTCATAACACATATGCTACCTCAAAATCATTAACTAAGCACTCAAAAATATATTGAGAGGTGTTATACCATGTCCCCTTTTCCATACGATGTGTGATATGAAGGAATCACTTATTACCCCTTCCTTACCTCTTAAAACATGTCAACTTGGTTCGAACAAGACATGCATTCACTCTAGTCAATGTATATTTAATTTGCATGATCAGGAAGGTTTGCACTCCTCTCTTGTACGTAAAATCTTGAATGGTGTTTTCAATCTAGTACCATCCTGCGAGATAATAAATATCCTCACCAATGAAAATAAATCCATTTTATTTGTTGATATAGGTATATTTTATTCTCATTATTCATAAAGTGAAGTATATGTAACCTTCGTGAATGTGTGAAATCAATAATTACCCCAAGTCTATGGGTTTACCAACGTAAAGAAACTCAAACAATTACTACACTCATACATTGTGTGACACATGATTCATTCTATCATCATAGATAATTCCTCCTTCATTTTTCTTATTACTTATCTACACCATATAGAGGTGACCATCAATGTCTAGTCATCTACACATAACACCATCGTAGATTATTACATATTTGTAAACACAATGAGAGAATGGGATAGAGTTATGGTGGGTTTCTTCACCTTTTTAGTCAACATCATCATGGGAGCCTTTCTGTTGTCATTTCTTGTAAATTATGTTCCTACTTGTGTCTTTTCTTCCTTAATCTCCTCACTTCATAATTCACCTTCACTAACCTTGAGCCCAATTCCTCATCTAATACAATTCTAAACTCACCAGCATAATATTCTACCACGATTTCATCAAATAAACTTCATATATTTTCTTTTTCTCCATCCATTTGACTATTTTAAACCCCCTCTAATTCACCCATGGGAAATTGATTTTATTGAAGTCTTTTGTCTTCTTTGTTTGATCTCTACCTCCATGTTAATGGTGGTCAAGTATCTCTGCAACCTGTAAATTTTAACAAATCCCTAATCTTCTCACTCTTCATCTTGATTTTATCATTCATCAAGGATTCAAACTCTTCGATAATGGATTTTAAAGCTCAATTCTAGTGTGGTCTACAATTTTCTAATTCCATATTTTCATTGAGATTCAAAAGTTTGAAATGCAAGATAGTTCTAAAAGAAAATTAACCTTCTCTTTATAGTTTTCCAATCTTGGCACATTCTACCACATTAATTTCCTCTACATGCTTAAGATTTTAATTTACCACCTTTTTACATTTATTATGGAATGAATGCCAAGTATTTTTTAGTTATCACATGAATTTGAATTTCAAAACACAAGTGAGGCAATGATGTCATCATCATACACTTTTCCTCTTCTAGATGGCATGTTAATTTTATTTAGTCAATTGATGCTTATCCTCATGCACAACAATCACTCATTTGTTATGTTTCTAGGTTGTGTGTTTCCCCCAGCATGATGCACACAATACTTTCCTTGCATGCTTCATTACCCCATATTTTCCTTGCATACACCTTTTTCATATTTCCATCATTTATATCACACTTCCTTCAATCTATTTCTCAATAACTTCCCTCATTTTATCCCACTTTACCTTTCAAAAATATCAAATTTTCATATGGATCTTGCTTGTTATATCATTTTTTTTCCTTTTTACATAGCAAAAAATACAAAAAAAAAAACCATTGTTTAAATTTTCAAACTTAACAAACTGATTCTATCTCCACCTCACATAAAATCTCGTGATGGTCCTTTGGCATGTGTGAAAGTGAATACCAAGATCTTAGTGTTATTTTTTCTTGCTAGCTTAAATATTAATGCAAAAAGTTATACAAGTTACATAACTCACGCATCAAATAGCACATATAAAAAGGTGATGTAATAATGTTGATAAAAGTGTATAAGAAACTCCAAGAGGTACTTTTAACATTTCATTTCCATACTACTCATTACAAAGTCATGTGAAACATTCTTATTGAAAGACACAACTGCTTCACCCTATTACTAACACCTAAGATATGTCACTCGCTACTAAAATGCTAACCAGTAATCACTAATTTCTAACTACTAACCATGGCATATGCCTTATTACATTTCATTACAAAAACTTTAAATAATGGTAGAGCTTCAACTGACTACCATTAAAATTTCCAAGGAGAAGGTCTCCATTTAAAGTTTTTAGCTTGTAAGAAGGAAAAAATATCATGGACCTTATAAGATTGAAACCAAGGTCTAAAAATTGTCCTTGGATAGCAGGGGTACTTTGAATCATAAAATAAGAACAAGAGTTCCATTGTGTAAAAACTTGTTATTGTTGTGGTGATCATGCCACATCTTTTTTCATGATTTTTCCACATTTTGACTCCAACGTTATATCATACACATATCATACATTTATAAAAATTATTCAATTCACATGATAATAAAATCTTCATCATAAAGATGTTTGATGTGTGTTATCTATAAATAAGGGAATATAATCCCAACATGATGGATACAAATTTTGAAAATGGGGCAGAAAAATGTACTTCTTGAGGTTTTGAGGAAATTTTCAGTTGTTGACATTATTAAAACATAAATTAAAAGTAGTAATGATCATTGACCAATACATAGACCATCCAATCATTAAGATACACTTGAATAAAATTGAGAATGAAATATTTAACTACATCGAAAACGATGCAAAATAATTCAAAGTGTGTTTTATTCAACCCAAAAGGAAATATAGTATAAGAAAAATATCCCCACTCAGTTGTAAAAGTGTTCTTCAACCTATCTTCCTTAGTGATATACACTTGATCATAGTTTTAGAAACCATCATTCAAATTATAGATCTCATGCACTATGTCACCTTCAAGGATTTTTTAAACTAAAAGGCATAGGGAAGGGATAAAAATAACTGACTACTTTAAGTTACATATAATCCATGCAAATGTAGATGTACCCATTCTTGTTGATTATCATAACCACAGGGCTCACCCACTCAATCACATGGATAGACGTGATCAAATTGAAAACCAACATATTATCAATCTCTTCCATGACCTTAGCGTGAAATTAGGATTCATCCAATAAGTTATCTTGCACGTGGATTTTTCATAACCTTCATTACCTTATAACTACAAGGTAAGATATCATAATAATCATGTAATAACTCAACTATCTTTGATACCTCTTCATCAAGCTAATAATTTCAAATGGTTGTGATCTTGTGCTCATCTTCTGAGATAATATTTACCTTGAAATACTCAAGGTCTCATGATATGGTGCTTTACATGGTTCTTTGGTGTTAATAACTATTTGTGAGCCATATGCAGTTTCAACATTGATATGATTATCCACGTGAATTTTCTCCATATGGAAAATCACCATCACCTTTCCATTTCTTAGTGAATTCCTCTCTATAAAGAATTTTTCCTCCTCATATACTCCTTAAAAATAACATCATTTACCACAATTACTCATTGAACCCAATGTAATGACTAATGAATTCCTAGAGAAAAATACGAAAATACGAAAGTATGAATAACTGCATACTTCAAGTCTCCCTAGTTGGTTTTCTTATGACATGTTTCATAGTTCACATACCACGCATGTGCCCAATTATTTAAGGTGTAATTAAATTCATGTGCCATAGTTCACTTCACACTTATCTAGGTGTTCATTAGGTGCGGTAACACCACTATAACTTAGCATGACATGTGCAATTGGTTTTCACAAATATGGCATGCACAAATTTTTCACTTTTCCCCATATTCTCATCATATATCAATGAGTATCCCACCATATTTTTTTAGTAACTTTTAAATAATAAACCAAGGTATTGATGTGCTCATTTTCCTAAGTCGTGTATACTTCGATATTGTCAAGGAAACACCAAAAATTTACTCCTCCCTATTATATTGGAAATAGTGTGAGGTATTCCTTTCCCAATAACCATACATACTTAATCCTAAGAAATATTTGAACACATGGTAGTGAATTATTGTCTAAATTCAATGCCCAACAATCTCAATTCACAAGATCATAATAATCTTGAGCCCAACTATCAAAAACAACACTTGTGATGTTAGAAACAGATTCGGCATCATATCACTACAATATTTCATCTGGGGTAATCTCAATTTTATCCAAGCCTTACACAAAAATATTATAAATGTGGTAGATCTCCTCTCCATCATTCACTGACTCGGTATAAGTTAGTCTATAATCATTATCTAGGGTAATGACTACATGTTGGGATCCATTCTCAAAACTAATACAAAACTTCTTAAAGCACAAGTCAATATTATTTGCATCTCATAATGACCTACCATGTAGAGTTTAGAAGTTATCTACTTATTCCACCTCATTGACCTTTAAATCTCATTGGAACTTCACTCCCATGATGTTGATAATTGCATTCTTCAATAACCCTATTAGAAAATCACGCTTCTTGTTGGCTATAAATAACACATGGGGAGACAAATGAAATGTAGGGAGCCCCACATTATTCCATGCATCCACTATGATAAATTTTACCTTTGCACTTGTGTCTTCCAAGATATTATTGATTAACCATCCATATATAGTCGTATCAACTAAATCCTCTCAATCAAACTCAACATTATGTGTGGACCTTACCTCTACACTATATATGTAAACAATATGATTTTTGACTTCCAAATTCTTGACCTATTAAGGGATACATTTTCCAAGAAAATGAATGAGCAATTCAATGCGTAGAATCATACACACTTCATGTAAAAATAATTCTTATTAGTATGTTCAATCTTTAGAGTCCTCTGCAATTAGTTTTATACTCACACCTCTTCCTTTATAAATTTATTCTCACCATATAGCTCTCAAACAAACCTCATGATCTCATGGATATTATCCTTCTATTTATGTCCATAGATGTAATATTTGGAAGGAGGGTGATCCTCTCTCCTTATTTACTTTAAAGGATTCTTGGGAGTACCAACATAAATAGTACTACTTCATTTTATAATGTTAAATTTAGAGATTATGGTGGTCAATGGTGTACCAGACTCCAGTTTTCATTTAATTGGAGGTCTACACAATTTGAATCATGCTTTCATCCTTCTCACTCTCATAATATTTCATATCCACATATAAATCCAATTAGTTCTCAATATTTTACTCTCCACAATAATAATCATAAGTTGGGAATGTAGGATAATCACATTAATAGTGATCTAGGGATCCAAACTTGTAATAAGTACAAGTCTGAAACCTTCCACCTCCACATCCTCAATTGAATTATGCATTTCCATTTCAATTATCTAAAACATACCCATAATAGTATGCCTTAGCTCAATATATCATGCATTGTTTATTTCTTGAATTGCCCAACAATCTTTGATATTATCTATGTGCATATCAAAATTATTGTGGTTAAGGAAAAAAAGCATCTAGTTGGCATGCAAGAGTAAATGGTAGTTACATGCATCATGGTCCTCACGAGATTTCACAAGCCTTTGGTAAGCCGCACAAACCTTTTTGTGGGAAATTATTCTTGGTGTATCCATCAAATTCAAAGTTGGTACACAAAATTCCATTATGCATATCATGTGCACTAATAGTAATGAACCCTTCTAGTTGAGTTTTCATCACAAATAATTTTGATTCCATAAAGGGACTCACTCCATTATTAATGCTTCTAAATACCTCTATGTATACTATAGTTTACATAGGTGAGATAAATTAATGAAAGGATAGCAACAAGATTCTTACAAACCACTGAAATTGTTCTACATGATAGATCTCATATGAAAACTTATATATAAGATCTTAAATGTTGCATCATATGGGTGCACTCTCTTAGTCAAATCTATATTAATATCCTTCAAAGTAGCAATACTCTTTTCTCAAACTCTAGTATTTCAAATTTCTTGAATAAATCATCCTTTAACTAATCATAGTCTATTAGGGATTGTTACATATCATACTTTTAGTACTAATTATGCACCCATTCGAAGAGAGTAGTGGAAAACTTAATTTCCTTAAAATTAAGGAAAAAAATCCTCATAAATCATCATATTAATTTATACTTATGTACATACTCAATCACATTCTCAACTCCGCAATACTCTAGGATATGTAGATAAATCTCATGAAAAATATGTGTCATAGGAACTACAATAGCTTATGTCAGGGTGGGAATCATTCCTTATCCTTACGCTCCTACTTTCTATCCTACTCTAGAGGTGTTAGCTCCACCACTACTTACAATCATGAGGGATGAAATATTATTTCTATTAATGCGTATTGTTGTCACTAAGGATCCAACTATTTGTGATATCAAATAATTTTTTCCACATGTGTGCCATTGATTCCTTTGACTTGTACACCATTGAGGGTCTAACTATTCATCCCAAAACTCATCATTCCAAAAGTATATGTGTTTCTCTAGGTGATGAGAGGAATCAATAGTACTCTCTTAAGTGTTTCATAAGGACCAACTTATTGTAAAATAAAAGTTTCCACTTCATCCAAAACCTTATCTTTCACCTTATCCAACCTCCATGGGGTTCCATTATCTCCTTCATTATCACTATCATTAATAATTACAAATCCTTTTTATCAAATAATCAATATGTATGAGCATGCACATCAAGTGGAGGATGGGGATCCACATGTTTTTATGAAGTCTCAACATTCACAAAATATTACTTTGTCCCAGTGGCACATATTCTATCTTCCATTAGGTACTCTTCCTCTTTAGATTCATCCTTGTTCTATTCCCTCTCACCATGGGTCTTCATAACACATCCAAACTCTAAATCCCCTCCTTCTTAGAGTATCTCTCAGATATCACTTTCTATTGATCCTCCTCATATGAACGTCACCTAAGTTATTTCTCATCTAAATTATTCATGTTAAAAGCTTCCCTTGATCATTTTTTCTCTTCCCTTCTCTAACCCTCTATGTTTCTCATGCATGTAAGGACTTATTCATCTATGGGGATATTATCAATTCCAAGATCTACCCTAAGATTGTTAATCTCAAAAGAAATATGATTCATATGGATTCCTTGTGGATCATAGAGGAATTGGAATTTTACTTCTTTAGGGAAGGAATAGGTAGAGATAATGTGTGATTTAACAAAAATATAGACTTTTGTAGAACCCTAATTACAGAGTAACTAATAGAAATAATGAATTAAAGTTTATAGATACACTATGACACAATAAATAATCTAATAAGAGGTGAAACCTTAAGTGTAATAAAAATAGTAAAGGAATTAGTTGATTTGTGTTATCCTGGAAATGTTTCAAACTGGGAAAAATTGATGAACAAGAAGGGTAGACTGTCGCAACTATGCACTGTAAGTTTTGAAGTTATCGGATAAGACCAAACCAGGGTGCCTGGAGTAGGGCTAGGGCCCTTAGGCATTGATGACTATTAAGAGGAATTTATGACTACGTAGGAGATAAGAATCTGATTTATGTGGTGTCACAATAATTTTGCTCATAGTCACCTATATGTCGCACTCTGATCACTGAAGACAGTTGTAACCGGCAAAATATATGTTCACCTAAAAAACCTTAAAACTACATCAAATCCCAAAAAATAAAGATGCAATATGGGGAGTCAATATGACCCCGATGTTTACCCGACTAAGTTAACTTACGACCAAGTGTTGCACTACATCTCAGACTCCATTTATTTCTTGCGAGTGTGTGTAAGGATTGTTCCCTAGGATGCCATAGTGCAAGTTACACTTGATAGCTTGCTAGATCTGTGTACAAATATGTAGCATGTGTGGATGGAATAATAAACTTCCCCTTCCTATGTGTGTATGTAGTCCCTTGTAATGGATGCAAAATAGATTCCTTGAAGTGCTTGAGGTTCCTTTAGATGCAAGCTTAGGTGATAGATAGTATGCTTAGAGCTTGGTCCCTATTTTGAACACATAGCTATGTATTTATATGATTCCCTTGTTTGAATTTTGTAATTGACAACTAGAAGGCTAACCCATAAGTAGAAAATATGCCCAGAAGATAAAAAAAGATCCAAAAGAAGTGAGTAAGATAGAAAAGGGTTAGGGTGCACATAAAGGACAAGAATGTTTGGGCATTATTTTCATGGCTCGGCACTGGTGTCTGAAGCCATAAAAGATAAATAAGTAAAATATTAACTGGGTTGTAGGGTGTGTAAGACCAAATAGAAAATTAGAAACATAGAAAAGAGGCCAAATACAATCATCAATTACTAGTTTTCTTTCTTAGGAATCATATGAACGCTAGTATGTGGTTAGGACCTAGAAGTGTACCTAAGTGCGTGATTTTGTGTCTACATTTTCCCCCACTTTATGTTTTTGAGTGAATACTTGATAACATAAATTAGTTAGAATATTTGTACCTAACAACCATGTACAGGGTGATGGTGAAATATGTGTTGGGTGGACAAGTGAAAGCGTTAAGTGATAAAAATGAAGCGTGGAAGCTAAAAAAGAGGAATTAACCCTAGGGGTGAACCATATTGTGTTGTACCATGTTGTATATTTTTTTGTGCTTGATTTAGGGTTACTTCTTGTTGCATATTAAGGACAAACATGAAAAAGAAGAGAAAATAAGCAATCAAATATGTGTATATGAAAATGTTGCATAGGTATGTAAGAGTATGTGAAAATGTGTAAAAAGGAAGTGTGCACCTAATGAATATGAGTGTAAAGGATAGAAAGATGTCCTAAAATGTTATATAAGAGTGAGTTTTTAGGAAATCTCATCCCACGGTAGAAGAGTGTTAGAGAGAGAGAGAGAGAAAGGTCTAGTTTTACTCTCCTTCCATGGCTACTTCCCGAATTAGAACCATTGCAGATGGTACATCACATGTTGTTCTGTATTTTTTCGTATTAGTTTCGTATTATTCTGAATTATTCTAAATGTATTGATTTTCTAGATTGAAGGATATTGTAGGAGATTAAATGTATTATGTATTCTTAGGCCACTACCTGATCTTGTGAAACTACTCTATGAATTGTTGTAGGCTATGTTGATCTGATAAACCGATTATGTATGCCCCCAGAACATTAACGCCCATGGGAGGACACATGCGCTCAGGTGCTTCTGTCTGAGCCCAGGCACTGGTGTATGTATTGTCTTAAGGACCCAAGTAAAATTTTGGGTCGTTCTGTGACTGTATCTCAATTTTATTCCTATAATTTGGAGGTTTATATTGTATCTCTAAACTATTGTATAGGGTTTTTGATTCACCAAATGTATGCTCCCTCATTTGGGGTGCATGTGACACTAAAAGGAGTATGTGGTCCAAAAGAGAGGACCTGAAACTAATTTAAAGGGGATACCTTGCAGGACAAGGGATTTGTATGGTAAAAACCAAGGCACATGGAAAAAAAGTTACTATAAACATGTGTTAGCGAAATCAAAGAAAGTATGTATACATAAGACAATGTATTAAACAAGCAAAAAGACAAGATAGACCAAGAAAAGATGGTTTCAAACATGGGACATCTCTCACAATGTCACAATACAATCAAGGCCAAAGCGGCCAAAAGTATATAGTGTACATACAAGACAAAGGGCATATCCCGCAAACAATATCATATAATAGAGGACAATGTCAAGAAAAATGTAATAGACAACCATGGTGGCATATAGTCCTGCAAATAAAATGATACACATAAAGCACTCATTAGTATGTTAGAAAGATAAAAAGTATGTGAAGACGTGTATGTATCAATGTAAATTTATGTGCTAGTAAGAATAAGAATTAGTATATAATAGAACAATAGCACCTGTGATGTGTGAGAAAGTAAATTCCCCCAAGAGTATCGATGGGAAGTGAAAAGGATCTAGTGTTGAGCATCATTGTTATGTGTAAATATCTATAGGAAGTCTACATTCATAACTAAATACCAAGTAAATGTGCATGTGTATATAGAAAATATAATGAAATACTGGATATCTAACTAACATAGTAAGAAAAGTGTACATGTAAGTATAAGCAACTAAGAGTTAGTACAACCAAGATATGCAATATGATGTGAATGAGTGGAATGGAATGGAATGGAATGCATGTAATGTGTGAATGTGATAGGAGTAGTGTGCCCTTAGTAGATGTGTATGTATGACATAAGGTTCAATTATAAAATACCCCTCAACAATCAAGAATGGACCATAGAACAAGAGTGTGTCATCAGGAATTAGTTTGAAATTGAGATGCGAGAAAGATGTATCATGAAGCACATAGTGTATAGTGTGAATGGGGTGAAGTTGAGTTCAAATTTTGACCTTCAGCAGTCGAGTATGAACCATAGAACTAGAGTGTGTCATAGGGTAATGAATGTGTTTCATGCATAATAGCATTTAAGAAGCATCAAATTGAGTGGGTTCCTAAGAATCTTACCAAAGAGAGTGGAAAGTTGATAGATGCCAACCCCAAGTTTGTGAGTGATGACATAAGGACTGAGCCAATTAGGTTTGAATTTCCCTTTTAGGTGAGCTTCAACATTTGTGTTCTTTTTTTTATTTTAAGATAAGATCACCAATATTGAATTTTTAAGGGAAAGATTTTCTATTGTATGTTTGGGAAATGTGATATTAATAGACATGAAGATGCTCAAGATCTTGTACATGGCGAGGATCAAGTATTTCCACCTCATGTAGTTGGTTTTACCGATATTCATTGTATTTGAGGATGCCTTTGAGTGAGACTCATAATGAGGGTATTTCCATCTCTAGAGAAATGATGGCCTCAATGATGTAAACTAGCGAGAAGGGTGTAGTCTTGGTGGGAGTACACACACTAGTGTGGTAAGCATAGAGAGAATATATGATCTGATTATGACAATCGTCACCGATAGTATCAATAGTCTTTCGTAATATTTTGATGATGGTTTTATTGGTGGCCTCTTCTTGGCCATTGCCATGTACATAATAAGAGTAGAGAATGATTGTTTAATCTTGAATTTTATACAAATCCTTTTAACATCCTTATTCTTGAAATAAGATACATTATCAATGATAATGGAAGAGGGAATGCCAAAGCATGTAATGATGTGAGTGGTGATGAAATAATAGATATCATGACCATTAATAGTTTGCAATGGTGTAGCTTTGACCTATTTAGTAAAATATTCCATGGAGGTAATAATGAACTTGTGGTCATCAACCAATTCAGGATTTATCATTCCAATAATATCAAAACCCCACAAGGAAAAGATCCATGATGGAGTGATCAATTGAAGATCATAGGTAGGTGCATGATGGAGATTGTTATGTCTTTGGCATTTATCACAGTGTTTAACATATTCTAAGCAATCTTGTTCCATGGTAGGCCAATAGTAGCCTTGGCATAGGATCTTGTGCGACATAGCTTTGCCTGAGAAGTGACCAAAACATAGACTATTATGTACTTGAGATACAACCATGGGGATGTCTTCAAGTCCTAAACATCATAGAAAATGGCCATCGAATAATCATTTAAATAATGCAACACCAATGATGACATATCACATTTCCTCATGTTGCAGACAACGAGATTCATTAGGTTCAAAGCCATCAGAATGGTTTTTTGATATAGAAATGTATAGATTAGAGTGAACCATTTGGGATGGTCATTACTGCGTGTGATGGTACAAGATTCGAGAGGAGAACTATCAGGATAATTTTGTCGCAAGTGTCAAATGATGAAGGTTACCTACTCATTAGTGATATCTTGAAGGATGAGAGATGCTACACTAGCCATAACATCCTCATGATGATTTTATTTTTGGGGGATGGTGGTGCTAGAGTAAGATTTAAATTTAGCTAAAAGGGCTTTAACGAGATTATTATATGGCACAAGATGTTCCTATTTAGTGTGATAGGTATCATTAGTTTGATTAATAATGAGTTGTGAATCATGATTTATTTGGATATTTTGGGTTCATTTCTCGTTGGTAAGTGGCCCCAAAATTTTTAAGGCTGATAGGCATAACAGTGTAACAAAATATACCCCATGGTGTCGTAAATGATGTTTTTTTCTGATCTGTGGGGTTGATCTTAATTTTATTGAAACTGGTGAATCTGTACATGAATGAGAGTATATCATATCCCAAGGTGGAATCAATGATGGCATCAATGTGTGGCAATGGGAAACTATCCTTAGGACAAGCATTATTGAGATCACGAAAAATATGTGCAACAATGAACTTTGTCATCTGGTTTCATAATGGGGAAAATGTTAGACACCAATTCAGGATAATCCACATTGCGAATAAATTCACCATACAAAATTCATTGTATTTATTCTTTGACAAGGAGGGTGGCCTTTCGATGTATTTTGCATATTTTTTGTTGAATTGGCTTAGCACCAAGGTTGAGGATGATATTGTGCATGGCTACGGAAGGATATATACTAGGCATATCACTATAGTCCCATGAAAATACGTCAAAGAATTCTTGAAGGATTTTTCAATATCTTTTTTCTCATCATGCGTAAGATAAGAATCCAATAAAACCATACATGGGTTGGTTTCAGTGCCGAGGTTATATTGAATAGTTCTTTCATTTAAAAGAGATGACCGGTCCTCTATGTATGGATCGGTAGGGATGGTGTCAAGAGTATCAATACTTCCATTAGTTGTATCTAACTCACAAAAGTAGGTAGTAATGTTAAGAACTGATGGAAGGTTTTTCTTGTGATGGAAATAAGGTACTTGATTGTAAGTCCCCATGTACTCTAAGAGATAATCATCAGTAGAAAAATTGTCCAAATCAAGCCAATCATTAGAAGTAGAATCATTGATGAGTGTTAGATATATGAGAGGAAGTGAAGAGGTATGTAAAATATCATAAGCCTCTAGAGAGGATATAGATAAAAGATGATAACCAAGGCTAATTTTATTAGATTGAGTCAAGAGAGTCAATGGTTATGTGACTCCTTGACCATTATGGCCTAAACTAGCACTAGAAAAACTATAACAAAGCATATATTTATAGCCAATGCCGTATTTGGATGAATACAGATTAGACACGAAAGAGATGGGGTTCTCTATGGAATGCTCAATAGAATTACAAAATGAGAAGGGGGATGGCTCTACTAGGACTTCGTATACAACTCCATGATAAAGGAATTTAAGTCATGTATGAAGAGTGGAAGGAACCGCATGCATGGCATGGATCTAATGTCGTTCATATAATTAAAATTATTGGGCATCACGTGGCATGGACTAGGTAGAGTACATGGCCCAATAGTAATGGGTATTGTAATAGAACTTAATACACACTTGGGAATATTGTCAAAACCATGGATAGAAACAGATGAGACAGCCAAAGAGGGCTTGGAGAGGAAATCTTGTGGAGAAATACTAGATTACAAATGTTAAGTCCCGATCCATTTTCAACTAAGGCATGTTTAACCCTAATATTATTGATGTAAAAATGAATATAAATAAGGGTATCATGATCTAGCATGGCTTGAGAAGGTAACTCATCTGATGTAAAAGTAATGTACTCTACAGTGAGAGATAACATTAATGTAAACTTATGTTATACATATTCAAGAAAAGTATGAGGATGAATGCAAGTATTGGCAAAATGTGATCTGATTTTATTTACACAATCAGGATTATCCTACAAAAAGGTATGGATGGAGACATCCATGATGAGAGGATCCTAGGATAGTGATGCTAGGAATGAATGAGGATCTAAGAGTACTTGAATGGTTTGGGTTCACTAAATGATTTTAAAAAAATAGAAACTTTTTTTAAAACCCTAATTACAGAGTAACTAATAGAATTAATGAAGTACATCTACTAGATAAACTATAACACAAACAATAAGCTAATAAGATATGAAACCCTAAGTACAAGAAAGAGAGTAGAGGAATTAGCTGATTTGTGCTATCCTGGAACTGTTCTGGACTAGGAAAAACTGATGAACATGAAAGGGAAACTTTCGCAACTGTGAACTGTAAATTCTGAAGTTTTTCAGATAAGATTAGACCAGGGTTACTAGAGTAGGGCTAGGGAACCTAGGTACTGGTGACTTCTAGGAGGAACTCCTGACTGCACAAGAGCTCAAAATATGATTTCTAGGGTGTCGCAAGATTTTCGTTGATAGTCGATGTTAGTTGTCTGTATGTCACACTTTGATCGTTGAACACTCCTGTATCCTGCAAAGAGTTCTTCACCTACAAAACCCTCAAACTATATAAAATCCCAAAAAAATATGCAATATGGGGAGTCAGACTGATCCCAGCGGTCACCTGACTAAGTGAATTTATGACCGAGTACTACACTACATCATAGACTCCATGTAGGTCTTGTGAGTGTGTGTGAGGATTGTGCCTAGGATTTCCTAGTGTAAGTTGCACTTCATCGCAGGGTAGATCTAGAATGTAACAATGTATAGCATGTGTGGATGGAATAATGAACTTCCCCTTCCTATACATGTATGTAGAAAAATGCAGCCCCTTTTCCCTTGTAATGAATGCCAAATATATGCCTTGAAGTGCTTTAGGTGCCTTTAGATGCAATCTTAGGTGATAGATAGTATGCTCAGAGCTTGGTCCCTTATTTTAAACACATATGTATGTATTTATATTATTCCCTTTTTTGAATTTTGTAATTTACAATTGGAATACCAACCCATAAGTAGAAAATATTCCCAAAAGATAAAAGAGACCTAAAATAAGTGAGTAAGATAGAAAAGGTTCAGGGGCGCCCATAGGGTACAAGAGCTCCTAGGTGTTTTTGTCCTAGCTGGGTGTTGGTGTCTAAAGCCATAAAAGATAAATAAGTAAAATACCAACTAGGTTGTAGGGTGTGAAAGACTAAATATAAAACTAGAAACATAGAAAATAGGCCAAAGACAATCATCAATTACTAATTTTCTTGCTTAGGAATCACATGAATGCTAGTATGTGTGTCAGACCTAGAAGTGTACACAAGTGCATTATTTTGTGTCTACAATGTGCTCCAAAATGTATCTGAAATGTACTACATTCCATCAAACATCAACTGCATGAGACCATGTGGCATCTAGTTTTACAAGTCTCCAACTATGCTCCTAAGTCCAACAATACTTTTTCCCAATTTATAAGATTTGTTAATAACAAATGTCGATATCGATACATGTCAATGTAATGGAAATTTACTAAATAAGGTTTCATACAAGGCATCATATAAATATCTCTCCACCCATTTCCTCAGGGTACAGTCTCTACAACTTTGATATATTTATCTAAGATCTTATTCTACCACTCCAACCAATGTTCAATGTTCTCCAAAGAAATGTGAACCATAATTTTCCAACACCATAATGGTAACAAGATTTAACGAGTCCTAACAATGGAGCTAAAATATTGACTATTTTTCCCATTTTGTAATTAACAAAGCATATACTTAGGTCTCGGGTATCATGTCACAAACCTTATTACATGCAAGGATCTCACACCAAAATAACACACAAGAGGTTTAACCTTGTTTTCTCTTGAGGCATGAAAGGGACCAGTCCCCATTAGTTTTAGTTGTGTTGTGATGATTACAAGGATGAAATGCACACACATAAACTAATAATTTATCTTGAACACATACATTACTAGCTCATAACACATAGGCACAATCAAAGATAATAACAAAGGTAATATTTAATTTCTCAAGTCTATTAAAAATATTTAACTACAATATTTTATAACTCGAGATTGTGAATAACCATAATACCTTCAGAACATAACTACGATACGAAAATAGTGAATCTCTTTTAAGCTCTTACATCTGTGAACATACCAACTAAATTAACAACCAATAAAATTAACAAAAACTACTTCTAACTAACTCAACCCCTCATACACTAAAGAGTGGGGGTATTTATACTAATGAGGAATTTCCATTTGAAGACACTTAAATTTGGTAACTTATCCTTTAACAATGACAAGTATTAGTACATTTTTCTATCACTCTTCACTTGATCATATCTACTCTCTACTTTTTCATTCATCTAGTAAATATTAATTAACCAAAGAATTCAATTTTTTTTATTATTGGTCAATGGTTTTCAAGGGACCATACCCTGAAGTAAAAAAAAGTCTCAAAACCCATAATAGACATTGGAAATAAAGTGGTTTTTTAATAAGTGGGGGCCACACCCCAAAAAAAAATCCAAGAAGAGCCAGATATTATGATAAAAACATAGGTAGGGGCCAACTTCCAACAAGGATCCCAACAACAAATACAAAACAGAAAAACAAAACAAAACATAAAAGCACACAAAAATATTAGCACATAACTAATTAAGAGACTTGTTATAATTTTTTTGAGAAATCTTTAGGGCCTTATAAATTTTGATGGAATTTTGCATATCAAGATCATGGCTGCTATCAGTAACTATTTTTTTTATTCGATCATTCTTCCAAGTTGCCCATAGGACACCACAAACATCACAAATTTTCTTGACATGGGTTTGTATAAATTAAGAACAACCCTATGAATTGCAAGTTGCTTTGTTTTCTTGTTCTCAACATGAAGAACTTTTTCCTTCAAGTAATTGAACTGATTGGAAAGGATTTAAATTTCTCTTCCAAATTTGAAAGAGTGGAGGCGTCCAACTTGCTCTTGTTACCTTCCTTAAGAAGGAAGTGTACATTGTCCTCTATACCCCTTAAAGCCTTGGCATGTTTCTTTAATTGATTTGTTAATTCAAAACTATTATGAGGGTCATGAGTAGAGTGACTGAGCTTCAAAATATTTTTTTCCTCTATAATTATTTTCCCTTAAAACTACTATGAAGGATTCTTTTGGCCGAAGGGGGATCAAAGATGGGGGCCCTGACGTTGGGGTTCTTAGAACGATTCCTGGGTTTCTGAGTAGGTGTGGCAGAGGGGGTAGGATCATTAGCAACCACATCGAGGAAGTATTGGTACAAGATGAATATCACAACTTGATGCAGGGGAAGATTCCTCAAATGGGTTTGAACATCACGTACCAATTTTTCAAGAGAATGCAAAATATAGTAAGGAAAAATGACCTTGAAAGCATGCCTAAAATGGTTCAAAAGGGAAAAGTGATGAAGCAACAATGTAGAAAAGTGTCCTTCCAGGGTGATGTAGCACACAACCATTTTAGCAACTTTACCATACGGGGGGGTAAAAGAGCAGAGAATACCATAATTTCCAATCTACAGAGCTTCATCTCTCTCAAAAAAATGTTTCTCCTCATCTTCCTTTTCAAACTTGTTGTGATATAATTTAACCCCTTCCATACCCAGACTAGTGATGAAAGAGATCAGACCCTCAGTGATGGAAAAATATTTTCCCTTGAAAGTGATTATTTTTTCTTTCCATTTTCAGGAAAAATTTAGAGAGACGTGAATGTCGTGACCCCTTATTCTTTATGTAAAATATTTGAAACCATCCACTTTTAGGGATTTCCATAACTCTACATTCTTCTGCCATGATAGATCACATATAGATTCCACTCTACAAGGAAGACCCCCCATTTTGATATTGGAGCTCACACATAGGGTAGCGACATCCTGGTCACAGCTAGAAAGTGGCCCTGTAACAGTTGTGAAAAAATAGGGGAGTTCTAGAGCTTTTGAATCTTTCCACCAATATTGCACAACCGTCTTAAAAACCCTTCTATCAAAACCAAGAAACAAAAGATAATGAAAAAGGATCTGTTTAAAAGGGTTAACTCGCAAATGATGGGAATACCAAAAATCATGTCCCCACAAGTGCCAAATCCGCCTAATTAGCATAATTAGAGAGCTAGGTTATCTTGGATTCTTTGAAAATAACACAGCACAAAGAGACAGATTGCTCTTGCTACAAGAGAGATATCCTTGTAATCATGCCAAAATTTGAATTTATTAATGCTAACTCCATCATTCACCAGTGCGTGAGCTGGACCATTCCCCTCTCTATAAACATGGCAAATATTGATGTTTGTCCACAACCTAACATAAACATGGTGAATATTGATGTTTGTACAACCTTTACATAAGGCCTTGACTTCATTTGTAAATTTTTGTATGGTCCAGCAGGGGGGTTGAGATCTTGTAAGGTTGTTTATAATGTTCATAGATTCTCCCTTAATAGTTAAATTGTTCACCTTGAGATCCCTGGCAGTTTTGATTCCTTAGAGAGTGGTGAGGGCCTCAACATAGTGGTTTGATTTTTTTCCCATAGAACCTGCATACGCAACAATGGAGTGTCCATGATGGTTTCTAATAATACCATCCTCTCTAGTTGCATCATTACTCAACCTATATCTAGGCATAGGTTGAAGAATATTCAATTATATTTAGGCATCATTCTTCAAATTTTGATATCGCATCACTATTTTCCTATAAAAAATATATAGATTAATTCCATAATGGAGTATGGTCTTGACCAAACTATATGGACTTCGACCCTCTTATCTAACAACTTTGTTTCTAATTTAAATATCTTAATTGTGTTGTTTCATCTTCCTAGGTTCAGCCTTAGCATGAAATTTCACCTACATAATCCTATTTAATAAAGTTAATATCACTTCATTACTCACCTAGCACTTTCATAAGTTCCTATTGCAAATATCAACACATAAAAGACTCAAGGATCTTCTTAATCTTCCTAAACCAGTTGCACATCATTTATAAAATCCATGACTTCATGTCTAAAACACTAAACCAGTTAAAAATTATAGCTTCCTCCATTCCCAAACATGTAAAGTTCCTAGATCTATGTCTTTGAAAGAGAAAGTCACTCCAAGTATTTTAAAAGGTTTTAAAGGGAAAAAAATGGTTCAGTCTACTAGATGAAGCACACCACATCACAATTCTACGACATTGGGTACATTATTTACTCTATATTTAGTATGTTATCTTTGTTTCAAGAGACATGAGGGCACATATAAGGCGTTGGGTTAGATTTCATTCACATGTATATGAAGCACTAAGATACCTACATAATACTTGCTCTAACTCAAGATAATGTAGTTCAACACTTGGTTTGCTTCACTAACAGCTGAACACAAAAGGTATTCTAGCCTCACCCACACACTGATTTATCATTTTTTATCTAATAATTTTATGAAGGGTATTGTATGTATCTAGGTTTTCCATTTTATAATTCATTACAGGTTATGCCAAGGTTGTGCACTCTAGAATGACATATAATGACACATATTTACATAAAATAGAATGGAAAATAATTCATAGAACCTCATTATAAGCATGTCCAAGACCATACAGAAGACAGAATAATTGTACCATAATATAGGAGAAGTTCTACTATCCTGGATAGAGAAAAATTTCAGTTACATTAAGATAAATGAAGCATATTAAGTTTTAAATCAACTTAAACACCCAATTTGCACATATATATCTCTTATTTTCCACTTTGTGCAGCTATGTCTTCATTTCTACTTGTGTTTTTGAGTTATCATTATATTGTTTATCATTATTACAAGGATAAAAGTGGTATTTTGATTGTGCATGGTTAATTATACATAAATTAATTCGTAATAACTCCTATAACAAACCCTTACATCATATGTATGCATATATTACATCTTATTTCATATATCTTAAGGGTGAAAACATTTTGTGAACATGACTCTTACTCAAATCTATCACATTTTTCAAACCCTAGTTTCCATAGATTTTCATTTTCAGCTTGGCAACTTTCTTTATTTTTGTTTCATCATGAATCCTCGCTTATTTAATAATTTTTTCATCAATCCTGAGGGTTCTTACCTTCAACCTAGTATGGGATACTATCCATTTAATTATATTCATGATCCTACTTTGTGTGTAATAAAGAACTACTATGTTGATTCTACTTGCATTTATATGCAATATGATACTACTTATGAGCACACCTATTCCATTACTAATATCTTTGCCCATTTTTTCGTTACTATTTTCATTGAACATGTACAAGGTGATGATTCCCATTATGATTCTGGTAATCATGGCCTTTCTGAAGATGAGGCACAACATTTTACATGTATTTTTCTTGATAATATTGATGTTCTTCTCTATGTTTCTTGATATCAAATCAAGCATAATTTAGGATCCTAAATGACTGAACCTAATCTCTCGTTATCTACTATGGATACATCTATTATTCCTATATCTACAATGTGTATTTCATCAAGGAAAGATAATATTCCACTTCATAATGGCAGTATCTCTATGTCCATGACCACTAGTATTCCTACATCTCTTATTTATAACCATAATGCTTTGCATTCTTCTTCTTCTAACATGGAGGCTTTAAAAATCCTTATTCATAATTTTTAAGCTCAAATTTCACAGTTAAGACAAGGCGTGTCTACTTATTCTCATGCAATAGATACTACTCAATTACTTCATGACCCACTTGCACCATAAGTAACTTCTTATTATTTTCCTCTTGGTTTCTAAGCTCCTAATCTATTTATCTATGACGGAAAGGGTGATCTTAAAGAGAACATTTTTACATTCAAATCTACTTTCTTATATTATGCTTACAATGATAAATTAATTACTAATCTCTTTCCTTGAAGTCTTGAGGATTTGTTTTTGCAAGGATCTCCCCATGCATTCTGTATGGACTTTCACTCCATTAGCTAATCAATTTCTTGGATAATTATCTATCAATATTGGGGATAAATTTTCCTATGCTTAGATTTTTATATGAGCTTCAAGATATCTTTACACAAATTCTTCTTTCCCTCTTTCAAGAATCGATTATCTTTGAAATTTTTCATTATAATAATCAATAACACACATTGAAAGAGTGTAAAGCTAAGATATTTAACATGAATAAGTTTGAATATATTGTTGATTCTCCTAACACATCTCATCATATTTTTTAATGAAAATATGATTTTAAAGGAAAACCTAATGATAGTAAAATTGTTCAAAGATAAATCTATCATCAATTATGTATCTCAATGCACAAAGCTATAGCTACAAGATCCTATAAGGAAATTCACACCTTTCCTTGTTCACCTCATTTATTACTTAAACAATTTCTTGAGTGCAATATTATATCTCTCCCTCTACCACTTGAGGTTGATACAAGTAAGCCTCATAGTAATAATTTTTATGTTAACACCTATTGTGATTATCATATATTTGTTGTTCATACTACTAGTGGATGTGTTAAGATTCACCATGTTATATAATACCATATTAATCCTAGTGTTATTGAATGGGATGTCATCATGGAATCTAGTCCTATTAATGATAATTAAAAGAGAAAAATAATTAATGACCAAATTTCTGACCATAACACTACTAAATCTACTTAAGAAGTGCACCATTCTCATTGTGTTGTACCACATCCACCTTATTATGATCATCCATTAGATGTTATAATTGGTACTATTTATAATATGACACTTTCTCATCCAATTATTACTTTTAATGTTATTGATACAGCTCATGATCTTGTTTTGGATACACTTTACAATCTTTTTTTATTGACCAACATATTATACATAATTTTTTGGTCAATGGTAATGCTAAATATAATGTATGAAATTTCAAGGTACTTAAGTTCTCTTGGGTATACTAAAAAGTAATTCATATTCAATACTCAAACAAAATTAGTGCATATTTTTATCCTTATCACATTTGGCTATGATACTATAGCTATTCTATTATTGGTTGTATCTTCTATTACCTCATGTGACATGAATCTAGAATTCCCTTGGCTATGTTCTTTTGTAACTATCCCATCTATAATGCATCAATGTGTTAATTGTATTCATAAATAACAAGTGGTTAGTGTTATGGGTATATCGTTTGAGACTCCTATACCTAATCAGCTTGGCCAAAAAGATACAACTAATTATTATATTATTGTATCTCTAGATAGTCCTCCTTGTTCACATGTTACTTTTTAGGTCACTTCGTCATAGGCCTCCTATTAGGTCCCTATTTACACATACTACCTATCATAAGTCTTTCCACCCTATGTCTCTTATAATGCACGTTATTGTTAGTACATAAGGTATATATTGGATTTTCCTTCTTTTATAACGTTTGTGAGGCTTGATTTTCCTCCATCTTTTGTGTATGTCCCACGTCTTGATGAATATATTATCATGCAGATCCTATTACCAAAAAAAATACCAAAACAAAAAAATAATAATATAATACAAAAGTAATCACATGTTTGCAAAAAATTAAAAATCAAGACCTACTTATGACTTGCTTTGTCTAGCTTTTCACTTTGCGTATGTTTCTTTTCATATTGGTTCGATAGATAACATATTTTTCTATATAATATTTACACACATGCGTTCATGAGATATCTCGAGTTTGATGCAAGTAACATATAGATTTCCACACAATGATAGGTGAAGTATTATTCCCTTCCCACTTATACTAATGTTTGGGGGAATCTTGTACACTATTCAAGTATATGTTTTCATTACATGAACTTTCTCCTTCTTCATTACGCTCAACTATTTGTATTACATATGTTATATTTTGGGCTGACAAGGTTAACACATATATCTTGTGTAGAACTAACCGATATTATTTTATGTACTTATCCACTACTACTGTCTCCTATTGTGTGACTAGATTGGTGTCTTACTTGCTTGAGTTGACTACTTGACTTCTTATTGTATGCGGCCTAAGTGCATAGATTTTCTTACGACATGGTGGGTGTACTGTGTTTATGGCTCTATGCCTATCTTGTATTAATTTTCTTATTTATATGTGACCTAAGTGACTTCTATGCAATTATCTTATGACACCGTGTGTGTCCTATGTTTATAGCTTTATGCATTAATATAATTATTTTCTATGTTAGCTTTTTTTACTCTTCCTTCACTATTGTGCTTACTTTATTCTATACACATGTACTATTGTTACTCCTACTTTTTGCATGTTATGTGTTTCTTTCTTTGTGCACCATGGTTTCCACCATATGCAACCTTCTTATAGGAACATGATGGATTCGCTATGTAAACTTATATCCTATCATGTTTGTTCATAGGATACTAAATTAGGTTAATTTATGCATCATATTATCTTAAATTATTTAATTATTTAATAAGGTAATTAGTTGATATATTGTTATATAGTTTTATAACAATATTTGTTTTATTATTGCATAGGTTATATTGTTGCAACAATTATTATTTATTTGTATTTAATTATTGTTGCTTCTCGGATGTATTTTGGAAGTTGTTGTGATTATGGTTGTACCTGTGCAACCCATTTATTTTTCTGCACATGGTTGTTCAATTCCTATAAGAATTGCAACACTTCATTGTAATTTTGGTTGATTGAGTTTAATATAATTTATCAGGATTCCGCCCTTGTTGCTCAATTTACATTTGGTACCAGAGTGAGAATTGAGACCTCCTGTAGTGAAGGTTGGAGAAGGTTAGTAGAGGAAGAGGAATTTTGGAGAAGAATCTGTAACAATCAGAGAGCCAGTGCAGCCTCCTAGCAACTTCCCAGCCCCTCCCTGCCTCCCCACAACCTCCTGTGTGATTTCCAAGTGTTTGGAACACAAATAGTTTTTGCACTGGTGCACCCTGCACCAAGCAAAATTTGCTGCAGGTATGGAAAATTAAAACAAATTGTAATTTTCTCCCCATTAGGGTCTTTTTCTCTAATATTAGAGAAGTATTTAGTTACTACTACATTGAGCAGTCTACTATCAAATTTGGAGGTGTTTCTACCCGCTTCCTGGCAAGTTGTTTGTTTATTTGGCCAAGCCCATACTGAGGGCATCAAGCAATGGTGAGTTATATTGTTGGCATTATTGGGCCATCCACCGACACTACAAAAATTTGAAGAGGGTGAGTTGAACCAATCCAAATGGTGTTTACAACGTTGAATCAGCTCTTCCAATATGTGTGTTGTTTACATTATTTTTATTGAACTGAGCTCCCACACATTGCCAAGGTGAGCTCCTCCCAAATGCACAGCATGCTCCACCTCCATTACATACCCTGTAACCAACAACAAGCAGAGGCATCAATCAAAATGTTTAAAGCATCAAAAAACTAAAACATTGAGTTATGTGTTTGAGGCTCCCAAGTGAGCTCTGACTTGAACGCAGCACATGCACATTCCTCACGGTAATCACAATACAAAATAAACGGCGGATTGGGTAAGCTAGGCATATTGGACCTCCAAACATGAATGAATCCAAACCGATGGCTCCAAACCCACATACCAATCTAACACCCAAATGTCCTTCGAACAACACCTGCAAAAGCATTTAAAGAAAAATCAAATAAAGATAATAACAAATCCGCAGCCGGGCTATATACATGCACAAAGGAGGACATAAAGGAACTTCAGATCCGGTCTTTATGCAGAAAGGAAACCCTAAACCACTAATAAAGCCACATGGAGCTCCATCTTTGCCTCATCTCCATTTTCAAAAGGTGAGTCAAATTTAATCATTATTATATATAATTTGCTTTGTTTTCTAGCATAAGCGCTCACAGAGCCAAGGCGGATAGAGGAAAAGACTTCATAGTGGGAAGTGCATGGTTTAACTCCCACCCCGATTTTTTTTAAACCCAATTTGATTTTAGTGGAAAATTTGGAGAAACTGCCATCTTTGACAATAAATTTAGTGGAAAACCCACCTTTAAACCGTTAGTTACAGCTAAACAAGCCTCTAAATATTTTAGTGAGAAAAACCCTAATTTAGGGCAAAAAACATTTTTCTCCTAATAGGCTTGATTTTTTATTCTGGACAACATTTTCCAAAGGAAGACTGACTAAAAACTTCGTTTTGAGCTACTTTTTTTGCAATTTTTTGCATTTTGGGTTGTTTTGGGCTCTAGAGGCCACCAGGGCCCGCAAAACAAAAAAAATACCTATCATTCAATTTTTTCTAAATTTTTGAATGTAATTATGTGCTTCAATATATTGTACTAATTTGCAGGTTTCCATAGTCAACCACAAATATTGTAACTGCTCAGAAACTGGTAGAAAAATTGTAATAAAAAATAGTAAAAAATTGGTTCTAAAACACTCACGAGATCCTAGATCTCATTCACAGCGTTTGGTATATACAGTGCCTCTGGGAAGCACTTACGGGTAAAGCCATCATGACTACTACTGCACTTAATGCCTAATATAGCTGCAACAATGTCATCTGGGCATCGACCCTTTAAATTGATGGGGAGTAATAAGGTCACAGTGCACACACTATGAGCCATCCCATCCATCTGTGAATGATTGCATGACATAAATCTTAAACTGAGAAATTATCTGAGTATATAGCAAAGTTACGCATGCGTATGAGGATATTTCTTTGAGCCGGTGTCAATAATCACACAGACCCCTTTCAGTACTGTCTTGGTACCATGTATTGAATTCTTTCACATATGTTAACACCTCTTTCACGTACCACCGGGTATATAGAAAGGGCAAGCTTCTTCCACGTACCGCTAGGTATATTGGAAGGGCACGTATATAGAAAGGTTTGGTATATCAAACTGACGGTATATAGATTGGGAGACCTTATACTTGGAGTGATAAGAGCCAAACCCTGTCAGTGATTTCTGCAAAATGGGCACCAATGCCCCCAAATTTTTTCTTCCAGATTCACAACTACTCAGAGGAAACAACTATGTTACATGGAAGACTAAAATCAAGACACAACTTGAGTTTGAAGAGATCTGGACTATTGTGAATGGTACTTTGACCAGATCAACTACTGATACAACACAACAACGGGTAGTTTGATAAAGTAGATCAGAAGGCCAAACTCATCATCTTGTTTGGAGTTTCTGATGATGTGCAACCCCACATTCGAGATGCCAAAACAGCCAAAGAAGCATGGGATAAATTGCAGCACAGTATATGAGGCCAAAAAACAAGAATGTCATACTAAATTTGTAGAGTCAGTTACATACACTGAAGTTCAAGCAGAATGAGAAAATTGAAGCTTTCTTAAGAAGAGTTACAGAGTTGAGGGCTTCACTTCTAGCCCTGGGAGAAGTGGTCATAGATGATGCTCTCATTCCCATTGTTCTGAGAGCACTCCCCTCTTCTTACCACATTTTTGTCACAACACTAAATGTGTCAGATATGACAGTTAGTTTTGACAAGCTGGTAAACCTACTGCAACAAGAGGAAGCCATGCATAATAAGGATGATGAAGAGGAGCAGGCACTTTCTTCACATCAAAAATGGAAAGGAAAAGGTAAAGGAAAACCTAATTCCTATCAAAATTCCCAACATCATAATCAGTATCAAGGGGACAAACAACAGAAGAAGCAATGTCCAATTTGTAAAAGAGGACATGACTTAAAAGATTGTTGGTATAATACTTACAAGAAAGGTTCATCAAGAAACTCTTGGACCTCCACAACAACAATCTCACAAGGGACATTCTAACTACAATCAAGGGCAGAAAAAGGGGAACTGGAAAAGAAGACCCCATCAGCAAGGAAATATTGTTGAGCAAGAAGAACATTCAGATAATGAAGACTTCTTGTACACTGCTCGATCAAGTGAACCATCCACGTCATCTAGTGATGTCTGGTATGTTGATTCAGGAGCCACTCGACACATGACCGGCCACAGAGACTGGTTTACCTCAATGAGGGACACGCCTTCAAAAAACCATGTTTCGTTGGGTGATGATTCTTCATATATAGTTCAGGGGATTGGGAACATTTCTCTACCCCTTGGTTCACGCAACTGCAGACTATCAGATGTCTTATATGTCCCTGGGTTGACAAAGAATCTACTTTCAGTCAGTCAACTCCTAGATCACAACTTAAAAATTGACTTTGATAGTCATTCCGGCAAGAAAACGTGTTTGATTCGAGACAAATCATGAGGCTCAAAAATAGTTGCAAAAGCCTCCAATGTGGGACGCATGTTCCAGCTTGATTTTTTCCACAGAGATGATCAAGCACTTGTGGCTAAGAACTCTACCTCAACACAGTTGTGGCATCAGAGACTTGGTCATGTTAGTTTCAAGTATCTCGAGACACTTCACTGGTGTAATATGGTACATGGGCTACCATCTCTTCAGAAGGATACATACAAGTGTCCTCACTACCTAGCAGGAAAACAACATAGAGCTTCATTCTAGAAGAGTACATATCGAGCTCATGGTAAGCTTGATCTGGTTCATACCGATCTTTGTGGTCCGATGCAACCAAGTCATTCTGGATTTCAGTACTTCATGCTATGTGTTGATGACTATTCAAGAAAAATGTGGATTTTTTGTCTTCGCAATAAAAGTGAAGCTTTTGAAACTTTCAAGAAGTTCAAAGTAGCAGTTGAGAACGAAACTGGTTGTCACATCAGAACTCTACACTCAGATCAAGGGGAGAATTCACCAGTAATGAGTTTAAAGACTACCTACAAACTCATGGGATTCGTCGAAAAATGCCTCCTCCACACACACCGCAGCAGAATGGTGTTGTTGAGAGAAGAAATCATACTATCATGGAAATGGTGTGATGCATGATCGATGACTCTGGACTTGCAAAGACATTTTGGGTAGAAGCAACAAAGACAACAGTGTATTTGTTGAATAGAGTGCCCATAGTTGCTCTTGATGGAGTAACACCACAAGAAGCATGGTCAAAGAGGAAACCATCTATTGCACACCTTAGAGTATTCCGGTGTAAAGAAAGTATGCACATACCCAAGAAAAATAGAAATAAATTGGACATGAAGTCACATAAACTCATCTTCATTGGGTACAGTGAAGAGACTCTTGGGTACAGATTGATGGATCCAAAGACCAGAAAAGTCTACACCAGCAGAGATGTTGAGTTTTTTGAGAAGAAGGAAGTAGAGTCTCCTCCTCCAGACTCACCTGATGTAGATTCTTCACCAGTTGTAAAAATTGAATTTGATGTTCCCACAGATGATGAAAGTGATGATGGGGATGATGGTGTTGATCTGATAGAACCATGACCCATGGGAATAGTTCAGCGTATGCCCAAGTGGTGTACTAGCACATTACGAGATGCAAGAATGGATGCTCCACCGGATACATCCACCCCTAGACCACAGACTCATAGTAAAGCAAGAGAAGAAGTTAAATTTGCTTTGATGAGTAGAGTTATTGAGTCTGATGAGCCCTCTATAGTCCAGGAAGCCCTACAGTCAAAATCTTGGAAAGATGCCATGGACTCTGAATATCAGTCAGTAATGAAAAATAACACTTGGAAGCTTGTTGATCTTCCACCAGGGAATAAACCCATTAGATGCATATGGATATTCAAAACAAAGTACAAAGTAGATGGGACAGTGGACAAGTACAAAGAAAGACTTGTAGCAAAGGGGTATACAAAAAAAAAGGCATTGACTATGAGGAGACATTTTCTCCCATAGCTAAGATCAAAATGATCAGGATGATCTTTTCTCTAGCTACACAGTTTGGTTGGAAATTCCATCAGATGGATGTAAAAAGTGCCTTCCTGAATGGATATTTACAAGAAGAAGTCTACATGACTCAACCTGAGGGATATGTAGTACCTGGTCAAGAAGAAAAGGTATGCAGACTCAGGAAATATCTGTATGGCCTCAAACAGGCACCCTGGGCATGGTACATCAAAATTGATGAGCATCTTGTACAACATGGATTTGTTAGAAATCCATATGATCCCAATCTTTACCTCAAAAAGCAAAGGGGGGAGATTGTGATTGTTGTTGTCTATGTAAACGATCTATTCATCACTAGAAGTTCATTGAGGATGATCGATGCAATGAAGAAAGATCTTAATCGATCGTTCGACATGATAAGATCTCAGGCTAATGCACTATTGTCTTGGATTGGAAGTATGGCAGAAAGAGAATCACATATTTGTTTCTCAGATGAAATATACCAAGACAATGCTTGAGAAATTCAGGATGATGGATTGCACACCAATTTCTACACCTATGGAGAACAGATTGCAGTTATCTCATTCAGATCCATCTCCTGAGGTAAATGCCACTCTCTATCAGTAGTTGATTGGGAGTCTCATTTACCTGACCTACACTAGACCAGATATCAGCTTTGCAGTAAGCTATCTATCCAGGTTCATGCAGGAACCCAAAGTGTGTCATTGGAAAGCAGCAAGGCACATCTTGAGATATCTCAAAGGATCAGTGGATCTTGGTCTAGAATACAAGAAGAACGACAACTTCTTCTTGTCAGGATATTCAGATTCAGATCATGCAGCAACATTGATGACAGAAAATCCACTTCAGGATTTGTGTTCTTTATGGGATCTGGACCAATATCATGGGGAAGCAAGAAACAACACTTTGTTTCTCATTCTTCCATAGAAGTCGAGTATCGTTCTGCAGGAGAAGTTATCTGTGAAGCGATTTGGCTATGTCGCATACTCGAAGGACTTGGAATACCACAGGACAAACTGACCACCATGTATGTTGACAATGAAGGTGTTCTCAAACTTGTTCGCAATCCAGTGTTTCATGAAAGAACAAAACATATTGAAGTACATGTTCATTTCATACGTGAGCATGTGTTGAAGCACAACATCCAGCTTCAATTTTGTCCAACAGCTGAACAAAAAGTAGATATTTTCACGAAGTCACTTGCACGTGAAAAGTTTGAGTTGTTCAGAGAGTTCCTCTCCTCATCCCTTGAGGAAATGCAAAATTAAGGGGGGGAATGTTAGGTTAATTTATGCATCATATTACCTTAATTTATTTAATTATTTAATAAGGTAATTAGTTGATATATTGTTATATAGTTTTATAACAATATTTGTTTTATTATTACACAGGTTATATTGTTACAACAATTATTATTTATTTTTATTTAATTATTGTTTCTTCCTGGATGTATTTTAGAATCTATTTTGATTATGGTTCTACTTTTGCAACCCATTTATTTGTCAGCACATGGTTGTTAAATTCCCATAAGAATTGTAGCACAAAATACCCCTTATTTTACTATATATCTAGATACCCATTTTCCCTCTGACATTCTTAACACCTCTTTTTATTTTTCACCTCTTCAATGTTGGATTTAATGCCTTAAAGTTTCGAAAATATTATATTTCCACTTCAAACCTTGATCAAATTCATATTAGACTAAAAAAGTATAAACCCTACTTATGTGTAATTTGATATTTTTCTTCCTTTATTTTCTATATACATTTTTCACACAAATCAAAATTTGTATAGTAATGTGAAGGGTCATATGTGGTTGCATTCTTGTTCATTAAATTTATTAATCTTCATGACATTCATTTTCCTTAAAATTTTGAATTGAATGAAAATAAATATACCTTAGCAATGATACTATGATGGATGTTCTAGCTATTGAGAGTTATGTAGTACCATTACTTTGGAAATACATGTTTCTTCTCTATAAAACACACCGCTAATTTAAGAAACACAAATAATATTGATCTAAATTTAGGGATTATTTATCTACCCCATAAATAATCCTCCCTAGATTGCTCCACATACCCTACCCCCAATATATGTTTAAAACCCCTTATAATTCAACCCCTTATACCCCTTTATATGGGACAATTTATTGGGTTTGTTTTGAATAATATTTAAAACCCTATATGAAATCATGTGAAAGGGCACTTTATATTGTGAATCCCTCGTGTGTAGGAACAAGTTCCCAATAGTGGTTACCATTACAGTCTTCTATGTGATCCAACCCAAATTACCATACTCATCTGACATGGGTACACATATTTTATTTTTAGTTATATGTTCATTTATGCTTTGTCACATGTTCCTTAAAAGAGGGTTCATTCGTTAAGGTATATTCTACATATACATTTGATACAAATAGATTACAAATTTTAGACATAGATTTTTACAGGGTCCATATCCTCAAAAATAGTTATAAATATAGAAAAGTGGAAAATTTTCAAACTAGTCAATTCCATATTCTTTATTTCTATATCTTAGTACAATATAGACCCTACTTGATGTTCCTAACCTAGGGAAAATACACAAAAAAAAATCTGAGTTTCATATTCTTAATGGAAGTTATATGTTTTTACTACATATTCAAAAAAAGATGACATAGTCCATAGCAGAATACAAGGGGCATGAATACTTCATTCCTTCTTTGATACATTATTCAAATAAATTTACAATAAGATGGCTTTGTGGAATGGGCCTTATTATCTTTTTCATTATTTCAGCATTTTTGTAATCACACTTAGTTGTACAACACATAGTGGGGCATGGTACATCCATTCCTTTTTTACTATGTGGTTTATTTAAAAACGTGAGCCTAAATACATCTACAACGGAGTGCTCTGTGTGGGTTTATAAGTTATAAAAGTGGATAATTTGTTCATAGGTTTTCCTTCCTTTTTCCCCTTTCACATTTATGGTTAAAATACCAAGGCTACTAAATATTTTGATACATTTCTCTTCCCTCTTAATATGGTGTTTCGGTACCTCTCTCTCTCTCTAGTGTTGTGTTGCATGCACTCAATACGTTGATTTCTCCCTAGACACAATTGGGAATAGATCACCCCAATCCTTTGGTAGTTCAACAACAAATATGAATCTCTAAAAATACAACAAGAACAAGATCTCTTCCCTCCGTAAAATGAACAAGTGTATTTATTCAATGTTTTACATATTTTTTACTTTACTTTGTGCAAGTTCAATTTAACAAAGTTACGATAATTATTTACATTTAAGTTATAGTTCAATTTATATTATAGACATTGGCTACACTCTATGTTACAAGTTTCACCATAGAGCATGTCAACACCAACACATTATAAGATGACTATTGTGCGAAGAAAATTGTGAGTGCACACTCAGGTATGATTTACTTTTAAGTACATGTAATTTTCAAATAGAAACTTATAGGAAGGGATGTAGGCACTCAATTTTTACAACTTATCATTTGTTAATGACAAGTTTGGATTTGTTCACATGGTAAGATAAATGCTCACATTATAAGTCTAATCAACACATCTTTCTATCTCTCTCTTCACTTTCTCATCCCTACACTCGTCTCTATCATTCATCCATGAAATATTAATTAAACAAATCATTAAATTATCTCCATGAATCATTCCATAACTTTGATTTCGCATCACTATTTTGCTATCAAAAACCATACATATTGGGTCTATAGTGGACTACGGTTCTAGCCAACTTGTAATGTCTTGGACCTTCTTATCTAATGAATTTGTTTCTAATTTGAATATATTTTATGTGTCATTTAAACTTCCTAGGGTTGTCCTTAGCATGATATTTCACCTGCAGAAGCCTATATCAGCAAGTCAAAATCATTTCATAACTCACTTGACACTTTCATAAGTTCATATTACAAAATATCAACAGTATACAAGTACTAAAATCTCTCCTAAATCTTCATAAAGAAGTTGTACATCATTTAGAGTAACTACTAAATCAAGTCTGAAGCACTCAACCAGGTCAAAGATTCATTCTTCCTCCATTTTTGGGCATGCAAATGACCTAGAGTCATATCTTAGTAAGAATGATTCACTCCAAGCAATGTCAAAGGTCTTCAAGGGATAAAATAGTTTAGTCTAACTATTGAAGCATGCCACAACACACTAGTACCATGTTAGGTACATTATCTACTTTATAGTTATCCCATTATCTTTGTGTCAAGAGACACAAGAGAACATATAGGGGTTGGATTAGATTGCATTCACACTTGCATAAAGTATTAGGAGAACAGCTACATGAGGCTTGCTCCTACTAGAGGGGATGTAGTGCAACACTTGGATTGGTTTGACATCATTTGAACACCAAGGGTATTCCAACCTCACCCACACACAAATTTATCCTTATGTTATGTAATGTTTTAATTAATGTTATTACAAGTATCTAAGGTTTCCACTTGTTGCAAATCATTATAAGTTGTATTGATATTATGTGGGCTAGAAGGACATACAGTGACACATATTTATAAACAAGAGAAGGGTATAAGAATTCACATAACCTTATTGCCAATAGGTCCCACGTAGGTCCAAGACTATATAGAAGATGACATAACCATACCACTTCCCAAGTGGAATCGAACAATCCTGGATAGAGACATTTTTGAGTTACAGTATCAAAAAAGAATCATCTTCAAGTTTAGATCATCTTAATCTCCCAATCTATACATCCATATATCCTTTATTCCGATCTATGCAACCAAGTCTTCATCTCCTCTTGTGTTTTTGAGCTATCATTTTATTGTTTATCATTGTTGCAATTATTAATGTGTTATTTTGATTTTTTATGGTTGATTGTACATTAATTAATTCTGAATAATCCCCTATAATAAACCCTTGCATTCTATATATTTAGATATATCACATATTCTTTTTAGATATATCACATATTATCTAATTGTGCTTCAAATACAAGGCATAGATAGTCATACATAAATATCACGTGTGAACAAGTTGGATATTTGATTACTCAGTGAGAATTCGCCAACCTAAAAGTGGTAAGTGTCATTGGACAATTGAATATTCAACGTGCAAATATATGCATTAGATAAGCTCACCTTGTGTAGATACCTAAATAATATTTGATATATGAAGGAAAGGAAATGTATTTTTAAGGAAGAATATAAAATATGTGAAGGATCTTTTTCAAGGTCCAACATGACTAATGCCATATGTGCTTGATTGTACTTTAAATTAGAAGCATTAATACTTTATCCCTTGCAATATTTAAACTGACAACCTTCCCTTGAACAAGGCTAGATTAAGCCCTAGACAATCTAGACAGTTTTCTAGGGTGTCGGCTCAGTCAATGGGAGCCTAAATCCAAAGATTTCCCTTGTTGTCAATTATTTTTAGAATCTAACATTAAAATATTTTGCCTAAAGATTCAATATTAGTTGACTCATTTATAGATATTATTATACAACAACATGAATTGCACACATACACATAAATAACGTATTTCAATATTTTTACAAGTTATAACAAATTTGGCATATTTCTGAGCCTGTGCAATTTTGTTGGTGTTGTTACACATTCTTCGACATAGCTCCAAATTATTTAGGTTTTTCATTTTATCTATGAAAATGTTTGTGTATTTTTTATAATGTCACTGGTGTAGCCAAAAGACGCAAGTATAATTGAATGAAAGAAGTATTTAATCCTCTATTTCTATTTTTGGGGGGAAATGTCTATTATATTTTATGGAGGAGGCGATAAACCTAGTCCAAATACCACTCTTTGTAAAACCATGGGAACTACATAAGCACTTTTATTTCTTTGCGAAAAAATGGTGCTCTATTTAAGTTTGAGTCTCGTCACCCACTTGATATTAGTTATTCGGATCTACAAGCACCATAGTTTAACTATTGTATTTGTTGCATTTTGAGGACCTCCTACGATAAATTTTCTCCATCCATAAAATTTTTCTCAGCGTTATGTGATAGTTTTATAAGAGATTTCTATTCTAAATTCTATTGCAGTTTCTTTAAATTTGTGATTTATTATGACCTTGATGCAAATTTCAGAACATGATAATACAAGCAACATAACTTATTTATTTGCTTGATGGAAAAAACTTCTTAGCGTGTCCACTCCAATTATTACCTTAGGCACTCCCAACCTCTAACCCAATGCTACCCTCGAACACAAATTCTTAACCATTAAACCCACTTTAATGAGGTACAATTTAATGAGGTACAATAAAATGTAGACTTTGACCTCTAAATGTAGTGACTTATTTTATTTTATTAGTTTACATGACGGTGAAACGAGTGGATAGCTTGCCCACAAGTATATGTGTCTGACATCCTCTCTTAATTGATGGCACGCAATGTTTGTGGACATTGGTTTCTGTTGAATTTATGAAATTTGCAGTGTAGATATTGGCAAAAAAATAATACATTGTGGAAAGGGTTTGCTCAATATAAGGCATTGATGCAAAAGGCGACTGTACTCATGTGCATTGTGGAGTACGGTTCACTGCATTCAAAAGGCTAATGAGCGTTCAATTTGACAATCGAAATCGAACCCTCCTTTTGACGTCCATCCATTCAAAACATCTTTTGCAAAAGGAAACATCAAAAGATTGAATATATGTTTGTTACAGTCTTTCCAATATAACTTTTTTGGTCTCCCCAAGAAAAAATTAAGTTGATTTTGAGTGTAAAATAATTCAAATTAGACGAAGGATTGTCGTCACTGTGACAATCGTCAATTTGTGAGTTTCATGGATACTTCATATTTCCTCTCCCATTAAATGAAACTGTTTAAAAAAAAAAAAAAAAAATTGTTACAGTTTACAAATTAGTAGATTGTATATTTTCCGAAAATTGTATCTTGTCGATATGTCGGCATTTTTTGCATATAATTGAACGTTAATTTTAACAGTTAACACGACGCATCAATAAGTTACGTACAGCAAAAGGTGGCCGACAGATATGTAGAACTCAAAAAATAAAAAACCACACAAAAACAAATACATGAAAACATATTGCTAACATATTAAAAAACATGGAAGGACCCAAATAAACATGAATATCCAAGTCAATTAATAATAATTTTAAGGGGTTTTTTTAAATTCCAGAAGAGCTAGCTTTAATTAACCGGCTTACCACAGTTAATGAATTTATTGCTTGAAATGTGGTTCTGCATCTAAAATTTTATAGAGTAATGCAGAAAAAAAAAGCCTTACACATTTACGGAAAGTAGGAAAAGAATCAATCTGCTGGCATATCTTTCTACATTTTCCTTCTCATGATGATGACTATTATTGATTTCCATACGCAAGTGCTGCTGTTACTAAACTGCATGAAGTATTTTGTCTTGTTTCGCTGCTTTTTTTCTGAAATACTGATGCTTTTTTACTCTCCACCACGTACCCGCCATGATTAGAAGACAGTAGAAAACTAAAAGGGAAGGTCCGGAGGTCAGTTTCTTCCACAAACAAAGTCATTTCAGAAGAATGGTCAGATTTTTTGTAAAAAATCTTCAAATCTGCTATTAAACTCACGGGCATTGAAAATTTATATCTGAGATGCACAGACTCATCATTGTAGTAAGGAATCATATTGCTCCTTGAGTGGCTAGACCAGAACCATATCAGTACAGATATGCCAATTATCAGATAACACGAAATTAATTTGATGAACCCCTATTTGCTTCATTCTTATAAGCTAATAAAATCTCGTTGTTTCCGGATTTCAATATGATTGTTGAGATTCAACTGTCTTTCTTTGGAACCGTAATATGTCTGCAACACCTTGTAAAACTGTGCAAAGTGGAGGGAATTTATATACAGGTATGTTATCCCTCATTATTATCAAGTACTCCTTAGGACTTAAAACAATTTGACAAACAACACACTAAGTATTATGTAATTCAGCAACAAATCTAGTGTAACGGAAGTGTCCTAACTCTTATTTTTTCAATGCTCTAATCAATACAATAAGTATTAACACTAGGTGTTTTTATAACTTGCTTAAAATACATGTTTTGCGTTGGGATTTTCTTGAAATAGATTATTTCCTTATCATTTTTTTGTGTGCCTCCTAAATATATTAATACACTTATGGAGTTATACATGTTTTGAACTTAGATTAAGACCAAGTTACTAATGTGCATGTAGGGACATGGCAGGTGGGAAAAGATGATAAAGAAGGCCAAAAAATCTAAGGTACTCGAAAAAGTGTTAAAATGGCCCACAAAAATTCATGTGGTATGTAGTGGTGCAGCTCTAGAAAACCAGAACTCCACTACTGTGATTTTGGAAAAATATCTATAAAAGTATTGAAATGGGAAGGGAAGAGAAAAACCAAGGATAAGAGAGAGCATACAGCAAAGAGATAAAACATGAAAAAACTAGGAAGAAAGAAGGCTCGCAAGAAAAGACTAGAGGGAAACATGTCAAAATTCAAACAAGCATAAGAAACATGCATTAATAAGAGCCTACTTATAAGGACTAGTGATCAATAAACCCAAAATACACTTACACCATAGTAGCTAGTACCATACATAAATTAGGTTTCTATATAATGCCCCACTTTAATGTGTGTATATGCATATATATACATAACAAAATAAAACAATCAAGTGAATATAAAGAATCCGTTGTTGTCGTCTAGAAACCTCTCAAGAGTTCTTGAAGCTAGTTTATGAATGACAATGCCTTGAAATTTAAAAAGAGGGAGGGAGAGTGGGTGAGAGAATGGGGGGAGAGTAGGGAGAGGGGGAGGGGCTGGGAGTGAAAGAGATCATGATCCCCATATTGAAGGGTTGGGAACATTCTAGAATTGACATCTATGCACATATATCTTGGATATAGAATATGCATTCCTCTAAATATATGGTAAACATGCAGTCCAAGTAAATTATTGTTATTATAAATACATAATCAAAGAACAACTTAAATATAGAAAAAATGAATATAAATAATTATATCTTTGTTGCACGTTAAAATTGTGAAGATGCCCTATAAAATATAACTCTCAAATTCTATGTTCAACATATATATATATATATAAGAGTTAGATCAAGTGAGGTAATGTATATGTATTTGTGGTGACACTAATTGAAATAATGTGTACACTATATAGATGTAACCATCATGTGGTTTTTTCCATATTTATGAGGAAAAATGCCCTGAGGTATGACATACCTGTATAGAAAGAATGTATCTTGAAAGAAGGGTTACTCACATCATGTATAAGATAAAACGCATATGACATGATAAGATATCATTATGAAAGATGTATCTATACTATAAGGGAGTTTCCGATGTGATTTCAAGTATACATGTAATGCAAGCACAATTTAGTAAGATGGCATGCATGAGCCTGTGATATAATATGTTCAAGCACAAGTACAACTTGCCCCTTGTGCGAGAGTCATGTCCTATTAGGATGATTTGTAATCAGTGTAAGCGAAAAAAATAGTATGCAACCCCAAGTGGACATACATAATCAGTGGAATCATAGGAACAATCTGCTGGCATAGCTTTCTACATTTTCCTTCTCATGATGATGACTATTATTGATTTCCATACGCAAGTGCTGCTGTTATTAAACTGCATGAAGTATTTTTGTCTTGTTTCGCTGCTTTTTTTCTGAAATACTGATGCTTTTTCACTCTCCACCACGTACCCGCCATGATTAGAAGACAGTAGAAAAATAAAAGGGAAGGTCCGGAGGTCAGTTTCTTCCACAAACAAAGTCATTTCACAAGAATGGTCAGATATTTTGTAAAAAATCTTCACATCTGCTATTAAACTCACGGGCATTGAAAATTTATATCTGAGATGCACATACTCATCATTGTAGTAAAGAATCATATTGCTCCTTGAGTGGCTAGACCAGAACCATATCAGTACAGATATGCCAATTATCAGATAACACGAAATTAATTTGATGAACCCCTATTTGCTTACTTCTTATAAGCTAATAAAATCTCGTTATTTCCGGATTTCAATATGATTGTTGAGATTCAACTGTCTTTTTTTGGAACTGTAATATGTCTACAACACCTTGCAAAACTGTAAAAAGTGGAGGGAATTTATATACAGGTATTTTATCCCTCATTACTATCAAGTACTCCTTAGGACTTAAACAATTTGACAAACAAATCTAATGTAATGGAAGTGTCCTACTTCTTATCTTTTCAATGCTCTAATCAATACAATAAGCATTAACACTAGGTACTTTTATAACTCGCTTAAAATACATGTTTCACAATGAGATTCTCTTGATATAGATTATTTCCTTATCATTTTTTTGTGTGCCTCCTAAATATATTAATGCACTTATGGAGTTATACATGTTTTGAACTTAGATTAAGACCAAGTTACTAATGTGCATGTAGGGACATGATAGGTGGGAAAAGATGATAAAGAAGAACAAAAAATCTAAGGTACTCGAAAAAGTGTTAAAATGGCCCACAAAAATTCATGTGGTGTGTAGTGGTGCAGCTTTACAAAACTAGAACTCCAATACTGCGATTTTGGAAAAATATCTATAAAAGTATTGAAATAGGAAGGGAAGAGAGAAACCAAGGATAAGAGAGAGCGTACAACAAAGAGATAAAACATGACAAAACTAGGAAGAATAGAAGACTCACAAGAAAAGACTAGAGGGAAACATGTCAAAATTCAAACAAACATAAGAAACATGCATTAATAAGAGCTTACTTATAAGGACTAGTGATCAATAAATTCAAAATACACTTACACCATAGTAACTAGTACCATACATAAATTAGGTTTCTATATAATGCCCCACTTTAATGTGTGTATATGCATATATATACATAACAAAATAAAACAATCAAGTGAATATAAAGAACCTGTTGTTGTCGTCTAGAAACCTATCAAGTGTTCTTGAAGCTAGTTTATGAATGATAATGCCTTGAAATTTAAAAGGAGGGAGGGAGAGTGGGCGAGAGGGTGGGGGGAGCGTAGGGAGAGGGGGAGGGGCTAGGAGTGAGAGAGATCGTGATCCCCATATTGAAGGGTTGGGAAGGTTCTAGAATTGACATCTATGCTCATGTATCTTGGATATAGAACATGTATTCCTCTAATTATATGGTAAACATGCAATCCAAGTAAATTATTGTTATTATAAATACATAATCAATGAACAACTTAAATATAGAAAAAGAGAATATGAACTATTACATCTATATTGCACGCTAAAATTGTGAAGATGCCCTATAAAATATAACTCTCAAATTCTATGTTGAATATATATATATATATATATATATGGGAGTGAGATCAAGTGAGGTAATGTATGTGGGTTTGTGGTAACACTAATTGAAATAATGTGTACACTATATGGATGCAACCATCATGTGGTTTTTCCCATATTTAAGAGGGAAAATGCCCTATTACCCTAGAGGTAAAATAAAGAGATTATATGTTTTTTTGAGGTATGACATACCTGTATACAAAGAATATATCTTGAAAGAAGGGTTACTCACATCATGTATAAGATAAGACGTATATGACATGATAAGATGTCATTATGAAAGCATGTATCTATACTATAAGGGAGTTTCCGATGTGATTTCAAGTATAAATGTAATGCAAGCACAATTTAGTAAGATGGCATGCATGCAGGGCCTGTGATATAATATATTCAAGCACAAGTACAACTTGCCCCTTATACGAGAGTCATGTCCTATAAGGATGATTTGTAATCAGTGTAAGCGAAAAAAATACTATGCAACCCCAAGTGGGCATACATAATCAGTGGAATCATAGGAACAAGTTGCCACGGTTGATAAATTTATTGTGGGCGAAATATGGGTCTGCATCCAAAATTTAATGCAAATTTGCAGAAGGCAGGTCTTACACATTTACAGAAAGGAAAACGAATCAATCTGCTGGCATAGCTTTCTACGTTCTCCTTCTCATGATGATGATTGTTACTGATTTACATAGGCAAGTGCTACTCTTACAAAACTGCATAAAGCAGTTTTGTCTTGTTTCGCTGCTTTTTTTTTTCCTGGCATATTGATGCTTTTTTACTCTCCACCACACACCCGCCATGATTACAGGTCAGTTTCTCCAACAAACAGTGTCATTTCAGAGGTATGTTTAGATATTTTGTAAGAAGATCTTCAAATCTGCTATCAAACTCGTCATTGTAGTAAACAACAGTATTTAATGTTGACTACGATGAGGTAGTGGTTTTTTAGACTTGTCCATGAGGTTCTACTATGTTTGCTCTATTTTGGTCTGCACATCACACTCTGTAAGGGCCTCTCTCCCCCCATATCTATGTATGTGTATATATACCAAAATTTATTACAACCAAAATATATATTTAAAAATTGTTTTTACCACATGAAAAGATCGTGGTGGTTTTGGTATAAGAGTGGTTTAGTGCTCATCAATGCATTATAAGTAATCATGATACATTGTAATTATGCTTTCAATAATATAAATCAATAAATCAGATTTAATTATAGAAATAAATGTTTGAAAAATTAAAAAATAAAGAACCTTGACAAGAACCTTATTGCTCCCTAAGTGGCTAGACCAAAACCATAGCAATATAAATATGCTACGTGTCACACAACATGAAATTAATTTGACAAACAAACCCTAAGTGGCTAAATTAAAACCTTACCAATATAAATATACCACATGTGGGATAACATGAAATTAATTTGACAAACACCTATTTGTTTATTTTTGGAATCAAGAAAACCTTTCAATGTGAGTTGTTGGGAAAGTATCCTTCTTTAAAATTATTATAAATCTACAACACCTTGCACAATTGTAAGAGAAAAAAGAGAGAGACAGAGAAAATTAGTGTAGCTCCATTTTATCATGGCCCTAAGATTTTCAACAATTTAGCAAACAAAACATGAAGTATAATGTAATTCAACAATGAATCTAATGTAATGGAAGTTTTCAAACCATCTTTTCAATACTCTAATCAATGCAATATAAGTATTGAGGATAGATGCTCAAATTTTACTTTCCGTATTGGAATGCTCTTGAAATAAATGTTTTCCTTACCATTTTATGATGTGCCTCCTAAATTCAATAACTCACTTATGTGTTATATATTTTTTGATCCTAAATTAAAACCCAAGTTACTGTCATGCATGTGGGCACATCATGACAAGTGGGAAAGGCCAACAACGAAGGGCTAAAGATTTAGAGGTACTTGGAATAAGAGATAAAATGGCCCCAAAAAATTCATACGATGTTTATTGGTACAACTCTAGAAAATCACAACTCCACTTCTATGATTCTAGAAAAAAAATTACAAAAGCATAGAAATGGGAATCAAAGAGAGAAACTAGGGATAAGAGAGAAAACGTACAACAAAGAGATAAAACATGAAAAGACAAGGAAGGATAGAAGAATGAAAAAGAAAGTTACAGGGAAATATTTCAAAATTCAAACAAGCACAAGAAATATGTGTTAATAAGAACCTAATTACAACTAGTGATGAATAAATAGATGAATACACTTGCACCATAGTATATAACTAGTGGTCATATATAAATTAGATTTTTATGTAATGCTTCACTTTGATGTAATGTGTATAATATATACATAACAAAATAAAATAATCAAGTTGATACAAATAAGTTGTTGTTGTCATCTATAAACTTACGGAGATTTTTAGACGATAATATGTGAATGATGGTGCATTGAAATTTAAAAGGAGAGAGAGAGAGAGAGAGAGAGAGAGAGAGAGAGAGAGAGATCACCTGATCTCCATGCTAGAGGGTTGGGAAGATTCTAGAACTGACATCTATGCTCATGTATCTTGGATATAGAAACATGTGTTTATACAAACATATGTTAAACATATCCAAGTAAATCAATTTTTTATTATGTCTATAATAAATAAAAAATTAAAATTTAGGAAAAGAGGATATGAATGAATACACCGTTGTTATGTTGAAAATGTGAAGGTTCCCTTGTGAAATATAACTCTCATATTCTATACATTTAATTTGAATATATTTGTCTCATCAATAACACTACCCACTCAAGTTATTCTTCCTATCAAATAGGGGGCTTAGACAACATGCACTTTAAAGGATCGACCTTAGTAATGACATGTGTTTTATTGTTGAGCATATAATGTCTAGGATTTTGTGTTGCAAACACAACATGTACAGGAATAATGTTTCCATGAGTTACAGTTTTTATCATAATCATATTATAAGGTTATGTTGATGCAATATATTTCTCTTTATTTATTGTTATCATCATGTTGTATAAGTGAATTTCCAAAAGAATTCCTAGTAGATCTTGTTGTATTATCATTAATGTTTAGGGTCACAGATGCATTTTTTCAAGAATGTGAGTGCAAATTTATAGTATTATTTTTTCCACTAACACAAATTGCATTGAAATTTGTTGTGAACTTATTAAAATGGTTACACCTTTTTATATCCTAAAAAATTTTACATTAATGATGTTGTCGAACGCAAATTTGCATTATTTTTTTGTATTAAAACTATAAATTCTCCAATTTAAAAATACCACCAAATTAGTATTGAAAACGTTAGACACTAAATAATGATGTAATTGCATTAAAATTAGTATCAGCTCCATGTGTGGTTCCCGCCTACACTTATTATTGGTTGAGAAGAAGATATATCATCTCAGCAGTCATATGTATATTTTTAACCCCCATTTCTCAAAATCCAACGTATTTTGTACAATGAATTTGTCATAACAATGAAAATAAGAAAATATTGTTAAAAACATTAAATCAAATGAATGGATTTGATATTTCTTATGTTTATAAGATTATTATATTAATTTGTAATTTGTTTAAACACTTATCCATCCTCTCATTACATTATTTTCTATAAATATAAAAATTAATTTGGACAATCACATGTAGGTCTTGTTGTGATATGTTATGAATACGGACAATTTTGAAATAATAATTATAACTCTTTTATTCCTTTGCAAAATGTTATCATGTTCTTAAATTATATCTAATTCACATCAATTTTGGCATTGTAAAAAGAAGAGGGATTTCGTGAAAGAACTAATGGAACAAGGATTGATCTTTTTGGGAACTTTGGTAAATTTCACATGGCCAATTGACCCTCATAGGAGCAACTATGAAAATACAAATCAATGCAAGTAATAGGTAGGCTAAATATTGTGGGAGGGGGTTAAATATATACAACTAACCCAAAAATGTTAGGGATATGCGTCGAAATTGTAGCTTTTGTCAACATCTGCCTACCTTGTGCCAAAATGAGAGCTTTGGAATAGGTTATGGGAAGACACCAAAATATAACTACACAGTAAATTTTTGTTAGATGTCATTGTAAATGTCTTTATAAACATATATGTAAGATGTGGAAGTAGACAAAAAGTACATGATTTGTTTAACAAAATACCACAACATATCAAAAACCCTAACACAGTGTTAACTTTATTGAACTAAATATTGACATCCCTCTAACACACTTTATAACCTCATGTATGATTGCTAGGGGAGAGGACCCTATAACCAAGCATGCACCAAAACATGTACATCTCTTTTCACCATAGGTTGTTGACAAAAGTACCAATAGTTGTTCACTTTTTGGTTAATGATCACACTTTTTAAGAGTCAATGAGAATGTGACACATAGGGCGCTCGGTCATTGGTCCCTCTTTCAAATGCTTTATATTAATTTTCTTCATATTAAATGAATTCAAAAACTACTTTTCCCTCCAAATAAACATGCAAAACAAAAATGTTGATATGGCACGATCATACGCTACACAATGATATAATTTTTTTATGCTACCGACATACCTACATATATCTACGTACCCCTAAAGTTAGGTGCACGGTTATAGGGTCCTCTCTCCTAGTAATTATTCTTATGCTCACGTTTGACAAGCAAAAAGTCAGAATCTATATGGATCAAACTATATACTTTTCTTTCTTTCTCAAAGACATGCAAGAATGAGTATAAGTTACTTAACTTTTTGTTGACTAACGCTTGTCCAAATGCAAAAATGATAAACATGTTGTGTGAGTAAGCATCAACTAAAGATTTATACCAGAATATGGCTAAGTAAGTTTCTTCCCTACGGGCACTCCTTTACTGAAAGAGGGGATAACATCACCAGAGACTTATAAGCTACAAGCATAATGAAGTGTAGTAAGGATGGAAGCTCACCATGTGTAATAGAATATGGGAATGGAGAAGGTGTTTGTATGTTTGGAGGAGAAGAAATAGCTTAGTGGCGAAGGGATGCCCTAAATGTTCATGCATCCATGCATCCACCAAGTACAATTATTGCCAATTTTAGTATAGATTATTTGAGAAACTTCAGAGGCTTCAGTCTGTAACCCTTACAGTGGTACTAGAGAGTCGTCATGTTCTTTATACGATGTTGAAATATTGTGACGGCTCATCATACCTTTCGTTATCAAAAATAAAGAACAATAATGATGTAGAGCGGACCAGATAAGAGAATGTGGACTTCTTGATATCCAAACAAACATGTACAAACTCCAATCTAAATCAGCGTCGATTTTATTCCTTTTGCTTCGTCTTTTTTGCCACCCCTCCCAAGCCAAATTTTGAAGACGTAGAAAATAATTACTGGTCCCTTTCACCAGAGGAAAACACCTTTGTTTTCATAGCGAGTGCGGGGATCATGAATAGTACATCTGAATTTGAGTGGAGCTGCTTTCTAGGCCTCATTTTAAGGATAATTCAAAGCATTATAAGTATTTAATAGTTAAAAGATAATTTAATTTGTTTATTAATTATGCTGAGAGGTGTTTTATAATGGTAGTTGTAAAGGATACTAGTAGGTTTTAATATTCGTGATTAGAGCCCTTTCTTTCTTCAAAAATATTTTTTTTGAGTCTTACACATTAATGTAGCTAGAATGACATCACTTATTACTATTCACTGGTAATATTGATAAGAAGGTAATGAAGTTATTAATAATTGGTATATGATTTAAAAACCTAAGATAAAGACCTTGAGATTGATACTTTTCAACATTTTTTAGATAGATGTATTTAATATATGCACGTACTAGTATTCATTAAACGTCAAGAAGGGCCAATAAAAGTCAAACGAGAATACATGATTATGTTACTTAAATGAAGTATTAAAAGCATCTTATAAACTAAGAAGAAGATCAAACAAGAAAGTGTAGGTGTGGATAGTGTTATTTACAAATGTAGTAAACGAACCACCCCTAAAAGGTAACTAAGCCTAATCATATCTAAATTAATAATACAAATTGAATTATAGAAATAAGGATCTAGTTCTAATTACCTTCTTGGAAAGGGTGTAGAATTAGGGTTAAAGATGTGTATGGTTAAAAACTTGAATCAAGTAGAATTCATTGGTGGCACTTTGTGTAAAATACAAGGTAAGATGGACTATTCCCATTAAAAACATGACCAAAAAAGTGTGTTGACTGGAGTTTCATGGAGATGTGATCAAATTTTTGGAGATTCTAAATCTACAAAAATTGTAGGATATCTACAAAAATGGTTTCCTTTATGAGAATAAATATAACACTGTGAATGCATTCTTGATGCTCTAATATGAAAAAATTTCTCTTAAATTATTTAGTAATATCACAAATCATTAGGAATCTAATCTCATTTGTTAAAACCCTAATTCACTCTCATCTCCATGTAAAACCCATCAAATAGGGGATGTTAATGGGGGCCTATATATGTTATTCATCCATTATTATCACGCCCCTTGTGATTTCACAAAACGCAAGAAACTCCGTGCGAAAGGACAAGCAGGGTTGAGACGGGATCACCGAACAATAGACTATGTCTTAACTCTTAGAGCCATAATTGAATAAGCAAGGGCCATCAAGCGTAAGGTTTATTGTTGTTTTGTTGACTTTCAAAAGGCATTTGATACCATACCTAGACACCTTCTAATCCAACAGCTTTGAAACCTCCAAATTCCAGAGCATCTGGTTCTTCTTGTGATGACACTCTATGAAAAGGTGGTTGGCCAAGTCCGAACTCCTACTAGTTATACATGTGATATCAATAGCACCATCGGTGTTAAACAAGGTTGCCCACTTTCTCCTACTCTATTTGGTCTTTGCATTAACGAACTAGAGCACATCATTGCAAATTCCGGTCTTAGAGACGATGGTTGTTTTTTATATGATATCATCATTGCTATTTTATTATTTGCGGATGATATCATCCTTGTGTCACATACTGTTGTAGGCCTACAACGACACCTTGACATACTAAGCTCTTTTGTGATACTCATGGTTTACAAGTGAACTTAAAGAAAACTAAGGTCATGGTATTTAATACAACCAAGAGGGTTGCCCATGCAACTAACCTCATGTATAAAGGACACTTGGTGGAAGTGGTCTCCTCTTACACCTATCTTGGAGTGACTTTCACGAGTCCTCCTTTGAACATGCTTCATGCAGCAGAAGAGATATTATGTAAAGGTTATGCAGCCCTCAATACACTTAAGAGACAATGTTTCCAACTTCAATTTTGTAGTGCCTCATTGTAATGCTAAATTTTGAGGTGAAATTGTTGTTTCTTCCATTGCTTTCCTCCCATGTTGGTTATAGATGTGACAGGCTAGACATAAGGAGATATAGAATGTTTTTTTTTATTATTCTCTTTGGTAGTGGTTGAAGCGCATTTTCCTTTCTCCCTGGTTAGCTGGCCGTACTCATTTATTTTTGATTTGCAAATCTTACCTGCTTCTTATTGCCTGTCTGGAGATCTCCCTTGGATATTCTATGCGTGGAGTGGTTGAGGGACGTTTTTTCCTGTTGCATGGGCAGAAAGGCGAGTAAAATCCTTCTGTCATGGCATTTTTCCTCCCTAATTTCCTCCCTTGTGTGCGTTTTGTTTGATGAAGCTTCATGCTAGTGAGGTAGGCATGTTACCTCCACGTTTCATTGGTTGCTGCGAGGTGTGGTCTTGTCGAAATCCACAGGAATGCCCTGCACAGTAATTAGATAGGTAACAAGCTTGTTGCGGTACAGTCGAAGCTTTTGTGAGTGCCTCCACCAAGCGGATTGCACAACCTTGTTGTTATCTATTCAGTATCAACGCATCTTCAAATTTGGGATTCTCCTACAAGATATTGTTATCAAATCAACTATGTGACAGTGAGAGTGTTACCAGGAGACCTGACGAAACTCCCTTGCAAGTTTCTCTTTTGAGATCTCACTGTTTTACGATGTAGCTCATGGGAGAGGGTCTCTTGGAGGCGGATCTGTTTCAGATCAGAATATTCATGAAGCACATTTGCTTTGCTGTAGAAATGGTGCATGCTTTTTGTGTTGGTGACAGATCACACCCACAGGCACAGGAGATCTATACAATGTTGGAGAGAATTTCTTGGGAGATGAAGGTAACAGGATCCTAGCGTGGTGCCCTCCACACCAAGTTCAAAGCCTGAATCGTCTCAAAGCACAAAGAAGAGCTCCAATAGATTAAGCAGGGGTGCTGTGGATAGCTATTGTTGTTGGGGACCTTGCGGTTCTATTGCTCATTGCTTGCTTTTTTCATATGGTATTACTGGAGAAAATACTCTAGAAAAATGGTGGATGGGAAGCCATCAAAGAGATGGGAAACAGGGAAGATTGTGTATTCATCAAGCCCATATCAACATCCATCTAGTTCTGCAGAGAAGGGAAAGCTAGTTTTCTTTAAGGGAACTCGACAGTTTGAGTTGGAGGATCTTCTTCGAGCTTTGGCCGAAAATAGCTTGGGAAAAGTAGCTTTGGATCTATTTTTTAAAGCCGTATTAGAAGATGGTAATGTTGTTACAGTAAAGATATTAAAGGAGGTGCAAGGGTCAGGTAAAAGGGATTGTGAGCAGCATATGGAACTTGTTGGGAAGCTAGCAAAAGTCCTAACAGAAGATGGAATATGCAGGCCTCTTCAAAGCCTTCAAGATCTCTTACCAGTCTCACTCGTGTCCATACAAGATGAGGTTGTTCAGTAAAAATCTTTCCACCATTGTTAAATCTTGGGCCATAAATTGTTTTGTAAACGTGCATCATAATTGTTGATAACAGTGCTTTGAAGCAAAGAATTGTTGCTCTTGCACAAGACAAGTTTTTTTTTTTAAAGGATGCACACTGTGAAACATTGAAAAAGGAGGTGTCAAGGCTAAGTCAACTTTATCACGAGCAGCAGCAACTTTTGCAAAAAGAAATGCATGCATCCTCAACAGGGGCGTTTGGTAAGCTAGAGCAGGGTTCATCTTCACAGGTGATGGATCAAAAACCCGAGATCTCTGATCCTTCTCCAAGTCATCTGAAGACTACATCAGGGATTCCAGATCATAGAGAAAACAATGCTTCCCACAGCCATACAGCCCCTGGTTCTCAAATGTTGAAAAGCATGATGCCTGCAAGCTGCCTTATGGGGAGAGAGAGCAACAGGAGCTAGGAAGAAAGAACTATAATCAGGCATGTTAATTCTACTCCTCGTAATAGTTTTCTACCTTCTTTCAGTATCTTGAAATGAATATTCTTTCCTCTTAAATGGCGCCTAGACAAGATGTTTTCGTAGTTTTTTATATCACTGCCTGATTGTGTGGTTGTTCCTTTAAATCTCGTTCCAATTTCACTGGTTTTTCTTGGAATGTTCTTTCCTCTCTTATAGCTTACTCTGTTTATACTTGTCTAATGGGCTACTACAATATTGAGTGATGCAGTCTAGTTCATAGGGAAGGAAACATTATTGAGTTTTGTTTGCTTATATGACCCTCTTTTAAAAGAATTTTGTGATGGTATTTATAATAGAAGGCTTACTATATGGAAGGTTAAGCCTTCATATCTCTTTTTGGTTGAGTAAATACGTATTTTCCTGTTTAGGGCTCTCCTGTTTTGCTAAAGGTACATTAATAGTGACGTTGGGTTCTAAAACTTGTTTAAGCCTGTGGGCATTCCTTACTTTTTTTTTAATTAGAATATGACATTAGGGTTTTGCTTTAGAACTGTACATGGTTGACTTTGGTACCCAGTTCTAGAGGATGAATAACCCGACATCTATTTTGGCCTCTACGTGTTGAGAAAATTTACTATACCTACTACCTGGTTCAAACTCTTGTTTGATTAAAGTAAGGGGGAAACATTGTAAGTTTTATTGAATGAAATCTCTACAAATTTTATTAAGGGACGCAAGCAAGTTATTACTAGCTGGACCGAAACAAAAGTTGTAGGTGAATCCATGGTATTGAACTCGGGAACTCGTTTCCTGTTAGATGACAACTGATTATAGTGATAATATAATAGGTGGTTATTATGTTCATCTGTTTGATATTGCTAGACATGTCCTTGATAAGCCCACATGGATCGGGTAAAATTTCCATCTTCTATACCATTGGCCAGGAGCTCATAGAAATTCTAGGCCTGACTGCACTGCGTAACCTTCCTGATGGATATGTGTGTTGGTTCCTATTTTTCTTTGTGCTTGCACTCGTGGTAGGGTCTTTTGAGTCTGGGGCATCGTTGTTGTTTTACCCTTTGCGTATCTAATCCCCTTTGTTTTCGGACTCGAATATCATATTCTTCAAACTTAGTTACTAAAAGGTCCCATTTTGTGGCCTTGTTAAGGAAATCAATTTTTTATTTAATACTTATCGGCATTTTCGGAAAAATATAAAAATTATTAACGAATTTTGGGTTTAGCCTTCCCTTATATTATGTAGAGGAGTTGACGTTTTGGGTTAAGGTTGTTGGTAGGATAATGGCCCTTTTTGTATCTCCTTTGTACGCTTCTGGAAGAGTGGTTTTGTTTGGTTAACTGGTCCTACGTTTAAAAAAAAAATCCTACATGAAGGTAGTGGTTAAAACTCCTTGGTTAAAACTGAAACTATAGTTGTGTTTTCTTTTAAAGGCATCGAACCCTAATTATTGCTATGAAGCCTTCCCCTGGGATATTTCGATAACGCCATTTTGTTTCGCGCCTACGATCATTATTAGTATGTTTTGTCTTCTCTTGGACCTCTTTAGATGGGTGGGATTGGGTATTGGGTTCCAATCACGTAATCTATAGGACTACATGAAGGAAATATATCAGCACTCTTGACTTTCTTGTTCCTAACCCATAAGGTCTTGCCTTGATTTATGTGATTATGTTCTTACTGGTATTTTGACTTTCTCCTTGTTGGATGGTTTAGATTTCTTTCTCATGCGAATAATTTTGGAGTTGTGGGTTGTGTTTTAAATCCATTTTTTAAATTAGAACATTCCTTTCTTGATATTATTAAATGTTAGCTTACTGTTACAATGTGTAGCCTTAACATGCTCAGTTCTTGCGAATTGACTTTAGTTAATATTTGTGCAGATGGATTATGTGAGTAGACTAGAGGAAAAGAGTGTTAAAGGTTCATCTATATAATTTATGAAGTACCTTGTAAAAATGTCAAATGTATTGTAGAGTATTGTTGTTGTAACTGTTGAAACTTTGGTTTATTTGGATAACATGTGAAAGATGAAATTTGATTATCGCTTGGTTATGGGATATTCTAGTGTATTTTTAAATCCTTAGAATAGTAGTGTGGCAATGTTCCATGTTATTACGCTCCTGTTCCCTAGTCATGGACTAATAGAGATGGTATGCCCCTTTTGTTTGTGCATCGTGTTGGAAAGAATTGATGTAACCTTGTTTTGTTTTCGCAAACCAGTACTGTTAAACTTTGCTCTCGAGTTAGAATGTTGACTTGTAAATCCTTCTAAGGCATAGTAGCAATGAGTTTGTGAGCACTATAAAGTGGGCTGGATAGTCCTTATAAAATTTAAACGAAAATTTAGGTATATGAACATATTAATGTAGATGTGGTCCACTTGAAACCTTTGAGACCTGGAACAATCAAGAGGAATCTATCTTTTGTATCAAAATATGATTACTTTTTTTTTTTTCCTGAGCTAAATTAATAAACACTATTTCTTTTTCGGTGAAACCTTAAATGATCTCATGGTGAAATCAATGGTTAGATTATAGAAAATGATAGGGTTTAATAAGTAGGAGTGAAAGTGATTAATAAAACCTTAAATCTCTCTCTATCGTTTGGAATGTTTTCCTTTGTCAAACTTAATTAAGTAAAGTCTAGATGGAACATTTAACCAATCATGATAAACCCTTAACCTCAATAAAAGACGGATAGTAAACCATGTGACCCTGAAGCTAAATTCTGTTGTCCTGTTCTGTTAACCCATGCCTTAATTCATGGTGATATTCTTAAGCAAGGTCAAAATTTGATCCTTAGACAAGAAGGTTATTGTTATGAACCCTAAGCAGTACTTTCCACTCAATAGGAATTTATGCCTTCACCTGTGTAACAGAGGTGTGGAACATGTGTTAGTGGCTTGAGTAAGATTAATTAACCTTGTAAGAAATGGAAAATGTTTCTAAAATCAAATGAATAAGAAAGATTTGGACATCAAATTGATGATCCTAGTTTAGAAAGCTTGGCCTTAAGTTATTTAGTCAAACAGTTGAAAAGAAAGAAGTTCTTCCTTGTGAAAAGAGTTGTGTGAATCGTTACATGAAATTTTATAAGAACGTAAGTTAAGAATTAAGAGACACTTTAGTAAACAAGAAAATTTCACAAGAAATTCCTCATGGGATGCCCTAACTGTTAGTGTGTTTTGTGGTTGGACTCCAATGTTGTTCTGTCAAGAAGAGAAAAAGTAGATTGTCCTTGATAGGTGTGAACGTTTCCGTGCTGCCTTTATGGTCATCCTTGTATCAGGTTGTTCACAGTGTTAGTTGTAACCTTGGTGACGACATGTTGCGCCATGTTATGTGTCAAGCAAGTCAAAAAAAAAGTTACCTTGTATTTCACTGTGTTGTCCTTGTGTTGGTATTTTGGTGTGTTACACTTGGAGGCCAAAAATATTGCTAAAATTTGGTTCCAGGGTTTGAATGACCAGATGTGATATTTACTATGGGGCCTTGATCTTCAGCACAGTAGTTGAGCTCATGTTGATAGAGTACTCATCTCCATGCTATCCAGGACTCTCTGGGAAAAAAGCTCAATTCCACATGCAATCATCTTGGCTGAGTTTGGCACGCACCCTCTCTGAATCTCAATTATGTTCCATCTTGTGATGATACTCCATAGACTAAGATGTATGGCAGATACACCAATTAGGCGGAATACATAGCCCTTCAAGGCTCTCCAATCATCCATGAGGCTATGTGAATTGGGGATCTAAACCACTTGGTATGCACATTGTAAAAATTTCTTCCAAAGCATCGGATTGGATATTGATCACCTTCCTCCTCTCACATTCTCTATTAATTCTCCCCACATGCCTAAAAGGGAAATTCATAGAGAAATTAGAGAGGAGATCTACAAATCTTACATAAAATCAACTTGGATTGAACCATTAGAACCATTGCCAACAAAAATGCACCACTATTTGGAGCATTATCTCCAAATTGAAGAGGGACGTGTCATTCCCCTCAAATACATCAGGTTTCCACTTGGTTTGAGACTCCCCTTGGGTCAACTACGATTTTTTTCTCATCAGCTTCGCATGGAGACAGAGAGCACTACATTCCTAAAGACCAACACACTTGCACACTTTGTAACAATGAACCTGAATCAGAGGAGCACTTTATATTTCGTTGTCCTGTGTACCATGAGATCTGTGGCAGGTACTATTGTCTCTTTCGAGAAACTCAAGGCTTATTATGTTCCCTTATTCATTATGATGACCAGATGGGTGTAGCTTTATTTATTAGGGAGATGATCCAAGATAGATATGGCCTCCTCAAATATCATCAAGGAAGCCTTGGGTCCCAGAATATTGGTGCATTCCTTCAGCCTTCTACACAACACTGAAGGCATAAATGGGCACATGACTTCACACATCAGTCGCGATCTACTAGGCATAGAACCTCTTAAGCATTGCACATAGACTTATTGCATCCTGTGTCTTTCATGTTGCTTCTTGTATTTTGTTTTTTATTTGTTTTTTTCCTTCATGCATCGTCTTGTTCTCTTTTCCCCTCTTGTAGTCCCTTTAACCTTTTTGGTTACTTCTGGACATTAATTTTAAATTAAATTATGCAAGTTAGCAGTCAATCGTATACATACAAGTGTCTTAACTCTTATCTGTAAAATACATGCAACAACTAACATAAGCTATAATGAATCTCTGAATTATAGAATTGTACTTTTACACATGGATGCTTTAGAAATAGAAGAAGATATAAAGTTATAACTTCAATATTAGTCTTCTACAAATGAATAGCTCAATGTATTATTTCTTTTTGTTTTGTGTGTCTTAAATGTACTAATTCACATGTGTGTGTGTGTGTGTGTGTGTGTGTGTGTGTGTGTGTGTGTGTGTGTGTGTGTGTGTGTGTGTGTGTGTGTGTGTGTTTCTTGTAGGAATTTATTGGAACAAAATTCAACACGCAATGAGTGGGAAAGGCCAACAAAAAGAGCACAAATATCAAGAAAAACAAGTTAGGAATCAGAATGACCCACATGAAGAAGAGACCGCTTTTGTAAATATGTCAGTAGAAATGTAGGTATGTTTTGCCTAGGCATAAATCTTGTACTAAACTGATAAAATTATTAGACCGAGTCAAAAATAAAGGGAAGGAAAAACTAAGAGGAAGGGGAAACAAAATCTTGGAGATAAAAAAAAGTTAAATATTGAAACAAACTAGGCCTATGGTTGAAAAGGGGCATAAAGAAGAACCCATAAAGAGTGCATGACAAAAAATAATCACTGATACGAAAGCTACAAAACAAAGGAACACATGCTAATAAGAACTTCTCTTGGCTTAGTAATCAACAAACATAATAATAATAACAAAAAAATAAATCATGATGCAAGAGCATCCATGTGTAACAAGCCTTTAGGTGTGAATAGGATTCTAAAGAGGGATTTTAGTTTAAAGCATGGAATCTCTTAAAAGTGTTTAATTTAGGATTATTTGATAGTTATCAATTTTAATTAAGACTCTTAGAGTCATAATGGAATAAGGGATTAAAATCTCTATATATTCTATAAGAATGAATGAAAAAAAAATTAAAAGACAATGTGTGTTAAAGAGAATACAATAATATAATGGAGTGAAAGCAAGAGCCATGTCTCAGTTATAATAGTTAAGAGCATAATCATGTTGCATGTTATTATTTTATCTTTCTTTATAATGAGAAAAAAATGTGTTATTATTGTGTCCAAATGTCTTTTTCCTCTATTGTAGACTTTGAATTTTATTACAAATGTTTCATTTGGGGTTGTGTGTGGGAAAGTTGCAAGTTTATCCTAAGTATCTAGGAAGAGGTTATAAGGTAATAGGAATGAATTCCTTGGACTCCCACCTTGACTAGTCAAAGCATAAAAGTATGGCCCAATTTTTCACATTTTTAGTACATTAGAAAAATATTCCCCACAAAAAAATTAACCAAACATATTAAATGAAAACATACATATTTTCAAGAGCTTAAATATATAGAGAGGCAGTGCACCTATAATTTCTCTAAAAACACAAAAATTGTTGAGTGTTTTTTAGAAAAAAAAAATAGTAGTTTGTATTTTGGCCACCTAGTGGGACATCATTTGACATTGGAGTGTTCGAAGATGTTGAGAGTAGAGACTTGTGGAGCAACCTTCATTGTTAAGAAGAGAATATAGAATATCTCAAAGTAGATGTATGGTTGTGACTATGAATGTAGAGATGGAATTTGGATAAAAGTTGAGAATGATTGAAGAAATTGATAGAAGGGTAAAAAACACTTCAAGGAAAAATATTTTCAACCCTTAGGGATATGTAGAAGGAGGTAAAAGAGATGTCCAACAAAAAAATAATGAAGAAGTAAAACAAAAATCTTATGGAGGCCATGAAAGAATTCAAGGAGATGGGTATGAAAACATAGTTTTCCTAATATCATAGAGAATAGATGCATGAAATAGAGACACCAATGTTTTGAGAAAGATAAAATCATGACTATTTGAGGACTTAGGTGTTGAAGATGGAGAACTTCTTAATGCAAAGAAGAAAAGAAGACCCCAAAATGGTTAAGTATGTTTGCAAAAGGTTAGGTAGTAGTATCGCTGAATCTTGGAAAGAATTTCAATAGAGAAGAAAAATAAAAGGTAAAGAGAAAGTAAGAAGTTGGGAATGTATGATCACCAAGATGATGGAGAGAGTAATGTAAGAAAGAGACCGCAGTAAATGGTTGAAGAAGATTTAGAGTCTAAGAATTGATGAGAAGAATATTGCTTTGAATGGAAATGGAGAGAAGCTTCCGAAAGATAAATCCATGACTATTTAGAGGAGCAACAAATAATATAATAGAGATTATGATTGATACATTATGGGAGAGATCCTTGTTAAAGAGGATGTAGATCCTCCTGAAGGATATCTTCTCATAGAAGAAGATATGTAATAGTTAGTGATTTATCCTGGAGAGGGGAAATCTCCATAGTATTCTATTATTGATATGACTTCCATTAGGGAAGCATGGAGTGAATAATAAGGAAATATTTAAGTGGAGAAAGATGTAGAAGTTTATTAGCAATTGTTTTATGAGAAACCAAATATTATTGTAAGCATCAAGAGTGTGAAGGAAAAATCCTTGACAGATAAATCTCAACATGAATCACACCATGAATCACACCAAGTGCAGAGAAGGAGGAACCCTTATGAAAGAGAATCATATTTTGAAGAGTGTGGATTGAATGCATATGTTTGAAAACATGCTAGACAAGGTTTTAGCATAAGAAAGGAAGTTGTGATGAAGTGATATTAAAGTATAGGATGGAGAGAATTTTGCAATTGAAGTATGTCCTTATAAGGAAATAGGAGTGAAAGAGGACTTTTAGAAGGCCATTTAAGACCAAGTTGACTATATGTAATATTGTTTCAAAGTATAGAGCTTGCACAATGTATTGTATCATGTTGTTTATATTGGAAAAAGACAAAGAAGAATCTAACAAGCTCTTAGAGAAAGAAAAGAGGATGAAAGGAAAAGACTCGTTGAAAATACCAAGCTTCATAAGAAAATCTATAAAGAATGGAATCAGTGTGTAGAAGTTTGGTTCTTCCATATAATAGACTACTTGTGCAACATATTATTATTTCAATTAGAGGAAATTTCATTTTTTTGGCCTTTTATATAATGTGTTTTTTATCAACCTTCGTAGTTCCTATAGATACAACTAATTAAAATTTCATCTATGGTTTTCCATTTGTTCTCGTGTTCTATTAAAATGCATATTACCATTTACAAGGAAGGAAACCTTGCACATTTTCATCTAATGTCTAGACTACAATTGTAATATGTCTTGAAAAGGAATTCTAGGGACCACTACTAATAGAGAGAGAGAGAGAGAGAGAGAGAGAGAGAGAGAGAGAGAGAGAGAGAGAGAGAGAGAGAGAGAGAGTACATTTGAATGCACATGATGAAGAGGATTTTAAGGGAATTGAAAAAGAGAAGGTGACAAATGAAGACACATTGGTAACATGATGAAGTGGGAGATCTAACTATAACAAAATATTGTAGAGTGGAATGGAATGAAGAAGGACATATTATTCTTCAGGTAGTTGTGGAAAATGAAAACTATGAGTTCATTCTTCATTGTGATAAGTTGGTATATGATAAGAAATGTATATAAGGTTAATTTCATGAGTTATTTATGGGAGTTGATCTATAGATTATTTTCATAAAAATAGTATATTTCATTTTCCCATAAGGTAAATGATGAGGCAAAGAGAGTGGAATTCATCCCACAAAGGAAATTTAAGAATGCTCAAGGTGGGGTAAATGTGCTAGAAGACAACATTGGAGTTGAGAACAAAACCCTAATGAGGTCAAGGTTTAAGAAGACTCAGAGAAGAAGTGCAAGTTCTTTTCCACCTAACATGTATTTAATTTCCAAGGGAAGTATGATGAAGATGAGTGGGAAAAGAACTCAGCCTATGGGATCTAAGGAGAGAAGAAAGAAATGAATAATGAAGGAAAGATGAAAATACGAAAAGAAAAAGACGAATAAGATACAAGACATTGATGTTATCTTCTCAAGCTTATGTAGTAGATTATGTTTCATCAACGACGTCATTACCAAAGTTAGAGTTGGGGAACCTTGATTCTCATTGTTACTCCTTGTCTAATGTATGTGTGGAATCGACCATGACAGGTGTGAATATGAAAGCTAAAGTATACAAGGCCAATATTTTTTATATCCTTGTAGAGATAATTGTATCGCAAAGATGACGGAACATGATGGTAGCTATGGAGTACCATCGATATGTATATTAAAATACATGAAAATAGACACAAAACAGAAATGGATGAGGAAGTGCTAGTACATGCACTTGATTGAGGGGTGAAGAAAGTTCTTGCATTAATAGTTGGTGACATGAAGATTGAAGAGAATGAAGAGTTTTAGTCAATTAGAGATATTGAATTGTGGAGAGTACGAGATAAATGTGGGTAGCATGTTTATTTTATGTTTATAAAGAGAAGCAGATGAATAATGAGCTTGAAATAATTCATTGTGTAATGGACAATACAACTGTATCAAGGGAACTTGATAAATGTGTTTGAAGAGGGTGAGAGGATGTTGTGGCAACTTGTGTGGAACAAGAGCGGTATAGAGCCATATAAAGAATGGCCTGAGATAATGAAAAGAAGTGTGAGAAGTTTCTTTGAAGAGCATGTTGTGAAGAAAAATGGTTGCAACAACAAAACAAGAAATGTGTCTTTTGAGATGCATGAGAGTACTGAAGATGGAAATGGATGGATAGAATGTTTGTATACTTGTTGAAGAAGAATGCTTTAATCCAACAATAAGTTGGACATAGGTCGATGGAGAAGATATAGACAAGAAAAGTTCATATACTTCCTGAATGTGAAGAGATGGAGAAAATCGTCAAAAACGTTGATGGAGGTGGGTGGGTGGTTGTGGGTTAAAACCCACTACAGTGAAGAGATATGGGAGGAGGGGAATGGTTTATGGACTAGTAGAGGGTTGGCAGAGGAAGAAGAAAAGAAATAAAAGCTTAATGAGATGCTTAATATGGTGGAAAACCGCACACACAAAAGTACATTGGCACCAATCGTGTAAAGAGGTTTTTAACATGCCACCATTTATGGAATAGAAAGTGGAAGATGGTATTATATAACACGGAATTCACACCATATTGATGATTCCCCACCTTTTATGTTTTGCTTTTGTGTGAATTCAAACTCATTATGATCACAACAAATTGTAATTTAGTGGCTAAAAGTGTTTTACTCGTGAGTTGTGAGTCATGACAATACAAATTTTAAAGCTTCTTGAAAAGCAGGGATTCGGGAATGTCTCAAACATACCCAAGTTGACTGGGACACCATGCTCTGGGTCCCTGCTGTGCCTCCCTCACTCTACTTTCCCAACGTGCGCACTCACTGTCATAATGTCGTCACAATGACAAAACTGCCGTCAATTTCTCACCATGATGGGATGTTTCAGATTCCCTTTGACCCATTAAATATAACCTTAAATAGAGGATTCGCTACAACATCACACTGTTCATTTGTACTGTGTGCAGTTAATGATATAGTGAAAGAAAAAAATATCAAGAAAGAGCTTCATAATCCTACTGACAAAAAAAAAAATAGTGTTAAATACCGAGTTCAATATTATTTATGGGCATTCTCACTTACAGAGATCTTATCAACCACCTGTAGTTGCCGGCATAGCTTGAATATTATTATTATTATTCATCATAACACACGGTAGGTGCTAGTGCTACTCATTTGATATTATGAATCCGGGTATCATAATTTATACTGCAGAAAATAATTTTGTCCTCCTTTCATTGTTGTTTGTCTGTCATGGTGATGGATTTTATTCTCCACCGCATAACCAGCATGATTATAAGACAGTGGAATCTGTCGGCTTTTTCCCAAATTGAAACTATTATATACACTTTCCACTTGGATTCAAATTTCATCGAGGTACAAAACAATTCATTATTTCCTATTCTAAATAGGATTTTATCAGGTACCTGACTATCATGATCGAATTTGCCAGATTTCAAAGGGTCTCCCCTGTCAAGACATCATAAATTGTTTGAGCGATGAATTCATTACGTTCTTAAAACTATTATGATTGTTTTCCATACAATGTTAACTTTGGATCCTCTTAAGTTATAAATTGATCTCCCCTCTCAAGACATTATAAATTGCTTAAGTGATGAATTTAATGAGTTTGGTTGAGTGATGAATTTATTATGTTCTTAATGTTATGATTGTATATATCTTTGGATCTCTTAAGTTATAAACTGACCTCCCCTCTCAAAGACATTATAAATTGAGTGAGTGATGAATTCATTATATTTGTTTGAGTGATGAATTTATTATGTTCTTAATATTATGATTGTTTTCTATATAATCTTATCTTTGGATCCTTTTAAGTTATAGACTACAAGGAGCGTGCAAGCCCCACATCTTATTATTAAGTTGTAACTATTTTTTAATAATTAATTGGCAAACATATATGATGTTTATACACAACAAACTCTACCTCCACACAATAAAAATATTAAGAAAGGAATTGAAATAAAACATTTATAAGACAAACTCTGTGGCAAATAATTGTCACCTTCTATAGCACAATTTGTAACTATAATGACAAAATTGTATAGAAAGAAACATTGTAAATAATGGTACACAAATTTTGTATTGGTAGATATTGTAAAATTGAAATTCCAAGGTTATTGTATATATTGATTGAGCAAATAATGGTACACAAATTTTGTATTGGTAGATATTATAAAATCGAAATTCCAAGGTTATTATATATATTGATTGAGATTATTTTTATTTTTTTTAAGACATTAAATTCACTTAAGTTAGTGGTGAGCTGAGTGTAACTTATCAATACGTTTATGGTGAACCGAACGTAACTTATTAATTACACTTACGGTCATGATGAGCTGAACATAACTTGTTTGTTACGTTCATGGCGAGCTGAACATAATTTGTTTGTGACGTTCATTAGTTACGTTCATAGTGAGCTGAGCGTAACTTATCATTTACATTCATGGTGAGCTGAGCGTAACTTATCGGTACATTTTTGTTGAAATAAGTTAAATCTAACACTTGTATCTCTGTATATTCATTACTGAGAATAAGATTTAATAATGGAGAGGCAATTTTGTGGTAGAGTAGAGTAGAGTTGAGTTGAAACATATATATGAGAAATACAAGTTATGATACTTGGATCCATACGTCTTAATTCTACGCATCCGTTAACTAATATTACATAGATTTTAAATTACCGAAGGAAACTGCAGAAGAGATTACAGCTTTGTAATATACAGTAGACTATATTGGGTAGTTGAGATTAAGATAGTCGAAGCCCAATCACTGACTTGCGAACCGTTTTGAGATTCTGCACGACCTCGCGCATGGTGGGTCGCAGTGCGGGAGAAAGCGCTGTGCAGCGAACGGCCACACTCATCGCCCGCATCATTTCAGTTTGGTAGGCGGGCGGACTATCTGAAAGAACCGGGTCGATTAAACTGTTGCAGTCCCACTGGCCGTAATGAGCATGCGCCCACTCCACAATGTTTGCATGCTCTGCAAATTCAGGCTCCACAGGCCTTCTTCCTGTTATCAATTCCACCAGCAAAACTCCGAAGCTGTATACATCGCTTTTCTCGCTCAATTCCTTCGTGTCTACGCATTCTGCATAAAACCATCAATTCTTGTAAGTGATAGTATATAAAATTTATAATGGTATTGAACACAAACAGAAAAAGTTAGGTGACCTGGAGCAACGTAGCCTGAGCAGAGAAATCCCTTGGAGATATTATTGATTGTGAGGCTGAGATGAGCAGAATAGTCTGCATCGAGAATGAGTTTGTTGGATGTCACAATCCTCGGGCCGCATTCACTGTGCAGATATGCCAATGCTTTGGCGGTTCCTGAGGCGATCTTGAGCCTTCGCCGCCAATTCAGATCAGATGACTGAACGCCGCCTCCATGGAGGAGTCCATGGAGACTTCCCTTTTCAAGATACTCGAACACGAGCAGTAGAGTGCTGCCATTTTTGCAGAAACCCAGCAGTTTCACAATATGTGGATGTTGCAGTCTCTCCAACAACTTGATATCGCATCCAGAGTCGAATGCTAACTCTTTTACGGCCAATGGCTTGCCCTTTTTGTTCGATCCTCTGTACATCGTCCCGCTGCTTCCCTTGGCGATGATGTTCTCCTCTTTAATGGCGTTCAAGACGTCGTCGACGGAGAAATGCACTTTGTGGAACAGAACAAGCTCCCATGCACGAGTATCGTTCCACTCGGGAAGGGAGACCTCTGCAGATTCAACTTTTTTCAGCTGCAGAGATCTGTTTCTCAGAAGACGAATAGCCCAATATAGTGACACGCCGGCGAAAAAGAAAACCAGTAAAGAAATACCGATGGATGCGCCCAATCCCGGCGTCCACCTAGAATTTCTTCCAGAATTGCAGTGTCTCAGAGCGGAGCTTAATCCACACAGTCCGTCGTTACCAGCTACGGCAGTAGAGTTGATCTCCACGAATGCTCCTGTGAGAGGCAGAGGCCCGTGCAGGCGATTGTAGGAAACATTAACGAACACCAGAGATTCTGCAACCCCGAGCTGAGACGGAATGTTTCCCGTCAGCTGGTTCATGGAAACATCCAGTGTTCCCAACACAGGCATGGTGCTTATCTCCTGTGGAATTTCTCCGTCTAGTCTGTTGTCGCTGAGATCCATGCTGACCAATTTGCTACAGTTGGCGATCTCTTTAGGAATCACGCCGTGTAACTCATTTCCGCTCAGGTCCAACTGATTCAGCTCCCCGAGCAATCCAAACTCCTTCGGGATCTCTCCGCTAAATCTGTTGTCGGACAGATCGATCGTTTCCAGCTTGGGCAGCTTCGCAATGGAGGATGGCAGATTCCCGGTGAGTGCATTAGACTGAAGCCTCAGCATCTGCAAGGAAGGCATACTCCACGGGATTCGATCAATGGATCCCCTCAAGTTATTCGAAGACAAATCGAGATAGTAAACCAGAGGCAGCTGAGTAAACGCGAGTGGAAAATCACCCGATAGACGGTTCTTCTCGAGGCGCACTCGCTGCAGGCTGCGACACTTTGACACACTTTCTGGAATGGGCCCGCTCAGAAAGTTGGAGAACAGTATGAATTTATAAAGACGCTTGGAATTGCAGAGGCCCGCAGGAATCGAACCGCGGAGAAGGTTCCCGGAGAGGTCGAGCGCGGAAAGATTGTTCCTCATGCCCAGCGCCTTAGGAATGGTTCCATGGAACCTGTTGGCCCACAGAGCGAGAACTTCCAGGCGGGGTAACGATGCGATGGAGGACGGGATTCGACCCGTGAGATTATTGGAAAACAAATTCAGTATCTGCAGCTGCTGGAGCTTCACGATTCTCTCCTCCACTTTTCCTATCAGATAATTGTCGCTGAGGTCGAGGGAAATCAATCTCCTGAGATTGTACAGCGACAACGGAATCAAACCCGAGAGCTTGTTCTGAAACAGGAACAGATACTCCAGCTTCGTGAGATTACCCAGAGAGGCAGGGATTTTTCCCGTGAGGTTATTATAAACCAGGTCGAGATGAGTGAGAGAAGCCATTTCTCCAATTTCTGGAGGAATTTCCCCAACCAGGTGGTTGTACCCCAAGTAAATCCATTCCAGATTCCGGAGCCTGCTCAGTCCGGGAGGGATTTTTCCGGTGAGCTCGTTTCCTGCAAGTGTCAAGTAGCTCAAACGCGTCAGATTAGAAATGGAGGGATCAATACCTCCTTCCAAACAGTTGCCGCCGAAATCCAGATAAGTAAGGCTCGGATACTGCCCAATATCTGCCGGAATGGATCCAGACAAAGAGTTATCAAACAGATCCAGCACTTTCAGTCTCCTCAGCCCCGACAGACCAACAGGAACCCTACCGGAAAAGTTATTGCTTCGCAGAATGAGATGCCGGAGATTCGAACAGTTGAGAAACTCGGCAGGAATGGATCCCGAGAAATTGTTATTAGACACATCCAGGAGCTCCAGCGACTGCAGCCCTGCAATGGCGGGAGACAAGTGGCCTGTTAAATTCTTGCTCGACAGATTCAGAGCAACGACCGAGCCGTCGAAAGATCCACAGGTGACGCCACTCCACGAGCATGGCGACGCCGCTTCGCCGTCATTCCAGTCGGAAAGAAGATTCAGAGGATCCCTCACCATGGTCTTAAACTTCATCAGCGCGGTAACTTCCCCATTAGAAGAAACACCGAGCAAGAGCAAAAACCCCACACAGAATCTCAACAAGCACGCCGCCATTCTTCTCCCTCTCAAAGCTGGCAGAGGATTCAGAGGAAATTCTCAACTCAGGAAGCGGAAGACTCCTATTTTATACAGCCCTTAAAAACGCTTCAAGATCACACGTCGAATCAGAGAGAGTAAGAGCATTTGTGGGCGGAAAGAGGTGAAAAAAAAGGCAGGCAAACTGGGTATTGGGCGGCCCCATCGCACCATCAATCCCGCTCTCCACTAATAATAATTCTTACACAAAACCAGAACGGATGTGAAACGGATCCGGAATGATATACAACAGCATTCTTTTATCTTCCTAAAGAACAAGCATGCTTTTTTTCTGGCTATGTGCACGCGTGCTACAGACGGCCCCCCCTTCGGCCATTCATGTCTCTCTCACCAACTATTCCTAAACAATGTTTATATTTATATCCGGTTCGCACGAAGTTTTTTTTTAAAATGGTTGATTCAACGGTCGTATTGCTTGCAGGCGAGGATTAGGGAGGGAGACGTCTTTCTAAGTAGACTTCATTTTGCTTTATGAGGCAACAAAATGAATGCACACCATTTTTTTAATAACGTTACTGCCCGTGCGGTTTGTGGGGACTGCATGTGTGGGGTGACCCACACTTGGCACTATCATGGTGGGCGACGACTTGAATCCCACCTGTCACCCCCCCATGTTATAATATCAAGAATACTTATTAGTAATCATCCTTTCTCTCCCCATGTTATGTAACATGTCACTCATCTTTAACGAGCAACATGTGAACCCTACCTATATCTTTTCTCATATTTCACAAACAACATAAGCGAGGAAAAATAGTATGTTCATAGGCCAGAATTTTGGGCGATTAATGATTTTGTATAGATATCGATATCTTTGTTTTATGTTTTTATAGAGTATATATGTAAGGGATTATTCTTGTTGAGTAAGCGTATGTTTATATCAAAGTCTTCTTTTGGTTAAGTATTGATAATTGGGAGCATCTACTTTGTTAAAGTCACCCAATGAACAATCGTAATCCTATTTGCTTGATTGTCTATATCAGGTTTCCGGAGGGGTTTGTTCCCTGGTGAATTTGACAAAGTACATCAACGTGCATGATTTGAGAGGCCAGAATTTTGGGCGAGTAACAGTTTTGTATAGATATCGATATGTTTGTTCTATGTTTTTATAGAGTATATATGTAGCGGATTATTCTTGTTGAGTAAGCGTATATTTATATCAAAGTCTCCTTTTGGTTAAGCACTGACAATTGGGAACATCTACTTTGTTAAAGTCACCCAATGAACAATCGTAGTCCTATCTGCTTGACTATCTATATCAGGTATCTAGATGGATTTATTAACTAGTGGATTTGACAAAGTACATCAACATGAAAATGGTAATATATATTCTTCAAATGCATTCATTCGATGCATTAATGTATCAAATTCCCCTTAAACAATTGAATCCCATGATATGCACTATGGACTCAAGTCGAATTACACTTGACTACTGAATATATTATTTTAGATTTAGATTTTAGAAATTGAAAAAAATGTATTTTACTATTACTACAATTTTTTTTTTATATATTTAAACACAATAATAATATTGAAAATTAACCATTAGTCTTATTATTGCTATGCATTTATTCTTTTCATGTAATTAAAATTTGTTGTCACATGAGTTCAAGGAATTCGATAAATATTTAATTGTTAATGTTATTTAAAAAAACTGGCATTCGACAAAGAAATTTAAACTTACAATAAATAATATACTTTGAGTTAAAATATAGGTGGTCAAAACCTTCATTATATAGCTTTAACTTTTAAGTTGTTTCTAGAAATGAATTTCACATTATTAACTTCCATAAAAGTTATGGGAAAGTTGAAACAAATGAATAAAGAAGTATTAAAAGGGTTTTAACTCAATTGAAGATGATAAAGTTTGTTACTTCATTTATTAAAGTGTAGATTTTAGAGGATATTAAAAAAATATGAAATGTAAATTTGGTAAAATAGATACCCTTCAATAAATTTAAGAAAGTCAATTATTTCTACACATCATATTATTCTCATAAAAAATTAGATATATGAGAAAGAAAATAACATATAAACATGATTATATAAATTAATATAAAAAATTGTTAAATGTACAAGATATTTTAACCTATTAAATTAATGTACATTATAAAAATTTCAATCAAAAATTAAATGGAAAAAGTGTATAATTTTCATACAATAATTCAATAATAACATATTTTTCCACAATATTTTACAAAATTTAGACACAATGTTCTAGATCAAAGAAATCTTTTATAATACTTTAATACAAACTTTATATTATAAAAGGTTGATGTTACAAACCTAAAAGGTTTTATAGTACCTTTAACTCAAGCTTTTATATGTCAAGTATGCGGTTGAATCAGCTGACTTAACCCTGCCCAATTCAAGGCTAGGGTACAAAGACTTCCTAATCTAACACTTTAATTTCTATGAAAGTAGTTCACTTTAAAGAAAAGATAATTACCTTTCTTTTTAGAATAAAGTAGTAAAAAACTTTCCAGTGCGATGATACTAATCTTAAAATATTTATAAAATATAAACTTCAACTCATTTATAAAATAGATACGAACTACTTTATAGTATTTTATTGAAAATGAAGACTTTAAAAAAAGTCATATTTACTATTGATCTTTGTATTATGTTTTAAGTACACACTATAAATCTATGATTTGGCGGATGTGAGATAAAATGTATACGTTTTTTTTTGAACTTCATAAATATGTAATGGAAAATAATGATATTTGTGGAAATAATAGTTGTACTTTTACATAAATTCATTATTTAGTGATATATTATTTTTTAGTGTATCATTAAATAGGTTGCAATTTAATAGTGTATATAATTGTGGAAAGAATTTTGTTTAGTTATCCATTTAAGTGTAAATTTCAATAGATCTACAAATACATCAGAGATGAAGTTAGAATCATATTTCAAACGAATGTAGTGAAATTAAATACCAATCAATCAAAAACAACTAAATCTAAGAATTATGTACACTTAACCCATACAAACGTAAAATTCAATTAAAAAACATAATTTAAATATGAGATATATAAATATTTAAAATATGAAAACTAACTTGATAATGGAATTCTGATGGATTCCACAAAACTATTGTTGTTTTCGAAAACATTACTTGAAGTTGGTGCAAACTCATCTTTTTCTTTTTCTTTATCTTTTCCATATCAAATTTTGTCAAAGTTGTAATACTTCTAACATAATTGCAAGATTTCAACTTTTACCCATACTTTTCATTCATTCGTTGAGTCCACTCTTCTTTTTCTAAGAGGGTTCCAAACATTGACTTAAGACTTTAACTTTATTGTGCATTACATGGGAAAACTACAAAGTGGAGTCTTCTTTTGACAAGGAAAACACGCACCCTGTTGAGCACCACAAATAATCTCTCAACATCAATATCTCATCATAACCATGCATATGGCATCTGATTATTAAAAGCTAAAGCAATATCTCAAGAAATGCAAACATAGTATGGGCTTTGAAAAGGATTCTAGTATAATAATTATACTACACAAACCACATTTAAATTGTGCGGTTGAGTTAGTAAAAAATAATTTAATAAATCAGAATTTATTGCTTGTGATAGTGGGGATAAGTTTAGTTTAGAATTTTAAAAATTAGGGATTACTTGAAAAATTATAATATTATAAAACAAAGGGAATTTAAGAATTGTAAACTAGCATTTAGTTTTTAATAATTTTATGATTGGTTATTACAAATAGATATGAGAAAAAGGTTTAGAAGTCAACACAAATGACTTCTTAGAAAATTAAATTGTGAAATTATCTTTACTATTTTTGTTAGCAGATGACCATTTATGAATTGAGGACAAATGGTCACCTCGTATTGACTTTGGCTAGAGCAGAAAAATTCAAAATTGACTTGACGACTTTGTTTAGTGCACCTCAATGTGTAGAAGCATGTCTCAAAATGTCTAGATCATTCTAAGCCAATAGGGAATCAATATCCTTTATAGAAATCCTAATGCATGCTCAACTCTTTACAAAACCCATAATAAATACATGATGTTAAGACAAGATGTGTTATACCTCTAAATTATTATCAAACCCCTTGTATTTGAACAAAATCACAATTAACACTCATAAAAATTCAACAAACAATCATGTGTCTTAACTCTTATCATTCCATATGTGTAAAACTAGATGCATCCTCTAGAATGAATCCATAAAGGCTTGATTTAGTATTTTAATTTGGGATTACTTCTTAAATAGAAAATATTTTCCCCTCTAATATATCACTATAATGGAAAGGAAATAGTTGAATGTGCAATTACATCTTGTAATGCCCCATTTTGGCACGACCAAACCCAACCAATAATCACTAAAATTACCGTAATTGTTTTTTTAAAACCTATTATACCACGGTTAAGTAATTTTAATTAACAATCTTGTCGGGTGAAAGAGCACCCTTAGCCCACATTTAATTTATTTAATTTCTTAACTTATTAAAACCTAATTCACATTTAATCACCCCTCCTAAGTAATTAAATTCACCCATTTGTATTATAACACTATGTTATTTACTCTATAATAAAATAAACCACTTGATCTTTAAGAACTTCACAAAGGCACCCAATTAATAAAATTCACCCCGTAGGAATTAATTTACCTACACTCATTTCTTTATATGACCTCACCCCTCATAAAATTAAAAAGCTTATTAAAAACCCATAACTTAAAAAAAAAAAGTGTAGGGTTTGTTTTGGGCCATTGGATTCTTTTAATCCCATCGGGCTAGATCTTAGGGATTCTCCTACAAACCTAAAACTTATCTTTATGTTTTCTTTTCTCTTTCTTTGTTTCATTTTGTTTGTGCATGTTTAAGGAGAGAGCCATGGAGGCTACGGGAAAATATTTGGTTTTTGTTTTCTTTCTTTATTTTGTGCAGTTTTTGGGTAAAAGAATCATGGATTCTTTCTTTTCTTTTCTCTTCTACCCTAGGGGACATAATCCCATAACTATGCACCTTAACTTTAGGGGTGCGTAGACTTATGTAGAGGCCTCGTTAGTACAAAAAATTATATCATTGTGTAGCATATGATCGTGTAACATCACTATTTTCGTTTCATGCATTTATTTGGAGGGAAAAGTGGTTTTTGAATTGATGTAGTACACTAATACTTTTTATAAAGAATTTGAAAAGTGTACCAATAACCGAGCGCCTTAAGTGCCATATTGTGGTTAGCTCTTAAAAAGTACCATTAATGAAAAAGTGACAAACTATTGGCACTTTTTCTATCAAGATATGGTGAAATCCAATGCACATGTTTTGGTACATGCACAACTATGGGGTCATGTCCTCTATCTAGGATTTTTTAAAAAATTAAATCATTTTACCAGATTATTGTCTGGTTTTAGGTATTAGATCTACCCACATTTTGTTTTGTCTTGAATAGATTCGGTTCAAGCATATATATATATATATATATATATATATATATATATATATATATATATATATATATATATATATATATATATATATATATATATATATATATATAAACTGAATATTATATGTGCAGGTTTTATTAGTTGAGGCCGCGGCATGAATGGAGCAGGGAAAGGATTTATTTGGAAGGGGAGGGGAATACGGTGATAGAGTTAACTGTGGGCTAGCCACAGCTTATGTCTGAAGGGTGGTTTAGTGGTGTGGAGAACCATGGCAAGGGGAGGGGTTTGGCCGCCCCCACAAACCCACCCCCCCCCCCCCCCCCCCCTTTTAATTTATTTGCATTTTAAAACACACAGAACTATGGCTACACACACACACACATCTTCAACTTGTACGATTTTTTTGAAATAGTTACACTCAAAATTGGAAGATGTTGTAGAAATATGAATTGTAGCATTTTGAGTCTAGTTTCTAAGTTACTAAATTTTATTGCAAATGGATAAGTTTAAGTGGGTCAAACAACTAAAATACCAACAGATACTCTTGTTTTTGTTAAAAAAACATAATAGAGTGACTTTAGTGCCCCCACCATTTTTTGAGCACCATTTAGTATTTTTAAAAACCCTTTGGTAGAAAGATAGCTAGGAGCATCTAGTTTGGGCTCCATTTTTTTAAAAGATTTTTTTAGAGAATATTTGTTTATTTATGATTTTTCTAGTGCATAAATTTTATGTTTTGAAAAATAATAGAGCTCCGACTGTGCCCCCTAACTACCTCAAAAAATATCGAAAATTAAATATTTTTTTTAATATGTAAAGAATTATGCCTAGTTTGGGCTAGTATAATTTTTTTGAAATTTTGATCACCTAAAAAAAAGATACACCATGAAAGATAAGACATATTTACACTTCAAAAAATAGTTATAAAAAGGCATAGTTAGAAAATAAATAATATGGAAACCTTATATTAGTCAGAAAATTTGAAAAATTATATTTTTAGAAAGAAGAGACTCTGCTCTGCGCCGTGGTATAATTTTTTTAAAGCGGATCGATTTTTTATTATAATTTATCATAGAGGAAGTGTCATTTTTAAATTTTCTTGTAAAAACTCATTGTTTGTTGTGTTTGTGCAGGTCCATGCCTTGGGCTTGGGGATCTAAACCAGATCCCAAGCCTTGAGGCATGGCTTGGGAAAAGAGAAAACGCAAAACACGTACGTGTTACATAATGCGTACGCATTTTTCTTTGCTTTATATATTGTGATCCCCCAACATCCCTCTCATCTCTTTCACGAGAATTCTACAAACATTCTATTTTGTTTGTAATATTCTCTACATTCTTGCATGATTTTTTAGTATTTCATTTTTTCCCCTACCCCACTAGTTGATTTTTTCTAATCATGGGTGACAAACATCGAGCTAAGGACAAGAGGAAAGTCAAGAATAAGACACCAAAGCAATTAGAAGAGAAGAGAATAAATAAATTGAAGAGAATGCAAAAACTTTGAGCATGGCAAGGTACATCCGCTATATCAAATGTAGCTAATGTATTAGAAAATTGGGATGAAATACATAATGAAAATGTAGAGAATAATGATTTTGAAATGAATAATGATATTGAATTGAATGATAATGTTGGTATGGATGAAGAAATTGATATGAATCTAATTGTTGAACCCTTACTTAAGAATCCAAATGTTAACCATGAAATTTGTATAAAAACACTAAATAAAGAAAGCAACCTTGTAAATGAATCTTCACCTCTAAGAACACCTCCATCAATTTCGCGAAGAAAACCAATTCACTTAATTGAAATTGATGAAAACATTATAAAACCAATTCCTAACAAAATGTCTGAAAGAAATGCGAGAAGAAAAGCTAGTGGAATTTGGGATAATTACTTTGAGAATTTAAATTACATACAAATATGTCAATTATTTGTTTTATTGATAAAATTAATTAAGATGAGACCTATAATGAAGACCCTGGGGTAAAGAACATCTAATGTTGTTGATCAAAATGTGTCAATTGTTGAAAACATACATAAAGAATACCAAACTGTAGGTGGCAAAAGACGCACCAAACATAGTAATGCTACACGACATGTACTAACTAATTGTATAGTAAGTGATAAAATAGTTAATAAATGCTTGATTAGAAAAACAAGCAGTGCTTTGAAGCTAAATAGAAAAACACTAATGAAAGCAATAGAGAGATGTAAACATCTCGAGTTAGTCAATAACACTAACTATTGGGCTTTCTCTAGCAGACTTCCACGAAAAGGAAATAATACATCTGATATTATAAAAGAATTAATTGTAAAATTTTGGAATGAGAACATAAGGGTGTCACCGAATAGAAGAGATACAATAAAAAGAAGAATAGGTTCTCGTAATCGTGAATCGTGTACAAAACATTTCTTAGCTATGACTCAAACATAATTGTTCTCTAAGTTTAAAAATAAAAATCCATAAATTAACATTAGCCAAAGATTCTTTGAAATGAGTAAACCCTTTTATGTGAAAATCAATCACTCACGTACCACTTGTTGCAGGCATCATGTTGAATTTTCAATGCATTACGATGTTTTTTGTCAAATACGTAGTGTTTTACATACTGACATCATGTTGCAGGAGTGTGGAATAAATGTCCCACAAAAATCTTCAAGGGAATTTATTCTGACAATATTTTGTGAAAAATCAACAAAAGAATTTTTTATAACAAAGCATGTTTGGATGGAACGTGCAATGTATGCAGCGGCTTGCCAAATCTAAAAAATTGTATCCACAAGGAGAGTACATATTCAATAAGAAAAGAATTGGTTGATTTCACCAAATATAAATTGGTGGCATATCAATTAAAAGATGGAAAATAATCTAAGAGGTGTGAGCTTGTTAGAAAACAATTACCTGTATCATAATATATGGTCAAATTTAGAGAGGAAATTTTTTATGAGTATGCAAGGCACACATATAGAGCTTGATGGTTGGATGAACAATTCAAGTTAAGAAAGGACACATTCCCACTTAGTACTATTGTTTCAGTAGTTGACTTCGCAGAGAATTACACATTGCAACCAAAAATGGATGTTCAGTCTCAATATTATAACTTAGTGCAAGTTTCTATTTTTGTGCATATACCATTCATGCACTCTCCTGAAAGCACTGAGCAAGATAAAAAAAAATATTAAGAGATTATCATTTCTACATTATTGATTATCATACACATTCTACAGAATATGTACAAGGGTATTTCCAGGTGTTTTATGAGAACTTGAATGAGAGGAACATTAGTTTCGATTAACATTGCATTTGGTCAAACAACTGTACATCATAATTCAAGAATACACAGATGTTTTATTGGCTAATCAGGATGCACAAAGAAACAAATGTACAACATATCTGGAGTTTTACTGAGGCAGGGCACGGGAAAGGAGAGCATGATGGTGCAGGAGCATGTGTGAAAAGAGCACTTGCAAGAGAAGAGTTAAAGTTCAAGGATGGTGCTGAATTTACAAGTGTAAAAAATATTGTTGATTGGTGTGTCAAGAATATGGGCCTTGAATCTCAAAAGAGATCAACGGTTTGTAGATATTTTTGGTTGATAGAGTAACAACATCTGACAACCTTTGAAGATTGAATGACAATTGCAGGATCAAGTGATATGCACTCATTCTGTAGTTCAGATGCAAATGATTGGACTATTTATACTATCTGCATGACATGTTTTTGTATATTATGCATTGATTTTACGTGGAATGAATTTGAGTCACAACAGTGGGTGGATGAATGGACTTGTAGACCTCTAATTCCACTTGAAACACATCAAGTTCCACAAGCATTACAACTTACAGGGTCTTCAGATCAAATGAAAACATCACCTGACTTTGACCAAGTCTCTAATTTATTGCAACAATGTACATACATATATGTGCATGCCATGTTTTAGATTTATAAATTATTAAATGGTCAACTATTAATGTATTTATAAATTGATTGAACAATTTTACTTTGTGATTCATAGGGCACGTTTTTATAGTTATTGCGATGGAATTTAATGAAGAGGGAATAAAATACTTCTTATCTCATTGTGTAGAGGGGAAAAATTGACTTCCACAGTCATTGATGGTGAAGACCTTGAGTATCCCACTAGATCAGTGGTAGTCACTGGAACTTGGCTTCGATGATATCTTATCAAAAAATCAAACATTTGGTTGTTTGAAGACTATGAAGTACATCGGAAGATACTTCACTATTCACATTTGGTCCTTGCAACAAATATTAAATGTATCAAATATCGAGGTCGGCCATCAAACAAAAATCTATGGAAGGTTCGTGAATCAGATCATGAAGCAATTCTTGCTACTATCAAGAATAGAGTTGATCCTTGAGGTTCATTGGATTGAATTTGTAGAGGTATGTTCTTCATGGATTTAATTTGAATATTTACTTAAATGATTTTGTTTAAATTTTGTATGATTTAAAATTCTATTTAATTTCTTACTAACATGTTTATGTAGGTTAGTGGTGTAGACACCTAAAATATGTTTACACTTAGCATTTCCTCCAATCCATTCAATTAACGACACTTCGTTGATCAACCCTTCTTTGCTCCATTCTCAGATGCCCATTTACGACACCTTCTCAGTCGTATTCTTCCCATATTCAACTTGTTTGGCTAATATCTCTCTTATTAGCTAAACATTCCTCCTTTCAACCTTTTGAAACCTCCCTAGTTCTCTCTAGACCACTTCTATTGGCTTTGTAGGCTATCTATCAGTCATAATTGGTTATCTAGACCCCTCCCAACTCTCATTGAGTCTCTAATCACTTGCTAATCAAGTTTAACTAGCCTAAAACCTAGTTAACTAGCCTAAACCAAGCTTAACTAAGCCTAAAGCATGTTTATCCTAATCTAATCTAAAAGCTTTAGTCCCACATGCACCCAATATTCCAAATTCTTCCAAACCAAAAACTATAAATATAAGGCTAAGCCTACCCATTCAAAGAAACAACTTTACATAAGCTAAAGCCAAAACAAGCCTAAGAAAGCTTAAGAGCTCATTTGCATTAGCCAAGCTAATAAGGCATTTGATCTTGGGTCATCCACCATTAAAATAGTTTCATCTTGCACCCATGTTAGGTTAGTAATGGAATAGCTAAACTCTGCCATGTAGCCATTTAGTGAGATCCATTCACCCTCATGGAGTAAACAACAAAACTGATTGCTTAAGTCTTTAGTAGGCATATTTTGTTAAGCTTTCAAGAATAGAGGTTAATGCTATTTGTTAGATTTCTTGTTTATTTCAAGTTTTAATACATGCAAATAAGATTCCTTTCTCATTTCTTATCATATGGTCCATTGAGGGACTTTGCACAAAGCTTTGGGGTCTTACTCCATATCCATAGCTCTTTGGAAAATATTTCATTGAACATAAGTGGTGCCAAAAAAGCTTCCACCTTCATGTGGTTGGCACTGTTAGTAGAGAATTTATTATTCTCAAACCCAAGTGAAAATAAGAGAAATTAAATATTAGAAAGGAACAACAAACAAAAATTCTTATTTCACCACCTATATTGTAAAAATATCTTATTAAAATTCTCATTTCACCACCTATATTATTCAAGTGATTGGCAATGGACAACCTTACACTGACTCAGTCAGAATGGAGATGGAGAAAACTGCAAGAGGATTTTGTAGAGGGCCCCAACATGGAGGTCTCGGATCTAACAAGACATCTCTAGGTTCCACGGAGTCCGAGAAATCACCCGTCGAAGATATGGCGTGTTTGGGCCTTAGGGCTCTTAAGGGACTACGCCTGGACGAGGTAGCCTGAAAGCACAAGGAGCGTAGGGAACCAAAACAAAGCCTCCACTAGCATTCACCAAGCCACCCTGATGTGTTGGAATAGTTGGTTCAGTCCCATGAGCTTCTGTTTGCAAACTACAGCCTCTTGCAGCCCTACACTGACTCAAACTACACTATTTCGCTTGTTTGCAAACAATAACACATCAAGAGAACCAGATGGAGACGAAGAAAATTGCAAGATAATTTTGTAGAGGGCCCTGACATGGAGGTCTCGAATCTGATGAGACATCTTTAGGTGCCACGGAGTCTGAGAAATCACCCGTTGAAGATATGGCGTGATTGGGCCTCAGGGCTCTTAAGCGACTACGCCCGGACGGGGTAGCTTGAAAGCATGGGGAGCATAGGGAACCAAAAAGAAGCCTCCACTAGCATTCACCTGGCCACCCTGACATTTTGGCATAGTTGGTTTGGTCCCACGAGCTTCTGTTTGCAAACTACAGCCTCTGGCAGCCCTACACTGACTCAAACTGCACTATTTCGTGCGTTTGCAAACAATAGCACAACGAGAGAACCAGATGGAGACGGAGAAAACCACGAGAGGATTTCATAAAGGGCCCCCACATGGAGGTCTCAGATCTGATGAGACATCTTTAGGTGCCATGGAGTCTGAGAAATCACCCGTCAAAGATATGGCGTGATTGGGCCTCAGGGCTCTTAAGAGACTATGCCCAAACGAGGTAGCCCGAAAGCACGAGGAGTATAGGGAACCAAAAAAAATCCTCCACTAGCATTCACCAGGCCATTTGGATGTGTTGGCTTAGACAGTTTAGTCCCACAAGCTATCGTTTTCAAAATATAGCATCTAGTAGGCTTACACTGACTTAGACTACAGTATTTCACATGTTTATAAACAATAGGACAGCGAGAGAACCGAATGGAGATGGAAAAAACTACGAGAGGGTTTTGTAGAGTTCCCCAACATAGAGGTTTTAGATCTGACGAGACATCTCTAGGTGCCACGAAGTCTGAGAAATCACCCGTCGAAGATATGGTGTGATTGAGCCTCAGGGCTCTTAAGTGACTATGCCCGGACGAGGTAGCCCGAAAGCACGGGGAGTGTAGGGAACCAAAATGAAGCCTCCAGTAGTGTTCACCTGGCCACCCCAACATTTTGGCGTAGTTAGTTCAGTCCCACGAGCTTCCGTTTGCAAACTACAGCCTCTGACAGCCCTACACTGACTCAAACTACATTATTTCGCGCATTTGCAAACAATAGCACAGCGAGAGAACCGGATGGAGATGGAGAAAACCGTGATATAATTTCATAGAGGTACCTAACATGGAGGTTTAAGATCTGACGAGACATCTCTAGGTTCCACGGAGTCTGAGAAATCACCCGTCGAAGATATGGCGTGATTGGGCCTCAGGGCTCTTAAGAGACTACATCCGAACGAGGTAGCCCGAAAGCACGGGGAGTGTAGGGAACCAAAACGAATCCTCCACTAGTGTTCACCAGTTCATTTGGATATGTTTTCCCAGATGTTTTGGTCCCACAAGCTACCGTTTGCAAAATACAGCATCTAGCAGCCTTACACTGACTTAGACTACACTATTTCACGTGTTTGCAAACAATAGGACAACGAGAGAACCAAATGGAGATGGAAAAAACCACGAGATTATTTCGTAGAGTGCCCCGACATGGAGGTTTTGGATCTGACAAGATGTCTCTAGGTGCCATGGAGTTTGAGAAATCACCCATCGAAGATATGGCATGATTAGGCCTCAGGGCTCTTAAGCGACTACGCCCAGACGGGGTAGCCTGAAAGCACGGGGAGCATAGGGAACCAAAACGAAGCCTCCACTAGTGTTCACCTGGCCACCCTGATATGTTGGCGTAGTTGGTTCGGTCCCACGAGCTTCCGTTTGCAAACTACAGCCTCTGACATCCCTACATCGACTCAAACTGCACTATTTCGCGTGTTTGCAAACAATAGCACAACGAGAGAACTAGATGGAGATGGAGAAAACCATGATAGGATTTCGTAGAGGGCCCTGACATGGAGGTCTTAGATCTGATGAGACGTCTCTAGGTGCCACAAAGTCTGAGAAATCACTCGTCGAAGATATAGCGTGTTTTGGCCTTAAGGCTCTTAAGGGACTACGCCCGGACGAGGTAGCCCGAAAGCACGGGTAGCGTAGGGAACCAAAATGAAGACTCCACTAGTGGTCACCAAGAAATCCAGATGTGTTGGCCTAGATGGTTTGGTCCCACGAGCTACCATTTGCAAAATATAGCATATGACAGCCTTACACTGACTCAGACTGCACTATTTCACGCATTTGCAAACAATAGGACAACGAGAGAACCGGATGGATATGGATAAAAATGTGAGAGGATTTCATAGGGCCCTGAAAATTTTTCCATGTTAGTACTAAAGAGATTCAAACTTTCATTGAACGACTACATAAATCTAACCTAAATAGTCAGAGTAATAGACTAAATCAACATTCTATTTCTCACATATAAAATGAATTTCTTCCTTCAAAAAAGAAACTATGGGTGAATGCTCAATCAAAAAATAAATTACAATTCTAAATGAGTTTCAGGATCAATTATCAATACTTCATTGCAGTTTTTCTTGCCAGTATGCTGCTTTTGGAACTACCTGGTTTGATTTGTGAAGTTGAAGCAGTTGGGATTAATAAAAATAATCAACTTGGCATGTTGTCCTTAAGATTATCCATGATTCTATCGACAACATCACATAGATCTTCCATTCCAGTTAAGTTTTTATCCTTCCATACTTCCTATTTTTCCTTTTCTTCTGCTCATATCTTCTTTTTAAGTTCTTCCAGATGTTTTTGGGTAATCAAATTGACTCTTTATGACTTTCAGGAGGCATTTCTTCTTGAATCATAGTGACATCTTCACCTAATTGTTTTTCTTCACGATGTTCATTGTCATCTAAAGTTGAATACTGAAAATTTATATGGCCTTCGGCTTCTTTTTGGGCACAAACAACCTTTTGTAATGTCCAAAAAATTCAGGCTCTTCATTCTCTGTTTGATTGAAGATATTCATTCTTTCAAAATGAACAGTTGTAACATTGGTGGTCTCCACAACAAAACTAAGTTCATAGTCTACATAGTTGCATCCTATGGCAAAATCATTGAACATTGGTGGTTTCCTCCACCCGTGCTTTCAGGCTACCTCATCTGGGCGTAGTCCCTTAAGAGCCTTGAGGCCAAAACAAGCTATATCTTCGACGGGTGATTTCTCGGACTCCATGGCACCTAGAGATGTCTCGTCAGATCCAAGACCTCCATGTCTAGGCCCTCTACAAAATCCTCTTGTAGTTTTCTCCATCTCCATTCAGTTCTCTCGTTGTCCTATTGTTTGCAAACGCTCGAAATAGTGTAGTCTGAGTCAGTGTAGGGCTGCCAGAGGTTGTAGTTTGCAAATGGAAGCTCATGGGACCAAACCAACTACGCCAACACATCAGGGTGGCCAGGTGAACACTAGTGGAGGCTTTTTTTTGGTTCCCTACGCTCCCTGTGCTTTCGGGCTACCCCATCCGGGCGTAGTCGCTTAAGAGCCCTAAGGCCCAATCACGCCATATCTTTGACAGGTGATTTCTTGGACTCCGTGGCACCTAGAGATGTCTCGTTATATATAAAACATCCATGTTGGGGCACTCTACAAAAGCCTTTCACAGTTTTTTCCATCTCCATTTGGTTCTCTCGCTATCCTATTGTTTGCAAATGCGCGAAATAGTGTAGTCTAAGTCAGTGTAAGGCTGCTAGATGCTGTATTTTGCAAACGGTAGCTTGTGGGACCAAACCGTCTAAGCCAACACATCCAAATGGCCTGGTGAATGCTAGTGGAGGATTTTTTTTGGTTCCCTACGCTCCCCGTGCTTTGGGGCTACCTCGTTCGGGCGTAGTCTCTTAAGAGCCTTGAGACCAAAACACCTTATATCTTTGACGGGTGATTTCTCAGGACTCCGTGGCACCTAAAGATGTCTCGTCAGATCTAAAACCTCCATGTTGAAGCCCTCTACAAAATTATCTCATGGTTTCCTCTGTCTCCATTCTGTTCTCTCACTATCCTATTGTTTGTAAACACGCGAAATAGTGTAGTCTGAGTCAGTGTAAGGCTGCTAGATGTTGTATTTTGCAAACGGTAGCTTGTGGGACCAAACTGTCTGGGCCAACACATCCATATGTCCTAGTGAATACTATGGAGGCTTTATTTTGGTTCCCTACACTACTTGTGCTTTCGGGCTACCTCATCCAGGCGTAGCCTCTTAAGAGCCCTAAGGCCAAACACACCATATCTTCAACGAGTGATTTCTTAGACTCCGTGGCACCTAGAGATGTCTCGTCAGATCCAAGACCTCCATGTCAAGGACCTCTACAAAATAATCTTACAATTTTCTCCATCTCCATCCGGTTCTCTCATTGTGCTATTGTTTGAAAACACGCAAAATAGTGCAGTTTGAGTCAATGCATGGCTGCCAGAGGCTGTAGTTTGCAAACAGAAATTCATGGGACCGAACCATTTGGGCCAACACATCCAAATGGCCTGGTAAATGTTGTTGTAGGATTTGTTTTGGTTCCCTACTCTCCCCGTGCTTTCGAGCTTCCTCGTTCAGGCGTAGTCTCTTAAGATCCTTGAGACCAAAACACCTTATATCTTCAACATGTGATTTCTCAGACTTCATGGCACCTAGAGATGTCTCGTCAGATTTGAAACCTCCATGTCAAATCCCTCTACAAAATTATCTCACGGTTTTCTCTGTCTCCATCTAGTTCTCTCACTGTCCTATTGTTTGTAAACACGCGAAATAGTGTAGTCTAAGTCAATGTAAGGTTGCTAGATGATGTATTTTACAAACGGTAGCTTGTGGGACTAAACCGTCTAGGACAACACATCCAAATGGCCTAGTGAACACTAGTGGAGGATTTTTTTTGGTTCCCTATGCTCCTCGTGCTTTCGGTCTACCTCGTTCGGGTGTAGTCTCTTAAGAGCCATGAGACCAAAACACCTTATATCTTCGACATGTGATTTCTCAGACTCCATGGCACCTAGAGATATATCGTCAAATTCAAAACTTCCATGTTGAAGCCCTATACAAAATCCTCTTGCGGTTTTCTCTGTATCTATCTGGTTCTCTCGTCGTTCTATTATTTATAAACACGCGAAATAGTGTAGTCTAAGTCAGTGTAAGGTTGCTAGATGCTGTATTTTGCAAACGATAGCTTGTGGGACTGAACCATCTAAGCCAACACGTCCATATGGCCTGGTGAAAACTAGTGGAGGCTTTTTTTTGGTTCCCTACGCTGCCTATGCTTTCAAGATACCTCGTCCGGGTGTAGTCCCTTAAAAGCCCTTAGACCAAAACACACCATATCTTTGATGAGTGATTTCTCAGACTCCGTGGCACCTAGAGACGTCTCGTTAGATATGAAACCTCCAAGTTAGAGCACTCTATAAAATCCTCTCATGGTTTTCTCCATCTCTATTCGGTTCTCTCATTGTCATATTGTTTGTAAACACTCAAAATAGTGTAGTCTGAGTCAGTATAGGGCTGCCAGAGGCTGTAGTTTGCAAACGGAAGCTCGTCGGACCAAACCAACTAAGTTAAAACATCGGGGTGGCCTGGTGAACACTAGTGGAGGATTTTTATTGGTTCCCTACACTCCCCGTGCTTTCGGGCTACCTCATCCGGGCATAGTCCCTTAAGAGCCCTGAGGCCCAAACACGCCATACATTTGATGGGTGATTGTGCAGAATCTGTGGCACCTAGAGATGTCTCGTTAAATCCACGACCTCCATGTCAGATCTCTCTATGAAAACCTCTCGCAGTTTTCTTCATCTCCATCTAGTTCTCTCGTTGTGCTATTGTTTGCAAATGCGCAAAATAGTGCAGTCTGAGTCAGTGTAGGGCTGTCAGAGGCTGTAGTTTGCAAACGGAAGCTCATGGGACTGAACCAACCACACCAACATGTCAGGGTGGCTAGGTGAATGCTAGTGGAGGATTATTTTTGGTTCCCTACACTCCCTGTGCTTTCAGGCTACCTTGTCTGGGCGTAGTCGCTTAAGAGCCTTGAGGCCAAAACATGACATATCTTCGACGGGTGATTTCTCAGACTCCATGGAACCTAGAGACATCTCATCATATCTAAGACCTCCACTTCAAGGCCCTCTTTGAAATCCTCTTACAATTTTCTCCGTCTCCATCTGGTTCTCTTGTTATGCTATTATTTGCAAACGCGTGAAATAGTGCAGTCTAAGTCAATGTAGGGCTGTTAGACGTTATAGTTTGCAAACGGAAGCTCGTGGGACCGAACCAACTATGCCAACACGTCACGGTGGCCTGGTGATCACTATTAGAGGATTCTTTTTGGTTCTCTATGCTCCCCATGCTTTCGGGCTACCTCATCCAGGTGTAGTCACTTAAGAGCCATGAGTCCCAAACATGTCATATCTTCGATGGGTGATTTCTTAGACTATGTGGCACCTGGAGACGTCTTGTCAGATTTGAGACCTCCATGTCAGGGCCCTCTATGAAATCCTCTCGAAGTTTAATCCATCTCCATTTGGTTCTCTCATTTTTTTATTATTTGTAAATGTGTGTGAAATAGTGCAATCTGAGTCAGTGTAGGGATACCCTGTCCAGGCATAGTCTCTTAAGAGCCCTGAATGAATAGATTGGCTTAAGAATGAATTTGATAGGGGTATGTCTAAGAACACACATGAGTTATCAATCACCTAGTAAATCTTTCTTGTTTAATTTTGGATGGGAGTCAATTGGCCTATAGCTTAGTGACCTTTCATTCATTGATAATTTATGTTATGATAAACCCATGGATGCTTTCAAAAGTGCCTTAAAAAGGATAGGGGTAGTCATCAAGCCTAGTGAAGGGTGTGATGTGATTTCCAAATAACTTGAAATGCCTATAGATTTAAAGGTAGTAACATGAATTAGACAGGATTAGACAATCAAGAATCATTGAGTGTCTGAATCAGAATGTCATTGCATCTGGAGACATTCTCAAGCATTAGAGTAATGTATATGGAGAGAAATTCTCAAAATATCAACAGATGAAAGGCATCAAATTGTGATGACTGTCAGGTGTTTTAATAGGGGAGAAGACTACAAAGCATAGAAGAATGTAGTAAGTGCATGATAAGATAGGAACCAGTACAAAGAGACCATGAGCAAGAAGAAGCACAAGTAAGGTAAATACACATATACACATTGATAAATTGAATGAATAATTACTCATATTAGGTAACTCTTTATATACATACATTATATAAATATTGATTTTCAAAGTTTCATGCATATTATACATTGAAAACGCTAGTACATGTACATCACTAATAAATGAAAAAAATAATCCATAATGTCTTAAATATTGTCAAGTGCACACCATATTAGATTCATGCGAAAATAATCTCATAAATGTAAGGTCTCATACAAAATTATCAAGTTCCAAATAGTATTTTAATGTGCATAATAAATACAAAAATTCCCAAATAGGCCATATACTATCAAGTTCAAATGTCATATAGGTGTACATACAATGCCATGCACATAGGCATATAAAAACAATGTCATGTAAGACATATATATTTCTTACTCATCAATATCTATCCCTCTCTTGGCCTTCCTCGAAGAAGGTCCTCCCTTAGACGAAGATGGAGATCCATGAGATGGCTTTGGATCATCCAAGCCCATGCTTCAAGTCCTCTTCCACTGAATACTCACCTGCAGATGAGCCTATAAATGCAAAAAATGTTTTTTTGTCAAAAATTAATTTATATATGTTTTCAACATGTATTTAATACCATGCTAGAATGAAAGTATTTACATAAATACACAAACTTACCGCAATTTTCCGATCACGCCGAATTTACAGCTCTCGCTCAGATGAGTCATCGAGAGCTCCTGCAGTACGAATAGGGGTACGAAGACAACGAGATGGAGGATTCCGTGCCCTTGAATTCAAAATGGAGGGGGTTGAAGTTCCCTACATACACATAAGATCAAAAAATATAACATCAAAATCAACGAAAATAGACCTAAGTGCATGTATCTACATAATGATAAAATTTTAACTAATTTTATCAATATAGAACTATTGTTTTTACCCCACCACGCCTATGAATCAAATGAAAAAGGTTGCTACCTATCAGAAGTAACTCCTACATACACACAATGAAGGACATTATTAACATAATTTAATAATTCTACAATGAACGACATTACTAACATGTAATTTAACATAATATGAATTACACAAGAAATTTAACAAAATTTACGTGTTGTTTGAATACCTCAGTGAGTTGTTGTGTAGATGAAATTGCAGCGGTAACACCTTTATCTACTATGTTCGCAAAGATGGTGGGGTGTCTAGTGAAGTCAACATCTTTATCTAACATGTATATCACGTGAGTTAGATGGACATACAAGAACATACATATATCTGACTTCAAAACTAATATATATATATACATGAATATATATATATATATATATATATATATACACATATGAAAATTTTACATAATTAATATTCTAAATTACCTTTGTGAATGTATGTGTATGCATGGTGCTCACCACCTGTGGTCGGGATGAAGATGCACCTCCAGCACGATGTAATATCAATGCATGTACATGTACAAATATAATTATTTCAAAAATTTAACATATATAAGTAAATCAAGTTCTTCAAACTTTTGGTAACACACATAACAAAACATAACAAATTTACCTGCGAAGGTTATGCTGATGAATGTAATCCAAATGTCTCACTCAAAAGGACATCTGACATAGTGACATTATCATGTTCACACCTAGCACTAGGTGCACCAAAATCACCAAGCATGAAAGTATCATCCTCCTCGGGCCCCAAACATATGCTACCAAATGATGAGAAAAAATGTGGCCTCATGCTAGTACTCCCTGAGGGAATACTCTATGTACATTCGTGAGCACCTAGCTCAAAAATATCCCTCGTATGTCGTACAAGGGTCACAGATAGCCCTTGAAGCGCATGGAGTGTATTAATCTCTACGGTTTCCTTCACTGCTTGAGGGAAAATCTCAGGGTGAGGGGCATTTTGTGTGGGGAATCTACCCTGTTAAATAGGTGCACATTGTGCACCTATTCTATCCTATGCATATCCTTTTCCTTAGCCCTAGAAATCTAGGAAATCAAAATAATTTGGGATCTCATTGAGGATAAACTCACAATAGAGTTTCCTCAAAAAGTATAGTGGCACCTCGTTGTTATTTCAAGGTGGAAAATCAAACACCATCCACCATTGGTCCTAAAAATTATTTTTAATCAAATTATTATTGTACCAATGGATGAGAAATTGTTTACATGTCAATGGAACAAGAAAAGTAGTGCAGGGGTTCGTGAATAAGGTGCATATGAATTCTTTTGAAATTTATTTTTTCTTTACATCCATATATGACAATTTGTTAGAATAATAAACCCTACAACCCTCTCTGTAAATTTTCTAATGATCAATTTTCCGCATTGTTGCGTCAATTTGAACAAGTAATGTCTCTAATGTGTTTGCAAGAAAGGCGCGATGGGGGTTTGTAGATTGTGCATCCCTCATTGTTTTGATTAAATCCTCAATTTCAATTTTGTTTTCAACTATTTGGGCTGCTAAATCTTCTTGACTACCCGAGGGATGTTGAGCAATTATGGGAGTGTCAGGAGGGATGTCAAGAATAATAGGGTTTGGTTGTGGTTGATTCCCTCGACCTCTAATTATAACAATAAAAAATATGTATTCAATTCAAATTTTAATCTATAATTATCATATTTCAATGCAATTTTGAGAAAAGAATTTTTCTTACCTCTTCTCCGTGGCACCATCAGCGATTCAGATCTTCCCAGTGATCCAGAAACGATCCTTTGAGCTTGAGATCTAGCTGAATGAAAAACTGCGAAGGCACTAACAAGCTCTGAAACTCACATTTGAGGGAGGTAAAATGATAGAGGCTCGAGCCTCTTTTTTATTTATAGTAGGCATAACACGTATGCATTATGTAATGCATACTCATTATGTAACGCGTACGCGTTATGCTTTGGTGATTCTCGAGCCAAAAAAAATAAAACCCGAGCACGTTTTAACAAAACGTGTATGCGTTTTAGTTTTTTTGAATTCTTGTCTGCTTTTTGGCCCCCCAACTTCGTGCACTTACCCATTTACACACACACACACACACACACACACACACACACACACGTCTATATATATATATGTGTGTGTGTGTGTGTGTGTGTGTGTGTGTGTGTGTGTGTGTGTGTGTGTGTGTGTGTGTGTGTGTATACACTTGTAAATCATTTGAATAAAAATAGCTACTCTTTAAATCTGGTCTACACATTTTTAACAACAATAATATAGGAAGGTATTCACTAAATAAATTTCATTTGGTTTAAATCCTCAATTCTTATACAAAACTAAGCATATAAATATTTTCTTGTAAATCTAAACCCACTCTTAAAATACAATGTAAATGCAATAAATTCAAGGTAAGAGATAGTTCCCATTTCAAAGGATAAATGTATATATTTATTTTGAAAGGAAAGAACAAACCAAAAATTATATTCAACATTTTAAGTGAGGAATTAAGGTAGTTCCTCAAGCCAAGTTTCTAATTAACTCTTTTTTTTAAAAAAAGCAACTACATTCCTTTCGTACTTCTTCCCATCCCAAGAGAGACAAGAAAATTCTTATCCTCAATACTTAGATTTAACATACCCCTCAAAAGGAAGTAAAACTTAACTAAAATTTACATTTAATAACTATTGTTGAACAAATGGAGATGTCTTCTTTTCTCTTAATTCAACAAATAGAAAAACAAGATGATAGCAGCCAAATAAGGTGAACACAAACACCCATTTACTTCTCAAATATTCCTTTCAACATACAAGGTAATACAAGCTTACATATAAATTTCATTTTGCATTGTTTATAAACATACCTAAAGCAATAATATAGTTTCTTTCAACATGGGAAATCAAACTATAATATAACTAAGTTCATAAAACACAAAAGTAGAAGATTATTTCATTATGAACAAACAATATTTCTTCTCAAGAGAAGGATCCAACCATAACTAATTCTTTCATTTGACATTGTTTACACCATGTTCTCAAAAGTAATAATAGGAACTTTTACAATATGAGTGGGAAGGATTCCAACATGCTCCATAGCAGGAGTAAGTTACAATACAACATGGTAAACATAATCACAACTTCCATTGAAATATTTTTTGCAACACATCTATAAACAAGAGTAGGATTTCATTACACTATGAGAAAGACAAGATTCCAATACAACAAAATTTCTTCTCATGAAGAGTAATAAGGCTTAATCCCATTACTTACAATATTCAAACTACTTACAAAGGAAGGAATAACAAAACATTTGAATCAATACTTACTTGTACATGATACACATACATCCCAAAATGGGAGATTTCAAGAATATTTTACAACATATTTTACAAGAACCAAGTGAAAACCAAGTGGCAAAGCTTTCCCTAAAAGTGGGATATAACACAACAAAATCTCCAATTTTCTCCATCAATATTCAAGCTAAAAATCTATATGTTTTCTATTCCATAAGATCTTCAAATCACAAGGAGATAGGGTTTGGTTACCTCCCAACCTATTCGTATCATTACATTCCATCTCCACAATATGGAGGACATGCTATCCTCCCACCAAGCCCATGGGAGAGAGGGCATACATTCCTCAGATTTTCACAAGGGAAAAGGGTAGGTAACACACACATACAAGCACATTATTGCACATGCACTAAAACAAAATAAAACAAGACACAAGGGAAAAGCTCCATGCTTTCCCCCAAGATGGGGAAGAGTGGTAAGAAACCAATATGAAACCAAGTGGTGAATCCAACCATAGGAAACACAAATAAAACTCCATGTAGCTTCCTTATCTCTCCAAACACAAATATCCCTCCTTATCTCTCCAACCCATGCACTAAGCCTCCTCCTTGGAAGGATTTTCAAACCATTAAGATTTCTTTGCCAAGGATGGGGAAAGAATTCCCAGCCATATGGAAATATTTTCCTCACATCAAACCATATGAGCAAGGGAATAGATAAAACTATCATGGCTTGCCCATCAAGCCATGTGGTGAGAAGGGTTTCCTCCCTCTTCCCCAACACTCCAAAATCCATCACAAGCATGATGGATGGAGAAAAATAAAAAAAATCCACATACACACACATAATCCAACACAGAACACAACAAAACACCATTTTCATTTTATAAACATAAGCTATTTTCCTTAATCAAAAACATAAAAGAAGGATTAAGAGGCCTACCTCAAAGAAGCTCACCAACAACTCTATGCAATCCAAAATCCCAAGCTCCTAGCTCCACAAGCACACCCAAAATCTCTAACAAAAAATTGCAAGAATCATCGAGAAGACCCCAACCCCTCTCCATGAGGGACTATTAAAAAAAACCAATAAAAAATTCCCCCAAATGATAGGGTGACATGTGTCACCCTTATCTCTTTCCCACACAAATATTCCAAAAAAAAGCAAGAAATATACAATTCTCATTTTAGAAGGTAAATTCCAAGTTACCTGAAATGTGATTAAAACAAACCTCTACAACTTTTCACACACACACACACACACACACACACACACACACACACACACACACCAACTCACTTGCAAGAAAGTGATGTTTTAGGGGTCAAATTGGAGGGAAACTCCCATTTGGTCTTGAAAGGAGACCCTCCTACCCATTGATAGGGTCCAAGGGGTCATTTTTCATGATAGGGAAGCTTCCAAAATGCAAAGTGAACCCTAAAATTGCCACTTTTAGCCCAAATCCGAGGTTTGGCTAAATGGCAAGATATTTGAGCTGGTGGGGACCACCCCACTGGAACTTAGGTGGTCTCATACCTCTAACAACTCACTTAATTAACACTAAACACAATTTATCTTAAGTAGGGACCACTAGTTCCATAAAAATGTTCAATACAACTAAATAAATACAATTAATAAAATTTTACAAGTAAGGGTCACCCATGGTGCCCGAATACAACATGCAACAACGAATAAGGCTTCACACTATAAACATGGCGAGGACTCAGCCCAATCGGCCAGTTGTGCAAACCCAAAGTGTAGCCTTGAAACCCACGTTCTCTTGTTCCCTGTAATATGCACAATCATTGCCAACATTAAATATATCTACCCAATAAAATATATAAATTCAACAATCTAAATTTATCATACATGGACAATCAAGCTAACTATAACAAACCATGTTAGTACAAAATGAATAATGCTAACATTTACATCCATACTAGCTTAAAAATATATTAACCATCTAAGTGACACATGACGAAATCCAATTAGCCATTTTAATTCAAAAGAAAACCAAATATATGATGAAACTATTAGAAAATCCATCTCATATGAATGAAGTCAACTATAACATAATATGTTTATATCCAATATCATGACATGCAAGAGCTAAGAAATAACCAAAAACTATCTTAGCACTATGCACCTAAATCACATAAGTGTTGTCAAAGGAACCATCATAAAACATATAGAAATCAGATAATGCTAAAGTCTATTTCCATCATCAATATAAGTAATGAGTCAACAAAAAACTATGGTAAGAAGAAAATGTGGGCACTACATCCCCCTCTCCTAAAATTACACTTCCTTCTAGAAGTCACTGAAAGAGATAGGGATATCGAGCCCTCAATGGTGTAACATCCTCCCATGTAGTTGTTGTCTCATCATATTTTTCCCATTACACCCTAACCTGATCCATGTCTCACCCTCAAAGGGCCAATCTCATGTGCTCCAGGATGCGCATGGGCTCTAGTGTCCATTGTCCTCCATCCTCCGCTTGTAATTCTGATCAATCCAATACATGAGAAATGTCAGGAACATATCAACGTAATATTGAAACATGAAACACATCATGGGCCCGTGTAAGGCATGTTGATAAAGCTAAGTGATAGGAAACTAGACCTATGACCTCCATGATCTCAAGTGGCCCCACAAAATGAGGTGAAATCTTAGAACCCTTTCCATAGTGGATTAGGATCTAATGTGGAAAAACCCTCAAGAAGACTTTGTCACCCACTGCAAAGTGACAATCGGTCCTCTTGGTGTCTGCATACGTATTTTGGCATGCTCTAGCTTGATCAAGATGTTTCCTAATCAATATAACCTGTTGCTCCAAATACTCAAGGTAAGTTAGCCCAAGTACAATCTTGTTATCTATCCTATCCCAACTTAAGGGTATCCTGCAAGGTCGTCCATAAAAATCCTGATAGGGATTCATATTGATATACCTGTGATAGTTGTTGTTGCATACAAACTCCACAAGATGTAGATAATCCTCCCACTTCTTCTGCTAGTCCATCACATACATCGTTAACATGTCCTCTAATACCTGATTAACCCTCTCAATATGTCCATCTATTTTTGGATGATATGTTGAACTAAAATTAATCTGTATTCCCAGAGCATCCTAGAAGAAAGTCTAGAAATCTGAGGTGTAAATGGTGTCCCTATCATTGATGATGGTCTTTGGGATCTTGTGCAATCTAACAATATCCTCCATAAACACATTGGCAATGGCTAGTGTATTATAGGTGACCTTAGTTTGTGAGAAGTGCATAGCCTTGGTCAACTTATCCACAATGACCATAATGGCATCATGACATGATAAGAAGACATAGGGAGTTTGACAATGAAATCCATGGACATAACATCCCATTTCCACTCGGGAATATCATGAGAATATAAGAGTCATGTGGGATGAGAATGCTTGGCCTTAACCCTTTGACACTTAAGACAATGGGCTATAAAAACTATTATATCCCATCGAATAGCCTACCAGCAAAATAACTCTCTCAAATCGGCATGCATCTTCTTCACTCCTTGATATGCTACATATGGGACTCGATGAGCCTCTGAAAGAATGAAGCTACGAATATCACCTGTCTTAGGAATATAGATTCACCTATGAAACCAGAGTAGACCATCTACCTCTAAACACACCCTGAATATATTCCTTCTAAGGCACCATGTGACTTAAACATCTGCCTAACACCCTCATAAAACATGTCCTTTGGAATATGCTAAAGAATATTGCCTCTCAGATCTGACTATAATGTCATGGAAGCAATCACATCTCATCATCTACTAAGGGCATCCACAATGACATTCTCCTTCCCCTTAATATATTGAAGATCCATGTCATACTCACATAAAAACTCCATCCAACACCACTGACGAGCATTGAGGCTTGGATGTGAGAAGATATGTCGAAGACTATGATGATTATTCCTCAAAATGAATAGCCTACCCAAAAGGAAATGACACAACCGTAGTAGAGTGTGAAAAACTGTTGCAAACTCCAAGTCGTGAGTAGGGTAGGTAAGCTCATAATATTTGAGCTTACGCGACTCAAAAGTAATAACCATATGATCCTGCATAATAATTATTCCCAAACCCTCTAGTGAAGCATCTGTGCAAACCACAAACTCCTATGTCGGATCCAAAATTGCTAAACTAGGTGTCGTGGTCAATCTCTCCTTAAGAAACTAAAAGGCCTACTCGCACTTCTCTGACCAATCAAATTTCTTCCCTTTCTACTAAAGAGAAGGAATAGTATGTGCAATCATAGAAAAATCTTGTACAAACCTATGGTAGTACCCTGCTAATCCCATGAAAAACCTCATCTCATTAACTGATGTGGGTGCTAGCCAATCAATAATAGCTTATATTTTAGAGGGATCTACCGAGATACCCTCTCCTAAAATGATGTGCCCCAAGTATTGAATCTATTTCTAGAAGAAACTACACTTTTCCAAGTTCCCAAACAACTCCTAATCTCTTAAAACTTGTAGTACCTATATCAAATGCTCCTTGGATTCCTCCTCAGAATGAGAATAAACCAATATATCATAAAAGAAAACCAAAACAAAGCAATCTAAAAAGATCTTGAATACCCTATTCATGGGGCTCATGAAGATAGTTGGGGCATTGGTCAAGCCAAAAGGGACAACCGTGAACTCATAATTCCCATATCAAGTGTGAAAATTTGTCTTGTGATTATCTGCATTTATAATGTGTAACTGGTAATATCTTGACTTGAGATCAATGTCGAACTGATGATATCTTTATTTGAGATCAATCTTAAAGAACACTCCAACTCCCCTCGTCTGATCAAACAAGTCATCAATCCATGGAAGTGGATAATGGTTCTTAATTGTGACCTTATTTAGCTACCTGAAATCAACACAAAGCTTGAGAGAATCGTCCTTCTTCATAAAAATAATTGGTGCTCCCCATGGGGACACACTGGGGCAAATAAGGCCCTTCTCCAACAACTCCTTTAGCTAAATCTTGAGCTCATGAAGCTCTGTATTCTTCATCTGATAAGGTGCCCTATAAATTGGTGTTTCTCATAGTAGTAGATCTATGGTGAAATCCACATCTCTACAGGGTGGCAACCTAGGAATCTCACGTGGGAACACATCTACATACTCCCTCAAAACTACATGCTCATCAAGAGTTGAATGATCTAGGGTACTCTTTGATCAGTCACCAATAGTGATAGACAATAACTGACAACCTTTGTGCATTCTATGCTTGATTTTATTAGCTAAGATCATACACAATGAGATAGGCCTCTACATCTCGGAGATAAGAACTGAACTCCCAAGGTCATCCTGACACTATAATCTTACCCCTATAGTCCAGTTTGGCTTGATGAGACTCAAGCCAATCCATGCCTAGAACAACCTCATAGGATCCTAACGGTAACACTCGAAGGTCCAATATGGTGGAGAATAGTCACAAGTCAAGTACACAACTCTCCACATAGGTATCTATTGTGATTTTAGCCCCAGAGGCCAACTCAACCTACCAAATATCTAGTTTCCTAGCCACCATTAGCCCACACTGGTCCACTACAAATGGATATATAAATGATTCTGATGCACCTGAATTAAAAAGAACTGAGACAAACATACCCTTGATACTACATGTTGTCTCAATAATTATGTCTTGATGCTTAGTTTGACGGTTATCTACCATAGCATAGACACGATGGGCATGTCCTACATCTCCCACTATCTGCTCAGAGATAGTAGCTCTTTATATATCAATGATGATAGGTTTTTACAGACACATATGCACATAGTGATTAGTGGACCTATAAATGAAACATCCTACTACACCTCTCTAATAAGTGGTCCCTCCTATACTCTGATGCACTGATCATGCTAGCCCAACCCTAGTAAACTAGTAAGTGTGAGCTAATTTTACCTATTGGGTACCCTATCTCCTATCTCTACCCACACCAACACCTCCTCAAAATCCTCTCAACATGCTCTGAGTCTTCCTAGCTCTCTGCTACTGTGTGTGTTTTGGAGGCATCGATACTACATATGGAGGCCTAAATCCTCCTCTAGGGGGTGGTGTAGTACCTCATGACCTCTGATCCTGAAATGACTGCATCTTCTCTTGATACTCACCCTTGTTCTTTTCTATATGCTCCCGATACATGTTCCTACTCTCCTCAACTAGGTAGGCCTTCTCTACGGCCTTCTCAAGTGTGGGAGGAGATAACATCCTAACTACCTCTGCTATATCTTCCTTTAGACCCTGAATAAACTTGTTAACTTGTAATTTCTCATCTTGTATATAATCCACATACTGCAACAAATCCAATAATTTTCTCTCATACTATGCTACTGTGCCTGAGGCCTATCAGAGGTTATGGAACTCATCAATCCTCTTCTGAACAAAATGCTTAGACATGTAACACGCTCTAAATTTCTCCTCAAATATCTCCTAAGTAATTTTTTCTCTAGTCAAGTGGAGCTTTCACTCCTCATTCTTCCACCATATGTCAATTGTGTCATGTAGGAGGTGTATAGAAAATCTAGCCTTGACATTGCTCTCGTATGAGTGCAATCTAAAGCAATTGTCAACATTGAGGAGCCATGACTCGGCTCTAAATCTATCTGAATTTCAACCGTAAGTAGGTGGGTGCAGCCGAAGGAGGTCTCTAATCACATTGTCTGCATCACGATCTTGGTGTGGCTGTCCTATCACCTCCACCTTCAATGAATGGTTTTGTGCTCCATGCCATGGTACCTCGATCCTATGAGAGCGGCTCTGAAAAAGTGAAGCCACCCTCTCATGGTAAATGGATAGACTTTGAGACCTATCCCATCTCATAATATCATGCTCAAGTGGCTCCAAATGTGCACTCTCATCTATCGACACATCCTCTCCTAGATAAACATCCTCCTCTCTCTGCTCCTACAATGGCGGTAGGCACTACTGTATAAAAACTATCAACTTTTGAAGCACCTCTAATATTTTTGTTCTAATCTCGGGAGCACGTGGCTCAGGCGTAAGTGATCTACATCCCAAGTCCCTAACGAATTGGAGTCTCGCATGTGTCATCCTATGTATGAAATTAAATTGTAGGTTATTAAGTTGTGAAGGTAGAGAAAACAGTTTAATTTTTTTGCGTTTATTGAGCTAGCCGGCATTAATTAATTTTAAAAAATTTACCCAAAGCATCCGGTGTGCGAACCTGAGCTCTGATACCAAATGTAATGCCCCATTTTGGCATGACTAAACCCAACCAATAATCAGTAAAATTACCATAAACTTTTTTTTGAAATATATTATACCATAACTAAGTAATTTTAATTAACAATCTTCCTGGGTGAAAGAGTAACCTTAGCCCACATTTAATTTATTTAATTTATTAACTCATTAAAACCCGATTCACAATTAATCACCCTTCCTAAGTAATTAAATTCACCGATTTGTATTATAACACTAGGTTATTTACTACATGATAAAATAAACCACTTTATCTTTAAGAACTTCCCTAAGATACCCAATTAATAAAATTCACCCCATAGGAACTAATTTACCTATCTACATTTTGGGCAAAGCAATTTCTTCTTATTTCCCTATTGAGGTCATTTTATTATATGGTGTTGCACTCATTTTAGTCTCATCCCTAGATCTTAGGGATTCTCCTATAACCCTAATCCTCATCCTTATGTTTTCTTTTATCTTTACTTCATTTTCGTTTTGTAGGTTTTAACAAGAGCCCAATGGAGGCATATGAAGGCTGTGGGGAAAAAAAATTGGTTTTCTTTATTTTTGTGGAGGGAATTTTGATGGAGGAAATCTCTCCTCTATAATGTTTTTCATCTTTATTTTATTTTCCTCAAGCATATAGGGTTTTAAATCTCTCTCCCTCTCTCTCTCTCTCTCTCTCTCTCTATTGCCTCCTCTCTCTCTCTCTCTCTCTCTCTCTCTCTCTCTCTCTCTCTCTTTTATGATATTGTCACATAATCCTCTAGTTTTGTATGAGATTTACCCCTAGTTAGGCTGTACTGCGATGATTTTACCCCTATTTTTTGTGTCTGGATTAAATTCCGGTGTATGTGAGTGTGTGTGTGTGTGTTATTATTATGCAAAATTCACATATCCAAAATACAGGATTTAACGGATAAGAGCCACGGATATGTGTATAGGGCTGCAACTGTGTTAATAGAGGAGATCCACACCATGGGGGGTTAGGGGGTTTATCCCCTCCCCTTTCTTTTATTAAAACCCCAAATGCACAACATTAAGAAAATTTTGGTTTTAATTTATTTTGGTTTATATATATATATATAATATATATATATATATATATATTATATATATATAATCAAGTCAACTGTGGTAAGAAAATAATCAATAACTAGAAATCAAAATCTAATTTTTTTATTTAAATATATTTTTTGATATTTAAGAAAATTATTAAAACCAGCCGGAATCAAAACTCAACCAATATTTTCTTTGTTGAAATGTGTGTGTGTGTGTGTGTGTGTGTGTGTGTGTGTGTGTGTGTGTGTGTGTGTGTGTGTGTGTGTGTGTGTGTGTAGTGTGTGTGAGTGAATACATAGACATACATTTAAATCAAATGAAGATTCTTTTTAATAAGCTGGTTATTATTTCTTATCAGATGAGTAAGATATAAATTTTCAGGAAATTTACTGAAAATTTATATGGGTAAGCCTAAATAAATATACATATATAACTATATATATGTATTATTCATTTAGATATATATTATACCCAGGGATACAAATATTAATGAGCATGAGGTTTTAAAATGGGATTTCCTTAATTTTGATTTACAACCTTGACAGCAATAACCAGGAAAGGCATATACTAAATAATTTACATTATGTAAAAATTCTCATTCTTATCACAACCAAACATCTATTTACTTCCCTTTAAAACCAAACCCAATTCATAAAATGAAATGTATATGTATTTAGAAGTATCAAGTTACAAGATAATTTTCATTTATTCATTTTCTTGGTTTAAATGAAGGGATTTCAAATCAAAAGGGGGTACACAGTTATTACTAGATTATTTTTTTTGGTATGAAAGAACAAACAAACAGATTGTAGTTCAAACATTTTAAGTGAGGGGTAAAGTAGTTTCTTGTAAATTTAGTTTCTCAATTCAAAATTCAAATGAACTCCATTTTTTAAAAGCACTACATTTATTTCCTACTCCTTTCTATCACCAAGAGAGACAAAACAAACTCCTATCCCCAAAATATAGATTTAACAATACCCCTCAAAAAATAGAAGAAGACTTAACTAAAATTCACACTTAATAACCAAAATTAAACTAATGGATATGTCTTCCTTTCTTTTAACACACCAACAAGACAAAGATAATAGTAACAAAGTAAGTGAACACAAGCATTCATTTAATCCCTCAAATCTTCTTTTCAATAAGAAAAAATAATAGAAGCCTAAATTTTTGTCAAATAGGAGATAGTTTATCATAAGCTTCCAAGTTAGGGTTTTCAATATTTTTAAACACAAGGAATAGAAAGTTCATTTTACATAAATCATCAAAGGTTATTACTACAACCATACTTTAAGTTACAATGTATTAACTTATTTCCTTTGCAATATAAGGTAATATTGCAAGCTTCACATTCTAGATTCTAACTCATACACTACCATTTTAGGAGAGGAATACATTCTTACAAATTTTATTGAAATAAAATTTTCAATACATGTATAAAACAAGAGTATGAGCTCCTTTACTGTAATTCCCACAATTTCGACGTACTAAAACCACATTAAACCTTAAATAATTATCTAGAAAGTTGTAGAATTTTTTTTTAAAGATTGCAAGGGTGTCAGACCCCTATAATACGTTCAATTAATTTCTACCAGCGGTCTACTATATTACATTAAATGGAACAGGTCTAGATTAATAATTAAATATTCTTAACCTATCTCTAAATTCAATTTCAATTACAATCCTCTAGAAATGTGTCCATTAATTCTTTCACTTGGTTAAATAGGTTTTCCCCCTCTCAAGTTAACAATAAAACCCCAAATTTATTAAACCCTTATCCTTAGTTACCTTAGTTCCCTTAAATTATTAGTCTTAATGTCCCTTGAATCATTTATTAAAACATACTAGGAGAGTTACATAATTAACTTAACATACAAGGGTACAAAGTGGCCCCATCAAAGTGGCCCCATTTTCACAAATATTTAAATTATATGATGTGGCTTTAGAATGTTGAAATTATGGTTGTTACACTTACAATATGAAGGAGACAAGGTTCCAACACAATAATATTCCTCCTTAATAAGTGGAACAAAACTCATTCTTCTAATACAACCATACAACCCTATAACAAGGTAGGGAAAAAATTTACAAGATACATCCTTTTAAGAGTGAGTTACAAACACATCCCACTATGGAAGACTTTACAAAAGAGGTTACAACATACTTTACAAGATCCAAGTGAAAACCAAGTGGAAAAAGTTTCCCCAAAAGTGGGGTAAGTATCATGAAAAAGTCTCCAATTTGTCCATCAATCTTCAAGCTACAATCTACATATTTTCCATTCCATAAGGTCTTCAAAACACAAGGTGATAGGGCTCGGTTTACCTCCCAACCTATTGGCATCATTATATTCCATCTCCAAAGAGTGGAGGACATGTTAGCCTCCCTCCAAGCCCATGAGATAGAGGGAAAGCAATCCTCAAGTATGCACAAGTGGGTAGGGAAAAGAACAAGAAGCAACAACAAAATGGAACAAATTTCAAACACACAATAAACCAAATGGACCACAAATCACAATAGGATACAACTCCATGTTTTCCCTCCAATGGGGAAGAGTGGATGAGAAATCCAAGCATGTCAAAAGTTTGATCCAACCATAGGAAACACACACAAAAATAACTCCATAAGCCCTCCTTATCCCTCTATGCAAAATCACACCCTCCTTATTTCTCATCCCAAGCACCAAAAATTTTTCCTTATGAGGATTTTTTCAAACCTCATTGGGTTTCCTTTCAAAGTATGGGGAAGGAGGTTCAAAACCATACGAACAACCTTCCCCACCTCAAACAATATAAGGGGACAAAGATAAATAATTCCAACATGGCTTGTCCATCAAGCCATGTGGTAAAGAGGGAAATTCCCTCCCTCTTCCCCAACACTCCAAAATCCATCACAAGCATGATGGATGGAGAAAAATACAATGAAAAAAATCCACATACACACCCATAATCCAACACACAACACAACAAAACACCATTTTCATTTTATAAACATAAGTTATTTTTCCTTAAAGAAAAAACATAGAAGAAGGATTAAGAGGCAAACCTCAAATAATCTCACCAACAACTCTATGCAATCCAAAATCCCAAGCTCCTAGCTCCACAAGCATAGCCAAATTCTCCAACTCCAAAATTCAAGAATCACTAAGAAGACCCCAACCCCTCTCCCTGAGGGACTATTAAAAGAAAACCAATAAAAAATTCCCTCAAATGAGAGGGTGACATGTGTCACCCTTCTCTCTTTCCCACACAAAGATTCCAAAAAAAAAGCAAGAAATATACAATTCTCATTTAGGGAGGTAAATTCCAAGTTACCCGAAATGTGATTAAAACAAACCTCAACAACTTTTAACACACACACACACACACACACACACACACAAACCAACTCACTTACAAGAAAGTTATGTTTTAGGGGTCAAATGGGAAGGAAACTCCCATTTGGTCTTGAAAAGAGACCCCCCTACCCATTGGTAGGGTCTAAGGGGTTATTTTTCATGATAGGGAAGCTTCCAAAACGCAAAGTGAACCCCAAAATTGCCACTTTTGACCCAAATCCGAGTTTGGGCTAAATGGAAAGATATTTGAGCTGGTGGGGCCCACCCCAATGGCACTTAGGTGGTCTCATACCTCTAACAACCCACTTAATTAACACTAAACATAATTTAGCATAAGTAGGGATCAATATGTCCCTAAACAAGCTCAATACAACTAAATAAATACAACTAATAAAATTTTACAAGTAGGGGTCATCCATGGTGCCAGAATACAACATGCAACAACGAATAAGGATTCACACAATAAACATGGCGAGGACTCAGCCCAATCGGCCGCTTGTTCAAACTGGAAGTGTAGCCTTGAAACCCACGTTCTCCTGTGTCATGTAATTTGTACACTCATTTCCAACATTAAACATATCTACCCAATAAAATATATAAATTCAAAAATATAAATAAATCATACTCAAACAATCATGCTAACTATACCAAACCATGTCAGTACGAAATGACTAATGCTAACATATACACCCATACTAGCTCAAAAATATATTAACCATCCAAGCGATACATGGTGACATCCAATTAGCCATTTTAATTCAAAATAAAACCAAGTATATGACGCAACCATTAGTGAATCTATCTCATGTGAATGAATTCAACTATAACATAATATGATGATATCCAATATCATGACATGCAAGAGATAAGAAATAACCACTAAACTATCCTTGTGCTATGTGCCCAAATCACATAAGTGTTGTCAAATGAACCATAATAAAACATATAGAAATCAGATAATGTTAAAGTCCATTTCCATCATCAATATAAGTAATGAGTCGACAAGAAACTATGATAAGAAAAAGGTGGGGACTGCATATCTTTTCTTGTTTTGATCCTTTTCTCTTTATCTAAATGTACTAACTAGCACTTATGTGTATATAAACTTATTGAATTCAAATTAGGGTTGTATTGATGTACAATTCGACACACAACAAGTGGGAAATCCAATCAAAATAGTCACAAAAATTGACAAAATAGGGTCAAGGGATGAAAAGGACTGAAGTAGAAAATGAACCATTTTCAACAAGAAGTGACCATTTCACAAGGTTAAAAAATGAAGGTTATCTACCAATAATGTTAAAGACTCTAGGGAACACCAAAAACATGGAAGATAGAAAAATAGGAGAAGGAGAGAAAACCACATAAAAATGAAATAAGTATTAACATAGATAAATAAGATCAACCAAAGAGGAAATATATAAGGAGTGTGCATGAAATGAAAAGGAAAAATGACACAAGGAAATATATGCTAATAAGATCTTAAGTCTAATCAATAATAAATAAACATAAATACACTAGCACCATAGAAATTAAGTAGTCCCATATTAAATTTAGGTGTGTGTGTGTGTGTGTGTGTGTGTGTGTGTGTGTGTGTGTGTGTGTGTGTGTGTGTGTGTGTGTGTGTGTGTGTGTGTGTGTGTGTGTGAAAGTAAAATAAGTAAGTTTACTTGGAACAGAAGATGTTGCATAGATGAACCTAGTAGGTCTATGCTTAAAGTTAGTATAGGAAATGATAATTAATTCAAAGTGAAAAGGAAGGAGATTTGTTACCTTATCACAAATCCTAGTTCCTATGACTTGTAAAATAATAATAAAACACTATGCTCCTTGAAATATAGTACTAAATCATCCATGCTCATATGTTTGTAAATCCATGCTCATGCTAACACATATAAACAAACACAAGTGAAAACTTGACCTTAATTTCATACATACATAAGAAAAATATAATTGTAGAAAATACTAGGAAATAATACACACTTACGGTGTTGCAATTTTAGGAATTTTTATGGAGATTGTGGCATATATAAATATAACTAGCTATGCTAAACTACATAAATCGAAACTAGGAACAGCGTACATCATCTCATTAAGGAATTCATGACTATATCATGTCCTGAAGACTAGAAATATGTTTTAATTATTTCCTAATTATTTGGGTAAGAAGTAATGAGTTAGGATCGAGTTAAAGAGTGTTACAAAATGATTTTATAAACTGATTAATAAACATTAACTTTACATATTAAGAATAAAGCATTAATACCTGTAACTATACCAAAATGATATAGTAATTTCTTAAAAACACAAATTGATAAAAACTTAGTTGTGCATCATGGTAGAGGAATAATATGGGTGTGAATATTGGGAGAAACAAGTGTTTTATATTTAGAAATGATTTTTTTAGGATTCTAGAACTGGAAACTATTCTTGTGTAGGACCATACAACTTTTGTACAGTCTTGATTGGCCTTGTACACTCCTAACTTATTTTATGCAGTCTTAAACCTATGCACAATGGCATTCTATAACTTTTCCTTCCCTTATCTTGCCTATACATGAGTGTTTTATTCTATCATTGTGGATCGTACAACTTTGGAATCACCTATAATGACCTACAACAAGTTAGAAACCCTAGGTACCTTTAGTTTAAACTTCATGAAAGCATTATATAACCAAAAAGATAAATCGACGTGTAGGTGAGGATAGATTAACCTTTTCAGTCAACCCTTTCTAAACTAATCCAAGTGTTAAAGTACATCCCCTCAAGCAAGAGCAAGCATCATGTAGTTATCTCAGTGTAGTTGCAAGTGTGCATGCATATTTAAGTCAAACCCTTATTGATATCCTCATGTCTTTTGACACAAAGATAATGGGCTAGATATAAAGTAGATAATGTACCCAATGTGGTAGCTATGTGATGTGACATGCTTTATATTATTATATTATCCCTTTTTTACCTTTAATACCTTTCACAATGCTTGAATTGACTTTATCTTGCTAATATGTGGCTCTATGAACTTTGAGTTCTTGAAAATAGAGGAAGCTAGACTCTTGAACATGGTTTGATTGCATCATACCTTTGTGGTGTTTTCTCTAACTTATGTTCAACTACTTTAGAGAGATTGTAGAGATCCTTAAGTGCTTTGGTGGTTATATTTGAATTTGGAGGTCATAAGAATGCCAGGTGAATTACAAAGTGCAATTGAATTGATTATATAGCCTTCCATGGCTTAAAAATTCACATTAAGTCCAACCCAAGAAGATGAAACAACACACATAAGATATTCAAATTAGAAAAATAATAGTTAGATGGAATATTCTAGGACTGTACAAGTCATTCAGGACCATACTCCATCATGGCCTTGAGTTGTACGATTTATCATTTTGCAAAAGTAATTAGTGATGATAAATATAAAGTTTGGGAATTATTCCCATGGTTGAATTACACTTTAGCTAATTTACAATCTTTGGATGAATGACAAAGTAGTTTACGAACATGAGTAAGTCAGAGAGAGAGAGAGAGAGAGAGAGAGAGAGAGAGTTTTGTAAACACTTGTTTCTTGGCTACACCCCTCACACCCTCATTCAAAAATCCCTAAACCTATCTCATTATCTCTAACCATCACTCTACCCCCTGTAAAATCATATTTTACCACACCATAAAACCTATTTACCTATCATAAACCTCACTGACCACCCTTTACCTATCTAAATCCATTTTTATCCTTACCACCCAGCCTCTTAACCTCCAAAAAGAATCCCTAACCATTTACAAATGAATCCAAACCTTAAAAACCCCTTTTGGAAGTAGTTTAAACCACTTCCAAGTGGGTTTCCCCACTTTTCCTAGATCACCAATGATTCTAACAGAATCATCAGTGATAATAAATACATCACAAAACCTCTTCCAAAGCATCCAGACTCATCCTTAGTGAAGCTCTGTTACGTTCAAGACCAAGACGACACCACTACGAGCATCCTGAGACTTTTATCACATCAATTCAACATTTGAATCATCCACAAATCTTTGTAAGGATTCCTCAGCTCTGTACACTTGTTTATACATTCAAAGGTAAGTATTTTCTGTCATTTGCATTATCAATTCCTATAAACATCATCTATTAGTCAAACTCTTTACCTTTTTCTTAATCATTATACATCTAATCTATGTTCTATTTAAGAATTCATATTTTAATAGTAATTGTCAGTGATTCTGTCTGAATTGACAGCTATTCTACTTGAATCTTGAATGATTACTATCATTTTATTAGTTTAACTACATCTACATAATTTTAGACATTTTATCACTTTATTTCTATCTAATCAGTTTGTTTTCAAGTTGTGTCTCCCTTTAAATGACAGTGTCAGGTGGATCACATCCCATAACCAACATTTATGATCTCCCGATCATCCATCAACCCTTTGTCTAGGAACATTTTGGTATCACACATGAAATTATCCTTTACACCATCACCTTCATACCTAAAATCGAAGACATATAAGACCAACTTAAAATTATACAAGAAGAATGGGGCATTTCTTAATAGTTCTAGTTCAACTACTTTTAGGGGTTTGAGCTCACTATAGCCCTCACTGGGCCACCTATCATGTATAACAATATATCTTAATCCCCATGGAATTCTAATCATTATTTGTATTGTCAATTATCATTTTATCATAATTATCACTTAATTGAAAAACAATTTAACACCCTTTGAGGAATCCCATTGGTTCCTGGGATCAGTATTTTCCAAGAAACTCATCAAATCTCTATCTAATATCTATCTTTTTTAGTTGTCTGTGTGTGTAGGTTCTCTCATCCACTAGAAGGAGGATTCTCTCACGTTGTTGATATCCATTCATCCCAACATTTCACTTTTGGCACAGGTATCATTAAACCCTTTTATCTTCTGATTTTTTTGGTGTTTCTCACTATAATAGAAAACCAAAAATCACCATGAACATTTTGGCACGCCCGATGGGAAAAAAGTACCTTTTTAATTAAATTTCATACCATTTTGTTTCTTTTCAAATCATCTAACCCTACAGCTTGGAGTGTTTCTCTCTCGCTTATTCAAAAATGTGTAATAAAATAATAAGGAAAATAAAAAAGGAAAGAAAATTCAGGTAGATTTATTTTCCTTCATTTTCTTTCATCATTGCATTCTATTTGATCTACTTTCATTGAAATAAAAATTTCCTTTCATATCTTAAAACAAACCTTCATATATGTTTGTTGATAGATATTAATTAGGGTTTAAACGATTGCATTCATAATCTTCCCTCACACACAACTAACTTGATGAGCCATGTTAATGCCTATATAAACCCCCATTTTTTAGTGTCACCATTTTGTACTAAGGATGATATTATTATTTTTTAATTAATACTTTATTATATTTGAAAGGAATATTTGTGCATAACCTTGTTATTTTCATCTAATTGATACTTCTTCAAATGAGTTTAAAATGATATTTATGTGCATTAACAATGTGTTTGAAGAACATATATAAATTTAGCGCAAGACTCATACATGGACCAGCATAGGACTCACCCATGCACTAGCATAGGACTCACTTTGGAGCATAGGACTCACCCACGCATTGGTGCATGACTCGTTTGGAGTTTAAGACTCATGTTATGAGGGAACAGGACTCATGTGAAGAGAGCAAAGGGTTAAGATGGAAAGAAAGTGATTTAATTTATATAGCACATGAGTTGACATGGTGAAGGGGCATGAAACATGGATTATCATCTAATACATCATGTGATTTATGTGGATCATGCAAGCCTAAATTAACACCTAGTTGATTGGAGACATGGAATAGATGAAAAGAAAAACATATAGTCACCATGATTGTAAGGATTAAATGCATGATATTTGAAACCTTTTGGAACTATTATATCATCTCAACTGATATTTAATTAAGTATTCCATTTATAGTTAACAATATAAATCTAATCTAAGTGCGACATGCACTTGTTCTTCCACAATTGTAACTCTTTAAAAATTGGTTGTTGTCATAGAGATATTTTAGTTAAATTAGTAGTTAATTATTTAAAATAATGTGTCCTCTTCTAGAGTGACAAGGAATTCTCTTGATATAAAAGGGAATTTGTAGTAGAATTTTGGAGTTAGTTCATTGATTGTTGCTAAATAAATTATTCTATTCAATAAGTGCATGATTTTGGGATAAATAAAAAAAATTGATTTGAAATTATAAACCATATCAAAGGGAAGGAGAAAGGGCCACTCTTCCCCAACATGAAGGGAAATTTTATTATTTATTTAATCTCTCTTATTTAGCATTTGTTTAATTACAAGAATTTCATCGCTTTCAACATTTCAATTCTGAATTTAGTAATCTCTTGTTTTATCAATATAATTCATTCCTTAATTTCATTTAGAATAGTATTTGATTGAATTTAATGGTGAATACATGTTGAACATAGTTTAAACTATTCTCTTTGTTTCAAATAGTTGTGGACACCACCTTTGTCTGACAAACATGAAAAACTAAAGTATGAGTATCAACGACACTCGTCACTTTTTGGCACCGTTGTCAGGTCTTCTTAAGGTGTAAGAAAATATTAAGGTACTAACTCGATTACTTCTTGATCACTTGATAATTTTCTATTTAGAAATTTCATTAACATAACTCTTTATCTCTAAATAAAATGCCTTGTAGTGATAGCAAGACTCTTTTTGTGCTTTGGAGTTTATGGGACTGAAGCAATAAGTAAGCACCTATAGTTAGGAAAGTTTTCTCAGTATGGTATGATTTTATATTTATACCTAGAGACCATAGAGGTAGATTTATTAGAATCAATTTACAAAAACCCCTTAAAATCAACCTATGGAATAACTTGTTCAGCAAGAAAGGATGGCTAATAGAGTGGAAAACCCCAATGGTGCAAATAATGAGAACCCTCCACTTGGAAGGAAATTCACCTATCCCATTCAACTGGAGCTAAATGACCAAGCCCCCATGAATAACATATCCCCTTCAAGTATACCAACCTTTAGGGGACTAGTCTCATAAGACCCTGACCAATTCCTATTTGAGTTCAAATTCTTATAACAGACCTATCACTATACCTCAAAAACCTAAAAAACTTAAGTTATTTTCTTCAACTTTGAAGAATACACCCATGAGGTGGTTAATGGGATTAAATCCCAACTCTATCCATAGTTAGGAGGAGATGGAAACAATATTCTTGGATAAATACCAACATTATTATATGGTGATGGATATAAAGGAAGAACTCTTTAGGATATAACAAAATGAGGATGAGAGAGTTTAGGACTATCTTGATTGATTCCTCTTCCTTTGCAGGAGATGTGGCACTAGTCTTGATATTACTCTTCTTAAAACTATATTTCTTAAGGGATTGGATGAGGACACACAAGAGATCTTTAATCTAATGGGAAAAGGATATATGAACAAATTGGAATTCACTAATATCATTGACCTCTGTAGGAACTACTCTCAAACTTGCCCAAACTTTCGAAAATAGAAAGACAAAATTTCCAATGGTGATATATCCAAACTAAGAGATGAAATTACAAATATAAGAATAGATCTCTTAGTTCAACTTGACACAACTATGGATAGGGATAAATCTAGGAACATAGAGCTATTTTTCATATACTATCCAATATGTAGGAACAAACATGGGCTTAAGTACTACCCCTTAGATAAAACAAACATCTTCCTTGTCTGTTATCCAAAGCATATCACTGATCAATGTGGATTGTTTCCCTTGATTAAAAAAATCACTTAAAATAGAACACGCAAAATGAAGTTGAGTTGAATTATGTGGCTCAGAGGCAAGGTGGGAATTTTTCAATCAAATCAGAACTAGTCCTATGCACTAAAAACATAATGGGTTCCAAACCAATGGAACACACCATGGTCATACCCCTAGCGTTGGGATCAACAAGTCCCATGGGAATGGAGTCCTCAGTGGAATGCACCACCGAACTATTATCAACAATCCTGGACTCTAAATTCAAACATTCCACTGTTCCAATAATTTAATCCTCAATTCCAACAACATTGAAATGAACCCCAAGGATTGAATCAATAGTATTATAATCCAATAAGACCCCAAGGACACCAAACCTTGTTGAATGGGCCTATGATTTTTACCCCATATAAATAACCTGATTGGCTATAAATTATAGCTCAAACTATGGCGCATCTAAAGAATGTGAGACATGGTAACCTAGAATACACCGTCAAATTAGACAAGAACCCCACAGCAAAATTTTTGGATTGTAGAAATATATTTCTATGTTTAGGGAAAGTTACTTCAAAACCATCATCTCCAATCATAGAATAATTCCCTAAAGAAAAAGAAAAATTAGAAGAAACACAGCCTGATCCTATTATTGAGGAAACATCTAAACCAAACTCGGATATTCTCTTTCCATCTATAATTTTGGAAAGCCACAAAATTGTAACCCATGAGAAACTAGAGTCAGAGCTAATTCAAGGATTAAAAAATTAAGTATTGGAATTCCTTTGTTACAGACTCTTCGATAAATCTCGGAGTTGAATAAAACTATTAAATAGCTCTGTGTTAAAATTATAGGTAGAAAGAAAAATCATCCTAAAACAATACATGTTGATGGAAAGTTAGCTAGCATATTGGAAGGGAATATGACCCCTTAAAAATATGGATACCTTGGGAGTCCAATTGGTATGGTTTGTATAGGATATTTGAAGATCCTAAATGTTCTAACTGACTTAGGGGATACAATTATTGTGATGACCACTAACACATTGTCCGCATTGTCTCTGTCTAAACTAAACTAAACTTTAATAGTGTTACAAATGGTTAACTAGTCTAAATCCAAGCCTAAAGGGATCATAAAGGATGTGACCATAATAATTGAATCATGGGATTATTCAGTAGATGATATGGTCATTAAAATGAAGAATAAGAAAATTAGATATCCTTTGATCCTAGGACGCCCTTGGTTAGATACTACTACATATATTATTGATTGCAGGATAGGAAACATGGTAATTACAAATGGGCATGATTCAAAGAATTTATCCATTTATCCATCTGTAAAACCCTTTCCCACTTAGGATAAACAATGGTGGAAGGATGATACAAATGAAGCAGAAGATGTGGTTTCATCTTTGTTTATGGTCATAATTTAAGTACATTCAAACCAAGTCTAGAATTATGATCGTGAGTCTTGTGTTGGACTTTCTATGATTCCCATGCTACAACCCATTAAAATAAATGATGATGTGGTGGATAAGAATAATCAACCTGTGATTTGTCCTTTATCATGAAACATAGATTTTATTGAGCATGTATTTCACAACATCACTACAATCCATGGATTGCTTCCCCATAGGTTCCCCTTGAATTCATTGTTAATATGATACCTTGTGGTAAATTCTCTCCACCCAGACACCAAGCAATTACCCATTTTTCTACGAAAAACACTGGTAGTCAATATTTGTTGACCAGTCAAGAAGAGAATACCCTATTCAAACTTTTATGATCTCATCCTCAAGCCTTTTCTTAGCAATATAGTGACATGAAGGGTATTCACCCCATTATTTGTACACACCACATTTACAGAGTTGATTATATACCAGTAAAGAAACCACAAAGAAGGATAAACCCTGCCTTAAGAGATATTGTAAAAATAGATATTGAGAAACTCATTAGTGTAGGATTCATCTACCCAATTTCAGATAGACAGTGGGTTTCTCCATTAGTTATAGTACCTAAAAAGATTGGTAAATGGAGGTTTTATGTGGATTATAGGGAGTTGAATAAGGCAACACATCGAGACTATTTTCCCTTACCTTTTATTGACCAAGCCCTGGATAATTTATCTAGAAAAATTTATTTCTCATTCCTTGATGGGTTCAGTGGGTACAATCAAATGACAATAACACCAGAGGATCAAGATAAAACTACCTTTACCTACCCATGGGGGACATTTTCCTATAGGGTCTTAACTTTTGGCTTATGTAATGCTCCTGCTACTTTCCAAAGAGCAATGTTAGCAATCTTTGTTGATGTCACTGATGATTGTGTCAAGATTTAAATGGATGACTTCATAGTTTATGGGGAAACATTCCAAGAGGTAATTGGTAATTTATACAAATTTCTCTCTAGGTGTGAGAAACATCAGTTATCCTTAAACCATGAGAAATTTTTATTCATGATGGAGCAAGGTATAGTCTTGGGCCATCATGTTTTAGCTAATGGAATCAAGGTAAATCCAGATAAGGTTAGCATCATTGTAAAACTTCCATTCCCCAAAAATAAAACAAAAGTAAGAAGCTTTCTTGGACATGTTGGTTATTATAGAATATTCATTTCATATTTCAGTAAGCTATCTTCTCCACTATTTTCCCTTCTAACAAAAGACTATGAATTTGAAAGGACATAATCGTGTCAACAATATTTTGACATCATCAAGGATGAATTTACAAATACCTTGGTATTAATAGGCCCAAATTAGAAGCTTCACTTCCACATACAAACAAATGCTTCCAATGAAGCAGTGGGGGTTGCACTTGGAAAACAAGAGGAAGGAGAAGCAATGTATGTCATTTACTATATTAGCAATTGAAAACTAGAAATGGTGATCATTACTTCTAAAAAAGAAAAAGAAAAAAAAGAGAAAATATTTGAAAAAAATAAATTTTAGGTGGTTGAAAACAAGCAATAGCGATCACCTCTTGCATCATGCAATCAATAAATGTGTGCAACAACATGTGGAGAAATAGAAAGGAGAATCTAATTATTGCTTATCAGATTTGACAAGTGATAATTAACAAGGTATGTGCAATTACTTCCCTTTTAAATGTTAAAATGTTTAACTATGAGGTGATAATTATTATTTTTGTGTGAAATGATGACTCCCTAATTTCCAATATTTTCACATGCACCCCATATTCTAATAAATATTTCACTCATCCCCAATTAATATCTCTCAAGTACCAATTTATTCTCCACGTTGTCGTTGTCTCATCACAATTGGTAAAACTTTACCCAATTCATGTTGTTTCCATATAAAATTGTTTTCCCCATGTTTTCCCCATTTTACATTACCATCACTCCATTCCTAAGCTACCACAAGTCCCATTATTACACTAAAATAATTTTCATTCCTACGTTGTGACTCCTCCATTATTGTGTTCTATCTTTTTTCGGTCCTACACCATTACTTGATCTATTCCAAATACCAACCGTGGGAATTAGGCTCCGTCATGAATTGACAAGTTTGGTTAAATTTCTCTCTGATAGGAAATCAATAGCAATATTTGAGAAAGTAGGGTGGTTATACTTCATAATTGCATATGATTAATTTAACCCAAGGATGATAGAATAATTCATAGTGAGCATTGAGGAGGAACATTCAAAGGTGAAAGGTGAGAAAATATTGTTCATCCCTTCTACAATTAGTCACATTTCTGGCATTCTAGAGGAAGGGAAACTAGTTAATTTTAGGACCCCCTACTCTGAAATTATTGAACGATTTTCTTTTGGAAAGAAAGAGAAATTATTATTGGTTATTGATAATAAGGGAAAGGTTAAGGTCATAAAAAGGTACTTTTTCCTAAGCCATGGGAATATGTAGCGAAATAGATGATCAATTATTTTACATGTGATGGTCAATATGAGGTTATTTTAGGCCATGTTTTGAGAATCCTTATTCACCTATGCCACGGTCAGGAAAAATCCCACAACAAAGTTAATTTTCCCCAATTTTTATTTGACCATTTTTCCTCTACTGCTGAGAAATTCTGAAGGGGTTCCTCTTACCTCAAATTCCAAGGCCTTGTTCACCACATCTACAAGCACCATTTTATTAAAAAATCATCATGGGCTTAAAATTTGGGTAAAATTCCTAAATAACTATGTCATTGAACCTGATTTGGTTATAGAAATAGGGACCTCTACCTCAGAGAGGCCAAGGAAACATCTTAGGTCATCAGGGCCTACCCATACCCTTGATGAACATCAAATAGAAAATTTTCCTTTACAGGAGGAACAATAAGCAATAGGCACCATGAAATCCCTAAACTTGAAACCTCTTGCTTCTCCACCTCACTTTGTATCCCCTCCAAGCCTTGTTTCTAAGATTGAGATTGATAAAAATGTCAATCATAGTTGAGGACTCGCCCATTCATGATAAAGAAAAATCACCCATGCTTAAAGGTGGTCCCATATCACCTATTAATTCTGATACAATAATTCCCCTACTATTTTTTATTTCAAATGTTCAGTATGAGCTCTAATAATCTTAAGAAAGAATTTCCTAGTTACAACTTCTTTTACAAACAAAAGAGGAAAATTTCTCTCAGATGGAGTCAAAGAAAGAATAAAAAATTCAACATCTCCAACAATCAATAGAGAAGAAAGAATAAGTAATCTAGTAAGTACATCATAATAAAAAGTAGAGAGAACAAAGGATTGAGTGCCTTCAATCTAAAAATAAAGATTGACCATAGAACTTGTGCTTTTACAAGGAGATAGGAAGGAAAGAGAATATATAGAAGCTATTGATCAAATAACTAAAACATACTTTATATTTCCCCAGATCATTGTGTTTAAAGGTAAGGTAAAATGGATGAAATAGTGTTATGATCTCAGAGGAGTGGTAGAAGAAAACACAATATTAAAATAAGAATAGAAGATACTTCAAGATAACATGTTTCTTATGTGCAGGTTATATAACCAAGCCCTTTCTTGTAGGGCACCTTCCAATTTTTATGCATTATTCTTGAAAGAGTAGTTCTTCAAGCGGCAATACTCCAGATCCTATTATACTGAATCCATAGAATTTGACAATAATAAAAAATTGTTTGGAGCCTATGCAGTAGCTAACACTATTGGCAAGAATCTATTATGTGAGTTTTATGTACATAAGTTTCTTCTCCCAGAGAAAGTATAAATTCCAATCAAGTTGTATGTTGGAGAAGTGCAATTAAGGTATTTTGTTTCCATTTTGAGACATCGATTTGTATGGCATGAGAAAAAAGAGGAATGTTTAAGAGAATAATCTAATGCAATCCTCTTAATGAAGCATGATCTCCCCACTCCAATCAAGGTCTTCAGAAGATATTAGGCCCAAGTTTATTTTCTACAACTTGTGGACAAGTACAAGGAAAATATTCCAACTTGTATATCAGACTTCCAGGAGTATGTACTCCCAAAATTTAACATGAATTTTCATGTTTTTTAGCTTCGGTATGGACTACTTTCAAAGGTTTGGAAGAAGAAGGAGTTTATTTCTCCAACCAACCTTCGTTGGTCATTAAATTTTTCCTAAGACTTCTGCAAAATTATCCTGAAAATGAAATAGAAATAGATCGACATGAAATACAGACCTCCATTAGTATTATAGCATGTGACACGATGGAACACCACATAGGATCAACCTGAAGGAAGCTACAAAACATGGAGGGAGACGTTGATAAAATTCTTTGGGTTTTGTAATACAAAACAAGATGAGACATGGCTCACTTTTACAAATAAGTATAATTGTGCCCACATTGTTGAAGCTTTGAATATAATTCTTGTAACAAGAGGACCTGTTAACCCTTAAGTGTGGGGGAGTGATGATCCCTGCTAATTCCTATGTAAACCCTTGTTTTGTAGTGTCATAATTTTGTACTCTGTTAATGCCTATGTAAACCCTCATTTTGTAGTGTTATAGTTTTGTACTAAGGTTGATACTTTCATTTTGTAATTAATACTTTAGTATATTTGAAAGGAGGTTTTGTGCATAACCTTTTTATTTTAATTTTTTGTATGCTTCTTCAAATGAGTTTAAATGGATATTTATGTGTGTTAACAATATGTTTGAAGAACATATCTTAAGCTAGTGTAGGAATCATACATGGACCAGCACAAGACTTTCTCAAGCATTAGTGCAATACTTACTTTGGAGTGCAAGGCTCTCCCATGTATTGGCACAAGACTCAATTAGAGTGCAAGACTCACGTTATGAGGGCACATGACTCATGTGAAGAGAGAAAATTGTCCAGACAGAAAGAAGGCGAGTTGATTTAGTTAGCATGTGAGTTGACATGGTGAAGGGGCTGAAATGTGTTACAAATATATGTGGACACCATCTTGGACTAAAAAAACATGAATAATTAAAGTATGATTATCAACGACACTCATAAACCACATCTTAAATCAAAATTACATCTATCTTGTTTATTTAATATTTTTTATTCAACATTTGTTTAATTATCAGAATTTCATCACTTTTAGCATTTCAATTGTGAATTTAGTAATCTCTTATTTTATCGATAGAAATCATTCCTTAATTTCATTTAGAATAGTATTTGATTGAATTCAATGGTGAATAAATTTTGAGCATGATTTCAACTATTATTTTTGTTAAAAATATATGTGGACACCACCTTGGACTGAAAAACATGAATAATTAAAGTATGATTATCAACGACACTCATAAACCACATCTTAAATCAAACTTACATCTAAACAATTCCTCCCAGGTCTACCTACTTAGATTCCTTCATGAATAGGGAAGTCAACTCGGTGTTATGTCTGAGTATAAATAATCTTGTGGGTGGTATATTGGCTAAGCACTTAACACCCTTATCACCGCGGGAGCATGAAGTGAGGGGGGTAGGCCCAAATACCATGCCTCGTACCAACACCAATACGTATATCGGCCTCACATACCTTTAATTATATCAAGGAATTCAGCTTTAATCTTACCTGAAACCATCCTTAGCTATTTTATTTTATAGTACCTTCATTAACCATCTTTTCTTTTTTGCATTCTTTTAACTAATTAAGATAATCTAAGAAATAAATTGTGTGTGTTACTTTCATTTGTTTTAAATAACCACATTTCCATCTATCTTCATTGATTGTTTGATTAGTCCATGGTTTTGACTAGACTATAGGTTCACTTTCAAAACCCCTCAAATATGTTATATCCACTTAAACAATCCTTGGAATCATCCCAGTCCCATATTCAATATCCCAAACACATAAGATCCATTACAAAAATCCTTAGAAATAAATTTGGAAGCTTTGTATTTTTCTATAACTCAATCTGCAACATCAGAATAGCCTTCTCTTGACCCTCCACAATTATTCTAAAATGGTGACCCAATATTTACATAACTCTTAGAATCCCATCCGATTGCCCTCTGTAGCTACCTTTCTGCTAAGTGAATATGTATCAGTTACAAACCCTCCTATCCAGACTATTGTCCAACATCTGAAGTCACCACTTGTGACTACTCTATACTTTTTTACCCCGACTATCAACCCATCATCTAAAAAATATCTCCATATCCCCCATTAGTGATACAAGAGTGCTAGCACCCGTTTCGTCGGTCCTTATTTCTATTTTTGACCTTAATGTCATATTTTCACATAACACGGACAACCAACAAGGACCTACATCTTTATCTCTCTCACTTAATTTGTAGGGTGCATAGACTCATACTACTTGTAGTCCTTAGTTTCACATCAAAGGTTATGTGCATTGGCACCTCATTCATAAAATTTTTAATGATCACCCTAAGTGCACGCAATTACTAGGTCCCTCCTTTTTGTTGCTTGATAGTAAGTTAGCATATTTATTTACCATCATATTTAGTCATGAACCCATTCAAATATACAACCATTACATTCTAGTCACTTTGGAAACACATGTAATAAGGAAACATAATAATTCAAACAATAACCATGATCAGTTGCACCATTAAATCACCATATTCAGACATATCCACAATTAGAATCCATCCATAGTTATCCATTATAACCAAAATGTATTACATAGTGGAATCTGAATACATAACAGTCAATGTACTAGTGCATTGGACCATGCACACAAGTATAAAACCATAGATATGTATCATAACAGTATAACTCAAATAAGTATAAGATAACTACCTACAACAATGGCATACAACAAGTATATATATGGGCGGGGACTTGCACTTCACCACCCATGCACTCTCTTGATAATAAGTGTGCTCTCAAAATAGCATGCATGCTTTCTTTCCTAAAAATAGCCATGCATGTAAAAATTGCATGTTTTTACAACCTCTGTTAATAATAGATTAATACTAATTATAATAATGTCTTTAATCCTATAAATAGCCTCCACCAAGCGTTTTCTGCATGTGCTTTTTTCTATTTTTTGTTCTGCACTCCAAGTCTATTTTTATCCCATTCTAGAAAATCAACTAAGTCCTACTCTATTTCCCATGTGTGCATAGTCCTGTGTGCTACCCTTGCCAGCATCCATATGCACCCTCCCGCATACTACCCCTACTCCTCTGTTTGTGTGTGTTCCTATGTGTAATCCTCCTATGCTTCTTCTATACTTGGTCATTTACTCTGCTCAACATTACTCCATACTAAATACATTGCTCGTCCTTGGCAATGGGGTGCTCAACTTATCTCTCCAATGAATCACATAATATCTCATGATGAATAAAGGAATGAAGAATGTGTAGTTATAAATAATAGTGGCATATATACCAAAATAATGTAAGAATATCCCGTTGCAAATGACCTCTACTCTTTATTTGGTTGCAATAAATCAAAGAACTCCTTATTGAGTATGTTCTCCATCTCTCCCCATTCTACCATCCTTTTGTTCGTTATATTTTGAAACAACCTAGCTACCTCCATCATCTTCTCGGGTGTCATATCCTCACCCTTCTGCTTCATATCCCTTATAAATCTAGCTAGGCTTGAGATTAATCCTTCCATGCCATCCATTCTCTTTGTGACTAAACTTTGAAATCGCGTGCACAACATCTTGGATTGATCATCAATGTAACTTACTTGAGGTGTGTGCATCACCTCATCCTTTTTCCTCCGTCCACCTATGTTTCATCTTGTAGGTATGTTCTACTCCTCACGGGTACATGCACTTGTCCCATTTCCACCCAACACTTCATCCCCTATCAGTGTTCTATCTCCCTTGCCTTCCTCTTCACCCTCAGGTTGCTCTACATGTAGTACATGTACCTCTACATTATGCATAGCACTCGCCCCTTGTACTTTTCTTCCTATACATCATGGGTTAGAGCTTCTTGTTCTTATACTTCCTTCTCTCAGTTGATCTCATCTACTACTTCTTCCTCATCAGTGTCACTTTTGTGCACCAGCCTTTGTCTCCTCTTCTTAAATTTATTTTCTAAGCTTGGCTTAGGTGGAGTGACTTCTGGTGACTTCTTAATAGGTTTCAAATTTTGTGTGTCACTATCTCATTCCTCATGCATTCTCTTTAACCTTCTTCTAAATATTTGATCAAGCATGAAGATATCTTCTTTTTCTTCCTCCTCCTCCTCCTCCTCATCCTTAGTCATTTTTTATTCTTCTTCTTATTTAGGAGGAGTGGCCTCACATGCTTTCCTTGTTCAAACTATTTTTATACCTTTCGGTGGGTATGGTATTCTTAATTTATCCTTAATATATTTTCCACCAACCAAATTGGGATTTAATTTTGTATATATATATATACCTTCGCCACTTCTTCATTCTTGATTACCAAGGTCGTGAAATTGATGTTGATATCATCATATATCATGGTTTCTGCATATGATGCCTTCCTAGGATGTACATATTTCTTACGCATTGTATGATAATAAACATTTAGTTTATTTGCATCAAACTTGATCTTGTGTGCATTAGAAAACTCGTGCATAGATTCCTAGAAGTATCTTTCAGTGAATGCATATGGAAGCTTGCACCAAGGGCTTTTTGCACCTTTCTTCAAATAAAATCTACCAAGGTAGAAATGTTAGTACACCCCAAACTCTTCCTTTCCTTCTAAAACTATAGGCAACTCCCTGGGGATGTGCCATTCATGCTTAAATGTCTCATGCATTCTCCTATACCACCTATCCACTCATAGCTTATAGGCATTATTTATTCGGTCACAGGTGTACTCTGAAAATCTCTTTGCGATAGATTTTTTTTTTGGCAGGTACTTCCATATGTTATCGTTCAGGCCATTTGGAACTCTAATATTTGAGAAGATAATGGAAAGGAGGATTGATCCCCAAGTGATCTAGTGTCCAATGCACACTTCCTCTACTATCCCTTCTATAATGAAGGTGGATAGGTTTTATGCGGTCCCTTCAACCACCTTTTGTGCAATGTGGATCCATCTTCCATTAACCTATGTCTAGCTCTCATGTGCTCTTAATTTTATAACCATGTGCCTAGAAACCATCACCACCAAGTCAGTAAGATTGACTATATCCATTACACGACCACCCCTTTGATATTTCAGCTTAACAGAAGTGTCCTATAATCCCACTTCATCATCCAAATCTATCTGTATTTCTGCACCTAAATTGTGCAATCCATTGACTCTACGAATCATCTGTGTGGTAATGCACATCCTCCCACCTATAAAATAGAATAATTCCTTGTGGAATCATGACATCAACCACTGGTAGAGGCATTTGGGATTTCCAAAATATGGCAACTCATATAATTGAAGGATTATTTCACCCTCTAATGCCTGGTATCCCTTATCATTATAGATCAGCTTTCTATCATTTGTTCTCTAGTTTATCTTCTGAATCAACTCATTCTTAATTTTTTTCTCATTCAATTCCAAGTGATGATTGTAGTAACTAACTTTATATTTTTTGATATGGGACTCCCATATATGTCCCATGATAACAGCCTCCATATATTGCATTTCAGAGAATCTCTCTTTTGGAGCTTCTTCAACCCTGACCTATATTTTTTTATTTTCTTTTCCCCTTGGTTGTTATCGTGGGTTCCCTTCTATGTGTCATTATGTCTTATGTACATCATTTCCTTCACAACTCAGACTATCACATTCACCAAGTTCTCAGTAACCCTCTATTCAACCATTTACTTCAATTACTTCACTTTGTTCTCCCTCATTGCTCCAAAACACTTGTTGTTGTCTATCAATTTCGTGCCCTAGTTCGAATTCAAGTTTCTATTTTCCCTGCAAACCTTAACTCACAACCATATTCTTTGAAAGAAAACCTCCATGCCTCTTCTCTAGCCTCAAACTTCCACCTAAAAGAGCTCTACATCCAGGTTGTATAGTTTCTCAAACTTGGTTTCTTCAATCTTTTTCACAATTGCACACATATTCACTCGGCTCGCACTCTTCAATTCTCAAATTTTTTACAAGGAAAGGTAAAGGATGAACCCCATTTGGTGCCCTTTTTATAGATTTTCAATTTTTTATCACATTAATTGATCCTCACCTACCACCATTCCACATATTTAACTATACTTTTTAGTTTTTCCACACTTTTTCTCTCCTTTCTTCCACGCGCTGTAGTCGTAACCTTTTGGTGTTCTTACTATTTCCAAGCTACAAAAATCCTTGGGCATCCTTCCTTGTGTTGTAGCTAATGTTCCCTCTGCACTTTATAACAAGTATTCCATATTGCTTCTTCCTACCTTGTGTTACACTGTGTAACCTCTTCCTCGTGTGGTCTTCAATATGAGAAATTATTCCATCATTCTTAGCACCTAGGAACATTTTTCATGTGCTTTCATGAACCTTTCCAGCAACATCCCACCTTTCAATTGTCACACGTACATCTGCTTCAACTGTCTCAAGCACTTTCACCTAGTTCACCCCACACTAAAATTAAGCACGGTCTTGTGCGTATGAACTTAATTTATATTGATTAGCTTCTTACAAACGTGATTATTACAATAAAATAGGAAAATAAAAGTAGACAAAACATGAAAAGAAAACCTAATATAAATGGAAATACTACTTTATTACAAACACCTAGAAGCTTATTTATAGTAGGGATTCAACCTACTCCCATTGAAGTAATCGGGAAACATGGTGTCATCCAGCATCTGTAATTGACATGCACATGATTAAAGTATTGTGGTTACTCCAAAAAGTCCCAAAAAAATCACCTTCAACTTCCCTAGGTGGCGCGCGAGCTTGGAGTCATAGAGAAGTACCATCTTCCCAAATTCAAAATACTTGCACTCGATATTCCTATCATGTCAAGATTTGTGTCATGCCTTATTAGTCTTATAGATCCAATGTGCAATGGTGAGTATCTCATCAAGTTTCATTACTTTCTAAATGCACTCTTCTACAACCTGTTCATCAAACAACCCTCCTGCACCCACAATATGTAGGGATGGTAGAAAAAATCCACTGATAGGAAAATATTTGTGCCAAAAACCAACTGGAAGGGTATGTCCTTGCTCATCCTTTTATACGTGGTCATGTCAGCCCAAAGTATAGCTGATACTTTATCGTCTCAATCCTTTCTTTCAACATCACAGATCTTTATAATATTTTTTCCCAAAATCTTGTTGAAATCTTCTGCAGTACCATTATCTTGAGGGTGATAAGGGGTATTTTTTATGGTGTGCCACCATAAAATTTTTATCTAGAATTATAATAGTCTCATTCAAGAAATGAGTTCCTCTATCACTGGTCAATCTTATTATACATTCATACCTTCTAATGATGTTTTCCCAAAGGAATATTATAATTTTGGTTATAGCACAATCATTTGTATACACAGCCTATACCCACCTGGTCAGATAATCGGTACGTGTAATTATGTATCGTGCTTCACTCCGACGCACGGGTGGGGAAATAGGGCCTACAAATTCAATATCCCATTTTTCAAAAGGTTTTGCACTCACAATAGGTTGCAACAGTATCTCATATCTTTTTCCAGGCTTCCCAATGATTTGACAATGATCACACACTTTCACAAAAGACTTGTTATCCTTGTATAAAGTATCCCACCATAAGCCACTGGAAGGATCTTGCACGAAGTCACATATGATGCATAGTGTCCTCCTACAATCCCTCCATGGGCCTCCTCCATAATGGCTACACACTCATGTTCTAGAACACACATGCACAAGATTTCATCATGGCCCATCTTGTATAAGTCTCCTCTAATGATCTGATTGGGTGCCACTCAAATAGCATGTTACTTTTTTATCAATGTCTTCATCTGTTCTAGCACAAGTCTAGTGCTCAAAAATACTGTTATGTCTTCCAAATATTTGGGTGTGCGGTTTAACCTGAACAACTATGCATTAGGCATATTATCCTCCATATTCTGTGTGTCCTCACCTAATCTGATTCTTGATAGATGACCAGGCCTTGAATTTATCTTGCCTAGATTTACAACTATGAATTCAAAATCTTGAAAGAGACACCTCTTTTAGTATTTTGACTTCATAGTTATTGTAATTCCATCACAGAATGTGTACCATTCAATATTTTTTCTACAAGCACTCTCAATCCTAGTATTATTGGCATGCGCTTAAGGATCAATTTCAGATCACCACCCAGAATCACTCTAGCATCACTGAAATTATCAATTCAGTGCCTCACCATATGCTACACAAAATATTTATGCATCCACCTCACCCTTGGTGGATGGATTGGAAATGGTATGTTGATATGTCATTTTGTAATTATTCAAACAACAAAGGATATTAGTGACTCTCCCCACATTTTCACATGATTGAAAATATCAACACCTAGTGTGGGGTACATTCCACTTCATCATGCTAGAGAAGGAGATTTGACACTTTTTCGATGGTTTGTGTGGAGCCAATAATTACACATTTTATTTGGTGGATTTTACACAAGGGTCTTCTGGTTAGTTCTAGCCTTGTTCAAATTGGTGATCCAGCTCCCAAGTGTCTATTTTAAGGCCACTTGAAAACTTTGTTACACCTTTTCTAGTTTTACCTTAAAGCTCAGCTTTCATGGAATTAGATTCATTCCTTTTTCTTTCCTCTCAAACCTCATTGTTTTACTTGGAAGCACGTTCTTTTAGGAGACAAACCCAAAATTCCACACATATTCACCCATATTTGCTATGTTTTTAGTGGGGAAATATTGTTTTGGATATGGAAAGAAAAAAAATCCTTTTTCTTTGGTAGTTTTGAAGTTGATCAGAATTTTTTAGTGTAGAAAAAATCTATGGTTATCTCTAATGTGCTTCTGCATATACAAGTCTAGGCTAATAAAGTTTCCCTAGAAGTGGACCACCTTCGAGCCTTGCTATGACATTATGGAGATGCCCCACGTAATGTCACCCAGGATCCACCTTCACCATGTAGCACTCTCCACCACATGTCGGTTGTTCCTATGGTGGTCACCATAGCCGCTCCCAATGACACTCTTTAAATAGGGCCCACAATTCTCCCCGCAGTCAACATCGTAGGAGTGTCTTGCACCTCGCTCTCTAGCAAGGCTAGGGATCCCTCCCACTCATCAAATCAGATGGGTCTTGTCAATCACTTCTGAGCCACACACCTTGTATTTCTAGAATCTTCCACCTCCTCCACTGTCGTCACCTTCTGATAAATTCCTCGTGATTCCTCTTGTCATCTCTCGTACTCTGATGGCATCCAACACTAAAGAGGAGAACCCCACTGGTTGGGACATTCTAGATGCTTGTAAGGACCTTCTTAGTTCAGGCTGGCCTGATGACCATGACCTTCCTGTTTCTAGGATTTTTGCCATTGTGGCATGATTTGGCATCTCATGTTTTGATGTATTCCTAGGTGTTTCCTAGTGTGTCATTTTCCTAGGCTTGGCCTATTTTGTTTTTGGATTTAAGGTGTGCTTTCATACCGCCTACTTTTTGTTTAAATCTATCTTGTATCTTATTGAATTAATATAATATAAAATCTCTTTTTAATAAAAAAATCCTAAATGAAAAGTATCCATTGGTAGCTACGCCCTTGCAAAATAGGCTTGTTTACCAAATATTTCAATACCATATAATTTGCATAGAATATGAATGGATTTTCCAACAAGTACTTTTTAAATTTATGAAGTGTGTAGATCATAGAAAATGCCTCACACTCAGTTGTAGTATAATTATTCTCTATTTGTGTCAAATTCCTTCTTGCAAAGCATATAGGATGATCCACATTACCCTATCCATGTTGTGGCAAGACTACACCAATTTCCATGTTAAAGGCATCAACATGTACATGAAAGGGTTTGTTCCATGAAGGAAAGTGCAAAAATTGTGTAGTGGTAAGATTCTCCTTCAGTGTCTCAAACATTTTTTGTTGCGCGTCACCCCAATGAAATTTTCATTTGGCCTTGAGTAACTCTTCCAGGGGCGTAGAAATCTTTGCATATCCATTATTAGATTTTTTATAGTAGCCAGTATGCCCCAAAAATCCATGCACTTCACTCTGATTGGTAGGCTCCTCTAACCCCAAAATAATAGTTATCTTAGAGGGGTCTACCAATAATCCTTCCTTGCAGATGATGTGCCCAAGAAAAGTGCCAAATGGTGTGGTAAAAATACACTTCTTAATATTGAGAGAGATACTTAACTACCTGCACCTCTCAAACATGAGCCTCATACTATCACAATGATTCTTAACCAAGCCATAAATAGTCCAATCATCTAAATACATCTGCAAAAAAATTTAAATGAAGTCATGAAAGACCTGCACAACAATACACGAGAATATTGTTAGCACCTTCTTTAACCCAAAAGTCATAACAATGTACGCAAAACTTCCCCATTCAGTGGTGAAGGTGGTCTTTCCCTAGTCTTTGTGTGCAATGCACACCTAATTATATCCTCAAAAATACATTAGTAAAGGATTAAGTCTCACACCTTGTGTCACCTTCAAGGATTTCTTCTGTGAATGGCATGGGAAAAGGAACTGACACAAATGATGCATTAAGTTCCTGTTATCCAAAATAAGCCCCTTGCTCATTTTTGGCTAACTTCCTTTCATTCCTTCCTCCCTTGTGCCTTAGATGAATTTTTCTACTTTTTAGACATTCAAAGTTTTTTAGAAATGGTTTTATTAGATAGAGAATCTTCTCATCTTTCCAGAAAGGTAAAGTTTTCCTTCTAACTCCTTGTATTTTTCAAGTTATGGCTTGGCAGAGTTTTGGAGGGAAATTTTCCCATGGGAAGTCCGTCGGTGAATCAGAATGCGCCACGTCAATGGTGGAATGGCGGATTGGCGAGGGTGATTTAGAAATTATACCAAGTATTGGCGAGGTCCACAAATAAATTTTTTGGCTCGAAGGCCCACCAACCAATAGGAGGAGGCCACGTGTCCTCGGGGTCATCGGAGATCGGAGCAGTGGGAGGAGGTTGAAAAATTTTCCAAGGTTGGTGCAAAAGGAATATCTCAGAGTGAAGGCCCGCCAATGAATCACAGCCTGCCACGTGTCCTCGGAGCATCAGGAGGCGGAGGCATGGAGGGAAAGTTGCCCTTTTTCCAAAATAGGGAAAAGTATGGAATGAAATCCCGCCCGCGATGGCCCATACCAATCAAAAGCTGCCACGTGTCCACATGGCCAGTGAAAATTTGAAGGCAGGTCCGACAGAGGAGAAAGAGCTTGTTCAGGCCCCAGCCAATGACAAAGCACCACGTGTCCCATCCAGTGGTTGACAGGGAAATGGTCAACAGTCAAAGGAAAATTTGGAAGCATATCCCTGAGGGCCAATAAGAAGGTTCCACGTGGCATCAAACTGGCATTGGGCCAGTGAGAGGTAGAACCTTTTGGGGAAATTTTTCCAAAGGTCAAAATCGAGGGAAAATTTTGAATTTTCGGCCCGCTAAATCAAATTTTCCTTAGTTTTTCCCTAAAACTTCAGGAGGGCATAACTTTTGATCCAGAACTCAGATTTTCATGTTATTGGTGTCATTAGAAAGTTGGTAAAATTATCTACATGATGAAGGGATAAATTTTGTGTTTTGGTGAGGTTTGGAGAGATAAAATCAAAAAAATGCCTTTGGCAGGGGAAGGAGAACAGAACTGACATTTCAACCACCATTTTTAATGAAGTATGGCTCGCATTCTCTCCCAGCATGGTCAAAAACATCGAGGAATGAACTTTTGAGGGAACTCATGCTATTTTAATAGCATTTGGTTGGTGGTTGAAGCATCCTTTTGTGCTTTCCCACGTTTTCTCCTTCTTGGACTCAATTTTTCACCATAAAAGCTAGTTTTGGCTCATTTGTAAGGTGTTGGACATTTTTATGTTTGACAGACTCCCTTCTTCACCCTGGCAAGTGGATTTGTGGAATAGCAGACCTCTTTTAGAACTAAAACATATTTTATACCTCTCTTTTATTGTAATGCATGTATTTTTTATATTGGAAATGACAATGCAAGCTCTGTGAATGAGTTTCAGTCCTCTTCTTGTGTTGTTTGATTCATTCATGATCTTTCATTACATTTTATCAGTTTGTGCATGATGTTTTGTTGCATTTCTGTAATCTGTGTCAATTTGCAGAAGTAAATGTCCACCACTCCTTTGGTGTATCACCTTATTAGTCTTAGTTTTATTTCTTTGCATCTTTATCTATGTCCCCTTGGAATTTAGAGTAGGATTTTGAGTTTAAACCTCTGTAACTTTCAGGTAATACATCTGATCAGAGGAGTTGAGGAACTATCCTCTAATCTAGAGATTATTTTCCCACTTTTACAAGTCCCACACTTGGGGAAAATATTCAATGTTGTACATTCACACCAGATGAGTTTTCCTTAAAAAAAGTAGATCCATAACTCATTTGGGGGTGCTGTGAATATGCACTAACAGTTCCCTGAAATATACATAACTCTTGTTCCGTCCATCCTTCTTGATGTTGATCACCATGGGGCTAACCCACTTAGACTCTTCAACTGGTTCAATTATCCCAAACTTAAGCATTTTATCTATTTCTTCTTCAACCCGCATGTGTAAGTTCAAATTCATCCTATAAGGCCTCTTCCAAACTAGATGCACGCCTTATTTCATCTTAATATTCATTTCCCCCAATGAGGCTTGTACTCATTTTAACTCATGATAGCCCCATGGAAATAAGTCCTGGAAGTTACGCAAGAGCTCAATAATCTTTACTACCTCTTGTTCTAACCATTAATCACCAATAATGACCTCCTTGGGTGCATCCTTTGTGCCAATGTTTACCTTCTTTGTCTTCATAAGTGTATGATACATGTGATCCTTTTCATATGTAGTGTCCATTACTTCATGTGCACCTTATTTATGGATAATATCAAGATTATCTACCTCTTCATCATCGATGAGATACACCATTTTACCCTTTTCTTTCTCCTTCCAGGCGTGGACCATTTATATCTCATCTATCTCTTCAATATCTAGGCGCACCTCAAAATCAAGTTCACCAAGTAACTCGAGCATGAGCTCTTCTACTTTCACTCTGTCTCCCAAGGTGATGCACTTTATGATCTACAATGCTTCATGGATTGGAGGTTTATTAGAAAAATAATCAAATGTATGGACCATACCTTCAGTCAAATCCTTCCAGCTTGCAGTCTCTTATTTGAGCTCAACATGCACATACCACACACATGTGCATCCCTACAAAGTGAATAGAACTTATGCACCCACAGAGATGGTGGTAAATCCTTCTATCCTTGCACTCATTGTCTCTCACAGTTATGAATGTGTATTAAAGCAAGATTCTTCCCATCATTCTCATAGATATGTATAGGTGCATTGCTCTAAGTAAATCTTGTTGAAAAGATTATTCTCACCTCCTGCCAGCCCAACAAGTTATCTATGTGTGTCACCCACCATGTTCCTGTTCCACGCAATGTATAAACCAATATGTTCCTTCAAACACCTTCATTCTTCCAATGTTACTCCATGACGCCCAAGAAATTTTAGGGGTTTTCTTCACCATTATATCTAGGTAGCTGATTTCTTCCCATGCGCTTAACCATGTGTGGCCTGATCATTTTGGTTACTCGCACCTTCATATTGCACCCCAACCATTTCATATGTTTCATGAGACCCATATTTATCACAAGCAACACTTGTAGTGTTGCATTGACTGACTATGTTCATCTTTCCACTGAAGTATGCACCTTCCTTAAAGGGTTCTATAGTCTCAGGTTCTCGCACTGTGACGCGCATAAATCTTATTCAAATCTTCTTCACTCAAAGGATCAACAAAAGGTTTATGTCTTTCCTCATCCATAGGTATAATCACATGCTCGTCCTTATTCTCGAAGCTAATATATTCCTTATTGAAGCATGGATTAACATTGTTTGCATAGCCTCATGCTCGCCCAAGTGGTGATGGAAATTTTCCTTCCTCGGCAAGCTCCAATACCTCAAATTCTCTAGTAAACTTGGCTCCCTAAATTGTAATGGAAGCATCCTTCAACACCCTAATAGGCATATCCCTAGTCTTGTTTGCCATATATGGCACATTTTTAATATGGCTATAATGTTGGTCTCCCCATTTGATTATATACATCCAAAGTCAGCACATTTACCTCAACGACTATATCTATCAAAATATTATTTACCAACCACCCATCAATCACAGCATCCAATGTAATTTCTTTATCATACTCATGGTTTTATGGTGGAAATTTTACATGTAGTATTTATTTCTCACACTTAGCTCTAGCACATCGTAATTTTTCACACTACCATTCCCCTAAAAAAGGAATTATATTCTCCTGGCATAAAAACTTACATACCTCCTTCAGATCATCCACATTCTCTATGAAATCTCAACATTCTTCGCATGTTCTATCTCACATGTTTTTTCCTTTAAGAACTATATTTTACCCTGTAGATATTTGATGACTCCCATAATCTCTTGATAGACCTCCTTCTGATGAGCAACATCTGGATACTTGGCATGTATCACTTCTCTCTGTATGAGTGGTTTGGCCTTAAGAGGCTCACATATGCATGTTTCTTTACCACATGTAGTAACCAATACAGGTTGTAACTTAGGATCAAGCATCTTATTAGGCATCCACTGATTATTCTTTGTGTGCAGTACCTTAATCATCCCCACACATTTTTCATTCTTCTTGTTCTTGTACATGTACTCATAAATGTCAGGGAAGTCCTAAAGTTTATGTTGCTTTCCAAAAAAGGCATATACTATATTCTGGGGACAATCACGTTGTTAATGATCTAGGGACCCATAACTATAACAAGTCCCTCATGGAAATATAATTTTTCCACCATGACCTTTGCTTCTATACTCTCCATGTAATCTACCTTCTCCAGTGTTATGCTCTTCATAAGGCTGAGTGTTCTATACCTGAGAACTATTTTTCATCATAGTATATTGTAATCATATCTCACATACCTCATGAATTTGATCTATTAGCCAAAAATCCTTCGTATCATGAGTGTGCACATCACAGATCTTATAGTACATAGATATATTCTTCATAGTTGCACACTTCAAGAGTGGAAAATTCCAAACATCATGGACCTTGTGGAAAATATCACAAGACTGTAACAATGCATGCACTATCTTGCATAGGAAGGTATCCTTGGTATGTCCGTCAACCTCAAAATTAGTGCACCATATACCACTAAGTGTCTCATGTGTCGAATTGGCAGAGATCTTATCCAATTTCTTAGCCATTATGGATATTTGTGCTTCTAATAATGGGCTCACCCAGTGTCAACACTTCTAACTGCTTCAGCATGCAGAGCTGCTTCAAGGCCTCACTCGGATCTACATATGCTTTATGGGATAAATTTCTTTGGAATAGATTCAACAATCCCCAAATGAACCATTGTGTATGTTGACTTGGATGAATATCATAAGATAATTTGGCCAACATATTCTTATAATGTGTGTCATTCTCTCTCGCGCTTTTAGATAAAACCTTATTGATATCTCTGAGTGTGTTGATTCTCTTCTTCTTAAACTCCATAATGTGAAACTAAACCAAAAACACAGTGCGCAAAGCATTATAGTCCACCACAATCTGATGTGGGTCATACTTCATATACCAACAATGTGTACACCCTTAGATCGTAGTGGAAAATTTGCTTGCCTTCATATTTGAAGTTATAATTCCCTTAGCATGCCATATTAATTCACACTTATTCACATGCTCTGTTGCATCTTCTATACCCCTATACTCTAGAAATTGGAGTGACATCTCAAAATAAACCTAAGGTGGTGTCTGTTAAGGATGATTTGGGGGTGGTTGTTATGGTGGTGGTCCTTTCCCTAGATTAGGACCAAATCCAAATTCTCCACTAGTATTTCATCCAAGCAGCTACTAACATGATCCTCTCATGTCACGTATTGTGGCCTACAGTCTCATTGATGAACTTCCTTGTGTCCCACTTATAGTACTTAACTGCACACCCATTGTCTGTTGTGTCGCATCACCTATAGAACTACTTTCAAGAGTTTGCATGCCAATACTCTGCCCTATTGAAATTCTTGAAAATAATCCTCCAAGTGCACTTCCAAACACTAACACCTACTACATTGACATAGGTGTGTTACTAGTCTAATGCACTTCCAGATTCAACACAAAATTATATCTACCTATATTTTCCTTATTACCATCACTATTCTATCTTATAAATACCTTTGGATCTGGAACACCTAGCGGAAGGGCTAGGTAGTCATGTTGAGTCATATGCATGCCCACAGTTCTTATCCTCTCTTCTAATGCACTCCCATTCAAATTTGATGGGGACTCTCTAGTACGTTTTCCCAAGGTCAAGAGGACATGATGTTGTGGCTCCTCGCCTTCCACAAGAAATTCAAAACCTCTACAATCCATCATTCTTCTCAACTGCAGTGCTACTTCAATTTCCCTCTCTCGTACTTCATTATACTTGAGTTTTATCTCTTCTCCATGTTTATCTTCCATTAGGGCCACCTTATTTTTCCACACCTAATCATTACCTTGCACATGGTGTGGATTTATCTATCCATGGGGAATATTTTTTATCCTAGTTATATTATCAAGATCTTGATAGATAAAGGTATAACGCACAAATAGGATCCTTTTGTCTTGCATAAGAACTTAAACTCTACTTATTTTGGGCAAAAATATGTGGTAATTACATACTCCAACGTATAATTGTGCAACATTCCTACCCACCAATGGTCTACATCTCTATTCCACTCCTCATCTACATTAAATAGAGTTTGATAATTAATATGCGTCCAATTCAGCATCCTAGGACAATAAGTTATGTTTGATGCATACTCTGCCAACCACTGGTATAACTCTACTAGAAAGAAGATAAATAATGTTTCATACGTTCATGATAAATATTGTCTTCTACCAACTTGTGTGTGTTAAATCCAGGTCCGGTGTTATACCTCTATGAAAAATTTTCTTGTCTATCTTCTACCCAACTTTTATTGCTCTCCAAATATATTTGATACACCATCTACATGCAACATCCTGGCATAAAACTCTAAAAGAGGTCTCGGCAATAGAACCAAAATTTAGTCCTTAGTTTCACTTAAAAGGCTATGCATGTTGGAACCTCATTCAGACAAGTCTAAATGTTGACCTGAAGTTCACACAGCTACCAGGTCCCTCCTTTTTGTTGCTTGATAGGAAGTTAACATGTTTATTTATCATCATATTTAATAATGAACTCATTCAAATACATACAACCATTACATTCAATTCGATTTGGAAACACATGTAATAAGGAAATGTAGCAGTTCAAACAATAACCAAGATCAATTTCAATGTTAGATCACCATATTCAGACATATCCACAATTAGAATCCATCCACAGTTATCCATTATAACCAAAATGTATTACATAGTGGAAGCTAAATACATAAATGTCAATGTACTAGTAGACTAGACTATGCACACAAGTATTGAACCCTACATCTATATCATTACAATATAACTTTGTTAAGAATAATAGAAATACCTATAACAATGGCATATAACAAGTATATATAGGGGTGAGGACTTTCCATTCACCACACATGCACTCTCCTAATAATAGGCGTGCTCTCAAAATAGGATGCTTTCTTTCCTAAAAATAGCCATGTGTATAAATCTTGCATGCTTTTACAACCTTTTTTAATAATAGATTAATCCTAAATATAATTCTTTCCTTAATACTATTAATATCCTCCACTAATTGTGTTCTACATGTGCTTTTTCCTATTTGCTTTTTCCACACCCCAAGTTTATTTTTAGCCCATTCTAAAAAATTGGATAAGTTCTACTCTATTTACCATGTGTGTGCAGTCACACGTGCTACACTATACAACATATATGTGTGCCCTCTCACACCCTACCCCTATTCATTTGTGCTCATGTGTTCTTTTGTGTAAGCCTCTTATACTTCTTTTGTACTTAATTAATTTCTCTTCTTGACACTACTACCTCTCCATCCACATCTAGCCCCGTAGCCTCCACTGCTCCCCTTCCTTCTTCATCAGTCAACTCATATGGTGTTCCCCTTTATATAAAACCATTGATCATATCTCAACCTATTTCATCAGGAAAACATGCATCATCAATCCAGAATCTAGTCTTATCCATCCTTGCATCTACACTGCTTATCAATATGATTGTCATTACTAGTACTCTCCCTTTCTCATAACAAACATCCACTACCACCATCCTACATTACAGTTATACATCCTCCCAAAACATACCACAACCAATACAACCTCTTGTAAATACATCTCTCCCTCTACCTTATCAATATATGCAGGCCTCTTCACAACCTTTAGTCTCCAAACAACCTCATAACATCCCAGGAGGTCTACCTCCTTTCCACATGATACCCTACCATATCATGTATATCAATAGTCAAACCCCCTTATTTACCACCAATCCAACCCATCCTTTTCAAATATCCAACATCCTCTTCAAAATTATCTCATGCAGGCATTAATAAGTAGAATCATGATCCTTGAAGCCATTATCATGGGACCAAAGAGCACTCTTTCTTATGATAAAATTTGTGATGAACCTATCCACCCATCTACTCCCTTCAAAACTTATCATCCACATTGGGAAATACCAAAATTCATTAAATTTTGTAGTAATGAGAACCCACAACAACACATCAGAGCTTTCCATCATGTGTGTTATCTTAATTACCACAATTAAGACCTAATATTGATAACATTCGCCATGTCCTTGGTTAGTCCTGCCCTTCACTATTACAATAATATTCCCCAAAATTGTGTCTTCTCATTTGCACAACTAGTACAATTATTTTTAGAAAACTTCTCTATTAACATAGCCCATAAAATATCCATCACCAATATATATTCTATCAAACATTTGAATGTGATTCTATCACTAATTTCATCACCAGATGGTGAGGTATTATCAACCAACTCTCTTTCTCCCTTCCACAGATTGAGATAATTGAGTTGTTCACTCGATCATGTGCTAAACTTTTATCATCCATAATACAAATCTAATAATTCCAAACCTTTGTTGAAGCCTTCACCATGGCTTGAAAACTGGAACTTCAATCCCTTGAAGACAATTAGGTCAATTTACGATATAAGAAACCCAAGCCCGACCCTTCCTTTAAAGCTTCTTCTAGCACAAAAAAAATTGAAGGGCTCCACAAATGTAGTTGTTTCAAAAAATGTATCTAAAAATTGATTAGACTCTGACAAGTCCTAACCTCAACGAAAATATACACCCCTAGGGGAATCATATGGTTCCATATTTGAAAAAATTCTTGCCACTTGTATGATCATGCTTCCTCCCATCCGACCCGTTGATGTTTCCACATCTAAACCTTCTTTGTATAGAGAAAAAAACTACTATCAATATCACCAAGTCTAAGGGAATGACATCAAAATGTGCTGATCATTTAGAAATTTACTTCAAGATCTCATTGACCGAGGTGAATTACAACTTGATAATCCAAATGCACCTCATAATAAAAATTTGAATGTATTTAAACAACCTTTTCCAACTCATCCTTCAACTATAAACCAACATCAAATAAATGGCATAGGGTCTCGTTGCATCGTCAATACCATTCATGAACTCATTCCCCCACCCAACACGTTATCGATCTCTAAATTGACATCCCAACTGAATAATAAAATTCTCCAAATGTCATCACTACACAGATATCAAGACCATTCAAGTCTCATCCTTAAAAATCTATCACATCTACTTCTACATAAGCATCTAATATTGGTCCTTCGACATCACAATAAATGAAACCTGTCATTGAAATTTTAAAAATATCCTTCAACAACCACATCACCATGCACCAAATTAAGAACCCTAGAAATATCGCTTCAAATCCCACCACCTGTCTATCTAATAAATTACAACTCTCACAGGACCATCACCAAACCAATACAATCCCTTTTCCCTCCATTTTGGGGCCACATCCATCCTCTAAGCTTAAAATCACTGTCACATAATCCAAACTAGCCTCCATAAAAACATCTAGACATACCGTCTCATATATATGTCTTGTTTCTTGTACCTCTTAACCATATGATGACACTCATAATCCTACCCACTCAACATCATCTCAATAAGTTTTGATAAGGTATTATACTCAAACCCTTGAACATCTCATTCAATCATTTACACATAACTTGTGATTAACAATAACAATATGCAAATTATATAAATCCCAAGCTCTGATACCAAATGATGTAGAGGCCCCAAGACATTAATTTCTCAATCAAACATGTATCAATTTTAAGAATACTTCATTTCAACAATACACTCTTTTAGAGTTCTTGGTTAGTCCACCCGTCTAATTGACCTAATCAAACATGCAAAATTTGCTTCTAGATTCACTAAATTAAATTATCTAAATCATTCACCTAAGACCCTATTTGAAAAAAAACATTCGTCATTACATGAGTAAATACACCATGTTATCATATTGACATTCATGATGTAAAACAAATACAACCTGCACTTACTCTTTTCTTGAAGGCTAAACCATCAATTAAGCCTAAACTCTCTAGCTTCTTAGCACCAACCTGAGTCACCTTTTTTCTCTTTTAGCCATCTAATGACTAAAGTTTCCACTACTCTACGCACCCTATTTCACACTTCAATCAACAATGTATAGTTTAACCATGAAACTGATTCTCAAAGTAACTAAATATCCATTCTTCCTCAACATTTCCCAAACTACCTCTTTAGTGGTCTCATAAGAGCAATGCTCTTGCTAGCTTCACCAGTCTATGAAAAAACTAGCCTCTACCCATAAATCTCAGTCTCTTGTGAAAAATCCTTCAAATACCCTTTATGCCTAACCTATGTATGCATTCCTTAAAGTTTGATAATTGTTATCTCATTCGATCTTCTCCCTTAAAGCTTAATCACTTTTTTTCGAATATTATGATAGTTCCACTTTTAGTCCCTACTCCTAAGCAACGATAGTCTTGTTAATATCTTTCTTATCTTATTATGGCTCAAGAAAAAAAAGGCATATCCAAGCACCCATTTCCATGTTCTAACAATCTCCTACCAAGTTACACTAGTTTGGAATCCAACTTCACCGACATTTCTAAGTGCATTCAATAATAATGTATCCCCTTTTATTAGTTCTCAATCTATGCATGTATACCTTCTTACATACTGCCATTATTATCTTCCATGCAATTGCATATTTTGATCTGGTAAAACCTCAACATTTAACTTAGAACACATTGTGATACTTGCTAATCCTTACATAAGATGTAATGTCATTGTGTCATTAGTTCACTTTGAAAGATAAAAATGTCTTTTGTATTGCAAACACCTAGATAGAGGATTTCCACAGGCCTATATCAACCCGAACCCAAATCCATGTTATAGCATTCTCTAATAATCGATTCAAAACCATACAAATTTTTCCTCAGGTTTATTTTCCAAAAAAAATACATGATGAACTTATGAAACTTCCACAAGCTCTTTGGTCCCCGCATCTAAACTACCAAATTATGACTCTTTCAATTACATCATCCAACACCTTTCATTGAGGGAGTATCACCTCCTAACCCTTAACACCCTTCCCACACCTAAAATGCATGGGAAGCACAAAGCATAATCCTCCACTTAAAAGCCTATATTTAATGAAGCGTCATTTCCTTTGGCCCTCCATTCCTTTGAATACAATTAGTGTACAAAGGCATCAACCCAAGTTTTCCCAAACATACCTCTACTATTGAACATGGAAAGGCTTCGATTTAGGTCGATATGAACAAGTTCCACATGACTTACCCTTTGCATAGGCTAGAAATAGGGTATACGAAAATCTATGGTCTAGAAATGAAAGTATCTCAATCTAAACCTACCAACATCAATATTCTCACATGCTCCTAAGAACCAGGATTTCAACATTGTACAAATGAGTCTCTGAAAATCATGACACCATATCTGATAACTTGAACAATACACATTTTCTTCATTCAAATACCATTTCAAATGTTGTTCCTTAAACGAGAACAGGGTATAACTTCACACAAATCAAATATCTTAATCAAATGTAGAGGATTACCTCACATGATAACAAGAAGACTCTCATTAAAACCCTTGACAAATCCTCCATTCTTCACGATAACGATGACATATTGACCTATATGGGTGTTGAATACTCATTATCTTTAGATGTACACATTCACACCAGTCACATCGGTACCCTCCTTAATGAATACATAGCATTGATCTTATTCATTATGTATTTCATTACAAAAATTCTTCACATCTTTCTGAAATTGTCCATACCTTACTCTCATCTGACCTTCCTCAAGGAAATCATTACCTCCATTTTCAAACATATTCAAGCCTTTACATGGTCCTATAATAATTTTATAGGTCACTCTCCTCCAACTAACATCCCTCATCTCATTCAATATAATCTACCATCTTTTATGTAACCTTTTCTTGTAAACCTAAAAATTTTAAAGGACTGCATAATGACCCTCACATATGTCTTTACCACACCAAGAAGGAATTTTAGCGTAATCTTGTGAACACTTCATGGCTTTTCGTTACACTATATGACTCATTCTCACACACTTTAGACCACATATATTTTCTCAAACCCCCATTACAATCTCTTTAAACATATTTTTTAGAATTGATTTTCCCCCATTTTGGAGGGAAACATGAACTTTTGAATCCCTTACAAATTAATATGTCTTGATGCCATCTAGTAACCTATAGACCTAAACTGAAACCTTCTTTCATGATCCATGATATGATTATCCTTCAACCCCATTTATGGTTTCCATCTTGAGATAACCTGCATCACACTCGTATAACCGGCATTATGAAGGTTTTAGAAGTGATCCATTAAGCTACAACAAAACCCTTATTTTAGGAAGTAGTTCAAACCATTTCTAAATGTTTTAGAACATGATTCTCAGGATCGTCAGTGATTCTAAAGAATCACCAGCTATTCCAAGTACCTATGGGAAGTTTTCCAAATTCGAAATGGAATTTTTTGGAATACTTTATGGAGAAAATGTTGAGAAACACGTCCTCCAAGTTGTTATACTGCTAGAAGGGCTAAAGGGTGTAAAACTAGTCATGATCAATCCTATAGAGGCATGTGATGGAAATGCAGGTGTTGAAGCAGGATTATTTTTACTTAGACCATATTTCTTGTGGCTGATATTATTTTTTAGAATGTTTGGTATGATATGGAGCAATGTACTTCCAGTTGAAGATATATTGGCCTCATTATCCCTATTAGGCCTATCAAGAAGATGTATTTGAACATAAGTATGTAAATATGGTACTTGTCTCCATATGACTTATGATATATCCTACAGCTTGAGTCTAGGTGAATTTCAGGACAACACAACCAGTAACTTGCAATACTTTGACCAAGTGTTTTAGACATACTTGTAAATTGATTATGGAGGTGTTATAGGCATGACTCAAGCATCAAGGAATATGGTTCTTTCAGTCCTTGAATCAAGATTTGAGTTATCTTGGAGTTAGGTTTGTTTGAACTCCTATCAATTGTTCTCTTGTTTTGGAGGTTAGACAGTGAGTTGTTTTAGTTAGATAGACACTAACATATTTACAGGGTAGATGATGTCACTTACAGTCATTAAGAATCATCAAGTTTATTATGAATGAACCCCCGTTCAGTCTTGTGGAGTGAAAATTGGGTGCATGAGACATAGTTGTGTAACACAATCCGACATCAATTGGTGTGTTTCATGATGGATCTTCAGCTAGTTCAGAGGTTCCTGTGTATGTATGAAGGTGAAATCCCATTATGTTTATGGTATTTTCCTAAGGTTTTGAAGATGAATGGATTATTACACTATTATGACTACTCCAACTTTAACCACCCAATGAAGCATGTCGTTGGAAATGAATACCTATTTTTAGGCAGTAATTGATGATGCAACATTGCCCATTAAATTTGAAATTGTAAGGACCTCCTTCCTTAACGACCTACATTGATCCCTTATAGGTGATTTATATGGTTGTGTAATCCCACCCTAGTTATTTTCATCCTTGGTATGAGTGAAATTCCTAAGGACCAACTCGTCTGACCTATCAATGGTTCCATGTAAGAAAGATTCATGTTTATAAAAGTGCATTGTATTTGCTAGGATTTGCAGGTTCAGTTCTTGAATCGTTACTTAATCTCTTAAGTAAAAAAAGGAGATTAGAGTAGGGGTTAGAGGGCTATAGGAATGATAAAACAACATGAATATGTTGTAGGAGAGTATCAAATAAGTAAAGAAAGTTCATTAGACCTAATCATCACTATATGGTGCACGGATGAGTGAAGGAGCATTCAAGTTGTGTTTTGAGAAGACTGATAATTGAGGTCTTATGTATTCTACCCATCATTGATCACAATCAATTGCATTTACTAGCCTTTAAGGTCAAGTGGTCTTCATCATCAAGTTGGCTAAGTGGGTAGTTTGACTTCATAATTGGGTGGTTGTAACCTCCTCTATGGTAAGTGGAAATGTTACTACTAAATCAGGGGTAGGTGCTCCTTGTGAAGTGGGTGATTTTGTCACCCTAAAGTGAATAGTCCCTATGATGTGTAATATTCATCAAAAGTATAGTTTGAATCATGAGTACATATATTCATAATGTGTATCAATACTTATAGCTTCATTCCCTTATAGAAAGAAGTTTCCATGCTCCTTATATTTGGTTTCCTTATGTGCCTGTTTTCTTAACTTCTCTTATGGTTAACCCCATGTATTCATTTCTATCTTGTTCACTAACAGGATTCCATCGTTCATCACATGTACCTCATCGTCAGTTAAGATTGATGGCTTAAAGTTTAAATAGACTAATTCACTCCCCATTCATTGTTATTCTAACAATTAGTATCATAACAAGGTCCTTGAGAAGCAATTTTAACAACTTTATGGAGATAATTGAAGCAAAAATATGGCAGATAGTCTAATTTAAGGTTAAGGTTTACCTCTTGTCTAAATGAAAGCATGTTTAAAACCATTGGATTTTGACATATGGGATTATATCACTTTCCATATTTATTTAGCTATTATTTACTGCCTTTTACTTCAATTATTTATTGTTGTTTCTAGTTTAGATTAAACTACAATTAGGCAAGGAAAATTTTAGTGGCGAATTTTCGTAAACTTGCAAAAATCAATGATTATGGAAATTTGAATTGGTGAATATTATGTGGTTCGTACGGCTGACTTATTTGCTGAAAAAATTGACCGACATGTCCCTTATACTATTCCTTTCACCTATATTTTACACATATATAAGAGCTTATGAATGTAATTTTCCATAATTTTGAATCATATAATTCGCCACCATATTCACCGAAGTAAATATAAGAAAATGTGCATATTCCACGAACATACCAACATAAGAAAGATCCTGAGCCATCCAACCACAAGCCATCCAATTCTGAGCCATCTGAACCTGAGTCGTCCAACCCTAACTCATCTAACTCTGAAATCTGAGCCATCCAACCTCTTAGCCGTTCAACTCTGATCCACCTAACACTAATCCATCCAACACTAATCCGTCCAACTCTAATCCATCCAACGCTGATCTATCCAACCCTGAGCCATCTAACTCTTATCCTTCCAACTCTGATCCATCCAACTCTGAGCCTTCTAACTCTGATCCATCCAACTCTTATCCATCTAACTTCTAGCTGTCCAAAATCTAGTCGTCCAACCCTTTTCTATCCAACGGTCAGCTCCTAGCCATCTAACCCATTAGTTATCCAATTGTTATCTATCCAACCCCAATCCTTCAAACCCCTTAGTCATCCAACCCTAAGTTGTTCGACCCATAAGGCTTAAGTCGTCTAATAACTTAGGCATCCAACCCCTCTGTTGTGATCTGTCAAACATAAGAGCCAACCCTAAAAGGCCTAAGTAGTAAGTAATCATGGATACCAGAAATCAGGGCAAGAAGATTACAAATTCAGCCAATTCAAAAAAGGGTGCAAATACTTTGCTTGGCTATTTTGGAAAATCACAAAAAATGAAGTCAATTTCTGCATCAGCTAAAAATATCGGTATGCGGCACATGCTATTTACTGGTTATTTAATCTTACAAAATTTAATAATTATATTTATCATATTGTTCTTGGAACTTTTTGTACTCTGTAAAAAATTAACTGTAGATAAAATTAATACTAAATAAGTAACAATTTTATAGAATTATATGCAAATGTTTTAGAAATACCTTCACAAAATAATCAATTTAAATATATTGATAATCCATTATATATTGAGGAAAACATTCTGTCCCTTGATGAGTTAAAAGTACAAGAAAATTCATCAAATTCTCAAAGTACACCAACAGAGGAAGCTTCTACTCCAAGTTCCATTTCCAGGAAAAGGAGACATGAGAATCAAAATAGTCCTACTAAAAGCTTAGATGCAAAAGTTAAATCCCAAGAAAATAAGAAAATATGTCAGAAGAACGAGGGAAAACTAGACAATTAGAAGAAAATTCTAATTCGAAATGGCTGTAAAATATCCTTTTATTGAACCAATGTACACTAAAAATTGTAATGTTGTTCCAACACAATGTCGATCCAAAATATGTGGTTGGAAATATGGGAAGGAGCACATGATGCAACTCAAATTAGACACAATTGAAAATCATTGTGGGAAAATATATATTTCCCAAAAGCTAAAGGATGGTAGCTGTAGATCAAGAATTTCACGCTTGTTACCTGTCCAAGTTAATGTACCAAACTAAACACAAAAGCCTTGAAAAACTCAAATAAAATCGATACCTGATAGACAAGATCCAGAAATGTAGATGGGAAAGAAAGCCGATGTACACAAGACAGGCGCACACAAACAATCCTACAAAGTAGATCCAAGAAACCTACGAGACACAGATGCTTGACAAAAAAAGACCACCTTAAAAGATATTTGGGTGGACTGCTTGAAAAGCAGGTCCAGGAAGTGATAAGCTCCCTCGGCGGATGTCAGTCCACGTTTTCAATTAAGGAAAGAAGCATACATGATAAAAGATGTACATAAAGGACTAGATTTTCTTATCAAAGGTAATAAACAGAATCTAAACAACAGACAGAAAGTAGTAGGAAACAGGAAATACTAAAAAAAATGATGTAGATTATTGTTACCTGAGTTCTTCTACGTATCTGTAGGCTGATCGGCGTCGATTAGGAAAATCGGCATCGACTGATTCAAATCGGCGTCGACTGATGTAGGTCGGCGTCGAATGATATAAATCGGTGTCGACTTGGGAAAATTTGTAGGAAGATTGAGAAACAGACAGTGGAGACTAGATCATCGATCTCCGCTGGATCTGCAAGTGTCGTAAGGATACTTCTAAGGCTCCACCTGTGCTGGATGTAAGAATAGAGTCACCAAGAGATCGATGAGGACTCATGATGTTGATGTGGCAGGAGCAGAGTAACGATACTCATCTCAGGGATTGGTTTGGACAGGATTCACTCTCACTTGATAGATGATGCTTAAACTTGATGCCTGAAAATATTTCATTCTCCTTGTCTAATTCACTGTCTATCTCACCGTCTGACTGTCTCACCAGAACTGAGTTCCAGGCCTCTATTTGTAATCAGTGCCGACCGAGATGAAATCGGTGCCGTTCCGAAAAATCGGCGTCGACCGAGTACCGGTCGGTGCCGATCAGGGAACAGACTCCCGAAATGGCCAAAAGTAGCAATTCTGGAATGATGAGAGTGATCCTGTCACCTCAAATATGGGAAATATCCCACTGGTCGGTTTGGGAGGAGGAGAAATAGGGGGGATATATCGATAGAATAGATATGGGGTAGATAAGTGGTTATAATACATGTAAAAAGGTGTAATTGGGTAGTTAATATTTAATTACTCATGGGTAAAACGTAATGGGGTGAATTAAACCTAGGATAAGTGTTTAAATCACAAATTGAATAATACCCCAAGGGTGCCATGGTGATATGAACGTGCCCCAAGTTGCCCAAGAAGATAAACGAATGTGAGGGACACCAAATTGGGTAGCCAATTTTCGGTGTCTACATTTTGCCCCTTTTTGTCGAGTAATTTGCAATAAGAAAAGTTGCAAGACAAAAACAAGGAGAATAGAAGAAAGGAGGAAAAAGTGATGATGTGATCCCCCTCAAACTAAGGATGGGATGGGTGATAGAACAAATGATCCAAAGTTTGAAAAAGGTAGATGAAAACACAGGATGCCCCAGCTAGATGTCTGGAGTAGATCTGATCATTAATGATGCACAAGAATAATCATTAAGGTAGAAACCTAAGGAACTCACATTGGTAGAGAAATCTAGATGGTCTCCATAGGAGACGACGTTAGTACCTACAGACCCATGAGTGTAAGGAGGGTTGTAAAATAGTTAGAACCTAAAGAGAGATACATTGGTAGGGACAACCAAATGGTCTGCAAAGCAGACGACGTGAGTGCCTACAGACCCGTGAACTCTAAGCTGCCAAAAATGTGAGTACCCCATGTACAGGGGACAAGCTTGAAATGGGTGATAATATTGAAATTATGTGCCAAAAGGCAACATTCAGGGCACAATAATGACCAGATAAAGAAGCCAAGCATCAACACTATGGCAAGAAGACTTTAGGAGATGGAAAAAAGCTACAGTGTAATTGATTGGAAACAATAGGTGTAAATCGGCGGTGATTCAGACTAATTGGCACTGACCATAAAAATCAGTATCGACCAAACAAATTGGCGCCGACCATACCAAGCGCATATAAATATGTGAACAGAAAACGTGAACAATTTATTTAGACCTTGACGATTGATTCAGAGAGAGTCAAAAATTGGATTTGAGCACCATGGAAGCTTCTGGGAGCAGTCAGAAGTGGAAGAGGACACGACCAGGGGTAAGCGAACCTAGCCGAACTTTCTTCTACAATTTTATCGTAAAATAGCATACTAGGTTCTCAATTTTTAGAGAAAAAAAAGGCATAAATGGGGAGTAAGAGTGTTTTTGACACTCGTCCTCTCAGTCGGCGTCTATTGAATAAATTGACGGCGATTATATTAGATCGTTGCCAATTTTTTTAAATCAACGTCGACTAGTTGAGATCGAAGCCGATTTATTTAAATCAACGCTGATTTTACCATTATCCTAATAAGATGATAGAATATATGTTTTTGATGTTCTGATTTGGATAAATGGGAAGCTAACATTGTTCTTAATGTTGTGGATATAGGCATGAGAGGCGTTACACATACGGGATGTTATCCCTGAGCTTCTGGATACCATTCTCCCTAATGTGACTAACGCAAATTGGTGCCACCTAGAGTTTTTCGGGCTCAGGGGCTTTCAATACTATCGACAAGTGCCGCGAGATGTAGAGCTGATGTGAACACTAGTATGGTGATGGGATAGCTGGACTTGCATGTTTTGGTTTAGGAAGAGTGAGATGACTATCACCCATGAGGATATATACAGGATCCTGAGACTGCCGATTACCGGGGACCCTATTGAGATCACTCCGTGAGAGCAGCAGTAGAGGGCCCTAGGATGGTTATATGGGGACAGGGTAGATGAGTCAGAGATAGTGTCCAGGGAAGTGAGGATAGCCTTACAATATAGATAGGATGATGCCAGGAGTAGATGTATAGTATTGATTCAGATGGTGATCTCCTACTTTGCTTTACCAGATTCAGGAGGTGGGAGATTCCCATTATTACTGCTAGATTATGTTTGTGACATCTTGCAGTTTAGACAGGTGTTTGCATTTGTTGATGCCCTGATAGCTCAGATTTATTATGAGCTATGGATGTATACCACTGGCAGGAGGACAGGGATTGATGTTAGTTTTGTACTCCATTGTTGGGCATATGAGCACATAGCAGTGATCAGGCCATCCGGGCTTCCATGGATGCCAGCAGCATTGGGGGCTATTGATTATGGATTTCGGTGATGGCGGGCCGACATGGCCCTAGGAGATACAGGGAGATCCACAGATTGGTATGCCGAGGGCTTCAGGATGCTGACACAAGAGTAGGTCATCTGGAGACCATATCGGGTATTTCTGACATGGGCTGGTCAGGATGCTCATCTGGTAGGGTTGATATGGAGCAAGGTGGTTAGGGGCTGTAGGCCTGATATGTGGGAGCGAGTCCCATTTATACAGGTATTGAGACAGTTCGGCCTAGTGCAGACAGTGCCGACCACCTATAGTCCATATAGACGAGACAACAGAGAGATTGATTTGTCGATTTTGATCCTGGCAGATCCATTGAGGGAGGCCCCACCTTCTGCAAACAGTGATGATGATGCCAGAGTGGATGATGGCTATGCAGCATGGTATTCAATAGATCTTCCACGACACCTGCCAACATCCATAGATGTCGATGAGGAGGATATAGCCACAGTGCTGGAGAGGCTGGAGGGAGAGCATTATACGCTGACACATACACATCAAGTTACCCTAGAGGAGATCAGAGCTCTGACAAAGGAGAGGGATGCCCTGATATTGGAGAGGGACACAGCTCACCAGGAGCGAGATATAGCGATCCAGAAGAGGGATCGCTATCATCGACATAGGGAGGCCCTCAGGGCCAAATATGGTGATTAAAGGTACCACATCAGAGTCTAGGACACAGGGTACGACCATAGGAGGGCTGCCACCAGCAGCACCAACAATGACACTACGAGCACCTGGTACAGTGATCCTAAGTACATATCAATCTCTCCTCACTAAGGTGAGATACTATATGGATGCCCTAGCACAGCATGCCCCTAAGGTGCCTCGTTATAGTGCAAGGAGGAGGTCTGTGACATCCACAACTAGTGGTGCGTCAGAGGGAGGGAGCACCGAGAGAGGGCGAGGTGAAGGTAGGCCCCAAGCAGCAAGTGCTTCTAGTTCAATAGGCGGTGGCCAGGAGAGACAGCCTGGTCCCGAGGAGGGTGGAGGAGATAGTGTCTTCCACCTATCAGATTTTACGATTTAGAGATTGATATATTTTTGTATCGATGTATTGATGTAGCCTGGATTCGAAAGCATTTTTGATGTATGATATAGATGGCTTGATTGAAAGCCACCCATTCTTTGTTGTACAGATACTCATGTATGAATATAGATATTCATCATTTTCTTTGTCAAATGATTGTACCTTTGCTTTTAATTTTGATAGAAATGGATAGATGTAATGTAGTTGTGATGGATATAGACATAAGCTGATAGATGATCAATAGGTTTGATCTGATATTCATAGAAGAGATAGACGTGATGTTGATGTGGATTTAATTTTGATGAGAAATAGATATAGACAGATGAAGTGTAACTTGGATGGACATGTTTTTAGATGATAGATGGATAGATGTGATTGATAGATTTTGATATATTTAAGATGTTTTAATTAAATTTTGATGAAAAATAGATAGATAGACTCACATGTGTTGATAATACATGCTATGATATATTTTCTTTTGGAAAAAAGGTAGATAAGATGAAATTAGATAGATGATATATTTTGACTAAATTAACATGTTAAATGTCAATTTAACTGGATGAATAAGAAATGATAAAGGGAAATAAAGAAAAAACATTTAGAAAAGAAAAATAATGATAAGCTAGGCCCCTAACCGACCATAAATAGAGACTTTTGATAGGAAACTAATAGACCATGCATACAAGGACATATATGAGGTTAAAATAAACCTGACACTAGCTAGTCGCAAACAAGATCTAGAAGGTAAATAGAAGGAGAAGTAAGTATGTATCTTGTCGGAATTTACAAAGGACAGAATACACGCTCATATTGGGAAAATAGGTTTCTCCATATGATCGACAAAAGGTCTTATATCTCAGCTTCATGATGTTTGTTTTGATAGAAAAGCAAACTGATCAAGGTGGGAAGTTTGCTAGATGTGGAAAGATTGATCGATACGGGAAGTCTTTCAGTGATGCTAAAAAGTGAACAAACTGGCCGAAGATAAAGTATGTTACTGAAAAGGCTGATCAATGTGAGAATCCTTGGGAATTCCATGAAAGAAACAGCCATCCTTCAAGGGAATAGTCTATAGCTTGAATTTAATGATAGCCATCCTTCAAGGGTATGGTCTATATCTTTTGATTTGCTTGATAATGCATGGATAGCTTTCCTTCAAAGGATCAGTCTATCTTTTAGGAATTTTGGATAACATCTTCTTCTTCTTCTTCTTCTTCTTCTTCTTTTCGTTGTTGGGAGGAAGCTGAGTTTAGACCAAATAGATCAGATAGAGGGAAAGAAAACATATACAAACATGTACTCATGCCCTAAGTAGATTTGATTAAGATAGACACTTGGGACAAATGAAGAAGTGATTAAGGTGTTCCTACCATGAGGAGGAACATATCCATAAGAAAAATGCCATGAGTAGAGCCACAGTACTCATATTTTAAGGTAGAAAAAGACATAACGCGGAGAACCACATAGTCCTAAATCACTACAAAAAGGTATGACTGGTTATAGATGGATGAGAAATCTGTTTTGCGACTAAGAACATGTAAGATAGATTTTAACAGTAGAAGGGCCTTAGATGCAAGGCATTAATAGGTTCCATTTCAGGTACACCATCCATGGAAGATAGACGGTAAGCTCTAGATCCTTATTTATGAGTAACCACGTATGGACCCATCCAGTTAGGAGTAAACTTACCACGCTGACTTCGTTCTAATGTAGTGACATTTTGGTTTTCTTTAAGAACAAGATCACCAAATTTGAAGTCATAGTGTTGTAAGTGCTTGTTGTAAGCACGTTTAACATGCTCAAGATAGACTTGATGATGTTCAAGAGCATTGAGACTCCACTCATCTAACAACTCAAGCTGCGCCAGACGCTTTTGATGATAGTCCTCATCAGAGACAAATTCTCTGAGAGAAACATGAAGAGAGGGGATTTGGACTTCCAACGGAAGAACAACCTCAGACCCATAGATGAGAGAGAAGGGAGTAGCACCAGTAGGAGTACGAATGCTAGTCCGATAAGCCTAGAAAGCAAAAGGGATATGTAAATGCCAATCCCTACCAGCTCGACTAGTTACTTTTGCGAGGATGTTACGTAAAGTTTTATTGGAAGCCTTGGCCTGGCCGTTAGCTTGGGGATAGTATGGAGAATAAAAGTTGAGTTTGATATTGAAAGCATCATAGAGATTTTGTAAATCGACATTTTTGAAAGATTCACCATTATCTATGATGAGTTTGTGTGGAATACCAAAGAGACAAATGATGTGTTGATAAACAAAATCAACAATCGGTTTAGCTTTTGTTGAGGAAGGGGAATAGCTTCCACCCACTTAGTAAAGTACTCTATGGCAGTAATGATAGAATGATGACATTGTGAAGAGTGGGAATTGATAAGACCGATGAGATAAAGACCCCATTGCGAAAAAGGCCACAAATCTGTCGCAGGTTGTAAAGCTTGACTAGGGATATGTGTAAGATTGGAATGTTGTTGGAATTTGACACATTTCTTAGTGTATTCACAACAATCTTGATTAAGAGAAGGCCAATAATAGCCTAAGCATGAGATGCGTTTAGCTACGACCATACCACTAAAATGTCCACCACAGATACCATCATGGACCTCCTGGATAGCCTTAGATGATTCAGGGGTTTTGAGGCACTGAAGCAAAATACCATCAAAACCACGTTTATAGAGGATTCCGCCTAGAATAGTATAGCGATTAGCATGTAGGATAAAAGATCTTCTACCATTGGAAGTACGATCTAGAGGAAGCACTGAAAGGGATAGATAATCAACAATGTGTTGATACCACTCGTCTTGTGTATTGGTTGTAACGACATTGATTGAAGTCAGTTGCCTGAGATGAGATGGTTGGTCTAATCATTGCACAGCCACATAAAGTCGTGAGTCTTCGGTAAAAGGTGGAATAAGTGAGGCTAAAGAATCCATCATATCTACAAATCGATTCGGAGTGTGGGGAATAGCTTGGATAGTGAATTTATCAAAGGATTGAAGTTAAAAGAGAACGATATCTCGATATTTTTGAAGGATATCATTTTTGCATTGATAGACACCAGTGACTTGATTAATGATGAGTTCAGAGTCACCAAAGATGTCGATATGGCGGGCACCCAGATTAATGGCATTTTGAAGACCTGAAACAAGAGCTTCATATTTAGCCATATTATTGGTACACTCAAAGTTAAGTTTGTGTGCCACTGGGTTAGGTGTACCCCAGGGAGGAATCATAACAAAACCTGCACCCCCCCTTGCTAGCATTTAGATCCATCAAAGAAGAGTTTTACTTTAAGCGAAGAAAGACCAAAATCAATTTGTTGGATATACTCATTGGGGAATTGAGCGAGAGAGTCTTGAGTGTCTGGAAGATGAGCATCAGCTAATTGATCTGTAATGACCTGACCCTTGATAGATTTTTGTAGGATAAATTCGAGATCAAATTCTTTCATAAGCATGAGCCAACGAGTGATACGATCATTGTGATAATGCTTCGCATGCATTGTCTTGAGTGGATTGACACTTGTGACAATGTAAGTTTTATGATTGAGGAGGTAGTGACAAAGCTTAGAAGTCGCAAAGAAGAGAGCACAACACAACTTTTCAGCTTTGGAATAGCGCGTTTCATACTCATGGAGAGTATGGCTGATGTAATAGATGGCTTGTTCTTTACCACAAGCATCTCGATGCAAGATCATGGCTCCCAGAGCATGGTTAGTCACAGAGATATAAAGATAAAATGGCTCCCCCTCGCGTGGAGGTGTAAGCACAGGTGGAGAAAGAATATAAGCTTTGCGACCATCAAAGGCTTTTTGGCAACGCTCATCCCATTCAAAATGAACATTCTTTCGGAGGAGGTGATGGAAAGGTTGACAATGGTCCTGTGTGCATATATACTTTGCTTAATGCTAAATCAAATGAAACAAGAACTACCACCTAAAATAGTTCTACAATTTAGCTAAAACAAAGCATAAACACCATCATGATAAGAATTAAACAAGAGTTAGATGCTAGCATTCATCAATACAAACTTTGAAACTAACAATGCTAAATATCTAAACTCCTCTATTCTCTAACAACAAATAAATGAATGGACCTAAGTAAGCTCCATGGCTATCAAAATAGTTGTCCTTAATGCTCCAAGAACCTAGGAATGGGGGCTAATCAAAGTTGGGCTACAAGACCCTTTTGAGACCTCTCATATGACCCAAGCACTTTAAGAAAGAGGCTTAACTCTTCAAGATGATGAACTCTCAAAAGGGCAAGGTGCAAGCTCTTAGTCTCTTTGCTATATGCTTTGCACTTGCTCTCTTAGAAAGTTTAGGTGTAACTAAAAAGGTAGGTGGAGGACTCTTTATATAGCCCAAAGGATGAAGGATTAAACACATTCTCATGAATGTGGGATAAAGGTAAAACATGATTAGGAATGGATAAGGTTGCTTTATTAAAGGTAACCTTACTTAAGAAGGGTTTAATATATGTTTAGCAAGTCAAGGGAGTTGGGGGTATTTTAATTAATCAAAGGTGATTAATTAATAGGTAGGTGTAAGCTTATAGAAGCCAATTAGAGGAATATTAGTGCGATTTAGGCTATTATAAGGGGATTAAATCAATTAAATATTGATTTATTGGTTAAATGGAAGGGAAAGCTAATTAATTAATAATAATTAATTAGTCTAGGTAGAAGGGGTGATTTATTAACGGAAGGTCATTAATTAGGGTATTTGTTGGATAAGTAACTTAATTAATTAGCTTAGTGTAATTAATTAATGATGATATGAGGGAAAATGAGTTCTTTTGACGATATGTCGTTGATTTGCGAGAAAGCGGATAATTAGCACAATTTAAGTATTTAAATTGCTTGGGCATAATTATAGTTGTCTACATTTGCGCCTCTTTGGGGTGGCGTAAGTGATGCCACTTCAAAGATAGTAGACAGAAGAGATTTTGAAGGGATAGAAGAAAAATTAGTAGGAGGGAGAGATGTTCCCTCGAGTGTCGATGGGGTGATGAAGGAAGCCGATCGACGATCGAAAAATATGAGAAGTAGGCAGAAGAATGGGGACGAGGCAGGATGCCCCGAGGAGAGGGAGAATTAGGGGTGAAAGGGAAGTTGTGTAGAAGAAATATGGATGAGGGGAGAGAAGAGCTTAACCTCTAGCCGCTTATTTTTTTGGAACAAATTTGATGTCATCATATTGCCATAAGAACTACATCATCGGTCCTTATGAAAAATATAAGCATACGACAAAGGTAGAATGACATGAAAATCCATACTACGAAAAATTGTCCATTGCTGAAAGTACCAACTCCACGCAACATACAATAATGCAATGCAATATGAGAAGGAAACAAGCTCATATAACAGGGAAAACAAGTACAAACGCACATATCCAACCCAACAACGGTCAAGACAGTTGTACAAATATTTTGTTATCAGTGCTGAAGAGATCCACAAGTTCGTGATTGACGACAAGGGTTAAAAATGATGCCCCAAGCAAGGATACATGCAAGGGGAAATGAAAATGGACACGGGGTCCATGAAAAGTATTTGTGCACAATGAAATAGCACCAGGCAACCAAAAGTGCCCCAGAGTATAGATGAAGCAAGCAGCTAGCTTTTGTGAATGGTTGTGCATCCAGTGATCCGTGAGTCGTATTAATTGGGGAAGATGTGAGACAAACCAATAGGATATGGAGAAAATACCATGCGCAAGACACAAGTTTCAGCCATAAGAAGCAAGTTACCATTTTGTAGGGTGTTTTACTTTTTAGGAATTTTTTGAAAAATTTTGCCTTGTTTTTAGATTTTTTTGATATATATATATATATTGTTTTTGTTGTTTTCTCGAAACAATGTTTTATTTTTTTTGTGTTTTTATCGAAACAATTTTCTATTGTTTTTGTGTTTTCTCAAAACAATGTTTCTATTGTTTTTGTGTTTTTAACAGTTTTCCAAAGCTATGTGCAGGTAACCAAGAAAGCATGGATGCCCCCAGCGTTAGGTGGGGAATATACAAGGGCAGAAGCCACGCGCTTATGAACAAGAAGGTGAATTCGTTGAGTTACCCCCAATGTAAGATGGGAAATAATGAAAGACCACGTCCCTTACAGATGAATAGAAGAAGGAAAATCTGGATCAAGGCTGGACTAGATGGTGTGCACAAGGAAACTCGAAGGTAGAACCAGGTCCAAGACAAAGACAACTACCCTTCTAATACAAAATGCTTGTGAACAACGAATCCTCCTGAGGCACCGAAAACTGGTTTTCACCCAAGGACTTGTCCAAAGTGCCACAATTGTGTGGTTTTCACTAGTGGACGACCTGTTTTCTCTTTTTCTTTTTCTGATTTTTTTTTTTATGTTTTTTATATTTTTTGTGATTTTTATGACTTTTTTGTGCCATGTTTAGGCATAAAACCTCTTAAGATGCATGGAATTCATGGGCTCCCGGAGCTCATCACCATTAGGGTGAGACAACTTGTATGCCCCTGTGCCATACTTGGCAACTATGACATAGGGTCCTAACCAGTGTGGTTCAAACTTCCCTTTCTTTTCTCGCTCTGCTCTGGTGTTGAATTGGTTCTCCTTCATAACTAAATCACCCACCTCAAACTGGCAAGGGATGATTCTCTTGTTGTAGTTGCAGGAGATTCTGTGTTGATATACCTTCAGGTGATTAAGAGCGCGAATGCACCTCTCATCCAGGAGCTCTAACTCAGCCAATCTTGTCACTCGATAATCTTCATCCTTATCCAAATAGTCCCAAAGAGAAATTCACAGGGATGGGAGTTCAATCTCTAAAGGGATGATAGATTCTGTCCCGAACACTAGGGAATATGGCGTGGCACCCGTAGGAGTGCGAATTGATGTTCGGTAGGCCTAGAGAGCTGGGTGGATTTGTAGGTGCCAGTTTCTACCGGTTTTGCTAACCATCTTCTCCATTATCCTTGCCAAAGTCTTGTTTGTTGCCTCAGCTTGTCCATTACCCTGAGGGTAATATGGCGTGGACCATTTCAATCTGATTTGGAACCGTTGCAAAGACCTTTCACAGTTTTGTTCTTAAATGACTTCCCATTATCTGTGACAATGGCTGCAGGGATACCATATCGGCAAATAATGTGATTCATGATGAATTTATAAATCTGTGCTCCTATGACATAGGTTAAAGGGACAGCCTCCACCCATTTTGTAAATTATTCTGTAGATGTGATGATATGTGTATGACCATCAGATGAGGTAGGAGTAAGCTTCCCTATTAGATCAAGTCCCCACTTGGAGAATGGCCACGGGGTAGTGATTGGTTGTAATGGTTGTGATGGAGCATGGATGAAATTTCCATACTTTTGGCAAAGCACACATTTTCTAACATAATTACAACAATCAGTTTCCATGGTAGGCCAATAGTAACCTACTCTCAGTAATTTCTTAGCCAAGACCATTCCGTTTGTATGTGCTCCGCATACTCCTTCGTGTACTTCCTTGATTGCCTGGATTGACTCTGTCACATCCAGACAACGTAACATATTCCCGTCGTAGCCACGACGATAAAGTGTAACTCCTAAAAGGGTGTAACGGGCTATCTGGTGAATCAGGCTTTGCTTTTCAGAACGGGAGATATTGGGAGGGAAATTACTGTCCTTAAGATAGGTGAAAATGGGTTCGTACCACGGGGAATAGGGACCAACAACCTCACAAGCCAGGCAAGATTCTGGTACATCATATGCGGTCTGGTGTAGATTTTCTACAAAAAATGGCATATCATTGTTCCCTGGTGGAATACAAAGCATAGATCCCATCGTTGCCATAGCATCTGCCGATCTATTTTGTGCTCTTGGGATCTGCTCAAAGGTAATGCGCACAAAATACTCCTTCAGAGTTTCCACCAACTTCTTGTAAGGTATCAGCTTGTCATCCTTAACTTTATACTCATCATTAACCTATTTGATGATTAGCTGTGAATCACCTACAACCTTAACATGTTGAATATTCCACTTGATGGCTAGCTTCATCCCTGCAATAAGTGCTTCATATTCCGCAATGTTGTTCGTGCAAGGGAAGGCCAGGTGGAAAGCCTATGGTATAGGATCACCCAAAGGAGTAATAAGGACCACTCCTGCACCTGAACCATGAAACATAAAAGATCCATCAAAATGTATCTGTCATACGATAGATTCTTTAATGTAGAGCAAAGATGCATCTGGCAGATCCAGACTCAAAGGTTCTGTGCTTTGCAAAGGTGCTTCCGCTAGCTGCTTAGCAAGTACTTGTCCTTTAATTGATTTTTAATGGACAAATTCTATATCAAACTCACTAAGTAGAATGATCCAATTAGCCATTCTACATGTGAGGGCGGGTTTAGACAACAAATACTTGAGTGGGTCGACCTTGGATATGAGCTTGATCTTAGTATTTAGCAGGTAATGGTGAAGTTTCTGAAAGGTAAAAATAATGGCCAAGCAAGCCTTTTCAATCTGAGGATAATTACGTTCATAGGTGATGAGGGTACGACTTAGATAGTACACTCAGATACTAAGGTCATATTGGGTGAGCAGTGCAGCAATAGTGTATTGCGTAGCGGAAATATAGAGCAAAAGTGGTTCTCCCGGAGTGGGAGGCATGACGACAGGTGGATTAGCCGGGTACTGTTTAAGAAAGGCAAAGGCTTGTTGTTGCTCAAGTCCCCAGATGAAAGTGATGTCCTTCTTAAGCAAATGAGTGAATGAGTGACATTTATCTGCAAGCTGGGAGATAAAGCGGCGAATGGCTTGAATTTTCCCTTGCAAGCTACACAGTTGCTTGATATTCTCAGGTGGAGGCATTTCTGTGATGACAGACACTTTTACAGGGTCTACCTCAATACCTCGTCTTGACACAATGAAGCCTAATAGTTTCCCAGATAGAACACTGAAGACACACTTCTTTGGATTTATCCTGACTTTATATTCACGCAAGCGTTCAAAGATACGCCGCAAAATGATAGGATGATCCTCTCTTGTTTTGGACTTTCCCGGGATGTCGTCTACGTATTCTTCCATGATTTCATGAATCATATCATGAAATATTACTGTCATGGCCCGATGATAAGTTGCTTTCACATTCTTAAGGCCAAATGGCATCACCTGATAACAGAAGGTGCCCCAAGGAGTTGTGAAAGCTGTTTTGTGTTGGTCTTCCTCAGTGATCTTAATTTTATTATAACCCGAAAATCCATCCATAAGTGATAGCATTTTGTACCCTGCGGTCGAGTCAACAAGCATGTCAATGTTGGGTAACGGAAAGTCATCTTTAGGGCAAGCTTTATTGATGTCCCTAAAATCTATGCAAATTCAGATACCAATAGGTTTCTTCTGGACAGGAACAATGTTTGATATCCATTCAGAATAATCAATTGGCCTGATGAATCCTGCTACAAGCAACCTTTCCAATTCTTCATTAACTAACAAGGCCACTCTTGGGTGCATCTTTCGAAGCTTTTGTTTGATAGGCTTAGCGTCTACGTGCACAACTAGGTTATGCACGACCAAAGTTGGATCTAAGCTGGGCATGTCTTTGTAAGACCATGTGAACACATCAATAAACTATCGCAGTAGCATAGTGAACATATTTTGTTCTCTGGCTGAGAGTGATGCTCCCAATTTTACTCTCTTGGGATCTTCTTCGGTACCAATATTGACATCAATGGTTTCTTCAACTAACAATCTTGATAAATCCTCCATATGCGTAGGATCGGGAGGTAGGTTGAGATCTTCATCCAAGGATGTCTCTACGAGATTTTCATCCTTGGCATGGTCACTTTGTTTTTCCTTTGATTTTCTTATTTGTTTGTCAACTAATGCCTCAAAGATGTTTTCACTGTGTGACTTGGACTTCGATTTTTGCTGAGGCTTTTCTTTAGAACTCTTGCTCTCGCTTTTCTTTAAATTTTGCTGACCACAAAGTTCAGCCTTCTCACCGAAGTAGGCACAGGTGTCTAAGTCGATAAAGAAACCCTTCTTGTGATCTCCAATGGGAATTGTATCCCTTATGCCCATGAACTCTGTAATAGCCTCGTCATTCTCGAATAAATCTAGTGGCATGTGACGTTGTTGGTCCCATTCAACAAGGGAGGGGTATACAAGGTCAAGGGTTGGTTCAGTGGGGGTGATGGTTAGGACAGTGTTATTCATGAAAAGGTTCGTGGAGGCCAGATCCTCATATTGGCTACAACAGGAATCCGTATCGTTGTCTAGATAATCGGAGCTATCCTCATGCTCAGAACAAGTTGCATCTTGATCGTTGGGGTGTGCTCCATAAGGGTGAATCCCAATGCCATATATTTCTATTTTGAAATGTGGAAGAGGGACTGGTTCTCTTTGTCCTTGTTCATTCCTCCCACATCCTAGGCCTTTATAGCCCATGGAGTACATCATTCTGCTAGATTTTTCATATTCTAGGGTTTGATAACAAGATGGCTGAGTGTCCTCAGGGACCAAGTAGTAGGTGGATCAAGTAATTTTTCCTCAGCTAACAAGCCTCCAAGTGGGAATGACCCAATAGTGTGTTCCTCTCTAGGTCTCCTGAAGCGGTAGTTGGGTCGACCTCTAGTCTTGGGCGATAAGGAGAGGTCAGAAACCAAGAGCACTTGTTGTACATTATACTCCCCACAGCCATATTCCAGAATTTTCATCTCCCATGAATTAAATGGAGATGTTGAAGTAGATGCCCCATGAGTGCAAGAACTAAGAGAATTTGAATCTACTCGAGATTCCATGGCCTCAGAATGAAGAGGGAAAACTATATCTGTGGAGGGACATGCATATGTACCCTTTTGTGTAAAGCTATTAAGATCTCCACAATGAGCAAAGGGCTCTGAGTCTCCTAGTATTGTTACTGTATGTCCCTCATGCTTCAGCTTGATGCATTGATGAAATGTTGATGGCACTGCTTGCATGGCATGGATCCATGATCGGCCTAGAAGCATATTATATGGAAGTTCCAAGTCTAAGACGTGAAACTTTGTCTGATGGAAAGTGGGGCCCACCTCCATTGGCAGCGTAATGGTGCCTACTGACTCTCTTTCCATGTTTTCGTATGCCATGATAGTGATGATATGGGACTCAAGATCTTCTTCTGTATGTCCCAGTTGTTTACTAATTTAAGCGTGCAGATGTTCAATCTAGATCCGTTATCCACAAGCACCCATTTGATTTTCATGCGGGTAACAACTACCTCAATGTATAAGGGAAGATTATGTGTAGGATTCTTGATAGGGACCTCCCTATGGTTGAAAGTGAGATTCTCACTTGGTGCAATATTTTCCACCACGGTTTGAAGGTACACCGGATTGACTTCTAAAGGCACTCCCGACCCCTAAAGAGTTTGATACAGGATTTCCTTATGCACATTGGATATCTTGAGAAGATCTAAGATTGAGATCTTAGCAGGTGTCCTCTCAAGTTGTTCTAAAAGGTTATATTTACTAGTTTGTGGGGTTAATAGAGAGGGTTCTGGAATCACGAGGCGTGCACGCCTTGTTATCACAGCGCAGTCCTTTCCTTTGATCCGGATGGTATTGACACGGTCAGCAAGGGAGTGAATACATCCGATAAGCGAATCATAATGATTGTTATCTCTTTTGGTATACAAGTAATTTTCAGCTTTATAGGTTTGGGATGACTCTCCCCGATCCGGTTTTACCTTTTCCGACTTATCATGCTTGGGGAATGGTTCTTTATAAATCCCCATTTTCTCGTTAGGTGTTTGTATGTGGCTAGGGTTATCCACCTCTATCTCCCCGTTGTTAATGAGGTCTTGAATATAGTGGTGAAGTCGCAAACATTTGTCTATTTTATGACCTTTAACGTGATGCATTTCGCAGTATTCATGCTCCTTATACCATGAAGGTTTAGAAGCGTTGTCATCAAACGGTTGCGTTGTAGGATAGGTCATCATGTGGGCCACATCCAACTATTTTAGTATGATAGACAATGGCTCATTGAGGGAGGTGAATGTTCGTCGCTTTGGTGGTGGTTGAATTGGGCCCTTGGTCAGTTTAAAAGGTTGACTGGTTTGGACTGTTTGAACACGTTTGGAATCAGTGATTCCGTCTCCCACCATGTTTTAGTTTTTGTTAAAGATCTTCGGCTTGTCAGCAAGTTTGACACTTTGGTTGTCTTTAGATTGGGTTTTGAGGGTGCCTTTGGCAATGAGAGCCTTTTCTATTTGAATCCCTTTCTCGATAACCTCCTCAAAGGTTTGGACACAATGCATTTGGAGGTGGAAAGCTATATATGGGTTGAGATTAGGGACGAAAATACTGACTAGCTGCTTCTCATGGAAAGCGCAAGGGAAGCGACTAGCTATCCCTCTCCATCGTTGGAGGAAGATAGAAAATTTCTCATTTGGGCGTTGTTTTGTGCCGCACAAGTCTGCCATGGTGATGTCACTCTCTATGTTATACGAGAAATGACGCACGAATCTTTCCGCCAATTCTGGCCAAGAGAAAATTGATCCTCGTGGTAAGTGCGTAAACCATTTCAATGCTTGACCTTCGAGACTCTTAGGAAAAATTCTGATGAGGTAATTATCACTATAAGACACCTCTTGACATGCCATGTAGAAATCTTTAACATGATCCCTTGGGTCTCCCTTTCCTTTGTATTTGTCAAACTTTGGCATATCAAATTTCTTTGGAAAGGGTTGAAGGGTCATTGTCTTGTCAAAAGGATAGGGGCATAGTTCTTCGTATTAGTATTTCCTAATACTCCCTATATTGCTTTCTTGTATGCTCACAAGTGTTGCTTTCTTATATTTCACTTCTTGTGCGAGCAATTGTTCTTTAGTGGGAGAAGCGGGGATGTGTACACAATGATACCCTATGTCTTCTTCTCCTTGGTTTTCTCGATGGAGTTCGTGGATCCTAAACTTAGGCTTTGACTTTTGAATGTTCTTGTTTGTGTCTTTTTTTACCTGGAAAGTAAGCAAAGCTAGTTGTCGGCTTAGGTTACTGAGTTGTTGTTGGATTGTGACTTGGTTTGTGTCTTCTTCTTCTAAAGTTTCTTCCTCTTCGTATTGTGGAGGTTCTTCCCCTGTCTCATGTTCTATCTTGTTTCTTCATGGCACTTTGATGAGGGGTATTATATGCCCTACCACTTTATCATTTTCTGCGTAAGAAGTGGAAGCATGCCCACCTGTTAAAATATCTTCCATATTGATAAGGGGGCATTCTTCCTTAGTACTGTCATTTTTAGGTAATATTGGTTCATTCTTTGTGGGCAATTTGGCCCCTAATTCCATGACCCATGCCAAAACTCTATCTTTATTTCTAAGGAGAAACTCATCTAGTAGAGTGGGGTCAAAATCAAAGTCTGCATGTGGTGATTCTAATTCATTTCCACTATGATCGACCATCTCTTCAGTTTCCTTTTCTGCAGAAAATAGTGGTCCTAGATTGTGTCCGATAAAGGGGTTTGACCCTTGTCTGTTAGAGGTCTCCCAAGCATGTGCTTGTTGTTCCTCATATGTCTGTTTCTTCAACCCTAAACGTGTTTTGGGAGCCATGTATTTGTGATAAGTTTCACTAAGGTAAGTTGTAGATTTGTTCAAAATTCAATGACTACCCCTAAGTGAAACACGAGATGAAATTGCTAAGAGTATGAATGTGTCACCAATGTGAGAATACCAATATCATAGAGTGGTAAATCACCCATGATACAAGCGTTTGGTATTAAAAATTAATCAAATGAAGTACTTCCTAGACTACGTTTCAAAGTAATTTGTGACGCCAGATGATTAACAAGATGTCTCCACTTATGCCAAGTTCAAAGGAATGAACAAGATGTAAGTAAATGCACGAAGTTAAATGTAATCTCCCAATCAAGATATATGACGAGAAAGCTCAAATCTGATTAAGACCTATATCTCAAAAAGTGCCAATTACGATTTGTGAGTGACAAAACAATATCACCAAGATATGTTAAACCACTTTGTAAGAAAGTGAAGTATTGATATCGAGGTGTTATTGATATAACACGCACAAATGGTAGTGCCTAGCACCTTTTGAAATCGAGGTAATAATAAAACTGAACAAAAAAATGCTCAAAGTATAGCTAGGAATAGTTAAGAATGTGTGCAACGTAACCGTACAATATAGGTATTTATGTCGAGTTTACAAGAAACAAGACGTAAATATCGAAATTGTAATGATACGAGACAAACAAGCTAACTCCTCTACGGAATTCCACAGTGATGAACCACGCCTAACTACAATGATAATATTGACATGGGTATTAAGATCACAATGGCTACCAAATGACGTGAAAACGCCTCCACTCACTTTAGACGTTTAACTAACCCAGCCGCAAACATGGATGGGCGTAAACGGACATAAAAGTGAGGGAAACAGTCGAATGGCAACACAAAGGTAATCACACCTCTTTTGATCAACAAAGTGTCAAAAGAATATGAAAGAAAGAAATCAAGAAAAAATGACAAAAAATGCTAGTCTCACTTCGGCAGAGTTTCACCTCGCCGTAAGGCAAGTAAAAACTAGGCGAAAGTAATACGTCACATGTTTCTCAAAAAGAAGGTTCACAACTCAACACTGTTTTAAAGTGGTCAAAGTGGGCCCCTGGTCAAAGTATATTCTCCTAGGTGGTTCTCTCACCCTAGGTGTTACAAAGTTACCACGAGTGAGCACGATTTACCCAAAAAGTCACACTGACTAGTTTGGGAGTATCTTGGCTTTACTTTACCCCCTTCAAGAACAGTAGGCAACTAGTGCGTCTACGTGTACTATCACTGGGGTCACCACAACGGAAAACCTGTAATGCTATCTCACAAAGGAATCACTAGTCAAGTAGGTAGTTCGGATCACTTCTTGTTTCATCCACAAGGTTCCCTCTTGCGTGGACTACTTTAGGGTTCCTGGAACCACCCCCATTGTTGTAGCTTAAGGTGTTATGCTAAAGGGGTTATGTTCCAGTTGAGCGGAGAGGGACATACCCTTTTCCGAAACCTGCAATACAGTGTTTTGAATATGTTGTTCTTTTTATCTTGTTTAATTAGGTGTGGTTTGCTTGAACACCTTTTGGCAACCTATATAACAACTTTATTAGTAGTTTTTTATTTTGTTTTGGTTCCTCCTTTCTTTGACAAGCGTTTTTAGGTCCTGCACTTAAGCGTTAGTAGTTCTCTAAGAAAATCATATTATTTAAAAGAGGATTAAGAGTTACTTTTGATTCTCAAGATCATCCAAGAAGGCAAGAGAAGAGCATACACAACAAATAATCCAACTAAAAAGTAAAGAAAATATTTTCAATCGATGAACCATACAAAATTCTTGATAAATGTTCATTCCTTTAAACCAAAAGTGAAAGATGAAGTTTCTAATTTACCAAATGTTATAAAATGAAGATTAAAGTTGCTTTTGATTCTCAAGATCACCCTAAGGTGCAAGAGAAGAGCATACACAAACTTTATCCCAACTATATAGAAATGGAAAACTTCAAATCAAAGAACCATTGAAAAATGCTTTGTAAAAGGTTCATTCCCTTAAGCAAAATGAATAATCAAGTTTCCAAGGTTAATCCCAATGTTAACAAGATAGAGATAAAAGTTGTTTTTGATTCTCAATATCACCAAAAGGTGTAAGAGAAGAGCATACACATGCTTTGGTATAAATCGAGTAAGCATGGAAATACAACATTTATCAAAACATTAGACATGTTAGAAAATGATCAGTTTTAAAATAACAGTAAAACCTGCAACTTTTGTAAGTATAAATCTCAAATTTATATTTTCATTGCATATTTAACTTCAATACCTTTCTAACGTAAAAAAAATGGAGTCATTTTGAGTTCGGGAGCAAAAGTTATGGCCTTTGGAAGATAGGTTACGCATATGCTCTTATACTCATGGGTGTGCACTTGACATGCACTCAAAAAATGTCAAAAAAACATCCCTTAATCTACAAAATGGGAAATTTTTTCCAACCAAGATTCAATTTTGACAACAACCCATCACATTAATATATGAATATAAAACTCAACGCTATCAAACATTAACATACATGCTCAAGAATTTAAGATTTTCAAGAAATTGACAAAACTAGCATGTAGAATGATGAAAAAGTAAGCTCTAAAAATGAAAACATGATGAAATCTTGAAATTTTCTCACAAAGATTTAAATTTTGACAGCAACCCACCACATTAATATGTAAATAGAAGACTCAGCACTATCAAACACTAACCTATATGCTCGAGAATTGAAAATTTTCAAGAAATTGACAAAACTAGCATGTAAAATGATGAAAAAGTAAGCTCTAAAAATGAAAACATGATGAAATCTTGAAATTTTCTCACCAAGATTAAATTGTGACAGCAACCCACCACATTAATATGTAAATAGAAGACTCAGCACTATCAAACACTAACCTACATGCTGAAGAATTGAAAATTTTCAAGAAATTGACAAAACTAGCATGTAAAATGTTAAAAAAGTAAGCTTTAAAAATGAAAACATGGAGAAATCTTGAAATTTTCCCCTCAATTCCAATTTTTACAGCACTTCACCTCCTTTATACCTACAAGGAATACCCAACACATGCAAACTCAACAAAACAAGTTAAGAAAAACAAGTTAGATCAACATGTGTAAAAGAGGGTTAGTAACCAAAAATAAAACTTAACTACAAAAACTTGAAATTAAGTGCAAAGGACAATGGAGTAAGTCCCACCAGGCGTGCCAAATGTGTGCATGTATACTTTGCTTCATGCTAAATAAAATGAAATAAGAACTACCACCTAAAATAGTTCTACAATTTAGCTAAAACAAAGCATAAACACCATCATGATAAGAATTAAACAAGGGTTAGATGCTAGCATTCATCAATACAAACTTTGAAACTAACAATGCTAAATATCTAAACTCCTCTATTCTCTAACAACAAATAAAAGAATGGACCTAAGTAAGCTACATGGCTATCAAAATAGTTGTCCTTAATGTTCCAAGAACCTAGGAATGGGGGCTAATCAAAGTTGGGCTACAAGACCCTTTTGACACCTCCCATATGACCCAAGCACTTTAAGAAAGAGGCTTAACTCTTCAAGATGATGATCTGTCAAAAGGGAAAGGTTCAAGCTCTTAGTCTCTTTGCTATATGCTTTGCACTTGCTCTCTTAGAAAGTTTAGGTGTAAGTAAAAAGGTAGGTGGAGGGCTTTTTATATAGCCCAAAGGATAAATGATTCAACACATTCTCATGAATGTGGGATAAAGGTAAAACATAATTAGGAATGGATACGGTTGCTTTATTAAAGGTAACCTTACTTTAGAAGGGTTTAATACATGTTTAGCAAGTCATGGGAGTTGGGGGTATTTTAATTAATCAAAGGTGATTAATTAATAGGTAGGTGTAAGCTTATAGAAGCCAATTAGATGAATATTAGTGCGATTTAGGATATTATAAGGGGATTAAATCAATCAAATATTGATTTATTGGTTAAATGGAAGGGAAATCTAATTAATTAATAATAATTAATTAGTCTAGGTAGAATGGGTGATTTATTAATGGAAGGTAGTTAATTAGGGTATTTGTTAGATAGGCAACTTAATTAATTAGCTTAGTGTAATTAATTAATGATGATATGAGGGAAAATGAGTGCTTTTGACGATATGTCGTTGATTTGTGAGAAAGAGGATAATTACCACTCGTCTTGTGTATTGGTTGTAATAGCATTGATTGAAGTCAGTTGCCTGAGATGAGATGGTTGGTCTAATCGTTGCACAGCCACATAAAGTCGTGAGTCTTCGGTAAAAGGTGGAATAAGTGAGGCTAAAGAAGCCATCGTATCTGTAAATCAATTCAAAGTGTGGGGAATAGCTTGGATAGTGAATTTATCAAAGGATTGAAGTTGAAAGAGAACGATATCTCGATATTTTTGAAGGATATCATTCTTACATTGATAGACACTAGTGAATTGATTGATGATGAGTTCAGAGTCACCAAAGATGTCGATATGGCAGGCACCTAGATTAATGGCATTTTGAAGACCTAAAACAAGAGCTTCATATTCAGCCATATTATTGGTACACTCAAAGTTAAGTTTGTGTGCAACTGGGATAGGCGTACCCTATGGAGGAAATCATAACAAAACCTGCACACCCCCCCCTTGCTAGCATTTAGATCCATCAAAGAAGAGTTTTACTTTAAGCTGGAGAAAGACTGAAATCAATTTGTTGGATATACTCATTAGGGAATTGAGGTGAGAGAGTCCTTGAGTGTCCGAAAGAGGAGCATCGGCTAATTGATCTACAATGACCTGACCCTTGATATATTTTTGCGAGATAAATTTGAGATCAAATTCTGTCATAAGAATGAGCCAATGAGTGATACGATCATTGTGATAAGGAATCACATGCATTTTCTTGAGTGGATTGACACTTGTGACAATGTAAGTTTTATGATTGAGGAGGTAGTGATGAAGCTTAGAAGTTGCAAAGAAGAGAGAACACCACAAGCTTCTCAGCTTCAGAATATCGTGTTTCATACTCATGGAGAGTACGAATGATGTAATAGATGGATTGTTCTTTACCACAAGCATCCCGATGCGAGATCATGGCTCCTAGAGCATGGTCAATCATAGAGATATAAAGATAGAATGGATCCCCCTCGTGTGGAGGTGTAAGCACAGGTGGAGAAAGAAGATAAGATTTGAGATCATCAAATTTTTTTTGGCAATGCTCATCCCATTCAAAATGAACATTCTTACGGAGGAGGTGATGGACAAGGTTGACAATAGTCCAACAGTTGCGAGATAAAATGATGCACTGATTGAAGGCGTCCTTAAAGAATGTGGAGTTTACTTAAAGTTCGAAGGGGGAGGAATCTCAAGGATAGATCTTATTTTTTCAGGGTCTACTTCAATACCCCTAATAGAAATGATAAAGCCTCAGAGTTTACCAGTGAGAACGCCAAACACACACTTAGATGGATTTAGGCGAAGAAAAAAGTGAATAAGCCTCTCAAAGAGAGGTGTAAGAATGAAAAGATTATCATAACGGCGTTTTGATTTACCAAGGAGATCGTCGACATAATCTTCTACATAGTTTTGTGTAAGAGATCGTGGAAGATGTAGGTCATTACTCGATAATAGGTTGCTCCTACATTCTTAAGACTGAAAGGCATGACACGATAACAAAAATTTCCCCAAGGAGTTATGAAGGAAGTCTTATGTTAGTCCTCTAATGCAATGAGAATTTGATTATACGCAGAGAAACCATCCATAAGAGAAAGCATCTCGTGACCCGTAGTTAAATCCACTAGTTGGTCAATATTAGGATAGAGGAAAATCATCTTTTGGACAAGCAAGATTAAGCATCCCGGAAGTCGGGTAAAAATTCAAATTTTCCCAGTAGCTTTGGTTACTGGTACTACGTTATGAAACCCATTGTGGATAATCTATGGGTTGGATGAAGTTAGCCGAAAGAAAGCATTGTAACTCTTCTTTAACAAGAAGGGCTACTCGAGGGTGCATTTTACGCAATTTTGTGTTTAACTGGTTTGATGTCGAGAAGAGTAACGATATTATGAACCATAATATCAGGATCAAGTCCTGGCATATCCCTCATATGACCAAGAAAAAAGCTAGACGATGGTTGGAAAGAAAAGTGGTGAAGTCTCCTAACTCTTGTGGATTAAGAGATTGGCCGACCTTAATGATGCAAGGATCTTTATAAGTCCCTATATTAAGATCGACAGTGGCTTCGTTGAGAAGCGTAGATGTGTTAGAAGGGATGGTTTTAGGAAGATAAGAATCCTCTGCCCCTAGATAGGTGAGGACAGAGTCATCATCCACACAGTGGATAGTGTTGATAGTGGGAGAATCATCTCCAACTATTTCAGGGAAGATTAACGGTATGGAAGTGGATTTGTCATTAGTTTTGTAGGTCAGTCGTCCTAAGGAAATGGTATTGACTAAAAAAAAAGTTAGACGGAATTGAATTGGTGTCATCCTCATCAAATGATGTTTCTGACCTGATGGGAGAAGATGGTTCCTCAATGAAAAGAGGATCATCAAGAATGGTGATGGTGGCCTTTGAGAGGGGTTTAAATGCTAAACCAAATTTTTGATGTGGTTTAAGAGTTGGAATGGATGCGAGGTCATGCAAACCTTGTTTGTATTTTCCCAAGACAAATCCCTTCCACGTGCATCAATATAAATAAGTTTTTGCAAACGTGGGATTCTGTAGACAATCAAACCCTGCTAAATAGGGTTTGGCCCTAGGACGAGAATACGAGAAATAGTGAGGTGTATCAAGACCAGCGTAAATGAAATTAGTCTGTTGATTGGGGTAGACCAATGGTGATGACATGACCGAGACCTTGTTGATATTCAGGTTGTTTGACTGGTCTACCATACTCATTAGGCTTGAGATGGGTGTCAAAAGAAAGAAGAGGAAGTTCTCCTAGCAAGAAACGCTGTAATGTATCTTCCAGATTTTGGAAATTCGGTAATTTAGTTGTAGGTAAGGAAGAGGATGATGCCTCGCCAGAAGAACAAGCATCCTTCTTTAGAGGGGCAGACCCTGTGGTCATGTCACATTGTGCAGAAGGAAAAGGATCTCCTGGATGAGTATAGATTTTTCCCTCATACTGATATTTTAAGCACCGATGGAGGGTTGATGGGACACAACACATCGTATGAATGCAAGAGCGTCCTAGGATCATATTGTAGTGGAATTTTCCCTCAACAATGTAAAAGAACTCATGAAGCAATTTTTTACCTACCAGAATGGGCAAGACCACAGTTCCTAAAGTAACTGCCAACTGATCATTAAATGATTGAAGGGTGAAAGGTGGTGGTGACACTACATTCTTAGGTAATTTAAGTTGTTCGAATGTGTGGGAAGAAATGACATTGAGTGCAGCACCACTGTCGATCATAGTGCATTTTAATGTAGTGGTGTTGATTTGAACCGTGATAAAAAGAGGAGCCTCTAAATCCTCGACAGAAAGGGGAGGTATTTCAGAATCCTCAAAAGATATGGCGGTTGATGGTCTATTCAATCCAACAACCATCTCGAAAGGCTGGGGCTCATCTGAATTCACATCGATGTGACATAGATTATCAATTAGATCCTGGTGATGTTGCAAAGAAGATTGAATGAGGTCAAAAAGAGACATTTTGACCGGAGCATGGGTGAGTTGTTATCATTTTGACCGGAGCATGGGTGAGTTGTTTTATAACACTCTCCTCAACTGACATGGGAATTTGAGCCCAAGGTGAAGCACGAATAGAGACCCGAGGTCTTGAGGCTGATGAGGAAGGAAGAGCTCCTTCAGAGGCTGTAGAAATGATAACCCGTGGTCGAGATGTTGTGGATGATGATGGATTGTCATATTGTCAGGTTCTAGTGGCGATATGTATTGTGTCGATTTGAGAAGGCGGAAGATCATCCATAGTGGAATTAATAGAACTAGAGGTCTGAATGGACTGTTGAGGCTCAGATGAATTTGGGACAACAGCAGATACTTGTTCCTCCTCCTCTTCCAAAAGAAGATCAATTTCTTCCAAGAGGTTGTTAACGATAGATTGAAGAGCTTTACATCCCTCGGTGTCATGACCCGGAGTGCGATGGTAAGCACAAATCAAATCAGAGTTGAACCAGGAAGGTTTTATTCCTTTAGGATTATAGGGTTTGATTGGGGGAAGGGATATGGATGAAGCTTGGATAAGTTGATGAAGAATTTCAGTATAGAACTCGATAGACAAAGATGAGGACAGAGATGACGAAGGTGCCTCTTTTACCTCAATAGATTGTCGAGGTAAAAGAACCTGCATGTCTGGTTTAACAGTCTTTTTAGGGATCGTCTTACTTTTCCATACATCAGGAGGAGCAGCCTTGGGCACTTGAGATGGAAGTGAGTGATACTAGATTGATTTTGGTGGTGGAGGAGCTCCTAGGTTAGATTTGGAAGATGATGAAGATGTAACAAGTGTTTTAGTTTTCAATAAAGAAGGCTGCTTGATCGAAACAGATGATGATTTAGATAATTCCAACTTAGATGAGGGAGAAGCTCCCAAAGTATGTCTGATCGGAGGAACAACAGGTGCCCTATCTTTTGGGGATGAAGATGATGATCCTGATAAAAGAGATGACACCTTTCTAATAGGTAAATCCACTTTACGAGGTGCTTGTGAAGAAGGTGTTGTAGAAGAAGATGATGGTTTTGATGGTGTTGTAGAAGAAGATTCCTTCTCAGCAAATAACTCCAATCTTTTATGAGGCATAGAGAGGGATTTTTTAGGGAAAGCACCAAGAGTCTTGATGGTTCAAAATATGGGTTTTCCTTTTTCAGGGATAGTGACAACTTCAACCGCATAAGGTGACTGTAACCTTTTTGGGGGAAGAAAATGGGGAGATACAGATGATGTATCATTAGATCTTAGTTGTCTCGGTTTAAGTTCAGGAAATGAGCGTGTATGTGTCATTATTATTTCTGTAGATTTCCCTTTAATAGGGAAAATAGTATCAATGACGAAATAAGTGGATGATGAAGAAGCAGTTCCTTGTGAGGGAGATACTTCTGGTACAGTAACTGTGGGTGTAACTACTGTGGGAAATGAGACGGGAAGAGTTAAAATCGAAGATGCTTCCGTCAAAATTGGTACAACTATAGGTATGTTTACCAATGGCATAGTAGCAGTGAAAATGGGAGAAACAGAAGTAGATGTAGATGTAGTGGAAACTCGAAGGGATGTAAATGTCTCGAGCATCGAAAGAATGTTTGACGATGAGACAGATGAGGATGACACTATCTCAGGTAGGGATGGAAGATTAGACAAAGAGGAAGAGGGAGGTGAATCTGTCTTCAACAATGTGGGAATACTCAAAGACAGGCTGTCTGAGGATGGCAGAATCCCAGTAATTAGCAGAGCGGCAGGAGGCTCTGATTCTATCGATGTGTTCACAGATGGCTCAGGTTTAGAAGAAGATTCTTCAGTAGAAATGAAGCTAATAGTATGAGTGTTTTATTTTTGAGACCCTGAAGCATCATGGTTTAGGGAATGATTGGGAAAAGGTTGTTTAAACACGTCAAGAACCTGATTTGGGGGAGCATTTGGGTTATCCAAAATGAGCTCACCTTTATCAATGAATTTCTGGACAAGATTCTTGAAGGTCTAACATCATTCAATGTCATGACCTTCGGTTCTATGATAATGACAGAAGTCATTTTCCCTATACCAGAATGGACATTTTTGGCTTTCATCAAAATTTCTAATAGGGGAAAGTTAGATCATGTGAACTTCCAACATTTTTCCCAAGATAGAGGTATATGATTCTCCCAACGAAGTAAAAGATCGAGATGACGAGGGTCCTTTTTGAGAAGATGAAGAGTCTTTCCGTGGTGTTTGATTAGAAATGTTATCGGCTTGTGGTGTTTTTAATACGATAGCGTTGGTGGATCCCTGATTCTTGTCTTTAGAAGTGGAAGGGTTTGATTTTGTAAACCAAGAAAAATCTAGTTTAGTTTTAGAATGAAGTTTTAACTTCCCTTGTTCGATGGCGCGAGATTCAAGTTTGTGTGCCATTGTAAAGGCTTCTTTGAATGTGTGAAAGGTCTGGATCCTTAAGGTAGAAGAAATATGATTAGCACAGGATCGAGTAAATAACTTGATCTATTGAGATTGAGGAAGGGAGAAAGACAATTGGTTTATTATCCCTCTCCAACGAGCGACAAAGTCTGCAATAGACTCATCATAAATTGATGAATGTTATAAAGATCTGTAATCGAGATCTTATGTGTGATATTTATCAAAAAAAATTCAACAAACATCTGGGCCAATTGAGAGAAAGAAAACAAGGAATGTTGGGGAATGTTATTATACCAGTCTAAAGCAGGTCCTGCGAGAGACATAGGGAAAGTATGGAGCATAAGCTCCTAATCCTGGACTATAAGGTAGCAAGCATGTTTGAATTCTTGCAGATGCTGTTGAGGGTCCTCCCAACTATGAAATTTTGAAAATTTAGGAAGTTCCCATTGGGGAGGATAAGCCTTAAAAGCCACTGATGGATGAATCAGTTCATTGCATACTTCTTCAAAAGAGTATGAGGGTCGAGCCCTTTTGGTGGATGCCTCCAGGTCTACGATTTTCTTGAAATTAATTTGGACCACATTAGATTGAGGAGGCATGCTGGTATGTCCCATATAAGAACCAATTGGTGGATTTTGTTGTGGTGTTAACGAGGGATTCATCTGTTGGTTAACAGGATGGTAAGAGGAATAACTAGGTGTTCTGGGTGATGCCTGGTGAGGTATTTGTTGTGAAGGAGCCTGTGTATAGACAGGCTGTGAGATGACGGGCGGTTGAGAAAAAGGTGGTTGAATGAAAGACAGAGCCTGTGATTGATGGGCTCCTACACTTTTTGATTGAATCGGAATGGATTGAGGAACATGGGTGTTGACTTGATTGGACATGGTGGGGAACAAAGTCTGAATGAGACTTTTGATTTCTTGATTGGTTATTAAGGGCACTGATGCTAGAGGATGGGTAAAGGTTATTGTTGTTGGAGTATTGGAAGAAATATGAGGTGGAGGATGAGAAGAAGGAACCAACTAACTCACAAAAGGGGGTTGATTCACTAAGAGATACTGACCCTGAGACACAATAGATGGCATAGAAGAATTAACGGCAATCTGTGAGTGCACAGATGATCCCATTATAGCTAAGGCAGAAGAATTCTCAGAAGTAGGTTGTGGGATAGCCGAGGTAACTGCGGCACTCGGAATAGGTAAGACTATTTGAGAACTAGTCGTCATGGTTGGTGGAAGAGAAAAAGGAGGTACAGGTGTGCCACCCTCTTCTATGGTTCGAGGTGAGAAAAATGAGGCCAACTGTTCTACAAAAGCCTAGGATGGTTCACGGGGATAATTGTAAACTTGTTGGATTGGTGGTCCCTGATTAGATATTTGAATAGACTTATGTACTAGATAGTCCATAAGGGCTACTGGATTGCGACCAAGGAGTGCCTAAAATTCAGGGTCCCCATGAGGAACATACGCAGATGATATTTCTGAAGGACTGGGGGAAGATGGACGTGAAGGGATTGCTTTAGGCTGATAGAAAGGATTATATGACCAAGATGGGGGACCAACTAACAGTGGTCCCAAGGAAGATCTGGGGGGTGCCAAAACATCCACAATAGTGGTGATCTCGGAAGAAGAAGGGGTCATTTGAGCCATTCTTCTAGATTATAATCGAGTGATGACCCTTCTAAACAAACAGAAATATAGCGAGAAAAAATAAGATTGACCTAACTAATGCACAGACAATTCAAGCAGCATAGGTGATTATCTCTTTTAAATTTTTATGCTTTTAAGAAAGAAAATGTTAGGGAAGGCTTTTTAGAACAGGAACTACTCAGATAGCCAAACTAAGGATGGTTTGGGGAATGTTTGGTGAGGAGTCCCGAAGGCACTTCAGTAAAAGACCGGTACGTGGCTTGATATAGGGGCCTACCCCCGCACTTCACACACTGCTGTGATAAGGGAGTCGGGTGCTTTGCCAATATATACCAGAACTTCCGTGAATTTATAGCGTGGCCTGAGTACCGCGTAGGCTCTTCCTCTTGGATATCACTTCTAAGTAGGTGAGGCCAGGGGAGGAATTCTTGTTTAAATTCTTTATACCTAATAATTTTGGCTTTGTGTGTAAGGGTGAAAAATAAAAATCAAATAGTGTCACTACTGATTTTGATAAATTTTCCAACCTGATTAAAACTAGATGGAAAACACACAACAGAAATGATGAAGAAAGAGTTCCTTTTAAGCACTAAAAATGAAGTGTTTGATTTTGATGAAGACAAGTCAAACAAATTATTTCCCAAATGCAATTAAATTCTTTTTAAGCACCAAAAATCGAAATGTTTGAATGTGATAGAAAACAAACAAATAGAGTCTTTTTTTTTTAGTTCCTAGAAAAGGAGAAAACGCCATAAAAGAGAAATACCTGTAGATTTAGCTCTCCAAGGTGTGTGGACTTCAAAAAGCGTGTTGTTGAGCCTTTCCCCTCGAACAATCCCACAAATAAGAAAAGTGCTCCGCAGGAAAGGGTTAAGCAAACATACAAACCAATCCAGAAAGATATATCCAGATAATAGCAAAATGAAAATTTCTATTTTGGGAACTAGAAAAATTTCAAGGAAATAACAATTTTGCATAAAGAAATGGATCAAACATGCAATCTTGAAATCAAATGAAAGATTTAATAATTTTAGAAATAGAAATTGGAATTGAGATTTGCAAAAAAAGAAAGGATCTAACTTTGCAAATTCAAAAATGAAAGCAACAAGACTGAAATGATGGAAGGAAATGCTTAAGAACAACTGATAAAAATCAGTGAAGAAAAAGAACAAAGCTCAAAACTGGAAAAGAGATGAACTTACCAATAAGGGACTTTGGTTGGGTCCCACCGGGCATGCTAGTATGTAGATCAAGAATTTTGCGCTTGTTACCTGTCCAAGTTAATGTACCAAACTAAACACAAAAGCCTTGAAAAACTCAAATAAAATTGATACCTGATAGACAAGATCCGGAAATGTAGACGGGAAAGAAAGTTGATGTACACAAGATGGGTGCACACAAGTAATCTTGCAAAGTAGATTTCCAAGAAACCTACGAGACACAGATGCTTGATAGAAAAAGACCACGTTAAAATATATTTGGGTGGATTGCCCGAAAAGTGGGTCCAGGAAGCAATAAGCTCCCTCGGCGGATTTCGGTCCACGTTTTCAATTAAGGAGAGAAGCATACATGATAAAATATGTACGTAAAGGAATAGATTTTCTGATAAAAGGTAATAAACATAATCTAAACAGCGGACAGAAAGTAGCAGGAAACAAGATATACTAAAAAAAATGATGTTAGATTACTGTTACCTAAGTTATTCTACCTGTCTGCAGGCTGATTGACATCGATTAGGAAAATTGGCGTCGACTAATTCAAATTAGCGTCGAGTGATGCAGGTCGGCATCGACTGATATAAATCGGTGTTGACTTGGGAAAATTTGCAGGAAGATTGAGAAACAGACAGTGGAGACTAGATCGTCAATCTCCGCTGGATCTGCAAGTGTCAGAAGGATACTGCCAAGGCTCCACCTGTGCTGGATGTAGGAACAGAGTCACCAAGAGATCGATGAGGACTCATGATGTTGATGTGGCAAGAGCAGAGTAACGGTACTCCTCTCAAGGATTGGTTTGGACAAGATTCACTCTCACTTGATAGATGATGCTCAGACTTGATGCTCGAAAATCTTTCATTCTCCTTGTCTAATTCACTGTCTATCTCACCATCTGACTATCTCACCAGAACTGAGTTCTGGGCCTCTATTTGTAATCGGTGCCAACCGAGATGAAATCGTCACTGTTCTGAAAAATTGGCGTTGACCGAGTATTGGTCGGCGCCGATCAGGGAACAGGCTCCCCAAATGGCCAAAAGGAGTGATTTATGGAATGATGAGAGTGATCCTATCACCTCAAATATGGGAAATATCCCACTGCTTGGTTTGGGAGAAGGAGAAATAGGGGGGATATATGGATAGAATAGATATGGGGTAGATAAGTGGTTATAATACATGTAAAAAGGTGTAATTGAGTAGTTAATATTTAATTACTCATGGGTAAAACGTAATGGGGTGAATTAAACCTAGAATAAGTGTTTAAATCACAAATTGAATAATACCCCAAGGGGGCCATGGTGATATGAACGTGCCCCAGGTTTCCCGAGAAGATAAACGAATGTGAGGGACACCAAATTGGGTAACCAATTTTCGGTGTCTACAGTAGCATAGTCAGAACACATAAATGGAAAGATCCAAAAGATTGTTTACATGTAAAATATGCATAAGAGTATGAAAAGGAAAAAAATGTATCAAATATATAAATGAAAAAGGTGGGACCATAGTAGCCAGATTGAGCAAAGCTATGGAGGAAGAAATGCAAGAAAAAGGTATTCAATTTGCTACCGTATTTCATATAATGAAAAGGGGAAGACAGATGTCAGATTTGATAGAAAATAAAATGATGTATCAAGTTATTGGTCTATAGAAAATTCCAAAATCTCATTGGTTAGATACCAGTGGTTGGGAGATTGTAAAATGTCTATCTATGGTAGAAAAGGAGGATCTGAAATTGTGTGTTCAAAAGAAAAAGTATATTTCCCTTTCATTAGATGAGGTTACTGCAGTCGATAATACTTCATGGATATGTATTCATGTTTACACATTTGCTAATGAAATAAGGACTCCTCACCTCTTAGAATTTCATAAAATGACTAAGAATTACAATTATGAAAATATATAAATTAGTGGTGTCAAATCTGAAGGATATTGCCATAATGGATGACTTTGCCATTACAAAAAAATAGTTTGTCTCAGAACCGATGGTGTAGGTATAATGCAGGGAGCCAAAAATGGTGTGTGTGTTAGACTTTAGACAACTATTTCTCTATATATGGTTTTTGTCTACTTCATGGCTCACATAATGAATCTCGCCTACAAAATTGTGAGCACATTTGAAAATGTAGCTAAATTGGAGGAATTGATACGTGATCTACATGCCTATTATTCTAGCAGTCCGAAGAGATTTTTAGAATTTCAAAAAAAAATATTGGACTGATAGAGGGGAAAAAAATCTCAAAGATGTAGATACCAGATGGATATCTATGTATGAACCTATGTGTAGAATATTTGATGAATATCCTTCACTGACAGGATTTATGTTTAAATACTGCAGGGATGGAGGTAAAGCTAAAGATCTATTGTGTCGTCTAACGGGCATAGAAATTTTACTCACACTTTGCGGTATTTTTCCCATGTTGAGGGAGCTTAATATTTTAACAAATCATGCACAAGATCATTATTTCTACATTACAAGCTTCATAAGACTAAGAACATGTGTTTGTTAGAGTTTAGAAAGTTTATATATTTCTGATGGGAGTTTTTAGGGTGCTGCTTTTGAAAACTGGAATGCATTGATAGATTTGAAAAATTCTAGGTGCTTCTTAAAATACAATATACATGATCATCTGTGTATAACAACACATGGAAGAGAGATTTCACTTCATACATTCCAAAAAAGAGTTGATATGGCTAACTCAGAAATAGAAGAAGTACTAGTGACATGAAATTTATATGATACAGTATTAATGGAAACTAGAAATAAGTTGAGAAAGATCTCTGAATCATTAGCTAAAGAGATCCGGGAAAGATTCAAAAATGATAAAATACTTGAAGCAATGGGAGTTGTAAATCCACAGTTTTGGAATTTATCAAGTGGATTTAACCATACACATCTATCAGTCCTTTATTTATCAAAAACATAGGTGATCTAACTGATCATTTCTCTAAGACCGAAGAGATAAATGGAGTTTTTTAAGAAGGTATTTTGAAAATATAAATACTTAGTTCACAGTCAATGGATTTTTCTAATACTATGATACGACAAGTTCAAATTCTACAAAACCCACGGGATTACAGTGTCATGAAAAGGATTTGGAAGTATATCTATTCCAGTAGTATTCTTTGTGAATATTTGAGCAAGTATATTGAATTGTATGAGCTCTGTAAAACAATGATTTTGGGTTCAATGGAAGATGATAGGTTTTTCAGTGCATTATCCTTTTTAAATTCCAAATTTTGAAATAGATTGGATAGGAATCTAGAAACTTGTCTCAGATTGTATGTTTCATGTTACTCAGTGGAGTATTTTCCTTATGATAGAGCACTGGCATTGTGGAATTCACTAGTAGAAAGAAGATGATTTAGTAATATTATGTCTAACCTAGGGGATCAAGAGACATTAATAGATCATGTTACAATTGATTTCCAAGACAAAAATGAAAGCGTTGCTCCAGGAATGTTCTAATTCACATAGATCATAACTTTTCTATTGGAACAATGTCATTATATGTTTCAATTATCCCATTTGTTTTTTATATTTGGTTTTCAAATTCAGACTGAAATAAGGAGACATTTGTCTTTTATATCTGTTAATTGATTTATTTTACATCTGCAACAAATCAAAAACGTAAATATTTTAAAGAAACAAAATCAAGTAAATTTAAGCAACATTTACGTAAAAAATAAAAAAGAAACATAGTTTGTATTAACAACATATAGTAACATTGTATAATTATAATTTCCAAAGTTCTTTTGAAATCGATCTCTCATGTGGTAGATTACTTTATGAAGAAAAGTACAAATTCGTAAAGCATTGTTAGCCAATACAATTCCAAAAAGTGGGGTTTCATAACATATCAAAGCTTCTGGACAAGCTATGTTATATAAGGACACATTACGAGGTCATCCTCTTTTTTGCCTATGATTCAAAATCATAGTTTTCCTTATGTCTACCACGTGAAATAAAAACTAAAAAGGGGTTGGCCACTATCTTTTAATTCATACGCCAGTGTCGGAATTTTGACAACACACCTATCACATGGTGAACTTTACTAACATGTATTATTTTATGTTGCAAGTGAGGCTTGTTCTTTTTCTTGCTTTAGAGGTGGAGGATTCTACTGCATATGTGTAGAGCTATCTATTATAACTCTTTATGCCTGTAGATCTCATGTTGCTGTATTGATATTCTCTAGAATATTTAGTTCCTCCCTCACTACATCTCCTGGAGACAAAATTGTTGCATTTACGTTTGTATTTTCCTTTAGTAAGACTTCTGGATCCATCTTATGCTCCTTTATTATCCTTCTCAATGTATTATTTTATTTATTTATAACAATGAGTTTTTCCTTCAACTGTGCAAATGAATTCAAGATTTTGTGGGCATTCTTAAAATGTGCTTCAAATACAGCTACTTCTTTCTATAAATTTTCATATTTTTCCTACAAAACAGAAATATTAAATTTTTAGTCTATTAGATAAAATGAAAAAAAATATATTGCACTGCTTATAAGATAAGGATTTTTCATGTAAAACTAAAAGCCCACTCACAACAACTTTTTCTTTTTCAACATTTTCTATTAAGACATTTGTCTTGTCTTTAGCCCATTTACTATAGTAAGCCTATGCCTTGGCATTGAGATTCTCCAACCTGTTTAGCATTATTTCTATAATTTCATCATTGTAGTCATTACTATATGAAATAGCCCCTGAGTGAGATTTTTTTAGCAAAACATCCTGCCATGCTAGTTGGCCTTCTACATTAGTGAACAATGAATTCCTTTGAGCATGATTGTGGTATCGTGTATTTATTTATTTTATCAAAAAAAATTCTCTCATCTCCCAAGACCACACCAAATCCACATTAAACATTACAACCTCTTGAATTGTTACCCCTATACTATCTGATATCATATTTTCTAAAATAAAATGTGTCTTTTCATCATCAGTTCGTGGAGCATTTCTTGGAGGAGGAGGATAGTCATTTCCCTATATTACATGCACATTTTGTTGTGGTTTCGGAGTAGTAGATTGAATCATATCGTGGGTGTCAAAAGAGTTACCCTTTTCTACATCACCACTTTTGAAGCCCAAAAACTCCTCGTCAAGGGCGATGTTGTTGAAAATTTGTTTGGGTGTTACACTTAAAACACCACCTAGTGATAGTCCATGAAATTATGTGGTAGTAGGATGAACCGTTCATGCTGACTCTGGAGGAAACCTTATATTATTTCCTGTAGTTCCTCTTTTTGTTTGGACTGGACGTGTTGGAGCTAATGATGGCCTCCTTGCAAGTGGAACATGCCCAGAAGCCACATTGCCTGCATGAAGAAAACCACAAATTGTCAAAATATTAAAGTTGTGCTTTGTAAATGCTAAAAAATTGTAAGGAAACAAAACATGCTATATATTATACATTACAATATACCTTGCATAAACAGAGACACAATTGTGACATTTTGATCTTCAAACCCGGAATGACTTTTATCTTCATCATCAAACTAAGTAGTTTCTGAATATAATAAATGTATAAAAGAACAATAGAAATATTAAAATACAGTAGTACATATATAATCTATATTAATTGTTTGAATTAGTTATTTATAAAAAAAAGATAACGTCGTACCTAAAGTTAAATGTGATGGTAAACGTGATGCGCATATTGACCTGCGAGGTCGCTTTTGACGAGGAGGTCTTACTTGTGTTGATTTTATTGAATCCATGTTATAATCAGTAAAGACCTCTGTAGGGGCTTTACCTCTATCAATTTCCTCTTTATGATATGGTATAGCTATAATTTTTCTCTACAAAATAAAATCACACAATTATTATTTTATCTAAAAATATTGAATTTGAAATCCTTAGAATAAGTAAACAGCAAAAGTAACTGTTACCAACTTACCTATTGTTATTCAAGAGAAATACCTATCATTTGATCATTCATTGCAATTGGAATTTTATCTTGCAGAATTTCATAGTACGCTTCATAATAAAAAGCAAGAATATAATTGCAATAAGAGAATACAGTTCTGGATTTATTAGATTGATTGGCTTTGCAGGCATGGGAGATATATTTTTTTATTATGTTGTAAAAATAGCTACACCAATTAAATTATTGCCCTGTTAGTGTTCACAATAAATATTGAACTACCCAATATGGAATGTCTATAGATCTACCCTGTAATACAATCCTTTCCTAAAAAAGTGATGCAACTACAATAAAGAATTTGTTTGGAATACTTGTAAAAGAAGGCCTCTTGATGAACAATTAAGAGGAGCTGCAATAACATAGAAAAAGCGTTAGAGCCTTGGGTGGTCCAGTAATGTTAAGAACAAAATCATTTGAAAACAATAAACTTACCATCAACCTGTACATTGTAATGAAACTCCAAAAACTTTATGTCTTCATCTGTAAGAACAGCCTTTGTAGTAACATCCGGCTTATTTTGGAATGGTAAACCTGTTAACCGATGTACGTCCTCGGGTTCAATTGAGAAATAAATTTGATGACGTCTCATATACACAAGGAGAATGGAAAATTTACCATCACTCTCATTGTAAGAGGCGAGAAGTTAATCAAGGAATGAAGTATCAGTATCGAATTGGGGCATGTCCACAAGCCCGATAAATTTTGAGTTTTTGACCCAATACTTTTGTGCATCTTTTTCTCTTAGTAGAGCTACAATATGTGGGCACATGAGGTTTTTGTATTGAAATTTGGGTGTAGGAATAGATGTGGTGTTGGCCATTGCTAAAATTTGGGAGAAGTTTGAAGATTGGAGAGCTTAGAGCAGTAGAAATTTTCGTAGAAAAGTGAATAATTGAACCTTAAAGGGGTATTTATAGGGGTTTGTATGGTTTAAAGGACATGTGGTAGAAATATATTGGTTGGAAGTGGATTCCCAACCCTTACTCACCCAACCCACATGGAAAAACATTAACTATCTAACCCACCCACACAACCTTTACATGTCCAACCCTATACCATCTAACCATTAGCCGACTAATGATTTTCCTTCCATCACACACACCCAGCCCTTAGTTGTCCAACCCCTCAAGGTTCAATCATCCAAACCTCCACCCAACCAACCCACATGTCCAATAGTAAGTCATCCAACCCACCTGTCCAACCCTTAGCCATCCAATTCCTAGTCCGACCAACCCTCAACCGTCCAACCCTTAGTCATCCAACCGCTCACCCGTCTAACCCACCATCCAACCTTTGGTCATCCAACCCTTAGCCATCAAACCCTCACTTGTCCAACCCCTCACCCATCCAACCCTTAGCCATCCAACCGTCACCCATCCAACACTTAGCCGTCTAACCCCTCACCTGTCTAACCCACCATCCAACCCTTGGTCGTCCAACCCTTAGCCGTCTAACCACTCACACATCCAACCCCCATCCAACCCTTGACTACCCAACCCTTAGCCATCCAACCCCTCACCCATCCATCCCTCCCGCCTAACCCCTCACTCGTTCAACCCCACCCACCCAATAGTCACCCAGCCCCTCATCCGTCTAACCCACTCGCCCAACCCTTGCCCGTCAAACCCTTACCCTCCCAACTCCTCAACCACCCAACCTCCTACCAACCTATCTGATCAACTTCCTTCCCAACGGCAACTCCCACCTAATGGAAACTTTGTGAAATGAGGAAAAAATGCTCTCTGTGAAATCACCTTTTCTATGAAACATTTTTTCCGATATTCACCAATGATTCGAAAGTCAATTTTTGAGATTCACCGATGTTTCAAAAGTAATTTTTTAGAGAGTTTTTCTTAAAATGAACCATGTGTTAATTATAACTTACTCTTTATTTGTCTTAATGAAATGAATTTAGAAAATAAAATTTACAACGGCCAACAGTCATTTCATTCAATACACTTATAAGGTAAGGATCCCTATTTATTGCCTTTTGCATATCTAGAGATCAACATTAATATTCCTTATTATATAATAACAATGTAAGTGACATTTCCCAAAAATTTCCCAAGGTTATAAATTAATGCCAAGAAGTGAAGAAATGTAAATCAACATATTACCAACAACCTCACTTTCTAAGTAAAAGAACTATTCAATTGAAGACACCATTGTCTTTAGCTAATCCAATTAAGAAAGAATGATTTAAGTAATAACCTTCATCATTTCCAATTTAAGACAACATTTCAAGATGAAAAGAAATAATCAAGTTCTTTCCATAGTTTACAAAATTGGCCTTAATCCATTGGCACTTATTCCCAAGAATAGTTCAATAAATGAAAGATAATCATTTCATCAAACTACATTTCCTCAAGAAATAGAAAAAATGCATCTTTCCATAGGTCTTCCTCTTTCCCTTCTTATTTTTCATGAAACTTATCTACAAAAGAGTTAACATCTGTCAGTTCATTTGAACTGAGCATGATAGAAACTAAATCCTTAGAACCATATGTTCTATCTTACAACTTCGAGAAGGAACACTACTTATTAATAGAAATCAATCAAGGGAATAGAAAAATATTTTCCTATTTGAACAATTCAGTAGCATCATATTCAAGCGGATCACAACCCTATAGTGTTAGCATATAATAATCCAAAACAAGTCTAATTTCTATTAACTAGAAGACTTATTCACAAATCATTTTAGTAATCATCCAAGTTCAATTAGCAAGTAATCCATAAAAATGCAATTATACATTATTGCTTACGTAATATCACACTAATGATGCAAAGCAAAATATACCTGACAATAGATATTAAGCATGATAAGAAATGCCTTAATTATGCAGCCCATACTACATGATTAAAAAATTTCTCTCAAGTCCAATAAATTACATTCAAAATTAAATTCATTCCAAATTTTCCAATGCTCTAAAGGTTGGACAGTATCTATACAACTGGTTATAGAAATAACAACAACGAGCTCTCAAGTCCCAATTCTGTTTTAGCCTATCAAACAAGAAACTAAACCAAAACAACTTGGCTTCAACAAAATTCAGAGTGCGTGAGATGCATTGAATATATACAACATATATATAAATCATCAAGGAGATAGTGCAAGAAATTTAAGTATTCCATACAAGTTAGATAAAGAATCATATAATTTTGATTACATCATTCATATTTAGAACAAGTGATTGAACTAAAGTAGAGAAGACTCGCGGATAACATTCTAGCAATTCGATTAACAATATTTATGATCATCTTCATATGATCAAGGATCGAGAGGAGTTAGTTTTATCAACACTCAAAGGAAAGTATGATAAATCATCTAACTGGTACATGTCGAGACCCAACCTTAATTTTTTAAGGTAAGAAGATAACAGTTAAAAAACTTAAACATATTCGAAGATATAACAGTTCAACATATTGTTATCAAACTGGAAGTCTACCTAAGACCCAAACAGTTCACAAAATAAATCACAATAATCTCAGTAGCAATTAACTACCTTGGTTCGAATAGTCACTGCTACAGCCAAACCAAGCAAGACCACCTCCTACTCATTCACACAGTGATATTCCCAAAAATTCTTACGACCTAGACAAAAAAATATCCCATCCATGGTGCAAGGAATTTGAACTAACTAGTTAAGTTGTATAAGAGTCCCAAGATTTACCCTACACACAAGGTGAACATGTTAAGTCATGGCGGGTGAAAATTATCACCCCAAAATCCCAGTTGCACTCCAACTCAACCTGGGTTTTGAAACTCAATAACCTTCCTCAAAATGAACATTGAAAAGGAGATAACCAAAAGCCAAACCCGACTGGGTCTAAACATCCATTCCTTCCAAACGGGGGTGTTCAAATCATTTACCCTAAATCCACCGTTACAAGATTGAAGGGTTAGATCTTTTGAACTGAAATAAAACACAACCCAGCTAAACTAATTTGGCACAAAAATGATAGTCTTATTTGAACCAAAATAAAAGTCAACCAAGACAAACAACCTTAGCACAAAATGATAGTCTTATTCCATTGAGAAATCGAATTCAAGTTCGACCCACAACATAGGGTCATCATTTCCCAAAAAGATAAGAAAATGTCATACCATAGCCATAGAAATAATAATATGGAGGTCGATAGCAACATTAAAATCCTCATTTAAGAGTATCCACACATGTAACTAGAAAGCAACATTTTATCCTTCCATTACAGTCAAGGAATTATTTACAAACATTCCAAAACATACCTGTGAAGAAAACCAACTTCATCACATGATAAGGCCATAATACAATAGCATGATCAAAAACCAGTTCCAACAACTACTTTCCAACCAACAAGTTCTATTTTACCATGCAATAGTAAAAACCCAAAACCCTTAAAATGCTTTCTATAATAAGAAAATTTATTTAACGAATCAATTATATAGAATAAGTTTTTGCAAGGTATTAGAGCCTTCTATGCCTAGTAGAGCTTCCCAAAGTCTTTTTCCAGCTCCCAGGATCCTTCTCCTAATTCCACGATAGCTTCCACAGTCTACGAAGTTCACCAACAAAAATTTCTCCACCCTTCAACTTAGAATCCTCTCCAACAATCTCTCCACAAACAAGAGGAGTAGAGATTCTAATATCAACAAAAAAAATGAGAACCAGATCAAAAGTTTAAAACCTTCATTCACAGAGCGAGAGAGAGAAAAGCAAAATGACCAAATGGAACCCCAAAACAAAAATACTGACTTCACCAAACCCAGTGTGTTTTTCCATAAGAATTTTGGTACATTTTTCTAAATCATCAATGCCTGTCAGGATGGACCAGCTTTCTTGATCCACACTGAATTCCTCTATCTCCATTTTGGCTCACCACTAACTACCTAGCCAACCCAATGATCACATTTAGCACCACTTTTTAGTAACTTTCCATTTCAATTTTGGATTTTCGTTAAGGAGTGTTTGTGGCCTACTATTAATGGCATTGAATTCAAACTCCACTATATGTAAGGGTGGCGGAAACCACTGACCCCAATTAAAAATGCATCCATCCTTAATGTCACTCAAATTATTATTCAAGTTAAACTTTATAGTCTAATTCCCCCTTCACCATTATAGGTTAGGGATCATGTTAGCTTAGTGACATCAAATTAGGCATAGATCAATTTAGGTTAGGTTCCCAAGCAACCAAAATAATCTACATGCCTTAGGTCTTAGGTTAGGTCATTTGAACCTTTAACGTTATTAGAATAATAATAGTAGTGTAATATTAATAATTTTCACAACCAATTCTTACAGGCAAAGCGATGTTTCCAAATGGATTAGTACCACCCAAGCCAGCTCTTGGTACATTCCATCCCTAATTATGGGATTGAATTGTAAGCAAACTAGAACAAGTCACTAGGATCAATGAGTGGAATATAGATAATCCAAAAACAAGGAACAACTGTAATTTCTAAAGTTAGCTAAATTACATATCAAATTAAGGGAATGCCTCAGATTAAAGAAATTGATCCTAGGTATGCTCTTAATCAATTCCCAATAATAATAATAATAGATCATCTTTGACTTAGAATAATTTTCCAAATTATCAGTTCACTAATTGATCTTACGAACAGAAATTAAACTTTCCACAACTGCAAACATCATGTTCATTTCACGAACCAATTAAATAAACATCGCAATTCAAGATTACTTTCTAATTTAATGGATGATTAGTTACACAAATCTCAACTGAGATAAACATCAATCTAGCAACATGATTTAATTAGTTCAACAGAGCAACAACTCCAAAAACATCACATGTCGACATTGCAATCCACATTCCAATGAGAAAGTATAGTTGAAAGGATGGCAAGGGAATTACACTAGCGATTATAAATAGGATTTTTCACCCTTATTTTAGGGATCTTCAAAATTCTCTCAAAATTCTACGCACTTTATTTTCAAGCTATACATCAAGACTTTGTCATTCCAACGATCTCCAAACCACACACATCATCAAGAGTTTTTCTAAAAGCCTACAATACATCAATTTCTATAGCATTATATCCAAGTAACCTTTCTAAGAAATCAATAAGCAACGTTAATCAATAATCAATAATATCAACTTCAACACATCATTTACAGGTGTTTTGTGTCTTCCCACTACTCAAAGGTACCTCTATTTACTTTATCATTATTACTTATAACATCAATCAATCATCTTTATCTCTTTTTACATCAAATTATCACTTTTAGAAAAATCCAACATTTTTACAATAATCGTAAGTGATTCCCTGAATCACCCGCGGTTCCTTTGAATCATCCATGATTGTCTAAATCACCTATAATTCCTCTGAATCTCCTGCAATTCCTGTTTTCTAGCATATTTTAATCAATCTTAGCATTTTATCAAATCTTATCAGTATCTTTTGATTTGACTTTTTCTTTTACAAGTATGTCTTTTCTTTAGATGGTTTCTCAAGCCAATCACACCCCATCACAAGAATTTACAACCTCCTAATCATCCAATGACCTTTCTTTTGGGAAAAAATTGACATCTTTCACAAGTTCACCCTATGCTCCATTTGATTTGTAATTGATATTGAGGACATAAAGGATCATTTTGAGTTCCTCCACGAGATCTAGTAAGAAATAAGGGACTATTGGTACGATTATTTTGAAGCCATGCAGATATCTGCCACATTATCCAGGGCCACCTACAAATTTGAGCAGGACATGCCTTTTGATATTGAATTATATCTTCATGTTTATCATCCTATCCATCATTATCATTATCTATAATTTTATCTTTATCGTCAATTCACTTAATTGTTTTGAAACAAGCTGACATCCTTTAAGAAAGTCCCTTTGGATTCTTGGAATCACCTTTTGTTGATCAATTCATCTACCCATCTTATCTAATATTTCTTGTTTAGTTGTCTTTTATTGAAAGTTTATTCATTAGTAAAAGGAGTACTTATTTCACTTAATCTCCCTCACACACATCCAAACCACCATCAATATAACTCGTATCAATACATTCCTACCCACATAGACCCACTTAGATTTCATCACCCAAGGGATAAGCCAACTTTGTGTTTTTTCTGAGTATAAATAATTTTTGGGTGATATATTGGGTAAGTACCTAATTCCCTTATGTGAAGTGAGGGGGTAGGCCCCAATACCATTCCCCGTACTGACACTAACATAGATTCAGGCCTCACGTACCTTAAAGTATATCGGGAAATCCAACCTTTAACATCACCTGAAACCAACCATAAACTGCCATTTCCTAGGACCTTGTTAGCCATTTTTCACATTTCACCTTTTTCTAAAGCTAATCAAGATAAAAACATTCTTTGGTGTGACTTTCTTGCTTGCTTATAAAGAACTCTATAGATTTATCTTTCATTCCATTTATTTTTTCTTTCATGGTATTATCATGACAACAATCCCATCAACAAAACCCCAAAAACATGGCAGGAAATTTCCAACAGTCAATAGAAAATATCCAAACCCACATTGACAATGTTACACGTTGATCATCTCCAATAACCAATCAAGAACCCTCACAATATCCTAGCATTCAATCTCTCTCATCTAAAATCCTTGATTTATTTATTCCTTGTTTCTTTGATAGTGGGGATCTAGTTTTTGCTGAGATATTAGATTCAAATCTCATTTCCCTCAACATTTATATAGTTGCTCAAGGTGTTCTTCTTCAGTCTACACCTATATTGTGACCCCTATCTCTAACACCACATATGACTTCTCCCAGCTTATTGATCCTGACTATGATCCGGTCATCTAACGAGTACCTCCGTATCCCACTTCCAGTGAATCAAAAACATCCAACACTATGTTGTTATCTCCTATCACCTTCAATCTCAACGTGGTCTCCTCATAGGATACCTCTAATCAATAGTCCTCATCTTCATCTAATCCCTAATTTGGCTCAACCTCATCCCAAAAAAACACCAATGTAACTTCATCCATGTCAATTCCTTTAGTTTCGTTTACCATTCAAACTCCTATAATTGCAACATCCATCCCACTAAACATATCTCATCCTACCTCTTCTCAAAAACCTACATATACCATCCAAAATTTAGTGATGTCTATCCCGACATCGACACTACCCATTAACACGAGTTTTATCTCTACTATCCATCCCTCCTCACAAAAATAAACCACCATCCCTCCTCACAAAAATCATCCACCATCCCTACCTCCTCTCAATTCACACCTCAACAATCTCAACCTCTCATCTGCATTTCCATTCCTTTCCAACACATACCCCAACAATATCAACCACCCATCTACACCTATATTCCTTTTCAACACATACCACAACAATCTCAATCTTTCCTTCACATATCCATCCCCTTTTAACATATACCCCAAGAATCGTAACCTTTCTTGAATACATCGACACCCACTCAATAGCAATATATTCAATCTTCACAACCCATAACCTCATAACCTACATATATTTTTTCTATTATTATCCCTTTCCAACATAATATCCCTTCACAGTATCAACCATATCAAGAAGAAATCTCATCTATATATAATCAACCATGTCCTTCGTCATTTAATCCTCAACAATAACCATTACAAAACTACCCTTTACAAGCATTAATGAACAAAATTTATAGCCTTGAAGTTACTTGTATGGGTCCTAAAAACACAATATCCTACAAAAATAATTTGCAACAAATACATCCACCTGTGAGTATCGTACAAAGCCTATCCTCCGCACTGGAAACTTCATAAGTTCCTCAAATTATATAGCAAAGAAGACCCTTAACAACATATACGGTCCTTTTGACATACTCATTACCTCATAGCACACAACCAAGACCTCATGTTGAGGACATTCCCCATGTCCTTAGTTGGCCCTGATTTAGATTAGTATAAAATCATTCCTCAATATTCACTTTTTTCATTTTCTCAAGTCACACAATTGTTCCTATAACACCTCTCAATCAACATCACACGTAAAATCACTATCACCGAATTATACTCCAAATAATTTGAAGATGAATCCATCACCAAATTTGTCGCTCACTAGAGGGGCATTATCAATCAATTATAATTTTCCCTCCCATATACCAAGTTAAACAAGATATTTTCTCATTCCTGTACCAAACACATTTCATCCACACTACAAATCCATTCTTTCTGAAATTTTGACAAAGACTTCACAATGGATTGCAAACTCGAGCTTTACGCTCTCGAAGATAGTAGTGTAAAAATTAGATTAAAGAAATCAAAACACAAGTCTTTATTCAAATCATCCTCTAGCCACAAAAAATCACAACCATCAACAAACGCATTAGTTGTAAATATTACTTCCAAGGAATGTTTGATCTTTAAACGCACTCATCCTTAATGCACTTAAACATCTATTAGTGAATCTTACAGTGTTATTTGAAAATCTCCTGGCTGCTAATATGATCACTCTTCCTCCCATCCATCCCATCGACACATCTATCTTGAAACCCTCTTGGTATAGAGATAATGATTATTGTAAATACCATATGGTAAAAGGCCATGACATCGAGATTTTTCATTCATTTAGAAACTCCCTTCAAGATCTTATCAACAAAGGTGCACTCCAGTTGGATAACCCAAACGTACCTCCAAATCAAAATTTGGATGTTTTTAAACAACCATTTCCAAATCACTCCCCATCTACCAATCAACCATATTCCAATCTCATCCATTCCCATCACAATATCAATACAATCAAAGATCATTCATCTATAACATTTGATACTCCCATCACATAATCCACATATGAACCACATATGAACCACACATCAATAGCTCTATCATAGAAACAACAAATGAAACACACATCGAATAAAGTATATCCCCTGATCCAACCATTTAAAAGAAATCAATTTCATCCACATTTGTTTCTTCCTCTCCAAACCCATCCACAATTTTTTCACATGTTACATAAAAGAAACTTGTCTTACAACCTGTAAAGAGATCTTAAAATGACCATGTTACCCAACATTATCTACGTAACCTTAAAAATATTTTCACATGGCCACACACCCCTTCATCTAAGATGGAAATTATCATGCCACATAGCCATCTGAATTCTTTAATACAAAAACCAAACCCCTTGCCTTCCATTATAGGGCCACACCCTTTGTCCAAATTACCAATCACTATCACACAATCAAAAATCATTCCTTAGTTTACATCTAAATAAATCACACCAAAAGTAACCCCTTCAACACCTGTATAATTGAGAGAAGCACCACTTACCTCAGCATCCTCCTTGAAAGGAAATTATATGTTAATCCTTATAAGGCTTATTTAACAATCTATCATGATATTACTTCCTCTTAATCCATCTGGATCTCAAGGGTGGAAGCCCTCCAAGTATAAATTTTAAGCCTTTTTTATTTCCATTGCATACCAAGGCATCATACAGAGGATTGCAAAGCCCTTCATGTTGTTATCAGAATCCTTGCAAATAAGGTCCTTCTCCCTCTAGAGTTACTGATCCAACGTAAATTTCAAAGGATAGAATTTCTCTACATCCCCTAGGATCATCACTGCATGGAAGTCAACTCTGTGAGATTTATTATGACTATAAGAGCACAAAAAAATGAGCCCGTATGACATATTTTTGGCTAGTCAAATTTTGGTCAACTCTTGGATGAGACAAGGTCAACTAGCGAGTAACATTACAAGTGTCAAATCCAAATCAGGTGAAGGTGATCATTTTGGGTCAATATTTTAGGCGTCTGGTCTTCGACACTCAAATATGGTTGTCTTCGTCAACGATTGAAAAAAAAATTCCAATGTGGTGGGTCCTCAGGCCACCACATGGCCTACCACCACATTGTCACATTAGACTAAGCTATTCAGTAGGCCAACTGACAAGTTGGATTTGAGCTAAATTAGTGAGCTATGCATGGAAAACTAGCAAGTTAGAGGACAATTTGTGCACCAACTCGATGTAAAGACCCAAAAATTCACACACAAACAACACAGTAAAATACAGGATAACTTTTTTTTTTATTGACACATAACACGACACAACATGCCCACCACCAAGGTCACAACTAACTCCGTGGATAACTATATACAAGGATGACCACAAAGGTAGCACGGAAATGTTCACACCCACCAAGGATAATTCACTTTTCATTTTGACAAGACAACATAGGAAACCACCACATAACACACTTACAGATAGGGCAAGCCACAATGAGAAAATTATTGAAGGTTATTCATTTTCATAAAACCTCTTTCGATCCTTACTTCAGTTTTCTAATACTCTAGATATGATTCGTACAATACCTCTTACAACGCTAAGTTTCTTACTTTTACTCTGAAGAGAAATTTTCTCTAAGTCTTCTCTATTATGGCCTTTATTTGCTTAATTCGTTTATCAAGAAAAAAGAGTAATTTAATTCCACAAGGCCATCTATTCACACTAACGCTACTAAGACTCATTCTTGCCCATATGACAACATGGGTTTGCATTCAACACACTTAAGAGAAGAAAAACAAAGTGCCTTGGAACAAGGTTAGAGGGAGAAGGTCGAGTTGAAATCATCTATAGGACCTCAATAGTTAATACCAGGATTTAATTGAGGCTTGAGAATTTAACCAGAATTATCAAATATTTTACAAAGGCTTCACTGAATGAGTATTACCAAAGAGAACAATTTACCTTCCTAATGGTGGAGAGATAGGTTGTGTGATTTCCAAATTGTTTTCTCTGGCTTATTAAATCTTATCATCTTCTAACAACTAACAATTCATTTCACCTTAGGATCATTTTACAAATTTCACCATAAAAGGGATAATGTTCACTAGAGGAGCTAGGGGTATCATGTTATATAATTTTACTTGCAATGATAGTCTCACCTTTGATTATTTAAAGAATTACTTGCTCTCAAGTTGGTGACCCCTACGTTACTTTATTTGAATACAAATTTTAGTTTAACTTCCAGAAGTATTAGACAACCCATGTTAGTTTACTTATGACACATTATTACTAAGTCATAGCAAGATTTAACTCAACATTTATTCTCAAGGGTAAAGTTGTAGCAACACTCATTTACAAGAACAAAACAAGGTTACATCAACTCTTAAAATACTGATACTCCAACAAAGTCACTCAACAACAGTAACCAAATTTTCTTATAATTTCAATGATAGTCAAACAATACAAGGTTTCCAAAGTTCAGATGACAAAGTCCACAATACATTATACTAAGACATTGATCCTCTTCTAAACTTTCCACTGGACGTTATCAATAGTTGAACAACGTAAAAAGGTTTCGAGCAAAATAACTTCTCAACTGAGGTTGATGAAAAAAATCTACAAGTCTATCCCTCATCTACTCGCAAAATCCATCTGCAACAAATTTTCTACAAGAGTCAGTTCGCGAGAACTGAGCAAGATAAGGCTACACAAAACCACCATAACTGTTATCTATCAATACCATGAAAGGAAGCACTTTATTACAAGAATTTGGGTCAAACCTCTAAACACTATCAACACTTCAAGTTATAATAAGTCTCCACCATGCCAATCAAGGAAGAAGACCATGTACTTCAGTTAGGAGTAAAAACAACGAAAGTATAACAATCGAATGAGAATGGCCCTTGGCCCTATAAGGAGAAAATAACCAATATAACAAAAAAAAAATAGGATTCCCATCAAGTAAATAATTAAATAACAATCACAAGATTGAGATTTGATATATAGACCAACCATCTAGAAATTTTTCAAAGGTACCAAATGCATAGGCTAAAATATTATATTTCTAAAAGAACAAGAGTTGATCGGCCCAAGAAAGGGAAACCACGGGTTTCAAGAATTAACACAAAAATCCATGTATAAATGAGTTTCAAACCTGAAATCACATAGAGTATCCACACAACATAAGTTTCGAAGCAAAGGCAAAGTAAACTAGTTTTGACCATTAACTCCAAGAGATTTCCCAATCATTCAAGAAGGCCAATGCCTTGTAGGCTAGTAGCAAACACGCGAGAGAAGAAGGGAGTTCCGTCAAACAAGAGTATACGAAAATGTCATCAACTAATTTTATAACCCTAAATATTTACAAACCTCCACATCAATTTTAAAGTTCGGTTAATTTAAAATAAATTTCCTATTTCCCAAAACAACAATATTTTTAAGGCAACCCTTGGTAACATAATCAACCATTCAAACATAGGTACAACATAACTACTAAGTTTGTTATCAAAACAATTCCTTCTACTATAACTCCATAATACTATCGATTGCAAGAAAGTTTTCCCCAAGGTTAACAACGTTCAAGACAATTTTCATCACAAAACATTAAGGTACATATGTGCATAGAAACTGTCCAATCCTAATTAACAACACAGTCATAATAAATGGGAGGAAACACAAGTTAGAAGACTAGATTATTTCACCAACAAGCTTCCGAGAGGGAAAAAGACCAAAATAATTCTAGTAATAGTGGGGGTACTAGATTTGCACAATTAAGACCTCGAACTTAGCTAATCTGAAAAAATTAGTTACGATTCAAGTTGAAGGGGACAGTCAAAGTACCTCCTAAGAATGGCTTTGAAACCTAGGAACAAGACTGAAGCTACACAGGAGTCTAAACACGCGAGGTTGAAACACGTTGCACGCAAACTTATTCATTCTAAAAGTTTTAACACTGAATCTCTAACCTGAAATAGTCCAAGCGTTGATTACACTAATCCTACAACCTTTCTTTTTCTCGATGCCAAAAGGGTTATCAAGTGGGCTTGAGAGATCATTAACAATATATGTCAAAAGACAAAGAATGACAAACCTGGTTGATAGGAAGGAACTTCATAGTTATTGCACGCTTACTTTAACGACTGCTAAAAACTAGCTGGAACAACATAATAACTTGAAACTCTATCGTAGAGAAGAGTATATATATATATAAAGGAAGATCGATCACTCGAGCAAGAAAAACATACACCCAAAGGAGAGAACACCTGCATGCTTTCCACTAACATACAGGCAATGATAACAGCTAAAACAAGAAGAAAGCAAGTAGAAAGGAGAGACCTACTGAAAAGAAGTTCAAAAGACAACCAATTCAAGGAAATGGTGGTTTGATTTCACGATAAAATAAATATAGCAACAGTAGAAAAGTGTAGAAATATCTTGCCTTCTCCTCCAGCTTTGACGAGGCATCCAAACTCCCCAAGATCCAGCAACAGCAACCCTCTAGTTGAATCTTCATCTGCAGCATGCGAGGTGCCAACATTCCTCTCGAACCCAAACTCCACTGGACACCTCTTCTTACGATCTCTAATGCCATCCTTCCTAGAGCAAGATGGACAAAACCATTTCCCTTTAGGAATCCTGACCAGAATGAGGCAGACACAAAACATATGATAACCATTATCGCACCCATCATAGAGTAGGAGGAGCCTCTCCTCTCCATACCCTTCTCCGCATCTCTTACAAACAATATGTTCATAAATCTTCCTCCTCCTCCCCTGTTTCTCACCACCATTGGACACAGTAACAGACTTGCAGCTCTTGTAAATCTCCACAATGCTCCTCTTCTTTACACCATTTTCTTCCTCCTTGGGGCTACTGTTTTCACGTTCCATGATCACCATCATTATACACTCTGAAAATTTGAGCTGGTAATTGCGGAGACCTCCCACCAATTGTTTTAATGTATTTTAACAGAAAATAAAGGTGCAGTCTGGTGCGAATACATGATAAACAACAAATCTTTATTTATTATCCAAAATTTTGTGCCATCTTTGCAAAATGTCAGGAATATACAGTGCTTGTCTAAAAGAGAAAAACAAACATATTCCAGCTGTTGCTTAGATACCAAACATTTCTCCAGACTACCAAACAACTTTCTCCACGCGGCCAGCAGGGAAGGCACCCAAAGGTTCTATGCATTCAGAAATCCTCCCACCACATTTTCCAAACGTCCACCAGCACCAGGCATGAGCAGGCTTCAATGCAGCCAGGGAAGGTGAATAAAACAAAAGAAAAAGGAACATGACAAAGGGGGCAGGCGCGCAGCAAAAGAAGACATAATTTTCCAACATTTTTCACCATTCCACAAGTAGTCCACCCCAAGAAGATCTCACGCCGCCAGAGCAGAAAGTTACAGGTTTATTAAAAGAAGAGAAGTGCGGCCAGCAGGGGTAGAACCATTTAGAGATGGCCACGCACAAGGGAGAAAACAAATCTGAGCAGAAAAGGTCACACACAACCCAACCAAAGTGTGGCCAGGAGGGAAAAGGTGTCTCATTCCAGCCAAGGGTCAAATCATGATTCAAATAAAGCTGATAAGGAAACAAATAGGCGGCCCAAAGTAAATTTACACTTCCTCCACCAACAAGTCAGGCATAATTACATATCCACAAAATGAAATAAATTTAATTGGTCACAATTTCATTTTAAAATTTTGTTAGATCGACAAAATTGATGGCAGTATACAGCTGCTAAGTCCAGGGAACCGAAAAAATTTGCATATTTTAGTTAATGATAATTCTTAATAATTGATAATGTGCAATCCTATTGGTCCACCTATTTATTCGACAATATACATAATACATTTACGTGAACAAAACATCTTTTATTTATCTCTGCAAAGAAATCCATGTCTCCGCGCCAAGTATGAGGATAAATTGATAATAAAAATTTACCAGCTGGTGGATGAGAAACCTCAACTAAACAATAACTCGCAGTAAGGCATGTGCACGGCCTGAAAAGGCTTAATTAATTCAAAAATGAAATTTTATCATCTATATACACATAAGAATATAACTGATACCCGTTCCTTTACTATTCATTATTATTATGTTTTAAAATGTCGTGACACCTAAACGGGGTTTGAAAAAAAAAATGTTTAGGACCTAACACGATAGCGACAAAACTAAAAATAATTTAATCGAGGGGTCGAGCACGAGAGTGATCAATACTACGGCAAAATATCTTGCAGGCAATTAACAACAATCAACAGGAGGTTCGATAAAGCAAGAACAAGGTCTTCCTTTAATAGGATAAATCACGAGGGACGCTGCGGGGCCAACAACCAAAACCATCGACACCGACGCAAGCAGGCAAGCTCAACAAGATGAAGACACCAACGTTTCAAAGGAAACACAATGGCGTTCAGCCCTTAGAAGCACGGTCGTCACAGAATAACAGAGCAATGATGAATGGGGCATTACATTCTCCTCCCCTTAAGAAAGCATCGTCCTCGATGTGACATAACACAGTGAAAAAAATAAATAGTACGCAACAACAAAAATAAATAAATAAATATTTAATATGGGTGCAGTTACGTTCTAAGGTTACGATTTCAGAGGCACAAGCACGGCCACGGGGTGGCCTTAGGAACATTTGGCAGAAATTTTAACTTCCAAGGTTCTGTGAAGATTGGCAGTTCCCTCTTATTCATTATTTCATTAGTCTCTTTCCGTTAACATTATTTTTAGTTTAATTTCTGTAAAATTTTCATTGTTGAAGAGTTTTAGTTTATTCCTTATTGTGGGTGCCCCAACATGAACTGCTACACAACACCCTACCGGGGTCAAACAAGACACTACAGATTAACAAACACATAAGTATATACTTCATGACTGTATTACACCACAAAAGATTACTCAAATATGGAAGGGAATAGGCACGGTCCACATAACATAGTACTTGTCACACTATTATGACTGACAAATAGAATACTTGAGCAAGGTGTACTATGACAAGCAGACATTTCCTCAATTCCAGAGATGAAAAAAAAATTCACATAAATCCAAACAAAAGCTACAGGTACATAGTGTACACCAGGAAGCCACAACCATAACCAACTCTTATGAGCACACATACATCATAACACTACCTGAAGCATCAGAAAATAACCACCTACTCCCAAGTATTACAAAGCAACTCCATATAACTCCCAAGAGAAAGAAACATAGTGCCAAAACCAAGTCGGGTCACTCAACCATAGAGCCCCATCAAGAATATCAGGTCACTCAACCATAGAGTGTCATAAAGAATATCAGGTCACTCAACCATAGAGGCCCATCTCCTTTCTCCTTTTAATGAGGCCGGGTCACCCTATGGCCCTGGGCACATAGAGCCCCGTCACCCCCAACCCAAGTGACATAATAACTCGTGGTCCAACAACCCACTAGTTATCTATAACTCCTTGGGGCGTACCCCCATACAACGAAGCGGGTCCATGGGCCCAACCATTCCATGGTGCATCCCATGACCCTATTCCACACATCACGACAATAGAACCAACATAACAATCCGATCAGAATGCCAAGTGGAAAAGTACAAGCCTTGGGCAAGGTGGTAACATCTTTAAAATTTAAAAGAAGATTCAAAACCAAGAAAACAACTGACCAAATGGCCTTAGTTAGTGCAAAAATCTGAGTGTTAGTACCACAAACCAAGGAAATGCCCAAAATGTAAAGCATGGCAATCAAGAAAACTGCTGGTCCTTGCAAAAGTAAAGTAAAAAGGTTCAATTTATGAATAAAATACACATATAAGAATAACACATTACTATGACTACGTGGCCTTATCTGGCCACCAAAGGGGTACTCAACGAGTTGCTAGCACTCGGAACATCGAGCCTCTGCTCGTAAAAATACATATCAATAATACAACTGTCATCATCACAATCTGAATCATCTCACCACAACTTCAACAAGGCTCAACATAGTCAAAATCACATAGGTAGAGTCCATACGACAACCATATCGGGAGAGAGAAAGAAAGTACATGTCACCATCTACTGAGCCTAAGGTGTCCGCGAAACACAATATGCATGACACCCGTTGAGCAAGTGCCACACATACCAAATGAACAAAAGTGGGTTTTCAGCCTATGTAAGGCTCCACTTCCTATCTCGTACTCGGCTCGAGTGACTGGTCAACGGTACACATTTTCTCACTCCAAACATACACAGTTTACCGATTTCCCTCAGGGTCGGTTAGTGTAAGGTTCACAACATAACATATAACTACATCACTAACACCATGGTGGTACACACATAGCTACCATAACGTCTCACATATGGTATGTATACAGGGTAGATCACAATCATACATTCACAGGGCGTAATACATCACTTTACCACATTCTACACCCAAAGTGCAATCACTATACGATAGGGTTCATACACTCACCGTATGACCCTAAATCACGACATGAATCATTACATATCACACAAATCATACATATGATGGACATAGTAACAATCACAACATAACATTCATTTGCTACATACAAGGTGATACACACATTTCTTCAAAACATGGTAAAACATCATGATACAACTTAATTCACTTTACATCAATCCAGTCATACACATATCGACACACCCACATATCACAATATGCAACAATACTTCAACACCCCATCATCCACATTAGAATACTTTTCACACATCACAAGCAGTAATTCACATGTGAACTCTTCATAGAATCCACAAGAAGGAGAGAGAACACTCCCATCCTCAGCACATCAACATGATAACAAATACGCACTAAGTGACATACACATCATGTGCGTTCACAATATCACAATTACAACACGGATCACATCACGCTTAAAGCACATTACTCTTCCAATATCAACCACCATTATGCAATACCATCACCATCATGTAACACCATCATAACTCCAATCTGGCCCATAGGTTCGAGAGCATGAACCTTCGCTCTGATACCAAATGTAACGACCCAAAAATTCACACACAAACAACACAGTAAAATACAGGATAACTTTTTTTTTATTGACACATAACACGAAACAACATGCCACCACTAAGGTCACAACTAACTCCATGGATAACTCAATACAAGGATGACCAAAAAGGTATCACTGAAATGTTCACACCCACCAAGGATAATTCACTTTTCATTTTGACAAGACAACATAGGAAAACACCACATAACACACTTACAGATAGGGCAAGCCACAATGAGAAAATTATTGAAGGTTATTCATTTTCATAAAACCTCTTTCGATCCTTACTTCAGTTTTCTAAGACTCTAGATATGATTCATACAATACCTCTTACATCTCTAAGTTTCGTGCTTTTACTCTGAAGAGAAATTTGCTCTAAGCCTTCTCTATTATGGCCTTTATTTGCTTAATTCGTTTATCAAGAAAAAAGAGTAATTTAATTCCACAAGGCCATCTATTCACACTAACGCTACTAAGACTCATTCTTGCCTGCCCATATGACAACATGGGTTTGACAACATGGGTTTGCATTCAACACACTTAAGAGAAGAAAAACAAAGTGCCTTGGAACAAGGTTAGAGGGAGAAGGTCGAGTTGAAATCATCTATAGGACCTCAATAGTTAATACCAGGCTTTAATTGAGGCTTGAGAATTTAACCAGAATTATCAAATATTTTACAAAGGCTTCACTGAATGAGTATTACCAAAGAGAACAATTTACCTTCCCAAATGGCGGAGAGATAGAATTGTGTGATTTCCAAATTGTTTTCTCCGGCTTATTAAATCTTATCATCTTCTAACAACTAACAATTCATTTCACCTTAGGATCGTTTTACAAATTTCACCATAAAAGGGATAATGTTCACTAGAGGAGCTAGGGGTATCATGTTATATAATTTTACTTGCAATGATAGTCTCGCCTTTGATTATTTAAAGAATTACTTGCTCTCAAGTTGGTGACCCCTACGTTACTTTATTTGAATACAACTTTTAGTTTAACTTCCAGAAGTATTAGACAACCCATGTTAGTTTACTTATGACACATTATTACTAAGTCATAGCAAGATTTAACTCAACATTTATTCTCAAGGGTAAAGTTGTAGCAACACTCATTTACAAGAACAAAACAAGGTTACATCAACTCTTAAAATACTGATACTCCAACAAAGTCACTCAACAACAGTAACCAAATTTTCTTATAATTTCAATGATAGTCAAACAATACAAGGTTTCCAAAGTTCAGATGACAAAGTCCACAATACATTATACTAAGACATTGATCCTCTTCTAAACTTTCCACTGGACGTTATCAATAGTTGAACAACGTAAAAAGGTTTCGAGCAAAAGAACTTCTCAACTGAGGTTGATGAAAAAAATCTACAAGTCTATCCCTCATCTACTCGCAAAATCCATCTGCAAAAAATTTTCTACAAGAGTCAGTTTGCGAGAACTGAGCAAGATAAGGCTACACAAAACCACCATAATTGTTATCTGTCAATACCATGAAAGGAAGCACTTTATTACAAGAATTTGGGTCAAACCTCTAAACACTATCAACACTTCAAGTTATAATAAGTCTCCACCATGCCAATCAAGGAAGAAGACCATGTACTTCAGTTAGGAGTAAAAACAACGAAAGTATAACAATCGAATGAGAATGGCCCTTGGCCCTATAAGGAGCAAATAACCAATATAACAAAAAAAAGACATGATTCCCATCAAGTAAATAATTAAATAACAATCACAAGATTGAGATTTGATATATAGACCAACCATCTAGAAATTTTTCAAAGGTACCAAACGCATAGGCTAAAATATTATATTTCTAAAAGAACAAGAGTTGATCGGCCCAAGAAAGGGAAACCACGGGTTTCAAGAATTAACACAAAAAGCCATGTATAAATGAGTTTCAAACCTGAAATCACATAGAGTATCCACACAACATAAGTTTCGAAGCAAAGGCAAAGTATACTAGTTTTGACCATTAACTCCAAGAGATTTCCCAATCATTCAAGAAGGCCAATGCCTTGTAGGCTAGTAGCAAATACGCGAGAGAAGAAGGGAGTTTCGTCAAACAAGAGTATACGAAAATGTCATCAACTAATTTCATAACCCTAAATATTTACAAACCTCCACATCAATTTTAAAGTTTGGTTAATTTAAAATAAATTTCCTATTTCCCAAAACAACAATATTTTTAAGGCAACCCTTGGTAACATAATCAACCATTTGAGCATAGGTACAACATAACTACTAAGTTCCGTTATCAAAACAACTCCTTCTGCTATAACTCCATAATACTATCGATTGCAAGAAAGTTTTCCCCAAGGTTAACAATGTTCAAGACAATTTTCATCACAAAACATTAAGGTACATATGTGCATAGAAACTGTCCAATCCTAATTAACAACACAGTCATAATAAATGGGAGGAAACACAAGTTAGAAGACTAGATTATTTCACCAACAATCTTCTGAGAGGGAAAAAGACCAAAATAATTCTAGTAATAGTGGGGGGTACTAGATTTGCACAATTAAGACCTCGAACTTAGCTAATCTGAAAAAAAAAAACTAGTTATGATTCAAGTTGAAGGGGACAGTCAAAGTACCTCCTAAGAATGGCTTTGAAACCTAGGAACAAGACTGAAGCTACACAGGAGTCTAAACACGCGAGGTTGAAACACGTTGCACGCAAACTTATTCATTCTAAAAGTTTTAATACCGAATTTCTAACCTGAAATAGTCCAAGCATTGATTACACTAATCCTACAACCTTTCTTTCTTGATGCCAAAAGGGTTATCAAGTGGGCTTGAGAGATCATTAACAATATATGTCAAAAGACAAAGAAGGACAAACCTAGTTGATAGGAAGGAACTTCATAGTTATTGCACGCTTACTTTAACGACTGCTAAAAACTAGCTAGAACAACATAATAACTTGAAACTCTATCGTAGAGAAGAGTATATATATATAAAGGAAGATCGATCACTCGAGAAAGAAAAACATACACCCAAAGGAGAGAACACCTACATGCTTTCCACTAACATACAGGCAATGATAACAGCTAAAACAAGAAGAAAGCAAGTAGAAAGGAGAGACCTACTGAAAAGAAGTTCAAAAGACAACCAATTCAAGGAAATGGTGGTTCGATTTCACGATAAAATAAATATAGCAACAATAGAAAAGTGTAGAAATATCTTGCCTACTCCTCCAGCTCTGACGAGGCATCCAAACTTCCAAGGATCCAGTAACAACAACCTTCTAGTTGAATCTTTGTCCATAGCATGCGAGGCACCAAATTTCCTCTCAAACCTGAACTCCACTGGACACCTCTTCTTACGATCTCTAAGGCCATCCTTCCTAGAGTAAGATGCACAAAACCATTTCCCTTTAGGAATCCTGACCAGAATGAGGCAGACACAAAACATATGATAACCATTATCGCACCCATCACAGAGTAGGAGGATCCTCTCCTCTCCATACCCTTGTCCGCATCTCTTACAAACAATATGTTCATAAATATTCCTCCTCCTCCCCTGTTTCTCACCACCATTGGACACAGTAACAGACTTGCAGCGATCGTAAATCTCCACAATGCTCCTCTTCTTTACACCATTTCTTCCTCCTTGGGGCTACTATTTTCACATTCCATGATCACCATCATTATACACTCTGAAAATTTGATATGGAAATTGTGGAGACCTCCCACCAATTGTTTTAATGTATTTTAACAGAAAATAAAGGTGCAGTCTGGTGCCAATACATGACAAACAACAAATCTTTATTTATTATCCAAAAAATTTTGCCATCTTTGAAAAATTTCATAAATATCTCTTCCCCTCCTCAAAATGGTTTATTAGGGCTTGCCCTTAGCATATAATAAAGTTAAAAATATTCATGGATGCATATTATTGAAAATAAATATATTGATCCCTTGAAGGACAGTTATCAATAAGCAAAAAACATATTGTCAAAAAATAAAATTATACTAATCCCTTGAAGGAAGGCTATCAGAAAAAGTAAAAAATAAAATTGTAGACCACTCCCTCGAAGGATGAATACCTATGTAAAAATGATTCCTGCATCGATCAACCTTTAAAAATTCAAAATATTAAAATCATCCTAGGAAATATTCCCACATCAATCAGCTTTCCCATAAAAAAAAACTTCCCACATCTATCAGTTTGCATTCAAATAAAATGTATAGCTAGGAATCTCTCTATGAAACCATTGAAAGGAGAACCTACTCTCCCAAAACCTGCATGTGTCAACCTTTCCCATTTCCTATGAAGGTATAAATCTCACTTACATCTATATCTAAAGATCCTACATGTGATTACCCATTGATATTCATGTGTTAACATCTGTTATAAGACCAAAAAATGCAAAAACCTTCATTATGTTAATTCCCATCACACATGTATCAAATCCAGTATAAATCAATCATTTCACATTTTATTATTATCCAAGATTAAAACACATTTTGATATACATAAATATCACATTAAATTCAAATGTCCATAACACATAATATCAATACAACACCATCGTCTATCAATATCCATATAACATCAAGATTTATCAACATCAATATAACATTAAAACGTCAATATTAAATATAATTATAAGCACATCACATTAAAGTAAAATCAAAAAATAGGCCATAAAACAAAATCATCATCATATATCATATCAAAATGTCTCTATACATAATCTCGATTCTCAATGCTCCATATATTCTCCTTTCAATGGTTTCATAGAGAGATTCCTAGCTAGTTGTTCATCACCACCACCACCATCCTCACCCCTACCCTCATCACCATCATCATTTCCTTGGTGATCCACCTCCACAAAGGCACACACGGATGTATCACCTCTAGTAGGTTGATCCCCCCACCATGTGGAAAATGCCTCTAGAACCATGTCATCATCTAAATTCGTCAGCACTCCATGATCATATACACCCATCATTCCCTCCTCATCAGGAATAGAATGAGGCACTGTAACCACTGACAATGGCATATCTACATCCTCATCATCATGTCTATATGGCCCCGCGACATCCAACATATCTTGAATCAACCTAAACTTTCACCTGAAATGGATAAATTGGATTAACTCCCACTCTCCCTTCCATCATCCTTTCACCCATAAATATTTTTGGGTCGCCCTAAGCTCACCTTCCTGTCCCTCCCACATGGGAAACACAATATATGGTCTCCACCTAATGTCACCGACCTGTAAACCTGACAGGAGTTGTCTATAATAATCCACACTATGTACTAGCCCTACATCTCCCCTATAAGAACACCACCAGACAAATCCATCTGACCTCTCTAACATTTTCAGGTATCCTCACGGAAAACCTCTAGGTCGGACCACTGCAATGTGCTCGTATTCCCAACATTGTAGCACAAAACCAACATCGATCCTAAACCTCTTCTTGATCCTCTATGAGCATAACTCCTTATAGGTTTGGGCTAGTAATGCAAGGGCCCACGCAAATACAACCATATGGTCCATCATATCATTATCCAAGGATACTAACCCCCAGTAGATTCAGAAAAATTATAACACATGATCCATATCATCATTAGGGTCATCAAGGCACAATATTATATCTTAGGATCATACAAAGCCTCATATAAGAACCCACCTGATGAAAAATATACACCCTCAGCATCACCTCTAAATAGTCTCATAATCAAATCAGCCCGCTCTATCTCATTAGTCAAATATATCCCCTCTCCATGCATGGGCAACTTCATAATCTTGTGTACATCCTCTAGGGTGATTGTCATCTCACTCGTCGATGGGAAAAAATTACAAGTAATAGGATCCCATCTCTCCAATAATTCCAATAATAATACTCACTTCCTATGGATACGTCTATACTGATACATCCCCCCAAAACCCACATCCTCTAAATGAAACCAATCCTCATCCGACACCCAAAACCTCACATCCTCTTGAATCATAGTAATCTTGTCTCTGATAATCAACTTGTCCCTCGTCTGCATCTACAAAACATAAAACATTCATTAGAAAAATGTTTCACTAAAATTTAATCAAAATGCACAAAAAGATCCAATCGCCTGCTATTCACCATAATCATCGTTGTTTTATCCAAATCACACACAATTTGACAAAATCATCGATGATTCCAATGACTCAACAAAAATTACTCCATACAGGCCCCAAATATTAAAAAAATATTAAAAAATCAATCAAAAACAATCAAAAAATTCAAATATGGTAATTTCCTCTCCCTGGGTGGGTCTCCTTTGCCTTCCAAATCCTCCTGCAACCTCCATCTCCCAATTATCACTCAATTACAGCTCTAAATCTCACAAATCACACAATAAAAATAAATTACCATGATCAAACTAACTATTTATGGGGCACTAATATTCCCTCCCTGGAATTGCTAAAAATTCCTATAATTGCAAAGGATTCCCATAATCATCCACGATTCAATTAAATCTCCCATGATTGCCAATAATCACTAACAATTCACCTTAATCATCAAAAACAAACATTTTTCAACATTAATAGCTACTTCAACAACATTATCACACTTGTATAGCACATTTACCCAAAATGTGCCTCATTTTGAGGGCCCTAAAACCCTTACAACCAACCAATCCAATTTCAAAACTTCCTCGCTTAGGTAGCTCAATTCAAACCAACAATCCTTCATGGATTCATTTTACGACCCTAACACCAGTAAACCATATGTCTATAGGACATGAACCCTTTGACTCCCCTATCACTCAGTTCTTGGGTCTTTGCAAAATATCTCTACTCCCTAGGAAACATACATCTATAGAGTATGAACCCTTTAGTTCCCCTATCACATGATTCCATGGTGGCATCCATCTTGTTTTAATACCTTGTCTTGGGGAAATTCAAAATGAAACACATACATAAAATTCATTTAATCAACTCAATCAATCTAGTGATCCTTGTACTTTTTCAAATTCACTCTTAGTTTGAGGGGGGATCACCCATTGTAGACATCCCGCACCTACTACTATTTACCATACCGCCAAGTTTTTTAATATGTGGTTCTTGAGTAAGAAAATTATTCAATAATGGCACACTTCCTAGTCCATCCCCTTATGGTGTTTGTTTCTATTACTTTTATCTTTCACATTTTTCACTCATACACCCAGTTCTGGTCAGGTCATAAGGATCCCTGTCTATCATTCCTCACACATTTTTCATCAGTTTTCTATGGACACTATCACCCAAGACTGGAGACTAGTTCCCAAGTGCTCTTTTCCATCTTGGGTGCCTGTGTCCTCTTTTCTTTTTATCATATTTTTTGACATTTTTGGTCAGTACTTTTTCTTTTCCCACTCATATCCCGAGGTACTAGTCGGCAAGTCAGGTCATTAGTGTCAAAATTCAAGAAAGAGATCCTTCTATATACACAACATACATACCATTATAATAGAAGGAAATTTATATCAAGGGATATCTATCTACATATCAAAGGTACTGCATCTTGGGCTTAATATTTTGCATACACTCTACATAGGAAGGGGAAGTTCAAATTTTTTCATCCACGCATTTTACATTCTATCTAGCTATTGCGCATTATCTTGGCATCATCGGCGTAAGGGAAACCTAGGAGCACTATTTCACACACAATAACATAGAACTAAATTGGTTTTGAGATGTAGTATAGTGTTCAGTCGTAAGTTGACTTATTTGACAGTCAAGGATAGTCCAACCCCTCATTTTTCATCTTTGTTTTTTAGGATTTGATGTAGTTTGATGGTTTTGTAGGAGATTATTTGTGTTGCATATTTATAGGTACTTAAGAGATCCAAGTGTGACATACAGGAAATCAATGGCGAGCAAGTGTGAAACCCTAGCGACACTGCCAAAACTAGATTCTAGCTTTTTTGACAAACCCTTGCACCCTACAGAGATATAGGGTTCATGAAAGTTCCCTCGCCCTTACTCAGGTGCATGTGTCTAGGAATTCTCGACATCTCTACATTTTTCTAAGTTTGATTACGACACTATGAGTTGTTGTTACATCAGTTCGTCTAGTCCAGACACACTTTGGGATAAGCATCATTAATGTAAGTGCCAAATCTCTTTCATTTTCTTTCATAATTACATCTAATAAAATTTCCTAGAATCTATATTTCATTTTATATCATTATAGAAATTATCTAAATTTATATTTCAGTAAAATATCAATTCAGAAAACACAAGAAAATCAATCACCTTAAGATTCAGACAAATCAGTTTGTCTTGCATAGGCTTTATAGACCTCTATCTTCTTATTCTCACTTCTTTAGTTTTGAAAAATAGATATTTTCACTATGAAACACTCCCCTTGGTAAGTTAATCCATCTCTTAACCATTTACAAAACTCATATTATCACTTTACTCAACTTCAAAATTACCATTGGCTGATTTACAGGGTTTGACAGAGAATAAGATCTTCTTTCATGACTCAAGACTTAAGACTTTCTACACTTTGACTTCTTTTCAACATATGACTCTCATTTACATAATCTTTCAAACAAGGACATTTTCCCAAGACATATGTACTCTTGACTCCTCATGACACTTAATCATGTGATATTTTCAACCAAAAAGAATTTACTCAGGACATAATCATACTTCTTGCGTATTGAGATTACTCCTCATAATCAATTTATAAACTAACTGAGAGTACATGATAATAGATACATGACACTTGAAATATTTCAACACCCTCTACATTCTCTTGAATACATCTCTTAAAATATAGAATTCTAGAATAGATGACTCAACCTTGACATCATATAAGAAAATCACACATACTAACTTTGCATGAATAAAAAATAAGCACATTCAGAAAATTCAATGAGCACTTCACTTCAACAGGAGGCTTAACATACCTTTACAAGATGATAAGGACTTCAACCAGCAAATACTGATGATAACCTTCATGCAAGAATCATACTTTGGACCACTTACTCAACTTCACCATGAAGAGATATTTATTTCCAGGTAGGTAGAATATTGAGGTGCATGCCTTGCTTCTTTCAACTAAATTATTCCTTCTAGAAGCCTAGAGAAGGTACTTCACCATGTGAGGTTACTTTAGAACAAAATATAGTCATCAAATAAATATGATGACTCCAATTCCTTTGAGCTCTTTCCATTCTTCTTAGGTGTACTCATTAGTGTGATAATATCATCACTTAAGTTGTCACTTTCTATTTCATTATCTGATAAGCTTTCAAATTACATTTTATATATCTTCTCTAGTACAACATGAGGCATAAATTCTTCATCACTTGATTGCATACTGGTCAAACATGCATGATGGATTTCATTTACTTCTCTTCTTGGCTTACTTTCAACTTTCTCAGTGTGATCAATACTTTCTGATGTCCTTCTTGAGCTGATCTCTCCCATGAATTTCTCTAACACCTTTTCAGGATTGATTTTCACTTTATATATCTTTTTAATCTATCTTTTGACTAGTTGAGTCTTGTTGTTATGCCTAGGAGGTTGATTATGCTAGCACTTCTTTGCAAGGTGTCCAAGTTTATGAAAATTAAAGCACTCAATCTAATTCTTTCTTCTATATAGATATGGAATGAGAGTCCAACCATACTTATCATTCTCATGACCAAAAGAATCTCTAGTAGCATGTCCATTACAGTTGTAGCAAACTATCTTACCTCTTTATTTTTTGTTATCCAAAACTAATTGTTTGGTTCTTCAAGGAAATATTGAGTTGTATGACCTGTCTCTCTACAGTTGAATCAGACTTTATTCTTTGTTTTCTCATATATGTTTTATCTCCATGGGAGATCATTCATGATATTATTTCTACACTCCTTAGAACTATGTACAAATTTTTGACAAGAGAAACGATACCCATTAAATGTTCTTTCATACCTAAATGTAGTTGGTTTCCTAACTGATTTAGACCTTATTGAATTTTTCCCCTTGTTCATCTTTATGTTTGATTATCTGATTGAACCATATTTTTCCTCTTCACACTTCTTCATGGGTTCTTCTATGAAGCCTAGTCTTGTTTTTTCACATGTTGCCTTTTGTCTATCCAACATTTCATTCAGGGCTTCAGATTTCTTTTACATCCAGTTATACATCTTCAGTCTCTCTTTTTCCTCTTCTAGCTCAATTCTCATAGATATTAATTCTTCCTCATGTCTCATATAAGTGTCCTCTTTGGCATTCAGATCATTTTTCAACTTTTCAACATCTGACTTCAACTCGGTATTGAGTTTCAGGTGCTCTTCTTCTTTGAATTTAAGGGAGGCTAAAATCAATTCCAGTTGGGCTTCAAGTTCTTTGATTTCATCTTCATTTTTATGCTTCTTCCTTTCCTTAAGGAGCTTAATTTGTTTTTCATATTCTGTCATATTTATCTTCAATTTTTTTGTTCTTTTTCCTTTGATGTTTCAATTCATTCAAAGCGCTTATCAGTTCTACTTCAATATTTACCTTGCTTCCTCTTTATCTAATATTTCATCCTCACTGAAATACCTATCTCTTGAGATTCTTTCATGTGATGTTTCAACAACCATGAACAAAATTTCATTATAGGCTTCATCCTTCTCACTTATAGAACTGTTAGTATCACTTGATTCACTTGAACTTGAATCCTCTTTGGAGTAGAGATTCCTTTTGTTTTTGAAGAATTTATTCTTGCCTCCTTATTAAATTTCTTATTTTTTCTTTGAGAAGACTCTTCATCATATTGATTCTCCTTATGTTTGTTCATAAATTTTACATCAAAATGACCAATTTGACCGCAATTGAAACATTTAAATGGAATTTTTCCCTTATACTTACCTAATCCTCTTTTTAGCTTCCTCACAAGCATGGCTTCCACCATCTCATCATATATCTCTATGTAGACTCAGCTTTATTATTATTGACCTAATATTCCTTATCATCCTTGAAGGCTTCCTCTTTCTTGACTGACTTTTGAGACATTGATTCTCATCTCATATGCAGTTAAGATTCCATAAAGCTCATTCATTTTCAAGGTGTTAAATCTGTGGCTTCCTCTTCTTCTGACACTTTGGAATCAAATTTTGAGGATAGAGATCTCAGCACTTTTTGAACAACCACACTCTCTTCTATTTTCTCTCCTAAACCTCTTATCTGATTTATAACTTCATCCATTCTTTGCAAGTACGATGCAAAATTTTCACATTCCTTCATTTTCATGCTTTCAAATTAAACACAATAATTCTGTAAATTGGCCAATTTTACATTGTTGTCTCCTTCATATATAGTCTTTAATTTTTCCCACATTTCCTTAGCTTTGGTACATTGCATGACCTTTATGAACTCAGCCTCAGTCAGCCCACATATAATTGCATTCATGTCTTTAGAATTGTTTTCACTTTCTCTCTTTCTTATTACATTAGTAGGAGGTGTAGCTGAAATAGTGTAGACACTTTCAATGATTTCCATATTTCAAATCCAAGTGATATTAGGTAAGTATTCATTCTAAAAATCCAAAAGGGATAATTTTATCCATTAAATAAAGTAGCTTTAAAGGTGGAAAAACCACCTTGTGATTGATTTCTTGCCATGACTGAATTGTCTGGATCTCTCTTGAGCTGTTAAACTCACTACACCATGGTCATTCTCTGATACCAATTTTTATAAATCTAGGCACTAAGTGGGAGTGAACCAGTGCTTATTAAAATTTTGTGCAACTCAGAGTTGGCCAATCATCCAATATTTAAAATACTTTTAACTGTGATAAGTATGCATATTCAATCATGAGAGATAGAGAGATAAGTAAGCACACATAAACACATGAGGAAATAATATTTAATTTGGGAAACCCATCTTGGGACAAAAACCCATTGAAGCCAGAGAACTAGCTTCGACAATTTTCCGATAGAGTTATAATGATTTCACGGTTGAGCTTCAACTCAACCTCGAGTTGTAACTACAAGAATTGAAATGAGCTACTACTCAGTATTTGACAAAATTCAACTTGTCTGGAAGCTTCAACTCCAAAATTTAACTAGCAACAATTGATCTTTTGTAAGATACTACTTACAAGGAGGCTTCAACCCCCTATATGCTAAGCTACAACTTATAATTTTCATGAAAAAATTGATCACTTTACTTTGTTATCTTCCGCAACTAATTATGATCACTTCTTCATATCACTTATCTTCTCTTCTCCTTTCTTAGTTTTACATGGCTTCAATACATTCACACCCTTCTCACTTGCTCAAAATGAGCACCCAGCTCTACACTCTTTTCAACAATAGCTCTACATTTGACAACAATAGCTCTGCATTTGACAACAATAGCTCTGCATTCGATAAAAACATCTCTCCACTTGACAATGACGTCTCATTTCTCTCTTTACAGAAACAACAACATTTTCATGCTTAAAAAATTGAGCTTAATAAACAAGCAAGACTCCTATGCATGACTCTTTACTTTTTGTGTTTTATGACTCTTCACATGACCATTCTTCCTTCACAAAACTTCATGTTTGCAGGTTGACAAATGACACTTCTTCAGCTACTCCATGCAACTAAATTTTGATCTTCTCTATGATCTCCTTCACTTTGAATAATGATGTTTCATATTCCATGACTTTTGAGCTTCTTCACACACTTACCCGACTGAGACAAACTTTTGTCACGAATTTCTCCTTTGTTTAAAGATGAATCAACATGATTCATCGTGCAACACATTTTTTATCTCCTTACAGACATTACCTAAAAAATTTGGTATTTTTCATGAATTAAAATTAAGTTTGGATAGTTTTCCATGTCAGACCAAACTCACACAATCACCCTGAAATACGAGCCAATGAAATATCTCCACGTTTACTTCATAATATCATATCATTGATAACCTCAACTGATTACCGTGAAACATGATCCAATGATAAAGCTCCATGTTTACTTCACAATTCACTTTATTTTACAAGGACCTTGTTAAAATTTGAATCCTAAACCAATCATACAGCTCTACGCACCTTTTTAGTGTTACTATTTTCTGATTGCAAAGCATAAACCAATAAGAAGGCTCCACGCCTTCACAATGTCAGACTATTCTTAACTTCCACTGGCCACTGTGAGAATCAAGCCAATAAGGAAGCTCCATGTACTTCATACTTTCAGAATTTCGATAACATTTATTTGACCAATGAGACACACAGTCTAATAAGAAATCTCCACTTGTCATCCTCTAATTTTACCATGTTTCTCTTTGACTGCACTAACTCTGTCTACCTCATTATGAACTCAAAATACCATAAAATTTGGCTCATTTAGGGGACTTCACATCGTTCCAGAGTCATCTCTCAAAAAATATGGAAGAATTTTTCCATGTGTCCACCTTCAGTCGTCAAATCATTTCCAAGTGGCACCCTCTTCTTGGTCCGCCTGTCTCTGCCTTCCACTAACATATCTTCTCTCTCCTAATTTAGACCCAAAAGCTTTCTTAAACATAGCTAATTTACAAGGTTTAAGCCCGTCGGACCCCAATTTCCTTCATCTTACTATGGATACTGACACGTAGCACCTTCCTTCGCCATTGATATTTTTCTCAAACCCAAAAATCAATATTATTTCGTTAATTCTGTAAACCTCACGTCTATTGGGTGCATCTGCTTCAGATATTGTCAGAAATCTAACATGTGTTCATTTATTTTATTTTATTTTTGTCACGTGTCTTATCCATATTTGATTTTTTGTCCCTATTTTCAACTGTGCATGTTTATTGTCGTTCATCACGACCTTCAAAACTTTTAATGGCCATAACTTCCTCCAGAGAGCTCCAAATTGTGCATAATTGGATTCATTGGAAAGGTCTCCTTGATTTTCCAAAAACCCATACCTCCATGACCTCCAAAATCTATTGCACATGCTAGAATAATCATTACATACTTATAGAGTATCTGAACCATGAATACAACCTTCTCAGTTCTTCACTCCAGAATATACAAAAAACTTGCACAACTTTCTTAAAACACTTCATGAGTACATATGAGACATAAAGATCTATTGAGAACACCAAACCTTTCTTCATGAAAGATCCAACACACTCTTGTACCTATAAGTTTGTCAAAAATTGACTTTTTTTTAAAAGGCACGTTCTCACTCTTCATTTACATTTCTTCTACATCCTTTACAAGCTTAGAAAAATCTCATACCTACGGAGAATAATACACCATGGCCTATCAGCTTGTTTTCCACTTTGAACACATGGATATGACTTGGAGAGCACTCATACCAATCATTACAACATCTAGAAACCTCTTTGTAAGCTCCAAATATCACTGAGAAGGCACTACCAATCAACCTTCATGCCTCAAACTGAGCTTCACTTCACCATTCACACATTTTCCATAAATGGCACTTGACATCAATGACAACAACAATGACTAGGGATCAACATGGCATCCTCCACTACTAAAATTCCTATGATCACTCTAAATGGAAAGTTTCAAGCACTCAATGTACCATTCCTTCACATAATATCTTATCACTCATGTATGTTGTTGGCCAATTGCAATCCCAAGTCCAATCTCTCACTCTTGAAAGAAATACCTGATATGCTTCTATTGATAACAATTCTTTACATGGAAATCCCATTCCAAAAAAGATTCATAATTCAGCATTTCCTAAGGATTTTATCATGCCTACATTTTCATACTTCGATGGTACTGGGAATCCATATTTGGATGTCAAGTATTATCATCTGGCTATGGATTCTTACTTCAATTATTGATTATTGCTTAAATATTTTTGTCATAGTATTATTGATGATGCTCTCCAATAGTACACACATCTATCATTTAGATCTATTAATACCTATTATGATATAGAAGAAGTCTTTCTTCGAAGTTTTATACTTAACAATGGTCCTAGAGTCACACATGATCAGTTACCTAGCTTGCATCAAGGAAAGAATGAAACTATCATTGATTATATTTTATGCTTCAATACTTGCATACATCAACTAGTCTTTCATCCTATTGATTTAGAAAATCAATTCATCTTTTGTCATGGCTTGATTCCTTTTTTAAATAAATGCTTGCAATATGACACATGCAAATAATTTACACTATTATGCTATAAGGTCATTGATCTAGAATAATATCTCATTTATACACATGTTATAGATCCTCCTACTATTTTTGTTATTGTTGCATCATCTTCCAGTTATTCTCCTCTTCCATCTGTTAAGTGTCCTCCAAGGTCTCCATCTCTTCCACTCCATAAACAAGTCCAGTTTTCTCTATTACATAAGTGTCCTTTATCTCCACCAATGTGACAAGCTCCACCTAAGACTTCTACATCTCCTACTCGAGAGCCATTGTACTTTTCACATGTTGCTAAGCCTCATGATGTGTTGCATGTTATTCTTGATAAGAACTTGATTCGCTTTCCTTCTAATCAGCATCATTCTTCTCATCACTTGTAATGTCAATGTTATCATACTTACTGTAACTATCATCGCATCAATGGACATCATGACAATGATTTTTGTTCCCTTCATGAAATATTGCAATAATTAGAAGACAAAAATGTCGTTTCCTTTGGCTCTCACTCTCATGAGCATTCTATGTCTCTAATTCCATGCAAGCGTGTTGTTACTCCAGTTCACTTATCTCCTTCACCTGCTTCTAAAGTCATTATTCATCCACCACTATAGGTCTTTACTCATGCACACTCTCCATCTCATTCAACCACTACACCATATCATCCACTGTGTAGTGCTTCTACTCCACATTGGCTTCCTAAGTTGTCAGAATTTATGCTTCCCACCTTTGCATCTCCCATCATTGGCACCACCTCATCAGGCATTCAATTTGGTTCATATACTCATGGTGCTTCCACTCCACATGCTTCCACTGCTCCATGCCCACTTGGTATTTGGTAGTTGATTTTTCTCACCTCACCACCCAATGACTCACTCGTGTTCTGATGGTTCTTAAAGTATTGTTAAGCAATTTGTTATAATAAAAATCTCATTACATCATTTTGCTACACATTTCATTCATATATCTATCAAGCATACACTATCATACAACATCTCGATGATGCACTCATGTTCTATAGTTCATTCGTGACTGTTGAGGTGACTTTTATAAATGAACTTCATCTCGATATACACATGTTGGGAGGCATCTCTCTTCTCCCCCCATTTTCATCTTACACATGATAGTATACATCATTAGGCATCTTTTTCATTCTACACTTAATCACTTGTCGTTATACCACTTCCTATCATCTTATAATTCATTCATTTTATCTACATATATCACTGTTTATCACATTCTATATCTATCATCCCTCATTTCACACCATCATATACACAATGCAAATCAAACATCACAAATCAATAGAGCAACAAAAATCATCACATCATGCATCAAAAAAACATGTCAAAATAATACAAATATATCAGTTGGCATATATATAATCGTAGTTTAAAAAATGTTAATGTTGGGTGGGAAAGCCCATACATCGTTGCATCAATACATATCATATATCATCATCACTATTGCTATATACAACTGTGAGAGCTCTAGAACTAGAAGCTTTTCCGCTTAGTCCACGTCATTGGTTGCAGCCTCTCTAATGCTCCACCTACCTCCTTATAACAGCTAACTCACCTTACTACTCTGAGAATCACCTCTACAAATCCACATAATGCATAAACACATCATGCACTAAGGCTCCTCCTCCGACCACCTCCCTATATCTCTAAGTCTCTTCCATCATCATGCTCTCTCAAAATCACAGTACATATTGCTGCTACTATTTCCTTTGGCTCAAATAAATTTGTGTGCTCGAGTGCAACAACATCTACTCACTCCAACATACCACCTCCAACAACCACATCAGTAGGAACATTTTGCGTCAATGTGTGGATTGAGGTATCCACATTCAACAACCAATACACATCACCTGCATCCATATATCAACACATCAGTTACTATACATAATAGCAACAATCAATAAACTAAGAAACAAACCACAACTATCACTATTTAAATACTCACACTTTGTTATCGTCGTTACTAAACTATCACCACCTGGGGTATTTGTCTTTCCCTCTACTCCTCCAACTGGCAGTACTCTCACTGCATCCATGACAACTAGGAAAAAGAACACCCATCGGTGTGTTTCTCACCATGCACTATATGCCTTGATACATCATCCATCGTCAACATATATCACCACATTTGTCTCTTCCAGACCAGGGGGAATTAACTATGCTCATGTGATTCCTGGTCTCCTTAGTGATCTCGTCACCCATATCCATAAATATGGATCTCAGGGTACATTCTGAGCCATACCAAACTTCCACAATATACGCTCTACCTAAAATAGTTCATTCACTGCTAGAAACTGATACTCTAACCACATAATATGAAGGATACACTGCAGCTCCACTCCATCCTCTAGCCACCCTCCATAGGCTCAACATGGCCTCCATATAGTGGCCCTTGGCCCCATATGATACAACATCGATATATAAGTATCATTTTCCATCCTCGTACTCCATACACCTACCCATCTCAAAAAAAATATATCTGGCCTCTCCCACTCTACACATGGCCCACCAAGTGGTCACAGTATCACAATGTGCTCATGGTCCCATGCATGTAGAAATGTGGTGGCTCTTAGTCCACCATCATGCTCCTCCTGTGTGAACCTATATAGGTCCCTGTACAAATGTGTCAATACACATCATGCTCATGTATATTTAGTACCATCCTCCTCTATACACCGATAAATATCATACATCTCATATAATATGACTGTAGACACTAAAATTAGGTCACACTCCCCTTTGATCCCTCGACAAATAAGCACCCTTCATCACATTCACCTAGCCATGGCCCCCTTCACCCCACTAATATTAATTAAATTAAATTAGTTCATTACCCTTGCCATATTTATTGTTTAAATATCTTAATTTAAATAATATCCACACATACACTTCACTTAGACACCTCACCAAGCTAACTCACCCTAAAAACCTATTCTTAGTAAGTTACCATAACTAACTAAGACTTACCCAAACCCTAAAAATCAATGCCTACATTCCCTCTAACCACATTCCCGCATGCTTGCAAGAAGTTCCCAGTCTAATCCATGGGTTAATGGCATGATATCCGAGGAAATCAAGAGGATCTCCCTAGTTCAGTAAACTTAGGAAATCTCACCTTGACCGATGCTGGTTACCCCTAACCGTCACTGGTTAGGCCGGAACCGCCGTCGGTTATCCTTTTAACTCCAAAACAACCTTATACTCAAGGTTGGCAGAAGGTTGGAAAAATATTGGAAAAGTTGGCAAACATTAGCACATCCTAGAGAGATATCACATCTTCTAAGAGTGAACTCTAGTAAGAACATGCATGCAAGAAAGGAGATCAAGCATCTTTTCTTGCACAACCATCCCAGGAATGATCTTATCTAACCAAGCAAAGAGGAATGTACATGCAGCCCATGCAGAAGCTTTCCTTCAATTTGTCACCACCTATAGCCTTCAAAACCTCTCATCAGCACCTCCATCCCTCACTCACAGGCATCCAGGACCAAAATCCAAGTAAGTAGACATTATACTTCTCTGGTTTATTCCATTTCATCATTATATTATCATATTTTGTCTACCTAGCCACCCATTGACCTCCCCCAACACTCACCCACCCATATACCCATTAAAACCCCACCAAATCCTACCTAAATCACCCACTACCTCATCCCGACCAACCAAAGTCCATTGTGTAATCACAAAGGAGACCTAAATCCCCTTCTGTCGCATTCCCAAAACTCCACAATAACCAGCACCAGTTACACCCAACCGATATCGGTCACCCTTAACCAACATCGGTTACTGTATTTACCCACACAACCCAGAACAGTGACCTATCCACCTAATTCCCTTTCACCCTCATTCACTTGTGATCTACCTAAGATATATGTTGGACCTGCAGAGACCCAGAACCAGTTACTTGACCTTCGGATCTTATTCTAACCTAGCCTGTTAGATTAGATCTTTCTTATTGTGTTTTAAGTGAGATACCTAAATCATTTTGAACTAAAATAGGATTTATTTTATTTACCAAATTAAATTGTTTAAAACAGTGGACTGATAGTCATCTAGGAAGTATCACACTTCCTGGACCTAGCATACGCTAAGCAGTTCATTGCATATATTTTTTAACTTTTTTGGTGGTCTTTCTTTGTAGTACAAGTAGTTCCTCCTAGCCAAAAGGAATCTCTCACAATCATCTGTGGATTCATAAGTCATACGCGCGCGACAACCCATCAACCAACATTTGAACAGGTATTCCTCCTACGCCCGTTACCCTATTTGTTTTGTCAATACTTCAAAGAAACGATCTAGAATCAGGTGAAACAATGCCTACACCACCACCCTCCATTGCCACTGAATAAAAAATCACCACTGCAATAAAATTTCACAATCACATAACACTTGATCTCAATATGGCATCCAAGCTAATGTGTGTCTCAATCTATACTCGTGTTCCTATAAAATACCACTTAGATGATTGCATTTTTCTCTGAGAATCCTCTAATACCATCACCTTAACCCTCTCACCTACAACTGGCAGTCATAATATGTAATATACATCCTCTAAGGTCACAATCATCTCCTCGCTAGGAAACCAAAAAGTACATGTGTCTACACACCATCGCTCACATAATGCAGTAATCATCAGCATATTATAGGGCACATCACCCATCCTCATTATTTTATGCAAGTTAGAACGGTCTATTATATCCCACTCATCATCCGATTAATCCAATCCCAACAATGTTCTCAAATATCGACTATCGTGAAACTCTCTCGAATGAATATCCCATTGCATAACACAAAACAAAAACAAAAAAGACATTATAACCTCATATACATGTAAAAATGACTATCTACAGTACCCATATACATCACATTTCAAATTTCTCAAGTTCTGGGATAAAAATAATCCTTTTAGGTTGCCAACGCATAGGACCAGGATGAAGGCACATAGGAGAAGGTCACTAGCACCTATATCTGGGCGCTGGTGCCCCTAAGGTTGTTAGTGCCTTAGCCACTCTTGCCCAAGTCAAAAACGTTTAGACACTCAAAAACAAAAATTTCATAAATATTCATAAAAAGCAACTCATTTCAACACATTTTTCGAACATCACAAGACTCGCCAACTCATTTGTTGTATGTGACGCCATAGCCACCACCACCATCTTGAATCGACTCAATCACGTTGCTCTAACTTGTGGCATCTTCACACACTCAGATATCCAACTCACACTCAATCAAAGTTCAAATTAATTCACTAGTCACTTTTTCACTTACAATATATAGCATAATTAATAATTATTATATTACTATGGTCATTATTCGCACTCATTTTCCTAACTAATACACATCACACAATTTTTCTCATATCTTGAGCTTTTCTACTCCATTTTTTATCCTATCTATGTTTTTCTCTTCAGAATATCACCTATTATCATATTGTATACATCCCACAGCACTACATTCCAATTCAAAACATCTTCATCTTGATATACACACAATCTTGTGATATCTACTATACTTCATTTCATTCACTATTACATCATTACACATATTCTTTCAGCTCAAACCTTGTTATCACCATCACTCTCCCTTTCACAAAAAGGGGGCATATAATTGGGATCACCCTATGATCCCCCTCATATTGTTACATGATCATTTCGAACATCAAATTCATCATTATCAAAAAAAATCTCACATTATGCAACATTTCATACCACTTTATAGTGACTTCCCCTAATGACCTAATTTGGGGGAAACAAGGGAAAAATATATCCATGAGTAATCTACCATATATATTCAATCATTGCACAACTTTCCACTTTTCAAATCAAATCAACCAATCGACACGACACAATGTATTCTACTATCTCTCCTAGATGACCTAGCTTTGGAGCTACATTACTTAATATCTTTCCCATATGACCTGACATGGGAAAATCGCTTTACATTTTCTATCTCTTTTAGATGACCTAACATGTAAGCCATCAAACACCATACATATCGCGACACCCTTGGAGTGGGGGAAATAAGACGTTATTGAATTTCCTATATTGCTCCTATATGGGTTATTCTCATAGGATCGAAATGAATCAAAATGAAAAAAAAATGGTCTTTGTTTTTCTGCAGCGGATAGACCTTTTGACTATGTAGTTAAAGTTGGAGGGTAAAACTAGGCCTCTCCCCCTACACTCTTCCTCTAGAAAAAGGACGCCAAAATCATTCAGTTTTTCGCATATTCAAAAATCTTGTTGGGAACTGATCACGCCCTCCCCCACCAAATATCCATAAAGCGACAAAAATCAAAATCTCCAAATTATCTGAAAATCAAAATCATCAATCTCGCTAAGTACTCCTTGTAATGGTTTGTCATCTCTCTTGTTATGCCACATGGATCAACACGTCGATCCAAGATTCTCTACATTATATGTTCTTATTCTATAGATACTTATATGATAAGGCTTCTCCAGACTTCTTTCAGGTATGTTGCTTACTTCCTTTACACTACTTGAAATTCATTCAAATATCATAAATACGGGGGAAAATGTAGACACAAAATCATGCACTTGCTACTATTTACTATACCACCAAGTACATTATTTTATTTATGGATCTTGAGTAAGAAAAATATTCACTAATGAAACACTTCCTAGTTCATCAACTTGTGTTGTTTGTTTCTATTACTTTTACCTTTCACACTTGTCACTCATACACTCGGTTTCGATATGGTCACAGGGATCCATGTCTATCGATTCTCACACATTTATCTTCAATTGTCTCTAGACAATAGTACCTAGACACTCTTGTCCATCCTGGGAGCTCGTTTCCTCTTTGTTTTTTATCACATTTTTTGCTGGTCTTTTCGGTTTTCGCACTCATATCTCAAGTTATTATTCAGCATGTTGGGTCATTAGTGTCAAAATTTAAGTAAGATATCCCCATATAAACAAAACATACATACCATTATAATGGCAGGAAATTTCAATTAAGGGCTATCTATCTATATATCAAAGGGACGACATCACGGGATTATTATTTTGTGTACACTTTGCATAGGAAGGGGAAGTTCATTTTTCCATCCACACATTTTGCATTCTATCTAGATATTACTCGTTATCTTGGCATCATCGGCATGAGGGAAACCTATGAGCACTATTGCACGCACAAGAACATAGAACTACATTGGGTCTTAAATGTAGTGCAAGGCTCAGTCGTAAGTTCACTTGTTTGATAGTTAAGGACAGTCTGACCCCTCATTTTTCATATTTCTTCTTTAGGATTTGATGTGGTTTTAGGGTTTAACAAGAGATTATTTATGTTGCATATTTATATGTACTTCAACAATCCAAGTGCCACATACTAGGTGATCAATGGCAAGCAAGTGCGAAACCTTAGCGACAGTGCCAAAACTAGATTCTGACCTTTACAATAGACTTTGGCACCCCACAAAGGTCTAGGGAACCCGTAAGTGCCCTCACTCTTACCTAGGCCCCTGTGTCCAAGAATCCTTGACATCTTTGCATTTTTATGAGCATGATTGTGAAACTCTGAGTTTTTCTTCCATCGGTTCATCTAGTCGAGACACACTTTAGGTAAGAAAAATTAAGGTAAGTGCCCTATCTCTTTCATTTTCTTTCATAATTATGTCTAATAAAATTGCCTAGCATATGTATTTTATTGTATATCATTATAGAAATTTTCTATATTCATATTTTAGTAAAGTAAATACAGATTTTATTGAATCACCCATCCAAACACAAAGTAAATCACCTCAAACCATTTTTTTCCAACAGTTTGGCCATCAAAAACTACTCAACAAAAGGGGGCAAATGTAGACATTGGGTTTTTGTCACCCACCTACCTCCCTAGACACACACATTATTTTATTAAAACATGGAATTTATAAAACACATACCTAAATAATTTTCCCCCATCACGTACAATCAACTTTTTATAGCTGCACCAAGAATGTTGGTGCCCAGGCAAAGTGGGTCTCATGCACCATCCTGTCATGGAGTAACCCAATCAGTGATTGGGGAAATCATCCACCCTCTACATCAGGCAGTGCATAGCAGCACACTACCTCCATCAACAGAACCACTAGCCTCGTATCCTCTGGACAGGCTAGGTACATCTCTCCATAGCTCAAACTGGCACTATGGAATCTGATATTAACCATCCCCTCTCCAAAAATAGTCACAATCAGCTCCTCGAGAGACCTTGGAGGAGATAGAGTAAACCTAGGCACCTAATATGGGTAACCGAAGAATCTGGAAAATGTCCTCTAGGGTGATAGTCATCTCACCCGTTCAGTAAGTGGAACATGTTGGTCACAGGAGTCCCATCTATCAATGAGTGCAACCATCAAACTGGGCTACCGGGAACTACATGTCTATAGCATTGAACCCCACTCAATCCCACTGTCTCCACATGTTTTTGCTCCTATGGGGGGTCACTACGCCGTGCACTGCCACCAGTAGAGGAAGAAACCCTATCCCGCATATGTAATTACGCTCTCCCCTACATCCAATATAAGAACGACATTAATTTACATATATCAAATCCATATTCAACCATTATCATTTCCCTATACCTATATTTTTCACCCTACCCATCTCACCTACCTAGCCCACACCACTTTTAGACCTTTTTGCCCCTTAATTCGACCGGTACCGGTTTAGCCTAACCGACCCCAATCACCCTTTAACTAGCAACGGTCACCTATTTGGTCACTGATACCAGTTCACCCTTACTGACCATGGTTACCCCTTCACCGGCATCAGTCACATGTTTAGTGACCGATACCGGTTCCACCTAACCAACGTCGGGTCACTGTCGCAAAAAAAACCCATGATTTTCCAAAACCCCCCCTTTCTAAAAAAACCTCCCCCTACCCCCTTTTTACCCCACCTATGATGACCTAACCTACCCTTGGACTTCCACCCACCTCCCCTATCCCCTTTATTACCCTACCCATTCCTCCTTTTTACCCCATATTCCCCCCATTCCAAATTTAATTTTTTCCCACCCCCAAAAAAAATGTAAAACAAACAAAACGCTAACATACCCCTACAATAACCTCTAATCTAACAAATCAACAACATAGAGTTGGGCTCTTACCTCGTCGCGTTGCCTCTGTCTCGGTGGCACATCTGGCCACTGTACTGATGGCTTGCCTGATCCCTTATTGGCCTCCACCATCACCAAATACCTACTCATAACCTCTCACCAATCAAATCCCTCGTAATGATCCTGTGGACCCGCTACTCACCAATCAATCACTTGTCAATCACACTCCCAGCTCACTGTTCCATTCCATCTAGACACTTTTCTCACTTTTTTTCCCCCTTTCTGTCATTTTCTCACTTTTGAACAATAACAAATGAATAAACAAAAACCATAGATTATTTGTTTTTATAAAAAAACCCGACCTAACCAATGTCGGTTACCCTTGACCGACATCGGTCGCATGCCCTACTTAACCGTCGTCGGTTTCCCTTTACCGACATCGGTTATCCATGACCGGCATCAGTCACCATCAACTACATATTACCCTACATTTTTTACCTTTATCCTACCCTTACCTCCCTTTTTTCCCCACCCAACCTTCACCTTGATCATTTACCCCATCCCACCTTTACCCTACCCATTTCCCTCACCTTTCCTAACCAAATCATTTTACTACCTCCCTTCATTCTCCTCTCGGGACTCGTTATTTTACCCCTACCTTGGCCCTTACCCATGCCCTGATCTAGATATTTGGACATGGACCATCGCTAGTGACCTTTGACCTCATGTGCTCGCTATACCTTGCAGCACTATTACCTATGATTGTTGACCTAATGACCTTACCTAGCCTATTGCCATGACTATTTGTCCTGACCCTACCTTTGGTGTACCGGAACATACCTAAACGTTCCTGCACCTAACCTATGTCATTTTTCATGACCATATCCTATACCTTAGATACCATAATCACTTCAACCTTGTTTAGATAAACCTATCGACTTTAGATGATGTATATTTTCCCTTCTCTTCAACCTAGTCACATGTGCTGTAGTTTATACATGTGCGTGCGTTTGACTGTTACTACCTTTGACCCTAACCCATTACCTAGATTACCTGAGTAGACCTTTAACCCTTTTTTCCCCCGTGCCCACCTTTCTTTTCATCACATTTACCTTTTATCAAACCACTAATCGATTCTGCCTTTGGCCTTGTCAGTTCCTGGTTTGAGGAGGATAACCTTTACCCACACATGGGGCAACCACATATTATTTTTATTAGCGTCGCTTACCAATACAAGCTACGTGCAAAGAAAAGGGGCAAAATGTAGAAGCTAAAATTAGGTCACACTCCCCTTTGATCCCTCGACAAATAAGCACCCTTCATCACATTCACCTAGCCATGGCCCCCTTCACCCCACTAATATTAATTTAATTAATTAAATTAAATTAGTTCATTACCCTCACCATATTTATTGTTTAAATATCTTAATTTAAATAATATCCACACATACACTTCACTTAGACACCTCACCAAGCTAACTCACCCTAAAAACCTATTCTTAGTAAGTTACCATAACTAACTAAGACTTACCTAAACCCTAAAAATCAATGCCTACATTCCCTCTAACCACATTCCCGCATGCTTGCAAGAAGTTCCCAGTCTAATCCATGGGTTAATGGCATGATATCCGAGGAAATCAAGAGGATCTCCCTAGTTCAGTAAACTTAGGAAATCTCACCTTGACCGATGCTGGTTACCCCTAACCGTCACTGGTTAGGCCAAAACTGCCGTCGGTTATCCTTTTAACTCCAAAACAACCTTATACTCAAGGTTGGCAGAAGGTTGGAAAAATATTGGAAAAGTTGGCAAACATTAGCACATCCTAGAGAGATATCACATCTTCTAAGAGTGAACTCTAGCAAGAACATGCATGCAAGGAAGGAGATCAAACATCTTTTCCTACACAACCATCCCAGCAATGATCTGATCTAACCAAGCAAAGAGGAATGTACATGCAGCCCATACTGAAGATTTCCTTCAGTAGGTGACCACCTGCAGCCTTCAAAACCTCTCATTATCACCTCCATCCCTCACTCAAAAGCATCTAGGACAAGAATCCAAGTAAGTAGATGTTATACTTCTCTGGTTTACTCCATTTCATCAATATATTATCATATTTTGTCTACCTAGCTACCCATTGACCTCCCCTAACACTCACCCCTCCATATACCCATTAAAACCCCGCCGAATCCTACCTAAATCACCCAATACCTCATCCTGACCAACCAAAGTCCATTGTGTAATCACAAAGGAGACCTAAATCTCCTTCTGTCGCATTCTGAGAACTCCACAATAACCAACACCGGTTACACCCAACCGATATCGGTCACCCCCAACATCGGTTACTGTATTTACCCACACAACCCAGAACAGTGACCTATCCACCTAATTCCCTTTCGCCCTCATTCACTTGCGATCTACCTGAGATATCTGTTGGACCTGCAGAGACCCAGAACCAGTTACTTGACCTTCGGATCCTATTCTAACCTAGCCTGTTAGATTAGATCTTTCTTATTGTGTTTTAAGTGAGATACCTAAATCATTTTGAACTAAAATAGGATTTATTTTATTTACCACATTAAATTGTTTAAAACAGTGGACTGATAGTCATCTAGGAAGTATCACACTTCCTGGACCTAGCATACGCTAAGCAGTTCACTGCATATATTGTTTAACTTTTTCTGGTGGTCTTGCTTTGTATTACAGGTAGTTCCTCCTAGCCAAAAGGAAGCTCTCACAATCATCTGTGGATTCATAAGTCATACACGCGCAACAACCCATCAACCAACATTTGAACAAGTATTCCTCCTATGCCCGTTACCCTATTTGTTTTGTCAATACTTCAAAGAAACAATCTAGAATCAGGTGAAACAATGCCTACACCACCACCCTCCATTGCCACTGAATAAAAAATCACCACTGCAATAAAATTTCACAATCACATAACACTTGATCTCAATATGGCATCCAAGCTAATGTGTGTCTCAATCTATACTCGTGTTCCTATAAAATACCACTTAGATGATTGCATTTTTCTCTGAGAATCCTCTAATACCATCACCTTAACCCTCTCACCTACAACTGGCAGTCATAATATGTAATATACATCCTCTAAGGTCACAATCATCTCCTCGCTAGGAAACCAAAAAGTACATGTGTCTACACACCATCGCTCACATAATGCAGTAATCATCAGCATATTATAGGGCACATCACCCATCCTCATTATTTTATGCAAGTTAGAACGGTCTATTATATCCCACTCATCATCCGATTAATCCAATCCCAACAATGTTCTCAAATATCGACTATCGTGAAACTCTCTCGAATGAATATCCCATTGCATAACACAAAACAAAAACAAAAAAGACATTATAACCTCATATACATGTAAAAATGACTATCTACAGTACCCATATACATCACATTTCAAATTTCTCAAGTTCTGGGATAAAAATAATCCTTTTAGGTTGCCAACGCATAGGACCAGGATGAAGGCACATAGGAGAAGGTCACTAGCACCTATATCTGGGCGCTGGTGCCCCTAAGGTTGTTAGTGCCTTAGCCACTCTTGCCCAAGTCAAAAACGTTTAGACACTCAAAAACAAAAATTTCATAAATATTCATAAAAAGCAACTCATTTCAACACATTTTTCGAACATCACAAGACTCGCCAACTCATTTGTTGTATGTGACGCCATAGCCACCACCACCATCTTGAATCGACTCAATCACGTTGCTCTAACTTGTGGCATCTTCACACACTCAGATATCCAACTCACACTCAATCAAAGTTCAAATTAATTCACTAGTCACTTTTTCACTTACAATATATAGCATAATTAATAATTATTATATTACTATGGTCATTATTCGCACTCATTTTCCTAACTAATACACATCACACAATTTTTCTCATATCTTGAGCTTTTCTACTCCATTTTTTATCCTATCTATGTTTTTCTCTTCAGAATATCACCTATTATCATATTGTATACATCCCACAGCACTACATTCCAATTCAAAACATCTTCATCTTGATATACACACAATCTTGTGATATCTACTATACTTCATTTCATTCACTATTACATCATTACACATATTCTTTCAGCTCAAACCTTGTTATCACCATCACTCTCCCTTTCACAAAAAGGGGGCATATAATTGGGATCACCCTATGATCCCCCTCATATTGTTACATGATCATTTCGAACATCAAATTCATCATTATCAAAAAAAATCTCACATTATGCAACATTTCATACCACTTTATAGTGACTTCCCCTAATGACCTAATTTGGGGGAAACAAGGGAAAAATATATCCATGAGTAATCTACCATATATATTCAATCATTGCACAACTTTCCACTTTTCAAATCAAATCAACCAATCGACACAACACAATGTATTCTACTATCTCTCCCAGATGACCTAGCTTTGGAGCTACATTACTTAATATCTTTCCCAGATGACCTAACATGGGAAAATCACTTTACATTTTCTATCTCTTTTAGATGACCTAACATGTAAGCCATCAAACACCATACATATCGTGACACCCTTGGAGTGGGGGAAATCAAACGTTATTGCCTTTCCTATACTGCTCCTATATGGGTTATTCTCATAGGATCGAAATGAATCAAAATGAAAAAAAAAAATGGTCTTTGTTTTTCTGCAGCAGATAGACCTTTTGAGTATGTAGTTAAAGTTAGAGGGTAAAACTAGGCCTCTCCCCCTACACTCTTCCTCTAGAAAAAGGACGCCAAAATCATTCAGTTTTTCACATATACAAAAATCTTGTTGGGAACTGATCACTCCCTACCCCACCAAATATCCATCAAGCGACAAAAATCAAAATCATCAATCTCACTAAGTACTCCTTGTAATGGTTTGTCATCTCTCTTGTTATGCCACATGGATCAACATGTCGATCCAAGACTCTCTACATTATATGTTCTTATTCTGTAGATACTTATATGATAAGGCTTCTCCAGACTTCTTTCAGGTATGTTGCTTACTTCCTTTACACTACTTGAAATTCATTCAAATATCATAAATACGGGGGAAAATGTAGACACAAAATCATGCACTTGCTACTATTTACTATACCACCAAGTACGTTATTTTATTTATGGATCTTGAGTAAGAAAAATATTCACTAATGAAACACTTCCTAGTTCATCAACTTGTGTTGCTTGTTTCTATTACATTTACCTTTCACACTTGTCACTCATACACTCGGTTTCGATATGGTCACAGGGATCCATGTCTGTCATTTCTCACACATTTATCTTCAATTTTCTCTAGACACTAGTATCTAGGAACTCTTGTCCATCCTGGGAGCCTATGTCCTCTTTGTTTTTTATCACATTTTTTGCTGGTCTTTTCAGTTTTTGCACTCATATCTCAAGTTATTATTTAGCATGTTAGGTCATTAGTGTCAAACTTTAAGTAAGATATCCCCATATAAACAAAACATACATACCATTATAATGGCAGGAAATTTCAATTAAGGGCTATCTATCTATATATCAAAGGGACGACATCACGGGATTATTATTGTGTGTACACTTTGCATAGGAAGGGGAAGTTCATTTTTCCATCCACACATTTTGCATTCTATCTAGATATTGCTCATTATCTTGGCATCATCGGCATGAGGGAAAACTAGGAGCACTATTGCACACACAAGAACATAGAACTACATTGGGTCTTAAATGTAGTGCAGGGCTCAGTTGTAAGTTCACTTGTTTGATAGTTAAGGAATGTCTGACCCCTCATTTTTCATATTTCTTCTTTAGGATTTGATGTGGTTTTAGGGTTTTACAAGAGATTATTTATGTTGCATATTTATACGTACTTCAACAATCCAAGTGCGACATATAGGTGATCAATGGCAAGCAAGTGTGAAACCCTAGCGAAAGTGCCAAAACTAGATTCTGACCTTTACAATAGACTTTGGCACCCCACAAAGGTCTAGGGAACCCGTAAGTGCCCTCACTCTTACCTAGGCCCCTGTGTCCAAGAATCCTTGACATCTTTGCATTTTTATGAGCATGATTGTGAAACTCTGAGTTTTTCTTCCATCAGTTCATCTAGTCGAGACACACTTTAGGTAAGCAAAATTAAGGTAAGTGCCCTATCTCTTTCATTTTCTTTCATAATTACGTCTAATAAAATTGCCTAGCATATGTATTTTATTGTATATCATTATAGAAATTTTCTATATTCATATTTTAGTAAAGTAAATACAGATTTTATTGAATCACCCATCCAAACACAAAGTAAATCACCTCAAACCATTTTTTTTCAACAGTTTGGCCATCAAAAACTACTCAACAAAAGGGGGCAAATGTAGACATTGGGTTTTTGTCACCCACCTACCTCCCTAGACACACACATTATTTTATTAAAACATGGAATTTATAAAACACATACCTAAATAATTTCCCCCCATCCCATACAATCAACTTTTTACTCCCTTACAAATTACTATTTACCCATTTGATTACGTTAACCTCTACTAAAACCACCTAGCCATTTTCAAATTATCCCTAACCCATTTTACCCTGAATTCCTATCCTCCCCAACTCACAACCATTTCCCCTTGTCCATTTACCTAAAAACACCATTTAGGAAGTAGTTTCAACCACTTCTAAATGTTTTTCCCATAATTCGTAAATCACTAGCAATTTTAGCAAATCACCACCGATTGTAAATAAGAGTTTTCACTCTTGTTTCAGGGATCTTCAGAATTCTCTCAAACATTTGTGTACTTTTTTTTTTAGTTATACATCAAGACTCTATCATTCCAGTGATCTCCAAGCCACACAACAACATCAAGATTTTTCCTAAAATATGACAATACATAAATATTTGTAGCATTGTCTCCAAGTAACCTTTTTGGGAAATCAACAAGTAATGTCAATCAACAATCAACAATATCAACTTCAAAACATAAAATTATCGATTTTAGAAAAATCAAGCATTTTTACAATAATCGTCAGCAATTCCCTTAATCACCCACGATTGTCTAAATCACCTACAATTCCTCTGAATCACCTGCATTTCCTCTAAATCACCCACAATTCCTATTTTCCATCATCTGTTTAATCAATTTTAGCATTTTATCAAATCTTATCAGTATCTCTGGATTTGACTTTATCTTTTGCAACTATGTCTTTGCTTTAGATGAATGTCCCAGGCCAATCACACCCCATCACAAGCATTTACAACCTCTCAATCATCCATAAACCTTTCTTTTGGGAGAAATTTTACATCCTTCATGAGCTCATGTTGTGTTCCATCTAATTTGTAACTAATATTGAGGACATCAAGGATTGTTTTGAGTTCCTCTGTGATATGCAGTAATGGAATATTGGTATGATTATTTCAAAGTTGTTCAAATATCTGCCACATTATCCTAGGCCACCTATGAAGTTGAGCAAGACTTTCCTTTTGATATTGAGTTCTAGCTTCCTATCTATCATTATCATTATCTATCATTTATCGTCTTTATCGTCAATTCACCTAATTGTTTTAAAACGAACTGACATCCTCTAAGGAAGTTCCTTTGGATTTCTAGAATCAGCCTTTATCAAGAATCTCATCTACCTATCTTATCTAAAATTTCTTTTTTAGTTGTCTTTGATTGCATGTTTCTTCATCAACAAAAGGAGTACTTATTCACTATGATATTGCAAATATCTATCAGTATCAACATCTATCATTGTGTGTATCGGTAAACCCTATCGTGTTTTGAGGTCAATTTGGTTTTTTTATTCCATTTTTTAATTTAGAATAGGAAATAAAAAACTCTCTGATACATGTATTTCAGCTAACTTCATACTACCAATTAATTATCCACAATTGATTTCTAATATCATACCTATCACTAAAGCAACTGGAAAATTGAGCATATGAACAAAATTTCAATACTTGAACCTCACCTACCCCAAATTTGATTTTCCTCTTCCCAACATCGACCAGATCATTGATTTAATAGTAGGCCATGAAATTCTATCTCTTATGGATGGTTTTTTTAATTAGCATAAAATGTTAATCACACTTGAGGATCAGTACAAGACCTATTTTATCACCCCATGGGGAACCTTCTATTATAGAGTAATGCCCTTTGGCCTAAAAATTAATGAACCACTTATCAATGCACCACGAACTACATCTTCCATGATCTCATCCACAAAACCATGGAAGACTACGCTGACAATCTCTTAGGTAAATCCAAACACAAAAGAGATCATCTAGCTATTCTTTACATGATCTTTTCACGTCTTCTACATTTCTTCCTTCATCTCAATCCTGTTAATTGTGTCTTCATAGTTCTCATAGGAAAACTCCTTAGATTCATTGTTTCTATTAGGGGAATTGAAATTTACCCCTCTAAAGTCAAATCTATCTAAATTCATCCCCTGTTAATATCAAACAACTTTGTAGCCTTCAAAGAAAACTTCAATCTATATGTCATTTCATCTCACAGTTATTACATCTATGTTAACCCTTCCATCATATTTTATGAAAAGTTACCCACTTTAAGTGGGACAATAATTATCAATAAGGCTTTGACGCCCTCAAATAGTACTTCCTACCATCACCCATTCTCACCCCTCCACATGAAGGGGAGACTTTATATTTATATATATCCATAATTGACCATGTATTAGGATCCATGCTTGTGCATCGAGACAAATAAGGTAAGGAACAGGATGTCTATTACATCATTTGCACGCTTCATGAGTATGAAACACGTTATTCCAAAGTGGAAAGGTTGTGTTGTGCCTTGTACTTTACAACTTCTAAACTTTTTCACTAGTTAATTAATCATAAAACTTATATAATCAAAAATTTCAATCCATATAAATATATACATTTCAAACCATATCATAATGATCGCATCTCTAGATAGCTCATGCTCATGACTGAATTTGACCTTGAGTTCATCTCTCAAAACTCCATTGAGGGGAAGGTCATTACTGATCAACTCATATAATCTCCCCTTCCATCTAATCAATTACCATGTGAACACTTCCCTGATGAATCAATCAACATGCTCAATCAAGAAAATACCCCTCTCAAAATGACCTTGTTCTTCGACAGGTCTAAAATAGGCAAGGGGATGTGCCAGAATAGTCATAATACCACCTTGGGACACCCTTATTTTTTGTCTTTCAAACTTAACTTCCCATACTAATGCCTATCTCGGTGTATAATTCCTTAACATCTATGGTGACTCAATACTCATCATCAATCAAATCAAAAGAATCTATCAATGCAAAAAGAAGGTCCTCCAAAATTATAAAACTATCGTCAAAAACTTATTTCAAATATTTGACCATTAATAAATTCAAACCACCCCTCAGTCATCTAGAAAATTCATAGACACCATGGCTTCTCTTTCCTCTCTTATTCCCATATTACCTAACGATTCCAAATTATTTTTCATCGTACACAAACTCAATCAACCATCTTATACCAACATTGAGCTTCAAACCATCAAGCATATAGAAAACATGTCATCTGACACATGGTACACACAAACATATGACCAGCTTTCCACCAGTAAACTACCCCCAAATCTATCTAGAAATATAAAAATATTATTTCAACATGTGTCTCTTTACATCATACTAGTGGGTATCCTTTACAAAAGAGGATTTGACAGCTTCCTCCTTCGGTGTCTTAGAAATATGGAGGCTTGTCTAGATATTAAATAATTCGATGATAGAATATGCAGTGGACACTTTAACAGTTGAGATGTCACTAATTACATCATGCATATGTGCTAATGTTGGCCTATGCTTAATCAAGATTATTGTGATTACATTAAGAAATGTGTCAAATGTCAACAACATGCCAACCTCACACATGTTCCTAGTCACACTCTTCAACCATCCCATGATCTTTTACCTTCTCATAATGGGGACTCGACCTCATTGACCTCATCAACCCCCACTCATCATAATGACACAACTCCGTTATTACAACAACTAAATATTTTATAAAATGGGTGGAAGCAATCCACCTTATCTCCACTAAAGCAGATAAAATCATCAACTATATCCATCATCACATTATATATCACTTTGGTATTCCTCATAAGCTCATCACAGATAACTAAAGAATAATTCAAAAAAAAAAATTCAAAAACTTATGACACCTACAACATCAAATATAGCTATTCCTCACCTGATTATTCACAAGAAAATGATCAAGTAGAGGCCTCTAACAAAACACTCAACAACATCCTCATGAAACTTGTTGATCAAGCTAGTAGAGTTTGGCATCTCCAAAAAAAATTGCTCTAGGCACATATCAAACCATATTTTACGCACCAACACGCACTACGCCCTTCTCCTTAATTTACAACACCGAATATGTTCTTCCTCTTGAATTCCAAATCCCATCTATATGTGTTTCCCTTAAATATCTCCTCCCAGATGAGTATTATCATCAAGAGCATTTATCAAAACTTAAATTGGTAGATGAAAATTGTCTAATAGCCATTAAACATATCAACATATATCAAGAACGCATCAAAAGAGCCTATAAAAACATGTTAAGCAATGTGAATTTAAAATAAAACCAACACATCACTAACATGGAAATGAGTAAACATGGAAAATTTTCTCCAAACTGGCTTGGACCATATATTATCACTCATAAGTATGGTGTTGGGGCTTATCGCTTAACCTCCCTTGATGGTAAACCTGAAAAAGGATCCTCTTAATGTACTACATTTATGGTCATTATACTATTAACTTATCAACTCATGAGATCCTAGTAAAATTGTGATCATCGTTCATCAATTAACACATCTTATCTATCATAGTGATTTGGAAACATGTGGTCTTTTCAGTTAGTATACCTATCAACACCTTAAATATGGGCACCATAGCTCTTCTCATAGCATATTCCTCATGGAAAAGTTCCCCACTTATGGCTAGGGAACCCCACAATCATTACTCACACCATCCCCTATCTTATCTTATTAAACGACATGACAAGTACATAAGAGTAGCTTGCATGCTTATCTTAACCCCTTCTACGTAGTCACCCTGGGGTTTCCCTCAACTCAAAATAAAAATATCTATGGGATGAATACAATCAAAATATAGACCAATCCCTCAAAGGATGGCTATCCAAAAATTAAACCTATTAAATAAATTTGTAGACCACTCCCTCGAAGGATGGATACCTAATCAAATGAACAATAAGGACTTCCCATATTGATTAGTCCTTGTATAAAAAAGGGGATTCCCTAATCAATCATCCCTTGAATATGAAAAAATAAAAAAAACAACCATCCTAGAAAATCTTCCCACATTAATCATATTTTCCCAAATGCAAGCTTCCTGTGTCGATCAGCTTGTATAAAACACAATAAAGTTGGGGGAAAACCATGGGTAGCATCAATAAGAACCCATTTCCATGTGCTTGCTACATACAAAACCTATCCTATGTCGGAAAAGGATAAGATATAATTAGCTCACATTTATTTATGATCCTAGTATGATTAACCATTATGGTTCATTTGTTAACATCTTGTATAGGGTCGTATGTGCAGTATCATATATTTAAATTGTTTTACCACCATACACTATGTGTGTCCAAAACAGTAAAAAATAAAACATTCCACAATAATTTCTTATTCATCCTATAAGTGTGAGAATCATATAACAAGATTACCATTTGTCACGAAAATATCATAAAAATCATCTTATAATCACATGCACCTATAATCTAAATCATACATTACAAATATTTCCATAACTCATTCACATCATAACAGAAATCATTAATTTAAACATCGTCAATAACATCTACGTCTATCACAAGGCTAATTAAAAACATAGAACATAACTTAATGACAAAATTATATATATATATATATATATATATATCAAAATCTTTGTACATCATAATGGGTCTGAATAACCTCGCATATAAATAGTATACATCATTAGGAAGGGATTAAAATTATCCTCATATATCAAAATCAAATATACAAAAAATAAATGAGTAAACTGAATGTTTGTCAAATGAACACTCCCTCCTACACTACTCCCCTGTGTCTAGTCCTCCCTCCTGACCTCTCGGTGGTTGAACCATGCTCCCAACACTATTTAATGTAACCTCTTGTCACCACGCTAAAAATATTGTATACCGAGGCTCATCTAGAAGCCTCGGTTGTATTATCTCCTCGTATTATCCTAAATCATCACATAGATCCTAGTAGTTAGTCATGCCCACACTACCAGGAGGTACCATTTGACTGATAGTCTGAGTCTGATTAGCTTATAGATCAGCTCCTAAAATCTACAGACCTATAACCCCAAAGTCCTTTTGCAAGGCCTTCTTGTCCCGCCTATATCTATCTTTGTCAACTCTAATCTATGTAAGCTCCACTTACACAGAAATGAGTTGTTGGCTCAACACATCTCTCTCAAAATTCAAATTATCCTGCTTAGCCAATAATGTGGCCTTCTTGGCCTCTAAAATATCTATAGTGGCCTTCAATACTACCACTTTATCCTCCTCATCTCCACCACCATTATCTCCACCCTCACCACCACCACCAGCCTCCTAAGGTGCAACCTCTACACGATCCCACACCCGTCTCCCAAACTTATCTAGCTTCCCATGCCACTATGTCATGTAGGCCTCAATTACCCTAAAATCATCATATCCCACCTCCACAACTTTCCCATCCACCCTCACCCCCACCCCCTCCTCATCTGTCATATCCACTTCCTCCTGAACAACGGGTAGTGCCACATCATTCTTTGCATCATCACATTAATAGGCCATTACTGACTTCCGCACATCCTGTATTAAACCAAATTATCATTGAACATGACCAAACTAGATCAAATCTCATTGTTCCTCCCTCTGCACGCACACCCATCTATCTTATTTTTATGCCCTTAACTCCCCCTCTACACTAGGTCATACTGGGAAACCTATATACGGCCTCCAAATAATATCCTCATCCTATAAACTGACTAGACATTTCCTATAATAAGCCTCACCTCAGACAGACCATGTGGCTGCAAAATCAAACCTCCACCTCATAAAACCAACCAGATACAGTAAAGTCACCCATAAATCCCAAGGCACTCCTCTTGGTTGAACCACTACAATGTTATTATATGCCCAACACTCTAAAAAAAATGATACATCAACCTCAAACTTTTTTCTAGTGCTTCAAGACTATAAATCCATGTACACATGTGCCAAAAAATAGGGGCCCAAGAAAACATTGTCTCATGAACCAACATATCCACCACTAGCCTTGTCAACATCTATGAGAATTTCCCTCCAGCTGAATATGGTAAGGCATAACAACTACTCCCCATCATCTTCATAGTCACCAATGCCCTTCCCTCCTCTTCATCATTGTATAGGGCCCCATATGAAAAAGGCCTTGAAGTATACACTACATCTCCTCTATCATCACCATAAAAATTTTGCATCACCGCACCTCTACCAACCTCATCAATCACATAAATTTTTTCGTCATGTATCAAAAATCATAATATTTGGTGCACATCATATAAAGTGAATATCATCTCTCTAGTAGGTGGTCAAAATGTGCATGTCACATGGTCCCATATCTATAAAAATTCCAATAGTAAACCCATGTCCTATTGATACACCTATAATGACACATCCTACCCAATCTAACCACCTCCAAGTGATCATACTCATCAAGTGAAAATAAATCTCAGACATCATCAAGTATCTTTGGGACCCTATCCCATATGGTCAATCTCTCCTAATCCTACATCCAATAATAAAACAAAAAACATCAAATTCTATTAATAACCAATCAAAAATCAAATCACAACTTTTGTAGAATCACCAGTGACTCTACTTGAATCACTTACAACCCTTTAAAAATCAATGGCAACTTGCAAATCACAAGTGATTTCATATGAAATCACTAACAGTTTCTAAGTGCGCCTAAATTTTTCAGAAAAAATAAAAAATCAACAAAAACTTAAGTACACCACCTACCTCGGCGTGTGTGGGCTTTTATCACCTCTAAACACCTCCAACTGCCTCCTTCTCACTTTAAATCGTGAAAACTTAGAAATTAGGGTTTTTATTAGGTTCTTGGTCTCTAAAATTGCAATGTAAAAAATGAACTTTCAAACCACCTTATATATCAATTTTTTTGCCACCCACCCGATTGTCGATGATTGGGCTAATCATTGGTGATTTATGAAAAATCGCTAGCGAATCCCTCCTTTTATCCAAAACATCATTAAATGGCATTTGGGCCTCATCAAACCATCATTCCTCACCAAAATTCCACATTTCAAGTATGTACTTCCTTGTTAGGGCCCTAAGACCCTTTTAAATCAAAAAATCAATCAATCTATATCAAGCTTGCCTTTATCAAATCCATTTAGGATTTCACAGTCATGAGGGAAATATTTTCCCTTGCTACCACTAAGACATATGTCTATAGGAAACAAACCCATTGGTTCCCCTATAACTTGAATTCCTAGCTACGTAAGCCAACCTTTATGAAAATTCATTTATGTGTCTCTCGATATACTATGGATACTATACACCTCCTGGATATTTTACCTCAGGTGTTTCCTATGAGTCATACATTTATATGTTCAGAACCCTTTGGTTCCCCTATCATTTGACTCTTTGGCCATACAAGTCCACCTTTGTGGAAATTTTTTCTCATGCCTAGTCTTGGGGCATCTTAAATCAAAACACACATCATACAAACCTATCTCATCTATAAACCTTTTCAAACTAGTGGTCATTGCACTTTTTCACAATAACCCCCAGTTTGAGGGGGGTCACCTATCCAACACAAATCCGACCATTTCACTAGTTTTTGTCCATCGATTTGTCAATCACAAACCACTTGACTGAAAGGGTAAAATTTAGACACTTGTTTCCTAGCTACATCCCACACACCTTCATTCAAAAATCCCTAAACCTATCTCATTATCTTTAACCATCACTCCATCCCCCGTAAAATCATGTTTTATCCCATTGTAAAACCTATTTACCTATCCTAAAACCTCCCTAACCACCCTTAACCTATCTAAACCCATTTTTACCCTTACCACCCAACCTCTTAACCTCCCACAAAACATCCCTAACAATTTACAAATCAATCAAAAACCAAAAAACCCTATTTGGAAGTGGTTGAAACCACTTCCAAGTGGGTTTCCCCACTTTTCCCTTGGATCTGCTAGTGTTTCTAATAGAATGAACAATTATAAATAGATCACAAAACCTCCTTCAAACAAATCTGACTAATCCTTAGCAAAGTTATGTTTCCACTTCATGACCAAGATGACATCATCTACCAACATTTTGAGAGCTTTCAAATCACATCCTTTTCAAGCCCATTAGAAGCATCCAATAAATATTGGTAAGGCTTCCTCAGCTCATTGTCTAATTGAATTTACATGAGTTCCAAGGTAAGTATCTTCAATCATTTGGATTATCAAACTCTTTAAGACTTATCATCTATTAGTCAAAGTCATACCATTTTAATCATTAATCATTTTGCATCCAATCTACATTTTATTAAAGAATTCAATATTCTACACAGAAATCGCTAGCGATTTATCAGTGAATCGTCGTTGAATTCTAACCCAAATCGCCAATGATCCCTATCATTCTATCATTTTTATCACATTTTCATATTTTCAACAATTTTATCATTTTGTTTTTGTCTAATTAACTTGTTTTCAAGATGTGTCTCCCTGTAGATGAAAGTGTCAGGTGAATCACATCCCATAACTAGAATTTATGATCTTATGATAATCTAGCAACCCTTCGTCTTGGAGTAGTTCAACATCATACATGAAATTAAACTTTGTGTCATCACCTTGACACCTTAAATCAAAGACATAGAAGACCAACTCGAAGTCATATAAGAAGAACAAGACATCATTACAGAGTTCTGGTTTGAATTCTTCCTGGAGTTTGAGATTGTTGTAGCCCTCGCTTAGGCCACCTATCATGGGGAAAAATATCTCTCTATTCCCCTATAATTCTAATCATTCTTTGTATTTTCAATTATCTTATTATCACAATAACTTAACTATAAAACGAGTTGACACCCTTTGAGGAAGCCCATTGGTTCCTAGGATCGGCCTTTTATAAGAAACTCATAAAATCTCTGTCTAATATCTATCTTGTTTAACTTTCTATGAATGCATGTGCTCTCATTCACCGAAAAAGGAGTCCCTCACGTCCTTTGCATCTCTTCATCCTGACATTGCACTATCGACGCATGTATCGTTAAACCCTGTCGTCTTTTGAGTTTTTTTTGTTTCTCACTAAAATAGACAAACCAAAAAATCACCACAAATAAGTTGTACTAATTTAGATTATAAAGTGATAATTTTCTTAGCATAAGAACAAATCCAAATTTGTCATTGCTAAAGGATAAGTTACCAAATTTTAGTTCTTACATCCCTTGCTTAAGTATATAATTCAAAATTGTAAGTTTAAAGGAAAAATATACACAAGTGTGTGCATGTACTTTTTCTTCACTCGATAGTTGTTATCCTTAGTGTAGGTGTTGGCACATTCCATTGTATAAAATGTAACGTAGAGTGTAGTAAATGTCCATAGTAGAAATTTAATTATAACTCAAGTGTAAATAATTCTTGTCTTTTTTTAAATTTTATCTTATATAGAATAAAGTAAAGAGATTCAAAACATATTAAATAATACACTTATTCATTTTATGGTGGAGGATATCCCATTCTTTTTTCACTTTAGATATTTGGATTTTTTTTAGATGTCAAAGGATTGGGGGTGATCATTCCCCAAATTCTCCAAAGGATAATTTGAAGTGGGAGATGAAGTTGAGTGCACATGACCCAACATTGAAGAAGATAAGTACTAAAGTATCCCATTAAGAGGAAAGAGTAGTGTACAATTTATTTAGCAACCTTGATATCTAGCGACACAAATAGATAGAGGAAAGGAAGGAAAATCTATAAATAACTTAACCACTTCAGTATCTTCTAACTCTGTAAACCACCCTAATGTAGATGGATCTAGGCCAACTTTTGTAAATAAAACACAAGGTCAAAAGGAAATGGGTGTTCCATGCTCCCACTATGTAATGGTGTATAATTGACTCTAATTATGTAATTTATGAGTATTATAGAGGATAAGAAGTCCCATTCCCCCAAAAACTTTTATCAATAACTATATCTGAGAATGCAATAGAGAAGAAATGAAGACGTCATTTCCCCTATATTCTACTCTTAACTCTTCCATCTATGTCTAAATTTGTACCATAAGTTTTTAAATGCTTATAATAATATGAAATTGTTGGAATTTTGTGAGAATTTCCCCTAGTTTGGGATCGTCTAGTGAGGGTTTATATTGTAGTATGGTCTTGACCTTAGTTGTACAATTCTAAAACAATGTGAAGTATGTCACTTTTTTATAATTGTACCTATTTTTAGGATCTATACCCTATAAAACATGTGTTTGTATCATATGATTTTCCTATACAAGTGGTATATGTGGAATATATCCTGATAAATTCTCCCTCTTTTGAGGTGAATGTGATAAAACATTTGAGCATGTAGCTCAAAAGAAATGATGTTTACCCTTTTCCCAGCATAATTAAATTTAATAATAGGTGTTGGATCACGTGGAAGGATGTATTGGTGGCCACCTTTAGGATATTGTTCCTATAAAAGTGGTGTGCATGGTGGAGACCATGACACACAAAGAAAACAACACAAAACGTGAAATAGGAAAGAGTAGTAATGGTGATCATGTGTTAGAGAATTAAACAAACACAAAGGTAAAGCAATAAGTGATCAAGATAGCATAAGCAATAGTATCTAAAAGAGTCACATCAAGGCATAGAATCACAAATATGTGACAACCATGATGTCACAAGACAATCATAGTGAAGGCATGCAGGCCACATACAAAGAAATAAGTGAGTGTAAACAATAGAGGCATGTAGCCATAAACATGGGAAACCCACAATGTCATAAAACAATTAAAGTACTTATGTTGGATATAATGAATAATCAATTAGTCAAGTAAGTAAGTTAGAAAACAATCTAGCAATTAAGTATAGAAAGCAATAGTGAACAAACTCATAAAACAAAATGGGTTAGCATTGTATAAGACGTGTGTGTTATCCCTATCAGTCCAAAATATAACATATACGTAATATAAGTAATTGAGCATAATGAGGAAGTGGAAAGGAACGGTAATGAAACAAATCAGATATGCCCCTAAATAATTAGTGTCATTGGTAAGGGACTAGGCTAGCACTTATCATTGTGTATCAATATGTGTATTTCCTGCATCAAGATTAACATATATCATGAATGCATGTGTGTAAAGAGTATATATAAAAATATGTTATCTATCAAACTAGTACAATAAACAACATATGTAAAGTGAAAGCTATAAAATCAAGTAATGTGTAAGTTCTAAAGCTTTATTATTGCAAATATTTGAATTTTTTATTATATATTTTTTGAATGTTTTTTTAATTTTTTATTATTAACTATGTAAAGGGAATAGTGTATCACAAGATATACCCAATAAAGGGCCTTGTTAAGAGATGGGATGGACCTATAAGGTGAAAGTATGTCCACAAATGCATGATATGCATATGATTTTATAAAAAAAATCTTCTTGTGTGACCAAAACATAGACACGTGGACCAATCCGCTCACCACAAATGTATGATATTCATATGATTTTTTTCAAGTTTTCCTTCTTATGTGACAAAAAAATATACAACTAGACCAATCCACTCAGTAACGACATATGGTCCCAAACAGTTGGGTATAAACTTTCTCTTTAGTGTATTTTTGGCATTAGAATTCTTCGTATTTTCCTTTAGGACAAGGTCGCCAATGTGGAATTCAAAAGTCGATAAATTCTTATTATAATAAATTTTAATGTGTTTTTGGTACATTCATACCTGTGTTCGAGATATTATACCCATCCGGATTCAAGCATTTCAAGATCATGTAACCACTTTTCATGATAATCATTTCTTTTCAAATGTCTATCAAAGAAACCCATAACAAAGGAATTTCCAATTATAATGGAATAAGTATTTTTTCCATAGACTAAATAAAAAGGAGTAGTATTTAAATGTGTATGAACACTTGTTTGATAATCCAAAAATGTGTAGGTTATTTAATTATGTCAGTCAATTCCATGTTTAGCAACAATTTTACTAATGATTTTTACAATAATCTTATTAGTAGCCTCATCCTAGTCATTGCCTTTTGAGTAATAAGGGATGGAAAAATGTGTTTAATTTTGAATATGGAACAAAAAAATTGTCTTATTTTTAAAGGAACAACCATTCTTGATGATAATCATCAACAGGACACCGAAGCAAGTGATAATTTTTATGAGTAGAAACTTATAAATGTATTAACATATGGTTGATTATAAAGGTACATCTTCAATCCATTCATTAAAATATTAGGTGGTAATAATGATAAATGTATGACCATGCGATATTTTTGGGTTAACCTTGCCGACTAGATTGAAGCCCCATAAGAATAAAAACCATGGATAGATAATAGTATTTAATGCATGAGATTGTGTATGATAATATATTTTCTATATTTATTGCATCATTTAGCTTATTTGTGACACTCTAGATCCATAGTGGACCAATAATATATTTGAAAAACTAGCTTTTTAGACATGACTTTTCCACTAAAATGACCCCAAACTCATTATCGTGTATTTTAAAAAGGCCCATTTGTGCATCGTCAACCCATAATCATCATAAAAAAATCCATCAATTATTTTCTTGAATAAATTTCTACTAATGAGGGCATATAGTTGCCTCATAGCACAAATAATGCCCCTCTTATGGTGAGGAATTTTCATGTAATACTTGTCATAAAAGAAGGTTATAGATAGCAGTGTACCATTCAAGATTTTTGGCACTACGTATAATATACAAAATGTGTAGGGCATCAATAGTTTCAGAAGCAATGGATTTTTGGTAGAATTATTAAATCATGAAGTAGTATAATCATATATTATATCTAAGGGCATAAGTAAATTTATACTAGCCATGACATAAGTAAATTTCTATTAGCCATGACATCAAGATGTCAGTTGTCCTTACAAGGGATATTGGAAATAGAATATGAGTCAAATGTTGAAAGAAAGTGTTTAACTAGATTACTGTATGGAATTAGTCACTCTTTTTTTTTTATAAATAACATTCACATGGTAAACAATCAACTGGGAATCCCCAATACATTGTATTTTGTAGTTATGCAGAGTACATGCATTATATAGAATTAACATCAAGGCTTCATATTTAGCAATATTATCAATACATAAAATCCATGGTGATAAGAAAAAGGCATAGTTTTACCATGGGGTGTAATAATAATTATTCAAACTCTTGTTCCCATGGCACACCTAGAACTATCAAAGTACATGGTCTGAAATCGTGTATCAATGTTATATGCTATGAATTCATCCTGGAACTCATCATTTATGGGTGAAGGGTCAAATAATGGGGATTTTATAAGTTGATCAATAATTATTTGTCATTTTATTGATTTTTTATGATAAACTTAAGACTAAGTTCAACTAATTAAATCACTAACAAAACTACTCAACCCGAGATATGGGTGTGATAAAATAGGTAATGCAAAGGATTGACTTTAGTAATAACATGTATTTATGTGTTCAACATATACCGATGTAATTTATCAGCAACAAAAACCAAGGATAAAAATAGTCTTTCAATGGAGTTGTGTTTATGTTCATATGGAATAAATGTGTGAGTAATTTAATAAAACGCATGCTCGTGATTGTTATAATCATATTGTGCAAGCAAGGCATAGATTGCATGGTCTGAACTAAATATGTACATGATAATTTTTGTACTAGATATTGATGGCACAAGACCAAGTGGATTAAGCAGATAATATTTGATATCATAAAATTCCTTTTTGAAATCTTCATCCCAATCAAAATCTATGTCTTTCTTTAACAATAATGTAAAAGGATACATTTTTTCACCCAATTTCACCATAAAGCATCGAATAGCCTGGATTTTACCTTAAAGTGACAATAAATGCTTGATATTTTATGGTGGTAGAATTTTTATAGTAGCTTGAATCTCTTTAGGATCGACCTTAATACCATGATGTGAAATAATTTATCTGAGTAACTTTCCATAGGTGACACCAAAAACACATTTTTGTTGGGTTTAATCATACATTATACTATTATTCAAATATGTGTCCTAGATCTCACCATTGTTGTTTCCATTGGGTAGACTTGCAAGTAAATTATTTGCATAGTGTTCCATAACTTTATGTATATAATCATGAAATATATGTGTCATATCATGTTGATAAGTAACCCCAAAAATATTTAACCCTAAAATGATTTTATAATAGGATGTACCCCTCATAATAGTGAAAGTTATCCTCTCTTGATCAATAGGGTTTATTTTTATTTAATTGTAGCTTGAAAATCTATCCATGAAGAATAAACATCTCATATCTTATGGTAGAGTCAATGATTGCATCAATGTGAAAAATCATCCAAATCTCAATAGGGATCTCACCATTTTTGTTTAATTGGGTAGACTTACAAGAAAATCTATCCATGCATAACAATGGATCTTAACATCTTATGTATCTTATGCCATGAAATCAATGATGTGCATTGGAAATACATGTCAGGGAAAGTAAAATCATCCAAGTGGTACCCTGGTCTTCCTTCCTCTCCTAATATTTAACCCTAAAATGATTTTATAGTGTGAATCAATCCTACATAATAGTGAAAAACTTTATTCAAATCTTCAAATCAATAGGGTATTATTTTAATCATTAATTGGGTAGCCATGTGAATGTTATTATCCATAAAAGGTAATCTATAAGTGTGAATCAATGTTCCTACGGAGAACATCTCATTCTTGCATGGTAGAGTTATGATTTGGATCAATTCAGGAAAGGAAAATCATCCATGTGTCCCCACAAAACTTTTTTTCAAATATCAAAAATCATGTTCACAGAGAACAATGGATCTTATCACATGGGTCTAGCCAATAGAATGGATCAATTGAAGGAATATCACTAAAAGGTCCCCACAAAAATAGTCATAAAAAAATCCTACATCAAGTATTTTTTAGATTATTATTTTAACTCCCCCATCATCAATAAGGGAGGAAACAAGGAGAATAATACAGGGATCAATTTCGATCAATTTCAGTGTTAGTATCAAAGTAAAAAGAATTGGTCTCTTAATTTTGTAATATGGAAGGATATTAGATATAGGAACATGTAGGGATAGTATTAGGAATACCATTAGATATATCATAAATCACCTTCATTGAAGTACATGTGACAAAGTATAATGTGATGAATCCTATTCTTATGAAATAAGGGAGGGAGATCATCATATTTCCCTAGGTACTTGAGAAGGGATCCTTCATTAGTGAATTTATCTAATGGTGGAATATCAAGTGATGTGTTGTCATCAATGAGGTTAGGGTCAAAATTTTCTACATTTTATGTGGGATAAACCATAGAAATGTTTTGTGAATGTAATTTTGAAGTGGGTAGGAACATAGGAGAAAAATATGGTTTACATAAAGGTTAGGCAGTGTAGACACTCAAATTTAGAAATTAACCCTTTGACATTACCCAGGTTTTTAAGTAAGCTTGCGAGCTACTAACCTATATTTAAACTTATCAACATTTTCATTGGCATTATAATTGATTTTGTAAAGCCACCGAGATCCAACAATACTACATTTTTCTAGAGGAGGGACAAGATCCCAAGTTTGACTTTTAATTAAGGCATTGTATGAATGGATTTCATGGCTTCTATCCATATTTCATCATGGCATATCTCTTCAAAAAAATGGGGTTCAGTCTCATACATAGTCATTAAGGCATGGTAAGTATGATGAATTTTAGTCATCTAACGAAGATTATTAGGATTAAAGTTTTGGAGAATAGAATGAGCCCATTTAGGTCATTTAATTATATAATACACAAGAATAGATTCATTTTCAATTTTTATATCATTATTATAATTCATATATTTATTACTATTACATTCATCATGATCATCATTTTCTAACTCAACAGACTCATTATTAGGAGTAACAGAAGAAGAATTTCAAAAAGGAGTTCCAAGAATTTTAACATTTCTATTTTCAATAAATTATTGTTTAGCATGACCATAGATATTTTAACTTTTTTTTTACCTCCATAACCTACAAAAATGCAAGGATAGAAGGTGTGATTTAACTTTTCTCTTTTATCTTTAGGAATAAAGACAGAGGCTAGGCTACCAAATATTCTCAAATGTGACACATTGGGTTTCTTGTTGGTCCACTTTTCTACATGTTTTGTTTGAAAAAGGATTTTAGTAGGGACTCTATTTAGATTGTGAAGTGAAGTATTTATAGCCTCATCCCACAGAAATTTAGGGACTTAGGCTGAGTGAATCATGGTTCTAAATATTTCAAGAATAATATGGTTTTTCCTTTTTGATAGATCATTATGTTGAGGGGAATAGGGCATGGTAAGTTCCCTCTTAGTTCCACATTTAACACAAAAGAATAAAATGTTTTACTAAAATATCCACCTCCATTTTCTATTATAAGCCTTTTAATTTTAACACTAGAACTATTTTCTACTAAAGATTTAAATTTAGGTAAAACATCATATTTGTTTTTAATAAAAATGAGCAAATCATATGAGAATAATCATCAATGAATGTAATTTCATACAAAGAAACATTTAATGAAGGTACTTATAAAGGTCTTATAACATCACCATGAATAAATTCAAGAGGTTCAGAGGAGTTTGCATCATGATGGAAATGAAATGGGTTTACAGATTGCTTATTGCATAAGAACCTTTCACAAGTTTCACGAGCATTGGAGATAGGAGGCAATCCAACAATGAGGTTAATATGAGACATATCATACAAGCTCCTAAAGTTAACATCCCCTAATATTTCATGTCATAACTAATAATAATTCCTACTTTAAGAATTAAAACAAGTAATAGATGCAAAACCTTTAAAGATATATAGGCCATTTTTTTAATATCTCCTATAATAGTAGTATTTAATTCATTTTTAATGTATCATTTATATTTAAGTAAGATGATGATATATTTATTATGAGTTAACTAATATCATGATAATAAATTCATATTTAGTTTAGGAACATACAAAACATCATTAATATAGCCATTGAAAATTTTAACTTTGTACATATATAATAGAGTGATCCCCTAGATAAATTTGATCATTACATTCTATGATATCATATAGAACATATGACATATATCTCATGTGTCTAGAAGCACCACTATCTAGGGTCCATTCATTTTCTTTTGTAGTAACCAATGCAACATATAAAGCAATGACGTTAGGTTTTTTATTATTCTTTTGATTCTTGTGTTGATTTTGATTAGATTTGTTTCCTTTCTAATAGTTGAAATTTGGTTTACTTTTCTTTTTCCTACAATATTCCTTTTTATGACTAAATTTTTTACAATTATGACATTTTCTATTAAAACTAACTTTTAGGTGACTATCCATTGATTTTATGTCTTTATTAGGGGGTTTAAATTTTGGCTTGAACTTTTGATTCTTATTAAACTTAGAAAGCTATTTTTAGGTTTCTTAGTGGCATTGTCTTTCAAATAAAATTCCACAATAACGTACTCTTCCTAAATCAAGAGATCAATAAGGGTAGATAAATCAAGAATATCTTTCTTGGTTTGATATTTAGAATTTAGGATTGAAATAAAGTTCCTAAATTTTTCATGAATGTTCATTTGATATAATCGTCACATGTTTATTTTTAATTTAGAAACAACACTGAAACATGTTTATTTTACTTAGTGTCACACGTTTATTTTGTAAAATTTTAGTGTCGTTTAAACGTTTTTGTGACTTTAAACATAAAATACTTGTAAATATCTTATATAACCATCACACTCGACTTGCATATTTAAAACATGACCATCAATGTTTATTTAGATTTGTATATAAATTATAAAAAATATATGTTAATATATATTAAAAATAATATTGTAAATATAGAATAGCTAATTAAAGTAACATTATTTTATGTTTTTGAAAGATAGTATTGAAAAATTATCGTCACCAAAAAATTGTTTGACAAGAACAGGTGAACATCAAATTTAACCATTGCTTGCAAGTGATTAAAGAACTCTAGTGGGACCACTCCAAGGTTTGAATGAGAGAGCTGAGTAAAAAAATTTGTGAGGGCCCTCACTTATAACCCGGGTAGGTTATAACCACCCCAACAATGGTGAGTTTTAAATTTTCATACATTAAATTATTAAATGTAATTTTATCCAATTAATTTAGTAAAATTAACCAAATCTGGTACCTTGTTAGGAGGATCAAGTACAAAAATAATCAATGATTAATTTAACATTTAAACATAACAATATAAACTAAATAATTAAAATAAATATTCAACACAGTATTAACGTATGATAATGAGGTAAAAATAAAACCCACAAAAATATATTTCCATTAATTGAGAAACCCTAATCATTTACACATTATAAATAATCCTATTAACAATTTTTCACCTCACTTCTCCTCTCTCACTCATGTTTTTAATGGGACTTGTGTGCCCTATTTATTTTGGGTGATGGGAAGTGACTCCCAAAACACTCTTTCAACCTAATTAGTTAAAAACCAATTAATATAAACCTTAGGTTTTATTTAATAAATAAACATATATTCATATTTTTATTTATTAACTATACTCTAAAGTTTATAGTTATATTTAATATAAATATTAAGTATAATCTTTAGGAGGGGTTAATAACCCACTTAATATTATGTTCCAACAATCTTATGGATCCTTCATCAACCAATGGTCATAACAATGACATCTTGTATGAAGCTATCCTAGAATCTATCCTAGCATTACAAAATGGCTTTCTAGATTGTATTCAAGTATGAAAATATTAACTAACTAATTTTCATAGGAATATTCTTTAGATTATTTTCTAGCACCTTTCAAAGTTCATGGTTGTACACTAGTTGGCATGCACTCACAAGTCTCTACCATATTCCCATGTTTCCTTACACACCTACATATTATCCACTCATTTACCAATTCATGCATCACCATGTGTCAAACTTATATTCCTATTACGTTGATCAGTTATATTATGTCGTGTATCTCACTCACACATGCATAATAAAAGGGATTTAGTGTTGTGCCTTTCTAGGGGTCAACATTTCCCCACACACTAAATATTTTATCCATACTTGGATAGATGTTTATTATGTTTATCTTCATTGATGGTAGAATATTTTGCAACATCCTAGTATTGCTTAAGGTACCTTGCTTTGTAATTAAATCCTTAGGTTGTGCAACATCCTAGTATTGCTTATGATTCACTCTTTTTTGCTCATTCATCTGTTAACATCTTCTCAATTGCCTCTAAACTTTTAGGCTCCTTATTTAGATTTTATTTTATGTTTTTGCAATTCCCTTCTAGCATAGATAATTTCTTTTCAAACATGTCATTCTCATCTAAGCACTTAGCATGGTATTCTTCAAATTATTTTACAAATTCCCCCTTTATGGATCTAAGTTATTTATCCAATGATCTTGCCTTATCCAAAAATGTTCTATTTTCATCAAGATTCTTTTAAGTCTTCCATTTTTTCTCACATTTCCAAATTCATTATTACTTTCTCCACCAAACATGCATCTAAAACAATTGTGCTTGGCCAAATACAACATATATTGCTGTGACATCTATGAATGATTTTTGAAGTGTGGCCTCCTTTGTCTCCAAAACTATTCTTAACTCTCCCAATTCAATTTTTTTAAGTCTTTATCTTCTTTATGGTTAGGATCCATGTCTATTGTTGACTTCATCAATTCATAACCCTGTATGAATGCACTCCAATGGATTCATAACCATATCATATGCTTCTTGACTCATTTATGGATACTTTTCTTCATTTTCATTCAGCATTTCTTCCACCCCTTTCTTCCATGTCTCGAGCTCTAGTCGAACTTCTACTTCTTTTTCCTTTTCCTTCTTCACTTATTTCTTTAAACTTCATATGAACCTTTCTGCATCTAGTATCCTCATAGTTTGGTTGTTCGTTATTTTTTAATAGTGTATACCCTTATATATCATTTGTAAAAACTTACAGGTTGCATAGCACCACATCACCCACTATGGAAGTTAATTAATTTTTTGTTATTATTTTGACTATGGATTCAAGCACTCTATGAAACATTGAATATCTAGGCTCACACACAGCATTTCCCTAATGGAACTAAGAGGGATAACATCGATTAGAAATCAATTAAGGAGGATTTCATAAAGATATACAGTTTTTAGGCATAACAACAGAAGTTAAATAGATCGTTACGATGATCAAATAGGATGCTTTCCATAAGGATGCACGATGGATTTACTGAATGAGGAAGATATATGATGTTGAGCAATATTTAGTGGACAAATTATTTGTGTAAGAAGGATATAGTAATGATTTAGTGTGGGAGGTACTATTTACATAGAAATGAACCAATTAGTTACCAATGAAACACAATATACCCAAACCAAATGAAATGTAAATGATAAGTACTAAGGGTTTAGTTACATTTGAAAATGACATTGTGATACCTTATGCCTTGGATCTTTCCAATGAATGTGATATGGTCTTTAAAAACCTAAACTTCCATGTAGAAATAATTTTTAAATAGATTAGTGTTTTTGGGTGGTTAGGGGATCTACCTCAATCATAACCCTAGCCCTTTTAAGGAAACAAAAGTTCACATGATAAGAAATTGATAATATTATGATGATTAAAGAGAAAAATACTAGTGATATATTTGATTCAGAGGTCTGTGGGGAACCCAAAAAGGTTGTCATATTGAATGTTGATGTTTTTTATGTGTAGAGTGACAATAAAATCATATAGGAATCGCATAATAGGCATCTAAAAAATGAAATCTATACATATTTTTTACAAATTCAAATTTTTTTGAGACTGTATCTATTCTCTACAATTCACCTTCACCTTCAAAAAAATTGTGAGAAAACAAGCACGATTTCGATGGATGAAACTCTAAGAGGAGAAAGGGATCAAAGGTTTTCTTTTGTAGATTTTGGAGATAGAGGATGGTGGATTTAATTATTTGTTTTTGGAGTGTACTTTTATGTTTTGTGGCTTTTATTATTTTTAAATGTGTTTAATTTTTTAAGGATTTTTATAATGTTTTATTATTCTTTAGGATCTTTATAATGTTTTACAACTTTTTAATTATTTTAGGTGTTTTTTTGGACTATTAATTTTGTTAGGAATTATTTAATAGTGCTCCATTGTAATATTTTATATATTTGTGATGGTTGTTATAACCACGCACGTAAATAGTTGTGGATGTATATTGGTTGGTTGTGAAACACCCGTAGAATAGGTGTGAAAGATTCTAGGGTGGGTAAGTAGTTGAGAGTTTGTAGGAAGCTTGACCTTAAGAATAGGATGTCCTAATCCTATATATTTGTAAACACTCTCGAATGAAGATATGCTGTATTATTTCTGTGTATTCATTGTATAAACTGGTGTTATGCTTTTTATTTGGTATCGGAGTAGGATAAAATGAGAGTCCCTTCAAGAATTTGTATGCTTCTGTGGTAAAGTGATGGTAATCCTTTCAATTTTTTAGTCTCTGCGTACGCATCTATATTGAGCTAAGGATTGTTGACAGTACAGCTTATATAGGAAAGACAAACTGAAGCATCCAATGCTCATCTGACAGCTTGGCTTCATTCGTGATTGGCGGGAGGATCACTCGCGACATCACTCTTATCAAAGTCAAAACTAGCAGCTCAAACTATTAGCTAGATCTTTCGATGAGAGATATATTACAAATCTGTGGAGATCAACTTCCATTTCAGGTAGTATTTTTCTCCATCATTTGGGATTCGATCCAAGAATTTATCTTAGCTTCACACTTAGAGACAGTCATTCACTCGCCTCCAACATGAAATTGGTTTCATCTTGGTATCATATCCAAGTTCATATCTGAATGTATGGAGGCATGGATTCCTAAAGGAAAAGGAGTGTCTGTTTTTTTCTCAGGACTATTTCGGCAGTTTGAGAGAGATTAATTTGTGATCCCTCCAAATAGCTATCAAATCTTGCTTACTTTTTACATTGGATGCGTTGCATTGAGGAGTATGTTTTAATCTTAGATCTGCAATAGACTCGAGTTCCAGTCATTTGCATAGTGAACACTCTGATCTCGATTTTAGTTAGCACACCTCATCTTCAATTCATTTCTCTCTATGAGGTCTTTACGCTAAAATTATTTACATTGGCGAGATAACATTCAGAAGCACATGTCTACATGGTGCATGGTGATTTAACAACATACCTGCTTGAAGCCATTCTCTAAACCGCCTTCACATAAATTTCCTTCACTGGAGACAAATGTTCAAAACCACTATTTAGAAAGTTCATGGTATTACCTTGGAAAGGTACGACAACAATTTTAATGCCATTTGCCAAGTTGTGTCACAGTTTTAATTAAAAATAGTCAATATGCTAATGTCTTATTAGCAAATCTGATATTTGTGTTAAATAGAGGCCACGCGTTCTTGGTCCTTTTTTTAATACAAAAAGGTGTGTCATAGTTTTATATGTTAGGCGGTCTATTGTATTTTTTAAAAAAGTTTAGTGTATTTTTTATTTGTCTACATCTATTGTCAAAAGAGGAGTCATTGAATATCCTAGTAATTATTATCGTATAATTGTGACTCCATTAGCTGAAGTCATTTTTGGTCATTCTTTAGGAGTATAAATGTGTGAAGTCACTTGTCATTAAAACTAGTAATAAGTTGTCATTTTATATTTTGTTTTCATGAATTATTATTGTAAAAGTCAAGTTTCATCTTAGCAAAATTGAGTAATTATCACTTTGCCTATTGTCTCGTTTCAAATTGTATGTTTAGGTGAATAATAGGTTATTGAGTCCATTTGTTTGTGTCATTATAAAAAGTCAAAAATTGAGTCATAGGAAAAGTCTGAAAAATAAAATAAAAAAGTTACCCGCATTTCAATTTTGGACGCATTTTCGCTAGTACGCGACGTCCAAATTATTGAAGGTATTTTGAGCTTCATGATCACATTGTGAGAAGGAAGAAAAAAATAATCTCAATGTGGAAACAAAGCTTCATATCCAAATCCAACTAAATTAGTAGCACATACACCGGAGGTAGGAGGCATCAGAGGTTGGAGGTCATTCAACGACCTCTCGTCAGTCTCCAACGACGGGGCTGTACAGATGGTTTGGTGAAATTTTTGTGGTGTATTTGCTTTCAGCTTGTGTCGTATGCTTCTTGTCATGTTTTTTTTTCAAAGTTCCAGTATCAGTGTTCCTGTTTGCAGTGTTCGTGATTGAATAAGTGGAAATTTCACATTGAGGGGGGGAACATGATCTCAATGTTCTATTTCCATTATGTCAGTTTTTTCTATGTATGTACGAGCAGCATAATTCAGTAGAATTTCCTATGTTATTCCCTGCCGTGAGATATTAATGAGGGCTAATAATAGTACTTAGCACATCATGATGTGGTTGTAGGTAAACCACTTGAAAACCTTCGTTTGTGGTTTGTGGTAAACCAATAGCAAAACCACCATTCTTGGTTGTTGGTAATCCATTTGCAAAACCATCACTTTGTGGTTTGTGGTAAACCAATTGCAAAACCACCATTCTTGGTTTTTGGTCAACCGTCTGCAAAACCATCCATGAGGTTTATGATCATCCTGTGAAAATCACCAGATCATGAGCAGGTGCAAGTATAAGGAAAGTTTTCCCCATGTTCACACTAAGGGGGGGAATGTTAGGAATTATTTAATAGTGCTCCATTGTAATATTTTATATATTTGTGATGGTTGTTATAACCACGCACGTAAATAGTTGTGGATGTATATTGGTTGGTTGTGAAACACCCGTAGAATAGGTGTGAAAGATTCTAGGGTGGGTAAGTAGTTGAGAGTTTGTAGGAAGCTTGACCTTAAGAACAGGATGTCCTAATCCTATATATTTGTAAACACTCTCGAATGAAGATATGATGTATTATTTTTGTGTATTCATTGTATAAACTGGTGTTATGCTTTTTAAATTTTTTAGTTGTTTGTGTATTTTATGTATAATGACCTTATGTGCAAGGTGCATTTTCTAGTGTCTACATTTTGTCCCTTTTAGGGTTTCTCTATGCATGAGGAAAGATGTACCATAAAAATTGAATGCGAGATGGGGTTCATTGTACCATATGAAAAAAGCTACAACATAAGTGGGTTTGGATAGTTGAGTGGATAGACAAGAACTTGGAAATATTGATCGATAGGTCACTTTAATAGACTCTATGAATCGCTTGACAAGTTAATTTCATAAGATGATGACTATTTGATTGATTGATTAGTTAATAGATTCATTATCATAAGGTTGAAGAGTGAAGGATGGTATTATAGTTTCCCCCTTTAAGAGATAAATTTTTTGCCCCATCCTACCTCATGAAGGTGTAGGACATAAAGTGACAATTGACATGTAGAAAGGGAAAAAGAGATGATAGGGTAGTGGGTGTGATGATGGTCGTTGATGTTGTGGTGTGAGATTTGTATTTTTATTAGGAGGATGATTATGAAGGGTGTAGATGATTGGATTGCGAGATGGGACTGCTTCATTTTAATGATGGTACATCACATGAGGTGAGCAAGGAGATAAGAGGAGATTGGGATGCGCAAGTGACCAAGTAGTGTAAAGAGGAAAAAACTATGCATTAAGGGGAGAGGGGTGTATGAGTAGTTTTTGGAATGGGTTAAGGATTATTATGGTTCTTTTAATAATTGGTGGATATAGAGAGAGATATTAAGATATATTTTTTGTTTATTTGTTTGTGTTGTTTTATTTTTGGTATAGATTGGAGAGCAAGGGAGTAGAGGGTGGCTAGATCAAGTGGTCAGGGTAACCAAAGTGGGTTTACAAAGCAACCAAATTTCTTGAGGGGAGAATGGGAGTGGTATAGGTTGGATTATGTGTGAGAGAGGAAATTTGTGTGCATTTGAAAGTTGGAGAGTGGTAGGTTGTTGGGGAGACCAGATCTAGGTCATCAAAATGTTTATATAGAAGTGAGCCAATGAGTAAGCATTCAAACACAATATACCTAGAATCAAGTGAAACACAAATGATAAGTGCTAACATGGTTTATTTACCTTTGAAATGATGTTATAGGACCTTATACCTTAAATATTTCCAATGATTGTAAACTAATCTTTGAATACCTAAATCTACACACAAACATACTGTAAAAATGGATTAGTATTTTTGGGTGGTCAGGTGATTTGCGTCAATTGGATCCCTAACACTTTTAAGGTAAGAAAAGTTAACATGATAAGAATTTTATAAGATTATGATAATTAAACAACAAAACACAAGTGATATACCTAAATCATAGGCCCGCGGGGGACCAAAAAATGTTGTCAAACTAAACGTTGATGTTTCTAGTTTGTATAGAGTGGCAATAAAATCGTATGGGAATCATATAACATTCACCTAAGCAAATGGTACCTATACGTATTTTCTACAAACTTAGATATCACAAAATTTTAATTGTTCTCTGTATTTTTCCTTCACCTTTAAAAAACCTATGAGAAAACAAGCATGATTTGATGGTTGAAAATCTAAGACTAAGAACAAACAAAAGGTATTCTTATATAGATTTTGGAGGTGGAGGTAGGTGGATTTAATTATTTCTTTGTGGATTTTGCTTTATTTTTGGATTTTTATTTTTTTAAGATGTGATGGATTGTTTTTTAGGATTTTAATAATGTCTTGTGATTTTGTTTTTAGGATTTTTTATAATGTTTTATGTTTTTTATTTTTTATATATGTTTTATTGTTTTTTTAGGATTATTATGTTTTGTATTATCTTTATATTTTATATAATGTGACCTTATGCACAAGGTGCATTTTCTAGTGTCTATGAGTACCACTTCTCATATTAAGTTGAGTCTGAAGGATGTTTGTCATGTGGAAGGGTTGAAGAAATTGATGGTTTAAGTTGAGATTTTGAATGTGGAAACCTATAAAGGAAAAAGAGTGCTAAAATTTGAACAAAAGGATCCAAAGAAATATTACACTCTGCCTCAATGTTAGAAGGAGATGAATATAGGCACTTAGAAGAATTGTCACATGCCAAGCTTAGGAATTTATTAGAGTTATGTTGGGTTTACTCACCTTGAATAATTAGTAAAGTAGTATAAGGAATTATTTCCAAAGAATTATCATGAAATGAAGGGGTTGCACCTATGTTTGGTAATATGCACATTAAGTTGTGTAAAATAGCAAGGCCTATGGATAAGAGACCATATAAGATGATCCCAAACCATAATGTGAAGGCTAAGAAGTGATTATAATATGCTTTATGCGAGAGTGATCTTTCTGATCAAAGATTCATAATAAGATTGATTCCATACATGTAAGATCGATTCCCAACTCCTTTTATGGAAGAAGTGCTGGAAATAATTGCAAGTTGTGAGATTTACTATTTTACTAATGGATTTTTTGGGTATCACCAAGTGAAAATTGTATAAAAAGACAAGTTAAAACAACATTTTCCATAAAATGCAGATATTTTGCATATAATGCGATGCATTTTGGGTTGAAGAATGCACCTATTATATTTTCATGCATTTTGGTTGAAGCATTAAAATATTTCATACACAAGTTTTTTTAAGTGTATTTGGATGATTATATGGTGTATGCTCCTTAAAGAATTGCCATAAAAACTATTATTAATGTTTGAGAGATGTCAATAACTGCACATTTATTTGAAATTAAAGAAGGCCATTGTTGTAGTACTTTATGGGAATTTGTTAGGGCATGTGATTTGCAAGAAAGACATGTTTTTTATCCCATAAAAGGGGAAGTGATTTAGCATTTGGAAGCTCCACATACACAGAAATAGGTATGTGCATTTTTTGGTCATTATGTCTACTACTGAAATTTTATCTATAGTTATGCACATATTGTAGGACCATTAGAAGAACCAATGAAGAAATAGGTTTTGTTTTACATGGATTATATACATTAGGGGGTGTTTGATATTTTGAAGGATAAATTATCTAGTGTGTCAATCTTACGGTTTTCAGATTGGAAGGATCATTTTCATGTTCATTTGGAATGAAAATCGAGACAAATCCTATGTAACCATATAAGGATAGATTTATCAACCAATTCTTTTTAGAAGTAGAAAATTGTCAACCACAAAAAATAACTACACAATAATGAATAGATAATCATTGGCAACAATGTATACAATGCAGAAGTATATGTAGTACCTTTTGGCTACTCCATTCATATTCTTTATAGATCATGAGGCATTAAATTATTTGGTTAACAAGTTAGTGTTGCATGGGAGGGTATCCCTATAGATGGTGTTGTTTCAATTATTTCAATTCTTATTGGTTGTGCTCATGTTCCATCACATATATGTACACAACATTACCTCACTCCAACTTGTAGAATTATCCCCCAATTAATTGATAAGGTGCGACCTTTACTACCAATTGCTTCTTGTTATCCATTTTTTACCCCTCCGGTAAAATGGAAAACTTCATAACTTAGACTTGGACAGTTAACTAAGTTTCAGTGAAGAAATAGTGGAAGAACATGCTCCAGGATCCAAAAATGGATAAAAGTGGGTAAACTAAGATAAATGGCTTATATAGTATTATACTCTATTTTCCTAGCCCCTTTAGTTTGAGAAAAATCTGAAAGATTGAGAAGTAGCTCAGTGATTTAAGTAGAGCTATACATCAAGTTAACTCAAGGAAAGTGAGTAGCTTGTTGGGTTGTTAGGAGTTCATTGGTGAGTTAACGTGTTGTATCGGTGAAGTGGTCAAGTCCAGAATGATTTGGAATCCAAGAAACTCATAAATTTAGTGGAGCACCAAGCATTATATTACGGGTGGATCGACATTTGTGGACCCAAAGAGCCCAAGTGGAATAGGTCGTGGGAGGAGTGAATTCCCCACGAGCCCGACTTTGTTGCATTACACAAAGTGGGGTTTAATGCATGCGCATCAGATATATCGGACCCGCGATACCCACACGAAACATGTTATGTCCGGGGATGAGTTCCCCGCAACACATTGGGATCCATAATACAAAGCAGGCTCAAGGGGTTATTTGTGGTAGCATCAGATTTTTGGGCCCAAGGAGCCCAAACGGAACAATGTTCCGCAAGGACGTGAGTTCCTTACGAATCTGAATTCTCCATAAACCAAGCACGCGATGGGATTGAGAGTCATGAGGTGAGTCATGCATCAAGTTAAACATATGGCAATGTGTTAAAGAGGTGGTGGAGGAGATGAGCTTGTTGACGAGATTGGGATGAACGCGAAGGACAAGGGGAAGAGAAGGGACTCAGTAGGAGTTGAGCACAAAGCGAGGGTGGAATAGATGAAGGTGATTCACTCACCGGGTCATTTGGGGAGTTTGAGATGATGGATAGGTGGTCGAGAAACATAATGGTAACCCAAGGGGATGGCAAATCTAGCTCGGGTGAGCTTATGGGAACCACAAAGCGGACCAACACATGAGAAACTCATCGAGCTACATAGCGAGATGGAAAATGAGCCAAGTGGAGATCCCCAATGCCCATAAACATATATTTCCCCCAATGCACCAAATAAAGTAAAATTATATTCATTGGAACCATAATCCCACCCTCCACACTCATAAATAATAAGATATGAGAAGTAGGTGGAGTTGGTGGTAAAATGCAAAGGAAACCCTCCCAGATTAAAAATTCAACATTCCAAGTGGGTGAAAGAGACATTAATGAAGTATGGGTACTATATATTGTAATGGAGAGCTCTTTTTTTAAGGTTATTGAAAATTATCTATTTTATTCTCCACTTCTCTATAGGGTTACTACATGTTGTTATGAGCTCCAAACCTCCATTTTAAAGATTTTTTCAAGAGATTTATCCCCCTTTTCCTCATTACAATGCACTTTGTGATCATATGAAGTAATAAAATCAAGTTTTGTGGCTATTCTTCAACCCTTGCTTATATTTCATTGCATTCACTTGGCCTCTACATTGCATTTGAAGGTATTTTTGTGCATATTTGATTTCTTGTAGGCTCTAAATGAGTTGTCTTTAATAGAAATGGTGTTGTGAATGTGTGTTTCTAGACTGAGGTGTTCTATAAGGCCTCTCTATCTCCATTTCTTCTCATTTTCATTCATTAGAAAGTTTCCCAACCACCCTTCTCTTTGTGTTATCACCTCCTTAGTGTAGGATTTCTTCATTTCCATGCATTTTCCTCTCTCCCTGGTCCCTTGGAATCATATGATAGGATTAGATAGTTGTATTTCCAGCATTAGGAGTAGTTTTATCCTTAGATTAGGAAGATGAACCAGCCTTCTCTAGAGAATTATCTCAGTTTCATGGTCCCACACCTTGAGATAATTCCATGTTTCCCAAAAACATTGATTTCCCATTCCATTCACATGCAAGAAAATCAGAGGGTGTTGTTTTTTGGTGATAATAGTTTTGGCACGCCTAGTGGGACCTCAGAAGTCAATATTTCCAGTTTTATCAAGTTTGGATGTGTATCTTGGTAAAATTCTAGCCTTTGGAGGCTCTGCAGCAACACATCTGGCAACTCCCAGTATCAAAATCCACTGGTTTTAGCAATCCAAGTGTCTCATATTCATGAGAAGGATCCAAACAAGGTCTAGGACAAGAGAAGAAAGTATTTTTGAATATCTACAGTCTATCACCAAATAGAGGAAGAAGGGGAAGACAAGTTCATAAATCACCATCTCCACCAAATAGAACTCTTTCAACACCTCTTCCTAGTAGGCCCTTCTTGCAATCCACTAGAGTTCTTAGACCCACCATAATGGTAGCACAACAACAAAACCCAGGTTTTGTTAACTTCACTGGTAGCAGTCCACTTGCTCTCAATGCACAAAATCCTATTCCAGTGGCATCCTTGAAAAGTATTCCATTCTTTACATGAGAGAATCACACCACTCCAGCTTATCACATCCAGGACATTACAAATGTGTGTGTTATCCATGAAATTGTTGACATAGATGTAGTTGTGAAACTTCTAGCTTCCTCATTCAAAGGGAAGGGTTTACATTGGTTCAAGAGTCTAACAGTGGGGTCAATTCAAAATTGGAATGCACTTTTCATAGTTCTTTTTGATCAGTTTGGAGAGAGGGTGGAAAATCTATCTCTGTTAGAGAAATTGACCACCCTCAAGAGGGCTCCAAATGAACTAATGGAAGACTTCAACTTTAGGTTCCAGAGGACGTGGGACAGAATTCCAGCCCTTGTAAGACCAACTGCTGAAGGTGCATTTCTCTACTTCTTAAAATCTCTCAATTTGATATTGTTGTTATGGTGCAATCTATGGGAGGTATAACTTTTCCAGGAGCCTATGCACTAGCTATTAGAGCTAAAAACTACCTAAATCAAGCTGGAAAACTTGCCCCTAGGCCACCAATGCCTATTTATCCGAAGATAGGAAATCCTAGTTCTATCCAAACACCTGAGTTAGCTCCTATCCCTACTCCTAGAAATCAAAATTCTAATTAGGCTTCTACCTCTTCAAGTACCTCAGTTGAGCTCCAAGAGGTCATGAAACAATTGCAAAATCTAGGGAATGAGTTGGTAACAATCAAGAGGCATCAGGCCCAAATTTTCAGACCTTATCAGCCTCAATACCAACCAAATAAGCCCCCATATCAATCAAATAAACCTCCTGCTCAAGCTATAAATATGAACCAAATTTAGTTTCTCACTGCTAGGCCATTCCAACCTTATAATCCTAATGCAACCTCTTCATCTAAAGCTCTGGTTCCCATCCAAAAAAAATCTTGTACAATATTATGAGTGGTGTTTTCCTTGTGGTCAATCCACATAACCAAGGAAACATGCTTCAATGGCATCCTGAATCAGGATTTAATGGTGCAAGGTGCTTATGCTCCCCAAGAAACAATTGAAGAAGAAAATCAATAGAAAACAAGCACTCAAGAGGCACCTCCAAGTGACACTTCACTTGTGAATTGTCAAGTAGAGAATTTTTGTCTGATAAATCAATCTCTTCCTTAGGGTGTAGCAACAAACACAAGATCCAAGAAAAGAGCTATAGAAGAGGGGAAATCATCAGATGCAAGTTCTTCTCAACCTTCTATCACACTTCAAGGAGTTGGCAGCTCAAACACAGTCCCAAATTCACAAAATCATCCTAAGAGACTTTTGTATCAGCTCATGTACATGAGAAAGTTGTGGTGAACAAAGGGAAGCAAAAGGAAAGTCCAGATCCATTCAATATCATTGATCAAATGAAGAAAAAAATATGAGTATCTCCATGTGGGAGTCATTGGAAAATCTGAGACAAATGGATTTGTTGCAAGTAACCATGGCCAACTTTCCATCCTCAAATGGATTCATCCAAGGATCAAGAAAGAGTCCTCACGAATACAGTGCAGAAAAAGGAGGGTCAACCAAACAGGAACATGAAACCTCCACCATTATACATATCCTTGATCATTGGGAACAACCTAGTACATAATTTCATGATTGAATCAGATGCAAGTAGCTTGGTGATGTCAAATCAAATTTGGATCAACTGGGTCTCAAGTATGAACCTATTTCAAAAGGAGTGACACAATTTGGATGGGACAGCAGTGGGAATCATTAGAATCATCAAATGTTTAAACCTTACACTTGATGCATGCCCAGATGTCACAGTTCCTCAAGATATATCACTAATTAACCTACCTCCACTCTTTTCCATATTCCTATCTCAAGACTTCACTACGAAAAATTGGTGAATACTTGTTAGCTAATGGGTCACACATGCTCTTCAGGACTAAATATGGAGCCAAGGCCACCATCAAATCAGAACCAATTATTGTATACCACATTGAGCCTTATGTGCCAAGTCTAATCAATGCTAATTGCACAATTTTTGACAAAGAAGATTTCCCTAGTACTCAAGAAGAAGAGACTAAAATTGGAAGCATTCCAGATTTGACACTTGATGAATGGGCACACAAACATATGGATGTGATCCTTACAAAGAAATTGAGGAAGTTGAGTTAGGTATCTACTGTCTACATGAAGAAAACTCACCTCTTCCTAGTGTCACCAAACCATATGATGAAGATGAAAATGGATTCTAACAAATGTTCTTTGATGGTTCAAGGAGTAAACAAGGTGCAGGAGGAGGGGTAGTTCTTGTATCACCCAAAGGTATCAAATACTACTTTACTTTCATATTTCAATTCAATTGTTCTAATAACATGGCAGAGTATGAATCACTTATCCATGGTCTACATTGGGCAAGGAAGAAAATATCAAGAACTTGTAGACATTTTGGGACAATGAGCTGGTTTTGAATCAAGTTAGAGGAAAAAATGATATCAAGAATGATCTTCTCAAGAACTATAAGAACATGAGTATGGGATCTCATAGAATAATTTGAAGCATTTAACATCAATTTCATACCAAGAAAGAAGAACAAGTTTGTAGACAAGCTTACAGCAATTGGGGCAGCATTTGACATTGCTGAAGATATCAAGAAGGAAAAAGCACAACCTCATATCAAGGTGGTAGTGAGACCATTTGTTTCAGATAATAACACAAGTTGGCAGGTGTTTGAAAGTGACCAACAAATCATAAATTTCCTTCAAGAAGAGGTTGAGTTCTCTTCAAGGAACAAGGAAAATTTGTGAAACCAGTATGGGGATCAAGTAGTCTAGCTCAGAATGAATGAGTTGCCAAAGGGTATAATGACTCTTGAATAAATCTTCAATCACAATGATCAGTTTTGAAGAGAGAAATCAAATATCATTTTCAAAGATGAAGATGAAGAACCCATTTTAGTTGGGGAATGAAAATTGCTCAAAATTGGAAAGGTAAATACTCAACAAGAAAATCATGATTTCATACAACTTTGTCAAGAGTTTTCTGATATATTTGCATGGAGATATGAATATATTAGGGGATTTGATCCTAGTTTAGCTCACCATACTATTTAACTAGATCCAGAAGCTAAGCCCATCAAGCATAAGAAAAGACTAGTAAATCCTCACATAGAGCCTCTCATGAAGAAATAATTAAACAAGATAATTGAGGCAAGCATCATTTTCCCTATCAAGCACTCATCCTGGGTTGTAAATCTTGTGATATTCTAGAAAATAAATAGAGCAATCAAGTTGTGTGTGCATTTCAGAGATATAAATAGAGCTTCCCTAAAGGATCACTACCCACTCCCCTCAATGGAGTTGATTCTACAAGTAGTGGTTGGTTCAAAGAGGTTTTCACTTCTAGATGGCTACTCGTGATACAACCAGATCATGGTAAGAAAAGAGGACCATTTTAAGACAAATTTTACCACAAAATGGGGCACATATGCTTACAGGGAAATTCCATTTGGCTTATCCAATTCCAGAGAAATGTTTCAGAGAGCCATGGACATGGCATTCAAGGGGGTGATTAACAAGATGGTTCTTGTTTACCTTGATGACATTACAATATTTTCCAAGAATGTAGTTGATCATCTTTCCCATCTCAGGCAAGTGTTTGAGAGATGCTGGTAGTTTGGAGTGTCTCTGAATCTGAAAAAATGCATATTCCTTGCTCATAAGGGTAAGATCTTGGGCCACACTGTATCTAAATAAGGATTAACTATTGATCTAGAGAGACTTGAAGCCATTTGGCATTGCCTTTTCCAAGTCACAAGAAAGCTCTTCAAAGCTTCTTTGGGAGGATAAAATTTTCTCATAAGGTTTGTGTCTAGATTTTGTTAATCTTGTTAAACCAATGATAATGATGCTAAAGAATAACATGACATTTAAATGGACCAGCTAAGGTTAAGGAGATTTTTGAAGCTATTAAGTAAGCAATATCACAAGCTCCAACTCTCGTTAATCCATACTTCTTGAAAGACTTCATTCTCTACGCTTTTGGTTGTTCAGAAACAATATCTACAATATTATTATAGCTTAACAAGGAAGGATCTGAGCAGCCTATTGCATTCTTCAGTTAGATCTTGTAGGACTATGAGGTGAGGTACTCATTTATTGAGAAGTATGTCCTTGTTTTCATAAGGAGCTTAAATAACTCTGGACATCTGGTTTCAAACAAAAAAATTGACTTACTATTTTCACATGTTGGTGTGAAGGATTTCCTACTGAATAATGATTTAAATGAGAAAAGAGATGGTTGGATTACCCTTACCATGGAGTATGATATAGAGATCAAGGTAACCAAATTGGTTAGAGGAAAAGGCTTGTACAAGCAGCTAGTTTCAAAGCAACATGTAGAGTGAAAGGATGAAGAAGGGGTTGTTATAGTGCTCCAAGATGATCAAGAACAAGCAGTTGCCAATACTTTACCCACACATTGTTGGACTCAAGATATTTTGCAAATTCCTCTAAACATAGGTCATATGCCCTTAGAGATTAGAGAAAATCCAAAATGAAGGTATTTCAGACTCTAATTTATTCCATACATTCTTATTGACAATAGTTTTGTTCAGGAAAGATGTAAATGGTGTTCTCTTTGGGGTGCATTGGAACTAATCAAATTGAGAAAATATTACAGGAGTTCCATGATGGAGAAGTCGGAGGCCATTTTTTATCCATGATTCACAACCCTAAGAATCATGAATTTTGCTTACTACTGGCCTAATCTACTCAGTGATTGCTATGCATGGATCAAAAAGTGTAAGAAATGTGTATTTTTCACAGGTAAAGTAAAAGTTGAAAACTCTTCCACTCCATCCAATCTCAATTGACTAACCATTCATGTAATGGGGATTGTAACTTCATTGGAGTCATCAATCCGAATTCAATCCAAGGTCACAAGTGGATTCTCATAGTAACTGACTATTTCACCAAGTGGACTAAAGTAATAACACTTAAGGGGGAAAATGAGACCGGCATATTGCATTTCTACAAGGGAATTATAATCAGGTTTTGTCTCCCATCCACTATCATTTCTGATAGTGATCTAGCATTCCTTGGCACCAAGATTTATGATTGGTTTATTAAGAGTGGGATTTATCTGAGCACTTCATCTAACTATTACCCCCAGGCTAACGGTTAAGTTGAGTCCATGAAAAAAAATCTCTTCATAATCACAAGGACTCTAAATGAGAATCAGAGGACATGGCACACCAAATTGAAATAATCCTTGTGGGATGATAGGATCACACCTAAGATATCAAATGTAAGCTCTCCCTACAAGCTAGTCTATGTAAAAGAAACTAGGCTACCCATATCTCTTGAATTTCCCAGTACCAAAGATTGTCAAACTGTTGGAGCTATCTGAGTTTGGAGCCATGGAAGTCATGATATGTTGAACTCATGGAGTTGGAGGAGATGAGAAACTAGGTTGTTCAAATAATGGAAAAACATCAAGCTTTAATCAAGAGGAGTTTCGACAAGAAGGCCAAGGCTAGGACTTTCCAAGGGGGAGGCTTAGTTCTTAAGTGGGATGCAGACGAGGGAAAAGCTAGGTAAGCACTCAAAGTTTGATGTTATATGGAGTGGTCCCTACATGATCTCAAGATGAAAAACAAACAATGCTTTCCAACTATCAAAGTTGGATGGAGAAAAATTGTAGATTCCAGACAATGGAATATATCTAAATCATTTTTATTGAAGTAAAAATTCATCTTTATATCTGATTTCTCCAAGTAATTTTAGCACAATGTTTTGTTATTATTTTAGGTTTCCCTTCCCTAAGTGCTTTGCACAGGTTTTTTTTCTTTCGGATGGTATTTTTGCACAAGTTTAGGGAGGTTTCAAGTGTGTTCTAGGAAGGAGTTCAAAGTTATAGGAAACAGTTTCCATTTCCAAGAAGTTTCAAATACATGGTGACTAAAAATCAAATTTAGAGACAGTTTTAGTTTTCTCATTCTCTTGTCTCTTCAGATTAGTTTCTTTTTTGAGATTCTAGTACCTCTTCCTTGATCATAAAATCAGCTTCAAGGGAAGTTGGAAACATTTTAGAGGGTATGTTTCATAGCACCTTGCATGTTCTCAGTCTTGGTAGGAAGCCCTCCTAAATTGTTTTCAAGATTCATCTTGGTTTCAAGCATAAGATCAACCTCAAATCAGTTTTCTACACTATTTAAATCTTTTTGAGAAGTAAATATTATGAATTTTTGAGTAGATCAAACATATTCAGGTCAGTTTTAGCTCTAGGAATTATTTTGAGTAGGTTCAAGGGTGAAACATCCAATTTCAGTTCGGTTCATAAGGGGGAAGAAGATGAATTTCAGGTTCAAAATAATTTTCCACTCACATAAAAACCCCTTTTTCAAAATATTTTATAGATGGGGTGGTAAATTTGAGCCTCAAGTTAGCTTCAGTTCTAGACAGTGCTTCAAGTGGATTCAGGGGTGTAATGTCAAGTTCATATCAATTTTGGGTTACTAGAATGACTTCATGCCCAATGGATGTAATAAGGACACTGATCACTTCACCTGACAGGAAGGTAGCCCCATTGAGTTTCCAAATTGTTATCCATTTTTAACCCTAGAAAAAATGGACAACAAATAAGTTTTGGTCCATTGGAGCCCCAGTGGGATCTTAATCAAAAAACTAAAAAATAAGATTATTTCAGGTGAGTTGAGATATTTTATGTTTAGGGAACTCATTCTAATAATTAGTCATCTTTCCCCTTCCTAAAAGTCTAAAAAATTAGTAAAAAATCCAAGAAAATGAAAAGAACTAGAAAAAATGAGCAAGGGTTCAAAAATGGCTCAACGAGCTATTTGGGTGAGTTACATGACATGTTGAGCTATATGGTGAGCTATTGTAAGAGGTCGATTCAACTCAGTGAGGTAGGTTGGAGTTATAGTAGGATTTGAGTGAGTTGATTGAGAGAAGGATGAGTTATCTCGGCAGGTTTGTGGTGAGGTGGAATGGTTGAGCCACTTGGTAGATCAGCAGGGCGCAGGGAAATGCATTGCGGGTTTTAGGGAGGTTTTAGGCAAGTCAATCATCAAAATAATGTGAGTCAGTCGGGAAATAAACAAAGCATGAAGAAGTCACCAAGTCATTGGAGCAAGGAGTTGATGGGGGGTAGTGTTGGGATACACAGAGGTAGCTCGCCGATCCACATAATGAGATGGCTAGTGAGCCAATATTAATATAGAGCCCAAGAATTGGTGGAATGGGCCCAAGGGAAAACCCTGACCTGCATCATCATAACTTCATCCACACTCCACAAAATTAGGTAACTTAAATTCATTAGAACTGTAATTCCACCCTCCACACTCATAAACAATAAAAAATGAAAATTAGGTGGAGTTGGTGGGATTAAATACAATAAAACTCTCCCTGATTTGAAATGCAATGCCTAGGTAGGTAAAGGAGACATTAATGGAACATGGGTGTAGTTTTATTTTCCAACAAGCTAAAGGACGTGAAGGAATGGGTTTACATGGTCATCCAAATTGTTTGTAGGCCATTAAATGACCTTTGTTGGTGGGTGAAGCCAAGATTTCAATATTTTCCCTCTTCTCCTTCTCTTTTCTTCTTCTATATATTGTAATGGAGAGCTATTTTTTAATGTTGTTGAACATTGTCTATTTTATCCTTCACTTCTCTACATGGCTATTGTAGGTTGTTGTGAGCTCCAAACCTCCATTTTTTAGCATTTTGCAAGAGATTTATGCCTCTTTTCCTCATTATAATGGACTATGTCATCATATGAAGCAATAAAATCAAGTTTTGTGGCTATTTTTCAACCCTTTATTGTGTTTCATTGCATTATTTGGCCTCTACATTGCCTTTAATGTTATTTTTTGCATTTCATGGTTTCTTGTAAACTCTAAATGGTTGTGTTTAATGGAAATGGTGTTGTGAATGTGTTTTTATAAACTTTTGTGTTATATATAACCTCTTTATCTCCATTTCTTTCCATTTTCATTCATTAGAGAGTGTCTCAATCACCCTTCTCTTGGTGTTATCACCTCTTTAGTGTAGGATTTCTTCATTTTTATGCACTTTCCTCTCTCCCTAGTCCCTTGGAATCATAAAATAGGAGTATTTAGTTGAATTTCCTCCATTAGGAGTAGTTTTAGGATTAGATTAGGAAGAGGAACCAACCTTCTCTAGAGAATTATCTCATTTTCTTGGTCCCACACCTGGAGATAACTCCATGTTTCCCAAAAACATTGATTTCTCATTCCACTCACATGAAAGAAAATCAAAGGATGTTGTTTTTCAATGATAACACTTCTTTTACACCATCATCCATCGTTTAGGTTTTGTACTCGAAGTAAAAAATGATTCAATCTTGATCACCTTCTCTAGTACATAATAATTTCAAAAGAGTAATGCATTCAAGTAGTCCTCTTCAATCGATCATATAGATACTCTTGTGTTTCAATAGTATCAATCATTAACATGTGATTATTTATACATGATCGATTGAAGAGGAATAATTGAATGCATTACTCTTTTGAAATTGTTATGTACTAGAGAAGATGATAGTGATTGCATCATTTTTACTTAAGGATGAAACCTAAAGGATGGATGTTGGTGTAAAATAAGAAATTGGTAGTAAAGGTCGCACCTTATCAATTAATTGTGATATAATTGTACAAGTTGGGGTGAGGTGATGTTCTCAACATATGTGTGATGGAACATGAGCACAAATATAAACTGTAAGAGTGTGGTGTGGGAATTGCAAAAGGACACTATGTAGGATACTATACATTATGAAATTTATTACTCACGTGATAGTGGTGGCTAATAGTGTTTAAATATCCAAAGGATAATATGCTCCAATATGATATCTAACAAAGAGTGGTTAAACGTAATAGGTGAGATGATATTTCATGAGTTCATGTGGTCACACAAGAACCTTTTTAAAAGTTGTTTATTGATTTTATTGGTCCCATTAACCCCCCTATGATCAAAACATGTACACGGTGTATCATCACAACTATGAAATATTTGACAAGATTGGATAAGGTTGCACCAATGAGAGATTATACCTCAAGATTTTTATGGGAGGATATATATAATTTCAAGGTATGGGTTCCCTCTAAGTTTTACAAGTGTTCGAGAGACTCGTTTCCTCATAGAAATGACGCACATAGTTTTGCAAGAATTTATGATTGAGCATCACAATACTACACCCTATCATTTGTAAAAAAAGGAACGATAAAGGTTTTCAACAAGATCTTGGGAATGCCACCAATAAAAATTTACAACATTGGACAAATAGATTGAGATGATGAAGTGTAGACTATGTTATGGGCCTACCAAGCCACATGTAAGAGGTTAAAAAATAATACACCATTTTACTTAGTGTATGCAAAGGAAGTGATGTTACCTATGAAATTATTAGCACCAACTTTGTGTATTACATGTAAAAGTAATATAGATGTCCTCCAGGATATTTATGAGGGGATAAATGATATTATGAAGTTGGATGAAAAGATATTTTTGGCTCAATGGATTCAAAGGATTGATTAGATCTGCTAAAAAGTGTGGCATGATAAGCACATTAAGACAAAGCTACTAATGGCAAGTAGTAAAGTGTTGTTATTTAAATCAAGAAATGTGCAACACTCTAGGAAGTTACATATTTTATAGATGGGTCCTTTCATTATCCATCACATTTTGGACACCATGGATTGCAAGTTGAATAAATTAAATGGAGAGATGATATCATGTCAATTCAATAGAATTAGGCTTAATCCCTACTATGAGGATTCAAGGAAGAATTTAAAGATAATAAGGTTAGGAACCAATAATTTCCAAACCCAAAATAATTCATGCTTTATAGGATTTTCTTTTCAGTATATGCATATTATTTTCTATAATTTTCCTTATGCAAATGATTTTATACTCCATTAAACATAGCATTTGCAACAAATTATTCAAATCAAAATCTCATTGTTCAAAACCTATGTGTGGGATTAACCATGAAAATAAATTCTCAACACAAGAAAAGGTGCATGACTCAAGATGATAGAAGAAAGGAAGGGACAAATAATGTTGCATAATTTTTAACTTTTGTGCATGAGAACATAGTGCAAGTTAGTGCAAGTTTATGGAGACATGGGGAAGGGGTTTTTCAGGGATTTCAAATTTTTAGATCCAAAATAGTAAGTTGAGTGGGGCAAAAACATTTTTTTCTCATACCATACATCTAAATTTATGGGGTAGCTTATTTCAAATTCTTACAAAATATGTGTAATAAGGACAAGGAAAGAGTATAATTTCTTATGCAATGAGGAGGGAGAAAAAGAAAAGAAAAGAAAAATTAAGAATAATATCATGACCATTTGAAAAGATAAAAATAAGGTTTATATAAGTGAGAAAAATAATCAATGGCCATATTTATTGTACCCAAGGCTATATAAGGAAGCTTTTTTCATTGTAATGGCTCATTTGAAATTAAAGAGAATTGATAATGAATCATGTCAAGAAAGGAAATCATGTCTGAAACTACAAATAAGATTAAGAGATAGGTTTCAAAGGACCATTTGAGATAGGAAAACAAAGTTACAAATCCAGGGGAAACACTAGTGAGAAAATATATGAGGTAGTTAAGGGGGAGGATTGGAAGATCATAGATATGGGGAAAAAAAGGTAACAGAAAAATATCCCACCACTACAAAGGAATATATAAAGGGGGCAAAAGGGGTCCCCACAACAAAGGAACCAAATGTTGTACTTAGTATTGCAGTTATGGGGATCCTCCTTGAGTGCCAATTGTGGTAGATTTAGCTTCTATAGCAAGGATTTGTGTCATGCTAAAGAAGATAGAATAAATTATTGGGAAAAAAGAGTTAAGAAAATACCTCATTAAAAAGTTATTCAAGAATGGACCATGTCTACCTAGGAAGAGATCCATAGAGGAACGAAAAGAAAATTTGATAACATCAATTGTATCAATGAAGCAAAGGAGGGGTGATGAAAGGAACCTTGATGTCACAATGCATACAGCATGCATATCTCATGTGACCATGCAAGAGTGGGTACTGAAATCATATGGTCTCTAGAAGTCCATATACCAAGATGGGTGAATGAAAATGGAGTATGAATATTTTATCTTTCGCAGCGGAAAAATATTAATAAGGTTAACACTTAGAAATTGTCACTCAAAAATATTTCTTTTTTTAACAATAGTTTTAATTTCATTTTTTTCTTTATCATTTGCTTATATGCAAATAACTGAACCATGTTGTAAACATTTTGATTATAAAAATATGTACACAAAAACATGTAATAGTATAAGGTAAGAAGATGTGTTGCACACAAAAGTAATTTCACTCACAACATGTAAATTAAATCCCACTTAGGTTTATAACGCATTTTGAGTGGGACTTGTTGTCACCAAAAATTACCCCCTCAAAATGATCATGTATGAAAATCAGAATTTTTGAGAAACATGGGAATTTCTCCAAGTGTGGGACCTTGCTGCTTGAGACAGACCTCTGAAGAAGGTTGGTTTGTCTACTTATTCCTATGCTAAATCACTCCTACAGTTGGAAATACAACTATATAATCCTAATCTAAGCATTCACATGGACCAGAGAGAGGGAGATGCATGAAAATTTAAATCCTAAGCTAAACAGAGGTGAGAGCACCAAGAAAAGTGATAAAGACACTCTTAATGAGGGAAAATGGGAAGAAAATGGAGGAAAGGACAAACAACTATGCAACAGACCAAAATAACACTTAATCTTCCCGATTCACATAATGCACAACACCAATAGAGAGGCAAGATTGCAAATAAACCCCAAGTTAGGGTAGAGAAATAATCACAAAACCAAATTTTATTACTTGAAACATGCACAAACCATTACATTGGAGTGGAAGTAGGCACAAGGCACCTTATAGATCCCAAATATGAGGCTTGTAGCTCACAAATACTTTTGTAAACACTTTGACTTGTGTAGTCACTAAATCATGTACTTTAGATATTATTTATACTAGTTTCATACTACTATTTAGAAGGTTCTTGAGTGAAGAAGTACTAATTAACTACCATCTTTTGGCCATCTTCCCTTTTTTTTGTCATTCCCAACCTTTTAAACTTACATGCCCAATCAAATTTTGTCACTTTGAATTATTTTAGCCTCGATTGGGGCACTTGAACTAGTACTAGGGCACTCATGGGCGCTCTAGTCCCACCATGGGTGCCCTGGTCCTTCTTGAACTTTCCCGGCACTTTTTGGTATCTTTCTAGCCATTTGAGGTCTTTATCTTTTTGGAGGTTCACCATTTTGGGGTTAATTACAAAATTAGACCAAGATAACCCTATAAAAATAAAGCTCTGAGACCATAATGAGGTACCTAGCATCATTCACTACTATCGTCCATCTAGAGTTGCATCCATCTATTGCATTGGAGATCACTTGTATCCACATAGCTCCATCACAAGGCATAAAGCTAAGACATTTGCATCACACTTCATAGGGGGAGGGATTCTATTCTATTCCATGCACACATACTATTACATTTTCTACATTTATTTATTGATCGCTACTTCACGAAGTGTGACTACAATGAGAGCACCTAGGGCACATTATGTACACACTCACCAGAACTACAATTAGGTCTGAAATGTAGTGCAACACTTAGTTAGTAAGCCCACCGTTGTGGTAGCTAAGGTCATTCCAACCCATTCATTTGCATTCTTCGATTTCTAGGGTTTTGATACTCCTTGGTCTTTTTTAGGTATTTTCATCATCTTGGAATATTAGCAACATCCAGAGTAGTGCAATGAAGTTAATGTGACAAAAAGCAAGGGTTTCAGGCTATCTGTCAAACCTGTGAAGATCATTTTTAGAGATTTTGCACAAACCAGAGCACCCGTAGGCGCCCCAGTCCCTCTTCACACACTTTAACCCAATCAGATACTCTAGATCCATCTTTTTTTGAGCTGTTGCACAATCATTCCTACTTCCAGATTCTCTAGTCATCTTTGTGACACAATCCCACAAGCATCTTATATTTAGTTGAGTTCTTTCCTCTTCTCTCTTGCACATTAGGGTTAGAATTTTTGTTTTCATAGTTGTTTGGTCACTTATATACTTCTTTACTACATTTATTTACTTTATTTATAGTTGTTCATAGCTTAGATTAACTATCCCCGCATACTACATATTATTTAATTTTAGTTAATCATTTTGGTGAACCTAATGTTTCAACACTTCCTTTTGATCATTTCATCTCTTTATCAAGTTCTAGCTCAATCTTCTTATCCTACCTTTGCACCAACTGAGGTCTCGGGCATAGTTACTATTGCCATTTATTTCATGCATGTGCATACCCAACATCCTCCTCACTTTGTCATGCCTAGGGCTGATCCATATATTAATGCAGTTACTACTCGTTGTACTCCTCCTAATCCACCTATAACTCCACCCACATCTATTCCTCCAACCATTTATCTAGTAGCTCCCCCCACAACTTCTAAGGGCTATGACATCATTGAACAACTTAAAATACACCCACTACGATCTCTCTTTATGACTTATTGCGTAATGAGCCAGATTATCGTAACACGCTAGAAGCCACCATATTTTAAGTTTTGCATATACTGTGATGCCATTTGGTTTGAAGAATGTGCCTACTATATTTTCGCACATAGTTGTTCAAGTATTCCAATATTTTATTCACAAATTATTGTAGGTTTACTTAGATGATTGGACGGTATATGGGCTTGTTAAGGATCATTGTGAAAACGTGCACATAATGTTTGAAATATGTAGACAATTAAGCATCTCTTTAAATATCAAGAAGTGTGTGTTTGCTACACCTTTTAGAACTCTGCTAGGGCACATCATCTACAAGGAAGGTTTGTTAGTAGATCCAGCTAAGGTTGCAGTTATCGTAGGCTGGGAGGAGCCTACCAGTCAGAGTGAGGTGCATGGATTTTTGGGCCACATAGGGTATTACAGAAAAATTTTAAAAGGATATGCAAAGATTATCGCACCCTTAGAGGAGTTACTTAAAGGAAAAGGGACATTCTATTGGGGAGAACTACTGCAGCACACATTTGAGGCATTAAAGGAGAGACTTACCACAGCACCTATTCTACATTTTCCCTCATGGAACCAATGGTTTCACGTACATGTGGACCACTCTAGCATGGCCATTGGCATAATGTTAAGTCAGCCTAAATAAGGTATTATAAATCATCCTATCTATTTTGCTAGTATAAAGTTGACTCCTGCATAACATAATTATACAACTACAGAGTGTGAGGCCTTGTCAATGATCTACGCATTGCACAAGTTCAGTAAGTACTTGCTAGCAACACCTTTGTATTTTATACAGATCACATTGTGTTAAAATAATTGGTAAATAAGCCCATTTTACAGGGGTGCATATGTCGATGGGTGCTCTTATTCCAAGAATTTGACTTTACAATCATGGTAAAACTAGGTAAAATTAATTATGGCCCAGACCACTTATCAAGAATTCAATCAGGAGAGGATGCAAGAAAATTGAAGATATAATGTCAGATGCATAGTTGTACATGTTACATCGTGCACCTTTAGAATTGGAGTATATTGTTGTCTTTTTACACACTGGTATGGCGCCATAAGGAATGAAATCCTTAGAGAAGAAACAACTTGCAATTTGTGTCACACCCTTCATGTTGATCGGTGGTGGCTTGTACAAACTAGGTTGAAATGACATATTGTGCTGGTGTGTATTGGAAAATGAGCGCACAAATATCATCGAAGAGGCTCATGGGGGTATTGCAAGTGGGCACTATGCAGGTGATACCACCGCGTGCAAGAATCTACTCAAAGGATTATGGTGGGAGACCTTGTACAAGAATTGTAAAGATTATTGTAAGGCGTGTGATCACTGTCAGTGCCTTAGCAAACCTGGGAAAAGGGATGAAATGCCTTCAAGGCCTATTCCTAGTGTAGAGTCATTTGAAAAATGGGTTATAGACTTTGTGGGTCCTATTTCCCTAGTTGTGCGTAGAATAAGATCACACTACATCATCACTTGTATAGATTATCTTACAAGGTGAGTAGAAGCACCACCTACAAAATATTGTACAGTGGCTATAACAGCAAGGTTCTTATGGCAAAATATTCTTACTAGGTATGGATGTCTGTTGAGTTTGACAAGTGACAGGGGAACACACTTCTTGAATGAGACAATCAGGATATTATTGGATGAATTTATGGTCGTGTACCACAAGATTACACCTTATCACCCTCAAGAAAATGGGACTGCTAAGGATTTCAACAAGATATTGAGGCAGACCTTAACAAAAATTTTTGTGATGTTGGAAGGAATGATTGGGATGATAAAGTTTTTGGTGTACTTTGGGCATATCAAACAACCTACAAAAGGTTGAATAAGGCAACACCATTTCAGTTGGTGTTTGGCACAAAAGCACTTCTTCCAATGGAATTCATGTTACCTTCTTTGTGTATTGCATGTGTGGGAGGTCTAGCTGATAAGCATGCATTAGAAGAGAGAGTTAACAAGTTGATATATATAGATGAGAGGTGCGCCATAGCATGTTGGAGTCATAAACAGGAGAAGGTCAGACAAAATGCATGGCATGATAGACACATCCAGGATAAGAAGCTTGAGGTTGGAAAGATGGTCCTTTTTTATGATTCCAAGTTTCTACGCCATCTAGACAAACTTAAGGTGCATTGGTTGGGACCATATGTTATCACTCACATACTTGAATAAAGCGTTTGTCAATTAGAGGCACTTGATGGAACATGATTACCCGGTTACTTTAATGGGAGTAGGTTAAAGCCCTACTATAAATAAGTCTTCTTGGTATTTGTAATAAGGTAGTATTCCATTTAGTATAGATTTCCATTTATGTATTTCTTTTAATGTATTTCCTTCTTCGTCATTTGCTTTTTCAATTTAGTTTGGTGTTTTGTGTAATAAGCATGTTTACACGCTGGAGGCTAATCACATTCTGAAGTATTTTTATGAGCAGAGAATTGCACATACCATTGGTGTGGAGTGGTTGTTATTTCTTATTCAAAAATGGGTACACATAAGAACAAACTGTTACAGGTGTTATTCAAGTATGGAAAGAAGCTGATGGAAATAAGATTGCTCCTAGATAGGACCATAGCTGGAAATAAATGAATGAGCAATATAGCATGAGGTAAGTTGTGTGGCCATACAAACTACTAGAGAAAGGCACAGTGGCAAGGTACTTCAGCACATGGACGCATGCAGAAGGAGGTCTATAGCTAGAAGGTAGGAACGCGCGCTATAAGTTTATAGCTGAGGCACGTAGGTGTACCGCGGGGAAGTTGGGAAAAAGTTCAATTAATGAGAGGATTGGTGGTAGGTAAAGGAGAAATAAATGCAATAACTTTTCAAAAATCTATATAATGACATGATGTGGGTTCATTTTTACCTTTGTAATTACAAGTATTCAAGTGAGCTAGTTGTGACCGAGCCAAGCGAAATGTATTGAGGTGCGGAGAGTTGCAAAACTAGATGTGGAGAGTAGATTTATGCACAGAAGTGGCTTGTGTCCCTATTGGAGAAGGGTTTGAGCAAAGAAGAAGCATTGAGAAGGAGTTAGGGCTCGTGGTTTTGAGCTAGGGAATGAAATCTTACTCAATAGAAGACAAAAGGGAAGATTTTTATAATGGCACCAAGGGAGGCACCTGCAGCAGGTACAAAGGTGAAGAAGAAGGTGGAAGTCGAGGTCGAAGTTGCTCCCGAGAGAAATTTTTCAGAAATGTAGTATCCAGGAGATGTGCTTGTAAGGTGGGATTGGGATTCCCATACCTGCAGATGCAAAGTAAGTGATTACAACCACCACACCACTAACAAGAAGGGATAATTGGACACTTTGTTGAATAAAAATACTAACAAGCACACGGTGGATAACATGCCAATATATGATGATGTTGGGGAGAAGTTTCTCAAGAAGGTAGGGGTGTATCAACTGTTTGAACTCCCATATTTTGGAAAACCAAAAATTTTATACTAATGGCTTATGAGAAAATTCCATGAGGACTTTTTCTATTTTGTTGGATGGAGGGTAAGGATCACCGTGCCTTTGATTTCTACATTGACTAGATTGAAGGGCACAGGGACAGAGGTTAGTAGTGATCTAACTGATAAGGTGGCTATTATATCCCCCAGTAAGGAGTTGGGATACACCAAGGATCCATGAAGAATGGACATCTACAAATTAAGGAAGTACCCTATGGTGCAGGCAGTCATGAATCTACTCACTAAGCTCAATGATCATGAGAGATGGTCACAGGTAAATACCATGTGGTTACATGTTGCCAAGAAGATGTCACAAGGGGAAGTCTACAATTTAGTAGGCTACAGAGAAAAAAAAATTATTGAGGAAGCGCGCACAGGTGAAAAGATAAGTTTTAGCGCTATCCTCCTATCTCCTATGTTTGTAGAAATTACAGTGCCTGATGGGCCAAATAACAAGATATGGGAATACCTCGTGGAGAAGAAGTCCCTCGCAAAGAGGTTTGAGAAGTATTTTTGTGATGGAACAATGAGTGGCACATTCAAACAAAGGGAATAACTATGGTGTATGATCAACAACGTGTGGCCTTTAAGGAGGAATGGCACATTCCAAAGGAGTTACCCTCAGTAGTGGGTAAGGCGGTGCAGTTCGCGGTGTATCAACATTTTTGCATCACGCAGTTTACAATGAAGGATGGGACATGGAGTCCTTGGTGTAAATTGCCTTATGCCTTCATAGTATGCTATTTCTAGGCACAATTACACATGTTTACTAATGCGCGTTGGTTGAACTTTAATATGGACAAGGTAGATTGTGACTACCATAATCTCAAAAAAACTTATGTTTATCTAGGTCAGTCTGACTACATTGATAGGCTCATTTTAGATGTTATAAGCATGAAATTGGTAAGTTTGGCTATTGGGGACAGTGGGGCCGCACTTATTCATCTGCAGCTCAAGCCTAAGTTGGAAAATGGCAAGTATGTAGAGAATGAGTTCATGATCCCAAGTCTGCCTAAGGGAAAACACACAGTTGAAAACGTGGCAACTCCAAATCTTGCCTCGACCATAGAGATGGATGAAGAAGAATAACACGAGGATAGTCGATGCTTGGACCATAGAGGCCAGAGGCAGCCCATAGACAAAGTGGAAAGTGAGTGTGCAAATACTTCCCCACAAGCGCAAAGAGAGGAAGACTTAGACGTAGATACAGTCTATGAGGAGTGCTAGTTTAAGAAGGTGTTTAGAAGAACCAAGACCCAAGGCGCGTGAACATCACAACCTTTACGAAGGTCACCACGACTCTCTCCTTAGAAAGAATCGTAGGAGAAAAAGAGAAGAATAAAGTTGAAGCTTAACGAGGAAGTAGAGGAGTCTGAAGATAGTGTGCCTGGTACCCTGCCTCGACCAGAAGATGTGGAGGAAGCTTGGGATGAAGAAATGAGAGATTATGAAGAAGGGGTAAAAGAAGTAGAAGAAGTTATGTGTGAGCAATCCAGCACGTCAGTTACGACTTAGGTAGGAGAAGGGCCAACTCCAAACCTTGGTGCCCAGGTTCCTAAGGGGCTAAGGACAAAGATAAGTGAAGAATATGTTGTCCCTAATATGGGCTATGCTGAGGACACAAGAAAAATTGTTTGTTCCTAGCTTCAAATATTTGTGGGCCTTAAGAAGTTATATGGGTGGGAGCTGATGGATCCAGATATGGTCACTATGCGCACAAGGAAGCAACTATCCTGGTCCATGCAGACTCATATGGACAAACCCAATTTTGACATGTTAGGAGTCATGTGTCTCACGAAGAGTGAAGAAGGAACCCCAAAGTAGGCACATGACAATAAAACCTACTCTAATGTCTGATGAGCAAGTTAGCAATGCCTTGGTTAAGGTATCTGCTGAGGTGGTGCGGAGAAATGTTGATAAGGTCACCACCATTCAAGCACTGATGGAGGATAACAAAGATAAAACTACATAGATAGCACACTTAAAGGAAGAGAATGAATGAGAATGGGAAAATGATGAGGCTTTCATTGGCATGGCTGAGGAGATTGGTGATCACATATTGAAAACAAGGCATCATCTAGAACCTAAGGTACCTGAAAAATTTCCTTCTCCTATGCATTATTTGGGATCATCAGAAAGAAATCCCATTATTGGGACAACAATGTACTTTAGTGTGGGGTAATGTTGAACAGATAGAGTGTTTCTCTAAAGAGAAGACACACCAAGGATACGCGCACAGGAACAAAGTGCATTTGAAGGTGTGGGAAGATAGGAAAGGGAACACACGCCATAACACTTTGGCTTAGGACTTCGCCATTTTTATGGATCAGGGTTATTTTTTGAGATAGCGTGTGGAGAAAACATAGGGATGAAGACTTGCACTTCACACAATGATATTTTGGGAATGAGCGGCTAATAAGCATCATGCATGGTTTGAGATAATAATAGGATTTTTTCTTCCAGTTAACTATAGGACATCTATTATAAGAACACTTGTATGTATGCATGCTATTGTAAAGGCACATGGCTATTATCATCATGCGACCTATTTTGAGAAGTGCATACGCAGCGAGGGGAAATTCCCCACCTCTATAAATATGTATTGAACTATGTCGTTTAGTGTGTGTGAATTATTATAGAGTTATGTTGTTGGATTTGATGCATGCATGACTTATGGATATACTTTATAATGTAAGAAGCTTATGTGTTTTACAGTGTTTACTATAATGGAGTATATTGGTTGGATAATGGTGTTGAACATAACTGAATCTATTTCATGTATGGTTAATCTTATTATAGTTATTGTTTAATTCATGATTATCTAAAATCTAGAACTATATTACGCATTGTGGAATGTTTATGTTTAATTATGGATCTGAATATGTTTTATCACCATCACACTAACATCCTACACAAATAACTCTAAAGAGGATCCTGGTACCTTTGCACACTTCGGGTGAGCACTCAACTTAGGCTGGGTGATGTGCTAGCACACCTAGGTTTTTCACACTAGATTCTAGGTTACATCAAGGGTGATTGCAAAGAACAGAATAGAAATTTGTGAGCTTGTCGAGTTGATCTTGATCGACATTAGTATCTTCATCGTATGAGTGTAAACTATCATAGGGTTCAATTTTTTCAAGAGGAATGTGGGATGACTTAATCAAGGGATTAGAAGAGTCATCCATCAGTTTAGAGAACTTGTGGGCAGATGGAAGAGGCTCAATGTGCTCAAAAGAACCAGAACAACCACTATGGGTGGTGGGCATAAAAATAAGGTCTTTAGGGTAGGGTTCGAGCGAATGGGTTCACCAAATGATTTAATATAAATTGAATTAAACTTAATTTAAGAGTAAATACTACAAAAAAATGATGTTCTAATAATTATGTAAAGTATGCACAAGCAATAAGCATTCAACAATGTAAAACCCCTAAGAAAATGAGAGAGGAAGATGACATAGCTGATCTCAGCTGATCTAGAAGTGATTGGGACCATATGAGTGTATTATGTAAAGGTAAATTTCAGGTCTACGATATTACGTGAGAAAAGTACCTAAAAATCAAAACAAGGCAGGGTTTAGTGATACATGTATCCACAGTCACAATTTTGGGATGTTCGGGTGTAAACAATTAATAAATGCTCCTCCTTTTGCCAAGTGAAGAGACATGCAATCAAAGACAGCTAAACAAGAAATATTAGATAAGATAGATTAACTGGTTGCTCAAAAAAGGCCAATTCCAGGAATCTAAAGGGACTTCCTTGGAGGATGTCAGCTCATTTTTAAACAATCAAGTGGATCAATAATAACAATAAAACAATAAATAATAATAATGATAGAGATGGAGTAGAATTAAAGTTGGAAAGACAAGTCTTATTCCGCTTCGTATGTATCCCAAGATAAGGTGGCGGCTATTTGGATGGCTTCGAAGTAATCATACTAGTAGTCTGTAGTATCTTGTTAGATCTCGTGGAAGAACTCGAGATGATTCTCGATATACTCAATGTCAGGTGTGAATCTGATAGCACATAGTGTGAGCTCATGAAGTATTTCAAATTATTCCCACACAAAAGTTTGTTATACAATCAAGAGGTTGTAAATGGTTGTGATGGGGTGTTATTGGTCTGGAACAGTAATCTAAAATGAAGACATGCTTGCAAGAGACAAGTTAAATACAGAGATATAGATAAAAGTTGACAAAATGCTATGATTGATAAAAAGAAACTGGTAGAAAGGAATCGCAAGCGATTCAAAGGAATCACTGGAAATTTGACAGAATTGTAGGTGATTTAAAGTAATCATTAGCAATTACTGTAAAAATGTTGATTTCATCAAAAAAATGACAAGTTGATACAAAATGAGATCTAAATAGATGATTTTGCAAAAGTTGTGATAAAAGCAATGACAAAATAAATAGGAGTACCTTCGAATGTTGATGAGACACATAACACCTGCAAATGATGATTTTAGATTGATGTGTCAATTGTTGATCTCCTAGGAGGATTGTTGAAGAAAAAATTATAAAGGTTGGTTTGTTGTGGATTTCTGAGGAGGCTTTTGATGTTGTTGATGTTGTTATAGGGCTTGAAGATTGTTGGAGTGGAAGAGTTTCACTATTTGGCTCGACAAAAAAGATGCACAGACATCTCAATGATTTTTTAAGATCCCTGAAACAAGAATTGAACCTCCTATTTATAATCGCGGGTGATTTTTTGGAATCGTTGGCGATCCGGGAATTTTGGGGAAAACGTTTACAAGTGGTTGAAACCACTTTTTAAATGGGATTTTGGGCTATATATACAAGGAAAAATGGTTAGGAAGAGGTTACACAAGTCGAGGAGGTTAAGAGGTTGGGATAAAAACAGTTAGGGATGGTTTAGAAATGGTTTGGTAGTTTCAAGGATGTTAAGGTAGATTAGATGAGTTGAATGTAGTTTACAAGGGGGTAAAAATTGATTTTATGGGGTGAGAGGAATGACTTAGGTAGTTTTTATACTGATAGGTTTGGATAAAGTAATGTGTGTATGCAGGAGTAGGTGGGTGACGAAAACCTAGTGTCTACATTTTTCCCTCGAGTGGTTTATGACAGACAAACTGCTGGAAGAAAAATGGTTTGAGATGGCTTACTTTTGTGTTTGGAGGGTGATCCCCCTCAAACTAGGGGTGATTGCAACAAAGTGAAATGATCACCAGTTTGATTGATTTGATTAGATAGTTTTGAAGTGTGTGTTTCATTTTAATTTTCCCTAGGACAAGGTATAGAAACAAGATGGGTGTCACCATGAAATCAAGTGATAGGGGAGCCAAGGGGTTCATGTCCTATAGATGTATGATTCATAGGAAGCAAATGTGGTCGCAAAGATGAGCTTCTTGAGACCAGGGAGCCAAGTGATAGAGGACCTAAGGGGATCGTGTCCTATAGACGTATGGCTTACCAATGTTGAAGTTGCCAAAATAAATTTGCAACAGATTGCTCATACATATTGGATTTTGACTAAGTTTGTGTTGTGTAATCAAGGTAGTCATTAATTGGTTGGTTGATCGATGTGATGAGGGATTTGTAGCCCTCAAAATGGAACACATAATGGAAAAATGTGCCACTTGGATTATTATAATATTGTTTTGAATAGCTTTGTTATTGTAAAGGTGTGTCTTTGATGATTAACGGGGTTGCGGGCAATTTAAGAAAGCCGCGGGTGATTTTAGGCCATCGCTCGTGATTATGGGAATCGTAAATAATTACAAGGTGGGAAAACCAATGCCCTATAAATATTCGAATTGACCATAGTAAATTAATTTTATCGTGCAAATTGACAAATTTGGAGCTCTGGTTTAGTGATCTTTGAGAGATAAGTGAGAGATAGAGGTTGCAAGAGGATCCGGGAGGTAGAGGAGACCCACCCAACGGGAGGTAAGTAACCTTTTTTATGTTTTTGTGTGTTTTTAGTTTTTTTTTTTTGTTTTTGGGGTCCGTACAAGGGCATGTTTGTTGAGAGGCCAGAATTGGTGACGATTTTTTTGAATCAGTTATGATTTGGATGAAACGCCAATGATTGTAGTGAATTGCTAGAGATTGAAATTATTTTGAGCCATTTTGATAAAATTCTTATGAAACGGTGTTTTAATGGATTTTTTATGTTTTTTGGATGCGGGGAGGGACAAATTGACCATCCAAGATAGGATTCCTTTTATCTTAGAGGATGTGCAGGCTTCTTTATCGGATGATGATTGGTTCCATTTGGATGGGGTGATGCATCATTATAGACGTATCCATAGGTAGCGCGGGTTATTGCTTGCATTATTGGAGAGATGGGATCCCGTGACATGTACATTTTGGTTTTCAATGGGTGAGATGACTATCACCCTGGAGGATGTGCATAGGATTCTGAGGTTACCTGTGTAGGGAGAGGGTATATATTTGATTAATGAGACAGAAGAACCAAGGTGATGAGGTTGTATGGTGGTGATGTTGATGGGGTCAAGTTTTCGTCAGGTGGTTTCTCATATGTGTATTTATATGCTCCTGAGACAGAGGGTTGCACTTTGATTACCTTGATGATGATAGGGATCACGTGTTATGCTTTTCTCGACTCTACTGGGGGTCAGTCTCCATGGATGATGATAGGTGTTGTGGCTGATATGATGGAGTAGAGGATTTTCTTTGCATAGGCCCCTACATTACTTACCCAAACCTATAAGGAGTTGTGGGTGTGGAGGATCAAGATGAGGTTTGGGATTGATGTTTTTTTTCTACTACAGTGTTGTGCATACGAACATATTGCAATGGCTCAGCCTAGAGGTTTTTTGTGGGGAGGCCTAGCAGCGATGGAGGGGACAACTAGTTTTTTCTTATGACAATCGGATAGGGGATATGCACGGCCAGTGTGAGATGAGGCACACTATCGAAAAATCTTGGCTGGTTTACAGGTTGGTGATGTCATATGGAGATCATATATTGGGTTTCTAGTGTGGAAGGGGGAGGAGGGTGAGCTTAGGGTCATCCAACAAGATATATGGGTGTAGAGACGATGGCCTGGAGGGTGGGAGTTGATCCGATTCAATCACGTCAAGTGACAATTTGGGATAGTTTAAAATGTCGGAGGTAGGGATAGCATATATGCATGATGATGGGGATGTAGATACATTGTTTCTTTTGGTACCCAAATTTGTTCTCCTTTTCAGTCTAAGCAGCATCAGAGATATGGCATGAAGCTTGAAGTCAAATAGATCATGATGTATGTCATTTTGTAGCCGAGGATGTGATCTAACTGGCACTCAGATTTGTGGAGAGATGGATAGCACTTTGAAAGGATTTGATCTGACCCTCACTATTTTAGGTTGTGCCTTTCAACCAAGGTAAGAGAACCTATATAGTAACCCCCAAATGGTGAAGGAGATGAAGATATCCTTCAATTTATGCAAATAGTATGAAAACGCCTTGGGAAAATATGATCAACACTCCAAATCTGACTTTCACAAGTTATCACTCCCTGATTATGCAGATATTTTCAGTACAAGGCAAGGGTTACTAAAGACATTGAATAATCCTTATTTGCCTTGTGCATTTTTGTAGATGGGTTAGATCCTTTTGTTGACACACAATGCAATGTAGGGGTAGTATGGGTAGGATTAGTTTATTTGAATGAAGTTTTTGGTGGGGTGTTGACAAGAAAAACTGCGATATATCATATCTTTGACAACCTCTACAATACTTGAACAACTATCAGATAAAATGCTTCAAATAATCTGGATATTCTTTCAACCAGAAGAGTCATAAATGGAAGCCCAAGTTGCACTCTTCACACAATCTTTGAGAAATCACCACAAAATATTGAAGTAAAGAACTCAATTAAACACAAAAATCCTTTATCAAACCACACCTAAGGTACCCCCAAAGGCTTACAAGCAATCTCTACAGTCAAGGAAGGTAAAGTGATTTTAAAATTGTTTATCTCTTTATCAGATGAAGGCTCTTCTGAACATGAGATTGCAAATGCCATTAAAATATCAACCAGAAATGGAGATTCTGTGTGATTTCTAAAGACTTTCAATGCAAGATTGCAACAAGAACAATGAAAACTATTTGTAGGCATTTAAAAATGATAACAGACATCATATTGCCTAGAAAAACATAGATTAACTCAAAAGCTTGTTAGATTCATCAGCAGGGGAGAGTTTCATGAACAATCTCATAGCTGTGTGATGGTTATTAACTTGTAACCAACTCACATACATGAAGATCCAACACAGAAGAAATTATCCTGGTTCTTTGGTGGGTTTTTCAGAAAAATGAGCTTTCTCTCAGAATTTGCTCGTGATTTTCAACTTTTCCCGACCTCTTGCATGTCTCAAAACATGCATTATATATCTCTTGTCATCTTGGAGCCTTCTTTCCCAAGAAAAATATATGCCAAGGGATCAATTCTATTACAACCATTTCTCATGATTCACTAAAAATGACATTTAACAAATTTACAACAAGAGTTGCCAGGTGTTTCTAAAATGGTGAATCATTACAAATATTCGGATCATTATCCTTCTTGGAGGCACGTAGTTCATCATCAACGCATGAAAATGCATTTCCTCTCATCATTTCACTTTCTCACCTTTTAAAACTACCTATGCAACTTTCAATTTGACATTTCACATGCTTGCTCGGGCTGAGTAAAAATTTATTACAAAAACACCTCAAATCTATAAATTGAGTCATGAAATCGATTCCAATGATCCTAGAAGGCCAAAACGACATGGAATCGCCAAAAATTTGATGCAAAATTCGTGATTCCAAGCTTGCTGGAGGAAAAATGGTGGCCAAAAATGAAAATGCACAGCTGCCCTTGATCTGCTCTTTCTCCTTCAATCTGGGCCCTCCACGTGTCAAACTATGGTTGGGAACAAATTCGGGCTCATTTTTTGACTTTTCAACTTTTTGGAAAAATGTAAACATTTGAATTTTTACCCCACCCCTCTGTCTTTGAATTTTGGAGCTAACATGTGGCACATGGTGGGTCCCATTGGGATCGCACTTCAATTCTGCACATTTTGACCTTTTTTAGAAAATTTGAAAATTTTCATTTTTTTGCCCCACGGGCCCGCACCTCCAATTTCTCCCCTACCATGTGTCACTCAATGATTCGCTAGCAAGCCAGTGCTTCAAATTTTGATTTGAAGCCTTCTTTGTAAAAGGGAAAAAATTCTCTCCTACCTTTGCCAACCCGCCGACCCGCCTTGTCCGCTCTACCCGCCACATATCGCTCATTGATTTGCTTGCAGGCCCGCAGCTTAAACTTTTTCCATAACTCCTTTTGCAAAAAAGGGGAAAAATTCCCCATTTCTCTCCGCAGCCCGCACTTCCCTCTGACCCTTAATGGACATGTGTCCACCTATGATTCGTTTGCAAGGGCACGCTAAAACATTTTCATGAACTCTTTTGTGAAAAAGGGAAAATTCCCCTCTTACCTCCGTGGCCCGCACTTCTTTCTACATCTGCCACGTGTCAAATTGTGGCTCCTTTGTGGACCCACTGGCCTTCCCTTTCCTTTTTTCCCCTTTTCCAAAAGGCAAAAAATGCCTAAGTTCCCCGTTGGCCCGCTCCTCTGCCTTCGTATAAGAACATGACACGTGTCCCCTCGTGGGGTTGCGGGGGGAATTTTATGCAAGTTTCGACCATGGGGAGGGATTTTTTGAAGGCATATTGGTATAAAATGACCAATTTTGATTTTTTGATGATCAGGTAAAAGGGAGAACATGGCATAGCCCACAAATTTGGAAGAATTAGCGCACAAACAAGGCATGCATGGGTGCTTCTTCATGAATGAGGCATGGAAAATTATTTTCAAATGGATTAAGGCATGGAAACAGAGGCAGCAGCTTCATTTCACCCATTAAAACTGTAGAAAATGTTTCAGGAGAAAGCAGAGTGAAAGGAAAATTAGGGCAAAATAATAGAGAATGAAAATGGACACCAATAGTTTCCAGTAGTTATAGTGCCTTGTTTCATCACTGATGAGGAGGGAGCGATGGGTGTAGATGACCAGGGGGTCTTCATGGTTATGGATGATGTCGGGGTTATTTAGGCATTTTCCGCATGGTGGCAGGCTCATCCTCGAGTACGAGCCCGTGTGGAGGTGGCTCATCAGGGAGGTGATGGTGAGGGTGAGGGAGGTGGAGATGAGAATACAGGTGGAGGTGATGGCAGGGCAGCTCTTGGGGCCACCATTGCTCATTTAGAGGTTGAGAAGGCCGCACTATCAGTTGAGCAAGCTACCTTGACCACGGAGAGGGATGGTTTGATAGGGGAGTGGGATGGCCTAGGTCAGCAGCTAGTAGGTGTACAGGTGGAGCTAGCGCATGCCGTAATTGATCTTGACCGATATAGACAAAAGTGAGAGACCTTGAGAAAGGCTCTCGACATTGCAAGTATTTCAGTGTCAGGAGTCGAGCTACAGGTGGCGAGGGATTAGGCTAGTGGGTATATGGGACCATCTAGTAGTGTTATCTTGGCTAACTACTAGTCTTTATGTAGGGAGTTAGGGTATTATGAGGAGATAGTTCAACAGAGGCTTCCTGAAGAGCCTCATTTGTTGTATATCAAGTGCGGAGACAAGCGAGACTCAATGTCAGTGTTACGAGTGTGGGTCAGCCACCGTAAGGTATAGATGGAAGAGGTTCTAGTAGAGGAAAAGATGGAGGTGAGGGTGGTGACTAGGGAAGTAGTGCTCAAGGAGGCATTCATTTGACGAGCATCAATTTTACTGAGTAGATGTGATGTTTTTGATGTATACGGCTCTTTTTGAAGCCTATTTTTAATGTATATTTTTTATATACAAAGCTTTTGAGACTCCAAATGTTGTATACAGACACATTGATATGATATATCATTATTATTTTGATTTATGATCTATTTGTTTACTTTAATGTGATGTTTTAGAGGTTTTATTGTAAATTTTAGACATGATCATGATGGTATGGATATTGATAAGTGTTGATGTTATGTTTGATAGACGTTGATGCTATGTTTTTGATGCGATGTATACATCATCGATATTTGATTTTAAAGTGACTTTAATGTATATAAAAATGTGTCTTAATCATGGTTAAGAATAAAATGTGAAATGATTTCTTTTATACTAGATTTAATACATATGTGATGGGAATCGGCAGAGTGAAGACTTATAACAGATGTTAACACATGACTAATAATAGGTAGTCACACATAGGATCTGGGATATCGATGGAAGTGGAATGTATTACCTTCCTAGGACATGGAAAGGGTTGACATATGTATACCTTCCTAGGACATGTGGAATGTATACCTTCAATGTTTTCATAGGGAGATGCCCCAGCTATACAATTTATTTTAACGCAAACCGATCAATGCGGGAAGTTTTCTTTTATGGGAAAGTTGATCGATGCGGGATACTTTACTAGGATGCTTTTTAATATTTTGATTTTTTTGAAGGTTGATCGATGTAAGAAGCCTTTTTACATGGGTACTCATCCTTCCTCGCTACAATTTTTTGAATTTTTTATTTTTTACTTTTTTATAGTCATCCTTTGAGGGATCGGTCTACGATTTTGACATGCAATTTTCCTTCAAGGGATCAGTCTAATTTGATTTTGATATTTGGTAGTTTTCCTTCAACGGATCATTATGTTTATTTTTATAGGATGCATCCATAGATATTTTTGACTTTATTTTACATTGAGAGCAACCCTAATAGACTGCTTTGAGGAGGGGAAGAGATGTGAACACAGATTACATATATGTTCCTTCTAACATGTCTTTAGTTAGTAAAAAAGGTGGTTAGATGTAATGATTGTGGGGTTCTTGTTAAGGATGAACTTGTCCATGTGAAAGATGCAATGAACAAATCTGTGGTGCTCATCTTTAAGGTTTTTGAGAATAGTGACGGAAAAAACCACATGTTTTCAAATCATTACAATGATGAAATGAGGGGTTGGTGGTGAAATAAGATCTTTAATGTGACTATTGTCATGCCGGTCGATGTGTTAACAGTAGAAAGGATGCAAGTGCAAGGCATTCAAAGGTTCCTTTGTAGGTGTACCATTGAGGGAGGCTAGACGATAAGCTATTGATCCAAACTTGTGAGTGAAGACATATGGACTAATCCATTTAGGGGAAAACTTCCCACATTTACTCCTCTCCATAGTAGTGACTTTTTTAATTTTTTTTAGAATGAAATCACATATACCAGAGTCATGTTCTTTAACATGTTTGTTATATGTGTGTTTGATGTGCTCTTGATAGACATGATGATGTCCAAGAGTTTTTAGACGTCGTTCATCTAGCAACTCTAATAGTGTTAGACGTTCTTGACAATAATCCTCATCAGGGATAAAATCTCTTAGGGATACGCGAAGTGATGGGATTTGGACTTCAAGGGATAAAACTGCCTCAAAGCCATAGACTAGAGAAAATAATGTAGCACCTCTAGGAGTATGGATGCTAGTACAATAATCCAAAGAGCGAAAAGGATCTAAAGGTGTCATTTCCTACTTGTCTTATAGATAGTTTTCATGATAATTTTGTTAAATGTTTTATTTAAAGCCTCAGCTTGTCCATTTTCTTGTGTATAATACGGTGATGAAAAGCTTAGTTTGATGTTGAATGTGTCACATAATTTCATAACTTATTTTTTTTTGAATTAATTTCCATTATCAGTGACTAGCTTGTGAGGGATTGCAAAGTGACCTATGATTTGTTGATAGATGAAACCGAAAATATTGTTAGCTTTATTAGAGATTAAGGGGATAGCCTCTACCCATTTAGTGAAGTATTCAGTAGCTATGATGATAAAATGGTATCATTGTGATGAAATCAGGTTGATGAGACCGATAAGGTCTAACCCCCATTATGAGAAAGGCCATAGATCTTGAAAAGGTGGTAAATATTGGCTAGGAATGTGAGTGAGATTGGAATTTGCATTTAACTCAATTCTTGACGTACACTTAACTCAATTCTTGATGTACACGTAGCAATCTTAATTGATAGTAGGCCAGTAGTAGACCATTCTAAGGATGTCCTTAGTGACAACTATCCCATTAAAATGACCGTCACATATGTCATCGTGGACTTCCTGAATGGATTTAGTAGATTCATGAGATTCTAGGCATCTTAGCAAGAGACCGTCAAATCCAAGCTTATATAAAACACCACCCACAATGATGTATCAGGTAGCACTTTGGAGAAAATATCGCTTAGCATTTAAAATAGGCCAAAGGGAATTTTGGATTCTGAAAGATAATCAAATGTTTGAGTATACGAGAGGTCAGTTGGATTGTTTTTTATTATATTGATAGAAGGGAGTTCATTTTTGTGAGATGGTTGATAAATTTTGTGCACAACAATGAGCAGTTTAGAGTCATCTATCGTTAGGGGAATGAGGGATCTGAGAGAAGCCATAGTGTCTGTAAATTTTTTAGAGTATCGTGGAGCTATTTGGATAGTGTAACGGTCAAAGGCTTCTAAGAGGAATTTAACAATGGACTTATAATTTTGTAGAATATCATTTTTACAGTGATAAATTCCTTTGATTTGATTGATAACAAATTGGGAGTCTCTATAGATGTCCAATATTTGAACACCAACCATGACAGTGGTTTGGAGGCCCATGATTAAATCTTTGTATTATGCCATGTTGTTATTACATTAAAATTTTAGTTTGAACGATAGAGGGATAGGAGTCCCCCAAGGAGGTATGATAATGATACCAATACCTCCCTCTTGCTGACACTTAAATCCATCAAAAAAAGTGTCGTTTTGAGAGAGGAGTATTTCTGATAAAAATATTTGATAGACTCATCAGGGAAATGTTCATGAGGTGGTTGATTGTCAGGTAGAGGGGCTTCGGTGATCTGATTGGTGATAGCTTGTCCTTTGATAGATTTTTGTAAAATGAACTTCAGGTCAAAATCGGTCATAAGCATAAGCCACCGAGTGATGTGGTCACTGTGATATGGTTTTGAGTGCATAATTTTAAGAGGATTGAAGCTCTTAACAATGTAAGTCTTATGATTAAGTAGATAATGGCAAAGTTTGGACGTTGCGAAGTACAAGGCTCAACATAACTTTTTCGACTTCACTATAATGAGTTTCATAGTAATAGAGAGTGCGGCTTATATAGTAAATGGCCTTCTCACGTCCTTACTCATCTCAATGAGTGAGCACGATACCCAAGGCATGATTAGTGGCAGATATGTAAAGGTATAATGGCTCTCCTAATGTGGAGGTATGAGCACAGGTGACGACAAGAGATATTGTTTGAGGTCATCAAAGGCATTTTGATAGTTGTGAACCCATTTAAAGTTCACATCGTTTCAAAGGAGGTGATGAAAATGATGAAATTGATCTGAAGGTTGTAACATGAAACAGCGGATTGACTAAAGCTATAACATCCTAGTCGCGTTGGCCTATCACTCAACCTAGACTGAGTGCTCACCTAAAGTGCGCAAAGGTACCAGATTCCTCTTTAGGGTTGCTGTAACAGGATGTTAGCATGATGAAGATGGAAACATATAGATTCACAACTAATCCATCATTCTATAGTGCATGCTACTCACATATTTATGAAAGAATAAGCTTGAACGGTAACCATGATTGAAATACTAACATGCACTACATAATTACATAGAATAACACTTAGATTCAGCCAATATCTTCCATCTATTAATAAGTATAAAAGCTCCTTACAGTACTATCAATTAATCTAAGTGCATATGGATCTGATACACATATTCAAAATCACAAATACAAATCTCTCTTTTTACTATGCACCTAATCATCATATATATAGGGTGGGGACTTTCCCTTCACCACTTAACTACTCTAGAAACAGGTCGCATGTTATTAATAGCCACACGCCATTTACAATTATAGCCACACATGCAAGTGCGCTATCTATAGTTCTCTTACAGATAACTGAAGTGTTCATTCTATTCTTAGCTTGTCTTCATGCATAGACACTTTGAACCACTTCTCCAAATATAGATAATGCATGGTGTGCGTGTCCCTGCTTCATTGGTGTGTTCCGTATGCCATCTCCTAAATATAGATCTTCAGCTCAAAATCGGCTAAGTCCTGAAATCTGAACTTTCCTTCCACACGCGGGTCCTTCCTATCTTTCTATGCCTTCGATCTTGGCCTTCTGTCCCGTGCGGACTCCTTGTGTGATCTTTGCCAAGTATTCTTTGATCAACATTACCCCACACTAGTCTCATTGTCGTCCTGACAATGGAAATTGCCAAAAATTTGAAGTAAAGAATATCAATGAAAGAATAAGAATGAAGAATGTGGAAGAATAAAGAATTTATATGAGGTTATTCAAGCAACCTCCTCTGTATCAGTTGTCAGCATCAGCTCTGGATACTCCTCTTTTATTGTTGCCTCTAAATCCTGCCATTCAGTGAGTGCCTCTTCTGCTTTCTCTGGAATGTCCACAGCAATGGATTCCAACTCATCCCGCTCAATTTCCCCTTTCTCATTTTGCAGAACCAACACAACACTGGACATAGATGTCATCCTTCCTTCCAAAAGGTCCATCTTCTGCGCAATCAGCTTTCCAAGCTCTTCCAGCCTAGTCTTATGCGGCTCTTGTGCTGCTATTAGGGCCTCATGCTTTTGTTTAACTATTGCCAACCTTTCTGCGTGGCCCAATGTCTCATCCTTCATGGCCTTCTGGACCTCATTATTCTCTTCCAAGGTCTTAGTGTTGATGAGTGCCTCTGGAGCTATGCATATATTCAAAGCTTGATCCACCTTTTTCAAGACTTCTTGTAATGCCTGCAACAGCCCCTCATAGGATGTAATTTTTCGCATCACAGATGCTTTCTCCCACTCTGCATCCTTCTCTGATTGTTCTGGTGCTTGCATACGCAGAGTTTCATCTTCGAGCACCAAGTCCACCAACTTTCCCACATAGTGTATCACTGAAGGAAATGTCTGTGGTACCTTGGGTTCTAAGTGTGGCCTTGCTTTGATTACAGTGTCCCCAATCTCCTCTGCAATGCTTATAAAGACGTCATTCTTCCTCTGTGTGAAGTCCTTTTCCTAGGTTAAGCACGCTATCTCCTCATCTTTTTTCTTTACCTCTTCGCGTAACGCTCTAATTGTGGCAGCTTTATCCATGTTCCTTCTAGCCACTTTAGTAGAAATTTTTACTAGTGCATTGCTAACCTGCTCATCTGACATGACAGTAGGCTTTACTGTCATGTGTCTAGCCTGAGGCACCTTATTCAATCACCTTGACACGCATGATTCTTTGCATACATCGAAATCAGGCTCATCCATGTGGGTGTGCATTGACCAGGATAGTTGCTTTCGTGTTCACATGGTCGCCATATCTTCATCCATCAACTCCCAACCAAACAGATCCTCCTGCGTGATTGTGCTCTGGAAGCGGGTGTAGAAAATCTTTCCTGTGTCTTCTACATACCCCATGGCTGGTGGAATGTGCTCTCCACTCACCCTTCTAGACCTCTGCTGCTTAGGAACCCTAGCCTCCAAATTTGGAGCTTGCGTCTCCATGTCCTGTGTTTCTCCTGTAGCTGTTTCCTCTGGCCTTCTCTCTTCTCCATCCTTCTCCTTTGATGCCTCACCCTTTTCTTCTATGTGCTCTAGGGGTGTAGGAGATGTAGGCACACTCTCCTCAGATTCTTCTGCCTCCTCACTCAACTTCAACTTCCTCCTTCTGTGCAGTTGCTTCCTTCTGCGGGGAGATCCGGGGTGATTTACACATAGTAGTCGGGGGTAGCACCTTGGGTCCTTGTTCTCCTTAATACCCTTTTAAATTTGTGCTCCCCTTGGACTGTACTCAAGTCCTCTTCATCCCCCTCTTGTGGCTGAGGTGGTGTAACAACGCGCTCAACATCTTTCTGACTTGTAGGATGTCTCCTACCCCGATGGTCCAAACCACCACTATCTTCGTGCTCTTCCTCCTCATTCTGTATCTCGATTTTCTCTGTAGGCTTGGGTGCTGGGACATTCTCCATTGTATGCTTCCCCTTAGGTGGTGCAGGAAGCACGAACTCACCTTCCACGTATTTGTTGTTCTCCATCTTGGGCTTCAACTAGAGATATACTAACGCTGCCCCCACATCTACCACAACCAAGCTTATTGGCTTGATGTTCAACACCTCTGAAATAATTCTCTCTGTGTAGGTGCTTCTGCCAGGATACACATACTTCTTTCACAATGTATGGTAGTCACAGTCTACCTTGTCTGCATTGAAATTTAGTCTTCGCGTGTCTGTAAACCTATGCATGGAAGCTTGAAAATACCTCGCGGTGAATGCTTAAGGTAACTTGCACCAAGGGCTCCAGGCTCCATCTTTCATTGGAAAGCACATGATGCAGAAGTGCTGGTATACAAAAAACTGAACTTGTTTTCCTACCACTACTGGTAGGTCCTTTGGAATGTGCCATTCCTCCCCAAATGCCACGCGGAGCCTGTCATACCACTTCTCCACCCTTTTTCTTACTTCATCTGTCATGGCCCCCCTACATAAGTACTTGCTGAACCTTTCAGCTGGGGACTTATTGTCCATGGGGTATTCCCATATCTTCTCTTTTGGTCCATCTGGTACTCCAATTTCCATGAAGACCAGTGACAGTAAGATAGCCCCAAAGCTGATCTTTCCTCTAGTGCGTGCTTCTTTTACTATCTACTCTGTAATATAGCCTGCAATGTTGTAGATCATCCCTTCTGACATCCTTCGCGCCACGTGCAGCCACATAGTGTTTACCTATGACCACCACTCCTGATCATTCAACTTGGTAACCAAGTGTGCTACAGCTTGTACAACTGGGCAGTTCTTCAACTTATCTATGTCCATTCCGCGCAGACCCTTCAGGTATCCCAACTCCTGTTTGGTCTTCAAAATCATGGCTTTATCTGCAAGGTCACTTTTTATATCTTCTCCCATGGCCTTCAGACCTGTTACTGATGAAACGAGTGCAAATGAAATTCTAACTCTGCGTCCTACAAAGTAGAAGAAGTCTTCATGTACCCTGCTCATAAGCCACTGGTACAAGGGTTCATACTTCCCAAAATATGGCAGCTCATACAACTGATATACCCCAATTCTCTTCAAAATTTTCTCACCCGCATCGTCATATACTGGCATGTCATCTGTCGTGTGCTTGTTTGTTCTGGTCATCAGTAAAGAATCAAGCTCCTTCTTGTTTTCTGACGTCCTGTGGTTGTATTCGCTCACTTTCTTTTTCTAATGGGTGAATCCCATTCTTGTCCGACAATAACCCCTTCTGGGTATTGCATTTTTGAGAAATGGCTTTCAGGTGCCATTTCTTCTTCCTCAACAACTACCTTCTTCTTTCCTTTTACTACTGCAGATGCCTTCTTTGGTGCCATTTTTACCTTGCAAATATTTCTTCTTCAACCCTGTAACTCTGCGAATCAAACCCTAGCTTGATCCAACTCTTCCCTAGGTGGAAACCTTGTAACCTAACTCTCTTCTGTCTCCCTGCTTCACTCAAACCCTTCACCACTGGGGATGCAAGCTTCTTACAGCATAGATCTGGTTACCACGCTTGACTTCACACCCTTCGCACCTTAAATCGATCACTTGGCTCTTCGTACTTGGCTCTTCTCGTGAATACTCTTAGTTGCAATGGTAAAAATGAATCCTGCATCCCTTCCTTATATAATTTTTTCAAATTTTGATGCATTTATTACTCCTCACCTACCAAATATCCCTTCATTTATTGACCAAATCCACTTGTTCCGTGCATGGTACATCTTCGCACCCAGCTATAACCTTCTAGTGCACCTTCCTACCTTCTGGTCATAGACTTCTCTTCAGCATGCACTCCTACACCTGAGTACCTCATCACTGCACCTTCTCCTGGTAGCTAACATGGCCTACGCTTACCTCGCGTTATATTGTTCCTTCATCCATCTTCATCCTTGGTCACCTTTTGATACACAATCCTCTTTAAAGCACACATGTAGCAGCTTATTTCTTTTACCTTCCAAGTCCCTCAGTCCTTTTCTTGAATAATGACAACCACCCCACACTAAAAGTATGTGCAGTCCTCTGCGCATAAACATTCTTCATACAGTAATTAGCTTCATGCGTGCAAGTGTGCTTATTACCCAAACAACAATGAAATTGACAAAGCATAGTGACAATGAAAGAAATACATTAAGGAAATACCGAATTGAAAACCTAGACTAAATGGCAACACTACCTTATTACAAACACCAAGAAGACTTATTTATAGTAGGGCTTCAACCTACTCCCGTTAAAGTAACTGGGTAGCCATGTTCCATCAAGTGCATCTAATTGGCATGCACCTGAGTCAAGTATAGAAGTTATAACATATGGCCCCAACCAATGTACTTTGAGCTTTCCTAGATGGTGCAAGAACTTTGAGTCATAAAGAAGAACCATTTGTCCAATGTCAAACTTCTTATCTCTTATGTTTCTGTCATGCCATGCTTTCTGCCTGGCCTTTTCCTGCTTCTGACTCCACCGTGCTATGGCTCGGTGCTCATCCAGTTGAATCATCTTTTCAATCCATTCTTCTAAAGCCTGTTCATCAGCCAGACCTCCAGTGCACAATGCACAAAGAAGGTAACATAAATTCTATAGGAAGAACAACTTCCGTGCCAAAGACTAACTGAAACAGTGTGGCTTTGTTCAATCTCTTGTAAGTTGTTCTATATGCCCAAAGCACAGCTGATACCTTGTCATCCCAATCCTTTCTCCCAACATCACATATTTTGGTCAAAGTCTGGCTCAAAATCTTGTTGAAGGCCTCAGCAGTCCCATTTTCCTGAGGATGGTAAGGTGTAGTTTTGTGGTGTGTAACCATAAAATCATCCAATAGGATCCTGATGGTCTCATTTAAAAAATGTGTACCTCTATCACTTGTTAAGCTTAGAGGACATCCATATCATGTAAGAACATTCTCCCATAGAAACCTAGCTATTGTAGCTATCTGTACAGTCTTTCGTAGGGGCTGCTTCTGCCCACCATGTGAGATAATCTGTGCAAGTAATGATATAGCGTGATCCAGTCCTGCGCAGCTGGTGAAATAGGTCCTACAAAGTCAATGGCCCATTTCTCAAATGGTTCGGCACTAGTAATTGGTCTCAAAGGCATCTCATCTCTTTGCCCTAGTTTTCCCAGGTGCTGACAATGGTCACACGCCTTACAGTAGTCTTTACAATCTTTATATAGTGTCTCCCACCATAATCCAACAATTAAGATCTTCTGGGCAGTCGCATCACCTGCATAATGGCCTCCTGCAATACCACCATGAGCTTCTTCCATGATATCCTTGTGCTCATGCTCCAACACACAATGGCATAATACCTCATCTCTGCCTAACTTGTAAAGGTCACCACTGATCAACATAAATGGGTTACGCGTATAGCAAGCTACTTTTTTTCCAATGATGTCATTCCCTCTGGGGCCATACCTATTCGTAGAAAGACAACAATGTCTTCTAGTTCCATGGGCATGCGTTGCAACCTGTATAGCTATGCATCCAGTAGTGTCTCTTCAATTTTCTGTGCCTCCTCTCCTGTATTGATTCTAGATAAATGGTTTGGTCCATAGTTGCTTTTCCCTGGTTTCACTACAACTGTGAAATCAAATTCTTGAAATAGGAGCACCCACCTACATATGCGCCCCTGTAAAATTGGCTTATTTACCAAGTACTTTAATGCCATGTGATCTGTATAAAACACAAATGGTGTTGCTAACAGGTACTGTCAAAACTTGTATAGTGCATAAATCATTGACAAAGCTTCGCGCTCCGTAGTTGTATAATTCCTTTCAGCAGGAGTCAACTTCCTACTAGCAAAACAGATTGGATGATCAACAATACCTTCACTAGGTTGAGCTAGCACAATGCCAATGGCCATACCAGAAGCATCCACATGCACATGAAATGGTTTATCCCATGAGGGAAAGCACAAAATGGGCGCGGTAGTAAGTCTCTCTTTTAATACCTCAAATGCACGATGTTGTGGTTCTCCCCAATAAAATGTACCTTTTCCTTTCAGCAATTCTTCCAAGGGTGCTGCAATTCTGGCATATCCTTTTATAAACTTTCTATAATATCCTGTATGACCCAAAAATGTGCGCACCTCACTTTGACTGGTAGGTGCTTCCAGGCCTAATATGACCGCAACCTTGGCTGGATCAACTAGCAAACCTTCCTTGCAGATTATATGCCCTAACAGTATCCCGAATGGCATAGCAAATATGCACTTCTTAATATTCAAAGAGATACTCAATTGTCTGCATCGTTCAAACATTAAGCACATATTGTCACAATGATCTTTCACAAGCCCATATACTGTCCAATCATCTAGATATACCTGTAAGAAGTTATGAATAAAATCCTTGAATGCCTGAACAACTATGCATGAGAATATAAAAGGTGCATTTTTCAATCCGAAGGGCATCACAGTATAGGAAAAACTACCCCATTCAGTTGTAAATGTTGTCTTTTCTTGATCCTCCTGCATGCAATCCTAACCTGATGATACCTGGAAAATCCATCTGTGAAAGAATAGATTTCGTGCCCTGCAACTCCTTCTAGTATTTCCTCAGTGAATGGTGTAGGGAAAGGATCTGTAACACATGCAACATTCAGCTCCCTGTAGTCCACACATATCCTAATCCACCCATCCTTCTTGATACTGATCACCATTGGGCTAACCCATTCTGACTCATCAAGGGGCTTGATAATTCCAGATTTCAACATTTTATCAATTTCTTCCTTTACCTTTTCATGCAAATTAGGATTCATCCTATAAGGCCTCTTCCTAACTGGACGTGCACCATCCTTAAGTTTGATCTTCATTTCCCCAAGTGATTTATGCATGCCTTTTAGTTCATGATATCCTCTAGGGAATAAGTCCTGATAATCCTAGAGTAACTCGATGATCTTTGCTACCTCCGAGTCTGACCAGTAGTCTCCAATGATGGCCTCCTTAAGCTCAGCCTCTGAACCTATATTCACCTTCTTTGTCTTCATGGGTTCATGGTAGGCACACGTATCCTTGTCTATACTATACAAGACCTCGTGCACCCCATGTGAATGTTCAATATCTAGGTTCTCAACCTCCTTGTTGTCCATGAGGTAGACCATCTTCCCTTTCTCTTTCTCAAGGCAAGCGCACTCAAGTAGTAAGGAGTCTATTTCTTCTTCTTTTGCAAAACATGCTCCGAATTCGACCTCGCCAAACAATTCCTGAATATGCCCTTCTACTTTTGCACTATCTCCCATAGTTAAGTGCTTGACAAATTTTAATGCCTCTGCTACCAGAGGTTGAGCTGAGAAATAATCAAAGGTCTGGGTCATACTTGCAGTCAAAATTTTCCAGTTCCTGGTTTCTCTATGTAGTTTTGCATATACATACCAAGCACGTGCGCATCCTTGGAGTGTGGAATATAATTTATGTACCCAGAGTGATGGTGGTAATGCTTCTTATCCTACTATCCAGAGTCTCTCACACTACTGAATGTGATGTTGAACAGGTTGATTACCATGATAAGTACAGATTTGCGTAGGTGCATTGTGCCTTATAAACCTGGTAGATAAAGCTATTCCAATCTCTTCCCAGTTTATAAGATTATCTCTGTGGACTACCCACCAGTGCGCTACTGTCCCGCACAACGTATATACTAACATATCCCTCCGTTTAACTGGATCTGCCCACTGTGTTTCCATAGCCTTCAAAAAGGAAGAAAGATCTTTTGTCCCTGTATACCAAGATATTGTGCCACCGATCCGTCGAATTGAGCAAGATCTATTCGCGCGCGCAACCACACTTTTCACCTCACGCCATACCAGTTCATATGTACCATGAGCCCAATTGTCACAAGCAATACTCATAGTATCACTAATAGAATGAGAATCTTCCCACTATAGAATGCCTTCTTTTGATGGCTTGTTGACCTCTGGATCCTGAATAGCACGTACATAGACTCTATTCAAATCCTCCTCACTTAGAGGCTCTACATAGGGCGTAGACTTCCCATCTGTCAAGGGTATCACAACCCTTTCCTCCTTGTTTTCAAAGCTGATGTATCCCTTATTGAATCTCAAGTCAGCATTATTCACATAACACCAAGGGCGTCCAAGCAAGGCTAGAAAATTATCTGCCTTTGCAAGTGCTAACACCTCAAAATCCCCATTAAACTTGGCTCCTTGTATAGTTATAGATGCATTCTTCAACACTCCTATGGGAGTGGCCTTAGTCCGGTTTTCCATAAACAACACATTAGATGATGGCTGCAATGGGGGCCTCCCCATTTGTACCCAAGCATCTAATGTCAGCACATTTACTTCTGTGCCTGTATCAATCAATATATTTCTCAACAACCACCCATCCACAACAGCATTCAGAGTAATTTCTTTATCATAATCAATGCTATCAGGGGGAAGATTGGCATGAAGAATCTACCTTCTGGTCTCAAGACTTGCGTGTGGAGTGTTCCCTTTCAGCCAACTCCCCAATAGTGGAATAATGTTCTCCTGGCGCAACATCTTGCATACCTCCCGCAGATCGTCAATATAAGTTTGAACTATCTCCAAGGCTCTCTTCTGTTCCTTTAGGTACTGTATCTCTCCCTGAAGATTCCTTAGCACTTCCATGGTATCCTGGTAAACTTCCTTCTGATGAGCAGGATCTGGGTACCTCACATATAAAACTTCCTCCTTGGTAATCATAGGCTTCTGATGCAATGCCTCTCATGCGTGTGCTGCTTCAGCTCGTGTAGTGATCTTTACTGTTAATGCCTCAGGTCCTTCAGTTATCTTGGGCATCCATTGGTCTCCTACCACACGCTGGATTCTAACCATTCTGGCGCCTTTGTTTTCTTGCTTATGCTGCTTTCTCAAATGCTCATATAGGTCTGGGCACTCTTCATAGATGTGGTTCTTCCTAGTAGAAAGAACATGCATGATTCTGAGGACATTCATGCTTGTAGTGGTTAGGAGATCCACACGTATAACATGTTCCATGAGGAAACTCCCCTCTTCCTCCACCATGGCCGCATCCTCCATATCCACCATGATATCCACGTCCCCTTCCATGACCCCCTTCAAAATGCCCCTCATTCCTTTCATAGCACATTTGAGTATGATCCCGATCCTGGTGCTCATTCCTACCCTTGGAATTATCTGTTATACCTGTCTGTCGTACTCCAATGTCTATGGCATCTTGGATCTGACCAATCAACTGATAATCCTCAGTATCATGGGTCGTGGACCTGTAAATCTTGCAAAATCAGGATACATTCTTCCTTATCATGCACTGTAACAAAGGACAGTGGCTAGCATCATGATTCAAATGGAAAATTTCACAGTCCAACAGTAATGAGCATACAGATCTGTGAGGGAAACTATCCTTGGTGTGACCTTCCACTTCACAATCTGTACACCAAATTCCTGAGCGCGTTTCATGGGCTGAATTTGCTGACAACTTTTCTAACTGCTTAGCCATAGCTGTGATCTGCCTCTAGGAATGGACTGACCCCAGTGTCAATGCTCCCAACTACCTCAGTGTGCAAAGCTTCTTCCAATGCTTCACGCAGGTATGTGTAGGTCTTATGTGACAGTGCCCTCCTAAAAGGTGTAATCAATCCTCCAATGAACCATTGTGCATGCTGGCTAGCATGGATATCATAAGACAACTTAGATAAAAGTGTCTTAAAATGAGCATCATACTCACGTACGCTCTCAGTAGTGCCTTGCTTGATATCCTTGAGTGCACTTATACTCTTCTACTCAAACTCAGGGATATGGAACTCTTTTAAGAATGCATCTTTCAGTGCTGCATAATCCATGCAAGTTTGATCAGGGTCAAACTTCCTATACCAGCTGTGTGCACGCCCCTGTAATGTAGTAGTGAATTGACTTGCCTTTCACTCAGCAGCTGTAATCCCTTTAGCGTGCCACAAAATTTCACACATATGCACATGATCGACAGCATCCTCTATACCTCTATATTCTGGAAGATGAAGAGACATCTCCATATAGATATTCTGTGGTTGTTGTGGACCTTGACCACCTGACCTAGAACCTCCTATGTTCCCTCTGCCTCCAGAACCACCAGATCCACAAGAACTAGAACCACCTATACCTCTTGTTCTACCACCTGTAGTTGGAATAGGGCCTGTGGATGTACTCCCAAGTGCTCCAATAGTAGTACTATATAGAACCCCTACAGTCTGTGAGGAAGTCCCACTTCCAGAGGTGAATCCAACATTCTGCACGCTCACATTCTGTGCAGATGATGTGCCTAAAAAGGTTCCTCCAAATAACATTGAAGCCATCTGTCCTGCCATTGATGTACTCGATCCCTGACTTACTCCTGTCCTCCTACTTCCCAAATTAGCTTGTTGATTACTTGTCGTACTAGATACTGGAAAACCAAGCACAAAAGCTAGGTCACCAGGTGGATTAAGATGTGCACCTGCGGCCCAAGTAGTCTCTGTTGGTGTACTTCCATGTGAGGCCAAGAAGGGATCTCTATCATGCTTTCCAAGATGGGGGAGTTCCTACTGCTCTGGCTCCATGTCTTCCACGTGAGCCGTAAATCCTTCATGAGCCAGCTCTCTCCTCAGTGCCATACTTTCTACAATGGAACACTGCTTCTCTATTTCCCTCTCGCATGCCTCATTATACTTAAGCTGCCTTTCCTCTCTCTACTTTTCTGCCGCTAGGTCTGCCATCTTAATACCAAACCTGTTCTTGCCTTTGTGTGTGGTGAAATTTAGCTAGCCATCGGCTTACTTTCGAGGTTCAAAGTTACCATTAAGATCTTGATCACCAACAGAATACCATGTAAGTATGTCCCTCTTGGATACCTCAAAAACTAGAATTCAGCTACCTCTGGGCAAGAGTACATCAAAATTGAATATTCCAGAATATAACTGTTTAGAACACCACGGAACCACGTATCAACCACATGAGTCCAGATCAAATCAGCATCATAAAGGGCCTGAAATTCTTCTTGTGTCCAAACAAGTGTGTGATATCTCCAATTCCTCTAGGATGCATAAGTCGTAAGCCACTCGTATAGTTCTACTGGAAAGATATCAAAAAATCTCTCATATAAACTATCATACAGGTTTTGTTCTACCCAAGTTCATGCGTTAAACTCAGATCCAGTGTTGAACCGACGTGCATACTCTTCCTCCAGATTGTGTATCCATTCCTCAATACTTGCTAGAGTTAGTCAGTACGTCTTCATCGCGAACCATCCTGAAAACAACTGAAAAAGAGGTCCCGGCAACGGAACCAATGATGCAGCCTAGAATTTGCAAGATAACATCCTAGTCGCGTTGGCCTATCACTCAGCCTAGACTGAGTGCTCACCTGAAGTGTGCAAAGGTACCAGATTCCTCTTTAGGGTTGTTGTAACAGGATGTTAGCATGATGAAGATGGAAACATATAGATTCACAACTAATCCATCATTCTATAGTGCATGCTACTCACAAATTTATGAAAGTATAAGCTTGAATGGTAACCATGATTGAAATACTAACATGCACTACACAATTACATAGAATAACACTTAGATTCAGCCAATATCTTCCATCTATTAATAAGTATAAAATCTCCTTACAGTACTATCAATTCATCTAAGCGTATATGGATGTGATACACGTATTCAGAATCACATGTACAGATCTCTCTCTTACTATGCACCTAATCATCATATATATAGGGTGGGGACTTTCCCTTCACCACTTAACTACTCCAGAAATAGGTCACATGCTATTAATAGCCACACGTTGTTTACAATTATAGCCACACATGCAAGTGCACTATCTATAGTTTTCTTACAGATAACTGAAGTGTTCATTCTATTCCTAGCTTGTCTTCATGCATAGATGCTTTGAACCACTTCTCCAAATATAGATAATGCATGGCACGTGTGTCCCTACTTCGTTGGTGTGTTCCGCATGCCATCTCCTAAATATAGATCTTCTACTCAAAATCAGCTAAGTCCTGAAATCTGAACTTGCCTTCCGTGTGTGGGTCCTTCCTATCTTTCCACACCTTCGATCCTAGCCTTCTATCCCGCGCGGACTCCTTGTGTGATCTTTGTGAGGGTGCATCCTATGTAACTTTTTTTGATAGATTTGGCGTTAGGATAAGTGATGGCATTGTGGACAATGATGTTAGGATTGATGCTTGGCATATCACTATATGATCATGGGAAGGCTTGACTATATTTGGCTGGGAATGTGGTGAATTCATTTAACACTTGTTAATCTAAAGATTGACTGACTTTAACTATGTGAGGTTCCTGTGGAATCCCTATAATTATGTCGATAGTGGATTCCTTGAGAAGTGTCAATGTATCAGGTGGTAAGGTTCTCTGAATGAAATGGTCCTCTTCTCCCATGTGGGAGAGTATGGCTTAGTCGTCTTGAAATTAAATAATTTCAATGGTGAATGTGTCATCTTCTATCATTTCATGCCAAACAAGAGGAAGGGTTTTAGTATCAGGATTAGTTTGATAAGTCTGTAGTCCTAAAGTGATAGTATTGACTAAAAAAAATTGGATGGGATGAAAACGGTGTCATCTGTATCCATGGGGTCATCGTGTGTAGATGAAGAAGATGGTTTTGGTTCTATGATGGGTGTGGACACAACATTGGTTGAGGACTCAAGGAATGGCTTTCCAAAACTTCACCTGCATTTTTCATGTGGTTTATGAGAATAATCAACGATCAAGTCGTGGATATGTTATTCATAACATCCAATTATGAAGCCCTTCCAAGCACAACGATGGAGATACATTTCTTCAAATAATTGGTAATTTGGTTTTATAGGAACGCAAAGTATGATATGAATGGTTTGGCATTACGTTGATTAGTGGGACGTGTAGAAGGGAGGTCGATCCCTCCATAGACAAGATTCATTTTGAGATGTGGTGGACCGTAGGAGATGACATCTCCTATGTTAGATTCGTACATAGGTTGTTTTTCAGGTCTTCTGTATGTCTTGGGTGTGGGAAGTGAATTAAGTGTAAGGAGACGATACTCCCCCAATGAAAGGTGTTACATGACGTTGTCGAAGGAAGTTTCATCTAGTAATTTTGATGATGGAATGGATGGGCTAGTGGAGGCTTCATTAGAGGATCCCAAGTTTAATTTGGGGACGAGCACATCGTCTAGACAATATGTCATATGACATGCTTTAAAAGTGGGGACCATGATAGTTTTACCTTCATGTTTGTATTTGAGACATCGATGGAGTGTATATGGGATGCAGCACATAGCACATATCTAGCGTCAGCCTAACAACATGTCATATTGAAACTCTCCTTCTACTAGATAAAAGAGTTCGTGGGGGGTTTTAATGCCGAATTTGACTGGTTGCAATAGTGTCATAAAAATCTCGTAGTACGGTTGGTGTCTAGGTGATAATGGTGTTGGGTAATTGAAGATGATTGTGCCTAATGTGGTTGCAATAGTGTCATAAAAATCTCGCAGTACGGTTGGTGTCTAGGTGATAATGGTGTTGGGTAATTGAAGTTGATTAAAGGTGTGTGATGATATCATGTTAATGTTGGCGTCACTGTCAATCATGACCATTTTTACAAGGTTTTCATTGATTTGGGAGGTGATAAAAAGTGGGAGGTCGTGGTCCTCTGGTTGTAATGATGGGATTTCTGAGTTGTCAAAAGATATGGCAATGGACATTTTGAGTGTACCAACTAGGTTTGCAAAATGCTGTGGATCGTCTGAGGGTATTAATATAGATTGGAGTGCTTAGATCATGACTTTTCAATGTTGATGTTTGCACAAACTAATAAAGAGACATTTTTATTGGAGCTTGATGAAGTTGTTTGATAACGGCGGTTTGTACAGAGGTAGTGGCTTACCTATGAGGAGTGGAAATATGACTCGAGAGTGAGGGAGATAGAAACTTTGGATTTGTTTTGATTAGCAGTGTTGGGGTCTTGGGTACGTGCTTTGGTGGTGATATGTATTGCGTAAATTTGATGAGGGGGGAATTTCTCATAGGAGTCCTCACTTTTGGTAGTTGTGAGTGTAGATGATGGTTTAGATGTGGTGGTTGTAGATGTCTGAAGGGACATATTTGTTGTTTTTAGACCTGGAGGGAGAAGGCTCTTGTTAACCACGCTTTTGATAGCATCTTGAAGGGGTTTGGAATCCTCTGTATGATGTCCTAGTGTGTGATGGTAATCACAAAAAAGCTTCAAAGTTATACCAGGAGGGCTTCCACCCCCTCGAGATCCATACAGCTTTAGGGGAGGTAATGTTATGATGGATTGTTGAAGAATCCTTTCAAGGACTAATGCATAATGTCCTTTAAAGGCGGATGTCAAGGGAAGTGATGATTATCTCAATTGTACAGGAGTTGAAAGGTTTGTTTTTGATGTGATATTATTAGATGTTTCTTGAGGCATGATTTCTGATTGGGTGACAGTGACTGATAATCTTAATGAGGGGTGTGGCCCCAAAATGGAAGGCAAGGAGTTTGGTTTTTGTGTTGAGGAATTCGGAGGGTCACGTGACATGGTTGTCACCTTCTTAGATAAAGCGGTGTATGGTCATGTGATGGGAATTTGAAGGTTATGTATATAATGTTGAGTGACATGGTCATTATAGGAGCTTTTCACTTACTATAAGATAGGTTTTTTTGTGCAACTTGTGAAGAGCTTGTATCCGGGTTGGAATGGGGTGGAATATATGTAGATAAAATTATTTTCTTTTCGATAACAGGATCAGGGAATGTACCTCATTTGATGGGTGTTTTGTTTTTTGTTTCTATGACAGAGTTACTAGTGGATGATTTAGACGGTGACTCTGTGGTGGGAGTCTTCGATGCTACAGATGAGTGATCTTTGACTATGTTGATAGTGTGATGGGAATGGATGAGATTGGATTGTGGTTAACTAGTGGACGTGGTGTGATTTTGAAATGGTTGTTTAATAATGTCCAGATTTTGATTTGGAGGTGTGTTTGGGTTATCCAGCTGCAACGCACCTTTGTCAATGAGATCTTGAAGGGCGTTTCTAAAGGAACGACACCTCTCGATATCATGGTCTTTGACCTTATGGTATTTATAGTACTCATTATCTCTACACCAAGAGGGCTTTGAAATAGATGTATCAATATGACGGATGAGAGGAAGGGTGATCATATTGGCAGCCATGAGCTTGTCAAAGACTACACTGTAAGATTCACCAATAGGTGTATAATTGTGTTGAAGACGGATGCGTTTAGATGCCAAACGTTATTTGGAAGCAATATTCACAACAACTGCATTTGTTAATGTTTTTTACTTTTCGCAGCTAGAGGATGGTTTGAACAAAGAGTCGTGCTTAGGCTTCTTTGATCTAAGTTTAACCCTATCATCTTCGAGAGTGCAAAGCTCAAGTTTGTGAGCCATAGTGAAGGCTTTTTCAAATGTTTGGAAAGATTGGATTTGTAATGTGGATGAAATGTGTTTGGCACATGAGCAAGAAAATAATTCAATTAACTCAATCTGTGGGAGGGAAAATGATAATTGATTGATAACACCCCTCTGGCAGGCGATGAAATTTGTGATAGATTCATCTTCGAATTTTTTTATGGTGTATAGATCTATGATAGTGATTTTACACACAATGTTGATCGAGAATTGTTCTAGAAATAGTTGCACGAGTTGAGCGAATGAGAAAAGCCAATATTGATGAATGTTGTTGTACCAATCTAAAGCAGGTCCAACTAGGGACATAGGAAATGTCCTCAGGATAAGGTCTTTGTCATGTGTTATGAGGTAACAAGTGTGTCGGAAGGCCCGAAAGTGTTGTTGAGGGTTTTCTTTGCTGTAGAATTTAAGGAACTTAGGAAGCTCCCAATGTGCAGGTTATGCTTTTTTTTGGTACCGATGGGTGAATGGGTTCATTACAGATTTGTTCGTAGGATAGTATATTTTTAGAACCCATAGAGGAAGCTTCAATGCTAGAAATTCTATTCATCAATGCCTATAAAGGGTCGTTGTGTAACGGTTGTTGTTGGGGGTGAATGACGAAGGATCGAGTTGATTGTATGTAGATGGACTTGCTTGTTGGTATGGATGATAAGGCAAAGGAATATTATGCTAAAGAGGGGTATTCATAGGAATATTATAAGTTATGAGGTTGTGGGTTGTGAAGATTAAATATACTTCACAAATATTGGATAAGAAAAGATGTGTTTAAGACGAATTGTGATTGTTGGGGTACGTATTGACAGGGAATTGAGGTGTGAATGAGATTATTGTGGTACATGTTGGAAAGGAATAAGGAGTGGATGAGAGGATGAGATTCTTGAGGTATGTTTTGAAAAGGAATAGAGGAGTGGATGAGACACTAAGATTGTTGAGGTATGTGTTGAGAGAAGATAGAGGCAGTTGATGATTGTTGCAACAAGGGGTGAACACTAGAGATGTAACTTGTATTAATGGCTGGTGTTGATGTTGGGATAAACATAAATACGTTTTGGAAAGATATGTGGGTTTTTTAGAGGAGATAGGCTGAGATATGTTTGGTGGGATAGATGTTGAACTTATAGGAGGAGTTTGGATGGTGGAGGAATCCAAAAGGCTTGTCATGAATGAGGTTGTGTTGGTGTTGTTTTGGGAGGATGTGGAACCGGATGAGGGGTCTAGTGAAGATGATGATTGTTGGTTAGTTGTGTCCTGTGAGGAGGCAAATTTGAGATTTAAAGTGATGACAGGAGTCAAAGACACGACATTGGGTGTTTATGATTCACTAGTGGTGGGATAAGGATGTACTTGTTGGATGATTGGCTCATGGTTATGATCAACAAACTAGGAGAAGTTGTATGTGGTGTTGGAGACAGGGTGTCGTGGTTCAAGTGTAGACTGCTGAAGTAGAACACCCCATGAAGCTAGATAGGTGTTGAGGGCAACGGGGTTGCAATCCAAAATCTCAGTAAAGACTGGATCCCCACTTTCGAAGAAATGAGGGCTTGATGGATCAGGGATTTCAGATGATGCGGATTGGTTGTTGGGAGAGTGTGGTGGTTCTTGATCATGTATTGGAGGTGATAAAGATGCTCAGTGTTGGTCGATTAGATGCAGAGTGTCATCAATGTGGGTTTGGATTTTTTTGATAGACTGTTGGAAGCGTTTTGCCATACTTTCAGAGTTCTATTGACAAGATTGTTTTCATGTCATGACCATGAAAACAAACAATGAATGGAGTGAAAACTAAATCTAGAGATTTGATTACAAGAAAGCAAGCAAGTCAAACCAGAGAATTTTTATTATCTTGATTAAATTAGAAAAAGGTGAAATGTGAAAAACGGATTATGGGTCCTAGGAAATGGCCATCTATGATTGGTTTCAAGTGATGTTAAAGGTTGGAGTCCCTAATATACCCGAAGGTACATGAGGCTCGAATTTGTGTTGGCGTGGTATTGGGGCCTAACCCCTCACTTCACGGTCCCACAACGATAAGGGTGTTAGGTTCTTAGCCAATATACCACCCACCAACTATTTATACTCGGACAGAACACTGAGTCAGCTTATCCTCTCGGTGATGAAATCCAAGTAGGTCCACCTGGATAGGAGTATTTTGATGCAAGTTTGTATTGAATGTGGTTTGGTTGTGTGTGAGGGAAATTAAGTGAATGCAATTCATTAATGTCCTAATTAAACTATATGACCAGGCAAATATGAAAGGTTCATTTTAAGTCCCAAAAATAAATAAGAGCTTCATGAGGACAATAGAAAAATGTGATGCGAAGGAAAGAGAATTACACAAAAATTGTATATGTAATTTGCTTTTGATCTTTTTAGATTTTTTATTTTTATTTTTTATTTTTGTGAAAACAGATGCTCTAGAAGGAAGAAACGTGTAAAAATTAGCTGAAAAATGGGAAAGCAAAGATAAAACACAGTCCTAAAGGTAGACAAGCTTAGTAATCAAAAGCATACCACAGAGATTGTCAGCGATTAAAAGAAATTGCAAGCAATTTGAAGGAATCGCGGGCAATTCTATAGAATTGCTAGCGATTACAAAGCAAACGACCTAAAAATAACTATAAGTTAAATTTTAATGAAAAACAAAGGGGACAAGGTCCCACCGAGCGTGCTAGGAATGTATTAGGTGAATTTCACGTTTATGCTATTAAGTGTGAAAAGTACCTAAAACTCAAAACAATGCAGGGTTTAGCGATACCTGCACCGCAATGTCAGGATGTTCGGGTGTAAATAGTGAATAAGCGCTCCTCCTTTCACCGAGTGAAGAGACCTACAATCAAAGACAGCTAAACAAGAAATATTAGATAAGATGGATTGACGCGCTGCTCAGCAAAGGCCAATTCCACAAATCCAAAGGGTCTTCCTTGGAGAATGTCAGCTCGTTTTTAAACAATCAAGTGGATCAATAATAATGATGAAATGATAAATAATAATAATGATAGAGATGGAGTTAGAATTCAAAGTGGAAAGCCAAGTCATGTTCCGCTTATAATGTAGCCCAAACTAAGGTGGTGGCTATCTAGACAGCTTCAAAGTAATCGCACCAGTAGTCTACAGTCTTTTGTTGGATCTCGTGGAGAAACTCGAGCTGATTCTCAATATCCTTGATGTCAGGTGTGAATCTAATAGTGCAAAGTGTGAGATCGTGAAGGATGTCAAATTGTTCCCACATAAAAGGTTATTTTACGCTTGGGAGGTCGTAAATGCTTGCAACAGACAAGTTAAATACATAGATATAGATTAAAGTTGAAAAAAATGTTATGATTGATAAAAAGAAACTGGTAGACAGGAATCATTGGCGATGTGGCAAAATCATGGGCGATTCAAAGGAATTGTCAACGATTACTGGAAAAATATTGATTTCCTATAAAAAAAATGACAAGTTGATACAAAAAGAGATCTATATAGATGATTTTACAAAATTTGATGTGATAAAAGAAATGACGAAATAAACAGGAGTACCTTGGAGTGTTGATGAGACATAGAACACCTACAAATGATTATTTGAGATTGATGTGTCAATTGTTGATCTCCTAGCAGGATTGTTGAAGAAAAAATTGTAAAGGTTGGTGTGTTGTGGATTTCTAAGGAGGCTCTTAATGTTGTTGATGTTATTACAGGGCTTGGAGATCGCTGGAGTGGTAGAGTTTCACTATTTGGCTCGAAAACAAAGATGCACAAACATCTCAAGGCTTTCTAAAGATCCATGAAACAGGAGTTGAACCTCTTATTTATCATCAGAGGCGATTTGTTGGAATCGTCGGTGATCTAGGAATTTTGGGCAAAACGTTTAGAAGTAGTTGAAACCACTTCCTAAATGGTATTTTCAGGTATATATATGAGGGAAAATGGTTGGGAAGAGGTTACACGAGTTGGGGAGGTTAAGAGGTTAGGATAAAATGGGTTAGGGATGGTTTAGAAATAGTTAGGTGGTTTCAAGGATGTTAAGGTAAATTAGATGAGTTAAATGTGGTTTACAAGGGGGTAAAAATTGATTTTACGGGGTGAGAGGAATGACTTAGGTAGTGTTTATATTGATAGGTTTGGATAAAGTAATGTACATATGCGGAAAGTAGGCGAGTGATGAAAATCCAGTGTCTACACTGAGTATTGGATCTAGATGGAAATAGTGTCAAATGAATGACTGAGGATTCTGGAACTCGGGACTATGTCGAACAGGAGTTCCCACATGACGATGGGAGCGCTCAGGTGCTAGTGTCCGATCTAGGCACCTGTGTCCGCTTAGATTATCATGTTCTGAATTTTCTAGGTCTGAAGGTCTTCACTCTAATCTCCGCTTTGTCGCTCTGACTTCGTTGTTAGGGTTATGATCACACCTATAACCTACAAAATAAATGACTACCTACACATGTCCCCAAACCATATCAAATCTAATAAAAAAGATTCATAATGTAGATTCAAACTGACCTCAGTGGTCACCCGAAGAGTGAACTTACAACCAAGTGTTGCACTACATCTCAAGCTTCATGCAGTTCTTTGTGTGTGTGTTTCGTGCCCTAGGTACCCTTGTGCAAGTTACACGATGATGGCGAGTTAAATATAGATTGTACTAAGTATGCAAAATGTGTGTGATGGAATAGAATGAACTCCCCTCCTATGTTGTGTATGCATATCAATGCAACGATTGTCCCTTGTATGAATGTGTTAGATGTATGCCTTATAGTGCTCTTGTGCCTTTATGCAAACTTAGGTGATGATAGATATGATTCCCTTGTTTGAATTTCATGATTGACAACTGAAAGGTTGACCCAAAGTGTTAAAAGGTGACCAAGAAGTGAAAACAACTCAAAGGAGTAAGAAGAAGAAAGAGAGGGATAGGGGCACCCATGAGGGACAAGAGTGCATGGGCGCTTCTCTCTTAACTGTGCGCTAACGTCCAAGCCCATAAAAGATAAATCAACCAAGTGTTGACAGAGTTGTAAGATGTGTAAAGCCAGTAAACTGTAAGAGATAACGTAGTCAAAATGTCAAAAGAAGTTGTCAACCACTAGTTTTCTTACTTATAAATTATGTATATGTTAGTATGCTTTGGGACCTAGAAATGTACCCAAGTGCATATATTTTGTGTCTACAAGGTCTTAAAACCCTAGAGGACAGCAAGAAAGGCCTACCAAGAGGAGTAGAAATATTTCTATTTGGAGGAGATGGTGATTTGTGAGTTTCTCTTCCTCTTCTTCTTCACCTCGGTGATAATTGCAAATATTCAAAAGGTTCACTACTTGTTGTACTTTGCCTTATCTGTACTCTTCTCGTGAAAATGGGCACTAACTTCTTAATCAATAGATTTGAACTTGGGAGCTGCCACATGTGTTGAAATATTCCTCGAAAGGAAAGAAATATACTAAGACACACATCAATCTCAGTAAAATTCTATAAAGTTCATCAAACGTCCCACTAAGCGTGACTGAAGTGTTGTCACTGAAAATTACACCCTCGAAATGATCGTGCATGAAAATCATAATTTTTGGGCAACATGGGAATGTCTCCAAGTGTGGGACCTTGTTGCTTGAGACAGACCTCCAGAGAAGGTTGATTCCTCTACCTATTCCTAATGCTAAATTACTCTTACAACTGGAAATACAACTATATATTCCTCATCTCAGCATTCAAAGGGACAAGGGAGAGCTGATATGCATGAAAATTGAAATCCTAAGCTGAACAGAGGTGATATCACCAAGAAAAGGGGGACTGACACTCTCAATGAGGGAAAATCCGAAGAAAATGGAGGAAAGGGCAAACAATTATGCCATAGAACAAAACAACACTTACTCTTCCCTTTTCACACAATGCTTAACAAATCTTGAACCTACAAATGAGAAAAGGCATGCACAACACACCACATCAGCAATACAGAGGCAAGATTGCAAATAAAACCAAGTCAAGGTAGAGAAATAATCACAAAACTAGATTTTATTGCTTGAAATATGCACAAACCATTGCAATGGAGTGGAAGTAGGCACAAGGCACCTTGTAGATCCCAAAATTGAGACTTACAACTCACAAATACTTCTACAAACACTTTGATGTGGCGCGCCTGTATTCTGAGAAAGTCCAACGCCTACAAATGACCACAATTTGCCAATATATAGAAAATGTGTGTGAGAGAGGGAGAGAAGGGAAAAGAGAGGAAAACTTGTATTTCTGGCTTCAACCACCAACATGCATTAATTCACTGAAAACAGGCATGGGGACCCTTATAAGACCATTCCTCTGCATCATATTTCTTATAGGAGAGAGTATGGGCACCATTTTTCATTAAATTTGGTAGTTGGGCTACCTAAGAGTGCATTTTTGTTGTTGGGACTGTCTTTTACCTTTTTTCATCCTCCTAACTTCATCAATTTCTTCATTTTTGATGCCAAATTGGAGTTCATGACGAGACCTTTCCAACAAGACCAAGTTTTGCAAAAATGGAGCACCAGGGAAGAATTTATTGCAAGGCGGATCCATGAGGACATGGAGGAACTGGAGTTGTTCGACGTGGGTCATGAAAAATTGCTTTAATGTGTTTACATTAGGTCGAATGAATCGCCATATCGGGGAGCCCGTTGAAATTGGGAATTGTTTCCATTATGTCACGTGGGCTCGAGTTTGTCGCATTGGTTTGTGTGTGTGAAGGGTTAACGGAGGGGCGGAGAATTGAATGACTGTGGGTACGGTTCCCACTATTCCCACGGTGCTAGATGCGGCCGACTTAACCGCTTCACCAACTGCCATGTCATATCTCGGCTTTTTGGTGACTATATGGAACGATGGAATGATCTGATGGAGCCTGCCATGACCGCATTTTTCCCTGCCTTAGGTTAGCTATATTACCGAAGCGGAGAACAATCTGAACCATGGAACATTTCCTCAACTAATTGAAACGTCTGACTTTGCCAACCCAATAACATTATGTGACTTGGGCAGGGGAATTTGGCAACATGACCTTCACCAATTTTTCACGTTGGACATCTAAGTTTATAGGCTAATTCATGGCATATTTCTTGCAGACTCGCAATCATGAATTAATACAAGTGATAAGAAGGGTGATCAAAGAAAAACACGTAGCCAAGTAGTAGACCAGGTATAAATTGAGATTTAAAACAATATGCTCCATATTTAGAGTTGCAAGAGAATTTAATCTTTACGCACAATATTGGTGTTGGAAGATGGAGAAGAGAAAAGGTGGGGACATTTGATGCAAGAAAGTCGTGACGATTGTAAGAAAGAGTAGAAAACTAAAATGAAGAATTTGGAGCGAAGGGTTATGATGTCATGTGACCGTTAAAGTCCACGTGAGAGGAGAGGAAGCGAAGATCCTAACAAAAGGAGCATAAAATGATGGGAATGCAAGTGGATGAAACTAGATAAGTGGAATACGTGCACAAGGAGGGATAATAGGTGTATCAAAAGGAGGCCACTTGTAAGAAGATTTTAGAGTATTAAAGGTTCGAGCAGATTGAGAAGCTTCAGTTTAATAAGATAGAAGAATTACGTTGTAGCTAAGAGAATTTGATAGAGTCGTGGATTGGTAAATAGTTGAAAACATTCAAGAGAAAAAACTAGAGTCAATTGATTAAAGCTTAAGATTTGAATAGATAATCCTATAAACAAAAGATTGCATTTTGAGGTAAAGGTGGACACCATGGAGATTGGAACCAATTCATATGAAGGAGAAACTACGAGAATAGTAAAAGAAACACAAAGAGAAAGTGAAATATTTGTAATGTAGGAAGATTTCATTGAGGAAGTTGCAAGAAACGCAGAAGAGACAACAAGAAGAGGAAAGGTCCGAGCAAGAGCAGGAAGGGACCGTGAAAATACACCATCTTGAAGCTTAGAGGAAATAGGAAGAAGAGATGAGGAAAAGACACATGGAGGAAGATGATAGAATACCCCTCATGACATACCTAAATTTAGCTCTAACATGAGAACAATTAGAAACTAAGGTAGAGTTATGTACAACAATAGAGTATAACCATAAATTTTTACAAGTTGCAAAAGAAAATTATAAAGGATTTGAACAAGAGATTACATCAAGGGCAGACGATGCAAGAATATTTGGCGATTATTGGGATTGAAAGTGTAAACTATCTACTCTATTTTGGAATCCGATGATTTGATAAGATTGTGTCTACCAAGGGTGCATAAAAGCCCAACATACACAGGCAAAAGGGCAATACCCTTGACCGTGGAGAGATTGGCAAAAATTGTGGACTTGCCAAATGAAGGTGAAGATTTGGCTAAGGCATTTTCTAGTGAAAATATGCACAAAGCAACACTTGAATTTATGGAGTTTAACACAAAAAACAATACCACCAATGCATAATCAATTAATTAAAAGCATGTGAGAGTCACCACAAGGTTACTAGCTGTGAAGATTTTGTAGAGGGAGACTTTGATTTCATCCCCCATGAAGTCTTGTATCCGAAATTACACATAGGGTAAAAAGACAGAAGTTCAATCTTGCAAAATATGTGGCCGATGAACTCAATAGTGTAGTGGAAGAAGCGCATAAAAACATAAGTAATTTCAGATGGGGCAACTTTTGGTTTTGGTTTTGGTTTTGATTTTGTTTGATGAGATGAAGATTCTAAGAAAAGGAAAGTTTTTGAAGATTGGATCTACGTAGAGAGGGACTTGCATGGATCAATTCAAGGAATATAGCTTGGAGGTGAGTATGACTCCAATAGATCGTGCAAAGAAAATGAATGTAGGCACAAGAAAATCAAGGTTGTTGTGAAAGATGAAGAGTGGAGACCTTAGCAATTGTCGATTGCATATTTTAGCCTGAAGAAAATGGCTCACATGGCTTTGGTGAGGCTAATGGAAGAGAGTGGAGAATAGGAGTGCATAACGTTATTGTATCCAGTGAGCGTGCAATTTTTAGAGCAGTCGCTCCAGTGGTTGAGGCATGTGAGAAAGCGTCAATGAATGTTGTGTTGGTCAATAAGCGCAACAATAAATTATTGGTGACAATGGAAGGAAATCATATCACCAACACAAAGATGAAGTATTGAATGATGATCTGCTAGTTTTGAAGAATCCATAGGAAGTTGTCCTAAATGGTAAGAAGATTCAAGTATTGTATACATTATGTCCAAGGAAGAAGAATGCAAAGAAAGGACCATTGATTGCAACATGTGGAGGCCCTTTGATCGGTTAAGGCCGAAAACAGTGAATAGACAAGAAGAGAGTATATGAAGCTTGTACCAAGGTGATTGGGAAAGGAAAAAGGATAATGAAAGACATGTCCCTAGTTGTGGAAGAGACCCATAGAAAGGGATTATGGCCCTCAAGGTGGATTGAACCATTGATAGTAATCAACGAAAGGAAGGTTGCATGGACACCAATGAGTACTGCAAGATTTACCAAATTAGCCCAAATCACATAAGAACAACTCCACGAAGCTTAGGAAGAATCAAGGCAAGTTAGGGCCACGCCAAGCTGAGAGGAACTTAAGGCATCTTGAGGTCCTTGCATAATTAACCTTCAAGATTAAGAGTCCAATGCGGAAGAAACGAGAGAAGACATCACACAAAAAGAGGTAGTGAGGCAAGATATTGAGAAGGAGCCAGTGGCGCAAAAATAGATTTAACAAGAGTTCAAAGGAACTTTAAGAGGAAGAAGCGCATGTTAAAGAAGAAATGATAAAAAAATCAAGGAGGTTAAAAGGGAGTCTAACACCGAATCATCAGATGGTCGGAAGGTGAAAAGGTTTAAAAGGTTTAAAAGGTTTAAGGGCGTGGCAGATGAGTGCCTTGTGTTAGTGAGAAAGCAATTTGAGGCAGATCCTATATTTGAGATAACTAGCATTGCATTGTGTAGATAACGACTTTGCAGGGAGTTTAAGAAGGGGTGGGCAAATTTGCAACCCTAACAAGTTGAGCATTGAGCAACTATAGCTAATGATTATAAGGATGACAACTAATTTAGCACTGTGATACGAACTAAGAGACAATGAGGTTGATGATTAGCTTGCAAATTTGGAGATAAAAAGAGGAAGACATTAAAGGGACAAGGCAAAGATACAATAGATGGACAAACAAGTCGGAAAGCATTGCGCAAGGATTGAGATGAAGAGACCGAGAATTTTTTAAGGGAAAAATTCATCTAGGCTAGAACTGGTGGATAAGTTGGGTTTTGCTATTAATTAACTTTTGGAGGATCTCCCACTCGAGCCACCTTCCAAAGATGATGCAAGAAAAGAGCTAGAAAAGGTACAAAGAGAAGCTACATAAGAGCTATCAGTTTGTTGCAAAAAATTTAGTAGCACAATTTAAGTTCAGGGATGAATTCATGTGCACAAGATTGAAGGGTGAATAGGTTGCTTTAGAAGAACCAAGGACGCGTGTATGGACAAAGAAGGATAATGAGAAGCACAAGAGGAAGCGTGAAAAAAGAATCAAAAGTCAAATGACCAAATAGTGGAGTTAGAGAACGACTTCGAAGTGAGAGCTAAACAAGGAGCATAAGGGGTGTATGAATGGGAGTCCCGACAAAGAAAGGAATAGCAACATTTGGATTGGAAAATTAAGAAGTTGCACAAAGATCATTCATAGTGAGAAAATGCTCACAAGCAACCACTTGAACCTTAGAGAGCTTACTCGGACAACTTCTCTTGGAGGGGAAGAGGCTTGGGCAACATACACCTCATGATAGTGGTGCACAAAAACTTAAGGATATCAAGGAGTTTGGTGGGCCTTGGGTTAGTATCTTAAACAAGGATTTTTTTAGTGGCGAATATTCGTAATATGGTGAATATTCCATTTTAGAAAAATTTGAAAAGGCAATTTTTTCGAAAGAGGGCAGTATCATGTTCGCCTAAAAATTACATTATAATTTTTTTTAGGGGTTGGCTTCACCTACCCTTGAAAACATCTCCTATATAAACCTAGGTGATTCGTCGGGTAGAATACTAAAGAATACTCATACTGAGGTACCATACCACTACAGGCATATCAAGTACAATGAACTTGTGAAGAACCAGAGTCCAGTACACAAAGTATAGTCTTATAGATCATCATCAGATTTGCATTCAGGCAACAAGTATTATTTGCCGACGCGCGACTAAGGCTATTTGTTGGCGCCCGACAACTGTTGATCACTTACGCCTGACAACTAATTTTTCTTAACGCACGATAAGAAATTTCTACTGACGCGCGACAAGGGAAGTATGCTGACGCGCGACAAGGGTGCTTTGTTGACGGACGATGGGAGATTTACAATTTGTAGTTGTGCGACAGAAAGTTCATTGTCATGCAACAGCAAGGTTGTTGTCATGCGATAGCAAGGTTGTTGTCGTGCGACAACAAGTAAACTGTTGAATGATAGCAACCTTGTTGTCGGGCCGGACAACACCCTTACTGACGCGTAATAGCAAGGTATTTGTCGAGCAACAACAACCTTGTTGTCGCATGTCTTGAAAATTAGGTGAAAATGTTGCTCACAAACCCTAGAAAATTTGTTTGCTTCGCGAAAGTGGTTCTAGGGATATTCGCCAGGAATTTTCCACCTTCAATTTCCTAGAGGTCTCTTAAATGAACCTTGATCTTAAATGGCTTTAATCTTATCAATAGCCTATCTGATGTAAAAAAGGGCAAAGAAATCCTTAGTAATCGTATCACCCACCTTCAACAAATGCATCTCAGCTCGAATTTGAGCTCCTCTAGCTCTATAAGCATCATCAACTTTTGAGTTTTTACTTCCACTTGGCAACTTGAATTTGAATATCTTCATTAGGGGGAAAGCTCCAAATCATGTGAAACCCTAACGAATTCAGTGTCAACCTTATGTGCACATTATCTAAACAATGGCATCTTGTTTTCCATAGATTTGAAAGGTGGTAGTGCAAGTGATTGCATCTAACCTCCATTCAATCCAACCTTTATCTCCCTTCAGCCTAGGAACCAAATTCCATATCCTTCTTATGTGTGAGAGGTATGCTCGTGATATAGGTGAACAATGTTGAGATAATATTTTGCCTTGGTTATTTTTCTGGTTAGATCTTCCTTTGGATACAAAACCACATGGGAAGGTGATCAAAAAGGAGAATGACTGCAACACTGCCCAGATGATCAGCTGAATTGGCCAAAGAAAAGAGATTTTGCTTCGTTAACAAAGCTTGATCCAATCTTTTCACCACTCTATCAAGACCTTCCCGAAAATTAGATGATGTAAACCAAGATGAGGTGGGACTCCTGCCACCACCGATGATTAAGATTGAAGAGGTCCTATGGAGACCACCATGTTGAAGTCGTTGTACAGGATCCAATGTGCATCAAGGAGTGAGTCAACGAGCCACCACCAAAAGGTAGCTTGTTCCATGGCATCATTAGAAGTGTAAATGTTGGCAATGCCTACGGAAAAGTTGCCAAAACCAAAAAAAACCCACACCACTCCATGAGTGGGTCTTGCCCCAGGAAATATTGTACTGCCAAGCTCTAGCGAAAGCAACATGAGCACTCCCCCACAATCCATATTGCAGTTGGACACATGGCAAAGGGCTCTTGATAGATAGTGTTAGGAGTGGAATGAATTAAAAATCCGAAGATTTGAACTTCTTGTAGACAACACTAACAATTGTCCCTAACCATATACTTATGGGTCACTGAGATCTTGAACATTCCAAGAATAAACAACCATGGGGAAGCATCGGGGTGCATGTTATTCCCTTCATCCAATTCATCTAGGGTTGCAAACTTAATGGCAGAGACAAACTTCTATTGATTGCCACACAAAAAATCACTCATTTGAAATGGTTGTGATTATCTTGGACATATTCACCCTCTTCAAGTGGTGGCGAAGGACTACGAGGCTAGTGCATCGCCACTCTCCGCTCAAGCTCAACCATGTTCATCATTTGTACCTTTGGATATCACTCCAACATGGGGTTGTGAACGGTTGGGAAATCAAAATTTGGATAGGGAAAGGTGAAAAGATGGTGGTTGTTTGTGAGGTACAAGGAATGAACGACACTACATGGGGAGCTAGTGGCATGACTTATTTTTCGTTAGAAACCAAGCTTCCTGTTTTGGACCTCCTGTGTTTTGATTGTACCTTGAACATGAGGAGGATTTTTCTTGTTGCTAACAAAGGCCCATATGTGACCATTAGAGAATGTATTCTTATTCTCTGTAGAGGTTTTAGCATGCATAACTAGACAATAGTTTGACAATAAAAGGAAGTCTTGAATCATATGGTTCCAAGCTTTGCATCTAAAACAAGTTTCAGGAGATTGATATAAAAGACACACTAAGAAAAGTGTTTATCTCCTATCTAAATATCTATGATTTTTTTAAGTCCTTGGAAAAGTCAATCCTAACACACCCATTTCTGCGAACAAGTAGCATAAAACTTAAGTGGTTCATGGCATATCAGCAAACCTAATAATTTGATAAGTTGGTCAAGAAATCCCCTCAAAGGGAGAGGATGGCCAAGTATCTCAATCCAAACCATGATTTTGAGCATGGTGCATTCCAAGACTTGGAAATCCCTAATCCAATGAGAAAACAAGCTATTATGGATAAACCACACAACATAGTTGACATTGCAAAATCTAATAAAGAAAAAACCCTTCGTCATATTCCGCAAACCCTTAACTAATGTCATGAGGTTGTCAGTAGTTATGGACCCATATTTTGAGCATACCTTTTGAGGGGACTTGGCAAACAAAATAACCAACTAACGTAAAAGATTCAAACTAGTGACATGCTTTGTCAAATTCAGGGAAATCTCGCAGATCGGGAAAAGAATTTTTCAAGCTAATATCATTACCTTGTGAAACACCTTTGGGACCATCTTGCCCACTTGTTTCGAGGCATTGATCACCAAAAGCTCTATTGGTGTAACCTACATCAACTAATGCAAGTGTCATGCAAATTGTCATCAATATAGCAATTTTTTTAACTCATTAGTTGATATTGGTGTAACCTACATCAACTAATGCAAGTGTCGTGCAAATTGTCATTAATATAGCAATTTAATTGTCATTAGTTGATATTGGTGTAACCTACATCAACTAATGCAAGTGTCCTGCAAATTGTCATTAATATAGCAATTTTTTGTACTCATTGCCCTAGGGGTAGGGTAAAAGCCAACTCAGCACTATAAATGTGCAATACAATTCTTGTATTTTTTTGGGTACATTTTATCCTAAAGTTTTCGCACCAAACATTCCTTTAATTTGTAGTGAGAATATTCAATCACTTAACTAACATAAGGTAACTAACTAAAAAAACATGGACAATATTTCCCTTGTGAATGAGAGCAGGAAGACGGGAAATTTTCAGCAGAAAGCGTGATTGACATAAATTGAGAAATAATCTAAAGTCTTGCTCTTTAAATATTGAGAAACAAATATAATACACAAACATGTACTCAGCTTTGAATATTAAATATTAAATATTAAATAGATATTTGAATGTAATTGAAAATTCAAAATCTTAGATATTCATTTTTTTAACTAAACAGTGGCGAACATGATTGAAATGAATTAAAACTAGCACCTGCACTGAAAAAAAGGTGCAAGGTAATCGTCGACATGCAATTTTCTGAAAGAGGTTTTCCTGCGGGGTGAAAGTGGTTTTGACGTGTGAGACAAGTTTCCCGGTCATTTTTGGCAGTTTACTGGCATAAGACAACTTTTCCGGGCATTTGTTGGAAAAGAATCCCAGCATATAAAGCCTATCAGCTAAAAATATAGAATAAATAATATAAATCCTTCATCTGCACTGCAGCACGGGGTCATTACTTAGTTCCAAGGTCTAATACAGTTAATTACATTTATTTTTCCAAGCTGGAATACTCTAAATAAATTTCTTTGTAATACAAAATGTGAAACAAGTTTCAAAACTATTTGGAGTTAATAAAACTTCTCATTTAATTTGCACTTAATTTAATCTGATATACTGAGATTAAGCCTTAGGCTCAAAAACGTTAATACAATGATGGACATATGGATTAATTGAGCATCTCAAAAGTCCATAGTAGGACATATTTCTAAGATTATATACCATAACTTTGCCAATCTTTTCTGGGTATACATTGTTACCTTTTCTCTAAAAACTGATAGCAACGGAACAATGACTAATGGCTATTAATAGTGACCAACATAAAATACTTTCTGACAGGGCAGCCCAAATAATACAGGCTCTTCCGTTTTCCATGTGTAGGTGGAGAAGCAGTAGGCCACACATTGTTGCTTGTAAGCCATGAAAATATACTGTTTATTACGTGTTCGGGAAGCTTGCACAATTTTAGTTCCCCATCTACATTCCTCTTAAGATGAAATGCATTGTTTTTCCATTTTCATTAAACTTATTGTTTGTTCACCTAAATTTTATTTTGGAGAGGAAGTTTGGAAATAAACTCCAATCTGCCACAGTTGTATCAAACTCCAACCAATTTATAAGGAGCCTCAGCCAGAACACGGCACTCAAATTTGGGACAAAGATGGTAAACACTAGAAGATCTAAATTAAAATCCACCAGATTTTGTGTAATATTTGGTTCATACGGCTTAACATACTGGCTGTTTACAAACACACACATAAACAGCCAGCACCTTATGATAGTCAACCATTTAAGCTCTTCGTAATATCAGGATTCAAAAACAGTTGAAATTAGAAATTCAAACCAGAATTTCCGTTTATTTTTTTGGAAATGACTTGGTCAGTTGGCCTTTTTCACTTCCTCTTTTGCAGATAGAAATTACTATTATCAGCATTACTCAAGTTATATACCTTATTGACTCCAACCAAAGATTCCCATATTTTGTCCATGTGGCATGCAGCGATGACCTTCAGATGAAAGCCATTGCAGCCCTGGTTAACCATTATGGTTGGATGAGAATTGTATTTGTTCATTCCAACAACAATTTTGGTTGCACTGCTGCCTCCTTATTGAGTGATGCCCTTTAAGATGTTGGCTCTGAAATTGTATGCACATCCATGATTCCTTCAACCGTGGATAAACATTCAATAATGGAGGAGATTTATAAATTGAAGGCAATGGAATTCAGAGTTTTTGTTGTTCACATTCCTCCTGGTCTGGGCATGAATCTCTTCATGGAGGCACGTGAGATAGGAAAGAAGGAGGTCAATTATGTGTGGTTAGCAACATGTGCATTTACAGTCTTCAAGAATATGTGGTAAATGCTTCTACTATGGCATCTATGTAAGGCCTCCTTGAAGTCGAACACAAGATCCAAATTCTGAACTGCAAAAGGATTTCACTGAAAGGTGGGAAGGACAATTTAAACTGGACAACCCAAACTGTAAAATTACTGAGCCCAATGTATACTTGGTTTAATGTCCTATCATACCATGCTCATGATAGCTCGAGCAATAGAAAATTTGGGAATTAACAGGGCCTTCAGTTTTTTGACACTTTCAAGTCCTCCGGCACTAATTGAAAATAGTGATTCAATCAAGGTTTTCCAGCAGGGTAGGCAGCTGTTGCAGGATATTCTTTTGAAATGTTTTACCTATTAAACTCCATAATATGGAAATGGGCAGTTCTAATTCTAGCTATGAGATAGTGAATTTGGTGGGTAGAAGCAATCAAGTGGTTGGTATCATCCATACTCCATACAACTCTAATAAGCCGTTCAAAATGCTTCCATCTATGCGGGGTAATGAGGGTCTTGGACCCATGATCTGGCCCGGTCAGTCTACGAAGATTCCTCGGGGTCGGGTTCTACTAACTAATGGTAGAAAGCTGAAAATCACAGTACCTACAAACACCAATTGGGAAGAATTTGTGAATGTCACATTCTACCAAGGTCGTCGTGAAATCAATGTCACCAGGTTCTGCAAAGATGTATTTGACAATGTTATCAGATTGCTCGACTATTATGATCTCGTTCCCTACCCGGATGACCTCATTTTAACAAATCGGTCTTGATCTTATAACGACCTTTTCCATCAAGTTTATCTCAAGGTCTGTTTCTTACCGAGCTGAAAATTTCTGAAGAGCATTAGTCCATTAGTAACCATAACAGGTTAATAGGACTAGAGAGTTGCCAATTTTGAAGTTATTTTGATGTGTTAGATATACGACGCAGTTGTGGGTGACATTACAATTTGAGTAAAACGCAGACAATTTGTGGTTTTCACAACCATTCACATAATGGCTCTCACTGGAGGGAAGCCAAAAACACGTGGACATTTTTAATGCCATTTACTCCAGCACTATGGCTTACAATGGGAGGCTTTGTTATACATACAGGACTGGTGGTGTGGCTCCTCTAGCGCAGAATAACTCCCGCATTTAGAGAAAAGCCCATTGCCCAAGTGGTAACTCTGCGCTTGTATTCTCCCCTCCCCCCCACTTTCTCACTGCATGATAAAAGTTTGTTGTTTAAAGAAATATAAAATGATACCCATTTTGCAGGAAAGGGAATCCAGAATCCAGAGCAGTTTCGCTCGAGTGGTTATTGTTGGTTGGCTGTTTGTGATGTTAGTTTTAACGTTCAGCTATACAGTTAGTCTCACTTGCAGACTGGCTGCACAGCGAATTGCACCACTCATAGGTGGGACTGGTAACGGGCTATCAGGGTGGGTCTTTTGTTGGCACTGTTCTCAATGACCACTTGGGAATAGCCCAAAAGAATCTGAAATCATTTTTGTCTCAGAACGTGTAGGAGGCTCTGTGGAAAGGTTCAAAGAATGGAAGCATGGATGCCATTTTAGTTGAGATCCCATATGTTTGATGCGACTACAAAATGGTGGGGCATCCATATAAAAGTGGGAGCTTTGGCTTTGTAAGTTTTTTTGGATCCTCATAGCTAGAAAAATTGTTACAATCCTTAGCGCTCCAAAGGGCTAACCGTATGCAAAGCTTTTCATGCAGGTTTTGCCAAGGATTCTCCTCTAGTGCTAGACATTTCTAAGGCGATCTAAAATCTTTCAGAGAACCACGGATTTCAAGGGATTGAGACCAAGTACTTCAATGACTATCAATATCTGCTTTGACCCTGGAGAAAATTCTAGAAGGCTAGACATGGAGAGCTTCTGGGGCTATACCTAATCACAAGAGCAGTATCATCATTGGCTTTATTTGCATTCTTTAGTCAAGCCCTGCACAATTTCATGAAAGTATCTCAATGCTACAGGGTAAGAGGGTAGTATGTGGAAGTGCATCAAATCATTTGCTAAGTATTTATACCAAGAGGATGTTTCATCCCCAGATTCCATTCTGCAAATGTAAGCACACAACAACAATCCTCGTACTAAGATGAGGTCGTGCGAAGATTTAGAGCATCATCATTTAGATGATGGCACTATGTATTATGCAGAGGAAAATGCAGCGACTAGAACATCCCCACCTGTCAATCAACAAAACAAATAAGGCTCCATCCAGCCAAATTCACGACAAGAAAAGGCTTTCAGAGCTTTAATATTACTTTATGAAAGCCCATTTGTTGTATTATGTTTTATATCATTTTCTCTCTTTGACCACGCATATCAAGACCATAGTAATGTTTACGGTCTTTAAAATTGACTGTTTATTGTATTTGTAGACACCTAAAAAAGGTCCCTTGGAATTATTTATTGTTATTTTAAGCATGTTTATTTATATATCACAATATTGGTTCAAATTCAACCTTATTGATCTGTTTTGTTGATTTCCAGTCTTTCTCTCCCTCATAAGTCACTGGACAGTTTCCCCTCTGTTTCTGTGCTTCATCCTATGCCAGGGCCAACCTTGGCGGTCCTTGTAATATTGTCCTAGGCTCTAGCAGAAGGAAACGCACGCTTCGAACTGAGGCGTGCCAAAAAAACATATATTTTATATGTATTGCTTGAACCGTTTGACTTCAAATTAAAAGTAGGGCTACCTGATATTATTGGTTCAATTTTATAATGCATTTTCTTTCAAAACAGAGCAATAATTTGAATAAATTATTATAAGAACATCTACTTTAGTTTGATTGTAATTGACAATATGGACCAACTGAATTGAAATTTTAGAAAATTCAGGGGATGATCATAAGAACAAATAAATCCGAAGTTTTCATAAGAATATATATATTATCTCGAGTTTGATACGACAAACAAAAGTCCTTGCTTCGTCATAAGCAACTGTTATATTACTTGGTCAATGATACATCAGATTATAAACAGCTGCAATTGTCATCAGAAAATTTCTCAATTAGACTTGTACTAAGTAATTCAAGTTACTTAGATACGCCTTTAAAATGTCAGGTACTGCTTATAAAACTACCACCAACCAGTCTTAAGCTCTTTCCCAAGTAGAAATGAAACTTTTGTAAAAACCACAAATATGTCTACTAGAGTTTGAAGCTCAATTCATGTTATATGATCAACTAGTAGGCTCACAATTAGGGTTCAAATCTCCAATCAAGCAACTCAATGATATACTATGAGCTTCAAATCATGAATTGATTTGCTTGTTCAACCCTTTGAGACATAACAAATGAAAAATACAACTCTATCCCACCTGTATCGTGTCCACAACAAGAGGAGTAACATATTCCAAAATCAGTTCAATCAGTTTTTGGAAAAACTTCTTTGGTGCATAATATGAATCAAAAACACCTAGAAAAACAAAGTATCAATAAGCATTTCACTTATTTGTCAATATATAGGCCTTTACCATAGATATGAAAAGATCCAGAGGGTCCCCACACCTTAATTAATGAGCAACGGGCTTTAGAGGATGTGCCCTGAGTTTTGATAAGTCGAGGTTTGAATCAAGCTCCTCATCCAACTCTCCAACAACACCACTGGACAAAAACACAATGTTTAATCTTAATTAGAGAATGACAAAGAAAGGATAAGATTACTCTTAAAGGAAGAAAATTTCCAGCTTGCACTGGATGTGATTTGGCCATTAGGTCACAGACTCCAGCGAAATGGGGACTTTTCCTGCCATCAAATGTGCAACCAATACAACTTTAGAATTGCATCCACTGTAAGAAATGGGTTCAAGTAGCATACATATTATCTCCTCGGATGATATACAAGCCCAAAACAAGTTGCTCCACCCCTGCCTGCCCAAGGAGACCAGTGAATTATCATTAAAAGCAATCAGCATTTAATATAACAGCTAGTCATTTAGAAATTAAGGAATCAACCGAGACATCTTTACCCTTTGCTAAATGAAAGGAATTAGTGTGAAGAATTAGAAAAATAACTAAGATAACTGACTAGCTTCACTCAGCCAATCAAAGACTATGACTCCCTTGGGACAGATTTCATTTGAGCTGATAAATTCTGACCAAGTATCCACGTAGCCATATCACCATGACAAAATCCCCAGCCTTGCCTATCTCGACTTAATAATTTTTTAAAGTCAGTAACGAGTTCTCTTGTGTCAAACATATGTTCCTGAAAATCTGCCTATGCCATTTCTGAGAAGAGAACCAAACAAACACTTGAACAAAAATGTCAATTTCACAGTAATCAGAGAATTTTAGGGAAAAAATGATGCATCAATTCTCTTGTGCAAATTCTCCCCTTCTAATACTATCATACGAAGTGCCTATTATGAGTGAATGAAAACTTACGGCACTCATTCAGGTTACAATAACCTTAAGACTTTTACCTATATTGCAGATATGTTTCGGATACAGACACAGTATCTGGTAGGTGGATACATCAATTTTTTTTGGGTCCCAGATACAGCCGTATAAAAAATATACAAACATTAAGAAATATATAAATTCTGGCCTAATAAATAGGAATTAACCACATACTATCCATATAAAAAACAAAATCGGCTAAATAACCACAAAACACTACTCATAATTTGTATAAAGGCTTAAAGCCAACTGAATGCCAAAACGACAAGTCACAAATGTCATGACAAGTATTAATTTTAATCATTACATATCATTACATCAAACTAGTATTCAATATTCATCATATTGCTCTTCATCGAGTATTTTTTAAATTTGTTTTTGTGCACCTTATGTTTGTAATGTTGGACAATAAAAAATAAAAAGACATTTTCTGCCGTGGAAATGGCAAAAACATCCCTGCAGATACAGCCAGGGTACCACAAAAAAAGGCTGGATACACTCGGATACATCGTATCCGGGCATATCCAGCCTGTTTTTTGCTGTACCCTGGCTGTATCCACAGATATACCATATCCGTATCCATGCCAGACAATAAAAAGACATTTTCTGCCATGGAAATGGCAAAAAACATCCCTGCAGATACAGCCAGGGTACCACAAAAACAGGCTGGATACACTCGGATACGTCGTATCCGGGCATATCCAGCCTGTTTTTGCTGTACCCTGGCTGTATCCACAGATATACCATATCCGTATCCATGCCGGTTACGTACCATATCCATATCAGGAGCCTAGGGCAGCTGGTTCTGTCTGTTTGTCAAGTCTTTCAATCCTTGTATTGTTTATGTGGATATAGTTCCATGTTCTGTTCATTGCTACTGCAGGTATATTCTCTGTTAATATATCAAAGAATAGCTTCTTCCTTGGAAATAGAAAGAATATTTTATGAACAAATGCATGAAAAAACACTCAAATTGATTGTGTTTCGTCTTGCCAATGTTTCTACATTTTGCTCAGCTTATCAGCACATCAAGAGGGAGAATTCTATCAACATCACCTTTGAAAGGAGATATATTTTATACGAAATCTCCTAACAGCATTATTAGTCTACACTTCTCCTTATCAGAGTTACTCTCCATCGCTTACTAGTCTCTTGATTCATGCAGTTAAATATTTTTAGTTCATTCTGTTAGTCTCAATCTCACCAAAACTAAAATGCATTGAACAGTTTCCTCCACTAATCTAAAAATTAAGAGAACAACGCACCTTTACACCATTAGTTACCCCACCCAAAATGTGCACACAACTTTTAGTTCTTCATACAAATTAGATATGACTCCACACACCATTTCTAAACCATAAGTTGGCCCACCAGAAATGTCTGCATAATTTCTAGTTTTTCATACAAATTAGATATGAATCCTACATCCATTTTATGTAAAAGGTCCATTAGTATATTATTGCTCATTAATCTGTTAGAATGTGGAGAAAGGGAGAATAAAGAAAGAATAGAATGTACAAAGAACAAATGAAGAGTAACCGGAATGCACGCGTTATTCATTGTGTGTCCATCCTTTTATTATGTGAGAGATGGTTACAAAATGGTTGAAGTGGTTACAGCCATTTATTAGTTAACACTTAACTAATATTAACATAACACTAATTTATAAGCCTTATATTCTAATCCCCCCTCTTAATGCTTACACTTTAAAACATACTGACAGAAAATTAAGGTAATATAACCAAATAAGCTCACACATTCTTCAAAAGCTTCCTCTTTGAACACAATGTTTCGACCACGTAGAACTCCATAAAGTTGCCTCCCTGACCCTCATAACATTGTAGTTTCCGAACCGAATTCTTCAGTTCCCGGATGCCACCTCCCCAAACTCCTAAATTACAGAATCTCCCAAATTGCTAGACAACCATCTATATTGAGCTACTCCCACAGTGCTCCATAAAGTTGTCTCATGACCCTCATAAGGGTAAATTCCTGAAATCCACAGATTCCTAAACTATCTAGGAAGCCATCCGTGATGAGTTTTACCTACACTCGATCTCTTATTGTCTTCAAAGTGTGAGACTTCTTTTAGAATATGAATTATCTATCAGTTAGTTCATCACTTTCAACATCCAGAGGATTTTCAACAATGGCTACGTTAACTTCATTTGATTTGTCTTTCATCTATGTTTTTATTTTCCGCGAATGAAAGTTGAGGCCAGAGTATTTGTCTAATGGAATTTCCATTCTTAGACATCAAAAAATAACCCTTTCCCAAAATATAGAATGACCCACAAATTAATGTAACAAGCTTATAAAAACTGATTTTAATTCTTTTTAAAACAAAGAAAGGAAACTATACCAGGCAGGTTTGTGCCCTGTACAATTGGTTATGACTGAAAATTAACAAACTGTGTGCCCTAGCAACGAATGACCCTTGAAAAATTACAAATCTGGAAATGCATGACTGAATTTTCTTTGTTTTGCACTAGCTACCTTAGAAACTCATGTTTTTTTCTCTACCTTGTTATTTTGGATTGTGTTTTCTTCGAAAAAATGTGCCCTAAATCACATTTTTCTCTGTTGCATTTTCTATCACGTTTTGCCCTAAAAATGCCTTATTTTCATGCCCTAAGTGCATGAACAGACCCAAAAAAATCTTCAAAAATGGTGAATTCCTATTTTTGTACCCTAGCACTTCAAAATGCCCTAAAATTCATCTGAAAACACAACAGCCAAAATTGTGCCCTCGAATGGTTTTATTTGCCACCTTTGGAATGGCATCAACTATAATTTGCGGTTATGTTCATTGTGAGTGCCCTCAAACTGAAACTAGGTCATTTTCTGCTCTTTTTGATGACTTTTTTTCTGCCCTACATTATTGCTCTCTACCCTACGATATTGCTCTTTCATCTAGCGTTCGAACTGGTTTTTTGCTCTTTCGTGCCCTAATAGGACTAGTTTGAACCTCTTCCCTTCTCTTTCTCCTTGCTTGCCGCACTCTAATGCCAATGTTGGAATATGTGGAAAGAGAAAGAATAAAAAAATAATAGAATGTACAAAGAACAAATGAAGAGTAACCGGAATGCATATGTTATTCATTGTGTGTCCTTTTATTATGCGAGACATGGTTACAAAATGGTTGAAGTGGTTACAACCGTTTATTAGTTAACACTTAACTAATATTAACATAACGCTAATTTATAAGCCCTATATTCTAATATAATCCTTATTTTCTTCTACAAATTCAAGTTTTATGTTACTATGCACCTAATTTATAAATTGGTTCCCTAAGTCCGTCCATAATATGATTGCCACAGATTTAGAATCCTTTCCATGTTGTTTTCAAGCAATTCTACAATTATCATTGTGACGAGCATTATTTCCAGACAAGCATTATTTCCGAAGGAGCAAATTAATTCCACTGTCTTACTGATTCATCTGCAGCATAGCTACTATATCTACCAAAGAATGTTTTAAGCACCCTTTTGGAAAACTTCTGGCCTCACGCTTGTGTTAGGGCACATTTACAAGAGTATTTAAAAAGTGGCATTGAAACAACTAAACAGATAATCTAGTTGATAAATCTTTGAGATTTCCACAAATTTGACATTACGAATAGTCTAAACCTAGGTAGCCGGTACGGGGTATGGTATGTGTACGGGGATCTGGTAAGCTGGTACGACAATTTTTTGGGTGGCCGGGTACAGCACTTGGGTACGGCCATACAATATATATAAAATATTTAAAATATAGCCAAATAAGCAAAAATTCAGCCTTATATATGAATAGAGTAAACAAATTATTAATTAAGTGAAATAGCCAAATAACGTATTAATAATTCAATGCATTTTGTCATGATATTCACTGATTGAACTTCGAACAAGTACATTGTTCAAACTCCAAATGTTACAATGTTCAATTATTAACATAAATAATAACAAATCACATAACTGGACTGGAATTCCGGCTATTACCAGCTCCCTTCAAATCTGGCAGTTCAGATTCCTTTGGGGTTTCTCTTATTATTCCTGCATTAGTCTTACTTGCTAGTGGAGATGCTGCCACTGTGTTTTTTGATCCTACATTACCCAAACGCATCTCAACTGTTGCAGTTTCAGCCATTGTTTTAGGTACTTCTGTGAAGTTTTACCACAGTTGAATCATTTATGTGATCCCAACTATTGACCTTTATTGACCCCCCAAAAAAATTGAAAAAAAAAGATTTAAAAATTGTTGTTTTTACTGTGGGTACGTTGTGTACGCTGTGGGTACGTCCAGGGTACGTCCAGCAATACTCGGGTACGTCTGGGTACTTCCTGAGAAATACCCAGACGTACCCAAGTACTGATTAACGTACACTGAGCGTACCCCCGGTATACTATACCTGTACCCATGCCCTACAGGGTACATACCGGCTACCTAGGTCTAAACCATAAGCAACCCACCTAAAATGCATGCAAAACGTCTACTTTTCATGCAATTCAGATGTGACTCCTACATCTCCAATTTATATATAAGGTCCATTAGTATAGTATTGCTCCTTAATCCCTATTTTCCACTACAGAATCAAGTTTCATGCTACAATGCACCTAATTTTTAAATTGGTTTCCTACATTCGTTCATAATGATTGCCCCAGATTGAGAGCCCTTCACATGCAGTTTCCAAACAATTCTACAACTATCATTGTGATGAGCATTATTTCCAGAGGAGCAAATTATTTCCAGTGTCTTACTGACTCATCTGCAGCGTAGCAGATAAATATACCGAAGAATGTTTTAAGCATCTTTTGGCAAACTTCTGGCCGCATGGTTGTGTCAGGGCACATTTGTAAAATTATCCAAAAAGTGGCATTAAAACAACTATACAAATAGTCTAATCATTATATCTTTTGAGATTTCCACAATTAACATCCAAACAGTATCTCTGGATTGAACTGTGTAATTACGCCAACAGCACTTTTACCGGCACTTTTTTCTGTCATTTTTTTACATTGATTCTGACTTTGCGACAATTTCCGTCACTATTCCGCCGGTTCTGATACGTTAGTAGGTGCATGTCTCATTTGGCATTACTTCTTCACCAAATTTGTTTCCACCAACTATTTGCTCTGCTATCCAATGGTCAGGGATGGATGTTGAGTGGAAGGTCAATTTTGAAGGTCCCATTGGCAGCAGGGGTGTCGGAACAGGGGCATCCTGCATGAGCCATTTGAAAGGATATGGTGATTGCCTGCAATGTTTGACAGAAAATCGATCTAGGGTTGCATAAACAGATACTGATGCTGGAGTGTGAACACTGGCAGTTCGAATCTGCTTGTGGCCATGGCAGATGGAGAACTGATGACAGGTTTACAATTTTGGACACGCATGATAACATTGCAGCTGAAACCCTGGAAAATGGTGCAGGTGTGAGGCAGTGACTCCCAGGCATAATCGACATCCCACTGATGTTCTCTTTCGGTAACCTCTGTTCCTGTCTGGGAGGACTGTGAGGGTATGAATTCTGCTCAAGACTGAGGATTTGCAAAAAAGACTACTGGAGAAGGGACTTTTGTCAGGATGTTGCTAGTTGCAAGTGTCCCTGTAGATATTATGCAGAATGTGGAAGCTTTGCACAAGACCTGTGGAACTGTTTAACAAAATGCCTGAAATAAATGTTGATCTCATGGACCGTAATGATTGCAGGATATGCACAAAATGGGTTTGTTCTTAAAGGCCTATAGTAGACATTCCTTCTAAGTACGTGCTTTTCCTTGGCAACTGTGTACATTATATGTTGGATATTATTTTTGCAAATCTGTCATACAAAAATGTGGATGATTACACGTTGTTTCACCAAATATGCAAAATGTGAAAGCTTTAACAACGCGCACTGCACACACAGCATTGACACTGTTTCACCAAATGCAACCAACAAGTGTCCAACCTGATCAGTTCCTCACGGAGCATTGACATTGTTTCACTGACTGCAGCCAACAGGTGTCCAATCTGATTGGATCACCTTTTCTAGCATGCTACCAGCGTGTGTGAAAAATAGGAGCTTTGAAACAGGGCGTGGACATTTGCCAAAGCATTATGGAGAAGGGACTTCCAGCAGATGTTGTAGGTGCAGGTGTCCTGGGAGATGTCTGCAAAATGTGGAAGCATGCACAGGACATGTGAACTGTTTGACTAAACGCCTGGAAAAAATGCGGTCTCATGAACTGCAATGATTGTGGGATACACAGAAAATGGTTTTGTTGAAACTGCGATGGAACCTTTCAAGCAAATATAGTTGGCAGGTTTGAAGCCAAGCTCCACAACCTGTGCTGCTATCTTCTCAGCCTGTGCCAAAATGGGAGAATTAGAACAGCACGTGGACATCCATCAAGGCATCATGGAAAGCTAATTTTTTTAGATGTGTTGGCAGGTGCCCAGGTAGACATGTATGCAAAATGTGGAGGCATACATAATGCACGTGAACTGTTCAACAAAATGCCTGGAAGAAATGTGGTCTCAGGGACTGCAATGATTGTGGGATATGCACAAAATGGGTTTGTTGAAAAGCCAGGTTTGAAACCCATGGAGTGCTAAACGCATCAAAATCTACAGTGCCTCTGAGTTCATTTGCAGCATACACTCATCCTTAAAAAACAATGATATCTCCACCATGGTACAGATTATTATGCAGCATACACTCACATACGCGATACAATGACCATTTGATCTGCTTACATCTCTTAGCTTTTCAATGAAAGTCAATATTAAAAAAAAAACTGATTATCATGAAGTTGAAAAGGCCTTGGAAACTTTCTAGCAAATGCAACTGCAAGCTTTTCCAGCATCCTTCCAGCCTATGTCAAAATGGGAGATTTAGAACAGGGCATGGATATTCATCATTGACACTGTTTAACTAAATGCAACACACAGGTGTCCAGACCAATTCATCTTTGCAACGATATTCCTAAAGCTTGTGCCAAAATAAGAGCAAATAGGCTTTTCATAAGCATGAAAGCATAATGCAAAGGCATTTTTTGTCAGCTGTTGCAATTCTATTTTCCTAGTAGACGTGTATGCAAAATGTGGAAGCTTACACAAGGCAAGTCAACTGTTTGACAAAATGCCTCAAAGATGTGGTCTCATGGAACATACCCTCACCATATAAGCTTCATTTATGTTTTATTAGCATGCAGCCATAAATACTTTATCATGCACATGCACCTGTATTGAATGATTTAAATCAGGGATTTGCTTTGATCTTGGAGCTTGCTGCCCTAACAAAGCATCTGAATGTTCCAAGCATTTTCCTCATGTCTACTCTTATGGTCCAATAATCTTGCAAGAAAATGTGGCCAGCAGATTGTAAAGTGGTTTGATCGACTTTCTGAGATTTCCGCAGTTTAAAATTGTTAGAATATATCTGAAGACCTGTGTATTAGTTTATTGAAGTCCAACATTTCAAGTTACATAATCGGACCGATCTTCAGGGACATAGGATAGAGTAGGATATAGATTGCTGAATAGTTAATTGATATAAATAGGTATAAAATAAATATGTTGATTGGCAAGCTTAAGGATTAAAATGTATAACTATTAATAGTTTTAATTAGTTATTATTAGAAATTTTAATTCTAATTATGATTAAGACTTAAATTTTAAAATTGGAGTTTCAACATGAGTTAGAATTAAACGAAAAAGCATTAATGAATTAGACTAATTATGATTAATTTTGAATTAACAAAAACCTTGGTTAAAGAACAACAAGCTAGATAAAAAATAAAGCTTGACTGGGGGAAATTTTATAAGGAAACTACTAACAGTAAATTTTAATTAAATTTAGAATTTTAATTTTAAAATTAGTATTTAAAATATTATTATTTAATGTTACAAAAAAGTGTTCGCATTTCAAACTCAAATGAATGAACAAGACAAATGAGTAGGGTTTTATTTGGGAAGGTTAAGGATTACAGTTTTCCAAGCATTGTTAATAAACAACCCTTTGTCTCGGTTTATGTTATCATTATGGTGTATGATTTCAATGGCTTCACAGATTTCAATGGTTAAGGATTGCAGGTTTCCAAGCATTGCTAATAAACAACCCTTTGTCTCAGTTAATGTTATCATTATGGTGTATGATTTCAATGGCTTCACAGAGGTGTCATTTTGCGTCATGGTCTTCAGAGGCAAGAACCATTGCAAAATCAATACAAATGGAGAGCTTGGTATCAAGGGAGTGTTCTACCAATGCAGATCTCTTGGTTCTATCATACTTGATGTTGTTATTGTGTTCGTTGACACAAGTTAGAATTGATCCCCCAATTTCGCCAATGTATGGCTTTTCGCAAGAGCAGTAATCATATAAACACCACTATTAAGTTTAGGGTCAAGTTTGTCTTTTAGGGACCTAAGGTTGTTTCTCAAGGTATTGATAGAAAGGAAGGAGGTTACAATACCTTTTTTACTCAAAATTTTAGCAATTTTATCTATGGTGTTTTTTATATAGGGTAAGAAAACCTTATGGTTAGACTCAAGTTTAGTTGGTTTCGGTTGAGGGGGATTATTAACCCGATTAAATGCGTAAGTGATTATCTTATCATTATAACCATTACTTTTACAGACAATTGTAAGGTGACAAAATTTAGCAACCAAGTGCTCACTATCAAGAATTCCCAAGGCTATAGAGGCAAGAATTTTTAGAACACCAGCTTTTTGGGAAGGGTGATGGTGGGATTTAGCTCTTCGGTAACAATTGGTGTGAGTTCTTTCTAAATATTTCATGAGAAAGTAACCCATTGTTTTTTCTTCTTAGTAAGATATTGAGGAATGGAATAGAATAATCAATCTCATATTCCATAGTGAATCGGATATGTGGTGAAATGTTGTTAAGGTGAGAGAGAAAATCATTAAATTTATCCATTCAAAAAAGCCAGAATACATCAGTATCATCGTCAAACGACTTCCACCAACCAGGTTTTACTAGATAAGATTCAACTGCTTTATTTTCAAAGTTTTCCATATATAGATTGCCAATTATGGGGGAAAATGGGGGGGGCCATAGCTATACCCCCAGTTTGTTCATAAAGTTCTCCGTTGAAACTAAAGATGACAGAGCGTAAGCAAATTTCACCAAGATTTGCAGTTTCAACATCAGAGATATGCTTTATGATGTGTACGGCTTCATCAATAGGGATTTTGGTAAAAAGAGACACCACATCAAAGCTAACAATAGAGCCATGCAAACAACTTTTTGATCTTTGATAAATTCAACAAAGGCGAATGAGTCTTTGATAAAGGGGGAGGTGTTACCTACAAGAGGCTTGAGCTTTTTCGCAAGGAAGGCGGCAAGTTGGTAAGTGGGGGAGTGGATGGTATTGATGTTCTACAAAATTCAAAAAAATGAGTTGGAAAGGGGAGCCTGCTGTCCCTAACTATCTTCCCAGAATCTAACTCTTGCATCATTTCCCACTTGCCAGGTAGTGAGACGTTGAAAAAGGGTGAGGCAATTTTGGATTACTTTTGCTGCTATAGAAGTTTGTGAGCTCTACTTGACTTTAAACAGATTCAAATCAACAGTAACATATGTATTGAGAAGAATGGATTTACAGACTGAGGTGGCTCTAGTGTATATATTTCAAACCAATTTCATAGCCAATGGATTTACAGACTGAGGTGGGTCTAGTGTATATATTTCAAACCAATTTCATAGCCATGGCTTTGTTTTACAGTTTGATATTTAGTGGAGGCCACCAGCAAATATTTAAAGGGTTTGTCAGCCTCTTTCCATATGAAATCTGTCTGGATTGTGAGGATTTGAAGTTTCACCTCGGAAGGTTTTGCGACAAGTGATAGTAAATACATCAAAATAACCTGTAGAATAGCTTGTGTTGATTTAATTCTTCCTACCAAGCTTAACCATTTGTTTGTCCGTTTGCCCAGTTTTCGTTGCAGTCTAGCTACTGTTGCTCATGGGTAAGTTACCTTCTTGAAATTTCTGGATCTGGAGAATCTCAGTTCTTGTGGTTGTATTTATATTTACGAAAACAATATTAGATTTGTGATTTTTGAATCACTTGGCCTCAAACTTGTTGGAATAAATTGAAAATTTAATGAAGTTGAGTGAACTCACTACACGCTAAGAGAACAGAAGAGAGTCATCTGAAAAGTGAAAGTTAAGTGTAGGAAACAGATCGCACACACAGACAAGAGCTTTATGCAAAGTTGGGGAAAATGTCATGGTAGATGAAGGTGGGAGGATATTTTTCAGATTCAAAACATGTACTGAGTGAAATGGAAAAGGAGGAAAAAGAATTATTCCCCTGCCATCATAGTGAGAAGTTGCCAATTGTGTTTGGATTGTTATTTAATATTTATTATTGAGTTTGCCACTTGGATATCCTCTATTACACAAGATATCCCCAAGACCCACGTGCCATCAAATAGGGTGTATTGACAAGTGTTAAAGCCTTGCATTTTACGTTCTGAAGGTGCACGAAAATTATGGCAAAATGGAGAGAATCCAATTTAGAAAAGTGTCGAGCTTGTGATGGGTATGGGTGAATATAATCTATAGAAGATGTGTGAAATGAATAGAGAATTTATACAAGGATAGTAAGGGTGAAGTAAAGCAAACTGAAATCTGAGGTGTTGTAAGAAGGTTCTGTGACAGGTGCACAAATATAAGCTTGGTTTGATTTGAGTGTATCCCATACAATGGGAGTCTTCACTACCAAATGAGACAAGAAAATGGTTTTTACTATTAATCTAGGTTATAATAAACTATGGGAGTGTGAAGTTGTTGGCAGAGGAGACAAAAAAATGGTTTTTATGATTAATCTACTTTTCATCAGACGTTTTCATCTTTTGCATTCTTAATTCATCAATATTCAACCATCTCCACCACAGCATACCAAACAAAACAATGTTAATACATACATTACACAACAACTATCACATCAAAAACATTTCCAAAGTGGCTTTACATTTGCATCCCTTCCGGCATACCTTGCAATTCAAGTGCAATTGCTAGTATAATCTAATCTGCATTTATTACTTAACATAAGATGGCATACCACAGTAACCTTCCTTATGCTTCTGAGACTTAATTTCCCATAAATCAATATCACATTTTGTCCTGCCTGCCATAGATATATGTATCCATCGAGCTTGCATAGACTATTTTCAATTGGATTTAATGCAAGCCACTGAATACTAATAAAAATCAAGAAAAAGCACAGAATTACGTTCAATTGAAATCGAACGGGCCTCCGACAAGTGGATTAGAGATACAATTCAGTGAGAGTTCATGCAGGGATTGGCTAATAGAACTCATGGTCATCTCAATTCAATGAGAGTTCATGTAGGGATTGGCTAATAGAACTCAGGGTTTAGGGTTTGACCTTCTGTATGCATTAACTGTACCCACATCTCTGAGCTTTTCAAGCAAACTCACAGCAACACTAATAGTCCAAATGGTTGTGGCATAATGGTAAAGGGAGCATGCAAAAAAAGCGTGACTGAATCAAATCTCTAGATTCCAATAATGCAGCATATAGCTCGTAGAACATGCCACAAAGAGGATGTGGGGTACGGATCAGTGAGGTTGTGGAGAATTGGAAATGGGGCACATTTTTAATTATGCTACCAGATTCAACCCAATGTCACATGGGTTCCCAACCCAATGCTGTATTTCTAATCAAAATATCATTTCTAGGATTTTGTAGCTACTTTTAGGGGCCCTCCTGGGGTTTCCCTGTCCGCCATCAAGGGACTGGGTAGAACACAGGTTCAACCCTCCGTTTCAAACAATCGTGCTGCACTTGTGATTAGAACTAGTAAGATGATAATCCAGGCTCAGTAAGCCAAGTTGAAAATCTTGATCCAGGATTAAATTTACTGAGAAATAAATTAAATGGTGGTAATCCGTAAAACTGCGCACGCTTACCGTGGTGGAGTAAACTCGTTCGTGCGACTCGTCGAGAATAAGATTTGTGGCCTGGTCAAAGCCCCTCAAAACACCCTGCAAGCAAAGTAGTTCATTCTCAACTATAGGTTCAAAAACATAAATTGGAATCATGTTTTTTTAACAGAAGACAACGATCAGAGGAAGCACATACAAATACATACATACCACTATGTTACGCCCATCGTTGGTAATGACGGATATGACCTCTGAAACAACAATCAAAAGAAACCAGAGAGTCACATGAGCATCAAAAAAATTGGTAGAAACCCAACACAGAAACAACCTAGGGTCTCTTATAGAACACTATTGCTACAGAATTTAAGCAATAAAATGGGTAAAGATGGCATACGGTCCATCATGGAGTCCAATCCTGCGATTGACATTGTTGCAGGGAAAGTATGGCAGATACCCACAGAGGAGGGAAAACTTTCAGAATGGAGGCAGATGTACAGGCAAAGGGGGTTTATGAATGATTTTAACTCCCAAAACAGGGGGTTTCGGTCAATCGTTATAATTTTTTTTGTCTTTCTCTACTTATTTTCTCTGTAAGGCCCACTAAAATTAATTTATTTTTCTAAGTTCGTGTCGTTCCGGAATGACGAAACAATACCTGGCCGAACTGGTCTGGATTAAGAATCTGAAAATAATCATCTACTTATTTAACTTAAAATAATTTAATTGCCTTTCTTAATTTTGTTTACTTAGAGCATGGTCCCATGGAGGGGTCTCCTTAAATATCTCAGCGGGTGCTGCCGAGAAAAATTATGAGCATTTTAACACTTTTAAGGTCCCATGTTTTTTATTAGTTTCCTCAACAATACCGGTTGGGATATTATAAGATCCCATTGGATTTATATGATTATTTGTAGGTAAACTAGCAATCGCACGTGAGGTGTGCGATGATAACGCCGAAGTTGGAGAAGGAAGTGAGGAGAAGGAAACTGCAATATATAAAAAATGAGTATGAGAAATGCATGTGGGTAGACAATAAGAGGAACAAGCTGAAACGAGTGTGGAATAACACAATAAGAGATGAGAAGATGAGCAACAAAGGGAGAGGGAACTGGCAATACGGTTCAAGATGGGAGAGATGAAGGAAGGGAATGAAGGTGGGATTCCTCTAGTAAGTGTTACTGCAATAAGAGATGAAGGAAGGGAACGAAGGTGGGATTCCTCTAGTAAGTGTGACTGCAGTAGAGGTGCAAAGGACATTTAAGAGTAACGACTAAATGAAAATGAAGGAGAAATACGAACGACTGACAAAGAGGAAACTCTTGATATACCCATGAAGGTTAGGCCATGTCTTTCCGTTCCTCCAATGTCAGTAGTGGCTCGTTATAGAGTAAGCCCTTGGGATTTGTGGATTGAAAATGCCCCAAGCAATTTTAAGTGGTGGTTATTTTGGTTTCTTATGGAAATTGGTAGAAGAGGAAGATGGAAGGTGTTGTCTGCATGCCAAGGAGGCCCCAAGTATCGATCTTATTTGATGACAACAAATAAAATAAAAGCAAGTGGACTGAAGGAACCTTCGTAGACAAAATAAAAATAGATTTTCCCCCATATGTGAAAGTTGTGGCCATGATGCGAATTGCACGTGGAATGCCTTATAGTTTTGCACAATAACCAACAATAATGTAAATCACATAAGTATGCCACACATGATCTGAAACCGAAACTTGTAACCACATGTAACGTTTAAAATTATGTAAGGGGAAAATGAAGCGACATTTCTAGGCTGCATTTTCTCATGGAAACATTTGTATGCAGATAAGATATGTTACTAATAACAAAAGATTTTTAAACTATTCAGTGTGTCAATAAACCTTTAAAACATATATTATAACTATTATAGTTTGTTGGGACGCTCGCAAAGTGTTTGGTAATATGACTCAAGACAAATGTCTTCTCATGGAATATGATAATAGCAGTTAGCAGGAAGACATGGGATTTTTCAATAGACATTCGACACATATTTACCAAATTCAACGAATGAAAATTCCAACCCAATCACATGACCCCTCGACATCTTTTTTTTCAGATTGTGCCAAACAAGGAGCATCGAGACAAGGTTTGGGAACGCACAAAAAGTAATTGAAATCCATTGTTTGGATGTTGTAGTTGTGAATGCACTGATACACATGCATGCAATATGTGGAAACATTCAAAAGGCTCATATATTGTAAGTGAAGACACATAGTCGAAGAAATAAAAATCACAATGCATAGGTGTACTTTGCATGGCAAATGTAAGAGAGAAATATCCAAGGATAGCAACATAAGAAATGTTTACCTTAAACAAATTTAAAGACAAGGGTTTCTGGAGCAAGTAGTTATTATACCATATATTGTTATAACTATATTTTTTTTATCGTAAAAAAGAATTATCAATAATTTATTATATATAATCTATTAATAATTTATGTTTATATATTCGAATAATAAATAAAAAATTGTGAACTATTTACTCTACTAATCTACTTGTAAACCATATATTTCAATTGTTAGCTCGTTTAAATATGTAATTATTAATTAATATAATATATACATATATTTAATATTGTGGATAAACAATAACAATTGCCAAAATATTATTTACGCAATCTGATAATCTTGTGTGTGTGTGTGTGTGTGTGTGTGTGTGTGTGTGTGTGTGTGTGTGTGTGTGTGTGTGTGTGTGTGTGTGTGTGTGTGTGTGTGTGTGTGTGTGTGTGTGTGTGTGTCCTACAAATAACAAAAGAATGTTAAACTATTTAGTGTGCCAATAATTTTTTAAACCATATATTATAACTATTATAGTTTGTTGGACACTCGCAAAGTGTTCGACAAAATGATTCAGGACAAATGTCTTCTTATGGAATATAATAATAGTTGTTAAAATGAAGACACATGCTTTCTCAAAACATTTACCAAATGCAAAAAATGAAATTCCAACCTAATCACATGACCTAGTTCGACATCAATTTTTTTCGGATTGTGCCAAATTGGGAGCATTGAGACAGGGTATGGGAACCCATGAAAAAGTAATTTAAATCCAATTTTTTAGATGTTGTAGTTATGAATGCGTTGATACACATGCATGCAAAAGGTGGAAGCATTCAAAGGCTTGACAACTATTTGACAAATTACATAATACAAATGCATAAATTGTTGTACATGCACAAAATGTTTTTTTTTGAAAAAGTCTTGGAGATATAATAGGTTGCAAGGTTGTAGAACATATTGTTTCAAAATTGAACATTGCAAACTTGTTTTGTGTAAAACTGGAGCACTATGGACCATACCATGACCATGTACAAAGAAATTTCATTTGTACAAACAATTATTTTTGTTTCTATCAATTCATTTTAGCCATATTGTTATGTATGGAAAGGCCTATACCTTACCAACACAATAAAAACTTATCCATATATATCGATGGTTGATTCTTTGATATAAATTGTATAGTTCATAATGTTTAAAAAATGTTATAGTTATTTATAAATATATTTTTAAAGTGATACCAAGATAATTGTTAATGTCTTCTTAGATTAAATTGATCTGTGGGATTAATTTTAAATGTGAAAAAGTGTTTTTAAGATAATATTATTCTAATTAGTTTTAAACACATATAAATCAATAAATTAAATCTAGTTATAGAAAATATTTTCTATGAGTTTATTATAATGAAAATATTAAATTATTAGGAGAAAATATACTTTCAGATTGATTTGAGAGTCTTCAATCATTAAATAAAGAATATGTAGAATAAGTTTCGACAACAAAGCAAAGTAAAGATCCATGTCCTTAACACCACCTTCATAATCTCAATCGGCCGCTCCTTTTCATGCTTCACCACTTCGTGTCATATATAGATCTTTTTCACTATTTCCATTCCCACTATTTCCTTTTGTTCTTTATTTTCCAAGTACAGATACCATACTATCTTGTTGTATGTTTCTTTTTTCTTCTAACGTCTCCCCCGTTTCACTTTTGGATTTTTTTTATTAATTTTTTGTCATTATGGAAGTATTAAAACACTCATAGAATATTTGTGTATATGGTCCATCTATCCATGACAACATAATTTTTGTAACATATTACTTTTCAAACAACTTCTCTACTAAATTTGTTTTGTCTAAAGTGTAGTCTTTATAATTTTATACTGCCATGTTCTTCCACTTAAACATTTTCTATTTGTCATATTATTTTAACAAATACAATTTCTTAACCCATAATATTTTCTCTCATTCCCCCACTCTCACTGATGTACTATTTTCTTAGAGACTCTATGACTCTTTTAGAGTTGAAAAAGTTTAACTTGCAAATTGATGAAACTTATGCCATCTTCTATTCTAAATACTTCAAGTAGTAGTTCTTTAAAATGAATGCAATTTTTTTTAATACTTGTCAAATACTTTTTCATATGAAACACTACAGGCTTCCTTGTTTCATGGATTTTATTTCATATTCACAGAAATGAATACATATGACCATTGCATGTTTTCCCTCATGCTGCCCACAGGAGAGACCACAACTGTCGTACCTGCGCAAAACACCTCATTTGCATAAAACAATTCATCTACAAGAATCAAGCGTTGTTAGACTTGCACAAATGAAGGGGTTCTAAGATTTAAATCTCAACAATAACACTCAAAGTCTGTACAGATAAGTTTGTTTCATCATTGAGATGCAAATTTATACTACAATGGCATTTAAAAATTCTATACTGACAACTTTGCTTTATCATAATTGACTTAAGATGATGCACACAGAAGACCACTAGGAACATTGTTTTTAAAAAACATTTGAACTAGAATACATATAAATAGCCCATAACCTCGGCTACGAGCCACATTAAATATGCATTTCATTGTAATAAATATTGCTCTGTCTTCATCTTCCACATCTGCATGTCTTTATCTATGACATTCCTACCTTTCGCGCACACGTGTAGGGCCCATTCAAATCCATGCTTCGTCAACCATGAAATCTCATCCGTTGATGTCTCTGTCGTTGTCAGAGGGGGGTCAGGTTTTCTCACATAGAACACGCATATCGGCGTAATAAATATTGCACTAAATAATATAATTTCCCTAAAATCAAATTTCCATTCGTTGTAGGAAAGAGTTGGGTAATCTTAAAGATTTAATGAAGGGGCCAACGTAGCAGTATGGGTTGACATTAAATAGTACCATACCTACTTATGTGAGAATTTTTGAAAATGCAGTGCCTTCCTCCACAATGACAGGTTCAAATAATTAAAATCGTTTTTTGCAAGAAACAGACTAAATGGTGCAATAGTGCCCTGTGCATGATACCCAAAGTGTGATATACCTTCTCTTTTTAAGACAAAAAAAAGATAAACGACATCATCTCAAGTATGAGATGCCACGTAGATAATATTATTCTAATTAGTTTTAAACACATATAAATCAATAAATTAAATCTAGTTATAGAAAATATTTTCTATGAGTTTATTATAATGAAAATATTAAATTATTAGGAGAAAATATACTTTCAGATTGATTTGAGAGTCTTCAATCATTAAATAAAGAATATGTAGAATAAGTTTCGACAACAAAGCAAAGTAAAGATCCATGTCCTTAACACCACCTTCATAATCTCAATCGGCCGCTCCTTTTCATGCTTCACCACTTCGTGCCATATATAGATCTTTTTCACTATTTCCATTCCCACTATATCCTTTTGTTCTTTATTTTCCAAGTACAGATACCATACTATCTTGTTGTATGTTTCTTTTTTCTTCTAACATCTCCCCCGTTTCACTTTTGGATTTTTTTTATTAATTTTTTGTCATTATGGAAGTATTAAAACACTCATAGAATATTTGTGTATATGGTCCAACTATCCATGACAACATATTTTTTGTAACATATTACTTTTCAAACAACTTCTCTACTAAATTTGTTTTGTCTAAAGTGTAGTCTTTATAATTTTATACTGCCATGTTCTTCCACTTAAACATTTTCTATTTGTCATATTATTTTAACAAATACAATTTCTTAACCCATAATATTTTCTCTCATTCCCCCACTCTCACCGATGTACTATTTTCTTAGAGACTCTATGACTCTTTTAGAGTTGAAAAAGTTTAACTTGCAAATTGATGAAACTTATGCCATCTTCTATTCTAAATACTTCAAGTAGTAGTTCTTTAAAATGAATGCAATTTTTTTTAATACTTGTCAAATACTTTTTCATATGAAACACTACAGGCTTCCTTGTTTCATGGATTTTATTTCATATTCGCAGAAATGAATACATATGACCATTGCATGTTTTCCCCCATGCTGCCCACAGGAGAGACCACAACTGTCGTACCTGTGCAAAACACCTCATTTGCATAAAACAATTCATCTACAAGAATCAAGCGTTGTTAGACTTGCACAAATAAAGGGGTTCTAAGATTTAAATCTCAACAATAACACTCAAAGTCTGTACAGACAAGTTTGTTTCATCATTGAGATGCAAATTTATACTACAATGGCATTTAAAAATTCTATACTGACAACTTTGCTTTATCATAATTGACTTAAGCTGATGCACACAGAAGACCACCAGGAACATTGTTTTTAAAAAACATTTAAAGCCGAATACATATAAATACCCCATAACCTCGGCTACGAGCCACATTAATTATACATTTCATTGTAATAAATATTGCTCTGTCTTCATCTTCCACATCTGCATGTCTTTATCTATGACATTCCTACCTTTCGCGTACACGTGTAGGGGCCATTCAAATCCGTGCTTCATCAACCATGAAATCTCATCTGTCGATGTCTCTGTCGTGGTTAGAGGGGGTCGGGTTTTCTCACATAGACCATGCATATCGGCGTAATAAATATTGCACTAAATAATATAATTTCCTTAAAATCAAATTTCCATTCGTTGTAGGAAAGAGTCTGGTAATCTTAAAGATTTAATGAAGGGGCCAACGTAGCAGTATGGGTTGACATTGAATAGTACCATACCTAGTTATGTGAGAATTTTTGAAAATGCAGTGCCTTCCTCCACAATGACAGGTTCAAATAATTAAAATCACTTCTGCAAGAAACAGACTAAATGGTGCAACAGTGCCCTGTGCATGATACCCAAAGTATGATATACCTTCTCTTTTTAAGACAAAAAAAAGATAAACGACATCATCTCAAGTATGAGATGCCACGTCGAAAATGCTGCGTTTATAGGCATGAAAACGAGCAAAGAAGTAAAAAACAAAATGCAAGAAAATACCAACAAAAATAGTAGTCTCCTTTTCTGTCTCCCTCTAGCTCGCCTGTGGAATATAACGTTGTGATATGGAAGACATGGGCAGAGGACGAGTCAGATCAGAAAAGTAAAGGGTATTATTGTGTATGGTTCCCGAGGCTCAGAATCACACGAGCTACATCAAAATCCATCGAACCTCTGTCACTCTGCAAACACCACAACCATTAGCATTTTTCCTTTTCCATACTCATTATTCATATTCCTAACAGTAAATACGTACACTAATGTGCCTGACCAGGAGCCGACCTGCTATGTTGGTATTTTCTTGCATGGAGACCCGTATCTTCCTCTCTTGGTTTTATTTACCTGTATGTCTCAAGCATTTTTTTTCTGATCAGAAGAAGGCGTAAAAAATGACATGGTCAGATGTTTCTGTGCCAAGGAGTCCATATCATACCATTTTCTTTCAGACGAGCGATAGAACGTGTGCCACCATGCACTACAGCGCTCCATCAGATATCTCGCCACTGCTGCTGCAATCGTACGTGAAGTGTACGATGGAAACGCCGAAAGTTATTGTGCAAGGAAGTAAAAGTGGAGGGAGAGAACAATGCGAGAGGAAAATGGGCGAAGAAGGGGTATGAGGGCAGGGACGTGTAAAGGTGGGGAAATCTAAATTGGGGAAGCAATCTGAAACTTTACACAAGACTAATAATAATATTCTACAATAACATATTATTATTAAAATATTTTTTATGTTGATAGTTGTGTTCTAAATTAAAATGATATTGAGTCAATTTAGACACATTCTATAGCATCCAATTAATTAAGGGTCTCGATTTTTAAGGTCATTGAAGGATTTGATCTCGATTGCTAAAACGGTCAATGTATGTTAGTTACATCCGAAAGCACACACTCCATGGTCCAACCTGACCGCTACTTTTACCTCACAAGTGTTCCACTATTTTTTGATTGACCGTAATGAATGTGTTGAGCAACATTCCCTAGTTGCCAAGGTTCTTAGGTATCAAACATTTCAAGAATAGGTAGCACATGCCTGTATCGTTCATTAACTAAAGACTTAAGGGAAGTTACAATTTATGGAACGAGACCTCCAGAAGGTCAAGGGCAAGTGAAAATACATCAGATTCGGTCTTCTCGTGATGTAGACGCAGTGACATATAATAATATACAAAATATGTAAAGGTGCCCATTGTCATGAAGATCGCCCTCAAAATTTCGTCCCAGTTTGAAATGTTTGGAAACTCTAACCTAAAAACATGTCGGTGATTCAATGCACATCAAAGGTTGGTGCTCCACTTTTGAGAGCCATCATAACTTAACTACCCAAATAAATTTTCGATTGCCGACGAGGCAAAACATGACATTCTAAGGAAACTTGAGGTAGAAGATGACATTCTAAGGAAACTTGAATCCATGTTGTCTATACCCAAAGGCAACCCTTAGATGTCCCTCACAAATGGAAATTCTTGGAGGCATACTTCTATGTCATGGATTTTGTATATAGTTAAAACCATGGTCTGCAGTCGGGAAGATGTTACGAGGTGTATTGATGATTTTATGAGAAATCTACCTTGTTTGACCAACAACTTTACCAACTTGAAAAAGGAATGATAGGGCGCATGCAATCGGTTACAACATTACTATATGCGGCACCTTTTTTTTCCTTCTATCACACTCTTCCCACCTGAAGTGTAGACAAACTCAGCTTTCAAAGGCTTCTGAATTCAATAACCATGGCCTAGGAAAATATCCTAAAAATAACATTGGCCGCCCATTTGACGAACATTCCATTATAGTGTGTGCCTGCGGTACATAGTTACGCTGAAGGTGTTTATTACAATGGGATGAATCTTGGGGTCTTTGACATATGTCAATCAACACACGAGATCTTCACAGCGCCAGGATTTCGACTGGAACTTTGACCTTGGCCTATCTAGGTCATCGGCGTATAACATTTACTTAACAGATGATCTGTTTCATCAAGGCCGACTCCTTCCTCTGTCATATTTTCCATAGAGTAAATCTGATTCACGCCTTGAAAATATGCTTCAGTTAAATGACAAGGTGCGATCATGGAGAACGGATTTGCAAGCAGAGGGTTGTTACTCAGCCTTTCAAAAAAATCTACAGCAGCGTAATTTCGCAACTGCAAGCAGTGATTTTTCTACGTCCAAGGCAAACCACAAATCAAAGCCTCCCGCTTCGGTGCTGTAAAACAGGACTTCAATGGCAACTGTTATTAACCCCAAGGTTTGTATAAACACCTCCTGTGTAGATGGAGGACATCCATTTCAAATAAGGAATTCCCAACATTAATCAGGTGAATAACTCTTTTTTAAACAGGTCAGTTTCCTGTAACAATAATGTGCGCTTCTGACATGCTCGAGATCTTCCATTTGTTCCAGTCTTCTCTATATACCTACATTTGATCGACTTGATTGTGCAGCTTCCACTTTCCCTACTCTTCTCTATATACATTTGCATCACTCAGATTGCTTTGATAGTGTTCTAATCATCTTTGTTTTAAAATATTTCAATACTGCATTCAACTCACTCAATATTGCGTTGGAATTACTAATTCCTTGCATGAATTCCAAATAAACAAGGTGCATCTTCTTAAATTCATTTCATTAACATTCAAATATAATTTAATATTTGTTTACATTTAAAGCGCTCGATAACATATGTCGGACCATGCATTTTCTAAAACCATTGTATAACACGCAGTCAAAAGTTCAAAACTCAAAATGGGTATGACATTATATGTGGCGAATTGTAACTTTTCAAAGTGGTGTTGACATTTTGTAAATGGATTTTCTTCTCCGAAGAGGAGATATTATTTTTATTATTGAAAATTTGTTTAGTGGGGCATATATCTTTTGCATTCTAAATCAATTTTTTCTCATATTAGATAGTGCAACGTCCATATTATGGGGATTTTTCCTCATATGTTAAAGTCTCCATGTTAAACTTGTTAAATAAGTAGCAATGAATAACTACATGCATCTGCCACCACTAACATGAACACTTTAGTTTTAGTGGCAATTTGGTTTATTTTCCTTTTGTATTATGTTTTAGTGGCAATGTTTGGGAAAATAAAACCTAAAACTGTCATTTTTCAACATAAATCAAATTTTGTGGATGAAAATTTGTGCGTGAAAGAACTGTCCACAAGTAGAGGGTGGAGGAGTTCGGCCCTTTTAAATCATTGTACATCAATGCAGGTCGTCAACTATCTGCTAAATTTGGGCAATGGTCTTGCGTAATTATAATGTTTTTTGCCCACCTTAGGTACTTCCTTCAAAACATGAAAATGGATCATCGATCCTTATTAATTGAGAAATGAAAGGAACGAATACAAGCATAAGTTTTTCAAAGAGATTTTTCTCTATTAAGCTCTTGTCAGATTAATAGACTGATTTTCACGACTTTGTTAATGTCTCAGTCTTCAAATTTCATCATCTGTCTGAGATTTAGAGGGCTCATAACAGAAGACGATCCTTCAAAAAATTAGTCGATGATAATCTTATTTTCCCTTTCAGAAGGATGGTAGTTGTCCCAATACAAATGGCTGTCTCTGTTTGAGCACACATTTGATGCCGTTGTGCAGAGCCCCACACCATTGTTTGCTCCTTGTCCACAGCATGCATTTGTGGAGTCCACAAATCCTGTTCAAAACACCACCGTTTCACTTACAAATTTCAATAGGAGCTGCCATTTTAAGTAGTCAACAAATGTATGATTAAACGAAAAATAAGGTTTATACCGTATGCTGCAGGGTTGCTAAATATGCCCATATTCATTGAATAACTGTCTGCAAATGTGAAGACCCGAGCAGATGCCTCGCCGTTGAGCCTATTTATGAGGGATCTGAGTTGTGAGTTAAAAAGCGAGGCAGCTCGCTGAAGCTCTGCAGCGCTCTCCCCGTTGCGAGATCTGGTGGCCTTTACTCCCGGAGCACAACCCAATGGACCTGTCGACGTCACCAGTCACCCTCCGCCCTCCCAAATCGTACAGTTGCTGCACAAACATAAAACGAATTCAAAATTTCAAACATGTAGGAATTTCACAGGCACAATCTAGCCTTAACTAAAGAGTAAGAATTTCACCCTCAGATATTTCTCGTATTTGGAAACAATATACTCCGTGTAGTCTGGTACCGTAAACTGTACCAATCTGACTGAGATGGGAAGGAGATAATAGTTATTCACATAATCGTTTCCTCTGAGAGTGATCGAAGAAACAAGGGCCTCCTCGACAAGTCTCTCGGTTTCAGCCTCTCCAAGGATCTGCGCCACCCTTCTTTGATACTCTTCAAAATACGCAAACTGCTGAGGGATTCTGATAATATTTACCTGCAAACATAATATAAAAAACTAAAACCCAAGAAAGATTCTTGCTAATGAAGACATAATAATCAATAAGTATTTGTCAATATTAAGTAAAGTGTATGCATTCATAAGAACTGGACTCCTGTGTCGTTGAGAATCCCAACGCCTGCAGATGCAAAATTGGCACCCCCTCAGCAATGCATCTCCATTAATGGAAGGGTCCAAATATAGTAGCACAGACTCTGCCCCCAGTGCTGCTACACGTCACTCATGGAATTTTAATATAATCACTCCCACACAGTGGTAGGAGATAGTGCCATGAATGTTTGCAGTCCGTAAGACCTGTTTGGTGACTGAAAACATGTCAGGGTTGTCTTCTTTATGGTTGATACGACATTTCCGCAGCAACTCCTGTCAGTGACACAGAGATTTCAAAGGCCACGATTTGACATTCTTACCTTTCGCGGACACGTGTAGGGGACCATTCAGATCCATGTTTCGTCGACCAAGAAATCTGATCCGCTGATATCTCTATCATTGTCAGAGAGGGTGCAAGTTTCTCACAGAGAACACGCCTATCGGCGTAATAAAATCATATTTCCTTCCCTCTAAAATCACCAAAAAATAATGGCGCGAATGCATATTATATTCCACGTGGACAAAAAATGAAACTCCGCGCCCCCTCTGCACCCACCTCATAAGTTTTGGGGGCAAAAAAAGTGGAGCTCCTATTTTTTAGACCTAGATTCTTTTATTCCCTGTAGTTGGCTTTAAAAAAAATCATGGGACATTATGCTGCAAGAAAATAGGACATGTTGCCCTTCTATGGGACCGTGTTATTAGTATCACTGATCATGACAAACTAAACAACACATTACCCTTCAATTAAAAAAAAAAAAAATTAGCATGAGACATGAACCTTAAGCTCAACAACTTAGTTTCAAATCATTTCATTCCTAATAAAATTCTCTTAAGAGATAGAAACATGAGTATGGAGGAGACACTAAGAAATCTGCACTTTAAACATTATTGTTCTCAAACTAGATTGTACCTTCCTAAGGCAACAAATAGAATATTTGTGTAGACTTCAAGGTGTGCCTCTCATATAATAATTCAAGAAGTACAAGGTTATTGAAAGGATTTTTTATAAATATAATAGAATGATATGCGTTGAATCAATTATACCTTCTTTATAAACATATCTAGCAATATATTATCGCTCGTGAAATAGTGTAGAAATAAGAAAAAATAACAAATTACTATTGAGAAAATATTGAGAAATAAAAATGGCATAATTTTGGTGCTAATGTATAAAATAGACATATATTTAAACAAAGTATACATTATGTAGAAAGTTGTTCCAAAATTCAAAAATGCATTCGGTATGTTTATCAAACAATGTCTTGGCCAACACATTTACATTGATAATATTTTGAGCAACAATTTACTCATTAGGACTTGACTTCACTTGTTTCTTGTACAAATTCTCACTCATGCATAAGGTTGTGGATTTGGTTATCAAACATTTATAGAAATAGGTAATATTTAAATGACCAGTTTACAAAATAAATAAGGGCATTGAAAATAAACCACCAAATTCCAAACATGATTTATAAGCTAGCAAAAGCTAAAACAAAATATCGCTATTTTGAAAATAGAAAGAGTAAGGTAATTGCTTACATTCTAGAGATTTGTCCTTTTTCCTAAAGATTTTGTGAATGACTTGTGTGAAATGAATGAAGTTTTTTTAATATAGAAAACAGAAAACTACCAAGCATGAAGTTTATTGCTCTAATTATTATTTAATATTTTATTTATTAAACTAAATTTAAAAAATTATAAAAATTAACTTAGCATACAATTTACATGAAAAGTGATTTTTTTAGTAAGCCCTTCTAATGAAAAATTATAATATTTTAATGCCCTTTAGTATTGAAGTGTAATTTTAAATTTAAATTTTTCAATTTTTAATCACCCTTCTATGACAAGTTAAAAGACGTTTGAAGGGCATTGACGTATTTAAATGTGATCCATGCTTAGTATTGTGTATGAGACTAAGTAGCACTTGCACTATAAATGACATGGTAGACAATGATAATGTTAACAAGGGCCACGAGCATATTCTTGTCGAAGGTTATGGTGTTTGAGTTTGTTGAATAATGACATAAATAATTGTCTTTAAGTGAAATTGTAATATATTATTTAGGTGTGTGTTGTAGATTTAGAATCGTGAGTGGTACTAGTTTCAAAATTCGAAGTAAAACAATCTTATTTGTTTTTGTGTGCATCAATTAGATTTATGCATTGTGTTTACACCCTAAATAAATAAATAGGTGTAAGAATGCTATAAGTAGAATATTCTAAATAAATTAATCCACATTAACCATACAATTCAAAATATAGTAATTAATACGGTAAACAATAATGAAACGATAGCATGAAATGCAAGAAGGGATGAGTAATTAGTTGTACAAAGAGGTACAAGTGTGATATAGGTGTGTAAACTGGCTGAAAACTAGTCTGAAGTTGGAAATGCTTCGTTCTTAAGATTGTCACTGGAAACTACTCATATATGGGACTGTACACATCTGGCTAAGGCATAGTACGGTCTGGTCTAGCATCGTAAGATTTTGAACCTACAAATGGTTGAGCTATGTGACGTTGTTTGCATGTCGTTGGTCTGGAAATAATCATCAATGTCTTTCACTTAGGTCCGCACACATTCAGCACTACCTTTAATGACCTGCAACAGATAGAAAACCATAGATGCCTGCAGCAAACTTAATCAAATGATTAGATAACAAAGGCATAAATTCATGTGTGGGTGAGGCTAGAGTAATCCTAATGGTCATCCCTTATTAAACCAATTCAGGTGCTACACTACATCCACTTGAGTGGGGGCAAGCCTCATGTAGTTTTCCTAGTGTTTGTGCAAATAATGTGTAAAATATAAGGCGACCCCTTGTGTTACCCTTGTATCTCTTGAGACAAGGAATAATGGGTGTAACTATATACATAAAGAAATGCACCCAGTATGGTAGTAGTGTGATGTGATGTGCTTCAGATGCTAAATGAATTCCATTCGGCCCTTAAGACCCCTAACAATGTTTGAAGTGACTTACTCTTGTTAGGACATAGCTCTAGGACCTTTGAATGTGTGATAATGGAAAAAGATGGACACTTAAAATTAGTTTGAGTTCTTCAAACCTCTGTGGCGGATGCTCTAAAGGATGTGCATCTACTTTAGGAAGATTTAGGAAATCCTTGAATGCTTTAGTGTTGATATTTTGCAATGGGAGCGCTTGAATATGTCAAGTGAGTTATGAAGTGCATTTGACTTGCTTATATAGGATATGTAGGTTATGTATTGCATTGAGACCGACCTAGAGAAGATGAAACAATGCACGTAAGATATTCAAATTAAGAAAAGGGTCGTTAGAAAGTGGGAGATGGGATCGTATAGGTCATCCCAAACCGTAGTACGATCTGGCCATGTTTTGTACGATCCCATATAGAGATTTACTGACAACATAATCATATTATGGGAAATATCCATAGGGATTAAGTACTACTTTGGATGATTAATATTGGGTGAATGAATGATAAAGTATTGTGTAGAGATTATTAAGTCAGAAAAGATATTAAAGGATATGTCAATTGAGCTTTGAATGTGAGGGTAAGTTGTAATATAGGAACAAAGCCAAACTTGTCATTGTTAAATGATAAGTTAACAAATTAAGTGCATGGAAATGGGGGACCAAAAGGGGGTCAAAAGGGGACACATTTTTCTTGAAATAAAAAAAAAACCTGAACTTCATCTAATAATTTGGCATGCATATGCTCAAAATTTGACAAAGTGATAAGAATAAGTACCGTAGATCTCAGAATCTAGTTTCTAAACTACTATTTTTTTTCGAAAATGGTGGAGATTAAGAGGGTCAAATGTGGTGCACACACAAAGTATGTCTATTTTTGTGTCAAAAAGATAAGAACCTATTGTGTGTGCGCCCCCCATTTTTTGAGTTCTATAAATTATTTTTTAAATCCCTTTGGTAGAAAGTTAGATAAGACCATGTACGAGGTCCCACTAATTTTTCATAATTTTTGGATGAATATATAATTTTTTATTAATTTTCAAAGTGCACACATCCTGAAAATGAAATATTTGTGTGTGCACCCCCGTAACTTTGAGAAAAAAAATCATTTTTTGTTTTTTTTTAGTGTGTGTAGAATGGAGTTTAGAAGAGGTGTTTTTTTTTAAATTTGGATGAAAAAATCATAAATTGTGTACAAAAATGTATGCATACGTTTTGACAAGAAAAGAAGGCACTAGTAAAAGAAATTAAGGATGAAAGCCTTAAACTAATCGGATTTTAGAAATAAGTATATCGTCACCAAGGTAAAACCGAGCTTGACATCGTAGTATAATTTTTTTGGAATATTATGTTATAACGCATGAGATATCGGGGTGTACAGTGAGAGTTTGACATTTTTTGTAAAACACGGATTTATTCACGGATTACACAGTCCAAACCTTAGGTTTGGATATCCAAGGAAAATCCAAGCCTATGGTTTGGTAATTTCAAATCCAAATAAGATGAAGATGTGCTCGCATTAACGAGAGCGCTATAACACACGTTTCTATTTAACTATGTGGTATATGTGGTGGGAGGGCATTTACTATAAACACTCTCATTTTCCTATTTTTTATGTGGTATATGTTATTGTGGGATTTCTTATATATATTTACTAAAATAAATGTTTTTCATTTATTAGTCTTTTATATTATTTTTATAAAGTTATAATATTTATATACTTATACATTTAAAATTATTTTATAATTTATATAATAAATTAGGGTCACTCTGCACCTTATGGAACTAGTCTCACAGCTCCATCAGTCACAGTTTAGAAGATGGTTTTTCATATTCTAATCTGGTCAGTACATAGGTATTTTTCAGGATTTCAGCATTCAGTCTAAAGCTTTTAGGGTTTAAATTCTACAATCGATGTCTATTTCAAGAAAGAATATAGTCATTGTTTAGGTTTTTGGGCCTTTTAGATTGTTTACTGACATTTGTAGGAGTGTTAGATGTGTCAAAACTATATTTTATAAACCTCACAACTCCCAAAAGTAGCAACAATTTCTCGAATATATGGACTCATGCAATTTCTTATAACACATAATAAATCAAAACACATATGTAAGTTTTTATCGATTCAAATAATTAAGGGAATGGTCATCATGAGGTCTGTGAAGGATCTGAAACATCATGAGGACAATGGGTGCAATCATAAAAATCATGAGGTTTGTGAAAGATCTGAAACATCAAGAGCTTCATTGAGATTCAAATCATGAAGGGAATGGTCATCAAGAGCATGATAAGAGAATCTCACCATGAGTGATGGTGGAAATCATCTCAGGCTCACAAATAATGCATATTTTATGAGAGTGTTTCTAAACACTTAATCAATGCTTGGTAATGAACACACATCTTACAAGTCATGGAGGTGGAATTTGTAGTGTTTCAGTACAGTGTGGAGGTCAAGAACATGGAATTCATTCTCATACATTCCTCCAAGTTTCATTCAGGGATCAATCCTTCTATCAGGAGGAGGAAACCTATCTCCATGAGGATCAATTGAGAAAGAGGGTGTGCAGACATCATAAGCATGTTTCCACTCAGGTGACATCTTGGGCAGGGAGGTGAATTATGAGATTAAGAAGAGACCATCATGTTCAAAGGTGAAAAGTGAGGCTCAATGAGTGAATTGATGATCATCATATCCTGACTCTACCATTGTGTCCAAATCTCTTTGAGAAACAAATCAAAATGAGCTAGTCAGGCTAGTGAGGCATCCAAGACCATCATGTGTGAAGGATCAAGAAGTCACCTATTCTCATGAGAGGGATATGAGAAAGAAGTGTATGAGCATCCTAAATATGATTCCATTCAAGGATGATTTTGAAGACTGGAAGGGTAAGAGGATGATCTTCATATGGAGATGTTGTCATGTGTGAATTGAATAACCCAAAAATGCAAAACTTAAACCATGAAAACCAAGCCACAATGTGAAATATTTCTCCCAAATCTTCTTGAATCCCTCTCCGGGCCCACCTTCCTCCTGTGTCATGATCACCTTTTCCTTGAAGGTATTCCTAATGCATTGGGTGAACATGTATAAGTTTGCAAAAAGGTTTAAAAAGGTCCATTATTCCATTCATTGAAGTGTAGTAAAAGACTAATTCGTTGGCAAGCCTAAAAAGGCCAATTTTGGCCATTTCAGAGCCTGTGTGCATCCTCCGGGAGGGTTATGAAAAGGTATTAAGTATATAAAGGTGGTATTTGAAAGCCTTGAAGGTGTTGGAATCATTTTAGGAAGATTTAGGAATTTTTTTATCATTCAGGGATAGTTTGTTCAACAATGGGCTTTCAGGTGCAAGGAATGAGCAGTCAAATTGTGAACATTGACTTCTCTGGCTGATTCTGGGAGCTCCGTAAGGAGTTAGGAGGAAAACAAGTAGGAATTGGAAATCTTGAATAATCCTTTACATTTTGGGAGCATCCATTTTGATCCAAGGCCACCAAAGGTGATGCTAGCAATCATCTCATACTCTCAATCAATACATACCTCCCAAGAGTGTTTCTAAACACTTAATTAGTGCTTGGTAATGAGCTCAATACATTGTGGAGGTTGGGAACATGTGATTCACCTTCAAGTTCTAATTCCATGTGGATAAAATTGATCAAAAGGGTGTTCTCTGCAATGGTATTAGAGTCTTCTCCGCAATGGTGTGACTCAAGAAGACTCCTAAGTTTTATAACCCAATTCTAGGTAGATTTATCTTCTAAGAATCCTTATCAATTGAGATATTAATATTTTCTTGTTGAAACCCCAAAATAGGGTTTTAGATAACCTGATAGGGAGAAAATTCATATTTCTTATCATACACACCCTTCTTGACTCATTTACCTATTGAATAAGCTTTAGGAGGATTAAATTCAAGTTTCTTATTTTATAATCCAGATATGTGGATGCCTGATATGCTCCCAACATTAAGCTTTAGGTGAGAAAAACCATGAGAGTTAACAAAACACAGTCAAGGTTGGAAGTAAATGCTAGATGTCATGAACTACCACTATATATTTGTAATGAAATTACTTAGATAGATTTGAATATCAACAACAATAGAACACCAAGAACACCAAAATGTAGATAAATGATCACAATATGCAAGTATAAGTTATAGGACTAAGGGCATAGCAATATTCAATCCATTCCTCTTGATAGACATCAATATGTGTATCCTTCCAATCACTGTGCATCCTTCCTCTGACTAGCCTACCTTCAGTTCAACCTTCACCCTGGCTCAGAGGAAATTCCTAACAAGGTTTTAAAGTTTTTTTAGTGTGCAAGGATGATTACCCAAGGTGATAAATTAATTCAGTGAGATTCAGTGAAATATATTTTCCTTCGGAGGCCTAAAAAGGACATTTTGGCCATTTTACAGCTGGTAAACACACTTTGGGAATGTTCAGGGAAATTCTAAAGCATATGAGGGTGATTTTGAAGAGAATTGAAGGTGTCTGAAGTAATTTAGGAAATTTTAGGAAAGAAAATATCATTCAGGATCCATCTGTTCAACATAGGGTATTCAGGGTGTAGGGAATGAGAGCTTCAACGGTGAATGTTGTCTTCTATGGAAGATTCTAGAGTTCTCCAAATGAGTTTAGAGGAAAAAAATATGCATCAAAATGTGTAATAGACATTCACTTGGAAAATGGGTGTAATCAGGAGAATCATGAGGTCTGTGAAGGATCTGAAACATCTAGAACCTCATTGAAATTCAAGTCATCAAGGGAATGATAATCATGAGCATGATGAGAAAGGATCACCATGAGTGGTGATGGTAGTCATCTCGAGCTCACAAATGGTGCATATCTCTTGAGATTGTTTCTAAACACTTAATCAATACTTGGTGATGTGTTCACATCTTGCAATTTAGGGAGTGGCTTTCACAGTGCTTCAATGCAGTTGGAGTTCAAGAAGATGGATCTCACCCTCAAACATTCCTTCAAATATCATTCAGGGATCAATCCTTCCATATAGAGGAGGAAACCTATTTCCATGAGGAGTAATCGAGTGAAGATGTGTCCAGATACTATAATCATGTTTCCACTCATGTGATATCTTGGTCAGGGAAGTGAATTGTGAAGTTAAAAAGGGTGTCATCATGTTCAAAGGTGAAATGGGAAGCTCATGGAGTAAGTTGAGGATCATCATATCTTGACTCTTCCATCATGTTCAAACCTCTTCAAGGAACAAGCCAAGATGAGATAGTCAAGCTACCAAGGCATTCATGACCATCATGTGTGAAGGATCAAGGCATCATCTATCTCCATGAGAGGCATATGAGAAAAGAGGTGTATGAGTATCCTGAAGTTGATTCCATCCGAGGAGAATTCTGGAGCCAGGAGGGGTAAGAGGATGATCTTCATATAGAGCACCATGTATGTAAGAATGAGAAATCATCTGAGTTTCACTTGATGTCACTCACTTGGTAGTGTTCTTAAACACTCATTTGAACCTTGTAGTGTGATCACACTTCAAAGGAGGAAGGACATTACAACCACCTCATTTCAGTCTAACAGGTGGCCACATGACAAGAATCTCATTCAATGATAAATCCTTCCATCTACATGGTGAATACCTATTTCAGTAAGTGATAGATAATCAAAAAATGGTTTGAGCATCATGGAGTTGATTTGTGATCACTAGGGTTAATTGTGGAGGCCTTGAAAAGTAAGAGAGTGATCCTTGCTCTTGCCTTGTAATTAGAAGAGAGCATCTTGTTCCCATCACAATGTAGATCTCATAACAATGTTTCTAAACACTTAAGTCATCACTTGAGGTTTTAGAAACATGCTTTCAACTCATGGTAACTCATTTTTTACCACTTTTTCATGTTAGAAGTTTCGTCACTCAAAAACACAACCAAGGGTGTTAGGAAGGTGTTTTCAACTCACAAAATTTGGCCTTGTCCTCATGAGATCCTCACCCATGGTAAACAATAGTCTATTTATGACAGTACCCATTTCGAGAGGTACTTATAAAAATTTACAAATATTCACCTATCACCATGTGGTGACTATCTCTCTAGATCTTGCAAATTTAGGGCCATTTTTGTCTGGAACCTAAAGGGGCAGCTGTACTATTTTGAAATTCTTCATGAAACCTTCAAGTCTTAGAGAAAAATAGATGTTACCAGCATGTATAGGATTCACATATCTTTCCATTTCCTATTTTTTTCCTCCTAACTCCTTACGGAGCTCCCAAAATCATCCAGAGAAGTCAGATTTCACCATTAGAGTGTTTGTTCCCTGCACCTAGAAAACCCGTTGTTGAGCAGATTGTCCTTGAATGAGAAAACCTTTCCTAAATCTTCCTAAATTTCCTCCAACACTTCTAAAAGTCCCCAAAACCTAAACAATGACTATATTCTTTCCCAAAATAGACATCGATTGTAGAATTTAAACCCTAAAAGCTTTAGGTTGAATGCTGAAATCTTAAAAATACCTATGTACTGACCAGGTTAGAATATGAAAAACCATCTTCTAAACTGTGACTGATGGAGCTGTGAGACTAGTTCCATAAGGTGTAGAGTGACCCTAATTTCTTATATTTACTAAAATAAATTTAAATTATAAGTTTTTCATTTATTAGAAATAATAAAGTATAAAGATTAATAAATGAAAAACTTATACTTAAACCATTTATTTTAGTAAATATATCCCTCCCACAACCACATATACCACATACAAACATAAACGTGAGTGCATTATAACACTTTCGCATTATAGCGCGAGCACATTATAAATGTGCTCACGTGTTTTAGGCTTGGTAATTACCAATCCTAATAATTCATATCGTGATCACGCTTTCCCAAAAAACTCTTGCATTTTTCTTCAAATCAAAAATTTGGCCATTTTTTGGCCCCCCATCTCAGAGGAGAGTGTGCATGACCTAACACTGTGAAGAGGTATCATAGGACATTTGTCTCAAAGAACCCCACAAAGAGGGAAGAGTAGTGTTTAGATTATCTATCCATTCTGATATATTCCCACACAAAGAGAGAGGAAGGAAGAATAGTCATATCTAGCCACTTTGATATCTTCAAACCCCATGGACCACACAGTTACAGATGAATATAGGTCCAATTTTGTAGTAACAAAAATTTGAAAAGGAACAGTTGGCCCATGTCCCCGCTACGTGTTATAATAACTAATTTTGAGTATGTAAATGTTGAATAATGCAAATGAAAATAATTTCGGTGCCTTTTAACCCTATATCTGTAATTATATTTGAGTGATGTAGTGAAGAAGAAATGAAGCATTCATGCCCTCTGTATTCTACTCTGAATTGTACCATTTATATCTAAATTTGTACCAAAATTCTATAAATGCCTGTAAGAATACGATAATGCTGAATTTTTTATGAATTTACATAAGGACATAAACATCCAATTCAAGCCATAGTGTACTACGATTTCATCCTTTAAAGGACAATTTTTTACTAATGTGAATTTTATTTGTGTTATGTATTTGTTCTTGTTTATGATGAGTTGTGCCTTGTATAAGTTTGTTTCTGAGTCTTGGATTTTGTTTGTATCATTTGTATATGTATAAGATACCCCAATCGACACCCCCTCTTTTGAGGCATGTGATATGTGTCTATAGAAAGCATGACTCAAAATAAAATGTGTACCCATGTCGAATAAGTCTAATAATCTCCATAGGATCACATGGAGAGTTGTTGTGGTGGCCACAATTAGGATCTAGTTTCTGCAAGGGGGTGTGTATTGTGGACACTATGGCACACAAAAGATAACAATAAAGGAATAAGTAATAATCACACAAGGAATCATGTATAGTAGTAAATAAATGCATAGTCAAGCAAGTATACAAGTAATCTAGCAATCAAATACATAAACAATGTTACATATGTCAGCCACACAATTGATCCAAGAGGTCACAAACATGGGACACAAAGGTGTCACACACACAAAAACTAGTAAAAGTTTATAGATGCCACAACCAAGCGACACAAAAATGTCACTAAACAAACATAGTAAGGTCCATAGGCCGCATACATACAAGTAGGAAATCAAGCAAGTGAAAGAAAATAGAAAATAATAGCCAGGTGGCACATAGAGCAAGATAAACTAGTGTTGCACAAGACATGTGTGTTAGTCCTGTTAGGCCAAAAGATAACATATACACAATATAAGTAATTGAGCATAATGATGAAGTGAAAGTAACTATAATGAAACAAAATCATTTGTATTGTGTGGGAGATGCCCTTAGATGACCAAGGTCACTTGGAATATGCATTTACATACTAATAATCCTAAGAGTTTTCCTCGTGTCACCCTGAATATACATTTTTTGGGATTGAGGTAAACCTTGTATTTACGAAAGTGACCTAAGGCAATGTCTAAGTTATAAGTGTGATCATCGACGCATCGAGATTTGACAAGTAGATCATCAATGTAGACTTCACCTATTTTATGTATGATATCATGAAAGATGTGAGTCATAATATGTTGATATGTTTCACCGATGTTTTTGAGTCCAAAGGGCATTTTCACATAACAAGAATGTGCCCCATTCTGTAGTGAAGGTAGTCTTGTGTTGATCTTCAGGAGCAATATGAATTTGGTTATACCCTGAGAACCCATCCATAAGAGAGAGCATTTTGTACCTTGTCATGACATTTATGATGGCGTTGATGGACGGTAGAGGAAAGTTATCTTTTGGAAAAATGAGGTTGAGGTTTCTAAAGTCAATACAGATATGGATGGCCAAAGTGGCCTTCTTCCAAACCAGAATGATATTGGACACCCATTCAGAATAGTCCATTATATGAATGAATTTTGCATCTAAGAGTTTGATGATTTTTTTATAGCATAAATCATTGATCTTGGGAGGGAACTTCCTTATCTTTTAACGAATAGGAGCGGCGTCAGGATAGGTGATGATGTTATGGGAGACAATTTCAGGATCAATGCAAGGCATATCGGCATATCCCTATGCAAATACATCCTTATGTTTTCATAAGACCTCGATTTGGCGCTCACTTAAGTGAGGAAAGCAATCACCTAGCATGACTACATACATGTTGTTCTGAAGAAGTTAAAGCCCATAATCCTTTCCGCTTAATGATTGTTTCCATTCTTAGTTTCCATGTGTGGTAATTATGTGTAGTTAACGGCTCAACTTGATCTAGTGCAAAAGTAGATAAAAATGCCATTCTCAAAAATCACCAAAAAATGTAAGAATCAAATAATGCAACAAGACCCCCTAGATTTGGCACTTTATAATTGATCGTGTGTTACAATATGGCACTTTATAATTTTAGTGTGTTTCTCAAAATAAATAGTTACAATGGAACAAGCATGGAAAAACAAGCACTTTTGCAAAAAAATGGCACTCAAATCCGAGTTACCGATCAAAATATACAAGTTTTTTAAGTTTATCTCTACTATTTATTTCATTTTACACTATGAAAAAAATGTTCTTTCCTTCACCACACAAATTAAATCAAAAGGGGTTGGAGTTAAGCACCTACTAGTAGGAGTCAAAAGTTTAATCCCTCATATGACCTTGAGAGCTAAGGATTTTAATGGGAACTTACTATTTCTAGACTACGTCGAAACTGACATCCCACGCCCAAAATAGCAATGTACATATTTCCCGAAATGGAAAAATATGCACGAAAATCTATGTGTCTAGCCAAATAAGGAAAAACACACCCCTTCAGAAAAAGTTTTCTCTACACCAACCAAAAATGCTACAACCCAGAAGAAAAAAAACCCACTTCAGATCTCAAAAAACCAAAAACCGTTTTTCTAGGTATATTTCCACGTTGACATGGAATACATAGTGGATCTGTATGTGCATACACCTATGCAAAAACAAAAAAACTATAAAAAGCTACCTCCATTACTATTCTAAATCCAATGGAAGACTCTATTTTGTATAAAAAGGCACGCAACAACAAAATACTAACAAATCCTGAATATATGAATATACAAAAAACCTTGTTTGCAAAATGAAACTTACATATGGATGCCAACAACAATCTTTTAATGTGATACCATAAAAGAAACGATAAACAAATCTTACCAAACCACAAAGAACTCATATGCTAATAAAGAACCACACTCAATAAGATGAAAGCAATTCGCCAGAATAACTTTACAAAAACCTTTGCAAACAAATGAACAACAATATCATTTATTATTATGGAACACTATGAAGTACAATGAGAAAGGGCTTGTCTTATATAGGCAAGGAATATCAATCTAAGAACCATTCAAGGTCGTAGATCAAGCCATAAATCAAGTAAAGAACTAGTCATTAAATAACTAGTCAAGTCCATAGATTTAGGAAAGAACTAGTCAATACCATAAATCAAGGAAAGAACTATACCTAACAACTAAATATTATCTTCCTAATATCTAAAAATGAAAATAAATATCCACACACATAAGTGGGTGAGGATAAATAAAATACAATGTAAATAAAGTACCTAGGTGAACATGAGCTAAGGTATATAACTTCTTATTCATCGTCGATCATGTTTGTATCTTCCTTCATATCCTCAAATTCCATCATCTCCTATGTAACCACGCATCCGATCTTATTTGATCCTATATATTCTAATCCCTACACCATTGACCCCTATGTAGAATCTTATACCATGCCCAATCCCATAGAGATGTCTAAACAAATAAAAATATTGAGAAATTTGCACCTTTTTACCCTATTCAAACTAACATTCCACATGTTTAAACTATTGCACAGTCTAGCTTTGAAGATTTGGACCCCCTTGAAAAACTCTCTAGCATCCCATGTCAAATCCCATTTCTTGATCATATTCATACCTCACTTAAGCATCATGAGCACATCATTTCATCACTATTTTCTATGAATATTCCTCCTCCACGCACTTTATGACACGATTCTACCTTGCATGGTTTAGAGAAGTGTATCCTACACCAATGTAAAGAGATATATATTCAAACCAATTTGTCCACTAATAATTCTTCATGCATTCACTTTCCTCTTAATTCCATTATTCTCTTTGAACTTCTCTTTTATGCATATGATCCTCCCCTCTTTATTTCCATTCAAATTGGCCACACTACGAATAAGTAATCCCTCATAGATGAAGGTTTGTGTATTGGTGTTTCTTCTCTTGATTTCATCAATACACTTTTATATTTCATTAGGAATCTTAAGTCAACTCATAGAACATTTCAAGGTTATGACCATCAATAAATTCCCACTATGGATTACATCTTCTTACTAATTACCATGTCTCCTCACAATTTCCTTATCAAATGTACGATATTTAACTTGGACCCTTGTATTATAACATCCTCTTAGGTCAACCGTGGACCCACAATATGTGCACATCCATGTCATCCACCTATCAATGTGTTAATTTCACACATTTAAGAGCCATTAATAAATTACAAGGTGATATTAATCCTTGGAACTTTCACCTCTTCCAACAATGTGGGACATTCAAAATTCCCACTCTTGAGGATCTTACTACTATCCCATTTAAAGAATATCAATGCTTTAACTATCCCATGGATTCCCTTCGTGAATATAGTGGTCATTATGAGGTCATAGATTATACTCTGACTAGACTTTTAGACTCAAATGATGATGAACCTAATCAAATCATTCTTAATATTAACACTTCCTACCTTCCTGATGTTATTATCTCCTAGTTACCTCCCACTTTACGACCTTTCTCTTATAATAAAGTCACCAATATATTTCATATGACTATTACTTGTACTTGACACCCTTCTATAGAGCATCTCATTCAACCTGAGACTCTTGTTTATTCATATGTTATTGATGCTACCATGCCTTAGTATCATGACAATTATACCCTATCAAATTCATTCTTAGCAAGATATTCCGTGAGCTAAGTATGTGGAGATCCTTTGATATCAAGAATCATTGCAATATAAATTTAATCATATCATTAACACTATCATTTTCTCCCCACAAGAAGAGTATTCTAATTTTGACCCCTAAAGATGATGATCTGATGGATTATACCTCTCTAATTAGTGACTTGGTTCCTAAATTATAGTTTTCTCCTCTAGTTATCTATTCTCCCATCACACCTCTTGTGATATCTCCTCCTCTTAATTTTAATTTAAATACATGTTATGTTCTAAGACATCACCTTTAACTCTTCTTTCCTTTATAGTTTTCATCCCACCTAAGGTTGACCCATACTCCACACGGAAAAGGGCTTTGGGGAATGTTGTAGATCTTATAGACAACATATGAACAAGATCTAAGTGGAGGTTAGGTGATATCAATAAATGGAATCCACATGACCCTCTTATTTTACACCACTCTATTTCTCTCATCATGTATTTTGTTCTCATCATGGATTTTATTATCACACAAATAACACATATCGAGTTATCCACTGTAAGCGTAAAGTTTGAGAACCCTCTCCGTATGTGCCTAATAAAATGGCACATTATTCTCCATCATGACAACCTCCTTCTATGTCATCGTCTAGCTCTCAACCTACTCACACTTCTCCCTTGTCCCTCCCTTGATGATATTTTTCATGAAGTTCTCATAAGGATCTCTAAACAGATTGATGATTCTCTATTTTTTACATGATCTATAGTCCATGATGGAATTTATACTATTCAATATAACTTATAGTATCTCATGATTCATACCCGATGTCATATTATCTGACAAGTAATTAAAAATTAAAAATGACATGTATCAATCTTTCGTATGTCATCATTGATTCTTTTGACTTGTCTCTCTACTTTTCATCTTTCTTGAGTCCTTATATCCATTTTATCCTACCTTGGATAATTTGGTGATTATATTTTCCTTTTATCCCACTTGGATTTATCCATCTTGTGTGTGTTTATCCTTTCCACTTGGGTCTATATGGCCATTGTCTCATAATGTAAATACTTTGATAATATCTCTATCACGTCCTACTTGTGTATATTTCTCATCACTTAGATTGACATCCTTTAGAATTAATTCCCTATCTAATACTAATGAATCTAAAAATTAAAATTCTCCCAAACATACCTAGACACTAACATGGTCTACATGTTAATTATATTTGGGGAAAATTTTGCTAGCTAAATTTAATCTAGCACACATTTTTCTACTTTTCTCCCAGTTGTCATTTCCCAAATTAAATATAAAACCTGCCTCGGGATTCACACCATCAGATGCTCCATATCATCAATCTTGATTTCCTCCTTGTACTCTCACCATCATCGTAATAATCACTCAAATCAAACACTTCTAGAGCTTAGTGAAGTTATATGCACAGATTTGCATGAATAAATAAATGATCTTCTGTTCAAAATTACATGAAATCAATACATAGGCTATTATATAGCCAAAGTAATAGTAAAACTACTTCCTATAAAATAGGACAAAATGCTAACAAATAACATGCGTATATATTTTTTGTTATAACAATATATACGACTAAAAATCTTATTAATTACAAACAATGAATTATATTTACCTTGCGATAAATATCTTAACAACATAAATGATGTGAGCACTATAATATTTCACAACATTCCCCCCCTTAGTGCGAACATGGAAGAAAAATAATTGCACTTCCTTCACATCTTTCCACTTGTGCATGCTCATGATCTAGATGGTTTTGCAGAAGAGCTAACAATCTTCAAGGATGGTTTTACTGGACAACCACTAACCAACAAGGATGGTTTTTTAGGACAGCCAACAACCTCAACATGGATGGTTTTACAAGTGGCTTACCAATAACCACAACAAAGGATGGTTTTACATGACAACCAACAACCCAAATATCATGATGTTACTTTTCCTTGTGCTTTCATCTTTTCCACTATATTTTTACATCAGGGAATTATGTAGGAAACACTGCTCGTTGAATACAAATCTGAATAGAAATGATCTTCAAACATATCATAAAAACAACTGGAAATTGGAAACAGGGACACACTGTAAAATAGGTGCTATGAAATGAAGCGCACAACTAAAAGAAAACTCACACCACAAAATGTCACCATAACTTCATGCGGCCTCGTTGTTGGTGACTGACGAGAGATCGTTAATCGACCTCCAACCTCTGATGCCTCCATCCTCCAGTGTCACACTGCTAACTCAATAGAATGTGAACATGAAACACATTTTTCCCATATTTTTGGCGAGAAAATTTGTCGGGTGGAAAAACTTGTAGATTTCTTGCCAACGCTCTAGGAATATAAGTCCCTCTACTTAACTGGTGTAGTTTCCGTATATACATGCATTTGAAAAGGTGGATTTTTGTGGTGGCCTTTCGACCAAGGATCCAACAAGGACACTCCACTGACCCTACAGAAAATCTTGCATATACTTGCAAGAGAGAAATTTTTCTGAAGAGCGGGAAAGGGGAGTGAGAAAATACATAGGAGAACTAACGCTGTAGGTAGGAAATCAGATTCCTGCACACACTAGTCAGAAGTATCATCACATGCATTTATGAGAAGAAACAACTTTGTAAGCATCATTAAGACCAAATGAAATTTTATGAATAAAAAGTATCAAGAAATCTCTTATTCAAAGAAAGCTAGAGACTCCTTCTTCTTGTATTAATTTCTCAAACAAAATTTGTACATAGTGGAGAAATGGAGGAAATTGAGAAGGGGGAAAGGAAGAATTTGGATATCTCCTTTGTTCTCTCAAGTTAGAATAAACTCTTGAGCTTTAAAGATTAATGACCAACCCTTTGAAATAGGAATGGCATTAAAATTTATAGAGTAGAATATGACTCTTCATCTACCCCTCAATGCCTTTTCATATGTCCTCGCACAACTTAAAACTTTTCAACTTCCTAGGAAAAATTTAAGTCCCTTTTTATAACGTAAAGGTGACTTATTACATTAGGAACATTAGGACATGAAAAAATGCGATCCCAATGTGAAATTAGAATATTGGAAAGTGAGAGAAAGTTGGGGGGAAGAGGAGAGAGAAAGAGAGAGAGAAGAAGAATAGGAGATGTCATTTCCGATGAAGTTCATTGATCCTCGTTGATGGAAAGCTCAAAAAGTAGTGAAAATATGAATCTTCAAATCCATTGCACACTATGAATATCCTTCAAATCAGCTTGTGAATGCTTGCCAAGTTGAGTGAATTATTCCGCTAATGACCGCAACTCCCAGCCTGCATATGATATACTATTTTTAGTGAGAGGTGATTTTTGCCTCTTCTCGACCATCATGATGTGATGAAATCCCTCATTCAATACTATGCACCCTACCCTTGCCTCAACCGCTTCTTTGGGGTGACTTACTATTTTTAATAAGCACCCATATAAGGGACTTACTATTTTTATTAAGTGTTCATTTTCACTGTTTTATGCTTTGAACACTCATTATGACTTCCTTGTGATCTTCAATGCCCATTGCCTTTGTCTCAGCTGCTTTTGATGATGACTTTCCAAACATAACAAGTTTATATAGGAAAACTTACTATTTTTAGAAAGTGTGTTTTTGGTGTTTGATTTGCGATGGAACATAATTTTTAGGACTCATATTTTCGTTACGATCACACCCTCTGAATTTCACATAGTTTTGTCAACTAGAATAATTGGAAATAAATTTTGAAATTTTGACCTGATTATGGCTTCGGGCACAGAGCTACCATGGCAGTCATTAATGAAGTTTGAAATTTAAAGGTCTAGTTCTCATCTCCATTTACAATGAAAAAAAATCCATTGTGATAGGTTTTTTATTTGGAGCACATGTGCAAGTTTTTTAGCTCACTCCTATTACCGGAATGATGGGAAATTCGATGAATGTGAGCCGGTGCACGAAGTGGGATTTTTGTTGGAGCAAATGATTCAGAGCACCATTTAAACTCTCATTTATTGCATTGTAATCATTTGAAAAATTTGGAATTATGTAGAAGAAGGAACCTTGGTCTGACGTGTATCTTGTGAGATATGAATATTTCTTGATCGGGTGACTTCACGATAATCTAGCAAAAAACCTTCATTTTCTTCCTGTTTTTCATTTCTTCAGCACTTTTGATCATTCCTTCCCCTAAAATATGTGTATTTTCATGAACTAGATGTTTATGTGGCCATGGTCAATCTAGTTCGGAGCAAAAATGGTGGACCAGATGTCTGGACAATTATGCACGGAGCCATGACAAGGTATGAAGTTGTGAAGGAGAAATGAGGGGGAAGAAACGACTAAGTGCTGGATTTAAATATTCAAAGAAGTGCACATAGAGGGGCTGGGAGAATTTTTGTTTTCATGATGTCCCTAACCTTAGGGATGTGAGGGACATCAATTTCCATGGTGGTCAAGGTGATGCCATGTGTCCTCGATCCGACGGTAGGGGATTTGCTTGAAAAATGCACTTGGGGGCTGGAAGTCGGTCATGTAGATGTCCAAAAGACTCCCCATAGGGGCTAGGAGAATTTTTCAAGGTTTGATGTCCCTCACCTCAGGGACATAAGGGACATCAGTTTCCACGGTGGTCCTGGAGATGACACGTGGCACTTGATCTGACGACAGGGAATGGATGCTCCAAAAATGCATCTGGGGGTTGAAAGTCAGTCACGTGCGTGTCCAAAAGACTCCCCATAGGGGCTGGGAGAATTTTTCAAGGTATTATTTCCATCACCTCAGGTAAATAAGGTAAATAAATTTCCACGGTGGTCTTGGAGCTGACACGTGACACTTGATCCGATGATAGGGAATGAATGCTCCAAAAATGCACCTCGGGGCTGAACTATCAAGTTTGGAGGTCATATGAGGGTACAAGAGGTCATATGGGGGATGGGAGAATTTTCCAAGGGTTTTTTACCTAACCTTAGGGACGTCGGGGACATGAAATCCTGCCAGGCTCCTGGTACTGACACGTGTCCTCCCGAAAAATGACTAAGTCCTGAACTTCCTTTGAGAGGGCAACTTAGAAAAAAGATAACTTGAGCTCCTGGTGGAATTTCTTGGTGAAATTTTATATTATCCTGACTGTAAATAGAATTTAAAATCTAATGGTGGGGGTATCATGTCTTGATTCATCCTTCTGATCTATGAAAAATTGGATTTATGATTTGAGACTCCACTTGTACCTGATAAAAACTGCCTACAAATACTATGCGCCAAGTTTTTTTGAAAAATATTATTTTCCCATCATATAGGTATTGAAATCATCTTTTTGTATATGTTTTTTTACTTCTAACTCCATCCAGAGCTCCTGAAATCTTCTTTTGAAGCCCGACAACTATTTTAGGCTTGTGTATTGCCTAGGCTTGTGAGCCTTATTTTTATTCAGACCGCTCCAAGTATTTCAAATCTTTCACAAACCTTCCAAAATCATTTCCATGATGTTATAATGTCTTCAATTCCCCTCCTTCCGCTCTAGGGTGGTTGGTCTAGTCTTGGGAAGGCTAGTAATAGCCCTTCCCAATACTGCCAAAAGATAGAATCTTTTTAGAACTCCCTAAAATCACCTAGGGGGAATGAACAGACTTTCCTAAATCACTTAGGGGAAAATTTGACAACAAATAATGGGTGACCAGATTGACTGATTTCACCAGGGGTGCTTCGGAATGATAAAACATGAAAATTTCGGCACAGGGGTATAGTTGCCATGATTAGAAACTTCCAATTTCCCTATTGCACATTTGCACGACAACACATATTGAGATTATTATTTTCTTCCCTCCCGCAATATGAAACACTTTATTTTTCAGATGTCGGATAACACCGAAAATGCGTCTTTTCTTTTACAATTGTGTGATAGTTGTGTAGATTTCCGTGATGTAACCAAATGGAGATGGATACCTCGAGATTCAAGTTGAAAACAATTTGCACGAGAAGAAAATGTGGAAGGAAAGGAACATTTCAATGCAATTACACTCCCTTTAATTTAATCTCGGCTTGATGCAATAGGAAACGTGGAAGATTGAGTCGACTGTGCTTATGATTATAGGCTGCAATATATAGACATGAATTCTTCTACTAGTCGTTACACATCCTTCGAAAACAACTTCTTCAGCAGAAACTAAAAAAACAACGGTGATTTGGATCAATTATCAACTACCAACCATATACACAATTGTGGGTAATACAGAAAAGGACATGGAGGAGGCTCTTCTAGTAGCAAAAAGTAAATTCCCGAGGCTCTAAAGACAGAGCATACACTGGGTCTTCGGAGAAGGATCTATGACATAAAATAATGGACGGGTCTGATCCACGAGCATTGTTTTACACGTCGAGTCCCTATGCAAGATTTCTTTGAAGCAAAAGAGTGCAAAATGCACAACATACAAAGAATCATGGCAGAGACATTGGTTTGAGGTCGTTCAAAATAAACACAGGTGTAGATTTCTTGACTAGATGGCAACTTCTATCACTTGGCAGGATGCGTGTAGAGGAAGGAGTTGAGGGGGAACGCCGCAAACTCAGAGAAGAGTTAATAGAAGCAACTCTGAGTACCTTATTACAAATACCAACTAAAAACAATAATCTTAATAAACTTCCGTACAATAATACTGTTGTGTTTTGGATGAAGATATTCTCTACCAATCAGGCTTTATTGAAATTCTTTGTCTCAAGATCTAAAAGGGCATGCCTTGGGAGCTGAGGACGTATGCCCATAGAATTATATGAACATGCCATTAACCATTTCAACATTCATATGACATAATAGTTGCCACATTGGACAACAAGACACTATGTGCAATTCAAATACCCATCCAACCTCATAAACAACAAGATTTAATACTGCCAAAGCCTATAAAGAAGCCAAATAGCCACTAATACTCGCTTTGATGCCAAATGAAGTTACAGGCACAGATTTACACGAACAAATAAATGATCTTTTATTAAACATTACATGAAATCAATACATAGGCTATTACATATCCAAAATAATAGTAAAACTACTTCCTATAAAATAGGAAAAATAACTAACAAATAACATTGGTATATATTGTTTGTTATAACAATATATATGATTAACAATCTTACTAATTACAAACAATGAATTATATTTACCTTGCATTAAATATCTTAACAACATAAATAATGTGAGCACTATAATATTTCTTAACACTTAGAAACTCTCAATCTTAAATACCGAAGTGATAAATGATTTACTCTTCTTACTATTTATAGAATTTTCTAATCCTGATTTCACCACATATTTCCCCAATTCTTAAACCTTTCTATATTTTAACAAAAAACTGTAAAACCATTCTTTAAGTTGTGCCACAACTATGGAGGAAATTTGATCATTTTAACATATTAAATGTAGCTCTACAAAAAAATTACAAAAAAAAAAACTCATTTTTCACATCTCTCTTACTGCATCTCAGTAATATTCTCCATCCTTTCCATGGCCTCCTAACTAGATGGTCTATGTCTTATTTTACTAATTATGTTATAGTGTTTTTTTGTAGTCTTGTATCTTTAGGCTTACAAATAGCAACTGCATCCACCACAGGGAAGTCGAGCGACACCAGAAGGTAAGTATGATGTAGGTATATTTCATTTTATAAAGTTCATTTTTATTTAATGCACTTACATTATTTCATCAATTTTAACATCTAATTTTTATTTCAAGTGTTGCATCGATTTTTTTTTAAGACCATCTCATATTTCACTATTATGAAATGTGAGGATATTCGGTTGGAACATTTGTATACACCTCATTTTTATGTTTGTTAACCTTTTCTCTTATGTAGGATCTACTAATGCATTATCCTACTGAGTAGATTCCTCAAGGGTCCTACCGAGATTAGGGGTGATTGGACTTTGTCACATGGGCTAGACCATAATGCTTTGGAGATATATAATTATGTTGTTCATTATACCATAGTTACCCTATCCTTTCTTTGTTTCCTCCCTTTTTCAAATGTTACCATCATTGAGTCTACATATTTTCACTCATTTCTAGTATTCCCACTTCTTTCGTTCATCCTAGACCTTTGTCATATCTTAATCATTTCTCTGACCTCCATTCCCTAGTGTTTTACACCCTTGTCTCTAGATTCCCCCCAAAGTAGACGAGATAAATTGTGTTCAATCATATTGGGATTTGTTAGTTATAAGGCCAATGGGATAGACCGTGGTTAATCTCATTGGGCATATTTCAAAAATTCACCTACACACACACACACACACACACACACACACACACACACACACACACACACACACACACACACACACACACACACACACACACACACATATACATATATATATACACACATATATATACATATACACATACATACATATATATATACATACATTATATATACATACATATATATACATACATATGTGTGTGTGTGTGTGTGTGTGTGTGTGTGTGTGTGTGTGTGTGTGTGTATCTTGTATTTTAATTTTAGTATCAAATCATCACATTTCATTGGCTCATTAGACATTTGTGCACATATTCACATTTATTTGTTATAATTGATGTTTTAGAACTTTCCATTTTACATTTGGGTCACCATAATGAGATAGGAATGGAGTTGTCCTTCTCATTCTTTCTCTTCGCCACACATATAAATTCCCTCTCAATTTCGTTGTCTCTAGGGATGATTAATGCGTTAACATTCACACCACATGTAAGCATGTTAACATTCACACCCTTATTTTTCCTTCATTTCATGTTTATGATGGTTAATCATTAATTTCTTTAGATTGTAATAGATGTATGCTTGATTTAGTCTATTGCTTTATCTTTTTTATGTTATTCCCCTTGGCTTTATCCACCTATAAACTTATCTATCTTTTGAAGCCAAGTAAGACAACTTTCTTTACTTTAGATATATAGTCTAGTTTTAAGGTTATTATCCTTTGGAATTGTGACTCTTGTGATCTTTGAACACTTTTGGTATCTACATATTTTTTGCAAGCTTGGATTGGATCCCAAATATTAGATAACACGTGGGGATCCATATTATCCCATCATACAAAGGATACATTTTTTCTCTTCAATTTAACAATCATACTCAAAGGAACCTCTATTTCAAAGAAATGTGTAGGCAGGTTGAATCTAACGACACATAACTGTAAACCATATATAGTTTATTAATTTAACCACACTCAATATATGTGTCATATTATAGTTTCTCCTCTATTACCCAGCCAATTCATTTTAAGATGAATTTATCTACCATGTGGCAACTCTAGTACCACAAGTGGACACCTCTTAGAAAATATCTTTGATCGATGTGAATAAGTTGTTACTTTTTTTTTATCATCATCAAGGTATAAATTTTCTTTCTACACTTTAAAATTAAGTAATATAAACTCTTAAAACAACACTTAGCCCTAGGGGATAAGAATGAATGGTGAATAGCAACCTTTATCTTATCATACAACTAATAGAAGAAAATATGAAAACATATTTCCTAATTTAGAAACTCTTTAGTGAAAAGAGTGTGTTAAACAAAAAAATAAGCAACAAAACTATGCTCAAACTTCATGAACAATAAGCTAAAAGGAAATGTTGATTAATATGTAGATAAAACATAAATATTTGTAGATGAATTATACTTTAATAAATATTCCGTTGAAAACACAAATGAGAACATGCACACCCCTCCAAATTCTAGTGTAGTGATAATCCATCAAATTTATTTCACAAATTTGAAAAATACACCAAACAATTTAAATAGGATACACTTTTTAAGGTCTTGAAAAATATAGTTCGTGAATAAAAAAACCTCATACAAAAAAAGGCCCAAATATTTCATTCTTGAGAATACTATGGAATCTTCTCAAACCACCATAAACTGTTGCAAGAGGTGGTCACAAGTCTAGCTAATGTTATAATATTTTTTCCCAATGAATTATGAACGAAGAGAAACCCCAACAATTGTATGTGTTATTTTTTATCATTCAATATAAGAAAAAAATAAAAGAAGGATTACCCCAATTAAGTGAAAGAGCCTAATTTTTTTTAATTATGTTAATATAAAATCAAAAGTATAAAAAATTGAGACCTCTTAAAATAAAGACTTATTGTTGAGGTGGTAGTTACTGCAAGAATTGTTGAAACTTAAGAAACTCCTCAATGTGGACTCATACCATCAATGTACGAATCAATAATATGCTACAAAAAATACATAGGAATACATAATGATGATAATATATTATTCTTACAATCAGTCACAATATACAAATAGAGATGGTTAATATATAGAAAAAGAAAGAGTTTAGTCCCAACTTTACTTTCAACTAAGTAAAGCAAGATTTTTATCAATCTCTACTTTTGACTAAGTAACTAACACATGGAGTGATGGACACATAATGGACACGTGTGGGAATGGGTGGTAAGTGATTAGTAGTGTCACTTATCATATTCTAATCCTATGAGGCATGCACAAAGTAAACTTAGAGATAAGCTAACCAAAGTCAACTTAATATTAGTGACATTATAATTTTACACCAACACCCCCCTCAATTACAACTTAGGGAGGCCTATACAAAGAGAAAAATCTAAGAATCCATTAAATGGGTCCTAGAAAATGGGCTTGATGAGGTACCCATGTACAATAAGTACTACCTAGAAAGAATGATATACAAAACAAAGGTCTCTCAAAAAATAGACTAATTATTATTAAGACTGCACTAGATGGGATAAAATACATCACTAAAAAAACATTAGATTGGATTAAATTCATGACTAAAGCATATGCAAGAAGTGCAAGTGAAAATATTGGTGAAGAACTCAAATCTGTATGAGTGGTTTGAATACATTACTCAATCACTGAAGAAGATAATTTGACATTGTATGAACCAAAATATCTCTAAGGAGATTGTTAATCTATTGAATCAGGTGACAAAAGTAAAAAGGAGTATGCCAAAAATGTCATCAAATTTCTCAAGTATATGATGTGATGTGTCAAGGGTAAGAAAGGGACACAACACATGAAGAAGAAGTATGACTACACACCTCCCCCATTATTTTGAATGGGTGGATTGGAAAAAATGATATATCTATATGAGTGATCTGAATCAACTACTCGAACACCAAACAATGATAAAAGTTGGGTATGCCAATAAATTATCACTAAAAGGAGATGTTGTGAAAGGTTTTCAATGATACAGGAAATGGCCTCTCACAAATAACATGACACTAAAATTGATGGGAAAACATAAAAAACTAAGAAAAGGGTGTGCAAAACAAGGCATGCATGTCAAAAGGTGGACTAAGTTCATTTTAACTTACAAGGAGTTATCTAATTGCTGAAGAAATGAGAAATAGAAAAACGAGAGTTGCTCTAAAATAAAGGAAGAAATGCTAGGAAGAATAAGTAATACGTAGATGATGTAGCTAAATGGTAGAAGATCCACATATGTAGATCCCACGTAATGAATGTTGAAAATGCCACCACGAGTGATCTAAAATCCATCATATTTGAATATGGATGGTAAATGAATATGGATGGTAAATGAAGATGCATGCATATGATTTAATGTTATGTGTAAAAACAGTATGTGTGAGGAATCATTTGTATAAGTTTCGTGACTCTCATGTTTGAATAAAGTATTCGTATATCTCTCATGTATGAGAAGTTGTGTAGAATAGATCGTGTGCCACTCAATATCCTCATTAAGAGTGGAGAGAGAAAAATCATGTGAGTGTGCACAAAGTGGACCTAATGAAGAATAATTTTCTCTATATCCAATTTCATGGTGAGAAATCTAATACATAGGTTAGATAGGCTTAGTGATTCCCTGTAAATGTTTACCTATGCCTCCATCAAAATGGACAGTGGAAGGAGAGTGCAAGATCCAAAACCATTTATGTGTTTCTCAAATGTGTCAAACACAATAGTGGGTGAATATGAAGTTTGGGTTGCAACACATGCAACAATGGGTGCATTATTTCAATAGGTAACTCGTGATTTGGAAGGGAAGAGGATCGTGATGTGTCAATAGGATCTAAATAAATGATAAAAGGTAGATGTTTAACCCTTCATTAAATTTTAGTTCAATTTAATTAGGTTTTACTTACATTATTAATAACAGAGATTACACTACAGAAAGCACTTAGATTCACAAATTAGACCATAACAATCAAGCATATACATTTTGAAGCACAAACTAGATGGAAAGAGGAACTTGGTTGAAAACATATTCATGATTTCTCGATGACTAATCTAAGCAAGGGTAGAGTCTAAAATATGACACAAACATTGTTTGTAGATGTAGAACCACTAGGTCAGGATTATATAAAGAGTTCAAGACCAGATGGTATGGTCTTGACCAAATCAAATGTTTATATACCTTTAAGCAACTAGGATCTACAAATTTTAGTGTCACCTTGTGTCGTTGTTTGTCACTCTTTGATATCTTTAACTTTGCATGAAACCCTAGATGTCACACTTGAAACATGTGAAACAAACCCTATCTATCCTTCAATACACTCAAGCAATAATTAGATCTAAAAATAAAGATGCACATGCTTGATTTAGATTGACCTCGTTGGTTACCCTACTTGTGAGTCATTGAATATTGTTGCACTACATTTCAGATTCATTGTAGTTCTCATAGTGCTTTGTGCAATTTTACATGTAATTATCCCTAGACCTAGGTTGGCCCTTATGCCTCAACTTTGATATCAATATATGATACTTCATCCCAATAAAAACCCTTGTGTGTAGATGGAAAATTCATAAATATTCTCTCCTATGTTGTGTATGTAGTATGCGGATGTAGTCCTTGCTTTCTTAGTTCAACAAATGGTAGATATATAGGTGATTTATCAATGATAAATGCTTAGGTTGGACTTGTATATATATGAACTCTTACTTTTAAATTAAGAACTTATTGGCAAGAAAGGCCAATCCAAAAGATAAAGAGTGACAAATGGTCCCATGAAGAGAAAACAAATTTTAGAAAAAGGGCCCAAGACCATACACAATGGTCAAGACCATATGTACCGTTATGACCTTGATGTATGGTCTTGGACCAGAATCATAAAAAGTAAACATTAATGAAAATTGCCAGAGATTTTCTGTAATAATACTCAAAATCAAATAAAAGATACATAATAGTACGAAATGGGGTTCAATAAAAAATAAGATTGGTGCTACTAAGATCTTGTTTCATTGTTCAAAACTCATGTACATAACATAATAACAAAAACATAATGTAATAATGATTTTTTACAAATTTTTGTGTCTACATTTTCCCCGCTTTATGCTAGTGAATGAAATTTAATAGTGTAAAGGAAAAGAGAGTTTTACCTATGAGAGTGCTACAGTAAAAAACATACAAGCATGTTGATAGAAAATAACCAATCGTGGTGAACAATGTGAGTCATTGGCTAACCCACAAGAAGACAAGGGAGAAGTGTGTTGTAGGCATTAAGAGGGGATATCATATTTGTGGACAGAAGTGTTTGCAAACATGGAGATTCAAACTTGGTGGATTTATATATTTGGGGGGTGATTAAATCCCCAACAAAGTGATTGAATTTTCAATGACGTGGGACTTGGGTGTTCTCAACATCAAGGAAAGATTTTCAGAGGGCTACTTAGTGTTCCCCCAATAATGGGACCACATTGTTACAGATGGATCTGGATCTCAAAATTTTCTAAAAACCCCTATAAGGTGAAAGGAATTGACATCTCATTTCCCCCGCTATACATTATATGGGTTTATATTGTGATATGGGTGTTTATACTATACTTGAATATTTAATATTGCCCCCTAGATTTATAATAAATACAGTGGCATTTGGTTCTTAGTGTTTTTGGGTAATCATGAGTGACCACTTAGGTGTTAAGATTCCATTGCATTGGGTGATGAAAATTGGTCATGCATAACCAAATTGGTAATTATGTACGTGGGAGAGGATAACCTTCTATAACTAAAACTCTATACGTGCTTAGTGATTTTTGGATAAAAAAGATAGAGAGGGTGACCATGCATAGTCAGCCCCATATATTTTCCCCCCTTTTGACAAAAGGGAGATTGTAAAACACAATTTATTTGAAAGTGAAGAAAATGAGCAAGATTGAGAGATATTATAATGTAGTAGATAGGAACTGGAGAGTTTGTAAAGAGAATTTGTTATCTTGTGTAAAATATCCAATGATAGGCCATAAAGTGTAAGTGTGCAAATAGTGCTAACAACATACCTGATAAGAGAAATGCATATGTAGAGTTGGAGAATAATTACAAAGCATCGTAATGATGTATTGATGTAAAAATGATGAGATGCATAATCACAATGCCACATACGACATGTAAAATGGGAAAACATATCCCTAATTGGCTAAATTGAGTAGATAGTAAAGTTAGGTGTGTAAATGCTACCAGTAAATGGTGTTATAAATAGTAAGTTGGAAAGTAAATGGTAATTTTCATTGTGTGATTGTGATTGAGTGTGATACGAGCTTTGAGTTTGCCAGGGTGCCAAAAGCTAAAAAGGTCATGCAAAAATGATTTGGAATCATGGGAGATGTGATTCAGTCGCGGAGGACAAACAAGTTGGTAAGTGCCTTTAATGTTGATGACTTTTTGCAAAATAGGGTAGATTTCCCTAAATTTTTAAAATTTTGAATTTTTGCACATATCGATGAGATTGGATCGAATGGTCTACTTTTGCACTTGGTTCGGGATCATATGGAACTGTATGGTTTCAACCCTGAACCATATGGTCCTAACTAGGATCTATACGGTCCAGACCTAAATTTCCTGAAATGGATAAAATGTGAGTGTTTACTATTATAGGTGATTTGGATATGAATTTGGCATTTTTCATTTATATATGTTGAGCTTTCTGCAATATTTGTAATGTTCTAACATGATGTTTGTTGTTTGTATTGTGCTTGCATAGGGACATCCATGCACGAGAGTTTTGTGATGGTCAACACATGATGACCCTATTTTCTTTGGGTTTAGATGATGCAAAATGATATGCGCTAGATAAGGTCGAATTACAACATGTGGCTCAATTGGGGGAAGTTCCCCCAAATATGCATATGATTTCAGCTTTGTGTGAGTAGTGGAATTTTGATACTTGCATGTTTTGGCTCCCTAAAGAGGAGATGATAGTGACATTAAAAGGATGTATATCGGATATTTTGGTTGCCTATAGCAGGTGAGAGGGTGCAGTTATTGTCCCCATACATGTCATACCACATGGGATATGCATAGATATTTTGGGTGGGTCATGGTGGTCTCGAGGAGCTGACTATTAGATTGAGTTTTTTTGAGACTTCTATTGTTCTACGATTGTGGGATTATAAGATTGTGCTACTGGCATCATTCATGGTCATAGATGGTGGATTTTTTATATCCTATAGGATGTGGCAAAATTTTCCTGGTCATAGAGGAGTGTGGGCGACAATATGCATGGGGCCAATGTGTACTAGCCCACTTATATGGGGATCTATAGAGGTTTACATTGGAGAACCATGGTAATGATATATCAATAGTGACGTTATTGTTAGGAAATAAGGGATAAAATATGTGGAATAATCCCTCACAAAATCGCAACAATAGAAACTAATATGCAAAAAATATTACAGATCTTAAATAAAAGTGCAGAATAAAATAACACAACACAAAGAGACAGTATTTAATGTGGTTCACCCAATTTGGGCTACGTCCACCAAGAATCACATGCTCAGATTGTATTACAAGCCACCACTCTCTCAATACAATACCCAGATCTATTTGGAGCTATGCTCAACAAACTCTACAAAATTCACACCTGAATTCAAAACACATCTGTAATGTTACATAATACCTACCATATGCATAAAACCATATAAGTAGACAACTGCTTAAGCAGTTTTACAAAACCGTGGGTATTAAAACCATGGGCCTAAACTGTCCCATAAACCTATGGGTCAAAAATCTCGTCCATATGAGAAAATCATGATTCCCGATATATCGAGCACGTTTTAAGGCCAAACAACCCCGGCAAGACAACTATGGAAAGTGTACAATACTCTTAGTGTACAATCTTCAACACTTTCTCTCATGAAAATAGGCTCCACAACCTAACAATCTCCCACTTGGAGACTAGTTTTCCTCTGAGAAAGCTTCTCAACCCTTCACTAGTTTCCGTGAAGACCAACCAAAGCTTAACAGAGCTTCAATTTTTTCCTTGTGACCACCTTGGTCATCATGTATGTAGGATTCTGACTGGTATGAATCTTCTCCAGCTTTAACTTCTCTTCCTCCAAAGTTGTCCTGATGAAATGGTACCTTAACTGTATATGCTTCGTCCTAGAGTGGAAAATAGAGTTCTTAGCTAGGTGTATAACACTCTGACTATCACTATGCATCTTTCCTTCCTCCTATTGATGCCCCAACTCCTCAAGCAATTGTTGTAACCAAATCATTTCTTTGCTTTCCTTTGTGGCAACAACATACTAAGCCTCTATGGTTAACAAAGCCACCAACTTCTGTAGTCATGAAATCCAACTCACATTTGTCCCACCTATAGTGTAAACATAACATGTCATGCTCCTCCTGCTGTCTACATCTCCAACCATATCTGAATCTACATAACCACACAAAGTGGTGTCATATCCACTGTAGCACAAAACTATCCCCATGGTCCCTCTCAAATACCGAAGGATCCACTTTACTGCCTGCCAGTGATCTCTACCTGGATCACTCATAAATCTACTCACCGCTCCCACTGCATGGGCAATATCAGGCCTAGTGCACACCATGGCAAACATCAAACTTCCAACCCCTGATGAGTAAGGTACCTTGTACATATGGTTTCTCTCATGCTCTGTCTTGGAAAACTACTCCTTTAATAACTTTAAATGTCTTGCTAAAGGAGTCCCAACCGGTTTAACATCTTGCATATTAAACCTCTCCAAGACCTTCTTAATGTACTCTTCCTAAGATAAAGTCAGCTTTCGTTCCTGCCTATCCCAAGATATCCTCATACCAAGGATTTGTTTGGCTGCCCCCAAATCCTTCATAGCAAAGGATTCACTTAGCCGCTTCTTGAGTACTTTTATTTCCTACATGTTTTTACCTGCAACCAACATATCATCCACATACAGACAAAGGATAATATAACTGCCATCCTCAAATTTATTTGTATACACACAATGGTCAGAATAACATCTAATATAACCTTGCTCCATCATGAAGCTATCAAATTTCTTATACCATTGATGTGGAGCTTGTTTCAAGCCATACAAGCTCTTCTTCAGTTTGCACACCATCTCCTCTTTACCTTTGACCTCATAGCCCTCTGGTTGCTGCATATATAGTTCCTCCTCCAAATCACCATGGAGAAATGCAGTCTTTACATCAAGTTGCTCTAAGTGCAAGTCTTCTGCTGCAACTATTCCAAGAACAATTCTAATAGAAGTCATTTTTACTACAGGAGAACAAATCTCATCAAAATCTATACCTTTTTTCTGTGCAAACCCCTTGACCACCAACTGGGCCTTGTATCTTTTCTTTCCTCCTTCTTCCTCTTTGACTCTGAACACCCACTTGTTCTGTAATGCTCTTTTTCCTTCGAGTAGCTTTACCAAATCCCATGTCTAGTTCTCTATGAGAGCCTGATGCTCCTCATCCATGGCTTGCTCCCACTTCTTCCTAGCATCTACTTGCATTGCTTCATCAAATCTCTTTGGCTCTCCACTATCAGTGAGTAATAAATAATAAAGAGAAGGAGAAAAATGTTCAAGTTCTCTTCTTACCCTAGAAGACCTCCTCAATATAGGAGTTTGGGGTTCCTGTTGAGGAGGTTCCTAAATTGATTCATGTGTCACTTTCCCATCTGGAAGATCCTCTACCACTGCATATTCTTTCTTGGATTCTTCCCTATTTTCCTGCAACTGCTGATTATACATGACTTTCTCATTGAAGACCACATCCCTAGATCGAATGATTTTCTTGTCCTTAATACTCCAACATTTATATCCAAAGTCATCACCACCATAACCAATGAAAGTATATTTTTCTGATTTAGCCTCTAGCTTGGTCCTATCATCCTTATCTATATGGACAAACACCTCACATCCAAAGACTCTAAGAAATGAATAATCAACTTTCTTACCATACCAAGCCTCCTCAGGTATGCCTCCATCCAAGGCACTTGAGGGTCATCTATTTATCAAGTACATAGTTTATGCTCACCGCTTCTGCCCAAAAAGAAATAGGCAATCCTACATGTAACCTCATGCTCCTAGCACGTTCTGTTATTGTTCTATTTATCCTTTCTGACACCCCATTATGCTGTGGAGTTCCTGGAACCATCTTTTGCCTACAGATTTCATTCTTGGAATAGTAATCATCAAATTCATTACCGCAATACTCCCCTCCATTATCTAACCTAAGACATTTTAGATTAAGACCTATTTCATTCTCTAGCAAGGCTTTCCATTTTACAAAAGTGTCAAATACATCAGATTTGTTTCTAATACGATAAACCCAAACTTTCCTTATTACATCATCAATAAAATTAACATAATAACTTTAACCGCCAAGAGATGATACTTGAGCCGAGCCCCCATAAATCAGAATACACCGGCTCTAACTTACTGTCTTTCTTTCCAGGTCTAACCTTGAGAAACATTACTTGCTTTTGTTTTCCATATATGTAGTTGTCACAGAACTCCAAACCTATGTTTCTATATATTCGAGTAAAATCCTTGTTTATGATCTCCATGCCCTTATGCCTCATATAACCGAGCCTATAGTGTCACAATGTTGAATCTACTTCTAAAGCCATAATATTACAAACATTAGTACTATAAGTGGTTAAATACAGGGTTCTAACCTTCTTACCTTTTGACACCACAAGAGCACCCTTGGTAACCTTCCAAGAGTCAACTGTAAATATCACTAGTACAACCATCACTTCCCAAATTCTCTATCGATATCAAAATTCATCTTAATGTAGTCACATGTCTAAAACCCTTCAATAGCCAAGTATTCCCATTCTGCATCTTAACCTGAATAGAACTTTTTCCAACTATGCTGCAAGGCTCATCATCACCATGAAAAACATGCCCAAAATCTCCTTGACCATAATCAATAAGATAATGCTTATGTGGAGTAGCATGGAAAGAAGCCCCCCAAATCTAAAACCCAAGATTCAGTAATATTGTGTAAAGAAAGAATCAAAGCATCCTGACATACATTACCCGTTGCCACATTTGCCTCCTTATTTTCTTCATGTTATTTCTTATTATCCTGAATCTCCCAACAATCCTTCTTTGTATGCCCATACTTTCCACAGTGCCAGCATACTACCTTACTTTTGGATTTTGACCTTGCCCGATCCTTTGATTTTCCATGACGTCCTTTATTCTTCTGTCTCCCTCTAGTTTCCAATGTCAAAGCATTCCCTGAAGTAGAAAATTCCCCAGAGCTTTTTCTTTGCATTTCCTCACTTAGAATCACCCCTACAACATCCTCAAACTTCAACTTTGAATTAGTTGGAAACGAGTTGCTTACCGCCATTACCAGGCTATTCCAACTCTCAGGTAAAGAGCACAGAACTAATATAGCCCTAACTTCTTCATCAAATTCTATTATAACTGAAGCTAGAATATTTACAACCGTATTAAAATCATTTAAATGATCTGTTACTGAACCATTCTCTGACACCTTCATATTAAACAATTTTTTCATTATAAAAATCTTATTAGAGGTAGAGGGTTTTTCGTACAACTTCCCTAATGCATCCATCAGTTCTTTTGTAGTCTTTTCCTTTGAAACATTAAATAATAAAGATGCAAGACACATCCAGATTGTTCCAAGTGCCTTCCTATCCAGAAAATCCCATTCCGCATCCGTCCTACTCGAGGGTTTGTTCACCTTCTCAGACAACGGAATATAAAGATCCTTCTAATAAAGGTAATCTTCCATCTGCATCTTCCAAAGACTGAAATTATGCCCGTTGAATATATCAACCCTAGATCTTCCATCATCTACCATAGCTCCCACTCAAGATAAAACTTTCCTTGCGATTCAATACTTCAGCAAACCAAACCAGACTCTGATACCAATTGTTAGGAAATAAGGGATAAAATATGTGGAATAATCCCTCATAGAATTGCAACAATAGAAACTAATATGCAAAAAATATTACAGATCTTAAATAAAAGTGTAGAATAAAATAACACAACACAAAGAGACGGTATTTAACATGGTTCACCCAATTTATGCTACATCCACCAAGAATCACTTGCTCATATTTTATTACAAGCCACCGCTCTCTCAATACAGTTCCCAAATCTGTTTGGAGCTATGCTCAACAAACTCTACAGAATTCCCACCCGAATTCAAAAAACATATGTAATGTTACATAATAGCTACCATATGCATAAAACCATATAAGTAGACAACTGCTTAAGAAGTTTTACAAAACTGTGGGTATTAAAACCATGGGCCAAAACCATCCCATAAACCTATAGGTCAAAAATCCCGCCCATATGAGAAAATCATGTTTCCTGATATATCGGGCACGTTTTAAGGCCAAAAAACAATTTCTCGGGGGCTGCGCCCCCGAACCCTAGCAAGACAACCATGGAAAGTGTATAGTACTCTTAGTGTATAGTCTTCAACACTTTCTCACATGAAAATAGGCTCCACAGCCTAACAGTTATTACATGTGTGGGCATATGAGCACTTTGAAATTATACATCCCATTGGTGGGCCACATGCAGATTGGGCTTCTTGTATATATTTACAATGAGATGGAGCATGTCATGGTGGTGATGGATTGATACTATAGCATATAGATCGTAGTTAGACAGATTGAGGCCATGAGAAATTATTTAGAGGCTATATAGGGACTATAGAGGGATACCTGAGAATTATGTGGAGATGTGGGGGATATGTTAGACCATGTGCCTACATGACCAATTTCCCCTCCAAGGAGAGTTATTTTAGTATGAGAGTGTTACAAGATAGTTTGGCAATATGCATAAGGTTCCCCCAACACCATACCTATGGATGAGATCGACACATGTAGCATATAGAGTAGGGGTCCGATTAATGCCAACCACAGCAGAGTTATTTCTGCCACTAGCTAATGAGGTAAAATTAGTGGTCATACTAAGTGAACGTGATGATGCAGGGTGTACCTCAAACTATGTACAGTGTATTGCAACTTATGGAGATTAATGGGCTAAGACCATATGGGTATGATTGTTCCCATTTATGGTTAGACATCCTAGGGATGACACAATACCTAGTGATTTAGGTGGTATAGGCATACTTCCACCCACAAATAAATGTAGAGAGACGGGGATATGGCCCCAGTGGAGATGCAGTAGTGATTGTTATGCATATGTATTGTATGATATTTTGATTTGTAATCAGCGATAAAAGATGACAATGTTGAGTGTATAATTGTTGATATATATATTGTATTGATTATAGGTGATGCTTATTGGACGATGATAATGGATGCATCTGTGTAGACATTTCTCTTTAATGTTTCTAGGGATATGGTGATAAGAAACATGCAAGAGTGCATTGATGATATAGTAGGGCAACATGCCTACTTATGTGATCTAGTTTCAGTGGGCACAACCACCAATATTGTTTTATAGAGTGAGCAGGATGATATCCAAGAAGATTTATCTCATCGTCCTAAGATGCGTCATGGTGTTAATCTACTGCAAGACTTGGTAGCGTGAATGGTAGAGTCCCAAGAACACTATGCATAAGTATTGACATATAATACTACACTACATGATAAATTAGCAAATTATTGGGATAGATTGTGATTGAGGGAGCACATAGACACAAGAGGAACCTCAAGATCATGTGGACTATTGTCTATTGAGATTAGTGAGGAGGATGATTTAATGCATGAAGGTTGTACCCTTGTCAAATTATATATGGTATTTTTGTAAAACTTTCTATTTGTGTGTGTGTGTGTGTGTGTGTGTGTAAGCATGGATTTCATGATTTTTGTAAAAGTTGTAGTTAATGTGATGAGTAAAATGGTGTCATTAGTATGTGTTGATTGCTTGATATGTGATTATGAATATGTGATTTCATTGGATTATGATGTATGTATGATTTGCATTTAGATGATATATATTTATTTTTGTATGATTAATGTGCATGATTGGATGATATTACTTTTAGAGCATGTATTACTTATATAGTTTTGAAGTAGGTGATGATGATGTAGTGAAAGACACATGGTCAAATGTTCTTATTACGGTATGTGCAACTTCCACATAAGCTCCAATGGTCATATAAAATGGGGAAACCTATTCTCAAGGAAGAAGGGAGGGAGATCCTCATATATGATATGTGGGACTTAGTAAGAATACCACACGATGGTAAAAATCAATAGGTGTAGTGGAAAGTAGATATCAAGTTGGATCATGATGTGGTAAAGACACGATGAATGCGAAATGATAGGGAATTCTGAGCTACCAAAAGAGCACTAGTGTGGACAATACATGACAATTTAGCTTAAGCGTACATGTTGCGGATGGTGTCCAAAAATAGGTGGAAGTTACGTGTGCAATTTTTGGTACGCAACTCTACTCCATGGCAAGCCATATTTGTAAGGGTTCTGGAGGATTTTGTGGAGTTGTTTCATTGTGAGAAGCATCATTTTTTGCATCGATAAAAGGAGGATTAAGAGTTACACATTTTGTAATTCAACGACACGGAGAAGGTGAAGCATATATGTCAGAATGTCATGTATTGAAAGAGACGATACCTTTATATTCTAATAATTTGAGATTTTGATCTAGTGCATAATAATCATTTTCGAGGTACCCATTAATCCGATGAAATTTACCAAAATGTTGGCTTCTTTCTCATGTAAGCTAGCGAGGAGGGTGATGATTGTTAGGTGGTAAACAAATCAACCTCTGAACAATATCCTGACTAGGAACAATATCATTTACAAATGAATTATATCTACAAGTATGACATTTTTTTCTATAGAAGAAGTGGAAACACAAGTTGAATAAATAGTACTATGTGTAATTGGAATAGAATAAGTTGTATGTTTAGTGCATGCAAGATGGTTGTTTTCTCGGGGGGGTCGAGGGTAGAGCCCTCTCCCCTCCCTGCCATAAGGTGAGGGGGATTGAGGGGGGTGTCCCCCACCCGCATCCGACTAATCAAAATATCGAGGGGGGGGGGGTTGAGGGGGTACACCCCCCCCCCCCCCCCACTTTTCCTTACCAGCTAAACCATCTATCTCTCTTTTCGTCAGGGAGTCGCCTCCCCCCGGAGGGCCTACCAGTCAAGGGGAGGGTTGGTCATTAGGAATACTATATTCTTGATCCCTCAATCTTGAAACATTAAGAATATCGAAAGTGGTAATAATAACATTATTTTCATGTGTAATAGAATCAATATAAACATGAGTAGAAGCACATTCAAGAGGCATAGGAATAGTACTAGTATTAGCATTACTTTTTCATTCAAAAGGAAGAGTAGAAACATAAATAAGGCCATGTTCCATAGAAGAATCATCATGCATATCATTATTAAGGCATTCACTATGGGTGGATTCTGAATCACTATCATAAATACACGTAATGCCATCAATCAATGTAATAATGGAAGGGATGTCCTCCTCCTGCAGGTTATAAATATTATTGTCATCAATAGAATCTATGGAATTTGTAGCCTCAAGTGGAGCATTAACATGTGTGGGAGAAGATGATTGGTCACCGTCGCTTTCCAAAGCATATATATTACCTTCAATACCAAGGGTACTAGTACAATCCATCTCACAAGAGTTCCATAAATCTTTGGATGATATCATAGGCGAAGTAAGGGTAACATGATTAGTGAAGTTAATTTTTAGGAATGTCTCTCGTAATACCTCTGCAATAGACTAGGGTGGTACAAAACACGATGTAAGAGTAATATTTTGAGGTGGAGTAGCAAAACAAGGTGGCGGATCTCAAACCACGAGAGTATGAGCCTCTTTATCATATTTTAAAATGAATTCATCATCATTATGAGTATTATATAAGAGTTGACTAGTAACAACATCATGACATGTAATATGAAGAGAGGTAGTATAGCTAGGGACAACATCATAAGGGACACCCTCTGAAAATGGTTCATCATCATAATTATGAATTCCACTTGAAAATAAAGCAAAATAACCATCAACTAGAGCATCACAAAGTGCAACGGGATTAAAAGTATCATTAGAGACTACAAAAACAAAAATAGTTTGGACTTGATTAAATGGATGGAAACCCTTACGGTTTAGCAAATCTCTATAACAACCCATGGCCATGTAAATAATAAGGGATGCTCTTGGAAACAATGCACCCATGCCCTAAGAAATTCCTAGGGTTTTGGGATCAGTAGGACTAATACACAATAAACTAAGAAGATCCCAAACTACGTGAAAGGTTTGATCAAAAGTGGGTTCACCAAAATGTTTAACCCTTCATAAAATTTTAGGTCAATTTAATTAGGTTTTACTTGTATTAATATTAACACATATTATACTACTAAAATCACTCATATTTACACCTTAAACCATAGCAATAAAAATATACAATTTCAAGCAAAAACTAGATAGAAAGAGGAACTTGGATGGTTCAGAAAATATTCAAGATATGTCAATGACAGATCTAGGAAAGGGCAGAGTTTGAAATCTAATATAGTCATTGTTAAAGTTGTATAGCAACTAGGTCATGACCAAATAATGAGGTCAAGACTAGATGGTGAGGTATTGACCAAACCACACATTCTTGGACATTCATGCAGCTGATATCTATAAATTTCTATGTCACTTTGTGTCGTTGTTTGTCAATATTTGATATGTTCAACTTTGCATGAAACCATATACGTTGTACCCATAACCTGCAAAATAACCCCTAACTATCATGCAATACACTCAAGCAATCATTAACTTTAAAAATAAAGATGTAAATTTTTTAGTCAACCTAACCTCAGTGGTCACCCTGCTTGTGAATCACCAAGCACTACGCTACATTTTAGACTCAATGTAATTTTCCTAGTGTTTTGTACAAAATTGCATGTAACTATATCTTGACCTAAGTTTTCCCTTGTGCCTCAACACCAATATCAACTATGCTACTTCATCCTAGTAGCAACCCTTGTGTGCAAATGAAAACTTCATAATTATGACCTCATATGTTGTGTATGTAGTATGCAAATCTAGTCCTTGATTTCTCAGTTCCATAAGTGGTAGATAGATATGTTATTGTCTAATGATAAATTTTTGGGTTAGACTTGTATGTATACGAGTTATTACTTTGAAATTAATACCTTAGTGGCGGGAAAGGTAGAACTAAAAGATATAATCCAAAAGATAAAAGAGTGACAAATGGGCCCATGAAGAGAACACAAGTGAAAACCAAAAGGTTCCAAGATCATACACAATGGTCAAAACCGTATGTACAATCCTAACCTTGTTGTACGTTCCTAGTGTAGACACTAAAATCAGGTCACACTCCCCTTTCGTACCTCGACCAATAAGCACCCTTTATTACATTTACATAGCCATGACCCCCTTCACCCCACTAATATTAATTTAATTAATCTAATTAAATTAATTCATTATCGTCACTATATTTATTATTTAAATATCTTATTTAAATAATATCCACACATACAGTTCACTTAGACACCTCACCAAGCCAACTCAACCTAAGACCTATTCTTAGTAAGTTGCCATAACTAACTAAGACTTACCCAAACCCTAAAAATCAATGCCTACATTCCCTCTAACCATACTCTCACATGCTCACAAGAATATCCCAGTCTAATCCGCGAGATAATGACACGAGATCCAAGGAAATCAAAAGGATCTCCCTAGTTTAGTAAACCTATGAAATCTCGCCTTGACCGACGCCGGTTACCCCTAACCGTCGCCGGTTAAGCCGGAATGCTGTCGATTACCCTTTTAACCCCTAAACAACCTTATTCTCAAGGTTGGAAGTTGGCAAACATTGAGAGAAGGTTGACGAGAAAGAACACATCTTAGAGAGATAACACATCTTCAGAGAGCAAATTCCAGCAAAAACTTGCATGCAAGGAAGGAGATTGAAAATCTTCTCCTGCACAGCCATCCCAACCATGATCTGATCCATCCAAGCAAAGAGGAGTGTACATGCAGCCCATGTAGAAGCTTTTTTTCAGTTGGTGATCACTTGCAGCCTTCAAACCCCTCATCAGCACCTCCATCCCTCACACACAAGCATTCAGGACCGGAATCCAAGTAAGTATAACATCATACTTTCTTGGTTTATTTCATTTTATCATCTATTGTTTACTTTGCCCCCTATTGACCTTCTCCAACATTTTCACCTCCATATACCCATTAAAACCTTACCATTCGAACTCCAGTCACCCAATACCTCATCTCGACCCACCAAAGTCCTTTGTGCAATCACAAAGAAGACCACAACTTGTTCTGTGATATTTCTAGATCTCACAGTAACCGGCACCAGTTACACCTAACCGCTGTCAGTCACCCCTGACCGACACCGATCTCTGTATTTGCCCACATCCTAGAATGGAGACCTACCCACCAAATTTCATCTTACACTCATTCACCTACGATCTATCTGTGACCTCTGTCAAACCTACAGAACCCAGAACCAATCATTTGATCTTTCGATTCTATTCTAGCTTAGCCTGTTAGATTAAATCTATTTCTTATTGTGTTTTTAAGTGAGATACCTAAATCATTTCAAACTACAATAGGATTTACTTCGTTTACAGCATTAAATTGTTTAAAACAGTGGACTGACAACCATCTGGGAAGTATCACACTTCCCATATCTAGCATACGCTAGGCAGTTTATCGCCCATATTGTTTAATTCCTTCTAGTGGTCTTGCTTTGTATTACAGGTAGTTCCTCCTAGCCAAAAGGAAGCTCTCACGATCAGCTGTGGATTCAGAAGTCATATGTGCGCAACAACCCATCAACCAACATTTGAACATGTATTCCTCCTACGCCTGTTACCCTATCTGTTTCGTCAACACTTCAAAGAAACGATCTAAGAATCAGGTGAAACACTTAGACCAAGATTAGATAAAAGTAAGTTTCCATAGATATTTGTAATAATACTCAAAATTCAAATCAAAGAGATGGAATAGTAAGAAATGTGGTTCAATCAAATCACAAAGAGCATTACAATATAAGATTGATACCTCTAAGATATTTTTTCATTGTTCAAAACACGTGTACATAACAAACTAACAAAAGCATGATTTAATAATGATGTTGTGCATATTTTATTGTCTATAGTAGATGATGCTCAATAAGAGACATTTCCAAGGTGTCACTCCCATGCGATTGTCTCTTGTAATGACTGAAAGAGGGTGTTTTTCCTAGAATTTAGTGAGATTAATTGTAATAATACTCAGAATTTAAATCAAAGAGACAGAATAGTAAGAAATGTGGTTCAATCGAATCACAAAGAGCAATACAATATAAGATTGATGCCACTAAGATATTTTTTCATTGTTCAAAACACATGTACATAAAAAACTAACAAAAGCATGATGTAATAATGATATTGTGCATATTTTAGTGTTTATAGTAGACAATGCTCAATGAGAGATATTTCCAAGGTGTCACTCCCATGTAATTGTGTCTTGTAATGACTGAATGAGGGTGTCTTTTCTAGAATTTAGTGAGATTAATATAGTGTTGTGTTTTTTAATTTTCATATTATATTCAACAAATCTAACCATGTCTTCTTGAAGTAAAAATACTTCTGAAAAGAGCATGGTGTTTTCCAAAATTAGGTTATTATTTTTCTGCATGAGAGTGTGGAATTCATTGTTAGATTCCATTTACAATTGTAAGTCGAAAAATGCCTTCGAAGAACCTCAAAAAAATGAACAAACTCAATAAACACCTCCCAAACTAATTATAATGATGTAGTTTTAACAAAATATCTTCAATAAAATGGCTAGCATGCAAGCCGAGAATCATATAAGCCTAACCTAGAAGTTTTTTAATGGACAAAAATGAACCCTCTACCTAAAAATAGGTGAAACTTTATAAAATAATGCATTTATAATAGATTTTTAGTTAAAATATAACAAAAATTGAAAAGGTACATATTTATGTATGATAGAATATATTTGATGAAATGCAAAGATTATGAAAAAATACACACTTTTAAAACAAATGACATTGAAACCCATTTGAAGGATCAAAATATATGGCCATCCAAAGGTCCAAAAACAAGGACAAGGGCGACCTCTAGAAAAAACTAAAATTTCTTGAAAACATTGTCATCAAAATGTCAAAAATACAACACCAATATATAAAGATAAAAAAAAAATATGAAGGGTGAAATACAAATCAGCTTCCTAGGCCTCCTAGATGAAAAGATATGGCTTTTGCAAATTCACTTCTCAAAAATAAGTGCTCAATGGTAAAAGTAAGGGGTTAAAAACTAGCACATGGTTCTAATAACACTAACAAAAGTTCATATGGGGGTTGAAAACATATGACCAGGGGCTAATTGGGTGTAGCTTATCATTATATGCACAATCAAAGGCTAACAAAAATGCACTTAATCTCTAAACATCCATTTGTTATAAAAATAAGTATCGAAGTGATTTGATCTTGAGACCTATTAAAGCTAAACGCCTTACACACACACTTATATCCAATGCACCAAAACTTACACACTATAGATAATGTGATCAAAATGGACTTTATTTAAGAATTTATGTATGAACCTTCACCATTGAAGAGCATACCAAGTAACTCCAAATTTTTACACTGACACCCCAAGAGCACTGTAAGTCCAAATTTCTGAAAGTTGAAATTTCAAGAAATCTTATGAAGAGAAAAATCCACAAAAATATATATTAATGCGTCATTTTGCAAAAATTGTAAAAAAGAGTTGTACAACATGTTTTTCCATGATTTTCTTAGAAACCAGAAAATTCAATTGGATGTCACAGGTGCTCACGATATCCATTTTTTATAAATCAGGACTCTCTAGAAAGGCCTCAAAGAAGAGAATTTGGAAATGAAAATTTTGATCATTCAATCAACAAAAACAATCTAATTTGTGTTGTACATGTTGTCGCTCCTTGTTTGCATGCAAAATTGTACCTTAAAAAATTCACAAAAAAACTCCATCAAGCTAAAAAATAAAAAAAATATTAAAAAATGTATTTTTTATGTACTCAACAATAAAAATATATAGGAAAATTAGAAGATTACAATATTTTCCAAAAATGAAAATAAACCCAGAAAATGCATTAAAATTTTCATTTTTGGCAAAATAAAATAATCCATATGGTTTTTTGGAAATGCAAAATGTTGGTTATGTCAAAAATCTACAACTGCCACTTAGTTGAGAAAGACTTGGTACTATGTAAGAATTGTAGAAACCCGAGAAACTCCTTAGCATGGACTCACACCAGCCATGGGCAAATCAATAATATGCTATATATATATTCTCACAATTACTCACAATATACAAAAAGAGGTGGTTAATATACCAAAAGTAAGAATTTGTTTCCAACTTTTATTTTGACTAAGTAAGATTTGTGAACCAATTCTTCTATTGACTAAGTAACTAACACATGTTTGAGGTGATGGACACATAATGGACACATAATGGGCAAATGTGGGAAGTTGTGGCAAGTGATTAGCAATGTCACTTATCTTATTCTAAGACTACGAAGTGTGCACAAAGAAAACATAGTGTAATTAAACTAACTTAAGTCAACTTAATATTAGTGCAAGTATAATATTCCACCAACAGTTACAATCTTCTAACAAAATATCAAAAATCTAATACCTAGAATTTTTATGGGTGTAACTCCTTCACTCTTGAGTTTCTTCAAACCGTTTGATCCATCAAGAAACTTAGGGCATGTACAACATGTTAGAAACATGTAAAAATAAATTTAGAGAATTTTGATCCCCAAAAACCACTCCAAATGGCCTAAACTTCATAAAGTTCAAAATCCCATTAATTTCCCAAAATAATGAAAATCCAAGTGAATTTCATCTCCAACATACCATACCAACTTCCAAGGGGAACACATATAATATGGTTTTAAAGTTCCAAAATGAGTAAATTCATATCTAATTTTCAATCTATTCATTTCTTCCTAAAAATAGTTGTAAAATATTGTGTTTGAGTTGCAATGTCATCTTTATTTATGGGGGTCATTTCATTTGATTTGGTTTATTACTCTCATATAATAATGTTTCATCAATTTGATTTATTGCATGTTATATTCTTGATTGAACCTAGGAACAAGATGGATCGAGGTTTCAAATAGAATTAAGGTTGTGTTGTAACTATCTAGCTTATACCATGATTAGACCCTGATGAACAAGGTCTAATCCATAGATATCATGATCTTTTGAGGATAATTGACATTTTTAATGTGTTGCATTGAGGCAATTGATGTCATATCGATATTTTATTACCATGTGTGAGAAGGATAGGCCCCAACACTGAGAATATATTTTCCTAGATAGATAATATTGACATCCTAAATGACATGATAACAATTATAAGTGGATGCAATATGAGATCCACTATCTTCTCGGCCATTTTCCCAATAATAAGTGATAAATGACATCCATATAATTACACCATTGTGTCATAGGCCAAAAAAAACTTTCCACAAATATAACAAGCTCCAAAATCCATCATAGGGTCGAGATATTACAATTAATCAATCGACTTCTCTAAGAAAAAGAAAAAAAAGAACTTCTAAATGACAGTTAAAAGAAGGTCAAATTTAATGTCAAAGAGGTAAATTAGTGCCCAATATCATGCTAAGTGAGTAGGTCAATGTATTTCCATGTATCATTCTACCACAATAATGAAGTTGGTCCAATTGTATTGTAAGGACACATACAATTGAAAACTATTACACAACTCATGTATAATCATAGAAATATAGACTAATTTGGCGGCTTGTTAGATGTGGTCAAAGCAACCATGTTTGAATCGAGGCTACACATGATTAATCAACACCCATTTTTCATTATCCATTATGATTAGGTAACTAAAAGGCCAAACCATATAAGAAAATGGCATAAACACTTGTGAGAACACTAATGAATGTTGATTTCTAGCGTAAACCACAATAACAGAGAAATCACAGTGCATGAGTTGTGGTGACACACACCCAATCAACAAAAATTTGTTGATAATTGGTGTGATTATTTCATTAATACATTGAAATCAATCAAACAAACCCTCATTCACTTTTCACCAACTAATGGTTGATTTAGGGCAAATTATGTGTGATATAAGCTTGATATAGGTCAACTTGGAGGTACACATACCCACCTTCCCTTTTTTGTATCAAATGTGAGTAAGTCATTAGAAGGCAGGAATCGACAAAACAAAACCCAAAACATTTTTTATCATATAAATGAAGGTCAATTTAACGCCCAATCAAGTGTAATTATGTCAGTCAACTTTTAATTATAGAGAAAAACACACCTAATAGATGTTTATTTCTCAATATTCATTATGACATGAGCAACGGAGCTTGATTTGGGGCCAAGTTACCTGTGATCATATCTTGACGTAGGTAGACTTTGGGTATGCACTCGCTTGTAGATATTTATCAATATTCATAGTGAGTACGTTGCTAATATGGGCAAATTGATGAGAACAAACCCTAAACTCTTGTGATAAGATTAATGAAAGTTTATGAGAGGCCCAATTAGGTGTGATCACATCAAGAATGTTTAACCTCCAATATTATATGCATCGAAGAACCCGTCTTTTTTAATACTTATCATGATTAAGGCATGAATACGGAGAAATTGATAAAAAACTCAAAATCAACCTACTCACTTTATATTTTTTATTTAGGTTTTCAAACCCTTAGAACTGTGATATGTTATAAAACATTTGACTTTGATTATTAAGATATTTACAATCCTTTTCATTTTCTTAATGGATACAGTATTTTGTTATATTTATTCAAGACAAGTTTGAAATTATTCTCTAATGTGAATATTCAAATTTTCTATGAACCCTTTAACCCTTTGTTTCCAAACTTATCAAATCCTTAGGGTGTTTTATTTGACACAAAACTTTTGGTTTTCTTAACTATCATTGCATTGATTTAGATTTATCTTGAGATCTTAAATAGTTTATTGATATGAATCTAGGTGATAAGTACTTTATATTAAGATTTGTGTTACATTAATTTTTACAATAAATAAGTTTGTTGTCAATATTTCATGGCTGCTACAAGGCCATCACCAATCACTAGGCCCATACCTTATAAATAAGTTTATCATAGAAAATCAAGATGAGGCTTTTGGCTCAAACCCTAAGTTATTGTTTACTGTTGATTCTTCAAAACATTTGTATGGCCACTAAATATCTCAAGCACTTTCAAGTTGTTTCACAAGCATTGACTTCTAGCACTCCCTTAGCCACCAAGCTATTACCAATTCTTAACAATATTTGGTTAAATCACAAAACTTAGGACCTCTCTTTTAAATGACTATAAGGCTGAGAAAAACAACACTCAATCATTTCCTTTTCCATTAAAAGGCTTCATGAACACATCATACTCGTCACTCTTCACTTCTAGCATAGGATGGATATTTTGAGACGAAAACAAAAGCAAAGTTCCAAATTATTGATTTCATGTGTTATAGCTAGAAGTAATTATTGGTGAATTTTCAATATTCCTTACATTGTATAGACCATTACTTGCTTAGTTATTGTTAAAGTAATTATTGTTGAAATTTTGCCTATTTTACTAATCAAATTTTCAATGGTGTGCCATATGGTAGTGATGTCCTGACTAAAAATGTTTTTGTTACAAATTATTCATGTTTCTTCTATAAAGTTTTCAAAAAACAAATGTTTGATATAGTCTAACAACCTTTGCAATTTTTTTTGGTAAATTCAACCAATATTACTAGGAAATCTCACCAAAATTTTATAATAAGGGTGTTGCATACCATCGTCTGTGGTAATTTTAGCATTCATGTTATGGCACAACTGGGTATGTAGAAGAATTATCTTGAAGAATATGTTATATATGACAATCTTCGCATGGTATGGCCACACACCACAGGTATAACATTTTTCAAATCAAAATTCGTAATTAATTTTGTATATCATTTATATTTTGAACTCCATTATTTAGGTATTAACACAATTCTAGGGTATTAATGACAGGTTTATCACATACATGGATCTATAGTAGAACGAGGAGTAATGCATTGGGATGAGTTGACATTTGTCATTTTCTTCTAGCATCATCCACAAAGATATAATTTAATGATTTGTTTTTTAGAGAAATATTTCAAAATATTCTAATACAACTTGATTATGATAGGTATACTATGAATATTGACTTGTGAGATGATAAGATAGATTAGTGTAATGAGATGAGTCAACGTCCATCGTCTGCTTCCAAGGTATCAGTGCAAAGGTATAATTTTTTGTTGTTTTATTTAAATTCATTAGGTCATAATCTATAATATTATTGTGAATTCATGTCTTCCACGCCTCATCATGTTACATTGAGTAGTGTGATAGGAACAATACCCTCTCATCCTCACCATGTACATCATAGATTGTATACACATGTACATCATCATGCCCCTTCACATAGCCTTATCGATGTTCTCCCTAGAGGATTAAAGGGGGTGATGAATCATCGTTACATACCCTGATAATGGTAGGATCGTCTCGTCTAACACTTGATAAGCATATACACCAAGTGTATGGCTCCCACAAAGTGTTTTTTTTTTTAATGTAAATTTTCAATTTACTGGTTTTTATTTATTTAAATATATTTATTGTTATTTGTTAGTACTTAATTTATGTAAAATATATCTGAAATTCATTTTTTTCAATTTTAGGTATTTTAAAAAAACACAATAGTTGCCAAGGCAAAAAATTATTTTATGACTTTTACCACCTATAATTGATAAAATTATGATTGAGCATTGACAAGGGATCACCAATAATTGAGAACGAGTTCAACAAATCCAAAAACTCAAAAATTAATAAAAACGTATGCAACATAAGGGCTTAGGAGGATGAGAAGGCATTTGAGGGTAATGTTGTAGTCCATTGTTTTTTTAAATAAACTTTTAACAATTTTTCAAATCTATAATTTGCAATCATTACATGGGAAGTATAGATGCGAACAGTAGGAGGCATCAACCTCGCGTTGTAAAAATAGCCTCTTGAGTAAGTTATGAAATGATTGGCTTGCCTAGGATAGAAATACAATTACATATTAGATAACCATATTGATAAGATATTAAAAAAAAAAAGTTGCAATTATAGACTACCCAAGATAAAGCCCACAAACCAAGACTAGGTATGGTGATCCTAATGACTCCCCACCTAGGGAAAATTACCAAAAAATGAGGTTACTCACAAATTTGTAAGTATATATTACTTATTTAATCCACAATATTACACCTCATTTTATGATATAACTATTAGTGGAGGAAGTGTTAATACATTAAGGTAATAGAGATTGAAACCCTTTAGGATGTGAAAGAGGGAAAATAAAAAACCTACTATTTAATTAGTTGGTGAAAAACTAGAGCCATGTTAAGTATAACCTAAAGCACTTTAAATAATGTATTTACAAATCAACAAACCCTCTATCGTAATTGCGGGTTTTGATTATGGCAATAAGTAGTCCTTGTCTAGGGAGAACGACCCTGATGTCATAATAGAAAATGGATGTGAGAACAATGATGATGACGATGATGATTGTATTTAATTTTCAAAATATTAGCGTTTGATAATTGTGTATGTACACAGACAAAAAAATTATGGGACACACAAACACAAGATAATTTAAATATTTTCTTTGATTGTTCAATCATTGCATTTAATTTTCAAAATTTTAGTGTCTGGTAATTGTGTGTGCATGTGTGCGTGCGTGCGTGTGTGCATGCGTGCATGTCTATGTGCAAATAATACAAATAAAAAACATATGAAGTACTTAAAAACATAATTTAGTATAGTATAGAAGACGAGTGTAACTTAATTCTTTTACAAAAAGAAATGTTATACTAAAGTATCTTTTAGTACGAGAAAACAAATTATTTACTCTCGAGTGAACTCAAAATCTTAAAAATCAATTTCAAAATATAATTGCGTATTTATATATTTATAAATAAGTATTTTTAAAATTTTCAAAATTACTTACATTTTGCTTATATTGTTACATTTTTCATGTCCTTTTTTTGTACAATGCAAGTTTGGTTGCTTAATAGTGTCGTGTTTGCGATTTTTTTTGTTGCAAAATTCAAACACATATTCTTCGGGTTTGCAGTATTAGTGATGTCTAAGGAGAACGACCTTCATGTCATGATAGAGGATGAATATGAGGACAACGACGATGACATCAAAGATGTAGCTCAATGTCATATTTCGTGTGTTGTAATTTAGAAGTGTTTATATTCATTTCATCTATCAACATAGTACCATTATACATTATTGAATACATAATATACCAATTTAAATCTTATCTTCTTTGATTGTTTAATTATTACATTTAATTTTCAACATTTTAGTGCACAATAATTTTATTTATGCAAGCGTACGCAACACTTGTATAATTCAAATAAAAAATAATATAATAAAAATGTAAAGTACTTAAAAAACATAACTTATGAAAATATAGAAGGCGATTGTAACTTAATTCTTTTACAAAAGGAAATGTTATAATACAATTATATTTGATTATGTGAGAACAAATCATTATTATTCTTAAGGAGTGAATCCAAAATGTTAAAACTCATTTTTATTTTTTTAAATAACTAAAAATCTTGAAAATCAATTTCAAAATTTAATTGTCTATTTCTATAATTATGAAATATATATTTGTAAATAATAAATATAATTCTCTATAATTGCAAATAATTATTTTGAAAAAATTACAATTAATTTGCAATGTTTGTTCTGTTATTTTTTTCAAGATCTTTTTTTGCAATGCAAGTTTAGGTGCCTACTAGTGTCGTGATTTGCAAATTTTCCATTGCAAAATTCTAACACTTACTCTTGGGGTTTTCACCACACAAATCACCTAAAAATGTTAATTTTCAATGTCAAATTGACCCAAAATATGGCATAAACAACACTTAATGCAGCAATGAAAGCCGGAATGCACCACAGCAATTTTGCCCTAATCGAAACTTTGATCCCACTTGTAACAAACTTATTATATCACAACATTTGGTTGTAAATCAATAGATGGCATGAAAAAGTAACATTGGTAACTCACAAATAAGAGGACCATAAAGCATAATAGAGTAGATCCAAGCAATATAAGTGAAATGAAGAGCAAAATAGTGAAATATGTGATTCTGATACTAGAGGAAACAACCTCCATAATCCTTAGAATAAGATCGAAGTTCATAATATGAGATTATCTCTTATATATACTATAATTAGGCTATGGAGACTCCATAATCCTAATAGGTTGACAAATACCATCAATGTGAATTAGAGATTATCAAATGCCCACTCATTGTTTATATGCGCCATAGATTGGTCATTCACACATAACACGACGCACCAAATAGGCTAAGGACATCAAAATGGACAAGAACAGCTAATGTAAGATTATACAAGGATCTCTCATGTCTTTCTGTTAAAAGTTACAATACATGAAAACCATAAACACAGTCCTCAAATACTACAATGTCTTGATGGTTTACATCTAAGAATGTATGGAATTTTTAAAGATTGGGACATTGTGAGAAGCCTCGCAATATGCAAACAAAATCAAAGAATTATGCTTGATAGTAAGCATCGAGACAAACACCGTCAAATTAGCGTCTCCTTAAGAAAAGGCATCCCCATATAAGCATCCATAAAAGAACATAAGAAAATTGAGTGATGCTCACAGGAGTGAGCAACACTCAAACAAAGGATGTCATGTCCAACACGCAATATTCATTGAATTGCATACCACAACACCAACTTCAACCAAGTCTCAAACTATCCCCACACCGAGACCAATACCCCATGTTGGACAAGGGGAAGAAAATCTTAGAGGTCAAACCCTGCTCCATTGTTGTCGTGACACATGCTTTGCTCTCATACCAAGGATGTTGAGCTTATTTTCCACTCACAACATTGTACATTTTTTCTCTTCATTGTGGACAACAACACTCAAAAGAACATTTCAAATGAAGTTATAAGGATGTTTAATCTCACAACACCTTACCCTCAACCATATATAATTGATTGGGTGAAACACACTAGAGATATGTATCATATTCTATTGTCCCCTCCATTACACAAACAAGTCATTTTACGTTGAATTTCTCTACCATGTGGCATATATAATTGAATGGGTGAAACACAGTTGAGACATGAATTCCTCTTCATTGTGGAAAACGACGCTCAAAAGAACCTTCCTTTCAAAGAAAGTTATAGGGATGTTTAATCTCACAACACCTTACCCTCAAACATATATAATTGATTGGGTGAAATACGAAACATGTATCATATTATATTGTCTCCTCCATTACACAAGTCATTTTAAGATTAATTTCTCTACCATGTGGCAACCTTAAATATCACAAGTGGACACATTTTAGACGGTATCTCAGATCAATTTGAATAAGTTAGATTTTTTATCATCTCCATGGTACAAATTTGCTTTCGACAATTTGGAATTGAGTATCCGAAACTCCTAAAACAAAACCTAGCCCTAGGGGATGAGAATGAATGGTTCTTGAACAACCTTGATCTCATAATGGAACTACTAGAAGAAAATATGAAAACATATTTCCCAATTTGAAAACTCTTTCGTCGACTGATTGTGTCAAAAAAAGGAAATATGCAACAAAGCTAGGCTCAAATTTTGTGAAGAATTAGGTACAAAGAAATGTTGATCATTACGTAGATAGAAGATGAAGAGTTTCAATCAAATTAGACTTAAATAAAATATGCCTTTGAAGATACAAATGAGAACATGTACACCCCTCCAATTTCCAGCACAATAGTTATCCATAAAATTTGACACCTAATTAAAAGGGGCTACAATAGTCAAGGTCTTCAAACAGTTGGTGAATGAATTTGAAAACCTCACAAATCAAAAAAGAGGCCCAGGAATTTCAGACTTGGGTATACTACAAAATCTTCTCAAACCAACATAAATTGTTGCTAGAGGTCACAAGTCTGGTCAATGTTCAAATATTTTTCCCTAATGAATTATGGAGGAAGTGCAACCCCAACAATTATACAAGTTAGTTTGCTAGCATCCATACTCAAAAAATCGTCAATATAAGTAAAAAAGAATCTAAAAAGGATTGCCCCAATTAATTGAAAAAGCCTTATTTCTGTTATAAGACGTTAATATAAAGTCAAAACTATAAGAAATAGAGCCCTCTAAGAGGAGGGACAGATTATTGAGGGGGCAGTTAAAGACAATCTTCTAACAAAATACATAAAAACTAATATCTCAAATTGTTATAAGCATAACTCCTTCACACTTTAGTGGAATTTAAAACCGTTTGATCCATCAAAAAACACAAAGGCACATGTACAACATGACAGAAACATGTGGAACTTCATTTAGAGAAGTTTGATCCCCAAAAATCACTCCAAATGGCCTAAATGTCATGACAAACAAAAACCTGTAACTTCGCAAAATTTTCAAGAAACCAAGTGAATTTCATCTCCAACAAATCCTGCCAACTTCCAGGGGGAACACTTGTAATGCCGATTTAAAGTTCCACAAAGAATAACTTCATTTTTTATTTTCAATCTATTCATTTCTGGCTAAAAATAGCTTTAACAGAAGCACCACCCTATCATAAGATTCAATGTTGTCGCTCCTAGTCTCTTCTTAAAGATAGTTACATTCTTGTAAATTGCTCCCATTTGCAATAAATATTTTGTTTAAATTGCAGTGTCATATTTATTTGTTGTGGCCATTTCCTTTATTTGGTTTAATACTCAGCATAATAAGTTTCATCAATTTGATTTGTTGCCCACCGGATTCCTGATCGGACCCAAATCAGGATGGATAAAGGTTTTGAGAAGGATTTAGGTGGTATCATAACTATCCAGGCTGTACCATGATTAGACCCCAATGATCAAGATCTAATCCATACATATCAAGGTTCTTTTAAGGATAATTGATAATTTTCATGAATTGCATCAAGGATATCAATTTATAAGCTGCAAGAAATCCTGTGAAGGAAAAACATACCTAGCAATGCAGAATAAATCTCTCAGAGAAATTACGGAATTAAGATCAAAACTTTCACAAGAACTATATGATGCCCCAATTATTTGAGGAATTGGGTGAACACTGTGAAGCAAATCTTAAAGAAAGAACAAATAAATTAGTAAATTGTGGGCTACAGTTTAATAAGAAAAAATAGGGCAAGGCAACTTGACAGTTCACTAGCATTACGAGGTTAGTGTAGAACCGTATATACATTTGCAAAACTGCCAGTATGAATGAGATGTACATAAAATAGAAACTGTTGAACAAACATTCACACAAAAAGACCGATTCTGAAGTCATTCTTGGCTAAATGAATTGGCTAAACGAAAGGCGGGTAGAAAGTTTTAAACAATAAGCTTTTGTGTGCAGAAAAAAGCACAAAGGTGTCGCAACTGCTAAGTAGTACAAAAAATATAGAAACATGATAGGGCAAATCCATATCATCCTATACTAATGTTACATATCTCAATCAGTAACCTGTAAAGAAACATATAATACAACAAAAGAGGAATATCTCAAATTCTTCCTGCCATCATTACATTCGCATATGATAGTAACCCAAATAGTGACAAATTCAACCCGCTGAATAAATAGATCAAGCAAATAACAACGTTTGAATATAAAATGCAAAACTCAAAATGATCACAAAGGTAAATGAATGCCGTGCCCATTAGCAATTTGCAATAATCTGTTAAAGAATACATCTACTTGAGCTATGTTGAAAATAATTTCCTCCTTCATCCAGCCTGGAGCTATCTTGTGCAATGTTCCTAAGGAGACTACCTGATAGATGAGTTCCCCGTCTTCTTTTGGATTATTTTCGTAGAGTGACCACATTAAATGGAAAGAAAAACCTGTATTATGTAAGATAGACAATTGTTACCATATTGTATCTCCTTAATATTGTTTTAAATAAAAGCATCCACAACATTTACATTGAGATAAGGAACCTTGAGGTTAGTGTCTAGTCATCCAAGGAAAACCTTCTACCAAATGGTGGCATCCTATGGTTTTCAATTGTAAGGAGGATCGAAATTTTGGAAAGCTTTCAACTAAAACAAGTTCACAGAAGTACAGATAACACAAGTTCAGATTCTATGTTAGCATCATTTCAGAAAAATAGGATAAATGTTAAAAACCATGGGTAACAGAGGAACCTTACCTAGTAGAATTTTAATATGAAATCAAAAAAGGGAAGCAAGAAGCTTACAACATCCCTTAGCCATAAAATTATATAAGCAAATACAGTTGACATTAGACAGAATATCATATGAAATATGGAAGAAGAAATGTACTTTGCATTACCTATTCGCTGACCATAAAAGATACAAGATGCAGCTAATGTGGCAACTGCCATATATTATCTTCGAAGGAGTGTAACCAAAACAAATACATCTATCAGATTTCCCCCGATAAAGCCTACCAGATATATTTCTCAAAATGACAACATATTTCGTTTTGATCAGGATATATTGTATATTTCTAAATGCCTGCAACATATGGCTCGGGGATTTCGGCTCAATAACTAAGAAGCATTACAGCCATTATAATAACTTATGTAAAATATGGGCCTCTAAAGGTAAACTACAATGCACCATATACCCAGCCTAATGAGAGATCACAAAACGGAACCCAAATTATAGCACTTCACAAACAAGATACAAAAATGATTATAGCAAAACAACAGAAAATAACCATACACTTAAATATTTCCCTAGACTGCACGAATACGGGTACGGTACGCCGATACGGCAAATTTTTAAAAATCTTGGGTACGGTACGTTTTTGGGTACGTTTTATATATATATATATATAAATTTAAAGAAGCATTTGCATACTTATTGAAATTTATTATTTCTCTATCACAGTTATTTATCTTAGTGACTGTGATAAGATTCAAGGAGTTTTGATTGTTCATGAGTGACCTTCCTTGATCCACTCAGCATGATAGTATTGTCTGACATATTTCCCGAAACATCATAACTAAGCAGGAAAAATATGGATCCACGCTGGCAGGTGGGACAATTAGTCCGAGCACGGGAGAATACTTGCCGAGTTTTGGAAAGCTATCCAGTATTTTTAATTACTAATCTGTCTACAGGCGATCAAAGCTCATGATTCTTTCAGAAGATTGCAAGAAGTTGCTTGGTCCAAAAAGGTGCAAAAATGGATTTTATGAAAATAAGAAAAATATTGCCATCAATGCGTAGAGCTCAAGAAAATATACACTTTTAGAGAAAACAGCACCTGAAACGGAGTTACAGAATGAAAGTTATGGCACATGCAAGTTTTTGCTGCTACATCTTCCCAGACCCTTTCCAAAATGGCAATTTTTTTTCTATGCTTGTGATTTTTTCACCAAAAATCCAAAAAAGGATAGAAACGCTGTCTTTGGCAAGTTTTTTTTGGACGGATACGGCTGGAAACGTACCCACAGGGACAGGGTACGGTCTGGGTACGGTTTTGCCATACCCAGACCGTACCCTGTCCCTGTGGGTACGTTTCCAGCCGTACCCACAGCGTACCATACCCCGTACCAGTACCTGGTACATTTCCAGGCTGGTACGGGGACCCCCAGGGCGTTTCCGTGCAGTCTAGATATTTCCTGAACTAAAAACTTTCGGCAAAGCTACTAGAAGTATAAAATGCCAAACAACAGTTAGATTTAAAGGCACTGGCTAGGTCCAAACAGCACATAGAAACAACCAAGAAATTTTTCAAAGATCATTAACATGTGAGATATCAATATCCAATAAAAACCTCTAACCTCTAAAATAGAATGGATAACATCATCATGTCGCCATTTACTCCCATCCACTTCCACTCGTGACATTATAATTCATTTATGACATCGTTATCTATAATTGAAGGAAAAACTGATAAAATGTAAGCATGCTAGTTTCTATCTGACAGACCTACCATTTCTAACTGAATTCTATTAACATGTGTTGTAAACTGAGCTGACTAGTGACATCTCAACAACATTTTACTCCAATTAACAGCTGTAAAAAACATCTAGGTAACCAGTACAGAGTACGGTACAGGTACGGGGATCTGGCACGCTGGTGCAGCAGTTTTTTTGGGGGCCCCAGGTATGGCACTTGCGTACGGCCGTACAATATATATATATATATATATATATATATAGCCAAATAAGCAAAAATTCAGTCTTATACATGAATAGAGTAAACAAATTGTTAAATAAGTGAAATAGCCAAATAACAAATTAATAATTCAATGCACTTTATCGGGATATTCGTTGATCGAACTTAGAACAAATACATTGTTCAAACTCCAAATGTTACAATAGATACACAAAAAATCAAGATAAATCAGCATACTAACAGTCCAATTATAATCATAAATAATAACAAATCACATAACTGAACTGGAATTCCGGCTATTACCAGCTCCCTCCAAATCTGGCAGTTCAGATTCCTTTGGGGTTTCTCTTATTATTCCTTCATTAGTCTTACTTGCTAGTGCAGATGCTGCCACTGCATTTTCTGATCTTACATTACCCAAACTCATCTCAGATTCTCAACTGTTGCAGTTTCAGCCATTGTTTTAGGTACTTCTGTGAATGCCCTTGTTTTACCACAGTTGAATCATTTACGTGACCCCATCTACTGACCTTTATTGAGAGTCCCCCCCGCCCAAATAAATAAATAAAAGTTTCTGTTTTTACTGTGGGTACGGCCAGGGTAGGTCCAGGATGTACCCAGACGTACCCTGGAACAGCTGGATGTACCCTGGGCATACCGTACCCTTATTGCATACCAGGTACTGTATGTACCCGTACCCATGCCTGGTAGGGTAGGTACCGCTACCTAGAAAATCATTCATCTCATCAATTTCAGGTAGAAGACATGTAATGCCCCCAATAAAGCAGGCGGATTGCTTCAATTAATGCAACCAATTGCAGCATATAAAAGTGTGACATCAACAAGATATTTTCTGATATATTCGACTGTAAGTTGATCACGCTTGAGTGTGAACATCCGACATGTAAAATGTGGCATCTGCATGTTGAGGTGTGACTTTCACTGTTGACCTTTGAACGCATGTTTGACCAAAACTAATGTTGATGACTGCTACGTGGAAAATTGCACTCACATTGAACAATAATTATTGTTGTTTGATTATTGTCCTTGTGTTAACCAATAAGTCGTGCTGAATAACTGTTGTGTTGACTATTGTGCTTGCTTTGGCCAGCAATCAATGTTTTTGACTAGAAATTTATCACAGTTGTTTGTTGCAAATATTGAAACTCTATTGTCATAAATACTGTTGTACAAATATGAAGATACATGTGCAATATTGACATTTGTAGGTTATCCCTATGTCATTCATGCCTGGAAGCCGTCATATGGCCACTCTGCATATTATAGTTGATTTCGTTCACAGTTATGTGACATCCCTATTTTGCCAAACCTCCCTCTCCTCCCTTGAAATTGAATAAGCAACACATTTTCTATTATTGTTTGAGACATTATGGATTGTAACATTGAAAGAATTTTGTTGACTTTCTTATTTAGTGGTGATGATTTATAGCATTATCCTGCATTTTGATTATTTGAGTTATTAAAATGGCAGTGTTCCTGTTTTTTGTTAAAATTAAATCTTGCAGTTTCAAAAATGATAATTGTTGTTTTTTATCCTCTTCCAGTACAGTTAATGCCACTGTGGTTGCAGGTACAGACTCGGGTCAGAGATGGTCTTGGACTAGTTAATTGGTATCTACAAAGGTATCACAAAAGAAGCACATATGCCGAACACGTGACACATAGGACTAGACAGCTTGGCTTGGCATGTCAACTCTAGTTTTTTTTCTTTTTTATTTAATAATGTTGTTTTCATTCTTGCAATTGTTGATGTTCAATCATATTGGAGTGACTTGGGTCTTCAGGTGATTTTGGTACTCGTCTTTGCTTGCTTGTATGTCTGGTTGGGCGCATGTGCGTTATTTGTTGGCATTTGATTGATGTCACCTTGTTGTTTTGCCTAAGTTGTATTTTGATCAATTTATGTTACTGGAGGCAAAGGCAGCTTTGGCTTGTCTTACCAACTCCAATTTTTTCCTGTTATGTTGTTTTTATGCTTGCAGTTGTCCATGTTTGATCACATTGGTGTGACCTGCGTCCTCGTGATTTGGTACTCTTGTCATTTTCTTGTCCTTGCTTGCTTAAATGTCCGGCTGAGCACATGTGTGCCAAAACTTCGCATTTCAGTGATGTAGACTTGCTGTTGTTGTTTGGACTACTGGTCATTTTAAGGTATCAGTAGCAAAGGCAGGCTGCCTACGATACTCCTAGCAAATTTAGCTTCATTGCAAAGTCTGCTACGTGTGAAGCATGGCTGTAACTTCTGTTGTTTTGTCTCACTGCAAGGCAATCTTTTTTAAACAACGCCTTTCTGGTAAGTAGGCAAGGTGTTACTGTGCAAAGTAGCACGTTAATGGCTATTAGCTTATGTTAATTGGGTGCTTTTTAATTGATGATACCCCACACCTAAGAGATGGGCATAAAATGACGAAATAGTTGTGAAAAGCATTTTATGAAATTAAGTCATATGCATAAGCTAGCATAGGCACAAGGCAACATATACTATAAAGGACATTGCATGAGAAATACTACAAGGCATCACATATACATATAATGTCAAGGAATGATGATTTTTATATTTGCATTTTGTTTTGATTGTGTTGGACTCCTCACATGTTTTTGGAAAAGACTTGGCAATGATATTACAAGGGACAAGAGCCACCAACGTCGCATGTCAATCAGAAGTCATTGGGGCTTTGTGTTTTGGATAGTTATGTGGTAACTTTGACCATGGGTTTGCATGTGTGGTTTGGGAATACAATGATGGATTCGGGTTTGGTATTGGAATTTGTTGACAGCAGTTGGGAGAATAGAAAATGAAGGAGAGCTGTGGGAAAATGGTTAACAACCAGGTTGCCGGATACGCCACCCATACTTCTAGGGCACGCATATCCGCATGCCAGATACAAATACAGGTAAGGTGTGGCTCAGATACGGTTCAGATATGATGCAGGGGCATCACTCCAAAGGCCAACATAGGAGTGTTAGTTGCAATTTTTGGCTTGTTGAGTCTTTAAAGGTGTTTTAGAAGTCATTCAAGTTGTTTTATGGTGCTCTAGAGGTCAAACATTCAAGATATGGAGTTTAATTTTTGATTCACTATTAAGCCAAATTTTTGCTTCCTCATTAGGTGTAGGGGTTCTATTAGTATTTCTAGCATGTTTAGGTCCTAGCTTAGTCATGGAGACACGTCATGATGTACTGTGAGGTCTTGAAGTCTCATTAGGGTGAAATTTTTGGTTTTGTAACTCTTAATCTTGTTTTGAGCTCCTTGTAATGTAACCTCCAAGAATGACTTTAGGTGGACCCTTGAGGTCAGTTATAAACCAAAAATTCGAACTATGGAGGTATAAATGCCTTTTTGTAACTGTTTCCATTATTGAGCAATCGAATGAACCAAGTTTTGGAGCTCCAAGATCATGTTTTGAGAAGTTGTTGTTTGACTTTGCAAACAGTTAGTAAAGGACTATAATCAGTATATGAATCTTGAATGGTTATTGAATTCCATCTCAGTAATTGAAGGAAGGGTTAATTAGTTGGTAAGAGTTGATTTTCATGTGGTTAATGCATTTGAAGGTATATTCATTGGTTGATTGCTATTGGTACTGTAGTAATCAACACATCTTGTAGCAAACTGTGTTTTTGCATAGCTAATTCAAACTCCATTTCAAAGAAGATGACTTTAAGGCAGAGTAAGGGAGACATGCTCGAATGGAAGACAAGAGGATGTGCTTCAGACCTTTCAGAGATCCTGAGAAGGAAGCACAATGTTAATATCTTGTTGGAAAACCTTAACAGTCTGTTTATCCTATTCTTGAGAAACAGAGTACGGTGATCTGAGAATCAATACGTGTTTCCAGGTGTACAAATAACCTACTGGTAAGGTTTTTAGCTTCTTGTATGCACAGATTCGTCCAAGGTGGTTTGGAACTTTGAAAACAAGTAAATTCGTTTTGGTGAAGAAATATTATTTCTGGGGCTCTGTTGGAAACCCTCCTAGGGTTTATCAGTAGCTAATTGTTTAGGGTCTTAACCATCATTTCAAGGGGCCTAAATCTCCAAGAAATCATCTTAGTGCTCCCCTCAAGGAAATTTAGCAAGGAATTTTGTATAGGCAGGTTCCCAGGAGAAAGGAAAAGGTGACAGTCTTCACAAAGTACTGTAGCGAACTGTGATGCCTAATTTCACAACCTAAAAGTGCGAATTTGAAGCAAAGACAACAAAGGATGCTAAGATAAATTTTTGCACACAAGATGTATGTCCAAATGGGTGCCTGAAAAGATAATTGATTTGTGGATTGAGTCACTAAAACAAAAGATACACCTGATTTGGTCTTGAAGCAGGGCTAGTAGTGAAGGATAAGAAAAAGAAGTAGGATAGTGAAGGAAAGGACAGTAGCCTTGAGATTTGTGTCAAACTCTTTTGCCCACACCTGAGCATTGGAAAAGGGTTTCCAAAAATGTGTTTAGCTTCTTGAGGGGGTTGGTAGATTGTTCCAGCCTTGACTCACCAAAGGCATTGTCTCAAGAAGTTTAAGGGCAGTTTAGAGCCAAACAAGTCCATTGAAGGATTTTGTGAGTATTCATCTAACTTGATGGTTGGAATAGCATGAATTGAGGATCTTAAACATGTTTCAAGCATTGAATCAGTCCCTTTGAGCATATAAGGTAGATTTTGCATGATTTGGAGGTTACCTAGCACTAAGTGAAGAGTACATTTTGCAAGATTAAGAATGAATTGAAGTTGTTTATCTAATCCCTCTTGGTTGAGTGTGTGTGAAGGTATAGTATGCTCTGCATCAAGATACTGTACCTAGTCGTATCTAGATATGAACCCGTAATTGGGATCTATAAAAACAACCGGATACAGTACGGAAGGTAACCATAGCCATATTTGCTTTAAAAAGTTAAAATAATTAATGAAAAAACCCTTGAAAGACCAAAAAAATGCTTAAAGACTGCAAATGATCTTCTATAAAGCATTTTAGCAGCAGCAATTGAGGACATGGAGGTGAGATTGTTGATTCACTCCTTTGCTTCAAAATTTCACATAGGCTTGATGGCCCACCTTAAACCACCTTTAGTATCTTACGCATATGGGGACAATGATTCTTTTGAAATAGTGTAAGGATTCTGCTCAATTCTATTCATGGGCATAACACTAACAGAATCATCCAAGTGTGCTTCTATTTGATTGGGCAATGTATTGATTGTCATGTTTCCATCATATGCCCACTTCTTGCCAATTAAAACTGGGCAGTGTGTTTCGTTTATCTTCATGTCAATAACTTCAAATCCCCATTCAAACTAAGGTCTCTTACCCTGTGATCCACATCATACAACCGACCAATTGGATCTACTCCCCCATAGTCAACTAACCTCAAAGTTATCAGGCTATATGCCAGAGCCAGTGCACCCAGAGTTTCCCATGTAGATCTAGGCATCATGTTTACATTGCTCCCAAAATCAAAAATTGCATCCCTTATCTCATAGCCTCCAAGAATGAAATTTACCTGTGTATCTACATCCCACGGTTTCTTCATCTTCACATACCATATTGGTTTGTTAAATTGTGTGGTTTCACTGGTTGCATTTTCCAAAAGAGTTTTGTGCAAGTTGGATATACATGGGGAAATATCCTCATTGCGCAATACATTTACTATTTTGCGAAGGTCAAAGTGAGTGCAACTACCACTCCCTCTTGCTTCAAGATACTACTTGCCCATATACATGTGCTTCAGCCTCTCTGCAGTGATGGCTTCGTGTATCACTATTCTATATAGAATTCAGCAATCCTTTTGCTTCTTCCAACAATTTAGTATTGGGTCCAGGTACTTGTATTTGTGGACACAACGTATTTAAGACTCAACATGCATCTCCATAGGTCCCAAGCCATGTTCCTTTCTTTGCAGCTTAGTAATGACTTGGAGACTCGCAGTTTTCCTGGGCACATGACATTGCGCAAAACTTTTTCCTTGTGTTGCTTCTGTAAGCACCCTACAATATGCGCAATACATTTCCCACGCTAGATTTAAGTGTGATTCTGCACAATATAATTTGTCTCTCTGCAAAGATAACATAGTATTGATTGTCTCTAGGGTCAAGGTCTTGTTCACCTTTGTTGATAACCACCCTTGTGCATTATACGACCTTTGTGGAGCATTTCAACCCTGATTTTGATTTTGATATCCCCATATGGGCCTTGAGCTGGAAGGGCACCCCATTGTGGTTGATTTTGCAGTGAAGGAGGTGCCCAACCCATCATATTTTGTGGAGAAGGTTGATCCCAACTTGGACTATGTTGTGGAGATGGTAGGGTCCATTGCACAATATGTTGGGGAGACGAATGATCTCATCCTCTTGCAGGAGCCATTTCCATCTCTAGTGCAGATCCTTATTGTTTTGGCACTAACTATGATTGTACTACAAAGACATTCCTAGTTACTTCTTCCTTCAGGTCCATAAGAGCTCTGCAATCTTTTGATTCATGCATGGTTGATTTATAAAAACTACATGCTACGTTATGAGGTTAATGCGCATAATGTTGCATCGAATGACACTTATTTGTAGGATGACACCATACCCTGCAAATTTCACAATATTCGGCTCTCCCATCTAGAGAAAAAATAGTTTATTCCCATGAGGCCTTGGACATCCATTTTTATGATACATTCATCTCCACATTTTGCGTACCAAATGCTTAAACTTGGCTTCTTTCCTTCCTAAAGTTCTTCTAACCTCTCAATCAAAGCATCTAGATTGGCATCGATCTTTTGGCTGACCCCTGCACTATCTCCATAGTCTTCAATCTTTTCTACCCTTATTGCAACCTCAATTGCTTACGCTTTGGTTAGAAACTTGGTCTACACAATAGTGCCAACATCAAAGTTAGATAGTCTTTTTTCATTACATCGAAGAACCGAGGTCATAATCTAGCACAAATTCTCCAAACTTTTGCTTGATCTCCTTCAGATCTTAAGTAGGTTAACCCACACACTTGGCCCTTTTAAATTCTGAAATTTGTGTAGTCTAAACATCTGCCAAGGAAATCGTGCTCAATTGTGCGATATATACAAATTCCAAAGCTCTGCCCTGCGACGCTCCTATGAGTTCACACTTCTTTGTATTGTCATCAAAGATCCCTTTCACACCCCATCGCATATCACAACATAGCAAGTAATGATCCGGGTCAATGGACTCATCATATGGCAAAACAAATTCATATAGGTTAGTGACCTATGCCATATTTCTTCCCGCAATTGGTTTCCTTCCTCTTGATTGTGTTGAACTTCTCATGGGGTTCAAATTTCTTTGCGCACTCAGCTAATTAGTGCTTGCACACCTACTTGCAACTACACAAATGGATGTGTACTTTGTGTTCTTACAGTTCAAGGAACTGGTACTAGATTTTACGGATTCCGAAAAGCTTACTTTGTACTCCAAGCTCACTGAGTTGTTATTGCTACAATCTTCGTTTATCCTCTGTTACACCCTTAATCCTAGGTCATAAATCGGATATGTATAGTCGACCTGTGCCTAACATGATCTCTTATCATGTCATACCACATTTACTTATGTTTTTATATGCTTCGTAACTCGTCCTTGGTGTTTTGCATAGCAAATTAGGCTATATATAGGAATTAGTAACTAGTAGATATCATCATATTGAGCAATTAAGTCTTATTATATGGTTCGAAGGTTGCCCCCTCGAAGTAGATAGGTCATTCTACTTCTATATTGTGATCATTTCTCTATATTTTGGTGTTCTATTGTTGTTGATATTCATAACTATCTATATAATTTCATTACAAGTGGTATCAGAGCTTTGACTTGGGCCAAAATTAGATCAAAACCCTAATTTTGAAGATTTGGCTGTATCTCCCAAACGGTGGTGCATTTGTTTTCAATTTTTTTAACTTAAGTGGAAAAATAGTCAAGTAAGATTTTTTGACTTGTTTTGCACAAGTTATATCCATTTTAGGGTTTTTCATAAATTGCTCCATAGACTGCAATTATTAGATTTTTTCTAAGTTTCTTACATATTTGGAAAGCTTGCAAAAAATTAGTAAAGATTTGTTTTTTGGGTTTTTGTCTATTCAATTGAAATCCATCTAAAATCCAAAACCCTAAATCCCTACCTACGTCGAACCTAAACCCTAACCCTAAAACCTGAATCCAAAAAAGCCATAACATGTCCACAAACAAGAGGAAAAGGCGAGGGTAATACATCTCTAGGAAAAACTACTAAAGATATGGATTTGGAAGGACTTATTAAATCCTCAAACCTGTTGTTTTCCTCAACAAATCATAAAATCAGTCAGCTTGAAAACAATATCTACAATATGCAATCAATAACAGTGACAAAAGATGATCTTGATGCTAGCTTGAAAAAAATGGAACCAAAACTCATAGCAGCCATTTTTAGTCTGTAACCATAGCCCACCAACTCCCAACCAAGTCAGTCAAGGCCCCCGATCAATCATATCTCTAATTCATCACAGCCACATCACTCGTTGTGCTCTAATGTGGGGAGGAAAAACACGACGCTAAAAAGGGAGATGAGAAAATTTAATGGTAAAGACAAGTCACTTGGATCAACCAAATGGAGAATTTTTTTGAGGTGCATCAAGTTCCAAGTGGGGAAAATGTGGTTTAGAACCAAGATAGTTCATTTGGTATAAATGGATGTGTTAGCAGAAGAAAAACAAGGGTCTCCCTATTACCTAGTCAATGTCCACGTATGAGCTCCATTTGCACTACAATAACAATGTTACAAAGAACTATTTTATTCAAATAGTAGATCTCCGTCAAACAAGGGCAGTTAAGGATTATATCCTACATTTCCAAAATCTATCCTTATGTGTGGAGGGCATCTCAAAGGATCATTTGAACGAACTTTTCTTGGGAGGTCTCACGGATAACATCCAACTTGGTGTTCGCATACTTAATCTAGGTTCAATATTAGAAACAATGATAGTTGCTCGTCGGGTGGAGGAAAGGGAGATGATCAAACAGAGGACTTTCACTACTACCAAAGAGAGTATGGTTCCAACACAATCAATACATTAACTTGCCAAACTAACTATTCAACAAATTGAAGAGAAAAGAGAAAAAGGCTTGTGTATCCACTACTATCCTTCTCCCAATTCAAATATCAACATCCGCGATTGTAAAAAAGTGGGCCAAGATCGAGCACAAATAAAAGATGAATCCACAAAGAGAGTAAAGTTCTAAGAGAGAGGAACCAAACATAAGCCAAAAGCTAGCTTGTATATTGAATGCATAGAAAATACTTTTATAAGAGGTGTATAAATAGGAAGTGGGAAAGTGTAGTCACCACCTAAAAATGGTGAAGTGTAATTCTCATTTATTCAGCTAACCCCAAAGCAAGTTAAATAAATGTGTAGGGAAAACCATACAATGGAATAAAAAAACAAATACTAACACCCCCCCTTAAGTGTAGCTTAGGTGGGTAGAAGAATTACACAAAGACCCAAGAACAAGATCTCTCATGAAGTGGAGAAAAAGGGAAAAGCCAGGAGGAAAAACTCCTCTCCCCCAAAAGAGAGAAAAGAAGATCCCCACCAAGTGATAGAGAGAGAAGAATAAAGGATTAAGTATCCCCCCAAAAGTTGAATATCCCCATAACCGAAGAAGAGCCTACAAATGAAGATACTTGCTCTCAATGAAGGGTTTGGTGAAGATATCAGCTAATTGCTCCATAGTCTGGCAGAACCTGAGATCAATGACTTGTCCATGAATGACTTCCTTGATGAAGTGCATATGAATCTCAATCTGCTTGGTCCTCTGATGTTGGACCGGATTCATGTATATCTTGATGGTGTTTTGTTTGTCGCAGAAGATGACCCTGGGTCGCCTGAACTGGATACCAAACTCGGTGAGAATCCCTTGAAGCCTAATAACCTCAGTAGTAGCATTAACAACTCCCTCGTACTCAGCCTTGGTGGATGATATAACAATAACATTATGCTTCTTGTTATACCAACAAATTGGACCTAAACCAAGAAAGAAACTTTATCCTGAAGTGGACTTGTGATGCTCGAGATAATCAATCAAGTCTTAATCTTTGTACCCAACCAAGTCAATATCAATACTTGCTCCATAGTGAATCCCGAAACTATGAGTACCCTGAATGTAGTGGAGAATCTGCTTCATTGTTTTCCAATGCAACTCATGCAACTTCTACATGAACCTAGGGACCATACCCATTGCATATGAAATGTCGGGTCTAGTGTGAGTCAAATATATGAGTGGACTTACGATGCTCAAGATCACTAGCCCAGTCTGAATCTATGTACCCAACCAATTCAATATCAATATGTGTTGCATAGTGAACCCCAAAATTATGAGTACCCTGAATGTAGTGGAGAATTTGTTTCGTTGTTTTCCAATGCAACTCATGAGGCTTCTGCATTAACCTAGAGACCATACCCACTGCATATGAAATGTCAGGTCTAGTGTAAATCAGATATATAAGACTACAAATAAGTTGTCGATATAAAGGTAGCAATAACCAGTGGAGAAGAACACTCAGCCTCGAGCTTGACTCCAAAGAGAAAGGGAGTCACAGTTGTCTTATAGTCAGTCATACAAACCCGTGAGAGTAAATCAAGAGCATACTTGGAGTGTGCAATGGTGGTCCCTAAGTCAAAATGTGAAATCTCAATCCCAAGAAAATAGTGCAACAATTACAATTCAATCATGGAGAACCTATCATGTAGAGCTTCCTTCACCGCTGCAATAGAGGATGAAAAGCTCCCTATAATCAATAGGTCATCAACATAGAGAACCAAGACTAGAAGTGAATCACCTTGCCGCAAAATGCAGACGTTCAAATCAGAAAGGCATCTGGTGAACCAAAATGCGAGAAGAAAGGAATCTATCTTGGCATACTAAGCTCGAGGGACTTGTTTCAAGCCATAGATAGATTTCCAAAGTATGCATATAAGGGAGGAATCTTGCACAAACCCTGGTCACCGTGAAGAAAAACACTCTTCACATCGATCTAATAAACCTCCAGCGATGGGCTGCAAGGATAACAAGAGTGAATCGAATAGAGTTCATCTTGGCAACTGGTGTAAAGGTCTCAGTATAGTCAATGCTTGGAACCTATGAAAAACCTTTTGCAACCAGTCGAGCTTTGTACTTATCCAAAGACCTATTTGTTGTAAATTTTGTTTGATATATCCACCTATATCAAACAATCTTCCTTCCCTTAGGAACGTGTACCAAATCCCAAGTGTGGTTCATAATCAAGGAACTATACTCCTTGTGCATAGTTGTATCCCACTCAAGAGTGTCGGATGCCTCATGAAAGGAATGTGTATTGGAGACAGAGGCAAAGAAGGCATGTAAAACATTCTAGAACTATGAATGTGGCCGGCTGGTATGTGATGGATTCCCAACTCAAGTTCCTACACCCCATAGTGTTTGTCTAGCCCAGTGTGGACCGGAAGTCGGAGAGTCGGGAGGAGGTTCCTCATGCTCTAAAAGATGACTAGGAGAAGGAAGAGGTGATCCCTCATCACTGCTCTCATCATCTTAACTAGAAGAAGAATCTTGATTATCAAGAATATGCTCAAGTTGATCTAAACCAGAAAAATTGTCATCAAATTCTAGTGAGTCCAAGGAGGAGTGAGAAGTGTCAAGTGTCAAACACTCCTCTCAATGAATAACTCATGAGTGGTATGATGAAGAAGCTTGTACCCCTTAACACCATTTGGATATCCTATGAAGATGCAAGATTGACTATGCGGTTCCATTGTAGTGCATTTCTTCTTAGGAATGCGGGCCATAGGTGGAGATCCAAAAATTGTGGGTTTTCAACCGTTCCAAGCTTCGAAAGAAGTGATACCTTTCAATGCTTGATGAGGGACATGGTTCTAGATGTAACATGCACAATTAATGGCCTTTGCCCAATACTGAGGAGCAAGCAATTTGGAGTGTATCATGCAATTTGAAATTTCTTTCAAGGACTTGTTCTTACATTTTACCACTCTATTCTATTGAGGATTGTACGGAACTGTACGTTGAAAATCAGTCCCCTCAAAACCGCAAAACGATGGCTAACATACTCACCACCGTTGTTTGTTCATAAAACTCTTATGGCTTTACCTAACTATTACTCCATGTTTGAATTCCTAAAAAGGATCAAATACCTAGAATTGTGCCAAAGAAAGTATACCCATGTATATCTAGAAAAGTCACTAATGAAGGTAAAAAAACATTGGTCCTATTGAATGAAGGATGTGGGAATGGTCAAGAAATATCACTGTGATTTAGCTCCAAAATCTATGTAGCTCTTCATGATTTGTCTTTGCAAAACTTCTCTTCATGACATTTACCAAGCATGCAACCCTGGTAAACACCATTAGAAAAGCGGACACGAGGCAACCTTGTAACCATATCATGTTGACTGAGTTGTTCCAAGTAGCAATAATTAAGATGGCCAAACTGCTCATGTCATAGCTTACTCACCCCATCTGCATGAGTGAGAAGTGCAAGAGTATCAAGAGCAATGTGTGAGAAGGTGTACAACCATGATTGGAGATTTGTTTCTTCCACTACCACTGTAGAATCACTATGCAACTCCAAAACAATCACTAAATCAAGTGTAAATTCAACTCTCTTGCCTGAACCAATGTGAGTGATCTAATAAATAGATAGGAGATTAGTTGAAAGTAAGGAAACATATAAGACATCTTGAAAAGTTCCATTATTCACTTCAACAGACCCTCTCCCACGAACTTCTACATAAGTATTATCACCCAACAAAATACAAGGCATAGTGGTGTTGGCGTAGCAACTGGTTAATACGATGAGATCCCTCTCCATTACTAGTTCGAGCTTTTGGTGTGACGGAAAATCGTAACATAGTATCAAAGCCAAGCAGTTAAGTGTTACGATTTGTCGTCACACCAAAAGCTCGAACTAGTAATGAAGAGGGATCTTATCGTGTTAACCAACTACTAGGCCAACACACCCCCACACGATGGAGCCAGATGCAACCACGTGAGCCTTGAGCTCACCATGTATTCACCAAATTAGGCCCAACGACATTAGGAGGCAACGACACTGGGACTTCCCTAGAGGTCACCCATCCCAAAACTACTCCAAGTCGAACGCACTTAACTACCTGGTATCAGAGTTGCACAACTTGCCTCTCCACCACCAGTTCGAGCTTCTGGTGTGACGACAAGTTGTGCAACTCTAATACCAGGCAGTTAAGCGCGTTCTACCTGGAGTAGTACTGGGATGGCTGACCTCCTAGAAAGTCCCAGTGTCATTGCCTCCTAATGTTGTTGGGCCTAATCTGGTGAATACATGGTGAGTTCAAGGCTCGCATAGTTGTATCTAGCTCCATCATGTGGAGGTCTGTTGGCGTAGCAATTGGTTAACACGATGAGATCCCTCTTCATTACTAGTTCAAGCTTTTGGTGTGACGACAAATCTTAATGAGTGGATGGCTCCAAGGAAATGAAGTCAACATGTGTTGAAGCCGTGTGGTGTCAAGCACCTAAATCATTTACCCATGAGGAGGTCGGATACAACTATTATAAGGGGTTTGCCCTTTCCTTTCTCCTTACCATTGTTATTTTCCTCAGAACACTCCTCAGATGATTAACATTGTGTGACTGGACTGATAACCCTAATATTGTTTTTCTCTAGAATATGTATCAGATGATCAATCAATTTTTGCATACACTTATGTTTATCTTGTCGAGGTTTGTTATAATGGGCACATTTGACCCTCTCTTTCTTAGCTTTGGTTTTAGAAGAAAAGGTCTTCGTGGCATGTTTCAGGTTCTTTTTCTCACTTTTCTATTAATTTTGTTTCTTATCTTTGGTGTTTGAAGCCTTTTGTTTTTCTTGTCCAGCAATTAGGGCATGTGACTTAGACAACTTCGAAGTACTCATCTGTGTGAGCTTATCTTGCTCGCTAGTCAAAAGGGCAACAAAATCATCTAGAGAGGGCATTTTCCATGTGACTCCTCGGGCACTCCTAGTGGCATGGAAAGTGGAAATAAAAGTTAAATAGTCAACACCCAACTTGGTAAGAATCAAAAGAACAATTACTCATCCTTTTTATCTATACCACATTGTTTATATTGCAATCAAAGTGATTTGAATATAGTGAAAAAGCCTTGTATAGTGTCAAAGTTGCCTAGATTCAGACTAATTAGTTCATTCTCCAATTCATGACCCCTCATTGCAACCTACTTCCCAAAGAGTCCTTCCAATATGGTGCAAACGTCATTAGGTGTGTTGACAGATTCTATGTGACAGAGTAAATCAAGAGTAACAAACAGACATAATAGACCGTAGGCCTCATCATATCAGTTAAACCACTTAACCTCATCTGCATCTGATGTTGGTTTAGTTTCAATACCCATTGTGATCCAATGTAAACCCCTCCTTAAGAAGATTGGCATTTTGATTTGCCATTCATGATAGTCAAATGGAGTGAAAAGTTGAACCACATTTTGATCCATTATGCAAAAGAAGAGATTGCAAAGATGAAAGTGCAGAAGACAACACAAGATAGCCCCCTGAAATTATGAGCAATAACCCCCCAAGGTGGCAATTTATAATTTAGCGTGTATACAATTCTTCAAGGCTAAAAAATGTCTGATACAACCTGAACAAGGAAATGAAAGTAACACCAATGCGGAGAGCTTGAAATAATACACACTTTCAAAAAAAAAGGCACCTCAAAAGGAGTTGCAAGCAAAATGTAATGCCTCTCACAAGTTCCTTCTACTTTCAAATTAAAAAAAAACTTGTTCCTATGCCTTTAAAACAAAACAAATTGTGTGGTCGCCTTCAACAAAAGACTTGCTTCATGTGAGTTAAACCCCCTTGGGTTTTTTGTGACCAAGGGCTAAGTCTAGGTAAATTCATGGAGTGCTTCTCTAAATTTCGAAGAATGTGCACACTATAAAATCACCTTTGGTGTGGAGTTGTCCACTTATTGTGATCTATGTGATAGCTTATTAAAGTAAGATGTCTGGTTATGCCACCCACATAGAACAATGAGGCGTTGCCTCACACTGTGTTGAACAATTTTGCTACTACTAAACTGCCAAGTACAACACAAACACAAGTACGCCACCAACAACACGGGTATTGTTGCCGCCGCAAGTTCAACAACTTCAACACACCCGCAAAAGACATCGGAAAACCCAGAAACAAGATTCTTCACAAACTTTGCCATGGTACAGAATACCACCAAATAGCCCAAAGATGATTATAACAAACCCCGAAAAAGACGAGATTTGGCTTGCTTCAAAGTATAGTCGAGTTTATTGTCGATCCTCGGCTTTTGGCACGATACGGACTCAAAGACACAGTCCACTTCTCCAGAAAATACACGAAATGAAGACAATCCTACAAAACCACCTATTTTCTTTGTTCTTTTATGATTCTTTAGATCATCCAAAGACACAAGAAAAGAGCATACTCAGAGATCAAAGAATCTGCAATAACAAGCTTGAAAAAAGCTCAAGATTCCAAAACAAACACAATAAAACAATGGCATTTGATTACCAAAACACGTTATGATACCATGCGAGAATGTGAGCCAAGATCAAGCACTAATAAAATACGAACGCAAGCTAATGAGGTGGGGTGAGTTGGTTAGGTTGTTTGGTTGTCTATGCCCACCAAGGTTCGATTCCCATTGAGGCAGGTCTTGGGATTTGGGTCCCCCAACTGTGTCCCAGACAGATTGTTGCTCCGGTGGATGTAAAAGTGAAATAAAGGGAAGGGGACCCTTCACCCTTTGTTTACTAATAAAAAAAAAACGCACAAAGAGAGTAAAGTTGTGAGATAGAAGAACCAAATATGATCCAAAAGATAGCTTATATGTTGAATGCGTAGAAAAAAGTTGTACAAGAGGTGTATAAATAGGAAGTGGGAAAGTGTAACCACCACCTAAAAAAGTGGAGAAGTGTAACTCCCATCTATTCCACTGACACTTAAGCAAGCTAAATACATGTGTACAAAAAACCTGCAATGGGATAAAAAACCTACACTAACAACAACTCCCTGTACACCCTCTTAATCGGTTCTAGTTTCCTTATCCTTTACTCCTCCTATCCTTTCTGGAGGTTCCTTTTCTTCTTGTTTGTTTTCTTCTCCTACTTCATTCCTACTCGTAGTTTCCTTGAACTTTCTCTTCGCAACACTAGTGTGTCCCCATCTATTGCATTGTCTTGCTTCTCTCTGCAGTCTTTCTAGTTCTCATTTATCTTCGTTTTCATTCTTTTTCGAACCCTTCATTGGTCCTCCTTGCTTCTAGTCCTTTCCCCTTCATCCCCCTTCTTCGAAGACTGCATCAGTTTGTCACCTACACGACTATTCCATGTCCTGTGGAATTAGCCCCATGGCATTTTCAACTACCATCATTCTCACCAAGAAGGACAATTTAACAAATTTTCATCACAATCCACTAGTAAATCGTTCTTCAACATAATCGAAAGAGCAAAAAATTTGTACAACAATTTTGGTTACATACTCGTCAATTGTAGTCTGCAAACTATAATCTACAGCTCTGGCCCATTCAATATCCAAATTACACAATTTCTCTATCTTGTCTTTAGTCTACACGTACTCCTCTTTGGCTCCAAGTCTACAGAAGTAATATTTTAGTCTAAATAAACATGCGGTGAGTTGCTTCGGAAGCTTGCACCAAAAGATTTAATGGATATCTTTGTATATATGTCTTATCTTGATCCTTTTAGTACGGATTTCCATCACAACCTCTTCCTCTTTCACAAAAGAGTTCATCTTCTCCTCTAGCCATCTCTCCACATCTTGTTGTCCTAGTATCCACCTTAACATTTTTCAGGTCCCCGTAATGGAGCCATTATTAACAATTGTCCCTAGAATCACTCATCAAGATATGCTACAATTGTAGTCTAGGGGATTTACAAATTCAATTCATATACCGCACTTAAAACAGAGTGCAAAAAAGAACTCAAGGTCTTGAGCTATTGGTGAGTTACAAGTAGTTTTTAATCATCAACCCAAGTTCCATTCCCATTGAGTTTATTAGATGCTTTCAATAAGTGGCCATGGCGATTGTTTGAGGTAGGGGTCAAACTTCTCCATATGGACCAAGCAGAACATAGCAGCACGCTCCGACTGCAGATCGAACGGCGGACTTTAACGACCCAAGCCCACCCCCATGTCCCACTTAAAGAAAGTATTCCTCCACCACTCCAATTCATAGCTCTGGTATAATAAAAGCGTTTACCATCCAAAGTTTATTACCCCTCCAATACATAGCTCTGGTATAATAAGAACGTTTACCATCCAAAGTTTTGAACTCAAGGTCTTGGGCTATTGGTGAGTTACAAGTAGTTTGTAATCATCAACCCAAGTTCCATTCCCATTGAGTTCATTGGATGCTTTCAATAAGTGGCCATGGGGATGCATTGAGGTAGGGGTCGAACTTCTCCATATGGACCAAGAAGAACATAGCGGGGCGCTCTCAATGCAGATTGCTCGGTGGACATTAAGGACCCAAGCCCAGCCCCATGTCCCACTTAGAGAAAGTGCTCCTACACCTCTACAGTTCATAGCTCTGGTATAGACCATCCAAAGTTTTTCTTATTAGGAGCGAGGTGTTTAATTAGGGATGAAGTGGGCAATCTGGTTATCGTTGGTTTGTTCCCATTGCAAAATGGAACATGTAATGAAGTTGAGGCTCAGGCCCTGTTGAAGGGCGTCAAACTAGTTGCTCAATCAGGTTGCAATTCACTGATAATCGAGGGGGACTTCCAAGTTATCATTAATGATGTCAAATGTGTTAAGGCTTTATCATGGAATCGAGATTTTCAAATCAACATCATTTTTTGGCTATTTAAGATCCCTGAATGGTGTATTGCTCATGTCGTCCGTGAAGCAAACTTTGTTGCCGACTTATTGGCTAATAAAGGTGTCATTTCAAGGGAGGGAAAGATCATTTCTGCAGATGCTCACACGTGGGAAGGATTGGAGAATTTAATTGCCAAAGATATTGGCAAAGTGTGATGTTTTAAAGAACCATTCGAGCTCTCATTGGCATTCCTTCGTGGCGTTGGCAATTAGCAGGTTTGCAGGGTTTGTCGGTTGCGATGGATTCTCCACCTCTCCCTTGCCTGTTTCTGCACGTAGCTATGCGGGAAATGACCTTCCGCAATGGTATTTCCAGGTCCCACGTGCGTATCATCTTCAGGGTAGAGATGGAGGCATTGTGTGAAGCGATGGTGAACATTTTGGAGAAAAATTACATGGCAGACTCTGCTCGAGCTAGGGTGAATTCTGAAGTTGCTTCGTGGTTTGTCTCTCAACTACTCCTGGCAAGAGGGAAGAAAGAAGAAGCCAAGGTCGTTGCAAAATGTTTCGTCAAGCTGCAGCATCGTCTAGGGTTGGAGGAAGCTCTTGCATCTGTCAATTTAGCGTCGCCACTTCAAGATGCAGGCATGGACGTTATCTCGTTGGAGGAGGCTAAGAGGATCATTGTGGCTCTGTCTACCTGCAATTCGACTCTCATGAAGTTTGGAGAGGACATTCACAGTGTTTGCGTGGCTAGGGTTACAGGTGGTAGCAAGATCAAGCATTTGGATCTCCAAAGGCTCTCGTCTCCTATTTTGTTGGAAGCTGAGGTGGTGGCGAAATTCCGGCAAAGGGTTGGATTCTCATACAATTTTCTTCTGCGCGTGGCTCAGGAAAGGTTGCAGGGTGGCGTGAGGGTGGCGGGGCTCAAAGGTAGAGTTCGTGGGTCCGCTTGATGGTGGACGTGGCAACCTTGGTCTTCAATGCCTTTTCATGTGTCTAGTTATAGTTTTCGATAGTTTGCTCTTTTTGCGTCTTACTATCTAGTAGCAGTTCTCGTTTTGTATGTTTTGCTTCGATATTTTGCCGGTTTCGGATGTAACGGGCAGGATCCGAGTAAATCACCTGGTTCATAGCTCCAGTCAAAAGCGCTTAATTATCAAAAAAAAAAAGTGCAGTAAAACTAGTAATAACAACATGTAGATTGGGCAATAGCTATCATTTCATGAAATTGCAAAAGAAAACATATAAATTAAAGAGAGGGATATAAGTCACATAAACTAGTAGTATATTATTGTAGGAGCCAAATTAATATCAATTAAATTCAGATCATAAGTCAAGATCAACCATCAATTCATTCCGCAATGCACCTGCATAGTTTTATACATTACAATGTGATTGTTAGTCTTACAATCCCTTCATATTCATTTTCATGGTTAGAGGAGCATTACATATCTACTATTTTTTCTTATAGAAACTTTAAACATACATTGGATATTGCACAATATACAAAATGTATCAAGTCGACTTTTAAGCCTCAATACCCTTCCAACACCTAGATTGAAATGTGACTCTTTATGTCCATATCAACCTTTAGGGGTCAAACACTTACAAATATACAATTACAAGAAATCAGTTACAAAAGATGGTTACAAAACGTTACAACTTTTGAAAAAGATGATTATTTGCCTTCCTAGATGTGTATCAGTTTGAATTCCATACATGGTAGTAGCAAATATGTTGGCATAGCATGATCCTTAGAAGCACAATTTAACATGGTGTAAAGTGGCACAAAGGTTTCACGTGGCACACATGTTTGGTGTTTAGACTCGCTTATGCAATTTGATATGTAGTTGCACAACATAAGGTGGTCCAATTGAATTGAGCATCATAATGAGAAGTGCAACAAAATGTTAACTAATGGTAAGAAAGTCCATTATTTTGAAACTTGGTGTTGAGGTCTATGCAGGTTGGTGCCATATGGTTTGGCATGTGACCTAAAATAACCTTATGTTGAGGGACCCAAGCTGCCAAAGTGAGTTCGCAAATCGACACAATTAAGCTTGCGTCGTTCATCCTTTTTTTACAAGTGGTGGCCCAAAACATGTCTTTGGTCAACTATGGAAACTAAACTTGGAGTTGCTAAGGGTTGTACCAGTTACTATAAGTAAAGTATTGTCTTTCCTTGATTGCTCTAAACAAACGATATGTCTTGGCAAATGTTTATAGTTATGATATCAACAATATGGTCGTTTGATGTCATCTACAAGAGTTCAAGATTGAAATATGAAAGATGTTGCATTGTTGGATCAAACAAAGGTGAAATATATGGCTTAAGGAATTCCACATTGAATTCTATATGAAGTACCAAGCACTGTGGCAAATTAAGGACAAAAGCATTCTCCCAGTGCACACACAGTGGCGTAAGGACCATAGTGCAAAGGCTTGATCTTCTTATGCAGACCCTTGAAGTGCTCTTTCCGAAGATTAACCAAACCTTATCAACCATATGAAGTCATGAGGTGTGTGATGTGTGTTGCGGCACTCTTTTTACACCTATTGTTCGCATGAAAATATTTGTTCAACCAATTGATGAACTTACTCCATGTTTTGTGAAAATGTGTGCACTATTTTTACCTCCTTTCATGACAATGATTTTGTGCCTAATGGTGAGCAGCAGGATATGTCAAGCGATGTGGTCAACTGGAACCCAAGACATATTTGAAACAAAATATGCCATGTAAAAGGTTGCAGAGTTTTATCACAAGCATGTTGAATGAACAGCAAATTATCATCCCAAGTGCATAGATACGCATTATTGTACACACAACAAATGGACAAGAGTGTGGTTGACAACTTCAGTTTTCCCAGTTGTCTAAGATGGAATGTTGTAGACTGGTGTGTGTAACCCATTTCTCCCACAACACATGCCAAAAATTACAAACACGCCTCACGTTCGAAGTAGTTCAAAATGTCCCAAAAAATGATAGTAGCAACAACACATTGTTGTAGAGATTGTGAGGTTTGTCTTATGTGCAAACATGATAGCCATTTTTGAAAGGGTACCAACTACAGCAAGCATCAAAGTCATTGCAATGCTTCATCATAGGTAGCCCAAACAAGAAATCTATGTTGATAGATTCCAATGACCCTTGTGGAAGTCATGTTTGTTGGTATTGTCATGCAATAAGGAATACAACAATTGATCAAATGTTGTCTTTGCACATATGAGCCCAAAAAAGTGTTACCAGTATCTTGGTAAAGCCAATGTATCATGTTGCTTTGGAGTAGTGTGCCTCCCACACGAAACATTGGCAAGGTGTACCACTAGGCACAAAAAGATGCTCAAGCTTGTCAAGAAGTTGGCCATAAAGCAAAAACCGGAAAGTTGTTGACCCTACACAACAAGTGTATAGGCTTACGAGAAATCTAATACTACTTAGTGAAGAAGGGATACCCAAAGATGTTGTGTCGACAAGTGTCAAAAACTATGATGAACGCCTAGATAAGGGCATGACTTAGGCAATCTAGAACCTTGTTATCAATTCCCTTCCTGTGTGATCACCAGTTGGAACAACTACAAGTATGTCGTCCACTTCATGTGGCACATGTTATCTAGCTTTCTCAGTGTATGCAAGAACTAAAGTGTCTTATGACTTAAGTGAATGATGGTCTCCTTACCTAAGATGTAATCTCAACATCGCTTCATTGCTTACATAATAGCGTATAACTTATTCATATAGGTGGAGTAATGTTGAACCGTGTCATTGGACATTTCTATGAGATATGCGACTAGATGTCTATGTTGAGTGAGTATTGAGCCCAATACATTCCTTAATGCATCAATTTCGATCTCAAAGGGTTTGACAATGTTTGCCAAAACTAGTGCAGTACAAAGGCATTACTTATGCTCCTTGAATGTGTGTGGATGAATAAGTGTCCAGTAGAATCGAGCTTTGGTGAACATGATCTGATTCAACAGCCAAATATGTGCAAGAATCCAAGGAGAACTTGAGTTTTGTTAGATTGTGCAAAATTGGCCCATATTGGATTCACTTTAACCATTCACAAATCAACATGAACGCATAGGTGGTCAATGATATAGCAAAGGTATTGGATTTATGCAATGCCAAATGTACACTTGCCCATTACCTTGCAATGTATCCATGACGTGCACTATGTACTCAACATTCTCCTCTCAAGTCTTGCTAAAAATGAGAATATTATTTATCAACTGCATGAATGTTGGTGTGTTGCCAAACCAGATGGCATAATCAACCATCGTGCAAACGCTCCTTAATTTGGGTTTTGTCTTCTGAACATCTTCGGGATGGACTACACATAATGCTAACTTGATTCAAGACAATCTTGAGGAAGTATCAAACACCTCGGAGATGGTCTACATGGTCATTTATTCTTGTAAGTTGATATCGATTCTTCAACATTATCTCATTAAGTGTGTGATATTCAATGCACAATCACCATTTTCCATCTTCCTTTACCACTAGAACTATTAGACTACTAAGTGTGTGATTATGGTTGAGAAGGTGCTTCAATTCTAAGACATACTCTAAACTGCATATAGCACAATAATGTTCTTTTCGCTTCCATTGTTGATGATTACATGAAGGCTTTAACCCTTCACTCAACACTTGTTTTGGAGGCGTTCTCGCTCCCCAAAAGTGTCAATGGGAAAGGTGTTATCACTGAAATAGACAGCGATTAGATCAATGCATTCGATTTGAGCAAGACGTGTTTAAGACTAAACAATCAAGAATTTTTTGGCACAAAACTCATAACTGTTGTGGGTACTAGTCCATTGTCAATGGTGCCAATATTCCCTTCTTTTTTCTTTCCTTGGGCTAAAGCAGATGGCAATGGACCTTTTGTTGTGTTTAAGGATGTATGGATTGTATTCCTTTTAACCGCGATATGTACTTCAGCAGCATTGCAGTGTTTGGCACACAGAGCACACACCTGCTCTTGCCCGTGACATTAGATGGACAAAAATTTACTAATTCAACTTGGCTTTGGCCTCAACCATGGCGATGTAGTGATATGTTTACTTCCATGTGTTGCGATTACGTCAAGGAGAGTCTACAGATGTAGTTCAGCGCCCTATGTTCTTTTGTTGTGTCTTCTCATAGGCAGCCAAACTAGTCATGGAACTGGGTGTCATCTTGAACCTGCAGCTCCTTACATTGGTGCAATTGTTGGCACATTATGTGCTCATCCTCATAGTGCTTGTGGGGATAGTATTTTCCCAAACTGGGTTGACAAACTTATCCCAAGTCTTAATGTGGTTGTAGCCTTTCTCAAGATTTGTGTTCTAGGATTCCCACTAGTGAATCAATATGGACATCTTCAACATTGCAGAGTTTGTATCCTCGACATCAATGAAGTGTTTGACAAAGAAATAGGCCTTTAACTATCGAATCCAATCATCCAAGGTTGTGGTGACGATCTTGTCTTGAAACAAAGAAATGTCTGAATTGAGTTGGATCTTGAAAGGACCATGTTATTAAAACGGCATATGAACAAGAAAAGCAAAAGAAATGAGTTGGACCTTTGGAAGGATCGTGGTGTTGAAACGACATGTGAATAGGCAAAGCAAAAGTATGAGATGGTACAGGAGAACCATGATGCATTGTGCGTTGTGGAATTGGCCATATTGTCTAGTGTGTTGCTCCGCAACAATGTCAAGAATAGTTTGCTAGATGTACAAGTAGTCATCAAAAAAGTCTCTTTTGGGATCTAGCCATCTTAATCTTGTATCAATGTTTTTCCAAAAGATCCAATCCCATCTCAAGTTATGTCGCTTCATTTTCTTGTTGTGCATGAGCATTTACAAGGATATGATTGGTGATCCTTTTAACAATTGAGACTCATCATTATATGCAATGAGGACAGGTGTTTTGTCAGTATTTGGAAGCAAATTTGTTGTCAATGGGGTTATATGTTTAGATTGTTCAGAGTTAGTTTGTATGTGGGAATGATATGATTTACCACCATTTGGTATCCAATGCTCTAATAATACCAAAAACATAGTTGCTTTGCACAAAATTGAGTCTTTGGTATTATATGTACATAACAAAGATAATTACAAAGGTCCTTTTTTTCATCAACCACAACATGAATGTTGTTGGGCAAATAAGCCCCGAAACCATGCATCTTATATATCTAATAACAATAAGTGAAATGAGAGAAGCAGCTGAAACTAAAAATCTAAACATCACAAAGAGACATCAAATGAGATATAGACAAAGGTTTATCCTAGGTAAACCCTTTCGAGTAAACACCCAACACAATAGTCTTTCTTGTTGCATTAACTTGAACCCAACTTACATATGCAACAGATCTCTTCAAGACATTGTAATACAGTACTCGGTATTCCATGCACAAATAGAGTGCAACTAAAGTACCATGACTACACACCACTTATCATCCCTAGGTTCGGTAAGTATATTTATACAAAGCCAACAACCACATTAATTGTTACTGTCATTCCTTCCTTATGTTACGCATACAAATATGTGCTTTAGAAGCACTAGCATGCTTTAAAGCATTCCATGACTTTACCAATAGGGAAACTAAAGATTTTCTCTAACCGTCAATTAATCATTGATTACAAGATACTCTTCCACTAGCAATGTAAGAATATTCTCCAACACATCGCTTTACACATCTAGTCTTGCTTCCTACTTAGAGAAGTGTTGACAATGCATCACTGTTATACTCCAATGTTGCACACAGCCCATGTGCACCATAACGCAACTCCCACTGCACACGTACATTTGTGCACAGACATGTACGCAACACAATTCTACCCACAAACTTCCGAACCACGTTGCTCAAGTATCACACAATGCCCATGTGCTCATATACTTGCCCACATGCCTCTACACAAACCTACCCTATGTGCAAAACCATCCATTATGCAATAAAACTTCCGCAAACTTATGCAAAGTTGAGACATAACAAACAAATGTTACCCCCAATTAAGAATTATTTTCAATTGTACAATTTGTATTATCATCTAATCGTACACAACACAATTATGCCCACAAACTTCCGAACCGCATTACTCAAGTATCACACAATGCATGTGTGTTCATAATACTTGTGCACATACCTCTATAGAAACCTACCCTTTCCATAACACCATCCACTATGCAACAAAACTTATGCAAAGTTGAGACATAGCCCACAAATGTTACCTCCAATTAAGATTTATTTCATATGTACAATTTGTTTTCGAAACAAAGGAAGGTCTTATCGTTTAATCAAAAAGTAAGGGGAACCACTCTACTTTCTAGCACCATCTTAAACCAAGCTTCTAGCTCTTTTTCTCCATAACGTAATGTTGACATGCATTTTTGCAAGCCCAAAAATTCAAACTTTCAAGCATGACAACTAAGCCTATAATGTAAAATTTGCTTCAAAATCTCCCTGGACCACTCTCCTGGCCAATTTGTCTTCCATGTCATGATCATCCCAACCTTGCAGGTCCTCCCAATATGTTGAACAATCATGTGCAACTGATTGAAATGATGTGACAAGGTCTCCAGCAGGCCTAGAAACGCTAATTTTGGCCATTTCAAGAGAGGTGTGCATCCTCCGGGAAGGTTCTAAAGGCTCATAATCTAATTTCCCAAGCCTGCACCAAATCATGCCAAGTATCGCCATCTTGCTCCAAGTGGCATTTTTGTGTCCCTTTACAGTAAGGGTACAGAGGGGACACAAAAATGTGCCTCATGTTTTACTCTTAGCACCTGCGCATTCATGTGACTCTTTGTCGCAGGCTTATTTTTCAACACCTGTGCTCTAATTTTGCAAATCTTTCAGCCCCCATGCTAAACCTATCTTTCCAAATGGGGCAAAGCGCATTTTTGTGTCCCTCTTGTCCCCTTGCACCAAGGGGACAAAGAGGACACAAAAATGCGCCCATGAGCAAGCCATCAAACCCTAGTTTCAACCAAACTCAACTTTCTCACCCATGATTAAACTGCAGTTAGCTGGGAAGGCAAGAAAACAAAGTAAACTCGTTTTTAAGCCATCTCCTTTGCATTGTTCATCCATCCTCCATTGTTGCACCTGCAAAAGCTTCAAAAATCATCAGAACACAACAACCATAGTACCCAAAACGTTCCATACCAGCCATGACTGCAAAATCGGAGCTTTTCTCATAACTTACAAACCAGAAAACTGATTGCACCAAGGTTTTCATAGAAGATCATCATCTTAGGGACCTTTGTGATCACCATTGTTGCAAACGAGATGATGCCTAGGTTTTCTACAGTAGAAAACTTGAAACCCTCCATCCCAAAATTTGCCTTTTTGATTTGCAAGAGTTCTAGCGGACGAAACACAATGAAATTTGGAGCATGAAATCACAGCGCAGAGATGAATCCAACAATGGTGTTTTTGTTGCAAACTGACACCAATCTGACCAGTTTCCAAAAATAGTATATGCTTTGTACACTAACATGCTAAAAATAGTAAACCTCTCAAAATTGCAAGCTTCGATCATTCAGCATATCCAGAAACAGTGCAAAACAACAAACAAGGCAAACCAGGCAATTTTCCCAAATTAGCAGGTTCCAAAAAAGTAACTTGCTAAAAATAGACCTCCTAAAATGGTAAAGCATCTTCAATGGAGGTGAATTAACTGTGTTAGGAGCTTCAAAAGACAAGACTTGAGCAAAAAGTAAAAGTTTCCCAATAAAGTAGCTCCTGATCCCACCTGCCAAAAATAGAAAGTTTCAATTTTCAATGCAAAAAGTTGTTGGCTCCATTTTCACTCATCTCGCTACTTTTTGCCATCCTCACATGGTTGTAAAGTTGTCTCATAACTCAAACAAGAAAATCCACCCTCCACAAGGATGCGTATGCATCATTCTGATCACAATTGTGTCAAGGATCAAGGCAAAGCATATTTAGGCGCAGCAAGTGAAAGTCATGGACATTGTATAGTTGACAAAGAGTTCGAAGAGAGTGAAGAACCCCATTGGAATCCAAATTCATCAAAGGAGGTCATCATGGTCATAGGTGAAGTGAGAAACTCATCTGGCAAGTTGTGAAACATTGTAGATCCCATAACACCTCTTGAGTCAAGCAAGAGTGATCCATCGCAGCCTCCTCTTCGAGAGCATCTGAGTATGTCTTCCCTAATGGTGGAACTTCCCCATAACGAACAAGATGTGGTCCTACATCGAGCTCCCGAAAATGCTCCCGTGACCAACACCATGTCAACTCCTGAAGAGCCATTCCCATGGATTCAAAAATTGCTCGAAAACAAACCAAGAACGACACAACAAGCTGTAATACCCAACCTTGGAGCTATCACAAAAATCTTGAAATCCAAGCAAAGGAAGGCCCAGACAACTTCCCGCTTCTTTGGTGGTGCCTCAGGAAACCAATATGTATAAGTTGCTAGGCTAAAGAATGTAAACCCTATTGAGGAGATGACTCCATCGGACTATGAATTGACTCGGATCTTATTGGGTCAAGCTTCACATGAGGGTGACTCTCATTTGTTCAAGGAATCCTTTACCCGCATACTTTCTCGGAATGAAGAGTACAAACTAACAATTGAGCAATTGGAGGAACATGTAAAAACTCTCAGTGTCGAATCCAACAACTCCTCTTCCTATGGAAGACATTCCTCCAATCAGTAGCCTTGACCCTAAGGTGATCAAGAAAGCACAAAGTTATATGATGCAAGGGAAGGCTAATGAGAGATGGATCGAGAAGATCGTCGAGAAAGGAAAGACATTATTTCCCGAGGTCATCTCTCTAATCAAGTATATTCTCACCACCTTATAAGAAGTGAAGAAAACAAGGGAGGATAATGAAAAAGAAAAGATCTGCTTGGCTGAGGTGCTCCCACTTGTGTCTGAGATGAGCTCCCTCAACTCTCACACCCTCATGAGCAAAAATGTGTCCACATCACTTGCTGACAACTTGTCTCCAGTTTGGGTTCGCATCATGGATGCTAGATGTGGTAGGATAGAAGATGCCATCTCCAAACTTGACTCTTGTTGGGAAAATGCTTTTGAGATTTTGAACGAGGTCTGCATCTATTTTCAAAGACTTGGATTCCCTCCACTCACCGAGAATTCATCATCGAGAGAAATTGTTTCCTTCCAAGAGTTGGTCAAGAAAGAGGCAAGTGACTCTCTCTCCTTCAATGAAGATACCTTAGAGTCCCTTTCCAACATCAAAAGTTCTATTTTAGAAATTGTAGATATCACAAAGAATGGTCTAATCAGTGCAAGGATATCAAGAATGTTCCTAAGACATGGTTCAAAGTGTTGAGTTGCGTTTGCATTCCAGAAGCAGATAAGGTGGCACCCGCGGTAGCTCCGTTCAATAAAGAATTCAAAGGACAGGAACCCATTCCGAAAACTCTCCCTCAGGTATCATGAATCAGTAACTTATTCATCATACAGGGTTTCATCTTGATTGAATCAGTCAACCATTCCTTCTCTCTCTCTCTCTTCCTTCTCTCTCCAAGTTCTAATTTCTCATTAAGAATGTACTTTTGCTATTTCGCCCTATTCACTTAAGTGGCCCTTAGCTAAACATGGTAAGAGTCCTTTTTCGAATAATTAAAAAAAGACTTGCTTCCTAGGAATATGAAAGGTCACAAGTGATGAGGATAGGTGGACACATATTGTACTGCTATAAATTGGAACAGTTACTTCATTCCAAAGGGTTGGCTATTGTTGATTGAATGTATGTTGTGGAAAATACCACTTCCACATCAAGCACTAAAAGCTGCAATTCTTCTATTTCTTGTCTTATGTTCATCTACTCTCTCTTTGCAACTTTGCATTTATGATAATCTTGTAAAACCAAGAAAGGTGTCTTCACCTTTGATAAATGAATCAATGGAAGTTTGTGTCTATGATTTGTTGTCTTGTCAAGGTTTGCATTGTTGTGTACTTCCAATTAGATGTGGACTTACTCTGGTTATTGTATGTGAACTCTGCTAGTGCCTACTCACAACAATAACCCTCTCTCTCCTAATTTCCCCAACTCCCCTTTCCCTCTCTTTGTTGCAACTTACTCCCTTGTACTCTGTACAAGCACTTTGTTGCAGGTTCAGTGAAATGTTCCTATGTGATCCCAGGCCTATTGGCTAGCCCATAGTTTTTTTAGGTAGTTGACATTCGATAATGGGAGCCTCCCCATACACAAGGAGTGGCTGAGCCCCATACACAAGAAACACTCTGTTGCACGTTCAGTGAAATGTTCCTGTGTGATCCCCGGCCCACAGTTCTTTTAGGTAGTTTACATTCGATAATGAGAGCCTCCCCATACACAAGGAGCGGATGAGCCCCATACTGTTGGTGAAGACTCAATAATTCACAACACAACAAATTATTTCACCAACAGACAACAACCTTCAAATGTTAATCTTCGCAAACAACTTTGAGAATTGTCTGATTACATCTTTCTTTCACCTGATCTCACTTGGTGAAGTTATTGAACATGTTGCACTATTAGTTACTAATGATGCATATAACGGGAGACAACTAATTCATTGTACTATTCATACTCTTTAGGGTCCATCCCATATACTAAATGCTAAATTGCAGTAAACCTACCTTACATAGGGAATTTCCCCTTAGAAAAGTCCCTTGCATAGGGTATATCATCAAAGAAATGTTCCCAAAGCAAAAAGTTAAAACCAAAATGCGGCAAAAACAAACAATAACTGCCACAAAGAACGCCGTAAATGGCAATTCCATTTCCATCAAGAACACAAACATTTCCAGAAACGTTTTTAAACTCAAAAATGTTAAACCTAGTGTTGTGTGGGGATGCGTCACCTAGATTTTGGTAACGTCCTGAATGTGTCGGGGACTTGGAGAGGACTACCCCATTCTTTTTTATTTTAAAAAAAAAATCTGATGCTTTTACTTTTAAGAAGTTATTTTTACCAAAAACATTGAATTCTAATCTTGAAAGTACTCCAAAAAATGTTGCATATAGTTTGAACCCCTAAACTTCATTGAATAAAGTTAAAATATTTAAATATTATTTTTTATATATTATTTTAATAGCCATTCCTCTACCGCCCACAAAATATGGAATATTTTTTGCCATCCCGGAAACCCCATTCCTTCGATACCCTTTCCCTGAGACTCGGGTAACTATGTTTATAGATTTTTCAAATTTTAGAAAAAGAAAACAAGTAACAATCCCTAAACATATATGCACTGACAAAAAACCCCACCCCTAACCACTATAAACAAGTCAAAAACAAAACAAAAAGTTAAAAACAATTTTTTCCAAAACAAAGCTAAAACATAACAATATCTAATATCATTATATGTAGAAGCTATGATTAGTGTTTTAGCAGTTCGCCCACATCATTTTTTTGCATTCAGTAGCAACCATTGCAGGCATTCACCAACATGGACAACAATTATTGAATTCAGAAACAACCGCAGCAGAGATTGCAAGCCTCGTGTCAAAACAACAGGTTTAATTTGTTTTTTTAATTTGCCATTTTCTTTTTGGATGTGTTCTGACTGGCTTGGAAAAAAAAAGACTTCTTTTTCTTCCAAGTTCCATTCAAACAATGCACAAGGGGAGATAGAGATAGTTGGGCAAGGGAGTGCTATAGATTAGACATTACTCCTCGACCCCATCCTTGAAAATAATTCTTCTCCTTATAAAATTAAAATAGTCCATGTAAAAGATTTAAAATTTTGTTTCATTTTAAATTTTAAGTTATTATTGTCATTTTTTGTTTAAATATAGTTTTAAAAGCTATTATTATAACTTTAATATGGTACTAGATTCTTATTTTATTTATTAAAAACTCCTTCATTGTTTATTTCAAATGATTCTCATTCCTATTGTAGTCACAAATGGCATCAATTTCAAACGGGAAAGGTGGAGTAAATAGGGAAGAAGGCACAGGTGAAAGGGCTCCTATGAGACATGACCGTGCTTCTCTTTTGAAACGTGAAAGATGAAAAACATTGCAGATGGTGGTTCTCATGCTTGGATATGCAATAATTGCAACGGATTACATAAGGCCTCGTGTAATCAACTCAAATCCCAATTTAATCAAGATCATAGAAACGGGGATTAAAAATGCAATAAAGATGAAAAGGAGAAAATGTTAGTAAATAAAAGAGCGCGGGAAAGCAGAAGCAAAGATTGCAAAACCTCAATTTAAATTACTTCCTTTTGCAGAGGAAACCTTCAAGAAGACCACCTACACATTTAACTTTAGGGCATAGCTAAACGAGCACTTTCGTACAAAAACAACATGATGCAGAAGTAGTTAGGGAATCCAATTGAGGAGAGCCTTAGACCGTGCAGGATTTGGAACCACAATAGTTGGCTGACTCGCAGCCTTATGCACACAAGCAAAAATAATTAGCAGCTATATTGATTTCAAATGTAAAATAACAATTCACGCAAACACTCTAGAACAATCACAAAGAGATATAATCTTTCGCAACCTCCAAATGAGATACATTACAATCTATTGATTGGACTAGATTGGTCTACAACCTACTCTCAAACTAATAATCTAATTTCACCTAAAAGCTCTTCCAAAAATGACGACATCTCTGAAGTTTAAGGTGAATTCTTATAAAACCAAGCACCACCTACTAACAATATTTAGCTCAGCTCAATCCTACCCATATGACATTATTTGAATCTTTCAACCCATGCCACATATATTAATTGTGATGCAAAGATTAAATGCAAGATTTTAAGAAATTTCCTCACTGTGACAATATTGTAATAATTGAAATTTCCAAGTTCTCTCGATTTCCTTTTAATTCTCAAATACAAAGTCATAATTTAGATAGATCAGTTATACTATTTAAATATTGCACATATATTAAATAAGGATTAATTCTTTATTTAATTAATATGTTGCAATAAATAAAGGTTAACATTTATTTAAATTAATATAAAGAGAATTCATAAGAGCTTTTTGTTTTTATTGACTATTTACAATTTAACACTTTCCCAACCTTCTAATATATCAAGATATACACCAATTTTAATTTGAAAGCTTGTTTAAAACTTTTATTATTAAATAGTCAGAAAACTCAAGTGGAGGATATTTTGGATGAAGCCATTTTGCTAATAACTTGGAGATAAAGCTATTAGTAGAAGAACAGCATGAATGAATTATTTTTAATCCCTAAAAATGGCTTTAAATTTATTTTAGAGAAAAGCAGGTAATCAGTGCATCTATTTTTAGAACGTACTTAAGGGTGCTCATGAATTCTCAACCACAAATCTTAGAGATAAGGATAAAAGAAAAAGAAAACCAATTAGATTATTCTAAAAAACATGGATCTTATCCTGGCACTCTATTTTGAAATCAGAAATTTAATTTTCGATTGATTACTTGCATAACACTCCTCTCCTCTCTTCCAAATTGCAATGAATAGAGAGACTCTATACACTCTATTACCATATTTTCTTGAATTCACTTCAATTCTTGCTTTTATTTCAGCAGTTCTATAGCCTAGATTTAGTTTCATGCAAGTCAACAGGAGTTCTGGCCTTTCTTTCGGCTATCGATAAAAGGTGTTGTCGTTTCTATCTACCCTTCTCTCTTCTTGTTCTAACTCCATTTTTGTATTCAAGTTAGTTTTTACCTTTTTACTTTCTAAAAGAATTGTATCTATCAAAACATCTAGTTATGCATGTTTTCTATAGTTGGGAATAAGTATGCGTGCAATCCAATTTTCGCCTCCTGTCACACAAGATTGATCGCTATACTAGAGGACCTAACAAACTTTGTGATATTCAACCAAATTATGGATGCTTCTACAACTTCTCTCTCCCAACATTCCTTACTTGATGTCGATGATTAAAATCAAGGGAGCTCTACACAAGGGGACGAGAATGGAGCTAGTGGGAGTGGCATTCCTAGTGTTGTTGATGATAATGATTTTGAGGAGAATCTAGATAGTATCTTCTAGATTATAACCCTCACAATGAACTACTATGATATTTGTATTTACATTTTGAATTTATAAATCATGGCATGGCAAATGAACATTTGAAATTTTAAGTGCGTCAAATATTTTGAATTTTCACAAATACCATATCTTTTAAGTGTTTTATCTTCAAGGGTCTAAAAATGAGTACTATGCATTTATATATATATTTCTATTTTTTAATAATTTCTTGGAAAAACATTTTAATGTTGTTTTGTTTCCCAAGTTCTTGGAAAATCATCATTCCCATGTTTCAGTCTGTTTCTGTTTCCATTTCCTAGTAACATAGCCTAAATGTTGTCCCTGATGCATGAGAGCAACCAAATCTAATTTCCCGTAGTCTAGGTCCTGTAGACAAATCAATATCACTGATTTTGTGACCTCCTCCAAGAGTTCTTCAACATTGAAAGGGTGAAATACGATTAACCTACAACTTTTCAGTATAACATTATCAACTACTCCCAGCCCAATACAATGCTTTATTGACATTGTGAAATCCTGCAGCGGAGACTGTTTTTTAAATGGTAATCCTACAGACTATTCCTACAACAGATACTCGTGATTATTAGTTTTCTTCTACCCTTCTAATGGTTTTATGGCTGTGAAGAAAAATTGCTACAAATTCTGAGTCCTTAGGTTTTGGTACATTTAGATTTATCCTTTTTACCGATAAACTGTACTCTATATTACAGCTACGTTTTTTTAATTTACAGGGAGATGGGTTTAATTTAGACTCTCACTTACTAGTGGGATCTTATTAATTTCTACTCTGTGGTCCAACTGGCAAAATTTCCTAGACTGTAGACATTAATCTTTTTCTTCTTTATTTCTTGTTAATTTACTCTGTGACATTATTGTGATATATAATTATTGTTTCCTTAAAAGAAATGAATTCGCACAAGATAATTTTGGCCTTAGCTTTACACCTGAGTTACCGCATACACTAGAATGCCCTTCATATCCATATCCAACATATCTGACAAGGATGCGGGTAAGAAGACATTAAAAACACATCTCAAATACATCAAATTTTGTGTCACATATGGATGCAGCTTAGCTATGGTAGTGTCATATCTAGGATGTATTTGTTTAGGCACTACCATGTCCCATACATATCCAAGAGGCATATTCACCATATTTGAATTTTGGATACAGCTACACATAGCTAACATTCTGATCTGAAAAAGAAAAGGCAAATTCTTAAATACTCAGCCAAATGTTGGCTGCAGTCCAGCTTTCATGGAGACACAAAGTATTCTTGCAATATCTTGTCAATGTGGGACTCTCTCAGTTTCACCCCAGAACTTAATGACAAAGACAAAAGTTAACAGATTATCTGGGGAAAAAAAGCATGTCACCCATTATAGAGGACACTAAACAAATTCACCCCCTAGCCTGCACCTGGTTAAAATTCAGGCTGCAATCAAGGTTGAATTCAAGTCATAAACATAATTGAAAGCTAGCTTGTACAGAGAAACATAAGGATTGACATGGTAAAGATTTGCAAATTTGTTACAAGGGTAGTAATTGATGTGTTTTGTGCTTTAGAAGCATACGACTTTTCAAATAATGCATCCAACCTACAGCAGCACCAGCAGTTCTGGACCCTGGACTATAAAAGAGCACACACTGCAATGGTTTTCTTTCGAATGCTACGGTAAAGGTTTGCATTTACTGTAGCACAAAATCAGTGGCTAGAGCAAAAGCACATCAACCATTATAGGACACTCAGTGAATTCACCAACTAACCTACACCTGGTTCAGGTTACAAACGATACTGAATTCAAGTCATGAACTTAAGCAAAAGCTAGCTTGTACAAAACAAAATAAGGATTGGTACAGTAAAGATTTTTAAATTTGTAACAAGGGTAGTAATTGATGCATATGGTGCTTTAGAAGCGTACCACAAGCAGTATGGCTACCTCGTATAGGACTTTTAAAAGGCTACATTCTCCCTACAGCATTAAAAACAGTATTTGTCAGTAAAAGAGAACTCGCTGCGGTGGTTTTCTTTCGAATGCCACAGTAAAGATTTGTAAATGTCTTCCAGGAGTAGTACTTGATTCATGTGGTGTTTAAAAGACACAGAAGCTTACCACATATAGTGTGCTTAACTCAAATAAGTCTGTCTGAAGACAAGGCATGTATGCTGCCATGGTGCACATGGTATTCACCAGCACAAGAAAACCCATTGCAATAGCTTTCTTTTGGCCAACAGTTAACAGACAATGGCTGTACAGTTACAGCTTTCAAAAAAAACCTATACAAAACTATGCAAGGCCAGCCAGTCCTTAGAAAACCATTTTAGTCAGGACAGAAAGGTTGTCCATACCTTTCATTTTTCTTTTTCAGCAAAATAATATGTTGATTCTTGTTTCTAGATCTTGAGGTATTGGGTATAGATAGGCATTTTACAGTTCAATTATGTATGATATCATCACATTGAATATTTAAATTGAAATCACACTACGGTTGACAGTCACAATTATATTTGCTCAGATATACATTCAACAAAGTACAGTTGTGGTTTTTGAAATGGGAGAAACTCTATACAATCTTAAATAAAGGACTTGAATATTGTGGGTGCATTTCAACAGACATGGAGCTTTGTGTTTCGGCTAGTGATATAAGCTACATGCATTCTTATGTGTTTATGCAAAACATTTACCTCATAATAGTAAAATAGTAGGAAAGTATCAATTAGAAATTTAGAAGTTCAATCGAAGAGTCATTCTTTTTCTAGCTGTATATTTGTTCATGTAATCTTTAAAAGAAATAAATCAAAATAGAGTGTGGGATGACATTTAACAAAAATTGGTGTTTTTCATATGCTAATGTTGGAATTGGGGCAACAGATTAGCGATAATAAACAATTATAACAAAACCAAGAAAAACAATGATTGTAGAAAAGAGGCGACAAATATTAATAAAAATATCTGTGACCGGTGTAAAGCCAAGTTACCAGGACATGTTAACCAGTACAGATACAGCAGTTTTTCAGAAGCCCTAAGATATAATAGTATTAGAATGTAAGGCTTATAATTTAGCATTAAGTCAATATTAGTAGCGTTGTTGTAGCCACTTCAACCATTTTGTAAACATCTCTCACATAATACAATGACAGACACACAATAAATAATGTGTGCATTCCAATTCTTCCTCATTTTGTCTCTCTTCACAGATTCATTCTAATAAATAGGGTGTGATTATGGTCGTACACAAAAACAACAAATATGTCTGTGGGTATGTGTGTGTGTCTCTCTCTCCCTATGTCTCTGTTTATATATACATGTTCACAAGAATCAACATATTTTTTGCGGAAAAAACTGAAACCTATGGAAAACCTTTCTCACAGTCGACAGTTGTGAGCTTTCAATTTGAATATTCAATGCAATGACATCATAAATAATCGAACTGTAAGGATCCTTGGTGTAATGTCCCCTTTTTCGAATTATGAGCCTAAAAGTGGACTTCTTGCCATCCCCTTTCTGTGGCAATGAAGCATGATTGAGCAAGGGAAGGAATTGCATTCCATTTCATCTTTCTTTTATTAATTTTTAATGTTTTCTTTAATAAGGCAGGTCAGCTGGGTTGGAAAAGTCTTAAAGGCAAGATAAAAGATAAAAAGACGCCCAAGGAGGTCAGTCCATTCTATTAGGCCTTTGGCACCAAGCAAGGGCTATAAAAGGAGACTTATGACTTCATTTTCATCATCTATCTTTGGTGCATTTACTCTACATTTGATCTTTGGGCTGGTTGCTCATTGTCATTCCACTATTGGGTGACAATCCATTAGTGTGCCATTTCCAAGGAAGACGAAAACCTTCCATGTGGCTTAGTGGAGGACGGAAACCCTCCATTTTTGGTGAAGTGAAGACATCTTTTGAAAACCTCTTGCAGATTTGGACTTGGAACATCAAGGAAGACATCCACAAGGGTTTTGCATGCATTTCGAAGCTCTCCCAAGAGGGAGCAACCTGAGTTAAGTGGTGGTTGGGTGCCTTCTAGGGCACATAATTCAGATTTTCTTTGATATTTGGACTCCTCATAATTTCTAAGGTTGGAATCTATCATATTTTGTGGACATTGGGGTTTCGAAACCCTTCATTTCATAATTTCTTTGAGTTGTACTTAATTAATTTTACAGTTGTGTGTTTGATCAAGTTTCATGGTGGAAAGTGGCTTAAATTCTTCCTAAAATGTTTATCTATATTTGGGTTGGATTGTTTGATGAGATTTGAGTGATTTTCCTTTCATTTTTGGACTGTTGTTATAAAATCAGACTGCTAATTTCCAGATGTCATAAAATTCAGTTTGCTGGTCAAAAATCTGAATTTAATAATTTTGGGATTTGTGTGATTTCCTCTTTTTCAGTTGAAGTCCCAAGAAGGGCTATTACACTCGGTGATAGGGCTGCAATGGCCCTTCAGGAAAAGTCTACATTTCAAAAGAGTATCCTCAAATGGGTCCTCAGTGATAGGGGTGGGCAAAAAGATAAATTTATATCTATGCACCAGCAGCATATGGTTGAATCTTCCAACAATCCGTTGGAAGATAATAATCAGATATTAACCCTGAAAGTTGGCCTTTTGAAGGAGGAATCTGCTATTTTTAAGGGATAAATGGAGAAAATGGAAAATGAATTGGTTTTGTTAAAAGACAATGATGCCAAGATTATCAAACTCGGCATAACAATGGTCATCAATTGTGTCAAAAACATTCAAAGGTTCCAAGACAGCATCAAAAAGAGGAAAGAAGGGATAGCAGGGTTAGCCCAAGGAGGGCCAAGTAAATGAACTAGGAGCCACAATCCGGTTGCTGATATGGAGACCCTCGAAGTGAACATCCTGAATGATCACCTTAAGCACTTGAAAGATGAATGGGAGGCTGCGATTGCTTTCAACAATTTTACGGAGTCCAAGATGTAATTCTACTATACTTGGTTTCTTGTGGAAGATTTGCTTCCTTTTTATTGTCAATTGGTAGTCCTTTATCAGCTCTTGGTTTTGTTTTGGTTTGTAAGACTTTTGTTTGACCACTCTAGTCGTTCTATGCTCTCTTTTGGTCTCTCGTTGTAAATGGGTTGGTGCCCTTTCAAAAACCCAATGTTTACCCTTAATCAAAAAAATTATTAAGCTGTAAAAATACCTATCGATACCCAATACATCAAAATCTATAAAATATGAGCCAAATATTTCCCTCGTTCCAGTGTCAAACCTTTTTGTTTGCTTAGTCACTTCATTTACTTAAAACTTGAATTCTTCGGAAAAATCCTTAACAAGTATTAATTTTAAAATCTCTACACTTTCCAGTATCATCTCTTTATTCAAGAAATTCCCTTCTGTCAACCTATGATTTATGTTTAATGATGCCTAAAGTGCTTACTCTTTCGTTTTAGCATACACGCAAAGCCATTTAATAAATATACACTTTGCATCTCCTAACATGACCCCATAAAGTTTTACATTAGGAAGCCCTTATTCCAAATGGACATCAAATCAAAGCCTCCTAACCATAATCAAGTAGAGAAAGAGGACAGATAGTCAGAACTAACCTTTTCTAGAGAACATTGCTTCTAGGCCCCTCTCTCCTGTCAGAGATTTATATTTAACAATGAATACTATTTTATCAGTCCCTCCCCAACATTAAAAATAATATTTTGATTTAATGCCACGATGTTTCTAGTCTTACAAGAACTGCCATTACACTCTGCATTGGGAAAAAAATTATTCTTCCAGGATATATCTTTGGGTAAATGTAACCAAAGATCATTTACCCAAAGATTTATGTGCACTAAAGTGATATAAGTGATAGAGGCGTCTACAAATGGCCCTTGAATCAATACGAATTGGAAAATACATGATAGGATCATTTTCCTTCGGCTATAAGCGATTTCATAACTGCCTAGACAGTTATATTAGAATCACCACCTTAAATACTAGCAGTAGATCCACAAATGCCAATCAAAAAAAGTAATTTAAAATGATTTATCTGCACCGTCACTCACCACCTGAGTCACAAGGTTCAAGTTCAAATTCATGTCTGACAAGGATAAGGTTCGGTTCATGTTTCCCAAAGGATAATGTTTTTATAAAAATTATGTTTGAACAATTGATTTTTTTTATTTTACTTCGAGAAAAAAGAAATGCATAGATGTGTCAAGAGGGACAGAATGGAGAGAGCTGCCAGCCCTCTTTTTTCGGTCAGCATATGTATATGTACACACATATTTCTAAAATAATGCAAAAGTCTATCTAGCAAAAAATTGTTAGAAATCATGATGTGTAGTATTATAGTATTAGACATTGATATGCATTTTGAAGAACTACATAATGCTTTTAACCTTTTGAAGTAATTTAGATAGTTTTTCCCACTTCAAAATTATCAGAGTTATTTCTTCTTCGTTTTTTAAAAGAGTAATTTTTACATAATTATAAATGTGTGTGTGTGTGTTTTAGGTACAGATGTTTCCATGCTGTATCACATCCAGCAGTTCTCAAGTTTTGTTGTGTCCTCGATTTCATTTCCGTTTCAGTATCTGTTTCTGGTAACTTAATAGTTACCCTTGCAAGCAGACCTCGGGAGAATTTTGTGCTGTTTGCATTGGAAAATTACTCCCTATAAGTTGAAGCTCAATTCTCTTGGACGACAAGAACACAATAGAATAAGTTAAAAAACAAGTATGCAACATTTTTTATTTTATTACAGTGAGGAATTTTTGAAAGAACAGGGTTAGTTAATATCTTATAGAAATGAGAATACAAATCAATCTCAAAACTCATCAAGCAATGGTTTTAAACAACAAGTGCACCAAAGAAACAAAATGCAGAAAAAAAAAATTTAATATGAGAAGGAATAAAAAGAGTAGTGCTCTACCACTTGACCGATGAAGAAAAAATAACTTCGGTGATTTCCCTTCGTCAGCAATTGTGATTTTGAACCCGACCATGCCCTGCAATAGCAATTTTATGAAACTACTGACCCTTGCCACAACCATTTCAGTTGCTTCCCCTGCAGATTGTATAAACACTTTCAGATGTACGTTTCTTGTAGAAATTGTAACATTAAAGCTTCAGATAGATTTACAAACTGTCCACACAATAAATACAAATGTATACATGGACTAACTTTAAAATGACTAATAGCAACCTTTGTATGAAATCATACCTTTCTGAGCATACTTTCCTAGTTGATTGTCATTATAGCTGAAGGTTTTAACCAATCCAACCTTCATACAAGTTTTTTCCATGTCAGTGAGAAAACCATTAGAAGAACTTATCAGTTAATCAAAAGTGATAATAAGCTTTCCTAAATCCCACTATTTCTACCTGAACATTGTTGTCGGTAGCTAGACTTGTTTCATTACCAACCAATTTCCTTTCTTGCTTCCCAACTTCAATCCTGTTATTATGGCCACAAGCTTGACAACTATATTGAAACCCTTCTGTTTGCACAGTAGAACTGTGGAGAACTAAATTTGATTCTAACCCTGCATAGTATGGGATCAAGTTACCACACTGATTTTCATGGTGGGTAGCTTGGGAGAGAGAAAGCTGCCCTACATAGTAAGGTATCAACTTACCACACTGATTTTCAGAGTGGGGATTTTGAGAAAGAGAAAGCTGTCCCTCAATTACAGAACAGTCAACTTTACAGCATTGGCATGGCACACTAGAGTGCTGAATCTTCTTGCTCACTTCCACACGATCTGATAGTAATGACTGAAGTCTCTTCACCTCATTTATGAGCTCCAAATCTGCCAATTAAATATATTGAGAGATATAAAAATAAAGTTTAATATCTGCCTTACAAACAATATATCTGCAACGCATGGTAAAGAAAGATTAAGCATAACAGTTATGAAAATCAAAAATTGTATAAAAACTTACTCTTTGTATGCTGCACTAGTGAATTATTTTTCCACTCTATCTTTTCCTCCTCTAACAACCTCAACCTGCCAAAACAAGGCCATAACAAGCACATGATATTCAATTTCCAGTGTTGAAATGAACTGCAATATAAAAAAGTAATTGAAACGAGCCCCAATGAAAAATATGCAAATGAACAAACCAGTAGAACATAAGGAATGTGCCTGTTATAAGTAATTTTAATCTTTTCCTCATTTAACTTCATCCAATCCTTCTCTCTTCCAATGTGTTTCAGCAATTCCTCCTGAGCTGTAGCACAAAAATGCCAAAAGAAAGAAAAGCAATTATGTAACTTTCAGTAAATATGCTCACAGTAGGCGTTTGATGAAAAGAGTCTTGCAATAACTCTAAATGGAATCAGTTTATAATGGACTGATCTGTAAGCTTTTTGATACTTACATAATAGAAACATTCCATGGAATTCCCTTTACAGAAGCCATGAATAATATAAAAAAAAAGTAATAGCACTTTCATAGTACACACACAAATCTTTCAAAAAAGACATTCTAGTTTCTACATTACATAAAGCAGAAGGATCCACGTTCGTATTTCTGTTGATAACCAAGGTATACAGCCAATTCTAGCAACGAAACTATGGAATATTACATAGTGCCTTTAAGTAAAAATAGATCAGTAATAAACATTGACATATGATAAAACCATAACATCACTCATTTAAGAACTTTCAATAAAACAAAAGTTTCTCATAAAATTAAAATGCTTATTATTAAGAGAAAACAAGTTGAGGCATAGAATACACAATATTCGAGTGGCAATGGCTCTGATACCAATATTTGAAGATATGAACAGACAAATGAAGAGCAATTGGACTGACATCTAATGAATGTGTGTGTCCTTCATTTTATTATGTTGGGAGTAGATACAACCTAGTTGGAACAGTTCTGAGACAGTTCATAACTGAATGTGTATAAATATATTCATTATATTAAATATGCAACTCGACACTGGAAATGGATGTTGTAATAGAACTGGCAAATCTTTTTTGTGGACTAGAAATGGGGAATGGTGGAGATGGATGTTGTAATATAACTGGTAAATCTTTTTTGTGGACTAAAAATGAGGAATGGAATCAACTCACTGAAGAATGTACAAACTTGAACTCCCTTACTTAATAGGGGGTTAGAAATTTTCCTAATATTATTATGGTTTATTAAGACAAAATTCTGAGGCTGTTGACTGCATTTCTTTTGTCAATGCAATGGAGCCCATAAAAATGAAAAACCAGATATATATATATATATATATATATATATATATATATATATATATATATATATATATATATATATATCAATTGTATAAAATGTCAATAAACCACAATTTAACTCTTGTACACATGAATCCAGGCACACAGAATAATATTGAAGGTTTATGTCAGATTTAAACATGATTTTACTTACACAACAGAATTACAATACTTCAGTCCTTGTTACTTTTCTGCGTAAAGCTATGCTCCTCTGAACGCACTTACAGCAGGACCGATATACCTCCCCCTTGGTAAGCATTTGTTCCAATGAATACCACCCCCAAGCTGCGCTTTATAGGTCAAAAGAGCAACTAATACCAGAGGAATACTCAATCTACTTTTCTGTTAAGCACAAAGTTCTCTGATGAAGTGCAATTGTTATAACTTCCACCTAGATTCAAGTCTCGGCAGGCATATTTAGTGATTGCAGCAAGTGTACCTGCTAGTGGGTCTCACCGCCTGCTTAAGTCAGTGTTTCATGAAAACTAGCAGGAAGGCCTGATGTCAGTGCTCTCGATAATTCCACATGTTCCTGTCTTGTGTGGCCTTGATTTTAGTTCCAGGCATTCTTTCCAGATTAGTAATTCGGCCTACTAACATTTTGGTATTGACTTCCCCAGATTGTGACCTCACTGGCTGGGCCGGTTACTACATGGATTTCAAGGGTGAGAGTCCCAATAGAATCCCTCGTTCGATCAAAAATAAAACTCAGACTACACTTAATAACCAAACTATCAACACAGCCAGACTTATATACAAACTCAAAGGCCACTACTACAATAATGTTAAACTCAACAAGCACATGGGATAACACTTCTACTATGGATTAAAATATTCCCACCAATTACGGGAATCCCTGAGTGTCCTAACCCAATCAAGCACAGAAGTTTCACTCTCAAGTCCCTTACAGGAGAACGATTTCTGTGATTCCAAGCTTCACATACAGCTCTCAAGTGTACAATAAAGTGCTCTGGAGAGCAAGGAATAATAAAATAGAGTCAAAATGAAAAAATATCAAGTATCAAGAAATGTGTTTAAAATGCAAATGACGAGTGTTCCTTGTCGTTTAGAAATGCTACACAGAACAGTGGTCGAACCTGGAAAATAATAGTCAAACGTGTGTTTTTAAAAAAACTCTATGCAGATGAAAAGAGTGTGCTTAAAACAGATGCACATGGAAAACTCGGAAAAACAGGGAAATGGTGAGTGAAGAATGGGGAAATTTCTGTTTTTGACTAATTGTCATCAATATTATTTTTTGTTTGATTATCAAATATTTTCTGAGTTTTTCACATTTGAGAAACAAGTAATCGAAAAATATTTACACTTTGGCCAGCCTGAGTCATTATTGTTTAAGTGTCCTTCTACTATGCAAAATATAATTAAACAAAAGATAACTCTCTTCTCAAACTGCCAAATAGTGGATCTATTTCACAATCATGCCCATATCTAATAACTCGTGTTGGGAAAATAAGGTCGACATTCTATTATCGGCCCATGTCAAGTCAAGGTAAGATCTTAACTTCCAAATGCCAACCTCATCTAGAAAGACTATGAGCCCCTACCTCACTTATTGGCACTTGTATCAAGGTTAGAGCAAGCCTCCCTATATTTGTTCCACAACACTGAAAGCCACATGCTTTCTAATTAATGAGTATTGACACTTTTTAGATAATCACAAAATAAAGTGGACTAGCATACAAATATTTACATCAGGGGTCCCTATCTACAAAATTGGTATGTCTTCACATTTTACTTGTAAATAGTAAATAATATTTACATCAGGACTTAACACAACACGATATAGTACTCACATTCTTTCAATATGCCCAATATTATCAAAACGAGGTATCACTAACAAGTGTTTTTAGAAAATTGATAATCTTTAAAAAGAATCAACTAGTTGTACTATTAAGGAAAATATGACTTAATAATTAGAGCTATGGTTCTTTTATGAGATACCAATGTTCGGTGTTGTTGTTTATGAAAAAACCAATATCTTGCCATAAACCATGTCATAGAACCACTGATCCATGTGTCAATTCAACGCAAACGGGTATCAACTAAATCTCCATTGATTCACTAGCTCCCCTTGCACGGTCAAGGGATGCCAATGTTTTGTATTGTTGTTTGTGAAAAAACAATTGTATTGCAATAGATCATTTCATGGATGCAATAGATCCATGTGGCAGTAAAACACACACAGGCTTCGGCCAAACCATCCATGGTTTCACTTGCTCCCCTTGCAAGGTCAAAGGGGTAGCTCCCCTTGCAGCCCTCCCCCCAACACCCTGCTGCAATGCAAGATCTAGAAGCTCAGGTCATACATGTTCACGTTGTTGTGCAATGTCTTGTCCCACATTCATTGATGAGCATCAAATCATATATGATATATTTCTACATTGATTTTGTAAGGTGTGCATAAGTTTTGGCAATTCCTAAACTTTCAGAGCCCAAGGTGAAGATGAGGAAAATTAGTTTGTATGTTCAGACATACATATTCACCAGGATATATGCATTCCCTCAAGCAATAGTATATTGGAAGACAACAATATCAAGATAGTGAAACCAACTCCAATGAATAGCTATCAGTCTTAGTTACACATCCTTGGAGGGGCTTATGAATGCTCAATTATAATTGAGATTATGATTTAAGCAATATTTGTAATAAGTATGAAGTTATGAACCATACATAAAATTATTGTCAGATGTAGACAATGTAAAAGAAACCATGCTATACACATTGGGAGGTATGCAGTTGATGAATGCTTAGAATTTGCCAATAGCATCGATGACCATAAATGGAGTTCCCTAAGGTCTGGGGCACTTGGTTGACATAGATATTTGCACAATACAAAGACTTAATTTTCGTAGTTTAATACTTTTGAAACATAAAAGTATTAATGGCAATGATGCAGAATGTCATTATAATTTACGTTAGGTTTTCTTTCCAAAGCATAACTTCAAGATTTGCTCCTTTGAGTCAAGCTAAAGTGTATTTTTAAAAGTTTGCAATACAAAGTTTAGCATTGCAGAAGTTTCCTACTATAGAAATTTTAAAATTTTAAAAAATTGACATTCTCAAATCCATGCAATAAAAAAGACTTGTCTTTATTATGCTGTTAGATTCAATCTTTCAACTTGCATTCAACAAAAACATAAAATAAAAATATTATAAAATTGAGAGAAAAGGGTGGTTATTTACCACTTAGAATTACATTTGGAGTATAACTCTTGTATTGTCAATTTGGTGATTTTGTGATGAAGGTCAAATAATGTGGAAGTCATTCAAGAGTAAACTAGTTACAGAATTACAACTATTATTTGTTGTTGATGTTTACAATGCAGCTTACATGGTTTACAAAACAATAAGTTATAACAGAGATTTATCAAGTTTTGATGGGGTTTGCAGTATGTAGTTAGGACATATTAGGGTATCAAGGTGTACTTTGGATTTACCATAAATTTAATGTTTATTAGAGTTTACCATGCCTCGATCTCTCTTTTTTTTATAGTCAGATTTAATATAGTGTGATTAAAGATTTTTCAAGTTGTATGGAATTTAGTAAGCAACTAAGATGTCGTTCATTAAGCAATGATTAAGATATATTAAGAGTTAGGAGGTTTTTGAGGCTGTAGGTATGATTTATCAGAATTTTATTGGGGTTTGTTTAATTGTATAAAATTTGTGAAGGTATGGGTTAAGGTTTATTAAGGAGTGCTTATGGGTTTTAGGGTTTATTAGCTTCAAATTTCTTCTCTATGTGTGTTGGGGCTTACTATTGTATGATTAGGGTAATACTTATTGTTATGGGGTTTATCAATTAATTTAATTTACAACAAGGGTTTAATTATAATATAATGTGGTTATGTTTCATTAAGTGTTATGAAGTAATTAGGGTGTGATTAGATTACCACATAGAACATGTTATCTTTAAGATCGTGGAAATAAGACTATTCATTTTCATGTCCACCATAAATCTAGAGAAGCTTGCGGTAATGATGGGAATCCTATAAAGAAGACTCGTCAACGTCATGCAAAGGTACTCTTTGAATTTAAAACTAAGTTCCAACTCTTCTTATCCTGTAACAAACACAATTTTTCTGATTCATGTTGACCTTATCTCTTTCGGTGATAATATCATATATTTTTTGTATCTGTTACAAATTTTGCAATTTCTCATTCAAATTGGACTTGGGTCTTTGGAAACATTCTCTCTATCCAGCACAAGAAACATCAATTGGTGAAAGCAAATGCGACCTATTTGGAGCACATTTTGAAATATTCAAGGCTTGCTTATTTCTGTAGGACAACCTCTGCCATTACATCCACAACCAATGCTAGAAACATAAAACCCATCAACAAGTAAGGACGGTGATAAGGAAAATAGAAATGAAGGGTAGCATGTTAGACATCACGCCATACTTAACCTACCTCTAGGCTAAGAAAGAAACAAAGGAATTTGTACTATCTGAATTAAAAGAAAATACCAGAGTTTGCCCCAGAAGGAAAATGATAGAAGTCAACAAACTCAAAGCAGACACCACTATTTTAACAAACTTGCAAAAGAAAATTGGCTTGATGAGACTTGCCCTCTCTGACCAGTTCAAGGGCAGAAGAAAAACATGTCATAGCAAGAATGGAGAGTAGTGAAGTGGATTACCTACAATATTATGCATAAGTGACCTCTCAACGCTTTCCTCTTGAGTTGTATGCTTAAATGCTATTATCTCAATACAATGTTTCATCTCTGTATAGTGTAAAAGTTAGAAGAACGACAATTCATCTTTCATATCCCATCTTGTATATTGCAATTATCTAGTATATGAATAATAAAAAGCTGCACAGTCAGGCCTAACACTCGAATTTTTCACTAAGATATTAAATTCTAGTTTCTTTAGTATGAGTGGATGGAACATGACACATGCTAAAATATCTCTGATGTACACAATCTCATACCAATTATTTAGTGTGAAAATTTATTCACCTGTTCTTATAGTTTCATGAAAAGACCCAAGAGCCAAATCTAATCAGAAGAAATCAAAGGTTCATTCTAACTAGTATGGGAATCAATACCTTGCACATATGCAGTAAGATTCCTGTTTTGCCCTTCAATATATTCCTCAACTTCACCAAACTTTCTTTCCTTTATAAAGAAATACCAAAAATAGGTAAGTAAATCGTAAAGCATTGTAAGAGAAGCATGAAGGATTACTCATATCATTTGTTATTGAGTATATATCAATCATACTACATAAGGTAAAAAACTGTAATTGCAGATATTCAAACCTTTAATCGTTTATACTTCAGATGTAGTTTTGAGTATAGCTCCTGCGCCTGCCAACCAGAAAAACTAACACGTCTATGAGACTGAGATAAGTGGCATGTAGAAATCAGAAAGAGGGGTTTGGACTTGACCACAACTATGCTAGATGATAAAATACTTTCCACTGAGGTTTGACTAATGTTGATGTCGTAGAAAGAAAAAATAAAAAAATGCACAGAAAAGATAAATTGTACTCGTAGAATAAAATAAAGAAACAGACCAAACATAATGCAAAGTTTACCCAAACAATGGATATGAACTTTCAGCTCAGAGAATTTTTTCCAACTCTTAGAAGAATGCAAGCACCTGTCAGAACATTCTATGCATTTCAGTAACTTTCTAATAAGAAGTAACTTGCTGTAATGTCCCCTTTTCCAATCGAAGACCTTTGGCCTATTTTGTCAACCCGACGGCCAAAGGAAAAATATAAGGGTGACTTAAGTTATAATAAATTATTATAAAGTGCTATAAAAAATAAAATAAAATTATTAAAGCACTTATATTAATTTATTTAGCTTAATAAAAATAAATTGTAATCCCTATGGAAAATACGATTTGCCTTAAGGGGCAAAAGTCATTGTAAAGGGATTTATTATATTTTAATCCTCCTAGAAAGGATAATGGCGACTTGGGCCAGAGGGGAGTAATGAGAACTTAGAAAGGATAAAACATTTCTATTGTGTATTCCCTCTAGGGAAAAGTGACCAGCCTTGGGAGAGAAGAAAATAATTATTAAATACCTTTTGTATTCTCCCTAAGAGAAATGGAGGGTGGAAAATGCATTGAAAGAATCATACAAGCTGATTGGTGGTCTTGAAGGTTGTTTTGGGTCTCTTCTTCCTTTAAAAGGAGAAGTAGACTTGCTTGAGAGGCATTCCATATTCCAGATTTTTATATGATATTTCTCTTGCATTTGAGCTCTGAGCTTTTGCAAATTATATTCTAAGGACGAAAAACCTTAGTTTATACCTCTTGTGGACGAAAACCCCAAGGGATTGAGAGGGTTTTTCACTCAGAAATTCCCATTGATGGTAATCAGATTTTCAGTGTTATTTTCAGTCATTTCCAGCAGTGTAATTTGAAGGCATTTGAGGAATAAAATTACAGCAGTTCATCTTCTATTGGATCGACCCAGTTGGGGCAGATTTGGCTTTGTATTTTGGAGGTATTTAGATCTGATTTTAATTGTTAAACCATCTACATATTTTTGGGAAATAAGCCAATTGGTTTCATAATTTTTCAAAGGTTTTTTTACCAGTTTTATAATCAGATTTCAGATCTGATTTCTGAGTTGATTTGGCATCCGCAAATTCTGATTTTTATATGAATGAGTTCCTAAAAATATAAACAATCATCCGGGATAGAGAAAATAATTTTTGGGGCTCATTTGATGCCCTAAATGTGTGGGCCGAAATAGTAGGAGGGTCAGATCTGGATGTTTGGTAGTTGCTGTTATAATTCGGTTTACATCATCTTGTTCCTTGTATTTTTCCAAGTTCGGGCATATGTCATTTGCCTAGATTGGAGTTGTGTAGAGAAAGTTATGCTATCTTGAAGATTGCAGCAGTTAGGGTTTCAAATATAAATTATTTTCCAGCTGTTGTAAAATTTGATTTTTTCCATAAATTCTCCAGGGTTGTTCCAAGGGTTTGGGAATAAAAATAATTATTGTATGCTGATTTTGGGTGTGTTTGCATATAAAAATAATTATTTCCCATAGCTGCCAAAAGTATATTTATTATTTTGTGGGAAAATCTCATATTTGGGAAAAAGATCTATTGGGGATCTTTCACTTGCAGGGTCAGGCAGAAGGCCAAAAAATTAGACAAGTTTGTGAATGGACTCCACGGGAGATTTCTTCCTGCCTACTAAAAAAATTATTTGCAAGAGTGGGAAATGTTTCGCAAAAATGTAGAATAGTTCAGAAGCATAGGCATAAGCCCACGCTATCATTTGTTTTGGGTACGGCAAATCGGGTTCCACCAATACAGCGATTTTTTTAACCTCAGGTATCAGTTAGGCATGGTCATACAAAAGAAATATAAAATGAGAAATGCTACTGATAAATTGATAATGCTAAATAAATTCCAAATGTCATGATAAATATTAATTATTAAATCAAAAATAGTATTCACTGTCAGGTTGCTCTTCATTGAGAGCATCAACAATGTCAGTATAATATATATATATATATATATATATATATATATAAAACAGCCAAAACCTACAAGTTCACCTTGGGATTGCCTTTGGTTTGCCTCCGGATGGTTTGGGTGTTCCGCGTTCTTTAGCAGAAGAACCCTGGTATATCCCAGACGAATCCACGTGTGAATTGTGCCTAGAACTGCACCGAGTACAAACTAGGTGGAGGGGTTTGACTCGGTAACATAGGTGCCACAAGCATTAGCTTCATGAGGCAAATTTAGAAAGAGGAACGACAATTTCAATTAGATCCACAAAAGACAATTACATAAACAGCTGAGAAATGCTTGGGCGAGTTTGAACCTGCATTGCAGGGAAACACTAGCAGACATTTACCCATGTACCGACATACCAACAGGGACAACAGTCACAACACTGAAATGTGCCATGTTAAAAACAGAGTCCCAGGTACATCAGAGTCGTTTCCATACCAATTCCAGCACGTACCTGAGACATTTTTGTTCCGTTTTGGCCAGACCAAAAAAAAGTCTGAAATGGTAAAAAATCTCAAAACAAAAAATAGCAAACATAACACTGATCTACCTACCGTAACTTGCTAAACACACTTCATAAAAGCTATATAAATACATCTTCACACGTTTGGTCCATTACAACAGACACTCATTTTCTTGCTGATTTTTAGTTTTTACAAACTTTCAACATTACAAAGAGAAAGGAGGAATCTAGCAGCAGCAGTTGAAGGAGGACTTTAAAAGTTGTTACAAAGAGCAAGGAGGATTCTAGGAGCGACTTCAAAGAGGAATATAAAAAGAGCAGCTTGAACGAGAAAACAGCAGGTTTTTCTCATTTCATTCAACCTTTAGTCCTTTTATTTTTTTGTTTATTTAAAAAACTGTTAAAACTTAACATGATCAATGATCATGAACGATGTGTGCATAATGCACACATCATTCATGCTTATTGATCATGATATTTTATTTTAAATTTCGTTAATAATTTATTTTGCTACTTCCAAAGAACTTTAAAAATATTTTGCATAATGTTGTTTTAGAGTTTGTTTTGTTTTTTTTTAAATTAAATACAAACTCTGTGTGTGCTCTCAGCTCGCACCTTTCTGACAAAATTGGTAATCAGAAGTAGAAAAGGATGTCTAGGGTTTAGTTTTTAGAGTTTATTTTGTTATTTTGAACAAATATTGAATCCGAACTTTGTGTATGCTCAGTTCGCATTTTTACATTGAACTTAATGATCAAAAGTAGAAAAGAACGCCTATAGTTTAAAATTTAGATTACTTTGTTGTTTTTCAACATTTATTATGTTGTTTTCAAAAAACAAAAATTGTATATGCTCTCCCCAACACCTTTATGGCAAACATGTTGATCAAAAACATACAAAAATGTAATGGTTGTTTAGTTTTCTTTGTTGTTATTTATGTTTATCTTTGTCATTGTAGGTTTGAGATAAAAAAAAATATAAATGGCATCAAGTTCAACTTCAGGTGGAGGGAAGGGAGAAGTAAGCCGGGAGAAAGGCCCATAGGGAAACAATCTGAGTCCCATGAACTTGAAACATGATCCTGCTTCTCCTTTATGGATAAATGTACAGAGCATTGTTATTAGTGGCTCTCAAGCTTGGATATGTAACCATTGCAATATGACATATAAGTCCTCATATACTCAACTCAAAGTTCATTTATCCAAGATAACAAAAACAGGGATGAGAAAGTGCACCAAGTTTGAAAAGCCACAAATCCTAATGTACTTGAATAAACAAGAAGCAAATCTTGGCATACTTGAAATCGCAAGAGGAAGCTAACTTATAAGTTGCATGAACTCAATCTAGAACACTTTCTTTGCAAATGAGGGCTTTAGGAAAACCACCCACAAATTCAAATTATCATTTCATTCAAACTAAGACTCGGCGAATTGTAACTCCCTTGGATAAAGAGACCACCTCGCGAAAGAGAACAAAAGGACCATTGGAACAAGCATTCAATATGGAGAAGAGGGATAATACTAATACGTTGGTTGTTAGAAGCATTTATACATGTGGGTTGCCTTCCAATGTCTTGAGGTCATCATATTGGCAACAAATCGTGAAAGGCATTAATGAGGCGCCACAAAAGTACACCGGTCCTAAGTTCCTAACAATGAGAAAGTTCACGCATCACTCTGTTGAAAGAAGAGAAGCATATATAAAAGTCTTAGTAACCAATTTGGAATTTCTATAAGGATTCAGGGGTGTATTATGTTAAATGGATGGAAAGATGCTCGAAACAAACCCTTAATCGACATTGTTGCAATACGCCTGTAAGGGGCAATGTTCTTGTTGACAAATTCAATCCTGTTGAATTTTCCCAAATATCACAATGAGTTTAGGGTGAAATCAACTAAAAATTGCCTTCGTTTTGTTTAACTTGATGATCACATTGTCCAAATCTACGCCAAACTCTATTTTTCTCATGATCATTGGCTTCAAAACTCATCAAGCTCCTTGGTTTCTCCCTTTCCTTTTTGTTCAGTGCCCTAAAATTGGTTAGGTTCGACCTCTATTTGCTCTACATTGTCAGAGATTAATCATCGAACTTCTCAAATGTTCTATCCCTTTCTACAAGATTCTTTCAACCTGAAATTCCCCTTGTGGCCCCACTCAAACACAAATCAAAGAGATAAAAAAGCTATGGATCAAAAGGATGAGTTGTCACAATGGTCCCAAGAGTGAAATCAGGACCTGTTGAGCAAATGACAGCTTCATCTTAACTCATCTTAACTCATCCTCCTGATCTCATGGGTGTGCAACTGTTCTTTCTCAGAGATTAATCTTCAAACAAAATATTTGTTTGTTTGTTGCAACAAAAGGCATCCATTCATTGTAGAATCAGATTTGCTTGCAAAGCCATGCAAGTTTTCTAGATAAGGTTTGTTGCAAGCCATTCCCAATTGTGATTCATTAATAGTGGATCATCCTGGTGCCTACAAAGATCCTAGAATATGTCTTAGAGGCGGTTTTGGGAAGATATTTTTCAGATGAGCATTTTTAGAGCTCCATGATCATTGTGAAGAGGATAGACATGAGAGAAGGAGATATACTCTAGTATATTCTTTATCCTCTTCTCTTTTTCTTTCCCTTACCCCTTCTCTCTTATTTTGCTATACGTAGCAATCTGATCTAATTGTAAAAGGTTCCTCTTCCTTGAATACAAGGTTACTTTCTTCTTCTGGGTGTTGAGCATTTTGAGTCCGTCTGATCCCTAGTTTTGAGCTCTATAAATGCATAAACACCTTGGATTATGTTGATACCAAACTCTGTATATTCTAGCTTTTGATACATCTATGATTGTGACTTATCTTTGCCAGTTGTCCTTGTGTTAATTGTCTCTTACCTCTCTGTTATCTTTATGGTGTATTGTGTGAAGCATTTGCAAGGTTTTTATTCATTGCTTCTTATAAAATCTGAGAGTGAGAATTAGATTTAGATAGTCTGATTGTGGCTCATATCTGCCCTTTGGATCTGTGTTTTGTCCTCTCACTTGGTGGCTCATATCCCCTTTCTTCTTGGTGCATCACCATGTTTTATTTTCATGTTTTCTCATCCCTTTTCTCTTGCAACTAGTAGATTAGAGTAGAGTATAGGTAGCATAGAGTACTAAGGATAAGACTCAACTTTCTTTGGAGGTCTTCCTCAAGCAACCAAGTGTCCCACACCTTGGAGGCATTCTCGTTGTTGTTAAGATACCAAGCTTCAATTTGGTGACCTTAACAGGTACACATCTCAATCGGCCAACATTTCTTATAAGTCATCATTTGTGAGAGTGAAGTGAAAGATGCTCAATTCATTGCTAAGATTTTATTTGAGGCTATTGAGTCAATGGACCCCTAGAATGTTGTCCAAGTCATAATGGACAACACAAAATTATTGTAAGGCAATAAGATTGATCGTAAAGGGGAGATACAAGAACATACTTTGGACGCCTTCTACAACACACTCCTCAATTTGATGTTGTAGAAGATTGGAAAAATCCCATGAATAGAGCAAATTTATACACAGGGAAATGACATTCAAATGTTTGTCACAAATTATCACGTCTCTCATACCATTTTTAGGAGATTATTGAGTTTGGAGTTGTTGAAGGTAAGGGAACAATTTACTATTTAATTTATATCATCTAACTTACAATAATTTGAACTTATTTTAAATTTATACTTATTAAATTCTTTTTGTTTATTTTCATACGTTGTTGAGACAATTTGCCTCTCACACGCTCAAGTTGTGACAACTTGTGACGGTAAAACATGTCTTAAACAGTATGGCGATTAACAACATTTGAACTATGTGGAAGCAAGCAAACACAAAAATTCATAAGATAAAATCATTGATCCTTGTTAATGATTGGCAGACCAAGTTTAAGTATTTAATTAGTTTTCCAGAGTCTATTCTATCCATAATCAAATAAGCAGAAACAGATAACATTTGCATCCAAGAAATTTACAATGAATCAACTCCATGCTTGAAAAAGTAGAGAGATCATTCAAAAAAACAAGCAAGACCTTGAAGAAAACTTCTATAATGAAGTTAAGAGCGTGGCCATGAGAAGATGCAATAAAATGACCACACCAATGCATCTCTTTGCATATGCATTAAATTTCAAATATTATAACAATGAAATACTTGGTTTACCTTATAGGCAACCACCATATGATGACCACGAAGTTGTAAATGGAACTAGGGCCGCATTCGGGAGGCTTTTCCTTGATCCATTTGTAGTTAGCATGGTCTACAATGAAATGGGGATGGTTGTATCTTCATAAGGTGGCATGGGAGAAATTAAGGCTCTTTGTGACAAATATAACATGACTCCAGTCAAGTGGTAGTATCTATATGACCATGATGTCAGGTACCTCCGACCTACTGCCATTAAAATTCACTCACATGTATAAAATTTAATCAAAAAATTGATGTTTATTAATTGAAATTTAAGTTATCGACCCATATTTTTCTACATTATTACTAATTTGTAATTTCCAACAAACTTTTTTTGTAACAAGTGGTTTGTAATTCTTCATCAAAGAAATTGAAGTATGTATCCCTTTTCGACACAGATTGGGCTTCTGCTGAGAGGACTCTCCTCCTTCCTCGCTTCATCAGATGCAAGCAGACAGTCCCCCAACATATTATTTTGGCAGAGTTCGGAGCCCAACCTTTCCGTCTGGAAACTATATTTGACATATCAACCTTTCTTCATCGTATCAGGAGGTTTGGTGATCTCTCCGATGAGCGAGCCAGGTATCTATATCTCGCTTATTGTTCCTCTGTGAGTATTGCCCAGGATGTGGGTCGTTGTTGGTTTTCCGAAACTTCTGCCTTGTTGGATTCAGTTGGTATCTAGATTGATCGTCTCCCCCCTTTCCAGTATTCCCTGAATGCTCCCAGTCATCTCTTGCCCACCAAGCAAGTGTTGAACAGGTCCATCCAAGAAGATATCTACAGGGGCTTCATTCAACTACTTGGGTGAACCCTCCTGGGGGTTTGCGGCCTTAGATGTCCTTTTATGCAGAGCACTTTCTTGAGATCAGAGATGGACTCATCATCCGCCCTCATTACACCTTTCGTCACTGGGGCATGCCCTCCGTATGCCTCTGGGTCAATTTCGGGTTGGCTCCCACAGACTTCAGTGTGAGACTGATCACCACATTGATGACAAACTTTGTAAGCTCTGTAGCCTTCATGATATGGAGATCGAGACTCATTTCATCTTCTGCTGCCCCATATACTATGAGATCAGAGGACGATTTCACTGCCTCTTCACAGGGATTCAGACTCTCTCGGTTTTCTTCGGATATATTGACCAGCAGTGTCTTGCCCTCTACATCTGTGAGTCTCTGCTGCTCCGAGACCAGATTCTTCATCCTCCTCCGAGAGTCATCCCTACGAGACGAATTACAGCCTTCTTTCCGGTTCTACCTGCAGGTGGAGGAACTAAACGACAAAGCCTTTCTGACCTAGATACATTGCATCGATCAGTTCATCCCCGGTTGGACCTTCACATTTCCCCCGATCACCACCAACAAAATCAGATGCGCACTCGTACCAGAGGGCAGCCTTGCTCCATTCGTCCCCCTGACCGTCGTTTCAGTCTTAGATCTCAGCAGGGGAGGAGGTTTTCTCCCCCCTCTTCGGGTTGTCAGTCCATCAAGAGCTTCTTTTCGTCGGCCTCAAATGTTAGGAGGGGTGTGGCTACCATTCTTGAGTAGACCACTGGTCCTCGTTTGCCCCCTCCTCCATTCCCTTCTTAGTTTCTCCCGTCTTTTTCCCCCCCTTGCTCCATTGCCTCTGCCTGTGGGAGTATTTGGCTTCGGGTTTCCTTTCTACTTCGTCTCTTTTTCTTTCTTTTGTTTTTGGGAACTTGTTTGAGTTGCCCCCGCTTGCACTTTGTCTATTATTTGGACTGCAGACCCATTGACCTAACTTTGTGGTCATTCATTGGGCATTAATATATTTATCTTATCTTATCTGCTAACGGAAACAAATTGGAATCCAAGAAGGTTCTGGATTTGGTATTTGTAAATTCTAATTGTCAAACTATAGCACAAGACTAAAGACTATACTAGAGGTCCTAACAAGCTTTAAGATATTCATCCAAAGACTATTGACTTCAAAGACTATTGACTTCGATGCTTCCGCAGCTACTTCTACCCAACTTTCACTTATTGGAATCGATGATGACAATCCAATGAGTTCTTCACAAGGGTTAGACAATGGAGCTAGTGGGAGTGGTGCTACTAGTGGCATTCATGGAGCTGATTTTGAAGAAAATCTAAATGATATATTCTAGAATCTAGATTATTATCATATACATATTAAATTATAAACATGTTGAATGTTTTGACCTTTCATGAATACAAAATATTTTAAGTGCTTTATTTTTTTAAGGACTACAAATGTGTATCATGCATTTTTTATATATATTTATATTTTTTATAATATATTGTACGAACGTTTCCGCTCCGTTTCGTAACCAAGGGTTTTTTTTAAAATTGATGTTGCTGTATTTGGAACCCATACCCATACCCATTTTCATTTCTTGGCAAAGGAGGGTTAAGCCCAAAAAGCAACCCTAAAAATGAATATATGGATACAAATTGCATTCACATTTCACAAAATGCAGGTTCAAAAGCCATCACTTATGCATCAGCTATATGCATTGCAGAGTATTAAAGAAACAAAGTTAAACAATTGTTTTCTCATAATTGTGTCATGTTTTCATAATAGCCACCTATGTTAAAAAATACAAAATATGAGATTCACAAAAAAATGTGGAATATGTTTGAGCTTAAAAAATGGGAAAACAAACAAGACAATTTTAGAAATACCACATATACAATACTCTCCAAGCAAATATCCTGAAACACATGGAGGTTCCTTCATATAGAATTTTCCTTTTAGGGTTTGTTAACATTTTAGGGTCTGTTAACATGAAACACTCTCTCCATGAAATAATATCTTAATATGTACAACAGTACAACCGGAAAAAAAAACAGAACTCTTTTAAATTATAAGTTTTTTGGCTAACGTAATTTATTCTAGTAGGACTGTTTTGACACTGCAGATTACAATTTTCTGAAGATATTTATGTAAGACATGTACAATAAAACAATACTTATTGTGAATCAACTTGAATGTGCTGTTCTGAAGAGAGTTGTGAACACCATGGACCTTGCTGTCAGGCTTATCATGGCTGGGTTATTTTAAGATGTATATCTTCTACTACTGATTTTAGGCTGTTGTTCCATGACAAACTGTACAATATCAGATAACAGTATCATCTCATTGAAATGAGCCCGATATGTTTCATTAGGACTCATAAAATAAGAGAATGTTAAATGTGAACAAAGAATACGTCTATTGTAGTGAATAAAAATTAAATAACACCATTTAAAGCTAAGAATTGTTTTAGACTATGTTTTTCCAAGTTTCTCGTACTGATGAACATGCTTCCAATACAGAGAGAAAATTATTAGAATTTTGGGCCCTCTCTATCTCATCCCGCTGAGCCATTGTCCCAGCAATTTACACAAGTTCAATGCTAAAAGAATTTGGCTTCTCTCTCTCCCTCTCTCCCTTCCCTTCGCTCTCATCCTCCTCCCTCCCTCGCATCCTCCCTTTGTCTCTCTCACCATCACATTTTCAATTCAAACATGATATAGTTATAAGGACGTTAGGGGTTTTGAAGCATTTTGGAGAGAGATCAAACCAAAATGAGTATCATTACAAGGGATTAAAACTAATTTCCAAAAGTCAAACCTTCCAAACCTTTTCCAACAAATAGTCGATCAGCTCATAAGAAACCTAGGGATCGAATGGAACCCTCTAATTCTTCATGATTTGAGGAATTAGGGTTTTTCATAAAACCCTAATTACAGGGGCGCCAAAAAAAAATTCCCAAAAGTGTGTGCAGGTCTGGAATATGCGTGAAAACATGTCAAATGGTGTATTTTGGCACTTTTCCTAATTTCACCGTTTAGCCATTCAGTTTTGCGGTCAATGATTTGGAAATTGGAACTAATTGAGGAGTTAGGGTTGTTTATTAAAGCCAAATTGCAGGAGTGACAAGAAAAATTTCCCAAAAGCATTTGCAGATCTGGAATACAAGTGAAAAAATGTCAAATGGTGTAGTTTGGCACTTTTCCTAATTTCGCCATTTTGCCATTCAGTTTTGTCATCAAAGATTTCAGCCCTTTTCTCACAAAATCAGAAAAGAAAATGAATTTTCAAATTTGGAATGCTCCTGCAAAAATATTTTTTCAGGCTGAGGGGTGATTGCCACCCAGGCAAACAAAGGGCTGTATCACACATTTGGGGTTAGGGTTAGGTTAAGTCTAGCCCAATAGACTAACCCACACTTGTGACAACATTGTGCCTATGGAGGTCAAGGGATCGAACCCATTTGCCAACAGCCCTATTCTGACTGACATGTGGCATCACAAAGGCATTTGAAACCTACAAGTGGTAGAAAATTCAAAAAAAAAATCAAATAGTTGAGTGTCATGTGGAAGGCTCCCATTGGTCCAGAATTACAAAAGTTGTTAAGTAGAGGCACCCAGTCAGCACACAGCAAATTCCACCAAGGTGTTTCAGGAGGCAACACTTGACACAATCAAGTCAGGTGTGGAAAAAAATATTTTGCTATTTTTCTAGGATTCAAGTGTCCACATAATATTTTGCAAGGGTAATCTTCCAAGAGCAATAACTTTGAGGAAAAACAATTGGGCTTTCTCTAATGATCTCTTTAAGTTCAGTCTTACTGCAATAGGGATTATTTCTTTATGCGAATTGTTAGATCAAGCTAACCAGCATCTAATACTTTTAAGATTGGTTTGTGTCACCTGAGGGCTTTGGCTGTTCTAGTCACTAGTCACACTATAATCTAAGAATCTTATTGTTTTGTATTTCCATATTAGTTTTGTATCTTTTTCAGAAATTTTGTTTCCAGAATCCATTTTGCAAAATTTCTAGACTATACTGTTTTCACCTAGACTGCACGGATATGGGTACGGGTATGGGTACAGGTACAGTTTCAGTACGCTGAAACGGCAAATTTTAAAAAATCTTGGGTACGGTACGCTTTTGGGCACGTTTTATACATATATATTATATTATCTATATGCATATAAAATTATATCTTTAAAGAAACATTTGCATACTTATTGAAATTTATTATTTAATACTCATACAACTTAAAATCATTCATAGAATATGAAAACAAATTTCCAATACTTTGAGAATTGAGACTTGAGTTTGTATTGATTCATAATGTTCAAAACATAATAGTTAATAACATAGACTGTATTATAGATTTGATAATTCATCATTCATGCCTTAAGCTTGAGTTAGACGTATCATTGGACATTACAAAAACATTTAAAGTCATGAAATATTTTGATTCCTTTCTCAAACCAAAGGAGGGCAGAACAGCCTCTTGTCAAGGCAAGGATCTTGTCATTATATTTCTGATTCAATAAAATCGATTTGTAGGCTTGGCACATAATGTCAAATGAAGAGAAGATAGGCTGCCCAACCACCAAGTGCTTCACTTGTTCCAATGCCTTCCAAATTGACTGAAGAATAAAGGACCCATGAGGAGCAACAAGAAAGCCCCCAAATAGCAAGTCAACCAAATTAATTCCTTTTCATCTCTCTCGACCCTTCAGAGCCTATTGGCAATATTGAATCTCACGCGAACTTTCCAAAGTTCAATTCCAATCAAAGCCCTCCTGTTTTATTTTTATTTTTGCACTTAAAAAAAGAAAAAACTGTGGGTACTCTCTGGGTACTCTTTTATTTATTTTTTTGCACTTAAAAAAAAAAGAAAAAACTGTGGGTACTCTGTGGGTACGTACCCACAGCGTACCCGGGGCGCACCCATACCCGTACCCAAAACGTACCCAGCCTGGTACGTGGGGTTCTAGGGCGTTTCCATGCAGTCTAGGTTTTCACGATTCATTTTACAAATTTTTCAAAAAAAATTGTTTCTAGAAATTCTTTCAACCCCGGAATTTTGCTTCAGATTTCAGAAATATTTGTAGGAGATTCACTATACACAATTTTCTTTTGCCAAAATTATCAAATTTAATTGTGCCTCATTTAAGTTTATCAGAGTCAATTTCTTGGTGTTGTAGACATAATAGACATAATATTAGCCATTAATTAATATATGGGCTTATGTGTACAACTTATAATACACATAAAGGAATTGTCAGAGACAAAGATTTTACATATATCAAAGAGAAATAAGAAGTTGATCAAGTGGTTGCCCGCAAATCGAAGCATCCTTAGTCAAAGAAAGGATCTTCATCGACCAATCGAGCAAGCATTCTACAACTTTATCTCATACCCCAATTGTGGCACGCCTCACATACTTTTTTAGCAAACACCCTTTTCAAATGAAAATGCTCCTCTTACCCATAAAAGATGTGGGTAATAATGAGGTTATGGATCCTGCTGATGAGCTCATTAGGCAGCAAATTTATGCCAATGGGTCACTATTTAACCTTGTTAGACCACCATATTGGTAGGAAATGAAAAGAGAAATCAATGAAGCCCCCTAAATGTCACATATGCGTTGTTTATGAAAAGGTATGCAATTGAGCAAAGAAAAAGGACGTGTAGATGGTTCATTGCAGCCAACTAGGGATTCTTGGGTCAAAATGAGGATGTTCATCATTTCCAGCAGATTCAAAAACTGCAAAACAATGCGCTTAATTAATGTGATTGGAATCTACTCTGAAATGGGCAATGTTTTTAAAAGGAAGTTGATTTCAAGGGGCAAGTGAAGGATGCACAATTCATAGCTGACATCCTCAAAGAAACTGAGTCAATAGGGCCTCACCATATTTTCCGAGTTTGTTGAATTTCTCCTAAAAATTGCAAAGTTCATGCCATATTTCTGATCATCAAGACAACATGGGCACATAATTTGGAAACCTTGTGCCAATCATTCACTCGGCCTAAATACAAAACTGGCCAACAAAGATCAAGGACAGCCACATTCTCCCTTCATATGTTCTTGATTCTGGAAGTACGACACCATGTTGGTTGTTATGACAATCATCACTATGACAAGCAATAATAAATGTCATTGTGAGTGAGACTGTCTAAGCAAATGTATTTGCCTGAATTTCAAGCTTGACGCTAATTCAAAGTGCAACTGCAGGTGGTACAATCAGACTATAATTCAAGGTACAAAAAAAAAGTCACCATCAAATTGAATGTCAAAAACTTGTTGAGAATTATTCTATTAATTTTGGTTGAACTATTACATGCCCCATCAACCATTCAGTTGAAATTTATACATAGTGGATGGATTTCTTTTAGAATTTTAGCTATTTTGTCAATTTTTGGCTATATATTCACCTGACTATCGTTGTTTAAGAGTATAAACTCTTTTCCGCCTCAATTGCCCTAACATCAATTGAGGGTTTATGTCCATTGTTTAAAATGAAATTGATGTTGGATCAGCCCATGAAGCTTGCAATCAGCACATTTGCTAAAAGCCTATGTTCGAATGCCTTCATTCAAATTTTAAGATCAATTCCATAGCATAACTCTTTTTCACCTAAAACCCTCAATGCTAATGCTATGCAATTATATTTAATTCGATATTCGACCTTTTTTCATTTCAATCACATTATTAATAGCTACTTAATGAAATGTATATTAAATTTTCTTTTTGGCAACTTTAATAATTACACTTTCTTTTTCCATGTTATAACTTAAAGTATGTTTCTTGGACAACTTGATGAATTATTATTATATTATTTCCCTGAATTTTAATCCCCCCTAGCCAAGGGGGAATAAAAATAGGCTTCAGGCCCTGAAACAATTTAATTAATTCAAGAAAGGGGACATTACAATTGGTGATAACACATTTGCCATTTGGTTGTGAGATCACTAATAAATTAATTGATATACACTGAATTCTTGTTATGGCTCCCTATGGATGCGATTCACAAACCTGTTTTGTTGTGCGAATCTTTTTTATTTATTTATGTTCTCTATCAAATCCTTTGTATGGTTTTGGGGAGAATTAGGGTTCAAGAGTGGGTCTATATGTCTGTATGTGGTACTTGGATGGCAAACAAGAGTTTATTTGCTAACATGGTCTATGCTAGCAACCATTAGGGTAGGGAGACTTTGCGTTCAACATGTGAGGCCTAAAGGGCAGGTTTATAATGACTGATGCTAAAAGAAGAAATACCTAAAATAGGTTTATAATGGATGATGTACAACAATAAGATATAACAATCATATACATTCCAATGACTTAGTGATTCCAGAATAGCATAGCATGAGTATTTTTTAATCCTATCATTGCATGTTCAACATTAGCTCAGGTTTCAGCTATTAAGTGACGGTAGAAGACATGAGAATTGGAAAACATTTTCATGCAGCATTACATGCTAAATGATTGTCAGTGCTTATAAATGCGTTATAATTGTTAAAGAAGCGCAAGTGCAAGAATGGCAGATGTGGTCGTGGAGATTGGACCTGGGACAGGCTCCTTAACAAATGTTCTTGTGAATGCTGGTGCTCTGAGTTTTAGCAATTGACAAAGGTAAGCATTCGTGTTAAGCCATTGTTATTTCTTTGACTTTTATGTTTTTTGTTTATTTTACAAAATGGAGTCTATAGATTTCTTTTCATTCAAATTCTTGTTAAACTACTGCTTGGATAGAGAATTTTTCATTAGTTAGTTGATGCAATGCTAAAGACTAACAACCTTTTGGTAGGGCACTTGCTCGTATTGCATCTTATGAGAAGTGAGACATAAATGCCATAAGCAAATACAAGAACCGCACTTACCTTGATTTAGTTGCAGATTCTAAAGTTTGTTGAACATCCCCTTAAGTGCAGTCGATATCTCTGTTGGTGCACACCTAGCCTCGAATTTTGTATCAAGATTGACTTTTAATATGTTTGCAGTATTCAAGGCAGAACTTTGCGTGAAAGATTGTTGAAAAAATATGCACATGGGTTAGCTTGATAGCTTTTGGGAGGAACTACAAATGAAAATGTTTAAATATTGTGCCTGTGAATACCATTGTGACGTTAAATTTTCCTTACCAGGAAAGAGTGAGGCTTTGGAATATGTTTACTAGCTCATTTCTATCTCTTAGTTCAGAATTTGCATAGCACTTCGGTTTCATATGATGGGCCATATCTGACATTAACATCCACCACGTTGCAAGAACCATTCGGGAGATGAAAGGAACCAACCCTTATTAAAGAGCCAAAACAAGCTCTCTGATGACACATCCTATCCTCAAGGTAGTCGTGTTTCTCAAATGAATTTGACAAAACCACGTAAGCTCAAGTGTCTTCATGATGTTTTCCAAACTCCCCTCTCCCTCCCAGAACTAATCAGACTGCTAGAGTAAAATCTGTTGCTGAGCTCTACTCAACAAAGACCCACAGGTTTTTAGGAGCTACTATCAGGCTCAACATTAATACTCCATTGAATCCCCTTTTTTTCCTAATTTTTCTGAAGGCAGCGATAGCCTTCAGCTCTGCCATGAACAGCCCCCACTATAATTAATCCCATAAGCCCCGTTGGTTTCCTTCCACTGAAAGTGATAAACCATCAAAAGACAGGCCCACCCTGCTTTCCAGCCAATTTCAGTAAAACCCATGTTGAAGGTATGAGAAATTTTTCTGAATCACCAAAGCCTTGCAAAGTATAACCCAGAGTATGGATAACACGGCTGGAAAAATTGAAGACAAAGGAATTGAATCTCTCTGTTTGAAAGAAATTATGCACTTATGATCTCTTTTCTGCAGCAACAGAAAAACTGTATTCTTGCACCCCAGAAGGTTGTTACTTGGCAGAAAGAGTCTTTTTAAAGCCATAATTCCAAGAAGCTCCAAAGTTACACTGAAGTAATAGAGAAAATCCTTGTTTTACCTCTGAACTGAACATACAATATACTTGCACTCAAATGCAATAGAATGCAAGTTATTAACAATAGAATGCCCTTCACAATCAGCAGCTCAGACCCAGGACACCATGGAGGCTAGCAAAGGAGGGCAAACATGGAGTGCTACCCTTTCCCAGACCTGCAACAACTCATGCTACTACAAACCTGCATCTCTCTGATACCTGCCAAGCAAAGGATAAATGATCAGCACGCTACTTTTCTATCTCATCATGCAAACCATGGTGGACATGTGGAACAAGTCCTTCATCCTTACTTTTTCTGTCAATGATATATATAAAATTTGGAAATACTGCTGCTACTTCTTTCTTCTCTCAACCATGTATATTGATACTCGATGATGTTTTGGATCACGCTTGTCCATCTCTCTTTTTGTTTGAACTGTCTACCTATCTATAGTTAAGGAAATAAAGATGTTATCTCTTCTTTTTGCTTTAGAAGACCTCTGAAGCTGGAAAGCTTTTTTAGTCTGATAGTTACTCTACTACAATATTTTCTTAATAAAAAATAGTGTCTTCTTACTCTGACGAGAAATTGTCATTAAAATTTATGTTTTTTCTAATGTATTTATCGAATCCTTGAGTACAATTATCCAAAGGAAAAATATTTTTAGGGATGGTGTAAAGTAGACTTGAGGCCCTCTATATAGATTGATGACTTGAGTCAGCTTATGTAATATTCTTGTCAAATAACTTCAAATAAATATGGATATTTGCACGAAATCCTAGGGCAGCAGTATGAAATACTAACTTCGATGATAGCTGCAATAATCTGATTTTTTAATTAAAAACAACCACAATATGTAGGAAAAAATAGACTTTATTTATTTATTTTAAATCAGTTTTAATAAAAACACTAGAATGTCTGAACACTAAATTTTCTCACAAAAGATAAGAACATGTAAATTGCTTCCAGATATGGCACTAGTACTGAAATTCGTATCCAGAGGGGGACGTCCTATCTGTACCTGTACTTGCTGTTCTGGAAACTAAAACAACCCTGAATATGATGCTCTAGCTGAACTGGATGAACACTTGTACCCTGAATGACCACTGCAACCCTTGAATGGAATTGCCAAGCTTAGATATGAGGGATTCTGTCCTCAGATCTGTATGCAAATGAGGGTGTTTGTCCTCTATTGTTGATGCAGAAGCAGAAACTACTTGCATACAATAAAGTAGATAAATTTTCAAGATGATTGTAATAATAAACCCCAAATTTTCCTTTATAACTTCCAAGGCCTTCTCCAAAGTTGGCACCCCCTCCTAAAAATAGGAAAAATAATATAAAATTTCTTTATCCTCTCTCCATCCTAAAAATAGGATCTTGATGCTCATGCAGCCCGTTCTATCTTTGACGCCCCATAATAGAATACTTTATTTAATTATTATTCTATCTTTAGCGCTCCATAATAGAAGTTAATCATTATATTATTATTTTATTCTATTTCTGCTTTTTTTGGATGAAAAATATAATTGAAGCGTTCTTTTTCCAATTAAAATATAAAATATCCGTGGACCACTTAAATTTAATTTCCCCTTAACCTACAGAAATAATAAAAATAGGCTTCAGGTATTTGGAATTAATTAATTCTGAAAAAGAGGACATTACTGTCTGCCCTTCCCATAATTGCTTGTCCTCAAGCAATTGCAAGTCTCTTCTGCAAATACCCAGATCCCAAACTCCCATGTTCAAGCAATTGGGAAATTGTATGAACGGATCTATGTGCCCTTTACCACTCAAAGTGTTCTTCACTCTATTACCGTTTCCACTATGTTGTCCATGATGACCACACATGTGTAATGACTTAGTAGGAAGCAACAAATTCACAACACTCTCATACCTTTGGTTGTGCTCAACTTGTTCACCTTACTTTGTTGAATGAAGTTTAGTTGAGATATCTTCAACATCCCCAACCTTGTGACTCGGAACTTTTAGGTTAAGATCAACATTCTTCTTCACCTTGAACTCTTCACATTCAACAAGTGAATCTTGTTGACGCATGCAAACATTAGAAGTCAATAAAACATCTTCATGATTCTTGCTAAAGTCATGAACACAATCAATTTGCTTCCCATATCTTGTTGTTCTGACAATTCCAACAAATTGAAAATTAACATTACCAACCGGTAAAGCCTTTTTTTCGTTTTTATGCCCATCAACATGGTCTTCTTGGAACTCCACCCCAAAACCTTCTTGCAAATTAATAAAATTAGTGAGGGATATGGCATCTCTAATCTCACCTGGAAGTACCATGTACTCTTTATAGCTAGTAACAATATCATCTGCTATGGTAGGCTGAATTTTTGCCTCCCGAATCGCTTCCTCTATACGTAGGAAGTTTGGCTGGAAGGGCCTAATAGTAGAACCAGTGACCGTCCTTTGAGTGAGTTGAAAATATTTCAGTGCATGAAGATGTCAATGTAGATTTGGAGTTAGTAACAATATTAACTAATATGATGCTAACCATGTAGATTTGACTAAAATCTTACTCAATTGTTCCCGCCATCATCAGCTTACAATTGCCATTGATGGATGATCCCTTAGGAAAGAGGCCAACAAAGAAAGGCTGTTCTGTGTACTGGTTGCACTAGAACATAATTTTATTGTCTTTCATTTCCAGAATATGCTTTGCCTATTTTTGAGGAAATCTTCTTTCCATATGCTTTTATAGATCAGATTTCAGAGATTCATATTTCATATTTCTTCAAACAAATTTATTTCTCCATAAATGTCAGATTTGATTTTCAATCATTTTAATAACGAATAGGGGTTAAGAGTTCAATTATTAGATGCCAGAGCCACTATTTCAGAACTATTGAACCTGTTTGCCTGCCAGCCTGCTCTACAGTAGAATATAGCCTTGCTTTGTATTCCATCTCACTTTTGGACTGTGCATTCAGACCACTAAGGCATTTGGAAAGTACTGATCTAGGGTTACAAAAAGATCACGGGGTAGAACATTCCCATTGTTAAGGTCCTCCATATTAGAGCTTATGTCAATCTACTAGTTTAGCAGGGCTTCGGCTTTGGCAAGCCATATGATGTGCCACATTACAAAAGTTAAACTAGGTTCAAGCAACTATTTGAACAAAGTTCGAAACAGTTCTAGCTTGTCATGACATAAAGTCATTCTATGTGTCTTCTATGGGAAATCATTAGGATCGATCACATTGTAAGGTGTGTTGCATTCTCAAGCTTGCAATCTGATTCCTAGGGTACTGAGATCGTCTACCTCCCCTGACTAGCGCATACCCCCTGCAGGGGAATTCTATGGCTGCCGACATCAAACACAGGCATGAGCTAGGGTTTAAAACCCTCAGGCTCGCCAGCTGAAAATCAAAAACTCAGACCAATTTGTAATGCAAACATACCTTCAAGGTAAAAGGCGTATCTGATTGGTCTTCAACCGGACCCTCGGTGGAGCTCGATTGTGCATTAGAATACTCGGGGGGTCTGCCATCATGAACAAGATCCTCGTCTCTAGAATTAAGCTCCAAAACCTTCTCTTCTTCTACACGCAAATGCTTGCTAGCCTTGAGCTCCATTCCTCCGTCAGCCGGATTCTCCGCCATGGAATTCGCGGCAGCGTTGACATCCCTGGTTCGCAGACAAGCCCGCTTTCTTTTTGTCGTGTCTTTCCCGAGGCATTTAACACTTTTGCCCTTGCTAAGGGTTTTACGTTTCCCGGACATACACTGAGAGCCTCCATTTTCCTCCAAAGTACATTGATCTGTAACTGCATTTTTGGCCCTGCTTTGAGATCCGGCCATGGAAACGGCATTTGCATTTTCTTTTTCTCGAGCAGTTCTTGATTTTTTAGATGAGGTTTGTGTAATTACGTGACAGGAGGGGGTGATTTCTACTGTGGAAACGGTGGAGGTGTGCCTGCTTCTTTGATATCCCATGCTTGAGTAACATTATCAGGATTCGAACGCCAGATCTTGTCAACCGCTAGAAATCTGTAAATCTGCTGTATATCCGTAACAGTGCTGTTCGAAAAATTGATAAAATAATAATTAAAGGTAATACCGAATACTTATAATCGGCGGCAATACCCTTGCAATTTGAATTGTATGGCCCTCGCTTTCTATGACACTGGATATATTTATGTAGACCGTTTCTTTATTTTTTATTTTTTATTTTGCTATTGGAACCTAGGGAGAAGGCCCTACCCTTGCCCAAAAAAAAGAAAAAAGAAAAAAGAAGTTCACTCCGCGATATTTACAATCATCAATGGACTCCCATGGTAAGTGTAGGCCGTCCCTTTCATTAACATAAAAGTACCACAAATATTAGTAAGTGACAAAACTACAAAAATTATAATTATAGTGTTAGGATTTCATTAAAAAGTATATTTTGTTTGACCTAAAAAAACCCAGGTCGTTATTATGTCGTCTTTTTAGCCGATTTATATTTTCGCTTCCATTTTCCATGTTGACATGGTTGAAACCTGACTAGGTAGCAATCTATGTGTAAGATCTTTGTTGCTTGTGTGTCACCATCCATTGTACTACACGCTCACCACCTAGAATTGTTACCTAGAGCCATCTTATCCAATAACCCAACCCGAACTTACCTTTGGGCTCTATATGGATATATATGACTTCCCATCTTATTACACAGAGACTACATACAATGATCAATCAAGCAACAAATTCCTAAAGGAATAGGGTTTTAACTTTGAAGACTTTATAGAATCTTCATAATTTCGTATGTGTATTCCAATAATTTTGTTTGTATGGATTTTTAGAGTCTTATATTGCAAAAAAACATTTGTATATGTAGTTTTGAATCAATTTTTTATATAAATTTGATGAAATTGATAAAGATAAATTAGGTTACAATGACTTATTTTAGTCTCTAGAGGTTAGTGTTGTTTTAATGGTGTCATGGCATTCATTACTAGTTTATTATTGAGATCGTAGTTTAAAATAATTGTATGTGGATTTTGTATATTGGACCAAAGAACAAAGTTGTGTATAGGATGGTTGACCAGGTCAATAGCTCTCTTTTTTTGGGTGGACTGCCTCTCTATATCAATAAATGGGTTGAAACATGTTATTAGTTGATTTTTCCACATAATTTATTTATGATTAAAATTCAAAATTGAATTGATTTTGAGTCAGTGATACGCGGAGATAATACACGCACCAGTTTATATACACCTTCAAGTTTGAGACCTGATCGGTTCAGGAGTTACTCCAAATGTGCACTACCATCGTAGTCCCATTTTATCTACTCGCAATCCAACTATTTGTGGAATGCTCTAACGTACAGATAGACATTGGGGGCATCCACCCTAATGCCCTCGACACATACACCCAGTCACAATCATAGTTTACATCACCTATGTGTACCCAGTAAGAGAGTTTACCCTACTCGGCTAGGCATTGGATCCTTGAGTATTACATGTTTTGGGTAAGCAACATCGATTTTCTCTCCAAATTTTGATTGCATTCATGTACTATTCTTGGGTAGATGTTTGACGAGTATGTTATCATAAAGGACGAAGATGAACCCAATATTTATAGGTTTTTAGATAAGAAATGTAATGTTGTATTTCTAGAAAGCACAAAATGCAAACTCCACCTTATAAGGCTTTAGGGATAAGAAATGTTTTGCCAATCTTAACTCATATTCAAGTTCATATAGGATTTCATGGTTTTTAATTGGAATAACCCAAGAAAACTTGTTCTACATGTTCATAATCTTTAAGCAATTGGTGTTTTCAATGGTCCCTTGGATAATTCGGCCTCATGGATGTACTTAAAACTATTTCATTTCATTAAAGTTTGGTTGTGAGTTTAATAGGTTCATAATTATTATTATAGATGTGGGAGAGACATACTCTCAAACAAATTTTTAGAGATGTTTGTTCACTATTGTTTTCCATTGGCAATATTATTCTATAAAAAATCAAGGTGACTTCCATTAATTTTAACAATTTCACGTGTGTGTGTGTGTGTGTGTGTGTGTGTGTGTGTGTGTGTGTGTGTGAGAGAGAGAGAGAGAGATTAACGCTCTAAGTCAAAATTACAAGTTAGAAGTGACGGTGATCTCAAAAGGCTCCAAATACTTTTACGATTAAAAATATGAAATATATATAGAATTGTAGTCAAATGACAAATTTAAACTAGATGGTATAGTATTATTACATCGATAGGTGTATCGTAGCCAGAAAGCCTTGCCTGCTAATTTGAATCAGTGGCTTGTGTTTTATCTTATCGCTTGGACGACCACTAAGTGGATGTGTGCTGCTGGATTGATTTGTGCACTGTGCATTCTCGGGTCTGGTAAATGTAGCTTTCCTACACTGTTTTAAATGTCACCCAACCTTTTATCTGTGTTTGTTTGCTTCTGAGAGTGACATGCATTTATTGTTGGAGTACAAGTGGTTATTGTTTTCTATTTGAATGTCTTTGTTGGATTTATTGTTGACGAGTACATATAGGTAGGGTTTGTTGTTCGATTGGCTTATCCGATGAGGCATGCCATGGATTGTGTTGCCCAAGCTACATTGTTGTGCATTAAAGTCTAATGTTTATTGGGTATGGTGTGTCGTGAGAGTGAATGTGGAAAATGTCATCTGGAGCAAGACAAAGTCGTGGGCGATTGTTTTGTTTAAGTCAAGGAAGGGTTTCATCAAGCTCACTGTCTAAATTTCATTGTTCTTGTTGTGAATGGTGTGGGAGGATTTCATTACGGGGTGGATGAAGTCTTGTTGTACTCTTGTAGGTGTGCATTGGAGGCAATGCCTTTCGTTTTTTCCCGTGACATTAGCCATGATAAAATTTACATTTATGTTTGTCGGTGAAATATTTTGTCAAGGACAAAAGGTATTTTTTCAACACTTGCAGGAATGAATCCCTTCGTTTCAAGATGGGGCGACTCCCATTTATTGAAATCTGGATTATTTACACTACTTATAACTCTTGGGGGTGGTCAAAAACCGGTAAAAGTGTCAAAACACCCTCGTTGTAATTGCAACTACAAGTGAGAGAGAGATAAATGTATAAGGTGGAGAGGAGAAAATGATGAGAGAAATAATGGGGAAAGAGGGAGGGGGAGTTATGTTAATGGCAGTGACACACATTCCAATGTCCATTAGCTGATAACTCAAAGTACATTCAGTTTAATTTGAGGAAACGGGAAAGCATAACACAACATCACAAGATAAGGAAATGGATAATTGCAAGACAAATACAAAGTTTTATTCATTCCACAAAGAAGACACAAAGTCCTTCAACTTGTTACAAATGCCAACATGTGCTCGACTGAGCGACAAGATGAAAATGGAGAAAAATTACAATGCAAGGGAATAAAATAATACAACTTGCTAGAGAGGGCAAAAATTGATCCCTTTGAATGGAGAGAGAATTACAATATATAGCCAAATCTAGTGGCTCTTTGCATTCCCATGTATTTTTAACTTAAAAGTGCAATCCTCGACAAAGAAATAGAAACCTTAAGTGACTTAAGTCACTTTTTACAAAATTTGATCCTCAATGAAGAAATAGAATTCTAAAGAGAGAGAAGATAGATGTTGCAGAATGAAGTCTCGCTCTTCCTTCATGGTGGAGATGAATGTCACATATGGACAGGATATTCCTTGATTGCTTATCTGATTGGAACACATCTCTTCTTGGACCTAGAAATGATGTTTCATGCCTTATCTGGAATGGTCACCTTTTGTTACATCTTGAAATCTCTCATTCCACCTCTTCACCTTTGTGAGCAATGGTAGGATGAACATATGAACATGATATATTTTATTCCATGTGAGAAAACACTCCTCTTGTGATCATCATGAACAATGCACTCGTACCACATACACCTCAAACTCAACAACCATTACAGTGTTTGGAGCTTCTTGAGAATCCCTTGTGGAAACATAACAACGTTCACAACCATGGTTCCCATTATGAAATCATTTGAACCATTCAATTGGATGTTTTGTGATCAATAATCCTCCCACGTATGCTAACTCAGGTTACCAAACACATTGTCATTTCCAATGCCTGGGTACTCAGGCACCAAAAATGAAATGAGCTCATATCTGGAGTAATGGACCTTCATTTTTTGTTTTTATGACCTTATTGGCCTTAGGAAGTGGTGGGGATTCTACGATGCAAGTGAAAGTGGATTCCGCAACTGTTTCCAAAAATCCACAAATTTGAGTGGATTTTAATTTTATGGGTTGTTGATTTTGTATTTTGAGAAAAATTGAAGAAAATCAAGTCCAAATCAGACGTGACTCAATTCGTTGGAAATATAATCCCGAGACGAACAAGTGCTTTAAATTTGGAGAGATTACCTCGTCAAAATCAACGGGAATTTTGAAAATGGGTTTTGGCGGGGAGAAAAGCTTGCAAAATAGTGAAAATGGGAAAGAGGGAAAATTTTCAATTAATCACTCAGGGAAAAATTATTGTCCATTTAGGATGATTTTGGTCTTCTTTCTAATATTTTGGGGAGAGGGATAGATGCTCCAAATTTGGTGAGGTCCCCTCATGAGGTTTGGGAGAACGGGTCAAATTAAATTTTCATGGACACGAGATTTTGCAAGGATTTTGGAACTGAATGAAAGTTTAGTTCATATCATGATATTTTTTCCACCTCAAATCATGTGTAATAGCTAAAAATAATGCATTTGAGTGGTATAGTGGGTTCCTAGATTTTGGTATGATTCCTTTGTGTGAATCTAGTGCAATATTTATTTTTAAATTTTGAGTTTTTTTGGTGTATGGAAGCAATGGTGGTGGGAAAATTCAAACTCAAATATATCTTGGAGGGATTTCCCATGTGTTGTGATTTATGCATCTCCTTCAAGGTGCCATCAAGAGGGATCTCCACTCCAAATTTTTGTGGTAAATGGGTATGGGGATGAGGATATATGGGGAAAATAAGATTTTGAAAACTAGGACACAAGGGGAATTTTTCAAGCTTGAATGTGATAAACCAGCTCCAAGATGACCTTTAATGGCTTCCACCTCCTTTTGAACTTGCCTTATGTTTTTATGGGTGGGAAACAAGGCTTATTGCCTTTATATGGTGAAGTTAGAGGTGGGGAATGCACATGGAGTGGAGATAGAGAAGTGGAGAAATGGAGAAGTGGAGAAGTGGAGATGGGAGGGTCATTTGCACCTAGGCGCACTTTTGGGATGCAATTACCTCACAAGTGTGTTTTTAGTGCAAATTGGGTGAAAAAGAGTGCATGGGATGGAGATGGGAGTGGGGAATGCACTTGCACTTGTACCCATGTCTTGTTTTTTATGTTTCAATCTCACGTTGTCTTCCACCAATTCAAAAATCCCCTCCAATCATGTGAGGGTGCATTTTTGGGGTGCAACTACACCTCATAAGTGCACTTGGGTGCAATAGAGGTTCAAAACTCCACTTGGATGGAAAAAGGGGTCCCACCATCAACTCGCATCAAGCCTTCACATGCACTTTTTGTCTCCCCTTATGTTTGTTGCTTATAAAATTTTAACCAATCAAAAGAGGGTGCACTTATGGGGTCCAATTGCACCTCATAAGTGTGCTTTTTGTTGCAATGGGACACCAAAAGTGTGCAAGTGCACCAAATTGGAGGTTGGAGCATGGTTTGGATCTCATATTGTTTTCTTTGCCTCGTAATCAATGAATTTTGGTCGTATATTATATGAAATTTCCTTAAAATGGTTAAATAAATCCAATGAACCCATTTAGGAAGCTTGAAAAATATGTATTCAATAAATTTTACCTATACCTTCCTTTTTGCCTAGGGCGGTGTGCCAGTGAGCCGAATTGCGAGAAGAGTTTCAAATAAACACGAGCCAAACCAACTTATGGGTCATGGAGAGAATCAAAAATAATTTCATCTAATATTTTTTAGGCTCCCAAATCCACTAGGGATGCCCAAAAGGTTTCGTTCAAAATTCATGTATAAAAAAGGCCACCTTTTGCTAGTAACGGAAATGTTTTCGCTTGCCACGCTCCCATAATTCTATCACACTTACTCCATCATGAAGTAGGATCCATAACATTTTTAATTCTTGGGATATGAACTCTCAACACTTCACGAGGCTTTTGAAACCTTTCACCAAAGTTGAATCTTCAATGAAGCACACACATTCTCTTTTCTCAAAAAGTGCCTAGGAAGAAATCATTCCCAAGACCATTTAAAAGCTCCCAGAATGCTTTATAAATCATACCATCATGGAGAAAACTATGATATATTTCCATTGACTATACCAAGACTTATAAAACACTTTGAGGCTCCTAAAACCCTTTCCAGAAGTTGAACTTTGAAAGCAGTCAATTTTGGCAATTTCAATAAATTAGGCTATTTTGACCAATTCGACCAAAAAGGTGAAAAAATTTCAATGGGGTTGTCATACAAAATGGAGTGAAATTTTAGATGCCAATAATGTTGTTATATGAATCGTTTGTTTATTGGGTTTTTGTTTATATTCCTCTTATTTTATAAACACTTTATTTTTTGGGTTTCCCTTTGTATTGCTCTTTTCATTGAATACATAGCTTCAAAATCGCTAATAGCTTTCGCTTTGTGATGTTATTAGCTTCTTTTGTATGATTTTTTTTTGGGGGAAGGTATTGAAACTAGCATATTTTCTACCTTGTATATGTCAGTATATAGTTAATGTCTTTATAACTCAGATTTAAAAAATCCCCCTTTTCATTGGTAAATATTGTGGGATAACCAAACAAGGTTAAAATCTCAAATTCAATTTACATGAACTCCCTCTACGCATGTATAAGATGACAAACATAATGTTAGCTATAGTTTTGAAATATATATACTTACTCTTGTACACTACCAATTTTGTAAAGTTATGTAGAAAAGCAGTAAAATAGGAAGTTAAGAAGATATCAAATGTCATTTTTAGTTATAATAAAATTGGCGTATGAATAAAGTTGGAATCTCCATCTACGAATTTGTGTAAAAACTAAGTATTGATCCAAAGGTTATTGAGCCTCATAAAAACTTGATGTTTTGGTGGTTACAATCATGAGGCATAAAGATTGTTGAGCTTCATCAACACTTGATCAAAAACATGATTTTTCCACACAATTGTAGCAAGCATTTAACCATGTGTAAATGCTTAGCAATTACACGTGGTTAAATGTTATTCCACTTGAGCACTAGCAATTTTCTTTCTTCTAAAACGAATCTGCTAATATGCAGTATGCATATGTTTAAGTTTGATCGATCTTCATTACTCAGTTTATTTGTTGCAAATGGTTCTTTGTGGGGATGCATGTGTTGTCCTCCATGTTCACATTTCTTAAAGTTTTAGCATTCACTTTTTTATGAATGAATAACATTAGAATTCATTCTCTATTTTACATTAAAATAGTGGATTATATAACTTTTGTGACAAGGCTTTTGCAAGTTGTTGAGCTTGTGATTGTTACAAATGAAACTAAAGTATGACTTCATTGAATATTTTCATCTATTTTGCACTTGAATGAAAGATTGTTTTCAGGGCATTGAATACTACTCTTAAGACAACACAACCTTGTGAAACAAAAAACACTTTTGAAAGGATTTAGATGAACTCCTCCATTACATGTAACCTTCTTAGCTTGTCAGCCCATATACTTGTATGGCTTCCTCATTGGAATCTAGGTGAAATGCAATGTGAATTGAACATTTATTTGGGGTTGAAATATTATTTCCCCCTCGCACTAAACTTGATCTAAAAAAAGTATTTTTTGTTGCATAAAATGGAAATCAAGTAATAACTTTAATGTGTGCTTCAACTGGTTTTAAATTCAAAAAAGTTATACTCAATTATAAGAATTATGCGAGATGTATTATCAATAGTTCTTTGTCTCTATATTATATATTTTAATATATGCATATTGCTTTCCAATACAAGAATTAATTATAAAAACACATCCTAGGATATGAGCTCCTGCACTAGTAGTCTATGAGAGGTTATTGAGAAAGTGATTTGTATTGGGCCTTCTACCCTACTCCTCAATGAAAAGAAGTTCATTCCTAGTGCTTGAGATTTTTGTTTTCTTTGGATATTGTAACATGTATTTAACATCAACTAGGTAGGCATTTATGTGTAGTCCATCGTGTCATTGGGCTTTACTATTTTTGTATGTTTCTTCTATATGGTGGTGGGTTGAAAACCATTGCTTGAATAACAACATCTAACCTTCATATTTGCTCCTATAAGCACTAAAAATGTTTTGTTTTAGATGGGTGGTTCTGGGTGACCCTGCTAAATATAGAAAATGGTTTAAATAATTGTCTTTAGGTTCGTGGTTGATCATAACAACAATACAAAATTCCATTTATAATAATATAATTTGAGTCACACAATAATTTGTTTCATGGATTTTCAAGAACTCTCAAGCATATTTCCTTCATGTGGGAATGAGCACAAACATCAAGACAAAAACAACACTGAATATTTCACTCAAATCTATGTGCCAAAATTATGTACTTTAATCGAATTTATGTTTCACTATTGGTTTCTTACAATCTTCCAATTAAAAAACAATTCATGATCCAAAATTGTGTACACCCATTGAATTTTGCAAGAATAATTGATGGTTTGCATGTTGTAGAGTTAAAAACTTTTTTTAAGATCGAATTTGAATTTTGATTATGTATTGCCAAATGAATTTAGATTTTATGATTTTTTTGGATTTAGTTTCTTGTGATTGAGATTTTAGTTTTGTTTGTTTTTCTTTATTATGTTTAGCAAGTATGGATTTTATTTGGGATCACAAACAACCCAACTTTGTTATACACGTGCAGATTGTGCTGAATGTTATGGCTAATGTGCTATGAAGGAATTTATATTTAGGCCATAGTAATGTTCAACTTTATAGTTTGTGTATGTTTAACTTATATGGTACATTGAAATGTATGTATTTTTGGATGCAACTGTCGTTGATGAGTTTTACATGTTATTGTGTTACATATATTGTTTGGAAGGATGTTTCCAGCACAACAACAAAGAGAAGACTTGCATTAGTTGTCGTGAAACACCTTTCTTGCAAGGTATTTTGCAATTGGGCCTTATACTTGGCTTTTTTAGATGTCAACTTATAAAGCATTGTTAAAAGAAAAATATTACACATCCATTCATTGTAGTTTTTTTAATAATTTAGTTGGACATGGTCATATTCTAGCAACTATATATGAAATTGTGCATAATTTAATCATTGGTTATTAAGAAAACAATTGTATCTTTTGTTGTCAAACAAATAATTAACTATTCTACCTAGAACATTTAAACATAAAAGGAGTGAAACCAACATGTTATACTTTTACAAGGACTTAATATTCCTCAATTATAAGATGGTGGTTTCTTTTTCGGAGAATGTCATTGAAGTATTGGTTAAAAGAGCTACTGATATAACCCCATTCCTATAAATAGTTTTGTTGGAGGTTGTACATCAATTGTCGGATGTTAGACTAAAAGGTACGTCTTTCTGATGGAATCAAATTCCATTATGGCATGTTGCCTTCCAAGTTTAATGACTGCATATTCATTGTAAAGCTTTTCAAGGGCATAATTGTCAAATTGACTTCATACACTTATAGACATCTAAAAGGCATCATGCAAGCAACCATGATTTTCTATTTTCCTGATTTGTACATGTAATAACCTTTTATGTCTGCAACCCTTATGTTTACAAATTTTCATTGCATTTACAAGACTATTATTGTGTTGTATATGGACACATATGTGCTACAAATTATCCTCCTTGAATGCCTAGTGTGTGCCCTTCTAATAGAAACTAGGAGTTATGGGGCGAGTATGGGGTCAACTGGCATGGCCTCTTTTGCTTGTGGTTCAACCCAACCCATTGGTAGGCCCCCGTTGGTTTAGAAAATCATCCCAATTAGAGCATTGAGTCCTTATCAAGGCTATTGGTCGATAAAAGGTAGGGTGGTCTGCAGACGCTCCCTTCATGAATATTAAAATTCTAGATCAAGTGGAAGATTCTTTGGATTTGAATTTACAGACACCGAGGGAAAAGATATTAGCATTACATGTTTCAATGAATTTTTTGATGAGTTGTTTGATATCATACAAATAGGTGACATATATATACTTTCTAATAGCCAAGTTAAAAGCACTAACAATAACTTTCATCATTTGAATGTTCCACATGAAGTTTTCTTGTGACCAACATCTATTATCACACATTGCCCTCATGACACATTTTTTATTCCCATTCAAATGTTTCACTTCAAATTGTTGAAATAACTCCAAACAATAGCTATCATCTCTATGGTGGACATTATTGTCATTATTACTTTTGTTTTAGGCGTATCTACACTGAGTAAGAAAAGTGTCATTGAGACAAGGACAAGAACATATAAGCCCACTAACATGTTAGGCTATAATGTTGACATCACACTTTTGGGTCCTCATTACGACACAAAATGACCCTAACTTATTAAAATTTCAGTTTAGGTTCGGGGCCTATTGTGGTGGCAATAAAAACAGGTAGAAGGTCTACTTGGAATGAGATTTCATTTGACACTTTGAATGTGAAAAAAATCTTTATAGAACTTGATATAAAAGAGGCTTGCATGTTAAAGGAGTATTTTTTCAATGGTGGGTCATCTACACACAGTCACCATCTTTGTCAAAGAAACCCCTTTTCAATGGTGTGTATCCTAGAATCCATGTCTTCTGTGTCAGGTGCACATTGACTTTTGTTAGTTTAAACAACTTATACTACCTGATCTTCCCGCTCACAATTGGTGGAAAAATATGCAAGAAAACAACAATACATATTGTAGAGAACACATACCATTTCCTGAGATGTGATGTTGACCTGACTAAATGTGATTACAAATACATGTTAAAACTTTAGTTGCATGACCATGGGTATACATGACTTCTTTTAATGATGTCACCTTCTTGCTCATGGGTATAACAACAAAGGACCTTTCCTTGTTGAATAATGAACATGAACTTGTCCACAAAGTGTTGGTGTGTGTTGTTTCTCACCAGTTTTTCCTTGCTTTATCTACCAAGAAGGAGATGTTCAAGGAAGAGGAGTGCATCTCGGTTGTTACACTCTTGGCTGAAAAAATAGATTGTCTCACAAAGTCTTTTCCTTTGTGAGGAAATTTTTAAGATTTTCAATCTTGGGCCAATGGAATAGCCTCCCTCCTTATTGATGGACTGAAATGTGCTCATAAGTTAGATATTTTTTGCTCGAATGAAACTTGCAACGACTTCATTGATTTTCAAGATACCCTACTCCATGTACATTTTCATAATGGGGTAGCTAACCATTATATATATATGTATTCACTTGAATGTGACTTGTGCCACCCTTTGAAAGTCATTAAGTTTGTATTGTTTCCATATATGCAATTATTACGATATGTTGACAATTGCTTGTAATTCAAATCTTTTCCTTTATTGACTATTATTTAAATTTTTTTTTTTGCATTCTCATCCTAGGAAAGAACTACAAAACATATAACTTTCCATGGTTTTTACTTGGACTTCTCAAATTCCTTGAGTATGATAAAAATTTTTTTTGCAATTTTATGCCTTGCATTAAGACCTACATAAATTTCAAAATATGTGCAGTTTTCATTTATGGTATACATAGTTGTATTTTTTAGAGGGTCTATGTTGCTCAAGAGAAGATTGGCTAGCCAAAAATAAATAAAATGTAATGATTGTACGTTAACACAAGCTAAAAGTGGAAATATATATATATTTTATTTTAAATCTTACTAGGTAACTTAGAAATAACTATACATATAATTAAATATTATACCAACTCCTCTAAATAATCTGAGGTTCAAAACATCTTTTCGTTACCGTATTTCCAAATGTCAAACAAGAGTTGATCAATTAAACGTCATTTAAAATTTATCCATTGCTTCCCATAATTTTTCGTACAAAATTATGATCAACAATCATTTCATAACACAATGATTAATATCATCTTTACTTCATATTATATATCAAATACATGAGACAACAAGCATGTCCATAGCCAAGTACAATAATATGACCATATGTATAGTATAAGTAATATATTATCAAATCATTCTTTCTAGAAGTTCTTGTGTACATGTATATCTCATTTGTGCAATTGTTTAGAGGGATAGCATCACTAGAGCACTTTTCCTCCAACCATAGAACCTTTCGGTTCCTTCGCACACCTCTCATAAGCAAGAGGGAATCAACCCTTCATGAGGAAGGAAGATACATGCATTCAACTATCAACAAAGAATAGTAATATGAGAACCATGTGTAATATACCTAAATTCTAAAAATACAACCCATCATAAGATAGTGCCAACCAATACCATCATATGATTCCTAACTAGTACAAAATAAAGATAAGTGAATTGATAATGCATACAACTAAATACATTACTTTGGCCAAAATTTTCCAAGTAAGCTAATGCAAGTTATATCTTATAGTTTACACAGACAATTAAGATTTGTCATCCTTCACAATACAACTATCTCGTACACCACTTCTATAATCAACAATCCTCATCAAGAGGCAATTCATTCCAACATTTAAAGCAATGTTTTGATGTCATAATCAAAGAGGAAAAGCAACTATCTATTCTAATTTTAAATTTATGTTTCCAAATTTTATAATCATAAAGAAAACAACCCCCATGAGCATATGTATGTATGCTCGTGTAGATTCCATAATGTCGTACTAACATGCATTCGCAAGCTTATGGTATGATAATCATGTAACTAGTTTAACATTAAGTAAAACAAAAATTCCTTTTACACATTTACCAAAGCACCAAACAACCATCACTTATCTACTATTTTTTAAAAAATCCTTCATATGTTGTTTTATATTTCACTAAAGTGCTAATTCCTTTAATGTGATTTAAGGAGGGGACCTATGTTATCACGCTTGTCCCCATGATCATACTATTGTCTAGATCTTGTCTAGATAATGTTGCACATGATCACCTGCATATGAGAACTTAGATCTTGCTTTCACTTCAAGTGAACTTATCACTGAATGACCACCTTCTAATAAAGTGCAACAGTCAAAGGATCTCTGCAGTCAGTTTCCCTCCTATACAATTATTTTTATGGTTTTGCACCTTCCACACTATATCACAACACATTCAAGAGAAAATACTAGAATTATAAACATGTGGCCATGAATGATCTTTTGTTCTTATTCTCTACCATGTAAAATATAAAATTTGAAAATGAAGCACACCACAACGGAAAGTAAACATGCAACTGAAAAAAATGCCACCAATGTTGTTATGTAGCCCTGTCGTTGGTGACTTGTAAGAGGACGTTGATTGTCCTCCTTGCCCCATCACCTCCATTCTCTAATGAATGATGTTACTACCTCATCACAATGTGAACATGAAGCACATTTTTCTCCGCATTGTTTATTCTTTTCTCCCTCCCTACAATGTGAAAATCTTTATTCCTTGGACATCGGGTTCCACCGAAAATGCATCCGTAAGGCAATTTAAAAAAACTTGATACTTTTGACACTTGACTAACAATAACAATTTTCAACCGACAATAACTCTATATTTTGACAACTATAAGTTTCTTCCCTTTATAAATTTCCACCACTATACATTACAAAATGGCCCCTCTCACAATATAAAAAACACCTCTATTAAATATTTATTGCCAAAAGCATGGGTTAGAGGATTTAATCTTGTTGGAAACTATCAAATTCCAACAATTTTTCATGGCTTATTCTTTCTGACTACCCTATTGTCTATTGTCGTATCCCCCTGAGAAACATGACAACCTTCATTCACAACTTTCTTCATTTTCATTTGTCGACATCAAATTTTGGGCCAAACAAATATGTCACTTGTTTCAGCGTGGGAGACTACCAGTTCTATATACTAGAGGTATCACCTACACTACCTATGTAGGCTTAGCTATTTTTTTATAGCTTGTTGGCACACCCTTTATGGATCTTAGCACTTCAACGACCATTCTCCCCTCTCACCACCATGTGTTTATCCCCCGCCATCACTGAGTCTGTTGAAACAATCAATCCATCCATCCCTGAAATAACTACTAAAAATATTTGTCTCTCTCTATAAATGAAGCCCCCATCTTTCTGTTCTTAGCCATACACTTCTACTCCCACTTCACCTATTTGTTAGCTTCTGCAACCGCTTGCACCAATGATATACGTATATCAATCCGATAACTTGTACAACACCTAGTACAAATTTATTTTCATTATTATTATCATACTCTCCCTATCCTATCCCAAATCTTCAAAATTTCCATACATTTGGCAGATAAAGGAAAAGGTTAGTGCGTTGGATTTTCATCTTGCAATCATATTTTCTCATACATACCCAAGGCCCCTTTGTTCATGCCAACTTCATTTGTTTAAAAATTTGAATTAGCAAACATCAAACACATCCTCGTGTTTCTAGAAAATAATGTTTTTGTTATCCCACAATTTTTGCAATCATGTACGCTTCTTTAAAATTTGCATTACTAACTGATCAAATCGTTGTTTTTTATATTTTCTTTCAATTTTACACGAATGATAGAGTCTCCATAATTTGTCTGCCTCACTCATTTGTTTGCCTCAATATTGTATCCAAAACCCTCAGAACACTATACTCATGACAACAATATACTATTGAGTACAATATTTCCATCGATCATCTTGTAAATCCTTGCACACATTTTTAGCTCTTGTAGGCTCTCCACCCTTCCCATGTGTGTCCATACACATGTGCATCATAGTAAGAGTAGGCTCAATGCCTGAATTTTTCGTCTTCAACAGGATATTTTCATGTACCTATAGTCTACGATAGGCAAAAAGTAATTCTTTGTATGCATACATGTTATATTATTTCATGTCACCCTTATAATTGCAAGCTACGTGGGATTCATTATCTAGAAAATATTCTAACACATCCATTCATATTGAGGTAATTAAAATTGATACAATCAAAGTTAATATACCTGTATACATTAGGGGTGAAAGGATTTTATTAATTAATATTTTGAATTAGGTATTGGGGGTAGGTTAGAGAGGTGGGCTAGAGGAGAGGTAGGGTTAATTTTAATATAAAACTAAAACATTTGAACGCTAGTTTTTAAAACTAATTACCTTAAAATTGCAAAAACGAGTGTGGTCATAAATTTAAATTATAATATCTTTTTGAATAAGGAATCTCAAATTGGAGAATCGTAACCAAGAAATAATAAGATGGTAGAAATTGGGATTGAGTATGTTTTTTTAACATAAATGATATTATTTCAATGTCTTAATTATTCGAAGAACTATTGATAAATGATTAAAATTTAACATTGGCAATATGTGTCAAATGGCTTAAAAATCCCTTTCTAGAGAAAATGTGTATTAAGAAATTAATCATTGAGTGGGAAACATGATATATTTTATATTTCATAGATTAGAGTAAAAATAAAAGGGTAAATAAAATTGTAATGGAAAAACGAGTAAGTAATGTACATGGAAAAAATAGGGGGTATTTTCATTCTAATAATATAACAGGAGGGGGTATTATCAATTTAATAATTAGAGGTAAAACCTAACATTAAGAGTATTCTTTGATACCCTTTAAATGAACGTGGTATACCATATTGTTACTAAGTAAACCTCTCATGTTGCAAACATACCTCGAAATTGACAGGCTGTGGGCCATTTTTTATGATTTTAATCGTATATTACCAGCAAAAAAATTAGGTACCTGTAGACAATGACAGGCTGAAAATTTAAAAAACCATATAATGTTTTAAGTGGTTCTCTGTAAAAATATTAAATACGTGAAACTATACAACTTAGTTATATTTATGTAAAAAAATCATAGAAATAACTATAAAAATATTTAGAATTTACCTCCACCTGAAAGAGTTAGGCCATTAACAAATTTTGATTTGACAGGCACATATAATTTGAAATTCTAGGCTTGATTGCAAGCGTGTTAGGAAATGAACCCAACTTTATTTTCAGTTTTTGTCTAAAGGCTCATCAAAACATGGATTTAAGTTTTTCGAGTCTCTTTTAAACAATTATTTGAAGAATATTTGAGAGCTAATTTGCTCACTTAAAAAGGACACTTTTTCCTGTGTGTGTTGATTATGTTGATAAATCAAAGAACATGTTATAATAACTGTAATGTATAATTAATATAATGAAAAATAAAAAAATAAATGAAAAAACTATGTATGGTAAAGAAACTAAAAAAATACACTAAGATTGATGCAATCAAATTATTCATAACATGTAAAAATTTGAAACCAATATATTGAGAAAATGGATTTAGTGGCACAATAAGAGCTTTGTGGTAGAAATGGGCATACATCAAGGCATAACGTTGAGTGTTTTATTGTTAGCTATTGTAATTGTACTACATTGTTTATTCCTCTCTATCACACAAATTCAAAACAATGTAAAATAATATACATTTCACTCTAAATACAACTATAACAAATTTAACATTGTTATCCACTTTGCCGTAATTTACAACTGATGTGCAATTGCTAGTAAATATTTATGGCCAAAAGCATGGGTTAGAGGAGTTAATATTTTTTATGTATGCCCAATGTATAATGTTATCAAGACTTAATTAACAAAGTTGACCATGTAAAACAATATTTACATAATGCATTCAATACGATATATCTTGTAATTAAAACACACCTTATAATATGAAAATGTCTTCTTGAGGGAAATAGAGGGGTGACATGGATAAATGTAATAAATTGATGCAATGCTCAACTCAAGAGATAAGACACATTGAACGGTTGGCTAATGAACACGTACGAAATTGGTGACATCATAACAATGTATAGGATTTTAATACGCCGGAGGCTATTCTCCCCACAGAATGTGCCCCATACATAAAACTACCCATAAAAATAGCATAGAAACATACATGCCATGTATGGGTGGGACCCGCATGTCAATAGTAAAATCATAGGTTTGAATTTTTTTGAATATATTTGATTGAAACTAGATGGTTGCATGTGGCAGGTGCTAGGCGCATTGGTAGGAACGCGCACTAATAACCAATAGGTTGTAGGTTTGAATCTATGTAGGCATTTATACAATGTGTTGAAAAACACACCGTGTTTTTCAACCAAACCAAATTTACTAAAAAACTAACTATTGAACCATGCCCCACTTGGAAGAGGATGGTCGCGATGATGCAATTTATGGTCAATTTTATGTATGCGATGCATTCTATGGGGAGAATATCCCTTGCCTTCCATTACTATGCAATACGCTAATGGATAAGACAAATCAAATCACCAACTTTTCAAGACCAACTCCTTGAACTAGTTAGACCATTATTCCAAGAAAACACTAGTTAATGCCACTGATATCACCTACTCCACCACTGTGCCATTTCTATAGACTACTGCCAAATATAATAGGCATAGAGGAGGAGTTCCTGAGAATAAAACTATATGAATAGAACATTGTTGGCTCAGTCAAACTGATTTCTAATAGAATAAATTGTTGTTATCAATGTTCACATCGTTACACATGGGGATCAAAGGCGTCTCAACACAAAGATTAGCTCACATGTTTGTTAGACGTAATCCAAACACCAAAGGTGCTCAAACCTTAAGACATCACATGGAGAAAATAGGAGATATTAATTGATCCCAATTTGATCTCAAAATTCCATGGATCAGACTGCTCTGATACTCAATGAAACAAAATCAATAGATTTATGCAAAGATAAAGCACAAAATAATACTAATTTTCTATTTAATCACGTGGGATACACCATATTTATAGGAATATGTTTCCTATAATATAGGGAAAAACTCACAATATTAAGTAGGTTGTTAAACAATCTATGTAACAAGTACTAACTAATAAAATTAAGAATATCTAACATCATGATCACACTAATTTCTAAACATTGATAATATCACACGATCTACGTTGGGTAATATTACCTTGGATATCTTATTTGGCCCTAAGAAACTCCCTACTATACTTCACATCATGTATAATGTTCTTCATTACAATCTCCTCTTAAGGTGCCCTTGGATCCATGTTATGGAGGCCATCCCATCTACCACTCATCAATGTGTCAAATTTATCCACGATGGATATAAATGTACTATTTCCATTGATGATAAGCCTTTTATTTATTCCTATGACTCTCATGCACTTATTATTACTCTTACACTACAATCCACTCTTATGGACTTATTACATACATATATGGTTGGTGAGATGAGCAATAATTCTAATACTATGAATTTTATGCCACCATTGGGTGAACAAACCTTGAGTCCTCCATTTATCAGTCATATTCCTTCTAACTTATCAGATAATGTAGAAAGGTAAGATAATGTTGTTGATGATCATTCTAATAGCGATGATGATTTTACTAAGCTTACTAATCAATGTTTTTACAGTCTTAATTTCAATCCTATAGATGATGATGAGTATATTTTTCATTATGTTTTTGTCTCTACTAGCCTTGGGCATTATCATCTTAAATTTGTTGTGGTGAATAATCTTGATACTACTCCTACACATCCAACTATTTCTCCTACCCCTTTGAGTCCACCTAATAGCAATGATGATGGTTATATCAAACCCCCCATGGATAAAATTGATCATATATAACATGTTGTTAATGCACTTGATCTTATACTTGTGTTTATCTCTATTACCTTTCTTGTACATCGAGACATACCTCCAAAGCTATTATCTATATTTTCTTGATCATAACTTGTTTACTTCACCTCCTACATGCCATCACTTTGCTAAGAAATTTTTCAATAGCCTGACAAGCCATTTTGTGGCTATCACCATATATATGGACATAATGTTGATAATTTTCAAGCTCTGATTAATGTTATCAATACACTAAAGGTTGATGGTTCCATAACTATACTCCTTGAGGAATTCCTACAACTAAAACAATCACATTCATTAGGTATAACATAATCAAGGAAGTACACATGTTTTGATACTTTTACTAGTATACATTATATTCATGGTAAATATTAGGAACACGTTTAGCTCGATTTGGATATAAATGAGAATATTTGTACTTACGAGGCATTGGATGCCCTTAGTCTCACTCCTTTGGATATCATGTTGCTTCTTTCCCCATCCTACACCTTTTAAGGTTATATCATGTTGCTTATTGATTTTGTCTTACATGTCATCGCAGCGAAACCATGACTCACACTTGAACCTCAATCTATTCTTCTTTCCTTAGGTCATTGTTGGATACAATTCCTAAAAGGTGTATACACCTAATTTTTCACTTTTTATCTTTCATACATGTTACTAACAATTTCCTTTGTATAGATAAGGGTCAATGGTGCATCTATTTATTGAGTGGGTGCTTTAAGGGGCATGTCGGGAATGGAGAATGGTTATTCATGTAACCATTATGGGTTAGAGACAGTACACAAAGAGAGTGTAACTATTTTTTGTTCGCCTTATTTTTCCTTGCACACTAGTTATCCTTGTCTCCCTAGGTCTCACGCACATTGCAGTCCCAACTTCTTTCTTGTTTTTTCACCACTTTTCACCTTGTTTATCCATGTTCTTGATCTATAACATCTTACTTTCACTTTTCATGACACATTATCTCATTTTACCATCTTTGGCCAATACCATCACCCTTGGGTGATGGTGTCTATGTTATATTTCCCTTGGTCGATGTCATTTCCTGCGAGCGATGACATCCTATATATACTCACCTCACTTTGAAATTCAAAAGAAAGGAAGCTTGGACCTTAGGAACTGCCATCTACTTTTCTCTTTTGCGCCATCTTCACATTTTCTCGCCTAGCTCTTGGTTCATCTTACACTTTACTTGGATTGGATTAGACACTCTTCTTCTTGGTTTGTTTGCTTGCACTATTGGGTCATCTATAGCGAGTCTAGGATAGGAATGATGTTCCCCTTATCCACTTAATAGAAAAACTCTCTCGGTGTGTTACTTCTCTGGAGAGATAGATGCATCAGTGACCACCCTACATGTATAAGGTGAGTGCTCTAACCATCTTTTGTCATTTGCATATATTAGTTCACTTCCCTTCCCTCATTGTGCTATGTTAGCTTAAGTATTACATATGATTGGATGTTAGTTAGCATAATACTCTTATTCATGATCAACTCCTTAACTTTACATTAATTTCATTCTAGTCACATTATGCATGCTTTTCTTATCTATTGTTGATCCATACCTCTCCTCACCCATTCACTTATATCTTAGTAGGGTTCTCTCCTCTATCTTAATTGCAGGCCTTGTAAACCCTAGGTTAACCTAATGCAGGGAATATCACCCTCTAGATATGCAACCCTAAATCTCACTGTAGCCCCTTTAAATATATCCATTATATGTCGATTCATGTGTGTTTCTTACTCATTGCCTCGATAACCTTATAGAACGGATGATTTAGGAGTGCAATCTATTGAGACACATTCTTGGCCCGTCATAAATATATGGTGAACCTAACATGAATCCTACATACCTTCTAATCGATCACAACTTGTTAAAAGCACCCATTTTCAAATATGACTTCATCTAAGCGTCCAAAAATCCCTAAAAACCCTAAGAATCCATTTACACAAACACCATCGCCTAGGGGCGTTTTTGTTTATTTATGTCGCATATGCTTTCAGACACCTTCGATTCCTATGCAAACCCTATTGCACATCTGATCATGCCTATTTATGTTCTTTTTCTTCCTAGAGACCATCGACCCCTTTTTGAGCTCTCTAGCACATCTGATTCTATCTATTCTTATCTTAATTTGGTCCCTAATGCCATTGGCCTCTGTGTAAACATTCTACAGGGCTGATTCTATCTAGAACACAAATTTCGAAAGCTTTGTTTTTAACTTCTAAATTTGTAAAGATGTCACCTCTGAGGATATTTTTGGCACAAATGAACCCTTTTAACTTCTCCATGGGATATTGCTCTATGAATACATCTCCTCTCCATGCTCCTAAATTCTTTAGTTCTCTTTGTATGAGCATTAATCTTCCTAGTCGCCCCAATGTCACCTATAAAACTCTCATGTCCCAACCTTGTCCCTATGATCATTCAGAGCAGGGTCACCCAACATAATGCAATGTGGTTGAAAAAGAGAAAATAGATCCCATATCCATTATTAATATTCTCAACAACAAGTACATTACCCCTGACAAGGATGGAGACTTTCAAAATGTATCTACCAATGTCATGGAAATGACCATGCCCCGTCTTAACCAGGGGATACTCTATCATGATCAAAATCCTCCCTATAGGACTGATCATAATGAATCTCCCAAAACTCCTACTCATAAACATGACAATCACGAGAAAACACCCACAAATAAAGGTTATTCTTCTTCTTTGGATCTTAACATGGTAATAGTGAAGCTTTTAGATCAGATGGCCTTGTCTCAAGCTACCACCACAACTAGCCTGATCCAAATGCAAAATCAGATGTTACATATAACATCTCAAAATGTGGTGCCTAACATGTCTTATTACACCCCCCATTGGTGGATGCACACTGGAATTCTATTCCTCCTTCACTAATCTGGAGGAAGATGTTGCAAACTGTCAAAAATGAATGTTTAACTCCATACATTGGTGCCATGGAATTAGGAGAGACTATCCATACCATTTCTTATGATGGCTCCATGGATCCATTCCTTTATCTCAAGGCCTTCAACAACCTATACAAAGAGTGGATTCAAACAAACACCTACAGAAATGATAAACTTCTAGTAAAGACTTTCGTATATGAGGCATTATAATGGTATAACTAGCTTCCTTCCAATTCGATAGTGAATTTAGAAGGCTTAGTCAAAGCTTTCATCTCTAAATTTCAGCAACAAGATCTTCCTGAAAACACCTTACAAAGATTCATAAACCTTAAGCAAGGGGATCATGAATCTGCCCAAGGCTTTATTAAGAAGTGGAAAACACTTTTCATAAAAGCTAATCATAATATTGATAATCAAATCCTATGTCAAATATTTCTTATGGCCCTTACACCTACTCTCCAATATAAATTTAGGTATTTCTCTCCTAATATGTTTAAGGATGCCCTCGAACAAGCTAAAGGACAAGATCATCTCATGCGTGAATTCAAATGCACTTCCAATTCATCACCTAAGCTTAAAAGCACAACGCATGTAATCAACCCTTCAAATCCTCCACAAGAAAAAGGAGTGAGAGGACATTAGGATTCTCCTTGCCCCTCCTTTCATACTCCTTTATCTAATATCGAACTTCTCCAAATGTTGCCCACTCCATGATTAGTCCCCCCTTCAAAACATGCCTAACCTAACTTTAGGGATGATCTATTTTGTTGGTGGCATGCCACTATAGGACATTTTCACAATGATTGCAAGGATCTTAGGAAGGCATCCCTCGACTTCTTCCTTGTCTCATCTTTCAATTACTTTGCCACCATACAAGAATGTTATGAGAAATATCAATCTTTAGAGAAATCTCACTCCAGCCATCAAAATAAGTGTCTTAAAAGCCCTGTGATAAATGTCATGGGAACTATAGAACCTTCATACGATCAAAGTCTCCTAGATTCTGTTAGCATATGGATTTGCACGCATGCAAATGACATGTTGCCTTTATTGAAAACCAAAACTATATCTACATCTGTACATTCAAAATTGTATGTGGGGGGGTTTGGAACATCAATGGAAAGAATAGTGAATGAGGGAGATAAAATGGAATGAAGGAACATGCAATAGTTAGGTAAAAGAAGAGCCTAATATTATATGGAGAAGAACAATAAATAACTAACACAAATAAAATGGAGTTTGCATTAGCTAAATGGGAATGAGTAAAAGGGAACACACGTGAGCAAGTAGATAATCAGAGCTTGATCACTGTGAACTAGTACAACATATTAGTAGCGTTGACAAAAAGATTCAAGACAATATTTGCATGTAAGATTTAAACACTAACATCTAATTAACATAAGAACATCAAATGCTATAAGAGACAATGAATGGGACACAAAGTTCATATTTCATTAAATCCAAAATGTTTTCTCAAAAGAACACAAAGTTTCTTTCTCAGAAGTAAAACTTGCATATAAAAGTATTTTCTTCTCCTCTCTCAAATCCACTGATGGGTGTCATCATTCCCTTCATTTAATCAACTTCTTGTTGATGTCATATAAAACTAGGGGTGTGTCTAAAGCTATATGCAACAAGAGTACTTTAACTGATCTAGTAGTTGATTGTAGCTATTTTTATATTTTCTGGGGGATCTCTTTAATGTCTTAAGGACTTCTTGGTAAAACCTTATTCAAATCAAACTATGAAAACTTGCTGAAAGTAAAATGATCTGAAAGCTTGCTGAAAGGAAACACACCGTGCAAAATGGAAACACACTTGCTTTTGAAAGTAAACACTCTTGCTTATGAAAGTAAACACTCTTGCTTTTGGAAATAAACACACTAAATTAAAATTATTGAAAACATTTGTAATAAATATAAATATTTATCTAAACACCTTTTGGAACAAGTATACAACAGAGTTTAATTGAAAGAACTAAAGCAATAAAAAATTAACAAGTCTAAGCTATTTGCTGAAGAAATATAAATACCAAATAAACAAATATCCTGGTCCTTAAGGGAGTGGGCCCTTGCTCCTCCTTGAATCAGGATTTTAGTAACTCAAAATTCTCTCAAATCGGAATGGCTATTTTATTGACGAAAGCATTAAGTATTACAAAATGTACTTGATCTGAGTACTTAGTCTATTTCTTTTCTTTGTTATATATCTATCTCCTTCTATCTATATATCTCTTATTGTAGGTCTGGTTTTATATACATTTTACAATGACAACTGTCTCAATGATTATGATGAAATAGAATCATTCCCAAAATAGATGCTGAGTTGGATGTTAGTTGATCAGATAGCTGTATGATAACTCTCCCTGGATCTGCGTTTAGAAATCTTCTCATCCTTCATGATTGTAGATGCAAAATCTCTGGATGTGGTTTAAAATATATAACTCCAATCAGTTTCGAAACTTTGGAGAAGTTTCAGAACCTTAGGAAATTGTTAAGAACCAAAACCTGTGAGAGTTCCGGAGCTGTCCCCAGGAGTTTCAGAACTAAGTCTGAAAATTCTAGAACTAAATACTGGGGTTTCGGAACTAAGTCCGAAAGTTCCGGGACTAAATGATGGCTGTGTGATGTAGTTATGGAACTAGCTTGGACGTTCCGAAACTAAGATGTGTAGGAACAAATGCTATCAAAAACATACTGAACGCCACCTGCTTCATTTCCTCAACTGATTAGACCTGCTTTATTACAAAACTAAATTTAAACACACACTATGTCAGGAATTTCAGAGCTTTTAACATTATGATCACAATCAATCAAAAGACAGAAAATTACATCCTAACTCATATCAGATCAACTAAAAGTCACACAATACAATCAAACTTAATCAAAAGGAGAGTAAGATGAGATCATATATTATACATTAATCAGACATATTGTGGCCTCATCAACCACCCTTACAAATGAGCCCCTAACTTTATTTTATAACCCAAAAGTTGGTTACAAAGTAGTTAGGGTTTATATGAACATTAAATAGGGCATCTTAAATGACCTTGACTTTTTCAACCAACTTTTAAAAAGTAACTTGAAAAATAGAAACCACTTAAGTTATCAAAAATTTGCCGAAATTGAGTTTAATAACTCCATTTTATAACCAAAAAAAATGGGTACATGTGGACCCCATTTAAATGACTTGGACACACACATAGACATCTTAGTTAGTAACACGCCACCTAGATCAAGACACCTAGGATCAATGCTTTATCCATTGGGCCAAGAGTCTGCCTATCCCAGTCGTACACGAATGAACTCATTGACCGTGCTCCAGAATCCTCTAGATGAAAAGAGAGCCGAGCTTGAAACTTGAGCAATTCATCCACCTCTACATTTGAGAAACATCCTGGTGTGAGAAATTTTGTCTTTATTCACATTCACATTCACAATTACACACAATTCTCCTCATGCTCTGAATACCTTCTATGATTAATTCTTCATTTGTTGTGAGACCGTAGTCATTACACCAACTTGGCTTATCAGAATCCAACTCTTGATATTTCTCCATTGATAAGATCTTCCAAGATTCAAGATTGAAATCCACTTCCTAAAGTTATGTCTTTTGTCTTTGTCACCATCCCGAAGTGTTACCATTTTGATCTGCTCACGATCATCCAATTTGAGAACACTCCAACTTTAAGACTAGTCGATGAAGTATCATGCCCAATGCTAACTGAGAGATGACAGGGATATTGGAAAGTCCGCGGTGTGTGAGAGATCACTTCTGAACAAGCATCGGGAAAATGTTGACTCGCCTTCGGTTGATATGTGATTGCAGAACCGGCTTATGCCGACGTATCCCAAGCTACTATCGCTGATGTTCTCATACTCTGAATGGAGTGCTGAGGTGGGTAGAATTCCCTGGAACTCATACCACAACACCACTTTGTTTGGAGATGACATGATTATGAAGACGTGACAAAAGTTGGATTTCTAGCGATTACGTTTAGAATTCAAAACTGAACAAATCACCTCTGAAACTACCTTGGGAAAAATAACAAATCTTGTTCTGAGAAGATCTCACTGGATGAGGGAGTATATTTAGGTCAAAGGGATTTTTTGTGTCAAAGGGATTTTTTCCAATAAATATCTTCAGTCAAATATTAAAGGTCAAATTTGACTCTTATGAGATTGTTAGGAAAATGTAGGTGTAAAACTACGAAAATCCCATTTGGTTTTAGCCTGGGAAAAATACCAAACCTCACCCTAGGAATCTACAACTTGTCAAGAGAGTATATGAATATGAGGAAAATTCAAAAAACCAATCCTTTTCTCCTGAAAATCATCTGAGTTCACAATATCGACCCTCAAAGTCAGTCTCCTTGATAGGCTGAAAACTACATGCAACGAAATAAAAAAAACTGCATTTTATTTGACTCCATGAAAAATATCAGACAAGGTGTTGTGCATTTGAATTTTGGAAAAAGAATACATGAATTTGGGGAGAATTCAACTAACTAAACCATTCTTCTTGACAATCACTCAAGCTTGAAATATGGAGGCTCAAAGTAGGCCTTCTGACAAGCTAAAATTGTGCACGTGACGAAATTCAAAAGAAATGTGTTTTATTTGGATTTGTGAAAAATACCAAATGAGGTTCTGTGTATTTACAAATGAGTATGTAATCACCTTAAGATGAGTAAAATTGTGGGCAATGATTACTTTTGCATGAAAATCATCTAACTTCGAGATATCAAGCTCCAAAGTTGATTACATTGACAGATACAACCCGCGGCACGTTTTTTCTGCATCTATCATTTTCTTCATTAAATTCATTTTTCTTTGTGTTGATATATATGTTGTTTGACATTTTTTCAAACGTTTCATGTGATTTCTCTTCAGGCACAATCTTCCTCTTCTCGCAATTGTGTGGCTTTTGTTATTACTTCACCCACGCATGGAATTTCTCTCTTCTTCGGGCAGGCATGAGAGATATATATATATATATTTTAACACATGCGTGATAATGATTTCTCTTTCATGTGAGCTCCTCTCTTGTCTTCAACTATCAAGATCTCAAGCCAAGATAAATGCATGGAAATATTTTCTTTGCTTTGGAATTTATTCCTCCTTTTCTCCTATGTGTTGAAATTTGCTTCTTCCTCATGCAAAGAAGTAGACAACTGCTTTATTTTTTATTTTTGGCTTTTATTCTTGCTGATCTCCTTCTCCCCACGTGGGCTGTTATTTCTTTGGCAAAATGCTTTGAACTTGTATTTTATTTTTAGTAAGGTGTGGGAATGTTTGGTCTTTTTCAAACATGTAGGCTCTTATTTTCTTCTCTAGGCACGTGAATTATTCTTTTTATTTCTGCTTATTTCCTTTAACATGAACAACTGCTAACTACTCCTCTAGTTTTGGCTACGTGGAATTAGATCTCCACTTTCCTAGCTGAAAAAGAGCCTTTATTTCTGCATGATCCTGTTATATTTCCCAATGCGTGGGCAATTTTTTGACTTGCCTTTGGCCTATTCACACTACTATGTGGCCTTTTCTCCTCTGACTTTAGATTAATATCTTATGTGCATGTGTGACATCATGCATATTTCCTTTCTTTTTTAAATACATGAGTATGATTTGGAACAATGTGTTGAACTTCACCTTTTGTTGTATGTGTTGGAAGTTATTGGTATTGTGTACTCAATTTGACACAATACAACAAAAGAAATAGCTTAAATAAAAATAGAGTGCAGAGAAGATAAAACCTCAGTGTTTTTTTTAAATGTCAAAATTCGAGCGGAAATTATCATGCCATACGGATCAGGCATGCTGCACAGAGCATGGAGGGTTTGGAGCAAATGGAGAAGGATAACCTCTTGTAACCGTGTGATTTTGAAATGGAGACAGCTACCTGGAACTCTCAAGGTTGTTTGGCTCTAGCTAATGCCCATGCCAAGTTTCCGTGTGAGAGCTAAGGAGTGTCTATAGAATGAGATTTTCCTTCTTCTGGATGTATGCAATATTTTCCTTATTTCTTCTTCTAAACAATTTCTCCCACTTCTGCAACCTCTTATAACTGTCTCCTTCCCAATTTTCGGATGATAGAAGCAAAATTGAAATTGTCCACGACAGTTGGAAGGGGAAAAATAATTGCCCTCGACAATTGCTCACGACAGTTTCAAAAAAAAAGTTCTTCCAAGTTTGTCGAACAACTTTCATGAGTATTAAATTAATATTTATTAATTAAAAAACCCTAAAATTTAATAAATATTAATTTTATTAAATAACAAGGTAAATAATAATTAAATACTAATTAAGTAATTAAAACACAGTTTGCATCGTAATGAGAGAAGGGCTTATTCAAAATGGATGAAACAAAAACCAAAATGACCATGAGAATAAGACGATCGTGATGAGGGTAATAAATCACGTGAAAGAAGACTTTACATTTTTTTTTAATTTTCACGTTTATTAATTTTGCGAAGTCAAAAGTAGCTGATAACATATTCTCAATATATCAATGCGGCTAAGGTAAACTGTAAACGTAAACCTTCCCATAAGGATCTCATTATCAAGCCAAAGAAATCCTCTGATAATCCACCATTGCTTGATACCTCCCAAGACCTACCAAGGGTGGAGTCTGGTCCTACAGTTGAGCCCCCACCCGTGGTGTCACAAGAAGTACCAAGTAGAGATCTTATCCCACCTTCTTCCAACAAGGTAGCTTCAATTAAATCATCATCACATCTGGATACATCTTCTATTGCACCACCACTATGATATCACTATGGAAATTATTCTAGTCTTAGTTGGAACTTTTTAAATGAGCTGAATTCCCTTACATGCAAAATACCTTTTATGGAACTCATGCATACCTCGACTTCGCATCGAAGGTTTCTCCTCCAATAGTTGCAAATATTTGAGGATTCTTCTTGTGTGGCTCCCAAAATTCCTACTGCATCCCCAAATCTAGAAAGTCATCACATAGAGACCACGAGATCATCCTTACAACACTCATGTCTAGGTTGTTTAGCCTTGGAGTTTATAGAGGATGACATGACTACTGATGAGGTCCTATTTCATGTGGGTGACCCTCCCTTACTCATTAGTGTTATTATTCATGATGTACGAGTGTGTAGGGTCCTCATGGATGAAGGATCAAGAATTAACTTAACATCTTTCTCCCTCATTAAGAACCTCAGATATTCTATCGACGATATGAAGCCTACTCACTTGAATTGTTGTGGATTTGAAAAAACTAATCAAAAAACCATATGATGCATCTGGCTACCCATCATAGTTGGACCCAAAATGGTCCACACCAAGCTTCTGGTTCTAGATCATCCTCTCTCATACAACCTCTTATTGGGCCAACCATGGACACATTGCATGTGCACATCCACATCATTCGAGTACCAATGTATTAAATTCATCTATAACAACTAACACTTTAGGCATGATTTTGATCCTAAATCCTTGGGATATCCTAGTAACATTTCCTAATGAATCTTTCTTAATGCCAACTACTCCTGAGATCCAAAGCATTCCCTACCCATAATTCTTTGATCTTAGGTCTAAAAACTAAATTACATTAGTGGATTTAGATGATGATGAACCTAACAATCTTCAAAACATATTCAATAAAAATAGGTTACCTGATGATATCGTGCATTAGTTACATTTTGTTCTCCTACCTCGAGATTGATTCCCACCTCAAACTGATATGAAGGAGCCAACGAGCGATGCCTCAACCTCCAACCACTTAGAATGTAATGGAATCATAATTACGTAACTCTTTTTGATTACCCTCCCCCTTTACCCATATTTTTTAGCAAGATCGGTGTTTCGGGTAAGGAGGAGGGGCCTGATCTTAAGGGAAAATGGATTTCCTTTGACGAAGATTATATTCTTTCACAAGTTGAGTCTAGGCACTTGGAAGTATTGCACCACCAACATGCCTTGGATAAAATATAGTCTTATCAAATTGAATCTAATACCATCGACACATCTTATAAAACCCATATCTATGTTACTAGTGATAATGAGCATGAAGAAGAGACACTTCCTTATGTTCCTCCCGCTAATCTTCCACTCCTTGATACTCCACCGGTCATTAAGTAAATATCTAACTATGCTTTGTGTCACACTCCCGCAACAACTCCAACACTCACACCAACTTTTAGGCCAACCTCTACACTCAACACTCATCCCAATGCTCCCAACATGGCCACTGTTGATACTGCACCTACAGAGGGTACCTTAGATGCTAGGGTATTAGATGTACAATAAACTAGCTCTAGGCAGTGGATAAAGATAGTAGGCAATACGTAGGCCTAGAAATTGATGTGGAATACCATGGGCCTCTCCCTACCCTATACAATGACAAGGCCATTCTATAACTCCTATATTCCTGAGAATATAAACTCCTTCAACATCATCATAAGTTGGGAAACTTCTCCAAGACACCTACACACTTTGACGACTATGTTGCTACTATCGATCCTAGCCAGGACAAAGTAGCCAAATTTCCTAAAGCCCTATATCATTTCCAAGATGAAAATGTTTTGTTGGTTGAATCAACCATTAGTGTACAACTTGATAGGAACTTATGTAAGTGATAGTGTTTTGTTTCATTTGGGAAAATGTGACTTTCCTTTCAGAATATGGGAGAAATTGGAGGTTTTGTTTGGTAAGGTGGATCACATGAGAGCCATGCAACTTGAAATTGAGATCACCTCTCTTAATCTTGAATATTTTCCATGAATTATAAACTATCTTACTACATTCAAGCATTTGTTTACATAATTGAAGGGAAGTGGAATAGATAAGAAATATGAAGAGCGTGTTTACTTAATTCTATCTAAGTTGAGAGGTCCATTCCAAATCTTTGCTTCTATGTGTTTCTCTATTATGGATGCCTTAGGTGGCACATTCCAAATGCCTACCTTAGAAACATTTTGTGAAAGACTTACTAGGGAAGAATCTAAATTATCTAACCTTGAGTATTCCACCTCTCAAAAGGCATTTGTAGCATCTAATCCTAAGGACAAGGGAAAACCAAAAGGTAAATCCAAGTTCACCCCTTCTACATCTCAAAGTGCTCCTAAACCCAAAGAAAAAAACTCTAAACCCAAGGAGTCTTCTAAATCCAAGAATAATTCTAGTCTTTCATGTTCTTTTTGTGGGGGCACTGGTTAAGTAGAAACATAGGTGTTACGAGTGAATGCAAGCCTTAGAGGATGCAATCAAAAAACACAATATCTTTATTTCCACTCCGCCTCCTTCCAATGAGCGTGGCAAAGCACTTAATTTTTTTTGGAGATCTCAGTCAACAATTGCAGATAGTTGGGTTATAGATTATGGTGCTTCTCATCACATAACTTCTTCCAAGGAGTCTTTTATATCTCTAGTTTGAATTCTACTTCCAAAATTGAGGTTGGAGATTCTTTCTTTCTTTCTGTTAAGGGAAAAGGTGACATATATCTTGATAGTGGAAGTATCCAAGATGCATTGTGTGTTTGTAACATCACTACAAATTTTCTTTCTATATATCAAATCTGTCATTCTGGTCAAGGAAAAATAGTGACTTTTACACCAAGGAGAAGAAGTACGAATCTTTTTGGAACCTCTTTCACTTGTTGCTCAAGGTATTGTTGATCATGGTTTTAGACTATATCACTTTGATGTTTTTTATGACAATTCCTCCATAGGGACAGACTTGGTTTCTCATGCAGATTCAAAGAGTGAGATTTGACACAAGAAGATTTGGACATTTCAATTACAAATATTTGAAGGAGTTTAAAATTCATGGTATGGTTGATGGTCTTCCTATAGTTTCTTGTCTTGAGGGAGTTTTCTCTGGTTGTGCATTAGGGAAACAACACCAAGATCCATTCCCTAAAAAATTCTCCATGAGATTTTCTTCACCACTTGAGCTTGTGCATAGTGACTTGTTGATTTTTCCTACCCCTTCTTTCAATGGAGCTAAGTATGCACTTACCTTTATAGATAATTTCTCTAGGTGTACTTAGGTTTATTTTCTCAACTAAAAAACTGATATATTTTTACACTTTAAAGTCTTTAAAGCTCTGGTCGAGAAACAATCTTCTAGCTGCATAAAGAACCTTCGCACTAATAATGGGAGGAGTACTTCAGCAACAAGTTTTCTGATATTTTTACAACTCATGACATTATTCACCAGCATTTTTTTCCTCATACTCCACAATAGAATGGCTTAGCAGAACGGAAGAACTAAAGTTTGAAGGAAATGGCTAACTACATGATGCATTCTAGAGATTTACCTCCTATCTATTGTGTAGAAGCAGTTGATTGTGTTAACTACATTTAGAATCGCACACTACACAAATCCCTTGAACATTTGACTCCAGAAGAAGCATGGTCGAAAACTAAGTCCGACGTCTCATTTTTTCGATTCTTTAGGAGCCATGTTTCGAATTTTATTCCAAAGAAGAAAATGAAAGCCTTAGATAAGAGGAGAAAATCCTTTATCTTTTTATGGTATTGTGAGGACATGAAAGCTTATCGAATATTATATCTTGATACTCGTGAGGTTCTCTTTTTAAACACATGTTCAATTTGATGAGCACTTATCCCCTCATGATTCTTCATCTTCTTCCATGCCTACTTCTTCTTTATCTCATCTTGAGGATCCCTTCTTTAAGGAGTTTGATGAGGAGGTTATAGATTCCGACAAGGATCCTATCCCCATTAAAGTTGTCACTATGCCTAAGTGGGCTCGTACTACAGTGTCTGAGGCATCACCTTTCATACATGATCTTCCACACACTAGGCATCATCATGCACATTCTACAGGTTTCAGACTTTTGTGTCAGGTAGTTTCTGAGGATCAATAGTATTTTTCACAGGCTCATGGGATACGAGAATGGGACGATATGCAATGACGCATATAAGGATTCTTATTTGATGATGAATAATACTTGGGATTTGGTATCTCTTCCTAAAGGAAGAAATATGGTTAGGTGTAAGTGGGTATACTGAACCAAATGCATAGTTGATGGGTCCATTGACAAGTATAAGGATCTTCTTGTTGCAAAGGGTTTTTCACAAGTTGAAGGGATTGATTACTCTGAGAATTTTACACTTGTTTCAAATATGGATTCTATACACCTTGTACTTGTTATTGCTGCATCACAATAGTGGCGCATATACTATATGGACATGAAGAGTTCCTTCTTACATAGATATTTACAAAAGGAAATATACATGGAGAAACCTGCTAGATTTGTTCAGGATTCTTCTCTTTTTTGTAGACTCTGAAGGTCTCTCTATGGTTTCTAACAAGCCCCTTGGGACTGGTATGAGAAGATGGATTATTTTATTCTATCTACTGGTTTTGTTTGTTGCCACTCCAATCATAAAATGTATCTCCAACATGTTGGTGAGGATATTGTGATACTTGTCTTGTATGTTGATGATTTTTTACTTACTGAAATCTCTTCTTCCCACATTCAAACTATTTAGAGGGCTCTTTCTACACATTTTGACATGGCAGGTCTTGGGTTATTGCATCATTTCCTTGGATTATAGATTTCTTAGATAAATTAAGGGATTTATTTGAGTAAACAAAAGTACACCCATGATCTTCTTCAATGCTTTGATATGGCTGATTATAAGTCAAGTCCATCTCCTTTTTAGTTAGGGGTTACTATTACTTCCACATGTACTACTCCACTTTGTGATCCTACACTGTATAGGAATTTGGTTGGAAGTCTCATGTACTTGACCCATAATCACTCTGATATTTCATTTGTAGTAGGGATTGTATCTTGGTTTGCACATTATCCTCATAGTATTCATTGACAAGATGCTAACATAATTTTGCACTATTTGCAGGGAACTTACCACTTTGACCTCCACAACACTAGGGGTTCTACTCGATTGGATATATAGATTTAGATTTGACATGTTCTATTAATGATATGCATTAAACGTTTGGATATCTTTTTTTCTTGGTTCTTCTCCATTTAATTTGACGTGCAAAAAGTAACATACTATTGCACTTTCATTTTTAGAAGCAGAGTACAGGGCAGTAGTTACAACAAGTTAGCAGATTATTTTTCTTTGACAGTTATTGACAGAGTTTGGATTCCTACAAGATTCAGTTACTATAATTTAGTGTGAAAACCAAAGTGCAATTCACATTTTTTGTAACCCAGTTGATCACCAGTGGACCAAGCATATTCAAATAAACATCCACTTCATTCATCAACACATTTAGTATGGATTTCTTTGCTTGAAGTCCATTCTGACTTAATAGCAGGTTGCAAACATATTTACAAATCCTTTTGCATCACCTCGCTACCTTGAGTTACATGGCATTTTTGGGGTTTTAGAATTTATTCTTGGGGAGTGTTCATGAGAAAATCTTCCATCTTATTCTTCTTCTTTCTCTTTACTTTTAGTAGGATTCTTTCCTTTTTTGGTTCGATATTTCTTCATGGATATATTGTACATGAGTACCTGATCAGACCTAGTTTCCGGGACTTATACTGTGGATATGCCACTTTTATTTTGGGCCGCTAGTTGCACTTGAGGGGGGGTGTTAGATTAGGTATTTACCTTAGCTCATTTTCACCTAGGTAATTTATTTACCTTTATTTTATTTATCCTCACCCACTTATGTGTGTGGATATATTTTTTATTTTATTTGAATATTAGGGGAATATTATCTAGTTTGTAGGTATAGTTCTTTCCTTGATCCATAGTATTTATTAGTTTTTTCCTGATATATGGTATTGACTAGATCCTTGATGTCTAGTTCTTTCCTAAATCTATGGTCTTGACTAGTTCTTTGATGACTAGTTCTTTCCTTGATTTATGGCTTGATCTACAACCTTGACTAGTTCTTAGATTGTTATTCCCTGCATATATAAGAAAGGATCATTCTCATTGTATTTCATTGAGTTCCATAATAATATATGATATTGTTGCTTATTTGTTTGCAAAGGTTTTATGTAAAGTTGTTCTGGTGAATTGCTTTCATCTTATTGATCATGGTGTTTTATTAGCATTTGAGTTCTTGTCTTGGTATGATCATGTTATAATTCCTTTTATGGAAGAAGTTTGGAAACAAAATAAAAAATGCTAAAAATAACACAATAGGAATTTTTTTGTAAATGCAAAGAGAAACAGGAAGAACAAGGCTACAACAAATGATTATAAATTTGAAAAGAAAGAACCTTTTGTTAGATGTTTCATATGTGGTGGTGACAACTATGTTAATAAATTCCCTTAGAATAATCAGGGGAACAATAAAGTAGAAGATACATGCAAAAGTGGATAGCTAATAAAAAGAGAAAAAAGCTACTCCCATTGAAGTGCCAGGTAATTTGTATGAACTTCATGTTACTATTTTATTTGACACCGGTGTAACTGAGTGCTTAATTTCTAGTATATTAGCTGAAAAATTAAATAAGAAAGCTAGTTATATTAAAAAATACATGGAATGTGCAATACGGGATTTTTTTTTTCAAAATGTAGACCAATGTCTTCTTGATGCAACATTAGAATTACCTAACTTCACTACATAACTGGACCTATACGTAGCTCCTTTAGGGTCTTACATCATCATTATAGGTGTAAATTGGTTGTCCCAATATAATAAAATTATATATTCTTTTTAAAATATGAATAGAATACCTAGATGACATACAAAAAAAAATCATACATGACATAAAAAGGAATTTTGAAGAAAAGTAGATTTCTGCCATGTAGCTCAAGAAAGCTAAAATTGTGTTTGTGATAGGGTTGTATGTTGTATGCAATGAAAATTTATAATTTTAGTGAGTAAGGTAAGAATTCCTTAGAGGATTATCCATTGTTACAAGATTAAATGGATTTATTTCCAGAGGAATTATGTGAAGTTCCTCCTAGACATGAGTTTGATTATACTATTAATATCAAGCTTGGAACTAAACCGATATGTAAAGCACCATACATAATGAAAACAACTGAATTGGTTGAATTAAAAGAATAACTTCATGAACTATTGTCTAAGGGAATAATTCAACTGATTTTTCCTCCTTGAGGAGCACCAGTCATACTTGTTAAGAAGAAGGATGATAGGTTAAAATTATTCATCTATTATCTCATGCTTAATAGGGCCATAATTAAGAATATACATCGCTTACCAAGTATTGATAACCTTTTTGATCAGATACAAGATGAATATGTCTAAAAAATATTCTTTTGAGACCTAGTTATCATCATCCAAGGATAAAGGATAAATAAATTCATAAGATAACATTTAGAACAAGGTACATGCATTATGAGTTTACATTGTTACCTTTTGGACTCACCAATGCACCAACTACATTCATGAACTTAGTGAACAATTTTTTTTAGTAATATCTAGATAATTTTTTGTTCATTTTATTTGATGACATTCTGATTTATTCTAAGAACATGGAAGAACACAATGAACATTTGAGAAAAGTGTTGGATGTGCTTAGGAAAAGAAAATTATATGGCAAAATTACAAAGTGTTCTTTTTATAAGATAAAATTGTAGTACCTTGGGCATGTAATCAATAAGGATGTGATTTTAGTCGACCCATCAAAAATCAAAGCCATAAATTAATGGCCAAAACGTAAGAATGTACATGAATTTATAAGGTTTATGGGATTGGCTAGTTATTACAAAAAAAAATTAAAATATTTCTCTAGAGTGCATGGACCTATAACTTCTTTGTAGAAAATGGACAAGATATTGTTGTGGACTGATAAGTGTGAAAATGCATTCAATATATTGAAATAAAAACTTACTAAAACACTATTTTTAAGGTTTTGGATCCCAATGGGAGCTTTATCGTGGTAATTGATGCCTCCGTTGAAGGTTTGGATGGAATAATATTGTAAAATGGTCATGTGATTTCTCATGAGATCATAAAGATGAAGGTGCATGAGAAAAAATATGCTCCCCATGAATTAGATCTTTCTGCCATACTTCATGCCTTGAAATTTTGGAGGCATTAACTACTAAGAAATCCTTTTAAACTGAAACTAGACCACTTGGGGTTGAAATATATCTTTACGCAACCTAATTTGAACACAACATAGTGTAGGTGGCCTAAGTTTTTGTCTCTGTATGATTTTGACATAAGTTACATTAAAGGAAAACAAAACCATGTGGTAGATTTGATGAATCGTAAGAAGTATGTTTTCACTATTGTAACCATCAGAACCTAATTTCAAGATGAAGTAATGAAACAAATGCAAAGTGATTCATATTATTAGTACATGAAAGTTGAGATAGTATCATATCCGAATGATAGGAGGTATAAAGGTTTTAAGTTTGATAATGAAAGAGTGTTGAGATACTAAAAAATGTTTATGTACCTTGGGGTAGTGACGGTAGAACAAAATTCATGAAGGAATTTCATGACGTTCTGTATTCCAAACATCTGAGAGTGAAAAATCTGTTGGATGATGTAAAAAATAATACTTATGGAAAGGAATGAAGAAAGACATAATGAATTACATTACTCATTGTATTGATTTTACGTGTAAAGGTAGAGCACATGCATCCTATTGGTCTATTGTTCCCTCACAACATTCCACATTACAAATGATAAGTAATTATCATGGATTTAATGCAAGGACTTCCATTATCTATAAATAACCATGACATGATTTTAGTAGTGGTTTATAAACTAACTAAAGTAGCTCACTTCATATTGGGTAATGTAAAAGATAATTAACCCATACTTGCAAAATGATTTGTGCATAAAATATTTAGAATGCACAGAGTTTTGGAATTGATTATTTTTGATAGGGATCCTAGAATTATCTATCCATTGTAACAAACTTTAAAATTAGATTTTAAAGATTTAACCACGTTATAGAACATATGCTCAAAATGTATTACATGTATTAGAAATACAGATGGAAAAATATCTTTCATTGGTTGAATTTTCGTATAATAGAACTTATCATTCTTCACTGAAAATATCAACATTTGAAGCCTTGTATGATAGAAGGCATATAACTGTTATCAGCTCAGATAACACGCATGACAGAGAGGTAGTAGTTTACAGAAATGGAAAGGCAAGTGAAGATAATTTGTGACATGTTGAAGGATGTTGCCGATAGGTAGAAAAACTAAGAAAATATGAAAAGAGTTGACAAGAAATATGAACAAGGAGACAAAGTATTCTTGAGGGTAAAGCCAAAAAAGAGCTCAATTACATTTGGAAAGTCTACCAAATTCTCACCTAGATATGTGAGACCTTTCAAAATTCTAGAAGTTATAAGTCCAATGGAATATCAATTAACATTACCTCCCTCATTGTCTAGAATCCATGATGTTTTTCATATTTCATTGCTTATGAAGTATGTTGCAGATAGAATGGATGTTCTAAACTGGAAATATTTATAGGTTCATGACCTGAGAATCATCGTTGATGAACCAATTACTATATTGGAGAATAAAAGGTTGTAACTCAAAAATATAGATATTGCTCAATGCAAGGTCCAATGGCACTAATATCATGAAGATAGTGCAACTTGGGAGAATCTCAAAGAGATGAAAACCACATTTCCTTATCTATTTTAGTGATAAAAACAATAATTTTATTATCTGTTATTGATATATTAATTATTATTTGATAATTTTTTGATTGTAATGGAAAAATATTACTATGTTACTAACTGCTTAACAATTTTTGTTGTTATGAGGCTATTATAACCAATAATTATGAGTAATAATTGACTAAAAATCTAGAAAATTTTGATTTTTTAAAAAATTGTGAACTATTTTCCCCTTAACATAGGTGTTTTGACTGTTTGTGAGTATCATGTTTAATAACGTTGAGTTAAATCATCAAGATGATTATTTTTTAAGGGGGTATCATGTCATAACCCACATTTGTATAATGTTTTGTCATCGTAAATTTTTGTTAATGATTAAATGTTTATGAATGTTAGTTAATAAGTACTGTTTGTGACAAAATATTTCAGTTGGTAAAATAAGGTGTCTCCACCAACATTCATGGGGTTGTGCCCCTCTCCATTGAATGGTGCAACTCCCATTATTAAATATTACCAATCTAATCATAAACTAAATGTTGTGGGTTGGCCAAATTGGCTAGAGAGAACAAAGGGACACTCCAATGAACTTGTGCAAAAGTGCTTGTATAGGATACACGGGAGTAAGTCACAATGATGAGGGGGAAGGAAAAAAATTAGGGGTAGAAAGTTACTTTTGTGAGTAGGCCAATTATAATTTCACACCCAATAAGCACAATAGTTTAACATTAAATATAGAAAAAAGAAACATTGAAGCTATTTTGTGAGACTAAACAAACCTCGGACACTAAGTTATTAGATTCAATCTATCAAAGATACGGAGCTATTTTGTGATTACTATGCTTGCAAAGTGCATAAGAGAGAGAAGTAGAGGAATACAAGAAAATGAAAATAAAATAAATGTGGATTTTATTTCATGTGTATTGGTGATACAAATCTCAACAACATATCAAAATCCACTATTGCTAAAAAGAACAAAATTTTCAGGATCCTTTGGAATGGAGAGGCCATTCCAATTTATAGCAATGTGAATTGACTCTTCACCTGCCCCCTACATTAATCTTTGTGGTTTCATTAAACTTGTGAATTTTCACCTTCTTAGGAAGTGAGAAATAAGTTTCCTTTTTATAAATAAAAGGGAATTTTACAATGTAACTTTATAAATCCACTTAAGTGAATGAGAAAAAATATAATGATTATTCCCAATGAAGAATTAGAAATGGGAGTGAAGGAAGTGGGAGAAACAGAGAAGAAGGGGAGGTTGTCACATCTAATGAAGAGGCTCCCTGCAATGAAAAAATTGTCAACGATGATCACAATCTCCTCCATTTGCATGATGTACGAACACCTCAGGTTTTTGAATGAGTGTTTAGAAACGTTGTTGAGAGATACCCTGATGTGAGCTCAAGATGGCCACAGACATTGCTCATGATGATCCCCTTGATGCTTAATTGATCAAATCCCTTAACTTACTAAGCTTATTGATCTCACTGAGGTCACTCAATTCAACTATCTCACCCAACTTGCTCAACCTAACTCACTAGCATAGGCACATTCATGCAAAAGGATGAATTCTTGACATATCTTACCACTGCAACCAGCCCAAATCAAACTCACTACTGCTAACTCAACTCAACTTACCTCAATCCACCTAATTAGCCAACCAACTCACCTAGCTTATTAAGCTCAACTCAGTCAACTCAGCCTTCTCACTTTAACCAACTCATCTTGATTAGGTGATGATGTTTTCAAGAAGCATGATGAATTACTTCAATGAATCAATGGAGTCCTTGAAACTCTTTGAATATTTTCTAGTTGCTCAGTGGTCCAGACATTCCTCTGTTCTGCTTCACCATGTTCTCGGGCACAACTGAGACCAAGAAGATGCTTCCAAGACCCATATGGAGGCTTCATTTATCTATTTGAGCTATGAGATCATCCCATAACCATGTGAGGAGTACAAAAAGTAGAAAGGTGAGGGAAAATGGAGTCATTTGCAACTTTTTACACCTAAAATGAAGGCTTTTTATTTTTAGCATGTAAGACCGTGACCTACTATTTTGGGACATATCACCTGTTTTGCTCCAATTTCACCTTTTAAACCTTCTAACACACTCCAACCTCTTCTGTTGATGACGGTAGATTTCTTTTTTATGACCTGCTATTTTAGGAAAATTGCCGCTTTTACCTTATCTTCTGCTTTGCACCATTTCTGACTGCCCTAGGTGATTCAGACTTGTAATTAAGGGGAATTACTATTTTTTGAATGTGGAGGAGTATATAATATGATATTTTTAGTAAGTGAAAAAATGTCCTTGGTTTGTGATGGGAAAAATATTTTTGGATTTGGCTCTTCATTACGATCTCATGCTCCAAATTTCAACGTGTTTCGCCCCACTGGAATGCTTGAAAATAAAACATGAATTTTTTTTCTGGTGGGAGTTTCAAGAACAAAGTTACCATGGCAGCCATTAATGGAGTTAATGATATTTTTAAAGTATTCTTTCCCACCTCCAATTGTGATGTAACCAACTTCACTATGATAGGTTTTTCACTTGGGCTCTGTGTTCATATTTTTAGCTTGATCTGTCCACCACTATGATGGGAAATCACAGGAATGAAAGCCAGGGCAAAAAATGGGGGTTTTGTTTCCATTAAAAATCTAGGGAATCACTTAGAATTCTGAAAATTTCTTCTTGAATGCCTCAGAAAATAATAATGTCTATAAAAAACCTCACTTTGATCCTTGCACCGGATTGTGAGATATGAGTGTTTTATGTTGTTGGGCCATGAAGTCAATTTGATGAAGCACAAACATGGTGTCTGAAAAAATTGTAGGTTTAATGGAGGTTTGTTGGAGAAATGGATGTATGAGTATGAGAAAAAATAGAGGATGGGATGAATTGGAGAGAAGGCAATGGGTTTTTATATCTTTTCCTCTAGCAGTGAGTCTTCTCACACGCACGAGGTAGAAGTAGACGCAGTAGTTAAAGTTTATTACATAAAATAAGGTTTTTTGAAGCCCCTGGGGCTTGGCTGCATTTTTTTTTTCCAAATATCCTAATAGGATGGTAAATATGGTGTACAAAAATGCACCTCAACCTAATCTTGACAAATTTTAGATGGAGATTGGCTGACGGATGGGAGAGAGAAAGAATGAGCAATAAACACCCGGGAGCTAACACTCAGATCACATGAGAGACCAAGAACAAGGGCTAGGATTGGGAAAAATTTTGTGTCCCGATCTGTCCCAAGGGGATGGGACATAAGGTGACAATAAAATTTTTCTCCTAATTTAGTGATAACAAGTGGCAGATGATCATTTGTAGAGGTGGAGAGGAGATGGGGCTGAAAAACAAACCTGTGGAGCACCTTTTGAGGTCATATGGAGGAACCAAGGTCCAAAATTGGGCATTGGGTGAACATTTTTATGTCCCAACTATACCAAGGGGTTGGGAACAGTTGGTGCATAATAAAATTCACCCTCATGTCAGTGAGCTGACAAGTGGGGGACATCATGGGAATTGCACAATGATGAGGGCTGAGGAATGGGTGCAAAAGAGCTAAACTTCCATGTCTGAGCTTCACCAAGGTTCATATGAAGGTTCCAGGGGGGTCAAGTAGGAGTTGAGACAAATTTTTGGTCCCTACATGTCCCAATGGGATGAGAGATTTGGTGCAATAAAATTACTCTTTGAGCTTGGGAGTGACATGTGTTCACCTTTAAAATTGGCTGAGTCCCAAAGCATACCTTGGGGAGAAACTTGATCGAAAACATATCTTGAGCATATGAGCGGTATTTTTAGGAGCTTATTTATATGATCTTGACTTAAAAAAAGAATTTTCAGAAGGATGGGATAGGTATAATTCCTCTGATTCCACTTGCTGAATCCTCCTAAAAAATAAGCTATTTTATCAGGATCATAGGTTGTGCATGCTTTAGAAAGTAGTTTGTAGGCAGAATTTCTTATGCCTTGTGAAAAATGTGAAACCACCATCACTTAGAGATCAATAAAATACTTTTCCATTGATATTCTTTTTTGAACCTCCAATTCCGTAAAAATATCCCGGAATCACTTCCCAAAGCTCAGGTTTTATTTTGTACTACAAGCTCGTTTACCATCTCCAAGACCCACGCTTTCACTTAACTTGACCCACAACCTCTGAATCATTTCAAAAATATTCCATAATCAATTGAAAAATGTTCCTATCTCCTTTATACTTCTCCCTGATGAATTTGGGATTGCTTTAAATTTACTCTAGGGGGTGCACCACTTCCTTAGAAAGGGCTAAACATAACAGTCATTCCTAAGCCTCTTGAAAAGTATGCCTTAAAAGGTACCATCCCGAAAGCACTTGAATGAAATTTATCGCCTAAATAACCTATGGAAAAGGTCAAAACAACATACCAGACCACTTGAGAGGGTAGGATAGGCCTAAAATAGGGGATGAGTCAATCTAGAGGAGGGCTTGGGAGGACTCACAATAAAATTTTTTGACATTGGGATCCGTTTTCATGCTTGAAAATATTAAATTTTCATGTTGTACATTTACATGACAAAAAATGCCAAGTTTGACCATGCTCCCTTGCTAAGACAAATTATCACATTCAAAATCCAAGATCCTCATATATTTAGCTCTTTTACAACTTTATTATCTTTACACTCTTCTCTATCATTAATTATTAGAATATTATTTGGTTAAAGAAACATTAAACCTTTGATATTCATGACACAAATTTCAGTTAAAAGTTTCGTCTCTCTGGTTTGAAAACATATGGAAGGGTCCGAATGTAAGGTTTGGTCTTGGCCAAACTATATATCCCAGCCCCTTCATATTCACTAAATCTGATTTCAATTTCAAATTATTCTTTGGGTCATTTCATCTTCCTATGGTAGACCTTATTAGAATATTTCACCTACGAAAGGCTATAAAAGCAAGTTAACATCACATTATAACTCACCTGCATATCTTACAAAATCCTACTATAAGTATCATTCTAAAAATACTCAAAGGGTTCCTAAATCTACCCAAATTAGTTGCATAAGTTGAATCACTCAAATGTCATAGAGCCACGCATTATCAAAAGTAAACCCATTCCAAGAATTGTATAAGGGTTCAAATCAACAAAGGGTTAGGTCACATATCAAAGGAACACCGCATCTCACTATTACCAAATTGGGTACATTTAATACTAGAAAGTTGTCCTGCTATATTGGTGTCAAGAGACACGAGGGAAACCCTAGGGGGTTGGATATAAATTCACACTTGTACAAGCATCTAAGAGAACTACGTGAGGTTTGATCTTGCAATGAAGGCATGTATTGAAATACTTGGATTGGTTTAATAACTAAAATTCTGACCACTAATGCTAGTCCAACCTCACCACACACACATGTTTTATCCTTTTAGTTTTTTAATGCTTTGATGAAGGGTTCTATAGGTTGCTAGGGTTTCTAAATTTTACAGGTGATTACAGGTCACCCCAAAGCTATGTGAGAAAGAATGACATACAATAAAAGAAATTACCAAACAAACGAAGCATACCAATAGTTATAGGTCTGGAATCTCAAAGGGTCCAAGACTTTATAGTTCCATATCATGACCATATAGATTAGGTCTAGAATGTAAAGATTTGTACGGTCTCACCGCTATTTGTTTTGCAACTCCATAACTTTCACTGAAACATCTAGAGTTATATATCATCCTGTTTCACTACCCTGCATATCTAGATCCCCCCCAAATTTTCATTTACAACTAATTCTATATCTCCTCTTATGTATTTGAGAAATTATTTATTGTTTATCAGTTGTTACGTGCGTGAATGCGTTATTTTGTTTATGAAGTATTAGTGTTGGAAGTTAATTAGATAAAAACAATCTACTTATTACAAACCTTCCATCCTCTTTAGTGTTGTGTATTCCCATAACACCTTTTATAATTTAATTAGGGTGTAAAAAATGTCAAGCACGATTATTTATTTATGAGAGTAGTTTCTTTCTTATCGTTACATTTAAACTTTTTTTTTCATTTTTCTACATACTACTAGGATTCTCCCAATTTTCTAACCTTTGAAAATTCCATACATTCTAAAATTCAAAAGCTCAAGATATTTTAGTATTTTAGGACTACGTTTATATATTTACCTTTATAGGAAAGGCATGAATGTTACTTGTATAATCTTATGATGGTTGTCCTTGTCCATTGCTATTCTCTTAGCCTATTTGGTGCATCAAGTTATGTGTGGCCAATGTATGACACTTATAAATAGTGACTAGGCATTTGATAATCTCTATATTTCCTATTGGTAGTATTTTTCATCTAGACTCCATAGCCTAATTATGGAATGCATAGGAGGTAGTGTCATATTATGAACTTTATTCATATTGTAAGGATTATGGAGTTCATCCCTTTAAAGTAACAATATAATATATTTCACTCATGTAGCTTTGATATACTCTATTATGCTCTTATTTGTGAGTTACAAATGCTACTTTGTTCATGCCATATATTGAAGTAAAATCCGATGTTTTTAATCTATTCTTGTAATATAGTGAGTTAATTAGAAGTGCAATATCAAAGGGGGCCAAAAAGTGGACAAAAAACTAAAAACAGACAAAACGCGTACGCGTTTTGCTAAAACGCGCTCACATTTTAATTTTTTGGCTTGGTAATTACCGAACCTATAACGCGTACGTGTTATAAGGAAGGCAAAATGTGTACGTGTTTTAAAGAAGGAAAAATGTGTACGCGTTTTATAGAAGTCAAAATGCGTACGTGTTTTGAATAGTATGGACCATGTATATGTTTTTGGGTGTCTTATACTTACAAAAATAAATGTTGAATAATAAAAGTATAAGATTTCTTTTATATTTCTTATTATTATTTCTTATACTTTAAATTTATTTTAGTAAATATAAGAAATTAGGGTCACTCTGCACCTGATGGAAGTGGTCCCGTAGCTCCAACAGTTATAATCTAGAAGATAGTTTTTCAAAATCTAATCTGGTCAGTACTTACTCATTTTCAGGATTTCAGCAAATGACCTAAAACTTTCAGGGCATATATATTGTAGTCGGTCTTTGTTTTGGGAAAGCATATAGTCATTTTTTAGGTTTTTTGACCTTCTAAAATGGATTTTGGCCCTACCACTACTTGAATTGGTACTAATTTTTAAATTTGGTCCATAATTCACTTTAGTGACCATGAATCAACTCTATGATGCTTGTCTACTTCTTACTAAAAAGAGATCCTCACTTTGTAGATAGAGGATTGTTCCCAGAATGGGATTCCTATCCTATGGCCAAAATGAGGTGATTGTAATGTGCCTCCTCCTTAAGGTGTGATAACACTACTAGGTGTTGAATGAGTTGTTACGAATAGTACCAAGTGAATTGCATCAAGTGAACTCAGATGATTGCTCATTCTTAGAAACATGGTGCTCCATATAAAGATCATCCCCTCACCTTTCCTAGCTCTAAAAGCATCCTTTCATGGAATCAAATTCATGATTCTCATACATGTTTTTGCTCATATGTCTCTTATGGAGACAAACGATGCCTTAATACTTCACAAATAATGGTCCTTGATAGCTCGGTGACATGACTAGCTCATTTTAGCTTGTTCTGAAGGGTGTTCAATTAACTACAGAATGGCCAAAAATGCCTTTTTAGGCCTTCAAAGGAAGTAGTCTCTCATCAAAACTAAATGAGTCGATCGATCACCTTAAACACTATTCCCTACACACTGAAACACATTGAATGATCTTTTTAGGACTTTCCTTTGGGTGAGGGTTTATGATTTAGGGTTTAGGGTTTAGGGTTTAGGGTTTAGGGTTTAGGGCTCAGGGTTTAGGACTCAAGGTTTAGAGTTTAGGGTTTAAGGTTTAGTGTTTAAGGCTCATAGTTCATATTTTAGGGTTTAGGGTTTAGGGCTCAGGGCTTAGGGTTCATGGTTTAGGGTTTATGGTTTAGGGTTTAGAGTTAGGGTTTAGGGTTAAGGGTTGAGGGTTTAGGGTTTAGGGCTCAAGGTTTAGGGTTTAGGGTTTAGGGGTCAAGGTTGAGGGTTTAGGGTTTATGGCTCAAGGTTCAGGGTTTAGGGTTTAGGGATCAGGGTTAAGGGTTTAGGGTTTAGGGTTGAGAGTTGAGGGTTCAGGGTTTAGGGCTTAGGGTTTAGGGTTGAGGGTTTATGTTTGAGGGTTCAAGGTTTAGGGTTTTGGCTTAGGGCTTATGGCTTAGGGCCTAGGGTTCAGGGCTTAGGGTTTAGGGTTTAGGGCTCAAGGTTTAGGGTTTAGGGTTTAGGGTTTAGGTTTTAGGGTTTAGGGTTTAGGATTTAGGGCTTAGAGTTTAGGGTTTAGGGCTTATGGTTTATGGTATAGGGTTTAGGGTTTAAGGTTTAGGGTTGAGGATTTAGGGTTTAGGGTTTAGGGTTTAGGAGTTAGGGTTTAAGGTTTAAAGGTCAGGGTTCAGGGTTTAGGGAAAAGGGTTTAGGGTTTAGGGTTTAAGGCTCAAGGTTTAAGGTTTAGGGGTTAGGGGTTAGGGTTTAGATTTAAGGCTCATGGATTAGGCTCACCCATTCAGTCACAGTAATGTTCTATGTCTTACCCATTCTTATAAGTATTGACAAAGAGTATTCAACTAAAAAGGGTTCATCTACTTCGTAGGTAGAACATTCAAGGGAGTCATCACAATTTGATGCCTTTCATCTACTGATATTTTAAAGGAGGGAAATGCCCATTGCATGCGAACTATTTCACTCACTGTAATGTTTTGTGTCTTACCCATTCTTATTAGTATTGACAGAGAGTATTCAACTGAAAAAGGGTTCATCGACTTCGTAGGAACAAAATTCAAAGAGATTCATCAAAATTTGATGTCTTTCATCTGTTGATATTTTGAAGGAGGGAAATTCCCACCTCTCATAAACAAGGTAGTTGTAAAAGCAGACTTAATGATGGTTCTAGGCACAAGACTAGGAAATATGGTCCTAAGATATTCAAAAAATGAACTCACTCATGAGACCTACTGGAAATATATGAGGTTTAGGGGTTAGAGCTTAGGGTTATGGATTTAGTGTTTAGGGTTTATGGCTTAGGGCTTAGGGCTCAGGGTTCAAGGTTTAGGGTTTAGGGTTAAGGGTTTAGGGTTTAGGGGTTTTAGTGTTCAGAGTTTAAGGTTTATTATTTTTGTTTTAGGGTTTAGGGTTTATAATTTAGGTTTTAGGTCTCAGGGTTAAGGGTTTAGGGTTTAGGGTTTAGGGTTTAGGGTTTAGTGTTTAGGGCTTAGGGTTTAGGGTTTAGGGTTTAGGGCTTAGGGTTTAGGGTTTAGGATTTAGTGCTTAGGGTTTAGAGTTTAGGGTTTAGGGTTTAGGAGGGTTTAATTTAGTTTTTAGGGTTTAGGGTTTAGGGTTTAGGAACCTTTAGGATTTAACATTTAGGGTTTAAGGTTTAGGGTCAGGGCTCATGGTTTAGGGTTTAGGGACTCAGGGTTTAGGGTTTACTTAGGGTTCATGAGTTTAGGGTTTACGAAGGTTTAGGGGTTAGTTATGGGTTTAAGGTTTAGGGGTTAGAGCTCAGGGCTCTAGATTTAGGGTTTAGGGCTCAGGGTTTAAGGTTTAGGGTTTAGGGCTCAAGGATTAGGGTGTAGGGTTCAAGGCTTAAGGTTTAGGGTTTATGGTTTAGGGATTAGGGTTTAGGGTTCATGGTTCATGGTTTATGGCTTAAGGTTCAGGGTTCAGAGTTACTGGTTTAAGGTTTAGGGGTTAGAGCTCGGGGCTCTGGATTTAGTATTTAGGGTTTAGGGCTTAGGGCTTAGGGTTTAGGGTCTAGGGTTTAGGGTTTAGGGTTTAGGGTTTAGGTTTAGGTTTTAGGGTTTAGGATTTATTACTTTGGTTTTAGGGTTTAGGGTTTATAGTTTAGGGTTTAGGTCTCATGGTTGAGGGTTAAGGGTTTAGGTCATAGAGTTCAGGGTTTAGGGTTTAGTGTTTAGGATTTAGGGCTTATGGTTTAGGGTTTAGGGCTCAGGATTTAGGGTTTAGGATTCAGTGTTTAGGGTTTAGGGTTTATGGGTTAGGATTTAGGGTTTAGGATTTAGTTTTCAGGGTTTAGGGTTTAGGGTTTAACATTTAAGGCTCATGGTTCATGGTTTAGGGTTTAGGGCTTAAGGCTCAAGGTTTAGGGTTTAGGGCTCATGGGTAAGGGCTGAATATTTAAGGATTAGGGTTTAGGGCTTAAGATTTAGGGTTTAAGGTTTATGGTTTAGGTTTTAGGGTTTAGGGATCATGGTTTAGGGTTTAGGGTTTAGGTTTTAGGGTTTAAGGTTTAGGGTTTAGGGTTTCGATTGTAGAATTTAAATGCTAAAAGATTTAGGTTGAATGCTGAAAGCCTGAAAATTACCTATGTACTGACCAGATTATACTATAAAAAACTATCTCCTAAACTGTGACTAATGGAGCTGTGAGACTAGTTCCATAAGGTGCAGAGTGACCCTAATTTCTTATATTTACATAAATAAATTTAAAATATATAATATAAATAATAATAAATAAAAAATTATAATAACTTAAACATTTATTTTTGTAAATAGAAGCATGTCAAAAGCATATAAATGTTCATACTATACATACACGCGTTATACATGTACGCGTTTTGTGTTTTCTCTTTTTCCAAGCCATGCCTCAAGGCTTGGGATCTGGTTTGGATCCCCAACCCTGAGGCATGGACCTGCACAAACACAACAAACAACGTGTTTTTGTAGGAAAATGTAAAAATGCCACTTCCTCTATGATAAATCAAAATAAAACAATCGATCCATTTAAAAAAATTATACCACGACGTAGAGCAGAGTTTCTTCTTTCTAAAAATATAATTTTTCAAATTTTCTGACTAATATAAGGTTTCCATATTATTTATTTTCTAACTATGCCTTTTTATAGCTATTTTTTGAAGTTTAAATATGTCTATCTTTCATCATGTATCTTTTGTTTGGGTCATCGAAATTGAAAAAAAATTATACTAGCACAAACTAGGCATAATTCTATACATATTAAAAAAAAAATCTAATTTTTGATATTTTTTGAGGTAGTTAGGGGGGGCACGGTTGGAGCTCCGTTATTTTTCAAAACATAAAATTTTTGTACTAGAAAAATCATAAATAAAAAAATACTCGTTAAAAAAATCTAAAAAAAATTCTAACACAAACTAGATGCTCCTAGCTATCTTTCTACCAAAGGGTTTTAAAAAATACTCAATGGTGCTCAAAAAATGGTGGGGGGCACGAAAGTCACTCTATTATGTTTTTTAACAAAAATAGGAGCACATGTTGGTATTTTAGTTGTTTGACCCACTTAAACTTATCCGTTTTCAATAAAATTTAGTAGCTTAGAAACTAGACTCAAAATTCTACGATTCATATTTCTACAACATCTTCCAATTTTGAGTGTAACTATTTCGAAAAACTCGTACAAGTTGACACACACACACACACACACACACACACACACACACACACACACATATATACATACATGTGTGTGTGTGTGTGTGTGTGTGTGTGTGTGTGTGTGTGTGTGTGTGTGTTATATACATACATATATATTATATACATACATATCTGTGTGTGTGTGTGTGTGTGTGTGTGTGTGTGTGTGTGTGTGTGTGTGTGTGTGTGTGTGTGTACATGTTATTGTACATTTAGAAATTTAAAAATTAAATGTAATAATTGAACAATAAAAGAAGATAAATTTTAAATTGGTGAATGATATGCATAATAAATTCTAATTGTATAATGCTAAGTGATGAAATGAATATAATCTCCCTTCCAAATTACAAGACAAAAGAAGTACACGTCTGAGCTACATCCTAAATGTCTAATTTTCATCTTCCTCATAATCATCCTCTATTGTGACATCAAGGTCAATCTCCAAATACAAGTATTAATTATCACCATAGTAAAAATCCTCTTCTACGACACATGCTATGTTAATTTGTAAATACATAATTTAAAAATTATATAAGTTCTTTGGGTTATAATTTACATAAGTTAAGCTCTTTACAACTAATTAAACAATATACGACTTATTGGCACATAGCTCCTTGAATGGTCACACTCATAGAAGGTTTATGTTTCCCATCTCATAGATTTCAAATATTTGTGCACTTCCTCTATTACCTTCATGTTGTGACATTTTTCCTACGATAAAAGTTTATAGATACTTAAGTTTTGACCTATGACATTTGGAAACTAATCCTTGGAATTTATCTCAAATTTTTAATCAGTTTGCACAAGTTTAAATGAATAATTCCTACACACGCCTTGCTCGATTAACACTATTGGCCACTAGGTTGTTGGTAGGGTTCTTCATTGGGTTTAATATGAATATATTGACACTGAAAGCTTCATAATATATTGCAGGTTGGGGAAGCCACACAACACTAGATGAACTACTGAACATTGGAAAAGTATTCATGTTTAGGGATGAAGACTCATATGTATGATAGATGTGAATATAAAAAATTGTGACTCTTTTTACTATATATAAGTTATAAAAATATGAGAAAAGATCAGGTTGATGATAGGAAGTAGGAGGAGCATGTGTGTAAATGTGAGTAGAGATTATAAAGTGTGTATATGGTGGAGTGTAAGTAAAATGTTACTATGGAATTAAGGATTATATGTATTCGATGATATTTGTAATTTGAGAAATGTATTTAAATATTAATATATGTGAATAAAGTAGAGTTAGTTTACATAATTTTGCATCTCTAAGTTATCTTGCTTAAATTCTATTTGTTGTATATGTTGAAGTTCTATACATACTTAAAAATTCATTTTACGTCTTTGTTTATTATTTATGTTTAATATTTGTATCCACCTATACACACGTCATATCTATTTGGATTTTAAAAACATAAAAAACTAAAAAATTATACAGCTTAAGCCAACATTTGGTGTCTAAGATCAAGTATTGTTAACTAAAATCCAAGGGTGGGCACCCACTGCTCTTTTGGAAGCCTACCATATCCGAAGTAGAAAATTAGTGGGAAGAAAAGTTGAAAATATTTATACAACATGACACAAAGAGGATATGACATACTTACACATAGGTTACAGATGATTTCTTTAGGACCTAAGATGAGGAGTTTGGTTTTCCTTCCCCAACTTATTGTGGCATTGGATTATGAGAATATCCAAAGTAACTGAGTGGTCTATAATTAAATTACACAATCCTATCCAATGGACTAAAGAGAAGTTTAAAAAAATAAAGAGTTACATGAACCTTCAACCCATGTTGTTGACTACTAGTTTGAGTGTTCACTTGAATCATTTATAATTATATGGGAAATCCAAGATTGTAAAAGATTTGACACAAAGAAAGACGAATTTATGGAAGGGAAAAAGGGTAGTTTGTAAAAAGGATGCCATTGATCATTCAAATTATTTCAATTGAGAAGGGATTGAAAAAGAGTGATGATAAATTTATTTAGGTGAAACCACCTATTAGATGATGGGAAGAAAGAGGGGTAATATGAGAATATGTGAGGTTTGAAGAAGATCTATATTGATGGGTGGGGGAGTTAAATGGAAAGAAAGAAATTCAGAAAATAAATAAAATTATTAAATGAGAATATAGATCTTAATTTTTTCTTATATTTAGGGGGAGAAGAAAGGATGAGAGGAAAAGAAAATTAGCTAGAGAAAGGAGAGTAGGAAGAAAGGGAATAACAATAGTACATCATGGAAAGAAGAAAAAATGGGAGAGTAATATGATCAATAAAAGAGATGAGAGTTAATGGGGAGAATATTATAATAATGGAGGAGAGGAAAATACTAAAATAAATAATGGAAAACCAAATATTAGAAAGAGAAGAAAGAATGTGAAAAATTAATATTAAAAGAAATAAAAGAGAGATTAATAATCTATGTTCACGGGGCCTTGGAAACATGGATTACAGATGTTGCAGACCTAGAAGTAGGTGTACCATGACATCCAAATCAATTAATGAAAAATTAATTGCACAACACTTGGATGATACTTGGTAGCTGTCTTTGAATCCTCCCCCCAAATAAAATAAACAATAAGCAAGAAATATAACTACAAATAATAGGTGGATACAAGAAGCACATATTGCTAATAGAAGTTCATTGATTAATATGTATGGGATGATAAATAAATTGGTAGATGTTTCAACAGGTACATTAGGAACATTGTGAATAGAATACTAAGGGGATCAAATATCCTTATATAGACTTAACGTAGTAGGAAAAGGAGTGATATGATAACGAGATAGAAGGAAAGTAGAATAAATACAAGGAAGTAATGAGGGATAAGAAAGTAAAATTAGAAATTGATGACTTAGAAAAATCAATAGAAAATGTGGTGTCCTATGAGAAAAAGGAAACACAATATGGAACAATAAAAGGGGGAAATAATGAAGTAGAGATAATGGTTAGGTATGTACAAAAACTTATAGAAAATTACATAAAAATAAAAGTGATAAGAGAGAAGTAGAAGATGTGTATTACTCAAGAGGAAACACCAAATTAAGATGCATTAAATGTAGAAATTTATTCAATGAAGAAGAAAATAATATTGAAAATAGTGAGGAGATAGGAAATGACAGTCCCCGCAAGTCAGAAGAGACTATTTGAGGAAATGAACATGTAATGGCCCCTTTTTCCCAATGCTATTTAAAAATTTTACTCTCAAATTAAGATCTTAGCGATAAAATCCTCAATGAAAGCAAGAAGTAGTTAAGGTGGTTCATGGGATTTAGTCCATTTTTTTTAACCATAAGTGCACATATATGCAAGAATTATATAACAAAAAGGTGAATTAACATGGGAGTTGGAGGTTTATGTGGCTTAGTGGGACAAATATCCTAATATTTTAGTGTAAATTTTTTTAATCAAAATGCAAGATAAGGAATTTAGAGGGGCTCTTGGATTGTGATAAGTGACATGATATAGTGATCTTGGAGTATCAGAGGAAAATGGATATGATTGGAAACAATTAAAAAGTCTCTATGAAATAGTGATACGAGATTATGTCATGTGGCCTAATGTAGTGGGCTCGAAGTTTTGAAGATATGAAAAAGGCTCTCATGGTTTCTAAAATTATTTTCTACTCATGATTTTGGGATCATGACAGGTGTCATCATCCAAATGTACTTGAAATCTTACAAATAAAATAAAGAGAGGGAGAAACACTATGGAATCTGAAACATGATGCTCTGTGATTTCTCCGTGTCAAAATATCACATTTTCAAAGAGTTCATTTGTACAAAGGTTTTTAAGGAAAACCAAGGATATTTGACTTAAATGGTACTCCAAGATATCTGCACAAATTATTATCTAGTGCGCACACCTAAAATCAACTAATGGGAAAATAATCCAAAGTAGTTAAATAATCCTAAGATTTTGTATCCCTCCACGTATCTCAATCATGTTCTCCCATTTTTTCATGATATTTTATCCAATTTTACTTTAAGTTATAAAATTCTCCAAGGCTTCATTCCATAGATGAGTGACACTTGTCATCATCTAGTGATTTTAGGGAAAACTCTTCATGGACATAATATTGCAAAGAGGCTCTTTTTGAGAAAAGGAAACTATAACATGACATGTGTACAATGTTTTACCAATTAAAAAATTGAGATGTGTAATAATTATATGGAAAGTGGAATTTGAATAATATAATTGAATATTCTTAATCAATGAAAAATGGACAAATGAAAAGAGGCTACCTATGTTCACTTGAGAGACATGGAATGAATACATGATTTATAAAATACTAACAAGATCCAATAAGGAATAACTATATACTTCTATATGATGGGATTTAGAATATAAATTATAGTTACATAAATAATTTATGCAATTTATATCCAATTAGAGTGTTCAACTGCTATCCCAATATATATCAATTCCATAATTTCAATTAATATAACATGTGTAAGAGATCACAATAAAATTAGACACACGTCTTTATTATGCTCAAATAATTATAAATACATATTTTAAGTTAATGTTCCTAGAAGGGTAGTAATAATTTGATTTTGATTGAACAAGATCCATTTATCTATTATATGTAAAGGTCAAGGCTCATTTAGACTATGACTGCTATACATAAAGGACAAAGTATTCAATAATTAATTTTAATGCCCTATCTAGGAACCATATTAGGTTGTAATTTATACCCCATATTAGGACACAGTTTGTATCCCCCTTCTCTAAATCCCATCACATGCCTTCACTTTTCCACATGTGAGATATCTCTAGGACAATATATTATAAGTAAATTCCCTATGCATGTGTATTTTTTTGACAATTATTGAATAACTATTTATAGTAAATATTACCCTAGGTAGTTGGCAACCAACACATGAATTCACAATGAATAAATAAGTAATTAATCATAATACCTTTAATATGGTATTTATATATTACACTCCCTTTTAATATGGCCACTTTATATATACTCCCTTTTAATAAGGGTTAAATTTTTCATACCCCCTTTTAAAAAGAGTCAACTTTATCTTTTATTTATTAGAGGTAAAAGAGGGTTAAAGGGACCATACCACATAAAAATCCAAATAATCCCAAACAGGGAAAAAAAGGGAAAATGTTAGACTATCAAACCAACAAAAAATACAACCAAAATAGAACTAACAACACCAAACTAGCAGTTGGATAACCAAAACCAACATCTAAAGAGAGACCAATACAAAAAGACTTAAAATCTTTCATCCCCATCTCTTTTCTCCATATCTTTGAACACCTGTGTCTATTATTTAGAAAGTTCATTTATGGAAACTCTGATCCTGCCAAAATCCATCTCATCCTCATCCTTTTCCTTTTCTACATAGAGTCCACATTAACCTCTTTCTTGTGGATATTAACCAACTGGGCTAGAAGATGAGGATGCTCAATGGTGATTTTAATATTCAAAATGATCTAGTTGTTTATTTGGCTTAGGGTTTACGTAATCCTCTCATCTCTTTCTCCAAAGCTTGACATCTGTTCTGAACAACTTCCAATTTGTCACTATTCATCAAAATGACCATGGTATCAATTTTTATCTCATAACATGCCAATATCTCAACATGAAATTCAACATATTCTTGTTGAGGTTTAGGTCATTGCTCATTTGATCAAGGTCATGAATGACTTTGACGCCAAATTCTCTAGAACTCTGCCCCATTTCTCCAATAACCTTGGGATTTGAACAATCAATTTTCTTACCTTGATCCTTTAGTAAATTGAGACCATGGAATGCCTCCGCTGATGTTTGGTAGTGAGAATCCAGCTTTCTCTGTTCTAGGTCAAAGGAAGAAGAAAAATCACTACTTTTGATAACATCATTAGAAACATAGTAATTAGAAGGAGGATCTTCACTTAACAAACCATTGAATTTGACCAATTTGGTAATGTTCATTGAACCTTGAACATAGCCAGAATGAGGCCCTGATGCAGAGGAACCTTCAAATTCCCCTTTTTATATTGTTCCATCATAGCACAAAAAAATCTTAAAATGAAATAGGGGAAAATGAAAGTAATTCCATGTATAATATATCTTAACATCGGGAAGTTGTACAAAAAAATAGTTGTATGCATCCCTTTTAAAGTGAGATAAAGAGTTAACTTTATCATTGTCCCTTTTAATAAGGGTTTTTTTATTATACCCCATTTTAACAAGGGTCAACTTTATTGCTTATCTTCACCCAAATTATTAAATGGTAATTTTTCATGTAACATTTATCCCCTTGTTGAATCAATTATTACCCTCAATAACATGGGGTTCATCTAAGACAAAATTCACAAGTAAAATTATTATTCAAATATACATAGATTTTGAATATGAATATATTCATTATTTCTACATAAAAATTTTGAGTACACAATTCCTTAATATCTTGGTTTATATATCCATTATTTCCTCTAGTTTTTGTTGTCACGAGAAGTTGTACCCTGTACTAAAATAAAGAGGCTAAAAAACTTATTGAAACAATAGGAATTTCCTCAAGGTATGGGACCTTTCTCCCTTGGATAGACCTCCAGAGAATACTGGATTCCTTTACCTACCTATCATAATGATATCTCTAATCCTAAGAAAAACTACTGATCTACATAGTGAAATGGGGAGGAAGAACACATGAAAAAAACTAAGATAAAAAGTGGTGATTTCACGAAAATAGAAAGGGGATATCTATCCTTGAGGGGAATAATGGGAAGGAAAACACAGTGGTGAAAGGGTAGATACTTGCCATAGATTAACTATAAAGAACCATTCCATTCCGCACATTTTAGACATAACGAGATGAAAACATGCAAGTATAGCCCACATATATCTTTCCATTTATTAACATAGAGGTAAGAGACCCATTGAACACAAGTAGAGGGTAGATATGACCCCCAATAAAAAGATTTGATTTATCCAAAATATACATAGTCCATTACATTAATGTCGGAAGACACTAAGTGCATTACATATGACCAAATCAGAGGTTTGAAACTCTTGAAATCTCAGCCACCATTTTTATATGGTAACTTTACATTCGGGAGAGGATTTTTTATAATGAATTCTATGTTTTTATTATATAGAATGAGAATAGGAAGAGAGAGGAGATCTAGAAATCAATGAGGGATGAAAATATAAAGCGCCTTCCACCAAACAAGACCAATCAAAATAAGTGATTATTAGATCAATCATGGGTGCTATTTATTACCTTGGATGATGTGAAATTAGACCAGGTCGTGCTGTGGCTAATCATAACCATTAAATGCTACTGTTGGAGGTGATTTGATCTGATTTGAGTGTCATTTGAACAGAAAACAAGTTGAAAATTCCCCCAAAAATCTGTCACAAAGATATCTATGATTTCCCCACTATTCTATGTGAAATCAAACTCAAAGTAAATATCTGATTAGGACATTTATAATGGTACAACATGCAAGTGAACAAGTGCTTTGGATCAAAATCTATGATCAACTGAAGTAGACTAAAAAATGTGTTCACAAAGCTAAGGTCTCAAAGTGGTATTAATCCTTTTGAATTCATTTTTAATAAAAAATCCACCTTTTGGGACCCAAAACCACTCTCATCATGATTTAATCCTCATCATATTTCTAACACGACTATTTTTGTGTGATTTGGTGTATCTGATCAAAATTTATGATTATTTAAATCTTACAATGTCATTGGTGTAATTGAAATTCACAGGGTTATCAAATTTAATCTCATGAATACTTTTGATATGTTTGAGGATATGATTGGCCTCGTTGATTTTTGCCTCCCTTCGAAGTTAGTTGCCATGTATCACCCATTCATTAATTTTGGGGTTTCCTTTATTCTCAGGATTTCCAAGCTCTCGAATATCACATGGGCCCTTTGATATTTGAATCGGGTTGAAGTGGACCATGATTACTCCACATGGACCAATCACAATCACCTTATTTTCATGGTTTTCCTGGGGGTCTCTTATGTTCTTGGGCTTGAGTCTTCCTCTCACTATTTCAGGGTCACTTGAGTGTACCAAGATCTGGGGATCTCGAGATCCATCCCCTACTGCCTTTGCCAATGTGATGCAGAGCCTTATCCTTAGGATAGATCCACAATGTCAAATGTTAATCAAAAACTTCAAACTAAGTCTTTACAAGTTAATCACTCACTTACTTAGGCTATATTCACTCCCTTATTAAATCACTTTGAGTTTGAAACCCCAAATTTAAGCTTGGAATCATCATTAACATGTTAATATATCTCAATATAAGCTTGATCACTCACAAATTGGAACAAAGCAACACTAATTCAACAATTACCTCACTTTTTTTCAAATATGTCCTTCTTGAGGCTCAAGAAGCATAGTCTTTGGTCACTTCATAATTAGAGTATCCTATGAGTTATCCTTATGAAATAAATACACTTTCATTTACCTTTTTAATTAATTATGGTACATGTGAATTTGGTGATCTCTCCTCTTGGGTAATTTTCCTTTCAACTACCATTCCTCCTTGACTGGTTTAACCTCTAACCAGCCATGTCTGCCCTTCTTTTCCAATGTAACTTTTAACTTATTTAATTCTTTTATATTATACAAGTATTTTTAGGTACCCTTTTGGGTAATTTACTTGTGTATGAAGTTTCAAGGCCACCTTATTTGCACCAAAAGGATCAAACTCACTGGCTCTGGCTTCTTGACTAGGTCTCCCTAACTATTTCAGTCTCCTCTATGTGGAGTGTTATAAATTTTGAGAAAGTGTCACTCTTTTGACTCATGTAACTACTTAAATCACCTTCCTAACTTTAATAAAATACTATCCAATCAATATCAAAGCTTCACTTTTTTGATTACTCACTCCACCATCAATTCTTATCTTGCCTCCTTAAGCCACTATACAGTACAATCTTCTTAGGATACACTGTCATGGACATCTAGACCCTAGTGATAATTGAAAACCTAAACCTTTAATATAATTACAAGGAATGATCCATGGTCATTGGTTTCAAGTTGCAGGACCATAAAAATGCTATAGATTAAGTTGTAAGGTTTTAACTAGGCTTATTTTTCGGTTACTATTTCAATAATGAAGGACTTTCAGTTCTAGATTTGTCTGTTCCTGTACTCAGACCACCTAGGCTCTTCTATATCTAAACATAATAAGATAAGTACACTCTTTCCATTTTGATTTGATAGTTTATAGATCAATAGTCACTTTGAAAAGTGTTATTTTGATTTGTGAAATTAATGTTGGAAGTTAATTAAATCAAAATATCCACCTATAACACAATGCATCCTTTTTATACATGTTAATTAAAACATTTAAAACTTAAAAAGGGTGATATTAACTCCCAAAAAAGTGAATTAATTTGGTGAAATTGACTCTATCTAATGGAACATTGTATCCCTAAACGTAGAGTCCTTATAATTTCATCTAACATTTTGGTAGGATTTGTTTGCATCAACATTGTGCCTTATTTCCGCTAGGTTTTCCTTCTATTTTATTATGTTTGGGTCCTGTGATTCATCATGCAAAATATCCAAGATAATTATCAATATCTATATAAATTGTCCACATCTTCTGCTTCACATACTACCCGCACTCGCTATTCTACCGAATTATATGATACTATATTTGTTAATGCTATTTTGACTATTAATACAAATCATGCACAAGGTGATGGTTCTAATACTCATTTTAATTTCCACACATAAGACCTTCCTAAGGATGAGGTACAACACAAATCATTTCTTGAACGAACATCCTGAAAACATTGACATTTATTCTATATGATGCAAGAGATTAACTCAAGCATGCCCATATGGTAGAATCTTCTATACCCACATCTGTTGTGTCTACCTCCTTGGGGGAACATAACATTCCTATGTAAAATGTGTCTATGCCTATTCCTACAGCCAATATTGCTACTACATCTTCTATCTATCATTATAATGGCTTACATGCATCTTCATCTAGTACACATGATCTTGAGTCTCTTGTTCATTCTTTGCAAGTATAAATTTTACAATTGTAACAATTCATCTCTCGCAATTATAATGTTATGGACTCTTCTCAATTATTGCATAATCCACATGCACCTAAATTTGTCTCATATCCTTTTCCTATTGGATTTTTTGCACCTACAATTCCTATATGTGCTGTCAAAGGTGATCCCAAGAGTATATTAGATCTTTCCACGTTTCTTGTTCAATATATGCATCTAATGATATATTTCTTACCAAGTTATTCCCTAGGATTCTTAAGGACTTTGTATCGACATGTGTGAGTTTAGGTGTTATCATTGATGTGAAATATCATTAATGATAAAGATAATGATGGAGGTTTTATTGAAGGTTCTTAACATGATGTTGACATGGTCAATTAGGTGATCACATGATGACATGAGTGGACAAGGTGAGAATGGCTTGGTCTAGCAAGCCTAACTAGGTGACCTAGCTAGCCTAGGTGATAATGCTTGGTGGATAGAGTTATATGAAGATTAGAAGAGCATGGTAGAGGCATGGAGAGTATGATATGAGTGTGTTGAGATAATCACATGAGCTTTAGAGTGTAGGTACAAGTGGAAGACCCAATTACAAGTGCTCATCTAGACCTAGTCTAGCTGCTTGGAGGTCAAATGGAGCATGAGGATTAGTTTGAGAGCTATGTGAGATCATGGAGGAATGAAGAGGTGTGAGACATAATGTCTCAAGTATTTCAAGGCCTTTTGGAGAGGTTTCATGATGAGGTACGAGGTTCTTCTACTTTGAATTAGCTTAAACCATGTAAAACCCTAAGGCATAGTCATGTAAATGAGATGGGACATGATGCTGCAAAGATATTTAAGCTAACACAATGGTTAGATATTATGCACATGGGTGTCTTAGAGGTGTGAGAAATTTTTTAAGTCATTATGAATAGAAATTTTCAAGGTATGATGTTTTAGGAAAAACATGGTGCTTGAGAATGCATTTTCTAGCTTGATAGTCAACTTCATACACTCGTTGTGAATTGTGTGATTTGCACGGGGAAAAGAGGTTTTCAAGGATGATTTTCCATTTATCTAATCTATCATATTACAAAAATAATGGAGTAGTTTCATTGTTAGGTTTTTATGAATGAATGTTAAGAAGTGAAACAATATTTTATGGATTTGAAACCCTAGGTTGAGAGTGATGGAGAATATATTCATGGTAGGTGTTATCACCAAATCACAACACCCCTCATATTGATAGATTTTGACTGAGGAATTTGATGTGATTAAGTAACCTGGGCACCATCTCTCAAGTTATGGGACTTGCGAACTTGAGATGGACCTCCGGAAAATGCCAAATTCCTCTTCCTAATCCTACTACTACAACTATGCTATACACCTAGGGAAATGATGTTATGATGTATATGTATTGATGGAGATGCCGACATGTGGCACACATCCCCTTATCTTATTATATCATTCATTTATGATTTATTATGCTTAGGAGGTCGGCCTTAGTATTGGCCATAGGTTAGAATGGTATATATAGGGGTTAGAAGGTTGTAGTTAATCATCATATTGAGTATTGAAGTGTTATTATATGGTTTGCAGGTTACCCCCTCGAAGTGGTATTGGAGGTTGCCCCCTTGAAGTGGAAAATCTATTATATGAGCATATTGTCATAATTTATCTATATTTTTGTGTTCTCTCATGTTATTCTGTTGTATATGTTCTGATCTATACAAGTAATATCCTTACAAGTGGTATCAGAGCATCGATTTTGGCAACAATTTTTTTTTTGGGTCTAAACCCTAATTTTATTGATTCGGATATATTTTGGAAACGGCCATGAACATTTTCTCAAATTTTTTACCACATTTTTGAAATAGTTTTATAATTATATAGTCCAAATTTCAGAATTTTTTGAAGTGTTTTGTGGATGTTATTGCATTTTTAGGGTTTCACCTAAATTTGCTTTATAGGCTGCATTTTTTAGAAATAAATTTCTAAATTTTTCAGAAATCTATGGTAAAAATTTTAGAATTTTTGGATCTATTTTGTCAAAGTTATTACAGTTTTATGTTTTTTAAATATTTTGCTCCTCAGGCCGCAATTTGAGGAATTTTTCTGAATTTCTTACATTTTCAGAAACCTCTCAAAAATTAAATTTGGGTTTGTGTTATGTGATTTCTGAGTTTTGGCCGAATTTTAGCCAAAATGGTTAGAACAAGTTTTGATCAAAAGGGTCTATTCCTAAAACCCTAGTTTTGTGGATCATGGGGATGGTTACTTTTTTTGGAGATAACAGGATTGATGCTAGAGAACAGTGGAACAAATTTAGGCATAAATTCTTTGAACCATCAGATATTTGGTTCTTCAAATTATGGATTAGTGGCTCTACATAGATTTGGTTTTCTGAGTTAGAAAAGGAAAAGTCTAATTGGTCCTTGGAGGAACTGGAACAAGTTTTCATGGACAGATGGGAAACAAAAGAAGAATTTAATGATAATAGTGAGGAAGAGGAAATATCAAAAGAAAAATAAAAATAAGAAGAAGTAGAAGAAGAAGAATCAAAAGTAGAAGCAACATCAAAAGAAGAAGAAGAAGAAGAAGAAGAAGAAGAAGATGTTGATGATGAAGCTGCTACACAGGCTAGGATTTCATATGGGTGGTTGGATGATCGAGCTTGGTGACAAGTGTGCAATAATTTAAAGCACACTCATTATATGGATTATTCTTATGTTTCGGGGATGAAACATGTCAAAGGAGGAGGCAACACTATGTACCTTGGGATATGATAATATAATCTATATGGGTTGATGGAGATGGCGACATGTGGCACGCATCCCCTTAGTTATATGTATGGGTTCACATGGGATATGATAATATAATATATATGGGTTGATGGAGATGCCGACATGTGGCACACATCCCCTTATCTTATTATATCATTCATTTATGATTTATTATGCTTAGGGTCGGCCTCAGTATTGGCCATAGGTTAGAATGGTATATATAGGGGTTAAAAGGTTGCTCACCAAATTATAACACCCCTCATATTGATAGATTTTGACTGAGGAATTTGATGTGATTAAGTAACATGGGTACCATCTCTCAAGCTATGGGACTTGCGAACTTGAGATGGACCTCTGGAAAAGGCCAAATTCCTCTTCCTAATCCTACTACTATAACTATGCTATGCACCTAGGGAAAGGATGTTATGATGTATATGTATTGATGGAGATGCTGACATGTGGCACACATCCCCTTATCTTATTATATATTCATGGTAGGTGTTATCACCAAATCAGAACACCCCTCATATTGATAGATTTTGACTGAGGAATTTGATGTGATTAAATAACATGGGTACCATCTCTCAAGCTATGGGACTTGCGAACTTGAGATGGACCTCTGGAAAAGGCCAAATTCCTCTTCCTAATCCTACTACTAAAACTACTCCTAATGCAAGAAAAAATCTAATTAATCCTACCCTAACACTCCCAAGGAGACATGGAGAGATAAATTTTATAAAAATGGAAACCCTACACCAAGGGGTGGTGATGGCACCAAGAAAAGGGGTGTTGAACAACTCACATTGTATGAAAATGAAGGAAAATGGATGCGGGGAGGATGATCTAGCACCACAGACCACAATGAAATTCACCCAACATTCCCAAGAAAACACAACACCATCTAAACCCTACAATGAAAATAAGATAATGCACAAAATACCTTTAAATATAATGAAAAGATCAGAAGTTGCAATAACATACAAACAAGGGTTGTAAAGCATCCACAAATATGAGTTTATTGCTTCAAGATGTTGATACAATTCATTACAATAGGGACAAGAGGCATGAATTTCATTACAATGGTTAAGGGAGGGGGTTTGAAACTCTAAAAATTACTCACAATTGAGAAATAATGGAGTGGCATATATAAGAATGTCCAACCCCTTACAATATGCATTCCTTTACATTTTATAGAAAATCTGGATGAGAGGAAAAGGAGGAAGAATTCCTAAATTCTAGGCATGCCTGCAACAAATCATGGAGGCCATGCCTTTTCCCATACTCCTATATCATTACCCATGCTTACTTACATTATTATTTGTCCCAGGAGAAACCCCTCACCATGCCTTCATTAATATTTTCTCTTAAATTTTATTAAAAATAATATTTAATATTTTTTGTGAAGGCATTTTGGCCCGGTCAAGTTTTGTATTGGAGGAGGTCTAAGGGTGTCTTAGCTGAAAGCTCATCATCCATCTTGCCAACTATCTCGGTGAGCTGGCTAGCCCGATCTCTTATTTGCATCCATGACAGGCTCCTTCATTCACACACTCGCTGCCTTGGTTTTGTTTGACCTCGTCGAGTTCCTAAAAATGGCTCACCTTAGCAAGATCCTTCTTGATTCCTTTACATCCCACTCTGAATTGATCCCACCTCCTCGCTGGTTGACTTGGTCAACCTACCCCGAAATCATTGTGTGGGCCCCGAAACTACCTCACCGCTCTACATGGCGATCGATACGACCGGTTCTTGAAAACACCACACCGCTAACTCCTCGAGCCGCTGAGTGATTTGTCGAGCTCTAAACCAAGCTCACCAACCTGACATGATGCAACCTGAATCCTACATAACTCGATGAACTATGTTCAACTAACCATCCATACATTCTCACCAGCTTGTTGAGCAACTTTGGCAAGTTATTTTGGCTCAAAGGCCCATTTTGGGCATTTTTCACAATTTTTTTCCATTTTTTGATTTTTTTCAAATTTATCGACACCATTGGGCCATGAGGATCTGTTTAGTAGAGCACCCAAAGAATGTTGTTTACCATTTTTCCCATTTTTCCTATTTTTTTGAATGTAGGCTCGCTGGGGGGCTTGTTTTCTAACCATAGGCAATTCATAAACCTCTGAAACCTAGAAGAGGAAAAAAATCCTCAACTGATCCCAATTCTTTCCAAAACACTGCAAATGCACCCAAAGCATGAAAAATTTCTTGAAACACCTAGATTAGTTCATGAAGACATGGTCCAATGCCTGGTTCTAATTCTTCCCTGTTGTCCATATATTCCCAGGGGAAAAAATGGATAACAATTTGGTGACTCACGGGGACATCTGCCTACTAGATGGGTTTGACCAGTTTCCTTAAGCCTCCTTTGGGAATGAAGTCACCATTTATAGCTGTAAACTGACATGAACCTTTAAACTTATGACCTTGGGATCTACTTGAAGCATCGTTGAACCTGAAACTTGATATGAATTGACCATCTCACTTACAATATTTCTGAATTAAGATTTTTCTGAGAGTGGAAAATTGTCTTAAATCTGAAATTTATTTTCTTCTCTTCTTTGTAGATTGACTTGGTTTGGGTGAAAATGAAATCCTGAAACTACCCTCATATATGATTTCTAGCCAAGCTTGAAGGATAATAGAACTGATGGTTCCTTGTTAAGAATGAATAATTATATAATTGAAAACACTTTTTGATTTAGGAAATACCTGGGACTACTATTAAAAATGATTTTCCTCTTCTATATGCTTCTTGGGACACTGCTAAAGGTTGGGGCTACTCATAACTCCATAATATTTTCAACTGAAACATACTCAACAAGTGAGAAAGGAGGATTTGAGGTTGATCTTCTACCTGAAGACTAAGAGGACTCTGAATGACTTGATAAAAGATGTCCCCTGAGAATGATTTCCTAATTTTGTAAGAGGCATTAGAAGCTTAAGTAATGGCTGATATGTAGAGAAAAGATAATATCATCATAAAAATATATCCCCAATTCTAATTTTAGATGCTTTGTATTTGAAATATCTCGAGGATGGCAATTTTTTCTTACAACTTTGAGCATCCTATTATAACATTCTTCCTCAAACGGAAATATGGTGCGCTATACTGGAGAAACCACAGAAAAAAAAACTATATACAAAGAAAAAAATAATACATGCCCCAAGTGGGACATGAAGATTGTGTATGAGAAATTCTTATGCATACAGAAATCCTAATCATATCCTACTCTAATTGGAGGCAAGGAAATCTTCAAACCAATACTGACATTGACGAGGAGAAATATATTCCCTTCCACAAAATCCTAGACCATGCAACTGATTTGGAAAAGGGAATGGTTGTATGCATGAGTGAAAGACTAAAATGGAAGTTGTTTTCCACCCAACAGACCAAAGTATCGACAACAAACATAAGAAAAATACCTCCTCCAGGTGATAATTTGCATTGGGCTCCTGGAGGTGTTGGAGTAGATCTTTGGTGTTATTGAGGCTCATCCTCATGCTCATAAGTAACAATGACTAGGTGTGACTCTAATTGTGGTTCTAAGATAGCCAAATATTTGATTAGGCATGGTATGACACATAAATCTTGACAATTATTCTGAATCCCAACATCAATAAGGAAGTATTCTTGTAGACATTCCTGGAAATAATGACTATCTATGAGCTGATCTTGTCCTTGTTTCTCATCTACAAACAATTTATTTTCCACCTTGATGATTGATATGGGAGTGATGCCATCTTTGTTTCCTTTCCCTTATTAAATAACATGAAACTCTTCGATAACATGCAACCCTCTGGGATTGATTGAAACATCTGATGGAACCATTGGTGAATCACTGCAATCAATTGAAGTTTACTGCTTACTTGGGTGGTTTCTCCTCTTTAACTTGAAGACCAACATTGTTTTGATCCCAAATATCCTCATTCAACATAAAATTTGAAAGATAAAATTCTTCAACCTTCCATTCTTGAGCGATGCTATGGGTTTTCAGATCTTCAAGGACTTTCCTTCTTGATGGATTCATCAACCAAACCATTTTCAACAAAATATGAAAGACAAGGGAGATCTTGAATTCTTCATTACCACAAGAAAGCAAGAAGATTCTTTATGATCTCCTCTTCTTGTAAGGTCTCTAAAATTGATTAGTTCCCCTCTATGTGCTCCTCTTACTATGGTTTTGGAGATGATTTCTCTTCCTTTTCTAATTTTGCAACTTGGGAATGATAAAAAATCTTTGAGAAGATAATGCCATCATGCACACTATGTTATGAACAAATGGACTTTTGATCATCACCCTCTCGTTATTATTCTCTTGTTGTTACAAGATCATCTTTAACCACTTGTTCTTTAACCCCAAATTCTTGAGAAGGTTTAGTCATTAACGACATTTTCTTGGCGTTGAACTTTGCAGCCCATTCCTTTAAATTTCTTGCCAATTATTCCTTGCTAAGCTCCTTAATTTTCTCCCCCCCTTTGCTAATTTCTTGATTTTCTCTTCCCAAAAATGGTTTTGGAACTACAAGAGGAGGGGTGGGTTGGGATTTAACTAATTTTTCCATTGTTTGAGGTGATGGGGGAGGTGAAATATCTTGTTTCTATGGATGGCATTGAGTTTTAGAAGAGAAAATGGAAGATGAATCAAGATGGGATGGGAGAATAGAATATGGAGAAAGGAATTCCATAATAGGGGAAACATGGAACAAGATAGAATCATGACACTTAGGCTGAAATGATGTAGATTAGGAAAGAGAAATGGAAATACCATGAGGTGGTAGTGTAAGAATTACCCATTGAAAATGTTCCCTTGCACTAAGATCATAAGATTATATCTCTTCAATCCGATTTGCAACCCGTGGTAGCATTCCATCCATGAAATCAAGCTTCTGATGAGGCCTAAAATGTCTTGACATTGGGCCAACCCATGGACAAGGTGCCCTGGAACCAATCTTAAATGATTTCAACTAGAATGTAGCCCTAGTATGCACCATACTTGCTTCCATCTTCTAAATTTTCAGTTGTAACTCAACATCTCCAGGTGTAGGATAGCCCCCAAAATTTGCATACCCCTGCTCTTGAAAAGCTGTATAGTTTGGTGAATAGCCAAATTGATCTGTATCTTGCTCATAAGAGTATTCACACTACTAATTTTCATCATAAAATGGTTATGGAGGGGTTTTGAAATAACAAGGAGATGGATTTTGCAAATTGGGAGGTTGGTTGAACTGGTATGGTTGTTGTTGCAAGTACGAGTTCCATATTGGGAATGAAGTCATGATTGTAAAACTTCATGGAAGTAAGAAAATGAAATATATGGAATGAAAAAATGGATGGAGGAAATGATATTGAGCTCCATTGGTGAAGACTAGTTCCTCAAAGTAGTTTTGAGTAGGAAATGGTCCTACTTGATAGAGTTATGAAGAAATTTATTGGTGAAAAGTATTGTACGATAATGAATGATGTTTTTATGATGTATTTTACATGTGTGACGCCTTTAGAGGATTGAATAATTGTGGTGATGAGTTTGGAGGTCCTTGACGAGCCTAGTGAGGGGGGGTTTGAGCCTTTTAAGGCTTGTTTGGTTTTCTTAATACTTGGATGACCTACATGGGTCCATGTTATGAGTTATTATGAATGTTTTTTATGTTTTTAAGTTGTGATGCTCGAGATCTTTGGACTGGACTGACTCATGTTATGTTTTTGAATTGACAGGTATATAAAAGTGCATGTTTGGTTCATTTTTGAACTAGTGAAAATAGAGGGAAAAAGCGCGAGCTAGTTGAGAGAGAGCAAGTGGTTCAAAGGCATAAAGTAAGAGTTGATAGTGTGTGCAAAAGTATGATGATTGTCAGAGATATTGTGTGTAAGGGTTTGTTATCAAATCAGGTCATGAAAGTCTAAGATTGAACGAGTTTGAAGGAGGTGTGTTTGAAGAGGGTTTGAAGGTGTTTTGAGTTGAATATTTGATCACTATCAGTTATGTGTGTTGAAAGAATTTATTCAGTGGTATTATTATTAAAAAATTATGGGATGAGTTATATTCACATGAGTCCTTTGTTGTGAGTAATATCAATAAGGGTTTTTAGGGTTTAGTACTTCTTGTGAGATTGGTGTCTCACTAAAAAAATCTTGTGTGATGAGTCATATTCATGCAAATTATTTGGTTTGAGTAATGTTGACAAAAAATCATGCACTTTAGACATTATTTTAATCTCGGTCTCATACTACTATTTAGAAGGTTATTGAGTGAAGAAATTACTAATTAACCCCCATCTTTTGGCCATCTTGTTTTATTTTATTTTGTCATTACCAACCTTTTGTACCCATATGCCCAGTCAACTTCTGTCATCCCATGTTATTTTATCCTCGACTGGGGTATGCCAGATTAGTATTGGGGTGCCCATGTGGTGCCCTAGTCCTACCAAGGGTGCCCGTTACTTTTGTCACTTTCCCACCACTTTTTGGGCTCTTTCTAGCCGTTTCTAACTTCTTATCTTTTTAGTGGTCATGGCCATTTCAGACGTTAATTACAGAAATTATAGCTAAGAGAACCCTAATAAATATAAATTTTATGAGACCATAATGAGGGAACCTAACATCATTCACTACTATCATCATCTAGAGTTGCATCCATCTATTGCATTGGAGATCACTTGCATCCACATAGCTACATCCATCACAAGGCACAAGGCTAGGACATCTGTATCACACACTTCATAAGGGGAGGGATTATATTCTATTCCATACACACATGCTATTATATTTTATATATTTAGTTATTGTTTGCTACTTCACAAAGTGTGACTGACACAAGAGCACCTAAGGCATATTATGCACACACTCATCAGAACTACATTTGCATCCAAAATGTAGTGCAATGCTCAGTTAGTAAGCTCACTATTGTGGTAGCTGAGGTCATTCTGACCCATTCATTTGCATTTTTAGTTTTTTAGGGATTGATACTTGTTTAGGGTTTTGCAGGTCTTTTTATTCATCTTGGATCATTGGCGAAATCCATTACATGATAATGATTTTGATGTGACACACAATGATGGTTTTGAACCACCTCTTAGCCATGTGAGATTTAGTTTCAGAGATTTCACACGCACCACGGCACCCAATTTTACAGACCAAAGTGCACCTACAAAGGTGCCCTAGTCCCTTCTACAGGTGCTCTAGTCTAGGGAATCGGTCCAGATTCATCTTTTTAGAGATTTCTACACAGTCATTCCTGCTTCCAGATTTTCCAGTCACCATTGTTACAACATATTCCTATGAGCATCTGTTATTTAGCTGAGTTCGTTCCTCTTCTCTCTTGCACATTAGGGTTAGAATTTCCTTTTGCATAGTTGTTTAGATCATTTACATACTTTCTATACTGCATTTATTTACTTTATTACAGTTGTTCATAGCTTAGATTAACTATCCCACATACGATATATTATTTAATTTTAGTTAATCATTTTGGTGAACCTGACTCAGATCATTCATGCTTCTAAGATATCTTCATTCATTTCTTCATTTCATTGTTTTCTTTCATCCATTATCCTAGATTTGACTCACCATGAGCATATCTATTCACACTTATTTGTAAAATCACCCTGATTGTATCAATAAGCTTAATAAGTATTTGTCTACCACTTACATTCCCCCTCATACTTCACCCGAATATGTATATCATAAGTTCACTTCAGCTATATCCCTTAATGAGGATCAAATCACTTTCACAATAAATGACCTACCTCCTCAATCGATACTACAACATGAACCTCCTTTATATATCCAAGTTTGTATTAACACGGTTGGATTCAAGCGTGCTTTAGTTGACAATGGATATGGCCTTAAAATTTGTAACATCACTTTCCTTCAAAGTATAGGCATGACAGAATAATATTTAGTGCCTTTTTCCATCTCTATTCAGGGCTTTGATAACATCCCCAAGTGTGTTTTAGGTACTGTTAACTTACCGGTCACTATTGGTCCATGTATAATTGATATTCCGTTATCATGTCATGCCTAATAACCTTAATTATAATATTATCCTTGGGAGACCTTGGATCCATGCTATGCATGTGGTCCCCTCTACACTACATGCACGACTTAAATTCCGGTATCAAGGAACTATTTACAATGTGTCGGTTGATCCATCACCTTTTAAGTATTGTAATTCTATTGAACAAGTTACTGATATATCCCTACCTTCCTCTGATATTACTCACGAATTTTCTAAGCATGGCTTAGGGTATGAATATCTCTGCTGCTTTGGCTTCTCTAATACACAAGTAGAACAACAAGATCATAAAATCATAGAGCTTTGGGACCTCCCCACACAATCACATAAGTTTGGGTTAGGATATCAAACTCCTTCTCCCCCTCCCCTGGATTCTTATACCCCCTTTCATGTTTTTTCACTTCCCTTTCTGCACCTGGAACTCATTAGTGATGATACATATACTCTTTGGGATACCCTTGATACTTTTTCTACTGATAGTGCACTACTTGATTACATGGGCTCTTATGATCATCTTTCCTCCTTCCACCATAAGAAACAACATCCTTTATCCTTTACTAATGTGGTTTACCTTGGGGAATCTAATGTCACCATTGATAACGCCGATCCACCTGACACTATTCCTATTGATCCATATATTGAGGATCATTCAACCCTTCTAAATGAAGAAATAATATAATATAACTTAGGCACATCTAAACATCCACGCATAGTTTTGCTAGTTACCTCTCTCATCCGTACTGAACAAAAAGATATCAAACAAGTCCTTCATGATTTATCAGATATTTTCACAAGGGATTATAGTGATATGCTAGGTATTGATACATTTGTGATAATGCATAATATTAACCTTAACCTGGGTGCTAAACCTATCCAACAGAAAATTCATAAAATGCACCCCAAGGTAGCCCTCTTATTCAAAGAAGAAATTCAAAAGATTCTAGATGCAGGTTTTATTCGTACTGTTGACTATCCCGAATGGGTATCTAATATTGTACCAGTGATGAAACCTGATGGTCAGGTTCGTTGTTGCACTGAATTTCATGACTTAAACAAAGCTTTCCCTAATGATAGTATTCCTTTTCCACACATCAACTCTATTGTTGATTCTACAATAGGATATGATATCCTTTCTTTCATGTATGGCTTTGTGGGTTACAATCAAATCAAGATCAATTTGTCTGACCAAGAAAAAACTTCATTCACCACACCATAAGGTAATTTTTTTACACAGTCATGCCATTTGGCCTTAAAAATGCCAGAGCTACTTAATAATGGGTAATGACACATATATTCCACGACTACATTCACAAGATCATCTAAACGAGATCTTAGCAAAATCTCGGTGACGGTCCTCCCATGTAAAGGATATTTGGATATTATTTGAATGATTACAACAATATTGTGTCTGCTTGAATCCTCTAAAATGTGTTTTTGGGATGATAAAAGGTAAAATTATTGTATTTTTTATCTCCTAATGTGGCATTGAGATTGATCCTAACAAAATCAAGGCCCTTATCGATATGCATCCACCCAAAAACGTGCATTATTTATGATTGCTATGGGGTAAAATTAAAGCTATTCGATGATTCATTGCTTAACTTGCTGATAAGACTGAACCATTCACACGAATCATGAAGAAATATACCAAGTTTTTTTGGGAGGACAAATGTCAACAAGCCTTCGATAAAATCAAAGCTTACTTGTTAAATCTACCAGTCTTAATTCTGCCCTTAGCCGATCAAACTTTCGTGTTGTATATCTCTGCTACATTTCATGAATTAGGAGCTTTATTGGCACAACATGATGATTCTCAATGCAAAAGAGCCATATATTATATTAGTTTTACTCTAATCTCTTACGAATGTAACTATAGCTACATCGAAAAACTATGCATCATTATTTTCTTCGTTGAAGATAAATTGCGACAACATCTTCTTAACAATGAGGTAAATATTATAACCAAAGTTGACCGATTACGTTACCTCCTCTCCCACACACATCTATCAGGAGGTTTGGAACGTTGGGTTAGGATCCTTAGAGAATTTGATTTTAAGTTCCCACCACAAAAAGAATCAAAGGAAAAGTTATCACCGATCAACTAGCCACATAATCTCTCTTAGATGCATCACCCATTTCTGACTCCTTTTGTGATGATTTCACTACTTATACCATTGAGCCACATACGTGGACAATGTACTTTGATGGCTCTCATTGTCGATCTAGCACTAGGGATAGGATAGTCTTCATTACCCCACATGGTGACCCACTCCCCTTCACATATTAGTTAGGGTTTTCTTGTACAAACAACATAGCTGAGTACGAAGCTCTCATCTTAGGCTTGCTTACCTCTAAAAAGCTTCTCATTCACAATTTATGCATACATGGTGATTCTTAATTAGTCATCAATCAGGTTAATGATACATACAATACAAAGGAGGAGCATCTCATTCCTTACAACACCCTTGTAAAGGATATTTTAGCTACTTTTGAGTCCTACTCCATTTCTACTATTCCTCACAAGGATAATCGTCATGCAGATTCTATGGCTAGTGCCGCATCGCTCATTCCATAAGACATCACCAATGACCAAGCTGCTTTTATAGTTATGCACTTGTGACATCCCTCTATCTCTGCATTACCTCTTGCATCTTTCACCATCATGCACAGTCATGACAACACTGAATGGTTCATGCCTATTTATAATTACTTATATAAGAAAACTATCCCCAACACCCTACAACCTCACGAAGCTCACCAATTACGTTGTGAGGCTACTTGTTATGTTATTGATGGGACTGAATTATTAAAACGTGTTATCGATGGTCATCTTCTTCATTTCCTTTCACTTGTAGATATTCCCACAACCATCTCCCAAATTCATGATAGCATATGTGTGGTGGTCACTTCTCGGGTAAAGCTATGTCACAAATTTTTTTACGCCAAGGATATTATTGGCCTACAATGGAACAAGATTGCCTTGAATATGCTACTCATTGCAAAAGCATATGACCTCTAACCCATTGCGCCTACTTGGCCTTTCTCCCTTTGGGGATTTGACCTCATTGGTATGATCAACCCTGAATCTGCCGACGACCATAAATTCATCATTACAGCTACCGAGTACTTTACTAAGTGGGTTGAAGTGGCTCCCTATGGTTACTGGTGCAGATATTTGTAACTTTCTCACCACACACATTATCACACGTTTTGGTGTGCCTTCTACTATAATTGCTAATAATGGATCTTTCTTTAAAAATAAGGATGTTAAAAAGTTTTGTGCTAAATTAAAAATCAAATAATCATTCTCCACACCTTATTATCCACAAGGAAATGGCCAACCTGAGGCCACCAACAAAACTATTTTCAAGATCTTACGCAAGACTATTGACTTTAGTGGTACTGATTGGCATAACCAACTATTCTACACGCTATGGGCGCATCGTAATAGCATTCACACACCTACCAATGCTACTCCTTTTTCCTTGGTTTATGGTACTGAGGCTATTATCCCACTTGAACTCGAGATACCATCCTTGTGGATATCTCTCAAAGGCATACTGAAAGACAATGAATATCATGAAAACCAATTACATGAACTATAGATGTTGGACTCGCATCATGTCCAAGCAACTAAGCATCTTTGCGCATACCAATATCACATCGCTCATGCCTACAACCAAAACAATTTCTCTCAAGAGTTAAACATCGGTGACCTCAACTTGAAGGAAAATAAAAAAATACAAATGCTGAGGCCCCTCTCAAAGGAAAATTTAAGCCCAACTGGCTTGGTCCATACATTATCACCGATAAGATTTGTGGTGGGGTCTATTGCCTCACCACTCTTTTAGGTAAACCACTCAACATAATGCATCTTAAGAAATACTACGCTTCGATTACCACTATTCAACTATTACCTGATGACACACTTTTGTGTTTCGGTTCACACGTGACTGTTGAGGGATTATTACACATGAACCCCACACACTGTACTATACACACTACAAATTACATTTTCATATGTCTTGCATCATACATTCTACATTTAGTCTATACTACACATCTCCATATCACACATTTTCTACATACTTTACTAGTCTTCATCACATTTGAATCTAGCATTACATCATCATATATACTATATTACTTGTCTATTTACTTACATTACATTTCATTCTATACATTACACTTTTACACATTCTACACACATCGTGTATTTACACCTTCCACTCATCACATGGTCATATTCATTGTTACATTGTCTTCTACATGATGTATTCACTACCTTATGACGCACTTTAGTTCCTCAGTCCATACTCGATTGTCGAGGGTTTATAAATCAAATGGACCTTACAATCACCACACATTTACTATTAGACCTTTCATGATATGAAATTTATATCTTAGTCATCACCTATTCTATCATTTTGTAGTGGTATACACCTTAGGTTACATCACCACTCCCTTTTTTCATCTTGTAGTGATATACGCTTATGGTTAAATCATCTCTCATTCATTCATCTTATAGTGATATACGCTTAGGCTAAATCATCACTTATACATTCATTTGGTCGTGATATACGCTTCGACTATAAGGTTCATGCACACATCATTTTTAGGTCACATCTCATCACTACACATACATACTCATCACAGTGTGCTAGACACAACACACACTATTCAACCATTTCATGATGACACACTCTCATTTATAGTTTATTCTTGACTGCTGAGGGGGTAAAATAAATGAACCTCACTGCATAGATTTCCATCCACTTGGGGGTCATGTGGCTCCTACCATCCATCTTGCATTCCATTCCATCCATCTACAACATACTGCATATTATGGTTACTCTTACTGTTGCTTACTTGTGCTTGTTCATGGCCACTTTACTACACGTGCTAGTTAGATTGCTTCTATGTAATTTATCTATATCATCCACACATGTGAGTTCACATATTTTTCTAGTTGTGATCATAGATACAGGTCTTTTACATTCAACATGGATGCTCTCCTTATACCCTTCTTACATTGGTTACTGGGGGCATCCACATTCGTCTCTCACAAGTGCTATTGTTTCATTTTGTACTTAGCACTTTACATTACTTTATTACACATGATTTTGACATACTAGTTATATTTCTAACATGCTAACGGGTGCTTCATGTGGAGCATTTTTTATGCAGGGATATTGGCTTCCATACTTGTTTGTTACATTTTTTGCTATTATTTTCTCTTGTTTACGGGCATTTCCCTTTGCTTAGTCTGTACACTTGTTTACGGCAATGATGTCCTTGTGTGTCTTGTAACATCATGAGTATTGTCTCATGTTTGCAAACCACTTTGTGTGGCTTAATTTGTCTTTTTGCGTGTTTACTACATTGCTTGGTAGCTTACACACTGTTTTCTATATGCATGTTTATTTACACTTGTCCTTAGCTAGCCTTCTTATTTGTGCGTGCCTTGGTTTTAACCAAGCACTTTCCAGGGTTACAATGTACATGGGATTGGTCCTCTTTTGGGGCCACATTTCTCCTATCAGCAACGTCAAATGTGCCCCCAAAGAGGGGGGCATCATTTGTGGGTTTTTACATACTAACACAAAGATTATACACCACTTTTGTTTAGTTATATAAAACCAGTGGGTTCAGACCAGTCTACAAACCCCATACACAATGTATTTTACAAGACATAGTGTCCTTATCATTATGGGAAGTAGTTACATGCTTGGAGGTTATAGTGGGTGTGCCTCTCCACACTACTTTAGGCAGTGGAGTCAGATCACCCAAAAAAACTAGGACAGTACACATATCTCTTCACACACATTTAGGGAAGTAGTTAGAGCTAAGAGGAAACAGAGCGTTTCCTTCCTACACTTCTTTGGCCTACGATGTCAGATCACCCAAAAAAAATGGTAGTACATGATATCCTTTCTACATTCTTTCTATTGACATGGATCAGGTGCACATGTTCCATTTACACTTTTTCATTTGAGTACTTTACATTTACATACGTCTTTTACATTGCATTTTTACACACATATGCATATATATTTGAATACTTGATTGTTTTCACCTTACAAGTCCAGATGTATGATAAACAAGAATTTAAATCACACACTACAATAACACCTTGTGACAACATACACTATACTAACCATGTAGGTAAAACACACAATGCAGTAGCTACACACGCCTTTTTCACCATAGGTTCACTCTAATCACTTTTTCTTTGCACATTTTTCATCTTTAGTTTCCATGCTCCTACATCCTTTTGTAATTCCATGCTTTTTCTAGTCCTTCGACACGTTATCTAATTCACTCTACATCATAATCATGTGTGCATCTCTATCTACTTTATGTTACTGAGATTTCTGCTCACCAACATAAAGTGGGGCAAATGTAGACACAAAATCATAAACTTTAGATATTGTTTTAATCCTGGTCTCATACTACTATTTAAAAGGTCCTTGAGTGAAGAAAGTACTAATTAACCCCCATCTTTTGGCCATCTTGTTTTATTTTATTTTGTCATTACTGACCTTTTGTACCCATATGCCCAATCAACTTCTGTCATCCCACATTATTTTAGCCTTGACTGGGGCACCCATGGGTGTCCTTTTCCCACTAGGGGTGCCTCAGTCCTTTTTTCACTTTCTTGTCATCTTTTGAGCTCTTTTTAGCTGTTTCTCTTTCTTATCATTTTGGTGGTTAGCCATTTCGGGGTTAATTATGAAATTAGACCAAGAGAACCCTATACATATAAAGTTATGATACCATAATGAGGGGCCTAACATCATTCACTATTATCATCCATCTAGGGTTGCATCCATCTATTGCATTGGAGATCACTTAAATCCACATAAATCCATCACAAAGCACAAGGCTAGGACATATGCATCACATACTTCATAGGGGGAGGGATTATATTCTATTCCATGCACACATGATATTACATTTTCTACATTTAGTTATTGCTCTCTAATTCAGAAAGTTTGACTGACACAAGAGAACCTAGGGCACATTATACACACACTCACTGGAACTACATTTGGGTCTAAAATGTAGTATAACACCTAGTTAATAAGCCCACTGTTATGACAACGGTGGTTAGTTTGACCCATTCATTTGCATTTTTTGTTTTTAGGGATTGATGTTTGTTAAGGGTTTTGGAGGTATTTCTATTCATCTTGGATCATTGGCGACATCCATTACAGGACAAAAAATCTTATGTGACACACAAAAAGGGTTTTAGACCACCTTGCAGCCCTATGAGATTTAGTTTCATAGATTTTAAATAGACTAGAGTTCCTAGTTTCAAGACTAGAGTGTCTGCAAGTGCCCCGGTCCCTTCCCAGGTGCTCCAATCTAGGGAATCAGTCTAGATCCATCCTTTTCAGAGCTTCTGCATAGTCGTTGTTACTTCTAAATTTTCCAGTCACCTCTATGACACATTCCCGTGATAATCTGTTATTCATTTGTGTTCTTTCATATTCTCTCTTGAACATTAGGGTTAGCATTTCCTTTTATATATGTGTTTAGGTCATTCACATACTTCTTTACTACATTCATTTAATTTATTTACAGCTGTTCATAGCTTAGATTAACTATCCTCACATGCTAAATATTAGTAAATTTTAGTTAATCAAGTAATATAATAAAATCCTTTAATGGGTTTTCTTCCCCTTGAGGGTTTACCACTTATATCTTGTGTTCTTGTGTACTTCTTCATGATTATGCTCTTATGAATGGTTGCTGCTTATGGTTAAGATCTCATTGATGCATGGTTAAATCTTAATGGTGTACGGAATTTAATTTGAAATTGTTTAAGGGTTTTTGAAGGACTGATTCACCCCAGTCCATTGTGATTCCAAAAATTTGTATCAGAGTAGGTAATTTTATATAAGATTAATCTCTTGAAAGGAGATCCTTTAAGCACAAAAATGAAAAGTCAACAGAGTGACTCTTCTTTTAGTAAGGCACCATTGTTTGATTGAGTGAACTATTATTTTTGGAGTCTAAGGGTGAAGAATCACATCATGTCATTAGGATTTGATATTTTTCAATTAATGGTGGATGGTTATACTGATCCTGTAATTCCCCTAACAAATTCTATAGACAAGAAGACAAGTAGTGACAATTCTAGGGCTATGAATGCAATCATGTATGGTCTAGCTAAACCTGAAATTGTGAAAGTGATGCATTGCAAGTCAGAAAAAGAAATGTGGGAGAAAATTCAAGTTCTTTATGAAGGAGATTTTAAGGTAAGGATAACCAAGATTCAAACCTTTAGAAATTAGTTTGAAGGGTTGAAATGGAGTGATGATGAGCCTATTGCTGCATACTTTCTTAGAGTTGACAAATTTTTCAACACCATGAAAGGTCTAGGTGAAGAAGTAAAGGAAGAGGTTGTTGTAGAAAAGGTGTTAAGGTATCTTACTCCTATATTTGATTCCAAAGTGTCTACTTTTAAAGAAGCCAAGGATTTGACTCTCGTAACAATGGATGATTTGCATAGAACCTTGACTGCATATGAGATGAGAACTCAGGGTGATAAACATGTCAAGAAGGAGATAACTTTCAAGACTGAAAAGAAGAAAAAAGGAAAAAAGAATAAGGATGATGACAATTCTCATGAGATGGATGATGATGAGTTTTCCACAATTTCTAGAAGGCTAAAGGTTGGATCATGTATGTATAAAAGGAAGCTTCCTTTCAAATGTTTCAATTATGGTAAGGTAGGCCATTTTGCAAACAAATTCCCTCATAAGCACAAGGAGGAGGATGAATAAAGTGAAGGAGAACATGACAAAAAGGATAACAAATCTGATAAAGGGAAAAATAAGCTCAAAATGTTTGACAACAAGAAAAATACCAAGAAGTTTCTATATTCAAAAGAAGAGTGTTTTCATCTGAGGAGAGAAACATTGATGATGGAGTATCTAGTTCTAAATAAGAATCAGAGCATGAAGAGGTTGTTGATGGGGTTTTATTCATGACTAAATATGCCATGTGGTCTATGAGTGACAATTCCACTCTATTTGGTGACGATATGAAATTTGAGAATGAAGAAGAAGATGTCTATGAGACTGAATTGGTATGTGTTCAATATGAACTGAAGCATGCTGAGAAAAATAATAAAAAATATGATATCTCAAGTCAAATAATATGAGGTAAGGATCCATGACCTAAAGGAGAAACATTGGGATGTAACAGAGAAATTAGATGAGATAGTCTAGAGGCTACAAATATAAATGAGTTCTATGACTCTAAGCTTGCAATCTAAGGAAGAAGAAGTGGTTCTACTTAAAAGAGAGTTGTCTAATGCTATTAACAAAGAAAAATAATTTCAGAAGTTTGAGTAAAGCTCCAAGACTCTGGATGACATCTTCAGCAATTAGGAATCTACAGGTGACAAGACAGGTTTGGGGTTTAGAGATGACCTTAAAGGAAAAGAGGTGATGCAAGAAGATAGTGTTCGAAGAAAGGATGATGAAGGACGAAAGGAAGGAAAAAAATAAAACTCCACTAAAGACAATGTGAAGAAAAATTCAATTAGGAAACCAAATGCTTCAAGGTATGAGAGATCATTTAATGGTTATTGTTTCACTTGCAATGGGTTTGGAAATATGGCTAAGTGTAGAATGTCTGTCAAAGATGAAAAACCATGGAGGGACACTAGGAGTGAGAAAACAAAGAGTGTGGTGTGCTACAATTGTTATGAGAAAGACCATATTGCTAGATATTGTCTACATAAACCTTCAAGTTAGAATTGGGGTAATGAAATTTATATAGGCATAAGTGAATTTATGTGTTTCAGATGTAACGAAGTTGGTTATGTTGCTAGATAATGTCATTATGGTTATTCAAGGAAAGTTAAGAGATTTTAGGATCCTAGGATGTAAGAAAGGAGGCAAAACATGACTTGGGAGCCAAGAGTGAACAAAAATGTTCCACTAAGGGCTAGTATAAATGTAAGACAATGAGTTAATTAGGGTACATATCATAAGCAAGTCCTTATTTTAGATATATCATGAAGAAATATGTCTCTTCTAGGCTTCTTAGAGACATGTTCATCCATATGAAGCATTGAGAGAAGGGGGAACTGATTGGTTGGAGTATGCTACTGTAGAAGTCTTGTCATGATGTAAAGGTATGTATTATAGTCTTATTTGGTTGTTTAAGAAATGAAAAATGTGTGGTTACAGTCAAGAGGTCTCTGAATCTATATAGTCATGTCTTCAAGTTTGTGTTGCCATAGTTAAAGCCTATTAGGTCTTGTCTTGATCTTTTAAGGTATGGTTATGATCTGCATTTGAGTTTTTCATGTTATGATCTGCATTTGAGTTTTAAGGTGTGTCTTAATATAAGTACAAAGTCATGTTGGTCCATCAAAAGGTTTGTTATGGCCTATATTAAAGTGATTCTCAGAATTGTTTCTTAGAAGCATCAGGAAGGTTTGTCATGGCATGGTTTCAAGTTAAGAAAATGTGTCATTGATTGAAGTATGCTCCTTCTTTGTCAGAGTCTTAGTCAATCAAGTAAAGTTAAAGTTGAAGGTCGAGTCTATGTCAAGTAATGAAGTTAAAGTTAAAGATATAATTCTGCATGCTACCGGCTAGTAGCATTCTTGGTAATACCGGCCGATTGCATCATGTATGCTGCCAGCCGGTAGCATTCTGCATGCTACTGGTCAACAAGATTATTCATACTACTGGCCGGTAGCAATATTCATACCATTAGTCGGTAGTATTACGTATGCTACTGGCCGATAGCATAAAGAATGCTACCGACCGGTAGCATGCATAATGATACCATCCGGTAGCAAACATAAAGCTAATGGATGGTCACTTTTTGCATGCTACCGGTCGGTAGCATTCTACATGCTATCGTTTGGTAGTATTCTACATGTTTTCGGTCAGTTACATTGTACATGCTTTCACCCAGTAGCATGCAAAATACTACCAGTCAGTTGCCTTATATATGCTACTGGACAGTTGCATTATATATGCAACTGACTAGTAGTTGTATTAAATAGTCCTATATATACATGAAGGGCACTCATAATTTCATTTTCACTCTACACAAATGAGAGAATACAGAGCATACGAGTAAAAATCCTCAACAAACAAGGTGATTCACAAAATCTAAAATGAGAAACTAGAACGCCAAATGATAGTTACAAATAGGAAGCAAGTTCCAACAATTTTATAATAGATCAAAAATGCTAAGAAGAAAGACAATTTCCACACAACCCAAGAGCCCAACTGCGTCAACAAAAATATGAAGAAGTTTTTGTACAAGAGCCTTGTATTTCCTCAAGTGTACACATTTCTTGAGGATCCTAATGCATTTTCCCAATGGATCAAAGTGGCTAGTTTTATTGGTTTTGTGTATATGACCCAAGTTTGGACAGACCATAAAACACTTAACAATCTTCTACTCAACTATGACACTTCCACTTTCACCTTTCATTATCAACTCCCATCTCATGCACAATCATTTGGAAATTCACCCGAGGACATTGAACATATGACAAGACTACCACACAAGGATGTGGATCCTGTCACAACCAAATATGTATTATCAGATGAAGATTGTAAGTATTTGGAGTCTCATTTTTAATTATCTATTGATGAATTGTAGCTGCTATTGTGTGTAATTTTATTTTCAGTTTTACATTTCATTTTGATTATTTTCAATTTTACATTTCATTTTAGTATTAACTATGTCTCCTTATATTTACACTTAAAAATTCCGAAAACCCTTCAAAAAGATGAATTCAACTCAAGGATTTCAGTCACCCATTTCTTCAGGCCATGGTGTAGTTCTTCTTGGCCAGAATTATGTTGCAAGTTCGATATACAAATATTTTGTGGTGGGATTTGGCTTATATCATTCACACCCAAAGAGGGAAAAAATTTGACTGGTGCAGTTACTTATTTTACAAGATAAGAGGTGATTTAGCCAATGTTCAAGGTAAGTGCATGGAAATGGGGGGCCAAAAGGGGGTAACAAAGGGACATTTTTTTCCTGAAATTAGTAAAACTTGAACTTCATCGAATAATTTGGCATGCCTATGCTCAAAATTCGATAAAGTGATAAGAATAAATATTGTAGAGATCAGAATCTAGTTTCTAAACTATTATTTAAAAAAAAATGGTTAAGATTAAGAGGGTCAAATGTGGTGTGCACACAAAGTATGTCTATTTTTGTGTAAAAAAGATAAGAACCTATTGTGTGCGCGCCCCCCCATTTTTTGAGTTAATAAATTTATTTTCAAATCCATTCAGTAGAAAGTTAGCTAAGACCATGTATGACGTCCCACTATTTTTTCATAATTTTTGGATGAATATATAATTTTATTATTAATTTTCAAAGTGCACATATCTCAAAAATGAAATATTTGTGTGTGCACCCCCATAACTTTGAGAAAAAAATCATTTTTAGTTTTTTTTTGAGTTCATGTAGAATGGAGTTTAGAAAAAACCATTTTAAAAAAAAAATCGGATGAAAAAATCATAAATTGTGCACCAAAACGTATGCATAGGTTTTTGCAAGAAAACAAGGCACCAATAAAAGAAATTATGGATGAAAGCCTTAAACTAACCAGATTTTAGAAATAATTATATCGTCATCAAGGTAAAACTGAGCTTGACATCATAGTATAATTTATTTTTGAATATTATGTTTTAATGCAAGAAATATTGGGGTACACATGTGAAATTTTGATGTTTTTTGTTAAACACAATTTTTTCACATAGAACACAGTCTAAACCTCTGGTTTGGAAATCCAAGGCAAATCCAAGCCTTTGGATTGGGTATTCCAAACCCCAACAAGATGAAACACGAGTGCACAATAACACGAGCATGTTATAACGCGCTCATGTTCCTGTGTGTTATGTGGTATATGTGCTTGATGCATGCTTCTATTTAGTAAAATAAATTTAAAGTATAAGAAATAATAAAATATAAATATTTATATTTTATTATTTCTTATACTTTAAATTTATTTTAGTAAATATAAGATGTTAGGGTCACTCTGCACCTTATGGAACTAGTCTCACAACTCCATCTGTCACGGTTTAGAAGATAGTTTTTCAGATTCTAATCTGGTCAGTACATAGGTATTTTTTAGGATTTTAGCATTCAGCCTTCAAGCTTTTAGGGTTTAAATTATACAATCGATATCTATTTTGTGAAAGAATATAGGCATTGTTTAGGTTTTGGGGCCTTTTAGATTGGTTATTGATATTTGTAGGAGTGTTTAGAAATATTTAGGAAAGGTTTACTCATTCAAGGACAATCTTCTCAACAACGAGTTTTCTAGGTGCAGAGAACAAACACTCTAATGGTGAAATTTGACTTCTTTCGATGATTTTGGGAGCTCAGTAAGGAGTTAGGAGGCAAAAATAGTCACTAGAAAGATATGTGAATCCTATACATGTTTGTAACATCCATTTTTCTTTAAGACTTGAAAATTTCATGAAGAATTTCAAGATAATGTAGCTACCCCTTTTGGTTCTAGACAAAAATGGCCCTAAATTTGTAAGCACTAGAGAGATGATCACCACATGGTGATAGGTTAATATTTGTAAACATTGATAAGTACCTTTGGGAATGGGTACTATCATAAATAGACTATTTTTTACCATGGGTAAGGATCTCATGAGGATGGGGCCAAATTTTGTGAGTTGAAAACACCTTCAACCCTGAGTCCTAAACCCTAAACACTAAACCCTAAACCCTTAGTTGTTAACCCTAAACCCTAAACCCTAAACCATTCAAACCATAGCCATAAGCCCTAAACCCTGAACCATGAGCCCTAAATACTAAACCATAAACCTAAGCCCTAAACCTAAACCATTAACACTGAATCCTAAACCCTAAATCCTAAAAAATAAAAGCTAAACCCTGAACACTAAACCATAAACCCTAAACCTTGAGGCCTAAACACTAAACCCTAATCCCTAATCCCTAAACCCTAAAAACAAAACCCTAAACCCTAATCCCTAAACCCTAAACCCTAAACCTTAAATCCTAAACCCTAAACCTTAAACCCTAAACACTCAATCTTAAGCCCTAAGCCCTAAACCTTAAACCATAAAACTTGAACCCTAAACATGAGCCCTAAAACCTAAACCCTAAACCCTAAACCCTGAACCCTAATCCCTAAACCGTAAACCTTAAATCCTGAACTTTAAACCCTAAACCATAAACCCTAAACCCTAAAACCCTAAACCTTGAACCCTAAACCCTGAACCCTGAGACATAAACCCTAAACCCTAAACCATAAACCCTAAACCATGAACCCTGAGACCTAAACCCTAAACCCTAAAACCTAAACCCTGTGAACCCTAAACCTTGAACCCTAAACCCTAAACCCTAATCCTTAAACCCTTTGAACCCTAAACCCTCAACCCTGAGCCCTAAACCCTAAACACTAAACCCTAAACCATAAGTTGTTATCCCTAAACCCTAAACCCTAAACCCTTAAACATTCAACCCATAGCCCTAAGACCTAAACCCTAAACCCTAAACCATGAGCCCTAAATGCTAAACCATAAACCCTAAACCCTAAACTCTCAACACTGAATCCTAAACCCTAAATCCTAAACAATAAACACTAAACCCTAAACCCTAAACCTTAAGGCTTAAACCCTAAACCCTTAACCCTAAACCCTAAACCCTAAACATTAAACAATAAACCCTAATCCTTGAACCCTAAGCCCTAAACCTTAAACCCTAAACCTTGAGGCCTAAGCCCTAAACCCTAAACCCTAAACCCCTCTAAACCATAAACCTTAAACCCTAAACCTCTAAACCCTAAACTATCAAACCCTAAACCATAAACCCTAAACCCTGAATACCTAAACACTACACCCTAAACCCTATTTACGAAACTTTGAGCCCCAAACCCTAAACCCTGAACCCTGAACCTTGAGGCCTAAACCCTAAACACTCAACCCTAAGCCCTAAGCCCTAAACCCTAAACCTTAAACCCTAAACCCTAAACCCTAAAATTTGAGCCCTAAACCCTAAACCCTAACCCTGAAACCTAAACCCTAAACAAACCTAAACCCTAAACCCTTAAATCCTAAATTCTAAACCTTGAACCCTAAAAATTGAGCCATGATCACTAAACCCTAAACCTTTAAACCCTAAACCTTGAACCCTAAAAATTGAGCCCTTGATCCCTAAACCCTAAACCCTAAACCTTGAACCTAAACCCTAAACCTAAACCCTGAACCTAAACCCTAAACCCTGAACCCTAAACCCTTAAACCTTAACCCTAAACCATAAACCCTTAATCTAAACCACTAAACCCTAATCTTAAACCCTAAACCATAAACTATAAATTCTAAACCTTGAACCCTAAAAATTGAGCCCTGATCCCTAAACCCTAAACCCCAAACCCTAAACCCTAAACCCTAAACCTAAACCATAAACTATAAACCCTCAAGCCATAAACCCTAAACCATAAACCGTAAACCTTAAACCATAAACCCTAAATCCTAAACCCTAAAACCTAAATCCTAAACCATTATACCTAAACCCTAAATCCTAAACCTAAACTAAGCCCTAAAACCTAAACCAATAACCATAAACTATAAACCCTAAACCCTAAACCATGAGCCTGTAAGCACTAAACCCTAAAACCTAAACCCTAAACCCTAAAACCTAAACCTTAAACCCTGAGACCTTAAGCCCTAAACCCCCTAAACCCTAAACCCTAAACTAATCACTAAACCCTAAACCATAAAGCCCTAAACCCTGAACCCTAAACCATGAAACCTAAACCCTGAGCCCTAAACCCTGAGCCCTAAACCTAAAGACTAAACCCTAAACCCTGAACCATGAGCCCTAAATGCTAAAACCCTAAACCCTAAATTGAGAATAACAAGTCTAGTGGTATTTTTGGGTCTGACGGATTAGGATACCAAGTAAATTTGATCATTTTTTATGCTCTTTTGAATAATTCTTTCAGTTGCAAGCTGTCAGGAACGAAGATTTCATTTGAAGAATAGAGCTTGATATGTCCAGTGCTTGTGTAAGTTGGCAATTTGAGAGGATTTCTGAGGTTCAATTTTATTTTCCAAGATGCATTACTCCAATGTTTGAAAATTTTTCTCCATATGCAAAAACAATATGATTTAGACACTTGATGATTCTTGAATGTCTAATCCTACCACAAATCCCAATAGTCCTTGATCCTTAGATATAGGGAGACACTATTACTGAGATAAACTAGGAACTTTCATGGAAGAAGAGGTTCTTGTGAATATGAACATGTATCAAAGTGAATCATGAATGTGAATATGAGCACGTGGTTATTTTTTCTAGCTTCCAATGGGTCATCTAGGCTTGTATAATACCATACATGGAAATATGAGAAATGTGAAATTTGTTTTAGAGTGTGAAGAAATTGACATTCAAGAGCACAAGTATATGTGGGGAGAAACAAGTTTAGAAGAGATGTGTAATATGCATTGCAAGGCACAAGGTAGATGCCATATCCATTTAGTTACTTGTCCCACCCCTCATAAACAAGGTGGTTATACAAGTAGACTCAATGATGGTTCTAGGCATGAGACTAGGAAATATGGTCCTAATATTGATATTCCAAAAGATGAATTCACTCATGAGACCTACTAGAAATATATGACATTTTCTGATCCTTGTAGTGCAGAAGATCAAGAACAATTTTCACTTTGTAATCACTACTGTAGACTAGAGAGATTTTAAAAAATCTCTAGGTTTCCTTGTGGTTCTCATGCCCTCCTAGCCAAGTCATCAATAAAACTGAAGTTATTTTGATTCAAAATAAAGAAAGTGTTAGTGAGAGTGTGAGAGGAAAAGAGAGTGAGAGTGAGATTGAGATTGTGTGTGTGTGAGAGAAAGAAAACATAAGAGGGAGAGAGAGTGAGAGTGAGAAATAAATAGAAAGCGAGAGAATGATAAGGAGAGAGGAGAGTGAGAGTGAGAGAGTGAGTGAGACAAAAGAGAGAGAGAGAAGAGAGAGAGATACAACATTCAATAAGCCACATAAATTAATCATCTAAGCACCACAACACATTCTCTAAGTAAAAGTCTCTAACAGTCTCTAACAATATAAAGAGTTGAATGGTTTCATGTTAGTTTGAGCATGGTGAAACAATATAAAGAGTTGAAAGGAGCAAATGGAAGCAAAAAATTCCAAATTTGTGCTTGATTTGGAATTAGGACACTTAAAGCTAGTGAGAGGAATAGAGTGGAAGTATGAGCAAATGAGGTTTTACAAGAAAGTGAGTCATTTTAACAGTTGATTGGGCTTGTGTACAAAATGTGAGAGCATAATATGGGGGTTGGAAGGGTAAGTTTTAGGTTGATTGTGTCATTTTTGCATGTTTGAGCCTATAGAGCTTGTTGGAAAGACTTCTAAAAACAAGATACTAATGAGAATGATTGAAATTGGTTGTTATGAGTTGATGAATGCATGAAAATGTGTTGGAGCTCTGCATCACCTCATGATGTTTCAGATCCTTCACAAACCTCATGATGACCATTCCCTTGATTATTTGAATCGATAAAAACTTGCATATGTGTTTTGATTTATTATGTGTTATAAGGAATTGCATGAGTCCATATATTCGAGCAATTGTTGCTACCTTTGGGAGTTGTGAGGCTTAAAATATATAGTTTTGACACATTTAACACTCCTACAAATGTCAATAACCAATCCAAAAGGCCCCAAAACCTAAACAATGACTATATTCTTTCACAAAATAGATATCGATTGTATAATTTAAACCCTAAAAGCTTGAAGGTTGAATGCTGAAATCCTGAAAAATACCTATGTACTGACCAGATTAGAATCTGAAAAACTATCTTCTAAACTGTGACAAATGGAGCTGTGAGACTAGTTCCATAAGGTGCAGAGTGACCCTAACTTCTTATATTTACAATAATTTTAAAATAAATTTCATAAAAATTAATAAAAAGAAAAACTTAAACATTTATTTTTGTAAATAGAAGCATGCCACAAGCACATATACCACATACCACATTGGAACGCGAGCGTGTTATAACACGCTCGTGTTATAGCACGTTCGAGCCACAAAACAAGTGTGTTATGGCCAAAACGGCCAAAAAATAGATTAGTGTCCAATTTTTGGTTCCCCATCTTTGTGCACTTACCGATTAATAAATAATTTACTATTGAATTATAACAGAAAATAAGTGCAACAGTTGCATCACGAAGGGATGCTAATATCAGAGGACATTTCCCACTAGGTTCAGGAGATTCAATTACTATATCAGATAATCAACATGAGGACACCACTCCACAATCTTTCAAACCGATGAGGAGTTCCTTAAACACTCAAATTAACACATCCACCACAACACAAACATTAATAGAAAGTACTTTTATTTATGATGTATATATGACATATGTTTTAATATATTTGAAAATAAATATAATTAATTATTAATAAATTATATATGTTTCAATATTTCTTGTAACTTAAATTGCTTTGTTGCAGAAACCTCTAGCAGCACAGGATTATATTGTTGGGCTCATGGTATCCCAGAAAAAAAATTATTTGAATTTGATTAAACACAATAGGACGTAGAAATATCTTTGGTACCTCACTCTTTGGCTCCAGGTATGAATTTCATTTTTGTATTTTATCACTTTTATTTTGTTAAACAAAAATTTGACAAGATCATCAATCATTGATGTTTAATAATGTTTTATGACATACCTACCAGTACAACTCCCATACATTTCAGTCTACTTCTCTACAACCACATCAACTACAAGAGGCCCAATTTACACCTCAGATGGAATCCTTCAACAAAGTAATATTTATAATCATATATGACATAATGTTACATTTATTATTATTTCTATCCTATTATGTTTTTCATTTGAATTTTCTCATGTTATTTACAAAATTACATTTGATTATTATAGGGTCTCCTCCTCACCCAATTCAAAATCCATCTACTATAAAGAGGAAGATGCCACCTTCTCCACCTCCACTACAAAATATTAGGACCAGGTACAATGGAAAGTATATTTCATTTTTTCCTCCAGCTTCAAGCAGAGGTACCCTTAATTTTACAGTTGAGTTTCCAATGTTTTCATTGGGAAATGTTCCTAGTGGACATGGTGTTTCTGTTTTGAACGATATTAATTTGGATGAGGAATATCTAGGGATTGAAAGCGGGGTTCAGGCCCATGGAACTTTTAATCCCCAAGATATGATTCATGGGGTAAGACAACCTTCTCCAATCAGAGTGGATGGATCCAACCCACCTTTTCCAGTACATATTGCCTTAACCGATGACCAAAAAATTGCTTTTGCACTTATTGCTCTTTTGGGTGATAATTGTGAAGCCAATGTTGATGTTATATTGAAGGATATTGAACAATTAAAATTGTGGGAGTTTAGGGATAACGTTATTATTAAATAAATAAATTCATGATTTAAAAATCAAAACCAAAGACATATTGTATTCTTCAGTTAAAAACAAGCCAGCTAAGCTTGATATTTTGTTGAATCAAGATGTGTTTGGTTTTGTATTTTTTGAAAATAGTTATGATGATGAAGTGCTGGACATTATGTTGAATAGAATTGAGAAATTAAATGCAGAAGCACAAGCCTACCACAATATGTGGTCGAGAGACAAGGGCCTTGTAGTTTTTGCTACTGTGCAATGAGATAAGGTATTGGTAAGTCTTACTAAATTTTCAAATATTTTTTACATTTTTTTGAAACTTTATTAATTAATTTTTTATTTTGAAATGTAGTAAAAGTATGAAAATTTGAAAAATGAAGCTACAGTGCTTGATGTGTATTTAAAAAGTTCTAGAAAAAGTTTAAATGCCGTAGTTGAATTAAAGCAAAAGCTTGTTATATTAAACAAGCAAAATAATACCATGAGAAGGATCATAAAGTCACATGGAATGGATCTAGAGATACTGTTAAAGAAGCAAGCAAAACAGGATCCAACATTGCGAATATGGAAGCTGCAGCAAAGGATCTTATTCAGTTAGGTGTTGTAAAAGAAAGTTTCATTACAAAGGAGACAAAAATAGAAACCCATAGAGAAGAATATTCTCAAGGATGATGCTATTGCTGTAAAAACAAATGTGAAATTATAATTGTTGGTTTTAGAATCTTTTTGTAAAATTGTTACAAATTCAGCGTATAATTATATATATACTTATTAATGAAAAAATTGAAAGTTTCAAACTTCACTTGATGTGATGTTTTAATTTTAATTTTTTTATATTAGTGAATAAGTTATTCAAGTGGATTCTTAATGTGATGATTATTCTCAATTGTGTTTGATATTACTATTTCATATTAAATTTAAAAATTATATGTTGTTGTATTTGTACTACTACTATGTTCATGTGTAAGGCTGAAATTTCTACCATAAATGGAATGATATTATTATCATTTAAAAGAAAAAAGAAAAAATAAGTATGACATTTCTAATTTAAAAACTCTAAACAAATAACAACATTCAAAATATTATTCAATAATGAACATGCGAATAACAAAAATAACAATATACATACTTATATTCTGATACGAGATTTTCTTTCCAGAATTAAATTGTACATTCATTATTATTTACTCTAAATTGACTAGATCAAACAAAAACATATATTTTTGGTTCACAACACTACTATCTAATCTTTCACTGTGATTTTTCAGTCACATTTTTGTTGTTATCCACAATCCCTGTATTAACATTACTGATCCCTCTCCTCTCTGTAAGAGAATTCCAAACTGCCATTACGCGTTCATAAGGAAATATATCCACATCACATCGTGAAACATATAATTTCAAGCAAGTCTTAAAATTTTATCCAGTCTGTTCCTATATTTTGATTTTATAAATGTTAGTGCCCTAAAAAATATTTCATCTTCAACAGATCCCAATATCATTGTTTGACATAATTCATACAATCGGAAATATTCACTAATATTTTCATGAAAGATAGTACTAGGATACAAATTTTTCCATAGAAGTGTAATTGCTCCTTTTTCTGTTGGCTCACTCAATAATTCAGATTGTTCACTCATTACCTGACCAAAATCAACTGCTTATAATGCAAGTGATTCCCTTTGAAGAAAACCATTAATCTGAAAACCATCACATTCAATTGATTATCCAAAATGATTTATGAAAGTACCCATGTGTATTTTAAATGAATCAGCTATAGCTCTGCCTCTAACATGATTCCAAAAGTTAGGATTGACCATTCCCATGGCCTCACCATTCTCACCTTTTTAAAAATGATCTTTGATCTTGCTGGATAAACATTATGATATTTTCTATAATTTTTTTTTCTCATTTTAGATATAATAGCACCATATAAATTACGTGTAAAATGCAATTCTTCAAGATCCAATCCAACAATATCCACTCATTTTTCAAATGTGTGCATTTGAATCTTCTTCTCGTTAACAAAGATACAAAGATGACCAAATATATTGAATCTAAAGTAGTTGTTAGAATCCTTTAAATCTGTCAGAGCTTGCCAATGACTGAATACATGTCCTTTAAAGCATTCATCAGAGTTATATAACATATCTAGAGTGTGACACAACCTTTTCCTAAACCTAATGAAGTCCGCTATATAGATGGATCGTTCTTGAACAAGCTTTGTTATGCAATTCATTTCATGCAATATTGGAAGAATCCTGCAAAGTGTAAAAAATGTTTCCAAGTTTGTTAGGTGGTAAAGAAAATCTTTTGCCATGTCAACTTGCCTATGATTCTTAAACATGAAACTAGTTAAAGATGGATATTCCTCAAAAAATATGTGTGCGGGATCATACATAGAAATCCATCTAGTATAAACATATTTATGAAGTTTCTTACCATTTGTGATCCCAAATGAAAACTTATGAAAATATATAAATATTTTTAGATTGCTTGACATATAGGCATGGAGTTCACAGATAAGCTCTTCAAATTTTTAAACACATTTAAATATGCTTACCATCCTTTATGCAAGATTCATCCTGTGAGCCATGTAATGAATAAGAATCATCTTAGGAGCAAAATATGTTTGGAGACACACACATATAGACCATTTCTATAACCCTGCATCACTGATGCACCATTAAAACCAATACAAATAATATTTTTAGCTATAGAATAAATTTCCATTCTTGATATGTCCTTCAAATTAGATACAACCAATTTGTAAAGATTTTCATCATTGCAATTTTCTTGCATTTTATGAACAAAAAGTAGATGGGGTGTCCTTGTGTGGTTCTGGAAAGTATATACATGCTAGAAAACTTAAAAAGTGTTGTCAACAATTGTAATCTCATCAATTGAAAGGGAGATAAAACTTGCATTCTTGATGTTTTATTTTAGATCTTCTTGTTCAATCATCGCAAGACATCTCGGCATCTACCAAGCATTTCTCTCTGACCAATGTGAATGTGAAAGATTTGCAAATCCATTGAAATTGAACAATTTCTTATATTCTGAAAAATATGAAATTGGTTTGCCCATTTTAAGAATAAAGAATATGTTTGAAAACTGTGTAGTTTTTTCCTTCAGATTTTCATTTGCAACTTTTCCAAAATTTGCATTAATGGTTCCTCCTTTCTCTTGAATTTTTTGAGTGTGTTTCATTTTATTTTCATACTCCTCATTATATTACATGCATGCACTCTTTTGCAGTTTTCCATGTATGAGTCTTCGTTATTTTTCGAACATTTTTAGTGACTGTGTAATATACTTTGCCACAATGTTTCTTTATAGTGTTCAATTTAAGTTGCATTTTATGTTCTTTACCCAATTTCCAACTTCAAATAGTACATATAAATTATTTGGGAGTATCAATACCATTATCTGGCTATATAGGTTAAATGAATGGGTATTTTTGTGCCCAATCTACCTAAACAGACCTTCCTATTGTCTAGGATGTTTTCTTCTTTCTCATAAATTTATTTTTTTCAAGTTTCCTATCAATATCATCTTCTAATGGAATGTTTTCTTTTGAAAATTTATTTATTGAATGCATTTTGTAGATGAGACAATCTTCTAGCTCTGACATGTTTGGGTCCCGGTCAATTATATCTTTATCTAATGAAATAATTGTTTCTGTAGAATTAATTTTTTGGTTTACTATTTCGTGCCGAATATAATTAACAGTAGGGTTTTATGTATTCAAAAATGATTTTTTTGACTGTTACAAAGATATTAAAAAAATTAAACTAAACTGACAAAAAAGAGGGAAAAGGTTATGATAATCTGTTACAACTTATCGGTACCCATGTTAATGTTTCCGGTGAATGCATGTTGGGTCTACATTTTTTTTGTTGGCTAAAAAATTGTAATATGTTACTTTTTTATTTTTAGCTTATCTACCTTTTGTTGATTGTTTAGAGAAGCCATTGTACCTATCCATGAGAATTTTTAAAAATAGATTAGTTTAATCAAAATCTAAACAAAATTTTAAATTTTGTAAACCAAACCAAATTTAGAATGAATATTATGTACTGGCCGGGATTGATAAGAAGCATTTGGATACCGACTGGGAGCATGCACTATGTTACCGATTGGCGGCATGCAGTATGTTACCGGCTAGCAGTACGAAGGATGATAAAGGCCGACATCATGTAGTATACTAATGGCCAGTAGCATGAAGGATGCTGTTGCTCATCAACATGTAGTATGCTACTAGCCATTAGCATACTACATGATGTCGACCTTTATCATCCTTCATTCTGCTAGACAGTAGCATGCAATATGCTACCAATTAGTAGCATACAGTATGTTACCAGTTGATAACTAGCAATATGCTACCTACTGGCAACATGTAATATGCTATAGACTGATAACATACTACATTCAAATAACAATAGGGTTTAATGTATTCAAAAATGAAAAATGTTTTGACTATTACAAAGATATTAAAAAAATTAAACTGAACTAACGAAAAAGAGGGAAAAGGTTATGGTAATCTATTACAACTTACTAGTACCCGTGTTAATGTTTTCGGTGAATGCATGTTGGGTCTATATTTTTTTTGTTAGCTGAAAAAATTTAATATGCTACTTTTTTATTTTTATCTTATCTGCCTTTTGTTGATTGTTCAGAGAAGCCATTGTACTTATCCATGAGAAATTTTAAAATAGATCAGTTTAATCAAAATCTAAACAATAATTAAAAATTTGTAAACCAAACCAAATTCATAATGAATATTATGCTACTAGCTGGAAGCACACTGCATGCTATCGACATGAAGCATTCAGATACCGACCGGGCGCATGCACTATGTTACTGATCGACAACATGCACTATCTTACTAGTCGACAATATGAAGGATGATAAGGCCAACATCATGTAATATACTAACGCCCAGTAGCATGGAGGATGCTATCATTTGGCATCATGCAATATGCTACTGGCCGACAACATATAATATGCTACCAATCGAAATCATACAATATGATACAGATTGATAACATGCAGCATGCTACTGATTAGCAACATGCAGTATGCTACCGATTGGTAACAAGAAGTATGCTACCTACTGACAACATGTAATATTCTACTAACCGATAACATATTGCATGCTGCTATTCGGTAGCATACTGTATACTGTCGGTCGTTGGTATATTACATGCTATGGGCTTGTAACATATTGTATGCTTCCAGTCAATTATATGCAGATGGCATATAATATGTAAATTGTAGGTAGCATACAATATACTATCATCCAACAACATACTGTATGCTACCGACAGGTTGCATACAATATGATACCGAACAAAAGAATTTTGTATCTTGCTGGCTATCTGCATGGAGTGTGCATCCGACCGGTAGCAAAATTACACACCTAAAATGCTACAGAAAAAATTAAAGTACCTTGAAAGTAGGAAGGAAATATCTGGTGACCGATTAATGACAATAAGTAGAAATGAATTCTAAATTTTTGAGGAAGTTGGATGTTTGGAACTATGAAGAATGAATTATAAATACTTAAATAGTAAATTTAAATGAGGTGAATTTGGAATATTTTAAATTTGCACTAAGGATGATTTGAATGATAACAATAAGCTATTGGTGCAAAAATTCTTGGTGAACAGGCCCCTAAAATTGACTTGTACCCCAAAATTTTTGGTGAACTGGTCTTAGTTGGTACTCGGAAAAATTCATCGATTTCAAATTTCAAAAACTGGAATATTCATGAGTTAATGAATATTCACCTCTAAAATTTTCCCTGGCATGTCTAGGAAAAAGATGTACAAGTTCATCATGAGCCAAGATGTTGGATGAGTTTATGAGATGACATGAATAAGTACTTGAGGTCTATATGGTTCACAAAGTTTATATAGTGACAAATTTGTAGATGTATCACGCGCAATGATGTGAAGTGATAAGGAGGTTTGAGAGGTCTCTCAAGACTTAAAATGTAGAGTTGGAGGCAAGTTAAATTGATGCTTTCCAGGTATGCTAATGAATGGTTTGAATCTACTAGGTGTATCCTTGGATCATGTTTTATGTTTAGGGAATATCAAAGTTGTTTAGGAATCATGAAGTATGCATGGAAAATGATGAAGCATCAAAATTATTTTCAAGGACTAACTTGGGATTCTAAGTTGACATGTACTATGAAAAATATGTGTATATCTATCTATCTGAGGTTTGTGGTACCTCCTTAAGGAGTGAAAAGTGTCAAAATATTTTCAAGGTCTCCATTGGTATATAATGAAGATTCAAGGTGTTTTGAAGAAACTAGAAGGTGTCACATGGTAGGTGAAATTGTTGATAATGTACAGTCAGTCTTAGAGCACTAAAGTGGGATGCTACAAGTATGCAGAGGTATGATGAATCACGAGGAGCAATACTTGATCCTTAACTAGGATTTTTTAGATGTCATGAAGACTATGTAAGGAAAAATGTCATTGGCATATGTAAGAACAATAAAAAATATTGAGCAAACACAATATATGCATTCATGAGTTCATAACTATATTGTAGGACTGTAAGTGTGTTTTTTGGGTCCTATGATGGGTTATCAATCCTTAAGTCATGTCTGAGAGGTATTTAAGAGAATGTTTTCATCTTGAGAAAAGTATGAAGATACACAAGCATAGTTGTGTTTGTGAAAATGGAAGAATGAGTTATTCATGATTGATAAGTAGGGTTTCAAGTCTATATGTGGTCATGGAGCTCTACAATAGTTCTTTAAGAAAAAACATGGGAAGAGAGTATGATTCCAAGAGCCTTTTCTTCTTCATGGTGGTTCAAAAAGCTATAAGGGCATACAAAGAAGATGTACATCATGATATTAGTTAATAAATACTGATCAAGGATGAAACTGCTAAGGTATGGTTCTAAGTTTAATTATTTGAAGAGGTGACAATAATGCAAAGGAGAGCATGTATAAATTGATCCTACACATGATGGTTTAGGTTGAGGGGGATTTTAGATAATCATACTTGTTGAAAAATGGAAGATAGAGTTTGTGCAAGGTTTTTACAATTGAAAAAATGCATCACTGACAGTGTATTGAATTCATCCATGAATAAAATATGACCTACATGTTTGAAAAGGACTACTCAGATAGGGGAGCAAGCCATGAGTTTGGATCGGATGCTCTAGGAATAAAGGAGACCTAATAGGACACAATGATGAATGAATATGTTTGTAAGGTGAGTCTATGACATGTTTCCTCTTAAGTATTTATTGAATTATGTCTAGGGACTATGAAGAGAGTAAATAATGTGCTCTAAGTCTAATATGACCCATAAAGGCAGGGGAGCTTGATTCGTTCCTTGATCAAGTGTGAAAGGTGTCTATGAAGCTTATATGGAAGAGTTCATGATTAATTACAGGTATATTGAATTATAAAGCAATTCATATGACTAAGAAGGTTTTAATAACATGCAAAGGAGGATGAAATAACTGAAAAAGTGACTTAGGGCAGTGTCAATATTATTGATCCCTTCCTATAGATTATATACAAGGTAAGAGCTCAAATTATTGTGTTTTTAGTTAGAAAAGGATAGAATGAACCCAAGGGGATCTATAAGGAGTTGAGTCATGATGCATATGGGTTTATGGAATATGGATAAGTTAGTATAGAATGTACTAAAGGTCTTTTTTAGTGATTTTGGCCCTAAAGGTTGTTTGCAACCATTGTACGGAAGAGAAAAGCTAGTTGGTGATAATGATTAGTTGAGATAGATCAATAAAGAGGAAAACATGATGTTTTAAGCTCAAAATCATGATTTTTGGCATATATGAGTTCCTTGTATATCTCTTATTAGGTATGTTATAGTGCTCCCATAATGAAAACAGGTCAAAAACAGAGTTTTAGTGAGGTATAACAGGTTTTGCTTGTTTGTATGAAAATATTGGTAATATATTCACTCATGGAGAGATCCAAAGAAGTTTAAGGAAGATGAAGATCATGCATTTATAAGAATGATTTTTCATTAATGTAAAAAAGGGGAGAATAATAAGGTGGTTTTCCATCAATCACAAAGGGGAAGATTGTTGGCATGTGTGAGTTTATGTGTTGTTATTGATGTAAAAGATCATTAATGAAAAATAGGATGATGAAAGTGTGCTATAAGGTGCTTATAATTATGTTGACATGGTAAATCAGGTGATGACATGATGACATGAGTGGAAAAGGTGAGAATGGCTTGGTCTAACAAGCCTAATTAGACAACTTAACTAGCCTAGGTGATAGTGTATGATGGATGGAGCTATATGATGACTTTAGGAGCATGGTAAAGGAATGGAGAGGATTATAGGAGTGTGTTGAGACACTTACATGAGCTTTAGAGTACATGTATAGGTTTAATACCCAATTACATGTGCTCATCTAGGCCTAGTCTAGGTGCTTAAAGTCCAAATGGAGCATGAGGATCAGTTTGAGAGCTATGTGAGCTCATGGAGGAATGAAGAGGTGTGTGACATGATGTATAAAGGATGTAAGATACTTTTGGAGAGGTTTCATGATGAGGTATGAGGTTCTTCTCCTCTGATTTAGCTTAAACCATGTAAAACCCTAAGGCTTAGTCAATAAAATGAGATGGGACATGAATATGCAGAGATATTTGAGCTAACCTGATGATTGGTGATGATGTAAATGGGTTTCCTAAAGGTGTGATAAAAATTTCAAGTCTTTATGAAGAGAAATTTGCAAGGTATGATGTTTTAATAAAAATAAGGTGCTTGAAAATGTATTTTCCAACTTGATAGAAAACTTTATATGCTCGTTGTGAATTGTGTGCTTTGCATGGGACCTAGAAGTTTTCAGGGATGATTTTAAATTTAGATAAAATCATTAAAAAAAATAGAGGAGAGGTTTCATTATCAAGTTTTTATGAACGAATGTTAAGAAGAGAAATAAATTTTTATGGCTTTGAAACCTTAGGTTGAGATAAATGGAGAAGATATTCATGGTAGGTTCCCATAATGTATTAGTTTTACAAATGTGGTGATGATTGGAGGTTGTATAGGACTCCTCCATATTTCTAGAAAGGTATGATAGAGCTTGTGATAGTATGTGGTCCCCACTTAAAAAGGTAATTTTATGAATATTTTTAGTTTGTGACAAAGTTGTCCATTGAAGGCATTGAATAAATCACCATTGATTGAATCTTGGGAGTTATAATATATTTACATGATATTTTTAGGTCATGGTTGAGGTCATATAGGGCATAGTGTGCCCTATCTTTGAAGACTGGTCTTTTGGGTTGAAAAGGTAGTTTTGAGTAGTTGCAGAGATTGACTTGGTTGAAGACCTTCCACTTAGAGTTGGAAGGAAATATAGTATATTTTGGAAATTATATTCAGATACCTTTTCAATGATATATTGTTTGTCTCTTGATGATATGTTTTTATAGGTGAACCAACTCTGTTTGTGAAGGCCTAGTTTGATTGATTCAGGACATGATTGATTTAGCTAGAAAATTGATGTAAAAGACTCATGTTTTGGATAAGATGATGATTTATATCTATTGGAGAGTGAATAATGATTAATTGTTTTCATAGTGAAGGAATTTAGAGGTATTGAAAGTGATTTCAAGGGTGAAAATAAGTTTAGTTTCCAAAACTACTTTCTAGGTAGTTCAGTTTGGTGAAGAAGAAAAGAGGTGTGGTTTGCATTGATGGATGTTTCATGAGGTATAACAACATGGATGTGTTATAAAAATGTTAGTGGATTTCTAATGAGTTGTTACATGGAATAGTTGAGGTGTTTTGGTGTGATCTTGAGCTCCATTGGTGAAGAAGGGTTCCTAAAAGCAACTGTTTTGAGTAGGCAATGATTTTATTTGATAGAGTTATAAAGAAATTGATTGGTGAAAAGTATTGTGTGAGCATGGATGATATTTTTATGATGTATTTGACATGTGTGAGGATTTTATGGGCTTGAATAATCATGTTCATGAGTTTTGAGGTCCTTGATGATCCTGGTGATGGGGTTTTGAGTCTTTTTGGGCTTGTTTAGTTGTCTTAGTGCTTGGCCGACTTACATAGGTCCATATTATGAGTTATTATGAAGTTGTTGTTTTATTTTTAAGTTTTAATGGTCAAGATATTTTTCTTAGACTGAATCATGTTATGTTTTTGAATTGAAAGACATATACAAGTGCATGTTTGGTTCATTTTTGAATTAGTGAAAATAGAGGGAAAAATTGCGAGCTAGTTGAGAGAGAGAGCAGGTGGTTCATAGGCATAAAATCAGAGATGAGAGTGTGTGTAAAAGTCTGAGGAGTGTTAGAGAGCTTGTGTGAAAGGGTTTTTGATGAAATCATGTCATGAAAGTCCAAGATTGAGCTAGTTAGAAGGAGGTGTGTTTGAAGGTGTTTTGAACTGAATATTTGATCACTATCAACTGTGTATGTTGAAAAAATTTCTTTAGTGGTATTTTTATTCAAAAATTATGTGACGAGTCATATTCACATGAGTCATTTTTTGTGAGTAATATCAACAAGGGTTTATAGGGGTTGGTGCTCCTTGTGGGGTTAGTACCTCACTAAAAAATAATTTTGTGATGAGTCATATTCATGAAAGTCTTTTGGTTTGAGTACTATAATCAAAAGTTTCAGTGGGTTTTCTTCCCCTTGAGGGTTTCCCATTTATATCTTGTGTTCTTGAGTACTTCTTTATGATTATGCTCTTGTGACTAGTTGTTTATTATGATTAAGATATCATTGATGCAGGGATGAGTGTTAATGGTGTATGAAAGTTAATTTGAAAATTTTAAGGGTTTTTTAAGGACCGATTCACCCCCCTATTAGTCCATTGTGCTTCCAATGATTTTCTTTGTAATTGTTTTATGATCTCCCCACACACTCTGTACACTCTTTTACTGTATTGGAAAATTATTTTTTGGCACAATTTTAAATCAACATTGGAGATCAGATATCTTATGCACAAATGTCCAAGATCAAACAAGGATCCAACGAACATATCAATGATTATGTCTTATGTTATATAAAAATGCTTACCAGGATGAACAACATATTAGCCGACAGTGAGTTATAAGACCTTTTTGCTCAAAGTTTTCTTCCTCCATTGCAAGAATTGGTCATGTTTGATAAGTTTCAATATTTTGACCATCTATGTCATACAATAAAAGAGAATGAAACTAATATATTACACATAAATAAACTCAAGTATGTTTTTATCTTTTGTAATCCATCAAATGCCATGTTTTAGAGAAAATATAATTTCAAAGGAAAATTCAATGATCCTAAGGTTGCTTCTTATGACACTGTCAATGTTGTTTCTCAACCTACTAAGCTACAACTACAACCTACAAGATGATAATTTACATGGTTACCTTGGCCTCTGTGCATGGTTTTAAAAAAATTAATTGAGTTGAATCTTGTCTCTCTCCCTCCACTGTTTTATGTTTGCAAAGAAAGACTCAAATTAAGAGATTTAACGATAATGATTATTGTGATTATCATAGATGTATTGGTCACTCTAAAGATAGATTCCTTAAGATATGAAACATCATTTAGGATTTTATTTAATCTAATGCAATTGAATGGGATGATGGAATTGTATATTCTAATCCTACTAATAAGAATTCCTAGTTGAAAATATTTAGTGATCCACTTCCTAAGCATAATAATGGCACATCTACTTTGGAAGTTCATAAAAATAATCTTGAAGTGCCTCTACCACCTTGTTATGATCATACACTTGATCTTCTACTTGGCAGTAATACTTTCACATTATCTTCTACACCGATCATTTCCTTTGATGATTCTAATATGGATGACTCACCTATCTTTGACACATTTATGGATGAATGGATTGGGGGTTGTGTAATGGATTTGTTAAGATTTTTGATGTGGTGCAGAGTGACATGGAATTCAAAGGAGATTTTTGTTATTTCTATGATGGGTTTCTTTTCTATAACTTTCAAAGAGGTAATAGTTGATTCTAAAGAGGATGTGATAGATGTAGGAGGATTCAATGTATTGGTAGTGGAAATATTGGTAGAGTTGTATGATTCAGATGGTGTTCCTATGGTAGAGACACTAGTTGTTGAAGGCATAGGTTAGATATATTTGAATGTGTTGAAGGTATAGTGAGAGTTGATGACATTAGACCAGGGTTGAATGGTAGGTGGGAAATGATTCAATTTTTTTTTGTTTAAAAACATATAAGTTTTAATTAGGAGGCGTGTTCAGATTGTTAAGTTTTAATTCACCTTGGTCGATGAGATCCTAGAGGACATTTTAAATTGAATGTCACCTTTCAATGTAGTGGCCTCAGACTTGATTTACAATAGTCATTGTCTTAATACCATGAGGTTTTAGATTACAATGTGTCAACATGTCAAATATGGGGAAGATTGATCATGCACATGGCTAGGAGTTTGTCAAAGACCGTGTTGTAAGAATCCCTGATAGGTGTGTAAGTTTATTAAGATCAGGTTCGTTCAGAGTTTGAACAAAGTTTAGACGTGGCATTTATAATGACTGTGTTTTCTAAGACTTTGGAGTTATCATTACTGAAAGAAGGTTTGAACAAATAATCAAGTTTAGGTTTCTTTGATTAGATCTTGAATCAACCATCTTCAAGGGAATTAAATTCTAATTTGTGGGCTATGGTAAAGGCTTCATAGAATGTTTGAAAGCACTGGACGTAAAAATTTGACGATATATGTTTAGCACAGGATCGAGAAAATAACTTGATCAACTCAGTTTGTGGGAGAGAGAAGGATATTTGATTGATGATCCCTCGCCACTGGGCAATGAAGTATTTAATAGACTCATCTTTGAATTGTTTAATAATGTATAGATATTTAATAGAAATATTACGAGTGATATTGAAGGAGAAATGTTATAATAATAATTGTGCAAGTTGTGTGAAGGAGAAGAGTGAATACTGTGGAATGTTGTTATACCAGTCGAGGGCAGGCCCTACTAAATACATGGGAAATATCCTTAACATAATATCTTGGTAATGTGTGATGAGATAACATGCATGATAAAAGGCCCTAATGTATTGTTGATGGTCCTCCTTAATGTAGAAATTAAGGAACTTTGGAATTTCCCAATGTAGGGGATATGCTTTGAAATCTACCGATGGATGGATAGGTTTATTGTAGATTTGTTCATATGATAGGGTGCTTTTAGGACCCATGGTGGCAGATTTAAGGCTTGAAATCCTATTCATGAGTATTTTCAAGGGTTCATTTTGAGGTGGTTATTGAAGGTTTGAAGATGATGAGCTAGGTTGATTATAGATATGTGGATTTGACTATTGATATAGATGATACAATAACGATAAATTATGCTGAAGAGGAGAACTCATGGGGATGTTGTAGGGGTGATGAGAGACTAAGGGTTGTGAGGGTTAATAAAAAATGCAATGATGAAAGGAAAAACAAAAGGAAAGGACGTACTTGTGATCATTATTCCTTTTTTATTTTTGATTTATTTAATTTTCATGTGTGTTTTTGAAATAACAATAACATAGAAATAAAATCTAAAAGGTTAGATAATATGAGAAGAAAGGAAATGAAAGATATGAAATCTAAATAAAAAAGGGACTAAACGGTCCCACCGGGCATGCTAGGATATTTATGGTGAATTTCGGTTAGTTGTTATAATGCTGAAATACCAAAAACTCAAATAAAGCAGGGTTTACCGATACCTTTGCTGAAAAACAAAATTTTGGGGTGATTGGATAAGAACATTGTAAAATACTCCTCCTTTCACCAAGTGAGAAGACGTGTGTACAAATATGACTAAATAAACAAATATTAGATAAAGATGTAATGAGTTGCTCGGAAAAGGTCAATCCTAAGAATCCAAAGGGATTCCTTAAAGGGTGTCAAATCATGTTGATATAATCAATTGATATGATAATAAGATAAGATAATGATAAAAAAATAGAATTCAAGGGGGATGGGGAGATCGTGCTCTATGTGGTATGCAGCCCAGGAAATGGCTACAATGAGCTCTAAGTCTTGGAAGTAGTCAAACCAAAACTATTTCGTAGCTTCACAATATTATTATATGATCTAAAATTGATCCTCAATGTCTTCGAATTATGGTGTGAGGGAAATTCCGCAAAGATTCAATTTATGTGTGATATCAAACTACTCCCAAACAAAAGGTTGTTGAACAATCGAACCATCGTATATGCTAGTGATAGGATGTGACAAACCTAAAAAAATCATCTATAAAGAGTATATCTTGCAAGACAATAGGTTAGATACAAAATATTGATGATAATATGATAAATTCTAGAAATTACCTAAAATATAAGGAGCGATGGCGATTGGGGGAAAATGCTTACTTTGATAAAATAGATAATAATTGATGCTAGATGAAATTTGATAGTGCTAAGATAAAATAAAAGAATTCCAGAAACACATAAAGTTTAGAAAAATATTAAGATGTGTTTGGAGGGATAATGAGAAGAAAATGTGATTAGGACACCAATTGACAGTGATAAGGGATCGACATGATCATTGTTAAAATTGCAAGTATTCTTAAAACTTTACTAAATGATCAAACGGAAGACAAAGTGTGTAGTGGATATGAAGGAAAATGTAGAAGACTGATTATAGGCTATATTTAATGCAAAATACGATTGAAAAAGAGAAGTATCAACGTGCTAACCTTAATGGAGGTCCTAAGGATGGAAAATCTCCAAAAGGGTGACCGATGACTTGACGATATTTCCTCAAGGATTGGAAGTAGGGCATTGATGTTTCCAAACATAGTGGTGTCATACGAAGGTGTAAAAATTTGTTTATTGATACAATCTTTGATTAACTTGTCTTTGTAACTGAGAAAATGGGAAAGATGGTGATTTATGTAGAATCGACAACGTTTGCAATGATCACCGATGATCACAGATCGCCGTCGATTTATCCATAGATGTAGAAACCAACAAAGGAAAAATGGAAAATGGTTGAAACCACTTGCCATATGAGGATTAAGGTTATTTTATAAATGGTGGGAGGTTAGGAATCTAAGTAGGAAGAGGTTAGGGGGTTAGGATGGGTAGGATAAATCAAGTGAGGTTGTTTTTAGGTGGTTAGGGGAGGGTAAATAAATATCTATGCGGGTAAACTAGGATTTACAATGGTAAATGAGTGTTTGTGATGGTAAATCATGATGTACTTATGATAACTTGATGATGTTGATAAATAATGATAATGTAATTAATGTGCATCGGGCCACCTAGGGGTGAAAAAGTAGTGTCTATAGTAACCTTAACTTCAATGTATTTGATTTTTACCTTTTACTGTACATTGATGCCTTAAGTACATCTATTTTGAGCATATATTACTAATACCCTCTACACCATATAATGTCTAATATTAATTCTATCAATAATCCTTGTGTTTAAATTCTCATATAACCTATGGAACATCTATCTCTTAAAAAAAGGAACCTAATCAAGTGGTATACACACTTATTTTACCGCCTCTACCATGATAGGTATGTCACAATGTACTTTAACTAGTTTCAAATTTGTGTACGACCATCTCACAAGAAAATTAGTATGTTCTACGACATAATTTTATAGTGATGCAATCTCCACTGAGACATTATCCTCTTACAAATATAATCTATTAAATACCCTCCTACTCTCTCTCTCTCTCTCTCTCTCTCACACACACACACACACACACACACACACACACACACACACACACACACACACACACACACACACACACACACACACACACACACACACACACACACACACACACACACACAACCTCATATGATTCTATTTACAATTCACACACACATACATGCATCCAAAATTATTCATAAAAGAAGATTTACCCTTCATTATCCATACATGGGAATACCTCTTGGATCTCCCCATACCATTAATCTAATCATCAATTAGAAAATCTTCAATGATATTTAAAATTTTCAAAATATTCCAAAATTCAAGAACATCAATTTTTTTTAAAAATCAAGACATGAGAATGACTTGAGTTGTTAGTTTTTACTTTATGTATGTTTTTTATCACTTGATTTGGTAGAAGTATATTCTTTTTTTTTATAGACAATTTTTTTATCGTGGTTTGTGCGCATGATGGAAGAAAAACATGATCATAAATGGATTTCAAATACTACCATTTACCTCTACCCAATTTCCTTTCCTTATTGGGGCCAACTTTCTATATAAAGAACAATATCCAACATTGTATCTTTCTACTCTACTTTACAGATATTTCAATTTCTAAAAAAATCCTTGCTGATGTTTATGACTTATATTGTATTATAATACTACCAAATTTTGATACTAATTTGGATGGTTTATATGGAATATTTTTTCTTGATTTATGCACCTATTTTTTACTTGTATAATGGATGCATTATTACTAGTATTTTGTATCATAAGACCTTGCTTGTGTGTGTGTTCATTGGCTGTTATTATTTATAAGAAACCCTTATGTTCCTTTATTATGGATTTATTACCTTCTATATGACATTGTATATGATGTTTGCACGAGTGATCTTGTGATTTGGTTGTTTTTGTTACGCTTGACACCATGATTCATATCATACATACCTATATCTTAGTTTCATGATTGATATCATATACTCCATCAACATGGTTGATTGTAAATATTAGATTGGATAACATATGGCTACTCTCAACATTTGTGTATGACATTACACGATGTTATATTCTTCTACACGACATGATATAAATCATTTTTATTTTGAGAGGAGTGATCTACAATCTATATCAATTACTTTAAAACAAGTAAAATTCCATGGACTTATTATAGAATATAGGATTTAAGTTACAAACACAAATTTTAATGACATAAAAAATTGTTAGGTTGGACAACATTGATTGGTCAATCCTATCCTTGATTGTCCAATTCTATCAAAATGTATTTTGGATGATAAATTTAATTTTTTCTCAAAAAGTATAGATTTCAGAATGGTTACAAAACAAATCAATGGTTCAATTTTGATTTACAGATTGAACATACAAAATATTATATAAAGCATATTTATTTATTTTCAAGTTTGAATATTTTCAAATTTATGGGGGCATCAATATATTTGGTTCCATTTTGAGAATTACCAAATATTGTGAGTATGGTGGGGGAATAAATGTATTTTATTCCCTTTCAATCATGAAAACTTGGAACCTAGATCCATATATAGTTATGTGGTTTAGTTAGAAGGGGTGATGTACATTGGGTCTAGTGACACACATCAGCCCACCATTAGCCTTAGCATCATTCCTAGTGGATCATTTATGGTCCCACCTTTGAGCATTGACCTACTCCAAAACTCATGATTATTGAATTACTACACCTTTGACACCATTGGCTAGTGTTGGTTTCTAAAAATTCGGAACTTGATCACCCTCAATTCTTCATATTTTTAGAAAATAATCTTTTTCTCAAAGAACCTCAATTAGGGGGAATAAAATAATCCAGATTCTTCAACAATAATCCTTAAAATTTACAAGGAATAGCTGGTTTCTACACATAAAATTGTATTTATCTCTCTCTCTTTCTCTCTCAATTTCAAATTTCAAAAGTAAAGTTGATTTTTCATAATATCGACATTGACTACACTTTTGTCTTGTAGGTTTCACTTTGGACACCTCTTGGACACTCAAGTAATCAAGTCTTTAAGTAGAGATAAAATGAGTTTACATACTTAGGTAGGAGTTTCCTTCAACTAGATTTTTTCATTTACTAGATTTAATGGGGATATAGACAACCAAAATTTTCATTTGGTACTTGATAATGGTCATTTTGTCTTATATGCATTACACATAACTTATGCATGTAAAAAAATCAAACATGCTATCTTATGATATCCCAAAGGATTGAAAACCCTTCATTTAATTTCTCACACACCTATACATACATATTTTTAAATAAAAAACATATCTCATATCCCAAGAAAACCTCTCCAAATAAGAACCTGTACTTTCTACCTCTTAGTGGACATAATTTTCTAGTAGGGACAAGATTGATCTGTACACTTGTCCCTTTTGATTGATCATTTCCAAGTCCCTCTAACGTTTATTTTTTCAAATATATCTTTATTACCCCTCCTAGTTCCACTTTCGTGTGAAATATTACATTTGTATTCATGTAAATATAAATCAACCTCCACTCATTTACACACTTAGAAACCTTACACTTATCAATATCTCCTCTATAAATATCTATCAAATCTCAATAAAATATTACCTAATATTTCTTATTTCAAAATTAAACATCAAGACAACCCCTTATACAAGTATGAAGCACTCTAAAGTAGGTTAAGAGAAAGCTAAGATATCTCAACATAATCTCAAGCCAAGTCAAAGAAAGCATTATCAAGTATCAAGAAAAAAATTGTAGTTGCATATATTTAAATCAAGTACAAAGATTTCCATCCGATTACTTTGTTTCCACACCTAGATCAATCCAAAAACTCACAAAAAGGTAAGTGCACTTATTTTCTTATATATATATATATCATGTCCCATAATTGAAATCGATGTCTTAATCATTACTGCACTTTCATAGCTAAATGTTAAATGTGGATCTTATAATATGAATGTGCATCATTTTTAGATTCTAATCCTAATTAGAGACTAAATCCTAATAGGACCTATTATTTTATAATTTGGGTTAAAATATTAATGCATTTCTCATCGTGTTAAAGGAAGCATGGTGAAATCAATTCGTTTTAAATCATGCTAACCTCTTTTATGATAATATATTTAATGTAGATATATAAATATCAATAATCACATCTAGAGACACTTGTAGATCAGTGCTAGAGAAAGATTGCATATCACTATAATAAAGGACACATTCATCAATACTAGGACATAACTGTTGGAAACACCTATCCCCAAACATATATACTTTTCCTACATCAATTTCAAGCTCCCATATTTCAAAGGTAGATTTATGACACCTTGCACAAACTTCTCATCCAATTCTAGATCATTGTCACATAGTATGGGCCCATTTGGGTAAATATATTCATAACCCCAACCCTAATTTAGATTATTTACTTTTTATATGTTGTGTTGAGAGAAAATATCATCATTGCAGAATTATAGGACTTTTTTCTATATTGACTATTATGAAATTATTATATACACCTATTCTAATATCTTAATTTTATCAACCCTAGTTGATATTATATAAGTTCCCTCTTTGAGGCTTAAAGGAGTTAAATCATGCGAAGAGTTGGTTTTGTAGGAAAGTTTGTTTGAATGTAAAGTTTCATATCTATTGTTCTTTAAACTGTAGCAAGGAAATTATAAGACTTGAAGCATAGTAAATTTTATTTTGTTTTATAGAGAGTAAAATAATATTGCTAAAGATAAATTGCATCTCTAAATTTTTAGGTTGATAAAATAATGTATGTAATGTATCTTTGAATCTCAAGACATGTAATAACACAATTTTTCATTTACACCATGGGGGTCATCTTGGTAAAGTGGTATATAACAAGTGCAATCATATAAGGATAATTTTTATTTACATTTTTTGGAACTAGTATCTTGGTATAAATTGGGTTAGTATTTTAAAATGAGCCCAGAATATTAAGAGTATTAGTGGTAAATCCTAAAAAAGGGTAATATTTATAATCTCATGATCATACATGTTTTGGAGTTTTTTTACCAAGTGACCCCCCATGAATTGTACCTTATTGAAGGGAGTGAATATTTTCAAATGTGATGCTAAGACATTTTTAGTGTCAAAATGAGAAAATAATACCTCTTATATTCTAAAAAATAGTGGATAAATCTACTCATATAAGGGTAAAACCATTCCAATCCACACTAGACCAATATTATATGATTTTTTAGTAATAATCTACCATCATACATATAATTTTCAAGCGAATAGAAAATATGTTTCAAATGAAGCTTATAATAAATTAAACAAGTGAAATTTAGAAATTCTAATTTTTTGTAAATAAGAATAAATAAGGACCATACCCGAAATAACCTGATCTTGATTAATATCATGGTTTACCCAAACATTATATGTAGAAACATATAAAGTTATAGAATCGATGTTTTATTACATTTCACTCATTTTACGCATTATAGATAATATTTGGCTAGTGGGAATCATATGTGTGTGAATGTTATCATTTAGATGTGTCATTTCACCTTTTATCTCAAACATAGACATGTAAGAATCACTAAAACTACAAACATGGCATAATTTTATGGAATGGAAGTATTACTATTAATAGAAACTGCACATGGAATAGAAATCTCATTGCAAGGGTATAATCATCAAGAGAAGCATGAGAAAGTGTATTTGTATTTTCATTCATCTATTTCCTAATTTTTTCAAAGCAATAAATATCATATTAAATCATTGATATATCATCTAAACATGTACAGATTCAATTATTATCACTTCATGAGCATTAAGATTATATCTAGAAGAAGAAGAAACATGGTTATTTTCAGCTACATTATATACATAACATTAACTTAAATCATCACCAAAAACATGAAAATAGTAATATTCATCATATGAATAATTATTTTCATCCATTTTCACATAATTTTCAATTTTATGCAATAAGATATCAAATGCATGATCCATTATAGGATAATTAGATTTTGAAATATAAGAGACTAGGAATTGAAACCCTAAAATGATAAACAAAATTGAGTATAAACCCTAATCCTAGGGTAAAATGTTTCTTGAATCCTAAAAAATAACCTATATTTAAAAAAACCTAAGGGTGGAAATAAAACCATAACAAATAAGAAGGAAACCCAAAGGTTGGTATTTAAATAAAAAGTTGATTTACCAAAAATATTAATTAAATTATACCAAATAATAATATAATCAAAAGGAAATAGTTAGGTAGTCAATCAATAAGGTATTCAATCAATCAAGTACGTGAAAGTGTTGAAAATTAAGAAGGAGAAGAGATTGTGAGTATATTGTTGTAAATATATATGTAGAAATTATGTTAACACTATAGTTAAATTAATAATTATTTCCTTGATTTAATCACATCTTAAGAAAGGATGGAATTCAATCTCTAGTCCAACTATGGTAGATCCCACTCTCGGGTATCTAAAAATTTGCATTCCCATCCAATAATTAGTTTTATTTATGTTGTGAGAGAATTTTAATCACATTTCAATTATGCAAGTGTTTGCTATTTATTTCAAGAATTCAATTTTGTGTGTGGAACTTTTAATTATATATGTGGGAAGCTTCCAAACCTATACTAGTAATTTAATTTAATTTCATGAAAGTTAATGTCAATAATTTTATTAACTTCTAGCAAGTGTGTTTCCCTATACAAAACTAAATTAGCAATTATTTTAATTAGTTATTTAAGAAGTTTAGTATTGCACATATAGTGTTGAATCCTTGCAAGGTTATATACACCTAGGTTTAAAGTTAGTGAGTATCATTATCAATGAATTAAATATATGTCCATAGGGTGAATCTTTGAAATTTTAGGCAAGCATTTTTGCTTCAAATTTTATTGATGGTTTGATTTGTTTTCATTAGAACTAACAAAACTAGTCATAGAAAATACAACACTGTGATAATTAGGACAAAGGAATCTCACATAGATGGTGAAATATAATAAATTTCAACAATCCCTAACCACCTAATTTTCCAAATATCTACATAAAGGAGTGATTTAGTTAAAGTTTTTTTAAATAGTTTTTGATGGAGTAACACTACTATCCCATATACTTAACTTGGAAAGTCGATTTAAGTATACACTTTGGTTCCTTATTTCAAATGCCTAATTTCTTGGGTGGTTGAAGGTACATTATTTTTTTGGATCATCTTAGCAATCAAAATTGGAGTCCAAAAGTAGATTTTATTTTCCAAGTCTTTGTTAGGTTCTTCATCAAGGATTGCCTCAAGAATGAGACAAAGTTCCAAGTATAGGGATGATGTTGGCATGGTTCTTCGTCAAATTCAATCAAAATATGTTTTACATGGAATTCCCTACTTATACCATGGCTATGGGATACATCATGATATACTATGTGATCCCCCACAACATTAGCTGGTGTTTTACAATATGGAATAATTACTCATCCTATTGTAGAATTGATTAATAGACATGTAATTTTATATAATTGAATTATTTTGTACAAATATTATAGTGCAATAGATAGATAAATATGTAGAGTGTTGAGTGTGTAGTGGAGTTGATAGGAGTGTATGTGTGTGTGTAGGAGCTAGTGCGAGTAGAGACGGGTAATGCAGCGATGCTTGAGAGTATATATATATATATATATATATATATATATATATATATATATATATTGTGGTATTTTGTAACTGAACATTGTATTAGTTGATAGATTTATATATGAATAAGATGAGATATTTTAGTGAGTCTCTGATTTATTCTTAAAGTGATATAATGCTATGTTATGAATATTTAATTCATAGGTATGCTTCACACTTTAATTTTAGACACCTATAATTTGGATCACGCAATTCAAATGCTTAAATTTCAATAATTATCCCCTTTCCCGCAAATTGATGACATATCGTCAATATGACACATTTTCTCTTCTATCATTGTTAATTAACTACATTACGCTAGTTAATTGGACCTTATATCCAACAAAGATGACAATTAACGACCTTCCGTTAATTAAACCCCTTTCTACCTGAATTAATTAATTATCCTTAATTAATTAAGTTTCCTCCTCCATTAGATAAATAAACTTTCATTTATATAATTTAAGCCTTCCTATCCCCTAAATCATGCTAATTATCTTGTAAGCTAGCCTAATAGGTTCATCTCCTTATTAATTAATCACCTTTGATTAATTATATGCACCCCTAATTCCCATGGGTCACTAAAGGACAAATTAAACTTTCCTAAGGTTGACTCAACCCTCCCTAAACCTTCCTTATCCACAACTAACCAAACCTATCTATTATACCACATGTAAAGGGATGTATATATTCTTTTATCTATTGGGCTATATAAGGAGCCCTCCTCCTACCTTTCTACTTACACCTAAATGAGCATAGAGCCTAAGTTATAGCCATTTTATCATCTTAGAGAATTCTTCATTAGAGGAGCTAGCTATTTTCATTTCTTGCATTCATTCTTCCAAGTTTGAATTCATATGGAGATATGTCAAATGGTCTTGTAGCCATGGATTGACAAGACTCCATTCTTTAAACATTGGGATTCAAGCATACAACCAAAACCTTTGATTGCTAAGGATCTAAATAGGTTCATTTCATTAGCATTCAATTAGAGATAAATGTTAATTTGTTTAGCATGTTAGTTTGAATCTTCATTTCATGTTCTAATGCAAATATGTTAATGGATTATCTTTACTTAAGCTCTTAGCATGATGGTGCATAAATTTTAGTTTAGCATTGTATTGAGACTATTAGGTGCTAGTCTTGATTTTAATTACATTGGTAACTAATTCTTGCACACATTTAGCACACCCGTTGGGATGGGTCCTTAGTCCCTTAGCATTGTAGTTCAATTTTTGTTGTTATTTCAATATTTGGCTAACCCTTGATATGCACATGTGTGAAATAATGTTAAATTTCTTATGATTTTGCTAACTTTGCATGTGTTGAGTGTTGTTTAGGGGTTTAATTTTGATGGGTTATTGTCAATTTTGAGCTAACATGTTAAAATTTTGAGCTTTCTTATGTCATTGTGTAGTATTTTGACGTCATCACCAGGTAAATTTTTGTAGGGGACGCACAGGCACATAAACCCTAGTACATGCACTCATTCCCTAGCGCAGACATCATTTTGCCAGCGTACATGCATTGCTGCAGTATTGTACCCTGTTGTCTATCAAAACTGTCAGACCAGTGTAGACACATAAATCCGAGCGCATGTACTCATTCCCTAGCATAAACATCATTCTGTCAGTGCACACACACTGCTGCAGTTTTGTACCGTTTTTTCTGTCAAAAATGTCAGACCAACGTAGGTACATAAAAGCTTGCTCTTAGATAACTTTTGGCACCTAGTTGAGTGAACCACCTAGGAAGGTCATTCAGTATTTGGAGCCAGCTTGACCAAATCATTGTTGTAAAGAGCCATCATTCATCAAAACATGTGTGAAGCGTTACTTTTGCTTAGTTTTCACTTGCCCTAAGGCAAGGTGAAACTCTGCTGAAGCGAGGCCAACATTTTTCATCCTCACTAGTATTATTTCCTTCATTTTATTTTGAAACTTTGTTGATCAAAAGAGGAATTACCACACGTGTGTTGCCAACTGATGGTGTCACCAATTTTATTTCTGTTTATGATCATCCATGTTTGCGGCTGGGTGGTTAAATGTCTAAAGTGTGTGGGAACGTACTTGTATCATTGGTAACTATTTAATCTTGATACCCAAGTTAAGATCATCATCAAAGTTAGGCTTGATTCTCCTTTAAGGTGTTATCTTGCTAGTATTATATCACCGCAATTTTGATACTTACATCTTGTTTCTTTCAAACTCGACCTAAGTGTCCAGATTCTAACGTTAGGCTACGTGCATTGTAACAATTCCTTGGTATACTCTAGCCTTAGTTTTCCTTCAAAAATTACCTTGATTTTGAAAAGTGTTGTTGTTACCTTTGTGCACATCGTAATAATATTATTTCGATACTAATACCTTACTTTTCCGTAAAGTTTGGTTAATGTATCTTAGTGGTATTCAAGGGGAGATTAAGCTCTAGGCAGACTACGCAACTGCCTAGGGCGCCAACACTAAAGGGGTGCCTGAATCTAAAAAAATTAGTATTTTTTGGCTATTATTAAAACTTAATATTAATTTGTTTTACCTGAAGTCAATATTAATTGACTCTTTTATTGATATTATTATAGAGTAGTATAAATTTCATGCATATACATAAAAATGTACTATAATATTTTTGCAAGTAAAAATAAATATCCATATTTTTAAGCTCATCCAATTTTCTTGGTATTTTTACCCTTTCTCTAATGTAGCTCTATATAATTTAGGTGTGTAATTTTTTCTAAGAAAAGGCTCATGTATTTTTTATAATGTCACTAGTGTAACTAGTAGATTCAAGTACAATTGAAGGAAAAAATTATTTAATTCTATATTCCTAATGTTTTAGGGAAAATGTCTCTTTTTAGGAGGAATTGGTAGGCTTGGTCCAAATACCATTCTTCACAAAATAATGGGAGCCACCAAAGAATTTTTATCTTTTTGCAAAAAGTGGTCCTTTGTTTAGTTTTAAGCCCCATCACCTACTTGATATTGGTAAATAAGACAAGTAACCAAGCTTGTATACAAATTGTATTTGTTGCTTTCTAAGCACCTCCTCGGATTAATTATTTCCATCCATGGATTATTGTTTATCCTTGTTTGATAATTTTATAGGATATTTTAAATCCCTTTTGTATACTAGTTTCTCTAAATTAATGATATATTATGATTTTTATGTAAATTCTATAAAAAAATGTACGTATAATTTATGTGTTTATTTGATGGGAAAAAAGTATTAACTAAAATTTTATGAAGGGCGTCCACTTCAATTACTGCCTAGGGTGCTCCTAACCTTTAATCCGGATCTGGTCACTGGTATTATTGCATCATTCATGTTTGTAACTTCTACTTTTTGAGATTTTGGATTTGATTGGATCTAAACTTGCTTTTAGTATACCTTGTTTGGAAATCATATCAACATTTTGTTATTAATTACATCTTGTTTGCTTTTGAACTTTACATAAGTGGTGAAATTTTTTTAATCATCTTATGCGTCAAACTATTAATTGATCAGACACTTAGGAATTACTCCATTTGATTGATTGGTTTACAAAAAACTTTGTGAGAGTATGTCTCATTCATCATATTGACTTATCCATTTAGGACAATCACCTTGGTCCATTGATTTTTTATCATTCATTATTCTTTGGTCATTAATTTAGCTTTGTGTTTTGAACTTGCATGATTGTTCCTTGTGCTTATCCATCTTATAAACTCATTTCTAGGACAATCCTTTGGGTCTTTGATCCTCTTGATCTTCTTGTTTTTGCCTAATTTCATGGTCATATTTGAACATATTTTTCAAACCTTGGAAAACACATTTCCTATCAAGAAACTTTTGCATCAATCAAGCATTGGAAATATTTCCTTTGTATCCTTTATGTTGCTAAAAATTTGATCAATCCTTTCACATTTACACCTCCAAAATTATTGTCCAATCCTTGTTGGATTATCAATATTGAGTCATGATGATGTATGCTTTCCTTAGCTTCCATTTTAGAAAATCACACAAGCATCCTCATCTTTATGAATGTCTAGTTGGTTGTCGTTATGCTGCCCAAATAAACTTGAAACCTTATTCACTTTGAAGAAGTTTGATCATACTATCTAGGTCTATAACTTTGAACCCAACACACTTTGAAGATGAATGATTATTGCAAGGTCCCTTATACATACGATAATAAGGAATCAAAGTTTCGACGTTCACATCAAAAGATGCCCATCATGACCAAACCTCGTTTGGTTCTTCACACTAGAGAACCCATCCAGGTAACCTGTTCCCTACCTTCATCTCATAGTCGGTGGTATGGTTTGGAGACTTCTGATCCAAATTATTATTCCGGTTCCCCCCACTCTTCTTTTGATTCTAATCCAAACATTTCCTCTTCTTATGAGGATTTCAATCCAAATATTTCCTCTAATTCTTCTGATGATTCGGATCCAAGCTACTATTCAGATTCATCTAATTTGACTCCTAAGTCATGATTCTCCCATTCTTCGCAGGACCTCCTTCATCATACTTCTACTGAGATTCTTGAGTTTGTTGGAACATAATGATTAAGTGGTTTGGCCAACTCTTAATTAATATGGGTCCATCACTAGTATATAGGTTAAATATTTAATAATATGAAATACTTTTCTATTATTAAATATTCATACCTAGGTAATATACATTGGGTAAGTATTTTATAATGTGAATCATTTATGTTTCTATTTATTAAATACAATCAGCTAGGTATATGTGTCAACCATTTTAGGTTGAAAACGTGGGTCCGGAGACATACCTGGTCACCTTATATAAAAAGGAATTTAGGTCCTTATTTGATATATTTGGGAAATATACCAAAGGTGTGCAAATCAAGTGATTTGGTTTTACCCTTGGTAATTAGGGTTGTCATGGAGGAGGTGATCTTACTGGTGATCTTACTGAATGATTTAAAATAACTTCTCTGAAGTAAAAGGTTATAGTTTCAAAGTGGTTTTTACCCTATTGCGGTTTTCCACTATAAATATTGTGTCACATGTTTTATTTATTTCCTGTAAGTATTTCTTTATTTCTTTATGTTATGATGTAATGTTTATTTAAATATTTATTGTAACATTATATAATATGTAAGTTGATTAAATATATAGTTATTAGAATCATCGATTTCTATCATGGTATCAGAGAAAGGTAAATTAAATAAATTAAGATCAAATGTTTTCCATTTCATTTATTTAATAGGATATGAATTTTTTCAACCAACTTGGAAGCGTGATTAACATAACCGGCCCCTTCTTTCCATTCTGCAACCTAAAAGTTTTTTATTTCTGAAGAATCAAGGTGAATTCATAGGTGGAAAATTTGAAAATTACATGGCCTTCTGTGAAAACTTATGTACAGGTAAGGATAAAATATTAAAAATATTTTTTTTATAGTTTTAATCATGTGCAGGTTGAATTTTTTCCCCCGTAAATGAAGGAGGAGACAAATCTCCATCAAAATAGGATTCGAATTTTTTCCATTCGAAGCATGAAAAATGTTCTCCTCTATATATTATAAGATATATATAAAATATAATATTATATGGCGTGGTATATGTGTTATATATATATATCATGAGGGGCCCCCGTAATAAGGGTTATATGTGTTTTTATTTTAAATTAGTATATATACTATAGTTTACTAATTTTTATAGACTATATGTTGTTTTTTATTTACGTTATATAAACTAGATAACTCTTTTTAAAAAGTGAATATATTTTTACATTATAAATTATAATAGGTTAATATAATGTATTAAAATATAACATCCATAATATTATACAAAAGAAGAAATTATGGAATTTCACATTCTAGAAATACACAACAAGTTTTCACTCCATTAAATTTGATGGTCAAATGATCTGTCACGATAGACCAAACATAAGGCAGTATGACGATCATTTAAACATCAAATTTAAGCTCAATAGATTCTATGAAAGTTTCACTTTGTTAAAATTGACGGTCAAATGACCATCACGGCATACCCAAAATAAGTCATAATGACAGTCATTTAGAAATCAAATTTAAGTTGGATAGAATATTTTTCTACATTATTTTTTTTCTAGAAATTTGAAGTTGTTTTGCATTCTTAGGGGTTTCTTCTTCACTTCTTTATGGTCAGAATTTTTTTTATGTAAGTTTGGGGTATAATGAAAAGACTTTTATATTGTGGGTTATTATTTTGATCATGGGAGGTTAATTAATATGCATTGTAATGACAAAATTAGTTATGATTAAATATTTTATGTAGATCTATAAAATTTAGATATGATTATATTAAACGTGTTACTTATTTTAATAAAGATGTATCTAACTATGTGGTACAGTGTATATTATAATGAGGTGTGTTTTACATATTCAGGTAAACAAAGATCTCTAACTATTTTTATCTTGACAAAACCCAGATCTTGAATGGAACCAACAACAACATTTGGAAGATCATGGTAAAATAAAAACTTATGGAGAAGAAACTCTTGAATATTGTTTATGGATCTAAGGTTTCTCTCACCGGTCGTCAAACAACTGTAGACAACATGAGTACATTCTCGTAACGAATGCAGGAGGCTCTTTTCATGATTCTGTGCAATATAAACGATGAGTACCTTCTACAAATTGGTAATATCAAACATCTGAATGAGGTATGGATGTAACTATAATCCATGCATGAAGGTACACGTTTATCTAAAATTATTAAATTAGTTTTAGAATTGCTTACAACTCCTATGAAAGGAGATGAAAAATTAGTTTATTTCTTAGCTAAAAATAAAAATATTAAAGCATAATTAGATGGATGTAATTGTGATTTAATTGGTGAAAAATTAATCTACTTTATTGTTTAGTTCAAATATACATGAAAGAGTTGGGAATTTTATTTGTATCTTGAAATCTAAATATAAGAACGAAAATGATCTACCCAATTTAAATACCTTGAGTTCACTTATGATACATGAAGATCAAGTGATGATGAAATTTGACTCTAAGTAGAATGCCTCTCAGGAAATTCTTGCTTAGAATTCAAAGTTCAAACATCGGAAGCCCTTCTCAGATCAGAAATTTAGATCTAAATCTTCCTTTGTTGTTAAGAAAAAAATTTCTTCTGATCGATTGTATGTTAGGCTTTAGTGATAAATTTCACAAATGTGGTAAATTTTGACAAAAAAAGAAAGATTACAAAAATAAGAAACCTATCCATAAAAATAAAAAACAGACTGTTTCTATCTAAATACAATTTAAGGAAAAAGGATAGCAATAATGATATTCCTATAACTATTGCATTATATCATACATTGTATTCTTCCTCTAATTTTGAATGGATTCTAGATTTAAGTGCATCAAATCATATGATTGGTGTTTCAAAATTCTGTATTTGATATTATGAAAATTGATGAACATGTATGTATCTAGTTGATAACCTCATGTTTAGAAGTAATAGAGAAAGTAAAAGTAAAATTTGTCTAATGGTGTGTTAAATAATGTTTTATATGCTTCCTAAACTCAAAAATAACCTTTTATCATGTTCTAAATTAACTCATGTTGGTTTGGCTATTAAAATTTTAAAAGGTACTTGGTATATCAAGGATAGTAATGATAATATAATAGTTGACGGAATTCAAAGAAATGGTATGTATATTTTTGATGTTATTTCTTCTGCATCCTATTTTGCTTCTCAAAGTTTAAATAATTCAAAACTATGACTTGAAATATTAGGACATCTTAATTATCAGAGTTTATATGAAATGAGTAGATATAATCTTATGAAATGTTTTCCTATGTGTTTTCTTCTTCTCATGATGCGTGTGAAGGGGTGTTTACGCTCAAAATGAAGTGATAAACCCTTTCACTCACATCTTAAAGAGGGTTCCTCTTCCCCACTATAAACTTATTCATAGTGATGTTAAAAGACCTCTTGAAGTAGCTTCATTAAATGGTTCTTTATATGAGGTGAATTTCATTGATGATTTTACCAAGATTATCTAGTCATGTTTTCTTAAAATTAAATCTAATGTACTTGGGAAATTTAAGGAATTTAAAACATTTGTTAAAAAATATACAAATAATAAAATTAAAATACTTAGAACAAATAATGGGGGTGAATATGTTAGCAAATAATCTGAAATTTTTGTATTTATTGTGGTATTAAAAGGGAATTAACTTCTCCTCATTCTCCCCAATCTAATGGTGTTGCAAAACGTAAGAATAGGACTATTTTTGATATGGCTCGCACTATGCTTCATTCTGCTGGTCTTCCCAAATTTCTGTGGGCAGAAGTAATGAACACAATAGTCTACATTCTAACTAGGGTTCCCACCAAAGCTATTCATCTTTCAACTCATTTAGAAAAATGGTCAAATCAAAAACCTGATATTTCTCATTTTAAATTTTTTGGTAGTCCTACTTCTTTATACATTCCTAAAAAGAAAAGAAAGAAATTTGATATGAATTATTTTTATTGTGTTTTTATTAGATATGGTATTAACACTACATGTCTAAGGATTTATGACCCTAAAAAAAGGGAAGTAACTGAAAACCACAATGTGGTTTTTTTGGAAAAATGTTTTTGTTCATTTGATAATTGCAAAGATGTTCCTAACCCTGTCAATATTTCTAATGATGGTTATGATTATGATAATAAGAATATAGTAAATGCTCATGATGGTGTTTCTTGTGTTGATACTATAAATGCTTATGAATCTCTTAACTCCCTAGTTAAGAAACCAAAATGGGCTTAATCTTTGTTGGAAAGTTCTAATCCTATTGATCTTACGAAAATGACCCAAAGCCATCATACGAACCATGCATTAATGACCTTGTATGAACCTGAGCCACAAAGATTTGAAAAAGATTCTTAGGATGAGAAGTGGATCAATGCAATGTAAGTTGAATATAATGCCCTAATTCAAAATCAAACACGGGAGTTGATTCTACCTCTAGAGAAAATAAGTATTATAGGGTCTAAGTGGTTATACAAAGTAAAATATAATGCAGATGGTAGTATTGAAAAACATAAAGCTAGAATTTTTGCTAGAGGTTTCAATTAGAAACATGGTATTGATTATGTTAAGGCATTTTCCCTTGTAGCTAAAATGAGTACTGTTAGGACCTTATTTACAATTTCCGCTCATTTTGGGTGGGAAATCCACCAAATGGATGTGAAAAATACCTTTTTGAATGGTTATTTAAAATAAGAACTTTATATGTCTCAACCTAAAGGATTTGAAGAAACTGGTAAAAAAAACCATGTTTGTAAATTGAAAAATTCCTTGTATGGTTTAAAGCAAGTTCCTGGAGCTTGGCATGTAAAACTTAATTCTTTCTTTAAATAGTTAGGATTTGTTAATTGTTCTTCTAACAAGGATCTATTCATTAAGCAAGAAGGATAACATATTATCATTATTTGTATATATGTTGATGATTTTCTTATGACTAGTGATAATCCTGCTTTAAATTGTAGAATTAAAGAAAAAATGAAATGATTGATTTAGGTCTCTTACATCATTTTCTTGGCATGACTATATTTCAAGATAAAAATTCTATTATTGTTTCTCAAGCACAATATGCAACCAATGTACTGAAAAAATTTAACATGATTGATTGTAAACCAATTTCTACTCCTATGGAAGTTGGACTGAAAAATTGATCCTAAACCTGCATGTGAAAAATTTGATCCTACTTTATATAGGCAGTTAGTTGGTAGTTTGATTTATCTAACGATCACCAGACCAGATATTTCCTATATAGTAGGAATTTCTTCTAGGTTTATACATGAACCTTATAGAGATAATTGGAATCTTGAAAAAAGGATTCTTAGATATATTAAAGACACAATAAATTATGGGCTGCATTATACTAAGAACGAGAATGATAACTTATATGGATTTTGTGATTCTGATCATGTTGATGATGTATTAGATAGAAAATCTACTTCTAGTTATGTGTTTAAATTTGGTGCAGGTGTCATTACTTGGTGTAGCAAAAAGTAGCCAACTATTTCTATCTCTTCAACAGAAGCTGAGTATAGAAGTGCAATGGAAGCTGTACTAAAGAGGTTCTTTGCACTAGAGAACCCATCTGGGTAACCTGTTCCCCACCTTCATCTCATAGTTGGTGGTATGGTTTGGAGACTTTTGATCCAAATTATTATTCAGGTCCCCTCACTCTTCTTCTAATTCTAATCCAAACATTTCCTCTTCTTCTGAGGATTCCAATCCAAATATTTCCTCTCATTCTTATGATGATTCAGATCCAAACTACTATTTAGATTCATTTGATTCAACTCCTAAGTTGCAGTCCTCCCCTTCTTCACATGACCTCCTTCATCATACTTCTACTGTGATTCTTGAGTCTGTTAGAACATAATGATTAAGTGGTCTGGCTAACCCTTAATTAATATGGGTCCATCACTATTATATAGGTTAACTACTTAATAGTATGAAATAATTTTCTATTATTAAATATTTATACCTAGGTAATATACATTAGGTAAGTATTTTATAATGTGAATCATTTATGTTTCTATTTATTAAATACACTCACCTAGGTATATGTGTCAACCATTTTAGGTTGAAAAGGTGGGTCGGGAGATACCTGATCACCTTATATAAAAAGGACTTTAGGTCCTCATTTGATATATTCGGGAAATATATCAAATGTGTGCAAATCAAGTGATTTGGTTTTACCCTTGGTAAATAGGGTTTCAAAGGAGGAGGTGATCTTAATGGATGTAAAATAAGTTCTCTAAAGTAAAAGGTTATTTTCAAAGTGGGTTTTACACTATTGGGGTTTTCCACTATAAATACTATGTCACCTGTGTTATTTATTTCATGTAAGTATTTATTTATTTTATAATGTAATGTTTATTTAAATATTTATTATAACATTATATAATATGTAATTTGATTAAATTTGTATTTATTAGAATCCTAAAATTCTAACAGAGTCCCCCCCTTTCTTTGTGGGATCCTCTTCATCATCCATTTAATACGACTCCTACGTCGCGGTCCTCCATTTCTTTGAAGGAATCCTTTTATCAGTCACCTTAATGACATCTTCTTCCTTTGAAGATACGCACGACTCTAAATCCCTCTAATTAAACATCTACTACAATTCTTGAATCGCGGTCCTCTCTTTCTTCGCAAGACCCTTGTTATTATTCATCCAATGTGATTCTTGAATCACGGTCCTCCCCTTCTTCGTAGGACCTTATTCATCAATCACCCCCACGAAGTATTCCTTCTTTGAATATTTTTGTGACTCAAATTCCTTCTAGTCAAATTTCTGAATCGACTCCTACGTCACAATCTACAGACTTTGGACTTAATCATAATAGTTTACAGATGATATACCATCATATAGGTAGGTCCACACTGCCTTCTTCTACTTACGAGACATCTAGCTCCACCTCTACTTCATCCCCCATGTCACCTTATTCTATCAATCATCGTCAAACATCTTCTCAATATTTCACACCAGTTGGCCCTTTTTCATCCAATCAAACCCTCGTGGTCGATTGACAACCCATAAAAATTGATTTCTTTCATAATTAAGGAGCGATCATGGCCTTATAGGGGCACACAAAGATATCCCTCTAACAAATTATGAGAAAGGATTTTCTTTAGACTTCGATGCATCCACGTATTGTGAGGAAAAACTTGATTCCTTTTATCAAAAAATGGAGGAAGAGCCTCAGATCATGGAACTTGATCCTCCTCTTATTCTTCCATCTTCACATTCTTCATTACACGATGAAACTCATAGGTCTTGTATTGATCCATGTCATATCTTCTCATCACCCAATCACTCTTTGTATATCACAATTCCTTAATCACAATCTCTTATGGGGTCAATGCCAAGCAACACTTCATCTTCATCTAGGTGTGGGTCACCTTCTAGCAGCCTTCCCTATTCTATTTATGGGACATTTTTGAGTATTCCACTATATTATATTCTTGGGGCACATCCAACTAGCCCCTTGTCTTCTATGTATGGGTCACCCCCAGGTAGTCCATCATCTTCTATTTTTGGGATACATCCTAGTAGCCCATCATCTTCTAGTTATGGGTCGCGACCTAGCATCCCTTCCCCTTCTATTATGGGGCCACATCCTAGTATCCATTCATCTTCTATCTGTGGCTCATCTCCTGGTAGCCCATCTTATTCAATTCTTGGACTGTATCCTTTTCATCCATCACATTATTCTTCTAACAAAGATTTCAAAAATCCCACCATCATTTCTCATATCAATTCTAAACGTCCACGTTCTCCTCCCACTTCTTAGGATCAAAAAAGTCAAGCATTAGCTTATAAGAAACCCAAACATGTTCTTTATTAAGCTAAGATCAAAACTCTGAAGATATCCAAAGCTCTCAACAACTCAAACGATTATAAAATTCAAAATCAAATGTGATTCCAAAATGCACACCAATGTACCCATCAAGTATGGCACAAAGTGCAAATACCTATGGATAGGGAACTCAAGCTATCACATACAAAACACATGTTTCAAACCAAATCACAATCTTTTGTTGAGTGTGAACTCACCACAATAATCGAGATTGGGGATGATATCACTCTTGATAAAAAACACACTTAGTCTCCCTTATCAAGGAATTTGCACACATCGTTGTTGGAACCTATCACGTAGAGTGACATTGTTGGTCCCAACTTCCAAAAAATATAAAAAAAATCATAAAATAGTTCAAAAATACAAAATCAATGAGAAAACATTAAAACATTACAAAAAAATCAAAGGTACAAAGATCAAACATTGCAATCGGGTATTACATACACATGGATACTCTTTCTTCCCTTTCTTTCATATTCATCTGTAAGTCATCCACCATTTTCATCCCTTCAATTTTATTGTGGTTAGCCTATTTTCATGCATTTTGTGACATTTATCTCTATGGTATCTATTTGACCTTGTTCTATTATCAGTTTGGTAAATTAAATAATGAATGACCTCGTAGAGATCATGTCACAATTCTCATCTAATAAACTTGTTGTGAAGAACTTTTGGATGTATTGGTTGACACTAGCCAATGTCGTCATCACAATCACTTCCATATCCTTCCATTAAGTCATCAGTGATTCTTAACCCCTTGTCAAACAAAAGAGCTGAAATAAGTTTTCAGTAAACAAAACAAGAATCAAAATCAATCAATCAATGAAGCAAAAGCTACAAAGAAAAAACAAATTGATATATAACTCTCTCTTGGGGTATTTACAATAATATTTACTAGGGCTATGGATGCATGACTGGCAGTAGAGAAATGTTGTGATTAGAATCAAATGCATCTCTTTTGGGGCTATGGACGCCTGGCTAACAACGAATCAATGTACAAATATCCTTCCACAATCCATTCATAAATCACCTTTCAAACTAAATCATTCCTACACATTGGATGGTGTCTTCACTTACTGTATATCAAATATTTCCTTCAAGAGGTAACTCATTTCCACATGCACACATGGGATCTCGATGAGAAAACATGATTAGTATGTTACCAAGCATTGTTTTTTGGACCTTGTTCAAACTCATACTTTCGTGTGTCTTGTCTCATGATTTGTGACTTGGGATAATCACTTTTTCATCGACCACCCTCTAAATCTTTTCATATCATCCTTTTTTCTTTGAAAATTGTTTAGAACATCCATGTGTATCAGATGTCCTCTTTGTCATGTTTACAAGAACTTTTGTCCCCTTTTAATAAGATAATTTTCTACTTCCTTTCTCTCATGTGTTTTTTGGCTAGCTTACGCTGGGGGCATACTTTATCCCTCATGATTGAACCTATTTTATATTGGCCTTGATCCCCTTGCTACATGTGAATATTTTATCTTTGAATACTCCCCCCTAATTTCTATGGCATGTTACATCTTCACTTTCTTGTATGCATGGCATTTTACGCTTGTACATCCCATCTATCATTGGGGGCATCCACACTTCTTTGTCTTCATGTACATAGCTTCAGAAAAATTCTAGAAAATCACAAAAACATTAAGATATGTTTCAAGAAAAATAAAAAACAATAAAAATCATCCTACAAAATTTCACTCTTTTGTTCTCGCTTGTTCTTGTGTGCGACTCACAGATCATCTTGATCTACCTCCATTAAAAAAGTTGGTTTTCTTGCTATGTCTGTACTCTGGGGCACAACAAGTTGTTGGGTAATTTTTTATAGTGTATGATTAATTTTTGTAGGGCCCAAGTGTCCTCCATTATTCCCCTTGCATGTATCCTTGCTTGGGGGACCACTTTTAGCCCTTGTCATTAATTTAAACATGTCATAATCAAAGCTCGATAAAAAAAAAATTGCATTATGTTTCTTTGTTAGGTTAGCTTGTTTACTTTCTCATATTGCATTGCGTTATGTATGTTGCAGGGAGTTAGACATATTTTACTTTCTCGTATTACATTGCATTTTGTATGTTGCATGGAGTAGGTATTTTCAGCAATGGGCATTGGTTCCTATTATGGATTTTCATGTCGTTCTACACTTTTGTCGTATGCTTAAATTTTTAATAAGGACCAATGATGTAGATATTTGGCAATATGATGATAAGAAAGTTATTTTAAATACACTGAATGCAAGCTAGCTCTTCCTAAGTTGTCTTCCTGCCTTTCTTCTATAATCAGTCTCCTATCAACATTATTCCTCTACTTCACTTAGGGAATCACGCCCCTTCCCATTATTCTATCTATTTCTCCCACCTTTTTAAATTGTCGATCACCTTCTTTCATCACCTCATCGACACTCGAGGGGGCATCTCCCACTTCTACTAATTTTTCTGCTACCCCTTCAAAATTTTACATGTCTATTATCTTTGAAGTGACATCACTTACACCACCCCAAATAGGGGAAAATCTAGACACCTATAATTTGGATCATGCAATTTAAATGCTTAAATTTCAATAATTATCCCCTTTCTTGAAAATTGATGACATATCGTCAATATGGCACATTTTCTCTTCTATCATCGTTAATTAACTACATTATGCTAGTTAATTGGACCTTCTATCCAGCAAAGATGACAATTAATGACCTTCCATTAATTAAACCCCTTTCTACCAAAATTATTAATTATCCTTAATTAATTAAGTTTCCTCCTCCATTAGATAAATAAAATTTCATTTATCTAATTTAAGACTTCTTATCCCCTAAATCATGCTAATTATCTTATAAGTTATCCTAATAGGCTCATCTCCTTATTAATTAATCACTTGATTAATTATATTCACCCCTAATTCTCACGGGTCACTAAAGGACAAATTAAAATCTCCTAAGGCTGACTCAACCCTCCCTAAACCTTCCTTATCCATAACTAACCCAACCTCTCTATTATCCCACATGTAAAGGGATGTAGAGATTGTTTTATCCATTGGGCTATATAGGGAGTCCTCCTCCGACCTTTCTACTTACACCTAAATGAGCATAGAGCCTAAGCTATAGCATTTTTATCATCTTAGAGCATTCTTCATTGGAGGAGCTAGCTATTTTCATTTCTTGCATTCATTCTTCCAAGTTTGTTGAGTCATATGGAGATATGTCAAATGGTGTTGTAGCCATGGATTGACAAGACTCCATTCTTTAAACCTTGGGATTCAAGCATACAACCAAACCATTTGATTGCTAAGGATATAAATAGGTTCATTTCATTAGCATTCAATTAGAGATAGAGGTTAATTTGTTTAGCATGTTAGTTTGAATCTTCATTTCATGTTCTAATGCAAATATGTTAATAGATTAGCTTTTCTTAAGCTCTAAGCATGATAGTATATTGATCTAGTTATCATTGTATTGAAGCTATTAGGTGTTAGATTTGATTTTACTTACATTGATAACTAATTATTGTACACATATTTATACATCTCTTGAAGATATTCAATGCTCATACAACATGAATTGTTACAAGTCTTGATTTAGACATTGATCTTAACACATTGATTGATACATCTCTTGATTTGTTCACATTTCTCCCATCACATTACTTGACACATATCTTATTTTAGACATATTACTCTTAGCACTTTGATTGATACATCTATTTATTTACACACATTGCATATAAACATATTGATTGAGATAGTGTTTTAACACATTGATTAATACATCTCTTGATTTAAAATTTTATCATAGCACATTCCTTGATACACCTAATGTTTTGATACAATAATTATAACACATTGTGAAATTAACATTGTTATTATTATTGACATATATTATAAGACAAATTATTTCTTGTAAAATAAATACTACTAACACTATATGAGTCTTCATCATAATGTTGTTTAATTTTCCATGTCTTATGGAAGGCCCAATGTGTCAAGTCTTATCATGTCATGTTCTGAGTCCCAATGGATCCGTTGGTGTTGATTCATGTGTCTACTAACATACTACTCTATCATTAATTATTATTCTCTTATTTATTTACCCCCATCAATTGATGTTTATGCTTACTTTGTTTTTCACCTATGAGATGACTTTACTACATGTGGTCTAATGATCATACTTGATACACATTTCTCATATAACCATTTTTAATTCTTACACATTATATGGTTCATAACTTTGATGATTTGATTATGTAATTTTTATGGCTAAAAATTTATCTTTTAATTTAAGTGATACATCAAAACATCCCTCATCTAAAAAATGAGCATATTGTGGTCTCTTCAAGAAGTTCACACAAATCATGGCAAAGTACCACAAGGTAAAAAGGGTTATAATATTTATCATTGATCACATACATATATTCAAGATATATTATATGTTTCATATCAAATTAGCATGGATTTGGTATGGTTGATCATTACACACTATAGATATCTATAATATCTACATGGTGTTGGGATGGTTCATAATTAAAATTTATAAGTTTATCATATTTTAATGAATTTGGGATGGTTCATCATTACACATTATAGAAATTTATCAAATTTGTATGGACTTGTGATGGTTCACCATTTCACATTATAGGTTCACACATAACATTTAGCATATTGGGATGGTTCATCATTATAAATTATAATTTTATAGAAGATTTATATGGGCTTAGCACACATTCACATATCAGATTCAGTCACATATATAATATTTAAATTATTATATCAACATGGATTATCACCATGGCCTATACAATGGTGACGTAGCTTCCATAATGTCAAATTGTGATGTATCTAGGTGTCTAGGTTCTTGGAATTTTGAATTTTGGCTTGTTTATCTAGTTTTCCCACCCAAATTAAATTTGAAATTCTTAAACTAGGAATTGGGCAATTTTGTATAGCTAGGTTGTGTTTGGAGGGTCTAGGTGATTAAGTTTGGTGTATTGAACATCTTGACATGTACTCAATGAATTCTAAGAGGTGAACTTAAGGAACAAGTGGTCATAAGTCTTAACATCATACTTTTCCTCTGTTGTACACAAAGAGTTCTAAACCATAAAAGTTGGTTCTTAAGAAAATATGAGAAAAAAGGGATGAAGGATTCGAATGGGAGTTAGTTAGGGAGTCTTTTCAGGAGAAAAAGGTGTGAGAGATAGAATTGATGGTGTGAAAGAAGAAACAAGAAGGAAGCTCTATTTTGGAGAGATAAGACATTCAAGAAACTTGTTTGCCACCTATGAAGTTCTGATAAAATGCATATTTTTTTATAGAAAATGTAAGTTTTCCTATGTGTACATCTATGAGAAGAGGTTTTCATACTGTTCTTATGCTTCTAATGTGGAATTTGAAGTGAAAAATGCAATATTTCTTATAGTTTTTCATGACTATCTTATGCATGTCTAAAATTGCCTTTTCCTGGTAAGTATTTTAACATTTTGAAAGAAATTTCTTATTCTTCTTGTGCCTAACTTGTTAAGAAAGGTGGGGTGAGTTAGGACATCCCTGTGGTTAATATTGGAAGGTGAGAAATTTCAAAATTTGCTTCTAAGGGGGGGAGACCTAAAACCCTAGTTAGGGTTTAAACAAAAAAGGTGATTTGGAGACCCTAATCCTCATTTCAAAGTCTGAAATTTGGAGGATAGCTTCTAAGCATCTTATTTTAATAGGTTTTAAAAAAATTATTAGTAGAAAATGCTCATGTTTTCCCTAGTTTGTGACAGTCCCTAAATAGGCTTGTAGGTGTCTTTAGAAGACCTAATCACAAAAATAATTCTAGTGAATTAGAGGGGCAAAACTAAATGAGAAGACTTGAAAAATTGTGTGAAGCAACTTTGGGAAAAAGGGTATTCAAAATAAGTTTTAGTTTTGTGATATTTATTGTGGTTTGTTCTGGAAAATAAGACTTATCCTTTTAAAGGGTTACAAGCCAAGAAGCATAGTTGAAGCAAAACAAGGTATAAGACCAAATTTCCAACCAATTCCTCTTGCTATTTGCATCATTTGTGGTATCAGAGCAGGTTGATACCAGGAATCAAGAACAAGAAGTGAGATATAGAAGAAACGGTAAAATGTTACCTAGAAGAATGGTTAGAGGAGGTGGTAGAGTAGGCATTCAAGTGGGAGATGCCATCCTAGAAGAGTTGAGAAATATGAGAGTCGTTTTTGATGCAAGGTTAACAACAGTGGAAGCTAATCTTAGAAGAGGAACCATAATAGGTGATGTGAGTGATAGGGAAGAAGAGCCATAAGTAGCCACAACACAGGGAGAGATAGAAGAGCTAAAAGAAAGTGAAATTGATAGATTTCTTGAAGTGATTATAGGACAAGGATCAAAGCCAAAGTTGGATATTCCTACATATGTAGGTAACCTTGATGGAAGAGAAATTGTTGATTGGATAACTACCTTGGATAAGTATTTTGAGTATGAGAATGTGTCTGAGGAGCATAACGTGAAGTTTACTTGTACCAGATTGAAAGGACATGCAACACTAAGGTGGGAATTCATACAAGACGAAAGGATTAAGCAAGGGTAAACAAGGATTAAGGCATGGGATAAAATGGTAGCAAATCTTAGGGCCAAGTTTCTACCTAGTGATTATTAAACAAATTTGTATATGAAGCTAAAAATTTGAAACAAAAGGAAATGAGTGTTAAGGACTACACAGAAGAGTTCTACAAGTTAACAGTCAGATCAGGGCATGTGGAAGAAGATGTGAAGAAGATAGCTAGGTATTCGAATGGGTTGAGATATAATATTCAAGATGAACTCAGTTTGGTAAGTCCAAGGAATCTAAAAGAATGTTACCAGTATACATTAAAAGCAGGGTAAAAACTAAGTAGAAGGAAAAACCAGTAAAACAAAGGTAGAGGTAGGAGCTATATAGGAAAATGACAAAAGGGAGGAAGAATTTAATCACAAACGACAAGTGGAGAAGCCATTAGTTCACATGAACAAGCATTTACTTCAATAGGTGGCTTTAGAGGAAGAATATTTTCTTATATAGGAGGATGCATGCAAAGGGGAAGAGGAACTATAGGGTTCACATGAAAATTCTTCAAATGTAATAAATTTCTAGGACATGGGTTTTGGGAATGCACAAAAGAACCTCAAACTAACATATCTAGAATTGAAAATAGAAACTAGTTGGTTCAAGCATAGGAAGAAAGTGTGGGTTCTCCATCTCATGTAGAAGAACCAGAGGTTGATGAATCTTTGCTGATGACGAGAGTGTTGATCAAACCACCCAAGGAGAAAGAATCTGTACAAAGGAAAACATTTTTCAAGACAATTTGTAAATCACAAGGAAAGTGTTGTAAGTTGGTGATTGATTCAGGTAGTATTGGTAATTTGGTATCTTTGGAAATGGTAGAAAAGATTGGTTTGAAAATAATACCACAACCTACCCCCTACAACGTTTCTTGGATTCAAAAAGGGAAACAAGTTCTTGTGAGTGAACAATGTTGGGTAGATTTTCATATTGGAGGATGTAAGGATAGAGTGTTGTGTGACATAATGCATATGCATGTTTGTCATGTACTTCTAGGAGGACCTTGGCAATATGATAGGAAAATTACTCATGATGGTAGGAAGAATGTTTATACTTTGTAAAAATATGGTGTAATTCATGCTCTACTGCCCTTAAGAGAAGAAGAACATGAGAAAGGAGTGGAATCAAGTGTAACAATGGTGAGTGAAAAATAATTCTTAGTTGATATGAAAGAAGGAGAGATGGATTTTGGAGTGGTAATCAAACCTAAGACTATTATGACAACCACTAAATTGCAAGAATTACCTCAAGAAGTTCAAGATATGATGAAGGAATTTGTTGATAATGTAGTGGATGAGTTGCCAAATGAATTACCACTTATAAGAAGAATTATTCATCACATTGACTTAATTTCAGGAGCAAACTTGCCAAACAAAGTTGCCTACAAGATGACTCCTAATGAGAATGTTGAGATCAAGAAGCAAATTCAAGAAATTTTGGATAAGGGGTTGATCAAAGAGACTATTAGTCCATGTGTAATATTTGTTGTTTTAGTACCTAAAAAGGAGGGAGATTGGAGAATGTGTACACACTCCAGAGCAATCAATAAAATCACTATAAGGTACACGTTTCCATTGCCAAGAATTAAAGAATTGATGGATTATTTGAGTGGTGTTGCATGTTTCTCTAAAATTGATCTTAAGAGTGGTTATTATCAGATAAGGATAAGAGAAGGAGATGAATGGAAAACAACTTTCAAAACCAATGAAGGGATTTATGAGTGGCTTGTCATGCCATTTGGCTTAACAAATGCTCCGAGCACATTTATGAGACTTATGAATGAAGTTTTGAAACCATTCATTAGTAAGTTTGTTACTATATATTTGGATGACATTCTGATTTATAGCGAAGGAAAAAAAGAGCATTTCCATCATCTGATAGAGGTATTACAGAGACTTTAAGAGGAGAAGTTGATGATTAATCTCAAGAAGAGTTTTTTTTGAAGAAAAAGTTGGTTTATTTAGGATTTGTGGTCTCACATGGTGTGTTAAAGATAGATCAAGACAAAGTAAAAGCTATTGTTGAATAGACAACTCCTAAAACAACATATGATATAAGAAGTTTCCATGGTTTGTCTAAATTTAATAGGAAATTTATTAAAAAAACCGCGGTATTTGTGCTCCCATGATTGATACAATTAGGGAAGATAAGAAGAAGTTTGAATGGATTGACAAAGTTGATAAGAGTTTTTAGTTTTTGAAGAAGAAAATTACAAATCAACCAATGTTATCTCTTCCAGACTTCAATAAAGTATTTCAAGTAGAGTGTGATGAAAGTGGAGTTGCCATAGGAGTTGTCCTAAGTGAAGAGGGAAGACCTGTAACATATTTTAGTGAGAAGCTTAATGAATCTAAAAAGAATTACTCAACTTATGACTTGGAATTCTATGTTATGGTCCAAGCCTTAAGGAAGTGGAGACATTATTTGATGCCCAAGGAATTTATTATATACAGAGATAATCAAGCACTACAGTTGATAACCAGCCAGCCTAAACTCAATCAGAGGCACGTGAAGTGGTTGGAGTATTTGCAAAACATCACATTTTTCATAAAGCACAAGAAAGGCCAAACTAACAAGGTAGCATATGCACTGAGTAGAAGAGTGATGTTGATAAAAGAAATTCAGTTAGAAAGTGGAGGAATAGAGGCAGTCAAGGAGCTTTATGAGGATGACACATACTACAAAGAAGCATACAAAGCTTGTAAGTATCATACCCTTCAAGAAAAAGAGACGTAGTTGGATTATATGATACAAGATGACTTGTTGGTTAAGGGAGTGCCATTATGTGTGCCAAGGAGTTCTACGAGGGAAAATATGATCAAGGAGAAGCATTGTGGGAGTTTAGAAGGTCATGTTGGTCTTGATAAAACCTTAACAAAACTGAATACTCGCTATTTTTGGCAAGGAATGCAGGTAAATGTAGGAAAGTTTTTTTAAAGGTGTAAGGTATGTCAATTTTCTAAAGGAAACAACACTAATGCAAGTTTTTATCAGCCCTTAGCAATGCCTAATAGACCATGAGATTCAATTAGTATGGATTTTGTATTAGGATTGCCAAGAACACAAGGTGGGTATGACTCAATTTTTATAGTGGTGGAAAAGTTTTCTAAGATGGCTCATTTCTTTCCATGCAATAAACTAATGATGTTACTCATGTGGCTAATTTTTTCTTTTAAGAAGTGGTTAGACTCCATGGAATTCCAAGAAGTATTGTTTTAGATAGGGATACAAAATTCATAGGACACTTTTGGAGAACATTGTGGGAGAAGCTAGGAACAAATTTAAACTTCATTTCAGCTTACCATCCTCAGACATATGGAAAAACTAAGGTGGTGAATAGGATTTTAGGGAACCTACTGAGATGTTTAACCAAGGACATTCCTAAATAATGGGATTCAGTTCTTTCACGGGAAGAGTTTGTTTATAACAATTCACCCAACATGAGCACATGAATGAGTCCATTTCAAGTGATATATGGAATGCATCCAAGATATATTTTTGAGTTGAGATACTTAGGAAGGATGGAAAAGAGAAGTGTTGATGGGGAAGAATTTTCCATTGCCATGCAAGAAATCCATGAACATGTGAAAAAGCAGTTAGAGAAGAATGTGAGAAAATACAAGCAACATGCTGATTTAAGAAGAAGAAAGGTCAGTTTTGAAGTGGGAGACATGGTATTATCTCAACTTAGAAAGAAAATATTTCCAAAAGCTCAGTACAACAAACTGAAACTGAAGAAAATTAGTCCTTGCATGATCATCAGGAAGTTTTCTAATAATGCTTACGAGCTAGAGTTGTCAAGGAATGTTGAAATTTATCCCATTTTCAATGTTACAGATTTTTATCCCTTCAAAGATGGAGAAGAAGGTGATTAAACAATGGGAGAGGAAGGAACAACAATCCAAGATTGGACAAAACAATTACCACAAGCATCTAAGAAGGAACTAGAATCAATTCTGGATCAAAAGGTGACTAAAAGTACCAGGGGCAAGGAATACTATCAATATTTGGGGAAGTGGAAACATAATCCTATAGAGGATACCAATTGGATGACATAGAATGACACTATCAATCTTGGTAGCACTTTGGAAGATCTCAAGAACATGAGTTCATGAGATAGCTTTTCTTGTCTTAAGGAGAATGATGCAAGAGCATCAACTTAGAAAAGAAAAACATAAAAAAATTGGTTTGAAGCATCTTAGGAGAGTTTTTATAGGGTGATAGAGGTGTTGGTAGGTTTCTAGGTTCTTGGAATTTTAAATTTTGGCTTGTTCATAGTTTTTCCGCCCAAATCAAATTTGAAATTCTTAAACTAGGAATTGGGAAACGTTGTATATCTAGGTTGTGTTTGGAGGGTCTAGGTGGTTAATTTTTGTGTCTTGAACATCTTAGCATGTCTTTAATGACTTCTAAGAGGTGAAATTAAGAACCAAGTGATCATAAGTCTTAAAATCATACTTTTTCCTATGTTGTACACAAGGAGTTCTAAACCATAAAAGTTGGTTCTTAAGAAAATATGAGAAAAAAGGGATGAAGGATTCGAATGGGATTTAGTTAGGGATTCTTCTCATGAGAAACAAGTATGAGAGAAAGAGAATTGATGGTGTGAAAGAAGAAACATGAAGATTTTTTTTGGAGAGATAAGTTAGTCAAGAAACATGCTTTCCACCTATGAAGTTCTAATAAAATGCATATTTTTGATGGAGAATGAAAGTTTTCCTATGTGTACATATGTGAGAAGAAATTTTCATATTGTTCTTACACTTCTATTGTGTACTTTGAAGTGAAAAATGCAATATTTCTTATAGTTTCTCATGACTATAATGTGCATGTTTAAAATTTCTCTGTCCTAGTAAGAATTTTAGCATTTTGAAAGCAATTTCTTCTTTTTTGTGTGCCTAACTTGTTAAGAAAGGTGGAGTGGGTCAGGACATACTTTTGGTTAAGATTGGAATGTGAGAAATTGTAAAATTTTCTTCTAAGGAGTTTTTAATCCTTCTTGGGAAAGCTTAAAACCCTAGTTAGGGTTTAAACAAAAAGGCGATTTGGAGATCCCAATCCTCATTTCAAAGCCTAAAATTTGGAGGAGAATCACTGAGCATCTTATTTGGGTAATTATGTGTAGTATTTTATTGATTTAATGACATTTACACACTTATTATTATTATTATTATTGGTAAATAGTTTTAAAGGGACTATACCCTATTACAAAAAGGGCTCAACAACCAAATATAGCTATAAAGGAACAACAAAAGAGAATCAGAATCTAGATAAAACACTATGTCCAATAGTAACCAAAATATAGTTAAAAGCAAGAAACAAAACAGAACATAAACTGCAATAATACAACACCAAAGCAACATAGAAACAACGAAAAGACCAAAAATGAGCGGTGACTAAAACAATGCCCACCAACCTGAGTGAGTTTACTTCTTGGATGCTTTGTTGATTCTGGACTATATAGTTTGCAGTAAGGTGAAAAATGCCAATGTGGTGATGTGCGTTGGGTCAGTTGCATTCAGCTGCGAGATGGTCTGGTTTCTATCTTTTTCATTCCCCCAAATAGTGCCAGGGATCCTACTAAGCATGGTAATGCTTCAAACATGCTGGTATAAGAAGTCACTAATGGCATTGAATATTGCCGTGTTGTGATCATGTCTGTCTTTGGCTCTCCCCAATCTACTATCCAGAGAGTTCAAATTCTTATAAATGTCAGCAATTCGATCCTTCCCAATTTCATTATCATCATCAATTTTTCTTTTGCCTTTCTGTTTGTCCATACGCTGTAGGTCCTTTTTAAGCTGCTTCATCTCTTTCTCTAGAGACTCCAATATATGAGGTATGTTATTCCCCTCCTGATGCAGGGCCATATCTAGGCCAAAATTGCTAATATACAATAAATTTTGCGCAACTTCTAGCTCTTTGGTGCTTCTACAAATTCGGGAAGAGTGAGGGGTGCCAGTTTTTGGAAGCTTAGGGTTCTTGGTCTTGGGTTTGGAAGAGGTGTCTAGTATGGGAGTGGGAGAAATGGAGGTAGTGATATGCGGATCGTTGGGAGTGGTCAGGAAACCGGGGAATTTGGAGACACAAAGCTTATAAAGTAGGAAGATGAGGCCTTGGTGGAGAGGGATAGCACGAGAGTGCTTCTGAAAGTCCAAAATGGAGCACTGAAGGGAATTTAACAGGTAGTGCAGGAAGCACACCGCAAAATGCCTTCTAAAATGATTAAGAAAGACCAGGGGCTTAACAAGGATAGTTTTGTATCTCCCTTCCAGAGAAATATACCTAACCATCATATTTGTTACTTCATCAAATGGCTTGGGGATAGAACTTACCCTAATACCCACAGAAACAAATTCGAGTTCCTCTCCCTCATCAGAGAATTTCTTAGCCTCGGTGATCTTGTCAATCCTTTTGCTAAAAAAATGGTAACCCTCCAACTCGAGGCCTGTAGCCTCAACAATCAACTCTTCATTAATAGTAACATGGTGGCCACCATATTTTACCTTTCTATCCTTCTAGTCCATTACAAAATGAACTGAAATATTTTGATCGTGGCCCTGAATGCGTTCTATAAAATTGGAAATGCCACCTTTGTGTAAGAGGTTCCATAGCTCCTCATTGTTTTTCTAGGCCAGATCACTACAGGGATCCAATTAGCATGAGGAACCTCCCATTTTCTTCTTCTCCCTACTATTCCTGTAAATTTTCTGCTCAAAACCCTCGTTTGAATCTTTTTCTTCGTTATATCTGTCCCAGTTTTTAAGAACCCATCCACTTGTGCGAGGTTAATGGGCATTAATATGGCCGTAGTTAGGATGATAATTCTCACATGTGTGATCTTTCACCTCTTCTAAATCCCGATCCATACCATTATTATTTCTACTCCACATTTGAATGCCCATATTTATCCACATTAATGCTATTATGTACCTCCTTAGGGATGTAATTTTCATTATCCCATATGGTTAGATTATTATTGATGTCACCATTGGCTAAGGTATCCGCAACCTTATTCCCCTCCCTATAAGTATGCCTAATAATGATATTCTTGAAATTTTGACAAATACTTATGGATTCCATAATAAAGTCATTGATAGTCCAGCTAGAAGGAGAAATTTGATTTAGGTGATTGATGATGTTTAGTGAATCTCCTTCCAAAATTAATTTCTATATATTATAATCTTTGGAAACCCTTATCCCCCATAGAGCAGCTAGGGCTTCTGCATAATGATTTTTCTGAATCCCCATTTTACTAGCATACGCAAAAACTAAACAACCTTTATGATCCCAAATTACACCTCCCACAGTAGAAAAACCAAGATTACCCTTGGAGGCACCATCAAAATTTAGTTTATGCCAATTAATCTCAGGAGGGATCCAATGAATCAGAGACCTATCAATGTTTGAGGTATTCCTAATCTGTAAATTTACAGCTCCTATCTTCTAGTTGGAAAGTATATATTCTTCATTCTCAAGATATTTCTTATTTTTGGGAGGTTTGAATCTCCCAATATTATCTTTGATAGCATGGCCAATATTAACAAAGCTAAGCTTGCAATACTGTCTATTGTTTCTAAAAATGATATCATTCATATCTTTCCAAATCCTCCAAATAATATGGGGCATGACTAGTTTCCAAAGTCTTCTCACAACACAATGCTTAAAAGGAGGATTCGATTGGATCCAAAACTGAATGAAATCCTTAGGCACAATCCAAAAAATGTTAAACTTGGAAAAGGAATAACTCCAGATCATTGAAGCATAGTCACAGTGGACAAGAAGGTGCTTAATATCCTCAGATTCTTTTTTGCAAAGGCGACACCTATTAGGCATAATGAATCCTTTCTCCATCAGGTTGTCATTAGTAAGAATTCTTCCTCTGAGCATAATCCAAAAGAAAAAGTTAATTTTAGGGGTGAGCTCAGTCATCTAAATATTTCTCTAATTAAACTCACTCTTGATATTCTCAAAGTAAGAATTATATCTAGATTTAACCGTATAATCCCCATCTCTAGATTTGTACTAGAAAATTTCATCCTTGACTTCCAATTGTTTCAAGGGGATGAGGTCTAGTTGCTCCTGAAGAGAGGACAACATGGAGTTCAGTTCAATTCTATCCACTGAGAGCTATTTCTATCTCTTCTTATTTCCATCAATTTCCATGTAATCAATGACCTTAGTACCATATTTATGTTCAAGACTATCTTTAGCAGCACCAAATCTGTCATTGAGGCTGAAATTAGACCAATTATCACTCCAAAAATTGATGTCTCTATCATTTCCCACTTTCCATCTACAACCTTGCTTGATAAAATTCCTGACTAGAATCAAGTTGTTCTAGAAAATGGAACCTTGGGGAAGTTGTTCATCATGAAGGAAAGAGAAAGCTATTTTTTGTTCAAGATATTTGGCCTTAATGAGATCAATCCATGGTTGTTCCTCCGAGAGAATTCTCCAACCTATTTTTGCAATTAAGGCCATATTCATTTTTCTTATATCTTTTATGCCCAATCCCCCAATCCTTTTAGGAGTGCACACTTATCCCAGGAAACTAGGTGATATTTGAATTTTTCCTCCATTCCCTGCCATAAAAAGTGTTTCTGAATCCTTTCAATTTTTTCTCTAAAGGCAGAAGGAATGTTATAGAGAGACATAATGTAGATAGGAAGATTTTGAAGAGTGCTTTTGATAAGCAGACATTTACCAGCACTAGAAAGAATGCCCCCTTTCCATCCGGCCATTTTCTTTTGAAATATTTCTAGTAAATCATTCTAGACTTTGATTGAGAATTTTTTATACCAAGGGGGAGCCCCAAATAAGTAGTGGGAAGTAAATTGATTTTACACCCCAATATTTTAGCAATTCTATTTTGCCTTTCCAAAGGAGTATTAAAAAAGAAAATTGAACTTTTATCAAAGTTGATGTCTTGTCCAGAAGCAGCCTCATAAAATTTTAGAATGGACTTGATCACCTTAGCTTCCAAGATAGATGCCACTAAAAGTAGGATAGTGTCATCTGCAAATTGCTGATGAGAAGCCATTTGATTCGTAGAGGTAGGTTTAGTGCCTTTTAGAAGACCATCTTTAACAACTTTGGTAATAGTTCTGCTAAGGCTATCCGCTATAATAATGAAGAGTAGAGGGGATATAGGATCCCCTTGTCTTAGTCCCCTACTTTTGGTAAAGTACCCCACTGGTTCACCATTAACCACCACAGAAAATCTAGTAGTAGAAATGCAAGCCTTGATAATTCTTCTGAATTTGTTGAGAAAACCAAATTTGGCCAGAACCTTGTCAAGAAAAGACTAGGAGACTTTATCAAAGGATTTATTCATGTCAATTTTAAGAACCATGCTTGTTTTTTTATTATTATCCATAGAATGAATAATCTCATGCACACTTCAATTTTTATATATTCTAATTTAATTTCTCTCTAGGAATTTAACACAAGTTTTTTTCCATGTGATTGCATATATTCACATTGTATTAGTATGGGGGGATAACTCTTTAGTGTCACAGATCACCCTCCTATGATTGGTGTGAAAGGTGTGTGTTTAATTTTCCTTTTCTATTCAATCCAACACTTTTATTACTATATCTACCTAAATTTTTATCTTGTGGTATCAGACAATAATACTATAAAATTATTCCAACATTATCCTATGTACACATTTATGGAGTACACTAATAACATCCTTCTCTATCCTCAAATCTAAGTCCACAAGATCATGACTTGATTTATTCTTCATCTTAGCTCCTTGTGAATGGGTTCACCTTATATAGAACACATATTCAAGAAATATACCATATATCTTATGTCTTTAATTCTATTCTAGTGTAATCATGGATGGGTTCATGGGCCTAGAATAGATTTTGCCAACAACTATATCCCATGACTAATAAACATGTCCCTTTTACTTATAATTACCATATACTTAAATGAACACATTACCATATTCATCTTAGGGTTGTATGAGTGAGAAATAATTTAAAACAGTCACTTATATGAACACATGAATCTTACCTATTAGAGTCATCTAGGGAGCCCATATCAAAATAACATATGAGAAAGAAATTGAGCCAAACATTCAAGGATCACTATTTATAAAACTTAAAATAGAAATATTCAAATATAAACACATATATCATTACTACCCTAAATCTTGTCTATGTACTAAAAACAAGGAAAGTGTTATTGCCAAGTGTTGAGGGTTAAATTAGGGCTATATCATAATTTACATTTTATAGCATCCACTCCACCATAGGAATTAGAGATATCCTTGTGGCTTTATCCCACTTCAGCATATTGGTATGTAGTGTAACACTCATCATTTCAGTGTGGGGATGTTGAGATCATTCCATCTCAAATCATACTAACCCCCTTTTTAAGGAAAAAGGTGGAGAGCTAATTTTTGAAGTTAAAATAAATCACATACATGTATAATAGATTTAGCATAGAGATAGAGATATAATAATTATATCTAAATACATAGTTGGAGAAAGATTTTTTAATGGATAAATGTGTAAAATATTTTAATTTAGGAAGTTATTCAAGTTTGTGAAGGTCTTTGCAACAACAATGGGAGTATCTCTAAGGTGTGGGAGCTTAACCCTTGAGATAAAACTCTAAAATAAGGTTGGATCCTTTCCTTAAATCTCTAGATTAACCACCACTTTGATCTAGCTAAAAAATCTACAAAGTTAAGGGGAAAGAGTGCTGAAATTTGAAAATAATGGTGATACATTGGATTATGAAGGGACCATTCTCCCTGAGATCAAGAAAAAAGAGAAGAACACGATGATAAAGGGTAAAATAAGAGACACAATCCACACAATGTTATAAAATCCTTTAATCCTATTTATAAATGACACAATGAGTTGAAATCATGTAGATATAATCCATACACATAATATAATAACATCAGAGAAAGGTAAGATACAAATACATAATCCAAAGGATGGATATGAATCACAATCAACTAGATATTATTGCTTAAGGAATACACAACATCTCAGAGTCATTTTGAAGGTAGTGAATACATTACACAGTTCAACACAGGGGCTCGTACAAACCCAAAACAATCATAAAAAAATTGGTTAGAGTTTAATTGCATTCAAGAAAGGATAGTTTCACTTATGAAACTCATTACATTCATATAAGAATAAGTGAGGATAAGGAATCTAAAAATGATATGGGATATGCTTAACATGTTTGAACCTTCCAAACTGCCCTAGAACTAACTCAAAAGGTAATACCCCAATCTCATGATGATCCACACCCATGGGGGTGCCTTGGATTGCAAGAAAACCTTCTGATATTTTTTATGTGGATGAAATCTAACTTAGATCTATGGGAGATAAATAAAGTGTGAGATTCCAAATGTCTGTTTTTGGTTATAATCATGCTTTGGATTAATGATAATAGATTATTTCTTGTTAAAAACCCATTCAAACCATTCTTTTCATTTTTGGGGGGTGTGAGGATAACATACCATCCAAGAAGCATCATGAGATAAAAGGAATCAAATAAAAGCATATGTAATTGATTTGGGCATCAATCAATTGAGAAAATTATTCAAAAGGTTACCATTAAAATATCCCAACCATCTCCATGATTATTCTCAAAAGTCATCATTGATTTAATTCCTCTAAAAAATGCTTGCAATGAGACTTGTCTCTTGTCAAATGGAGCTCTGTATCAAAAGATATGAGAAAAACATCAGTCCCTTGTTTGAGTCAAAAAATCATATCCAAAAATAGTTGTGGGCCCAAAAATAGGTTATTTGAGCACATTTTTTTTTATCATGATCCAAAACCACCTCCAATGTGTATTTCATCTCAATACCTTTCCAACAGTATAAATTTTGCTTAATTTCATGGTCCCCACCAAAAGTTATGGCATTTTGAAGATTCTCGTCAAAATCGAGAAAATCCTTTGTAGTGAAAAATTTAAATCCTTCATTGTGTAGACTTTGAAATCCTTCAAAGGGTGGACTTTAAAATCATTCATTGTGTTGACCCACTATTCTTCATGGTGCATATTCTCAATTTCTTCATGAAATTTCCCCTTTGTACAGATTTTGGACTCTTGTGGGTTTTTCACATTGTGATTCTTTCCATTGCTTTATCGTGAACCAAAACCACCTCCAATGAATATTTCATTTCAATACCTTTCCAATGGTATCAATTTTTCTCAAATTCTTGGTCCCCATCAAAATTTATGAAATTTTGAATATTCTTGTTGGAATCAAGAAAATCCATTGTAGTGCAGATTTTCAATTCCTTCATAGTACATACTTTGAAATCCTTCATTATGTAGACTTTGAAATCCTTCATTATGTGGAATTTAAAATCCTTCAAATCATATAATTTTAATTCTTTGAAGTGTTGCTGTTCAAATCCTTCATTGTGTAGATCCACTTTTCCTTCAATGTGTGGATTTTGTACTTGACACAAAATGGATATGCCTTTGACCATTTTGAACTGCAAAACCTTGGATCTAATCCACGTAAGAAATTTGAGCAAGTTTTTAGACCTCAAGGTATAAAGTGAATTAACAACACAAATCAAGGGCCTAACTCCTCATTTTTCAACTTGTTTCCCAAAAATAAGTAGGTTTCTTATTTTGGCAACATTCCTAGTGGCTCAAAGGGGCCCTCTGCCTACTACATGTGAGAACCGATTGTATCATGCATATATTTAGTAGAGAGTTATTATAAAATTCTAAAATATCCTTCTCTAATTTCACACACTTGAACTTTCTCTACAAATAAATGTAATGGATCAAAAATTACTTTGTGCCCCAAAACGATTCTCAATTATGTGCCTCTGATACAAGTAACTCTTAGCCATTTTGAAAATAAATTGATAGTTAATCAAAAGAGAAACAAAAGGAGTATGAGTGAGTATTTTTTTTTTTTTAGTATATAGATACGGTGATTACAAGACTACAAGTGTCTATTCAAACATCATTGAATTAAAAGATAAACATTGTAAACAATGAAATTTGAGAGATGTGACCATGTTAACTCAAAGATGGTAACACAACCTCCAACAACAACTTTATAGAAGTTTAGACTTAAAAAATGGGAAATATAACTGAAAATAGAGATTAGGAGTAACAAACACCTATATTCTAAAAAATGAGGTCAAGAAGACACACAAAATTGACAAAAGGAAACAAAAAAGTGTAGTAAACATAAAATATTTATAGTTATGTACAAGGGGAATGCAACACTTAGAAATGAGGCTTGATAAAAATCCCATTCACTGGGATAGGCAATATTTAACCATCAATATTTTCGAAATTCAAAATAGTTACTCTCCTTAATCCCCACAATCTGATAAGGACCACTCCAAATAGTATCAAACTTCTTATGTTTGCTAGGATTGGAGTGGTCTTCATCCCATTTTAGAACCAATTCTCCTTCTCTGAATTGTTGGTGGCGGGATTTATTCTTGAACCACTTTTTCATAGCTTGTTGGTGAGCTTGTACTTTCTCTCTAACTTCTCTCCTAATTTATTCTAACTTTACCAACTCGACAATCCTTATATTTCTTATATCATGATGCTCTAATTCCAATTTATGAGTAAAATCCAGAGATAGAAATTTAAGTGAGATATGCAACATATATTCTCTCCCATATACAAGAATGAATGAAGAGTTATCAATAAAATTCTTGGGTGTGATTCTATAGGACCAAATTTCTATTTTGACCTTAGTATGACATTGCCTTTGATTGTATTCCATTGTTCTTTTCATGATTTTGGTAATTATTAGCACATACAATAAGGCCATTTCATTAAGGATAATAGTTTGAATATGTTTTCAAGTAAATACTATACCTCTAAGAAAAATCAATCACTTTGGATCTAATGAAATCCTTGGCATTATCAGATATAACTCACACCTTTGATTGCTAAAGTTGATCTTCTTAGGTTTCATGTTTAATTAGTAATCTAAAGAGTAGAGAGTAGTATATATGCTAGGTTTTGATGTTTTTGTCAAAGTTTTGATACATGTATAGGATTAACTCTTGTTTAGCTCTTATCTCATGGTGCATGGTTGAGTTAGTTAAGCTTTGTGGTTCTTTAGCCTCATTCCATATCTTTGCAACATTTCCTAGGAAGCCAATAGAAGTGGTTTAGAGAGAACTAGGGAGGTTCTGAATGGTTAAAAGGAGGAATTATTAGCTAATAAGAGAGATATTATCCCAATTAGATGATTATAGGAGGAATACAACCAATAAGGTCACATAAATTGACATCCAAGAATGGAGTGAAGCATAGGTAATTAACGAAGTATCATCAATTTGAATGAATTGGAGGACATGCTAGGTGTAAGAATATTTTAGGTGTTTACATTTTCCCCTCTTTGGGGTGGCGTAAGTGACATCACTCCAAAGAAAGTAGACAAGCATAAACAAGAAGAAAATTTTGAAGGGATAGAAGAAAGATGAGTAGAATGAAGGATGCCCCCTCGATTGTCGATGGGGTGATGGAAGAAATCAATTGAAAATCGAAAAGATGAAGGAAATAGAAAAAAAGAAAGAATAGTGTGAAGAAAAGAAAGGGTATATAGAAGAAAAAGAGTATGAGAAAGGGGAATGAGATAACATCCATCCACTGCCTTTCAAACAACTTTATTTTTCATCATATTGCTAGTGATCTTCATCATTGGTCTTTATTAAAAAGAATGAACAAAAGTTAATTATGACATGAAAAATCCATATACAAAAAAATGGCCATTGCTAAAAACACCAACTCCATACAACATACAAAATGCAATGCAATATGAGAAAGTAAAATATGCCTAACTCCATAAAACATACATAATGTAATGTGATACGAGAAAGTAAAAGATGCTTAGCTCTATACAACATACATAATGCAATGCAATACGAGAAATAAAACAAGATAAACTAATAGAGAAACAAGTACAATATTTTTGTTATCGAGCTTCAGTTCCAACCTATTCGAATTAACGACAAGGGTTAAAGAAGGTGCCCCAAGCAAGGATACATGCGAGGGGAATAATGGAGGACACTTGGGTCCAAGGATAAAGCAATGTGTACTACGAAACAATGTGAGGAAAATGATAGTGCCCCAGAGTACAAACATAGTAAGCAACCTATCTTTGGTTGATGGAGGTAGATCAAGACACACAAAAACAAGTGAGAACCAAAGAGCAACATTTTATAAGATGATTTATATTGTTTTTGATGTTTCTTGAAACATATTTGAATGTTTTTTGGATTTTGAAAGTTTTCTGAAGCTATGTACAGGAAGACAAGGAAGCGTGGATGCCCCTAGCGATAAATGGGATGTACAAGGGCAAAAGGCCACGCGCATGAAAGAGAGGTGAAGATGTGAAAATTCCCCAATGATTAGGTGGGAGTATTTAATGGAAAACTCTTCATGCATTGATGATAAGTGGGAGATCAAGGCCAATATGAATAAGTTGAACATGTAAACCAATGAAGTGTTGGGAAGGAGTAAGTATGCCCCCAGCATAAGCTGGCCAAGAAGCACATGATAGAAAGGAAGTGAGAAGATTTTTTTTATGAAAGGGGACAAAGGTTTCTGAAAACAATGGCAAAAAGGTAATACCATACACATGGATGTTTTTAACAAAGTAGAAGAACAATGTGAATGATATGAAAGTAGCTTAGAAGCCTCGTAATAAAAAAGTGATTAGCGTAAGGCAAAAATAGTGAGACGAGATATGTACTAAAGCAAGAGTTTGAACAAGGCCTAAAAGAAGAAACTTGGTAACATACTAATCCTGCTCACTCATAGAGATCCAATGTGTGAATGTGGAAATTAATTACCTCTTAAAGTGAATATTTAATAGGCAACAAGTGAAGACACCCTAGCCAATGTGTAGGAATGATTTATTTTGATAGGTGATAGGTGATTTGTGAATGGAGGGTGGAAGGATAGTCATACATTTCTCCACTGCCAGCCAGACATCCATAGCCCCGATGAAGATGTATTTGATTCTAATCGCAACATTTCTCTACTTCCAGTCAAGCATCCATAACCCCAATAGATATTATTGGAAATACCCCAAGAGAGAGTTATATATCAATTTACTTTTGATTTTAGCTTTTAGCTTTTGATTTTTTTTATTGATTTTGATTCTTTTACTTTTTGAAAACTTATTTCAGCTCTCTTGCTTGATAAGGGGTTAAGAGCCACTACTAGCTTAATGAAAGGAGGTGGAAGTGATTGTGATGATGACATTGACTAGTGTCAACAAACATGTCCAAAATTTATTTGTAACAAGTTTATTAGATGTTGAATGTGAAAGGATCTTTAAGAGGTTAGTCGTTCTTTAATTTACCAAGGTGATAAAATACCAAGGTCAAACAGATACCATAGAGATAAATGTTGTAAAATGCGTGCAAATAGGCTAACCATAATATCACTGAAGGGATGAAAATGGCAGGAAGACTTGTAGAAGAATAACAAGGAAGGGAAGAAAGAAACATCCATGTGTACACAATACCTGATTGCAATGTTTGATCTTTATACCTTTGATTTTGTTATGTTTTCTCATTTTTTTTGTATTTTTGAATTGATTTGATTTTTAGATTTTTGATAGTTTTTGGAAAGGTGATAACAAAAAATTCACTCTGTGTGGTAACATCCAAAAATATTATTTGTGACTTCTTTAATAAGGGAGACTAGGTGTGTTTGTTTATCAAGAGTCATGTTATCCCCGATCTCAATGATCAAGGTGGGCTCATACTAAACAAATTAATGTGAGCTATCCTGAAACAAGGATGGTTTATATGGGAGCTTGAATTGCTGATTCATAGGTTTATGCACTTTGTGCCATACTTGATGGTTGCACTGGTGTGTGTTCTTGAATCGTGCTTGATTTTTAAGCCTAAGATCATTTAATTTGTTAGGATATTTTAAGCTCTTAGAATTTTTGACCTAAGCTTGATTAAGAAACTATTTGGGTTTCTTATAAGATGATGTGTGACTTGTATGATCTTGAGAAGGAGAATAAAATGAACATGGATGTTTAGACCTGATGTGAGAAATGACAGAAGGTTTTCCAAAACCATTGATATAAGAAAGGTGCGATGGATGAAAAGGATAAAACCCAAGAATTGAAGAGGATGGGCTACTAGGAGGTGAGCCACAAATAGAAGATGATGAACGACTGCTAGAATGTGGCCCTAAGATGGAAGAAGTTGGGCTACGAGGACATGGCCCAAGAATAAAGGAAGATGATGAAGGGTTGTTAGGGTGTGGCCTCAATATAGACAAGGAAGGACTACCAGAAGGGATCCCATAGATAAAAGAGGAAGGGCTACTAGGACGTGGCCCAATAATAGAAGGTAATGGGCTACCAGGAGCTAAACGACAAGTAGAAAATGGAGGGATACTTGGGGGTGGATTCATTATAGAAGAAGATGATGGGCTACTCAGTGGTGACCCAGGGTGAGATTTTGATTTAGGAACGATGATAGATAATGAATGAGTTGGTAATCAAAAGATAGGCCACAGATCAATGCTAGACCCTGACATCTCATCATGCTCAGAATAAGGTGAAGATAGAATGCCAGAAGAAGAGTCAAGTTCCATGACCTTAGGATTTTCCTTTACATTATGATAAAAGGAATCAACTTCTTCCTCCCCATATGCAAGCGTATCAAGTTCTAGAAAGAATCCTTGTTTGTAATCCTCTAAAGGGATATCATCGTGTAGTCTGATTGTTTCTTCATTTTGAGAGAAATCAATCAGTAGAGGTTGTTGTTCTTCGGCCGTAAGAGGTTGAATAGAAGAAATAGGCCCGATAAGTGGGGAATATTGATTGATATAAGAAGATGAAGATGTTTGATGTTGTAGATGAGGGGAAGGCCTAACCTTATCACCCCCATGAAGAGTTTTGATAATGCTTTAAAAAGATATCTTAGCACATGGATTCTTTCTAATGGTTCGATGTGGTTGTAGACATTGATCTTTAGAAGATGATTGAGGAAATGGTACAATATGGTTGAAAGGGCTCAAGGGCCAAATAAGGATTGACGTTGGTTTGATAGTAGAAGATGACTCAAGAGAGGAAGTAGGCTTGGAGGCCGGTGTATCATGAATGGACGATTTGGATTTGGACCTAGATCATTTTTCCAGAAGATGATGCAATGTAGGTTGGAAAGTAGGATTGCATAGAAATCTACTAAGTCTGGACATAGGAGTCAGATTGGATGATTGAATAGATGGAATATGAGTCGTGGAACTCTTTGATGGAGGAAGATGTCATTGAGATGACTAATGAAGGATGTCCAGTGAAGAAAGGGAGGACCGCGACTCAAGAAATGAATTATATGTTCGATCGATGAAATGTGGAGTCGCACGAGTCTTCAAAGGAGGATGATGTCATTGAGGTAATTTGGAATAAAATTCCTATGAAGGAAGGGAGGGCCATGATTCAAGATTTGATCTAGGGGTATCCAAAAAATATTTGGGATCTGAATCTTCAAAAGAAAAGTGGGAATCTGAATAGTAGTTTGGATCTGAATCAAAAGAAGAGTGGGGGGAACTTGAATAATAATTTGGATTAGAAGCGTCCAAACCATACCACCAACTATTAGCTGAAGGTGGGGAATAAGGTACCCGAATGGGACCTCTAGTGCGAAGAACCAAACGAGGCCTAGTCGTAATGGGAATCTTTTGATTTGAATTCCTAAACCTAGGTTCCATATTTTGTAAGTGTGAGAAACCATGCGATAGTCAGTCATTATTGGCGTCATTTAGGTAAAAATTCCTAGACTTAACTACTGTGATCAAATTCCTTCAAAGTGAATAGATTTTCATGTCGATTAGGGTAGCATAAGGGCAACCAACTAGACATCTCATAAATATGGAGATGCGTGCATGATTTTCTGAAGAAGGTCTAGGGAAAATAGACATCGTGATGACATGATCTCGATGAGATTAAAAAGGATTGTCACTAGAACCTCAAAGCTTAACTAACTCAACCATGCACCATGAGATAAGAGCTAAACAAGAGTTAATCCTATACATGTATCATAACTTTGACAAAAACATCAAAGCCTAGCATATATACTACTCTCTACTCTTTAAATTACTAATTAAACATTAAACCTAAGAAGATCAACTTTAGCAATCAAAGGTGTGATTAGTTGTTTATGGTTTTCAAGCTTTCAAGAATGGAGTCTCACCATTAATGGCTTCAAGGCCAATGGTTCTCTCCATATTACTCAAAACTTGGTTTAAGGATGCAAATGGAGGCTGTTAGCTCAAGGTCAATGGAGGAAGGCAAGCTTTAGATCAAATGTCTAATTAGCTTAAAGCTAATACAAATGAGATCTCAAAGCTTTCTTAGGCTTGTTTTGGTTTTGTGTTATGTAAAGTTGTGTCTTTGAATGGGTAGGCTTAGCCTTGTATTTATAGTTTTCCAAATGGAAGAGTTTGAACTTTGGGTGCATGTGGGACTAAAGTCTAAAAATCACTTTAGGATTAGGATCTAAGTAAACATGCTTTAGACTAGTTAAGCTAGGATAAGGCTAGTTAAACTTGATTAGCAAGTGATTAGAGACTCATTGAGAGTTGGGAGGGGTCTGGTTAATCAATTGTGACTGATAGATAGCCTATGAAGCCAATAGAAGTGATCTAGAGAGAAATAGGGAGGTTCTAAATGGTCGAAAGGAGGAATGTCTAGCTAATAAGAGAGATATTAGCCCAATTAGATGATTATAGGAGGAATATGACCAATAAGGTGATGTAAATGGGCATCTGAGAATGGAGCAAAGCATAGGGAATTAACGAAGTATCGTTAATTTGAATGAATTGGAGGAAATGCTAGGTGTAAGCATATTTTAGGTGTCTACATTTTCCCCTCTTTTGGGTGGCGTAAGTGATGTCACTTCAAAGAAAGTAGACAAGCATAAACAAGTAGAAAATTTTGAAGGGATAGAAGAAAAATGAGTAGAATGAAGGATGCCCCCTCGATTGTTGATGGGGTGATAGAAGAACTTGATCGACGATTGAAAAGATGAAGGAAAGAGAACAGAAGAAAGAATAGTGTGAAGAAGAAGAAAAGGGATATAGAAGAAAAAGAGTATGAGGAAGGGGAAATGAGCTAACATCCATCCATTGCCTTTTAAACAACTTTATTTTTCATCATATTGCTAATGATCTTCATCATTGGTCCTTATTAAAAAGAATGAACAAAAGTGTAGTATGACATGAAAATCCATATACGAACAAATTTCCATTGCTAAAAACACCAACTCCATGCAACATACAAAATGCAATGCAATATGAGAAAGTAAAAGATGCCTAACTCCATGCAACATACATAATGCAATGCAATACGAGAAAGTAAACAAGCTAAACTAACAGAGAAAAAAGTACAATGTTTTTGTTATCGAGCTTCAGTTCCAACCTATTTGAATTAACGACAAGGGTTAATGACGGTGCCCCAAGCAAGGATACATGCGAGGGGAATAATGGAGGACACTTGGGTTTAAGGATAAAGCAATGTGCAATATGAAACAGTACTAGGCAACTGATAGTGCCCCAGAGTACAGACATAATAAGCGGCCTAGCTTTGGTTGATGGAGGTAGATCAAGATGATCTGTGAGTTGCACACATGAACAAGTGAGAACCAAAGAGCGACGTTTTGCAAGATGATTTATATTGTTTTTAATGTTTCTTGAAACATATTTGAATAGTGTTTTGATTTTGAAAGTTTTCTGAAGCTATGTATAGGAAGACAAGGAAGTGTGGATGCCCCTAGCGATAGATGGGATGTACAAGGGAAAAAGGCCACGTGTATATGAGAAAGGTGAAGATGTGAAAAATGCCTCGATGATTAAGTGGGAGTATTCAAAGAAAAAATCTTCACGCATAGAATAAATACCCAAGGCCATTATGGATAGGTTCAATGTGATGATGAACGTAAACAATAAAGTGTTGCGAAGGAGCAAGGATTCCCCTAGCCTAAGTTGGCCAAGAATCACATGATAGAAAGGAAGGAGAAGATTGTTTTTATGAAAGGGGACAAAGGTGTTTGAAAACAATGGAAAAAATGCAATACCATACACATGGATGTTTTGAATGAAGTAGAATAACGATATGAATGATATGAATGTAGCTTTAGAAGCCTCACGATGAAAAAGTGATTAGCCAAAGGCAAAAATCGTGATCTGAGATACGAACTAGAGTAAGAGTCTGAACAAGGTCCAAAAAAAGACACTTGGTAACATACTAATCTTGCTCACTCATAAAGATCCAGTGTGTGCATGTGGAAATTAATTACCTCTTGAAGTGAATATTTAATAGGCAATAAATGAAGACAAACTAGCCAACATGTAGGAATGATTTATTTTGATAGGTGATAGGTGATTTGTGAATGGAGGATGGAAGGATAGCCATACATTGCTCCACTACCAGCCATACGTCCATATCCCCAATAGATATGTATTTAATACTAATTAAAAAATTGCTCTACTGCTAGTCAGGTGTTCATAACCCTGATAGAGATTATTAGAAATACCCCAAGAGAGATTTATTTATCAATTTTGCTTTTGCTTTTAGCTTTTAGCTTTTGATTTTTTGATTGATTTTGATTATTTTGCTTTTTGAAAACTTATTTCAGCTCTCTTGTTTGACAAGGGGTTAAGAACCACTGATGGCTTGATGAAAGGAGGTGGAAGTGATTGTGATGATGACATTGGCTAGTGTCAACAAATATGTCCAAAATTCTTCGCAACAACTTTATTAGATGTTGAATGTGACATTATCTCTAAGAGGCCAGTCGTTATTTAATTAACCAAGGTGATGAAAGACCAAGGTCAAACAAATACCATAGAGATAAATGTCACAAAATGCATGCAGATAGGCTAACCAAAATATCACCAAAGGGATGAAAATGGTAGGAAGACTTGTAGAAGAATAGCAAGGAAGGGAAGAAAGAAACATCCATGTGTACGCAATACCTGATTGCAATGTTTGATCTTTGTACCTTTGATTTTGTTATGTTTTCTCAATTTTTTGTATTTTTGAATTGATTTGATTTTTAGATTTTTGATAGTTTTTGGAAAGGTGGGAACAACAGAGTCACTCTGTGTGGTAAGATCCAACAACAATGTTTGTGACTTCCTTAATAAGGGAGACTAGGTGCGTTTGTTTATCAAGAGTCATGTTATCCCTGATCTCAATGATCGAGGTGAGATCATACTCAACAAATGACTGTGATTTATCCTGAAACAAGGATTGTTCAGGTGGGAGCTTGAGTTCCCTATCCATAGGTTTCTACACTTTGCACCATACTTGATGGGTGCATTGGTGTGCATTCTTGAATCACGCTTGATTTTTAACCTTAAGATCATTGGATTTGTTGGGAGCTTTGGAGCTCTTGGAAGTTTTGATATGAGCTTGGTTAAGAAACTGTTTGGGTTTTTACTAAGCTGAATCATGACTTGTCTGATCTTGAGAAGTGGGAGAAGAATGAGAACATTTATGATTGATGATAGGAATGAGAGAAATAATGGTGGGCTTTCCCTAGTCATTGGTAGAGGGATGAAGAGGATATGGTCCAAGAATTGAATATGATGGGCTACTAGAAGGTGATCCACTTATAGAAGATGATGAAGGGCTATTAGAATATGGCCCTAAGATGGAAGAAGTTGGGCTATGAGGACATGGCCCAAGAATAGAAGAAGATGAAGAAGGGCTACTAGGGTGTGGCCCAAGTATAGATGAGGAGGGACTATCGAGAGGGGTCCCATAGATAGAAGAGGAAAGGATACTAGGATGTGGCCTAAGAATAGAAGGTAATGGGCTACCAGGAGCTAAACCACAAGTAGAAAATAGAGGGCTACCCAGGGGTGGCTTCATTAGATAGAAGAAGACGATGGGCTACTCAGTGGTGACCCAAGGTGAGATTTTGATTGAGGAATGATGATAGATAAGGAATGAGTTGGTAATGAGAAGATAGGCCATGGATCAATGCTAGACCCCGACATCTCATCATGCTCAGAAGAAGGTGAAGATGGAATGCCAGAAGAAGAATCAAGTTCCATGACCTTAGGCTTTTCCTCTACATTTCTGATAAAAGGAATCAACTTCTTCCTCCCCATATGCAAGTGTATCGAGTTCTAGAAAGAATCCTTGTTTACAATCCTCTAAAGGGATATCATCGTGTAGTCTAATTGTTCCTTCATTCTGAGAGAAATCAATCAGTAGAGGTTGTTGTTCTTCGGCCATAGGAGGTTGACTAGAAGAAATGGGCCTGATAAGTGGGGAAGATTGATTGACAGAAGAAGATGAAGATGTTCGATGATGTAGACGAGGGGAAGGCTTGACCTTATCACTCCCATGAAGAGTTTTGATAGTGCTTTGAAAATATATCTTAGCACATGGCTTCTTTCTAATGGTTTGACGTGGTTGCAAACATTGATCTTTAGAAGATGGATGAGGAAATGGTATGATATGGTTGAAAGGGCTCAAGGGCCAAAGAGGGATTGAATTTGGACTGATAGCAGAAGATGACTCAAGAGAGGAAGTAGGCTTGGAGGTAGGTGTCTCATGAATGGATGATTTGGATCTGGACCTAGGTCATTTTTCTAGAAGACGATGTAATGTAGGTTGGAAAGTAGGATCACATAGCCATCCATTAAGTTGTGACATAGGAGTTGAATTGGATGATTGACTAGAGGGAATCTGAGTCATGGAACTCTTCGATGGAGGAAGGGGTCATCGAGGTGACTGATGAAGGAGGTCCTGCGAAGAAAGGGAGGACCGTGACTCAAGAACCGAATTAGATGTTTGATCGATGGAACTTGGAGTCACACAAGTCTTCAAAGGAGGAAGACATCATTGATGTGATTGGGAATGAAGGTCCTTTGAAGAAAGGGAGGACCGTGATTCAAGATTTGATCTAGGGGTATCTGAACAATAGTTGGGATCTGAATCTTCAGAAGAAGAGTGGGAATCCAAACATGGTAGTTTGGATCTGAATCAGAAGAAGAGTGGGGGGAACCTGAATAATAATTTGGATCAGAAGCATCCAAACCATACCACTGACTATGAGCTGAAGGTGGGGAACAGGGTACCCGAATGGGCCCTCTAGCATGAAGAACCAAACGAGGCTTAGTCGTAATGGGAATCTTTTGATTTGAATTCCTAAACCTAGGTTCCATATTTTTGTAAGTGTGAGAAACCACGTGATAGTCAGTCATTGTTGGCATCGTTTAGGTACAAATTCCTAGACTTAGCTAGTGTGATCAAATTCCTTCAAAGTGAAGAAAGTTCCATGTCAATTTGGGTAGCATAAGGGCAACCAACTAGACATCTCGTAAATATGGAGATGCGTGTGTGATTTTCTGAAGAAGGTCTAAGGAAAATAGACATCATGATGACATGATCTCGATGAGATAAAAAAGGATTGTCCTAGAAAACAAGTTTTCCAGATGAATAATCACAAGGAACAATCATGCAAGTGTGAAACACAAAGCCAATCAATAAGGAAATACTCCCTATGTAAAATGTGTGTGCAAAATGATAGTTCGATGCAAAGATGATCAACACAATGTCAATACTTACGTCAAGCTCGAAATGAACAAGGCATAAATATTAACAAAGGGTAAATACGATTCCCACTTAAAGGATACTACGACCAGTTTAGAGACAAGCAAGGCCTAAATGTCAAAGGGAGAGGATTACAAATATAAGCTACGTAACCACACCAATTGGACACGTCTATCAAGCTTCACAGAGAAGTGAGATATTAGTGTCAAATTGGTACTGAAACAATGCAAAATAAAGTAAGAGACACCCGTCAAGATTTGGAGCAATGTTTGAATTTAAACCAAGTCAAAGTATACTAAGGATGTGCTAAAATGTGTGCAGCGTAACGCCACAATGTGGATACTTAGATCATGTTTACGAAAAACATGACGTAAGTATCTTAATTGTGTAAAGGAAATGCAAACAAGGTAACACGTCAAAGGGGATCAAATGATGAACCAATCCTAACTATGAAGATGATCTTGAAATCAAGATCAAAGGACTATCAAAGATATTGAAAATGTACTTGTGCACTTTAGACGTTTAACAACCCAGCCGCAAACATGGATGGGCGTAAATGGACAAAAAAGTGGTGAATACCATCTTTGATAAGACTCGCGAGGTATGCTTCCTTCTCACCCTGAAAATGGGTGGTGAGAATGCAAGGGTATAAATTAAAAGATGAAATAAACTAAGTGCCACTTGGGCAGAGTTTTTCCTCGTCTAAAGGTGAGAATGAAACCAAGCTAAGTGAGACATTGTTTAATTTCGTGATGAAAGGCACTTAGTTCTAACTTACGTGGGCTCTTTTCCTTGTTCGAAAAATAAGGTTCAGACTCCAAGTAATTTGTCACTTCGTGATGGCTTGACGTGACAACGGACTAGCAAAGTGGGCTCCAAGATAGAATGGCTTCCCTAATAAGATCTCTCAACTAGGTGTCACAAGTTGTCTAGGAGCAAGCTCGATTTACCCAAAGAGTCACACTGACTAATTTGGGAGTATCTCAGCTTTACTTTACCCCCTTCTGATACAATGAGCAACTAGTGCATTCAGTTGTATTCTCACTGGGGTCGCGATACAAACAACTTTGACTCTAACTTACAATGTAAAATCTAGTCAAGTGGGTAAGCGGAGCGCTTCCTGTTTCATCCACGAGGTTACTCAGTGGTGGATTACTTTAGGGTTCCTAGAACCACCCCCATTGTTGTAGCTTAAGGTGTTATGCCAAAGGGGTTATGTTCCAGTTGAGTGGATAGGGACGTACCCTTTTCTGAAACCTGCAATACAGTGTGAAGTGAAATGGTGTGTTTTTTATCTTGCTTAACTTAATGTGGTTTTAAGTAGCACACCATTTGGCAACCTGTATGAAAACACGTGTATTAGAAGGTTTTTGTTTTGTCTTAACTTCTCCTTTCTTTGACAAGCGTTTGGCCCTACATGTAAGGAGTTAGTAATTTTCCAAAAGATCAATGATAAGAAAGAGAGTTTTTGATGTTGCTTTTGATTCCTAAGATCACCAAAAAGGGCATGAAGGAAGAGCATACACAACGTGAAAACTCAACTAAAACAATTTATGGAAAATAAATACTTTAAGTGTTTTGCAAAAGGAAGTTCGTTTTAGAAAACTTTGAAATATTAATCCATTATTTAAACTTAAAGTGAAGTGTTTTTGAAAGTGAAAGAAGGCTTTTTGAAGTGTTTTTTATTCCCAAGATCACCTAGAAGGTGCGAGGGAAGAGCATACGCACTTTCCCCTTACAAATGAAAAAAGTGAAACACTTAAACTAAGTTAGTCATAATAAAATGATGGAAAAGAAACCTAAACCACTTATAGAACCTGAAAATAAGTTAGAAAACCAAGAAAAATATGGAAATTCCAGAAATCTATTTTAGCAGTTTTTCAACGGTTTTTAGTATTTTGCATTTTTGGAGGTCTCCGGGGAACTTTGGGAGTTTTATGATAGAATTAATGATACCAAAGGTATATTAATTTTGGAACTTCCCTCGCAAATTTCACTTTGTTCTCTTTCTGACGCCTATTCAAACTCTGAAAACAGGTCAACGGGTCAAAAGATATGACCAAAACTAGGAGCACTAAAAATTATATGAACAAATCCAGATCAAACAGAGATACCTGCACACCCTTCAAGGTGTATGTGCACCATTTTGGGCATGTGCATGTGGGTTATGGTGTACCTACACCCCTTTGTGTAAACCTAGCAGATCTGCAGGGTGTCTACACTACCTGAGAGATGCCTGTACTAGGATAAGTGTGTCTGCGCCAGAGAATAGGTTCTTACGCTAGGGAAGCAAAAATGGTAAAAACTATGACAGTGTGTGTGCACTGGTAGAGGGGTGCTTGCGCCATAAAAAGGGTGTATATGCCATGGTTTGGGCGTGTGCACACTTGGTAAAATTTTTGACAGAGGGCCGAGAATACACAAGGTGCTTGCGCGTGGGTTTGGGTGCCTGCGCGCCTAGTAAAAATGACAGGTTACAGGGTGTCTGCACTAGCAGAAGGGTATGTGTGCCATGATTTGGACGTGTGCTATGACTTTAAGGTACCTATGCGTGATTTTGGGTGCCTACGCCTCTCTACTAAAAATGACAGTTTGAATACGCCTGCGTTGGCAGAAAGGTGTACGCACCCCTTCCTGAAAAACCACCAAAAAACACAGAAAATGAAAATTTAAAAGTGTCAAAAGGTTAGGAATTAGCCATTAAATGTAGTTTCTAGCATAAACTTAACAAAGAAGCATGAAAATGAAGGTTAACTACATAAAACCTAGCTAAAAAGCCCAAGGAAAAATATTTAACCCTACAAAAACATGTAAAAAGTTAGAAACTGAAATAAAAGCTTCAAAATGACCCCATTAATGGAGGATGGACTAAGTGTCCCACCGGGCGTGCCAAATGTATCCAATGAAAAATTTGCAAAGCTATGGAATGAGGTTAAAGAACCTCAAAGCTTAACTAACTCAACCATGCACCATGATATAAGAGCTAAACAAGAGTTAATCCTATACATGTATCATAACTTTGACAAAAAACATCAAAACTTAGCATATATACTACTCTATACTCTTTAGATTACTAATTAAACATTAAACCTAAGAAGATTAACTTTAGCAATCGAAGGTGTGATTAGTTGTTTATTGTTTTCAAGCTTTCAAGAATGGAGTCTCACCATTAATGGCTTCAAGGCTAATGGTTCTCTCCATATTACTCAAAACTTGGTTTAAGGATGCAAATGAAGGTGTTAGCTCAAGGTCAATGGAGGAGGTAAGCTTAAGATCAAATGTCTAATTAGCTTAAAGCTAATACAAATGAGATCTCAAAGATTTCTTAGGCTTGTTTTGGTTTTGTGTTATGTAAAGTTGTGTCTTTGAATGGGTAGGCTTAGCCTTGTATTTATAGTTTTCCAAATGGAAGAGTTTGAACTTTGGGTGCATGTGGGACTAAAGTCTAAAAACCACTTTAGGATTAGGATCTAAGTAAACATGCTTTAGACTAGTTAAGCTAGAATTAGGATAGTTTAACTTGATTAGAAAGTGATTAGAGAATCATTGAGAGTTGGGAGGAGTCTGGTTAATCATTTGACTGATAGATAGCCTAAGAAGCCAATAGAAGTGATCTAGAGAGAAATAGGGAGGTTCTGAATAGTCGAAAGGAGGAATGTCTAGCTAATAAGAGAGATATTATCCCAAGATGATTATAGGAGGAATATGACCAAGAAGGTGTCGTAAATGGGCATCCAAAAATGGAGTGAAGCATAGGGAATTAACAAAGTATCATCAATTTGAATGAATTGGAGGAAATACTAGGTGTAATCATATTTTAGGTGTTTACAGGGGACCCCAAACCTGGTCACAATTCCCTCTAGGAAGTCCACAATGATGTTCTCAGTTGCTTCCTTTGGTGGGAAAAACTTCCAACCACCTTGTAAAGTACTATGTAGCAGTAAAAACCAAATTATGGCTAACACTTGAAGGAGTTTTCACCATACGAATGAATTCTAAACCCCATTGAGAGAAATGTTGATAAAAAATGGGTTGAAGTTGAAGGGTTGCATTCAATTTTTTCCAGTGAAGAAAAAACATTCTTTGCAACTCCTTATCTATTTATAAAAATATAAAAAATAAATTGGGCCAAAAGTACTCATCCGTTAAGATCTTGGTTGTAGTAGTTTGAGAAGAAAAGTGCCCACCAATAAAGCATTCTTGAAACTCTTTTATTACCTTCTCAAAATTTTCAGGTTCTACACATATTAACATTGCACCATCAATGTTTCTCTTGAAAAGGAAACCCTCAATCATCTCTGTGTTCCATTGAAAGTGTTGGGAATATTTCCAATGTGAAAGTATTCAACTGTATTTTGAAACCAATCATTTTCAACAATTCCCTCCACTGCAAATTCTACTAATTAGACATAAATTGATTATTGTGTGGGCCCTTCATCTTTAACCAAGTGTTACCCAATGCTCTACCTTTTATTATCTTGGTGTACTTTATTTTAGTTTTAAATTCCATGATTTTAGTAATTCAAGAACCTCTTATATCACTTATTTTAGTGTACATTATTTACTACTTAATACTTGGATGAGTAGAAAAGACTCTGATCTTATTGTTAGAAACCAAGTGTTTAAACCTTTTTAGAGATCTTAAAATAACAAAAGTTTACTTCTCAACAAAATTATATTTGAGCTCATATTTTTTAAGTGTCTGACTTGTAAAAGTGATGGATTTTGTAATCCATGTTGAATTCATGGGTTAAGATGCCAACAATATTGTTGTCCCCTCCAAAGGCATATAAGATAAATTATTTTTCAAAATCATGGTTGATGAGAGTGTGAGTTTGGGCTATAGCCTACTTAATCTTTTCAAAACTATGCTTGGACTTTTATGTCTATTGGAAATTACATCCCTTCTTTAACATCAATGTTATGGGCCTTACCAAATCAACAAAGTTAGTGATGAACTTCCTTACAAAATTGATCCTCTCCAAGAATGGTTGTAATTTTTTTTTGTTGGGGAAGAGATAAAGCCAAGATAATTATAATTCTATCTAGATCTATAGCCAAACCACTTTAGACACAACATGTCCCAAAAAATTTCTTGGGGGAAAACATAAATACATTTATTTGGATTTAAAGATATGACAAACTCCCTACATCTATTAAAAATACATTTATGGTGCATTAGATGATATTATTATCTTTTAGAAAAAATAGTAATATCATCGAAGTAGATCAAATCAACTCTTTAAAAGCTAAATACATTTCCCTTTGAAAGGTAACACTAGCATTTCATAGTTCACAAGGCATTTTTTCATAAGTAAATGATCCCCACTTAGTGGTGAAAGCCATTTTATATTGGTCAGATTCTTTGACAAGAATATAATTATAACCTGAGAACCCATCTAAAATTGAAAATATTTCTCATCCCCTACTACTGATTGTAAGATTTGTTCCATGAAAGGTAAAGGGTAATGATACTTGAGGGAAGCTTTATTACGGTCTTTGAAATCTACACACATCCTTATCTCTCCATTATTCTTCCCAACAAGGACGAGGTTTTCAACCCGAGAAGAGTGTTTGATGAGGAAGATAATTTTAGCTTCAATCAATTTGGTCATCTCCTTTCTCATTAAAGGTTAAATATAAGGATTAACTATCCTTTGTTTTTGTCTCATTGGTTTGGTTTTAGGGGACAATTAATTGGTGTGTTGAATGATATTAGGATCATAGCCTTTAAGGTCATCATAAGACCATGCAAAAATGTCATCATACTCTTAACATAATTAGATTAAATCAAACAGTTGCTCAGATGTACATACATTTCCAATATTTTTTTGTGTTCTATCAGAGGTAGCCACATTTTATTTTCAAATTCCTCTTCTCCCCTTTATATTGATAATCCCGGGTAAACATGTTTTCTAAAGTGATTAAACCATTAGTTAGCTTGTTATTCTTCAACCAAATGATTTGGTCACCATAATATTCTTATAACCTTGGCTACAAACCTAGAAAAACTCAACTTATTTCCAAACGAAGAGGGAAATATTCTCATCACTGTCAAAAATCTACTAATGGCAGTCATTATTACAAACTTATGGTCTGATTACCACCTTGACATGTTGGTCTATAATTTTCATGATATCTTTGGAAGGATAAAAATGAGCTCCAATAAAATTCATCCTATCTATATCTTCATTTTGATCTCTTAGGAAATCTTGAAATTTGATGGCATCAAAATATTCAAGGAGGTCCCAAATTCTATGTTTATAAGCTTTGAGGAGAGGGTTCTTAGCTAGGAATTGTGACATGACTTGTTGAAGAACTAGCTTAACATCCTAAAATATCATCAAATTCTTGAGCCATTTTCTTTTATCAATTATTATCCCTTGAACTAGGGCTTCATATTAAAAAACATTGTTAGTACAATTGAACTACATCATATGGGAAAATAATAACTTCTCTTCCTTTGGAGAATATAATACAACATATGCACCAGCTCTAACTTTTCACTTTGAACCATCAAAAAATATTTTCCATATTCCATCTGAGTCATTCTCTGATTTCAACAAGTTAGGGATATAATTGTCCTCATCCATTAGACAATATGCGCCAAGTCCAGTCTCCTCAAATGCCTCATAAGGATAAAAAATCCATATTTAGTTGGCCCATTCATTCATTTGTTCATTAGGAACTTTAGCTCTCACTTCAAAAGATTCAGGGTCAACGTTTTCTCCCTCAACTTTAGAGGTTATGGCACAATTCAACTTAGTGGGATTTGGATCATATGTTTCTACATGAAATCGAGTAATTGGATCATCCTTTATTATGACTCTAGTGTCATACCTAATCTTAAGGCACATGCGATACCAATCAAATGATATATATCCATCTACTTTAACATTAAAATCTCTTGAAAAACACAAAGTAAAGATATGGGAGGTCTATAATTGAAATATCTTGAGGCATAGTGATAATATGGAAAGTATGTAGGGTTAGATTAAGGGTTTTGACGACACTCATAGTTTTCACAAAAGTACTATATATCTAGAAAATAACTTTTTTAACAAGGGTATAATTCAAGCCAAGTGTATTAGCAAATTTCTTGGGCATGACTTTACTACTAGCCCCATAATCAATCATATAGTTATGAAACAAATATTTCCCAATGATTAACGATATGTAAAATGGAGGGGGTTTAGGATCACAACTTGTATAACTAAAATTAGATTGATACAAATTGACTAGGGTTGGGCTTACCTCCTTTTGAGTTTTGGGAGGAAGCTTGAATTTCCTTAATCCTTCTTGTAGTAGATTCATTTATCTTAAATAATTTCCAAAGCATGACATACAAAGACATGAATATTTGTTCTCTTCATTTTCTCAACAATATTAAAGGGTTTTGATGTAAGTATTTGTCAATTGTTAGTATTTATAACCTTGTTTAGTTTCTCAATGATAGGATAATGCATAACTAAAGACACCTTGTTTGTCTTAGGAAGGTGAGGTGAAACCTCTGCCGGTTTTGAGTTTTCTCCTCTTGAAACAGTTGTCACCTGATATCTAGATGCCTAAAATTTTATCTCCAAAAGTATTTTCTTTAATCTTGTATTATAAATAGACCTCACTTGTGGTTTTTATGTTCCCTCAAATTAAATGGCGGCACAAAAATCTTTCTCTTTCCATTAAAATAGAATCTCACCAAATACTGAAGTAGATGATGATGACGGCTCATTCATTTGATTGGGTTACAAAAAATAATTTTGAACTACCAAGGCTTATGTCACTGCTCCATGAAAGCAAATGTTATAATTATGGGGTTGGGAGAAAGGATAACACCACCTTATATATTCATCCATGTTGTTTTGTATAGGGAAAATTACTCTATTCAGATTGGTAAGAGTTGAGTATGTCTAATTCCCATGCCTTGTAGGGATAATATGGTTTTAAGGTTGTGCTCTGGTGGGTTGGTAGGATTTGTTATATGGCTTCCAAGGCATTTAAGTTGAAGGGGCTTGTTTCCTTTTCAAATTGGTAACTTCATTTTCCATATTCCTTAACATGACCTTAAACTCATCCAAATAATTAGTGAGGTATTAGGATAGTTTTTAATGATTGTAAAACAACATGTTGGGATTGGATTACTGAAGTTTGGGTTAGCTCTAGAAATAATGGCATCAGGGGTCTTGGAGCTAGATTACCATCTTGGATCAAGTTGTTATCAATTGAGATTTCGATATCAAACATAGTAGGAAGGTATACACCTCCCATAAATTAGATCATAAAAACAATGCCAGAATTAAGATTCCTTAGATAGTACAAGAAATTTGAATATGAAGAAGGCCTTACCAAAAGTGGGATTCTATCCCATGACTTATAGAATCTATAGTTAAAATCATATAGATTTGCAGTAGATTCCGTCTTAATTGTTGTTGGTTGCTCCATAAGTGACATGTAGTTCCTCTTGTATGAAAATTATCTCACTTAGCATTCTCCAAATTCATCCCATGCACAAGTATATTTGGGAGGAATAATCCCATACCATGCTAGGGATTTTCCTTTCAAGGAAGCTACCAAGAATCTCACTACAACATCCATGTGGGTTATGTGATGAACTAAGAATAAATGGGTGGTATCTCTAAGATGATTATTAGGTTTAGAAAGTTTCTTAGTTGTGAAATAGGGAAGGCTTATAGGAGAAACACTTGGGAGGTCATTCCACACATTTATAGCTAGTGGGATATCGATATTAAAGGATGGAAAATTATGATTCCTTGGATGAACAATGGTATTCAAGGGTTGAAGGTTTATTTGTAGGATTTGTGAATGAAAACTATGTGGGGGAGTGCAGAGTAACCTATTAGACTTAGGGGTTCTCTTAGATCTTTGTAAAGACCTACTCCTATGCTTTTTAGGATACAATTGTAAGATCTCAACATATTATTTAACATCACTACTTATTGTGTTTATCCTTCTCATAAAAATAGGTTTAGAAACCAAATAAGAGATAAGACACCACCAAAACATAGTTTTATTTTACAAGAACATTTAGAATAATACTAAGAAAACTCACAAGATGTAAACAAATGGAAATAAAAGGTCCCACCGGGCATACAAAAAAATGTTGGTAGAGAGCTATGTGCACCCTTATAATTTATGAAGCTATACAATTGTCTAAAGGCCTTTGCAATAACAATGGGAGTACTTATAAGGTGTGGGACCTTAACCCTTAAGATAAACCTCCAAAATAAGGCTATCTTATTTCCTTAGAATCTCTAGATTAACCAATACTCTAATCTCACTAAAAAATATACAAAGTTAAGATGAAATAGTGCTAAAATTTGACAAGAATGGTGATGCAACAGAGTATGAATGGATCAATCTCCCTGAGATCAAGGAAAAAGGGAAGAACACATTGATAAAAGGGAAAATAAGAGTCATAATACACACTACATTATAGCATATTTTAAGCCTCTATATAAATGACACAATAAAATGAAATAAGGTAGATATAATTAATACACATCATACAATGACATAGAAATGTAAGATGCAACAACACAAAACAAAGGATATATATAAATCAAAATCAACTAGATATTATTGCTTAAGGAATACATAATCTCCCATAGTCATTAATAAGGAAGTGAATACATTACACAATTCAACACAAGGGTTTGCACATACTCAGAACAATAAAAAAATTACATTCAAGAGAGGATAGTTTAACTTATGAAACCCATTACATTTATAGAATGAGAAGAGAGGATAAGGAATATAAAGATTATGTGGGAGTTTTTTAACTTGCTTGACCATTTCAAACTACCCTAGAAATAGCTTAGAAGGTAATCCTCTAATCTCACGATGATCCACACCCATGGGGTGCCTTATATTTCAAGATAACCTTTAGATATTTTTTATGTTGATGAGATATAACTTAGATCAATAAATTTTCATGAAATTATGGGAGATAGATAAAGAGTGAATTGCCAAATGTTTGTTTTTGGTCATAATCATGCTTTGAACCAATACTAATAGCTAATTTCTTGTTAAAAAAACCATTTAACCCATTATCTTCATTGTTTTGGGTGAATGAGGATAATATACCATCCAATAAGCATCACGAGAAAAAAAATCAATTAAAAGAATCTGTAACTGATTTGGGCATTAATCGATTGAGAAAATGACTCAAAATGACCTATTTTTTTCATTAAAATCTCCCAAGTATCTCCATCATTCTTCTCACAAGTTATACTTCAGTGAATCCTTTTGAAAAATTCTTCCAATGAGACTGGTCTCATGTCAAACAGAGCGCTGGATTAAAACATATGAGCAAAAAGCAAGTCTCGTGTTTAAGTCACAAAATCATATCCAAAAATAGTCGTGGGTCCCAAAATCGGTTATTTGATCATAAAAATGTTTTATCATGATCCATACCCACATCCATTGTGTATTTCATCTCAATAACTTTCCAACAGTACCAAATTTGCTCAATTTTGTGGTCCCCATCCAAAGTTGTGGCATTTTGAAGATTCTCGTCGGAATTGAGAAAATCCTTTGTAGTATAGAATTTGAAATCCTTCATTGCATATAATTTTAAATTCTTAAAAGTTTAGAATTTCAAATCCTTCATTATGTGGACCCATTTTTCTTCACAGTGAAGTTTTTCAATTTCTTCATGAAAATTTCCCTATGTGTGGCTTTTGGACTCTTGTTGGTTTTTCCCTTTATGATTTTTCCCTTTATTTTTAATGACCCTAAACCACTTCCAAAGTTTATTTCATTTCAATACCTTACCAATTGTACCATGTTTTCTCAATTTCGTGCTACCCATCAAAAGTTATGGTATTTTGAAGATTCCCATAAACCGAGAAAATCCTTTGTAGAGTGGATATTCAATTTCTTCATAGTGTAGACTTCGAAATCCTTCATTTTGAAGAATTTTAAATCCTTAAAAGTGTGGATGTTCAAATCCTTCATTGTGCAAATCCAATGGTCTTCATAGTGTGTATTTTCAATTTCTTCATGAAATTTTACCTTTGCACGAATTTTAGACTCTTATGTGTTTTTCCCTTTGTGTTTTTTCCATTACTTTATCATGACCAGAAACCACCTCCAATGCATAGTTCATTTCAATACCTTTCCAAGATACCATTTTTTTTCAATTTTGTGTTCTCCATCAAAATTTATGGCATTTTGAAGATTCCCGTTAGAATCAAGAAAATCCTTTGTAGTGCAGATTTTCAATTCCTTTATAGTACAGACTTTGAAATCCTTCATTGTGAAGACTTTGAAATCCTTCAAAGTGTGGAATTTCAATTCTTTGAAGTGTATATGTTCAAATTCATCATTATGCGGCTCTACTTTTCCTTCAATGTGTGGATTTTGTACTTGGTACTAAATGGTTATGTCTTTGACCATTTTGAACTACGAAACCTTGTATATGATCCACACAAGTAATTTGAAAAAGTTTTTAGACCTCAAGGTGTAAAATGAGCGAATAACACCAATCAAGGTCCTAAGTCCTCATTTTTTCACCATGTTACCCGAAAATAAGTAGGGTGCTTATTTTGGAATAAGTTATAGAGAAAGATTTCATAACACTATAATAGGTGGCACATTCATCAATCCTAGGACACATTTGGTAGGAGAACCATTCCCCATACATACAAATCTTTCCTACACCAATTTCAATCTCCCATATTTCACAGGTATATTTATGAGACCCTACACAACATTTTCATCAATTCCTTATCATTTTCACATGACATGGTCCAATTTGGGTGAATATGTTCCAAACCCCAACCCTAATTTCTATAGAAAACTTTCTATAAGTTGTGTTGCACAAAAATATCATCCTTATATAATTACATGGTTATCATTTCTATATTTACTATTATGAAATTATCTTATATACATATTACAATATGTTGATTAGATTAACCCTAGTTTTGATATTATAGGAGTCCCCTCTTTGATAATTAAATTAGTTGAACCATGTGAAGTGTTAGTCTCATAAAAAAGAAAATGTGATTGAAAATGTTCATTTTCATAATTAATTAAATTGTACTGAATTGATTAGAAGACTTGTAAGCATGGTAAATTTTGTTTTGTTTAAGAGAGGATATATTGAGATGTAATTACACAAATATTCATTTGTACTTTGCTGATGGAACGAAAATTTTTCAAATGTTACCCTAAGACCTTTATTAGTGACAAAATGAGACTAGATTTCCTCATCTAATCTAAAATTATATTGTATAGATCCACTCGATGAAGAATGAAACAATCTTATCCACTATAGATCAATATTTTATGAAAACTATTAAATAATAGTCTATGTCATGCTTATAATTTCCAAGTGAAGAGGCAAAGTGTGTAAAATGAAGGAAATTCTAATTCACAAAACAAATGAAATTAGGAATTTTGAAAGTATGTGGGTAGGAATAGGTAAGGACCATATGAGAAATAGTTAGAATTTGAATAATAACATATTTTATCCAAAATATATGCAACAGATTCTAAAGTTATATAATGGATTTGATTTTACATTTCAATTTATATGTGCATCATAGATAAGATTTGGCTGGTAGGTGGCTACTAGGTACCCCATTAGTGTGAATGTTATCATTTAGAAGTCTTATTTCACTTCTTAGCTCAAATATCAACATGTAAGAATCACCAAAAGTATAAAAATGGCATCATTATATGGAATGAAATCATCACTAATAGTAGAAATAACACTATCCTTGTAAGGCACAGAAGCATCACTAGAAGCAGGGCAATTTGTATTTATATTTTTATTCATCCATTTCCCAAAGTTCCAAGGTAATAAGTATCATATTTAATCATTGATTTATCAGCTAAGTAAAAAAATCAATTATTATTACTTCGAGAGCATTAAGATTATATCTAGAAGAAGTAATATTTTCATCCATGCACACATAGTTTTCTAGTTGATGTAGTAATATATCAAATACACGGGCCATTATAGGATGATCATGATTTGAAAAATAAGAGAGTAATAATTGAAACCCTAGAATGATAAAGAAAGTAAGTATAAACCTTAATTCTAGGGTAAAATTTACCCTGAATCCCTAAAAATAAGTCATACATCAAATTGTAACACTGGGAATGAAACCTTAATAGGGTCAAAAGGAAACCCTAAGGTTGGTATTAAAAAAATTTAGATTCACCAAAAATAATTTGATTAAATTATACCAAAGAAGAATATAATAAAAAAGAAACGATGATAATTTAGAAATTAAAATGTAATAGTCCTAATTAGATATAAATTATAAAATTAACAAAATAAAATAGTCCACTAATCTAAAAATAGGAAATGTGGTAAAGGCATGAGAAATCTAAAATAAATTAACCCAATTTGGCTTACAAATGGAAAAATAACATGTTCAAATTCCAAAAGTAAGATAAACAAGTGTTTTTCAAGGGCTATAGAAAATATCAGGATTTGGAAATGCACTGTGGATGGGTTCATGAGTTTCAGATTGTTTCATATCTAATTCTTTCTATCTTGAATGTTTTCAACGCTAAACTTGTCTAGGCAATACAAATCTATTTTGGGTTGCTATAATGATGCTAGAATCTTTGGCATAGGTTTGCATGTGGCTGGAAGTTTACACTTTATACCTATATTGTTGTACATACATGACTGGGTGTTGGAATGCTTTGTCTATATGCTTGACAAAAAATCATGTTAAATAGGGGTTATTTTTCTAGATTGGAATTATGTCAACACACCCCATGATGATTGAGAGTTTCCTATTTACCAGTACTTTGAAGTGGGCTCAAAAATCACATAGTTTGTTGAAGTCTTATGATGACATGCAACTAGTAAATAAAAAATGCAACTTAGAATGAAAACATGCCTTTGGGTTTGACACTTGGAAACATGAAATTTGAGACCTTATATACTCTAGAATTATGCTCTTGATTGATCTAGGGCCTCTCTTAGAAGATTTAGGAATGATATTCTCTTTGTGTATAACGATCTTCAAAGAGTTGAGTGATGCCCAAATTATGAAATAGCTTTAAGGGATATTGCTTAAATATGAGAAATTTCATTAGTTTCCCACCCAATACAACCATAAAAGCTTTCCTAGAATGGTTGTAACAAATCACCCATTTGAATTTATGCCCGTAATAGGAAAGGATGATGGAGTTGTAGAAGTTGGATGCATTCGGGGACATATATGTCCAATGGTTACAAAACCATCCTACATGCCCTATGACTCAAAATTGAAGTTGGTAGAGTGTATAAGGGTAAACGTTGACTCCCTATATAGTCTACAAGTGATATTGATAGTGTTAAACTCAAGAATGGGGACAACCTTGTGGATTAGGGGGTGTTTAGAATGAGGAAATATGCATGAATAAGGTCAAATATGAATTAATGGACCAAATGTCAAATAAGCTACAAAAACGTGTTGTTGCCAAGTGCCTCAAACCAAATTTAGGGTCCCACACTTTCTTATGTGTCCATTTTTTCTATCTTTTGGTTTTCTCTCTCTTCTTTTACAGTTTCTTTCGTTCCTTCGTTTCACATTTTTGGTTGTTTTCAAGAAATTTAGAGGTATGATTGTTGTTAACTATAACAATACTACCAAATGTCAAAGAATAAGGTCAAATATGAATTAACAGATCAAATGTCAAAGAAGCTGCAAAACGTGTTGTTCTTAAGTGCCTCAAACCAAATTTAGGGTACCACACTTCCTTGTGTGGCCATTTTTTTCATTCTTTTGGTTTTCTCTCTTGCCTTTTGCATTTTCTCTAGTTCCTCCGTTTCACATTTTTTGGTCGATTTCAAGAAATTTAGAAGTACGATTGTTGCTAACTAGAACAATACTACCATTTGATCACCTTTTCTTCGTAGACACATTTTACAAAGAGTTTGGGTGCTCAATATTTTTCCCTTTATTCGTTGGTATTTTTCACCCATTGTATGTCAACATGTGCACTAATAGGGTACTAATTTGAATTCAAAATAAATTTACATAAGTACACTAGTGTATTTAGGGATAAAACACAAAGAATGAGTCGCATTGAAAATGTGAAGACAATAATCTTTCTATTTTGAAGCATCTGTCACGTCCATGTGCGACTTTAAACATAACTTCAACTTTTAGAGAAATATATAAAATTTATTAGTTGTTTACATTCATTATTAATATAATGGTTGAGACGCTTGTACTATACTAGACTCCCTGACGAGTTGCATTCATGTGCCATTTTAAGCTTGGTTTAAGCTTTAAAGAAGCATATAACACTTATTGCTTGTTGTCAATCAATGAAAATATAAGGGTTGGGACACTTGTAGTGCATTGGACTCCTTGTTGAATTACATCATATGTTGATTATTAGATTGTTCAATTTTGCATGAGCATGACAAATATTAAGTTTTTTTTGTGCTAATTTAGCATAGGCCCCAAAATATATTTGTTTTCCGTAGCATTGGCTTTTTTCCAAAAGGAGAACAATTCCTAAATAATTTTTGGAAAAACATGTGCAAGATTTTCAAAGACCTAAAACTAACAAATAGATTCATCAAATTTCATTTGAAATGCTATTTCCATACTCAAAGAATTATAGTCGTACCGTTTCTGCATTAATATTATAGTTGTATTTACAACAAATTGAATGCATATACAATAACCCTAACTATCTCTAGCATTTTTAATTAATCTAATTTTATAATCTAAATCATCGAATAATCCGCATTCAATATGTTTTGATTAATATTTGAATTAAACTTAATTGGAAAGCAATGCACTTACTCTAGTGCATTTGTTTGTGGAAAACCACTTTCCTTTTGGACAAAAACAGAATTCGTTGCGTGTGGTTTTGTTCAAGGTGGCTATGGACTTCAAAGATATTTTATGACTATACAATTATTATCTTTTGAATTTAAGTACCATAAATCTAATTTGCGAAAATAATATAATGTGTGGAATACGTATAAAAATTGTATTTTCACAAACCGAGACATACGTAGAATACAACGAAAGGCGGGCGGGGTGAGAATGAATTAGGTGTGATCACTGCTATAATTTACAGTTGGAAATATATTTTTAAAAAATTACAACAGGAAGATGAAAAATCCTCCGCAGGAAAGAATCCACAACAATGGCGTAAGCAAGAAAGAATGTTTCAGCGCCGAAGAAGCGCCATTGTTTTCCGTAAACTGGTCGGCAGCATTTAAGGAAACCAGAGCAGGATCAAAATTGGGATTAGGTCCATACAGAGCTTGGGCTCCATATACGTCGTCGTAAGTGGGATTATGAAAACTATTAAATATAATAGTCTACGGCATGCTTATAATTTCCAAGTGAAGAGGCAAAGTGTGTAAAATGAAGGAAATTCTAATTTACAGAACAATTGAAATTAGGAATTTTGAAAGTATGTGGGTAGGAAGAGGTAAGGACCCTATGAGAAATAGTTTAAATTTGAATAATAACATATTTTACCCAAAATATATGCAACATATTTTGAATTTATATAATCGATTTGATTTTACATTTCACTTTAGATGTGCATCATAGATATGATTTGGCTAGTAGGTGGCTATCAGGTACCACATTTGTGTGAATGTTATCATTTACAGGGCTCATTTTACTGCTTAGATCTCAAATATTGACATGTAAGAATCACCAAAAGTATAAACATGACATCATCATATGGAATGAAAGCATCACTAATAGTAGAAACAACACATGGAATAACACTATCATCATAAGGCGTAGAAGCATCACTAGAAGCATGCCAATTTGTATTTTTATTTTCATTCATCCATTTCCCAATTGTTCAAAGTAGTAAGTATCATATTTAATCATTGATTTATCATCTAAGTAAAAAAAATCAATTGTTATTACTTTGAGAGAGTTAAGATTATATCTAGAAGAAGAAGTAATATGGCTATTTTAAATTATATTAGGTGCGTAATCTTGACTTAAATCTCCACCAAAGGCATGTAAAGAGTAATATTCATAATACAAATCATTATTTTCATCCATGGGCACATAGTTTTCTAGTTGATGTAATAAGATATAAAATACATGGGCCATTATAGGATGATCATGGTTTGAAAAATAAAAAAGTAATAATTGTAACCCTAGAATGATAAAGAATGTAAGTATAAACCTTAATTCTAGGGTAAAATTTACCCTGAATCCCTAGAAATAAGTCATACATCAAATTGTAACAGTGAGAATGAAACCTTAATAGGTCTAGAAGGAAACCCTAAGGTTGGTATTAACAAAGTGTAGATTCACCATAAATAATTTGATTAAATTATACCAAAGAAGAATATAATCAAAAGGGAACAATGATAATTTAGAAATTAAAATGTAATAGTCCTAATTAGATCTAAATTATAAAATTCACAAAATAAAAGAGTTCACTCATCTAAAAATAGAAAAAGTGGTAAAGACATGAGAAATCTAAAATAAACTAAGCCAATTTGGCTTGCAAAAGGCAAAATAACATGCTCAAATTCCAAAAGGAAGCTAAACAAGTGTTTTTCAAGGACTAGAAAATATCAGGATTTGGAAACGCACTATGGATGGGTTCATGAGTGTCAGACTGTTTCATATCTAAGTCTTTCTATCTTGAATGTTTTCAGGGCTAAACTTATTTAGGCAATAAAAATCCATTTTGGGTCGCTATGATGATGCTAGACTCGTTAGTGTCTGTTTGTATGTGGCTGGAAGTTTACACTTTATACCTATATTGTTGTAAATACATGAGTGGGTGTTGGAATGCCTTGCCTATATACTTGACTAAAAATCATGTTAAATAGGGGTTATATTTCTAGATTGGAATTATGTCAGCACACCCCATGATGATTGAGAGTTTCCTATCGACCACAACTTTGAAGAGGGCTCAAAATTCACGTAGTTTTTTGAAGTCTTATGATGACATGCAACTAGTAAATAAAATATGTAACTTAGAATGAACACCTGCCTCTGGGTTTGACACTTAGCAACATGAAATTTGAGACCTTATATGCTTTAGAATTATGCTCTTGATTGATCTAGGGCCAATCTTAGAAGATTTAGGAAGGATATTTTTTGTGTGTTGGAATGCCTTGCCTATATACTTGACCAAAAATCATGTTAAATAGGGATTATATTTCTAGATTGGAATTATGTCAACACACCCCATGATGATTGAGAGTTTCCTATTTACCACTACTTTGAAGAGGGCTCAAAATTCACGTAGTTTTTTGAAGTCTTATGATGACATGCAACTAGTAAATAAAATATATTACGTAGAATGAAAACCCGCCTTTCTACATTAATATTATATTTGTATTTACAACAGATTGAATACATATACAATAACCCTAACTATCTCTAACATTTTTAATTAATCTAATTTTATAATCTAAATCATTGAATAATCTGCATTCAACATGTTTTGACTAATATTTGAATTAAACTTAATTGGAAAGCAATGCACTAACACTAGCGCATTTGTTTGTGTAAAACCACTTTCCTCGTGGACAAAAACAGAATTCGTTGCGTGTGGTTTTGTTCAAGGTGGCTATGGACTTTAAAGATATTTTATGACTATACAATTATTATCTTTTGAATTTAAGTACCATAAATCTAATTCGCGAAAATAATATAATGTTTGAAATACGTATAAAAATTGTATTTTCACAAACCGAGACATACCTACGTAGAATACAACGAAAGGCGGGCGGGGTGAGAATGAATTAGGTGTGATCACTGCTATAATTTACAGTTGTATATATTTTTTTAAAAAATTACAACAGGAAGATGAAAAATCCTCCGCAGGAAAGAATCCACAACAATGGCGTAAGCAAGAAAGAATGTTTCAGCGCCGAAGAAGCGCCATTGTTTTCCGTAAACTGGTCGGCAGCATTTAAGGAAACCAGAGCAGGATCAAAATTGGGATTAGGTCCATACAGAGCTTGGGCTCCATATACGTCGTCGTAAGTGAGGTCCACTTTTCTGGTGCGAGGAGCAATGGTTGGATACATAACAGTGCTCTTCAAAGCAGAGTGCCCTAACCCTAAAATATGCCCTATTTCATGCGTGGCAATCGATTCCAGATCGATCGCATACTCAACCGATTTATCCTCCTCCAAATTGAAGCTCCAGCGCTCCGCCGCGTCGAGATGCAGTCTTCCATTCTGGGGAGAAAAAGCATGGCCCAGGGTTCCGAGCGGCCCGTCGAAAGCTTGTCCGTCTCCATGGCTTCCACTGAAAAATCCGATTTTTATGTCAGCAAAACTGAAATTTTTAGTTGCTTTAAACGTTACAGGAATAACCGCAGCCCATCTGTTAAACGCCCTGGAAAACACGGCCTTCACCTGAGATTCCTCGATTCCGGGGGACTCGCTTACGGGAGAGAACGCGTATGTGAGCCTTCGCTTTCCCGGCGGCCATTTAGGGGTTCCGTTGAAGAAAGAGTAGTGTTTTTCTGTGTGGTAATGGCTTCTGTTTCCGTGATTTGCAGAAAGCATGCTGGAATTGCCGTTGATAATATCTGGAACGCCGCACCTCGGGGTGATGATCTGCGTCAGGGTTTTCTCGTCGACGCTTCCGGTGACGGGAAGGCCGAAGCTGTGCTGGTAAAGCTTCACAGCGGCTTCCAGCTTCTCGTCGTAGCAATCCGTGGTGATGTTTTCGACGGCGAGATATCCGAAGGTGTGCAAGTATCGCTTCAAATATGTGACGCCTTTAAAGCTCTCGCCTTTGCTGGCATTGACGAGCCCCTTCAGAGCTGCCCAGGTTCCGCCTGATAAATCAATGGTAGGTTCCCTCTCTGGCTCTGGTTCCCCCTCTGGTTCTGGTGAAATTAAATTCGAGAGGCGCTCGGCTTCTGCAACCAGGAAAATTGAAATTAACAGTGTGAATGATGTGAACGCGAGGATTCTTAAGGGAATTCCATCCATGTCTTCCTTAACTAATTCATGGCAAACGGTATCGCAATTTGTTGGGGAGATTTTTATTTTTAACTGCTGCTTTATGGTTGCTGTTGACGGACTTCCAAACCGTCACGAAAAGACCCGTGGAATACTATACTTTGATGAAGAAACACGGCGTTGAACATTCCCGTCAACAGACGTGGTTCCGACGCCCATTTTACACTCTTGCAACGAAGAAATAATGCTCAAATTTGAACGTCTCCAAGGGAAGTCTAGCCTTTTTGAATTTATGATTTATAAATATACGAAGGTTTTGATATAGATATTCATTTATTCATCAAATATAATTAATTATATATATAGTTCTTTTAACTATGGTAAGGATGTCAATATCCATGTAAAATAGTTGGTTTCAAATATGACAGAGATGTCAATATCTTTGTGAAATTGTTGGTTTCTCATTTTAAAAAAAATACTATAAAATTATAAAGGGAATTCCTCAATATGAAGATGGAAAAAAGTTATTGTCATGAAAAAAATGTGATCATCCTTTCTTCCTATTTAATCCCTCATATCACGATGTTCTTGATTATAATATTTAACACTCAATTTGTGTATGATTTTGGTGCTTCCATCAAGGTTACTAGGCTAGGATTACTAAGCCTTTAACTTTGTCTTACTCTTCATCCCTCTAATGTGTCACCTTCATCACCTCACACACCTCTACATTTTGCTTTCATTACTATAAATCCTTTTGTCATTATATTTCCATTCCTTTTCAATAAGCTTAAAAGCAAAGAATTTTGTGTTTTTGAAAGAGAAGTCACACGTTTGAATTCTATAGTGGTACGGCATGTACACGACGTATTTGCTTTCTTGACTCTATAGATTGCTTGTGTGTATGTTTGTTATTACATTACTTTGATCTCTCTTGGCCACTTTATAGATGGCTTATATATATATATATATATATATATATATAGTTTTATTTAAGTGGAGTACTAGGTGGTCTCATACATTAGCTTTGACTTTGTTATTCTAGGTGTTAGTTTGATCTATATCTCTCGATCACTTTATAGACGGCTTGCAAGTTTGTTTCTTTTTGCATTATTGTTTAACTTAATTAGAATACTTGTTTATTTTAAATAAATTTCACATTAAGGGTGTACACACCTAATTTTAGTCGGGACTACTTAATTACTTGCTCATTATTTCATTGTACCTTCAATTTTTTATTCAAGATGTTAGCGTGATCTCTCTCCCACTCTCCCTTCCCCTGCCCTCTTTCCATATCTCTCCCATGCTCTAAGAGATTATTCTACGAGGATCAAAACAAAATCTCGTGCACATTGACAAGGTTGCACTCCAACGGTGATGAGAAAACGCCAAGTAATTAGCAAGTAAAATCAAACAACAAGAAATCATGCATGGAAAAAATAGGTTTGCTCATTCTCATAGATCAAAAAGAGGGTACATATGGGAGTGTTGTGTAACTCCCGTGCCTGGACAATCATTCCCTCAAAGAGGAAAAAGAGAAGCTACGATTCCTAGGATGGATATAACTCATATGACATCAATTATGCATATGACAACGACAAAATATGTCATATACATCATATAACTCCTATGAAATATGATCTCACCTAAGTGAGATGATTCACCTTGTGAGGTGGACAAGACCCCGAGTGATGACGAGGCAAGTCACATACACCAACACCCCCATTCATTGTAACTTAGGATGAGGCAAGGAAAACCAGACAAAGAAATGGGTCCCAGCAGCTACGCATGATGAGGTACCCAAGTACAATAAGGATCTTAAGTAATGGAGGAAAACCTAATGGAAAAAACATTCACTTATAAGAGATAAAAGAATCCCTAAACAATTAAAAAAGATGCATCAAATGGGTCCCAACAATTAAATGCCTGATAAGGTACCCATGTACAAACTGTAATCTTTCTACAAAAATAATAGGAGAAGAAGAAAGTTATCCAACCTCCCAAAAAGATGAACCTGTCGAAAGCCACCTTGTACCATGTGAAGAAGAGGATCCGTGGAGTGACAAGGTGTTGTTCCTATTCAAGGAACAATACTCCATATGTGAGGTAGAACTGCCAACTACTTCATGAAGGGATGATGATTCTGAAGCAACAGTTAAGAAGGAAGGTCGAATGTCCTGTAACTTATAGAAGAAGGGTGTTCGATATCCGATCAGTCCTTAATCAAAGTGTGTACTTCTTAAATTTTTTGTAGTGGATCAGAAGTAGGCGGATCAAGAAATAACTTCTCAAGATGTGGAAGGTTATAAGTGGATGGTATAGGTGGGTGCCCTTCACTATGGAAATCCATTATGCTAGAAGAGAAGTCATCATCATCAAAAGTGTGCTTGAGCTCATAAATATCATCAAGTACAGGTGAATCAGATGAAGAATCTGAAGGAGGAACAAAGTCAGAGAAGGAATAAAGTCGAGTATGATGATCAAATAAACGAACTAAAATGATAGTGTCATTGTGTAGCTCTTTGACATATACAGAATCCAAAGTAACCCACATGCCCACACCAAGGTGAGTGATTTAATAAATTGATAGGAGATTAGTTATAAGTGATGTAATATTAAGAAGTTGTTAAATGTTCCACCATTCACTTCTGTAGTGCCCACCTTTTTCAGTGCTCTCATTTTGGTTGCATGTGACTCATCGTATCTATACTATTGTGATGACAAGGACAATATTAATTGTTTTGTTATTTTGACAGGACATTATCACATGACATTGTTTCTTGACATGGTTTTTACTGCTTTGATATATTGTTATGATATGACACTATTTAGGATATCGTATTGCTAGCATTAGGATGCTAACACTTGATCACAAGTTGACTATGAGGCACACGATGCCACTGTGCATTTTCAGAAATTATGTTGTGACGATGATATCATGTGTTATTATTGACATGTTTTGGTATTGATATTTGATCTGTATTTGATGTATGAAGATGAATATATTGTTTCATTCAGTAGATGATTCACGTTGTCGATATATTTCTAGCTTAGCGTGGCTTATATGGATGTTGATTTCAATGCATATTATTATATCATATTTTATTATTATATTGGGAAGATATGAGGTTTGTCTTGAGTGTTGATATGTATTCGATCATGGGAGAACGCGAGGTTCAAGCAATGCATCCCAATTAGCACAAAAGGCCCGTGAGGCCAAACCATTCCTTCTCTATTGATTTACAAAACCTTCTCATTGTGTTGTGCATTGTTTGTATATTGTATTTGATTCATTATGTGATGGTTGGCTTACCTCTTACCTCTTACCTTTGTGATGTATGCTCATGTTATATTGTTCTAAGTGTGTACCCTTATCCTCCTTTGGTTAATGCTAAATTGGTGTTTTATGCCATCTTTGGTGGTCCTTAGCATCTTTTGTGGTATGTGATGTTGTGTCTTGGTTAGGAAGGAGTAGGCCACCTAATTATGGATTAGGTGAGCCTAATTTCCCCTCCTAAATGTCACATTTTTTCCAAACTCGGATTTGGGAAAAATGTACCATTTAGGAAGGGTAAATGGCAAGAAAAGGGCTTGATTTGCATCAAAAGGGGCCCTAACACCCATTCCTATGGGGGTGTGCTATTTTCAATGCAAATGAGGCCCATTGGCCCATTTTTCCCCCTCCCACACACTCCAAATTTATGGAGTTTTGATTTTGGGAATGTGTATCAAAATTTGAATCTGTTCATGATTGCTTGGAGCCAAATTTATTTTCCCAAATTTTAATTTTATGGGGTAATTTTGTTGCATTTTTTTTGATGTGGTTTTGGTGGAGCATGAAAGTTTTCACCCTCCCATTACTTTACTTATGTGGAATTATTTCCTTCTTAACCCCTCATATTGTTGAACCCTAAATATTGGATAAGTACACAAAGGTGTGTGCGCACAGGATCAGTAAATAGAAGGGCACTCAGGGAAAAGTGTGTAGGAAAAAGGGTTGAAGAAGGGTTTAAATGCAACTAGGGCACACGCGAAAGGCAGAACAAGGGTTTAAAGGACTTAGCCATATTTCGCATCATGGATTCACTTGAGGAAAAATGTGAGGACTCGACTAGGTGTGATAAATGGATAAGGTGCTATCCTGGAACCTTTGAGGCCAAGAAAAGGATATTCCATGTAGGGAATATTCCCAGAGGCATCATTACAGTTAGTGGAGGGTTTTGCAAAGAGGATAAACATTTGCCAATGGAGGACCAGATTGACACTTGGTACGCGATTTGCTCAGGAGAGAAGTCACGACGGTGGACGGTTATCCAATTTAAGGAAGTGCTTGGGATAGGAACATACACAGAGAGAGAGGCTAAGGGAAACAAAGAGAAGGAAGGTAACAAGGTGTTGTAGAAATGTTAGGAAATGCTAAGGGTTTGGAGCTCATGATGTTAGGGTTTAGAGTTCTTAATGCTAGACGGTTGTAAGGGATATCATTAAGTGCATGTATGGGTATTGGAGTCTGTAACAAGGGTTATAATGGGGAAAGTATAGTTAGGATCTCTGATAAGATTAGTTTGCAGGGGTTGGATTTTTTTCATTAGATGTATATGGTCCAAGATGACCCTTTTGAATGTAGTATGGCTACTAGAGACTCTTTTTAAATCAATATACATGATTTATTATGTACATCTTGTTTATGGGTGTAAACCCTCATATTATTTGGTTTATCATGACTCATATATGGTTTCTTTTTCTTCGTACAATGTTTATTTAGCTTTTGTAATGCATTAATGTGTGGATTTTTTAGTTATATCTTCTTCCCTTTTGAGTAGATGAATGTACTTCTATTTCTACAAATAATCATCCATTAATTGTGGAACTCTCTTAAAAATCTCACATAAAGGATGGGCTTAGCACCTGCACATGACTTGGGTGAGTTCCCAACATATGTTATGCGATAGGATGACCCACTTGGGGTTGAAAATAAGTATTGAGGGTAAAATAATGACTACACCTTGGTTCCATTGTCAAGGCCTCTTTTGAGACTATTGTGAGATAAATGCGTAATGACAGAGTGCTTGACCTTAGAAAACATAGAGACCTATCTTAAAAGAATAGAGGATGAGTTTTCTCAAAGGTTAAGAATTAGATCTGAGTTTGATGTATGAAAATGGGTGGAGGAGAACTTGTATCACGAACTCTATGAGACATTCTTCTGATGTTTCCTAGTAGATTTGTATGAATGGCTATCATCATATGCATCAAGGACAATTTGGTACTATAGACCTCATGTTTGGACCTAACAGGAATATCAGTGGTTGCATGATGTTGATCACTGGTGGAGTAGAGTGGTGACTAGTTATACCATGTAATATGCTATTTCTACATATTCTTTCCCATAGATTGCTGAGTTTGAGTTCTTGAGGGATCCTAGAGGATTTTTTATTTCCTACTATTCCACTTACTATCAAGATCTTGGTCATTACTTTGACTTTGGAAGCCTTTCCCATGGTTGGATGAACTCCTGATAAGTGCAGGGCTCAAAAGTTGGCATGGTAGAAAGATGGAGGACCTTGTGGAAGAAATAGAGAGAGAGGAGAGGTAGCTCAAGTATAATGAAGCTTGAGAGAGGAAGTTTCCAAGATAATGCGAAGCTAAAAAAGTGATGGATTTATGGAGGTAGACGTTGTAGGAAGGATTTGAGGTTCATGTCGAGGACGTGGAACTTGAGCAGTATGAGCTATCCCATCTTAGAAAGTGTGGAAGAGAAACCCCCTCAGATTTTGGAGATAGCTCGTCATATGGAGAAAGGAGAAGAGTTGTAGGTGCACATCATAACCCACATAGTGACCAGACCCTTACACTTAGTTTTCCTATTCTTGAGATAATTTTTTTAATCTAGTTGGTATAGGTATTTGCGGTCAAGTAACACCTAGGAGGTATAATTTTTCATTTGGTACATATATAACACAACATTCATTTCCTATTTTTGGGAGTATTTTTTTTGGAACAAAATTTGGGAAAGGTGTGGGACCACAAGGTTTGTGTGTCAAATTAGGGAGCAGCACATGAAACACATCTAAGAGTGGTTCAGTATCATAATCTATCAGTGCACATTTTAGCGTGATGGTGGGTCCGCAGGTCGCAACTGTGTTAGGCCCCTTACCTATGAAAAAAGGAGGATTTCAAGGAGTTTGCACTAGTGTATCTAGTGACTCTAGTGGTAGAGGTAACATAAGAGGAAATCAAGGTCTAGGATCTATGGAAAAGGTCCACAACACCATCAACATGTTTTTTATAAGATTTCACTCTGCTCATTTGATTGCACAGGTGTTGAGGATGCAACAAAACATGTATAAAAGTGTGATTTACTATGACACGCAAAGGGAATAAATTCCTTGGATCAAAAATTAAGTTAGTTTGTAACCATGTTGCAAGGATGCATGCATATCTAGTACAGGAAGTATGACCCACACCAGACAATGGTGGATTGTATTATGCTATGTCATGCCTTTTTTGAGGAGTTTCACATACTTGAGTTTGAATAGAAAATCATCAGTGCATTGAAGTATATTTAACAAGGAGTTTTGGAGAGTGTGTAGGACTATGATGCATAGTTGAAGACTCTCCTATCCAAGTTATCTTATGATATACAGCCTTCACAACATGCTCAAAGGTTTATTAGAGGGCTTATCAAACCATTTAAGAGGGTGCTTTCACATAATAATTTCACAAATCAGTGCTAAGTCTTGGAGGTAGCCTTGCGAATGGAGGAAGTAGGAAGTGTTGACACATGTGTTAGTCTCTTCCTAGAAGCCCAAATTGCTGCAATGGCAAAACAACTAGAGAAATTTTCTGTGAACTCAACTCAAGAGACTTGTAATAGGTTGTGGTGTATGGATTGTGAGGTAGAAGGGAATAAAAAGGACATTTGTCCTCAAAGATCGGTATGCATGATGATGCTAGACTATGAGATTTTCCATAGAGATCATGATGCAAGTAGGTGTCCGCTATTGTAGTGCATGATCCGTAAGAATGTGTCTTGCTATTGTAAAATTTGCACCTCTACTACTCATGACACCAAGGATTATAGATTGATTGACCAAATACATGATGCCATTGATACTAGGTGTGCACGAGACTAGTATTGCAAAGTAGTTCCAAGGATTAGGGCCATCATTATGAAGGCCACGCAGACGGATGGAGTTACGGAAGAGGATTTCACAGAGGATTTAGAGGCCATGGAAACCACAGAGGTGGAAGAAGTGAGTTCCCACATGGAACTTGTTACAACTATGGGTCTACGGAACACTATAAGCATGAATGTCCTGATCTACTATAGTGCTCTTGGTGTGAAAAAAACACAAGTATGAGGAATGCCCAGAATTATTTGAGCACATGAGAAAAAAGTAGCAGAAGGATAAGGGCACTAGGATGGTGAGCTAAAGCATGTTGATTAATAGTGGATGTTAAGAATGGTGCATGAGTTAGAGTTAAAACCTGTACTGGTGATGACGTGAACTGAGATGTACACATGCCAGGGAGATACCAAAGAAGAGACCATGCTGATTACAAGAGAAAAAGTGGTACATGGGAAGTATCTAGAACCTACGCAATAGAAGGAAATCTATCAAGAGAACATGGAAGTAATCAAAATTCTTCAAGGGGAAATTTAGTGTCTAAAAGAGAAATCCAGGAAGTTAGAGTAGAAGAAGATTCATTGAGATCCCTTAGTTAGATATAGATGATGTCAGAGAAGTGTGTAAGATGTTACACCAAGATAATATCATCCCTCTGTTTATTTCTTGAGAGAGAATGAGTTGAGACGAATATGCTAATCTACCAAGCTATGATAAGAATATTACCTGGAGGAGAGCTCATAAATAATATTCTGATTGACATGAGATGGAAGGTTTTACATGCATAATCAAATACCATTCCATCTTCATGTGAACCTTGATATGATAAGGATATTACATTGGTGTTTTAAAATGCAGCTATTGTTGATTCATGGAGACTTTAGTCTTAAGACAATATTACTTGATGGTGACATAAGAACATGGGTGCATATAAGTTAATGTTCTCACCCTTGGTGGATGGGAAGATGCATGGAATCAAATGGGAAGGCCCTAAGGTTATGCCATTATTTAACCATCTTACAAAGTGTGTTGTATATGACTAATAAGACAAAAGCAATTCCCATTGGTGTTTTAAAGGATGTTGCTATCACTATTCAAGGGGTGAAATTCACTGGAAACTTCGAAGTCTTGGTGCTTGTTGAGGTGGAAAATTTTCTAGCATTACTTGGTCACCCCTGGTGCTATAAGAACAATATCGACTTACATTTCAATAAGGGGTGTTTAAGTTTTGAGAATAAGGAGGAACGTGTTATCATTCCTTTGACAGGATGGGAAGTCAGTGCCCTATACTGAGCCCTTGGGAGAAGAATACCTAGACATAATCTATGTGCACACTATCAGGGACCCTGAGGTTGTGCAACCAAATAAAAGAAGGCATTATTCAGTGGGAAGACGCTCAATCTATAAGTGATACAACTAGTGTGGCATGTGAAAATTAGGTGCACAAGACATATGAGTTAGTTAGAAGGCACTTAAGAGGCTATGTTAAGAGAGTAACAAAGGCACGCTCAGTCAGGCGCCTGGGAGGAAAATAGTTGCCAAGTTACACTGGGGGAGCCAACCTTGATGTTTTCCTGTGAGAAATGGAGACCCAGTGGAGATGTGAGGTTGAAAGGAGAAGTATGCTTAGTTATACCTTTCTTGAGACCATGCAACATGTTGGCAGGCGACCCATCATGATAACCTTCTAGAGTGGTGCAAGGTGAGAATCACATTCTCTATTACGCTTTTGTAAAGTAATGCACCTACTGGTATAAAATATTATCATGGGAAGGAAACCACCTCTGTTTCACGTCTAGGCATGTGAGAAGGATTGGATGGAAGGTGCAGAATCCTTGTCACCTTCTTTATGGGTGCATAAGCTTTACTCCACCTTACAAGGTTGCACGCATGCATGGTACATTCACTCAGAGCTGCACCGTCAGACAGGAAACTGACAGGAGTTGATGGGTGATCTCCTTCAAGATTTCAAGTATCAAAGTACTAAACCATTGGTGAATGAGGTGTTATAGGTTGTTAAGAACCTAACTATGGGAGATAGTGCCATGGTAAAGGATATAAGTACTAGAGTTGTTGGGTGAAATTGGCTTGGAAGTGCACTTTGATGAGGAAGAATTAGAGGAGGTACAACTTGAGCGTGCATGCATGGAAAATGAGAAAGGAAAATTGGTCTACGTAATAGATGGTGAAGAGGTGGAAAACATGGATGTTAACCATACTGTGGGCACATGTGAGGTTATGGATAGTGCAGATGAGAAAGTATGTGCCTACCATGAACCCCTAAAAACCAAGAAGGTTAGCATTGGTTTGGAGGTGGAGCCTAAATAGGCTACTATTGGATATTACTGGATAGAAAAGGAGGTTTCAAAGATCATTGATCTATTGCATGAATTTTAGGATTTGTTTCCACATGGGTACCATGAGCTTAAAGGAGTTCACCACTCCTTGGGAGAAATGAATATCAAGTTAAAGGAAGGTGCACGCCCAATTCGGAAGAGACCTTATCAAATGAATCTGAATCTACATGTCAAAGTCAAGGAGGAGATTGACAAGATGATCACATTATGCATCATTGAGGTTGTTGAGGAATCAGAATGGATAAGTCCAATGGTCATCAACATTAAGAAGGATGGAAGGATAAGGATTTACATTGATTACAAGGATTTGAATGTGGTATGTGTCATTGACCCTTTTCCAACCCCTTCACTAAGGAGATCCTGGAAGGAGTAGCTGGGTGAGATCTATTCTTTCACAGATGGATTCTCAGGATATCATCAGGTTAGAATTGTAAAGGAGGACCAAGAAAAGACAACTTTCGCCACTGAATGGGGAATTTTTTCCTATATGGTCATGCCTTTTGGACTAAAGAATGCACCTACTGCGTTTTCACGCATTGTGGTTCAGTTATTTCAGGACTTCATCCATAAGTTTCTACAAGTCTACCTTGATGATTGGACAATATATGGACTAGTGAGGGACCATTGTGACAATCTAAGGCTGATGTTTGAGAGATGTTGATAGTTGAGTATATCCCTCAACATTAAGAAATGTGTTTTTGCTACTCCATTTGGAACCCTGTTGGGACATATCATATGTAAGGAAGGCTTGCTGGTGGATCCTGCCAAAGTTTCTATTATTGTGGGATTGGGGGGCCTACCAGCCAAAGCGTGGTGCACAGATTCCTTGGGCATATGGGGTATTACCATAAATTTATTAAGGATATGCCAAGATCATTGTGCCATTGGAAAATTTGCTGAAGCACAAAAGTACATTTCATTGGGGAGAGCTGCAATAGATGGCATTTGATACATTGAAGAATAGGCTTATCATTGCTCCCATATTATTCTTTCCTTCTTGGGATAAGCCATTTCATGTACATGTTGATGCTTTAGGGATGACGATTACATAAATCTTAGCACAACCTGGAGAGGGAATTTTGACCACCCCTTGTGTTTTGCTAGTAGGAAGTTAACCAAAGAACAAAACTATATGACTATCGAGCATGAGGCATTATCGATGATCTACGTGCTGGAAAAATTCAGCATCTATTGGAAACACCCTTTATATTCTACATGGACCACATTACATTGAAGTACTTGGTAAACAAGATCGTTTTACAAGGGCACATATGTAGGTGGGTCCTATTTTTCAGGAGTTTGAGTTTACGTTGTTGTAAAAATGGGTAAGAGTAATTTGGGGCCTGACCATTTATCAAGGATAGAATCAGGAGAGGATGCACTAGAGAATTGAGGATACAATTCCAGATGCACAACTATTTAGATTGTACAGTACGTGTCATTTGACTTGGAAGATATTGTATGTTTCTCAAAATGGGTGTGGCATCGGAGGGAATGAAGAGTTTGAAAAGAAAGCAATTAGCCATACACATTGTTCCCTACATGTTAATTGGTGGAGACTTATACAAGTTAGGCCATGATGAGATCTTATGCCGGTGCATGTTAGAGCATGAGCACACAGTAATCATGGAGGAAACACATGGCGGAATTGCAGGAGGAAACTATGGTGGAAATGCCACTGCGTAGAAGATTTTACTAGCAGGTATTTGGTGGGAAAGCATTTACCAAGATTGTATCAAGTATTACAAGGCCTATGACCACTTCAATGCCTTGGTAAACCAGGGAAAAGAGATGAAATGCCATTAAGACCGATTGCCAGTACATAACCATTAAAGAAGTGGGCAATTGACTTCATAGGCCCTATTTCTCCAGCTACGCGAAGGACAAGTTCACGCTATATCATTACATGCATAGATTACCTTACAAGGTGGGCAGAAGCGGCACCTACAAGGGATTACACAATGACAACAACAGCTAGGTTCTTGTGGGAAAATATAATAGTTAGATATGGATGCCTGACTGAGCTTAACAAGTGATAGGGGTACTCATTTTTAAATGAGATAGTTAGAATATTATTGGTAGAATTCATGGTGGCCCATCACAAGACTACCCCTTATCACCCACAAGCTAATGGGACTACTGAGGCATTTAACAAAATTTTGAATCACACGTTAACCAATATTTGTGATGTAGGAAGAAAGGATTGGGATGAAAAAGTTTCTGTTGTGTTATGGTCATATCAGACCACTTATAAGATACTGAACAAGGCCACACCTTTTCAATTGGTGTTTGGTGTGGAAGCTGTGTTACCTGTTGAATTCATGTTACCATCATTGCATATAGCCCATGCAGGAGGGTTAGATGATGAACAAGCGTTTGAGGAGAGGATTGATAAGTTGATGTAGTTGGATGAGAGGCGGGCTATTACTCATTAGAGTCATAAAACAAAAAAAGATAAGCAGAAGGCATGACATGATAGACACATCAAGAACAAGCAGTTTGAGGTTAGGAAGATGGTTCTCTTGTATGATTCCAAGTTTCTATGCCATCCTGGGAAATTCAAAGTCCATTGGTTGGGCCCATACATTATATCCTATATAATTGATTCAGGCACTTTCTAGTTACAAGTGCTAGATGGAACATGGTTTCCAGGCCATTTCAATGGGAGTAGGTTGAATCCCTACTATAAATAAGTCTTCTTTGTGTTTGTAAATAAGGTAGTATTGCTAGTTAGCCTAGGATTTTCTTTGATGCAGTTTTCTTTCTTTGCATTTCCCTTTCTTAATGCTTTGTTTTTTGCACATTTGTGCATTGGTAGCCACTTATTATTTTCAAAAAAATTCTATGCGCAGAGGACCACACATCCATTTTTATGTGGGGTGGAGTAATATGACAAGTGCTGGAAGCTATGGTTGTTGATGGCCCAGGTTGAAAAATCAAAAACACATGGATTGGAATATCGTGCGTAGAAGAGGTGAACATAAGGGAAGGATGGTGTCAAAATAATTTATAGAAATCACATGCAAGAATGAAAAGTGTAGGAATAACATGAGGTAGGTGATGGTCAAGAGCCAATATTAGGACATAGAGGAAGAATTCCTTTGGTATTGTACGCGCATGTGCATAAGGATCTGTGGTTAGTAAGGGGTTTTTGTGCGCCTGAAGGTTGCCAAAGTTTTTCACATAGGATTGAGCGCAGAGGAAAAACACTGAAGGTTGGCATTGGAAAAAGCTACCTTTATTGCAAAATTACATTGGTAGGTGGCATGGCATTTATTACTGAGAAAAGAAAAATTTATAAATAGAAGATCGAGGTGCGTTATTTCCTACCTTGCATTTTAAGTTATCAAAGAGATCTTGCGAACTAGGGACATCCTTGTGAAGAAGGTTTGAGAAGAGTTGTGAAGATTTGTGTGCATATCTAGTTTGATCAGTGAACCAGAGTGGAAAGGAGTACATGGGTGTAAGTGGAGAAGGTTGTGTGGAAGAATCCCATGGGTGTTACGTCATCTTGTGGAAAAAGGGTTTTCTAGGTTAGGGTTACATAGCTAGGGCACAGGGTTTGAAGGAATTTTCACAAAGGAGTGGAGCCACAAAGTTGAGAAGAGCCAGGACCAAGAGAGAGGAAGAAGTTTTAAGGACCCAACAAAGGAATGGCACCAAGGAAAGTAGAAAATGTTTCACCAAAGAAGGGAAAGGGAAAGGGAAAAAAACCATTTCTACCAGTTTCAATGAAGAATGGTATGTGGATATGCAGTACCCAGATGATGTATTACTTGGTAAGGAATGGGTGTCTCATGTTAGAAAGATGGCCGTAAGTGATTACAACCATCGAATGAGCACCACAGAGAATGAGATGACCCTAGAACTGGTTCGCCCTATAGAGAAGAGGACACCAGATGGAATGCCTATCTATGATGACAAAGTGAAGGTGAAAATGGAGAAGGATGGGTTGTTGCAACTCTACGAGTTTCCCTATTTTAGAAATCCTGAGTGAATATACCAATGGTTGATGTCACACATGCATGAAGACCACTTCTATTTCATAGGTCAGAGGATGCACATAACCCCCCAACTAATTTCTAAGTTCACCAGCCTTATCTACAAAGGAGAATCATTGGACGATGATTTGGGAGACAAAGAAGCCATTAAGAAGACCGTTGAGGCTTATGACTACAAGAAGGGTTCACGGTACTTCAAAATTTATGTAATTACTGATTTGGTGATGAGGATGGCCACATGCTTGGTCACAAAGCTGAATGGGAAAGAGAGATGGACAAATCAACAAGGCCTGGTTGAATGTATGTCACAAGATCTTAGAGGGGACCATCTATAACCTCTCAAATTTTATTACAGAGGAGATTATAAATGTTATGCACAATGGAGAGAAGATCATGTTTGGTAATGTCCTCCTCACCATTGTATTTTAGAGATTGGAGTGCCGATGGGAGATAAGTTTGTTTGGGAATACCCAAATGAGAACCCCTCCCCTGCCAAGAGGTTTTAACAATATACTTGTGACACCATGATGACCGCTCATAAGGCATGCCTGGAAAAGTGGTATAAGTGGATGCACGATGCATTCAGGGATGAATGGAGAATACCCAAGTAATTTCCTTCATTATGCAAGGAGAGGCTGAGTTCACCATATACCAATATTTTTGTATCGAAAGATTTACTTTGGTGGATGGCACCAAGAGTCGGTGTAAGTTTCCTTTCTCCTTCACAGTGCGGTACTTCCAGGCCGGGGTCAATCGATTCAAAGAGGCGAAGAAACCTAGGTTTGATCTAAGTATAGTAGATCAAGATCACCATGATATACGCAGGAAGTTAGTATACCCTAAGAAGTGTGCTTATGTGGAGAATTATGTTTCCCATGACGTGCACATGTTAAAACCGGTAACCTTTCCTATTGTAGGGAGGAAAACAATGAGGGTGTATTTGCACCTAAGGCCTAAGTATGAAAAAAGTCTTATATTGAAGATGATGTCTCCATTCCTGAAGACCCCACCATGAGGGAAAGGTTGTGCCAAGGAGAAGAGAAAGAGGGGAGGCTCCTAAGAAAAAGGTGCCGAGTGCGCAGACAGTACAAATAGTTGGGGCACAGGATTCAGGTGCGGGTACAAGTACTTACATTTGTTAGAAGAGGTATCCCATTGAGAAAAGATTCACCATAGAAGGAAGAGTCTTCGGTAAAGGAAGAGTCACCTGAGAAAGAAGAAAGAGAGAAGCCCCCTGAATTGGAGTCACTAGTAAGGAAGAAGTAGAGGGTGACAAAAGGGCCAAACTCAGGAGAAATAGAAAGCATGGAGGATGATAAGGGTGATGAAGATGATGAAGAGTGTGGTGAGGCTCAGAATCATCCTATGTACGATGTACATGAGTCAGAGGAAGAAGGAAATGAAGAGAGGGATGAGAACAAGGAAGGTGCTCATGACAAAGGGGGGAGTGAGGAAGTAAACATGAAAGATCAGAAGACCCCGACCAAGGAATAGATGGATAACACTATAGAGAGGGAGGTGAAAGGTATTATCCAACAATTGGTGGAGCACGAAGTAGAGCGAAGCACCAAATAAGTGCTGAAGGAAGATGAGGAGAGCATAGGTGTAGGAAAGGAGTATGGTAGCATGGGTGGAGACCCCAGCTTAGTAGTAAACTTCCCTACGATAGTGCACACAGGTGGAAAGGGCATAGTAGTGGCATGCAGGAACATGAGATGATTTATATTAATGATCCAAGCAAGGTACTACACATGCACTTCCAAAGTACTGTGCCCACCAACCAACTCCTCAATTGGTCTTCCTTTGATGAAAAGGGTGTGTACCCGTTCACGAGGAAGATGTTATTTTGGGATTTTGAGTCCCACACTGATGAACCTGAGTTTGAGGTAAACCAGTATGAATTGATGAAGATACCACATGCCAAGGGAGTAAACCCTCTTGTAAATGCCCAACAACTATCTGATGAGAAATTTTACAAACGCTCAAAAAAGTATCGGTGGAAGTGGAAGCAATAATCTTTGTAAGAAATGACAGAATAAGGGTCTTGGAGGAAGAGCTTGAGAAAAAAATGAGGAGATCATTGAGTGGGTCAAAGAGATAAAACATAAGGAATTGATCAGTGTGTAGTTAAGGCATGAACTGAGGGATGAAAAGGTGAAGGTGCACAAATTCCATAAGAAGATAGATTCCATTTCAGATGCCATTATCTTGAAACACCTGAACCTGGCCCGCCTGAGTAAAAATATAAGTCAACCATGCACTGCTTGGAAGACTTGGCCCACATCCTCACCATGAAAAGGTGGTCACTCACATTAGAGTCAGGAGGGGATGTGATGGCAATGCCATAAGGAGGAATAAAAGCTAAAGATTGGGGAGATAATGACTCGGTACTTTGAGCTCCTTACCACAGTAAAGACTACTACGCCAGATGGCCAAAGCCATGTATGAAAAATGTACCAACAGAGACAGGGTAACAAGCATATTGGTTTCTACACATGAGGCAGATCTGAAATAATTTCAGGAAAAGAACAAGGGAAATAGGGTAGATCGTGATAAGATCCTAGCTGATGTTGAGAAGAAGTTGGAAGCAATCGAAACCTTGTAGGGTTTGATTTAGAATAAGCTAAAGGAACTATACCCCCAATTCACTCGTAGGATGGATGCACTAGGCGATCTTAACAAGCATCTGGAAAGCATTGTAGATACGTTGAAAGCTAAGAGTGATGAAATAAGTTTTGATGAAGTAAGCACATTGGTGGGTAGCCTACTTTAGTAGGTGCAGGGAGAAGTGGATGCTTTGGAGAAGATTGAGGCATCCGTAAATGAGTTCCCACTCCTCATGTAACAGTAACATATTATTCCATTCTTCCATTCGTTATTTATTTCAATTCCACTATTATTAATTCTTTGAAGAAGCAGGAAGTTCCCGAGGATGGAGAACACACGCAGTGTGGGGTGATGTTGGACCCTAAATATTGGCTAAGTACTAAGAGGTGTGCATGTGCAGGATCAGTAAATAGAAGGACACTCATGGAAAAGTGCATAGGAAAAAGGGTTTAAGAAGGGTTTAAGTGAAACCAGGGCATGCACAAAAGGAAGAATAAGAGTTTAAAGGACTTGGCCAAATTTGGCATCATGGAGTCACGTGAGGAAAAATGTGAGGGCCCGACTAGGCATGATAAGTGGATAAGGTGTTAGCTTGGAACCTTAGAGGCCAATAAAAGGATATTCCACGCAGGGAATATTCCCACATACATCATTATAGTTAGTGGAGGGTTTTGTAAAGAGGATAAGCATTCGCCAATGGAGGACCACATTGACACTTGACACACAATCTGCTCAAGAGAGAAGTCATGACAGTGGACGCTGATCCTATTTAAGGAAGTGCTTGAGGGATAGGAACATACAGAGGAAAAGGGGAGAGAGAGAAGGTAGTGAGAAGGTGCTAGAAGGTACAAGATTTTTGAGAGAAGGAAGGTAACAAGGTGTTGTAGAAATGTTAGAAAATGCTAAGGGTTTGGAGCTCATGATGTTAGGGTTTAGAGTTCTTAATGTTAGAGGGTTGTAAGGGATATCATTAAGCGTATGTATGGGAACTGGGGTATGTAACAAGGGTTATAATGGGGAAAGTATGGTTAGGATCTTTGATAAGATTAGTTTTCAGGGTTGGATTTTTTTCATTAGATGTATATGGTTTGAGACGACCCTTTTGAATGTAGTATGACTACTATAGAATCTTTTTAAATCAATATACATGGATTTATTCTATACATTGTGTTTATGGGTATAAACCCTCATATTAGTTGGATTTTCATGACTTAGATCTACTTTCTTGTGCTTCATACATTGTTTATTTATCTTTTGTGATGCATTCATGTGTATATATGTTAGTTATATCTTCTACCCTTTTGAGTAGATGTATGTAATTTTGTTTATGTAAATAAATCTCCATTAATGGTAGAACTCTCTTACAAATATCACATAAAGGAGGGGCTCGATGCCCACGTGTGCCTTGGGTGAGTGCTCAACGTATGTTGGGTGATAGGCCGACGCACTTGGGGTTAGAAAGAAGTATTGAGGGTATAATAATGAGTACACATGTCATTAGTTAAGGGGTTATTTTTGAAAAGTTTTTGTGGTGGAAGAGCTTGGGAGCTTGAAACAAGCATTTGGATTTCTTGGTGAACTTCTTGGTTGGATTATGCTTAAGTACAAGGTAGGATCTTGCACCCACTTTGTTTCCTTTTTGAAATGGTCTTTGAAATTGTGTTATAAGTTGAATTATGCATATGAATGAGAAAAGGATGTTGTTTATCTTATTTTTTTGCTCCACCCACCCTTGAGGGGTGTGGGTTTTGGAGATGGATGGGAAGAGGAAGGAATTTCTTCCTTTACATTTTTATATGCTTTTGTAGCAAGATTGAAAGAGTTTTTGTTTTTTTTTTACTCCTACATTTGGCTTGTAGGTAGGGATGAATTTCCATTTGGTTTTGAGATCCATCCATACACTATACGAAGGAAACCATAGGTTTGAAAATCTTTCTTGGGGGAGATAACATTGAGAGAAGGGGAACAACTATGGAGTGATAAGGGGTGTTGAATATATGGAGAGATCGGGTGGAAATATTTGTTGTTTGCATGGAGCTTTTGACTACAAAAACATGGGATTTTCATCCCCCTCTTCCCTATATTTGAAGCATGGTTCTTCTTGACTAATTTCTTGGGTGAATATGTGTTTGATGTGATAAAACAAGTCTTGAATGTTGATTGTTGCATCTGAATTCTCCCTATGTGATGGTTGCATGTTTTTCCTCTTCCCCATGGGCTTGAGGGGAGGCTATCATGTCATCTCAATCTTCTTAGTGGCATGTAATGATGCCAAACGGCTAGGTGGTCAACTAGGATCATTCTTTTTTAATTTTAGAGGTTTTACCTTGCTATTTTGGAGCTAGATGGAGCCTATTTTGGAAGTTGTAGAGTTGTAGATGTGAAGTATGTTTTTACTATGTTTGAGCCAAAAATTTGGCAGGTTGTCTCCTCTTGAGAGGAGGGCTTTTGTACTTGAATTTTTTACTATATTTCTTCATTATGGATTGATTATACATATTTGTTATGGAAGAATTAGTTGAAGAGGTTTATCAATCCTCTCCATTAATAATTTCAATCCAGGGCTGGTGTCTGATGATTGTATGCATTAAGAGAAAAAAAATCTTTGGAAAACAACTCCGTTAAACACAATCCAACCTTGCATTTTAATAAATCACACATGCAGAAATGTAAAGGTACACTTGCAGAAATAAAGTTTGCATGAAGGAAACACACTTGCATAAATGAAATTGCGAAATTAAAATAAACAAAAGATAAATCAAACACCTACACATTCACAACAAAAATTGTACAGAAAGAAATATCACATAACATGAAATTAGAAATTTACAACAAAAGGAAAACTACAAAACAAAGAACTGAACATAAAACATTGAAAGAAAAGAACATAAAACATTGATCCTTCTTCCTTGGAATGAGTGGCCATCTCATTCCTTGGAAGAGGACTTAATTCATACTTTCAAACTTAATTCAAAACCTGTAGAATAATTTCACTCAGAAGATTAATGAGGAAGAACATATATATTATTCTTGGTAGTGGAAAAATTACATATAAGAGTGTGGGAGGTTGCATTTATAATTCATGCATCCAACAAACTCTTATTTTGAGAAATACAATCTGATCTCATCTTTATTCTAATCCTCACAACTAAGATCTCCATCTCCACAAAATATGGAGAGATATATTATTGGAGTCAAAGTCTTATCTCGCTATTTTAGGAAGATTTTCTCCCAAATCATCTCCTTACTTTTTGGTAGCAAGAATCAAAATGTTTTTATTCTCCTACTTTATTGGAAGGAGGTTTTTCCTTAAAAAATTACTTTGACCAAATACCTCTCCTAGATTTTCCATTTGACTTTGTTGTTTCTGACTGTGGAACTTTTGGTGCTCATCTGATACACTTTTTCGTTGGACTACATCTCACTAAAAGTTAGATTCCTTTTTATTGGTAAAACTTGTAGCAAATCTGAATGATTATTTTGTTAAACACTTTTCTATAAAAAAAAACCACTCTCATATTTTCCAATTTCCTTTGTTGTTTCTAGATGTGGAACTTTTAGTGCTCGTCTAATACACTTTTTACTTGGACTGCAGCTCACTAAAAGTTAGATTTATTTTTATTGGTAAAACCTGTAGAAAATATGAATGAGGTTTTTGTTAAACACATTTCTATGAACAAAAACCTCTCTCAGATTTTCCATTTGAATTTTTTGTTTTTGGCTGTAGAACTTTTAGTGCTCATCCGATACATTTTTTCCTTGGACTGTAGCTCACTAAAAGTTACATTTCTCTTTATTGGTAAAACATGTAGCAAATTTGAATGAAGTTTTATTAAACACATTGCTATGAACAAAAAAATCTCTCATATTTTCCATTACGTTCTCTGATTATTCACAATGCCTCATTTTATGCAAGTTCCGAAACTAGAATTGCAAGTTCCAGAACTAAAACTACCAGTTCCAGAACTAAAACTGCAAGTTCTAGAGCTAACTCCAATTGTTCTAGAGCTAACTAACAATAGTTATAACTTTTGCACATGATCTTGGATTGAGACGATTCTTTTTTTGAACTTGCATAATGTTTCGAGAGGAATCTGAATATGAAATCATATTTGAGTTTAGATTTACTATCCATGATCAATTCCACTTTTTCCAGAACTAGCATTATCTTTCCTTTATGGCCTGCATACACAAGACTTTTAATTTTGCTAAATAATCAATAGGATTAGTAAAAAAATAGATAACAAAAGACTTTTAAAGAATGAACAAGATATATATCCTATATTCTATCTCAAGAAAACTATAAGTTCCAAGATTACATTTAAATCCACTTTCAAAGGTAACTTAGAAGGAAAAAAAATGGTAATTTATGATCAATTTATGGCCTCATCATTAGTTAGGTTCTTTGAAGGATTGGAGTCATGCCTTAAAATTTTTTTGTTGTAATTGTTCTGACACTTGAAACTTAATATGAGGATGGAGAAAAGTTATTGTCATGAAAATAATGTGACCATCCTTTCTTCCTATTTAATCCCTCATATCGTAGTGTTCTTGATTATAAATGTTTATCACTCAATTGCATATGATTTTGGTGCCTCCATCAAGGCTAATAGGCTAGGATTACTAAGCCTTTAATTATGTCTTACTCCTCATCCCTCTCATGTGGAACCTTTATCACCTCACATGTGTCATCTTTTTTCTTTCATCACTATGAATCCTTTTGTTATACCCTTGTGTACAATAGAGGGCCTAGGAGCCAGAATAGGAATTAAAGCTAGAAAAAAAAGGATCAGAATCCAAGTGTGACAATGAAGCCCAAAGTAGCCAAAAAATAGCTACCCAATCAAGACATAACAGCAAAAACTCTACAAAAAAGCAGCAAAGAGACCACAAAAAAACATACAAGAGCAGCTAAAGCACCTACAACTACTTCTTGGCAGCTTTTTCGATGCTGGATTTGATGTTCTTCCAGGATTTTAACATTCCCAAAGTTGTCATGTGGGCAGCGTCAGTCTTATCCAACTGATCAATGGTCCTTTTGCTTTCTTTATCAGTGCCCCAAAGTGTTGCCGGAACTCCGCTGAGATTGGAGACACTTCGGACATGCTGCTCAATGAACTCCTCAATCACACTAAAGATGGCCATATTGTAATCATGACGAGTTTTGGCCTTCCCTAAACGGGAGTCTTAGGAGTTCAGCTTCTTGTCGATATCTTCAATCTAGTTGTTATCAATAGCCACCTCCTCCTCCTTCTTCCTTTTACCATTCTGTTTTGCCAAGTTCTTAACCTCATCCTTCAACAGCTTCATATCAGCTTCTAAGGCTTCCAGCATTTTTGTAGAGCTCTCCATATGCACATCCCAGGGACTAGCACTGCTAATATTCAGGAGGTCATGTGCAATTTCAATTTCATGAGGACCCTTCCCCACAACAAGGGTATTGAGGTTAAGCCTTCTAGAGGACCTGGTGATCGGTCTGGACGAGGTGGAAGTGAAGGGGGGGGGGTAGGAGCAGCAGTAGGGGGAATGGAATATGAAGCTTGGATGGCTGGCAGGGGGGTGAAAACAATAGTGGCGGGGGCAGAGAGTGGAGAAACGGGGCTAGCAGCAGCAGAACCCGACAGAGGGGGAACTGAGCTAGGGGAGGAAGGAAGACCAGGATACTGAAGGAGAAAAAATTTATGCAGCAGCAAAATAAGCCCCTGGTGTAAAGGAACCTCCCGGGTATGATTTTGAAACTCCAAAATGGAGTGCTTAAGAGAGTTCAACAAATAATGGGGGAAACAAACCATGTGATTCCTGCGGAAGTGGTTGAGGAAGATAAGGTGCTTAGCAGGTACGGTGACAAACCTCCCTTCGAAAGAAATGAATCATATCATCATGCGAGTAACCTCATCATAAGGTGGAGGGATCGAGCTAACAAGCAAGCCCACGGTAACATGGATCAGCTTCTCAGATCCCTCCACAAATCTCCTCTCTTCAGCATCTCTGTCAACCCTTTTGTTAAAAAAATGGTAGCCCTCCATGCCAAGGCCGGTCGCTTCAGCAATAAGCTCCTCATTGACCAAGATCTTCTGCCCCCCATATTCCACAGTTCACTCCTTCCAATCCTTCGCAAAATGCACTGAGATGCTTTGATCATGGCCCTACCTTCTCCATGAAGTTGGTGATGCCACCCTTGCTAAGTATATTCCATAGCTCTACATTATCCTTCCAGTACGGGTCCGCACTAGGCTCAATTTGGCAAGGGGGACCCCCCATCTTCACCGTGCTTAACTGTTTGCAACAAATTCCAAAATCCTTGAGAGCACTGAAGCCAGTCTACTTTTTACTGTTGTAATCCGCACAATGTTGAAAATGAGAGCCGTTGCTCTTCCCACGAACATCCGCGTGCCTGCTGATCTGATCCTGTGGAAGTTCACATGTGGGAATAACGGCCTTTTTGCTAGCCCACTCCCTATCATCAATTACATTATTACTGTCTTCGGTATCCGTGGAGCCTTGTATCCAAATTTTAGCAAGCACAGTGTTGCCTACATGCGTGATTTTCATATCAATGTAACTCCACTTGAACTTCCCCATATACTTCACACTATCTTGATTATTCGATAAGATTTTCATAATCATAGTTTTTAAGTCAACACGTGTGGGATTTTTATTGATACTGATCCACGCCCAATAATCATAACTCAACTCAAGAAATTGTGTGCGTATAGAAATCCACATGAATGTTGTTTTGAAGCTGCTTAGGGATATTATTGTTATCCCAAACAATGTGATTAACATTAATGCCATAATTATCTAGTGCATCTGCCAACTTATTACCCTCCCGATAAGTATGCATGATCGTGTTGTTATTAAATGTTTGACAAATACTTATGGACTATGATATAAAATCCTTGATGCTCCAACTTGGAGATGAGCACTATTTAAGGAGATTAATGATATTCAGGGAGTCTCCTTCAATAATGAGATTCTAGATATTTTGAGTCTAGGCAATTCTCAGGCCCCATAAAGCAGATAATGCTTCAGCAAAATGATTGGTTTGAATTCCCATTTTCCCAGCATACGTAGCAATCAGACTACCTTTATGATCCCGTATCACTCCTCCCCCTACCGCAATCCCAGGGTTTCCCTTAGAGGCCCCATCAAAGTTCAACTTAAACCAATTAAAATCAAGAGGATGCCATTTAATCAAAGATCTATCAATGCTATTCCCGGGATTGCTATGGCTATTGATGGTACCAATCTACCAGATGGATAAGATATATTCTTCATTCTCTGGATATCTCTTGTTCTTGGGGGGTTTAAATCTAGCAATGTTCTCTTTGATACCATTAGAAATTTTACCAATACTAAGTTTATAGTTTTTCTTCTTATTTCTAAAGATAATATCATTTCTATCCTTCCATATCCTCCAGATTAAATGAGGGATAACCAGCTTCCAGATCCTTTTGACAACACAATGCCTAAAGGGTGGGTTCCATTGAGTCCATAGCTGATTTAGATCCTTCGGCACCACCCAAAGAGCTTCAAATTTAGAGAGGGAAAAACTCCATATTCTGGTAGCATACTCACAATGAATGAACAGATGACTGATATCCTCAGAATCTTTCTTACAAAGATGACACCTATTAGGCATTATAAATCCTCTTCTCATCAGGTTGTCAGTGGTAAGAATCCTGCCTCTGATAGCCAGCCAAAGGAAAAAAATTATTTTAGGAGTTAATTCAATCATCCAAATCTTATTCCAATTGAACTATGTTTGACTACTGTGGAAGAAATTATTATATCCAGTTTTGACAAAGTAGTTCCCATCATTGGAATTATTCCATACTAGCTCATCCTTGGAATCCAGTTGACTTAAGGGAATAAGATCTAATTGATCTTGAAGGGAGGAAGTAATTTGCATCAGATCATCTCTCTCCACAGAAAGTTTTTTCCAATTCTTTTTGGTGCCATTTCCCTCAATATAGTCCTTGATTTTAATGCCATACTTGCTTACAAGACTGTCCTTAACAGTCCCAAATCTATCCATGAGATTTCCATTAAACCAATTATCATCCCAAAATTTTATGTCCCAACCATCCCCCACTTTCCATTTACTGCCCTGCTTAATGAAATTTCTGCTCTTAACCAGATTGTTCCAAAAGATGGAACCATAGGGGAGGTGCTAATCTTGCAGGAAAGAGTACACAGTTTGATTATTTAGGTATTTTGCTTTGATTAAATCAATCAAGGGTTGTTTCTCAGACATCATTCTCCAGCCCATTTTAGCAATGAGGGCCTCATTCATTTTCTCAATATCTTTTATGCCCAGTCCTCCCATAAACTTCGGGGTGCAAACCTTATCCCAAACAACTAAGTGAAATTTGAACTTCTCTTCCATGCCTTGCCATAAAAAAATTTTCTGAATCCTTTCAATCTTATCTCTGAAGGAAGAGGGGATCTTGTAGAGCGACATGACATAAATGGGCAGATTTTGAAGAGTACTTTTAATGAGCAGGCACTTACCAGCACTAGATAAAATGGCTCCTTTCCAACCAGCCATTTTTTTTTTGGAATCTCTCCAATAAATCATCCCACGCCTTGCTAGAGACTTTTCTAGTGCCGAGAGGAAGGCCCAAGTAAGTGGCTGGAAGCACACTTATTTTACAACCCAGAATTTTAGCAATTTTAATCTGCCTTTCCTCAGGAGTGTTGAAAAAGAAGATGGAGCTTTTATCAAAATTGATCTCTTGCCCAAAAGCAGATTCGTAGTGCTGTAGTAAAGCCTTGGTAGCCTTGGCTTTAATGACTGACGCCAAAAGAAGGAGGATAGTATCATCTGTAAATTTCTGATGGGAGACAACTTGACTGATGGAAGCGGGCTTAGAGCCTTTTAAAATACCATCATTAACTACTTTTCCAATTGTTCTACTAAGGCTATCAGCCAAAAGAATGAAGAGCAAGGGGGAGATAAGGTCCCCTTGCCTAATCCCTCTGCTGCTAGTGAAAAAACCCACAGGCTCACCATTAACCACCACTGAGAATCTGGCCGTAGAGATACGAGCCTTAATAATTTTTCTAAATTTGTCCAGAAAACCAAATTTAGTTAAGACTTTGTCAAGGAATACCTAAGAGACATTGTAAAAGGCTTTATTCATATCAAGCTTGAGGGCCATATTTTCCTTTTTATTATTTTCCATAGAATGTATTGTCTCATGAACCATAATAACTTCATCTTGTATAATCCTGCCTTTGATAAAGCCACTTTGCTACCTTGAGATTAGATCATTCATAATGAGTTGAAGCCTAGTAGTAATAATTTTGGTAAAAATTCTATAGATGGCATTCACAAGGCTGATAAGTCTGAAGTCTTTGAAGTCTTTAGCATCCATTTTTTTTGGGGCCAGCATAGTGTGAGTGTTGTTTAGCTCTTTCAAAAGATTTCTCATTCTATAAAATTCATTCACTGCTCTGAGAAGATCCTCTGAACAGATTTCCCAAAATTTATGGAAAAAATTTATGGAGAACCTATCCAGACCAGGAGCCTTGTCACCCTCTAAAGAAAATACAGCCTTTTGCAACTCTTCAAGTGTGACCGCTTTGGTGATATTTCTAAATTTCTGTTCCTCAATTTTATCTTGGGGAATGGCCTCCAACATAAAAGAAATAGCTTCAGAATTGATGATATTCCTCTCCTCAAGAAGATTTTTATAAAAATCTAGCGCTTCTTTCTTGATGTTATTGGGATCTTTTATGATATTTCGGTTACTTTTAGATACTTCTAAGATCCTATTACAGGCTATGTGCTTCAAAGTGGTCATATGAAAGAACTTTGTATTCATGTCTCCCTCTTTAAGCCAAATAGCTCTAGATTTAAGTCTCCATAAAGATTCCTCTCTGCTGCAAATCGTATGCAACTCTAAAAGAATATTCTTTTCATTAGCTTCATCTTCAGCCGATCTCCCCATAGTATCCATTTTTATTTCCAGATCCTGAATTTTTTGTTTTAACTTCTTTTTATTATCAAACACATTGCCAAAAATGCTTTTATTCCAGATTTTGACTTGCTTTTTGACATTTTTGAGCTTTTGAACCAATCTAAATTGAGCAGTGCCTTCACCATTCCATCCCCACCATTATTTTATCTTGTCATAGATATTGTCATGCTCCATCCACATCTTTTCAAATTTGAATGAGCTTCTGGTGGGTTTAGTCCAATTGAGAAAATTTAAAGCAATCGGATTGTGATCCGATCCAACTCTGGGCAAGGAAGAGAGGTGGAAGTCTTGACTGAGAATCCAGCTCACTGAAATCAGTGCTCTATCCAATCTCACCTAGATAAACTCCTTTCCCAACCTTCTATTATTCCAAGTGTATTTATTTCCATGAAGATCCACATCTAAGAGATTATGTTCAGCAATAAAATCAGCAAAATCCTCCATACCTGTAGAAAAGCTGGAGATTCCTCCATACTTTTCACCTGGGTTTAGTGGAGAGTTGAAATCCCCCATAATAAGCCAGTTAGTTGAACAATGTTGGTTTCTAAAAGTTTTAAGGTCAGCCCAAAGTTTTCTTCTTCCACTAACCGTATTAGGGGCATATATGTTAGAAAGGATCCATTCACCATTATTCTCAATAGCAATAAATTTGATTGCAAGATGATTAGTACTAGCATTGAGAACCATACCAGTATAGTTCCTTTTATCCCAAAGAGTAGCCAGTCCTCCAGAAGCTCCCTGGGAGTCTACAACCGCCATTTCAGAGTTATCCCAGAAACTCTTTTTATTAGTTTCAAGGGCCTTAGCTTTCATCTTAGTTTCCTGCAGAATCAAAATACTAGGATTACTAGAATCCCATAACTCCTTGATGATTCTCTGTTTGGAGTTTCCATTCAAGCCTTGGATGTTCCAAGAAATAATCTTCATTTGGAATGATTGGTAGTTGGAATTTCCTGATGGTTCAACTGACGCTAAATGCCATCTGCAATCTCTCTCTCAGTTATCTTAGATCTTAGAGCCTTTTTAGAGGGCCTTCCTCTTTTTGTGCTTCCTCCAAAGTCAACTAGTCGTCTTGCAGAAGATCTAGTTGTTCTGGATGTTGAGGTATCCCAGTTGTCTTTTTTCTTTTTCTTATCACTGTAGAGTGATTCTGGGATCATTTCAAATCCTTTCATTCTTTTTTTCTTTTTTGAAATGATCTTTGTGAATCTAGAATTTGGATCCTCATCATCTTTGACAAGTATAACTTCTCCCTCTTCACGTTCTTTCTGAATCCTGTCAGGTGTGTGTGTATCAGTTGTTTTGGTGTTGTAGCAAGTAGGTGAAACCACTGATCTGTTGCTGGAGCAAGGAGGTATATCTGCAGATGATTTACCATCTCCCCTAGGAGTGCTTCTCTGTAAAGATTCTTTAAAAACCATACTGTCCTTGTTCAATGTTTCCTTAATGATGCACAGATGATTATCTATCTCGGCTTCCTTACTGCTCTGAAATTGATCATTAGGGACTATATTAATCTTCACAGAGCCTTCTTGCCCGTTCACCACCATGGATACCTTTACAGGATTTTCCAAGTCCTCTTTGTTAGGTGCTTAAGGAAAATTTGCTGCTGAGATTTTGGCACGCCAGACCAGATGTTTCCTTATTTGAGTTCTAAAACCCCCTTTTTTCCCCTTTCTATTGAAATCCAACTCCTTCTGACTAGGGGCTTTGTCTTCAATCCGGCTATCCAGTGTTAGGAACCCTACATTCCTTGCTCATAACTGAGCCCTCCACAGGCTGTTCAGCTTCCATTGTAGAGATCTTCTTCTTGGAACAGCTTTTTTCAGAGTGTCCTATGCGATGACAATGTTTACATCTCAAATGAAAAGTTTCAAACTCAATTTTTTGAGTCCATATCCCAAATCTATATTTCAAGATGATGTGCTCTGATAACTCCTGTTCCATTCTAGAAAAGATGCAGAAATGAGCAAAAGTAAGTCTGGATCTGTTTCTCGTGGGCCCATCCACACTGATAGGAGCACCTAAGGATTTAGCAATATTTAGCAGAATTTCATCATCCCAAAAATGCAATGGTAGTCCAGGTAGCCTACACCAAATTGGGATGGTGTTTATATTTTCAGTATTAGGGTCAAATCCAGGATACCATTTTTTCAAAAAGAGGCCCATATTACCCAGCCACCAAGGTCCTCCCAGAAGCACCGATTCCAAATCCTCTTGCTGATTAAATTTTGCTAGAAAAAAACCTTTTGGCATGATGGTAATACTCAGGGCTCCCTTAGGTTTCCACTTTCTCAAAGCCCATTTTCTAATGAAATCAATATTAGGTCTAAAGCCAAGAAACTTACCAACAAGGGAGAGATTCGCTTTGCTTAAAGCTCTATCAACACATCCATCTGGGACCCTCAGGTAGGTGGCACCCTCGTTTTCCTTTTCCCACATGAACTGGCCAGTATATTACGGACCCACTTTGATGTTAGGGCTTTGAAGCATCTTATTCCAGGCCAGAGGTGTGGATCCCAGCATTTCCACTTTTTCATTTTGCAGATTTACAACCATCTGATTTTGGCCAGAGATCTACCTCTCCTCAGCATTCTTAGGTTTAGCGCGCAGACATTCTGCAGCCAGAACTGCAGAAACTGCACTGACAGTACCTCCATTGCTTTCTCCTTTGCTCGTACTCATGCTTACAACCATCCGATTCTGGCCAGAGATCAGCCTCTCCTCAGCAATTTTAAGCTTAGTGCGCAGACATTCTGCAGCCAGAACTGCAGAAACCACACTGACAGTATCTCCATTGCTTTCTCCATCGCTCGTGATCTCCATTAATGGTGTACACACCTAATTTTAGTAGCAAGTAGTTAATTACTTGCTCATTATTTCATTGTACCTTCAATTTTGTATTCAAGGTGTTAGCGTGATCTCTCTCTCCGTCTCTCTCCCTCTTCCATCCTCTCTCCCTTCCCTCTCTCTCCCCCTCTCCCTCTCTCCATATCTTTCCCTTGCTATAAGAGATTATTCTATGAGGATCAAAATGGAATCTCGTGCACATCAACAAGGTTGCACTCCAACGGTGATGAGAAGCATCCAAGTATTCAACAAATAAAACCGAACAACTAGAAATCATACATGGAAAAAATAAGTTTGCTCATTATCATAGATCAAAAATAGGGTACATATGGGAGTGTTGTGTAACTCTCGTACCTGGACAATCATTCCCTCCAAGAGGGTAAAGAAGAGTTACGCTTCCCAAGATGGAATGTAACTCCTATGATGCCAATTACACATATGAAAATGGAAGATTCTATGATCTTTTTTTCGTATGTCATATAATTCTTATGACCTATGATCTCACCTAAGTGAGATGACTCACCTTGTGAGGTGGACAAGACCTCGAGTGATGACCATGCAAGTCACATACACCAACATGCTCTCCCCCCCCTTTTCTCTCCCACAAAACCAATTTATAGATGGTTTGCATGCTTTTTATTTTGTATTATTGTTTTACTTAATTAGAGTAAATGTTTATTTTAAATAAATTTCTTATTAAGGGTGTAGAAACATAATTTTATTATGAGACTAGTTAAATGCTAGGGTGCTAGTGTATTCACGTTTTTATTGATTACTGGTGCAAACATGTTTATCGACTTCATGTTTCTCCTTGTTGTTCTCCATTTTTGCTTGTCTTACCCCAATTTTTTTTGTTATCCAATTTTCTCTATAGTGCCCATGTTTATATGTATAGATACTTAAGTATGGACCTAAGACATTTGGAAATTAATCATTGGAATTAATCTTAGCCTATTAATCATTGTGCACTTAAATGGCCAATTCCTACACACACATTTCGTAGTCAACACTAATGACCACTAGGTTGCACTTGTTATCTATCATTGACCAACCAAAATCCTACTTTTAGAATATAGAACACATCTTCGGATGTCTGGAAACCATCTCTAATTAATAGATTACAACTTTTACTATCCCAAGATAAAGTTAGCCATGACAAAAAAAGATGATTTAGTGAATGTATCTTAAGCCAACAAATTCATCTCCATATCTCTAGCAATCACTTTTTCAAATTCATAAGTTACCCTAGTCATCCTATTTTCAATTGATCAAGAAAACCTTTCACAATAGTCAATTGTAACAAAAAATTCACATAATCAATTTGAAGGGCCTCTTTTCTCACATCTGTGGGGACCACTTAGGAGATTACAACAAAACATCCAATTTCCAATTCACTTTGTCAAGCATTTCAACCATCACCAAGTCTACACACATCTTACCCAACTACCTTCGGCCATTTTACAAATCTACTCACACCAAAGATCATTGTAAAATTTTAGAGGTCCTATTGGGGTATTCATTTCCAAAACACTTTGCGATATAAGTATTGCACACATATATTAGGAATGGAACTCAAGTATTTCTATATAGGCATTGCAGGGGAAATTTAACCAAACTAGACTAATCCATTTTTGGTCCTCAAGTAAATAAGGAGGAGGAGGGCCCCTAATCTACTACATAACTATAATCACAAAATTTTAGTCATATAAATTTAAGCTATAAACATAGATGAACACAATTCTAGAGGTGAGATCTAAAAAAACTCTATAGAGGATAAATCCATCCATCTTGTATAAAGTTACCCTTTACATTAACCCTTCCATATTATTTGGAAAACGTAATGACACTTTGCACATCCTTTTTGTACATTTTCATAACATTGTCACTCTATCTCAGTTTGAAATTGATGTAATCTAGTATAACCCTAATCTATTATTTTTGTATTAATCTCACCTATGCTTATGCGATTTCCGTATATATGGATATGACTTAGGATATGCATGCTTTATTTTATTTATTTTATTACGATCTTATATCATATTTACATAAAGTAATATATCTTTATTAGATTGAACATTTTTTAATTAAAATATATGGTTTTGGACATTTTTCCATAACCATACTTGTATGGTTATGGATCTTACTTTCATGGGTCTTTATCCCCCATGTTTACAAATTCCATGGGATTGTGTATCCTTTTTTTCAACTTTCCCTCTTGTTGTGTGTTGGATTACATGAAAAAAGGGACCTGATTTGAATTCGAGACATCTATAAATAGATGAGTTAATTTAAGACACTTATTCATACTTGATCAAGCTTTAAAAATATAAGGAACTTATTATTTCAAGAGAATCCTCATGCCAAAATAAAAATTCACGAATTTAGAGATCATTATAGCTATTTCTACTTGTTGTATCCATTTGAAATAATAAGGGTTTGTATACTTTCATACACCACATTGCTTTCTATCTTGCACCAAGTATCGATTTCAAGACTTTTTCCTCAAAGGGGATCTGATTAAGGCATGTGCTAGAATCCAAAATCTTTTTTTCCACTTCGAAATATGGTGATGTTGGATTAGGGTTTGGATAAAAAAGAACAATTTCCCATTTATTCATGGAAAAATCAAGAAAAGTTGGATTTTCAAAGATAATGACTAAAGGACTTATGGTTTCTAACAAGTATCGTAAAATTAGTGAAAAATCAAGTATTATCATAGGAAATCCCAATTATGTTATCCTTTCAATAATTTTTAATTATTCCAAGTATTTCCATATTTTTGTATGTTATAGATAAGTCCTGTTTAATGTAATTAGGTTTGTTTTCTAATTTATCTCTAAATTAAACCTACTTTCTAAATTAGATGTGGCTAGTTAATGCATTATTAGTTTAAAACCACTCCCCACATCTACATTTTGGCAAACATGATCAGTATAAAATGTGAAATGAACTTAAATTCCTAATGTTTCTACACTGTAGTGAGATATAATTACATTAAAAATATAACCTTAGGGTTTGTACATTTTGTGTGAACCCGTATAACTTGTAACATACTCCATATAAGCTCTTGACTCGTGTTGAATAAAAGGATTTTCCTATGGTTTGGTTAATTTATTACAATATCTTAGGCCTATGAATTATGTTTGATATCAATTATGTATGGCTATTTAACATGTTATATATTTTATTCCATCCCAATTGATTATATATAATACTCTAACCAAAAGAGGTGCTAAGATGAAATTCCAATCCAATTGATCTTGCAGAAATTTCATTGATGCATCACAGGGTTTGCAAAAAAAAATGGTTACTCTCAATGAGGCTTGTCTTGACCCAAAAATCATACCAACCTCTCTTGATACTTCCATGGATTATTATGCTTTAAATGGTTCTCATGTTTCTAGTGAAGGTCAAAGTAGTAAAGTGAAATAGATTTCTCTAGATGATTAAGATAAAACCCTAGGCTTACTAGATCTTAGAAAACATCTGTTGAAGAATTCCTGTAAAATAGTTGATATATGTAGTGTGATATTAGATTTCAAATATAAATTCAAGATTAACAACCTACTAATAGGGAACTTATTGAAGATAAGTCCTATAGGGTGAACCATGTATATTTAAATTCTCATAATGATCAAGCACCTACAAAGACACCTCTTTTACCTTTTTATGTGTCCATTTCTCATATTTCTTCTAATATTGCTCATCCTCGTGATTCTCCTAGTGCTCATGAGTCTTTTTATATTTTTCCTCATGTAATTGATTCTCATGTGGCCTCTCAATGTTTTCTAATTCCTTCATTTGTTTCTTATATTTCTAAATTTTCTTAGTCTACTTCTATTTCTATTATTTAAGTTCCAAAATATTATACTACTCCCTCCCTTCCTTTTGAGATGACCATCATGATTAAAATTGTGTGTTGATTTCCAAATTAGATTAAGGAATCATCTCAAGGTTCTGAAACTCCAAACGATAGGATCATTTCAAGTGAAATATCACTTTACCATTTTCTTATGATGTATTACTTATTCCTTATTAATATTTTTCGCCACTTTGATATTTGAATTATACAATGGGAAAGATAACCCAGCTTACCATCTTATGTCATTTTATACCTCTTGTTTATATTTTGTACATGATGATCGATTATTAACCAAATTATACCCTAGGAATTTGAAAGAATTTGTTTGACTAGTTTTATGCTCTACCAAAAACATTCATACATACCTTCATCACACTATTCAATGATTGTATTGCACATTTTTCAATCAATATTAGTAAGAAGGTCACCTTTACAAAAAGTATAAAACTAATACAAGGTGCCAACAATCCTATGAGTGCATATGGTTTTTTTTCTTTAAGGTTATGGTCACTAAAATAACTCACACGTTTTTTTATTGATGGTAAAAGGTTTTTTGACTATGATCCTACCAAGATACAAAAAGGCCATAGCCAAAATATAACAAGAAAGCACATAAACAAGAACACAACAAGGTCACAACTAATGAACAACAAAACAAGAATTAAAAAGGTCTAAACACCCATATAAAATAATAAAGGCAAAAGAGAACATTCCTGGATCAAAACCAATCACCTACTGAGAAGCAACAAAACCACCGTAAAAGCACAACAACATCACAACAATACTGCATCCAAACTACTGCAAAAGATCAACCAAAGCTTACAAGAGACAGAGCACCCAACCGATGTCCCCTAATTTTTTTAGAGGTGCTTCTAATTCTAGGATAGTTCCTCCCTATATTTCTCTTTTTTCTAACCACCTGAGTCCACAATTACTCGTTAGGGGTCTCTATAAAGAAATCCCCATTCAGACCCAAAAATTTAATATGATTTTTGAAGTAGGGGCCTTCCCAAACAATCAAAAATTACATCCATTTGTATTTATTATCCAATGAAATAAGAGTATAACTAATAAATAAGGTTCTTCTTCAACAATATCCTGATTCCCCATGAGACATTCCTCTTCAAAAAAATTCATTCCATGTTGTTCCTCCTAATGTTGATCCAATTTTTTCCCATCCTCAACCATAAAATGTTGGGTGGGATCACTTTTCTCATCTGAATATGATTGGAACATGACTTGGTCCTCTTCATTTTGGTATTATTCCTCCTCTACCTCTTCTTCCTCTTCCTCATCTTTAATATTATCCTCCTCATTATCTGATGCAAACTCCAAACAGAAGGCCTCCTCATTTTTGTCTTCTTGTTCTTCAGCCAAAAATTCCTCTTCCTCCTCCAGATGTTCTCCATCTTCCCCAACACTTTATTCCTAACATATATCTCTAAACCATTTCCTCCCTCCATTGGAATGTCTCCATCTTCTCTAGCTTCATCCTCTTGTAACATGGCCTATTTTCTAGGATCACCATTTTCTTTCATATTCTCAATGTCTGATCCCTTATGCCAAATGGATATTCTCTATACTTTCCCTTTTATTCTTTTTTCCTTCTCTTTTTTATTTAGACAAGTCTAGGAGAAGTAGCGTAATTTGGAACACATCTTACATTTAAGCTTGATTTGTTCAAGTACGACATTTTGGCACGAAGTTCCCAAATTTTAATGCAACAAGATTGAATCAGGTAGAACTCTATCAAAAAATGCATTCACACAAATTTTGGCATGCGTGAGTCTTGTTCGAGCTTTGGTGGCTCCATTAAAGGTGATGAGTGACCCAAAATATTTGGAAATCTCAATCAATATATCAACATCCCAAAACTCTAGAGGTAAACCATGAAAACTGATCCATATAGGCATAACCCTGATATATACGTTGTCCGGATCAAAATATGGAGTCCATTTCATAAGAAATAAATCCATCTTTCCTAGAAAACAAAGGCCATCAACAAAAGCATGAAAATAATCTTCGTTATTATTAAACTGTATTAAGAAAAATCCCTTAGTCATAGTAGATATCTTCATAAACCCTTTTGCCATCCATTTTCTTGCTGCCCATATTTTTATGATATCAATATCTGGTCTAGGGCCAATGAACTTACCAATAAGTGCATGTTACAGATTTTGAGTGGATCTATTAACCATAGCATCTGGAATAATGAAATGTATCCCCTCCTCATCCACAAAATGTTTTGGGTCCTTAACTGCAGCCAAACCGTCTACAAGTATCACCTTGTTTCCCTGTAAGATAGGAGCCCAAGAGGAGCTTGGAGAATCCTGTGAGAGAGTCCAAACTGAATCTTGGTCCCCCATAGTCTTGATTTCCCTACCCATCTCAGAAAATTCAAAAAGAGTTCCTACGCGGTTTCATAGCCTTCCTCATCATGAGCTTACTCATCTCTACACTTTCAACTCACAATTTTTTTTAATGTGAACTTATAAGACTAATTTCTCAAATCTTGTTCACCCTTATTAAGGATAAAGTAACATTCACCACCTACCAAAAATTCAATGAACTTTGTCAAAATTTTAGAGGCCAACATGCTCGAATATGGGGTCAATGCCCCCACCTCTAGTAGGAAAATTTTTAGCTAAAGGTACACTTCAATAGAAAAGCTAGTGATATTGATATCCAACCTAACCTTGAGGCAAAACTTGTGACAAACAAAGTATAAAAACTAGGTAGTAAAAAATTAGTCTTATCATAACACTGATAATATAAACAACTCAAAAGGTTGAATTGAATCCCATATAATGTGTTATAATGATATCATGTGCATATGTGAGCACTAACCTATGGTTTTCCTAACATGGACTATATAATAAATTACATCTTACTTATGTTTCAATTTGCAAATTGTTTATTTTTTTGGGGGCCTCATAAATATCAAAGAATATTTTCTCTTCTTTATTTTAGTATAGTACCCAAAAACCAAATATTTTCCTTACTCATTTCGCAAACCTAGTTTCCCTATCAAGGTTTGGAGGAAGGTATTTCCCATTTTATTGCAACAAATAATAGAAATATGGTCAAGGTTTTCAAAAATCAAAATAAAGTATATAGGGTTTTGAATTATTTTTAGTATTATATAATAGTTTCTAAAAAGTTATTGATAAATTTATATTTATGTCAATAAATGTGTGTTATGGTTCTAGCTGAGATGTTATGATTGGCCTAATTTTTATGGGTTTGTTTCTAGTTTTTTTCCTAATTATGTTAGGTATTTCTAATGCCTCAAAAATGATGACAACATGTGTATCATTATAGACCATATTCTTGAGTATTTTTCAACAATTTCAATTCTTGAAATTATTATATGCTCTTGTAATCTATTTACTTTTCTAGTTGGCTTTCATCTTTTAAATTATGTCTATATCGTCCTAATTATAATTAGATATGGTTACTTCAATTTATTATTACATAGAAACACTTGACATATAAATTTTGGTGAAACCATGCTTTGTTAAACACCCAACCATGTGGTTTCCCCTTTTAGTGAACCCATATTTCTTATAGCCTTATATATAATATTTCTTGTCTTTTGTCTCTTGGTATCAATATATTTTATTATCCTAGGGATTCAATTCTTTATTTGTTCCAAATATTTTATCCCTATCTATTGTGTGTGATATTGATTTCACAGTTATATCTACATGGTGTATCTTTTATGTCATCCAAATTTATTAGATCTTATACTATAACCAAAATAAGTGCTTTGTTAAAATTTCAATCTACTTAATCTTTAATGAACTCAATTTCATTAATTCTAGAGATTTTGTAAAAAATATCATGATTAATAGTATTGGTGGTATTTAAATTGTACCAACCCCTCCTATTAATTATAACTATATGAATATTTCTCAAATTTCTATTGAAGTTCAAAATAATAAAGGGAAATACTTGATTATAAATTATCAAGATATGGTCTAAGGCTTAGTTATCCTTTGAAAATATATCTTTAAAAATCCTCATGAATGGTTGACTTGTTGAATGTGTTACTACAGTCCAATCTCAAACCCAAGGTAGAGACTAGTAGGATTTCTAAGGGACTAGAGACATTAGAAACATTTCCAACCCTGATGAACAATATATAGGATAAAACAAAAACATGGTGATCAAGTGTGAATACTATAAAGATTTTAATATATATGGATAAGTCTCTCAAGTTGGGAAAGGTGCGTACATCCCAATAGTAATCTTGCATCTTTTGTCAAATTATATCAATATTACAATGATATTTTTGCATGGATGTATGATGAACTAAAAGGATACAACAAAGATATCATCTAACACATTGAATATCTCATGCCAAATTCCAAAGTAGTGAAAAAAATCAAGTACATTTTGATCATAAAATATAATCCCTTATGAGAATTGAGTTGGCAAATTTTAGTGAAGCTAACATCATCTTCTCCTTCAATAATTTCACTTAGGTTTCCAACATAGTCCTTGTGAGGAAGAAGAGTGGTGAAATATACATTTGTATGCTTCAAAAATTTAAATAAATTCTCTCTTAAGAATCGTTACCCTTTACCATCAATGGACCAAACCCTTTAATTAAGGAAAGAAGATCATTTTAGCACTTAAAACATATTATCAGAAAGAGTACAAAGTTTGGATTTTCCCTTAATCCTAAGGAGTCTATTTTGTATTTATATGAGGGAAAACCATTTTCATATGTTGTGTCAAATTAGGGTTTATTTATTGACCTAGAAAGGATCTCATCCATAATTACACACTATCTCTACCAGCACAAAATAAAACTTTTTAGTCCTTCCTAGGGAAAACAAAATTCAAATAAATTTTTACCAATTTTACAGGCATGGTAAATCCTCACACTTATGTTGAAAATGGATAAGAATTAAAGGGTAGAAAATAATGAAAATAAGTATTTGAGTAGTTTAATAAATCCATTTCCAAAGCGCGAGTGCTAAAGAATACCAATTTGTGAAATATTTCATAAAAAATGATTTTAGAGGGGGAAACAATAGTATTTTGCTTTAACATGATAAAACCAAAAAACCATAGAACATCTCATTGTATTTATAATTCATACACTCAAGGACTATGAGGAAAATTAAAATTTCATTGAGAATCAAACTTATGCAATGCTAAGGCCCTTGAAGAAATTCAAATGTCTCATATTAAATACAAGATCAAGGTTTTTTTGGTCATTCACCTAAGTGTGAAAGATTACAATAATATGGGAGGTGAGATTAGTGAAAACATATCTAATTGGATTACCAATATTATGGAACTTGATATTAATATTATGGAACTTAATTTTAAATTCAAATCCACCAAGTGAATAAGAAAAAGGTCTCTCTGCAAACACTTGTCATAATATTTGAAAATCTCCCAAGAAGTGATATGGCAATCATGGTAATGTTGTTAAAAAGGTTAGATGAAGTTATTTGAATTCAAAAAATGGTGATTTAATTGGAAATTGAAGAGTATACCATAGACCTAGATAAAACCAAAAACTAAAATGTTGAATTCCAATACATCTCGTATGAACTTGTCAAAAAACTCCTCTTCAAAAGGAACTTTTGATGGTGTATTGTTAAAATGCATTAAATTCGAGAAGGTATAAAAATTATGGAACTAGTTTCACAACGTGATTTGTATGGAGGATATGTAGAGAATTAAAATAAATTATTTAATATGATTAGAGTAGGATATTATTTTCCCAAAAAAAAATTGGATGCTTTCAAGTGGGTCAAAAATGCAAAGACAGTCTATTATTCACAAAGAGAAAAATAAAGGTAATCATTCCATTACAAATAATCACTATGAATCATCTATTCTCTTGATAGGGATTGGAATTAATCAGAATTATCAACCCCCTTCTATGCCACAAGTACATACTAACTACAACAGATAATTTCACAAGATGGACTAAATATTACATTCAAAGAGGCCACCAAAGAGTTCATTATTGACTTCCTTGAAGGATTTATCACTAGATTTAGAGTTTCAACTATAGTGATTCCTAACAATTCTAAGGAATTCATAGGCACCATAACTACCTATTTTTCCCTTAAATATCACATATATTTGACTATCTTCTCCAAAAACTATGTTTGATAAAATTGGATTTTAGATTCCACTAATAAAAACCTGATTAGAATAACTAAGAGGAACGTGGATAAGAACTAGATTCAATGGCCTATAAAGATGAAAGGGGCCTTATGGGATGATATAATCACTCTAAAAAAATTAAATGTAAATTTTGCCTTCATGTTGGTATATGGTAGGGAAGTTATACTTCCCCTTTCGTTGGAGAATCTAGCCTTTGAACTAACACATTAAATGAAGATAGAGCATCATGATATTATGAAAATCAGATTGTTATATTTGACTAAATATAGATAAATTAAAACATAATTTTTGAATCCACCAACATATTTTCAGAAGAAATATGACATAAGGATACAGTCCTCAAGAGTTCAAATGAAGAAATCTAGTTCTAAAATGGGACGAAGATAAATAAAAGTCAATGAGACATGAAAAGTATGATACAATATAGTGGGCCTATCCAAATCATAAATTTAAATAAAATAATTCTATTGAGCTCTTAAATATATATGGAGCAAGGTTCATTTTAAGAAGAAGGTCGTAAAATGGAGGTGGAAAATCCTTGGCGATAATAGGTGGATCCACTTTCACGTAAAGGAAAATTTTCCATGTTTTTTAGAACTGAAATTTCACCTGTAGACGTTGACGCCTTGTTATCGCGTGATAGAAGGCTTGTTTTCATGCATCAATAATCCTTCCTAATGTGCGACAGAAGGCTTGTTGTCGAGCATCAGGAAGGATTCTTGACATGTGATAGAAGGCTTGATGTCGTGCATCAGGAAGGATTCTTGACACAAGAAAGAGGGTTTGTTGTCGCGTGTCAAGAATCCTTCCTGACACGCAACAACAAGCCTTATTTTGTGCACCAAGAATCCTTCCTGACGTGTGATAGTAAGTCTTCTATCACGCGTCAAGAATCCTTCCTAACGCACGACATCAAGCCTTCTGTCGTGCTTCAAGAATACTTCCTGACACGTGATAGCAAGCCTTCTGTCGCGTGTCAAGAATCCTTCCTGACGTGCAACAAAAAGCCTTTTCCAACACGTTAGGAAGGATTCTTGACGTGTAACAGAAGGCTTGATGTCGTGCATCAGGAATTATTCTTGACGTGCAACAGAAGGCTTGTTGTCGCGCGTCAGGTAGGAATTGAAACCCTATTTTGTCCTATAAATACCCTCCCATAGGTCATTTTTACGTTTACACTCTCCGGCTCCCAAAATTTCTCATTTACAGGAACCAATTTTAGGTACAATCAAGCTCAAGGAAAAGTACAATGGTGACTACAAGTGTAACCCAAGGCCAAGCTCAAGATCAAATACAATCAGAGAATCTAGTTAATCGAAAGATACTCTACAGGAATTTTTTATGCACCCACATTCAGACAGTTTTGCAAATGAATTCAGAATACAAGGATTTGGTCGATGCATGTGATTTTTACGGGCTCATTAAAATGCCCCAGTTTGAAATAGATCATGATATTCTGAATTACCTACTCTCCTCTTACAATACAGAGGATAATCTATTTACTGATACTGTGGACGACGGTTGTATGTTTCAATTCGGTGTTGATCCAGCTAATATTCATCTCTTAATAGGCCTTCTATACAAAAATTTACCTATTGTCACAACGAAAGAAACCCTAGTCAAAACTGATAAAAAGTATCTTGAATCGAATTTCAGTTTCCATGTTGATTGTATGAATAAATTGTTTTCAATTTTTATTTAATATTTTTAGTTTTCAATATTAATCTCTAATCTCTAATCGCTAATCTGTAATATTTTTTCGATATTAATTAAATTTTCTTTTTGGCTTTTTGCAGCTCATGTCAACAAATCAAGACGTGGTGTGGATACGCAAGGAATTACACACCACTTTCTTACTGCTATGATATCTTTCTTTCAAGCTAGAATTGGTTTGTAGGGATGGCAAAATGATATAGAAAATTGGGCTATTGTCTATATTCTTACAACTATTAGAAAGCAAAAATTTGATTGGTGCACTTTTTTATAAAATAAAATAAAAACTGATATTACAGATGCATCACTTTCCGAAAAACTAGTTATTCACTCCACAAACTATCTCCTTGGCCTTATTACGAGGCTCTTTTTAATTTAAAAGACAAACCAATTCCTACTTGCACAGACGAGACAATGAAGAATTTGTTGATTCCATTTCAAGAATAACAGGTATAAGTTTGTATTTCAACATAAGACTAACATTATGTTCATCTGGAATCTAATTAATTATTGATTGTTTGCAGAAAATATTTTTGGAGGCCCTTCCACAAAAAAAATTTGCATCAAGAGGAAGAGGCCAACAACATGCTAAGGCATCGTCAAATTTGCAATTTGAAATGGAATTTCACTCATCACTGAACCACCAAACATTTTAATTTTTTAAATGCCAGAGACGTAATACCCTAACATTTACTATTTATAAATTCCCATTTTGTATTTTTAATTTACCATTTACCATATTGAATTCACATACAATCAACTGTTGCTGACATTGCAGGAACTTTAGACAATACCATGGCTTCTCAAAGTCAACGGTCTTCACCAACTCACTCAGTTCAGTCTCATGCAATTGTCTCTTCTCAAATACTCGTACAGTAATCCCAACAACACACAGCTCAAACACAACCAACTACTACTCTAACATGACCACCTCAAGCTCCGTGAAGCATTACCCCTCAACAAGGTATGATATAATTGTTTAAATACAAGACTCAAGTTTTCAATAGTTTAACAGTTTTTCATATTATTTTTCTTGCACTTTTCAAGACATTGCATTCCTTCACATTCTTTACAAACAACAACATCGCCACCTCCACCACTAAGATTCAAATTTCTAACCAGAGGATCAGGGAAAAAGAACATTGGTAAACACATGCCAATTCCTCTGACCCCTAGTGGGACACTAAACATTGCCTCCTCATTTCAAATTCCAACCCTCTCTTGGTGGCTTGCCCAGTGCAACGGGCATATTAGTTTTAAATAATATAAATTTAGATGAAGATTACTTGGGCATTGATAGCAATGATCCATCAGGATTTTTTAATACACGTGAGATGATCTAAGGCTAGCAGGTATAATTCAATTTCAACTTTCATTACTTTTCATTTTAGATTTATTTATTTTAATATTGATTTATTTTATCGCAAATAGGATCAGGCCACCCAAAAGCATAAACAAGTAGCAATTGATGATCAACCAAAAAGCCCCCATACCTCTCCATCTACATCATCTTCTTCAAATATAGATGGTGAACAATTTCTACCATTTACTTTAGAGAACTTAATTGGTAATGATTTTAAATCCCATCTCACGGAGTTTATTGTACCTCATATCAGTCAGTTTATAGAATGGGATAGACAGGCTAAAGTACTAATCAATGAAATAATAATTCGTTATGAAAATTATTGGCAAAGAGAAATTTTATACGCTACAGTTCAGATACAACCTACGAAGATCAATTCCTTACTTACCCAAGTAAGAGGTGGGAGAGTCACATATAACAACAACTATAAAGATGATGTTTTGGATAAAGCATTAAGCAAATTGGAAAATATTAGTGCTAAAGCCCAGGAATATTTTAACAAATGGTCTAAGGACAAGAATCTGGTAGCAATTGTGAATGCCGAAAGAGATAGAGCAATTGTAAGTATTATCACTTTGAAACAATATTTTTTGTTAATTTGACATTTTCTTATTTTAGTAATATGTTTAATTGAGATCACTTTTTTTTGTGCACTTGAAATATGAAAATTTGAAGATTAAAGCAAAGGTGTTCCAAGTTCACTTGGAAAACGCTAAGAACAGTTTATCCGCAACAAATAATTTGAAAGAAAATATTGTTTTAGTTAATAAAAAAACAATACACTAAATCAGATAATTAAAGAGCATGGCTTCGAACCAGGAATTTTATTCAAAGCCAAGGTAATTGCAAATCCCAGTTTGTTATCCCATGGAGATGCGACAAGGGAAGAACAAAGGATCGTAAATAGTCTAGATAGTACTGCAAAAGATATATTAGTTCTGGGATTATTCAATCCATTAGGGAAAGGGTTACAGGAGGATAACCCATTGGGGAAAGGATTACAACTATAGGAGTGGAAGCCATTGGAGAAAGGGGTACACAAAATTGAGGGTTAAAAATTTTCATGATTGAGGGTTAAAACTTGAAAAATTGAAACTTTGAATTTGAAAGTTTGAAATACTTTATAATCTATATTTGAAAATTTGAAACTTGAGTTTGATGGTCATGATGTTTGAAAATTTGAAATAATTTATTATCTGGATTTGAAATTTCAAACGTGAATGCGATGGCGTTTGAAAATTTGAAATACTTTAAAATCTGGAATTTTATATCTTCTTATATATTATGTATAGAATTTCTACATACATTCATTTGAATGTGATGGCATTATGATAATGTTTAATTGTTTTTTTAAGAAAATCTGGAATGTGGTAGGACAGAGACATTTAAACCTTCTCAAAATCTTCTAATGGATATGATATGATGACATTAGAATGGATACAGATGATGATGAATGATGATAATGGATAATTGTTTTAAGAAAAATTGGAATGTTAAAATAGATATGGATGATGATAAATTGTGATGATAATGGATAAATAATTTATTTAAGAATAATTGGAGTGTGTTAGGAGTCTAGTACTTACATCTTCTTATCAGGTTTATCAAAATCTTCTTCTTTCTACTTGTCAATTGAACTAGGACTTACATCTTCTATGATGACATTAGATGTGGATGGAGACATTAAAACAGATGGATTATGATGAATTGAGTGGACATAGATTTTAAGCTTCAAGCACAATCATGGAATGTGATAGGACAAAGAAATTTAAACCTTCTCAAAATCTTCTTCTCTCTATTTTTAATGAATCAATTATATGATGACATTAGATGTGGATGATGACATTAGTTTCAAGTTCAATAGTGGATGATGAATTGTATAATGGATAATCGTTTTAAGAAAAATTGGAATGTGTTATGATAGAAACATCTTAATATGGAAAAATCTTATCCAACAAAGTTTAAACACTTTATCAAAGAATTTTGCAAATACAAAAATAAATTAAACATAATTGTAAAAACTCAAGCAATGACATATGATCGGGTTTAAGTTACCTCTTTTATTTTAGATGGTTGTGACAAAGCAAATGGAAGGAAAATGAGAAATCATCCTTCGTAGCGCTTTGCATGCTAGAAGACCTTCGATTCAAGAAAACTCAACACGAGAAATAGATTAGTATATAGATGGGTGAGTTGCCTAACATTGTCAGTCCCAAGAAGTGAGAGCTTCCTAGGATGGATGTCAACCCACATTTTCAAAAAAATAAATGAAATAATGATTAATTATATTAACGAAGAAACAAAAGATTAAAGAAAAATGCAAATGATAACATGTACATGTCTGGATAGTAGAAGTCTAGAAGAGTATAACAGTGGAAGAATATGCAGATCTTAACTTTGAAGGTCTTGCAAATTAGTATTCGACAAATGCATGTAAGAAATAGATTTTTAAAACAAAATTTCATATCGACAAATCCAAAATAGTAATTATATAAAACAGATTGTTTATAAATAATTGTATTTAAATAAATGTAAACATATATACATGTAACATCTTTAATGATAACAAGAGCTGAAACAAAATTTGATAAAAAAAATCCTCCTTAATCAATATTTGCATCTGTAGAGTTAATGTGAAATTGAATAAATAACCACAGTTCAATATTAACATGTGTAGAGTTAATAAATGAATAAATAACCATATTCAAACAATAAAAGTAAGGTCAAGGAGATACCTATTTAAAGCTGAAACAACCCATTATTAATAGCTTCTTCAAAGTCAATGTTCCCCTTATGTAGATTGTGACGACGCACCAATTCCAGTCTCATAGTTGGGAATAATTGTACTTGTAGTTGCATTATTTACACCTCTTCTTTCGGAAAGGGAATTCCAACGCACAATTTGTCTGTTGAAAGGAAAGGTTTCCATGGAGTAGCGTGAAACATAAAACCTCATGCAACTTTCCAGATTTGTATCTATCCTGTTTCTCAGTTTTGATTTTATAAATTATAAAGGATTGAAAACCCTTTCGTCCTCCACAGACCCCAAAATCATTGTTTGGAATAACTCATAGAATCTGAAATATTCAATGATGTCTTCTTGTAAGACAATACTTTGATAGATTCATCGTCAGAGCCTTGTAATAGCACCACTCTTGGAAGGTTCTTCTAAATTTTTATATTGGTACCTCATTGTTGTTGTAAATTTTTTGTTGATTGAGACTTTAATAAATAAACATTCAACATACTTTTGATTTCCATACCCTTGACCTCTGAAGTCTTTATGAAATGTTCCATTATTGTACCCATGGATTTATGGAAATGCTTTCTTACAAAGTCTGCACGAGCACCTTCAATATTCCAAAAATTAGTATTCATCATACCCATTTCTTGAAGAATTTTATCTTTGGAGAAACGTTCTCTAATTTATGATAATAAGGATTCTGAAATTTTTTTAATCTTTATTCTTGTTTAAACTATAACAGACTCAAAGAGATTACATGCCACATGAACATCTTCTCGTTCCAATCTTATAATATCTTCACATTAATTTACAAAATGTGCAGTGGTATGTCCCTCTAATTAACATTGATGAAGAGGTTATCATGGATATAAAATATCAAATAGTTAATGGGATTTTTAAGATCTAATAAAGCATTCCAATTCTCGAAAACATGTGTATCAAAACTATCTTGGGAATAGTACAAGACATCAAGACTTTGACATACTATTTTTCTCATCCGTATAAAATCCACAATATAGATTAATCTCCCCTATGCATGCTTCATCAGTGTATTGATCTCCTACAACATTGGAAGAATACCAACCAATGTAAGAAACGTCTCCAAATCAGTTAAATGAAACAGTCGAGTCCCTCACTCAGGCAACTTCATGACAATATTTTTGCATGAAACTAACCAATGAAGGATACTCATCACGAAATCTACATGAAAATTCATACAAAAAAAATCCATCTCGTCTCAACATCCTTTAGATTTTTTTTTCCATCTGTATTTCCAATTGTAAATTTCTAGAACTCAATAAATCACTTTGGGTTGCTTGATATATAGGCATGAAGTTATCTTATAAAGTCTTCTACTTTAGCAACATTTTTGTAGTTGCTTACCATTTTATACGCTAAATTCATTATGTGAGCCATATATTGAATTGCTATCATATAAGGGGCCACTATTATTTGCAATCTAACACACATCCCTATTCGGTGATCGTGCATGATTGATGCACCATCTACTTCGACGCATACCAACTTCATAGAAATTTCATAATTAGTAATTCCAGTAATATCTTTCAAATGAGAAACACCTATTTTATGTAGGTTTTCGGCATTACAGTTTTCAAACCATTTTCATAACACCCAGCAGATGAGGTGTCCTTATGTGATTTTCTAATTGTATAGACGTGGATACATACCCATACCGTGTTGTTCGACTATTCTCACTTCATCAATTAAAAGAGACATAAATTTACCATTTTTTAAATTCTCTTTCAAATCTTTCTTCTCTATCATCGAAAGGCATTTTTTCATTTCCCATGTACTACTATCAGACTAATGAGACTGAGGTATGTTGTGGCATTCTATTATATTGATACAAAACTTTGAGATCATGGAAATTTGAAATCGGTCTTCCTTTCTTTAGTATTTGAAATAAAGTAGAGAATTGTATGAGTTTTGCATGTAGATTTGTTTGATTCATCTTACCAATTTGCGATGTGACCACTCCTCCCTTTTCCATGAGATGTCTACTGTTTTTTCTATGTTCTACATAATAACTTTTTTGCATATTTAACATGCATGCATTCTTTTTTAGTTTTCCACCTATGTGTTTTGATTTTCTGGTCATCCTCCCCCGTTATAGTCAAATATTGTTTTGCACAGTGTTTTTCTATAGTGTCTAGCTTCAACTGCATTTTTTGTTGCTTTCCCAATTTCCACATACATATTATACATGTACATTCAGATGGGATCTCTTCTGAATTAGATGATTCTACAGGTTTGATAAAACAAGAAATTTGGAAATCCTAATCAAACTTGTAAGTCCTCCCAATTGTCCACATATTCTTGTTCATTTTCAATGTTTTAATTTTTTTAGTAGAATTTTGAGAAATATCACAATCACATGGTTTTCTCTTTCGTGAACCAAAATTTGAATTTGATTTTTATGTTCCATTTTGCTAAGTATTTGTACGTGACGATATCTTGATGCACTCTTGATTACACCCCAACAGGAAGAATATCTTCAAGATCTGGCATCTCAACAAGTATATCTTCAAGATCTGGCATCTCAACAAGTATATCTTCAATGATTTGACATTGTATCATCATAAGTGTCATTTGGTTGATACTGTGTAGAATGCATGTCAACCTCAATATTACCTTCCACACAGTTAGTACTTTGATTCTTTCTGGTGGCAACTATATGGGTGCTAGTGGTTGTGGTATCTGTAGCAGCACAGTTTCCAAAATACTTGAACAGGGACTTCTGAGATTTCTTAGTTACTTTTTGGGTTTTCCCATTCTGAGCACTAGCACCTTCCATTATTCTGAACTGAGTCATGCATCAGTAAAAGCACTAAGTCACGCGTCAGAGAAAATTGAGTCACACGTTCAGCAAATCATTGAGTCACGCATTCAGAGAAACACAGTAAGTCGCGCGTCATTTAAACCCCTGTCACGCATCAACAAAAAACTAATTCGTGCATCAACAAACAAAGTCCTTGTCGCACGTCAGAAAATGCAATGAGTCATGTGTCAACAGATATCCTTGTTGTATGTCATCAACAACAAACCCTTTGTCGTGTCAACATCCTTGTCACCCATCCAATAATACCTTTGTCATCATGTCAGCAAATATTTATAGTAGTGTGTCAATAAATAGCATATGTCGCCCGAATGCAAACTACTAAGTAATCAAATGATAAATCTGTACTATGCTCTGGTGCTTAGAGTATGCAAGTTCACAACTTCACAGTATTGGTAAGGTACTAGTAGTCTGGTGGTAGTATACTACTCGATGAATCACCTAGGTTTTTATAGGAGATGTTTTCAAATGTAGGTGAAGCCGACCCCAAAAAATATATATACTATAAATTTTAGGCGAACAGGACACTGACCTGCTCTGAAAAAATCACCTTTTCAAATTTTCCTAAAATGAAATTTTCACCATATTACGAATATTCACCACTAAAATTATCCCTGATGTGGAGAACCAATTTTTATCCCAATCAATGGGATGTTTGTAAAACAATACCCCTACATGAATAATTCAAGAACCATGTACATAAGTAAATAGATCTTTTTTATGTCATTTTCCCCTAATACAGAGGCATCCTTTGTAGTTTGTAAATAACATCCAATTTTGGCTATGTTAAGGTATTAGACCTTGCTTTTTCTAATAAGACATGATTCATGTCATTCCCCTCATCTATAAGTCATCCATGTTTCCTTATAAGGTTTTTCCTACCAAATTGAAATTTTGAAAATTGAATTTATCTATAAGGTCTAAATGCTTTCTAAGGTGTAAATATTGTTGTTTTTTAATGAAATCCCATTGTAAACTTGAAAAATACCTAATGGCATCAGTAGAAATTATTGGTCATGTTAACCCATGTATAAACTCGTGCCATGAGTATCTTCCCCATCTTGATATAAACAACAATATTTATCTTTTCTCTTTCAATATTCATGTTATTGAATAATAATAATCTTGTAACCTTCTAGAATGTGGCGTTATCTTGTAAGTCACAAGTTTATGAGTTATCAATGTATTTCATGATTCCATAAGTGGAGTTGATCATTGACAAGGATGAGGGAATGTTGAAGAAACCCAGAATCCACCTGGTAATTCATTTTCTATCACAGAGACATCTAGATAAGTCAGCTAGTGAAACATTTTCTACTCATTATTTGTGAACCACAAAGTCCTAAAATGGTGGGGAAGGTCTATCAGGACTATAATTGGGTAATTTTTATAAAGTATAGGATAGATCATATGTTTGATCATTTTTTCTTAATAAATCCCCCATTATCCACCTTGTGTTTGTGAAACCTTGTTCTAGAACCAAAACCTGTAACCAACCCACAGTTAGAAAGTGAATTTTTCTCTAAATATAGTATTTTTATTTTCTATAGAAAAACAAGGATTAAACCATGAGAAATTAATTGGATTGAGGGATTGAATACATTTTCATTCATCTAACCATTATAAAACTTATATTAAATTTTTATAGGCATGTTCTAGTTAGCATTGAGATTAATTACTACATGGCAATCAGAATAATTATGAATCTCTGAGTGATGTTATTTGATTCTCCATAGCAAAATAAAAAGGAACTTGGATAGTTTTTTGTGTATGTGGAAAAATGTATAGTTTTGAGATCATTATCCTACAATATATATAATTTCCACAATCTATAAACCCTTTTGATACACTATCTCAGATGTAGAATTTAATAGCTACTTAACATGGTTTATTATTTTTAGGGTTATCAGAGAGGTTGTACATAACGTAATGAAGGTTTAGAAAAGAGATTATCAGGTATGTTAAAGATATCATTGTCCAATCATACTTTATTCGTTTTAGAAACCCTATTTTGACCTTATGACACTCATTTTATAAACCATCGTCTATTTCTTGTCATTGGTAGAGTTGGGTAGTTGTTGTTAGTCATAGTGAGAGGAAACTAGAGTTATCTGATAGAGTTTGAAATCTAAGATAGATTTAACTTGCATAAACTATCTTCATCAACCTAGTATTATTAGTCATATACAATATTGTGAAGGGTTGTATTAGAAACCTATGAAATTGAAAGGGCCTAATGTTCTATGGCATTACTTCTCAGTCCTATAATAGTGATGGAATTACTTAAATGAGTTCTCAAATTTGTTAAAATATCTCATTGTCTTATTGTATGGCCTATAAGGACCATTTAAAGAGAAATATGGGCCACATTATATTGGTATTAGAGCGTCAAGTTTGGGATCTTAAAGAGAGAGAGGTTTGTGTGATAGCTCTAGAAGGTAATTTTTGAAATAGAAGTTTGCAAGAGGAAAGAGATAAGGAATTATGGCTAATAGAGTGGAAGTCACGGTAAGATCAATAAGGCCAGAAGGAAGTGGTGGATAATTAGATGAAGTGATGAGAAAATTAAAAGTAGTGGAAAATTTTCAAAGGAGAGTTCCATTAGATAATTTCAGTGATAGAGAAGAACTACATCATGAAGCACAAGAAAGAGTTAGACAAGAAATAATAGAGGAGAGGCTTTTGAAAGTAGTAATTGGAGTAGGATCCAAGTGAAATTTGGAATTTCTAGTATAATAAGATAATTTGAATGTTGAAGAGTTGATTGATTAGTTGGATAAAATGGAGAAATATTTTGACTTTGAAGATAAGATAATAATAAGTTGAAGTTTACTTGCACCAGTTGAAGGGACATGCATCCATTTAGTGGGACCATTTTCAAGCTTAGAGAGAGAGAGAGAGATCCAAGGCAAAGAGAAGATAAAATATTGGAATAGGATGGTTGTAAATTTGAAGGCTATATTCATCCCCTCTTATTATCAAACCATTTTGTTTAAGAGAGTATAAAACTTAAAGCAAAAAGAAATAAATGTGGACTATACAAAGGAGTTTTGAAAATTTTCAATCAATTTTTTTCATAAATAGAAATATGTAGAGAAGGTGGCTAGTTATTTGAATGGATTAATATTTAACATACAATATGAAATAAGTTTTCTAACTTTTATATTAGTCAAGGAAGCTTACCAAGAAGCCCTTAAAGCATAGGAGAAGTTGAATAGAAGGAATACAAATCACTCTATAAGTAGAGGCAAAACTTTTAGACGTACAGGAGATCAAGGTGGAAGAAATCAATGGTAGAGTAACGAGGGAGAAGCTATCAAAAATTATCAGTGTAAAAAAATCATAATAGGAAACCAATATTTTAGAGGAATAGTCACATTTAGAAGAGGAAGAGGTAGAGAATTTTGGGGAAATTTTTTTAAGTGTAACAAGTATGCAGGACATAGATCATTCATATTTCCAAATAATCCTCAAAGCAGTCGTAGGATGATTAAAACTAGTAATCAATTGGTTCAAGGTGATGAAGAAAGTGTTGGTTCGACCTCTCATGTAAAAGAACCAAAACAGGGAGAACCATTGTCGATGAAAAGAGTGTTTCTAAAACCAAGCAAGGAGGTAAAGGAACCAACTCAAAGAAGAAATTTGTTCATAACTATGTACAAGTCCAAAGCTAAGTGTTATAAAATTGTCATTTATAGTGCAAGTACAATAATATTTTTCATTAGAGATGGTTGAAAATCTAGGATTAAGAAGATAAACATGTCCTAATCCTTATAAGATTTATTGGTTGCGAAAAGGACATCAAATATTGGTTAATAAGAAATTTTCAATTGAGTTTTAGATTGAAAACTATAAGGATGATGTCATTTGTGACATTATTCCCATGGATGTTTGTCATGTGTTACTTGGTAGACGTTGGTTGTATGGTAGAAAGGAAATACATGATGGGAGATATAATACTTACACCTTGGATAAATATAGCAAGAGGCACCCCTTGGCACCATAAAGGAATAGTAGTGAAGAATTTGACATCAATTCCAGAGTAATAATGATGGTTGATAAAGAGTTCTTACAGTAGGTAAGGAAGTAAGAATATAGTTTTGCATTGTTGCCTAATGAGAAGGTCAAATTAGGGTCAAGAGGAGATGAATGCTTGAGAGTATCAAGGGGAGATAAATGTTATAAACATGGTTGTGTGGAAGTTCTAAAAGGATATCAAAGACAAAACAATCAGGAATTGAAGGTTGAATCAAATGTAGAAGCACCTAGAAGGTTCTATGGCATGATAGAGAACAAGGTAATGTAAGTTAAGAAATTATGGTAGAGGGCTAATAAAGAAGTAGAGTAGGTAGAGATAAGTAAGTCTTCAAAAGTATGTGGAAATGGTTAAGTGGAGAAGAAGAATTTCAAAAGAGATCTAAGAAATAAATGTATGGGATGAGTAGTGAACTCATAAAGGAAGAAACAAAAAAGGTGCTTATGGAAGTACACAACATAAGAGAATAAAATCAGAGAAAAAATTCATCCACACTTTCACTAAAATCAAACTCAACATCAACACATGTGAACTCCACTTTATTATCCCAATCAAAATCAGATTTAATAGTATACAAATCAGCAACATGTGAATTGCTTTCAAAATTTAAAGCCAAATAAAAATCATGGGAAAGAGTCAACGGATTTCTCTCTCTCAAATAATAATTAAAATCATTGTTGAAAGTACTACGATAAAATAGCATTTCGCAATCTTCAGTTGGTTTCAAGTGTGTAGGAAAAAAATTCCAAAATTTCATAAATATGAGATTAAATGTCTAAATGTCTTCATCAAGATCTTTTCAATATTATAAAAAATAAGAACAAGCTCTATTTTTTTTCATACGGATCAAAAAATACATGTTTGAACTTATCCAAAGGAGTTACAATACTAATCATTAAACTCATGAAACTAATTATAGGATTCTCCTTCCAATCTCTAAATGAAGATCCTCATCACAAAACCTTGATTCTCTAAATCAAAATCATCAATCAAGTTAATAAAAAATATTAAGTGGCTCTCTCCCTTTATTGTACTTATTGTATTAAACTTAAGCAACACTCTCCTAATTGATTTGAGGAAAAAAGCTAGAAAATTATAAAAATAAGACACATTCACAGGTTAATTTATCTTATCAATAAAATAAATTCTATGAGTAAAAATACAAGATTTACAAGAGCAACCCATGGAACCACCACAACGCTACTCTAAATTCTAGATTTACAAAGCTAATATATTGATTACTAATTGGATGAGCACAATTGTTACCTAAACCTGTAGAAAACTGAGAAATGGAATCCACCTATGTGTTATAACAAATGTGAATTGATCACACTCAATTAATGCACTAAAATATTTGAATAGTTGATCTTAATCCTCACCAAATATGAGTGATCCACTAACTGGAATCGTTAGATAAAATGAGAGTGAATACAAATTGAATCCTTTTTTCCAAAGTTAAGCAATTGAAAATCAAAAAGTAAATGTTGAATACAAATAATACACACTCATGCGCCAAACAAAAAATGGGAGTTGCCACTTCACAAAGAAGAATAAAATTGGAGATGTTATAAATAAAAATTTATCACAATGTAAGATGAAAGATCTTTACACAAAATATGTAACGTAGTGGAAAATAGCAAAAAACTAAAAATGACAAGACTGTAGAGCATATAATTTGCAACATTCGAATTAGAACACTCCTCGATAATGATTGCAATTTTTTGGAGCTGAAATCCACACCATATGGATTGGAGTGAAAAGAAACAAGATAGGTCATTGTAATAAATGTTATCACGATAAACCACAAAAATATGAGATGGGGGTCTTCTCTCTACTCTTTTAGTTCTACAATTCCAAGGGGATTGTCACTAACAATTCTCACACAAAATGCTTCAAAAATATATGAATAAATGTTACGATATAACAAGTGTAAAGTCGATGACTAAGCACCAAATTAAGTATCACTAGAAACTTAATCACACACTTGAACACTAAATACATATCATAATTTTTCTAATATAGAAATACAAATAATATTTATGACTTGCATGTTCACTATATCATAAGTTTAGACACATAGAAAGTAAACCTAACAAGTATGAAACCAAATTTACAGTATGAAGATTTATGAAAATATACAAAATGAAAATGGAAATATCAAAGAGGAAAGTATAATACTCTTTATAAAATAGAGTGATTGATTAATTTTTTCTTATGTCATTGTCCATTTAGCTCACTATCTCTAAAGCTTAAGTAAAATATTCATAAATAACCAAAGCAATCATAAATTTACACAATTGTTGCAAATATCCTACAACTCAGAAAAATAACTCAATGTCTTACATATTGACTTTATTATTTATCAAAATATCATACTTCAAATTTTTAAATACAAAAAATACAATGTTAAATTAATATAACTGAAATAGAACCCCAGACAACTTTTACAATTATTTGTTTCAGCAAGAATACACATCAAACTTTGACACTTTGTATAAAAATGAAACTTCTAATACCTAGAATGATTACACATAGATCCGAGTGACATCTTCCTTTTTATCCACTATCTCAATTGACACTAGAAAATCATATATAACTTTTTCTTGGACTTTAATTAAAACTCTTTGAGTTGTGAAAAATATATTAATGATAAAATGCTAAAAATGAGACAAATTACTCAAGAGAATGAAGCATCCAGTGAAAAATGGAAACTTAATTATGGCATCCACAAGATTCAATGGTTACAATTCACTTCTTAATTGGGAAATAACACTCCAAAGATAAGTACATAACACTTGATAATATTTGTGAATTCCCATACATGTGCAGCATTAGGAAATTTAGAGAGAGTGGTGGCATGTAGTAGAGAACTTGCATGTTCTAAAAATAACCAATCAAAATAATTCCTTGTGTACATTGAGATCACTCAAAACTCATAAAAAGGTAGACAACAACATTTGGAAGAATATTGAAGCTAAAGAAAGGAGTGAAGAATTATTTGGAAGTGAAATTTATCCAATATACAACAAAGGAACCATGGAATTAAATCATAAATTACTCACAAAACATTACCCAAATCCTCCCTAAACTTTCCAACATCATGGATCTCTCTAAAAAATCTTTCCAAAGATGAATATGATTCTAAAGATGAATCTTTATGAAAACATTATGAACAAAATAAGAAATCTTTACAACTCTTGTTTGTTACTAAAATGCCCATTTTTTTACAAAAAATTATCTTCACAACTACAATTTGTTTCTTTTCATTCTATTACACCACATGAGGCCATGTGATTGTTCACATAAAATTTTACTTGTAATCACCTCATAATCACTTTTTTCATGATGTCCCAAGATCACTACATGGTCACAATATAATCCAATTTCACAAGAATGCCATAATAGTATAGCTCTCTTTCACAAACTATAGAATTTATTATTATTCTTATCTCTTCTATAAGAGCCCACACATCCAAGATCATACCACGAGGCATGATCTTGAAGCCCATTTATTCCTAGCTAGGAATAGTCACTTGTGTCATGATGTCTCGGGATCACTAAATGGTCACAATATAATACAAATTCACAAGATTGCCACAATATCATAGCTATCTTTCACAAAATCTATAGACTTTCTAATTATTCTTATCTCTTCTCTAATATCCCAAGAATCTAAGATCATACCATGAGGCATGATCTTGGAGCCCCTTTATTCCTAAAACTTTGTAAGTTTCTTAGTTCATATGACTCTCATCAAAATTAATAATCACACTAGCGCCTGCAAGGTCCTCAATATTTTATCACCAAATTTACCTCACATTTCTTTACTTGTGCTCTTACATATATACACCTTCTCTACTCTTTCATTAGTGCAAGTGGGACTAATTCCCTAATGGAAATTAAAATCATAACACTTAAATAACACAATGGCATGCTTTACATTCCGCGCAAGATTTTCTCACTCAAATTACCTCATATAACCATCAAGGTTCCTGCATATATAAACACTTTTTTCACTTCAAAATCCATTGATGTGGGATTAAAATATTAATCTTAAAAACCAATTCCACAATCCATCGGCCATAAACTCTATTTCATTGGCATTGACCATGGTCAATACAGTCGATTTATATTTTCCCTTATGTTGATGACATTAACCATGGTTGATGTCATTAGTTTTAATTTTGCCTTATATTTCCACACTTGTATATGTGTTTAAAATTTGATTGTGCATTGTGTTTTCTTGCATATTTTCCATGAAGAATTTGGTACACTCAATACTCAATAAATCAACACCATTATCTTCCCCAATGCAGTCATTCAAACCTATATAATTCAAAATACTGCTCCAAATCTTGTGAAGTGAATGCCTTTCCTTGTAGTTGAGTTCCCTTGAACTTAACCATGGCTTAAGATAATAAAAACTTACACCTAAAATTAAAAATCATTATGGCCATTATAAAGTATCTCCATACATTATATGATATGTGAACAAAATGAAAGGAAGGATTTTCCTGGCCCCAATCAATGGTGTCAGTGTGCAATGTCAAAAAACTTCCCAACCCATAGTGAAACCCAAGTTACAAGGATGGTAGTCATAAACAAAGGAATCTTGGAAGAGAGAGAAAATTACGCCACTCATACCCATTTTAAAAAATGAAGATGCTCAAACTTGATCTGAATGCCTCAAAATGTCATGGGACATTTTTGGTGGCACCACTTTATATTAGAGTCCTTGTTTAAATGTATGGATAGGTGGAATATCTAGTTCATGATTATATTTCTCGTGTCTACCAAGTCCTTGTCCATTGTATCCAAAAAATTTAACATATTTTAATCCAAAACCATACTACTTAAATGTAGTTTGAGGAACACTAAGAGGTTTCGATGAAAAATTAGTACTGAAACAACTGACTATCAGAAGATCATTACCTTTATTATCGGTATATGATGAGTATTGAAGCACAAACTATAAGTGAGGTTTTCAATACTCTTGAGGAGTGTATTATAATTGATTAATCCAAGAATTTTAACAAGATTCCAAAAAAAAAGTAGATTAGAGCTTAGGTGTTTGTTGATTTCTACATTCAATGTGAATGTCCTAAGCATAATAATTCTTTACTTTACCCAATATTATAAGTGTGCACTCATTCCATGGGTATGAATTACATATGAAGGACTTTAGTTCTTTACTTTACCCAATATCATAAGTGTGTATGCATGCTAAACTTAAACTAAGTTAATTAAATGAACCTAACACCAAGTAGATCCTAACTTACTTAAATTCAAGTAAATACATAATGATAAAGTGGAAAAGGAAACTAGTTAAACCATAAAATATGAATCTATACTAAGTATAAACCTCCTTTTGATATTTTGATGTGCTTTGGATATAGGTATTTCCTTATTGATCTGAACGTATACCACACATGATCAAGGATTTCTCAATCAAAGAGAAAGAGATCTCATCAAGTATGGCTTAATCGTCATTTTGATTCTTCACTTACTACTCTTTATCAAGTAGAAAGGGAGATATTTGACAAGCCTTCCAATAAGATGAAATGCTATACTCTAGTATGTTTTTCAAGGACATGGTGTAAGGTATGACAAGGTGTCAAAGGTGTAGATTGATAGGAGGTACTAGGTTTCTTATAGAGCTTTCCAATTTGGGAGAATCTTGCAACCTAGTGAATGTGGGATAAAGTGGATGTAGAATTATAAAGGGATAAGTAGGATTAGAAGATATTAATTAGAGCTTAGCAACTCATGGGAGTTTGGGAAGGTTTAATTAATTAATTAGGATTAATTAATAATCCAAGTTAAGCTTATAGAAGTCATTTGGAGGTGTTTTGGAGGCAAATCAGTATAATTTGAAGGGTTTGAGAGGGGATTTAACTAATAAGATGGTTTATTGATTAAATACGAGATTGAAAGATTAAATAAGTAATAATGTTTGATTAATTAGGTAAAAGAGGATCTTGACTGATGAAGCAATGTTAATTGGCATCCAAGATAAGGGACGAGGCTGGTTAATTAATGAGGTGTCATTAATTGAGTGAGACGAAGGGGAATGTTAACTAATTAGTGTAAAATCGCTAATTAAAAAAATGACGGTAGAGAAGACAATTAGTGAAATTTTAGTATTAAAATTGCATGGTCGAAATTAGTTGTCTACGTTTTTCCCTCTTTGATGTGGTGTAGCACAAGCGACGTCACTTTAAAGATAGTAAACAACTTTATTTTATAGGGGTAGAAGAAAAATTAACATGATGGATGATGCCCCCTTAAGTGTCAATGGGGTGATAGAAGAGGTCAATTGACACTCGAAAAGAAGAGGAGAATGACCACAGTGGTAGAAAATCCCATTTCCTCGGTTGTGATTTGAACTTGGTTTGGTTGGACATTATTCAATTTGATTGATTTGTTGGAGTCCTTGCATGATGAGGATTATACAAAGGCTGGGGAGGGAGGGGGAAGAAACATGCTATTGTGAGAATTGTGTCTCAGTAGGTTAGAAAAAATAGAAAAGCTTAGTGAGAAGGAATGTTAGGTAGAACAAGGAATTAATTAGAATGGGAAAAATGATAGAGGATGGATGAAAATATCATAGCATAACTTACGTATCGTCTTGGCTCATAGGTACATTTTTATTTGATATAAGCATACAACAAAAGGGTTAAATGACATGAAAATCCATAATAATAATTTTTGTGCAATTTTTAAGAACTGACTCAAATAAAAATACATAAGCAATGCAATACGAGAAGGTAAACAAACAAGCAAAAAAACAAGCACAACCAGAACACTTAAACAAGCAATTTTTAAGATAATTGTACCAATATTTTTGTTATCCAACTTTTGTACCCAAATGTTTGAGTTATACAAAAAGGTTTAAAATGGTGCCCCAAACAATAATACATGCAAGGGATTGGATGGAGGACATATAATTCCCATGAATAGGGAAATTTTTAGTGGCTAATATTCATAATTTGGCTATTTCTGGATTTTTTGAAAGTTAGATTTGGCTATTTGGACACCATATGCACACCCTGGATTCACCAAAAATATTCATAAATGTTACTATTTCCCACTCACATATCCAAATGAATTCGAATATAAATATTTTTTATAATTAATCACCTTTAAATCGAAAAAAACCCAATTTTAAAACATGTTTGAATCGCCATGAATTCTATGTGCCCTTAGATCACAATCGCCAACATTTTAGAGGGAAAATTTGAAATTTGAATAAATTTTTCCACTTTTGTGTGTGTGTGTGTGTGTGTGTGTGTGTGTGTGTGTGTGTGTGTGTGTGATTAAATATACTAAAGGCACAAATTCAACTATCTATTCAATTTAAGGATTGTCTAATCTTAAAATATGTATGTATATATGTATATGTATGTGTGTGTTGATACGATCAAATATTCTAAAGGTGTTAATTCAAATTTATATTCAATTAAAGGATTATCTAGTCTTAAAGTGTGTGTGTGTGTGTGTGTGTGTGTGTGTGTGTGTGTGTGTGTGTGTGTGTGTGTGTGTGTGTGTGTTGATATGATAAAAAATTGTAAAGGCACCAATTCAACTATCTATTCAATTAAAGGATATCTAATCTTAAAATTAGAATATTAATTCTTTCTATGAGACATGATTTAATTAAGGAATTCTGAGGACCATTTAAGCCATAAAAATGTATTGTTTGCATGTTGATTTGAATTGGTTAAGCTAACAATCATTTTCAGCCTTGACAATGGATGTCTTTGTAATTTTTACTTTGAGAATCATCCCACATTTTCCAATGAGTGAAATGCATGTGTATATATACAAAAAAACTTTCCTAGCATGTTGAAGGAAAGGCTTCATGGGAAACCTTTTGAAAAAGTGTTGAAAAGTGTCAAAGTAAAGAAAGACTAAGGTAGGAGACTTCGGAGCTAGAATATCATAATATTTTTCCATCGTGTAAGAGATTGATGGATGTGATGTAATTTAATTAGGATTCACGAGGAAGGATTGATATATACATGTGGCCAATAGATCAATGATCAAGGTTAAATCCTAGGAATGATTGGGGAAAATGGGTCCAAATTCGTAACTCAATAATTTTTCTTGGTTAAGAAAAGAATGTATATAAGGCACTTCATACCATCAATAGTTTAGAAAAATTAAATCCAGCCTGAAGAGGAAAATTGAAATTCACCAAAATATTTTTAAAATTACAAAATTAGGTAAGATTCACCTTTACATTTACAACCATTTTTATTGTTTTTTCAGTTTCACCATAGTCACGATAGTATTGTTTTTTAAATTCTCCATACCAACGAATCTTGATTAAGTAAGATTCACCACCATTTCTATAAGTTTTTTTTTCATGGGTTCCTTAAAATTTTCACTACCCACAAAAAGAAAATGTGCACCATGAAACTGCCCGAGAAATGATATATGTCGGGAGGAAAGACATAGCAAGAAAATTAGCTTTGTTGATGAAATAAAATCACAATATGATCCACATGTCAAGCGCTAGAACAAGAAATCACTTCAGTAAGATGTTTTGTGGGTATAGTTTCCAATTTTTAGTGTTTTTAAGTTTTACACTGTTTTTGGGTTTTGAGATTTTTTGAATGTTTTTAAGTTTTCTATATTTTTTAAATGTTTGGGATTTTTTAGATGTTTTACAAAACTATGTATAGAAGAACAAAGTTCAAGGTGCCCCCAATGAGAGGTGAGAATATACAAGGGAAAATTGTGCACATATATACAAGAATAAGATAAGTCCTATCAAGGCCAAGAGAGATAACTTCAACAAGATGATGAACTCAAGCCAATGAAGAGCTAGGAAGGATAACATGCCTGAGTGCAAGATTTTTAAGAAGAAAATGATAGAAAGAAGTACAAGATTATGTATTGAAAGGGGGAAAAGTTTCCTTCAGACATGGTAAAAAGGTAATTTATGCAAATGGATGTTCTCAATGAAGTAGAAGAAAACTGTGAATGCTATGGATAAATATGAACAATGTAGCTAGAAGATTGGTGATGAAAAATTGACGAGCCAAAGGCACAAATTGTGAGACAACATAGGGACTAAAGAAAGATTCTGAATAAGGTCCAAACAACACCTGGTAACATACTAGTCTTGTTTTCTCATCGAGATCCAGTGTGTGCATATAAAAACTTAAGTACTTATTGAAGTGAAGATTTGATAGGAAAATAAATGAAGACAAACTATCCCATGTGTAGGAATGATTGATGTGGATAGTTTATTTTTTATTGAAGGGTGGAAGGAGAGCCATAGACTATTTTGTTGTCAGCCACGTGTCCATAGCCCCAATGGAGATATATTTGATTCTAGTCGCAGCATTTCTCTACTACTAGTGTGTTGGTACCCAAATTTGTTCTCCTTTTCAGTCTGAGTAGCATCAAAGATATGGCATGAAGCTTGAAGACAGATAGATCATGATGTATGTCAGTTTTGTAGTCGGGGATGTGATCTAACTGGCACTCAGATTTGTGGAGAGATGGATAGCACTCAAATAGGACTTGATCTTGTCCTAACTGTTTTAGGTTTTGCCTTTCAACCAAGGTAAGAGGACCTATTTTGTAACCCTCAAATGGTGAAGGAGATGAATATATCCCTCAATTTGTGTAAATAGTATGAAGGGGCCTTGGGAAAATATGATCAACACTCCAAATATGACTTTCACAAGTTGTCACTTCCAGATTATGGAGATACTTTCAATGCAAGGCAAGGGTTACTGAAGACATTTTGAAATTATGATCTATTCTGCATACTTTAGCAAATGGATTTTGATCTTTTGTGGGTATACAGGTCAAAACAGGGGTAGTATGGGGTAGGATTAGTTGTTTAGAATGATTTTTGGTGGGATATTGACAAGACAAACTTGACTATGCCAGATCTTTGACAACCTCTACAACATTTGAACAACTATCAGATAAAATGCTTCAAAAAAGTCAGGATGTTCTTTCAACCAGAAGAGATACACAAATGGAGGCCCAGGTTTGCACTCTTCACACAATCTTTGAGACCTCAACACAAAATCTTGAGTTAAAGGACTCAATTAAACATCAAAATCTCTGATCAAATCACGCCTAAGGTACCCCCAAAGGCTTACAAGCAATCTTTGTCAACAAATGAAGGTGAAGTGATTTTAAACTACTTATTTTCAATACCAGATGAAAGCTCTTCTGACAAATGAAATTGCAAATGCCACTAAACTATCAATAAGGATGAGATCTGTGTGATTCCTAAAGATTTCAATGCAAGATTGCAACAAGAACAAGGAAAACTGTTTGCAGACATTTAAACATGATAACAGACATCATATTTCCCAAAATAACATAGATTAATTCAAAATCTTGTTAGATTCATCAGTAGGGGAGAGTTTCAGGAACAATCTCAGAGCTGTGTGATGGCTATACACTTGTAACCAACTCAACATGAATGAAGATCTAACACAGAAGACATTAACCAGGTTTTTTGGAGGGTTTCTCAGAAGATGAGCTTCTCTCAAAATTTTCTCATGATTTTCAATTTCCCGACCTTTTGCATGTCTCAAAACATGCATTATATATCTCTCTATTACATTTGATCCTTCTTTCCCAAGAAAATAATATCCTATGGCATCAAGTTTGTTACAAAATTCCATCATGATTTACAGACAGGGACGTTTAACATATTTACAACAAAAGTTGTCAGTTGTCTCAAAAAAGAGATGAATCATTGACAAAATTCATCATCATTATCCATTGGGAGGCACGTTTTTTCATCTTCAAAGCATGCAGACCCCCTTCTTTCATTATTTCATCCTTATCCTTTCCAAAATTTGACTCTGCAACTTTTGGATTTGATATTTCACATTTTTGGACGGGTTAGGGAAAAATTTATTCCAAAAACATCTCTGATCTTCAAATTGATCCTCAAAACCAATTGCATTGGTCCTTGTAGGCACAAACGACATGAATTTGCCAAAAATTTGATCAAAATCGATGCAAAAAAAATGCATTTCCACACTTCCTGGAGCAAAAATGGCGGCCAAACTGAAAAATGCACAGTTACCATTGATCTTCCTTTCTCCCTTCAATCTGAGCCCTCCACGTGTCACAATGTGATTGGAAATGGGTTTGGGATCACTTTTTGACATTTTAACACTTTTGGAAAAATGTAAAAATTTGACATTTTTCTCCGCCCCTCCGCCCTTTGAAAATGAGCTTGACACGTGTCCCAATGTGGGTCCCATTGGAATCGCGGCTCGATTCTACACATTTCCACCTTTTTTGGAAAAAAGGAAAATTTTCCAAAATTATCCCATGCGGCATCTCCACCTCATGAAAACGGGCCTGACACATGTCGATCGCAAATGATTGGAATGCGGGGCCATAACTCCCAATTTTATACATTTCTACCTTTTTTGGAAAAAAAGGAAATTTTTCAAACTTATCCCTGCAACCCCCTCTGATTCTCCCAGACATGTGTCTCACTGATTGGTTGTGGAGCTTGTGTTCCTCCTTTTGATTTTAACTCTTTATCCATAAAAGCTAAATTTCCCTTTTTCCTCAAAGACTCGGCCCAGAATCCCTTCTTTTGATCTAAGCCATACACGTGGCTCTCATGACCATTGATGGACCTTGGCCTCATTTTGCAATTTTAACCCTTTATGCCAAAATGGGAAAAAATCTCAAGTTTCCCCGAGGCTTCCAGTTCCACCTTTTTGACCCTGCCACGTGTCCACCTCCTCACTTGGCCTGGCGGACCCCGTGGCCCTTCTCAAAAATTTTGTTCCCTTTTGCCAAAAATGAAAAAATTTCCAAGTCCTCCACCAGCCTTCCATCCCACTTTTGATGAAAACATGACACGTGTCCACCTCTGATTCACTTGAGGGCCTGCGCTTCATTTTTTTACTTTAACTCCTTTTCCAAAAGTGCCTTAAAAAAGACCCAAGTTGCCTTCGCCTGTGACACGTGTACCTCCCTCTGTGGAGCTGTGGGGAAACATGCACTTTTTTCCAAAACACTTGTCTTTTTTAACAACCTTGTATATAAATTACGTATGAGAATATTTTTGAGCTAAAATTTAATGGGCAAAGGACACCCGTATGACCATCAAAAAACATAGAAATTTCCAGTGATGCCCTAGAATGCTGAAGATGAATTTGATGGGAAAATGATGCCCGTCTGACCATCAAAACACAGAAAATGCCAGGGATGCCCAAAATTGATTTTTCCTTCGTGGGTGAAGAAATTTTTGATCAAAGGACAAATGGAAAGTGATTCAAAGCAATTTACGACCATGGCAAGGGATTTTTGAGGGAAAATAAGTATAAAATGAACAATTTCGAGCTCCAAGGGCTGGGAAAACACAGGAAAATGGAAAAGGCATTTGAACGGGAAAAATTAGGGCAAGGTAATGAGTTTACAAACAATCCAATGCACAAGAATGGAGCTACAACTTCACATCATCGATTTCATGAGGAAAAAACATTTCAGAGCACAAAGAGCAAAGGGGAAACATGGAAAAACAGCAGAGGATCAAAATGGGCACCAACATCGGCTCCTGCTCGGGGATGGGCACTCCCAGTGAGTGCCACAAGAACAAAAGTAGACCAAGTGCCAAAATAATCCATTGGGAAAATGGAGTCATGAGCCAAAGCCACCAAAAAACTAGCTGAGAAACTGACAAAAATGGCTGCCACACACCAAGGAAAACCATGAACTGAAAAAACACCAAAAACAGAGCAAAATCCAAACACTATACACTATACAAGTGGTGCATACCTCAAATTTGGGGATTAATCCAAGAAATGCTTCAGATGCCTACCATTAACAGGTAGTTCAAGAAATTCCCCATCTAAGTCCTTGAGAAAAAAGGTATTTTCACCAATTCTGATATCAATGGAGTAAGGGCCCATCCACAATGCATCAAATTTACCATGTTTTCCCTTATCTTCATTTCTACTATCCCACAACAAAACCAGATCTCCAACATTGAAATCCCTAGGAGTGACCTTCTTGTCAAACAACCTCTTCAACTTCTCTCTAAATCTGACATGCCTTTGGTGTGATGCTCTTCTTTCTTCATCCAGCTCAACAATCTGATTAATCCTTGCTTCATATGGACTGACCTCTTGATCTTCAAGTTGTTGAACAAATTGAAATGAAGATAATTGCATATGTAAGGGCAGCAGAGCTTGAGTTCCATACACCAACTCAAATGGGCTCTTACCAGTAGCTCTTTTGGTAGTGATTCTATCAGCCCAAACTACAAATTTCAGTTGTTCACCCCATTTTCTCTTGTTCAACTCCAAGGTTCTCCTAATGATCTTCAACAAGTTCTTATTGCTGGACTCAGCTTGTCCATTTCCTTGAGGGTTATAGTTTGAAGCATAAGTCAGATTGGTTCCATACTCCTTGCACATTTCCATCAAGGGCTTAGCTCTGAAACACATGGCATTATCAGCAACAATCTTTACTGGCACACCAAATCTGCATATGATGTGATTCAACAAGAAGTCCATAACAACTTGGTGTGTTGCTTTCTTGGTGGGGATTGCTTCTACCCACTTGGTGAAGTAATCTGTGGCTACAAGAATCCACTTATGTCCAACACTAGAAGGGTCTGAGATCTCACCAATGAAGTCCATTCCCCATTGTTTGAAAGGAGCCTCAATTGATACAGGCTGCAAAGGAAGGGAGCCTGAAGCTTTCATTCTTCCAGAGAAATGCTGGCAGCTTTCACATTTTCTAACCAGCAGGGTTGCATCTTTGAAGAGAGTAGGCCACCAATAACCAGCTCTCAAAATTTTGTGTGTTGTAACCCTTCCAGCAAAGTATCCTCCACAAACTCCCCCATGGAAATCAGCAAATATTTTGGGAGCTTCATCTTCAGTTATACATTTCAAGAGGACACCTTCAGGGTTCTTCCAAGCCAGCCCAAAGTCAGTGATGATGTATTTTTGAGAAGCCAGCTTGAGGGCTCTTTTCTGATTTTTATTTAAATGATCAGGGAAGCATAGGTGTCTGAGGTAAAATATTACATCCTTGTACCACTCAGAACTTACCAATTTCTCAAGAACATCTACCCTTTCTTCCTCTACTTCATTCACTTCAATTGTCTACAGGTTGCTCTCAGCCATAAGCTTAGCCAAGCCCAAACCTCTTACCAACTTTGTGGTTTGGATGTCCATGTCATATTCCTGCAGTTTGTTCACCCATCTACATCTTTTTCTTGAGATCTCCATCTCTGATAAGATGTCTTTTACCATGGTGTGGGGAACATAAGCAACAACTTTTGAACTTAAGATATAAGGCCTAAAAACCTTTGTTGCTTTCACCAAGGAAAATGCTTGTTTTTCCATGATTGTGTACTTTAACTCAGCAGCTTGTAAAGCCTTGCTAAAGAAGGCAATAGGCCTCTCAGCCCCATCTTCATCCTTTTGCAGCAAAATAGATGCAATGGTATTTTCAGAAGCAAAGGAGAAGATTTGGAAAGGCTTCTTGTAATTCGGAGCTGCCAAGACAGGTGCATGTTTCAATGCTTCTTTGATTCCTTCAAAATCCTAAATAGCAGCCTCCTCCCATTTGATAACTTGGTCTTTCTTTAACATGCATGTAATAGGAAGAGTCAATTCAGAAAAATTAGACACAAACCTTCTAATGAAATTGATCTTCCCAAAGAAGGATTGGATGCCCTTCTTTGTTCTTGGAATTGGAACCTTGTTGATTGCTTCTACCCTCTCAGGGTCAATCATGACACCAGCCTTTGAAACAATATGACCAAGAAACTTGGCCTTTTGCACCCCAAAATGACACTTCTTTGGATTGAAAGAATTCCATATTCTCTACATCTGATCAACATTCTTTCCAAGTGTTGCAAGTGATCTTTTCTGCTCCTTGAAAACACAGTCACATCATCCTGATAAACTGCAATGAAGTCATTTATGTAACCAGAAAAAGCAACATCCATTGCTCTTTGGAAGGTAGCTCCAGCATTCATGAGACCAAAAGGCATTCTTACATAAACATATGTTCCCCAAGGAGTGGTAAAGGTAGTTTTAAATCTTTCTGACTCCTTGACAACAACTTGATTGTAGCCAGAGAAACCATCCAAGGTGGACAACAATTCAGATCCAGTCACTAACTGCAGCATATTTTCCATGTTTGGAAAAGGATAATTGTCCTTCAATGAAGCTCTATTTAGATTTCTGAAGTCTACACAAAGTCTGATATCTCCATTTTTCTTTCTGACTGGCACAAGGTTTGCAACCCAAGATGAATACCTTGTGGGCTGAATGATCCCTCCCTCCTTCAATTTCTTCAATTCATCTTGCATTTTCATGGAGAGGAGTGGATTAATTGGCCTCTGACTTTTGTCTGAAGGGCTTGGCATTTGTTTCAAGAGGAATCTCATGCTGAAACAAGTCCTCTCTGTATGCTTTCAGCTCTGAATAAGACCAAGCAAGACAGTCCTGATATTTCTTCAATAGTTGAACATAGGACTGTTTTTCCTCTTTGTTTAGATTGCTGCCCAACCAAAATTTTCTTGGTTTATCATTAGTGCCCAAGTTATGCTCTTCCACATCCCTTGAGGTAGACATGTTTCTATTGATGATGCAATCAACATTGTTAAAATTTGACTCAAGTGCAACAAGACCTCTAGGAATGGTGTTAGTTTTCAGTTGGATAATATCCTTTCCAAACAAAGTCTCTCTTCCTTCAGTCACACACATACCATTGGTTCCCAATCAATATTCTGATCTACAAACTCACCTTGATTTTGTAAGAACCTTTGCACTTGAGCATCATCATTAAACACTTGCCAATGCTTGATGTTGTCAGGGACAGCTGGCCTAGTTAACACTTCAATATTGTACTCACAATAAGGTGAAATGGTGTAATTTCCAAATCTTGACCCCAACACTGCCAACTTGTCAGCAGCAACATTGAAACTTCTATCATGATGCACAATGTTGAAGGAATCAAACATCTCAATTAGATCCCAAACTACATGTTTGTACTGTTTCATCCGCTGATTTTTTGTAGCATACAGTTTTCTTATTTGTTTGACAACTAGCTCTGAATCTCCTTTTGCAATGATGTCCTTGACACCATACTTCCATGCAATTCTCAGACCCAACAACAAGGCTTCATACTCAGCAATGTTGTTAGTACATTCAAAATTAAGCTTGAAGGAAAAAACAAACTCTTCCAAGCTAGGAGAAATCAGAATTATACCAGCACCATTTCCAAATTTGGAGCAAGCTCCATCAAATAGCAAGGTCCAAGGAGAACCTACCTATTCAAGGAACTTTGACTGATCCATCTTGTGCTCCTTACCATCAGCAAACCCAATAAAATTATCAACATCAACATCAGCAAATAATACTTCATAAGAAGCATTGTTTGGATCCTCAATTAGATGTAACATCTTCTTTTCTCCATAGAGCTTGACAAGGCTGCCTTCAATGGGAATAGTGGAAAAAGACATGTCCATTTGGACACTCCCTCCAACACTTGCAGCCCACTTTCTTGACAATAACATACCCCATTTGGCAGGGCAATCAACAATCACAACATCCAATTTTAAATTCCTCCCAGGATAAGATGCAAGTTGCACCACCAAACCCTTCACACAACCAACTACCGGCACTTCTCTTGAGTCCATGGCAGTACACTTTCCATAGGTTGTTGTCACTTTGATATCCAACTCATTCATGACTTCTAGAGGCATGACATTGCATGATGCACCAGAATCAAACATACAATTGTGAAGTAGTCTATCCTTTATGATCAAAGTTGTAAAGAATGGATCAACATTCAATTGGGAATCAACCAAGGATGTCCCCAAGTATACCTCAGGTGTTTCTCCAAGATCCTCTAATGCTGGTGGTGTTTCAAGGTCTGCAATGATTTGAGGAGGAGTTTCAACAACGTTTACATTTCTGCTTGGGGTACTCTTCTCCTCTTTCAATCCCAAGTACTCAAATGCTCTCTTCTTGTGCTCAGGAATCCTAAGCAACTCAATGATTGGAACACTCACTTTGATTGGCTCAATACTTGGGCTATGTCATATGAAACATTCTTTGGCAAGGCAACATTGGAAGGGAGACAAGTAGATTCATTAGATGGCATGGGATTCTTGGCAGCTTGGGCATGAGGAGGACTGTAATTTTTGCATGGGACAACAGAGCTTTTGGCAGGTGTTTCTCTTCTAGGAGCTTCTTTGGGAATACTTGTAAGCAAGGGTGTTTTAGGTTTGGCTTGAGGCCCAACTCCCTTAACAACTTTTCTCCTAGTGTTATACTCTTTCTCTTGAGCCACAACAACATTCATTAACAATTGTCTATCTTCCTCCGAAGGGATACCACCATCATACTTCTTAATCATCAAAGCTCTTAAGTATTCAAAGTCATTGTTAGGAATTTCAAAAGCTTGCACTACATCAACTTCAAGAGTATGAGGGGGAAGAAATACTTGTACCCATTTGATGCAATCCCAAAAGGTTGCAGTTGTCCTTGCACTTATTACCTCAGTTGATGTTGCTCCTTCTTGTGAGCTTGAAGAACAGCCCACCATGCAAATATCATCATCAGTACCATCATCATTATTAGCTTCACCATCTTGCTGGTCCACTTCACATGGAGGATGGGGTAGAAAACACCTATCACACCAATCAATATCAACAACTTCCTCAACAACAGTAACCCTAGCAGTTAGGGGATCAGGTAACACTCTTCCTTCACGTGCTTGAGGATGTCTATTTGCAGACCCCATGGGTCCTTTCCCTCTATCATCAGATCTCTGATCACCCCTAGGATGATTGGAAAATCTGTCATGGTTTTGTGCTTTTTGTTGACCTTGTGAAGTCTGCCCAATTCCCTTCTCAGCTCTTGCCAACTTGTAGGAAATCTCTTTGACAGCCCCTGCCAAAGTTTTCACCACTTCCTCCAAGTCTACACTCTTGCTTGCTTGAGGTTTTTTAGGGTTTATCAACTTTACACCATCTCTCTTGAGAGGTTTCCCAATTCCTTAATGTTATTTTCAATCTGCAGTGCCATGGTAAAGGCCTGCCTTAAATTGGTAGGGTTCTTGTCTCTTAGGTAATAGGCTGCCTTCTTATCAAATGCATCTGCATATTTGATCAAGCATGACTGATCACATGGCCTCAAATTAACTGGAAGCCTTCTCAAAGTTTTGTTAAACCTTGTGTTGAAGTCATGAACTGATTCATTGGGGTTCTTCTTGATATTTTCAAATTCAGACAATAGAAACCTAGGATCAGTTTTGTCACCATATTGCAATCTAAATGCATTGTTCATTTCAGTCCATGAATCAATAGAATTATCAGGCAAAGCCTTGTACCAATCCCTTGCATCCTCTTCTAGTGTATGAATGAACAATTTAATATACACATCTTCATGCTCAATCTCAAAGTCCTCCATCATGTTAACAAAAAGTTTGATATGTTGATCACCTGTAATGGCATTGTTACCTTGGAACTTTGGCAATCTATTTCTAACATCTTGTGGGACAACATTTGGGTAACCAACCATTCCCCTAAAATTTATAGGACCAAAGGTGTTAACAACAAATGGAGGTCTAGGCTGAGCCATATTGTTTTGAGGTGGTGATCTTGGAGGAGAAACAGAATGATGAGGAGTGAGAGGTCTTTGGGGCTCAAGAATGTGGTTCACAAGATTGGTATTCTCTAGGTGCTGATTTTCTTGGAAAGTTTTACTAGAATTGAAACACACAGGTGCAGATTGAAAAAGGAACTCACCAGGTACAGAAGAAGGACCTTCACTAGTTGAAGTAAACAAAGTTTATGAGAGGGTTGCTTGAATTAGAATCACTGGAAGAAGAGTGATAATCCTCTACTAAAGGTTGATCTCTCTCACCAATGGATATTCCTTTCCTTGATGTCTGACCTTCAACAACCTTCCAAACTTTTCTTTCCTCTAAAACTGTCTTTCCCAATTCTTGAAATAACTTTCTACTTGGTTCCCTCCTGAAGAGAGATCTTCTTCCTTCCAATTTTTGTAGAGATTAGCAACACCAAAAATAAATGATAGAAAGCTAAGACACTGGTATTTATCAAGATCAAAACAGCATGGAGTCGCCACTAAGGACTTTCACCCTAGTTGTGCAAATGCACTAAAATACTCTGTCAAATACCTATCAGCACTGAAAATCTTGCCAAACTTTATAGATCAGACCTTCCTTTTCTTGAATCTATCAACCACAAATGCAAATGAAGTGCAACTACTGCTGGAAACTGATAAAATTGTAGACAGAACTTATATCTTCACTTAATCCTTACAAATATGATTATAAAATGATGCTTTAACAACGTATTTGTATGAAGAATTTGTAAGAGACATTACCAGGGTTTGATATGCATTCAAATAACTCAAATATGTATGCACATGGATTAGATTGAACTAAGAAACTCCCCGAAAACTGGTTTTACTGACGCCATTGGTGTTGGTACCCAAATTTGTTCTCCTTTTCAGTCTGAACAGCATCAAAGATATGGCATGAAGCTTGAAGACAGATAGATCATGATGTATGTTGTTTTGTAGCCAGGGATGTGATCTAACTGGCACTCAGATTTGTGGAGAGATGGATAGCACTCAAATAGGACTTGATCTTGTCCTAACTGTTTTAGGTTGTGCCTTTCAACCAAGGTAAGAGAACCTATTTTGTAACCCTCAAATGGTGAAGGAGATGAAGATATCCCTCAATTTGTGCAAATAGTATGAAAAGGGCCTTGGGAAAATATGATCAACACTCCAAATCTGACTTTCACAAGTTGTCACTTCCAGATTATGGAGATACTTTCAATGCAAGGCAAGGGTTACTGAAGACATTTTGAAATCCTGATCTGTTCTGCATACTTTAGCAAATGGATTTTGATCTTTTGTGGGTATACAGGTCAAAACAGGGGTAGTATGGGGTAGGATTAGTTGTTTAGAATGATTTTTGGTGGGATATTGACAAGACAAACTTGACTATGCCAGATCTTTGACAACCTCTACAACATTTGAACAACTATCAGATAAAATGCTTCAAAACAGTCAGGATGTTCTTTCAACCAGAAGAGATACACAAATGGAGGCCCAGGTTTGCACTCTTCACACAATATTTGAGACCTCAACACAAAATCTTGAGTTAAAGGACTCAATTAAACATCAAAATCTCTGATCAAATCATGCCTAAGGTACCCCCAAAGGCTTACAAGCAATCTCTGTCAACAAATGAAGGTGAAGTGATTTTAAACTGCTTATTTTCAATGCCAGATGAAAGCTCTTCTAACAAATGAAATTGCAAATGCCACTAAACTATCAATAAGGATGAGATCTGTGTGATTCCTAAAGATTTCAATGCAAGATTGCAACAAGAACAAGGAAAACTATTTGCAGACATTTAAACATGATAACAGACATCATATTGCCCAAAATAACATAGATTAATTCAAAATATTGTTAGATTCATCAGCAGGGGAGAGTTTCAGGAACAATCTCAGAGCTGTGTGATGGCTATACACTTGTAACCAACTCAACATGAATGAAGATCTAACACAGAAGACATTAACCAGGTTTTTTGGAGGGTTTCTTAGAAGATGAGCTTCTCTCAAAATTTTCTCGTGATTTTCAATTTCCCAACCTTTTGCATGTCTCAAAACATGCATTATATATCTCTCTATTACATTGAGCCTTCTTTCCCAAGAAAATAATATGCCAAGCATCAAGTTTGTTACAAAATTCACTCATGATTCGCAGATAGGGACGTTTAACAAATTTGCAACAAAAGTTTCCAAGTGTTTCAAAAAAGGTGAATCATTACAAAATTCATCATCATTATCCATTGTGGAGGCACGTTTTTTTCATCTTCAAAGCATGCATGACCCCCTTCCTTTCATTATTTCACCTTTATCCCTCCAAAATTTGACTCTGCAACTTTTGGATATGATATTTCACGTTTTTGGACGGGTTAGGGCAAAAATTCATTTCAAAAACATCTCTGATCTTCAAATTGATCCTCAAAACCAATTGCATTGGTCCTTGCAGGCACAAACAACATGAATTTGCCAAAAATTTGATCAAAATTGATGCAAAAATGCATTTCCACACTTCCTGGAGCAAAAATGGCGGCCAAACTAAAAAATGCACAGTTACCATTGATCTTCCTTTCTCCCTTCAATCTGAGCCCTCCACGTGTCACAATGTGATTGGAAATGGGCTTGGGATCACTTTTTGACATTTTAACACTTTTGGAAAAATGTAAAAATTTGACATTTTTCTCTGCCCCTCTGCCCTTTGAAAATGAGCTTGACACATGTCCCAATGTGGGTCCCAGCGGAATCGCGACTCGATTCTACACATTTCCACCTTTTTTGGAAAAAGGAAAATTTTCCAAAATATCCCCGCATCTCCACCTCATGAAAATGGGCCTGACACGTGTCCCAAAGTGGACCCCATTGGAATCGCGGACCGATTCTACACATTTCTTACCTTTTTTGGAAAAAGGAAATTTTTCAAAGTATCCCCGTGGCCCGCACCTCTGATTCTGTCCTGAGACACATGGCTCAATCATTGATTAGCTGTGGAGGCTTGTGTTCCTCCTTTTGATTTCTTACCCTTTATAGGATAAAATCTAAATTTCCCGCAAAGACCCAATGCTCCAAAATCCCTTCTTTTGATCTAAGCCATACACGTGGCTCAATCGTGACCATTGATGGGGCGACGGCCTCATTTTGCAATTTTAACCCTTTATGCCAAAATGAAAAAAAATCTCAAGTTTCCCCCAGGCTTCCATCCCGCTTTTGATGAAAACATGACATGTGTCCACCTCTGATTTCGTTGGCCAAGGACTTTTGCCACTGCTCCAATTTTTCATTGCGGGCCCTAACTCCTTTTCACCAAAGGAAATTTTTTCGCAAAATGCCTCTGCACAGCCCGCTCCACTGTTTTGACTTTTCTAACTACCACGTGTCACCCTCTCCTCTGGGGCCTGCGAAGGGCATTTTATTCATTTCCAATCTCCTTGCATAAAATTACCCACTTTTTTCAAAACACAAAAAAACGTTAAGTTGCCGGGAGCAAAGACCCACCGAACTTGTCCAACCACCGATCCAACAACCACATATGAGAAGATGTTTGAGCTAAAATTTGATGGGAAAAGGACACCCGTATGACCATCAAAAAATGTAGAAATTGCCAGTGATGCCCTAGAATGTTGAAGATGAATTTGATGGGAAAATGACACCCGTCTGACCGTCCAAACACAAAAAATGCCAGGGATGCCCAAAATTGATTTTTCCTTCGTGGGTGAAGAAATTTTTTATCAAAGGACAAATGGAAAGTGATTCAAATGAAAATTTACAACCATGGAAAAAGGGATTTTTGAGGGAAAATAAGTATAAAGGGAAAACAATTTCAAAAGCTCCAATGGAGGCCGGGAAAACATGGGAAAAAAGGTAGAGGCATTTTTTTTAGAAACAAGGAAAAATTAGGGCAAGGTAATGAGTTTGCAAACAATCCAATGCACAAGAATGGAGCTACAACTTCACATCATCGATTTCATGAGGAAAAAATGTTTCAGAGCATAAAGACTAAAGGGGAAACATGGAAAAACAGCAAAGGATCAAAATGGGCACCAACAGGTTGTCATATCTCCAAGATCTACATGGGAAGATTATTAAAATAGTCTAAGATATTGTGTTATGATCATTAAATGTCATATTTAACCAAAAAACTCCTTGAATTGTGCTTGTATAGTTGAGGATATCACTCAAAAATAGAAATTTTAGGCCTAGATAAGGACTACCACAGCTAAGTATAGCTAATTCAAGGGGAGAAAGGTTGAATTCTATCTAATGAGAATTATAATGTAATGTTTCGAAGGAGAATAAATGAAGGGAAACTTATTATGGTCTATATTTCTAGTATGTTTCTTGCATTCATTAAGTTTCATGCTATGATGTGTGATATCAAGGTTGTGTGAAGAAGAGATTCTCATAAAATAAGGATGAAGTTTGGTCTTACATATTCTTGAAGTGGTTGCAATGTTTAACAATGATCCATTACTAACCTTTCTTGTTGCATGTTGAAGTACATTACAAAACAAGGGACTAAGATGGTAAATGTAAGTTGCATTGGTCTAATGGCTTTATTGACAAGTTTATAGATTTCATACATCTAAGGAACTTCAAAAATAATGTATGAATGCATGAATAAGGTAACACTTTATTTCTTTATGAGCAAGACTCAGGGATCCACCTTTGTGTTTGAGGGTTTGAGCATCTAACCTAGTGCACTATTCAAGCCTCTTCAATGGTGAAAACAATAGTAAATGGTTTTGATATCTTCCACTGCTAATTTAGACATGATGTAAATGTCCATGTATCCCTTCAGACCAATTTTTAGGCATTGGAAGCAATTATATAAAAATATAGAAGAACTTGTGCATATTTTGGGTGTGATCACATTGCACAGTTCAATTAAGCATAAGGTGAGTCAAGATCATGAATTTAGAACAATAATTTGGTCTCACTACTAAGATAAAATCCTTTATGATGTTAAGAAAAACAATCTTGCAATATTATAAGCCTTGAATCAATCATCCATGGAATATATTTCAAAAATCAGGCTCTCAGGCTTAACTGTAGACTACAGTTGACTTGATGTTAGGGTACAGTCTTAGAAGCATCAAATCACCTCATTTTCTTATGAAACTTTGTACTAAAAACAATTAGGGATTACACTAAGTGTTTCAATAAGAATCATTGCATTCTATAGGATAATTTCTCATATAATCATGACAGTTGGCTAGGAGGCTGGAAAACATAGTGAAAGGTATAATTTGGAGGCTTACATTACAAAGGAAGTACCATAAATATGAAGATATAGATAATGAAACTTTCCACACATCTTAAAATCCTTAATGGATGCCTAGAATTATCATTATTTCATGTTGAAACCCTCCATAAATGCTATAGTTCATGACAGTTTCCCTTTATAGACCTAGTCAAGGGTTTCAAGAACCAAATACAAAAAGAGAAATACAGAGAGTTGTAGACCTAGCCAAGAAATGAAATTTTATGCACATGTGGACATAGAGGAAGGTGAAATAATGAATCTATCATATTCCTCTGGTAACCTTTGTGAGTGTGCATGATGATTCCAAATAACATGATCTTAAGGGATTAGAGAGAACAATTTTGCTAAAGGATGAAAGAGAATGTTTTGGGAGCTTGAAATGAGTTTGTATGAGTGATCTAACATTTTTGAGTATGTTACAACATGATTTAAACTTCAAGAGACGTAAGGAAGAGCTAAAGGCCCAAGCATGCATGCTAGCACTATGGACTAAGGCAAGGAGCAAGTGCATGGAAGGTAAGTGTCAAAGAGAAAAGTGAATATCTTGTCATTTGAATAGTGGTAAGCTATTGTATGAATGTAGAAGACATTAAAGGAGGTGTGTAGGCAAGAGAAAGGTGAAAAATTACGGTAAGTCTATCATAAGCCTAGAAATTGCTTATTTGTATTCAATAACTAGAGGTATAACAATGAAGGGAAGTCTGAGTTAAGACCATGAATGAAATGTTTCCTTGATTGGATCAAAGTATAGAAGAAAATGTAGATTTTGGAAAGCCAAACAAAGTAAATTGGACAAATTTTTCATTATTAATCCAATCTAGTCATTGAACAAGAAATCCATTTGGCCAAGTTTGAAAAATGTGATGAATTGCTCTCTTAAATGGCTGAGATAATGATGAGTAGTGAATCGTCCTACACCATGTGTTGTTATCAGAGCTAGATAGGGCATCAGTTAAGAACCAATAATGGCTTGATGGAAGGATGTGGAAGTGATTGTGATGACGATATTGGCTAGTGTCAACAGATACACCCAAAGGTCTTCACAAAATTTTATTAAATGTATGATAGTGACGGGATCTCTAAGAGGTTAATCATTCTTTAATCGAAAAAAGTAATGAAATAACAAGGTCAAATGAGGAAAATAGAGATAAATTCCATGCAATGAGGGAAAATAGACTAACCAAAAGTTCATTGAAGGGATGAAAATTATGGGTAATTTTCATAGGAATGGAAACAAAGGAAAGAACATCCATGTGTATGCAATACCTTATTGCGATGAAATGGATCAAAAAGATCCATGATAGGGTAGGAATAATAGGATAGGATGGATTGGGAAGTTGGGACAGAGAATTTCACTCCATGTGATAGGATCCAACAAAAATGTTTGTGAGTTATTTGATGAGGGAGACTAGGAGGTTTTGCTTATTAAGAGTGATATTGTCTTTAATCTTGATGATCATGGTTAGATCATACTTGATAAGTGACTGTGACTTATCTTGCAATATGGATTTTGTATGTGGAAGCTTAAGTTCCTTATCCATAGATTTTTGTACTTTACGCCATACTTGGGGTTTGCATTGTTGTGCATTTTTTAATCACGTTTGAGAATTGTATTTGTGGGTGATGGATTTGCTTGGAGCTTTGGAGCTCCTCGGATTTTTCATTTTAGATTGATGAATAAATTGTTTGTTATTCTTACAAGATAATGTGTGATTTTGTTGGTTCCAAGAATTATGGGAAGAAAGTGGATGTTTGGGATGGATGATAGGAGTGTTAGGGATGGTGGTGGGTTTGCCACAGTTGTGAACAAAGGGATGATATGATGGAAGAATAGGATGCAATCCAATGATTTATGGTAATGGGATAGTAGGAGGTGGCCCAAGGATTGATGGTAATGGGCTAAAAGGAGGTGGCCCAAGGATAAAAGGTCAAGGGCTAGGAAGTGGCCCAAGAATTGATGGTAATAAGCCGATAAGAGATGGCCCAAGGATTGAAGATAATGGACTAAGAGGAGGTATCCCATGGATTGATGATGAATGATGATATGTGATATGTAAGGAATATTTGGGCGATGAGAAGATAGGAGGGGGATTAAGGATAAACCTGGTCATTTCACCATGTAATGGAAAATGGGATGATGGAAAGATAAAAGGAGGTCCTTGTTGGTCAATGATAGAGGGTTGATTTGAAGGAATATGTCCAACAAGTGTTTGGGATTTGAAAGTTGTGTGACGATGGAGATGATGGGATTGGGAGGTTTTGACCTTATTGTTTCCACAAAGGAACTAGTGTTGATGATGATCCTTGCAGATGAACCATCAGAGTCGTAGGAAACCTTAGGTTGGTGAGACGTGCACCCTAAGGTGACCTCCAGATTTTAAAGAAGTTGGCTCTTCTCTGTTTATTGGGATAGGGTTAGAGGAAAGCATGTAATGATTTAAAAATAAAGAGGTGATGTGCCAATCTAAAAGAGGGAAAGCTACATAATACTTTAAGGATTTTATCGAGGGTAGTCGAAGGGCTGCATAGCACGATCTACTATTCCGATAACACAAGTCCAAGGAGCTGAAGCGAATTATTTATAAATAGTAAACGAGATAGAGAAATTCTAAGGGCATTAAGCACGATGAATTTCTTGACTCATTTAGAACTACTTATCATAAAAGAACAGAGATTCAGAATATATAAAGTCCATTTACACAGAATAAGAACTCTTTATTCATATAGAAAATGGATACATAAGGCCCTCAAAGGCACATATTACAATTTTCTTTTATGATAGAGGCTTACTGAGGCTATAATTTTACAAAATACCGAACTCCTGGCTTCCCTCCTTGTTTCTCTACTAAAAACTTTCTCCCTTTATTTCTTTATTTTTTTCCTCCTTTTAAGGACCTCTTCTCACTTTGTTTCTTTCAGCTACCGCCTTTTTTCACTTTTAATTTGATAAGGCCTTGTTCTTATCTTTCTGGCTCCTGCCCCCAATATTTTAAATACAGAGCTACCACTGTCAGTATTAAATTCGGATGATTGACCTTCTTTCTTTGGAATAAATATTTCAATCATTTATAGGAATCTCTGCATCTACTCCTACTTGGTATCACTGCTGAGTCCCTGGCCAATGAAGTTCTTTCTTCCTGCCACGTGGAGGGCTCACGCTTTTTTAGGGTCCTTTTTCCCTAGCCTTCTAACAAAAGTGCGCCAGATAGACATGTGGAGAGCTTCCGCTTAGAAGACGTATCTTTGACTCTTCAACTCGTTTGGGAGTGACTTTATCAAGTCGTAGGCATGTGGAAGGATTCCGCGAGTCTGAGAACCCATTTTAAAATTCTATCTTTTGGGGTTGCGCCGATGAGACACGTGGAGATATTTCACAACCCTTTCCATACTTAGTCAATTTTGGCCTTGAGCGATCAAAAGAAGTGAGAGTCAGGGCAACAAAAGATGCTCAATAAAAGAGTCTTAACAAAAGAATGTAATCAGTTTGGTGACTCACCAAGGGATTCATGTGCCGGCCATGGAAGAATCTGACATCCCACACTTTTCCAAAAATAAAAAATGTGGCTAACAGAGGGCCACTTAGAGCTTCTGCAAGGAAGCCTGGTATCTGAGCCATTCCTTCTCTATTGGGTAAGTCCTTCTCTGCAAGGCTTGAAACACTCAGTCTAGCTCAATTATCTCCTTGTGGGAGAAACCCTGGAGGCTTTGCATTACTACATGCAAGTGAAACTCTAACTGTATGATGGGATTGATGATGGCCTTGACCTCAGCAACACTGGAGTCCTCTTTCAAAGATTGGAAGACAGTCTTGTCCTGGCGCTTAGCGAGAAAGAGCTGTTGAATTTGGTCTTTTGATAGAACAATAGACTCATTTGGGAAGGGAGAGGGGAAACCTAGTTGCACTAATTCATTGATATTCTTCTTTCTTTCCTTCATTCCTTGGTGAAGCTATGCCAAGATATTTTTACATTTGATAGAAGCTTTGTTACAGCTCAAAATCTCATAGATCTTCGCCGCAATCAAATGTCTATCAGTGATTCCTACATTCTGAAGAGCAGGGTCTGAGGCATCATAGAGTTTCTGAATCAAAATATTTGACTCATGGACCTTGACAGATAAGGCATTGCTGATGGTGGAGACTGCATTCTCTACCTTGGAGCACAATTCCTGTGCATCGGATATAAATCCGAGTGTCGGGGCTAGATTTGCAGTAGTGGTGGAAATTTTGTCACAACATGAGGCATACAATCCCTGTACTAATGTTACAATCCCCACCTTCTGGGATTGTTGCCCTAATTTTTTGGTCAAGTCCTTGACCGTTTCTTCAGAAGATTTTATCATGGCCTAAAGGCTATTCTTTTCCTATGATAGTGAATTGACCAGGGCCTAGGATGCAGCAAGCTTAACTGTCAAAGCCTTTACCTCTACTTGAGAAGCTGTGAGGGCTTGCTTGGTTGACATGTCCTTTAACTCCTTCTTGAGCTAATCTACCTCTTTGTCTTTGGCCTTAAGCTCATCCATATGGCCCGATGTTGTAGCTTCTACTTTTCTGAAGGTTGGATTGCACCTTCTTAAGCTGATTGTTGAGTTTCAAGTAGTCGGTAGTGACTACCACTGCTGTTTCATTCATCAGCTAGACCCTATCCTGAGGCTGGAATTCAGCAAGGTCCACCACGATAGCACTAATTGAATAGTCATCAGGCTGCATCTGCTCTACAGGCTTGGATACCTAAGGGACAAGGTGAGCGATGGTCAAGGAGCTCTGTTGATGGTCATATAAAGATCACACCTACTTGGTTGACAGAGTTGTCATCTCCTTCTTCCTTTTCTTTAATCTCCTCTGATCTCAGGCCATCTTAGTGAACTCTGCTTGGCTCAAAAACTCAGAGGGAGAAGAGACCATTCCTCCTACAAATGGGAAACCAGGTGGAAGGCCATATGGAATAGTAACTGGTGATTGGGATGTTGCAGTTACTAGAGCCGAAGAAGGGGGCATGATCATGTGGGGGAGAAACTTGGGATGGTGGTAGGGAGCTATAAAAGTAGAGGCACGCCAGGCGGAGGAAGAGTCTGAGATGGAGTGACAGACTGAAGGGTACTTTCTGAAGGGAAAGGTGGAGGGGGAGGCACTACAGAGAGAGAAGTCTCAGGTAGAGGTGGGGACATCTCGGGGACTGTGGCTAAATTTAGCTTCTTGCGGGTCAGGATGGAAGGTGAGTCTCCTTTTGCCATTGATTTCGAGAGGTCATGTGAGGGAAAATTGGCAAGTGAACCTGAAGAGAAGTGGCAGAAAAAGGTGTTTCTAGAATCCATTGTTGTGGAAGCTTAGAAGATTCTGCGGTAGATCTAAGAGGTTTCTTAGAAGTGAGCACAACTATATCCTCAGTGTCTAGATCAGAGTTATGCTCCGAGTCCCACTTATCTTCCACATGGCTCATCACTGAGGATCTCTTCAAAGTTTTGTGTGGTCCAGCCAATTTCCTGTCTATATTTCCAGAAGGCCTCAATTTTTCTGGAGCTCCAGTCCTTTCTTTTTAAGGCCACTCAGAGTCCTTTTCTAATTGTTAGAGTAGGGTCAAATTTATATTTGACCTGGTGGAATGACTCCTAGCCTAGACTTGGGATGTCCTAGAGTTCCATGAAGATATCAGGTGATTCAGCCTAGGAGCTTCGCCATGAGTCAAAAAATGGCCTCGGCTCATGCTTGCAAGAGTCAGAGATTCTATTTGTAGCCAGAGTAGCAGCCATTTTCCCGTCTGGATCATACCTCCATGAATCCTTGATCAAGGCGAAGCCATAGGAGGCTAAATTCTGTGTGAGACAATGGTCTGGTCACCTTTTGAGTACGGTAACCCCTCCCCTACTAAAGGGAAGCTCATAGAATTCTTTCTTCTTTCGGGTCGAGCCGACCTCAAGGTCCAGGATGACAAGCTGTCTGGTGACTTCTAGACCCACAATCTGAGGTGTGAGAACCCTCAGGAGCATGAAGGATTCACCCCTGAATCCATGGACCTGAATCATGGAATTCCCTCTGGTGAAGAAGTAATCACAGGTGTGTAATGGGTCTGAGAAGATAGACCACACAAAGTCATTCATTTTGTTATTGATCCCTTCAGGATCAATTTCTAGCAAGAGAGGCTCTACAAAAGCATTGAAAAATTCATACACATCCGATGAATGGGACAGTATATGGGTCCATGCAGATACCGGGATAATATTTTTGGAATTTACCTCCTCATCCCATAAGGTCAGAGTCATAAACTGACCAAAATATTGAGCATTTTGGTACAGGATGAGGTGGAAGAGAAAAGATGAATACCTGAAGGTGGATGCCATCGAGAAATGTTTGAGTTTCTCACAAATTGACCCTGCGATGACCTCTGCAAAGTCGAATTTGTATGCTTGTTTCTGGCTGATGGTCCTCATCCAGAACAATGCCGCCATCTACCAATCCTCAACGTCTTTATTAGAGTCTAGCCCAAAAATAAAGGCCAACATAGAACAGGCATCCTGAGCGTCAGTCATGAGGGATTTTAAGGGAATGGGGAAACCCGGAATCCCTGAACCACTGGTGTCTAACTGCCTCAACTCCTTGTTGAGGAATGTGACCTTAGTTTGGCACAGGGCCCATACGTTTCGAAGTTTAGCTATATTATAGAAACTAGCCATCTGGTCATAGGTCAGGGCTAACATGTCCCTGATAGCCTGTGGTGTAATTACCATGGCTATATTTTGGCCCTGGATTGTATGGTTCTCTGATTTGAAATAGGCTACGCACATTTGTATGAGCTCTGGGCACGGGTGCATAAGAGGAACCATATATTGGGTGAGAGTTGTGCTCTAGATTCTAGAGCCGAATGACTCAGAATCTCCCAGAAGGTTGAACCTGGTGCATGTTGCTTCTCTCAAAGCTTTGGGCCTTTTGTTGAGACTAGGGTCGAAGATATCGTTGGTTGGGTCGCTTACCACAAAAGGATCACTGTACCGAGACAATGGATCAGGGTATTTTAGCTTAGGTTGGTGTGGTCGAGGAGGAAGGGATCGACCTGCGTAGGATTTTGTTGCCTGAACAGAGCTAGAGGTGGCCATGGTGTCTCTCTAAATCTAGAAAAAAAAACTCTAGAGCCTTTGGAGACTTTGATATTCATAGATTAATTCAAAAATTATTAATGCTTCGGAATGACCCTACCAAATAGCTCGAGACACCTTAAATAACCATTTATACTTAAGGAGTAAAATCTCGCACGTACCTGGGGTCACTTCTTATAACGTTCCCTTTGAGCGGGAGACCCAAGGCACTGAACTCAGTGCCTTTTGATAGATCTTTCATTGATTTTGGATCTCCTCATTAAGGAATGGGGCTTTACTCTTGATGATGACTCTAATAGGAGAAAAAGGTAGGTGTGCTTCCCTCAAAATTCAAAAAGAGACATGGACAGAGGTGGTGGGACATGTGGAAAAATGACCAAAAAAGGGGGGAAGGCACAAAAAAAGAAAAGAAAAAAAAGGGAAACAAATATATACATATGATACAATTTCTGAGGATACTTACATGAAGGGCTTTAGGTGAATCCTATTTACTGGGATAGCCAAAGGATATCCTGCCATGGTTTCAAGTTCAAATGAGTTATGCTACTTACATGTGCTGATTATGAAGGGACCAATCCACAAGGGGTCGAATTTTCCATGATTACTGGGCTTGGCTGCTCTTGCATCCCATTTCAAGACGGCAGTCCCGACTTGGAAATTTGGCTCTGATGTCTTTTGATCGAACCATGTCTTGACTATTTGTTGGTGATTGATCATGTTTTCATGGGTGAGTTCATGCCTCTCTTGGAGTTCCACCAGCTCGGTGAGCCTTACTGCCATCGCTCCATTTTCCTCTACCTCAGACCCTTTCAACAGTTGTAATGCGGGGATCTCCAAAGAAATTGGCATCACAACACTTTTCCCATAGACTATTTCATATGGTGAAGCTTTCAAGATCTATTTTAGAGTAATCTAATCGGCCCATAAGGCTATTTTAACATGCTCATGCCATATCCTTTTATGCTCATGTCCCATTCTTTTAATGAGTCTTATCAAATTATTATTTGTAGACTCTGTCAGACCATTTCCTTGCGGGTAATAGTCAGAGGATGACTTCAGATATATCCCATGCTTGACCACAAAATCAGATACTTTAACCCCTAAGAAATATTTGGCATTGTCAAATATAATGGTGTGGGGGGGACCAAAATGAGTGGTGATATCCTGCAAGAGTCCTAGGATCACATTTTTAGTGGACTCCTTAAGCGGAACTACCTCCATCCACCGAGTGAAATAATCAGTTGCTGTGAGAATCCACCGGTGCCCAACACTTGAAGTTGGGTTAACCATTCCAATGAAATCAAGACCCCATTGTGCAAAGGGTTCCTCAATTAGGATGGGATTGAGGGGAAATTCCGTGTTTCTTCATAAACCTACGTAAACTTGAAAAACCTTGCATTTATTCGTTTCTACCTGACTATCAGTGAACATGCTTGGCCAGAAGTATCCTACTTGCAAGATCTTTATGGCTGTGGTTTGGGCTGAAAAATGACCACCCGAGTTCCCGTGATGCAATTCCCTTAAGACTCTCTTGGCCTCTTCATCCTCCAGGCATCTTAACATTAACCCATTAAAATTCCTCTTAAAAAGGAAGTTTTCAATCATAGTGAAATGAGTCCCTTGTTGTCTATAATATCTCCTCTTTTTCAGAGGGAGATGGCATGGGTACTCTCCAGTTTGCATAAAATGAATTCTATCAGAGACCCATCCCTCAGGCCTATCCTCCTGTAGGTACATTATCTCACCTGATTCACCATTCACCTCAGGGACAGGTTCCTGTGTCAAATATTGACACAGTCCCTTACCTCTCACAAGCTTCATGGGTTTCAACTCTATGTCATACTCCAAGATCTTGGTTATCCAATTTTCCCTTTTTTTAGTTATCTCACCCTCCATTATGTATTCTTTGACACTGGAGTGAGCCACCATGACCCAAATTTTGTTGTGCGTGACTAGGTGTCTGAACTTCTTCAGACCTTTAACTATGGCGTAGGCTTGCCTTTCCACAAAATTGTATCTTGTTTCATAGTTGTGGAGAGTTTTTGAAAAGAAAGTGATTGGGTGTTCCTCCCCTTGTCGTTCTCCCTTTTGGGTTAGCACAGAACTATGTTATTCTTTCCCCCATATACATACATTATGAAACTCTTTGAGAAGTTGGGATTGTGGAGCATGGGGGCCGATGCAATAGCCTCTTTTATCAATTCAAAGGACTGAAGACCTTCATCAGTCCATTTGAAACCTAGGTCCTTTTTCAGCATGAGAGTGATCGGGTGGATAGTTCCCACAAAATTTGATATAAACCTGCCGACGAAGTTGATCTTTCCTAAGAAGGATTGAACAGTTGTCTTGTTGACCAGCAGGGGAAGCTCCAGAATGGCCCTGACTCTCTCAGGATCAATAGAAACTCCCTCCTTCGAGACAACATGTCCCAGGAGCTTTCCTTGGGGGATTTCAAAGATACATTTCTTTGGGTTTAGAGAGATTCTAAACTCTTGACATTTTTTAAACACGACTTCTAAAGCATCAAAATGTTCTTCCGTTGTTTTAGTAAACATGGTAAGGTCATCAAGGTATATGAGGATTACCTTGTTTATCAATGCCCCAAATGTGGTATCCATGGCTCTTTGAAAATTATCCCCTGCATTTGTGAGCCCAAAAGGAATTTTTGCGTAGGTGAAGGTTCCCCACTTGGTTGTGAAGGTAGTCTTGTACTGGTCCCTTTCCGTGAGCCATATTTGGTTATAACCTAAAAAACCATCCAACAGAGAAAACATCTCAGAGCCTATGACCGTCTGTAAAATTTGTTCCATAGAGGGCAAGGGGTAATGGTCTTTCAGGGAGGCCTTATTTAGATCTCTGAAGTCTACGCAAAGTTGTATTTCACCATTCTTCTTCCTCACTGGAACCAGGTTGGAGACCCACATCATGTGTTTGATTGGAAAAATGATACGAGCATCTAATAGTTTTCTTAATTCTTCCGCCATGAGGGCTTCTACGTTAGGGTTCACAGGCCTCTGTTTTTGATGCACAAGCTTATTTCCTTCTTCCAGGTCAATGGTGTGTTGGATAATGTCCTTATCATAACCATGTAGATCATCATATGTCTAGGCCATTACTTTATCATATTTGTGACATAAGGCCATGAGTCTGTCTCTTTCCTTTTGGGTCACCGACTTTCCAACTTTAAGTCATTTGTCCCTAACTATTTCCAACTCTACATAGTCTTCTTTTACTACCTCGAACCTTCTCCGATCTGAACTAGCATCATCTGAGTTGAAAATATTTTCAAGAGTAATTAATCCTCTTGGGAGCTTGTTCATCTTTAGATGTATTATTTGGTCCCCATATGCTTCTTCAATCTTGGGCTGGAGTTGATTTGCAAATTGATTTGACTGCTGGAGGAAGTGTATGACTTGTTGGTCATTATCAAACACCTGTCAATGGTGGATGTTGTCAGGGATAGAGGGGTGAATGATCACTTTTATGGTATCTTTATTTTCAATTAGATCCTAGGTTGGGTCGAATTGAGACCCAATGGTAGCCATCCTGTCAGCCTCCGTATTTTGATCACGGGGAATTACCTTAATGTTGAAATCTTCAAAATCATCTATTAAATCCGATACCCAGTTCTGATAGGATCTCATCCTTGGGTTCTTGGTGGCGGAAATATTTCTTACTTGTGTGACCACCAATTCTGAATCATTGAATACTTTTAGCTTCCTGATACCCTCTTTCTAGGTAGTGGATAAACTGTGCACCAAGGCTTCGTATTCTTCCTCATTACTAGTATAGGAGAACTGGAAATGAACTGATTGGATTATATTTCTACCCGTCGGGGATATGAGACAAATTCCGGCTCCTGATCTGTTCTTTCTCCTTGCCCCATCAAAATACAGAGTCTATATTGGAGGGTTACCGGGAGGGCTTGTCTCATGTGCAGCACCTTCTCTTTCCACCTTTGGGATTGTGGGGTTTTCATCAAAAATGACGTAAGTTCCCAGACCTATTAAATCAAAGTTCCCAAAAGGATCTCCAAGGGAAATATTAGATGGATGATCACTCTCCTGAGGGTCTCCATCTTCTACGTATAGTTCTTCTTCTCTGGTGATCATAGCATGGGAGGCCTCGAAACCGGAAGGCACTTGGTCCGTTATATGCTCCTTGGAGAGGGGTTATGACAAGACCTTCATCTTGGACCCATACTTGGTTCGTAGGATTAAATGGGACCAATCCAAAGACATATACCCACCGATCTTAGCTGTGAAATCTCGGGAGAGGCAGAGCCTGAAGACCGGTGGGACATTAATCACCATGATATCTTAGCAAACAATTATATTCAGACAGGAATAGAGCTGTAATGGGAGTCCCTTGATAATCCCTATGGTTGGAACAGATTTCCTGTCCAGTTGCATAAATCCCTTCTTCAAGGGTTCATACTAAATTCCTAAAGCATCTGCAATTTCCTGAGGCATGACAGTAGTGCTTGCACCAGAATCTATCATGGAGTTATGTAATAACTTCTTACCTATAATAAGAGTTAAAAAGAAGGGGTTGGGCCTTGGTTTAATCACCTCTCCTTGTTGGTTCAACAATATGGCTTCTATGGGCACTCGAGCACCTTTGACCCGTCCTTTCGAGGGATCCACTAAGGTTGAATCCTCTCCTAATTTTAGCACTTCTTGGTGCAACTCATTTTTCTTGGGAATACTTAGGAGATCCCACAAAGATGCATTAGCTGGTGCCTTTTTAAGCTGTTGGACTACGTTGATGGGTCTGACCAATGATGGTTTAAGAGGTGGTTGATGCTTCATCCTTTCCTTATCAAGGTGACGAACTTCTTGATCCTGTACAGTTGATTTTAGAGCTTCCCTTACTATTGGCGATGATATGTTCATGATGGTTGGAGGTTCTTTATACACCTTGTCAGTTGAACTTGAAGCTGGTGCATCTTCTTCAATGATTCTCTTCTTGAAGTGGGTGTTGTAGTTAAACTGACTAGGTTTTGGAATAGACACCTCATTTATGAAGATGAACTCCTCCCCTTCTACCCAAGAGAAAAGGGCATGCTCTAGTGCGATCTCCACCTCTTGTTCTAGGGACATTCCTTGCATCTGTGCAGTGAAAGTGATGCTTTGGGCTCCCTCAGACTGATGGGGTCTAGCTATGTATGTGTCATAACCTTCTCTTGATCATTTTTTAGCTATCCTTAGTTGTAAGTTCCCTTGGGGCAATCCCTCGGCATATGAGAATTATTGCAAGGGAAGCACCAAGCGTTGGGCTCCTTGGCCAGATGGTTTTGTCTAGGGATGATTTCTCTCCCACTATTGGGGGGAGCAGTCTGAAGTGGCATTGGTACAAGGACTATTTGATTTGATAGTTACATGGTCAATGGTCTCTGAGTATTTTGGTATGTAGAGGGATAAGCGGGTTAGCTACCTTGGAAATTTTGATAATTTTTCCTTGGATAAGTTTCCTGATTCCTTTTTAGGTTCACTATCTCATTAGAAAAACTTCTTAGGATATTTCTCATCTCGTCCATCTCGGGAGAGGAAGATGAGGTTGTGGTGGCAGAAGTTGAAGTTGTAACCACAGGGGGGTAACTATATAAGGATGTAGGGGTTTGGGTCGGGCTCGGTGTTTGTACTTGTGGAAGGGGGCTATCTCAGGATTTATCAGTAAAAGAGTTTTGGGGGGAGCTTCCTAGAATCTATTAGATTATTCTCAGCTTGGACCACAATGTTATAGGCCTATGGAAAATATTCCCCTCCTAATGATTGAATCATTACCAAAATATTTGAATTTAGAGACTTTAAGTAAAAGACAATAGCCATACCTATAGGTGGTATAGCCAAGGCTAGAATCCTTTTCCAGGTTTTATGGAACCGGGTGTTAAAATCTATCATTAATTCTTACGGGCCCTTTTTAATGCCAATTAGTTGTTGTATGAGTGATGACCAGTCTCCCTTCTCACTGAACCTTGTCACCAATACCCCCCCCTAATTGGTCCCAAGTACTAATAGTATTAGGGGTTAAAGATTGGTACCATTTCAGGGCCCTTCCCTTAAAAGAGGTGGACAAAAAACGTAAGGTGACATCTTGCTCCCTTATATAATGTACTGCACATATCTCTACTACATCTTGGAGATGCTCCTCAGGGGTTTTGAAATCCTCACCACTGAATTTGGGTAATGCTTTTAATGCATTGGCTGTAATAGGGTTCCATACCACCAGAGGCGTGGGAAAAATGAGTGGGCTTCCCTGATCCCATGAAACAAATGGTCTTGGAGGTGGGGGCTGAAGGTGAGCCATAATGATAGGTCTGAGGGTCCTAGTTGACAGTGTAAAATGCCTGCCTAGTGGAGGGGTTGAGAGAGTCCAGTCCGGGGGGACATAGACCTCTGAACCTATCTTCCTCTTTTATGTCATGGAGGAGATAGCTGAAAATAGTCAATTAGAACCTCTTCTCTTTCTCTCACCCTCGTTCGCATTCATTTGTTCCTTCAAGTGGGTGGGTTGGACCCTTTACCAATTGGTAGATATTTGATGATGTGAAATCTAGGTATTAATGTCCCAACACGCGTTCCAGGAAAATTGTTGATGATGATCCTTGCAGATGAACCATCAGAGTCGTAGGAAACCTTAGGTTAGTGAGACGTGCGTCCTAAGGTGACCTCCATATTTTAAAGAAGTTGGCTCTTCTCTGGTGATTGGGATAGGGTTAGAGGAAAGCATGTAACGATTTAAAAAATAAAGAGGCGATGCACCAATCTAAAAGAGGGAAAGCTACATAATACTTTAAGGATTTTATCGAGGGTAGTTGAAGGGCTGCATAACACGATCTACTATTCTGATAACACAAGTCCAAGGAGCTGAAGCAAAGGATTTATAAATAATAAACTAGATAGAGAAATTCTAAGGGCATTAAGCATGATGAATTTCTTGACTCATTTAGAACTACTTATCATAAAAGAAAAAAGATTCAGAATATATAAAGTCCATTTGCATAGAATAAGAACTCTTTATTCATATAGAAAATGGATACATAAGGCCCTCAAAGGCACAAATTACAATTTTCTTTTATGACAGAGGCTTACTGAGGCTAGACTTTACAAAATACCAAACTCCTGTCTTCCCTCCTTCTTTCTTTGCTAAAAAAATTCTCTTATTTCCTTCTTTCTTTCCTCTTTTAAGGACCTCTTCTCACTCTGTTTCTTTCAACTACCTCCTTTTTTCACTTTTAATTTGATAAGGCCTTGTTCTTATCTTTCTGGCTCCTGCCCCCAATATTTTAAATACAGAGCTACCACTGTCAGTATTAAATTCGGATGATTGACCTTCTTGATATGGAATAAATATTTTGATCATTTATAGGAATCCATGCATCTACTCCTACTTGGTATCGCCGCCGAGTCCCTGGCTGGTGAAGTTCTTTCTTCCTGCCACGTGGAGGGCTCGCGCTTGTTTAGGGTCCTTTTTCCCTAGCCTTATAAAAAAAGTGTACCAGATAGACATGTGGAGAGATTTCTCTTGGCATATGTATCTTTGACTGTTCGACTTGTTTGGGAGTGACTTTATCGAGCCCTAAACACATGGAAGGCTTTCGCGAGTTTGAGAACCTGTTTTAAAATTATCTCTTTTGAGGTTACACCGATGAGACACGTGGAGATATTTTGCAACCCTTTCCATACTTAGTCTATTTTGGCCTTAAGCGATCAAAAGAATTGAGAGTTGGGGCAACAAAAGATGCTCACTCAAAGATTCGGGGCAACAAAAGATGCTCAATAAAATCAAAAAAGGACCAAAAACTTCAAAAAAATTATCAAGATTCAATTTTGACAGCACTTCACCTCCTTTATACATGTAAAGAAGACTCAATATTACCAAACACCAGCATACATGCTTAAAAACATGGGAATTTCAACAAATTGAAAGATTTTGGATGTAAAATGGGAAAATGAAGCTTTAAACTAAGAAAAATGAATGAATGTACATGAGACAAAGGGGTGTCCCACTGGGTGTGCCATATGTATGCATGCTAAACTTAAACTAAATTAATTAAATGAAACTAACACCAAGTATATCCTAACTTAGTTAAATTCAAGAAAATGCATCATGATAAAGCAGAAAAGAAAGTTAGATAAACCATAAAATATGAATCTATACTAAGTGCAAGCCTCCTTTTGATCTTTTGATGTGCTTTGGATGTAAATGTAGACCACGCACGTTCAAGGATTTCTCAAGCAAAGAGGAAGAGATCTCATCAAGTATGGCTTAATCATCATTTTGATTATTCTCTTACTACTCTTTAGCAAGTAGAAAGGGGGAGATTTAACAAGCATTCCAATAACATGAAATACTCTTCTCAAATATAATGTTTTTCAAGGACGTGGTGTAAGGTATGACAAGGTTTCAAAGGTGTAGATTGGTAGAAAGGTACTAGGTTTCTTATATAGCTTTCCAATTTGGGAGAAGCTTGCAATCTAGTGAATGTGGGATAAAGTGAATGTAGAATTAGAAAGGGATAAGTATGATTGGAATAGATGAATTAGATATTAGAAACTCATGGGAGTTTGGGAAAGTTTAATTAATTAATAGGCCAAGTTAACCTTATAGAAGTCGTTTAGAGATGATTTGGAGGGAAATTAGTAGAATTTGAAGGGTTTAAGAGGGGGATTTAACCAATAAGATGGTTTATTGATTAAATATGAGATTGAAATATTATTTAACTAATAATGGTCAATAAATTAAGTAAAAGAGGATTTTAACTAACGAAACGACGTTAATTGGCATCCAAGATGGGGGACGAAGCTAGTTAATTAATGAAGTGTTGTTAATCGACCAAAACAAAGGGGAATGTTAGATAATTAGAGGAAAATCACTAATTATAATGAAATATCAGTAGAGAAGACAATTATTACAATTTTAGTATTAAAAATGTGCAGTCGAAATTAGGTGTCTACATGTGTTTATTGATTTCTACATTCAATGTGAGTGTCCTAAGCATCATTAATTCATTAATTTACCTAATATCATAAGTGTGTACTCATTCCATGGGTATGACTTACATATGAAGGATTTTAGTGGGTTATGGTGTATTATAATGTGGTATAAAACTCTACGTAGTTTTGATTGTTGTGGAATACTTAAAAGGGGAATTTTCCATAGGATAAGTGTATACGATATCTTCATGGACATATTTAGCATATTTATGTAACGTAGAGGAGACCACTTCTATAACATGAATCCAAGGTCTACCAAGTAGAAGATTGTAATTGAAGTCATCGAGGATTACTTGACATGTTATGGGAAGCATCTTAGGTCCAACAATTATATCAAATGTAACCTTCCCTAAAGCTTGTCTACTTACATTATCAAGGCATTTAATCTTCATAACTGAATAAGTAGGACATATTTTCTTGATTCCTAGTGCATAAAGAAAGGTGATATTACAAATTTTTAATCATGATCCATTATCCACAATAACAAGCTAAAGTTTTGAACAGTAACTTCTTGAAGAGTCAAGTCTTCTCTTCTAAAGGAAATTTTATCTTTATTTCTCTTCACTGTGTTGACAATGGATGAGAAGTATGTTGGTTTTGTATTAGTTGATAAGTGACATCATGTAAGTCTACACTAGCAATCGCACACGAGTAGTACAATGTGAACGCCAAAAGGGAAAAATAGGGAGAGACAAAAATGGAGTAGAATAATAAAGAAAGAAGTGGAGGTGACTATTCGAAGGTACAAGAGTTGTTGGTAACTGGAAAAAAGCCCAGAAACGCATTAATATTGAAAACGTTTTTAGAAGGGGTATATGAAATTTGAGTGAATGTAAGTGATAACACAATTTGGAAAATGTAGCGAGCCAATATGGAGACCAAATAGAGGATTAATTGATTTGAAAAGTGAAGAAGTCTTTTGTTTTTAGTTGTCGGCTCACTGGAGAAAACATTGCAAAAATTTATATTTACAAAGAAATGAGAGCATTTCAACCATGAGTTCTAAATGTAATTGTTGGAGTATGCAGACAAACGTATCCTGAATAAACCATAGATGAAGTTAAAGGAATCAAAATATGTTGTTATACAACAAGAGAAAAGAGAAAAATAAAGATTCACAGTTTAAAAAAACAAGATTATATTGTAGAAATGAATTCACAATGTGTATATTTGTATTCAAAGTTTGAATATGACATCAAGCTAGATGTTTTGTATGATTCCAACCATAAAATAGTTACAAATATTAAATTTAACTCTCTCATACAACTTAAATATTGAAAAAATGGCCATCATTTTTTATATCGAGTTACATGTAAATTGTATTAATATACAACATGTTGAGAACTATCGAGTGTTGATTGAGGAGGGAGGAAAGGGAAAAAAATTTTAAAGGGGGGAAACTGGTTGAGAGAACATGGGTTTGCATCTTCATTTCTTTATACCAAAAGTAAAGAGGCATGAGCCATTACTGAATTGCAATATACAACATTTTATTGGGATTCCAACATGGCCAATATTGAGTGCTCAATATTTGTCAAATTTAATAACAAGAAAAGTGGTAGATCATGTGGTGGCATGGAAATGACATAAACAGTGTTGATGGTTGTGCCTATTACACCATTTACAATGTTTGTCTCAACCCATAAATTAGTTGCCAACTTTACATTATTATTTTTTTAAAGAAGAAGTTTTTGTTACAATCGATCATCATCGGCAATTCCATTAATTACTCCATCAAGTAATTTGTGCAATGTATTGGGTGATTGGAAGGTTCAATGTTTTCAACATGTAGATGTTGTGATACTCAACATGGTCATTTTTTTGGAAACAAGTTGGGTGAATCATTAAATATATGAATTTCACTTTGAGAGAGGTGTGAATGAGTGCAAGACACAAGGAATTCCAATCCTAAAAATGAGAAACATCATGAATGTAAATAATTAGCTAGTGAAAGGAAACATATGTGTAGGTGAAATATTATATTAAAAAAGCTATTAACAAGGATAATGATGTATGAAAATCTGCTCCAAATGCTTTTATATAAGTGGATTGCATATAATGAAGAAACTAGCCTACGTGACCAACTCGAAGGTTGGACCCAAATCGAGTCAAACTGTTTAAAAGGAAATCATTGGAATGAAGTCCTGGACCATTTTACAAATTTCCCAATGATGCCATGCTTGATACTATTTCATGAGTACTATATGTGTTTCTCATCTTTAAAGCATAAAAACCATGGATGGGAACTAAGGCATCGTTGTTGTTTGTAGACCAAGTGTATGTAATGTACTCATACATAAAATCACCCAACTCCAACAAAGAAACAAGTAACACCTTACCAAGGCAAATGTCTACGACAAAGTAATCGCTAAATAATACCTGAATATTTACATCTTTGATTAAATTTCTAAATATGTTTCTTACACATGACATGCACAACCCAAATGGATTCAAATATGATCTTTATAAAACAAACGTGGGAGATTTATATCCTATATGAATTCCCTCAATAGCTAAAATCTTTCTTCACCTATCTATTACAAGACCATATGGATGTTTTTGTATGGGTTGTAAGACCCCAAAACCTTATTTTTATATTTCTCTTAGCATTTCCATTATAATTAAGTTCTATCTCATTTAACCAATCTTGACCTCTCATTAATGTTTAGATTAAAATCAATTCATATTTTTGAACCTTTTTAAGGGAATTAATTATTGGATTATCATGGTTGTTTTGTTTATGCACCAATAAAAAATGGTTGCCAATTGATCCCTTTTAATGGAGCGAAACCATTACTTATGCAAGGAAAATATGACTTGCTTAATAATCTATATTATAGACTATATAGGTTTAAAATATGTTGTGGAGCCTTAAACTAATACCTTTGATATGAATAGGTAATTGAATAGTGGAATTCATGTTTACGTATTCATGTATGAAACTAGTGATGCAATTTTTAGTGGCCCATATACAACAATAGACAAAAAAAGTTATTAACAATTCGCAGTAATATATTATTTTAAATATAATATTCTAATGGCTTCTAACATTATACTGATTAGACAAGTTGATCATGCAAATTATTTCTTCGTATTCATGATAATTACATGATATATGAGAAAGTAACTTTGGGTGACAACCTATCTATTATGTAGATAACATTTTTGTGGTTTTCACCAAATGTTATTTTTATGTCAGTTTTTATTTGAATTCATTTATTTTAAGTTCAATTTATAGAGTGAACTAATTATAAATTAGTATAATATAACAAATGTCAAGAAATTATCTTCTTATTACAAATCTATATAAATTATCATTTCACATTAAAAACTATTGAACTTCAGAGTTCTTGTCAAACAGAAAGTGTGTTTTGAAGAGATTGACTTGGCTGAACTGATTCACAAGCCATGTTGGTGCTATTTGCAATAACAAAAAACAAAAAATATTTAAAATCTAAAACTAACCTGACAAATATGTCAAAAATATATTGAAGATGCCACGTCAAAAATATGTTGAAAATGAACTTAGCACAATCTCATGTATGGCCATTGGCCACAAAGCTACAAAGCTTAAATCAACAAAAAAATCTTTAAAAGTCATATGTTATTTTCTCTAACTTATATTCTAATGTGAGGTCATGTTGTTGTTTTTTTACCGGCATGAAGGATTTTTTATAGGGGGTCTCTTCCTTCCATAATATAGCTTTATATTCCAAAAACCAAGTTATTAGAAGCATAGCCGAAACATGGTTTATATAAAGTATCGAGATATGTGTTTTTTTAGAGTTAGAATTTGGCTTTGCTTTTCCCATCTAAAAAACAAGGAGGAAAAAATTAGATCCGCAAATGAATGTAGTTTGTAAAAATTAGTCCTCTCTAAAACATAATACATTTAATATTCTTTTAAACTCTAAATCAACAATAATTGTTTGTCTTTATTTTTTTGCGAGAAACTTAATGTTACATTTTAAACATAGAATGTATTTTTAATCATGTGAAATCATTGCTTTGAAAAACTATTCTGAAACCAAATTCCATTTACCATTTCCTCAAATATTAACATTATATGGACCAAACGTATACTAGACTTGTACATACAAAATATGTAAGAATGGGAATACTCACAAATGCGTCACAATGCTTATGTTTCTCACTTCATTTTGTTTCATTAGTGCTATAATTTTCTACTCATTCGTAAATATTTTAGATGTATAATGTTAATCCAACTAATAACCCACTTTATTCCTTCTCATACATGCATCATTTTATTTACACACATGATAGAAATCAAGTATTTACTTCTAAGAGATGCCATGGTATTTTATTTGCATACTCAACACATTTTTTTGTTAGCTAAACAACTCGGTGGTGTCACAACCTCTCTGACTGTTTCAACACCTAAAAATCCATTATTTCAACACCTACCTAGGAAGAAAATTACATATTCATTTGATTTTAAATCACAAAAAATGGTAAATTAATGATTTTTTTTTCAGGAAGCACATTAAATAAAAGAGAGTACATTAAAACCCCATCTCTTCTGCAGATCCAAAAAAAGAAGAGTATAATAAAATTTCGACCAGATATCACAAAATGTATAAAAAAATCCAGGCATGTAAAGTGAAAAACATTTTTGAGGAAATCACTTTTGTTCTGAGCCTGTTCTGAAATCATAAAAGAAGAACTCTGGCTGATATAAGCAAAAAATCAGGGAAAACCAAAACCCAAAATGAAAAATGTAAAGGAAATGGAAAACCAAAACCAATTTGAAAAACGTAAAGGAAATGGAACGTATTTTTTATGGAAATATATCACCAGTGATGATTTTACCTGTCCACCAGATATCAAAAAATGTAGAACAAAATCCGGCCCTGTAAAATGAAAAACATTTTTGAATAAATCACCTTTGTTTTGAGCCTACTCCAAAGTAAGAGAAGAATAACTCCAGACGATATAATAAAAAAATCAGGGAAAACCAAAACCCAAAATGAAAAATGTAAAGGCAATGGAAAACCAAAACCAATTTGAAAATTATAAAGTAAATGCAACGTATTTTTCATGGAAAAAGATCACTAGTGATGATTTTACATAGGGGGGCAGGTGGGTGCGGAAAAGCTACATTCAATAAATGAAATAACAAGTACATTTTCAAGGCCCTCATTTCCTAATGGAGAAAAAACCTTAAAATAGTTTCATGACAACTATATCTAGATAAATTTAGAAACTTAAAAACAATTTCATAAACATATCGAGCTTACACAAGAAAAACCCCAATATCATTTAGAAAACATCATTTTTATTTTGAATAGAGATAACCTTGATTCCTAGAATGTAAGCTTCGATGAATGCAAAGCTTGACGCTCGGCTGATATCTCTACCGTGGTTGTGTTTTATTACTAGTCGTCGGGGTCCCGTTTCCATAACAAAGAGTTGTCGTTAATGGAAACTTGATCGGATCAAATCCGATTAGGGTTTCTCAAGGTTGAATACGACTCACTGTTGTATCACAGGTAGTGTAGGTATTGTCTTTGAATCCCCGCTCTAGTCCCTTCGATTGATGCTACCAATATTCCCTTCGATTGATGCTACCATCTAAGAAACAAAAATCGTCATTGAAACCACCGATGACGGCCTCATCATCCCGATCTTTTGTTGATTTGAATTTGAGAACCAAAGTGGCGGATTCATGAAACAGAAATCCAAATGCATAGAAATTAAGGTTTTTCAAAATTTACGGTTTGAAGAACCCTCGGTAGACGTGCTCAAGCATGTGGACGATCTTAAAATGCCCATGCTTAAACGTCATCTATGCGTGATTTCAAGTCAGTTGATCATGTGCACCATGTCAAAAAGTGGAGGTTCATGTTAACTTAAAGACATGCCTTTTGGTGTAATAATAAATTTACATATAATTTAATTTTAATATAAACTTAATCTTATGAATGAACTTATGCAATAAAAAACATCCAATATTTAATCTAAAAAAATTAAATATGCATTAATACACCACATAGAAAGTAAAAAAATCTTTTTATGTATTTAATTCACAAGATTTTAATCATCAACCCTTAATTTGCAAGGATATTCTATTCCCCATTGTAATTGACTATGGGATATGACTTCACATATTTGGCTAAATGACTTAATTTACCGCTTAAAAAATAAACGAAACGATAATAAATAGTATAGTTGCCATCATTGCATTTTGTGCTTTTCCAATTTGGGTGTTATGTGTTTTCCCTCATGGTTTTTTTGTGGGACAATGAGTTGTTCGGCCTGCCCCCTGCTTTTGTAACTCTCTTACATTATTAATATAATGGGTAGTTCTAATATTAAACTAATGGAAAAGATTCATCATTTTCGATATCTCACATCTCAAATCTCATACCTTATGAGAACATGATAAAACAATACTTTTAAGCATAAAAAATAGTATAAAAAAAAAAAAAAGCTAGAACAATGTTATGTGTCACTCAAAAAAACCAAATTTAAAGATATGAACAAAACTTTTTGAGAGCATTCAATAATATAGATAGCAACAACAAAACATTCAATTCCAAAAAGGAAAAGAATCAAATTAAAGAGGGTTTGAGTATTTAGGTAGATAATTATACTATGCACTTGGGATATATCTGATTGATCGAAAGAAATTAGCTTGAACCTGAATTGAAAATTTACAATTCCATAGAAATTTCAAGAATAAAAAATATTTACAATCCTATTAATTTTGAGTATCACTTAAATATAAGTGTTAGGCTATTACAAGGCTTAATCAAGTTCGTATAGTTCCCACCCCAAATTTTCTTAATTCTAATTAGTAAATAGTGTTATGTTATTACTAATAAAATTATTGAGTGCTGATGATGGGACACTTAGCACAGACAAAAACCAAAACCCATTTGATAAAATGTGTTAGATAAGGCCAAAATAAACATATCCAATTAGTAGTCATTTGTTGGAACCAACCTGGTTCCCACCCGGCAAAACTAATACCACCATCACCGCCCATCGATTCAAGGAATTTGCCCAAGGAATTTTACAAATGTAAGGCACCCGTAGCCAACATAGTAGAAAGTAAATTGTAAGGCACCTATCACTGCCACAATATTTTGGCTTATGACACATGAAGAAGTAAATAAATATCTTAATCTACCCTATGGAGATTTGAATGAGGCGGAAAAATCTAAGCCGGTTGGCTCGCATGACCACGTCCCTATCTGATTCATAAGGAATATCTCAAACTTGATCCGCCGCTGCCCACCACTTGCAGTTTGTCCTTGTCCACGACACGGGTTGAAGAAGTGTTAAAGTAGGTATACACAAAGAAAGAAAATTTGAGGATGAAATCATTGTTGCTTGAAAACCATTGAAGGTTCAAGAAATCCATTGTAGCTTGAAAACCATTGTTGCTTGAATAGTGTTATGGTCGCCTCTCGAGGACATATTTCATCATCCAGGTGCCACAATGCTCTGGTTGAACAGACGGGCAAATGTGTCATGCCACGACAACACCAAAACCACAGTAAACTTCACCGCGTTGGGAACTGACAATGGTGACTATGCTATTCTCGACGCTGAAGGAAGGGTGCACAGAGACCGACAAGAAAATGGAAGCGTGTAGCAAAAGGCCAGTACGAAAAACATAACCATGCCTGCCATGGGAAAAAATCAAATACGCAATCCTTGCAAGCCTTTTGGGTGCTATCATCTGCTCTTTCCCATACTTGCAGGTCACCAGGCAATTTTCCATCCATTCATAGCAGGCTGCAGCATTATCTGCGCCATCGTCCATTCAAAGCTAATTTACCGTGACCTTGGTAAACATGCCAAGACATGTGGTCTGCCCTCCGTTTCCATCCACGCCTTTCGGCGTAATAAATTATGTCCATGTAAGTATTTGACACTTTAGATCGATTATAGGATATAGATCATAGTGTGAGTGTTCTTAAGTTGGCCAACAAGGTCGTAATCTTAGTTACTTGTTACGCCGAAAGGCGTTCTTCAGCTGGGTCGAAGCCGAGAGGGCTCTGACACATGACAGAGAGATCGGTGGTAGGCATTGTGCGAAGGACGAGGACGTTGATTACGGATCATGAATAGCGGTCGATCTTTGAGTATGATTTGAAAATGCATAGTATCCGGTTGTCATTTCACGTCTGCAACAAGCAAACGCAACCCGAAAAAATTGCTTTTTTGTCATTAAGCTCCTGCAGATCTTGGACAGCGCATGCATAAAACTCCACCAAAATCTGAAGCCAGTAATGTAGTACGCGCAGCTATCCATGACGGTCAGTCCTCCTCTGTTGATCACTACCTCTGGCCAGGTCTCTAAATCTCTCTACCGCTCCACTTATTGTTACTCCCTCCTCCCCTTCCATCAACATTTTCACCTTGCTCACTATTTCTTTCCCTGCTATAACCTTGTTTTCATCGTCTTGATTATTCGACCCCAACCCAAAGTTCCATACGCCCACTTGTAGGTTGTTGACGTGCTTGCGAACACATTCATTCATCTGTGCCAAGCCTCTGCAGGGAGTCCATCGCCGACCTCTGCTCTTCCTCTTATTGTTTACGTGGCGGATGCTCTTTTGGAGGACGAGACATTGCTGGAGGGTTGGAGCCAAGGTTTGGTTGCTTATGAGAAGAAAAGGCTTGGCGTCATCAGCACCTATGCCAGGTATCCTTACCTTATACAGTTTTCCATTGATTATGAAGTGTGCATGTAGGCTGACGTCTTTGTTGGAAATAGATTTTATACTTTATCAAGTCTGATAACGTTGCAGAGGACCGTCAGAAGAAACCGGGGATTGTCCCAGTCTTAATGGCCATGAAGGTCTTACAAAGGATACTTACGCATATAATATGGAGGGCTCTGAAGGATGGCCTCAGAAATGGGTGACCAACATGTCAAATTTGAACATGGCCACCAACATGTACATATCTAACCACGTCTGTTGGATATAACAACAATTTGTGCAAGATGCTTTGCTAGTGAACATGATTTCAACAATGATGGCAAATTTATTAGCATGCCTCCACTCTCTGTTTATCTCTTGCATTATTATGAATTTTTGACACTGTGATTTGATCTGTAACCTGTTAGAATCGTGTGCATTTATTTTATGGTTCACACCTGGCAAGTGGCAACAGTGCGTGCTAGATACAAGATTGTAGTGAAGGGCCATGGGAAAAATATTTACAAATATGGTATTTGATGATGCTTTTTATTTACAAATATTTTATTCTTGGCTCTTGTCTGTGTTTGGAGACAATATGATCTACACCTAGTCACAAAGTGGGAGAATTCCAAACACGTTTTTAGCTTCAAAGAGACTATGGCCTGTGATAGGTATTTTACATTGTTGCTAGTCGCAAATGTTTTCTTTTCTGCTATGGGATGTGATTGCAATTCATACTATTTGTTACTTACAAAGTGAGTGAACTATAAATAATATTTTGGCTTCAAATAATAGATCTTATACAATTGAAATTCTTATGTAGCACCATTTAAGAGGCAGGCCTCAGAAAATAAAATTGTTCTCGTGTACTTTTTACACTAGCAGGATTGTGAATTCTGTAAAATGTTTTCTTTGAGAGATAGGGATGAAATTGCAGTACAGGAAAACGTTCATTAATATTGTGTGAAATAGAAAGAAAGATAATTAACGCCACATAGATATCTATAAAAAAAACTATACATTTTTATTCTTTCAATTATTATTTTTATAGCTTATTTCAAATGACACACTCTTGCTTTTCATCTCACAGACAGAACAAGTTCACATTCACTACAAATGTTCCCAGGCTATCTTATGCCCTAAAGTTTGATGTGAACTTCAGAACCATAAAAGGTTTGAGTTTTTCCAACTTATATCTCCTTCACTTGCTCCATGCTTTCATTCTATACTCTATTCCTGGGTCAAAATTTTGAATCAATGACAATCATTTCAATGCTTAGAGACCATTCCATTCCTAAAATGCTTCTATTTTGAAATTTTACTTCAAAATTTGCATCCGGTAGAAATCCGAATATTTTAGGGTCAGGTGTTGTGGTGCATCCCAGTTTTCCCTATGTTTATACTTGGTTAGAGAAAAGTTTATTTTTGTCTTCACTCAGGTTTCTGAAATTTGCTTCTTGTGAAGTTTGAATCAATTGTGTTTTCATGGCCTGGTTGCAAAGTTTTGCTTAGAAAACTTGTGCTTCCATTGAATTTTTTGTATGTTGAAGGACCACAGATTATGATCATTCGCTCAGTTTATAATTCTTAAATGTTTAAGTGATAAGGGAGAAATATAAAGTGAATATACAGTCATGTAACATATAAATTTTTTATTCTAATTTCAGTCTAGGTTTTCACTCTCTCCTAATGCTTTCACTTTTTAGTTAACACATTACCTTCACTATTTTTTAATTTATTTCAAAAACATGGTATATATACCAGTAATTGTAATGCACAAGTTTCAACAACTTTTGTAGTTCAATTACTTATCTTGGATTGTAATGCTTTCTTATATGAACTGTCCAAATCTGGTTCTCTAATATGATTCATGGTTTTCTCTAAGTTAGTCTACTCACAAGACTTAAAAATTACTGACCCCTATTTTCCATCCCTTTAATTGGAAAGAACAATAGAATCCTGGACTTCATTAACTTCTTTCAGGTCTTTAACAAGTCAATGTATAGGTTGTTGCTCCATGAGTATATCATAGCTAAAGCAAATTGATAAGGGAATATATAACACATATATTAAATTTTGGAGATTTTTTGTTCAACTGAACACTTTAGCTTGAAAAATATTTTCATACTCTATTCCATGAGCATAATAATGTAGGGAATCGGGATTGTTCGAATTGGTGCCAGGAGTGAGGAAACATGGGAGAGTTGACATCTTTGAAATAGAAATATGAGCTTCTAACCTGGAGGTAACCCAGTAGAGAGTGAGCACTTGTATGATATTTATCTTTTGAATTATTTATGCCTTAGGGTGAAATATTTTGGGTCTTGTGACCAGCACAACTTTATAACAATCAATATTTTTAGTTTGGGTGCTGTTGTGGCAGTTAGGAGTCAGATAGAATGGATGCATATCTATGTGCAAGTCCTCTTATGAGAGAGGAGACAACCTCTTCTATAATGCGAGAACAACTCATTTCTCTAGCTAAAAGTCTTGTGCCCAAGAGGACACTAAAAAGGTTGCGTTTGGCATTATGAAATGATGTTAAGTTGGCTTTCACTAGCTATTTAAATAGAATTCTTTTTTGGAATTTTTAATGTATGTGTAAGAGAAGTCCTATCTCAAAAACTCATCATTTGGTATCTTTGAAGATGAGAGCATATGATTCAATCACCAATGGTGAACACTGATGATTATATATATTGATATCAAATTTCTCCCATTCTTTTTATGTAGCACATTGTGCTCTAATCTAGCTACTTGTTGGTGATCATGGATGCTTAATGCAATTTTGGATCTTGAATTGGGTGCGAAGCTTGAACCAGAAATATATGTCATTAAAACCTGAACTGCCTTAAGAAAATTGTGTTTGTATAATTGGTTTTTAAGTAAGGGTTTATTTTGTAACTGAAAACAATTATTATTTGTGAATGAATTGTGGACCACAATTGATGTATAACATCACGGTTGTAAAGAAGTTATTTGTATTTTTTGGTCTTATTATGACTTTGATTGAATTTATTCTAAAGAAAATATTTTACTATTTTTAACCTAATAAATGTCCAGAGTAACAAGTTTAATAGGTCAAAGAGAATTTCTAAAACAAAGCAACATTTCTGATTTGAATGGGTAATAAATGTAGAAAGGACCTATCAACCAAAATTACTTCTATTCAGTGATAGTTACTTGTTATCTCATATATTCGTGGAACTTTTACAGGTACTTGGAGATCCACTTGATAATTTTGTTTCCTTTTTAAAGTGTGGCGTGAAAGGTTGAAATTTGAAAGAAAAAATAGGAAAGATTCGAGATTACTAAATAGATAACATTCAAAAGGAAGAAATTATTCACACACTGACAGAGTTGTTACACAACAAACAAAACACGCACAACAAGAAAATCATATATAACTTTATTAAAAACATTCAAATGATTACAAAAAAAATGTTGCAAATGTTTTCACAAAAACTACTATTGTGTTCTTTCAATCTTTGTTGCTCTTTCTTTCTTCATAAATGTTGCATGTAAATAATGTGAATGACACTAAAACGATAAAGTGGAGTTTAGATAACATATTATCTTCATAGGAACTATTTGAGCCATGGAATAGGTGTGGCACACCGGTTGGTTTTCAAACATGGAACCTATTGGATCTTCCCTATTTTTTTTGCTCCTTTAAGCGCAAATTGCACTCATTCAAGTAATATGAGCCACAAGGAGACAATTAAGTGGAGTGCATGTAACATATATTATTTGGCTAAGAACTATCTGATTCATGGCATAGGTGTTGGGCATGCAGGTATTTAATTCCCACCTGCCTAAACGTCACTTCTATCATGGTATACACAACTATTTTACTTGTTGCAACTCTAGGACAATTATTCTAAATAAAACAAGAAATATGTATATATTACACCTTAAATTTCATCATTTCAACATGTTTATCAGTACTTGTGAAGTTTTTGATTCAAATTTTGGTATGTCTTGTCCATTAAATAAATTATGTTGACTTATGCTTCCATGGGAAAACCCCTCCTTGTAACTTATGGAGGTGCTCAATTATCGATGATGTTGTTCGAACCTCCCATGCTTTCCTGCAATAACTCAAGTTTAAAACTGAAAAGGGTTTCTACAACGTGGCATAAGAAGTGAGCATTGGTGCATGTTTGGATTTCAATCCTGAAACCTATGGGATTTCCCTAATTTTGCATAGATATTGACTTCTTTAAGTACAAACTACACTCATACGAATAATGTGAGAAACACCGAGACAATAAAGTGGAGCACATATATTAGATAATATTTGAATAGGAAATATATAAGCCATGGAATAGGTGTGGGACGTGAAAGAATTTAATTCTCAGATACTCCAAACTATGCTTTGATGCATGACATGACATACCTATATGCTTTACTTTATGTAACTCCAAGTCAATGATTTTAAACATAACAATAAATATTTGTATATTATTCCTTAAATTGCATCATTTTAGTTTGTTTCATAAATACTTGTCAAGTATTGACTCAAATATTTGTATTTGTTATCTAGCGTTGAATTATTCTTACATGGAAAAACTCCTACTAAATCAGTGAACAATTTACAATACTCAAGAATGTTTTTTTCCTGGGAAAATAATTTAGTTAGGCTTATAGGCGTGGTAAAATCAGTTGACATGACCTTCAATTATTTTTAATGGTTTGGGTGTTGGTTGAAATATCAAGTGATTATAGTGGACAAGCTCATCTTTCATAACTGAATTCATATCTATTACACTTAATATATCAGTGCAATCACATGCATTATTTAATATAGGGTTAAAAGGTAAGATGGTTTATTTTAAGTATGTACATGCCAGTATTATTTAAAGCAAAATTGGTAGCAGAGAAATAGCACATTTACTCTGCCCCTTATCGATAATCAACCATAGTTTTGCATTAAAAAATCTGGCTAACCATAATAATTTGTGGCTTCGAGCATCTCATTGACTAGTGATTTTTCACAGATGAAGGTAAGAGAGAGTTAGGATTGGCGTGTTTGTAATGGTAAAATCTACTACAATTTCTATTTTTTGCACTTAAAGACATCCCTTTTTATTACTCTTTAATATCTGTATTTTATTATAGATAAGTGCGATATGTTTGTAACTACCATATTTGTAAAGTGTTTAGACTCTAGGAGAAAAAGTAGCATCAGATAAAAGAAAGTAAATTAAGGAGAAAAGATAGTGTCTTATGACATAGAACCCTTTTAATAGGCCGATTCCCCAATTCTTTCCCCCTTACGCATGCGCCGTAATGGTTCCTCAGTGGCTTGTGAAGAGTTCAATTTTGGAACCGCGTACGCCATTTCTTTGTCTTCCTTCCTCTCTTAGGCGTGTGCATTGTGCTATGGGTTATGCTTTCTGTTGGGAATGTTCACAACCCCTTTCGTAGCATCCTATGGATTGGTTTAGGTCCTCCATTTGTATTATGAGATAACATTCCTCTATTTTACATGGGATTATTACAATAGATAATTTTCGTTAATATTCCTACATTTTCAGTGCTAGCCGCCATGCTAAAATAGTCATGGATGACAGTGTAGAGGTTCTTGGGATTGCACTTCCACATATCTTCTACGTACGCTTATCTTGTACTTTATTTACACTTCTCATAGCACCGAGGTCGATGTTGTGTGTTAATACTTTGTCCCTCCCACTATAAACATAATACATCGACATGAGATTTTCCATTGTGAACTCGGTCGCAACAGCTCACACCTTTTCTTTTCTAATTCGTTAAGAAATTTAATTGTTTCTTCTATTTGAAAAACATGCCACATTTGGACTTTTTGAATTGATGAGAAGGTTAAATTTTTTTTTACAAGCTTCCCTATAAGCAAGATTCCCTTTATCATTTTATGGTTCCATCCATCTTCCCCTCACCTTCATGTTATCCTCTATCAAATTCCTCTAACAAATGTATCGAATACATATTTGTCCATTCCCACCTCCTCACTCTTAACTCCTCTACTTGATCCCTTTCGGCGTTCACATCGCACTGCTTGCGTGCGATTGCTAGTGGATTTTTCATAATTCCTACATCACAAGTTCCATCAGTATAAAATATAATTTTATGACCAAAATAAGGTGGAGTGTATTGGTCAAATCCGCCTTGATGTAGAAAGGGAGGGGGAGAAAATGGAATCATAAGTGATATATCCCTTTGGGTTTTTACATGAAGCATCTTAGATTTGATAGTAATACAATAAGTCAAACAAGATATATCACTAATGGAAGTCATGTTATCATTGGAAAAGTGTTTGTGGATAAATCAGTGTATGCATGTATAACTATATTATGTTCCAAAGTATGATAAAATATTCTATGATAAAATAAACAAAAGGAACATATAATCTTTGATAAACATACATCTACCAACCATAAGAATGTGCATGTCACCATAAAGGAACTAGCATTTTTCTATGTAAATACCCTTATAGAATTATATGTCAAATATAAACAATTTGTACCCATAGAATAGTATATACATGAGATGTATATAAGGGGAAAGGGTCAATGCAACCTTAACAATCTTTAGGCAACCCAAAATCAAATCCTCCTAAGTGGGGAATAAAGGAAACCCTGGTAGTACTGAGGAAAATCTTTGTGGTTTGTGATCAATCAATATATGGGTGCACCAAATGTTTTAACAGTTTTACACCAAAGAGAATAATTCAGATAATAATAATAAATGCCAAACTTAATCAGAATTAAATTATGTTAAATATATTAAAAATACATTCTAGCAAGTTGAAAATAGTACAAGGTAAATGAATGAACACTTTAACTTGATTCCACCAACCAAATAAATGTATGGTGGAATAAAAAGTTGGAAATGGGCTCATAACACAATCGGCGGCATCCTTTGTGAATTTAATCATCTAGAATTTTTTCTACGACAGGTTCATGGGAGTTTGGTCAAGCTCGTGGTCGAAAGCATCTTCTACTAATGTTTTAATTCAAGCGTTTGATCTAGTTGAGTTCACAAACAAACCTTTCTAAGAGCTACAAACTTATCTTCTTCTCTAATCAATCTACAAAATCTAGTATAGGTTCGCCTCTATTTAAAATTATGAATCCTAGCTCTAAAATTTTATGTTGATGTGTTACAATACAAAATTGATCTCTCCATGTCTTGGAACACTACAAAAATTAAACAACAAGACTCGATCAAATATTCCTAAGTTAGGGCCTAGACCGACCTCTCATACCCCTTCATATGAGATTGTTGCCCTACATATCAAATAAAATAAAGTGTGGTTGAATCAAGTTTGATGTAGTTCTCCCAAGAGGAGTGAAATAATATCATTCCTTGTTCCTAAATGAGATGCAACTATGAAATCGATACTAACTTATAATGATCCCTTTCTTGGCACGTGACATTTGGAAGCAGGTGACTTTGGCCTTTGTACTTCGCATTTGGCTTGTGGATTCCTCTTGCTTTGTTATTGGAAGATTTAGGATAAGTGCATGCCTTTAAATAATTATCTCCATGTTGATTTATTGACTTGTAAATCCTCTAGAAATTTGTATATATATGAGAAATTTTATCAATTTCCCTCCTAAACCATGTTAAAAGTAATGACTAGGTCGACCTAAGAAAGATACACATTTTGAAAAATTGATCATTGGATGATAAGAGGTTAGGTTCATGGAGAGGAGGATAGGTTAGTGGATGAATCTATCCAAGGACATTAGTTTTCCAGAAAAATATGTCCAAGGAGCTACAAACGTGAACCACGAGTCAGAAATTTGGAACAAAAGATGGTTGATGTTTGTATAGGTGAAATGAGGTTCTTGTATGAATTGGAAGTGATCTTGATTATCGAGATGTTGGAAAATGAGGTTGACATTATGGACAAGGATAATCGGAAAGGTAGAAATATGTGTAAAAGGAGTTACATGTATGCTACCATCCAAATGTCTAAAAGGGGTAAAATTTGATGTTACCAAGTTCCTCAAATCAAGATTATAGTACTACACTATTATTGTTCATGTTTCTCAAGCTACTTTAATTGATTCTCATATTTTCAAGTTCTTCTACCTCAAAGTATTCCAATTCCTCAATTCACTTCTAATCTTATTTCTATTACTCATGATTCTTTTCAGTTAGATTCTATACCAAATATTTTTTATCTTAGCTTATTCTACTACCACTTAAGTTAAAAATGTTGAAACGGTCATTATGATGTCACTATGTGTATTACAAAATTAGATTGAAGTGGTATCCCATAAGTCTCAAAAACCATGTAAAAGTGTCACTTCTAATCATATATTACTAACCCTTTCGTTTATGAAGTGTTTTCTTAGTCGTTCCCAACATATTTTGTGGCTGCAAAGTTTCAATAATATTATGGGAAAGAAGATTTGTCTCACCACCTAAGGTCATTTTACATCTCTTGCTTACACTTCGCACATCATGCTAAATTATTAACCAAGCTAATTCCTAGGATTTTGAAGGACTACAAACTTGATTGGTTCTATGTTTTACCTTGTAAGGCAATACATGTGTTTATCACATAAGTTGACAATTTAATTGGACATTGGTCAATTCGTCATAACCTTTATCAATCCACCTTTGTAAATCTTGTTATGTTGAGGAACTAGTAGGTACCTTATAAGGCTATTAGGGAATAGAAGCCTAGATGGTATATTATGCTGACCAAGATGGACTTGACTGGGTTCCTAAGAATGAGCTTTAGGGTGGATTCAGAGGAAGAAGCTTACACATATTAACTGACAGGGAAGTTGTATCGTACACTTAGAAGAGGTATTGTTGACGAAGGGGGATCGTATGAGTTAGGTAAAGATAGATGATTGGTTAGTGGAAGGGGAGGATTTTTAGGTCAAAGATGGTTGATTAGTGGGAAGACTGCCCCACCCTCTATTGGGAGTAACATTGGTCAAGATTAGGAAGACTTGATGGCCAAGATTAGTGGATAAAAATGGTCCAATTTGGAGTATGTAACGCGAAGATTGTGGTAAAATATATAGAAGAGCCTAGAAACATGTTAGTCTTATCAGATTACACAGAGGGTATAGACTATATTTCTCAAGGTCGATGTGATAGTAGTATAGCAGGTTTTATAACCATCAATTCAATGGAATTTGCATTACTTTACCTTCGAAGGGTTGGGTAATCAACACACAATTTAAATTCCTTATCCTCAGAGCTGGGGGACATTTAATACATTAGTATTGATGTGGATGGGATAGACTTTCATGGCATGACATCCATGGTCTAACATGATGGAGAATATTGTATCATAAGATTCTAAGTCTACTACATCGACATAGCGTAATCTAAATCCCAATGACTAGTCCAACCATAAGTGGCGACATGATTATTCCTGCAACTACTGTCTTTTTTTATTATCATACCATCATCTAAAAATCTTTATGAATCCTCTTCCAAACCATGGTACCCAACCACGAGATCAATGTAATGTCAATATAATATATGAAAGGTACTAACCAACAACTTCTAGTGCTCATCCACTTGAATTATTAATGTGGTCATTGTTGCTTAAACAGAAGATTTAACCTCCTAAGCCATTGGTGATTATATTAAAAGTGGTGTGGGACAAGGACACGTTGCAGCAAGTCCCTAGTGTCTTCTTAAGGCATATTGGGTTTTGTGGACGAAAAAGTTCGCGGTTATGAACCAAACATAATAACATGGTTTGGGTACCATTGTATGCACAGTAAATATTATCGACATATTACATGAAGAATCACACAATTCCAGCATGACACAATCATTAAGTGTCCATTAAAGGACATGGCAAAACTATTAGGGAACCACTCATGGTTGTATTTGGCTCTGGCAAACCTAGAGACCTACGGAATAAGATGCATTCCATAATATTTTGGTTTCATGTAGTGGGGAAAGGCAATATTTAACAAATAGATGTGCCCAATTAAATGGTGCCACATTGAATTCAAGATCAACAATTGAGGGTGGACACGTCATCTACCATAAATCTATGTGCAGGGCGAGCAGATGAGGAACCCATGGATGCACCATTCCATAGAGATGATTCCGTATTCTCCCAATAGAGTTTTGAATCCACATGCAAGGCTACGCCTCAAAGTGCTACCAACCTCGCAATCAACGATTATTGAGCACCAACACAGTGAGAACCAAATTCCATTAAAGAATAGTAATATTTAGGCAGAGGGTGTTCCCTCTGATTGGATATTCATAAAGATTTTTCCACTTGTCCGTTCCTGTGCTCTATGATATGGCACATAGATCAAAGGACTCATATCATTATGCACAGCAGTCCTACTCCAGAATTCAATGATGATAACTTGATGTATCATTGGAAATCCCTCATCTTTATAGACTTCATGTTAACACCAAAACAAATATGAATATTGATCGATGTTTGGTACATCTAAAAATGCAATACATGGCTTCATATGGAGAGAGAACAGTCATGAGCACAAAAATGATTATATAATACATCAGTTGCTCAACCACCAAAATTGACTAAAGTATGGCTTCCATCTCCTTCTGCTATTGACTGTACATAGATTCCCATAGTGTATACAGTGGCCTTATAGTTTTATCCTCTATGTAGATTTCTGTCAGAAGAATTCAATACATATTGATTGGTGGTTGGAAGTTGAAAAATTTGTGCCCTTATTTTCTTCCCCTTAGCTTTTATCTTATTTGATCCATATAATGTAAAAACTTCCTGCATTCTTCTTAGGGGGGGTGTTCTAAAATGTAATGGATACAACTATCAGTAAATTGTTCCAGAGTAGCTGTCATTTGTAAACATTAGATGGCCCCTAGAAATCTTACATGGTAATCCTTATCCCTACACTATCTATTATAATGTATTGTTCATTACTTCTTAAAGTAATAAAAGTTACTTGTATTTGTGGCTTTAATCTTCTATCATAGCAGTGTTACTATTGCTTTTTTCTCATTTCCTTTCATTGCATCATGCAGGTCTATTGTGCATCATTTTATATCTCCATTACAGGTTTTAAATCATATTTTACCTTCATGGAAATGGTGGTTTGAATTTTTTTTTGACTATGGCTCTCATGTCTTCCCCCACCTTCATCATTTTTCTTCTATTTTCACTCAGTATACCAGTAGTGAATCTTACCCCCTTATTCATTGTCTGTTGTCTTTTTTACCTCCTGTTAGATGCTATGATTTCAGTTTATTACATCTCCTTCTGGTCCATGGTACCTTGGAATGATATAGTATAGTTAGATAGTTGAATTTCAATTCCTAGGAGTATTTTAGCAATTAGGAATAGGTAAAGGAACCTAGCCTTCACCATGTGAGGTCCTATCTCACAGTGCTTAGCTTCCCACAGTCATTGTTATTTCCTATGTTCTCATGTTTCCTCAAAATCCTGCAGTTTGTTGAGTTGTGGAGATCAATTACTTCAGATTAGCACTGTATAATATTTATACCTTGCTGGTCCAAATACAGTAACTGACATCGGTTATGACGGAACCAACATCGGTTATGAAGGGACTGACATCAGTAATGGAAAGTACATTTACCTTACATCATGTTAGGGCTAATCGATGTTACCTGTGCATAGAGGGGTCCTTTATTCTTATACTCACGGGAATTAGATCTAGTTCCTCATGCATTAAAGCATTATCTACATGATTCCTCAAATTTCATGGCTAAGTGTCCTAAGTATGTATCATTCCTATATATAAGCATGTAAATTTAAGGTTTAGTAGTAGAGGATTGTAAAAAATTGCATGGATTATATGTAATACCTAATGGGTGCATCTAAAGAAAATTCCCTTTCAGAGAAAAAGGAGAAGATTGCAGAGAAAGAAAGTACTACTACATCTAAGAGGTGTGGAAGATTGTAAATATTCATTGCCCATATGGGGTTTTGAAATCTTCCTATGATTACATGCATTATATGGTCTCATGCTTTCTTAGGTGGATGTAGCCCACACTGGGTGAATCACATTAAATGTTGAGTGTATGGATCTCATATCTACTTCATATTAGCATGCAATATTTATTTTGGTATGAATATCCACTTTTACCGACATATATGCTTATGGATCTGACCGATATTATCTATACAACCTATGGGCTAACCGGCAATAACTGGTTAGGCAGAGCGAGGAACCGAGGGTCTATTATGTGTTGAAATATTTACTCGACATAGAGTTTTCATGTGTGTGAGTGTTTTAGCTACACTCAATGGAAGAAGAAAACAAATATAAGCATAGAGAATTTTGATGGCTGATTGATTATCAATTGCATGGCTAAGATGCCCTAAGATTGTATACGGATATATTTGTATCAAAGATAGGGTTTACTTACCATTGGATGAAAAATTCTAGACCTACAAAGATGACTGATGAATAATGAGAGAGAATTCTTGGACAAGAAGAAAAAACTTTGAGATCTATAAGATTGAGCATGGCAACATCCATGAGAGGCTTCTAATATTATAGAAGTGACTTCTACTATAGAGTCTAATGAAATCTCTTCCAGCATATATTGGTTTGTTTTTTAGTGGATGTAGCCCACACTGGGTGAATCACATTAAATCTGGTGTTGATCTATAGCTCTTGTTTTGTATATTTCTTTTGGTAGAATATCCACTTTTATTTGCATATATGCTTAGATCTGATATATTATCTATGCAACCGGTGGGCTAACCCCAATAACTGGTATCAGAGCTGAGATTTGAGAGATTTTGTGTGTTGAAATATTTACTCACATAGGGTTTTCTGATTGAGTGGGAGCTACAACAATGGAAGAAGAAAAACAAATATAAGGTAGAGAATTTTGATGGCCAAAATTATCAATTATGGAAGATGCAAATTGAGGATTATCTGTATCAAAGATATTTTTACTTACCGTTGGATGAAAAGTTCTAGACATACAAAGATAACTGATGAATAATGAAAGATTCTCGACATAAAGGCTCTTGAGATCTATAAGATTGAGCCTAGCAGCATCCATGGCTTCCAATATTACAGAAGTGACTTCTACTATAGATTTAATGAAATCTCTTGCTAATTTATATGAAAAACCTAGTGTTTCAAATAAAATTTTTTTTATGAAAAAACTATTTAGTTCTAAGATACATGAAGGTGGATCTGCATCTAGTCATTTGAATGATTTCTCGATCTATTGTGAATCAGTTAAAATTGTTTGATATTTCGTTTGATGATGAAGTGAAAGAACACTTTTATTCTTATGTTCTTTTCCTGATAGTTGGCATAACTTTGGTAATGGATTGTTAATAATACAATATCTACTAATAATATTTTGAAGTTTTATGATGTGGTTCAGCATAATCTTGAATGAAGAAATTCATAGGAAAAGTATAGAAGAATCATCATTTGGGAATGCTTTGATTGTAGAAAGCCATAGGCAGGCAGAAGGAGAGATCCAAGAGTAATAGTAATGGGAAATCAAATTCAAGGGATGAGCAAATATAAATCTAGAGGTAAGGTGAATTACCTATTGGAAACGTAGAAAGAAAAGGACATGCAAAGAAATATTGTTGGTCAAAGGATACAGATAACTAACATCCTAGAAAAAAGTAAAGAGTCAGATAAAGAGGTAAATATTACAACAGAGGTAATACAAGAGGCTCTTATTCTTTCTTTAGATAATAGAAAAAGAATCATCGGGTTTTAGATTCAAGAGTTTTCTTTCCATGTAACCCCTAATAAAGAGTTATTTTAGAAATTATGTCCAAGGTAATTTGGGGCCATGTTTATTTGGATGATGATGAACCTTACAGTATTACCAGTAAAGGGGAAGTTCATATAAAATTATATAATGGAAATACATGGGTATGGAAATATGTGAGGCATGTGCTAAAGCCTCAAGAGAAATATTATTTCTACAAGGAAACTAGGTGAAGTTGGTTGCATGGTTACATTCACAGAAGAATCTTGGAAAGTCACCAAGGGTGCTTGTGTTGTGGCAAGAGGTAAGAAGGTAGGAATGTTATATTTATCTACTTGTGTTACTGATTCCTTTTATGTGTTATCTACTTAATATTTGAATGCATACATATCGCATAATTGATTGGGCCATATAAGTCAAAAAGGAATGCAGATCTTAAAGGCAAAGGGTAAGTTATCAGATTTGAAAGATTTGGATCTTGATTTTTGTGAGAATTGTGTCATTGGAAAGTCAAAAGAGAGTGAGATTTCTTAAAGTTAGGGAAACTAAGAAGGATAAGAAATTAGACGTTTATACACTCATATGTGTGGGGACTAGCTAAGGTAGCTTCTCGTGGAGGATTCTCAGTATTATGTTACTTTCATTGATGATACTACAAGAAAGGTATGGATTTATTGTATTAAACATAAATCTGATGTTTTTGAGACTTTTAAAAGATGGAAAGCCCTTATTGAGAATGAATCAAATTCAAACTTAAAGTGTCCTTATATCTAACAATGTTGGTGAATATTGTAACAAGGATTTCAATGATTATTTTTCATTGAATGGAATACCTAGAGAAATGATAGTTCCAAGAACACCGCAAGAGAATGGTGTTGCAGAAAGTAATGAACGGGACAATCATGGAACATGCTAGAAGTATGAGGATACATGTTGAATTTCCCTTGTAGGTTTGGGCAGAAGCAGTTGATACAATGGTTTGTTTGATTAATCGGGGGCCTTCAAGTTCACTAGATGGAGTAATACCAGAGGAAGCTTGAACCGGAAAAGAGGTAGATCTTTCTTTTCTTAATTTTTTGGTTTAGAAGTTTTTATGCATATTGATAAGGAAAATAGGAAAAAGTTGGATGCAAAATCCGAGATATGCACTTTCATTGGTTATGGATTTAGTGATTTCGGATTTCGTTTTTGGGATATAGAGAATTTTAAAATTATTAGGAGTCATGATATTAAATGGAATGAAAAGATAATGTACATGGATTAAATTTTGGTACCCAAGGACAAACTAATTAATAAATTTGTGAATGAAAATGAACTCTCAGATTTAAAATTAATACTGACAGGGTTACACAGTAATCGGTGTCAGTTAACCCCTGATTGACATCAATCAGCAGAACCACTATCAGTTACAATAGAGCCAAACCGACATCGGTTAACAGAACCGACGTCGGTTACAGGTGACCTGTCAGATTTGGATACAAATGCCTAGGAGGTCTAGAATGAGCCTTCGGTGTCCCAAACTCCTGTGAGAAGGTCTCAAAGGGTAAGTAAACCTCCAGAAAGATTTACATCTTCTCTATTTTATTTATTATTGACTGATAATGGTGAACCAGAAAGCTTTGAAGAAGCGATATATGATAAGACCCATGTCCAGTGGGAGCATGGCATGGATGAGGAGATGCATTCCTTATAACAAAACCAGACTTGGGATTTGATTAAGTTGTCAGCAAGTAAGAGGACATTGCAGAACAAGTGGGTTACAGGATCAAGGAAGAAGAGGGTGGACAGAAAAGGTACAAGGCAAGGCTTGTAATAAAGGAATTTACACAGAAAAATAGGTATTGACTTTGGTGAAATATTTTCTCATGTTATTAAAACGACTTATATTCGTACTGTATTGAATTTAGTTGCAGTAGAGGATTTGCATTTAGAGCAACTAGATGTGAAGACGACTTTCCTTCATGGTGATTTGGATGAAGAGATTTATATGCAATAGGCACTTGGTTATGAGGTCAGGGGTAAGGAGAAATTAGTGTACAGGTTGAAAAAGAGCTTATATGGGCTCAAGCAAGCTCCAAGGCAATGGTACATGAAGCTTGATAGTTTTATGCATGAGCATGGCTACTTGAGATGTGGATTTGACCATTGTGTGTATTTCAAAAAGCTTGGAAATAAGAGCTATATTATTTTGTTACTGTATGTGGATGATATGTTTATTGCAAGATTTAGTATACAAGACATTGGTGAGCTTAAGGGAAAGCTAACTCACGCATTTGGTATGAATGATTTATGAGCTGCAAAAAGAATCCTTGGCATACAAATACACAAAGATAGGAAGAACAAGAAATTGTATTTGTCTCAAGAGGCTTATATCAATAAAGTGTTGGAAAGGTTTCATATGTAAGATTCAAAACATGTAAGTACACCTATAGCAAGACACTTCAAATTGAGTAAATATCAGTGTCCATCATCACAAGAGGAGGTCAAATACATGACACAAGTTCCATATGCTTCAGCAGTTGGGAGTCTCATGTATGTTATGGTTTGTACCAGACCAGACATTGCACAGGCAATGGGAGTTGTGAGTAGATTTATGGTCAATCCAGGTAAAGAGCATTATAAAGCAGTCTCATGGATACTCAGGTATTTGAGAGGGACATTTAACATGTGGTCATGCTATGGAAGTTTAGATATTTATTTATGTGGCTACGTTGATTCGGATATGATTAAAAATATAGATGGTAGGAGGAGCACTACTAGATATATTTTCACAGTAAGCGAGACGACAATTAACTGGATTTCAAGATTGCAAAAGGTTGTGGCTTTGTCTACTACAAAGGCAGAGTATGTTGTAGCTACAGAGGCTAGCAAGGAAATGATATGGATAAGCAAGTTCATGGAAGAGTTGGGAAAAGAGCAAAATAATTGTAAATTGTTCAGCGACAGTCAGAGTGCAATTCATTTGGAAAAGAATTCATTGTTTCATTCAAGAACGAAACACATTCAATTGAGGTATCACTTCATACGATAGGTATTGGAGGATGGACAATTGAGATTGGAGAAGATTCATACAAGTGAAAACCTTGTGGATATGCTAACGAAGCCGTAAGCAAAAGGGTTGGAACTACACTTTACTTTTGTTGGTCTTCGAGTTTGAGACTTGAAGAGGAAGAAATAAAGCTAAGGATCCAAGAATGACGTTGTACAGGTATAGTGCAGTAATTTATCTCGAAGTGGGAGATTGTTGAATTATGGAGCTCAATTACTTCAGATTAGCATGCAATAAGAAACTTGCAAAAAAATACAGTAACCAACATCGGTTATGGAGGAACTGGCATTGGTAAGGCAAGGAGGAACCAGCATTGGTTAGGGCTAACTGGCGTCGATTACCTGTGTGTGAGTGTGTTTTAATTAACTCACGGGAATTAGATTTAATTTTAGCATAAAAGCATATCTATTTATTGTAATTGTATGGCTAAGTTCCCTAAGTTTGTATACGCTTATATAAGCATGAAAACTAAGGTTTAGAAGTAAGAATTGAAGAAGTTGATGATTATTGTGAGAATAATTATGAGAGAATTCTTGGAGAAAAAGAAAAAGCTTGAAAGAAAGAAAATATTGTACATCTGAGAGGTGTGGAAGATTGTAAATCTTCATTGTATATCTTGTGAAATCTTTGGATAATAGATTGGCTTATTTCTTGGTGGACGTAGCTCACACTTGGTGAACCACATTAAATTTGGTGTTAATTTATCGCTTAGTTTGTATATTTCTTCTGGTAGAATATTCATGTTTATTTGTATGTATGTTTAGATCTAATATATTATATGTACAACCGGTGTGCTAACCCCAACAATTATGGGCATATCACACTTATGGTCGTGTGGAGTATATCTCAGGCCCACATGGGGCATCCTACTATTGTACTTTATTGTTTACTCATGTTTACATGGCACACCATGCCTACTACATACATGCTCTCTTGACAATAACTTACTATGTTTACATCAATAATTTATATTAATATCATACTCATGGTATGTGTAATCACTTTATTTCAAAGATGTGTGATTCGCACATTTATCATACACCTCAAAAAGGGGGCATATACTCAAACTTATTTTATCTACATGTCTCTGGGACACCCTAATTATTTCTCATATGTGTGCATTCACATGTTGGTTATCCAAGAAGTATACAACATTCTCCTATTGGTCTCAACACAAGACACTTATATTTTGAGTTATGAAATACATAAGCATCTTCGCAATTTTAGGCACAATCATCTGTATTCATTCTTAGTCTTCTTTCCAAAAAAATTAGTTGTTTCATGATTATGGATTTATATAGAAACTTATTCACTTGCACATGTTTTCCATATGTTGCAAGGCCATATTTTCATATCCAAAACACACGTGGATGTAGAAATGTCGTCACAACTTTTCTATATCCCTATGATTATTTTACTTTGATATGTATACATGCACACACAGCAAAGTGGGTCATTATGTAGAAATTGAATTGTGGTACATGGCTAGTTAATTGATCTGGTGCTAGTGCATTTATGTGTTTATTGATCATTGATCCAAATTAGGCTCCTATTGGTATGTGTTATTTGTGTTTTGTGCAACTTTCTAGACTTACATTTTTGTATTGTTCCTCGCAATTATGTTGACTTCCTACTCCTCTTTGTTCAACCATATTTGTTTCCCTTCCTCCAATTTTCTCTCTTCCCCATGTTTTCTTCATGTTTTACATTTTCTATAACTATATTTGTATGAATCCAATCGACAAGATTCTCGCCACTATGGTTCAAGTCACCTTTTCGATGGTCCTTTTGACCCTTGTTTAGTTCCCCTGAGGTTCCTTTCCCTCTTTTATCAGCATTCCTAGCTCAAGTTTGCATGTGCTCCAATAGGGTCCCCTAATTTGAATTCAAGAAGTTTACAAATACATAATGGCATAAATGCATTGAGGACAATCACATTCACACAACTCATTTATTGAAGTTCTAAAAGAATTCAATTATTGTTGAAGATACTTGTGAAATAAAAAATAAAAAATACAAGCATTTAAAACAGTGCATCTAACATTTACTACTTATTGGGACACTTACAATGCATAGGACTCCCTATTGAAGTGCATTGTACATATATACTCATTTTCAAATTGTTCAATAGTCTAAGGGCCTAATAAATATTAAAGAAGCTCTACTCATCTCTAGTTTAGCACAAGTCCCAAAAACCAATGTTTTGTTTATTCATTTTGCACACTCGATTGCCCTTTTATGGTTTAAAGGTAGGAGAGCTATTTCATGCAATAAATTATAGAAAAAAACAAACAATATTTTCAAACTCAAACGTAGATGAACAAGGTTATCAATTCAATTTCACTATATCTGACAATTTTGCTATAATTACGAATGGGCCATTAAAGGAGTGCTACAATTGTGGTTAAGGTGTTCCAACTACCTTGATTGTTTTAGTATGATTAGTCTTGCATTCTTTGCTTGTTTTCCCCTACATGTTACTAACGACAACTCCAAATTTGTGACAAAATGTGTCATTCTAAACTTAATTCTCAAGAAATTTTCAAACATAATTATCCTTTGTTCCTATAATCTATTTATTTTAGCAATTATGTTTCATTATCTAAGTCATATTTGTGTAGGCCTAATTACAATTAGATGTGATAAGTTTGGTGGTTTATTAGGGTAAAACCACTTTCCACATGCGAAGTTTGGGGAAGTAGCATGTCAAATCACGGGTGGAGACAGATAGAAAGAATCCAGAAACATCTAATCACAAGCACCCTTAAAGTCAAATCAACTGTTCCTTATGAGATCTTGTTGGTTGAAGCAGGTACTTTCTCGTTGGAAGCTTCGGCAATATCTCGGATGATAAGCTATCTGAAAAAAGTTGAAAGCATGGACAATCTTCGCTGGCCCAAAAATAGTTGTGGACGATACTTTGGAATGCAGAAAGAAAACCTGGATGAATCAGAATTCTAAATGGATGAACAAATGGGGCATCAACTTGCAAGAGTGTCCTAACAGCAACAGGGAAATAAAAAATTATGTGATAGAAAAGTTCAGGACTGCCATGTGGACAGGTCAGATTGGTCGAAAGAAAGCACATTATATCAGAGAATTCAATCCCAATGGGGAACATGATGAAAAAGCTTATCTAGGGGCAACTATCAGGGGTAAAGCAAGGATTCTAGTGGCACAGTGAAGGACCGGATCGCATCATCTTCGATGCGACAACTGGTAGATGGACTATTCCAAAGGAAGATTGGGAAAGAGAGAATTTGTCTTCTCTACAGCAAAGGGGTCGTCGAGACAGAATGACATTTCGTCATGGAGTGTTCAGCGTATGATGATATTCGTATTCAATACGAAAACAACTTGAAGGTGGACAGACTAGAGGAAACTCTTTGAAGGAACAAAGCTTCAAGCTACCGCGGGTTTCGTCCTCAAGATTCACAGCCGAAGAGCGGATATTGAAAGGAGTCTGAAATATGATTAAAATCTCAATTTTTGTGGTCCCATAGACTCTTCAGTCTCGTGGACGTCATTAAAATCTTTCATTTCATTTCACTAGAATATAAGCCGTAATTAAACTTGAAATGATAATTCTATGTGACATTTCTTTTCTTCCCCCTTTTTTGGATCATCTAGAACCTTATTACATTGCACAATTTTATCTAGCCTCTACAACCTCTTCACGTTTTATGAACCATGTTAAATATATCTTGTGCATTAACTTATAAACATGGTGACTCTACTAGTATGCCCCATTTGTGCTGAAAGAGGAACAAGCGGTTGTTTAATTCCATTTTTGGCTATAGGGGAAAAACGGAGTTAACAATTATTTGTATATAGAACCCATTAAGGCTTGAAGAGAAACGAATGCTTGTTAAGACTATTGTTCACTGAAAAAAAGGGGTTTAGAACGCTAAAGCCCAAAAAGCAGTTTACACTTGAAACTTTTCCCGAATGAACTTGAATCGCAAATGACCATTCACCGCCACACCACCATACTTGTTTCAACCTCCCTGTGTCTGTTTCAGCCATTAATACTGCACAAGAGAAATGTGAATTCCAAATTTTTCGTTTCAGAGTGTAGGAAGAGAGACAGAGATCCTTCAGTAAAGAATTTTGAGCAATAGATGGACAGATTCTTCTTTGTTGAAGGCTGCAACAACAATAACATACTCCATGAAAGGTACGACTAGCATGCTGTATTTTGTGGCTGAAACAAAATTGATTTATTTCTGACGTAAGGTGCTGCCCTTCAGAGCCAATTTTGCCTGAAATAAGGCTGAATTTACGCCTGCTTTTAATTTATTCTGTTATTGGCTCATTTTTATGGAGACATTGAAGATATTTCCTCTCTAATTTTCTGTAGAACTCCCCCGAATAGAGAATTTAATTGGTAGAAGTTTTCATTTGAAAGTTTATTTTCCCCTTATTCGAATAAAATTCATGCAGGTAAACAATGCACCAAGTGTGGCATCGTGCATCTCTCCCTTAAATCAACTTAGATACCTTGGAGTTTCACTCTTTTATCTCATTATTGTTCTATAACTTTGATAAAACAAAAATAAGGTGTCATGTATCTTCAGAAAGCCTTAGAAATGTGTTGTTCGATGGTGTAACTTCTGATTCTGTTTTTAAATTTCATAATGTACTTTACCATTGTGTAACTTTTAGTTCTATCTTTACCTCAGTTGTTATGTAAATCCAGAATTTCACTGTGGGGATCAGAAGGTGGCTAGCTGGTACTAGCATTTCTTGTCAAACACAGGTTTGCTATATCATTCAAAGATGAGTTTGTGCATGTTGCAATTGTATAAGGTTTGTCATTAATTTGCCAAGGTTCTTGGTGTCTTTATGGGACGCCAAAATAGAAATAGATAAATTCAATTTAAGCGGGAATTCAGCTGTCCGATCAATTCAAGAAAATTGTTCACAAGAAAAAGTCAACGGTAAAGAGACAATTGTGAGTCCATCAATGAAGATATCAATTGTTCATATTTGTTATTCAAAATAAAAATAAGACAGCAATCCTCTTGAATTAAAAAAAACTCTCAATGAATATCTCATTTCAGTATCAATGGATGAGATCAAATAGTGACACTGTAGAATTTTTTATGCAAGAGGAAAAAGAAAATCGGCAGTATATCAAAGAAGGTATCCATTGTTCAAATTTGTTATTCAAAATAAAAAAGGCAGAAATCCTCTTTTAAAAAAAAACTCTCAATGAATGTCTCATTTCAGCATTGCGAGATAAAATAGTGACACCATTGATATTTTTATGCTCTACTTTTTGCAGATTGGCTTATCTATCACAAACTTTTTTGAAATTAGATTCGCCGATCAGCAAATTTTCCACAGATTATAAACCAGGCTAAGGTATAGAATGACCATGATGTTATTAAATTTGCCACAATTTACATGTATTAATGGCAAATTCTACGTTTTAATAAACACTAGTTAAAAAATTGCCGTCCCTTCATATTTTCCACAAGGGGCACTTACATGTTACAAAGACACTGTGTAGGTGATAAAATGCAACGCCATAAAAGATACGTCGAAAAGCTTTGACTGCGATTCTCACACTCACAAATGCAATTCTCACAACAAGCCTCATGAATGTTTTATTTCTTCGGTATTTTCAAGAGAAGATCTATTTGACAAGTATTCAATGAGACGTCGATCAAGCTCGAAATGTCGGGCAAGTAGACGCTACACAACAGAAAACAAGTGAGCTCACTGCAATATATACATGATAGTATTTGTTAAACAAGTTCAGCTAAGAAGACCACAAGAGTGTAAGAAAGCAACTAGATTCAATATGCAAGAAGGAGAGAAACGTACTCTACAAAATGAAAAATGATTTAAGTTGTACTACATTCATGCTTTTGCATGCTAGTCATTATTGAAAACAAAATTGATCCAAAAATGGATCTGAAAGTGCCCGATTTATGTAATTGTCTATTATAACTTGTAATATGCTCTCTCCCATTAAATTGTACATGAAAATGGTTGAGTCAGTTTGAAGGTGATCCGGACACTTCAAATGACAAGGCCAGAGAGTTTTGTTCTAAGAAGGAAGAGGCAGCAGTTACGCAGCAATTACGCAGCAGAAAAACAGCAGTTCCAAAAAACGTGAAGGTAAACAGTTGCAACGTTTCACCTTCCCTAATCAGCTCATTTCACTTCTTCCTTCCTTGGCAGAGCAACAATAAATACAAGTGGGGAGGCACGTCCATGAGGGAGAAAAGATAGAGAAAAGAGGGAAAAGTGAGGAGAAGAGAAAAGAAGTGGTTTTGGGTGAATCAAAGTCTGAGTGTGAAGAGGAAAACATACTATGGTTATTTGAATACCATTGTTGTAGGCTGAGCAATAATTAGAGTCTGATTTAAGTCTGTTTCTCCTCTAGTAGTTGAGTTCTTCCTTGCTGAGAGTTGTAAACAAGTAGTTGCACGTTAGAGAGGTCTGAATCTTTCTTGAAGGCCACACAGTGGCAATAAACTTGTATTTTTTAGAGAATTGCAAAGTGGAAGCGGAGTAATTGCACACCCACTGGAGTTTTTTCCCAATTGGGTTTCTTCAAGATAAGTGCTCGTCTCTTTATCTCGTTTATTGATTTCCAGCTGATTGCGTGTTCGAATTGCATTTTATATTAAAAATTGAGCTCTATAAACAAAGGACACCCATTATCGCCATTCACAGGATCTGTTATAGCTGTTTATAATCAGTTTACGGATCAAATTGGTATCAGAGCTGGTTTTCCTTTTTGCCATAAAAGGTTTTCCAACACTTACCGCAAGATTTGAGTTAGTTTTTGTTCTTGTGGTGCGTGGTTTGTGTGACCTCTGTTGCAGTTTTATGCCCAAGAATCAAGTGTTAGTCGGAAGGGTGACTTGGCTCCCTTGCAAGAAGATATCTCTGCCAAGAAGTGGAAGAAATAAGTGAGAAGCATAAAACGTTTTGATGATGAAGAGGCCCGTACAGCTGAAGAATAGTTCCGCAAGCTGGAGGAGGATGTTGCAAGTACTTCTCTTTCATGAGATGAATGTGGAGAGCCTAGACCATTGGCTAGCTCAGCTTGAGGTATACTATCATTTACATAAAATTAATGAATGTCAGCAAATCTCATTTGCAAGGTTGAAGTTATCTAAACATGCATTGACTTGGTTTGAGAGTAATGTTCATTCTTTGGTTATGAAGAAGCTACCACCCCTTGGTAAGTAGGAGGAATTTAAAAGTTTGATTAAGAAACAATTTTATCCTAGTTATGAGGAAGAAAGATCTATTGTTTGGCAATATCTTAGTCAAGAACAAGGACAAAGTGTACAGGATTATACCAATGTGTTTCCGAAGATGGTGGTGCAAATGGGTCAAGACACCCTTGATCGTGACATCTTGATGATGTATGTTGGTGGATTGCATAGGTATTTGAGGAGGCCGGTGTTTCTAGCTAAACCAAAGGATCTTGATGAGGTTTGTTCTCAAGCTCATTACCTTGAGATGGATGAGGACAATAATTCATTTACCTCTTCATATGATGATAAGGAAGGTGAGTTGAATGCTATTTATTTTTCTCACAAAGAATGTGTTAAGTATTATGGGCATGATGATATGGATAGTCATAACCAACATCCTTTGAAGGATGTTGAAACCACATCAGGAACGTGGAAAAGGTGGAGATCAATCCACAGAGATGAAAATTTGTCTTAGTTGTTACCTCCATGCAAGAGGGATTAAAGGAGTCTCCAGCGAAGTGTAAAGCAAGGCATGCCAACATGGATTGAGCATGGTTTCCTTGTTAAGGACAAGGTATGGCTGCACTTGAGCAAAGGAAATGTCAAAAGGTAAAAACTAAGAGTTTAAGCCTCTTAGGATATGCTATTAAATTGGATATGGCTCTTCTTTATGGAATAATATTTTGTTTTGAATATTGCAAGCTTACGTTTCTTTTAAATCCTTCCATGCTCAACATTGAAGTAAAATCTTTTTTCTCCTAATGGCCAAAAGGAGTTGAATAAAGATGTTGTGTTGCAGTTGAAGGAAAGAGCGTTAAGAAGAGGAGAGCAAGCAGATGGGAGTAGGACTAAAATAAAACTTCCAAGCAGATCCAAATAGCATTTGATCAGGGATGGGGTTGCAAAGCAGCTCCAATGGAACGCTACACAACTTGATGGTTGAGTTTAGTAGATCTTCTTGAAAAGGTGGGCCAAGAAGTTCACAAGGCTGATAGCTTCATTCAGCATATACACCTCCAGGTACAAAAGAGGTTCAAGAACTGGGAAAACAAATTCCTCACCATACGAGTTTCTAAGCTTTTGGGGAACAAAAGCCTCAAATTGGGGAGGTATGATCCAAAAATGGATCTAAAAGTGCCCAATTCATGTAATTCTCTATCTAACTTGCAATATACTCTCTCTCCCATATAAATTGTAACATAATAAATGGTGAGTCGGTTTAAAGGTGATCCGGACTGCTTCAAATGACAAGGCCAGAGAGTTATGTTCTAAGAAGGGAGAGGCAGCAGTTACGTAGTAGAAACGCAGCAAAAAAACTGTAGTTTCGTAGCAGTTACAAAAAACGTGAAGGTAAACAGTTGCAAACATTTCACCTTCCCTAATCAATTCGTTTCACTTGCTCCTTCCTTCCTTGGCAGAGTAACAATAAATACAAGTGGGGAGACACATCCATGAGGGAGAAAAGATAGAGAAAAGAGGGAAATGAGAGAAGAAGAGAAAAGAAATGGTGTTGGGTGAATCCACGTTTGAATGTGAAGAGGAAAACAGACTATGGTTATTTGAATACCATTTTTGCAGGCTGAGCAATGTTTAGAGTCTGATTTAGGTCTGTTTCTCTTCTAGTAGTTGAGTTCTTCTTTGGTGAGAGTTGTAAAAAGTAGATGCAAGTTAGAGAGGTCTGAATCTTTCTTGAAAGCCACACAGTGGCAGTAAACTTGCATTTTTGAGAGAATTGCATAGTGGAAGGGGAGTAATTGCTCACCCACTGGAGTTTTTTTCCCAATTGGGTTTCTCCCGGATAATTACTTGTCTCTTTATCTCTTGTTTATCGATTTCCAGCTGATTGTGTGTTCGAATTGCACCTTTATATTAAAAATGAACTCTATAAAGAAAGGACACCCATTATCACTATTCACAAGATCTGATATATCTGTTTATAATCAGTTTACAGATCAAAAATGGTAGAACAAGTTTCTACAGTTAGAAAGAGAACAATATATAATGCAGCATTTGCTTTATTAAGTTAGTTTTGAAACATTAACATGCTATAGAAGTATCCTTGATTAGGATATGGGAACAATAAAGTTGATCAAACTAAAGGAAGCTAAAACTAAAACAACAATTATAGTAATTATTTAATCTCCTCTTTAAACTTTTGCAAATTTAAAATCATTCACACATTCGTTGAAAAGCTGGTTTTCTCTAAGAGAATTAGAAAGTGGAATGATAAATTTCATTGTACAAAGGAAGCTTATAATCTCTTAAGATGGAGGCAAGTTGTTTTTTGAAACCATTTCAGTGATTTTGAAGTAACATAACTTCCTTTGTTGATCCAAAAATGGATCTGAAAAGACCCAATTCTATGTATTCTCCTTATGGATACTTGCAATGCATATTCTTGGCATGTTCTTTATTTTGGAAATGATCTAGTCAAGCTGATGGTGATCCGGACACCTTCGAATGACATAAGAAGGCCATTGTTGTTCTGCACCTTCCAGACGTTCGGTTGCATCTTTCAGACGCCCAACTACATCCTCCAGATGCCAAAATAGGAATATGAGAAATTGCAAATGCTTGGACTTCCCGGATCGGTTCATTTCGCCTTCCCCTCCATCCGTGGGTAGAGTAACGATAAATACAAGTTCAATTCTTCATTCTAGCAAGTGATTTTGAGTGAATTCAAGTGTGAGCAAAAAGGAGTTGGAGTTCTTTCTTGTTTTGTTCATTTAGAGTTGAGTTCTTCATTGTTGAGGATTGTAAGCAAGCAAATACAATTAGAAGGAGATTGAATTCTTCTTGAAGGCCAGTTTTTGGGGGAAGCAATTTGCTTACCCAGCTGGAGTTTTTCTCACATTGGGTTTCTCCGGGATAAATCTTGTGTCTCCTTTGCCTTCTACCTCTCAATTTGCAGTTTTTTTGTGAATGTTTAAGTGCACATTATATTGGTTAAAAGCATGGGTTAAATTTGATGTTGCAAATTTAAAGGATGACCGTCATTTTCATATAGATTTATCGATAAATTATACAAATATATATTTAAAAGTTAATATATATAGAATAATATTATATATTTTTTATTAACGTTATAAAAATAACACTTGTATTTTTGAAGGGAAAATTTTGAAATTTAGCGTCACTTAAAAATTGTTTGACAGGCATAGGTGGCCATCAAATTTAACCCTTGGTTAAAAGGAACTTAGTCAATTATTCATCCATTATCACAACATAGGATCAATTTTTGTTTAAAAGAGACAGTTAACGAATCATATTGGTATCATAGCAGTTAAGATCAAATTGTTTTTGTGTGGTTTAACTTGTGTTGACATTTTCAGTTAGATGCCCCTTACCCGAAAGGGAAGTGAAAGCGGTCAAAGTATCCTCATTCCTTTTGAAGCAGAGATTTTTACCAGGAAGTGGAAGAAAAGGAATCCGAGACATGGCTCGTAGAGAGGATGCAGGTGAGACTGAAGAGGAATGTTTCTACAAGTTGGAGGCGGATGTGGCAAGTCTATCCAAAGATGTGGGCAATATTTCCTTGTCTATGGGAAAATTGGAGTCTATCATGGGATTGCTCATGGAGAAGCTTGGTGTTCCAAATGAGGCACTAGGAGACCATGAAGAAGACCCTCATGAGTATGAGGAAGAGCAGCCCTGTACCAACCTTACTCCTCCATTCAAAGCAGAGGCAAAGATATAAATTCAGCCTTATGATGGGGACATGAATGCCGAGAAGCTAGACCATTGGCTAGCTCAACTTGAGATATATTTGAGTTTGTATCAAATCAATTAAAGTTAGCAGATTTCATTTGCAAGGTTAAAATTAATCAAACATGTTTTAACTTAGTTTGAAAGATATGTTCATTGTTGGTTGTTAAGAAGCTTCCTCCTATTACTAAGTGGGATGAAATTAAAAAGTTAATAAAAAAGCAGTTCTATCCTATTTGTTACGAGGAAGAGAGGTCTATGTATTGGCAATATCTCAAGCAGAAGCAAGGCCAAAATGTGCAAGAGTACACCAGTGAGTTCCAGAAGAAAGTTGTCCAAATGGGCAAAGATGTAGTGGACCGGGACATTCTAATGAAGTATATCAGTGGGCTCCAGAACCACTTGAGGAGACCAATCCTTTTGGCCAAGCCGGCGGATGTAGATGAGGCTTGTTCTCAAGCTCACTATTTAGAGATGGACAAGAAAAAGAGTTCATCTACCTCTCAACCTGCTTCAGAAAAACAAAGTGACACCAAATAAAAAGAAAAATAGAAGAGGAAAATATAAGAAAAATGCTACTTCCATTAAGGATAATAAAGTTCATTTTGGTCCTTGTAATGTTGACACTAATTCTGAGGAAAAAGTGTTGGAAGATCCACCTTGAATTACATCCCTTCCTAGAATAAGAAGAATAAAAATAAGGCCATGGCTGCCATCCAAAGAAAGGAAGTATTTTTGCAGCGAAGAGGTGGATGAGAAAATTTTTTGTACCTCCGTCCATAGAGAGGTATGTTTAGGTAATAATAAGTAATGCTCAAAATAATAAACTTACTAAGCTCTTTCATATAAAAATTTAGTTGAAGAAAAACCAAAGTGGATGCTCTTTTTGATACTTATTCACAAGCTAATTTGGTTGGTAAATAGTTAAGTATAGTAGGATGATGCTCGAATCTTACAATCATCCAAGTATGTACTCATTGTGTTGGGTGATTAAAGGAATAAATATCAAGGTTACCAAGCAATGTAAAATTACGTTTCATATTGATAAGAAATTCATTGATGAAGTTACTTTGGATGTTGTTTCCTCTTGATGTGTGTGGTGTAGTGTTTGACAATCCCATATCTATATATACTATGGATGCCATCTTCATCTTCAGCCTTTGCAGGAAGATCTCAACCAGATACTCATTTGGTGAAGGCTGTTAATATCTGATGCCATTTCAACTCATTAATGCTAGTGGGAGATTTTCAACGATCTCTTTTAAAGTATAGTGATCCACTAAATCCCGAAGAAGTAATTAATGCTACCTGGGATATTTTAGGTACTTCTTCTATAGGCTGATTATACATGCCAAGGAAGTTATTCCTTATGAGATTGATTATAATCAATGGTTAAACTAAATGCAAGAGAAGTAATGACATATGGCATATGTTTGTTTACGTAGTTCAACAGATAGAGCCTATGAGGCTCCGGCTCTCTGATAGAACCAGTTGAGCACTAGTGATAAAAATGTAAGGACAATGATGGTCTGCTTACAATAAGACCTCATAGAATTTCCACTAGGCTAATCGTATGTCAGGCTGCCTATCGAAGAACTTCCGATGATCAGTTACGAGTCGTTCTCCACCTTCCTGAAAAAAAACACTCCTTCAGGAACTCGGTTGGCCACTTCCCAACGGTGTGACGAAGACTGTTACAACACATACACGTCGTATGTTTCCAAGCCATCGCATGTAGATAGAATATTGTGGCTAAATTTGCCTAGTTTTTTTTCATGTAGTGATACTCCCAGAGTTGGGGTTATGTATGCCATCTATCAATTTCCTAAAAATAATAGGCCTATGGATAATATTTGCATCCATAGTAATTTTATGGATTTTTAATATGGTTTACAAAACTATCTTAAAATTACCCTAGTGCGAGTATCTCCCAAATCCCACAATTATGGTGGTAGAAATAATAAGGTTTGGTAAAATGGTGGTTATTGACATGCCTTGCATAGGGGACCAGTTGATTTAATACCCAAATGGGGCCCTATATATTAAATGCCTTAAAAATTTATCTAGAGGTCACTATGATAATATACTAACAAAATAGCAATTGCGGATGGGTTTACATCTCATATTGGATGAAACTTGCATAAATAAATGAGTGAGATCCCACATGGGAACGGCATCTAATTTTTTTCTAAGGTCCTAGAATAAACCTATAGAATCCCCAACATTCACTGATGGAACTTTCCACGGTTGGGAAGAATGCCCCATATATTTTTGATATAAATTCGTGGAAGCTACGCATATAAGGATCTGGAACATGGGCATGTTGGCCGATATGTTTGCGAGTGGCGTTTGGCTGGTCATAGATCACTCCGAGGTGTTGGTCAAAGCCATTGTGCCGAACTATGATGCAGAATACTACGATGTGATAAGCTCTCCTATGTCGTTAGTGGTTTCAAATAATACTTTGCAAGGTTGATAAACTTGGTCAATTGTCAACACATTGCAATCACTGAGGTAACCTAGTAACCTGGTAACACAATTACCCTATGCTACCTATAAAAGCCTGCAAACACATATAATACTATGAAATAAAAAATGCAATATGTGCTAAGTGGTGGCAAGCCACATCGTGGCTTGAGTGACCCATCACGTTGGCGATAATACCATAGTCCTCACGGCGGTCGGGCTCTCCCGAACACGTAACAAAAGTTGAGCCACTTGCTTGCAGAATCCATGTCATTTTACGACTTGTCGAAGACTTGTGTGTGAAAACCTCTCTGATTTTGCCAACACTTAGGTTTGCCATGTCATGCGCAATGTTATTGGTCCAAGATTGACATGTTGACCAAACCTAGACTTTCCCAATGACCAAACTGTGTGACCGGATATAATTTAAAAATTCCCAATGTCCGTATGTAGTGTATCTCAGAGTCAATGGATAGCTCTCCAAAAGATGTAGTCTGCACTTTGATAGTATATAGGTATGATTCAGGGAACTTTTGATATCAAAATTTCCTGCTCATGATCAAATATGCAAGTATGTGAAGTTGTGTATCATAAATGAGATCTCTTACTTGTAGCATGGTTACTAACACTAGTAACATGACATGCGAACTGGAAGACCTTGGGATCAGGAGTTCAAGAAAACGTCTAAAAAATTGACCACAAATAGTCCAATTGAGCATGTGATATAGTTGTTACCCAATGAGTCTGCTTCTAGACTCAGAGTATTCTGCAGGTAGTCTAGTGTCCAATATGCCTACGAAGAGCATTGGTTTTGTAGGATAATTGATGAAAAATGTGAGAAGATTGACAAATAGGGATCCCTATGACTCAACTAGAACTGGGTACAAAGGTGATAGATGTGAGAGAGAAATACAATAGAAAAAACCAAAGTGAGCAAATGGACTAAGGAGTGTGTCACCATTGAATAATTTTCTTACTTGAAATCCATGTATATAATAACATACTTTGTGGTATAATAAAATAGTAATATGTCTGTGATTTTTTTTCTACACCAGTGATACAATGAAGTTGTTTCTGGCTAATGTGTGGATTCATTTTGTTTTTCCTAATTCTATTATTATAGAAAATGAATCATGGTTCATTGGTAATTTTTGGTCTACCTTGTGAGAGAAGATGGATACTATGTTGAAAAGGTCTTTCATTTTTCATCTGCAAACTAATCGACAAACAGAAGTGGTAAATCGTACCTTGGTCCAACTCTTGAGAGGATACAACAGGAAACATCCTAGGAATTGGGATGAGAATTTGGTATATATCCAACATTCTTAACAGGGCAGTTTATGCTTCTACTAATAAGACTCCTTTTGAAACATGTTTTGGTTATTTTCCTAAGAGTGCGTTTGATGTTTTGTGATTACCATGTAGAGACAACGGGAAAGTGGATCTGGAGACCCAAAAAGCTGAGAGATTCATTGAGAAAATTCAGCAGATACACCTCTAGGTACAGGAGAGGTTGACATAGTCACAAGCCAAGTACAAAACACGACATGATCAGCACAGGACTCAACATTCTTTCCTTGTTGGAGACAAGGTATGGTTGTACTTGAACAGAGAGAGGCTACAAGGAAAAACTAAGAAACTCAAGCCTCTTCGATATGGCCCATTGAAATTCTAGAACGAGTGGGTAAGAACACATTTCACTTAGATTTTCCTCCTTATATAAAGATATATTCAATTTTGAATGTTGAGAATCTCCATCTCTTTAAGACCTCCATTTCAGATTAGGAAGAAGAGAGTTTGTTACTACCATCTATTAAGGATATTTCTCCAAACAACTAGTTGTAATTGTAGGAAGATGTGGTATTGTAGTGGAAAGAGCGAACAATGAAAAAAGGAGTGCAAGATAGGTGGTTGATTAGTTTGAAAGGATCAATTACCTACCACACGCTAAGTGGTATTTCAGAGAAAATGTGGGGAAGAAATTTCCTCACCTCATTAGTCCTTAAAGCTTTTAAGGACTTAGAAGCCTACAAATTGGGGAGGTATGATCCAAAAATGGATCTGAAAAAAAAAACCAATTCTATGTATTCTCCTTATTGATACTTATAGTGCATATTCTTGGCATGTTCTTAATATGGGAAAATGGTCAAGTTAGGTTGTTGGTGATCCGGATACCTTCAAATGACATAAAGAGATCATTGATGTTTTACACCTTCCACACGCCCGGTTGCATCTTCCAGACGCCCAACTACATCCTCCAGACGCCCGGTTGCACCATCCTCCAGATGCCCGACTGCATCCTCCAAACGCCTGGTTGCAACCTCTTCCGGACGCTCGACTACATCCTCCAGACGCCAAAATAAAAAATACAAGCAGTTGCAAATACTTGGACTTCCCAGATCGGTTCGTTTCAGCCTTCTTAGATTATTTTCATTTCATGTTCTCCTTCATTTATTTGCAAATAAAATATAAATACAAGTTCAATTCTTCATTCCAACAGGTGATTTTGGAGTGAATTCAAATTTGAGAAAAAAGGAGAAGTTTTATTTCTTCCTTGTTTTGTTAATTTAGAGCTGAGTTATTCATTGTTGAGGATTGTAAGAAAACAAATATAACTAGAAGGAGATTTAATCCTTCTTAAAGGCCAATTTTTGGAAGTAACTTTGTATTTTGGAGAATTACATAGTGAAAGGGAAGCAATTTTCTTACCAAGATGGAGTTTTTCTCACATTGGGTTTCTCCAAGATAAATCTTATGTCTCCTTTTCCTTCTACCTCTCAATTTGCAGTTTTTTGTGAATGTTTAAGTGCACATTATATTGGTTAAGAGGAACTTAGCCAATTATTCATCCATTATCACAACATAGGATCTGTTTTTTGTTTAAAAGAGGCAGTTTACAGATCATTTGTTCATATTGCAAATATAGTGGACTACAAAGATGAATTACTTTGTGCATGCTGATGCTATTGTGGATTAAGGAGGACAAGTTACAACCTGCACAGAAATATTCCTTTATGATCCATGGCATACACAATCCATGGCATACAAGAATTCCTAGGAAAAAGAAAATGAAAAGAAGCATGATAAAAGTGTGACCTAATTGCTCTGACCAGTGCCTTATCAATTGGACTAACATATGACTGATATACTCACAGCAGAATGGAATAAGTCCTGAAGGACTTCATGCAAGACCTACACATTTCTATATAAACATGCACAAAATAGTAGAAAATAAATGTGTTTAGCGTAAATGCATTATTTTCGTATTAGCTCCAAAATCACAGGGAATTTTTTTCATGCAATGAGACTATAAGAAATAACAATACACTACTGAAATTGGACCAAAACTCATAGCGCAAGATTAATACAAGGATTTTTTGAAACTTTTCAACAAGCTTTCCTACACGTCCTGCTTGTGCTCCATGACCAATTTCTAACCCAATGTAAGCTGCAATAAGACCTAGAGCATTAATTTCCACAAATTGAATGCTCCCTATGTATTCTAGCCTTTCTCAGCAATTTCGGAATTTCCCTTACAATCAGAATACTACGGACCACCATGAAAGACAACCTACAAGCAACTGAAGAAAAAGAGGAAAAATGGAAGACACACAAGAATACAACAATTCAGCCAAGGCCAAAAAGATCAGAATTAAGGCAAAGCTTCAATCAGTATATAGAATTGCTCCTTGAGTGTTTTCTGAGAGTGGAAGAATAACATCCTAAAGGAATAAGGAGAGCATCTTTGTGTAATGGAAGGATTCATCACCACATGGCACTTGATAAGAGCATCTCAGCACAAATATCCGATGGCAATGTTTAACCAAATTGGAGAAGGGCACAAAATATCTGCATTCAGCAATATAAGATCCAGAGACACTTGGCAAATGGATAGAAATCATTTCGCCATCACAACCAGGCAAGGAGTCGTCACTAGAACATTCTACACCTTCGAGAACATGTGCACTTGATAAACATCATCCTCGGATGAAGGAAAATCTGTTTTAACAACTCAAGTGATCATTGCATGAATATTTTCACCATGAGGAGTGTGCAAACACTGAAAACTTAGATATGAACAAGTTCTTAGTTTTTCATTAAATTCTCACAGATTCTTCATCAATGCATAGCCCTCTAAATGAGCCTTCCAATGCATCAACCAGAATAAAAAACGGACATTCAATGCAAAAGATATGGGGAAAAAAGAATCCTAACCTTGCGCTTTGAAATACTAGCCCATGCACAATAGATTTTAAAAATGATTTTTTTACTAATTATTTGGTTGTTCTTTAATCCCCATCATTGCCAAGTAAATGAAGTTTGTGCCAGGAAATCTTGAATCTCTAAACACTAAACATGTCCTTTTATATTCCACGAAAGTCTAGCTTCCCTCTTAAATTTGGGTCAAGTATCACTAAAATGCATTCTTCTAAATATATACGACTACCTCAAACCCTTTGTCTTACACACTTGTATCCTCGTAAGGAAGAAGCAAACCTTTGAGTCCCCCACTGTCTCGAGAGGTTCCTCCTCTTATCCCATCTCGCATGTTCTATTTACAAATAATGTCTACTCTAATTATTCATCCAATCAAAGATATATATGATGGTGACGTCTCTTGTAACAATCAAATGACACAAAGGGGTCTCCAATGTCAATGTCGAATTCAATGCCTGCCCCTCTGTGCATAGGCACACTTCTTGGTCCTGACATGGGAAGGTAAGGTGTTGGCCATGAAATAAGTAAGAAGCAAGCATAGCCAATGGTTACTCTTGAAGCATGCACAATGTGAAGAACAGAGAATAATGAGTAACTCCACAGGAATATTATCCCATATGTATTGCATAGAATACTATTTTAATGTCTAAATATAAAAGCACGCCTATTATGTGATGACAAGCACAAGGCAAGGCTACACACAGGGACCGTGAAGGTATAACTTTGCACCAATGCAGCCACTCATCAGTTTCTCTTTTATTTTGATGTTTGTTTCCAAGTAAACTGTGTCCATCTTGACCCATATGAACCATACTCTCAATAATATCGCATGTTCGATTTACAAACAACATCTCTAATTATTCATCCAATCACAGATATATATGATTGAGACGTCTCTTTTAACAATCAAATGGCACAAAGAGGTCTCCAATGTCAATGTCAAATTTGATGCCTACCCCTCTGCTGCATACACACACTTCTTGGAACTGACATGAGAAGGTAAGGTATTGGCCATGATATAAGTAAGAAGCAAGCATAGCCAATGGTTACTATAGAAGCATGCACAATGTGAGAACAGAGAATGATGAGTAACTCTACACGAGTATTATCCAATATGTATTGCATTGAAGACTATTTTGATGTCTAAATATAAAAGCACGCCTAGTATGTGATGACAAGCACAAGGCAAGGCTACACACAAGAGCCATGAAGGTATTATTTTGCACCAATGCAGCCACTCATCAGTTTATCTTTTATTTTGATTTTTGTTTCCAAGTAAATAGTGTCCATCTTGACCCGTATGAACCATGCTCTCAATAATATCACACCATCACAATAACAAGTGGAGCTCGATACCCATATCTTCTTTTTCACATAATCTAGTCCTCATGAGGTTGTCACCCATGGAATAGTCTAAGTTTATAATTCAAGTTCATCACAATGGCTCCAATATTAACCATGGTAAATATTGGCACCAATACATTGCATTAGACTTGGTGTGTTGATCAATATTGCACATCATTGAGGGGCCTAGCAACTATCAAGGAAGCTCTACTTTTCTCTAGTGTAACATATGTCCCAAAACAAATCCTTTTTTTTACCATTCTGCAGACCTAGTTGCCCAATTAGCATTTTGAAGGAGATCAAATTCTGAGAGATCTGCAAAGAATTCGATAAATACCAGTGATGTTTTTAGAGCCTTGTACCTGACGAACATAGTTCTCATATTAGATTTTTACTACATGACAATTTCTAGAAACATCACTTGATAGCTTCAAGAGAGTAAAATAACAGTCCCAAAAGAGTGCATTGCCGATCTTGAGAGAGTGACTTCTGGGTTCTCATTGTTTGGTTCTAAAAACCCTAATTTTGTTGTCTATTCTTGACCATTATTTCAAGATTTCTGTGAAATTAGATATTCTTCTTAAACCTGGTCTTGTCAATTCTTATGCTGGAAATAGTTAAGCAACTAAGTCTGATTTCATTGTTTTAGGTATAATTAGATTTAATTGCACATTTATGGGTAGATGTGTTGCAGATTTTTATGTAAAACCACTTTCCTATACAACATTTTGGTGAACTCGTGTTGTTGTGCATGTTTTATAGCCTTCTGTGGTTAGATCTTGCTTCAAATTGTGACAGGGCTGTTTTTTTAAATTTGTTAGTCCTAGCTATTGTTTGTTACATTGCTTGTATATTGTTCAAACTCCGGGATCTTTACATATATATGTCTAATGTCATCCAAAGTAATTAGATCCAAAATCCCAATTAGGAGTGCTTGGATAAATTTTAGCCTATTGTTCTGTTGAAATTATTTTGGTTAATCCTAGAGCTTGTTTGAGAAAGAAAATGGATGTAAATGATGTTAATGTTGTTCTTGAAGTTGTGGTTTCTCTTTCCAATGATGTGCCTTTGAATGAAAAAGTTGTGAAAGGTTCTAAAATTATCATTGCATGTGCAACTTAGTCATGGTAAACAAATTTGCTTAGATGAACAAGATAGGGCTAAGATCTTGCACATTTTAGACGCCTTATGAAACACCCTAATGATATAGGAGAGTTGATGAACACTTAAAAAATGTTCAATGTAATCAAAAGCCTCAAGTTGGCACTATGATTGACGATATAGCATATAATGTGAACAATGGAAATTTGAATACAAACAATGTAGATCAAACACTTAGGGGAGCACCTTCTATGCCTACTAATGTGATCATTTCTCAAATTTATTATGAAATAATTTCTACTCGTGTTTCTCATATTGTTTCTCCTCAAATTCTTCCCCTTCCTCAAGATGTTTCTATTACTTCTTAGCATGTTTCTATTGCTTCTCAAATTCCTTCAAATATGTCTATGCTTCTCAAACTCTTTCCAATATGCATACCTCTCATATTCTTCAACAATCTCTCTCATAATGTCTCTCCAATTACTTCCAATATTACTCATGCTTCTTGTTTTCTTGATGCTTCTCCTTCTACTTCTATACCAACTCCTCGAATGACTACTATGATGAACGCTGTGTGACTTACAAAATCAAATTAAGGTGTTATCCTAAAGGTCTCAAAAGTCAAGTACTAGGGTTATTTCCAATCATAGTTGGAAAACTTGCCAAGTGCCCAAATACTCGCGAAATTTTTTAAAAATGAGTAAATTTTGAATATACTCGCCGCCAAGTTAGTGGCGTGTTTTGTGACAGTACTCGCCACAAGTATTGGGCGAGATAATCCCAGTGTATACATAAAATAAATATTTATGCATAAGTTTACATTTAGCTATAGACATTTACTTTCTTATAACTTATCTTTTATGTATATACTTCCAGGATGTTTGGGAGTGGTTTCCTACAACTAGGAGCTATAATGCAAATACTAGGTTTTGGAGGGTCCTATCAAATTTTAGACATAGTCGGGTTTCAAGATTTTAGGGGACGTATGAAGATAGTATGAAGGAATACACATGTATAACAAAAATATTATATGGAGATCTCTCCTAAAATGCCACAAGTTGACCCCAGTTGTTTCACAATACAATCCTTAGGACGTGCACTCGTGGATGCAAGTGAGATAGTCAATTTACATATACTCTATTTGAATTCAAATCTAATAGAAGACACTTCCCCAACATTTTACAAACTCAAAAGATACATTTTGTAACTATATTTTGTTTAGAATTTTTTTAAATAAATTTACGTATTTTTTAAGTTGTTGAATATTGCCAAGTTTTTAGGGTATTTGCCAAGTCGGAAAAAAATTGGTTTACCGAATATTTGTCGAGTCCAAGTATGCAAACTATGCTTCCAATGATATTTTTCTTAAGCCATTGGCTTATGAAGTACTTGCTTTTCCTTTTCCAATAGAATTGTTAGCTCTAAATTTTGAATCATTAAATGGAAAAGGAAACCCTTCTCGCCATATTAGATCATTTTATGTCTCTTGCTTAGACTTTTCTCAGAATGACGAATTATTAACCAAGCTATTTCACATAACCTTGAAGGGCTATGTGATTGATTGGTTTTATGCCTTAACATGTGGGTTTGTGCATGCTTTTACGACTTTAATTGATTTTCTTACTCATTTTACAATCAACTTTAGCATGAAAGTTGTTATTGCACTAATTGCCCAAATCAAACAAGGATCCGATAACACTATTATTGAGTATGTTCTTAGATTAACATGAATCATCAGCTGTCTAATGGTGAACTTTCTCAAAGCCTACTTCCACCTATTAAAGACAAAGCGTTTTTCAACATCTTCCACTCATTCAACGAGCTTGATCATGTCGTTGGAAACTTTGAAAGCAAGCTTTTAGATGCCAATATGCTTAGATATGGGACTAATGCCCCTACCTCTAGTGGAGCCAATTTTCGAAGTGAAAAAAAACTTCAAGGTCAAAAGTAATGAAAATGTCTTTCAACTTAAAAGAATGAGGCCAAGAATGTAGTGAATGTTGTGGAGCAACCAATTAACAGAATAGTATTGTCCCACCAAAGGGAGTGTAGGAAGTTTACATGGTTGAGTGAAATTCAATTAAAGGTTTTGGAAAGAATAATTGAATGTAATGTGATTGCTTTACCTCCTATTAGAAAATTGGATCCATCAAGGCCATTTCCCAAGAATTATGATGCTCATGCATTCTATGATTATTGTAGTCACAATACATTCCGCAAATAGATGCATTACATTGAAACATAAAATCCATGACTTTATTGATAGTAATTGAATTCAAGTGAGAGGAACCAATAGTACTATGAATAAGTCAGTGGCTCAACCAAATCACAATTTGCAAATCTTCACCAATTCTCTTCAAATTTATGGTGCACAATCAAAAGATTAAAGCAATGGTCATAAGTCAGATCAAAGAGAACCACCAAAAGCATCTATTGCTCATCCACTTCATGAATTCATCAGTTGGTTAGAGGTGCACAAAGAGGGAGCCTCCTTAAATTTTATTTTATGATAATCAGATTATAGATAATATCTTTTACAATAGACCACTATTTATACGAACTTTTATAGGTGAGCATCCACAAGAAATATATGGAGTAATGATTGACAATAGCACAAGTATTAATATTTGCACATATAAATTTCTTAAGCCTTAGCCTATGTCGGAGAGATTTAGTGGGTGTCACGGTGATTATAATAGGATATGATGGATTTACCAGGAAACCACTTCATTGTAGGCGAGTGGAACCAATAGTTGTCATAACTGAGTTAGCGCCTACATGGCAATTAAATGGTGCCACATTAGAACTTGAAAATTCTCCCATAGTTGAGTCAGCATGTATTTAATATATATTTTTCGTTTTATGTGAATATTTGGAGGGAAAGTCACCTTTTGAATTGATTTAAAATAACAAATTTGAAACACGGTAAAAAAGGGTTAGACCTAAACTTGTGCACTAGGTGTCTAAAAATTGGGCATATGATGTGTGACTTTGTGATTGGCTACTTTACATCCCTGTTGGGTACAAGTTGTACAATAGTATGTAATTTGTATTACTTTTCATTAAAAAATTACTCAAGTTTTGGGTATTCCCCCCTCAAGTACCCACCCAACTGGTGTACCCCGCCTAAGTATTGGGTCCTCTCCCCTAGTTTTTACATCTCAATGGGTCCTATGAAAATCAATCTTATGATTTTTTGCTCGAAAGGACATGGATAAATCAAATGAGAGAAACTCTATCAAATTTACACCAATGTTTTTAAAAAAAATCATGAGGATCGAGTTATTACAATTCACAACAATGTTCATTAACTTCCATAGCAATTTAAATATGAGGTCTTACCTAAAGAAATATCAAAGCAACATTCAATGATTAGAGCTCAAACAAGTGGAGCATAAGGTTCAAGAATCTAATATGACGCCTACAAGGACATGCTTATCACAAACTCTTACTGCAACACCAATAGCAACGACTGAGAAAGATCTCAATTTTCCAACTAATATTCAAGTAAAGGATCATACTATTATGTACAAAGGTACAATAGATGACAATGGTGTTGACAATGACGGTAACAATGTGGTATCTTTCTTCGACTTGTTGGAACCTTGACATCTTGATTTTACTCCAAATGATAAATGGGCTTGAACTTGTATCAAATACGATGATGCTTCCATTGAGTGTGATTATATCATTGGTTAGTTTTATTTACTTAACCACTTATTTTTGCAATCAAACCAACTTTGTTTTTTGTACATGTTTCCTTTTTGTTTTTTGTTTCTATTTTTAGATGTGTTTCTTCCTTTCATCTTTTGTTTTGTTTTCCTTCCCTCTTGCTATATTTGGTGTGGAGCTTTTGGAATGTCTCCCTTCCCTAACTTTCTTTAGTATTTGATTGTCCACTTGGGATTTTGTTTCCTCTCATGTTTTATACTTTATATGTTGTTTATCATTGATAATTCATTATTTCATTGATTCTTTTTTTCTCCAGCATCAGCCTTTTTCTTTTCCTCTTGTATTTATTGAGCTTCACAGGATTGTTATATATTCCTATGGAGTTCTTTTCTTTCACAGGTTATTTTCTTTTTCTTTCCTTTGCTCATAATTCAGCTTGCTTTGTCCCATCTCAAAAGCCAACACTATCTTCCACATGATGATAGCACATTTATGTTGGCGTCATTCCTCTAAGCAAACAAAATTTTGATGGACGTGGTAGGTAAGTAGGGATCCCCCTCTTTTCTTTTTTCTTGATTTTCTTTACATGGTGGACTGATTTCATTGATTGTTTCATGTCTTGCGAAGGTTTTTTGAAATCATCTAAATAGTAATTGTTTGTTTTGATGTATTGGACATCTACAAGACCCATCAACCAGGAAAGAATTGAAGCAACATTGCAAGGAGATGCATATGCTATTACCTAGGATGCATCTCCGGTATAGGAGACAAGTACGGAAATGTACTGTGCCTGAAAATATTCAATGTCTCCTTGATGTTTCTTATAACCCTAACCCTACCACCAAAAATGGTCAAGTTTTTTAAGAATCCCTAAAACATGTTTTGAATTATAAAAAAGAGAATGTTTTGATTTCATTATCAGGAAGTATTAAAGGGAGATGAATTTCGATTTGTAAAGCCCGAGAAGACGGATTTCAATATGCATACATATTTCGATTTGCAACGAGAAGGGCTTCGATTTGCAAAGAGAAGGGCTTTGATTTCCAAAGAGGACTTTGAACCAAGTATCTTCAAAATCTTCAACTATCGTGATTGAATCGTTAGGCTTTTTATTATCGAATAATAGCATATTGTCATTCAAATGCTACGCCATTTCATAATTGTTTAACAGTGAAATGCCATAGCATTTGAATTACATTGTCGTTTTTCAAACATAATACTATAAAATATTAAACTTCTACAGTTATCATTTTTTACTTTTTAATTTTAATTTTGGTTTAAAATGGCCCTTGCTTGTTGTATCAATTTCCTTGAATTCAAAGGAGAATCGTTTATCATTATAAATATTGTTAACAAGAAAGGGATCTTAAGTTTTTGACTCCATAACTTGATTGAAGAAGCAGGAGTATTAACAAAAACTTTTTGGACTATTTCCTTCAAACACTGCTATAGAGAGATAAATCATCCAACAAACTTTTTGGCAAATGTGGGGATTAATACTATTAAAAAAGGAAATATGATCGTTTCTTCTAAAATTAATTTATTTAAAGATTTACATGTTATATTTAAAAATAATATTAATCATATTATATATGCCATCAGTCCCTAATGATTATGCCTTAATGTTTCTCGATCAAGGTTTTTCTGAACTATCTTGTCAACTGATGGGATGCATTAAAATCTTACGATGCAGTGATCTGATGAGAATGTGAGTCCTTATAATGATGATAAGGTAATAATTGCAGCACAAGAAATGGGTAGGTGGTATGTCAAAGCCTTTATTAATTTGGCACCTACCTTTTTCTCTGCATACTTTTTTTGCTTGAGGATCATCTACTTTGTTGCTTTTCCCTTTGGGATGTTGTTACTCTGCATCATGGTGAAAGAAAATAGAGGGTCGGTAAGGACGCAAAAAAATGTAAGACAATTTCTAATAAGAAGGTGAGGAAGAGGGGAATTAACGAACTCCCAAGTGAGGATGACATTGAAGGTCCTATGGAAAATACTATTATAGATGAAGTGTTCATTCCTTCATCTTATTTTGTGGTGAAGTTGTAATGTCCCTTTTTCCCACTTGAGAGCTGATATTTGGTCTTCTTGCCATTTCTTCTCCATGGCAAAGAAGCAAAGATGAAGGAGGAGAACATTGAGCATCTATATGATATGTTTTTTACTAATATTTTATATTTTCTTTAGCGTTTTCTTTCTTATATAGGTTGGCCTTTTCTTTTTGTACTTTGCCGCCAATTGAAGGATATAAAAGAAGATCTAAAGCATCATTTGCTATCTAGACTTCAGCCCATTTTATCTTATTGGAGCATTGTGAGCTAGGAGCTCCTTGTTCTTGCATTTGAGGACGAAAATCCTCATGTGCGACTTGCCTAGAAGGACGAAAACCCTTCTAGAGGTTGAGTGAAGGACGAAAACCCTTCATCTTGACTTGGGGAATGGTGTTTAAGGCTGATTTGAGGAAAGAGTTATCATTTTCAGATTGGTGTTGATTTATTTCTAGTCAAGCGACCTACCTTGAGTAGGGTTTTGGAGATTTGGTGAACTTTATGTGCAATTTTAATTGATAATCTGATTTATCATAATTTCTTAGGCCGGAATCTCAAGTTTCATGATTTTTGGGGATTTCTAGGCCCTGGATCTACAATTTTCTTGTGGCTGCAATTAACTGGTCATAATTAATTTTCAGCAGTGTTTCTCCAGTATTTTTATTGATTTTGGCTCTTGTGGTTGCATAAAATATATATATAAATTGTGGCTAGTGAATTTGAAGTGTTTCATGGTGTTTTGGCATATTTTATAAATGATACAGTTCATTGATTTTGCATTTTCAGTCTACTGCAATTAAAGTCAAATCTGAATATTTTGGGTGTTTGGCTAAATTCTCTTGTTTGTGGTTTGAACCCTTGAAAGGGTCCTTACTAATAAGACTATTTCTAATAAGAAGGTGAGGAAGAGGGGACTTAACAGACTCCCATGTGAGGATGACATTGATGCTCCTACGGAAAATACTGTTATAAATGAAGTGTTCATTCCTTCATCTTATTTTGTGGTGAAGTACATCAAAAGTGTTATTGGTGAGTGCATAAGAAACAATGGGAAAAGGATTGAATGTTAACACTCTAAAATCAAATTTCCACCAGAAAATTGAAGAAATGGGATATGACTCGATGACTAAGCAAAATTGCATAAGCTCTTGCTAACGTTTTGTTAGGTGAATTTTGCACTAATGTTGCAACCATTGATAAAATTGAATGTTGTTTTGGACTCTCTAAAAGATTAAAAACAAATTTGAGGTGGGTAATGCTCAATCTAGTTTGTTGGCCTACCTAGCAAAAAGCTCATGCCACCTTTATGGCCTTAATTGGGTCCCCAAGATATCTATGATACTTGTCTTATTGATCTTCGGGCTACAGGTATTTGAGGAAAAAATCCTACTTCCAGATGATACAACCTTGACCAATTTCACTAAAGGTAAAACCCCCTTCCTTCTGGCTCGAAGCACTTACCTACTCACATCGATAATGTAGGACGGCTTCAAATTCCTGTGCTGAAGTGGGTTTTCTTTAAAAAATGGTACTAGAAGGTATTAGCATTACTCGGGAGTATTCTTAGCAAGGAAATAAGCCCTTCCCTCTTTAAGGTTATGCATGTCACTGGACTTCTTTCTTCCTTCCCACATATTGGGGTGACATTCAAGGACTTTCTAAAGTCCATTTCCTAATGGATGTTGTTGTTGTTGTTGTTGTTGTTGTTGGATCTTGCAAGACTATGTTGGATGTTTGTTAGGTTATTATGTTAGCTTTCCAATTGTGTCTACTTTTCTGCTATTCTTGCATGATTGTTAAAGCTCTCCTTAAAATGAGACATTGTTGTTTTTTTGCTCTTCTGGAACCCTATCAGTTATAATTTATCGACATTGGTTCTTTACTGTTATTTTAATTCTTGACCACTTCAATCATTGTAATTTATCGATTGGTCATTTTGTGGGGTGAGGCCCCTTTTATCCCTCATTTGATCTATCGAAATATATATATATATATATATATATATATATATATATATATATTTAATCATAGAAAGTTGTACAGAGAAAAAATATATTTTATAATATTTGTGTATATGTATTTGTTATAAAAATATTATTTCGGATTAATATGAAGTATCATTCAAAATAAAAATAAAACAATGTTCCACGGGAACGCGCCCCTCCCCTCTTCCCGCCCCACTTGAAATTAATGTTCCCGGGAACAGGGACTTCCTGAAGACTTGGGAAAGACTAGGGGATGTCCCTCCACATCCCCCCACCACCAGCAGCTCATAAGGGATGTCCCCCAATCTGTGAAGTGTCCCCAAACCATCTGGGGACAGTTTGGGGACTTAAGGACGTCTCCGAGACTTTGCGAAGTCCATCGACCATTCCTAAAACCTCCAACCATCCCCAATAGCAAAAAGCCCAGCTGCATTTTTTAAAATTAAAAACACATTTTTAAAGATGTTTGTGCCCTCAACCCTAACAGTTAATGGGCCCGGCCAACACTTTAAGCACTCCTAAAAACTATAAATGAACCTCACATCCTCACTCCAAATCACAAAAACATTTTGCAAGGCAGCAAGTGCACGACGGAGATCACGAGTGACAGCAAGTATAACAATGAGAGCAAGAGTGAGAGAGAGTGAGAGCAAGCAAGTCTGCAAGAGTGAGAGGTTGAGAGCATTAACAAGAGGGAGAGCCAAGTTCAAAGAGCAAGTGCCAAGTCTTCATTGATCAATTGTTCAAGTTTCAACACATTCATCAAGTCGGAAGCTCTCAAGTCTTCAAGGTAAGCCATGGTCCTTCATCATTTGGCATGTTGCTATTTTCATTGTTCAATTTTAAATTTTTTGGATTTGCAATATTTCATTTTGATAAATATTTTTTTAATTTTGTTAATCATTAAAATTTGTCAAACAAACCTTCTCCACATTAACAAACCTTTGAACCTTTCTTACACTATATTCTAATCATTTCTTCTTTTTATATGGTTTAGGTTCGCTATCAGTCGGGGCTCAACAATGTAAAGCTACTTTGGGGTCACTGTGTTCATTCAGTAAAGAGTAGTAGAGAACAACAGCTACCATATGCATCCATACTGAACAAACCTAGAACACATGAATGCAAAGTAGAATATAATGATTGGAAATATGGATTGCATTGTCACTCTATACGAGCAAAGTGGTACCACTTAGGGAAGCATAAGTGAAACACCTTGTAGGTGTACATCCAAAACCACAATAGAGTTCCTTAAATAAGTAATTATCACGTATTTAGCCTGAAGCACCCCAAAATTACCTACATCTAAACATGGAGGATCCCAACAAAGATGCTAACACCTTTCAGGCCAAGAAAGAGACTATAAATATGCCATCCCCTTCACTTTTTCTGGTTTTGAGATTTCTAATTACAAAATGAGGTTCTCTGTATTTAAGATAATATGATAATTATAGTATGATGATTTCAAATTTCATAATATATAGAATTTTGATTTTAAAGTCACGCGTGGATATAATGTTACCATATGAGTGCACATATGTGTGTGTGCACTAGAATCTGACGTGAACACAGAACCAGAAATTTTAGAAGATGTGAGATGTTACAATCAAGCTTCATCTCACATGCTGTAGGTAATATGCCTGATTCCCATAAACAAAAGAACCAAATTTTTCCTTAAAAGAGTCACTGTTGCTAAAGAACTGAATATCATGTTCAAAATAATGATAATTCAATTATATTATGGGGAAAAGAAATGTCGTAAGAAACGTAAAGAATTCTCCACTATTTGTAAAGGCAGAAAGTGTGTTTTTTGTTTTTCTTGTGTTTCTATAGCTTTGGATCATAATATAATACAAAACTTTATGCTTGAACATATTCTAATTTTTAGTGATTTCTTTAACAAAAGATTTTGTTATGGTGGCTGCAGGTTGGAATTTTCTCATATTCTGTGTTTCTCATAGAAAGATACAGCATTTATATCATTAATGAGAAATAACAGATACATCAGTGGAAATGTTGCTAGAGAAAAATCAAAAGACTAAAAGAGCTACTTTCCTTTTAATACCAAAAGAAAGACTTTCCCCAGAGAAATTCAAGGAAATACTAGATATTAAATTCATATGAACAAACCTTGTTAATAGTTGAAGTCTTTGCTTTTGCCACAAAATCCATCTCTGGAATACGAGATACTTCAACAGCATTCTCAAATAAAATATAAGTTGGAAGTTGTCCCATATTAGCTGCCCAGTTGCACAACACATTAAACATAATGCATGGTAAACAATAGATATATACGTCACCTATAATTGCGGAGAGAATAACCAAGGTATCGCACATTGTAGTTACTGAACACTTTCGTGTTACAAAGAAATTTATCATTATTGAATAGCGTTCTAAATTTAATTTCTGAAACTATACATTCACGATTTTAAGGTGGCAAGCCTTGCACATAAAAGGAATTAAAAAATCCATTAGTTTCATACCGCCTAGTGTAATTCCAAACTTGGAAGCAGCATTGGGGAAGCGACCCAAATCCACCAACCCAAATGAGAGATTCTTTGATGGGTACCTGATATCCATTGTTGCAACATATGATAACTTAATGCAGAGAGTAGCAAGCGGAAAAGGTAGCTTCTGAGACAATTAGTTAAACTGACTTATGACAAAACAGAAAAAAGTACTAGCTAAAATCAACAATCTGCTTCTGAAATTAAAACCGTCAAACTATAAACTGTATGTACAGCCCTTATTCCAAAGAAAAATATGAAACATGACATCATACAGATGAACATAATTGAGGTCGATTTGCAATCATTTCCTCGTGACATACATCAAGGAAAGATTTGAGAGAACTTGACTTGCTTGAACACAACGGGATGACCACAGAGCTCGAAATTCCACCTGCAGAAATAATTGACTTCATTTTTCACACCATTAATGTAATGCATCCACTCGTTTTAAGTTTTAGCATCATAAATTATATAAGAAAAAAACATTAAGATGTTAACTATTCTCATAAAAAATCAGGCAATCAGGCAGCCCTTATTACAGACGAGCCTTGAATATAACAATGGGTTCATAAACAATAAGGGACAGTCTACAATGCCCAATCAACTAAAATGATTTCAAGCACAATTGGCCATGACATTCCTACAGAATTCCATAAGTGAACCTTTTTGAAGAATCAAAGTTAAAATTTACTTTAACTGAAGTATCACTTTTAAGTATTCAGTAAGGTACTCAGAGTTATCAATTACAACTATCATACAAACATCTTGTGTCAGACAGAAGAGTTCAAAGGGGTATATGAGAGCCAGAAGGTGGTGGATTTTAAAGGAAAAATTCAATAACTGATATGCGCCCAAAATTAAGGCTGTTATAGCTTGCCACTGGAGCATAATTAACAAGCAAAAGTCCTTTGAGAAAGCTATTAATGGACAATCAGAATCTGAAACAAAAACGCCATTTTGTGACACTAGCACCAACACAGCAGTTTCTGCAAAAGATCCCAGTCTAATCATTGGTTGGAAAGTATTAAATATAGGGAAATGAAATTCAAGCTTCTAAAGCAACAACAATTATATCCGGGGATGCTGAGGTCTAACCAGACCTTGGTTAAGGTTTTCCTGCAAGCACTGGTTAAAACTGGAAACTGGTCCTGTGAGCAAATGCAGAGCAGAAACAGACCATTGCAATGGTTTGGATTTTATGGGCCACTCTCCAGATGAATAAGTGCCAACAGGCATAGAGTGCTTTAGATAATAGAAGCACCTATCAGTCTGCATCCAGTAAAAAACTCAAGCTTGTTCGAGGGTTTTTAATAAGTCATCTGGAATCACTTTAGGTCATACGACAGGGATTGTGGATCACAAAGCCGGGTGGGGGGGGGTGGGCATTGAGCATTTCATCATCTGAATAATGAACTATTAGGGGATATCTATCCTTGCCGGTTACACTTCACGATGCTCCTGATTAACACAAAGTTGGCAATCAATTCTTTGTTCTGTTGGATCTGAGACCCTGTTTCCTGAAGAAATATGAATCTATTCCATCGGCAGAAGAAATGTTGCCGAGTGGAGAGGGGTAAAGTATAATGTAAATTTAATTCCCATTCTCAACTCAAACACACAGACAACAATGTGACCTAAACTGCACCATCCCAACAAAGTTGTGACAAGAGATGGTTATCCTGCCATGTCGTTTGTGCAAATTTTTCTTCAAAATCTATTTTTGATCTGCATATCCCTTAGACACTAATCTGAATCTGTGTCTAATTATTAATCCACAAGACAAATACTTGGTCCAATAAGCCCAATCACACCCAAGTGTTTCTTAGTTCAATAAATATCAGTTTCTAGATATCATTTTCCAAGATTAGTTGCATTCAATCTTCATGGCTTCATGCATTCAGGGTTTCTATCCAACATCATACAATGAAGGGTCACACGGTTGTCTTTACTGAATAACTTACATAAACTTTCTATGCAAACCTGGTTTTTCCACCAGTATCAAGACCTTGGTTTTGTCCAAACAGATTTGAGTCTTTTGATGTTTGCAAGAATTAACCTATAAGCTTTTATGTTGTCGGGCTTTCACCTTCAATGATTGGCTTATCTTGATGCAAACAGCACGTTCCCATTTCAACCATATTACCTCCTCCACAATCTTCATTTGTTCAATTTCGGCACTTATAGATGACACTACTTGTTCTTCTCTACTTCCAGTTCAACTGGCTAATTTATCTTGCAGGACAACATGTTCCTATCAATTAATTTTTTTAAACAGATCAACAAAATCTACAAGTTTTAGATGTTTTGTTGTATCACGGCAGCTACATTTTTTTATTTTTCTATAAAAAGGATAAAACATAACACTAGACAATATATATCTATGTTGCCAGGAAAGTACGGAAACATGTACGAAACGTCCCGGAAATGCTATGGACGTCTCCGGAAACAACCCCAGCATTTCCGGGACGTTTCGTGGCTTATGTATTATAAGGAAGAGTTTATTCCAGTTTGTTGTTGTGTTACTTCACTCAATCTTTTCAAATATAGCCTATATTTCTGCTCAATGAATTTTCCAAACCCAGTAATAAGTTACAGTGTGCTCAGTTGTAAAGACGTATAACATTAAAACTATACTAACAAGGAGGCACATTAAACAAGCCTAAAGATAGTTTGGGTCAGAATAGTAATCCAAAGAAAGTAGGAAGAATCTAGTACAAAACCAAGAAATGCCAGGCTAGAAGCTAGGTTTTGACTGAGTATATTACAGCTCCTTAGAATAGAATTTTCTATTGGAATCCTAAATCAAATGAATACAATGAAGCAGGTTACAACTATAATTTTTGAAACATGGATGCATGACAGATGATTATGAGGAAAATCTAGATGATAAATTCTATAATCTAGATTATAATCATGTATACACTATGCACAGAGTTGTAACCATGTTGAATGATGAATCTTTTGAACTTCAAATTTCAATGAATACAAAATGTTTTGGAGTGCTTTATCAAATATCTCTTATGGTCCATGGAATACAATTTTCAATATCAGTACTATGAATATATATATATATATATATATAATTTTTACACACACACATTATTTTTTCAGAATATATTGTACGGACGTTTCTCGTAATGTTTTGTACCCAAGGTTGTTTTTTTGAAAATTCAGCATTTCTGCGTTTCGAACCTGTACCCGTTTCCATTTCCTGGCAACACTAGTATAACACATGCCTTGGAGGTATTACTTGTACATGGTGCAGTGTCACGCAGAGTGTCTGTGTGGCCAGAGAGTGGTTGGAGGTCTATATCACATAGCATCAGGCGTCTGTGGCACATCTGCAAGTTGATGCAGAGTGATGGCAGAGTTCCATGAGTGTTGGGCAAGTACATACATACATGTACACATACACAGTACGTGGTGTCTTGTACCCTAAACATATGTTCCCTGGTAATCTTTACTATCAAAGTACACTCCTCTAAGCAAGGGCCTGCAAAGGTATCCATCATAACCTCTGCTTATTTATGTAAGTTAAAAATTAGAATATTTTTACATTTTCCTTTGGTGTTGCTATAAGAATACCTTTATGATCTTATAAGTTACAGTTGTTTTCAGTATTTTATAGAGCTTCTTTGAAATTTTGCCGATGATAGTCTTCGAAGATGTTTTGAAAAAAAAATCATGGCCCCTAATTATAGATGAGCTAACAATATATTAGTATGTATATAGTGCTCGATGTGTCAATTTAATCACAAAAGAGCCGATATTCGTGATGCCACAATATTTTATTGAAATCCTGCATGAATTCGAATGCAGCAACATATAGGTGAAGAAATGTATGCTAGACTCTAGACGAGGAAAAAATTGTCTTCCAATCACACGAATGGAAGTATTAAGGCAGTATGTACAACCAAAATGCTAGTTTCCAATCTGATAATATGATCTTGTGTGTAAGTGTGTTGTCTCATTAAATGTGTGTGAGGAGACGTGATAGCTGAAATGCCTCTTGGTACAATTTTTCAGTATGCAGCGAAGTACGAATTTTAGCTTCTATGAATCCAAAAGCTTGAGATGGCAGGTAGTGGTTTTTAATAGCTTATTTTGACATCTAGGATTTTTAACTGCCAAAAGGATTTCTAGGGTTCTATTTGTGTTATACCAGATCAACTGTGCCTTTCTTAGCCTAAAGTGCTTCTCATAGCCCTCAACTCGCAAGAGCAAATCTAACTCCACCATATAAAAGACGAATATTGTTGGCAGCATTCGCCATAATTCGGCAGTATTCTCCCTACGAGCCTTCATGGACTGTAAGCCATTCTTTACCTCTTCGTCATCTATAGTGGTGACTACTCGCCGATGTTCATGCTAACAAGCTCACTTTAGGATGTGTAATATTAGCTATAGCAAAACTTTGTTAGGATATTTTTCAGATTAGTATCCCACCAGAATACATTTAATGTCATGAACTGAGTTGATATGAATCACGAAGAATGCCATAGGTAAGGTCTCTGGTGATGCTGTCATTGTAGGGATTCATGATGATAAGCCTCCCGAGATTAAGGATGTCCCATAGGCCTATATATGCAACTCAAGCGATCTCCGAGTTATTATCTCGTGGAATCAAATTGATTACCAAGCAACTAAGATGGTATAATATGATCTCAACCGACTTAAGGAATTCTTTTGGAAGTTTAGATCTGTTAGGGGCAAAATTACAAATGTCTCATGAGGTGCACCTGGTATCTTGCATTGTGAACATTTGCACCTCTGTAGTACTTGTCTGTATCAGACATGACTTGACCATTCAATAGTTTGTTCAATGCCTTTAAGTGCTTTGTTAACTTATGCACACAAGTAATTCCTCAGAATGGATTGGACTTGCTAAGAGCATATCCTCAGCTAAACTAGCCATTTACCTACTGCCCTAAATCACATGTGATGTTCATCGTGCTAAGACCCTCACAACATTGGCAATGGCCAACCTCTTACAAAGTTCTATCTACTGATCAATTTAGCAATAGATTCATAGCATTCTTCTCACTTTCATATAAGATCTAGCTCACTCTGAGATTGCTAAGTTTCAAATCTGCTACATGCTCTCTGAGATAAACTCTGCCATGAGCTGGGGGATCCCTGCCCATTCATGATAATAGAGCATCATGTTGAGGCCATATGCAAAGAGAGTGCATTCTGTACAAAGAACGGATGAAGAAAAACTGGAATGCACACATTATCATTGCGTGTCTGTCATTTTTATTATGTGAGAGATGGTTATAAAGTGGTTGAAGCAATTTCAACCCTTTATTAGTTAATATTTAACTAACATTAAACTAACACTAATAAATAAAGCCTTATATTTTAATACCCTCTGTTTAAGGCTTACACTATAGAACATGCTTATGACAGAAGATTAAAATAACAACATCCAAACAAGACCACACATTCTTCAGAACCTTTCCCTTTTGAAAACAATGCTTTGACAAGGTAGAACTCCATTAAGCTGCCTCCTTGACCCTCGTAAAGGTGTAGTTCCCTAGCTTGAATTCCATAGTTCTTGGATTCCACCTCCCCAAACTCCCAAATTGTAGAATTTCCCGAATTGTTGGACAACCATCCATACTGAGTTACTCCCACAATGCTCCATCAAGTTGTCTCATGACCCTTGTAAGGGTAAATTTCTGAGATTCACAGACTCCCAAACTATCTGGACAGCCATCCATGCTGAGTTTCTACCTACACTGGATTCCTTCATGTCTTCAAAGTGTTGTGATTCTTTAAAATACGTATTATCTATCAGTGAGTTCATCAATTTCAGCATCCGGTGGATTTTCAACAATGGCTATATTTGGTCATTCTTGGAATTTTCCCTTCATGTATTATTTTATTAGTCCATATTCTTGAAATCAGGATCTGATTCAATTGGCTTTATCAACAAACTTAATAATAATAATTCTCTATTCTAGAACTTCCTTGCACTTTTTGCTAGAATAGAGTAGTTCAATTTCTCTAATCTCAATCTGTCCTTGCAAATTACAGTCTGAGAGTCAAGACTATTCTCCTTTATTTGAAAAATGCAACTTACAAAGTGCCTTCATTTGACAGTTGTATTTTGCAGTCTAGTTGACTGTAACCTTATTATCACAACTGTTATATGACTAAAACCTTTGGTAAAGTCTGAAAAAAAAACCCTTTCGCTCAGACTGGTTTAAAAAATGCAGATTCATAACGAGAAGTGCTAATAGAGAAATTCTGTGAGTAGCTGAGTTGAAGCTTTACGACTGGTATTTTAGCTTTGACCTCAAAATTTTTTGGCATTCTCCAAGCCCTAGTTCAGATTTCTAAAACAGCAGAATTTGTTTAATATTCATAATGCAATCTGTATTTTAACTGATATGAACAACTGTTTGCGATTGGCCATTTCCAGCCCTGCAAATCTTACCAATGAAACTAAATACAACAGTTTCATGACTTTATTCGTGCCCTTCGAATTAAATGCCCTATCTGGTGCCCTATGTCTGTTTTATGCCTCAGTCTTTGACTATTTTGGTCTGTTTATTTTGCCCTAGGATATACTGAATCTTAACTCTGCGAAATTTGTCAGATTCAAATATTAATGGCACATTTGATCGTACTTCAGGCTGTGCCTTCAAAGGCATTTCAAACTCGTTGTTATTGTGGCCTGAGTTTTGTGCCCTGTCACTGATTTCACAACTTCGAAAATGTGTTTGAATAAAATGTTGTGATTTGCGATGGGACTTGAGACTTCTTCCCTTCTCTTTCTCCTTGCTTAACCTCGCTCTGATACCAATGTTAGAATATGCGGAGAGAGAGAGAATAGAATGTACAAAGAACGGATGAAGAGAAACTGGAATGCACACATTATCATTGTGTGTCCGTCATTTTATTATGTGAAAGATGGTTACAAAGTGGTTGAAGTAGTTTCAACCGTTTATTAGTTAATATTTAACTAATATTAAACTAACACTAATAAATAAGCCTTATATTTTAAAGATTTGGGTTGTGAAATCGAAGAGAAACCGGAATGCACACTATTCAAATGGGTTGTGTGTCCGGGTATTTATTATGCAAAGACGGTTACAAAATTAGCATTCAATCTTCTATGGAAGAAAAATTAACTATTTCGAAAAACATTTAGTTATTTATTGATCTTCTTGATGTGCTTTGGCTTGGAGGAAGACCAAATTGTCTATCTGCAATGTACATGAGCCTTGATCATGCATGAAAAGGGTGGAGTTATTGTGAAGGCTGGATTTTGGCTTTTACATGCGTTCAAGAACCAAGCAAATGCCAAGGAGGGCAATCCTACATCCTCTGTGTTTCAGCAGTTGTTCTTATCAATCTTCTAATTCCTACAATTATGAGGATCCAATACATCCTTTAAGAGCATTGTTTCCGAATACGTCACCCCTACTGCTAGAGCACACGTATCCGCATGCCAGATACGGATATAACTCGGGGGCTTCTTAAATATAGCTTGGATATCGTACCCATTCGTATCCAGATACAAACCCATAATTGTGCCATATCGGACACCATCGGATACAATAAGCAGGACAACTATAGCCGTATCTGATTTAACAGTTGCAAAATAAACGAAAAACCCCTTCAAAAGGCTAACAAAATGCTAAAAATCCAAATGATCTTCTATGATGCATTTTAATAGCAACAATTGAGGAGATGGAAGTGAGAGTGTTTCACATTTTTATTTCAACCTTTCACATTGGCTTTGATCAACAGGCAATTCTTTTGATCTGTTTCTTTTGGCCTAGTCTACTTTTCTTTAAAGCATTTATTTTCCGGTGGCCTACACAACCTACAATTTTGTTTTAATCCATTGAATACCGAATCTCCTACCTTCCTGTGGAAGTGTGTAATTTTAATCAAATGTATAAGTTTGTTTATAATTTAAATTTGATAATTATTATTAATATATTCGTAATTTATAATCTATATATAGTATTATAAATATTATATATTATGCTATATCCAACCGTATCCATATCAGGGGATATTAAAAACTAGTCGTATCTGGATATGATAATGCATCTGTATCTACATCTGTATCCATACCCGTGAAACTCTATTTAAGAGGGATGTTAATTATTTACTATTTATTCTCACCTTGACAGCCTGTTAAAGTCCTAAACCCGCTGAAAACCTGTCCATTAAAAGGCAAGATTCATATTAACAATGCATCTTAAGAAATGCTCAAGATTTGGTTTCCAGACAAATATTGTAAGCATCCTAGTTGATGGAGATGAACCTACTTGGATCAGTTGTGCAGGAAAATCTTCCAGTCTACTTTGTTTTAGCAAGATGTGTCGTATACGAGGCAGACTGGGAAATGTTGATGGAATTTCCACTAGTGTAAGTTACAGATTTTGCATAGATCTAGATGAATTTCTCTCTTGTTTCCAAACTAGTGAAGTGGGCAGCAACCACTTTCTTGCATCACATATCGCACATCTGTTTGTTGAAAATTTTCCAGAAAGTTCAGATTTTCTCCTATTTGGATAAGATCAAGCTCACATCTATTCGTATTGGAGTAAGAGCTCTATTGCTTCTATATTTTCGAATTTGGCAGTGGAAATCTATAGAAAAAGGAATATGACACTTTAAACTTCAAATTTTGACTTTCCTATAGCAGATAGGAGCCACCATTCTTTTACATTCCAGCATTTGAGTTTTCCATAGAGGATGGGGACCACGTTTCTACATTCTGTATTAAAACATTTCAGGGTTGTGTATTGTGGGTTGAGACCGCTGCACCTTTCACATTATGGAATTCGGGGTTTGCCTAATGTTCTAGAAGCCAACATCCATCATATATTTCATGTTGTAGTAAAGGCTATTATTATGTGACTAACGCCCCATATATTTACCCAAATATTGAAGGGGTGAAATATTAAATACGATGGTACCCTTGGGAAAATAAATGGGTAAAAGGATAAAGCTTTGTGCAAAGAATGTGTAAAAGAAATCCTGTAGTATGGGTGAAAGAAATAAATGCGGAAACCCGATAACATGGGTATGAAATTAATGTAATTATGTAATGAAAGGATGTGTCAAAAAAGGTGGGACCCTTTCACATGTAAACAAATAAGTAAAGGGACCCTCGGTGGATGGCATGAAGATATATGAGAACATATGATGTAATGAAATATGTGGTTATGAAATATATGAATCTGATATAGAATTTGATAAAGGATATATCAAAAACGAAGTTCCAGTGCGAAGTAGGAGCCAAGCCTTGTGATTGAGATAGGATGCACAGAATGCATCCGACTGGGGGTACAAAGTACACTCCAGATGTCCCTAGACATGGTTGTGTATGTGGTTTGAATTAAATATTGTATTCCTGATTGCGCAAGATATTTGAAACTTGAAACGATTAATGATAAGCTACAGTTTTGATCTGTGTTATTTGATTTATGAATGTTAACAGAATCAGTGTTTATTGATGTGTTTATACTATGTATTTCAATTTAAAATCTGTTATGTGCAGTCATTTATTGTTGTATAAATCTTAATCAAAGATCTGGAAAATAAGCACATCACAGCCACCATACATTATATATTTCAGATGTATCATGGCATTAAAGAGTGACCTTATACATCAGTGGAAAAAAAATATGTATATTGTTTCATGTCATGTCTTGAGTTGCTATGTAGTGTGAATGCTACATTGACTAAACTAGTGGAAAATGCATAAAAGACCAACACGACCTTTATAAAACTTGAGCTATGTTTTCACACAAAGCATGTTCTTAATACAGAATTCAAGCTACTGAATGCAACACCACAACATTCAAAAGAGCATTACAAAAAGCATACATAAGTAGTCAACTGAAAACTACTCATAATACCTCAACATTAGTTATTGTTATATGCCAACAGCGGTATTGGCTATAATGTCCAGACTGTATATCAACATCAGAATCAATATATAAGTTCCCAGCATTTAAGGTGTAAATGGCAACATCTATTCAATTATAAATCAGACACTAGGAAGTATATTTTTTTGAAGATTCTTGGCATGTACCAAAAGAAAACTAACCAGTAATGTTGCTTCCAAAACCTTGCAAACAAAACTCCAAACGTTTGTTCAACATTATTGGGCAGCTTAGACATTTTACTTGGTTTGCAAAACATCATAGAGTCAATTGAACAGGTGGCACATATATGTATTTATGTTAGTTTGTAATCTTCACACTAACTATTTTCACACACATTCAGTTTTGCATACTCAAGTCATCGCCACAATGACAATTTTCCATGGGTGGTCATTATTCTAATGACCATTATCTCATGTATATTGCTAATGATCACAAGACAAGGGAACCCACAAAGCAAACAAAAACTCTCAAGGATTTGTTAGTAAGAGGGAGGGACGGTGATTATAATCCGGCCTTTGGGCTTTTCACCCTCTAGCCTCTTTCCCAGTTGTCAAAGCTTTTTGTGAATGCCCTGTAAGCCTGCCTTCTCTCACAATTATTATCAATGTGAGATTATCGCAACCCCACAGTTTCTTAATAGTTGTTTTAAGTTGAAGATATTGAGGATGAAGTGCACCCATGTTTACAGCCATGCCAATATTCTAGGACAACATAAGTATAGTAGATATGCAATCCATGAATTTGTCATGTCCCTTTTTGGAGACTAGCAGATTTGAAGACCTTAAACCATTTTTCTTCCCCTTGGGTTTAAATAAGGAAGCAAGGGGAAAACTTGGATGACATTTTCTAAGTAAATATTTTCATTATTATCATGTATTCCTATTGGGAAGCCAAGCGCTCCAATAAAGCTTATTTAATTAGAATATAAAGTATTTTGAGGATGTAGGCTCCAAATACAAATTAGATAATTAAAAGGTACTTATTATAAGGTCGGCCATAAGTTGTGATGTAGCACCCCTTATAAAGGAGGATGCTTGGCCATTATGTCATATGTTGAATCTTATATTTCTTTTGGGAAAAGGTTGTACCTTTCCTCTCTCTCATCAAAGACGAAAAACCCTTGATAGTGGAACTTGTCTTGGGGACAAAAACCCTCAAGCAAGGATATTTGAAATTACTGAATATCTCAAAGAATTTGGAGCTGATATCTTTCTATCTAGCCCTAGGCGACTTCCATTCTGAGAATTTTGGATGTGTTTTGATGGATGTATGATATGATTCTTGCATGGATGGACTTGTACTAATTATTAAAGGTGAAAGCAATAATTTTTTTGCATGTTTGAGCCACTAATTCGTTATTTCCAAGAGGTCCAAGAGGGGTGAATTGCTTGTAAGTCAGGTTTGGCATGTTTGAGTGGGTGTTTGGGCAAGTTGTTTTGATATTTGCATTCTTCGTATTTTTAAACATTAAGATCCCAATTTTCGTGAATTTTGGACTTCCTAGGTAAAGTTATGAATTTTTAAAGTAACTCTACAAACAAGGGTTTATAGAAAATTCATATCTTCATATTTGGGGCACTAAAAATCAATTTTCCTTCATATTTTGATTGTTGGTAAATAATCAGAATTTTTGAGCTTGATTGGGCACATTTTCAGCGAGTTTAGGGCATCCAAAAGTGAGTGGTGGTTCTCAAAACAGGTCGCTACCCTAGGAAGGGAAAAATTGCAGGTTTCCATATGCATTTTCAGTCATATCCAACTATCGGCAGTCTGATTACAGCCATCTAAAACTTAGTTTCAGTCATTTCTCATTTAGCCCTAGCTATTTCCAGAAGCCCCCCAAAAAGGGACATTACAGTCAACAGATTGGGTGTGTTGAAGAAACTTTTATGCCTTGTCTGCTTATTGTTCATGTGTGCGCGACTCCATGTTGGATGGTGCATCACAAAAGGACATGTTTGGAATGGATTATGCTTATTAGAACTATGAAGAGCTTTATTGTAGGCCTATTGAATGTATAGCAAATGATCATCCCAAGTACATGGATGCACAACATTACAATTTCACAGCAAATGGACAAGTGTGTGGCTGACAACTTCCATTTGTCTATCTGTTTGTGGATGAAATGTCATCATACTAGTCTAGTTGTGTGTGCATCATATCCCACAATGCTTGACATAAATGGCTTACAAAGCACAGTTCATGATCAGACATAACGAGGGTTGTGAGTCCAAAGTGTACCCAAACAAGACTAAACAAAGAAAGGTGTGGTTTCTTGTATGTCAATGCTCTATTTGCAAGAAACCATGATGGCCATCTTTGAAAACCGATCCACTACAATGAACACAGTCATTATGGTGCTTCCTCATAGGCAGTCCAATCATGAAATCCATGCTAATAGATTCTCATGGTCTAGATGGAACCAAAAAAGGTATATAAAGCACTAGCTTCCTATTTGTGGGCTTCGCAATACAGCAAGGAATGCAAGACTTGTTGTGGCGCTCCATGTTTGTGCACATGTGAGGCTAGTAGAAGTGTTGTTGAAGCACTACCAATGTCTTGGTAATGTTGAAATGTCATGCGGTTGCCTCCCATATGAGTCTTTGGCAAGGTGCACCACCAAGGAGATAGAGATGTTCAAGCTTTTAGAGAAGCTTGTCGGACATGTAAAATTCATGAGCCTGTTTAGCTTGTGTGAGAGCGTTAAAGGTGTTTGTGAAATCTTTATCAGCGAGTAGAGATATACCCAGTCTATGAAGTAGTGGTCGTGAGCACTTGTAATGGTGGTTGGTTGAGGCAACCTATTGTCTTTTCCCCTTATGTTTGACCACCAGATAAAACTTCTGCAAATAGGTTATCCATTTCAAGTAACACAGGTTTTTCAACTTGTTCTATGTATCTAAGAATTAGAGCAACTTATGATCAGATGGATAGTCATCTCCTTACCCAAGATGTAACAGCGGCATTGCTTGATTGCTTGAACGAATGTCTAATACTGGTGTTGAATTATGTCATTGAATGTTTCTAACTGATATGTGACAAGATGTCCATGTTGTGTGAGTATTGTGTTGGGTGCATAGTCCAATGCATCGGTTTGAATCTCAAAGGGTTGAACAATGTCAAGGATTTACAAAATAGGTGATGTGCGGAGGTATTGTTTGAGCTCCTCAAAGGCATATTGTTGTGTGGGAGTCCAGCTAAAAGTTTCTTAGGTGCACATGATTGGGTTGAGAAACCATGATACGTAAAAGAACACAAGGACAAAACTGTAGTAGAAGTTAGCAAGTCCACGAAAACTCCTCAATTATGTTTCATAGAGGATTGTTAAAGGCCCCTCACCCATATTTGAGGATTTGTATTGAGTAAATGTGTCATTGATGATGTAGGCCGAACATTGGATTTGCGTAGTGTTGAATGTTCAATTGACTAAGTTGGATTGCAACAAGATGTGCGAGATGTTTTCCACTACTCCTCCCAGTCTTATTGTGTAAATAACCATGTCATCCAAGTAGATGATGATGGAGTTAGTGAACAGCCGAAGCATGTCATTCATTAGGCACATGAATGTTGCTTATGTGCTGGTCAAGAAGAACGTCAAAACCAAACACTCATACAATCCTTCAGCTAAGGAGCACAAAATCCCAAGGAAGTGTATGGAGGGCTACCACAATTGTGTGGTGCGACGAGGCTTTGTGAGGCTGTGCACGGATCATAAAGACTATTGGTTTTCTACATTAGCCTTAAAATAAACTCCTCAAAAACATCTTTCTATTATAACAAGCAACAAACAGAAGAAAAAATGTGGCACCATAGATGAAATTCACATTCAAGGACCTCAAAATGTCACCATGCACCAGTTCCAAACACCACTTTGCTCTCCAAGCCTTGAGTTTTTTACGCACTACACAAACTTCATTGTCTCTTGCAACTAGCATTCCACAGGAACGCTCCCCCGATATCTAACTAGCACCCCTAGAACATCTTGAGGAGGGGAGATGAGAACAAAAAGTTGTGCTTCCTACCCTAAAGGTTCCCTCTTCTTCAAGCATTGATGCACTCTACCTTTAGGTCAAATGGTGGTACTCTCCCTGTGAAGTACCCTCCTCCCAAAAAAAAAACCCAACCCTCCACATCAATCCAATTTTCTCACTTTTGGTTGTTTCTTTAGTTTTCATGTCTTGGTAACAAGAGCTCTGATTTTGATTTTGATTTTGATTTGTAACCACATCAAAAGAGTCTTCCAGACAACCAAAGCAACTACGTCACTTTGTGCTACATTCTCAATGCCCAAATTCTTCATTGTTTACCCAGTGACTAAATAAAAAGATTCAGATCTAGATTTCAGCACCTTTGAATTACGTCTGAATGTCAAGTGGATCATTCTAAAATGTCATTTTCTTATATCTTGTATCAGTGATTTTAGCATTTCCACAACCCTACACATACTGTGCCATGTCCTCACTAACAGGCACAGTATCTAACCTTGTATTATTTTCTACAAACACCAAAAACAAGTATTTCATATTGGTCCATGTGATTACCAACACCAAAGCAAAATAAAATATATTATTGTTCTTATTTGCATATTTGGAAACCACCAAAGCATATATATCATCTTCATCTGCATGTTCAACGTTATTGGTCTGATTATTATTTGACTTGGATTCTTTCTTCTTATTTCCTTGTCAAATTCCCTTACTACAATCTTTTGTTAGCTGAACCATCTTACCACAAAAGTAATTCATTGCATTCTTCTACTTGGAATTATCTGTGGTAGATGTCTCATCCGGTCATTTTCCTTTTGGAAGTTGCGACTGCATCTTCTTTCGCTCAGTGACCTTGGCAATTAGGGCACTCTCCAAAGACTCTTTGAACTGCTACATCCATCGGTCTTTCAATAATTGCTTCTTATACAGTGTATCGAATGTGACATGAGCATATGTTGTTGAGCGAAAGCTTGATAACATAAAGCAGATAGGTAATACTGATGAAATGAGGAAGAAAAAATCGCTCCGGAATTCCTCGGGTCAGGATGCTCAACGGACAGTTTTTTCAAAAAACCAGGTCAGTAACGGTCTTCTTCGCCAGACTAGTCCGAATGGCTCTACCGTCGGCCTGGAGGATCCTGCTCTGTCCGATTCGTTCCGCCTGGGTCCCGCCTGGGGCCCCCTGTTACAGAATCCGTGTTCAAATCTTGGGAATGTTGTTTTCAGACTTTTCGAAGGAAGAGAACTCTGTAACAGTTTCTCTGGAACACTCAGCCGATCTAGACTCTCAACTGCTTCTTCTTGGACAGGGAGCCATTTTCGCTAAATTCGTGGGCCAGCAGCTTTCAACTGACAGTATCCATGCCTAGTGCGATACTCAGTGGGGGAGCGGCCTTCGCGTGCGTTTTCTGGACAAACGCTTCTTCCTCGTCATCTTCCACAGCCAAGCACAAAGGGATGTCTCTCTTGAAAGACAAGAGTACCTGCTTCAAGAATCTGGCCTTCTTATAAAGAAGTGGTCAACCCACTTTGATCCTAATAAAGCTATCATGGAATGGCTTCAGGTCTGGGTAAGACTTTATTCTCTCCCCAGTGAGTTTTGGTCTCCCTCTCTCACAAAAATTTGCTCCGGCCTGGGGAGAGTCATCCGTATTGACCCAGTTACCCTCGAAGGATCCCTCTCTTCCTTCGCGAGGGTCTATATCTCGGTGGACGTTTCCAAAAATTTGAGTGACAAAATCGTGATTCTTTCCTCCAACGGGAAAAAGATTCAAAGGGTGGATTATGAGACCATCTCGAACTATTGTTTCCGCTGCAAACTCCCTGGTCACTTTCAAAAAGATTGTAACGAGCCCCCTTCTTCTAGACCCGTTGTGTGGAAGAAGAAGCTTGCCAGGGCTCCAATGGGGGTGAACTCCCCTCCTAATGTCGTGCCTCTCTCCCCCCCATTATCATCGGAGAGAAGTCCCTCCCAGTGGAAGCTCTCAATCTCGATCCCAGCACCAATAATCCTGTTAAAGAAACGGCCTCGATGGTTCAAGACTCTACGCGCATACTCTCCTTATTTCAAGAGGGTATTGCCTTAGATCTTGGCTCCGATGCCACCTCCCTCGAAGACTGGGTAGGTCTCAAAGAAGAGCTTCTCAATGTTAACGATCTGATGGAGGTAGACAATCCTGTCACTCAGGTTGAAGAGGGCAAGTTGTTGCCTTCTAGTCGCGGTATACTTCCTACCCCGCCTATTCGAAATTTAAATATCGGTCTGAGTGCTCCGGTTGGGCGTCCTTCCAAGTCGCGGTCTTCCCTCAAAGAGATAGCCTCTGGCAGTCAATCCCAGCTTGGTTCCTTTTTTTCAATCTCAAGTAGGAGAGGCGAGTCCTCTCTGAACAAAAGATGAACATCTTTTCGTGGAATGTTAGGGGTCTCAACGCCCCTAACAACCAACGTCTGCTCAGGCGGTATGTTGCAGATTCGAACATTTTTATTTGTTTGTTACAAGAGACAAAGATGTCTAGCTCGACGTGTTTAGATGGTTGGTTTTGTAGTTGGCGCGGCTGGGAAGGTCTCTTTGTGGATTCAAATGGTGCTTCCGGTGGGTTGGGTCTTTTATGGAAGTCCTCTGCCTGAAAAGTGTCCTCCCTATCTTCGCATTCCCATTTCCAATGGTGTCAGGTAAGCATTAAACATTCTGAAGAATCCTTTTTCCTTTATAATGTCTACGGTCCAAATAATCCCATTCAAAAGAGGGAAACGTGGAAAAAGATTTAGGAATCCTTGGGGTCCCTCCCAAATCTTAAATCTATTGTTGCCGAGGATTTTAATGCTACTATATCTAATAGAGATAAACGCAGGGGTCTAGTTTGGCAACCCCGGTCTCAAGAAGACTTCACTTCCTTCGTTCATTCTTCCAAGCCGGTGGACATGGACCTGTGCTCCGGGTGGTTCACTTGGAACAATCGTCATTCTGGTTTTGGGAACTTGGCTGTCAGACTTGATAGATTCCTGGTTTCGGAATCTTGGCTCCAGCAGAATTTTTTCCTCCAAAGTTGTGTTTCACCTCTGTCTGGTTCTGACCGGCAGGGGGACAGCTATGAAAATAGTACGTAAATAGTAATATTTGAACTGTATTTGATGTATTTTAGGTACTTTCAATATTATAATTTAATGTTCTTGGTAAAAAATAACAGCTTTTTAAAAGTAAAAACATCATAACAGTTTTGAAAGATTTTTTTAAAATAGGGGACGTCCCCTCCAAGTCGAAACATTTGGGATATCTGAGACGTCACCAAAATCTAGTGGATACGTCCCCATGTAACACTGGACAACTTTTTTATAAGTAGGAAGAAAACCCCAAGAGTGGCCTTATAGAGCATTGAAGAATATGTTGTAGTGCTTGAGGACATGAAGAAAGTTCTCTCTGTTAACAAAACAGTTTAAATGGTGAATGAGAAAATTAATACCCCTGACTTTTAAAATGGCTATGCAATTTGAGGAGATGAAATGATTGGCTTTTGAAATGGAGGGCAAAGATAACAAGGATAGGTCTGCTATGTGAAAGACCCATGTGAAAAACCAGGGTGTATGTAAATCCCTTGAGTGTGTGTGTTGAATTTGGGAATATGACCAAACAATTTTTAAAAAAAATAGAAAAATCTGGGGTCTCATTGCTCCCTCAGCGAAATGAAATAAATACAAATAGTGTTCTCCCGTCCTCAGAAAAAAGGGATAACAAGGAGATGGTTGAAGGTTAAGCCTCTCGTTTGAAGTGCGTAATAAGGCGCATGCATAGAGTTAAATTCATGCTATGTCTTTACTTAAACTCAATCTGGCTTCGTATATGTTCACTTAAGTCTTTCTTTACGAAACTCTCAATTTTGAAAGATGGGACTACTATACAGTGTTTGTATAAATTACAAGGGACACTTTAAAGGAAGGTTTACTCAAATCATCAAGTATATCCATGGTCATATTGAAGGTCAAGGAAGCTGATGGCTACCTGTTCCACACCATAGATAAGATACGTCAAAGAATCTACTGCACAACAACTTTGATTTTTCCCATGACGCTTAAAATGTCTATTTTCCTAATAGAAACATAATATTAAACTAAAACTACCAGAAAAAAGTATGATGCTTACAATTATATGTGAACCTTATTTACATTCAACATCAAAAATAATATATTAGACACTCCAATGATATCAATATTAAAAAGCATATAGCATTGGATGAACAAACCAGCCATAACTGTGAGGTGCTCCCGTCAGTTAGGATAGACTCTAACTGTAGCGGGGTCAAATATATGGTGTTCCCTAAGAAATACAAGAAAAGCATTAGCTGGCATTTTCTTATACAACATTTCACTTGCTTCAATGTTAGTTTTCAATAATTTTCTAAAACATACAAAATTGTTGCAGAGCTCTACTTGCAAAAAAGAAATACTTCAATACAATGAATACATATTTACACAACCAAATTCCAAAATATTGGATGAAGAATTGATTTATTACCAAACAGTAAATGAGCTATAAACACAAAGATAATGTCTGTAATAGATAGATTTGATTCATTTCGCAACATCTTTTGCAACAATCATAGGAAAACCGGATGGATTATTGTCTTCATTTGAAAAAGAATATATTTTGAGTATCTCTATCTTTGACAGAACCTCAAGACTATGTACAAATTCAATTGAATCAGTGGACTTGAAAAATCATGCATACCCTCAATCAAAACCACCATTAGAACAAAGCATAAGAACAAATTATTGTGTTTTTTTATTATTCGTTCATGAGTCATAACTACTTGGTAACTATTTATAACAAAAATGAGCCATCTGCAGATACCTTCTGCTACACCCTTAGTATTATAGCTTATATTGGATATGTGTCGACTTCTGGCTTACATAATCCCTTGTCTTGTCATATGTCATTCATTTGTGCTTTCATCTTCTTAGTAGGTCAGCCTAGGTGATGGCCATAGTATAGGAAGGGTATATATATGAGGTAGTAAGGAGTTGTTAATCATCATATTGAGCACTTGTCTTATTACATGGTTTGGAGGTTGCCCCCTCGAAGTGGCTAATTCATGGTACTTGTGCATTACTATGTTAAATACATTTATTTAGTTTACGGTGTTCATTAAATACTATGCTATTGTCATGCATCATATCCTACATCTTTCCAAGGCCTCTCATTACAAGTGGTATGCAAAGCTTCATTATAGTAAACCAAAAATTATGGGTCATCAACCCTAATTGTGAATACCTTTGGCTATAACTACGAAACACCTAATGGTGATGTCGAATTGCAATGTTTTAATTGAAGCCTTGCTACCCACATGCCACTCGAGGTTTCTTCCAAATCATCTATGTGCAATAGGTATGAACCACATAAGTTTCGCAACCTATGCTTGATATCCATTATAGTGTTAATCCATAAACTCGCTCCATAGGTATTCCTCCATTACATGTCCATTTTTTCCCTAAGTTTCCTTCATATGCCTTCGGATTTCTCCCCACTGCATATCTTGGCTTATGTAACCTACAAAATGTCTTTGTCTAAATCGGCTTACTAAGCCATAGATGCTATGCGAAAACCCTATAGTCGACATTTTTCCAAGTCACGATATACTATGTTTCATGGAAGAGGCTACCCTTCAGGCTCATAATGCACCTGATCGAGCCACCGCAATGCATCATGACCATCTATTCTGTAATGGGCGGTTATGATGCATTGTGAATCCGGGGTTGACCGGGTAGCGTATCGGAAATGGTCAACCAACTTCAAAACAAGGTAAACAACATGGTGAATAGCTTGTTTGGTAGTCAATTGAACTTAATAAAGGAGGAAATGAGGACATATTTTGACAATGGGTTAACCATAGTGAAAGGTGAAATAAAAATGAAGATTGAATCAATGGGGAAGGAGATGATGAACACTCTTTCAAGCATGAAAACTAGCATGTATTCCCATTCAAGTCACATGGGTTCCTTGAGCAATGCGCACCCAGATCCAAATCACACCAACCAAGGAGGATCCTCTGCACAACATGGTGGATCTTCTAGCCAATGGTGTAACATTATTTCACAAGTGGAAATGCGCAAGTTAAATGGGAATGATCCAATCAGCTAGATCTACCAAATGGAGAATTTTTTTAACCTACATCAAGTTCCAAATAGGCAGAAGGGGGTGATGTCATCCTTGTATCTGGAACCAGAACATTTAACTTGGTATCGTTGGTTGTGTACTCAAAAGAAGAAGGCAACCTTTAAGACTCATCAAGGCCATTATGAATTTCTAGTGATGCCTTTTGGCCTTACTAATGCACCATCCACATTTCAAAATTTGATGAATTTTGTATTTCAACCATTCCTACCGAAGTTTGTCTTGGTATTTTTTGATGATATCCTAATCTACAACAAATCATGGGAGGAACACTTACATCATGTAAATAAGGTCCTGGAAGCTCTGAAGCAACATCAATTGTATTCAAAGCCTTCAAAGTGTTATTTTGGGGTAAGGGAAGTGGAATACTTAGGCCATATTGTCTCTCATGAAGGTGTCAAGGTGGACCCTCACAAGATCAAGGCCATGCCGTTATGGGAAGTTCTTAGAACCATCAAGAATTTGAGAGGTTTCTTAGGCTCACAAGGTACTATCGCAGATTTGTAAAGAACTATGGCAATATAGTAGCACCACTCACAACATTATTGAAGAAAGACTACTTTCATTCGAATGAGGAAGCTTCCAGAGCATTTTAAAAATTGGAGGAGATGTGCACCACCCCAGTGCTAGCAACCCCAGATTTCTCCAAGACATTCATCGTTGAATGTGATGCTTCAAGAAAGGGGATAGGTGCAGTTCTCATGCAAGGACACCCCATAGCATTTGAGAGTCATCAACTAAAAGGACATAATTTGTTGAAGCCCACCTATCAGAAGGAAATGATGGCAATCTTGCATGAAGTCAAACAATGGAGACCATATCTGATGGGTAGACATTTCAAGGTAAAGACAGATCATGATAGTCTAAAATACTTATTAGAGCAACAAATATCTTCTGAAAAGCAACAAAAATGGGTCACAAAGATGTTGGGTTATGACTTTGAGATCTTACACTCTTAATCCACTAGGTCATGACTTATAAGAAAGGAAAAGAAAATGTGTGGTCACTAATGCACTATCTAGGAGGGATGAGTCCACAGAAGCATTGTTATGTGCCATCTCAATATTGAAGGCAGATTGGGTAGATCAGGCAAGGGCAAAATGAAAACAAGATGCAGAGACCCACACTGTCATTCAGAATCTCTAGCATGATCCAAGTAGATCTGAAAATTTTATATGGAAGGGTGATACATTGTGGTATAAGGGCAGGTTATACATGTGCAAGAACTCGACACTTAAAAAATCAGGTTCTTTCAAAGCTTCATTCTTCTTCACTAGGTGGTCGTTCTAGGTTCTTGATAACTTATCATAGAGTTAAACAAGATTTCTTTTGGGAAGGGTTAAAAGGAGATGTTCAAAAATTTGTGGCAAAATGTTTGGTGTGCCAGCATAATAAGGGTGAGACCATTAAGACACCAAGTCTCCTACAACCTTTGTCTAATCCTAGTCAGAGATGGGAAAAGGGCTCTATGGATTTCATCACAGGATTACCAAAATCAGAAGGGAAAAGCATAATCATGTTCGTGGTAGATAGACTTAACAAGTATGCTCATTTTTGTGCCTTGTCTCATCCTTTCATAGCTAGTACAGTTGCCATCTCTTTTATGGATACTGTTCAAAAGCTCCATGGCACACCCAAAATTATAGTCAGTGATCGTGACCCTATATTTACTAGCAATTCTTGGACTGATTTGTTCTCTTTTGTGGGTACCCAATTGGCTCAGAGTTTGTCTTATCAACACTTTGATGGGAAAACTGAGGTGGTAAACAAATGTTTGGAGGTATATTTGATGTTTTACTTCAGATGAACAAGAACAATGGGTGCAACAATTGCCACTCGCAGAATGGTGGTATAATACTTCATTTCATGCCTCATCCAAAATGTCTCCATTCTTGGCACTATATGGGTACCATCCTCCATTAATCATCTCTAGCTTGAAGGTTAAACCTAAAGTAGGAGCAGTCGAAGATCACATTCAACACCAACATGAGGTACTCTCTAGCCTTAGAGAGAATTTGGCAATGACAAAAACCCATATGAAGCAACAGCTTGATCAACACTATAGCAAGCGGCACTTTGAAGTAGGAGACTCTATTTTTGTATGACTACGGCCATATCAACATTTGTCCTTAAAATAAAAAAAGAAGGATAATAAGTTTGCACCTAAATACTACGGTCCTTACCAAGTTTTGCAAAAAATTGGTAGTGTGGCATACAAGTTGGAGCTCCCTCAAACAACTAAAACACATTCAGTATCCCATGTTTCTTGCTTGAAGAAGGTCATTGCACAGAAGGTTTTAACCCAATCAATGCTACTTGAGTTGGACGAGGAGGGAAGGACCATATTGGAACCTGAAGGGATCCTTCAGACACACACCAAAAGGCTAAGGACAAGAGTCGTTATTGAGTATCTGATCAAGTGGAAGAATCTGGACATTGAAGATGCAACATGGGAAGATGAAGCATTTATGCAGCAGCATCCACAAATTGCCAACAATGGGGACAATGTTGCTTCGAAGGGAAGGAGCATGCTACGCCTTAGTCTTATAGCTTATATTGGATATGTATGGCCAACTTTACATAATCCCTTGTCTTGTCATATGTCATTCATTTATGCTTTCATATGCTTAGTAGGTCGGCCTAGGTGATGGCCATAGTATAGGAAGGGTATATATAGGAGGTAGTAAGGAGTTAATCATCATATTGAGCACTTGAGTCTTATTGCATGGTTTGGAGGTTTCCCCCTCGAAGTGGCTAAGTCATTATACTTTCGTACTGTGATCATTCATCTCTTAGTGCTCTTTGGTGCTCTATTTCTGATGATATTCAGATCTAAGTAATTTCATTACACCTTCTTGTATGTTAGAGTACTTTGATTCATAGATTTAAAACTCAACGAAAATCAGTCAAATGATATAGCAGCACAGTACCCACAAGTTGCGTAATGACCTAAAAACCGAGAGTTTGGACTCGCTAAAAACCACTAAAACTCAGTGAATCCATCCAAAAACTTGGATACCTCTACGTAAAAATGTCCCACGCAAAAATACATCAATTTTATCCAAAAACTCAGATTTTATTCTTTGCCCAGTGAATTTTTTCATCTCATAGTTGTTTCGAGATGATTAACGGTGGTTTCCATCGTCTCTAAAGGATTTTCACAGTGATTTGATCAAGGGGTCTTTATTTAGTTTTGCTATTGAATTCTTTTCCATTTTGGATGCCCTGGGTTTGATTTTTTTGCTTTTATTGTTAGTATTCTACTTCTTCCTTTGATAGCCACTAGCAACTAGGGTTTTAGTCTAAAACATTTTCTACTTTTTTGCATTCAATTTGCTGTAGCGTGCATCCAACTCCAAGAATGGCATCAACATCCGGTTCAATTATCCACAGTAATCCTAACTCTGATGGCCCTTCTAGGAAGCATTGTGAACAGGCTGCAAAGGCCAATCATGTCATATGCAATTATTGTGGGTTTAAAATGTGTGGAGGCTTCAATTGCCTCAAATACCACCTCATGTAAATCGCAGATAAAGATGTGTAATTGTGCAAACAATTGCCCTGAGGTCAAGGAGAGATGGTTGCTTACCTTTCACCTTATGTGGGAAAAAAAGGAAAGAAAGAGGAAAGTTGAGGCAATTGCAGCCCTAGTGAATAGCAAGATAGTGAGGGATAACTCCAATGAGTATGACATGGGAGCCTCTTCTATTGCCCCAACTCCAAGTTGTCAAGGGTAGAGCTCGCCTATTGAAGATAGTTTAAGTACACATGGAGATTGACAAGGTTTTTTTTGTTCCTCGAAATAATCCTGGGTCACAACCTACACTCGGAATGTTGGAACCAAAAATTGCATAATGAAGCAAGAGTAGCTACAGAAAAATTTTGGTATTACAACATTTCATTCAATGTGGCAAAAAGTCCATATTAGGATAATTTGATAAATGCATTGATCGTTGTCCGGAAGGGATTCAAGGCTCCTACCCATGATTTGAGTGGCCCATAGTTGGAGGATGTCATCCAAAATACACAAGCTATAATAGATGAGAAAACAAAAAAATGTTTCAAAAAGGGTTGTAGCATTTTGTTTGGTGTGTGGATGGATGGGAAAAACGTGGATTGATTAACTTTTTATTGGCTTCAAGTGGGCAGTCATTCCTAAAATCAATTGATGCCTCTCACCAAGTGAAAAATGCAAACACTTTGTATAATATGTTGAATGAGGTGGTAATGGAAGTGAGTGCATAATGTCGTCCAAGTTGTTAGACAATGCAGCAACATGTGTAACAACAAGGAGATTTCTTGACGAGAGGCACCCTACAGTCCTTTGGACACCTTGCACAATCCATCGCATTGATCTCCTACTTAAGGACATAGGACAGATGACATGGGTGAAAAATGTGGTTGAAGGGGCAAGAAATGTCACAAAGTTCACCTGCAATCACCCTTGGATGCAAAGGTTGATGTGAGAGCACGCCAATGGAAAGAAGCTTGTCCAAGCTACAGTCACATGATTTGTCACAAACTTCATCACATTGTAGTGTACTGTAGTCTCACTAACATCTCTTAAGAAAATATTTGTGAGTACACAATGGTTGCAATCTCCCTAGGCAAGGAAGGCCGAAGGGAAGGCTAACGAGGAAAGGGTTATAAAGATCATTTTTGATGGTCTATTTATGCACACATATCTAAAATCCTAAAGGTCAAGACTTAAATATTTTTTATTTATCATTTATTTTTTATAATTTTTTAGGTTCAAATTTCTCTTAATTTTGATTTTAAAATTGTGCACTATTTTGTTTTAGATGTCAAATCCTTTAGAGTTATTCGCTTGGTGGATAGTGAAAAACACCCAATTAAGTCATTTTTATGAGGCCATGGATGTGGTTGAAGAGGCCATAACAAATGATTATGAGAAAAATAAAATAAAATACAAACCCACTTCGCACATAATTGATTGCAGATTGCACAATGAGTTCCATCGACATATACATGCAAGAGCCTACAACTTGAACCTCGTGTTTTTGTATTCCGATTCATTCAAGGTCAATAAGAGGTTATGGATGGTCTAAACACATGCATAGATAGGTTGATCCCTAACATAGACATTAGAAATGCTATTCTTAAAGAGTTGTAAATTTATAAGAGTGTTGCAGGGAGATTCTTTTCTCTCAAACATGCATTTGAAGGAGAATCACCCTATAGCCGGGTAAAAACAAATTGAGTCATTTGTTTTTAGTCTTGGTACTCGTAGATACTAGACTTCTTTGTTTAATTCCAAGCCTAGTTGACTTACAAAATTATAAAAAAATTAATGTTCTATTTGTAGATTTGTGGTGGGAAGATTGTGGGCAAGTACACCAAATCTCTAGCCATGTGAATTTTGTGTCAACCGTGTGGCTCTTTTGGGCATGAAAGTAATTGGAGCATGTTTAAAGCTGTACACACAAAGAAGCACAACAGGTTAACAACACCTCAATGACCTTGTTTTTGTGCTATATAATATGTCTTTGCATGAGACAAGTGGAGCAGCAAGTGAGTCATGATGCAATTGACTTGGATGACATTGATCCATGTCTCGACTAGATCGTTGACCCTGAGGATCTAGATGAACAGTCCATGATTACCGAGAAGGACATCACAAGGTTAGAGAGGGAAGCAAAGGAAGTGATAGCGTCAAGGGCAACAAAGGCATCAGACGCTAAAGCGGTTGGTGAGAATACAGATGATATTGTTGCGGATGTTGTAGAGGAGGAATCTTCACCTTTGTCTTCTAAAGGGCGGAAAACTAGGTGTTGGACATGATATTCATTTTTGACATTAACATATTTTGGTGCATTGATGACTAGTCTACGACTCTGAGTATGTAGTTTGTACTTTGTATTTTTTGGGGGTTTAAAACTAAGCATCGTATTCTTTTTTGGTCAAAAATTAATAGAAAATATACTTGTGTTCTCTACATTCATTTCTCATGTCATTTAAGAGAGTTTAGTTGTAATTTAAGTTTTTTTATGAATTTATATATTTCCTTAAGTAGCTATAAAGTTGCCGAGTAATTTCCAAGTCCCAAGTCCAAATCAAAATTTTGGGTTGCCAAATAATTGCCAAGTACAAGTTTTTAAACTAAGCTTTGCTTAATTCCATTGATTTTGGCTCACTCAAAGCCATATATGGAATAAGATTCTTAGGAAACAGTATAAGTAAATAAATCTTGCAAAAGCATGCGGAAGAATTAAACAGTGCTCATTTACCATAACTCCTAATTGTTTACATGAATTTGGGGAGTCAATGGTAAGTTCCATTCTTTCTATACTTTATTTATTTATATATCTCCTACATTTCCAATAAAAATAGTCTAGTATGCCTAATGGTGAGATTGATAATGTTTTAGGCTACCCACTAAGTTTGATTCCTCAGAGGTGTGTTCCAAATGACTGGGGTCAAGTTAAAGTCCTTGGTAATTTTGACGGATTAGTACATTGTGGTCACACAAACTAAGATAAATGTAAGCAGATTCGAGCTCATGAATACCAGATCCTCATTTCATAAGCAAGTCGGATGTAACTCAACAACGCTTGCAAAAGTAGGCAATGTGTGAAGCTATTACACAAAAAAAACTTCCTAGGAAAGCACTTCCCAATGGAAGTAATCAATAAAAGACAATCTTGCAATTGTACAAGAGGACCATACAGTATTCTATCTAGAAGAAAAAAAAGATACGATCGAAGAATTTTTCTCTCATTTTGTTTCAAGCAATATTCACGTAGATAATGAGCTCAAGAGTGGACAGAAGGTGTGGTATAAGAGATATTAGGAAAATGGATTTATAACCAGACATTAAGAGCAATTGGCAGCACATTAGCATGAACCTATGTGTTTTCTTGTTTTGTTCTATTTTCCCGAGTTAACAATAGATCTTTGGAATGCCCCAATTCCGAGCAGTTGGCCTAGGAGGTTTTTTCATTAGTCTTAGCCTTGGTCATACCCAGGGGGCTAAAGACTTTGGAGGCTATTGGGTATTCCACCTTGCTTATTTGTTATATTTTTGCGTTGGCATGGGTGTTAAGTGGCTTGGTGGGGGCAAACATTATGTTTTATCATTATGGGGGTGACTAATAACACTTTAATGTTATATTCTTTTGTTGGAGTCACTTATGTCCCTATGGCGACTTGGGGAAAGAAAAGCAACTTTAAGTTACTTTATTATTTGGTAGTCCTTCCTAGAAAAGGTCAACCTAGGTTTCTTGGGCCACAAGTTGTTTGGGGGAAATTTTAAAAGGAGATTGGGAGGAGAAAGAGAGGTCATTCTTGCATACACACTTACGATTTCCTTTGAGCAACTGTTGTTTGCTTTTTCTAGCTTGTGGAGTAAACTCCCACAAGAACCCTAGCTAACAGGGCATTCTTCGGTGGTGGAAGATCCACCTTAGCTTGTCAATTTGGAACTAATTCAGGGCTGATTTTCAGAGATCAATTTCAGGTTTTTTAGAGAAGGGTTTTGGTGGAATTCTAGGTTTTTTGGTGGAGAAAAATCAAGGGTTTCCGGATCTGTTTTATTGCAGCGATTGGAGCAAGTTTGGTGCCACTTCTAGAGGAATTTTGGAGGGTTTGTGGTCTCTTTCCAAGTGGAGCGACCCATTTTGGGATTTTACAGTGCTTTTTGGAGGGTTTTCAGTGTGTTTTTCGAGGACTGGCGATTGGGTTTTCATTCATATTATTAATAGATGTTTACGTCCACAATTTCATAATTTTATCATATGTATTTGAGAAGATATGGATTTTTAAGGTTTTGTAGCTGTCTAGGGTTTTCTGTAATTTTCTGGCAGTCATATATGATCCAAAAAATTCCAAAAATATTGTTCTAGGGTTCTTTATCATCATAGCAAGCCTCCTGCAAATTTTCATGTGTTTTGGGTAAATATTTTGCAAAAATTAAATAAAAATCAGTTCGCTGCCCTAGCTAAGTATTTACGGCAAAAATCAGATTTTCTACTTGCTGCAATTTATCTATAATTTGTGTTTTTGAGTGGTATCCCACAAGTGATATTTCAATCTCAACCATGCAGCTACCATTTTTTATTGGATAAGTTCACAAATAGGGACACCAGCCCCACTAATAACATAATAAGAACATAAAGCTTCTATGAGCAACAAAAAGAAAAGAAGATGGTAGCCACCCATCAGAAAGGAGATATAATCCTTTTGCATCATGTCGAGTCTAGCACCATGACAGTAGGCCCATGTTCCATCTGTAGTCCTGCAAAATCTTTGCATTGAGAGTTGAGGAAAAAAAGAAGAGGGGTTGATGTAAATCTTCGAGAAAATTGCATCAATTTTTCTTCCCTGCACAAGTTTGTCAGCAGCAACTTCTTTCAGCAGCCTCCAAACATTTTCCAGCCTGCTCATGAGGCTGAATTCCAGTTGGTACATTCCTTTGTGAATGGCGAGAGTGTTATTAGATCCAAGTAAAACAGTCTGCAAGCCCAATGAGTTTCACCACCTTAAGAGTGTCAAGTCTCAGAGTTGACTAGCCAGGCTCTTTCATGGCCTTAAGTACACATCTTCTGAACAAGAATTGGGCCCTGAACAAAAAAAAATCTGCTCATTTCAACAGATTTTCATCTTTGATGCCCTGCAACAATGCAGATAACAGATACTTCCATTGCTAAGATACCCTTATATCCAACTTTGACATTGTAAGCACTTAACTTGGAACCTGTCCAGATCAGTCTATCTTCTTTTGTTATAACACGAAATGCTCGTAGCAGACCTTTAAGTTCCTTGACTTCAGAGAGAAAATGAGAAGGGGTGTGAAAGTCATTCCAGCCATGTTTGGAAGCATTTAAGTGGTCTCCCACTTTATCATTAAATCTGCCCAGCCATGATGCAAGAGCGTCAAGCATGTAAATAGCAAATTTTTGGCTTTCTTGTAATTTTGGCTTGAAATAGGTTTTAACGGTCATTTTCAGTATTTCGGTATGGATCCCAACTCATTTGGGTCCCTCCTTTTGTGTAATAAGGCAAATGTAGAGTTTCCCTCCAAAATTGCCATTTTAAATGTTTAAATTGCTAATTTGTTATTAGGTGGTCTAAGTCTTATGTTTGAAGTCTTATAGTGATGTTAAGGACCTAAATGGTCATGTGAAATGTAAATAATGTGTCCTCACTTAACCAAGGGGAGTTAATCAGGTGTTGGTCAGTTTTACCTTGGTTAAGTTTCTAATATCTAATTGTAACTTCCTCCTTTATGGTCTTGAAAGGAGTCATTTGAAGAAAGTTGGAGAGAAGGTTTTTAGAAGGGAGGAATCGAGTTTTAGGAAGGAATAAGAGCCTTGAAGGCTCACGAAAGCCTGTAATGCAACTATGAAGAACTCATATAGACAGGTTTCTTGCAATTATGCAATGTAAATTTGAAGACAATATACATTTTCCAAGGAGGAGGAGGTTATTGCATGTCAATTCTTAAAGTGTTGAGATGGATACCATAGTTACGCGGGGACACGTCCCCGCCAAATTTGACACATTCGGAACGTCCCGGACATCCTGGGGAAGTGGGGGAAACATTTCCCCCACGTTTCCCTTTTTTTTTTTGTTGGGAAATGTCATGAGGACGTCTAAAAATGTTGAGAAACGCCTTGGGGACGAGGAAACGTGGGGGGGGACGTCCAAACGTCCCCAACGCATTTATTTCCTTTTTTGGCATTTCTTTCCTTTTTTGGATTTTTGGTGAAAAAACACAAGCATAGAATAAAATTTTCCATTTTTGGAAAGGGTCCAGGAAGATGTAGCAGCAAAAACTTGCATGTGCCATAACTTTCATTCTGTGGCTCCGTTTCAGGTGTCATTTTCTCTAAAAGTGCATATTTTCTCGAGCTCTACGCATTTATGGCAATATTTTTCTTATTTTCTTAAAATCAATTTTTGCACCTTTTTGGACCAAGCAACTTCTTGCAATCTTCTGAAAGAATCATGAGTATTAAGGAATGTATTTGATGGTTATGAGTTCAAGTTTCACCTTATTTAAATCTCAAATGGTTTTATTTCAGCTTATTTATATAATTTAGTCACTATATCTTTATATTTTAAATATTTATATATTTTTTAATTAGCCGTCCACCCGCCGTCCCCAAAATTTAGAAATTTTTTGCCATCCCCAAAATTTAGAAATTGTTTAGAAATTGTTTGCCGTCCCCAAAATTTAGAAATTGTTAGCCGTCCCCAAAATTTAGAAATTGTTTGCCGTCCCAGAAATCCCGTCCCCCCGTCTCAAGTAACTATGATGGATACAGGCTTGGAGTAATAAGAACCCTTATTTCAATGTAACTAAGTGACATTTATGCTCTAGAATAAGTGAAAAACTCAAGAGTAGTGAATACTGTAGATAAGAGTTTATTTCATGGTTTCTTGCATGATTTATGACCAGACATATTTGACAGGGTTCTCTACATATTATGGTGATTGAAAGATTTGAAACTATGTGTGAATGCATGCTTAGGAAGACTGTATAGAAGATTTATTGATAGAAAGGTTTAAAACCTAAAAATTCAGAAAACACAGTCTTGAAATGACTGGTAAAGTGGTATTTAGATGGAGTTAAACAAACCTGTAAAGCAATCTACTCTTGAAAGGCAATTGGGAAGGTGAGTAAGGTTCTGCAGAGGAAAATGGAGCTTTGACAGAGTTTAGAAACCATAAAAACAAAAATAAACCACATATGTATGCTCTTGGGTCTGCATAACCCTGTCCTAGGGTTTGAGAGCAAGAAACAAAGATAACTTGAATTTTAACCAGTGGAAATAAACCAAACTTGGTGGTCAGGACGAATGAATGTTAATAAAGGTGCGGCTGAAGTTTCAGGAGCAAGTATAATGTTTTGAGGGCAATAGTTATAAAACACAGTTACTACCCTATTCCTTCAACAGTCCCTGTGCAAGTTCAAGGAGAAAAACGTTCTAGTTTCCCACTTTCATGAAATAAGAAGATGTGTCATGATGTTTGCATATGTTTAATCGTTTGTGAAGCTAAGAAGGCACTCTAGGAGTTCAGAAAATAAAGTTTTCTTTGACAGTCTTGGTACCCAGCCCTATAACCAGTCATAAGAGCTTGAGAATGAGAAGTGAGTGAATCTCAAAAGCAACCTAGGAAACTGATGGAACTTGGTGATCATGTTAATAGAGGTCTAAAGAAGGTGAGGATAGGGTTTAAGAAGGAAATCTTGGGTTATTAGAGCAAAAAGTCAGGAAACACAGTCAAAAACCTCCTAGTACATTGACCAAGGACTAGTTTAGAAGAGCCATTGAACTTATATCATCATTCTCTGAAGGAAGACATATTCTAGATGATGCATCATAATGGAACACAGGTGTTGAATATCAGAGAGAGCTTGGTACACTAGTCAAGGAATTGTAAATGGAGTTATTTATGGCAGAACTATAAGTATGAACAATAGCAACAGAGGACAAGAAAGTCAAGATGTTGTGACTTGGTTCATGTATAGGGTATAAGACCTACAAGAATTGAATGAAGGTATTGTAAGGTGCTTAAAGTGGTTGATCCATGTGGAGGCATTATATCCTTGAAAACTCTGTTTTACAGACCTAGAGTACTAGTTAAGACCTGTGACAGTGTAATTGAAGGACTTCCATTGTGAGTTTGAGTATGGAATTTGGTGGAGAGTTGTAATCCCATAAAGGGTATTTGAAAAGGTGATTAGTTCCTCATGATCCTTTGTAGATAGTCCAGAACAATAAGTTTTGTCAGAAAACAGGGCTACTAGAAATAGGCCTAATTGTGAACAGTGACCAGTGATTTGAAGGGGTTGCTTTGAGTTGCAGAGTCTGAGATTTAACATGGCATAGGAACTCCGTAATGGGTACTCAAAAAGGTCAACAGTTTTTATCAAAGCCCAGGAAGTCTCTCTAAACAATAGGGTTTGCATGAAATCAGGGCTTGCAAGAAGGAAAGTTAGGTAAGGAAGCAAAACAAGAGTTTCTTAAATTTCTGTGTCGAATGAGCACAGCAATCTTGAAGGTAGAATAAGGTCTTGCATGTTATATGAAAGTAAGGTAGACCATTGAGGAAGTAATGTGGTAGTTGAAACATCTTTCAAATGTGAGAAACGTGATCATTATTCTTAGAAATAGTTTGACAAGTTTAATGATTTGGTCTCTTGTTTGATGCTAACTTGTTCATTGACAAAACTTTGTATGGTGAAAGTGATATGCTCTGCATGAAACTACCAAACTTGTAGTTCTTCAAATTGGTTGAAAACATTAAGTGGTTGAGGGTAGACATGCTTCAATCCAGAACTTTACCATGATACATTTCCCGACATTCCATCTGAGTATGAACTTGAGAATCATGATGGCTTGTTCTAAGGACAACACTCCAGAGAGGCTTTCCTCAGTGTACAGTCTGCAAACAAATTTCGCTCCAAGGGGCCAAGCCATGCACTAACAAAATCCCATCTTAAGAGAGGTAGTTTCTTCTCCTCCCCAAATTCACTCCACAAAAAATTCAGTTGAAAAGACCTTATTGCCTTTTAAAATTAGGAATTTTGGATAACAACCATCATGTAAATTAGCATAGCTTGCAAACAAGATTATAGTAGCCGAAGTCCACTTGCTAAGGTGAGCTGCTTACCTTTCCAACCTTCTAATTTTCTTAAAACTCTGTCCTCTAGATTTTTCCAAACACTAGTAGTATTTCTCCCATCAAACAGAGGTATCCCCAGATAAGTGCAGGGCAGAAGACCAAGATTTATATCCAACTCCCCGCAGATTGCAGTTTGAGCATACTTATTAGTATTAAAGATAAAGATTCTGGATTTGTCCTTATTTAATATTGACATTTTGCCCAGAGGCTCTCTAATATAACTCTAGAGCTTTCTTCAACTCTTTTAGCTTTTTTGATAGTCACCATCCCTGCCAGGTCTGTACCATCTGCAAATTGTAGACGAGTGATTTTCGTAGAGTTATCAGTGACAGGTATACCATTGAGTCTTCATTGTGCCTTGAGGTGTGACAACCACCTGCCTAGAGCAACAACAATAATTATGGAAAGACAAGGACAGTGGATCCCCCAGCCTTAAACCTCTTGAAGTTTCAAAGATACTTACAAGCTCACTGTTGATAAGGACGGAATATTTTGGGGCGCTGATGCAACTATAAAAACAGTCCCGCCATCCTTTACTAAAACCAAATTTCTCTAATCTTTTCATCAGAAAACCCCAGTTTAGTCTACATATCAAAGGCTTTGTTTTTATAATTCACAAAATAAAATTACAAGAAAGGTCTAAAAAAAGGAAAAAAAACTGTACAGATGGGAGAGCACAATGAAGATTTACAGTCTCTTTCTAACTTTCTAGCATCCTAAATCAACAAAAATCCTTTGGCCAACAACTGCATTCATACCTCGCCTTTCCACTTGTGACAGAAATCAGACAGAGCAAACCTCTTTCGCAAAAACATACTTGCACCTGAGTTTCCACAGAATAAACAATTCAGAGACTTGTAAACCAATACCAAATACTCCTAAGAGAGTCTCTAATAATAGATCTGGAATCACCAACCAGAGCTCCCCACAAATGCAAATTCCACTGGTTACCTAAGAAATCGGCCCATTCATACCTATATTCATCTTAAATTGATTGTCCAATGGAATGCAGCTCTGGATCTCCAATATAGCGGGCCAATCAGCAAAAGAAAGGGAAAACTCATGGGCCAAGGAACGCCAGTCCTTCCAAGAACGGGAGTTGACATCCCACAAGTCTCCCAAAAGAAAATCCTCTTCTTACTGAGCCTCCAAGTCAGAAAACAAGGGAAAACAGAAATACAGTTGTCTTGAATATTCTACTTCCAAATAGGCCTTCTGGCCAAATCCAACCCCAAACAACCGACTGACATCCTCCACCTAATCAATCTAGCGACTTTTCTCCATGCAGACCAGATACTCTTGAGAATGAAAGACCCTGTTATTTGAAAATTCTAGCGACTAGAAATAACATCACATAACCCTGGACCTCTAACCTTTCATGTATGTTGCACACTAAGAAGTATGTGCCCCAACAAAATCTGCCAGGGAGAGGATACCTCTAGACAACAGATCAACCATTAGGCAGCAAGAATACAACCCTGAGTCACCACATCAATTAACCCAAGCCCACCCTCCCCCATGAGCGTAATACAAACATCCCATGGAACCATAGTAAGGCCTTGAGCACCACCAAACTTGGCCCATAAATAGGACCTCAATAACTGCTCAAGCCAGTGGAACTGAGTCTTGGAGGGCAGCCAACAAGAGACATAATAAACATGAGAGACCTGGAGGATTCTGCTCAACACTGTCAACTTTCCCGCAAAAGGAAGATCCTTATTTTGACAAATGAGAAGTTTATGTTGCAAACACTGTAGGACCCAGTCCCACATAGTCACCGATGAGAGATCATACCCAAAAGGTATACCAAGATATCTCATAATCACTCCAAGACAGACAAAAAACCACTCAGTTAGAATCCAATATGGAGAATTGTCCAAGTCAATCAACCAAAAATCAATTTTGTTATCTCTGACAATAGCTCCAGAAGCCTCGCAAAAAATGGATAGGGAATTACGGGCTCCTTCCACCGAATCTTTGTCCGCGTGGATAGAAAGAAGCAAGCCATTAACAAAGTGGTTATTGAGCATCTTAAACATCAGGCATAGACACCCCTAATCATGTCATGAAAACAGACAGTTTCCAAAAAATATCCCAACACGTTAGTTGTAAGAACATAATGATAGGGCACCAAACGGCAACCTTGCCTTAGAACGGTAAGAGCAATGTGGGGAAAAGGGCATTATTAACAGAGAAAGGATGAGGCATAAGAGAAAAGCATAGTCACCATCCCCACAAAGCATTGTCCAAACCCAAGGCAAGTAAGCATCTGGTGATGAAGGGCCAATCAATCCAATCATAAGCTTTTTCGAAATAGATTTTTAGAAAGAAATCCTTTTAACTAGTCTCACTATCCCAATACATGGCCTCTCAAGAAGAAAGAATTGTATCCAATATGAAGTGCCCTAAATGAAGCCGATTTGCTCCCTTTGAACAATCCTACTAGCAACTCCTCTTACCTGAAACGCAACCTTCTTAGCAAGGATCTAGTAGGCAACACTCAGTAAAGTAATGGGACGCCATCCCCCTACACAATCCTTAGTTATTGATTCAAGAACCAACTTTATCAAACCCTGGTTAAGAAACTCGGTCAGAGAACTAGAAGAAAAGGCTTCAACTGCCAAGTAACAAAAATCTTCTCCGACAGTATCTCACATCTCTTTATAGAACTCGCGGCAAACCATCAATCCCGGGGGAATCCACATTTTGTATTGATGTGAGGGTCAAAAATAATTGTTCTTTAGAAAAGATAATGTCTAACTTAATACAATCACTACCAGAAACTTTACAAGGGATCACCTGGTGGCACGCATTCCTGGAAACCACCAAAGAGTCAAAAAGTAAAGTAAGGGGAGAAGACGTTCTAAAAGTGAAGTTTGGATATATCTCTAATCTCTTCCTGGTTCTCTTCCATCGAGCCATTAGGTCGACGCAAAACAAGGACCTTCTCTGCAACACATTCCTCTTTAACTAATCAAAAAAGGACTTGGACCTCTCATCTCCCTCCTAGTTCCACTTTAAACAGGCTTGAATCCGAGCACCTCTAGAAATATACTCCTCCACCCTACGCACCACTCCCTCCAAACGAGATACCTCCTCCTACATAACAACATTATGGAGACCTCCCTCTAAGGCCATGTTGGCCATCTCCAAATCATGCTTGACCTCACGGTGCTCAATTCGTTGGCGCCAAGAAATCAAACGACCCTAACCTCTAATAAACTTCAAAATTCTCCAAATAGCGACCTCACACCATAACAACCAATTTTTATCACTACAGGGACGTGGGCAAGATTCCAAACACAGTGTACAAGAGCTCAGAAATCAGGGAACTTCAAATGCAAAAAGTTCAGCTATTGAAATAACAGTCTAAAAAGGAAGATCCAAACTATAGCACCAATTAAAACCTCCACTGGACGAACATGCATAGAAAATAAAATATCTTCCCGCGAACCATACATATGATCAATCTTGGCTTGTATATTGATTTTATCTTTTCTAAAATTGGATTGTGTACCATCCCCTTGTATTGAAACCTTTTCGCCCCAAATTAGGGTCAAAAAGCTGAAGCGAAATCTTGCACCTGAACCACGCAATCTTCTCTACACCACATACAATATAACCCATGCCAACACCTCGATCCCCTTCCCACTTGACCATGTTAAATTCACAACCTACAATCCAAAATGCATCAAGTGAAGAGGAAGCCATCCAATCCTCAGGCGTGTACGCTCCAAACCAACGTTAGGAGCATAAACCAAATAAAAACCAATAAGTCTATTTTAAAGCAATAGCATAATCCAAACACATCTACAGCCCACAAAAAAGGTCTATAAATAGGGGGAGATACCTAACACTACTCTGCCTCCACCTTGAGTGCGATCAGAAGACCAAAAAGGACCATCCCAACAATAATTCATTCAATGAAGAAGCTCAAAACCAGCAGATTTAGCTTATTTAAGTAAAACCAAATCCAACTTTTTTCTGCAACACTCCACGAACAAACCGTTTTTCATCTTGGGATAGCCATCCCCTATAACATTCCAAGAAAGAAGAGTGAACTTCATTCAAGGAATTGAGGGCTACCAAGCGAACATAGCATGTTGCATATCACAAAAGCTTAGACATCTTTTTCTAGAGAGTGAGTGATGGCTTCCGTGAATGATTTCGTTTGAGGGACTAGGCTCACTATTCTATCCTGCAAAGACACATGAGCTAGAGAAGACATTTACATTCATTTGTGAGATTTAGCCTCCAACCATTATCCATGTCCTAACCATGAGATGCCTCACTATATTTTGAATTGGATTCTGATTCATCTCCCTATCAATTTTAACTGAACTCTCAAGGGAAGTGTTAACAGTCCCACTGACAGCTGCCTTAATCCCCTCATCCATCTCAACTGAACCAACAGTAGATCCAACACCCTTACCCCAAGCTTAGGAGAGGCACCAACACCTTAATTCTTAGAGGCATTTGTCGTTGGTCTCTAAAGAGGGCAATCACATATAAGGTGATCCTGCGCCTTGCAAGCAAAGAAAGCATTAGGGAGATTGACATGCTTAACCTTTTGTTGGTAGATTCCATCCACTGTCATGATGGAAATGAATTGAGGCAGTTTCCTTTTCTAATCAACTTCTACACAAACCCACGGATTAGCTCAAAATGAGTTCAATCTACCATCTAGTATTAATGCCTTACTGAAATGATTGGCGAACAAATCAACAAACAGGAAAAGGTCAGTTGAAAGGGCAGAAAACTCCAGCCAAAGAGGATAGTGTGTTTTCCCTTGATCTTCTGGGTTAAAATATGCCCTCCACAATTGGACATACGCAAGTAAGCCAGCTAGGTTCCATGTTCCAAACTGTAAAACATGACGTGCAACAATGTCAGAGTTGAACAGAAGGCAAATATACTTAGACCCTAAGCCCCAAAATGAGTTCAATCAAATCCCCTTGGCCTCCCAGTTCAATAAACACCACTTAATGAACACTTCTTCATCAAGCATCCGGCTTTAAAAGAACGTAATAACTCCTCTACACTACAAGTTTTATCTTCCCTCAGCATACTCTTTATTACAAGTTAGCATAAAGTTGAAATCGTCGTCATCTTGCATAAGAGGGTCATGGGCGACCTCTATATCAAGGTTCTTCATATCAACAAAGGAATCTAGCTAAGAGAGTGATTTTTGCTTTGGCTAGTTGATTCAAATTTTCAAGTAGTAGGGTTGCGCTATAATTGGCACAACTAAAGCCCAAAACCCTAGTCACATTACTACCATCCCACGCAACCAGATGATCTCCAATTCGAAACTTGAAAAGTAATCACAGATGGAGGCTCCTATGATTGAATTTGTGTCCCTGTATTATCAAGAATTTGTTTCAAACAATCATTCAAGACATACCCTATCGGCTTCAACAACATCAGTATTTCATCCACATGGGGTACCTTTTGTTTCTTAATAAGACTTGGATCCTTGGCAACTAGAGGTATAAACTCCTAAGATGCCCAAACTTGGAACCTGTTCAACAATGATCTTCTATAGACGTGCCCTTCCTCTTCAACATGTCGAAGAATCATTCTCCCTCTCTATTTGACAGAAGTAGCCATGGCACGACCCTCTTTCTTCTAACCATGGTTGAAGGCCATTCTAATCAACAAAGACACAAAATCACCTACTCGACAATCAATGTAGGGGCTTGGGAAAATTTCCTAAATTGTTATCTAAAAATTATAGCACTCCCCTTCAACCCTAAATAAGGTACCTTGACTATAAAAGAGCAAACTCCTTATTGACCTTGATGATTCCATCATAGGATTACTAATTCTAGGGCATTCAATACCATAAATACTAATATTGACATTGGGTGTAAAGAAGTTGCAAATCATCGTATAAGAATCATAATGTATGCGCTTATCTAGGATTACATAGTATATGGATGGGGTGTTTATGATATAGTGTCTATTGAGGGAACAAAGAAGGATTGAAAATCAAGGAAAAACATATGTAATCTGGAAGATATAGAGCCATAAAGAAGTTTCTCCTTTGCTTGCATTCTTGAAATTGTTTGACAAGGATAAAAGAAATCAGCTCACCCTAGTTAGTTCTCCATTCACTAGAATATCATGCAACAAAGGAACCCATTGCAAGTCCACAAGCTCATTTTTATCTTTTCCCCATTATTGATTCAATAACACCATGGCATCTCTTCTAGGAACCCTAAACAAACAAACACAATGAGAATTTGGGTCCGAATTATTTTTCCACCCTTCATGATTAGATGACCAATCCTTTACAACTTTGTACACATTGTTTTTTGTATACCACTCAGTAATCCATCTAGAGTTAAAATTGAAATTGGGTTTAGGAAACTTCATCATTTTTCTAATTGCAAAACCAATCAAGTCCGCTACAATCCTCCCAGTCAGAGCATGGAGCTTACCATTTTTATCCTCATAGTGTTGGCATATATCAAGAATAATCTTTGGCCACGAAAGAAACCTCTAGTTTAGCAGCTGCTCTATTCAAAAGCAAAGCCCTAATCTTCCACGTGTCTTCATCTTTCTCATTAGAATCCTCCATATTGTCGGTTGGTTTCCTTGCATCTCTAAAATAGAAGAATAAATCATTATAATTTCCGTAACTACACATTTGAATAGTGAATATTGTATCTTTAATCTCTTTGCCAATTGCTTATTGATTTTTTTTCGACGACATTCCAAGATAAGCTCTGGTATGATGAAGCACCAGTTTCTCACCGTAAACTCGCTAAAACAATATCAATGAAAAGCTAAGAAAAACTCTTTAATCTCAACAAGCATAATGAGGAACATGATGGTAAGTTCCATGTATACATACATAAACGGATTTTCCCTCGGGACAAGTATAACCTCTGCATTTAATGTTTCGAAAACATTACTTTCGGCATTACTCCAAATGCATCACCCAAGATTCATAGTTTAAAGAAATCAAAACAAACAGGATGCACAAACCAAAATGACGGTGCAAAGACTGAACAAAAAATGATGGTGTTTATGATATAGCATTGATCGAGGAAACAAAGAGGGATTGAAAGTCAAGCAAAAACAAATGCAATCAATGAGATATGAAGCATATAAAGAAGTTTCCTCGTTGCTTGCATTCTTGAAACTATTTGATAAGGTTTTTAGAAATCAACTCACCCTAGTTAGGCAGTTGTCCATTCGCTAGAGTATCATGCAACAAAGGAACACAAAACATGTCCACGAGCTCAGTTATATCTTTGCCCCACGACTGATTTAACAACACCCTAGCATCTCTGATGGGATCCCTGAACAAAAGACCATGATAGAAATTTTGATTTGACTTATGTAGTGCCCACCTTTTTCAATATTCTCATTTTGGTCGAGAGCGATTCATTGTATCTAGACTATCATAATGACAGGGACATTATTGCTTATTTAGTTGTTTTGATGGGACATTATCAAATGATATTGTTGCTTGACAAGGATATTATTGCTTCAGTACATTGTTTAGACATGACAGTATTCATAATATCGTATTGCTAGCATTAGGATGCTAATTCTTGTGCACAAGTTGACTATGATGCACACGATGTCATAGTTCATTTATCAAATATTATGTTATGACGATGATATCGTGAGTTATTATACACATGCTTTTGTATTGATATTGGACCCATATTTGATGTATGATGTTATATTGTTTCATTCAGTGGATGATTCATGATTTTAATATACTGCTAGTTCAGCATGGCTTGTATGGATGTTGATTTCGATGCATATGATAGTGTCGTATTTTGTTATCATATTGGATGGATATGAGGTTTGCATTGAGTGTGCAGGTGACAGGAAATTAATCATGAGAATAATGTGGGATTCAGGGAACACACGCCGCTTAGCACAAAAAGGCCTAATGGCCAAACCTCTTCTTCTTCTTATCGATTACGACATCCCTTTCTCATGTTGTGCCTTGTCGTGTTGGTTTGCTTTGATTTGGAATTGTGAACCTAACCTTTCCCTCCATCATGGTGATGAATTGTTATGTGCTTAACTACTTGTTAATTTCTTATGTTCCCTTGGTTTATTGCTTGCTAATGTTAAATGTTACCCCTTTCCATGTGGTTCTAACATCTACTTTTGGTTTTGGGATGATGTGTTGGGTTAGGTGGAATTAGGCCACCTAATCATGGATTAGGTGAGCCTAATTGCCCCTCCTAAATGCCACATTTTTTCCCAAACTCGGATTTGGGAAAAATGTGTCATTTAGGAAGGGTATATAGCAAGCAAGGGACCTCATTTACATGGAAAAGAGGCCCTAACCCCCATCCCTATGGGTTGGGTGGGATCTTTTCAATGCAAATGAGGCCCATTGGCTCATTTTTCCACTCACCACACACTTCATTTTATGGGAACTTTGATTTTGGGAATGTATGGGATTTTGGGAAATCCTCTCATGATTGCTTTGGGCTAATTTTGAATTTTTCCCTCACTTTATTTTGGTGTAATTTTGTGGAGACTTGATTGGTTTGGGTTTTGGTGGAGGGTGACATTTGTCACCCTCCCATTGCTTGTCTTGGGTAGCTTCTTTCCTTTTTAACCCCTCACTTCCACAGAGATGGGGTTCTTTTGCTTGGAGAATTTTGGAAAAAGCTTGGAAGCTTGGTGGAGACTTAAACTCTTTTGGAAAGCATTCTTGGATTTGGCTTGTGGAATACAAGGTAGGATCTTGTATATTTATGTTTTGACTTGATTTTACCTTGCATGTTTGTGTATGGTTAATTGTGAAAATTGCATATTGTGTTGTTTTCATTGTTGCTCCACCCACCCTTGAGGGGTGTGGGTTTTGGGAGATTGTATGGGAAGAGGGAGGAATTTTCCTCCTCTCTATTTGGGAACCCTCCTACATTTGGTTTGTAGGTAGGGATGGATTTCCATTTGGGTTGGAAATTCATCCCTACCCTCAAGAAGGAAACTTTAAAGTTTGAAAAGCCTTCTTGGGGGAGTTTTGGAGAGATAATGGGAGATTTGGAGAGATAAGGAGTTGGTAAAAACGTGGAGAGATAACGGATTTTATGTTTGTTTTGCAATGGTCTTATGGAACATGAATTTGGGATTCCCATTCCCTCTTCCCAAGGCTAGAAGCATGGAGCTTCTTAGCAAGTTTTCTTGTTTACATTGTGTGATTGAAAGGTTTTCAAATGAAGTTAAAATGTGTTGTGTGCATCCAAATCTTTCCTATGTGCTAAGTGAAGTGTGTTGCCTCTTTCCCATGGGCTTGGGGGGAGGCTAACATGCCACCTTGGACTCTTTGGTGGCATGTAATGATGCCAATTGGTTGGGTGGTCAACCAAAAATCTTTCTTGTGATTTGAAGAACCTTTGCATTGCTATTCGGGAGCTAAATAGAGTGGCCTAGATGTTGCAGATTTGGAGTTACAATATTGTTGTGTTTTTGAGCCAAAAAATTGGCATGTTGTCTCCTCTTGTGAGGAGGGTTTGTTGTACTTGCATTTTATCATATTCTTTCAGCATGAGATGGATAAATTATTCTGTTATAATTGATTAAGACATGTAAATTGAATGGTTGAAATTGTTGTTGTAATTGCAAAGTTTACTCAAGTTGCAAGTTATAAAATATATCCTTTGAAGTTCTGAACTGTGTATTCTTCTTTTGGAATGAAGAATTTAACTAAGGAAAGGAACTAAATGAAATGTATGGAATGAAATTACTCTCCCTTTCTTGTGAAATATGGAAATAGTAGCTTCATTTTGTTATTGGAATGTTAAGAAAAAAGGGAAACTATATGCTTTCAGTTCTATTGTTTATTGCCTTTGCATGTGTGGAAAAAGTTTTGTTGTTGGAATGTTAAATAAATCTTCCATGCTTAACGTATTCTCCTCTTGTTTTAAAATTTTAATTTTACAATTTCTATGTGTAATTCTGGTTTTAAAATCAGCAAGATATCGTTGCTTATAAACTTGGAAATGATTCCTTCTCCTTGTGTATATTTATCTGCTGCAATTATATTTCAAGGAAATCATATTCTCCTATTTAGATTTTTGTTTGCTTATTAGATAGCCTTGTTTGTGTTTTTCATTCTCCTCTTACTCTGAATTTTAATCCTACACTTTTATTGTAAATCTAGTTTTAAAATCAGCAAGATATCCTTGTTTACAAACCTGGAAATAATTCCTCTTTGTGTATATTTATCTGCTGCAATTATATTTCAAGGAAATCATATTCTCCTATTTAGATTTTTGTATTAGCTTATTGACTATGCTTATCAAGCCATTGTTTGTGTTAGTTTACAAGAATATATATATATATATATATATAACTGATTTATTATAATGCCTTTGTACTGAGCAAGTTAGTAAAACTTAGTTTGAATCTTAGTATCCCAGAATGAATCCAAAAATTTACTATATTTGTAATGAATCAAATAAATTGACCATCTCTCTGATTATTTATATATATATATAGATCTTGATAAAAACAAACTTATGAATAAACTATGGTCTATAAGAATAGATATATGAGTTATGTATTTCCTGAGTTTGGAAAAATAGAGTAGATGTTTTATAAAAAAAATATGTAATGTGAGGGGGGTGGGACGGTTGTGCCACCCGCCCCCACACTTTGAAACCCCACCAATGGAGGGTTGTGGCATGGGCCACAGCCCTCCCCATTTAAATGTTGCCCGGCCATTGGCCGCCCCATCTCAAAGGTCATTCGGCCTATATATGTGCATAGTCACCCCTTTGTTTTGGGCCCTCTCTACCTGTGCTGCCAACTCTATTAACTAGTAAATATATATATAAAGGAAATATATATATATACAAAGGCATCCGATAAAATGAATCTCTAGCTCTATATAAACTAAATAAGACTTCTCATAATCTTGCTCAGGTATGGGCTTTTAATAAAAAAAAACAATAAACCCATATACAAGTGCAGATCTATATGATCTGCCCTGGAAGATTGAATGAGAAACTTGATCTTTAAACCCTGAGTACTTGAGCTCTTTTCTTGATTTCTTCATTCCTGCAAAAAACATAGAGAGACCCGAATGGATACGGAGAAGAAATGAAATAAAACCTAGGTTTTTCAAAAATATATTCTCACCGTTTGGTTTTGGGGTAGATTTAATCCTACCGTGGAGATTAAACTGATCAAAGGGTTGTGATTAGATGTGCATACAACTTAAGTGATATCAGTGTTTTAATTTTATTATGATGTGTTAATATGGTTCTTTTAATTAGTAATTTCAGATTATTTTCGGGTGAGTTTTACTAGATGGGTAAACTTAATTTAAATGGCTTAAATTTATATATTTAACCTAGCTTAGGTTTGTGTAATTCCCTTAGCAAGATAATTAAGTTAAATCTTTTATTAACTTGCGAGTTATTATTCGAGGGCATGGGCCCATTTTGGAGACAAAATAGGACCCACCACCATGATGATTATATTGACTTTCCGCAAACCCTTGAACGTTTCAAAACGCTTAAACTCGCCGAACTTTAAACGCTTAAACTCGCCATCCTTTCCGCGCAATAAGTTATATCGCAAGTGGAGTTTTACCATACCATCGTCACGATAGGTTTATCGTCGACATTGATTAAATTTACTGTTAATTGTTTAACTCGCGGAAGCGGCGTTACGCCGACTCTCCATCCCTTAGTTTGTGATTGTGTCATTGTAGTTACGACGCGAAAGAGACATAATCCTCCTTGTCGTTCACGAGTGCAGTTTGGTGTCGCCTCACCATTCGTTGCAACTTAGTCGTGTTGCTATTGGGGTAATTATAAGCACCAAAGAACTAAATAACTTTAATATATATATATATATATATATATATATATATATTACCACCTTTGTTTGCTTTTCTCATTTGTTCGGTATATTGGGTTGTCGTTTTTATCGCATCAGAACTCGTGCTAAGTGAGGCACGACAACTTAATATTCAACCTTTCAAGATTAACTGACCAATCCTTTAGCACTTCATACATATGGTTCTTTGCATACCAGTCATTAATCCATTTAGCATTACAATTGAATTAGGATTGGGAAGCTTCAGCATTTCACTAATAGCAAAACCTGTCAGGTCCACTAATTTACTACCACCCAAAGCATGGAGCTTACCATTTCTCTCCTCACAGTATTGACAACTTGGCATACATAAGGAATAAGCTCCAAACACAGAAAAAACTCTGGTTTAGAAGCTGCTTTAAGCAAAAACAAAGCCCTAATCTTCTACACCACTTCATATTTCTTATCAAAATCCTCCAAAATGTCGTTTAATTTCCTTGCATCTCTAAAATAGAAGAATAGATCATTATAATTTATTTGACTACACACTTGGGGAGTGAATATTGCATATTTAATCTCTTTACCAACTACCTACTGAATTTTCTTTTGCACCATTCCAAGGTAACCTCTGATATGATGAATTCATTAGTTTCTCATAGTAGCTCACTGACACGATGAAAGGCTGAGCAAATCTCTTTAATCTCAACAAGCATAATGTGGGAGATAATGATGGATTTCATGTATACATCCATCATAATGATGGATTTCATCTATACATCCATCAACTATTTTCCCTCAGGACAAGCATTGCCTCAGCACTTAATATTTTCGAAATCTTTACTTTTGGCATTACTTCAAATGCATCACCTGAGATTCATAATCATAATTTTAATTTACATCAATCAAAACAAACAAGGTGTACACGCCTAAATGACAGCGCAAAGACTGCATAGGATTAAGACGTGTGTCTTAATTTCGTCCACTCAAACCATTGGGAGAACAAACTAAGAGATAAACATACCAAACAATACACCCCAAACATAGAGAACACAAGTTACCAACACATCATCTCGCTTACCCACGGAAATCCAAGCGAATGAACCAGGAATAAGTCCCCCGAGTGAAAGAGCCTAGGAAAAAATACTTGTCATGCAATCCTAAACTCGAGAGTTAGAGATAAAATAGTGAAAAAAAAAAGTTGAAAACCATGAGGATAACATAAGTTGCATGATCTCGTTGCATGGGGAGCTACATGATAACTAGAGGAAAACCAAAGAAATGAGAAAGAGATTGTGAACAAGGTGGTGACAGTTGTCACCTTCTCTTTAACAATAAACTTGAAATCCAAATTCAACAAGAAAACTCTTAATAACCCTATGAGATGAGGTTTCAATACATTGTATGCGCTCCCTAACCTAGGGAAACAAGACTCAAACGCAACAAAAAAACTAAAAAAGGAAATAAACCGAGGGATTCAAACATGGAAACCTAACAGGTTAACTCCCATTTACCAAGGGAACATATCAAAATAAAGCAAGGATATGGATCAAGCACCACCTTCATGTTATTTCAAGACCTTGATTTTAAAAGCACTAGTCACAGATGTTTTTGGGAAATTGGGTGTGTTGGTGAAAACATAATTGATGGTGAATACAAATATTTATTCTACTAGAGCCTCCTCCATAGACTATCCTTCTTGGCACACATTCTTTGTAGAAGTTTAGAGCCTAGAGAATTTCTCATTGCTTCATTAGCTTGGAGCCCCTGAGAAGGCTGCAACAAGTTTACACAGCAATATCACACTTAAGTCAAAGATTTAGAATATAGACTATAATAAAATAATACATGACATGGAAAGAAGAGCGATTATAGCTAGTGCTGAAAATTCACAGATGTTGAAATAGATGAACTCGTTGATAGAGAATGTGTGTTTTAAAAGAATTGACGGAGAAAGCAAGAACGAGGATCATGTGGGATAATGCGCACATCAACCGAGTTGCACTCGAACAGCAGTGTGACGAAGTTCCATGAGGAAGCAAGCACTCAACCATGAAATGTGCATGCAAAGAAAGTCTCGCTCATATTCTCATAGATCTGAAGAAAGGGATACAAATAGGAGTGTTGTGTAACTTTCAATGCATGACAATCATACCTCCTCAAGTGGAGAAGAGGAGTTACATTCCTGAAATGGAAAGTAACTCCGGTATGACGCACACTGACGCCTATGACGAAATCTGTCATACCCCCTAAGACACCTAAGACCTATGACCAACAAGAATCCCAACACTATGAAGACGTGATGGGATTCCAGTGTAGGTAAAATTCGGCATGGATGGTTGTCCAGTTAGTTCAAGAGTCTATAAATCTCAGAAATTTACCCTTACGAGTGTCATGAGACAAATTCATGGAGCTTGTGTATGGCTCAATATGGATGGTTGTCCAACAATTCGGGAGATTCTATAATTCAGGAGTTCGGGGAGGTGGAATATGGGAACTCAGGAACTATACCTTTACATGTAATATCCCAAAATAATTTCTAAGTGATCTAGATATTTTTGTTAAACCCTAGGGCAGCAGTATTTAAAATCTAACTTTTATAACAGCAACGATGATCTGATTTTTTATATAAAAACAACAAACCATAATGCGTGAAAACAGTATTTTATTTATTAAATATGAACTAGCTACAATAAAAATACCAGTGTCTGAATACAATTGTTTGGCGTTGCACTGGTTGAACACTTGCACCCTGAATTGTCACTGCAACCCCTAAAATGGAATTGCCCAGCTGAGAAGTGAGGGATTCCGTCCTCAAATTTGTGTGTAAAGGAGGGTTTTTGTCTTCTATTACGGAAGCAAAAGCAAAAGCTATTTGCAAACAAAGAAAATAATTAATGAATTTCCAAGATGTCTTTACAATGATCCCCAAATCTGCCTTTATAACTTCCCTTCCTTCTTCCAAAGCGGGCACCCCCTTCTAGTTTACATGCATACTCCCCAAAACAATTAAAATAATGACTTTATTCCCCTCAAGTTGGCGCTCCATCCTAATAATAGGAATATGCAAAATTAAAGGCTTGATCGTCATTTCATCCTAAAAATAGGATATGTTCCTCATGCAGCCCATTCTATACTTGGCGCCCCCATTATAGAATGTTTTATTTAATTAGAAACTTTGACTGTTGCGCCTAATAATAGAAGTACATATTTTTATTATTATTTTATTCTATTTAAGCTATTTGAATATAATTTAAGTGTCCCTTTTCCAAATAAAATATTAAAATACCCTTGGACCACTAAATTAATTTATTTTCCCTCTTTTAATCACCCCTTAGCCTACGGAAAATAATAAAAATAGGCTTCAGGTATCCAGAATTAATTAATTCTGAAAAAGGGCATTACATTACGAGGGTCAAGGAGGCAGCTTGATAGAGTTCTACCTGGTCAAAGCATTGTTTTCAAATGTGTGGTCTTGTTTGGTTATGTTATTTTAATCTTTTGTCGGTATGTTCTATAGAGTAAGCCTTAAGAGGGGTTGTTAAAATGTAAGGCTTATGTATTAACGTTATATAATATTAGTTAAGTGCTAACTAATAAATGGTTGAAACTACTTCAACCACTTTGCAACCATCTTTCACATAATAAAATGATGGACACGCAATGATAATGTGTGCATTCCGGTTTCTCTGCATCCGTTCTTTGTGCATTATATTCTTTCTTTATTCTTTCTCTCTCTGCATATTCTAACATATATAAGTATTTAGATGGTCACCTATTGATGTTATTCTCTTAGCAATGCATGTCTTATTGATGAAATTGCATTATAGGAATAAAAACTTTCCGTTCATCATTTGCCTTCAAGCTATTTGTAATTTTGTATGATATTCTTGCATCTGAATCATATTACTTAAATGATTGATGACATTGAAACTCGAGGTGATAGTTTCATTTTATGGTTTAATGAGCGTAGGGCCTGAATGGTATTTAAATAAGAGCTGAAAGAATAGTTCTCATCTTACATAAATTTCATAAGAATGTGGTTGTGAATCTAAAGGTTGAGATGTGTATCTTTCCTTGCTATAGGCTTGTTTGAATTAGTAAATATATCCACTTTAATTACTAAAGTGATTCTCTTCCTTTCACTTTGTTTTACTTGAAACTAAAATTCACAACTAATTAATTATATAGGTTGTGTTGAGTTGATTATAAGTCTTTCCTTCTTTGTTTTGTGGATTTGTGAAGTGCAGGCTTCATTTTTATACTCTGTCTTGCACCATTTGTGGTGCAATTGAACCTTTCCTAGACCAATTCACAGCTCTCTGTTCTGCAATTTCATAGCTTTTTAAAAAGTAAGATTTTCAGCTTCGAGCGAGACTTCCTAGCAACTACTTGTCAATTCAATTTGCACTCTTTCTAACTCTCACCTTTCTTAAGAGTGTTTCGCACCTTTTTGCAGCTCTGAAAATCTGCTATGGTAATTGAGTGTGAATCACATTTACTACAATAAATTTAAACAATAAGTTTACATTTTATATTCTTATGTAATCTTATACTTTAAATTTATTTTAGTAAATAATAAAACATAAGAAACCAAGGTCAATTTGCACCTACTCGATGTGTTCCCAGACCTCTCAGAATCAATGTTTGGAACACAGCTTTTTAAAATTCAATCTGGTCAGTACTTGGACTAATTTCAAGATTTTGGTATTCAACCTAAGATTCTAAAGAGTGCAACTTACACATTCGGTATATTTTCAAGCGAATGAATAATTATTTCCTAGGTTTTCAGGCACTCCTGATTGATTGGTGATGCATCGAGAAGCCCAGGTTAAACCGAAGTTGAAGTTGGTGAACATGGCCTCTCAGAGTCGGTGAGAACTGCCAGTGTAATCACTTATGAACACTTGCAAGAGTATACCATGCATTATCTAAGTGTTAATGTGATGTTTATCTGTATTGTTCTTGAAGAAATATTTAGTTCGTGTTTTGTTTAGATTTAAGTGTGCTTTTGGCCAATGCCACCACGGGAATGCCACAAGCATATATAGAATAGAGATGAGGAATCCGTATATGATGGAAATATGGAAAAAAAAAACTTTTGGCAATGTTGTGAGGAAGAATAGTGGGACAAATGAAGGGAAATCAACCTTGAAATTCAGAAATTTTCACAAACAACAAAAAAACATAATGAAAACAATACCACAACAATGAAGGTATGTTATATATTTTCGGACTATCTTAGTAACCAACATTGGAATCATGTGTACTAGTTCCTCAAAGACATGTTGTTATGGATGATGCTAATCAAGAATTAAAGTTGTTTTCTCAATTGAAAAGAAATTTATTCAATTAATTTACAACCTGTGTTTTTTACAAATAAATAACCTGCTCGATCTGGCTCAAAACCTATCAGATTCTGATTTTTCAGGAATAGCAAATCCAGTCCATTCCGATCCTGATATTTTTATGAAGTTTTCTCTTTTTTAAATTAAAATTTCATCTCTTCGAACTTAAATTGTGGAGGTTAGAGTTGTGATAATGGGGGAGCAAAGGAGCAATAAGCAGATGTGCAAAAGGAGATAAGCAGATGTGCGAAGAGTGGGGAAAGCAAATATGGATTTCTGCAAAGAAAATGGCATGTCCAACTACTCTCGTTTTGATCGTGGGCACAATGAACAAACTTTTATCCCCTCAGCCAAGTATGCATGGATGAATCAGGATCTTAATACAAGATCTGTGGAGGCAGCAAATAATTATGAGGTCCAGATATGTGCAGGAATATCAATGAGGATTGGAGAAATCATGACTAGAATTGCGGAGGAAACACCTAACATTACAATCCTACAAAGTGAGTTGGATTTGATCAATGGTAATCTCTCTAAGAGAGTGTTTATTTGTAAATTTATCGGAGCTTGGCCAGCACATAGGGAATTGAAATTTTAGATTGGGCAGAACTGGAAAGATTGACCTTGACCGAGAATTCAATGGATGTCAAAGGGTTTCTTCCAGCTTACCTTAGAATTGGCAGATGACACGGTACAAACTCTCACTGGTTGCAGCCTATACATGAGATATCGGTCACCCTTGTTAAATCCATTGGAAGAGCTTATCTTGAAGGTTCCACTATGGATCACCTCCCAAATTTTGGAGCAAAGAGATTCTCGGGGATATTGTTGAAAGAATTAGGTAGCCAATGTGCCTGTATCAGTCTACAAGAGAACAAGAGCTCTCAACCTACACTAGGATTTGTGTCAATGTCAATCTAGATGAGCCTATTCGACAAGCGATTCAGCTCTATTTTTCTTCTGGCACGTGGAAACAAAAGTTAGACTATTAATGCCTCCCCTTCAAATGTTATGGATGTTGGAGAGTAGCGGACAAAGATAATTCATGTAATGCCCTGGCCAAACAATCCAAGAAGAAACGCCTGGAGGTATCATGTGAGATCAGGAAGTTAAGAGGTGGACACCTAAGGAATCAGCTCCTGAGCATCAAAAGGCACTTAGATGGAGAAATACTGGGAAATTCTTTATGAAAGGAAGACATGATGATGAAAAGGAAAAACTGCAATCAAAGCCCCCAATTCATAAGATGGTAGATTCAACACCACACTTGGGTGCGATAGCCAATGAACTAGTAGAGGAGGATATCCAAACTTATCAAAGAAGCAGCAAGGATGGGCTTTTAGGAAGCTGCGAAAACATCTCTTAGTGTGGGGCAGCCGCCACTAGCACCTATCCAAAGGCAAGAATCGCAGATTGATGGAAATAAGGAAAATATTGAGGAGGAGGTCCTAATGAGCATAATGGGCAAAAATTCCCTTATTCTGAGGACAGTAAAACAGTTCAAAAGAGGATGGAGGAAGGAAAGGCTCCACTCCAAGATTTAAATATTATGGGTATTTGAAAGGAGGATCAACTCAATGCAATCAAAAAACTCATCGATCTGTTAGAAAGATTCCAACTTTGCCTGCCACGAGATCTCAACCTAATACAAGTTCACAGGCTACACGAGGCAGAAAGCCACTGGCTCAGAAATTACAAGCAGAATCTCAAGTAGCTGTGGAAAAGGGGAGCCAGAGGACCTTAGAGACCTTTGTATTATGTGGAAGGGAATCACCCTCCAACAAAGGCGCCATGAAAATCCTAAGCTGGAATGTCAGGGGACTAAACTCCACCTGCTTCTATTTTCCAAGTATTGTAAAACTAAAGACTGAATCCATCAAATTTTAATCTGACATATGGGGTGGTGGGAAGGGTCAATACAAGAGAGGATTCACTTTGATAGGGGGAAAGGTGAATCTATATGGCATCATGAGCAACATAAGTGAGATGATACATGGTCCGAATGGAAATGAATGGGGTGTTGGAGAGGACCAAAATGGCAAATTTCACTTCCAAAGTAATATTGTTGATTAATTTCTATAGAGGTGAGATCTTTTCCTTCAAATATTTTTATGCTTTGTCCATTCCATACACTCCAATAAATAACTCCTTGAAGGAAAGGTGGAAGAAGATTTAAATGGTATGAATCTGAATGAAGTGTTGGCCAATCACAGAGGAGGCTCCAGATTGAAATATCGGAGGTCCATGTAGAGTGAAGAAGATGAGCAAGAGTCTAACATATTTGTTGTGCAAAATCACATTGGATAATTAGGTGGAGTGATGGTTTAGTGGCTTGCTCACAATTAGCACATCGTGTTGATCCTAGTATACCTCTGACTTTTGAGTGTGTCGGTTGTGAGGATTCTACCATGGAAGAGGATCCATATGAAGGCTTTGATCACTGGCCATGACTTCGCAGCCCATAACTCACTCGAGTAATTTTGTGGTTGATGCAAATTGTCCATAATACAGAAATAAGTTTCCTTGACCATGCATTGTCCTGCTTAGTCTTTGCCTGGATGCAGAATACCATTATGCTTGTCAGTAATGATGTAACATTGCTTGAACTGAGATGAGGTATTCTACTTCTTGCATGAAGTAATGTTGGTAGGAGAATATCAAGAACATGTTCCATACAAAACAACGACTCACTCAGACCAGCTCTCCCACCAAGCACCACTGCTGTTGACATTAACAAAACTCGTTCAAACTCTGCAAAACGACAAGAAGAAATGGTGGCAAGAGTTTTGCAAACGTATTTTTTCTTCAAACTCCTTCAAACTCTGCTTCTGCCTTGCATCAAACACTCTGCCAGAGCCTCCTACGAATGCCAAGGTTTTCGTTTTAGGTTTTTTTATTTGAATTTTTTTTTTTAATACTAAACTGGGTGAACCGTATCGAATATATTCGGACGCCCTTAAAAATCTGGACTGGACCAAATTTGGACCAGATCCAGCCGAACCTGGTAACTATGGAAAAAAGACTAAGCACTTTAAAAATCAGTTTCCACAAAGATTAGTGGCATTTATTTATTGTGATATGACAAAAACACACAAAAAAAGCTCAATACTCAGCACACACTACAGTATATTTTATTTATCTCATAGAGATATATATACAATTAACATCTTCTACTTTGTAAGAGGAGCTCCTATCATTCTCCACACATCCCTCTACCCTTCCTATCTACATTCTATTCTATGTAACAAGCATTCTTAGGATAGATTAACAACCACTAACAAATAGGACTAGCAAAATATCTAAATATGTGATAATATAATCTAAAAACCCAGCAATCCCCTCCTATTACATATACTTCAAAGACCAGTAGAGAATCAACATCATATGTGAATTGGACACACCCACAGTTCATCGTACTTACAAATAGTAGCGGGAATGGCCACATTACACCTACAACTGATGAATAAGAACAATCCCCTCATTCATCAAGAAACACCAAATTAGTATGAATTAGGAGGCACAGAAAAGTCGATACACACCTATGTGAACACAGACAAACGTGATGGTTCACAACAGCAAACAACTCTGCAGTAGTGGGAGTTCTCCTCACTATGCTCGTCCTTAGATGGGACTGCGCCTCACCCCAACTGCTCCTCTCATTTGACTGGGCCTCACCAAAAAACTACAGAACACCAGTATAAGGACTGGGTCCTCACTCCACTTTCTCAGTGGAAGCTGATCTCATTGATCGTCTTGTGTGCAGCTGAAGTACAGTCTTTCTCATCACCACCACTGATGATCACTCTCTTCGGCTTTGTAGTGATTTTGCATCTGGATCACTACCAAAGCAATAAACCAGTCTCCAGCTTGTAGCAAGCTCAAGACAGAAGATTATCCTCCATCTGTGGTCTTACAACCTCATCTAAAAGTTGGCTCAGCTATCCAAGTCGATCCCCATGGTCTTGTGGACCACAGACTGCTACATGGTGCTCCAACAGTTTCGGCATCGGTATTTATTGTACATGTCTTGATTATGAGAATGGGATTCACCCCCAATCAAAAAGCTTTTATGGGTGTGAGGTAGTACTGACAATGCATACATATACAAAAATAGGTTTTTTAGACACGTACAAACAAATTTTGGTGTATATTTTTTCAGTAGAACAATTATATCTTACAAACCATAAGACATTAGACGAAATCCTTTTGTCAAAAAGTTTATACTACAGTTTGACATATAGAGGAAACATTTCAACAAAAACTGCCACTTGGTTTAAAAATTGTGAATTTAATACAAGTTTTGGGCCAATATGCAAGCAAAATACAATTCTACAATAAATTAGTCAATTCTAGACCTATAGGAGTTGTACATAAACGCTTTTGGGTGATGCTTAAAAAATATATTTGAGATAAACTGGCAAATGTTTGTAAAGACATTTGACCCGAGGAAAGAGATCACATTAATATGATTTGAAGCATTTTCTCGGGAAAAACATTTCATTTTGGAGAACAGTTGCAGCAGGAACAAATTGCTTTGGGTGGATGTTCAAGAAAAGTATTACGTACCTACTAGCAAATATTTGGCAGAAGACTCTTACCAGAAGTGGACATACAAATTTAATTCAATTTAACGATAATATGAGGAAATATTAAAAAAATATTCTAAAGTTTATAAACATTACAATGATAACAAAGTTTTATGAAATTAATAAACTTAGAAGATGATAGTTACCCTCAATTTTCATATTGTTAGAACTTTATATTGAATTTCTTATGGGCTGTAGTGCTGCACTTTGCATAAGCGCTAGCTCTTATGCACCTTTCTTGTGATGCACCTCTCCACAACCTTTTTCAATGCTCCCGCATTCTTTCATTTTTTTAACCATATCAGCTTCCAACACCATTCTTCCCTTGCTACTTTGCTGTCACTCTCACAAACACTATATCTCTTCAAACTTCTTTTCATATGGACATCTCTTCTACTTAAATGACCCTACTGTTGTTTTTTATTAATTCATTTACTACGAGCCGTTGTACTGAATTTTAGGAAACAACATTCACACCAAATACACCCTCCAGGATCAGAAATCTGTTCAATCTTTACCCATTTAGCACAGAATGTCTAATGCCTAATGCTCAAAACATGGACTGTTCGTTGAAGATGAACATTCTTTCTCCTCAGGCACCTTTCACAACTCTTCATAGTACCCACCATTTGCTAAAATATCAAATAAATACAAGCACCAGACATGTCAAAAACTCTAAAATAAAATGTCGGTGCCTCGCTGCACTACTGCAGTCCTATGCATGCAACAAACTCTTCAATCACACAAAAATAATCATTTCCATGCAAGACTTCACATCATCAAACATGAGGTAAATATATGTAAAAAAAGACATTGGACTCTCTAGCCTTTCAAATGTTCTCAGATATTTAATCTGATCTAGAAAACTAGATTCAAATCACACAACAGTAAAATAGTCACAAACTTACGGCTACTAAAACTAATCGAAAATTTTACACAAGAGGCTTTCATTAATGGTGGAAACCACCAAACGGTAATGTTTCCCCTTAATCAATCAGAACAATCCTCCTTCCATCACAAATTCTCGCCCGCTCTGACCCAAACTTTCTCTGATACCAAATGCAATAATTTGGTCATGGTATGACAAAATACACAAAATAATAACACTTGACACACACTACACTATATTTTATCCATTTGATGGGGATATATATACAATAAACATCTGCTACTTTATAGGAGGCAGTCTTATCAATCTCCATTCATCCCTTTACCCTTCCTATCTATACTCTATTCTGCATAAAAAAATAAACTTGGGATATTAACAACCACTAACAAATAGAACTAGTTAATATCTAGTTACCATACATATACTATATGTGATAATCTAATCTAAAAACCCAACAAATATGCTCACATTTTCATATAGCTCATTCCAAGCATTTCATGAGCTAGAAAAACAACTTATCTTACAAGTCAGACAATTTTTGCAAAGTACCATGTTGCACAGAACTGCCTCAAGGCCCCCGTACCAGTGTTTAGACATTTTCAGTACAGAAACACTGCCGGCATGTCACATAATCCCAAGACTTCCAGTACGGAAACAGTTCCGCTGAAACGTCACAGGGTCCGAGTCTTCCAATATGGAAATGGCTCCGCCAAAACATCACACAATATCGGGTCTGTAACGAAAAACGGTACAGAAATGACTTTGTCGTTTCTAGTACATAGAAAACCTGGGACATTTCCATCCCGTTTTTTGACAACACAAGTCACCATAAAAGTGCAAAAAAACTCCAAAAACCTAAAAAGCAAACTCTAAATTTGCAAAACACACTTCCTAAAACTATATAATATTATAAACACACCTTTGGCCTTTTACAAAACATGCTCTTATTCCATGTTGATGTAAATGTGAAATTTTGAGTATGTTGAATGTTCTAAACTTTCACGAATACTGTATTTTTAAAGAGTTTAATCCTTTATGGACTAACAATGAGTATCACGCATGCATATGTGTGTGTTAGTGCATTTTTTTAATAATATATCATACGGATGTTTCTGTGCCATTTCATACCCAAGGGTATTTTGAAAATCAGTGTTTCCACGTTTAGGACCCATTTTTGTTTCCGTTTCCTAGTAACATAGCTTTACATATTACAAGTGACTCGGCAAATGTTATCAACCAAGGATATCACATCGAACCCCTTAATATGTAGAATTATTTTCCTACACAGCATAGTCCCATCATCTTTAATTATACATCCCATTAAAGATTTGTGACTCTTTACTTCCAAAACCGTCTCAAATGAAATCCTACAAAATCAAAACAAAGCTCTGCAATTAAGAAAAGACAGGTTAGCAAAAGGCCTCAGTTTTTGCTTCAAGGCTGAGAGACTGATTTCAGATTCATAAAGTGGTATACAAATGATCAGTAAACATGCTACTTGTCTCCAAATTAGATAAAAACAATTGCCACTGAAAACATCGGTGGTTCAATAAATATTGTAGTTAATCAATTACCCTAATCGCATTATGCAACAACATATCGAGTTTGATTTTCCAAAGGGATCCCACTCTGAGAAAAAAGTAAATATTGCAAAAGAATTTATTCCATATTGAACATTAAAAAATGATATGCTCTTGCAAAAAAAGATGGTGTATTAGAATAGTGCACCCCATACCTTGCCCACTGTAAGGTGGTTGCTGACACAACAAAAATATAACTGTGACAACACAAACTACAGATTAAAAACAAATACCAGAAATTACCAACAAGAATTCACAATAGCGGTGTAATCATTTATCTAGTCAGTATAAATGTTCTATCAAGACCAAACACAAGGCAGAAACTAGTAAAAACATCAGGTGATTAAAAACAAGAAAATTGCACTGATTCAACCACTAGCATTTAGTCCAAATCTTGCTGTCTTTAGCCTTCAACAAGGAAACCCCCTAAAGCCATCAATAACCAGAAGATTATCCAAAAATATAATGAATCCAAGCGGTCATTAAATTCTCACATGATTGCTCTCAATAATGACTGAAAAACTTGCATAGCCTCACTGCACATTCCAGTCGCGTTTCATGCACAAACTCTTTTTATAGAGACTGTTTCTGGGAAAATATTCATACCTACTCTTATTAATTATTAAATTTTATCCATTATTAATTTTTCTGTTGCATAGCCTCCATTATTAATTTTTTTATCCATTGAATACCCAACTTTCTAAAATTCTACTCATGGGCTGGGAGTGTGTAGTTTGCGTGTAAATTTAACCTAATGTATAAATTTGTTTTGAATTTAAAATTGATAATTATTATTAATTTATAATCTGGATTATTATATATTAAATATAATATATATGGCCTATCCAACCATATCCATATCAAAGGGCGTTAAAAACTAGTATCCGTATCTAATACCGTATCCAAATCCATGCAATCTGCTTATACATTTTTAATGCTCCGTATGTGGTGTCCCAACTGATTCTATAATGTCCCCAAATGGACATTTTTCGATAACAAGTCAAATGTCGAGGTAAGTCCCACAGCGAAATGACAGGTCCTCCCTGTACCAAGCATTATATTGTACACTAAATGATGCGATAAAGCAGATCTGATCCTCTTATATACTTTTATGGCTACTATGGCTACGAGTGTGTGACTCATCCATTTCTGCAAGTATTGTTCTTCAGTAGTGTAGAATTTTGCTGTAAACTGATCAAGCTAGAAACCAATTTGATGTATGCCAATTCACAAGAACAATACCAAATTGTGGAAGCCCAACAAGGGGATTGTTTTTCCATTTACCTTAAATATATTCAAATACTTGCCTTCCCTACACAGGTGTACAACCCTACCCACTATTTCGGATTCAAAATCCTGTAACCTCCAAAACTGTGGATTTGCACTGCCTAAAAATCTGCATCAAGAACAGCCACTTAAGTCTGATTTCTAACAGCCCAAAATACGTTCATAACATGATCCTCTATGCAAGTTGTACTACCATTGAACAATTTGGTAAGCAAACGAGATTTGCAGCAATAAATTCACTCCTTTAAACCCTTGTGATATTATTTGCAATCTTTCAAACCTCAATATCAAAGGGGTGCTACTGGTTATAGATTGAGTTTAGTGGCATGATCTACACTGAAACCTCACATTGTACTAAAGCAATCCTCTAAAAGTAGAAGTTGAGTTTAGGAAACCTCTTGTAGATAGATGAGAAGGAAATCGTCCTCAAAAACTTATCTCTACGAGGCTAAAATTCAGCCTATGGGACAGATATTTTGTAAAGCCCGTTTCTTTTATTTATTTAAAAAAAAAAAACCACCACATTTATATTAATACAAGGATAAAGTACAGATCCTACAATGCTCAAGCAGGTATACTTGCTTTTACTCGAGGAAATGTGGCTTAGATTTCCAATAACAAATAAGAAAAGGGAAATAGCATATGCTTGCAATTTAATCCATCATGTGATCTTCAAAGAAAGGATCTGCTCAATCATGATGTCGCATTTTCTCCGAAGACCAGGATCATAAGGTACAGGGCCAAAGTTGATTAGATAAGATGATCTAACGCCTACTTAGCCAAAGTGTTTGTCATCTTATTCCGACCCCTAGGCACACGATGATATGTGATTGTTTGAAACTATCTGGCTATGGCATGCATATTATCCTGAATTCTAGGCGATAATCCAATTATTGGAAATGGATGTTGCTCTTGGAGCTTGACAGAAGGTTAACAATGACCTTGGAGTTAGATTCCACTATAATACCCAGGACACCCCAATTAAGTTGCCTCCAGAAGAGCTTGCATTGGATAGCCATGATTGCAGCCACATTATTGGTGCAGTATCCCAATTGATGAGTAAAGACGAATGAGGGGAGTTCCCAGAGAGTCATGGGATATCCCTCCCATACTAGTTGGACCCTGAGTTACCTCAAGCTGCTCCATCAGTCTTTAATTTTACAAAGTCCAAATAGAGGTGGTTTCCATGTTCTGAGGCCAAAAGGCATCCTCTGTTTAGTAGACAAGACTTTGTCTGGAATTTGCCTATTTCCCCCAGATTGAGTTTTTCTAACTAAAACTTTCCACCTTGCTCTGTGGTGGGGAGGGAATTTTCAAATTATGCACCATAGTTTCCACAATATACTTCAAGTTAGTTCCTTGACATAACAATTGTCTCTACTTTCAGATTTGAAGATACGTCTATTTCTCTCTTTCCATACGTTCCACAAGAGAGATAGCAATCCAAATTCCTTTGTTAAAATCTTGATTATCAATGACTGAGCATTTCCAACCTCTAAGAATATCCACTAGATGCATGGAGGAGTTCCAAGTAACAGATAGCCAATCAGCCAAGATGTTCCATAGGGAAGATAACAAAAGGGCACTGAAGGAAAAGGTGGATCAGAGTTTCATCTGCTTCTTTACATAAAGGACACCAAAAGGGTCCGACCATCCCTCGTTTCATCAAATTTTCCAGTAAGAATTCTCCTATAGAATAAAAGTCAGATAAAGAATCTAACTTTAGGCCATAAAGTAGGTTGTCAAAGATCAACGAAGATGTCCTTCCAAGGGTGTGGCTGATTAATTATCAAAGCACTATATCCTTCAACTACCGAGTACTCTCCTTCTGAAGATTTTCCCCATGCAAGGGTATCAGGTTTAGAGGTGATAGGAAGGATCCTGTTCTGCAGAAGGGTTTGAAAAAAGTGAATTTGATCATTAGATAAGTTAACCTGCCACAAAGATGGAGAGATCCATTCAATCCCTTGAGACGATGATTGTATATAATGACTCACCTGTTTCCTTTCCTTTATTGTGAAGTGTATTCATAATAGTTATAAAGTCCGGATATTGTTCAATCAGAGGTGGGTGTCTGTCCCACGAATCAATCCAGAAGTTAGCTTGATCACCTTTCCCAATTTTCCACTAAATTTATTTTTAATGATTTCATCACCTATTTTGAGGACTGAAAGAAATGGAGAGCCCCGAGAAGGTAAAGAATGTTGGATTAGTTCATGTGGCAACATTCCTTCCGCATATTTTGCTCAAATATTGATGCTTCGTAACTAATGCAAACTTTGCAACAATCTCCAATATAACTTTGCAGCCAAAGCTTTATTATTTTGTGCACTGGATCTAAAACCCAATCCCCCCTCTCTTTTGGTAAACATAAAGTTTACCATTTCACTAGATGCCATTTCCGAACCTGTTGAGTTCCTATCCACAAGAATTTTTGACTAATGGAATCTAGCCGATGTACAATTTTCGCAGGAATATTCAAAAGAGAAGCAAAATAGATAGAAATAGCTTGTAACACAACATTAATCAGAGTTATCCGTCCCCTGAGGTTAACCCTCTATGAGTACAGTTACTAAATTTATTAAGGATCTTTCCTAGGAGCCAACTCCAATATGTTAACCTTTTAGATTCTAATGGAATACCCAAGTATTTTAGAGGTAACGTGCCCTTCTGAAATCCTAATTTCGCCAAAATATCCTGCTTCAACCTAGGAGAGCAATGGAAGAAGATTTTTGACTTTTGCCTATTTATGTCTTGACCAATGGCCTTTGAAAAGAGGTCCAAGTTATTGTGGATTTGATTAGCCTCTTTTAAAGATGCTTCTCCCATGATGGAAGAATCATCTACAAACTGCAAATGGGACAGAGGGTCCACCCGAGTAGCTAGTTTGATGCCCCTCAACTTCTTCTGGCTTCTTGTTATGGAAAACAATCTACCAAAAGATTTTGCAACTATTATGAAAAGAAAAGGAGATAAAGGATCTTTGTGCCTAATACCACGAGACACAGAGAATCTAGTTGTAGGTACTCCATTAACCAGAATTGAATAAGAAATCGAAGAAATACATGCTTGTATCCACTGAACCCAAAGGGGAGAAAAACCAAACCGCAAGAGGATTTCCATAAGGAGAAACCAACTTACCTTATCATAAGCTTTAGATAAATCCAGTCTCAAAAACATAGCTGGTTTTTTTTAATGTCCATGGATTGGAGGGTTTCTTGAGCCAGAACAATATCATCGTAGATTTGTCTTCGAGGTACAAAGCCCCCTTGCTCTAGAGATATAACTTTATGAATGATAGTTTTCAACATGTCAGATATGACTTTGGTAATAATTTTATAGAGCACATTACATAAAGCAATGGGGCGATATTCCGCAAGGGCGACTGTCTCTTCTTTCTTAGGTACCAAAGTAATATAGGTTTGATTCATGACTTTGAGAACAGTCTTCTCTTGTTTGCATTCTTCCACCACTTCCAAAAGATCTTTTTTGATAATGTCACAGAATTCTTGATAGAATTCTATCGGAAATCCATCAGGTCCTACTGCTTTCCCTTTTTTCATAGCCCATACCACTGTTCGGAGTTTTTTTCTGAAACCGGCTATAAAAGAAAAGTATTGTCCTCCTCATTAACCAAGGTGGGAATAATATTAAGCAGTTGGGCATTTCCATCCAAATTAGTAACAGCAAAGATCCCAGAAAAATATTGTATTGCTAATTGTTGAATATCTTCCTGTGAATTAGCCCGAGTGCTATCCCCTTTCTCCAGATAAGCAATGTGATTATGAGAACGGTGAGCTAAGAGAGATTTATGGAAAAAAGAGGTGTTTTATCTCCCTCTTTCAACCACTTCATTCTCGATTTCTCTTTCCAGAAGATTTCTTCTCTTAATTCCAATTCTGTCAGTTCTTGCTTAAGGAAGATTTCCTTTGTTTGCAATTCTTTTGAGTACCCTTGCATTCTTACCTGATGAGACACGTCCTGTAAAGTTTCCAATATTTCACATTTTTCCCGTGGACATTCCCAAAATCAGATTTATTCCACTTCTTCAGTTAGTTATATGTTGCAATCTTCTAGTGAAGCAAAACATTTTGGTACCGTACTTGGGTTGGCCTTACACCATTTTTCAATTAAAGAAGGAAGATGTTCATCTCTCAACCACATCAATTGAAATCTAAAAGAGGCTCTGAACGGTTTTGATTTGCCCAATTCCAATAAAACCGACCAATGATCAGATCTCGAATTGTCTAGAACATTAGCAATCGGAATGTTGTTGCTTTATAAACATTCTTCTAAGATTAAAAATTTGTCCAATCTTTCCAGGATACAATTCTCACCCGCTCTTTTGTTAGACCATGCCATTAATCCATTTTGGCTTTGAATATCAACCAAGTTCATCTTGTGTATAAAAACCATCATATTAGCAGTAAAGGCATCAAGGGTAGAATTCCCTCCCTGTTTCTCTTGAGAGAATAAGATTGTATTGAAATCTCCCCCAATAATGACAGGTATTCCAGAATGGGCCGCAACAATATCAAAATAATCTTCCACTGGGCTTTTTTTGCTTCCACCTAAACTGGATTATAGATGTTCATTAATAAAGTAAGCTGGTTTTCAGGAACACATCTGACCACCATATAAAGAACACCCTGATGTCCTCCACTATCTATATAGTGAATCTGATGAGGGTCCCATATGCATGCCATGCCTCCAGAAGCTCCCTGTGAACTTAAACAAACAACTTCGAGTTTTTTCTGAATGTTAGGAGTCACTGCTGCCATAAAGTTTATAGAAGCTTTAGTCTCCTGAAGAGATATCATGTGAGGGTGATGTTGGTTCACAATACACTTTACTTCATTAACTTTAGAGGGGCTACCTTTTAGCCCTCGAATATTCCAAGTGATCAACTTCATTGTGGAGTTTGTTCAAAAATTGTAGCCAAATCCCCTACTTTACCAGTACCTGTAAGTTGTTTCTCTATTTTTTGAATACGGAATTGGTTAGATTTTCTTCCCATTCTCAGAGTGGAGTCCATACGCAACTTTTTCTGCTTTTCTTGTTGAATTCCCAAGGGATCATTCTTCAAAAGGTAGTTTTCAGCAGGTGGTATATCTGCAGAAGAAGGCAATAAAGGCAACATATGACCCTGACTATTTCCTGTTTCCAACCCCATTTCCTCCCTCCTTAGTTCCTCTATAAGCTTGTGTTTCCTTTGATAACTTTTCATTTCTCCCGAATGTTCTTGGTGCACCACCAAAGCTTTCAATTTTGATTGGGGATGATATTTTCCTGGCCTTGGTGTGGTGGATCTACAACCTGAGTTTCGGGGACTTGGGTTTCCTGTAGTTCTTCCATGTCTTCCTCTACTTCTTTTGATTGTAAGGTTGCAAGTTTGTTCGAATTATTCTGTTGCAATTTTCCTATGTATTTTTTCTTTGAATGTCTTTCTTTTCGGCAAGGCTATAAAATCATCATAATTATGTGGCTTCCTTATTTTGTTCTTTTATCCGTCGTGGACAATCTTTGACAAGGTGGCCATATTCATGACAAAATCGACATCTAAACGGAATGTTCTCAGAATCAATTTGTTGTTGCCATTTATCTTCCTCAACTTCCAATAGAATTTTAGCAAGCAAAGGCTGATTCATGTCCATGTATACACACATCCGAGCGTAGACCGTTTCCTCCATTTTTATTGAGGAGTTCGCTGCTCTAACAAATTTGCCTATGGAATTTCCAGATATCCTGGAAAACCACTAGATTCCAAAATTCAGCAGGTAACCCAAAGAGTTGTATCCAGACAGGAACAACCATAAGGGAGTTCCTCTTCAGCTTTGAATAGAGGCTGCCATGGTTTCATAAACAGATCAGCTCGGCCTAAAAAGCCATGGACCACCCCCTTGGAAGATGTATTCCTTTTCCACATAATTTGCAAAAACAACCAAAAAATAATTGTTAGGATAGACAAATACAGTATACTCCCCTAGGATATTCCACGTCTTCCGGGCCCAGTCCTTGAAAGCAGACATCAGATGGTTTAAACCCTAGAAAACGTACTATAAGGGCTCTGTCTTCTAGTTCTTGAATATTAGCTTGAACGTCTGATGTCACAATTTTTATAACCGGAGTACCATTCGCATAGCTTTCATACAACCTGCTGGAGTTTTCCTGGAATCTTCTTTTACTAATCGGAATGGATGATTCGCACCAGGAGTGAAGGAAAAAGACTGGTCGCGGGGTCCACGAATAGCATCTCGAAATGATAAGCAAGAGGATTCTCCTTTCTCAAAAGAGCAAACTTTAGAGGGCTCCATTCAAAGTAATCACAATCATTCTTCCACGAAGGACAAATAAATGAAACCGAGGCACAAAGGAAATACTCGCCATAGGGATCACGACAGGAACAGAACCAATGGACAAAGGAAAAAATGTGAGGCACAAAGGCTAAATACAATAGCAGAGATGATAACAGTGAGTCTCATAGGGAAAAAACACCAGTGACGGAATTAACAATGTCACGAAGGACAAACGACCAACGATGGAAATCACAAAACCCAATCTTGACCCTTAGGGATCGAGATGTGGGACAGGAACCAATAAAGAGGACTAAAAAATCAAAAACAATAACCAGAGAGACGTATTGGGGAATCACGATTTGGTTCAGCTTGATAATCCCTTAGTTGAAACATGCAGAAATGTATTCAAATACCACGCAGCCTTTATTAGAATACACCTCTCCAAAGCAATATCATAGGCACGACCTTTAGATCAGCATTATCTTCATCATCTGAAATTGCCTCAGTGTAGTGGATAGATCCCTTACCTTGGCAACAATGATTGGGTGTCCATGGATCCTTACAATGGAAGCACAATTTCTTTCTTCTTAACTCATTCCTTGCCTCTATTTCTTGGATGTTTCTCTCCCATTCCTTTGCCTTTCCTAGTTTCCCACTAACTGCTGCCCCTTGCTTATCATGTTGAGTTGTTATTGGCTGCTCAAATGAACTCGTTTGCTGCCCAAAAGGTGTTGTTCACTACTGTCCAAACTGCAGATTTTTACTCTTACCCACTGTAAATTCCAAATTTAGTGACCTTTTGATGGCATCCTGAAGAGATGGAGGCTCAAAAGCTTTCACCAAGCCTCTACGAGGTTCGGTCAAGCCCTCCATGAACAAAACAACTAACCTATTTTCCCTAATATCTGAAACCATGACTGCTAATTTCTGAAAATTAGCAACATACCTTTCTACTAATGCTTCTTGTTTAAGTTGTGCCAACTCCCTAAAATGCACTTCTAGATCTTTCCTGTCAAATCTTTCTATTAGTCTTTAACTGAATTCTTCAAGAGTGGAAATGGAACCATGTCCCTGTGTCACTAAACCATGATACCACCATTCGTGAGCCACACTTTCTAAATGCAACGTGACAAATTTGAGGGCCTCTTCCTCATACATAGGATTTAGTGACAAATAAGTATCTAATTTTTGCAACCAGGCCCTAGCAGAACATTTATCCGTACCATCATATATAGGAAGAGTAATCTTACCCAATCGATGTTGGATATCTTTCCTTGGCTCTTGTGGATGACTCACCTTCTTCCAAGGTCCTTCGCTTCTCCTTAGTTGTCAAAAGTCCCTGAATGAAAGCAACTCTCTTGTGTTGCGATTCAATGATGCATACTCTTCTCCATATAAATCCATTTCCTCAACAAATCCATGTGCTTGTGGTTGTTCTCCCTCCTCTTGTGGCTAAGTTCTTTGAAGGAAATTAACACAAAAGAATTTAGAGGGGTTTTTACTTGAGACTTTTTCTACATGATAAGTAGAACAGCTTCCTTCACCTTGACTTCCTTGAGAGTTTTGTCTTGTAGTGCTTAGCCCATGTATGGATCTACTCAAATCAGCAATGGCTCCTACAAAGGAGTCTCTTAGATCTCTGTACGCTTCCATCAAACGATTTTGCATCTCTGCTACCCCTAGTGAATATCTCATTCATATAGCTCAACTCGTCTGATGGTGGACGTCTTTCTCTATTATCCATTGTTACCTAAGTCTCGGGGACGAGGGGGACAGGGGTATGGAGGGACGGGGTTTTCGGGACGCCAAAAAAATTCTAAATTTTGGGGACGTCTTTTAAAATAATACATAAAAATTAATATTTCAATATTTTAACTTTTTACAATGACATTTAGGGATTTAAACTATATTTAATGTATTTTAGGTACTTTCAAGATTGTAATTTTATGTTCTTGGTAAAAATAACATCATTTTAAAAGTAAAAACATCATAAAACTTTTAAAGGATTTTAAAAAATTGGGGACGTCCCCTCCAAATCCCCAAGTCCCCAAACCATTCAGGACGTCACCAAATCTAGGGGAAGCGTCCCCGCATAACACTATTATTATCCATATCTCCCTTTTCCTGGAGTTCTTCTTGAGTAGTGACATCTAAAACCCTCTTCACCTCTGTCCATGCAATACTGATTTCTTCTTCACAAACTGGGAGAATACACTGCTCTGCTACCACTGTAATGTCCACAATTGGACTTTTTCGACCCCAAACGGATTTGAGGCAAATCCCACACCCAAATACAGTTTATAGAAGATATATCAAATATTTTATAATGCAGATTTGATTTTTATACATAAATGGCGACTTGGCTAGAGTATGAGACTCATCCAAAACAGAAGATAAATCACTATATTTTTACTCTAAACTAATCAGCTGAATTTATTATGCCAAAACACAAGAACAATACCAAATTTGGGACCCAAAAAGAGGCTGAAATAATTTATTAAAAATCTGCAAATACTTGCCTTCAGACACAGCTGTAAATATGATATTTTTGAGCCAAAATCCCCTCCAAAAAGATTTGGATGACTAAAAATCTGCAACAAGAACAGCAACCCAGATCTGATTTTTAGCATCCCTAAATACCTCCAAACAATCTTCTATGCAAGTCGCACCACCAAGAACAAGCTGGAAACAAAGAAAAGATGCAGCAACAAATTCCCTTCTTTATACCCTTGTCCAAATCTACAAACTTCAGACCTCGATACAGCTGGAAAACTACTGGAAAACATAAATAAATCCTTGATCAGCAATGGAAACCCCTGTATGGAGAATCCTCCCAACTAGAAGAAGAGTTTTTGTTCCTCTTCTAGATCTCTTAGAGGGTTTTCATCCTCGAGAGATTATCTCTAAGGGTTTTCATCCTTAGAAGATGTTTTATAAAGCCCTCAAGCTTAGACAAAAATCAAAATTTTATAAAATGAAAAGTGATCCTCTCACAAGTAAGTCGAATTGCTTTTATAATGAAATTTGGCTTAGTAGCCACCCACAACCACCAATCATCTTCCATTGCTTGCATTTAATTATTTTCGTCTTGTCCCCTCTCCAACATGGGTCGCATTTTCTCCTAAGGGAAATAATAAATATAAAAATGGCTTTTCCTTTTTTCTTATTTTTACTTTATCACTTTTTTTTTTCTTTTCTTTTTTTAAATTGACTTTATCATTAATAAATTAATATGAAGTGCTTATAATATTATTTTATATTGCACTTTTATAATTCATTCATTATGATAAGTTTCTCTTTCCATCACCCTTTAGCCATTGGGAAATTGAATTGGGCTAAAAGTCTTCGACTAATTATTTTAGGAAGTGGGACATTTCGTATTGCCAAGATCCATTTTGGGGCCACCTTTGGAAATAAATTGTAAAATTTTATTTTATAATCGATTTGAGCAGTCCCTTTACTTCTTGCTTTCATTTTTAAATTTTCATAGCCTTTTGATCAGAGACGTGCTTTAATAAAAGATTTTTTTGAGCTTTGAGGGTTTGGTGGCCTGACACTTGGGGTCCTGCTAATAAACCCTCTTGATTTCAATCATCTTCTTTTAAACCTCCAAATTCAAAATTGTGGAGGTCAGAACCTCTTCTCTAGAAAATGTTTAAAGCCTTAATGTGTTTGGACATTTCCAGGCCTAGGTTTGTAGTTTAATATCCCACAAATCATTGCTAGCTAGTGGTCTTATCATCTCAACGCTTTGCTTCTTGGCCTTCACTTTGATTTCAAATTTTATTATTTCATCCTTTCACTTTTTAACCACCCTAGGTCCACTTATCGGGACTTGTCCCTTCAAATTTTCATCATCCTTTTAAGCCTTTTAACATTCACCAGCACACACCAGGTACTTTGTGCCCATTTCACCCCATTTTCTTCTTTCGCCATTCACTAATCCGACAAACCATATCCCACTGCTTTTGAGACAAACCTTATTTTCATCGGGCATCATAAAGAAGAGCCTTAGAAATCGAAACTATAAAACTTCTCATTAAAATTTCACTCCTAACGCCTGAATTTCCTAGCACAGGCCCGCTTCTAATGAATATCATTTCAGAGCTCCAGCCATCAAGGAAACCAATTTCAGAACTCATTTAAACCATCATCATTTAGAACACCAACATTTAAAACCGCTCAAACATTAATGAGCCTCCATTATTATTATTTTTAATGAAACAAGCCTCAAACCATTTAACCACACTTCCCAATAAAATCAATGATGATAAATATTTTTAAGCCAAAAATGTGGACAAATGTCAGCTTGAGAGCACTGCATTTGAAGTTCCAAACGCAAGGGCATTTATGGGAACTGCAGACTCAGGCATGTCCAGTTCGAAGAGTGATATCTTAAAGCAAATGGCTCCAAGGAACGATGCCACAAGTCTCCTTATGCAATATGGTGGGAAGCATGTGAATGTTCAAGGAAGAAAGGCAATCGATGAGAATAAAAGCAAATATTATATAAGCTTTTGGTAAAATCACTTCATACATTTACAGCCTCGGAATAACCATTTTCCAGTTCCTTCGTGAAATTGGAAGAATTTCAGTGCTTCTCTTTGATTGAAAAATTTAAGTTCACAACTCTGTAAACGTGCGGACAAAGAAGAATTTAAGTTCACAGTTTTGGTGTAGAGCCAACTTCATTTGAGGAGTAAAATCCCACAAGGCTTCCCCAATGTATAGGGGGTTTCCTTTTGTTTTAGATCTATTTTCGAGTCGTGCATTGTTTGATGTGTTCGTCTTTTTATTGATTTGTAGATATAGGCATGTGCTTGAAAGCATATGGAGGCTTCATACCTCCTTCAAGGCCCCAAGGGCATCTCTAACCCCATTTGGCCTCAAGACCCTTCACACTTTTACAAGACTCGGGGCCTTCTTAAGCCCTATTTGACCTCTATGGGCCTCTTCTCTCCCTATTCTACCCTTAAGGGCATCTAAAAAAGCTACTTTTCTTGCTTGTGTGCACTCCTTTGCATCTAAACCCTTCAACAAATTGGTTGTGGCCATACAAAAAGAAAACAGATAAATACAATTTGCAACAAGAAAAATAAATTAAAAAAATTTCATTTATATTAAATGTTGTTGTTTTTTGTTGACACTCAGACAAAATCAAACATGTTGTCATATTCGAACCCAAAAAATTATCGTATTTGAACCCATACCCAAAACGAACCAGTAACTTAGGTCACTTTAAATTATAGGATGTCCATTGTGTGTAACATTTTTGAGTAGTAGTCATGTGCTCATATTAATATGAGCCACCTTTGTTTTAGGAGGGATATGTCTTGAGTCCAGTAAACTTAGAGTTAGGTTTAGCAACACGATGTGATTGGTAAGTTCACACATTTGAAAATCAATGACAAGGCCTAATGCAAACTTCCATTAATTGAACTTGTATGAGTAGGTTTATTATGAATATGGATCAATTATATTGCACCTTAAGGATGATTCCCTAGTCATGTAGAGTTATTTGCCTGGCCAAAATATTATTAATTCTTGTTTCCACAGATTAAGTGATCTTTTGTTCAATTGAATCTTTTCATACATTTACTAGCCTGACTGAGTAATTTTGTGGTGAGCTTAAAAAGGTTACCGGAGGTAACTTAGCAGTTTACATATGCCTTTGTTATGTTGGTCTATCGCTGCCCAATATCATTCTTGGAAGGTTTCCCATTTGATATAAAATTAGTATGACACGAGTCAAACGAGAGGATAACCAACCCATACAGTGATTCAGTATTCATGTTTTCACAGATTTAGTGAATGTGTATAGCACTGGAGGGAATATGTAGCCCATTAATGTTTAATGGATCCTTTTGGTCCTACATTAGTATGGAAACAAGCCTATACATGCCTTTACATGGAGCTGGCACAAAGGTTCAAGGTTGATAGTTATCTCTCTCCTTTACTGATGAAAGGATATGTGCTTGATTTCATATGCTTCTTTCTTATTTTGTGGGCGGACATTTAAATCGGAATTGCATTTTTTCTGAGTGACAGGAGCCTGTAGCAGGTAAGATCTGGTGGCCTGTTGGACCTGTAGCTTCTTTGCAGAGCACAGCAGGGGGCTATGAGAGAATATGACTAAGATTATGCAAGAAATTCAAATGCAGTAATTTGTGAATCTTCATGCCACTTTTTTGCATAGTATTTGTTTGTCTTCATCTAAAATAAGCTCAATTGATAACTGTTAGCATTCCTTTAACAAGTAGGAGGCTCACAGATTTATGTTTGGCATGAGCACCTCTGGTAAGGAAACCTCTATGGAATGCACAATTCAGTCTATTTTGGAGTTGCCAGGACAAAACATACACACTGCATACGATAACTTTTTAAAAAATATACTAAATTTGCCCCTTAACCCTTGGATGTGCTCAAAGGATAGCTAGGGTTAAGTGTCCTGGTCAAGAAACTATCCTTGCAAGGTATCGAGTGAATGCCCTTCTGTCTTGGGCCCCTGTTGGCTAAGGCCAGGGTTGTACACATCAAATTGTGATTCGACTTTCCATAGATTAAATAGCTTTGCACGGTTGGTTTAACGTTTGGTCTCTCAGTATTTGTGTCAAACACAGGGAAACAATGTACTATATAGCTTGGACCTTGATGGAATGTTATATTATGGTCGTGTGCTCTCTAGAGCTCCAGGTATAACATCCTGTATACTAAACCAGCAACGACTTGCATATGTCATAAAAATGACATGCTTGCAGCACAGTTTTGTATTTTGCCAGAGTCCTAAATAATACACACAGATCAGGCCAAGAAGCAGTTAAAATGAGATGCAACAATAGAGATGTTTTTAAATAATTCAAAAGAACAATGCATTCTGTCACCAATGTTATTACTAAGAACTTAATAGATACTTATAGTCGAGCACTTTTAAGGTGGAAAGAAGGTACCTATGAAGACAACCACGTACCAAACAGCCAAACGGCGATCCAATATGGATGCAAGCATTATTAGAAATCCCTGCAACCCAGACACCTAAACATCAGATGCTTTGTTTAAGGAGCTAAAGGTAGAACTATGATAAACAAAATGAACTATATTTACAACTTAGTACTAGAAATGTTCTTGTGAAGCATTATGTGTGTGACTACTTGTTCAAAATTGCCCCATTAAGCATAACTCAAAGGCTTTAACAACCATACAAATGAACAGAATCAATGAATTCCAACTTGTCAGCAAGCCAAGATTTCAGATGCAGTGGACAAGCACAATATGCTCGTCCAAGTATGGTAAAATCACAACGGATCGCTCACTGTACCTTTGCATAAAGCATGATATCAGCTATGAAGGACTCCCAAGTTTCGCTTTTAACCATCTGAATAATAACGAAAAAAAAGTCAGAATCAAACACGGGCAAGCTATCTGGATTCAACAGCATTGATCGTCCAAGAAAAAACGTAGCAGATCTATGAACTTCTTTGACATAAAGCACAGAAGATGCTAAACTCGTCAAAACATTTCACAAATGCATCCAATATGACACATTTATCTGCATATCTTGGAAAGGTAATCAATTGAGGCTTCAAAATTACAGACACCAGAATTTACCAATGTGGAAATGTAAAACAGTGGGTTTTGAGTAGTTCACACATCAGAAGAAAAGAAAATTGAGAGTGTAGAGCATAATTTGGTCATCACTGTGAATGCCACTATAAGACAAGAATGAATACACAAATGTCATTATATGTCTACGATCTGATGTAGACAAAATAAAATGTCACTATATTACTTATGATGTGATGTACCCAATTTTTGAGTTAACTAATTTTTGAGTCATGAGGGTGGCAGATATCATGACTCTTGAGACCAACCATTGCAACTACCACTCCTCCTTTCTATATGTGTGAGTTCTCATGAGTTGAGGAAGGATATTCACTGTGTCTATGGATAGATCATATATGAGTCAGGCCTGCATTTGGAAACCGTGCAGCGTGTACATTATGTTCGTATATATTAATGAAGGCATTTCATTTCACAATTTACTGTCATCTCTAATGATGTGATGATGACCATGCATACACCATTGTAGATAGATTTCTGTTGCATTGCATACCTACAGAGAGCCTATGATATTCAAAAAAAAAATCTCTTCTGAAAACCACTAGACCAATACAAAATTTTCAATATGCCAAAACTTACACAAAAGGCACAGACCGCAACTAAGACCTTGCAATAATGAGTCTCCAAATTATATTGCAAACCACAACCGAGCAGTGCATTCGATAGATTCACTTATTGTGTCAATTAACAATGTGTTACATTTAATTTAAGTTATTTTATGAATTTAAATATTTTTTGAAGTAGTCATAAAGTTGCCGATTAATGTCGATAAATTGCCATTCCCAATTTCTAAGTCAAATTTTGGCCTGCCAAGTAATTCTTGATAATGATTTTTTAAACAATCGAAGTCAAGACTAAAAGAGAAAAAGATACAGTAATGATACGAGTCCTAAATCATGATAATGATGAAAAGTAACTAAACTCAGAGTTCTCGATCTTATGCACAAACGCTTACCAAAAATGTTGACCCCAAATGGTATACTAACACAATAGAGTAAGCAATAGGTCTTAAATTATACCTAAAGTTCTGGACTAGTCTTGTATATTATTCTTCAAAATGGTCCCCACCTAAGCTAACATATGCAAGACTCAAGCAAAACTCCTAAAAAAAATCATTTGTCTACTTTAAAGGGCAAAAAGAGATTCGTAATAATAAAATGGAAGACAGTATGATTTCCAAAGACAAGTTGCAGCCCTCTATGCTGAATCAATAGTGTGGGTTGTAAAAGGTGATAAATACAAGAATCTCCAAAGGAATCAGAATATCTCTAGCAGTCCCCACTCAATGGCCTTTCTTAAATGTCATTGTTGCCTTTCAAGTTCAAACGCATCTTCGATATTACGAACATTTGGCCATTATAGGAACAATGCAAACCTCATAAAATGGCTAAGCTACGAACTAAGGTATGGGTATGCTGCAAGTCCAGCCTCCATCTCATGCACAGATTTGTTTAGTGGTTGCTTTGGGCAACATCCATGGATTACCAAATGTTGCCCTAAAAAGGCAGCAATGCCCTCCTTGATTTCTATGATGAATGGCAGGAGGTAAAAGGCATATTCAAAGTGAAGAAATTTGACAAGATTATCAGTATTGACATCAAATAAAATGTTCCTAATGTTTTGCTCGAGAAATTGAATAACAACAATTAGTAAAATCTATTACTAGGAAGGGAGGAGTGCTAAAACCAATTGAAATTATTTTGGCTCTACTACTTCCCATGTATATAAGTTTCCTATAACCATCACGACTCATCCTTGACAAGAATCATTATAAGTGGTGCAATTGAAATGCTTCTATACACAAGTGTAAGCAAAAACTATTGCTGATTTGAAAAGCTCCATGGAAAATGAAATATATTTTTTGCTTGACATTTTTTGCACTAGGGCTTACCATTAAAGATGCGTGTCTAAGAATTAAGGACCATATAAGAGACACCCTTTTATGCATAAGATGAAATGAAAATCCATTTCCTTGGTCTTGCCCCTCGTCAAGTCTACTTGAGCCTTTTTAAGAACACTTGAGATGACCGTCTGACTTCTTTAGCATTGAAATCTTAACTTTCTCTATGATGCTGAGCTTTTTCCTGTTCCATTCTATAAGGCATATCAATATTAGGGTCTTGTGTATTATGCCACAATTTAAAATAAAGCGACAATTGGCATTATCCAAGACAGACTGCTTCTGATTTTACTAACCAAATGAGAATGAATAGACCTCTTGCTTCATGCAGATTAGAGAACATAGGGAAGAGACCTAACATGAGATGGACCACGTGCAAAAACATTTAGACTGTTGGACACTCTGAGCAAAGTCCCCTCATATGGAAAGGGGTGGGATCTAGCTCCCTTTCTGACTTTCGGAGTGCTGTGAGAGTGAGAGGTAACCATGGTCATAGTAGTGGACCTACTTCTACACCTTGACCTAAAAAAAATCCAATCTCCTAAGTTGTAGAAATTCATTTTGGTACTTGCGATGGCAATGATGAAGTGGTTTAGGTGATTAACCTTTCTCCCACCAATCAATACTCTTAACTCTTTGATAGATGCTGTTATCGTAACTTAGTGACTCTTATGAGGGTAGTTGGCCCGAATCCATATCTACACTAAAATGGTGCAATTTTCAGTTCAGAACTTGAAAAAGTTTAGCGACATTATTCACGTGATACTAAAATCGAAACAACTTTAATACAGTATTCTTACTTCTACAGCCAGGAAAAGCAGAACTTACTTCAACTTCTAACTGTTAAAACTAAAATTAAACACTGATATCTAAATAACCGTTTGGGGTTTTAGGGTTACATCAAAATCTGCCACGAAAGGGGCCAAATTAAGAAGAAGCCTATTATTTACGGCAAAATTGTCAATGATACATAATAAGACAGTAAACAAACCTTTATTGCCACCAAAACTCCAAATGTCAACAGAGCTTGGATTTCCTACATTGTAAAAGATGTGATAATTAGTTTAAGATTCCAAACAAAGTAATTCATGTGTCCGTGCGAATTTAGTTTTTGAAATTTCCGAAAGAAAAAAAAAAAAATCTATCTGATCAGGTGTGCGTGTGATTTAACTCATTCAATGTAAAGTGAAAAGATAAATGAAGGAACACTTACCCGACGAAGAAGATGATGAGAAAATTCGAGCGAGAGCCATTGCGATGCAGAATGACGAAGGACGACATAAGAAAAGAAAGCAAGGGCGTGGAATGCATAGAATGGTTGTGTGACCAGCGTATTCAGCCATGGGAATACATGTTGTTGCTGCTCCGTCATTTTCTCTCTGTTTTTTTTTTGGCACCAAAACCAGATGCAAATATTTGAATACCACCGAATAAACAAATTCAATCCCACTTACGACTTAGAAGTTCGGGAAATATATTTACTTTGCATCGTGGTTCGTACAACTTAAAAGTTCAAAAGAATTTTATTTTTTCGGTGCTCCTGTTTTTTTAAGCAGGAATCTCATGCCTGAACAGGTATCCGCCCATTCTTAGGCTTAGATGTCAAGGTTTGAGCGGTATCCCTTATTATTACGATATCTGTGGATCTTCGTCTCATCGAGAATTGAAATCTGGTGGGTTTGTTGTGAGCCAAATAACTTCACCAATAGACCAACTCAGTTTGATAAAGTTTAAAAGAATTTTCCTTCATATATGTATAGAATATTTACTCTAATAAGAGGTACATTAATATGGTTAATTAATAATTTTACAAAAAAATTGGATGTAATTAATAAAAATAGTTATAATAGTTACCATTTCCCCTTTATAATTTATAACAACATGAAACTAAGACATTTTAGATGAATATTTCACATACTTGATATGTCAAAGATCATGATCTTGAATTGTGTATGTCCTCAACTCAAAAAGAGAGTTATAGATACAGGGGTTAAATTTGACACCCGTTTAGACGTTTTTAGTGATTTTAGCTGTAAAATGCTTGCCAATATTTGTAATAAACATCACATACGACTTACATATTTAACATTTGATCGTCAATTTTTTATATAGATTTATATATAAATTATAAAAATATATATTAATGCATATTAAAAATAATTAAATAAATATGGAATGGTTGGTATAAATAACATCGTTTTGTATTTTTGAAGGGCGATGTTGGAAAATTACCGTCATCCAAAAATTGTTTGACAGAAATAAGTTGCTGTCAAATTTAACCCCTAATAGGTATTTACTATTTACCCTTATTATTGCCTTTGTAGTCCAATTTTGTATTCAACAAAACTCAAATTTATATGGGGCATTTAATGGGCTAGTTTTTTATTGGGAAAAAAATGTTCTATATTGAGGGTGATTGGAATTATTTTTGCAGTGAAATATGAGTACAGGGCATGAGCACAAGAGAAGGGAAAAATTCAATAAGAAGTTGAAGATTCTTCAATCTTGAGTTTCATTTGTCACCAAGGTAATCTAACTCATATTTAGTAAATTCAAGATTTCAAAAAAATCAGAACTGGGACCTTCCATTAAGGAAGAGCTTAAATAGTCCCTGTGAGTTGGGATTAATTAATTGTTAAAAGGCATCCATTGTTTAGCATTTCTTGGTGTTTTCAACGTTGAGATTCAATCCATTCAACTTAATTGTGCGGGTTGTTTGCATGAGGCCTTTCATTAACATAATGGAAGACTCAAACATTCACATTGACCTATTGATCCCTTTACCATGATAAAGCTTAAACATGGACTCTCTTAATACATTTAATTATTAGATGAGGCGATTGAAAACAATTGTAATTCATTATAGATAACCTACAACAGATTGTTTTGTATAGAAAATATGCAATTTATTATTTGTATAATTTATTTTTCTTTTGAATAAATGGGCAATACATTTATTTTGGGAGATGTCGTAGATTATAGGAAACGTCTTCAACGAAAAGTGTTAGGAATATTAATTTAGTGCTCCATTATAGTTTGTAAGTGAGTTGTTTGGTTGTTGACTGAACTCGCGTAAATAAATGTAGGGAGATTTGATAATTAATTAGTTTCCTATATTCTAAGGAAAGTAAAGCCTATATATAAAACTATTGTATTATGTGAAAAACAACTAAAATTATTCTTGTGTGTCATACCTTTCAAAAAAAAAAATAGTTGAGTTAGAAACTTGCGAGATGCAACAAACAAAAAAGTGATTGTACTAGAGTTGAGAAATGCAAGGATTTGGGTCTTTAAAGAATGGATAACGGAAAGGTCTACATTGTAGAAGAGTCTGCGTCTATAATTAATAGGGCAGTTGACACATTTCTAAAAGATATCGAAGTATCCATCATTGATGAGGAACTTTTAGTAGAGCTGAAAATCTTCTTGGAAGGACTATTATTGCAAATAATGCAAACTTGACTAACTTTTGTGTAGAGACTTATGAACTTCAATCTTCCACGGTGATAATTTTTACATATAAATAAACTATCTCACATTAGTTATTTTCAAATATTTACATGTACCAATGTTTACATTTTTCAAATACACTTGTGTTTATATATTTAAATACACCTGAATAAATATTGTCTACAAATACTTTTATATAGAGAGAAATCTAAATACAATTATTACCGAGTATTTATTATGTTTCTGTATATAATCTGTGTTTTTGTTTAATACGGATATATTGATCAAATTTTGGTTTATTTTTCATTTAAATATAGATATTGGAATGCGAGTAATCATTTTATTTGTATAATGGTTAATTGATTTTCTCTTTACAATAGATTTTCTTACATTTACATATCAGTATCGATACAAATATTTACAATAGAATAAATAAAACAAAATTAAACTAATAAATAAACAATATATTAGTATTACTTGTCTAGAATCTATGTACATTTAAGTAATATTTTTAAAAATAGAATTAAAGTTATTTTTAAATAATATATTAATATTATTTTTCTATAAAAATTAAATTTTCTATTAAATTGTAGAAATCATCAATTTTACATAAAATACATAATTCGATTGTAATTGGTTTAATCTCACATTGGTAATAATTACAAATGTCTTGTAATGAGATTGTTTTCCCCTCCAATTTTTTTTGACAAATGTTTGTTATTCGTATTATTTTTATTTATTTTTTATGACCATTTATATAGTGAACACCATTTTTTGCTTTTGATAAACATAATTGTTGATGTTACCTTTATTTCCTATCAGAGTGTTTTTGTAACAATTGGTACAATTGCTAGTTATAATTTCTATTTAAGATTGGTATTTTTTTAGGATTTTTATGGTGGTTGGTAGATAAACTTTTATTAAGTTAACTCTCTCTCTCTCTCTCTCTCTCTCTCTCTCTAAAAGAAAAAAGTGGTCAGTTTTTTAATTAAAAGATCCATGAAAATGAGATTTTAGGTATATGAATACAACTACAAAGGGGGAGTACTTAACAACTATGAAGATCATTTTTCCCTACAGTACCTTAAAGAGAAGAGGAATCCAAGAAAAGATATAAAATAATAAAATATCTTTTTAAATGATTTCCCCAACAAAATTGACATGAGTATAGCTATTATATAAAAAAATGTTAGAACTGAGAAACCAGGGGAATTCTTGTGTTGGTTTACTCTATTTTGAGGGTATGATGATATTATTTGCAAACTTTGGACCAACACCACCAATTTCATCATGTCAATAGAGTTGTTTCCTACTTGGTTGTGATCGTATGGCATTTCGGTTATGGGTGGGAAAACACAAACCGTAATTGGAGACAATGGAACATGGTGGACCTAATGGAGACAATGGAACATGGTGGACCTAATGGAGAAAATGGCTATGAATCACAAGCCATTCAAGATCATCTATTTCTGTATATCCATTTTGGTTCAAGTACGTATTTTACAAAATAGAAAGATCAGAAAGAAAAACATTATTATTTTGAAGCTTCATGTCGAGATGGAAAATTGTTTAAATATTTGTGAGATTTGTAAATGCTTCATTTGATAATGATAGTTAGCGACAAAGACAACATGTGAATCAAGGTGATCAACACTGAAGATAATGTGGACGGTGATTATAGCCATGTGTTTTAACAAGTGATTTTAGGATATTAGGGATGCCACCAATGTATTCAGGGGATAATTGTAAGACGGCTGATGTCTACATATCAGTGGAAGTTTTCAAACATAGTTTTAATAATTGATTATTTGCATTCTGGAGGATAAAATATATGTTCACTTATGTAATAAATATTATCTAATGTAATGAAAATTTGAAATTAATATCTTTTGAAATGGAATTGCATGTATTTTGTATTTTTTAATTTGAAACAAAATATTTCTAAAAATGTTACTGGCCCATATATTCAAACTTTTTCACTGGAAGTTATTTGTTATACATAATGTGTTTTTTTATGTATTTAATTTTCAAGATATATTATTATAGGTTAACTTTCTTGGAAACAAATGTTTGGATAGTTCGTTATCAAACCTTTTATCATTGGTCATTGTACGCACCCAGAATTACACAGTGCTATATTGTTAGAATAGTGAAAATCCCCAATGATGATAACTTTCAGTTCTAGATTAAATGATGAATCTAAGTCCAATTTCTTCGATTTCCACTTGTTTGTGTGATTTAGTTTACATTGCTTCTTATTTTCCTAGCCTTGCATGCTTTTGTAAATGCTTTTTCCCACTTTTCCCTTAGTTTTTACCTTAAGTTACGAAACCACCCCAACGGTTGTGTAACCACAGGTCTGCCTTGAGTGGCATTTATGAGTAACTTTCCGGTCTGTGCAGACTGACAGTTCCATGCGCATTAACCCAAGACTTTAACAACGTGTTCTATACGCATGTTGTTTCTTCCCAAATTGATTTCTCGCATGTTTCTTTACCAAATCAATTGTCTTTGAGCTTGTTAGATGCGTATAGACTTCTTCTTCTTCACTTACTACTGTTAGTAAGTTAACTACCCCTTTCTATGGTGATTTGGCACTTCTTGGTTGCCAAGTGTGTTGCACCATTTCCCTAAAAAGTTTCTATAAAAACCAAGCTTTTTCTCGAAGCATTGGTTAGAGTCTCTTGAATTGGAATTACATCGTTATGCTATCGGAATCTTGCCAAGGACACAAGCAAATACAGAGCCTTTGCATTGTTACTCTCTTGCCTACATTGCTACCAAACTGCTTGCAAACCAGTTAGCTCCAACACTTCTACATCTCATTTTGTATACCAACCAACAAAACTCCCTGGATAACATTGGATACTTCATTGGAAAATAAGTTGAGGGGATAAAAAACACACAACCGATGTTAGAAACTGTCTATGTTCTGCATTTCCAGGTTGGATGTGTATTTAAATTCTAAGAAGCTTTATTTCAATAGTTAGATTTCAATATGTGATCAATTCAAACATTTGTTTTAAGGAAAGTAGAATTCATAGATTAGTTTCATTTCCTGTAAGTAGCTTCCGTTGAAAACTTATTCTTAGCTCATCCCTATGGATTTTTCTGTGAAGGATTTGGAGAAAGTTCTTGTGCACAGAGTATTTTATTTCTTCATTGGCAAATCACCTATAGCTTTTGTTTTAATTCGTCAACTAGATTGTGCGTGCATAGGGGAAAAGCTTCCCTTGAAATTTTATCCATGCTTATCCTTGTGGATCTACAAGGGAAGTAAGTTTGAAGAATTTTATGTTGCTGTGCATTGTGTTGAGTTTCTTCAAAGTAAAAAGCATTTGTAGGAATTTTAGTGTTTTACCAGGGATTTTCGGGGAAGAATTTCTTCTGAGAAGCATTTAAATCTTCATGTGATTATGAGGTGGAAATCCACAATTACAAATTAGAAGAAAACCTCTATTTTAATTAGATTAGATTTAATTCACTCTGCAATAGGGGAAAATCAACATTCGGCTACTTTACTATTTAGTTTATCTCATTTTAAAATAGAAGTAGTTTTTGTTTAATTAAAAGTAGTTTCATTGTTTGTGTAACTTTTGTTTATTTAATTCCAGAAACCCAGAAAATCCCCAAAAACATATATTAGAATAGTTAGATTTATTTATGTGTCTTATTCCCTTTCATATTAAAAAGTCTGTGAAAAATACAAAAAATAAATAGATTATATTAACTTCATTATTTCAATTAATTAGTTTTATTGTTTTAATCAATTAGTTTCATTTCCTTAAATTAATTAGTTGCACGTAGATTCGATTAAGTTAAAGGAGAGTACTCAACTTTATTTAATTTAAATTTATTTGCATTCTTTGATTAAATTAGGAACATGGATTTAATTAGACAGGAATTAACACATACTCCCTACGTTTCCTTAGTGGCTTAGGTTACCCGAACATTAGCCTTAGCACCTTTCATATTCTTTGTATGTTTTGTTTATTTACATAAATCATTTGTTTCATGTCCACATGACCATCCAAGGCCCGAGACAACCAAGACAAAGAGTGTGTGATCCAAGAATACTGCAACCAAATGTTGTTACACAATTGACCGATATTGACCAAGGCCTTAGACAACTCATTTTTTAGACCACTCATGTTTCACCTAACATCATACAACAGTTGATTATTTTGAACGACAAGGCAAATAATGCCAACGAGTTCTGGGAAACCAGCCTAATAGAGACTACGATTGTCCTTTCTCCATCCTTCGTCTCATATTCATGACCCTCTCTAGAGAGCATTATATGAGAGACGAAGGATGATTTCCCCGTGTCCCACAACCCAATAGAGTTTTATTTGGCCCAACTAACATTGATAGAGAAATTTGTGCGACCCTTATCCTTGATTGTTCCATTTCACCTGAGCAGGTCCGACAGGCATTCATTGCCCTTAACAAGCAAATACCTATCGTGCCTATTGAGGACATTCGTTTGCCTTTATTTACCTCATAGCCACTTTCCACTTATTCTACTTATCCTTCTTTATCCATTCCATATCCTTTTATCTATTTCATTGCGGTTGTCCTAGAACGACCTCGGGAGGTCACATGCGCCTTGAGTCATGTGTTGATTCTTAGGCATACAGTCATCTTAAAGTATTGGTTTCTTCCTAAACTCTTTCAAGTAATACTGAGGGATATCAATAGAAAAACTATCTTGAACGGTATTTGTTTAGAAGTGTAAGTGAATCACAATAATCAAAGTATTAATGACCCACTTATAATAGTTATATTTAAACTTGATGGTTTTTTTTACCCTCCATCACCTAAATTTAATGAACATCAAATGTAATGAGTATCAAATGTACCATTACTAATTTAGCTTTATTAAGATCATTAACAAATGAATTGTGTGTTTAAAAATAAGAAATGATATCTCTACATTGACCCCAACACAATGGGAACAATTTGCATGTTCAATTACACATAATTTACCAGTACCCCATTGCTCTTTTTTATAAAGGTGGTGTGTTTATGAGAAAATACCCATATGTTGTAGTGATGTCCTTATTAGATTAGGGATTTTACATTTCATTTGCAATACATGTCATGAAAGGTAAACCTTATATTTTCATAAAATAATGTGCATATTCCCTAATCCATATATGTTTGTAGTCAGACCATGTCAAATTTTGTGATAGTTATTTTGTTAAATTCACTTGCATGGTGTTTTTGAAGTATGTTAATTTTTTTGTGACAATCGTGTCATAAAACTAGATTGAATGGTGTTCTCGAAATACATAAATTTTTATAACAATTGTGTTGTAAAATCTAATCAAATCATGTTCTTGAATTGCATCAAATTATATGAGATTTTTGATATATAACGAAAATAAATGGTAATTTTGAAATGCATCAATTTTTGTGACAATTGTGTTGTAAAATTCAACTTAAGGGTGTGTTTGAAGTACATAAAATTTTGTGACATTTGTGGTGTAAAATTTAAATAAATGGTGTTTGTTATCCATATTTCGCCCCCCGCGCAAAATATTGGATCAGCCATGACCCTGTGCGAGAAGAAAGAGAAGAAACGGCTTTGTCACACGAATTCGTGTCTTAAATCTATTTGGTAGACTCAGGTAAAATAAAAAAGGGAAAAAGTCAAAGTTTGAACCCAAGTCAAGCCAAAGCAGGGAGTCGGAGACAAAAGGTGAAGCGCATCCCCCGGCCAACAAAAGGGTGCCACGTGTCCAAGCAGGGAATCAGAGGAAAGGGAAAAAGATAAATTACAGACCCTCGAGTCTAATTTTTGCTCCAAAAGGGGAGCCCATTTTTCAAATTGTTTTCCCTATCCATTCATACGGACCTGATACAAACTTCGAAGGGGTATATCTTTCAGCTCAGGGCTCGAAATATTGCAAATCTAATGCCGTTGGAAAGATCTCAGCCTCACTAACCAAATGGCGGAAACGTCTTCAGGCCTTCAATACAGGATCTGTCTGTCTCAACAACTAGATCGGATTTGATCTATTTTCGTCATTTCCTCTTCCTTCAAGGCGTCAAACCAAGGATTGATGCAGTAAAGACGGATTTGGGGGCAGATTTTATCAGAAGCATTAACAATGGTGGTTGAGTTTCGACGTGCTTTTCCCGCTTCTCTCTTTCTCTCTTTCTTCTCTCTGATCGAATCTATAAATACAGGGGCAGTATTCATTGTAAAAGTTGTTCATTCTTCTTCCCTGCCCCCCCTCTTCTTTTATTCCCCACGGTTGAAAATGGAGTTTAAGCCTCCTCCCTTGGCTATGTAATGGCATTTTCTTGCCTCTTTCCCATTAATGGTGTACTGTGTGAACTCCTAGAGCAATAAAATATGTTTTCGTGATGCGTTTTTTCCATCCTTTGCTTATTTTATTGTCTCTCCTCGCCTCTCATCGTTGTAGGGTATAATGTGCATATTCTAAGGTTTGTTGCAGGTCCTGAGAGTTGTGTTTAATAATGGGTTTTGAAGTGGTGTTCTATGTGAAATCTATCTCTAGTCTGTGGTGCATCTGGTCCACCCTCTCCTCTGCTCACCTCTCTCCACTTCATGCAGCTGAGATTGTGGTCAGCACTTCCCTTTTCTTGTTGTTATCACCTCGTTAGTATAGGATTTCCCTTTTCATGCTCTCTCTCTCTCTCCTTGGTCCCTTGGAATTGTTACATTAGGAGTAGATAGTCGCATTTCCTTCCTTAGAAGTAATTTTGTGCTAGGATTAGGAAGAAGAAGCCAACTTTCTCTAGAGGTCCATCTCAAGTCTGCAAGTCCCACAGCTTGAGAGATGGTCCCATGTTATGCAAATCACACCAAATGACCCTGCCTTAGAAAAGTAGATCCATAACTCATTTGGGGGTGTTGTGATTTCGCATTAACAGTGTTCTCATGGCACAATTATAAATTTTGTGACATGTTTTATGTTGTAAATTGAATATTGTTCTTGGAGTATACCATATTTTTTCACATTTGTGTAAAAACTAATTGAATGGTATTTTCAAAGTATATTAAAATCTATATTAGTTATGTTGTGAAACACAATAGAACATTTTTTTCCAAGTACATCAAATTTGGCCTTTTTGTGTTGTAAAACTCAATTAAATGATGTTCTTATAGTACATTAAATTTTGTGATAGTTATGTTTTCAATTTAATTGAATGGTGTTCTCAAAGAACAACAAATTTTGTCACAATTGTGTTATAAAGCCCAAGTGAATTGTATTCTCAGTTTATGAAACTTATCTTGTAAAAACCAACTAAATGGTGTTCTTGAAGTACATAAAAAATTGTCACATTTTTTCATAAACTTAAATGAATTGTGTTTTTATAGTACATCAATATATGTGTGATAGTTTTGTTTTGAAACTAAATTGAATGATTTTTTTGGAGGATGTCGAATGTCGTGACAGTTGTGTTGTATAGCTCAATTGAATGGTGTTTTCAACTTACATCAAATTTTGTGATAGTTGTAAATTATAAAACTCTAATGAATGATGTATTTAGAGTCCCTCAATTTTTGGGATACTTGTGTTATAAAACAGTTGATTGAATTTTTTATAATACATCTAATTTTGTGAAATTTATGTTGTAAAACACAAATGAAAGGTATTTTTAGAGTGCACCAAATTTTTGTGACATATGTTTTGTAAAACTCAATTAAATGGGCTTCATTCACAAGTTTATGTGAATCCATTGAGAACCAAGGATTTAATTATCCACTTGCAATTATTATATTTAAGTAATTTTCAATGGGGACTTTTATTCACGTAGATGTACAAAGAAAGTTAAATATATCTTTAAGTGTAATGAATGTCAAATGTGTTGTTAATGCTCTAGATTTAACAAGCTCGTTGATGGTTAAAATTTATGTCTTGAAAAAACCAAGAAAATATTTTATATATTATAACGATGTCATTCGATCAACGAATGGAAATTTGGAGTACACATATTTTGTGAAAATTGTGTTATAGAACTCAATTGAGTGGTGTGTTCAGAAGACATCAAAAAATTTGACACTCATGTAGTAAAACTCAATTGAATGGTGTTATTTGAGCTCAATTTTTTTTGGGATGCTCGTGTTTTAAATTTCAATTAAATTTTGTTTTAAGAGCACATCAAATTTTCAGACACTTTAGTTGTAAAGATCAATTGAATAATGTTATAAGAGTGCACAAAATTTTGTGATAGTTATATTGTAAAACATAATTGAATAGTTTTTTTTAAATACATCAAATTTTGTGTTAGTTGTGTTCTAAAACTCGCTTTAAAGTGGTGTTTTCTTAAACATATCAAGTATTTTAACAATTGTGTTGTAAAACACAATTAAATGAACTTTACCTATAAGTGTAATTGAATCCCAAGAATCAAAATATGAATCACCCATTTCCACTCATCATATTTAAGTGATGTTCACTGGGGTATCCCATCTAATAAATTTAAATTTAAAGCACTCCAAACCATTTAAGACTATTGAAACCAAGTCAAAAGCATCTCAAACTCAAATCAATCATTGTTAAGTATCTACTTATTGAAAGGGCACTTCAAATGGTTTCAATTCTAGAAATATCTACCCACAAGCATTCCAATTTGGCACTCTATTCAACACTCACAAAGTGTAAATTCTATCTATAGTTGTGATCACTATTGGTTTTGAGTCATGTGGAACAAATGAGTAGTACATCGAGCAACTAAAAGAACAAATGAGCAATAAAAAGGGTGATATAAAGAAGAACAATAAATAAATAGTTAATTTTTATGGCAACCTTCTAGTGTCATGTGTTGGGATGGAAGGATTCAAAAGTTGGGGAACTTATATAAAACTCTGTAGGTTGTAGGATGATGCCCTCATATTTTGTATTCTAGGGTCGCACTCTTTCTAGAGTACCACCAGTTGGAATCACTATACAATCAGGTAGTTTTCAATATGAAAGGTTATTGGTAAAATGGACATGGATCATTTATGCACAAAAAGAATCTTCTAATCATTCTTAGCACATTGGAAATATTAATGTGTTATTTTGGCCAAGATGGTATTGGGATGGGCTATGCGAGTTGTTTTACTAACAATGCCTATTTCATTAATTTGGTTTTAGCGAATTCATATTTGAGAGAGATATTGGTGGAGAGGATTTTTTATATAATATTATGTGATATGTTGATATGATGCCTTAGATGTAAATCTTCTTTTAGAAAGAAGATGTGAAGACAGGTCTAAAATTATGCACATGCTTTTTTTGGCTTAAAATGCCATCCTCGTACTGTCTTCATATAATGGTGCTTGCAAAACCATTGATTTGTATAGTAGAATATTGAAGGTATCAAAAACTCTCCTAGTAAATAAATTTTAAATAATTGACATTAAAAACTCCTATAATTCTCAATTAGTTTCTTTTTTTAAATCCATAGACAATAATAAAAACATAACTCACATTTCAAAGTATCCTGAAAATCCAATAATTCTCATTAAACCTTTTTATTTTATGTTTTTTTCTCTAAGGATTGGTTTTTGATAATGCTTGCCAGCCAAAAAAATCATGAGTTTGTGCTCTAAAAAAAAATTGGATCGTTTGCATGTTAACATTTTGTCATTTAAAAAAAATATGTTGAGAAAATAATATAAGCAATTTAATAGCATAAATTAGACAAATCAAGATAATCATTCTACGTCATGATCATGTAACTAATTTATAACATATTTAGAGTTTATAATGGTCATTTCAAAGTCATTTTTTTAGTTAGTCATATTTCCCTGATAAAACCGTCTCATGATTATAACCATTTCTATTAAAATAAAAAGACGCTCTATAACCTAGTAATCAAGTAGATTTGTGTGTTGGTTCATTATATTTTAATGGTTGGCATTATTCTTTGCAAAATTTGCACCAACACCAACAATTTGGCATAGATGCCCCCATCCTTCCACACCATGCATACGTGGCCAACACTTCAACACTTAGTTTTAAAAAAAAAACCGGTTGAAAAACAAAGTGTTTTTTTCAACATTCTTGTAAAAATTCGCACAGTTGCTTCCGTGATTTGCACTAAAGACCTATGCATTAACAACGCAAATGCCCATCATTTCTGATATTGTTTGCCACATGCCATTACATCATTCGAAACCTATTCATTTAAATAATTTTTTTCCCATGATTTGAGAGGTGATGGTGTGTCCCACACATGCATTTGTATGCATGTGGTTTATGGTGCATTTGTGTTTTTTTATGGGCATACATTTTAAGCGGTGCATTCTATTGGGAGAATACCTTCCACCCTTTCATAATGCCAACATAGTTGTTTCCTATTTGGTTGTGATCCCATGGCATTTCTGTTAAATGGGTGGAAAATAGGGGCCATAATTGGAGACAATGGAATATGGAGGGCCTGATGGAAAATCTGGTTATTTATCATAGACTAGTGAAGATCATTTGTATATGTTTTCCATTTCACCGTGTAATTTACAAATTAGAAAGACGAAAAAAATATTACTTTAAAGCTTCATGTCACAATGGAAAATTATTTAAATATTTGTTAGATGTGTAGATGCTTCTTTTGATGATGGTAGTTAGCTACAAGGGTAATATGTGAATCAAGGTGATCAATGTCAAAGTTAATGTGGACAATGATACCATAGCCCTATGTTTGATGAGTAATTTTAGGAGATCACGGAGGTCAACAATGTATTCAAGGGATAGTCATAACACAATTGATGCCTACATATCAACTGAAGTTTCCAAATATAGTTTTAATAATTGATTATTCGCTTTGTGGTAGATAAAATACATGAGCACCCAATTGATATGATCTGTAATAAATACTCTTTAATGTAATCAAAAATTGAAATGAATATAATTTCAAATTGAACTGTATGAACATATTATAGACATACTGTAACAACCCAAAAATCCACACACGAAAAACACAGTGAAATACAAGATAACTTTTTTTTTTGACTTGCTTGACACATAACATGACGCAACATGTCAACACCAAGGACACAATTAACACTGAGAACAACTTGATACAAGGATGACCATAAAGGCAGCACGGAAACATTCACACCTATCAAGGACAATACATACATTTTTTATTTTTTTATTTATTTTTTTTCTTCTTCTTTTTGACAAGACAACATGGAAGTCCAACCACATGACAAACTTACATTTAGGGCATCCCATGAGAAAATTCTTGTTAAATTTTCTTGTTTAGTAAAATGTCTCTTAATTCTTAACTTACGTTCTTATAAAATTTCATGTAATGATTCGCACAATTCTTTTCACCAGGGAGGACTTCTTTCTTTTCAACTATTGACTAAATAGCTTAAGGCCAGGCTTTCTAAACTAGGATCATCAGTTTTATGTCCAAAGCTTTTTTATTCATTTGATTTTAGAACATTTTCCACTTCTTACAAGGTTAATTAATCTTATTCGAGCCACTAACACATGTTCCACACTTCTATTGCACAGATGAAGGCATAAGCTCCGATTGAGTGGAAAGTACCGCTTAGGGTTCATAACAATGACCTTCTTGTTTAAGAATCAAATTTTGACCTTTCTTAAGAAATATCACCATGAATCAAGGCAAGGGTTAACAGAAATAGGACAATAGAATTTAGCTTCAGGGTCACATTGTTTACTATCAGTCTTTCATTGAGGTTAAGAGTTTATCAAGATTGGTTAAATGTTCCATCTAGACTTTACTTAATTAAGTTTGACAAAGGAGAACATTTCAAATGATATAGAAATATTTATGGTTTTATTAATCAATTTCCCTCCTACTTATTAAACCCTATCATATTCTAAAATCTAACCATTGATTTCACCATGAGATCATTTAAGGTTTCACCATAAAAGGATAATGTTTATTAGTTTAATTTTAATAAGGACTATCCAGCTCACTTCATAGTACTTACAAACTCGTTGCTACTAAGCCTTAGGAGGATTAGGGCTTGAGCGGCAGGTAGGCTGCGGGTATTTAATATCAAGAGCTCTTGCAACTACTTCATCGTCTGACAAATATCTTTTCCAATGTTGGGCAATGTTACTTCACGTCGTTGGAGTAGATTACGCGCAAACTGTTTGACAAAATGCTTCAAAGAAATTTTTCTTAGCGTGGAGGATAAAAGTGATGTTAATTGAAGCAAGCGTTAATGTGTGAGACTTCCAATGGTAAGCATGAATCAACTTTGATTTTAGTTTCTAGAATGTTTTCTTTGCACACAAATTGATGGGTAAACTAATGTAATAGGTGCGTCCTAATAGCTTAAAAAAAAACTAATTTACAATGCCTTATATAGGAAAGCAATTCATGAGTTGTTTGAATAGTTGAACGCAAGACTTTCCGATCTTGTTCTAGAATCTAGACTCCAAAGTAAAAGCATATTGCAAGGACATGAAAAACCCTGTTAATTATTCCAAATTTATGTTGTTGTTTCATGGATTTACATACTGGGAATTGGGGTTAACTGCTCTAGAATGAATTTTCTCCTTCTGCCTGTGTCTATGTAGTTTACCGGAATGGTTATTGTTTCTTTTGCATGGTATTTGGGACACCGTGTGGGTGAGAAGCGTGAGTTTGGTGGAGAAATAATTTTGGGATTGCGGGGAGAAGGGGCCTGCATGTGCGTGGCCATGAGATGTAGCGTTTAAAACAGGAATGATAAGACTAACCCTCTCTCTTAATGATTTATTTCCTTTAGCATTTGGATAAATCGATCCTTGCAAGTTGGTTCGAATGCTGTAGATATGGGTTTCTTTTGGAATGTTGATGTGTTTTTGTTTTACTAAATAAATAGCGTTTGGACTCTGGATATTTTATAACATGTATTTACATATATTGACTCTTTCTTGAAAGAGATGCCCAGAAAGAGATGGGTTTCAAAGGACTTTTAATCATAATTGCATGAACTGATCTCCCTCCCCTCCTTTACAGTCTATCTTATTTACTATTTGAGTAGAAGAAATCTCTACATCAATTCTTGCCTGCTGATCTTATAATGTTTGGTTATCTTTTGCCTTGATTCTCCCTTTGAATGATGGTTTCTGTAGAAAATATTACGGAGCGTGAATGAGGTTTATAATTTTGCTTGTATTGTTTATATTATGTAGAACATGGCTTGAAAAAGGGAATTTCTGATATGACTGTATTTGGGTTTTACTGTGGATTTATAATAATATAAACTCCCATTGGGATTGGGGGCTTCTATTTGGGAAGAGTCATACTAGTTTTATTAGTCCTTCTAGATAGCTCCATCCGAGTCATTCGATTATCATTTACCTCGGGGATTATTGAAAATCCCTCACCAGGCCCTCTGCTATTATTATTATTACCATGAGCTTATTATCAAGATTGGAACCCTCCTGAAGCATGCGTTAATGGGTTTTCTATGACCTTTACGAATATGTTAAGCACGCAAGTCACTATCCTGTGTGGATAATTCTATGGCTTAATTTTTGAGGTACTACTTGGATCTTTGAATCGGTTAAAGTAATATTGGATACATCGAACTCTCATGAATGTCAACATTCTTCAAGTTTGATTGATATGTGATACCCTCATGCATATGAATTCAGACAATGCTTGAAATATGAAATTATAAATTTTATCTTATACTTTGACCTTGAAGCTTGTCGAAAGACTTTTGGTAGGAAAAACAGATGAATAAGGAAGTTAAGATAACTACCCTAAAATGGAGTCTTGCATAGCCTTAAGTAAAGGTGACAGCTACCATAATGGGACTGTGCATACCATGCATGACAGTAAGGATATAAGTCCACCTGAAATTATTTAACTTCATTTTATCGAACAATAATTTAATACCCATAAATTGGGGTATGCAGGTGGAGGTTGAATTAGATAACATGGTATATTATGTTATCAGGTAACCGGTAAGGATAAATATGTTATTTCAATGTTTGGTTAACGAGTGGAATATTTCAGTTATTTACGATGATTATTATGTTTAGCTAAAAATTGATACTCGCATCTTATTAGGAGTTGAGATAATGTTGATACTTGCATTCATAGTGGCTTTGGGCTGCGCTTGCATATCTTAGTTAGTCAAATGTATCTTTGGCATATTACCAACAGATGACAGTATTGTCGGTCATAACTCATTCTTATGAGTTGGACTCTTTTACTAGAAGAAATATATAAAGACATGGAATAAGCAACCAAAAGGACACCTAAATAATACATGAACCTGTGGATTGGTGGGATCCTTATTAATATAATTATAATCTTAAAATTGCGGGATAAATATCCAAACTATACTTACATACCACTGATTATCTATGAAGGTTTGATACTTGGGTAATATCGATGAACAATGTAAGATTGATACTTGTATTTATTATATAAACTTAATGTCGTTGGTGCTTTTATTTAAATGAAAGATAATCTTGTTAGACACTTATATATTTGAAGTAGGTCGAGGGTATTAGGTGAGCGTCATTATTATTTACTGTAATTTAAGTATGATTAATTGCATGATTAAGGTTGTATATCTAGTCTCTTGAAATTGTGTTCTTATGTAAGCAAATCTTAAGGAAGTGAACATTAATGAGTATGAAATGCATTATCATGAGATGTGCAGTTAAGTTTTAAATGTATGTTAGAAATTATTTGATAAGGAGTATTGCAAACTTTCATTTATTTAAATACTAGATAGCAGAATTTATGAGGAGAGGTTTATATCTTATCATGCTCAGTTCTAGCGAACTGACTCTAGATAATATTTGTGCAGATGGATTATGCGAGTAGATTAAAGAAAAGAGTGTAAAAGTTTCATCAGTTCAAATTATGAAGTTCTTGTAGAAAGTTCAATGCGTTGTAAATTTTGTAACTTTGCTTGCAAAGAGTTTAGAAGATCTCTTACCTTGGTATGTTTGGAAAACTACGGTGAAGTGTTCTTTCCCTTTTGTTGTTAGACTAGTTACTTACCTTGGTGAGATGTGATATTCAATCATTACATTGGCATAAGTATTGTAAAACCTTGTTTTTGAGAATAAAGTGTTAAGTCAAAACTCTCTGACTCCTTGTAATGATGTGATATAAGTAAGATTAAATGGAATGGTTAACCCTTATAGAAGTTAACTAAAATATATGTATATTCAGATAAATTAATGTAGAGATGACTTACCTGAGAACAAGAGATTCCTGAAGTACTCAAAGGTGAAACTATCCTTGTAAAGTAAAATTTTTTATAAATTGATATCCCTAGCTAAACTAGTGAACACTACTTTTTTTTGGTGAACGCCTAAAACAAGCTAAAGGAAGACAATAGTTAGTTTCTAATAAGACTTAACAAGTAAGAGAAGAAAATTTTGAAACCACACAATCTATCTCTCAGCCATTTGGAAAGTAAATTCTTTTACTCCTTGTTAATACTTTTAGCGAAGCCTAAGTAAAGTTGTTGTTAATTCTGGTTAAGAGCCCTAGCTTCAATTTAAATACTCCTTTTTTCTTGATAAACGAATTAAGTAAATAAATGTCATAATAGAGAAGATTTAAAGATAATTACTCAATGTCAAAGGAATAATCTTGGCTTGGCAAGTTGAATTATACGGATCATATCTTGAGCCTCCTTGAAAACGTAACCTAAGAATTGCAAGATATCTTATTAAAATAAATAACCCTCAAGAATAACTCATTGTGGTTGGTCCTAACTATAAGTGTGTTCTGTGATTGGACTTCTATGTTGTCTTGTCAAAAGAAAAGTAAATTGTCCTGGATAGGTGTGATCGTTTCCGTGCTGCCTTTATGGCCATCCTTGTATCAAGTTGTTCACAGTGTTAGTTGTATCCTTGATGACGACATGTTGCGTCTTGTTATGTGTCAAGCAAGTCAAAAAAAAAAAATTCCCTGTATTTCACTGTGTTGTTCGTGTGAGAATTTATTGGGTCGTTACAAAAACAAAATATTTCCAAAAATGTTATTAGCTTATATATTCAAACTCTTTCGCTAGAAGTTATTTATCATATATAATATATATTTAATTTTCAAGATTTATTATTATAGGGCTAATTTCATTGAAAATAAATGCTTGGATGGTTCAATAGAAAAACTAAATTAAATAGTATTTATTTACAAATGTAAGTGGATCACAAAAATCAAAGTATTAATGAACCACCTATAATCGTTATATTTAAACTTGATGATTTTTTGAACCCTTCATTCACCTAAATTTAATGAACGTCTAATGTAGGTTAATTAAAAGTAATAAATACTGAATGTATCATTACTAATTTAGCTTTGATAAGATCAGTAACATGTGAGTTGCATGTTAAAAAAAAAAGAAAGGATCTCTCTACTTTTTCCCAAACATAATGGAACCCAATTTCATGTTCAATTACATAAATAATCAAGGAGTGTCTCATTTCCCTTATTTATAAAGGTGGTGTGTTTATGAGAAATTATCATATGTTGCAATGGTGTCCTTATTAGTACCTGCCGCGTAGGATACTAATGTTTTCGCATGTTGCTATTAATTTGTTTTGGTGTGCAGCTCAATATACATATGCTAATGTTTTGGTAAATATTTGCTTTAACTATTGGTAGTGGTAGGTAAATGTTCGAATTCCCTCGTCGATGATTGGTTGATTCGTGTTCCCTCATTGCCCGATTTCCCTCCACCGTCTGCCGCAGATATGACCGTATTTAATAATTTTTTCTTTGCCTCTTTTATTTTGACATGTAGCGAAGGTATTTTTTGTGACTCTTTTCCTACTGGTCGTTGCAGCGGTGGCTGCTATTGTGCTCTGAGATTCACACCTGGCCTCCTACATGCAGCAACCTGTATACACGGCAGTGTCGAAGAGAAGCAGGTTTTTTTTTACTGTATCGGACGTTTGTTGCGGGAGCTTGCAGATCTGGAGATATCATTTTTATTTTGTTTTGAATCTGTCCACAAAGGCGCCTACAACTGTGGAAGAAGTGAGTACGCTGAGGCACGCTTCCCTTCTTGTTTTCTTTTCATTTTCTGTTTTCATGGTTGTGTTCAATTGCTGGTAGGTTTTTTGCGGTTGTATGGATCTCTGACCCCCATCGATTATTGAGTGCCCCCAGCCCTGCAACTTCTGGGTCTTCTACGTTTTGATCCCTTAACCAAATTTAATTGCATACAAAGACAAATCCCCTAATTTTTTATGAAAGCTATTTGCTCAAAGAATGCCAAAGAGACTGACCAGACAAGATGTTTTTTAACCCAAAGTACCCGATTTCAGGTCTTCAATATCTAAGATTCTCGAGTCAATTTGTTTTAAAATTGTCACTTTTGTCTTCTTTTTCTGTTTCAGTCAGAGAATGCTTGAAATTTCCAATAGCCGCTTGTGAGAAGTAGTTTAAACACCAGCGCTGTGTATATACTCTTAGATGTGCAAATACAAATGATACTCTATGTACATATGAACAAATGTGGAACCGTAGACAAGACACGCAAACTGTTCGACAAAATGCCTGAAAAAAATGTGGTTTCGTGGACAGTCATGATTGCAGAATATGCCCAAAATGGATTTGTTGAAAATATGTTATTATTACTTAGAAACATTCATGCAATTGCAATTGGCAGATGTAAAGCTAAATTCCACAACCTTTGTCAGCATCCTCCCTGCCTATGCCAAAATGGGAGCTTTGGAACAGGGTATGGACATTCATCAAAGCATAATGGATAGAGGAATTTTGACTGATGTAGTTGCAACTGCCTGGTAGACATGTATGCACAATGTGGTAGCATAGACGAGGCACATGAACAAGAATCAAAATATGTATGAGACTTACTTTAGGCGTGCAAGATGAAAGATTGCAAGGAAACAGTGACAACAACTGAAGTTAAATTATTAGCACATGATGAATCAAAGGCAGCCTCATCTACTTGGCAATAAGAAGTCTAGATGTCAGTATGTAGTTAGGATCATATCCAGATTTATGGCAGGACCAAAGACGGTGCATTGGTTGGTACAAAATATTTTCTTTGAGGCGTTCTATCAAACAGTTCATGGGCTTTTTATGCATATCCTGCAATCATGGAACTCCTTGAGATCACATCTCTTCGAGGTATTCTATCAAACAGTTCACGTGCATTTTCAACAAATTCATATTGTGCATATTCTGCAAACATGGTATTCCATGAGCCCACATTTCTTTGAGGCATTTTATCAAACAGTTCACGTGCCTTGTCTATGCTTCCACATTTTGCATACATGTCTACCAGGCAGTTGCAACTACATTAGTCAAAATTCCTCTATCCATTATGCTTTGATGGATGTCCATATCCTGTTCCAAAGCTCCCATTTTGGCACAGGCAAGGAGGATGCTGACAAAGGTTGTGGAATTTGGCTTTACATCTGCCAATTGCAATTGCATGAATGTTTCTAAGTAATTATAACACATTTTCAATAAATTCATATTGTGCATATCTTGCAAACATGGTATTCCATGAGCCCACATTCATTTGAGGCATTTTGAACATACATGCATACCTATATCCTTACCCTCCACTGTCTCCTGGCTGATAATTTTTTAATTTAATATTTTTTCCTCTTATTAAATTTAAAAAATATCATTTATTTGATAATGACAATTAATAGTTATCTTCAAATAAACTTAAACACACATATAAAATTCCACAAAAATTAACAATCTAAGCTTATCATGACAAAAAAGGGGAAAAAATAATAGAAAAGCTTTATAAGAAACTTCCATGTTATTTCTGTTCAGTATAAGTTTATAACCTCCTCTTCTCCTTTAAAAACACAAGTTGGCAATATCAGTAGTATAAAAGAATTCAAAGTTCTTCAATTCATAATGATCAGAGAATCCTTATATACAAAGAGCAAAATAACAATGTTCAATAATTCCATAATTCAAATGTGCCCACAGTGTAGAATTTATACCCTTTGTTGTCTTCTTTGTTGAGTATTTCTAGCAAATTGTTAGAATAAAACAAACAAACCAGAGCCATTTGCAGTATCCTATTTTTCATCAGGTTGAAAACCTGTTTGTTGCATATGGTGCAATACCATGACTGCCTTGTAAGGATAACCATGTCTTCTTTATACTGTAATACTTGTATTCCATGAGATACCGTCTTCTTCTTTTACTTGCTCAAACTCTTTACTGGCATCTATCAAAACTTTGTACTTGACATACATTTAAATCTGTTTTTTACGAAAAGTTGTGTCTAGCAAATGCCATTTAAAAGCCATTCTAACTTCAATTTGCATAATTTCAATCTTAGAAGCCTTGTAAAATGGATCACAAAAGCTTTGCTATAAGCCCAATCTGACTGTTTTGTTTTGGAACAAACCCTCAGTGTGACAGTTTCTGTATACATAAATACAAGTTTTTGTCATTGTTGTGGTGTTGTTTTCCGCCTCTCACGATCAAGCTTATCGATGTGATGGATGAGAACAATACCAAATATTGACCTACTTGTATTGCGAGGAAGTAGTGACATTTTTAAATTTTATTGTACTCTTGACAGCATAATGAAGACTGTATTATGGATATTTTGTCTGTTCCTGCATTTCAGAGATAGCTTGTTGTTCTCTGCATACTTGTAGCATTTTTTCTATAATGCATGAAGGTCTGCAATAATTGAAGATATATACATCTTCAGAGGAGTTGTGTGTAATAAGAAAAATGTGCATTTACAGCCATCAAAGCATAATGCTTTGTTAGATGTAGTTGCAAGTACCATAGTAGACATCTATACAAAATGTGGAAGCATATTTGATGCACATGAACTGTTTGAAACAATATTTGAAAAACATGTGGTATCAGAGACTGCCTAATGGTTTGTTACACGTAGTTGCAAATGCTATAGTAGGCATCTATACAAAATGTGAAAGCATATCTAATGCACATGGACGTTAGGCATTTGATCAAACAGTTCACATGCCTTGTCTATGCTTCCACATTTTGCATACAGTAAGAGCAATGTGCAAGTTATTGAATATAAACAACAGAAATCAAATCCATTATTCCACAAGCGGAATTTCAGAGATATTGAATGCTAATTAGCCAAAGCAGAAAATCAAACAGATTCTAAAAGAACATTTCCATAGCAAACAAGAAACCCTATTTCATGCAAGAAGCCACATGTCTTGAGGATTCGACAACAGGGCGAGCTGGACAAAAAACAGCTGCAGCAGATGGCAAAGTCTGAAAGGAGAATAAAACTTTAATGAAATTGGACATATCTGTGTAGAAGGAAGAAACGACCTCGGCAATGGAGGATTAATACTGCATCAATCACCGGCAACCCAAACAAAACATTTGATGATGTTTATCAAAAATTGCAACAAATATATGAACAAATATTAGCACCAACATAAAATATTGAAGTAAATAAACATGCTATCAGGGACTGCCTAATGGTTTGTTACATGTAGTTGCAAATGCTGTGGTAGACACCTATACAAAAAGTGGAAGCATACCTGATGCACATGGACGTCGAGCATTTTACCAAACAGTTCACATGCCTTATCTATGCTTCCACATTTTGCATACATGTCTACCAGGCTGGGTAATTTTTTTGGAATGCTTTGGCTTTCTCTAAGGTCATACTCCATGTATTACATAGACTATAGTTTGCCTGGGAATTTTGACTGATGAAGATAGGAGATTAAGGATATTCCCTTTCCATTCATACTCTGTTGTGCCACATGGCTGCCAACTTTCCCCTGCTAATATGTGCAAGGTTCAAAATCATTGTCTTCTATACCTATTTTATAGGAATTTTGACTGATGAAGATAGGAGATTAAGGACATTCCCTTTCCATTCATACACTGATGTGCCACATGGCTGCCAACTTTGCCCTGCTAATATGTGCAAGGTTCAAAATCATTGTCTTTTATACCTATTTTATATGTCTGGTATCAACAAGCGCTGTTTAACTACAAGCTACTGTCTAATAATATAGAACAGATGTCATTCTCTATCATCCACTAAACTGTCATACATGTTTTGTTTATTTCTTATCTCCCATGTTTATGCAAAAGACACTAAAATTATCTCTTTCTTGAACTAGTTTTTGAATCTATTTTGATCTTATTAGTAGGCGCACCAGACCGTTTAATTCTTTTGCATTCTGTTGTGACATTGTCTAGATTGGGAAAATGGACCAGACTCTTCCCCTACTCATACCATAAATCAAAGGAGCCGCACAATCTGGTCTGATATGCTTATTTGTGCATATCACTTAAGCTGTTTATGGAATAACTATTTTAACTCTTTGCATTTATTGCAAGGAGCAATAGTGGATGACATTAGAAAAAGCTTCCCTCCAGATCTAAGAAATGCTTCATGTATGTCAGAGATGGCAGGAGAGATTTCTGTCCTTCATTGAAGTTGGGCACTGACGATCATGTCCTTCTAAGACAAGGGTTGGTCTAGATAAATGTTTGAACTTCTACATAGACAAACCTTCCATTTCTGTTGCTCTGAACAATACATGTTTGTTTTCAGGTACCCACTGTGTAACCTTCTTTGGGAAAGATCCAATCTTGTTAAAGCTCCTGTGCATGATTGGAGCAATGCTAAAGATGTGGAAGATTGCCTTGGCAGCTGCTTAAGCCTTCAGGAAGCAAGAGTTTCCTCTCTTTGAATAAGTGTAAAGACATACAATTTGTTTGATTCAGAGTGTCAAATAGCTCCATGGTTAGAAATTTCAATAATCTTGCAGAATCCTTGAAATGCAAAATTTCATTAAGAAAATCCACATGTTATAGTGAAACGACAAACTTTGTTATTCTTCATTCACATAAATCCAAGATAATAATATGCCACTATTACTTTAAAATGCTCACATTGTCACTTTCATTCCATTTTTTGGGTTCAGATTAGAAAAGGAAAATAAAAAATATCGGCCTTTTCCTTGAAGGCAGTACAATTTGTTTTAAACTTCGAATGCCTTCACCTTCTAATGATGGTATCGGAAAATTAACGCATTTGACACAGCCGGTGTTAGGTATAATTTGGTTATTTACCAAATGCTTGCCAATGCAACAAAACCTATCTTTAACATTATTCATATTAGCTTACCCATAGTGGACGAAGTTTATAGAGTTTGTTCTTCTTCGTTGTATTCTCCGTTTTGTTCGGAGCTTTTTTATAAACAAATTGTAATACGAGAATAAACAAGATATCTGATGCAGGGGAAAAAGACTTCTACATCTGCTGAGAAGTTGGCCTCTGCATCTAGTGTGGCCGCTACTTTCTGAGAAGGCGTGTCAAATAATGTCAAAATAATTGCCACCCAGGTGCGTATTCAAAATATGAGATTCATCTAATTCTCAATTGGATCAAAAGAAAAGGCTGGCTTTCATTTGCAAATCTTATTTTTTTGAATTCGGCTTGTCTGAATTCACATAAAAGGAAACTGGAGTAAATGTCTAATGTTCTTTAAATATTTCTATCCTTCTAAAAATTGAAAAGTATCTTTGGTACTAGGTGCTCGGAATCTTTTAGCTTACTACCAAGGTCTCCATTACATCAAATTTACTGTGGATTCAAATTATGCCTCCTCCCTCCAGTCTGGCCTTTGTAATTGGCATGAATTAAAATTGTCACTCGGCATGAATTTAAGTCTTTTTTAACAGCATTATGTGCAAGATTTACAAATCAATTTCTAATTACTTCTCCAACATGGGCAGGATAGAATTTGAACCAAGGAACCATCATTTTTGTTAAACTCTAAACCTTATATATTTCCATAAAATAATGCACATATTCCTTCATTCATATATGTTTACAATCAGACCATGTCAAATTTTGGGTTAGTTTTTTTTTGTAAAACTCAAATACACGGAGTTTTTGAAGCACACCAAGTTTTGTGACACTTGTGTCATAAAACTAGTTGAATGATGCTCTCGAAGTACATAGTTTTTTGTAACGATTGCGTTGTAAAATTAATTGAATTTTGTTCCTGGAGTACATCAAATTTTACGACATTTTTGTTGTAAAACTCAATTGAATGGTGTTCTTGAAATACATCAATTTTTGTGACAATTATGTTGTAACACTTAATTGAATAGTGTTTTCTAAGTACATCAAAATTTGTGATAGTTGTGTTGTAAAATTTGAATGAATGGTATTATCGTATAATTTTTTTGGCGTGTTTTATGTTGTAAATTGAATGTTATTCTTGGAGCACTCCATATTTTGTCACAGTTGTGTAAAAAACCTCAATTGAATGGTGTTTTCGAAGTATATAATATTTTATGCCAATTTGTTGTGCAACACAATAGAATAGTGTTTTCAAATTCATCAAATTTTTTCATTATTGTGTGGTGGAACTCAATTAAATGGCGTTCTTAAAGTACATATTTTGTGATGGTTGTGTTTTAAATTTAATTGAATGATGTTTTCGAAGTACGTAATATTTTTTGATAGTTGTGTTCTAAATCATGATTGAATGGAGTTCCCATAGGACAACCAATATTGTCACAATTGTGTTATAAATCCCAAGTGAATGGTGTTCTCTATTTCTAATACTCGTGTTGTAAAAATAAATTGAATTTATTGAAGTACATCAAATTGTGTAACAATTTTTCCATAAAACTCAATTGAATTGTGTTTTCAGAGTGCATCAATATATATGTGATATTCGTGTCATAAAAATCAATTGAATAATGTTTTGGAGGATGTCAAATGTTGTGACAGTTGTTTTGTGTAACTCAATTGAATGTTCTTTTCAAATTACATCAAATTTTGTAATAGTTGTGTTGTAAAAATAATTGAATGGCAATTTCAAAGTACATTAAATTTAGTGATAATTGTAAATTGTAAAACTCAAAAGAATGGCGTTTTCAAATTTCCTAAAATTTTGGGATTCTTTTGTCATAAACACTTGATTGAATTTAGTTTTAACAATACATCTAATTTTGTGAAAAATGTTTTTCAAAACACAAATGAATAGTATTTTTAGATTACGTCAAATTTTGTCACATTTGTATTATAAACCTCATTTGAATGGGCTTCATTCACAATTTCATGTGAATCCATTTAGAATCAAGGAATGCATGTTCCACTTGCATTCATTATATTTAAGTGTTTTTCAGCGTGGACTTCTATTCACTTAGGTGTAAAGAATATCAAATACACTATTAAGTGTAATGAATGTCAAGCATGTTGTTAATTCTCCATCTTTAACAATATTATCGGTGATAAAATTGTGTGATTGAAAGATACTAAGAAAATATTGTATATAGTATAATGGTGTCATTCAATCAATGAATGGTAATTTTGAAGTACATTATATTTTGTGAAAATTGTGTCGTTAAATTGAATTGAATGGTGTGTTTAGAAAACATTAATTTTTTTGACACTTACGTAGTAGAACTCAGTGGAATGGTGTTTTTGGAGTAAAACAAAAAATTTGACACTTGGGAACTGTAAATTTCTATTGAATTTTGTTTTTAAGGTACATCTATTTTTCAAACACTTTTGTTGTAACATCAAATTTTGTGATAGTTGTGTTGCAAAACATAATTGAATAGTTCTTTTAAATACATCAATTTTTTTCATTGTTGTATTCTAAAACTCACTCGAGTGGTGTTTTCATAAATATATCAAGTTTTTTTTACAATTGTGCTGTAAAACTCAATTAAATGAAATTATTCATAACTGGAATTGAATACCAAGAAGCAAAATATGAATGACCCATTTACACTCATCATATTTAAGCGACGTTCAGTGTGGATTTCCATCTCATAAATTTAAATCTAAAGCACTCCAAACTATGTTAAGAGTATTCCAAGCCAAGTCAAGAGCATCTCAAATTAAAACAAACATTATCAAGTATTTACTTATTAGAAGGGCCATTTAAAGGGTTTCAATTCTAGAAATATCTACTTATAAGCAATCTACTTTGGTATTCTACTTTAACACGTTATTCAACACTCACAAAGGGTAAATTATATGTATAGTTGCACCCACTATTGGTGTTAAGGCATATGGAACAAATAAGTGGTACATAGAGTAACTGCAAGAATAAATGAGTAGTAGAAAGGGTTATAAGAATTAGAAGAATAATCAATGGATATTTAATTTTTATGGTAACCTTTCATTGTCATGTGTTGGGATGGAAGGATTAAAAATTTGAGGTGCTTTTTGTATAATTTTTTAGGCCACATGATGATGCGCTCCTATGTTTTATTCCAGGGCAACAGTGCTTCCAGTGCACTAGCAACTAAAATCGTTGTATAATTAGTTAGTTTTCAATTTGGAAGGTTATTGGCAGAATAGACATGGACCATTTGTGCTTAAAAATAATTTTCTAATCATTCAACACACATTGGAAATTTTACCACAGTGTTTTAGCCAAGATGGTATTAGGATGGGTTGTGTGAATTATTGTATTGGCAATGCTTGTTTCATTAATTCAATTTTAACAAATCGGCATGGCTTGTGCAAATTGTTATATTGGAATTATTCGCAATGCTTGTTTCATTAATTTAATTTTAGCAAATTCGAATTTGAGAGAGATATTGGTGGAGAGGACATCTGACATAATGTTATGTGATATGTTGGTACGATGCCTCAAATGTAAATCTTCTTTCATAAAGAAAACGCGGATATGTCGTTAAAATTATATCCATGCTTCTTTTTTTTGGCATAATGTCATCCAAACAATATCTTAACATGATAAGGCTTGCATAAATGTCGATTTGGATATTGATATTAAAAGTATCAAAAACTCTCTTAGGAAATGAATTCAACTGAATTGACATTGAAAGAATACAATAAATCTGAAAAAGTTTATTTTTTGAAATCCTCATAAAATAATAAAAACATAAATCATATTTTTTATGCTCTGGAAAAAATGTGGATCATTCACCTGTAAATATTTTTTCAACATAATAAAAGTTTAGTTTTATGCTTAGAAAATAATGTAAACAATTATGTAGCATAAATTAGACAAAACAAGAGCATCATTATATGTCATAGTCACCTGACTACTTTGTAGCATACTTAGAGTTCATAATGGGCATTTCAAAGTCATTTTTTTTTGTTATTCAGATATAAGGGTATTTTTAAAAATTATATATAATTGTGCATTCCTCTTTCACGGGGAAAAGAATGATCTAATATATGAAATCAAATGTGTCATTTGGACTGAGATATTTAGAATCGTTGCAAAAAAAGGGGCGATAGTTTATGTGGGATATTTTTCCTTCCCTTATGGGGACGAACAAGATTCAAGACCTCACCTACTTGGCCTTCTAAAGAAAATTTTCAGATTTGGTGGAAAATTTGGGAACAGGGATTATGATATTGGAGGATGTTTTCTCTTATTTTTCAAATAACAATCCTAATTCATTTATTAATAGTTTATTTTATTGAATTTTAGGTTTATTCTTTAATTTTTCATATAATTTCACGCACTAAATTGGGATTTAAATTAAATGGCCATTTATGTATTTTAAACATTTTTTTTTCAATATTGTCCTTCAAATTTTGGACAAGAGTACTACTTTTACAATAAGTAGTAAAACAAAATAGCAACCTTCAATTTGTTTAAACACACTTGAATATATATTTAGGTCTATATGGTCTGTAGATATGTATTAAAAAATGTTGGTTATATAAATCTGATAATTGAAAGAAAATGATAAACACTAATTTTTTGGGTGAGACGCGAGTTTAAATATTTTGTATATCTTAAAATTAACAAAAATTTAGAAATATATGATTTTTTTATGTATTAATGTTTTATAAAAATTAAATAAATGTGTACCTATCGGCCTTCCAAAATTACCTACAAATGATGTTTCTAGTGTTTAAGTTGTCTCAAAATGACCACCATGGATAGTTACCCTACTAACATAACAAATTTCTTAAGGGAACCACTTAATACACAAATATCATAAGAATTTTTTAGTAGAGGGAGGATTGCTAAATTTAATCCACCAATTTAAGTTTCATCCACTAACATTTTTAGTATTTTTAGTTGTGGTAGGAAAAATTTATAAGTTCCAACACTCTCTGGAAGGAAAGGTATAAGATATCCTTAAAGACACGCACCCTTGCACACCCATCTCGCATATTACTTCAAAATTCTAATATTTATAAGTTTTTCTTGTTCAAATGTTTCTTCTTGCTTCATTTTCCTTTCTTGAACTTATTAAATGATTTCCTTTTTACTTTTTCCCACGCAAATTTTATCGTCTAAGTTAGATAAAAACTAATTTTAAATGTTCCCTGTGATTCTTTAGGATTTAAATTAAAGGTTGTTAGTTTATTATATATGTAACAAGTTTATTGTTTTGTTGAAGGCAAGAATATTGTCTCCACACTAATAATTACACATTTGCATTGTTTTTAATCAAATTGTGCCATTTGTATTTAAATGGGGCTGAACTAAAGTTTCATGCTTTGATTTTTTTATTTTGGCAAGATTATATTTGTCATCCCCTTTATTTGTCACTGTTGAGGGGAAAAATCGGATGTCTTGTTACCCATTTAATGCATTTATTGTGTTTGATGTAGGTTTGGTCGATTTTCTGTGGCTCAAGGTTGGATATGTTTCTTGGTTTGAGACTGTCCAGTTTCCCATGCCATTTTAATCGACCTGCCGAGAGATAAACCAGTCTGAAGAACATCAAGGTGAAAATATCTTGCCATAACTTCTGCTAAAAAAATGTTAGCAATAAATTTTTTGTTTGCCAAGATATATGTTTTCTGCATTTTTATTCTTTGTGATGGGTTTTGTTTGCGTTTACTTAATTTGTGCTCTCCCTTTTATTGACAGTAGTGATTTCGGTTTTGTGTAATTTTTTAAGACTTCGTTTTACTACACTGCATCCTCAAGATTTGAAGATTGTTGACCTCACAGGCAGACACAAAAATCAAAAATAGAGCCCGAGAACTATAAACATAAATCAAAATCTTGACATTTGTCGCAGAGGTTGTTGATCGTGATGTTGACTCCAACTAATTATTTTTTTAATGGATTGTGTCACTCTATTAGATGGTAGAGGGTATTTTATGATAAAACAATATTGTCTTCTACTAACGATAGATCAAAATTATAAACAGAGAGATTCTCTTATATTTAAGAGAGTATAAATGATGAAAAAAATACATGAGGGGTGTGCAATGCTCTAAGCGAGCTAGTTTGTAAATAAGAAGGTGGATTAAGAGAGTTGAACATAAACAACCACCACAAGGCACGGGGATTCATAATGGACATACATCTACTGCATAAGAAAAGGAAGAGATAATCGACATGACAACTAGATACTCGCCTATGTTTCTCTTTACATCGATAAAACTTTTAGTCTATGGAATGCTTCAAGTAAGTATCACTATTACATGTTTTAATTAGTTTCCATTCCCTGTCTAAGCTACCTTAGGGCATGGTCCCATGGAGGCTTGGGCTCCTATTTTCTTGCAGCAAAAGGTCTCATGCTTATTTTTAAAGCTAGCTACGGGAGATAATAGAATCTACACCCAAAAAATAGGAGCTCCACTTTTTTAGCCCCCTAAACTTAAGAGGTGGCTGGAGAGGGGGGCTGATGGTTTCTTCCTACAGTTTAGGGTTGAAAGAATCTAATTTACATTCCCGCCATTATTTTTGGTGATTGTAGAGAGAAATATAATTTTATTTTCCTACAAATAACCATAAAAATCAAGTGGGATCCTATACTATCTCAACGGGTATTGTTGAGGAAACTATTAAAAAAGCATGGGACCTTAAAACTGCTAAAATGCTCCTAAATTTTCTCAGCAGCACCTATTGAGATATTCATGGAGCCCCCCTTCCACGAGACCATGCTCTTAGTGGCACTGAGATCACCATTGCCTCCTAGAATCTATCTAACCGGTCTAGCGTGTCCTCGAGCCTTTGAGAAATATCAAAACAATTTACAAAAGTCACATACTATTGAAAACTGACAAAACGCTTAACAGATGCTACAGTTCTTGTAATAAATAGCAGCGACTTATGGGTAAGAAAATTCTTATAAGCTCTCTCCTTCAATGAGACACTGCCATAAGTATAGATGGGTAACGAACCCAGAAGGCAAAACTCTTGCTAAATCACATGCATTGTGCCAAACACATATCCAACATACTCTAAATCTAGATAACAAACCTAGAACTTCATAAAAAAGAAACAAAACACTAAAAAAAGACATAGAGTCATTACTTTTTCTTTTTTGTCTTGTGATGGACAAGAATAGGAACACTGAATGTTCCCCTGCTTATCTGCTCCATTGTCTTCAGATCTCTCTCCAACTCTTCCGCAAGGCACCCAAGAAACACTCAAACAAAACACATCACTTTCTGCATATTTATTATCTGATCTAATTTTTTTGTGGCATTAAAAGCTTCAAACATATGTTCATTGAAGTCCACAAAATGCCAATTAATCTACATGTCACTATCTTCATCATAATGACCTCCTGATCCGCTCCAAGACCAATTATTTAGCTCCCAATATGCCTTCCAAAAATGCAACAAATAAGTGACCTACGATTTGCTTCAACCTGCACTTTGTTTCAACACCCCAAAAGCCATTTGTATGCTAGGAAAAATGCACTATTATCAAGGAAATAAAATACCAATAATCATACCTCCTCATTCGCATTCCGTAGCAAACCTCATAATGGGCTAGGAAACTTGGATTGAGCCCAGATTTTGTGATATGTAGGTGTTTTTTTTCAAGACGGAGCAAGGCCTTCCTGCAAAAATGATCCTCTTACTTTGCACCAGATGGGAAAAAGGATTATGAGGCTATTTGGGCATTAGGACAAGGCCAAAGGATGTTCTTTGCTCAAAAGATGCAAGAACTTAGATATGACATTCAAGCTTATTCTCCGTGTGTTTAGAGGGGAGGGGTAAGGTTGTATTTATAGCCTGGGGGAGTGATTAACTTAGAATAGTTTAAGTAATCATGGTTTGAAAATGTTGGTAAGATTAAGTGGGTGGTTTGAAAATGTGGGAAAGATTAGGTGAGTGGTTTGAAAATGTGGGCAAGATTAGGTGAGTGGGGGCCATGAAGAATGTGTGAGGATTTGAATTATATTTTTAATTCATAAGTGGAGGATTTTAGGTGAGTGGGGACTACGGAGGGTGGGTGAGGATTTGAATTTGAATTTTTAATTCAATAGTAGAAAAACATGGAGAATAATGACATGTGGTGAGGATTGGGTTGTTTTTTTATTTTGAAATGGATAATTAATCAAATTATATTTGATTAATTCGAAGTGTATTGTTGTGGGAAATGAGGAAGGGTAATTAATTGATTTAGGATAGATGTGAAATTGGGGTGTCTACATTTTCCCCTCTTTGGAAGGGTACTATGAAAGTAGTGTCCTTCCAAAAAAAAGTAGACAGGATGGGGGAAGAATTCAATCTACTTTTCTTAAGAAAAAGGTAGAACGAATGTTTGTTGGGGAGAATAGAAAGTGGTGAGTGACAGATGTCATAGTATCCTCCAAGACAAAAATGTCATGAGAAGATGTGATTATGGATAGATGTGGTGATGCCCCCTCGAGAGGACTGATGAGAATGGAATATATAACAGAACTCTCGAAAAGAAGGGAAATGGATTATGCAGAGAAGAGGACAATAATGGACTGGAAGAGACTAGAATGACCGCACGACGCAAATGGAGAAAGGATTCAATCGACCTTGAATGCTAGGTGTGAGGGTGTGTGGGAAATAGAAAAGGGAATGGATAGGATTGGGGGTTGATTATAAGAAGAGTAAGGGAGATAGGGGAGGGGAAAAAAAGGAATGAAAGAGGTAGAAATAAGAGAGAGGGATGATAGGGGAAGAAGGGAATGATGAAGGAAAAACAAGGTAAAAATAGGAAAATGACAGAGTAGAGGGTGAAAGGATGAAATAGAGAGATGTGCAAAATGAAGGAAGCAACAGAGATAGTAAAGAGAGATGCGTGGAAGTGAAATAAATGATAGAGCTGAGAAAATCAGGAAACGGTAAAGAATAAATGAGAAGGAGAAAATGAGGTGGGAGTAGGGGCTAAAATGAAGGAAAATGGAAAGAGGACGAAAGAAGAAGTAGAACGGAGAAAAAAAAGAAACTATGAGGGGCGAGGAAAGTGTGAAAAAGAGGAGAGAAAGGAAGAGAAACAGATACAAAATGAACGAAAAGGTAGGGGTGGTAGAGAAAAGGAGAAGTGGTCAGAAGAAACATGAAAATTAGGGGAGAGGAAAGGAAGATAGAACGAATACAAGGAGAAGATTGAATGAATCATGTCATTGCGAGGAAGACCAAGGCAAAGAATATGGAACAGACCATATGGAGATGCATGTGGAGGGTGGTATGATAAAAAAGACAGGACAACACTGAACAACCAGGGTATCGATGGTGAAGTAAGGAGAAAACGTGATGGAAAAAGGGGAAGAAGATGATACAGGGGAAGGGAAATAAGACGAGGGGTGGGAGAGAGAAGAGGATAACAAAGAAAATGATGTAAAAGGAAGGGAATACAGAAAGGGGGTAATAAGTGGAAAGGGAACGGTATAAGGAATGTTCAGAGAAGAAAGAGGGGAGGAATGACATTGATTGGAAAAGATGTGGATATGCATGAAATGAGTATACTAGGATGACGAGAAAATAGAAAAAGGATGTATGATGAAGACAATAAAGATATTGAAGAGGGCAAAGAGGAGATGGAGAGATGGGTAAGAAGTGACAAGAAAGGGTGGGAGTGAGGGAAAAGAATAGGAGAGAAAAGAGAATGGGGGATAGAAGAGGCAATGCCAATGAGGGGATGTTAGGGAAATCCCTTTTACAATGAGTGGTGGGGAAGGGTGAGAGAAAAAACAAAGAAAAGGAGAAAACTAATGAGGATTGGAAAGGGTAACACTAACAAAGGGACGTTAAGGAAAACCCTTTTACAATGAGTGGTGGGATTAGAGGAGGGAAAGAATGAAGGGAACTCGAGAAGGTCCAAGGGAGTGAATAAGGTCGTGCGGAATGAGAATTGATGATTTTTAAGAAAGTCCGTGTACAATTATTAGCGCGGGAAGAGAAGATGATGATGAAAGAATGATATAAGAGTGTTAACAATAATGGTGAATGCGTGTGTGGGTAAAAATGTCGGGGGAATGTGAGAAGATGAAGTGGATGAGTTGGGACTAGGTGAAAGTGAGGAGAGGATGTGGGTGATGAGGATGAAGAACCAAGACATGAAAAGAATGGGAAGAAACGGTATGAAGAATGATGGATCAAGAAGGGGAAAATGGGGGGAAAAAACGTGATTGTAGGCAGAAGAGATTAGATGTATGTTGTAAGAGGATATGTGGAGAAAGGATAATAGTAGGAGGAAAAAGTGGGTAGTAGGAGATATTAGGTAGAAGAAGCGATCAACAAAGTGAACGAAGAATGAGGCGGGGGAGAATTTCACAATGATAAGTTAAGTGTAGGGAGGACCCTGACATAAGATTGTCATGTGACGGAAGTGGTTAAGTAAGATTGCCATGTGAGCGAAATTGGAGATGACAAGTGGTCAAGTGAGAAGTGGTGTTTGTGAGAATCGAAAAGGAGGTGAAAGGATGTGATAATGGGGAATGTCGAGAAAAAATGAAGGGTAAAGGGTGCATAGTGATGGGGAAAGGCAAGGAGACATCATCCTTAAGAGGGACTCTTAAGTGAGATCATCATGCCAGGTGAGTGGTTAAGTAAGATTGCCAAGCAGAGGAGGGTGATAGTGGTGGTAAAAAGATGTGATGATGGGGAATGAAGAGGAAAGATGGATGGTGATATTATAGAGTGATGGGCGAGTGTAAGATGACATGTCATGCTTAAGAGAATCTCTTAAGTAAGATCGTCATGCTACTGGAGAGGTTTCGTAGGATCACCCAACCGACATGGACGATATGCAAAGAGAAAGACAAGATGATATTGGGGACAGGGGTGGAATGGTAGGGTGAAGAAGATGATCGCGATGAGAGGCGGGAGAAATAAGATGGGGGAAATATGATGGGATGGGGGAAGGCCATAGGGCAAATCAACCTTAAGTGGAAGTCTTAAGTAAGATTGCCATGCGGCTGGAATGGTTAAGTAAGATCGCCAAGCTGAGGAAGAAGAAGGATGATGTTAGAGTTGGTGGGAATAGGGTATGACAAAATGGATTGAAGGGGAACCCTCAAGTGAATTTGCCATACTACAAGAGCGTGTAAGTAGGATGACCAGGCATAAGACGAATTTGGGGAAGGATGAGAAAAGAGTGAGTGAGGTATGTCTGAGTGGTATATGATATGAGATGAGGTGATAATAAGAAAAAAAAGAAACAAAGGAGTGTAACATGAATGGATGAAGGAATATATGTAGTGGAGGGCGGAGAGTGTGAGAGGAATCGTTAATTGGGATGCCCTCGTGGTGAGAGTAATGATGCGAGAATGAGAAGCAGAAGAGCTAGAACGGGAAGATGTGTTTGGTGGTGATTGTTGTTTGATGAGAGGGGAGGTGGCGAAGAAGCTTCTACAGCGGGAAGATCTTAGAGAGAGGGTAAACCTCCACTAAGGATTCCATATAGAAGGGGTTATTAAGTAAGATTGTCAAGCGGAAAGTAGAAAGGGTGAAAGGAAAGAATACAAATGGGTGAGAGGGGACAGAAATGGTGAGAAGGGTAATATGGGATAAGTGGCGGAGGAGTAAAAATGGGGAGCGAGGATGAATGGATCAAATACATAGTGAGCATGGTGGAGGGGGAGGAGCTGTTGGATAGAGAATGCTACTTGAGAAATATCATCAAGTAGGATTCACAAACTGCAACGGTGATCAAGTAGGATTCCCAAACTGGGAAATGTATTAGTATGGGTGAATGGATGGGGTGCAAAATAAGATGTTGATCATGTAGGAAGATACTCACGTGACGAAAAACATCTTAATTTTAATATAGCACATAACATAATGCATCGTGATATAAAAGATCAGGATGACTAGACTGTAATATGCGTGATAGCATAGACAAGGGCCATAAAAAAGGTTTGATGCCCCAGTACGATATGCAAATGGAAGAGAGCATAGACAGAAGCCATCAAGAAAGTAGGATGCCCCAGTACGACATGCAATCAGATAACCAAAGAATATTAGAGAGAACACCAGGATATATAAAATCAAGATGCCCCTTGTAATATATCAAGATGCAAGAAAGTAATTAATAATTTACAACTAATAATGCAACACAAGAACCAATAAACATGTCCCTAACATGTTCCACAGTGAGGATTGATTGGATGTGCCCCCAAACAAGGGGACGAGGACATAGTAAAGTATTGGGTCATTGTCCTCAAACAAAGAAACAATGAGAGCCAAATTTACCCCAAGCGAGGATTCATGCGAGGAGAAGTGGTTTGAATTTGGTTGTCATAAGGTGATTGGATCATTCGTTGGGGATAATAGTTCAAAGGTTAAATTGTGTTGGTTATTTTAGAGTTTTTTTTTTTGCGATTTTGTGAATTTTTATTATATATATATTTGCTAATATTTTTTGGATTTTTGACGATTTTCAACTGTTTTTGACTTTTTTGACGACTTTTAAATGTTTTTAGATTTTTTATGATTATGTGTAATGTTTTTGGATTTTTGACGAGTGTTTCTAATGCTTTTAGATTTTTGACGAGTTCTGATTCTTTTGTTGGATTTTGGACGATTGTTTCTAATGTTTTTAGGTTTTTGACAATTTTAAAATGTTTTTGGATTTTTAGATTTTTACACTATTTTTGGGATTTTTGACAATTTTCAAATGTTTTTAGATTTTTAGATTTTTACATTGTTTTTGGATTTTTGACGATTTTCAAATGTTTTTGGATTTTGGATTTTTTGGTTAGATTTTTGACGATTTTCAAATGTTTTTGGATTTTTACATTGATTTTTGACGATTTTCAAATGTTTTAGATTTTTACATTGTGATTGGCAATTATGGACCAGAGTGCAGACTTATTTTGAGAGGTGATAAACATGGATATTATCCATATGTACCAGTGTTCCTTGTGTTGTAACTTATGCTCAGAATAACACAAATTCTCTTTCCATTGGCAGGATATGGTGGTGATGATATGATGAAAAGAATTCCAGCTCCATTCTTGACTCCATGCAACTAGTAAGATGTGTGGGCTCATCACTGAGAATCAAGAAGGACACGGGAGGTAGATAATGAATATAGAGACAAATGCTAACAACAATCCCTTTGGGAAATTGTGACTCCATTCTTCATAATGGTACTGAACCAGTTTCAAAAATGGCTTTCACTTTATGAGTCACGTGCTAGACTTAGACAGTTATGTGGCCTGCTGATTGGTAAGATATGAGGTTAAGGGATAGTTCTCTCTTCACTTAGGCATCTAAATTACGTGTTTGGGGATTCTATAATTTGTAAGCACTATAAGATTTTGTATTTTGAAATGACTCCCTATGCCTTGCCCCATGCTACTAGTGAGAAGCAAGGGCTCATCACCGAAGGTAAAACAATAGGTGAGTGAATTCCCTTTTTGTCTTTCTTTTATTTTTTATTTTCAATGTTTTTTGTTTTTCTTGAATATTTTGAATGTTTATGTATTTTTATGCTTTTATGAGATGTTCAACAACTCTCCGCTCAAATTTCCCCATGCCACCTGTAAGAGGCAAGGGTTTATCACTCACAACAATAGACAAGATGTATACGAGTAAGGGCACCTTCCTCCATTTCTAGTCTCACACTACCAGTAAGAAGTGTGGGATATAACACCAAAGACTATGAAGGATGAAAGATGTGACGATGTAATTATTCATAATTTATTGAATTTCATGGATTTTTTTACAATAGTGCTTTGTATTTGCAGAAGGGTTTTCCCTGATCTCAGCCCCAAACGAATAATGCGTGAGGGTTTAACACCGAAGATAAGATCATGACTACATGAACTGGGTAAAGAAGTTTAGAGCTTTGTTATTAAAGGAGAATGTCTTTGAAGGGTTATTACACGGCTGTAGATGCTGACAACTTGACTGCTACAAATATGAACTAGTAACGGAGATGTTACGAATGAATGATAAACAAGATCTATGCATGCCCAATGAAAATAAAACTAAATCGCAAATACTACAGGTCATGATCTCACTCCCATTTTAAGTGCGTGGACAGCTTTTGGCTCGGATCATTAATATTAATGAGTTGTCTGCAACAACATTGTCTCAGTAAATATGAAGATGGTGATTTCCTTCATATTTTGAATAGATGATCTGCCAATTTAATTCTGTAAACTACAAAGGTAATGAAGGATCAAATATAGCAGGAATAAAAGGAACAATTGCATAAACACATTGTTGAATCTGGAAATAAGAAAAATTAAATGAAACATCTGCAGGTTTACAACTGATGATTCTTTGGAGGGCAATACTGCAGAGCCAAGAACAACACAACAAGATGATACTTACCATCAAAACAGATGAATCATGGTGTCCAATTAGTTATAGGATAAAAACACGAACACTATACAAACCTTCTCTTAGAATGTTGATGCGCATTCATAGAAGTGTATTTAAACTATGCCTCAAGACTACTCATTAGCCGCATAATATAAAGAGAAGATGAACCAATCCGATTTTTGGTGGTAATCTGTTACTATTGCAGTGTGGATTATTTTGCCATTTATATTACCATGCAAGGTATACCACTCCTTATTTTGGGAGATATAATCTAGGTCTTATCTTATTCTAATACCTAACAACTGCAGATTTCCAGTCGGTTTTGATAGAATTGAAAATGTGGAGAGATCTGGTGTCATTATTGCATTGAAAGTCTTATCTCACTTATTGAAGGGTAAGATGTTGCTATTCAGTCCTTTCATTTGTAACAAGAATCATTTACCATTTTAGAGATCTACATCAAGGATGGGACGTTCTTTCTCAATAGATTTTGACCAAATGACCTTCATGCATTTTCCATCAAAGATTTTGGTTTTCACACTTATGGAACTTTTGAGGCATTGTCTGGATCTCAGGCGCTTTTTGCTCGACACTACAATGTCACTGCAGGTAAGATGCTATCAACAGACTAAATCCTATTACAAATATGAATTTTTCTGATTAAACAATTTCTATGAACATGAACAGTGTTAAGATATTTTCGTTTTATGATGTATTTCTAATGGTCAATTGGCTGCTTCTGATACACTTCAAACCTCAGCCCTGAAACTCACTAATGAGTGACCATTTAAGTTTTCATGGGTAAAACTATTGCAAATCTGAACTAGGTCTTGTTAATACTGGCCAAATATATGAATAATCTACTCAGAGTATATGGATTTTGTTTGACAATATCAATAGATGTTTATGGACTTTTAGCGCTCGAATTTGATAAATTTTCCTAGATTGGCAGCTAACTAGTGAGAAGCATAGGCCTCTCACCATTTGGTGAAAATATAGGCGAGTGAGGTTTTCTTTAAATTGATTTCTATGAACAAAAACCTCTTATATTGTCCATTTGAATTTTTGGTTTATTTTATGGAAATTTTGCAGTGTCAAGTTGGATACACTTTTTCCTCGAGAATAGCCATCTAAAAGTTGTCGATTGTAATGCTTCACTTGGTAAAACCTAGTGCAATCTGGATAAGATTTATGCTTAAGACATGCATTGACAACGTATGACAAAATGACCTCTCCTCATATTTTCCAGTCTGGACTACCAATAATTATCCATGGGCTCAACACCATTTGACTTGGCTAAGGAAGAAATTCGTGTGAGCTCCAATGAACTTATTCATGTGAGTTCAGCTAAACTAACTCAATGAATTTTCTTACTAATAGTGCAAGTACATTGGAAGAAACGCCTGCAATCTTATCCTAACATTGCTAGTTCTGGAACTAAGGTTAAAACATGCTAAAAGGTTGCATATGGACGATTGAAGCACGATGTGCTATTAAGCGAAGTTTATGCATTTGTTTGAAATGAGAGAATCTGAATATGAAATCAGGTTTGAGTTTAGATTACCATCCATGATCAATTTCACGTATAACCAATACTAGGTACCAAGCTTTCCTGTTATGGCCAACAGACACAATGATCTCACAAACTAATCAATAGGATTTCAAAAAATAGATAGCAAAAGATTTCATGAGATTAAATAAGAAGATATCCTATATTCTAATTAAGAAAACTATAAGTGCCTAGGGTTACATCTAAATCCAATTTCTAATTAGGGATCCGATGGTAAGCCATAGACAATAATGGAACAATGTTATTAGCCAATTCTGGAATCAAGTGAACACCTCAAGAATAAAATTTCTTTAAATGAACTAGCATTCATTAGTTCATCAAGATCTTGACCATCGTCATGGCCAATTTATAGGCTCCAGAGCCAAATTTAGTTCGTAATTACATAGGGTCCTAACCAATTAGGATCAAATTTTCCTTCTTTTTATCGCTCTTTAGTGGTATTCTTTTAAAAGAAGGTCATCAATTTTAAATTCTCTAGGTCTTAACTTTTTATGATAACTGCATTGCAGTTGGTTTTAATATACTTTAAGATGATTGAGAGCATTAAGTCGCTTTTTCATCAAGAAGCTCAAGCTCTTGAAGCCATGACTTGTCAGTATTCATCCTCATTAATTACATATTTAAGGGAGATTATCAAGGATGGGAATTATATCTCAATAGGTAAAATGGTCTTCGCAACCATAAACAAGGAAAAATGGGGTGGCTAATGGTAGGTAAGATGTACGGTAAGCCCAAAGAGCGGGGTAAATTTCAGTATGCCAATTACATCCATGGGTGTTGAACAATTTTTTCCATGATGGATTTTAAGTCTTATTGGCTGCTTCTTCTTGATCGTTACCCTGAGGGTAGTATGTAGTAGACCACTTAAGTTTGATGCAAAAACGTTTGGCTAGGTATTTTACATCTTGGTTTTTAAATGATTTTCCATTATCTGTGATAGAGCGGATGAATACCAAATCAACAGATTTGGATGACGTAACTTATGGCATAGCTACCAATTTATTGTTATGACATGTGTGGATTTCACTAATGCCTTAAGTAACAGTTCGTTACATTTGGTTCAGATTAACCAATGTTCAAATCGTCACTTTGGTGCTCAATACCGTGTAGCCGGGGCCCGTGGGGCACCTAAATGTTGGTAAGGCTAACGTATGGGAATGTGGGCACAAACCCAGCGAGTCGGGCTCTACGGAAGCGTGGTGGGATGTTATGATTCTGGATTTCACTTTCGAGGTTTTGGTGTAATGGTCATACATTTAGTGAAGTAATCGGTAGCGGTAATGATGAAATTATGTCCATCGGAAGATGTTGGTCTAGATTTTACCAATGAGGTCAAGTCCCCATTGAGAGAAGGGCCATGGTGTGGTTATCGATTGTAATTCTTAGGAAGGTGCATATGGAAATTGATTTCCATGCTTTTTGACATGATTGACAATGTTTGACAAAATGGCATGCGTCACTTTCCATGGTGGGCCAATAATATCCAACTCGCAAGATTTTCTTGGCTAAGACGAATACCATTCATGTGTGAGCTCCACAGATACCAGAATGTACTTTAGCTAGGACACTTGAGGATTCTTCATAATGATTTAGAATTAGAGCAGGGTGCCATCATATCCTCGTTTATAAAGAGTTTATGCTAATAATGGTGTACGAGAGCACGTTGTGCTAAAGCACATTTATGCATTGGTTTCATGTCGGCAGGAAACGTTTTATCACGAATGAAGGTATAAAGATCGTGGTACCAAGGGTTATTCACACCCATGATCTCACATACCATAGTGTTTTCAGGAAGATCATAAGCAGGCATTAAGAGATGTTCAACGAGAAAATGTGTCTGGGGTTGACTATATGCGATTTCTAATAGGGATCTGATGGTTGCCATAGCATCGGTAGATTTATTACAAATTCTGGGAATTTGATCAAAACTAATTAATCAAAAATAGCTTCGAAGACTATCCACCATGCATTTATATGGGATAAGTTTTTCGTCCTTAACCTGGTATTCATCGGTAACTTGCTTGATAATAAGTAAAGAATCACCAAATACAACTAATTCTATAAGATTCCAAGATATAGCTAGTTTTAATCCTGCGATGAGAGCTTCATATTCTATGATATTGTTGGTACATGGGAATGCTTAGCGAAATGATTTGGGGATAACATGTCCGTTAGGTGTGATAAGCAAAATACCAGCCCCTGAGCCATGGAGATTACAAGATCCATCAAAAAATAGAGTCCAAGATGGCGCGATGTCTATGTGTAGAATATCTTCATTAGGAAAAGAAAATTGAAGAGTTTTTGTGCCAGGAAGGGGTGCCTCGGCAAGTTGGTCGGCAAGGGCTTGTCTTTTAATTGCTTGCTACGTAAAAAATTCAACATCGAATTCACTAAGTAATACGATCCAACTAGACATTCTTCTCGTGAGAATGGGTCTAGACAACAAATACTTGAGAGGATCAATTTTGGCAATCAACTTAGTTGTGTGATTGAGCAAGTAATGACATAACTTATGGAATGCAAAGGTGACTGCCAAGCATACTTTTTAGATTTGGGAATAACGTACTTCGTGCTCAATAAGTGTTCGACTAAGGTAATATACAGCCTGTTCTTTTCCTTGATCGTTATGTTGTGTTAGTAGAGCTCCTATGTCATGTTCAGTGGTAGATGTATAAAGCAACATAGGTTTATCGACAATTGGTGACATAAGAACAGGTGGACTAGAGAGGTCTTCTTTTAACTTAGCAAAAGAGTCTTGACAATCGTGGTTCTGGTGAAAGTGTGCATCTTTCTTGAGTAATTGATTAAAGTGATGGCACTTGTCAGCCAACTGTGATATGAAACACCGTATAGATTGTATCTTTCCCTAAAGACTGCATAATTGTTTTAGGTTTTGAGGAGGAGGCATTTCCATAATGGCTTTGACTTTGGCAGGATCCACTTCTATGCCTCTTCATGAGATAATAAACCCTAATAATTTACCAGAGGTTACTCCAAACACACATTTCTTTGGGTTAAGACGAACCTTATACTCACGTAATCTATCAAAAATGTGTCTCAACACACTTGGATGCCCTATTCGTGTTTTAGATTTTGCTAATATATCATCAACATAATCTTCCATGATATCATGTAACATGTCATGGAAGATGACAGTCATTGCTCGCTGATAGGTGGCACCAACATTTTTCAAGCCGAAAGGCATGACCTTATAACAGAAGGTACCCCATGGTGTAGTAAATGTCATTTTATGTTGATCTCCTTCAGCAATACGTATTTGATTGTAACCAAAGAATCCATCCATTAAGGAGAGCATTTCATGGCCTGCCGTAGAATCAACAATCATGTCTATATTTGGCAAGGGAAAGTCATCTTTGGGACAAGCCTTGTTGATGTCACAGAAGTCTATGCATATTCTGATGTTGGGAGTTTTCTTGGCGACGGGAACTATGTTAGATATCCATGCCGAATAATCAATAGGTTTGATAAAGTCAGCTTCCAAGAGTTTCTCGAGTTCAGCTTTGACAAGCAATGCAACTTGGGGATGCATTTTGCGTAGTTTTTTCTTTACAGGTTTTACATCCAGATGTACCACAAGATGGTGTACTACAAGAGATGGGTCCAGGCCTGGCATGTCCTTATATGTCCATGCAAATATATCTTGGAATTCAATAAGGAGTGTTGTGAATTCCATGCATTCTTGGTCAGACAGACTAATTCCAAGTTGTAAAATTTTTGGTTGTTCAGTGGTGCCAATGTTTATGTCTTTTGTTTCTTCTACAAGCATTTTAGATGTATCCTTTTCGGAGAATGATGCTAATGGTTGATGTAGGTCATCAGTGTCGGGTGTTTGTTGGAACTTTTTGTTGACATGTTTGGTGGATAGGGTGGTAGTGAGGTTTTGACTATGGGAAATCCTCTGTTTGCACTTTTGATCCAAATTTTCTGAGGGTGAAGGATCTGAATATTTTATCTCTTCGCCAAAATAGGTTGATTCATTTAGATTGATTTCAAATCCTTTTCTATGGTCGGAAGTAGGGATTTGGTCGTGAGTTCCAAGGAATTCTTCAATGGCTTCATCATTTTGGAACATGTCCATGGCCGCATGATGTGGTTAGTAATGGTCTATGAGATTCGAATGCGTAGGCTCAAAATTGATGACATTAATAGATAAATGTTCGAAGGAAATATGTGTTTCAGCGAGGTCCTCAAAAAGACTACATGGAGACCTGATGTCATCATTGTCACTTGAAATTATTATGGAAGCAACATCAAACACCTTGAAACCTAGACTATGTTTACCATGATGTTGTGTGCAATTTATCGGGTCTAAACAACCTTGTTCATTTGGACCGAGTCCTTTACCCTTCCATCGCATGTTTTTCATTATTCGGTGAGATTTAGTAAATTTAGGGGACTCATAACATGGAGCAAAGTCGTCATTATATAACCAAGATCCTTAAGAACTTGGAATATGTTCGTTGTCAAGATAACCAAACATTTTCCAAATCGACTGACCCATTTGGTAAGTGGGATGGATTCTTAGATGTGGAGCATTAGGTTTGCCATAGCTATGTGGGGATTTGGTGATATAACAAGAGTCTACCATCTTTTGAAATTGATATTCACCACATCCTGTGTCAATGATTTTAAATGTGTGAGATGGGGGACCAATAGGTACCTCATGTGGTGGGGAAGTTAGTTTGGTAGTCTCAAAAGATGAAGAGAATGAGTTATAAGAAGAAGGGGGTGGATTGAAGGATGAAGGTTGATTATTCATAGTAGGAGGTATCTTAATAGAGGAGGTGTGGTTGGATGAAGAAGATGGTGTGGTGGAAGAATAATTGTTGCTGGAAGAAGAAGCTTGATTAGTGGAAGAAGATGATTGATTAGTGGGAGGAGGACTGGTGGAAGGTGGTTGACTAGCGGATGATAATGGATTGGAAAATGTGTTTTGGTTATGAGATGATGGTTTCGGATTATTGTTAGGGAGTGTATCAGGATCAATGCGTGTTTCATTAGGGATTATCCGAGGTGAAGCGTATTTATCTGTGGATGGACAATAGTGATCATGTCGATACCGTCCTTCGAGGAATCTACAATACTCAAAAGGTTGGGGATCTGCACGTAATGTAAATTCCTTATCCAAATGAGGAAACTTAATGCATTGGTGGAATGTTGATGGGACGACTTTCATGGCATGAATCCATGGTCGGCCGACAAGAATGTTATAGGCAACTTCTACATCTACCACATGACAAATCGTGTCTAAGGTGATGGGTCCAACTTGGAGAGGCAACGTGATTGTGCCTTCAGACTTTCTTTCGCTATTATCATACCCACGAATGGTTATGATATTGTTTTGCAAATCATTTTCAGTGTAACCTAGACAACGTAAAAGTTTCATAGAACAAATATTTAATGCTGATCCGTTGTCGATTAAGACGCGCTTGATTTTACGATGAGTTACATAACCCTCAACGTATAAAGAATGATTATTAGCGATATTGGGATTAAGCATGTCATCGGGACCAAAAGATAAAATAGGATTGGGGACTGCAAGATGTGCAATTAAAGCCTGGAATTGTTGTGAATTGATGTCCTCAGGGACACGAGCATTATTCAATGTTTGCATAAGGATGCGTTGTAGTGCGGGAGAGGAATTAAGTAGTTCCATGATTGAAATTTGTGCGGGAGTCTTCTCTAATTGTTTGACAATATTAAATGACGGCGTAGGTTGTGGAGAGGAATTGGTGGCAGAATTAGATGGTGGATTAGGAGGTGATGCCGGGGACGAAGTGGCAGATTTTTTTGTTGTAGGGACCCATATTTTTTTCTGTCTAGTGGTGATCGCGCAGTCAGTTCTGATCTTTATAGTTGCCACTAAGTCTTGGTCATAATCTATGGTCGAGATGACTGAGTCAAACTCGACATTACTTGACGATTGACCCTTATCTTTTGAATTGTTATCATGATTAGGGAATGGATTTTTGAACATGTGAAGTTTTTCATTAGGTGTTTTTGTCTCAGAAGTATTTTCAACTTCTATGTCTCCACGTTCAATCAAGTCTTGGACGTAATGGCGGAGTTGCATGCATCTATCTGTGGAGTGCCCTTTTATGCGATGGTAATCACAATATTCATTGTCTTTATACCAATTTGGTTTGGGTTGTCCTTCTTCGAAGGGTCTGACAATGGGGTATGTAATCATATTAGCATTTGCCAAATGACGAAAGACACTAGATAGACTTTCTCTGAGAGGAGTGAACTCTCTTCGTCGATCCCTAGAAGAAACTTCCTTTCTAGGGATAATGATGGGTTGCTTAGATTTTAATGTGTTGGTGGGATGGTTTTGGACATTTTAGACATGGCGGGAATCAATAATGCCATCATTGACGATATTTCGATTCCGGTTACAGAATTTAGATTTGTCCTGTTCTGAGGAGTGTCTTGATAAGGTTGGTCTCTAAAGGGTGCTTTAAGTAAGCCCTTAGAAATTAAGGCTTTTTCGATTTGTATCCCCATTTCAATGACTTCTTCTAAACTATTCAAACAATGCATTTGCATGTGGAATAATAATTCGGCATTGAGATTAGGGACAAAAATGCTAACTAGTTGTCTCTCGGGTACTGAGCAGGGAAATCGGCTTGCAATTCCACACCATCGTTGTAAAAAGGAGGTAAAAATTTTGTTTGGCCTTTGCCTAGTGTTGTAGAGATCAAACATGGTTATTTATGAGTCTAGGTTATAGGAAAAATGTTTGACAAATTTCTCCAATAAGTTTGCAAATGTCGTGACCGACCCTTTGGGCAGATGGAAAAACCAGTCTAAAGCTTGTCCTCCTAAACTTTGGGGGAATAATCATAAAAGGTACGTGTCTCGATAGGTAACTTCCTGACATTGCATGTAAAATTCCTTGACATGTTCACGGGGGTCACCTTTGATTTTGTATTTATCAAACTTAGGGATTTCAAATGATGGCGGAAATAGTAATCGTGATATCTCTGTATCAAATGGATAAGGACACAATTCTTCAAAGTTAAATTGTTTCGATTGTTTTTGTAGTCCCTGAATGGTGTCTTTCATAAGTTTCCATTCTTGTGCGAATGGAGAAGCAGGGGACGGTTTATCAAACATGTCATGAGTATTGGAATCTAGATTGAGGTCTTTTAATCTTTCAGCTCTAGTCGTTGCTTCCTCAAGTTTCTTTGTTAAATCTTGGATTTTAGTGAATAACTCTTCGGCCGAAGAACCATTTGGATTGTTTGGTATTTCGTTGTGATAACTTGATTCACCGTTGTCGATGAGTTTGTTTAAATTTTCCGTCTCGAAGTCAGGGGGTAGTTTGCCCCATGGTTAGGATGCGTAACAAATATTCATTTTTGTTTTGTTCTATCACCCTATTGACTTGTTCTTGTTCTTCATTAGTGAGTTTTGGTTGTGTGACTTTTTCATCGTCATTTTCATGATTGTGACTGCGAGTGAATACCATGATGAAATGTGTCTAATTAAGCTAAAAAGTGGGTAGGAATTTTGAACAGGTGTGAGGAAATGAGGACTCGATTATTTTGGATTTAACTCGAATAAGATCATGATGACTGATAATGAGAGTAACTCAAACAAGTTATCTCAATATGATGATGATGTAACTCGAGACGAGTTATTACAGGATTTGTTGCACGTTGTGTAGATTTAGCTTAAACAAGCTCTGGACTATTGACGGGGAGAGTAACCTGAACAGGGTAATCACGATGTGGTTGCGATATAACTCAAAATGAGTTATGAAAAGATTTGTGTTGGATGTGATTTAGATAAACGTGATGGGGACAAAATAATGAGTGAACTCAAACAAGTCACCCAATATTAGTTTGATATAGCTGGAAACAAGCTATGAAGGATGTTTAACAATTGACAATATGGGGAGTGAATGCTAGTCACTCAATATCAGTTGGATATAGTCGAAGACAAGCTATGACAGATGTATTGTTGGATGAGGCAAGCTAATGAAATTGGCGTGATATTTTGGTCTGTGTTGTTGGATTGTTTGGATGTGTTCGCTTGGTATTGAATTGGTCGAGAACTGATTTTTTTGTAGAACACAGCTAGGGTCTGAACTTTTACAATGAACACATTGATATTAGCCAAGTTTTATGATAAAACAATCCTAAACTATTTTGTTTTCAAACAACAAGCAATCACGTAGATTCAATTGTTTTGGCTTATGGGGTAACTTCTTCAGGAATGATCATTATTTCATGCAATCATACAAACATAATGTGAAATGGTGGATGCAGGCTCTTATTACTCCAAGAAGATGCGTCCTTCGAAATACCCTAGTCCTGATATACCTAATTTTGTATGGGGATAGAATTGGTATGGGGAACCCTTAGAGCACTAGAGGAGACTCACCAATTCTTACTCGCCTGTTTCGGAGTGAATCACCACGTCCAAAACAAGTTTTGTGAAAAGGTGGAAGGTGATGGAGGGATGAATGTGTATGGTGTCCTTATAACTCCTCGAAGATTTACAGGGACGATGCCCAGGCTTCATTGTTACAGTTATTTAGGCGTGACTCACATGCGCTGCATGACAACATTACCTCTAAGTAAAGCACAGGGGCGAGGTAAATACCGAATGCTATGATGAGACGAGGTCTCAAAGTGCAATGCAAATGTAAATGCTATTGGTGTGTGGTAGTCAAGTCCACGTCACCGGTGTAGCTTTGGTGGTGATGAAATCCACCTCGTCTACGTGCAAAAACAATATGATAAAGTGATTAAACGTAAGGTTCTTTTCAACTTGAAATAAATCACTAATAAAAAATAATTATGTACCTGACTGTACTTTTTTTTTGGTTTCACAAATTTCTTTGAATTGTGGTATTTTTGCGGGATTTTTGTTTTTGACAATATTCCAGCAACGCGGTTCTACAGAAAACAAATTAGTAGTTATCCTGCAAACGAAATGTTAGAAAAGTGATCGTGGCTGTTTTTGATTTTCTAGATCACTCGAAGGCGCAGTAAAAGAGCATACACAACCAACGACCAAACAAATATTAATAATATGACAAAGGAAAATAATGATTGAAATGACAGTTGGAAAACAAAACTAGAGGATCCTGCAATGTTAGAACAAGAAACTAAATAATTGTGACCGTTTTTTATTTTCTAGATCGCTCAAAGGCGTAAGAAAAGAACATACGCGGATACAATTGAAATGGATTTTTTTAATTTTTAAATGTTAATAATTATTGCAATTAATCATGATTGCAAAATAGCGATAATGATTATTTTCACAAAAAAGAAAAACAATGAAAGAAGAGTGTGAAAACGTTACCTAGAACTGTTGTCGTGGAAAATTGAAATGTAAGGCAAAAAATAGAAAATTAAAAAAAAAATTGTTGTGCAGAGCCCGAGTGGCCTCACATTTTTTATTTCCAATATCACTTTTGAAGTGTGAGGAAAGAGCATACGTGTCAGGTTGTTATGCGAAATAAAAAAAAAAAAATAATTTAAAAAAAAAAGTTATAATTTTGTTGTTGTTTGTTAATAAGACAGGTGTTAGAAGAAATGAAACCAAAATTTTTCTGTAATTCTAAATCTAAAACTTATTTTTTCATTGCATAGATCTTTTCGATACCTTTCCGTTAAAAAAATGAAGTCATTCCGAGTTCGGGAGCAAAAGTTATGGCTTCCGGAAGATGGGTTACAGTGGCACTCTGAATGAAAATTTTAAACGTGAGAAAAACGTCCCGGGAGCTAGTTTTTTTTATTTTCTGACTTCTATACTTCACTTGAGGAGCTAAAATTTTGACAGCAAGGTTAAAAAAGAACAATAAACATAAATAAAGAGTTAGATCACAAAATGATTGATTAAAATAAAAGAAAAAAAATGATTAACTTCCTACAAAGCAGTTATTTTAGCAAAAGTAAATAAATAAATGCATTTTTCGGATTCGTTGTCCCATGACAGTAAGATGATAAACTAATGGCTAGTTCATGTGTTTCTACAGATGATGAGTAAATAGCAAAATCAAAACTGGGAACTAAACACCAAGCACCGAGGAGATCAAAGACATGATGAGCTTAAGAGTTTCATTGTTGCTATAACTTGTAGATACACCACAAGACACCACACAACAAAAACACTACCCAAAGAGTGAAGGTTAACCAAAGAAGACTATAAGGAACAGAAAAGGAAATAATAACGAACAATAATAAACAAAGAACAAATAAAACCACTACTTGGGAAATTAATGGTAACAGATCGAAAGTAACCAGGCGTGCCAAAATGTATGGTAGGAAAAATGCACTATTAACAAGGAAATAAAATACCAATAATCATACCTCCTCCTTCGCATTTCGTAGCAAACCTCAGAATGGGCTAGGAAACTTGGATTGAGCCTTGATTTTGTGATATGTAGGTGTTTTTCTTCAAGACGGAGCAAGGCCTTCCTGCAACAACGATCCTCTTACTTTGCACCAGATGGGAAAAAGGATTATGAGGCTATTTGGGCATTAGGACGAGGCCAAATGATGTTTTTTGCTCAAAAGATGTAAGAACTTAGATATGGCATTCAAGCTTATTGTCTATGTGTTTAGAGGGGAGGGGTAAGGCTGTATTTATAGCCTGGGGGAGTGATTAACTTAGAGTAATTTAAGTAATCATGGTTTGAAAATGTGGGTAAGATTAAGCGGGTGGTTTGAAAATGTAGGCAAGATTAGGTGAGTGGTTTGAAAATGTGGGCAAGATTAGGTGAGTGGGGGCCATGAAGAATGGTTGAGGATTTGAATTATATTTTTAATTCATAAGTGGAGGATTTTAGGTGAGTGGGGACCACGAAGGGTGGGTGAGGATTTGAATTTGAATTTTTAATTCAATAGTAGATAAACATGGAGAATAATGACATGTGGTGAGGATTGGGTTATTTTTTAAATTTTGAAATGGATAATTAATCAAATTATATTTGATAAATTTGAAGTGTATTTTTGTAGGAAATGAGGAAGGGGAATTAATTAATTTAGGATAGATGTGAAATTGGGGTGTCTACACCATTCATTGTTTGTGTACCTACTAGAGACATCAATTACCACATTGAATGCTATGACAAATGCAAGACAAGGAATGTGGTGTTTCTCTGATAGAAAACACAAGAATTGACAAAAAAACATAAGTATATCAAATCTAACATTTCCATTGAGATAATTTCCATTGAGAACAAAATGGTAGACCTCCCATTCTCTGGATAAAAAAATCTTATTGGTTTTGGATAGCATCTTCTTTTCCTGAGTTTAGAAAAATATACCGAACCATTGTTGATCATCAACAAAGACCATGCTCCAAGGAATAATTCATATTATTTATAAAAAAATTAAGTACACAACTAACTTTATTTTTGCTACAAAAATGGATTCCATCTCTCTTTTGTTTGATTCTACAAAGTTGTTAAGGAATGGACCTACACTGTGTGTATGTGAACTTGAAGCATGGAATTCATATTTTGCTACAATAGCCTTTTTCACAATCTTCTGCACAAATACTATTTTCCGTTGGATAAGATATTTTAGGCAATGGGGCATGCATTGGGTGGTAGGGATGGCGTTGACATATGCGTGTGACTGTAATAGAAGATAATAGTGGTTTTTACTATAATTTATACTACTTCTTAACAATAAGAAAAATTGCAATGTCGAGCTTCTTTGATTTATTTTAGGCTAGTTTAATCAACAATCAGCCATTGGAGCACAAGAATGAGGAGGACATATCCTTCACAAACAAACTGTATTGACATAACAGTAAGCCATTACAACTTCATTGCGCAATGTGAAGGTATTACAAGTCGATGAAGTTGCATACAAGTGGGTTGCAAATAATTTTTTACATAAGTTCTTTATACTACATTCGACAGTCCAACTAGCCTGCACTATCCATTTAGATAAATAGATGGTGCATTCATGACCCTAATTTTGTAGATGCTTGCAAAAAAAATGAGCTCAAAGCTTCCATCTTAGCCCGACTTTGACGAAAAAGTCCAACTACAATGAACAAACTAGAACCTGATTACAATCATAATCAACTAAACTCATATGCTTTGTGCAGATGTAAATCTCCTCGAATAGTTTATAAGACAAAATGGTTTTTATTGAGTGCTTTGTGTACTTGATATTTCCTTGCGTTATCTGATTTATGATATAAAGAAAAATTATTTTTCTAACATATTCTCGTTACAAAGTTTGTTGAATGCATACTGACTTTTCTTTACATTATAGGTGTCTCAAGAAACAAAGGAGAGAACATAAGGGGATTTCGTTGCTTCTTGTTTGGATTGTTTGTGTTCCTATAGCCAAGGTATATACATCAACCTTCTCTTCTGTGTTATGTTGAGGCAATCTATTTTTCTGGCATAGAAAAAACTAAAGTTAATGGGAAAAAAATATTTCATGTCAACCACACATGTGGATTTAGAACAATATACAATATCCAACCATGTTGCATAATGCATAGACAATGTGTTGGGTTGGTTCTACCTTTTCTGGGACAATGCTTTCAAATACATTGTAGGTGATTGTTTTTTTTATTCCTTTGTTGTACTGATGCATTTCCGATACACTTCTATTGAACTGAGATCCAATATCATTGAGCACTTTGAGACTTTTCTCTCTCAATTAGATCCTGATGTGTTGGCATATTTTCAATTGGAATTAGACCTTGAAACTCTCTATCTTTTGCACGATGTCCATGACTCTCAGACATATTTAAATTGAATGAAACTATTAGCAGACTACAGACACAAAAAAATCAAACAAGGCATATGGGGGGAATTTTTTTTGCATAAAATTGCTTTCAAAGTGGCTTGACATACCAATATGGGTTTGGTCCACAACTAGAGGCAATAATTATCTTCATTTCAATGCAAATAGGTAAAATATCCCATATTGTATTCTTTTCCATGGTTCCAATCCTCTTAGTGGTCATTACGAGCCATTGTTTTGGAAAAAAATATGGACTACATTGAGCCAACAAATGATGCTAATCTATTATCCCTTCATTTTTGTCAATTGAAACTTGTAGGAGCAGCTTATGTGATCAACTTCAGCAGGTAGGTCTTATTAGAGTACTAACAAACAACACCATTTGTAATGACAACCTTTACAATTTAGTTTGCTAGCTTCGTCGCCATGAATTTGAACCTCATTCCCTACATAGGTATGTTGCTCAATATTTTTGTAGTTCATTCCTCTGGGAAGACCATAAAACTATGCACTTTCTTCGTACTTGGATTTCCCAAAAACCAATACAAAACATACCAACTATTGCAACTTGGCAAGGACTTGTGGTGAGCATGGCCATGTTCCATGACCCAAACATTATAGAGGAAGATGACTTCTACCTACAATAGCTATGTCTAATTTTCAAAATAGAAATTCAATTGTGGCATTCACACCGATTTTAAGTTTTTAATGTTTATTCTACTAATCCACCACCATCACAAGCATACAATCTTATACGTCTTTCGCTTCCCGGAGTTCATTTTCATTATGAACTCTTGACTGAAAAATCTAAGTTTATATATGCACCATTTGTTGCATATACATATGGAATGCCCTTCACTCACTCAAATACACAAATGAAAAACAAATCTTTACAAAAATACATCAAGCATCGTACAATGATGCAAAGAATCAACATCGACATTGTCTCCTCGTTCACTCAAAAAAATATACGAAAAAATACGCGGTAAACAACTAAATCAACTCACAATCTTATGCATCTTCGGCAGACGAAAGGATATTCTTGTACCAAACTCTTTATTGAAAAAGCTTATTTTATGTCTGCACCACTTGTTGTTCAAACATATGACATTCCCTCCACTAAATCACTTAAACAATAAGAAAACAAACCTTTACAGACACACACATCAAACATCATAAAGCAATGCAAACCAAAAATGTCCAAATTATCTCTTCAAACGCTGAAAAAAACTATATGGAAGCATACACATGAAACAACAAAATTAGGCCAATGCATAGCTAGATTCCACGACCGAACGAATGACACACTGATTCATACATGTCAAATTTATAAGCAGCTCTATTTCAAGTTCAACCTGGCATCTTTTACAGATGCAACAAAGAAAACATATCTCAAACTGACATCCATGAAAACAATGCCCGAACACAAGAAAATTTGTCGTGCATGCTCAACAAGCTTATTAAATGGAAAGTTGTCAAATTCGGCATGCCCACACCATATCCAATTGATTCTAATGCACTCGCATATTGCAATTCTTTCATATCTTGAAGAACGACTTGTCTTTCTTCACCTTGCATTTGCTCAAATAAGGCACCATAGTCACAAACGACCTCACTTCACGTTAAAGGAAACAATTATAAATGTCCCCAAAAATATTTATATAATCCAACAAGCATCGCCAAGATATCAAGAAGACACAAAAATAATTGTCGTGGCACTTAAATGTCGCCTATAATACAAAAAACCATACCATTTAGGGAATGTACGCACGACAATCACTATGACAACTCTCAAACAATTATGTGTGACAACATTACATCGTATGCACAATATAAAACTAAATCATGATTGAGATCAAACACTTTCTGTGGAGGAAAACTTTGAAATAGGTAACTACGAAGTACACAAGCACATCCCTTCTGAAAGGAGTTATTTCGATGAAGATATTGATGATGTGGATGCACATGACACGCTAATTCATGGATTTACAAACCCCTTGGCTATTCATTGTTTTAAAGACAAGATGATACAAATCACTCCTTCAGAGGGCTTTACACCATTGGGTATTTTTCAAGAAAAAATTTCAGAGGAGATGAATTTTCCAACACTATTTTTTGGTCAACCCCGTGGTGAAACTACCAAAAAAACATTATCATATTAGAAAATAGTGCAATGTGAGTTGTTGCATTTAAATCACAAATTTGCTTATCACATAACCAATATTTTTTTCAAGTTGGTCATTGCATTTGGGTTAGAATCAGAAAGGGACAACTAAAAGGTCGAACACTAACTAGAAAATATCTCAAATTCAAACCAAATCTTGAAAAAATCCTTAGGTTTGATATTGACTACATTGATTTAAAAAAAATCGCATCTCCCTAGATTATATGCAACAAACAAGAAAAAATCCATTTGTCATGATTCATCAACTAGGTCCACCAAAATTTTATGCCACATTCTCAAGTGTTGAACATTGTTGGTTGCCTCTTACCACAACCCTTATGAAATTATACACTTGCTATCACCATACAATTCCTTGAGACAAGCCCGACACCTGCTGATTTTAATGACTCTAACTTTTACGTAAAAAATGATCCAATAACATGCACTTGTTATTATATATACATAGGTTGAATGTGTTAAAGCAATTGCTTTGCCAAGGCAAGTCCTTTGGAGAAATACACAATTTCTTTTAGATCACATAATTCTTGAACATAGGAAATGCTCATAGCCAATGGCTGATGTGGACAAAAAATGCACCCATCTTTTGAGATAATGTCAATGAGACTATAGAGTTCTTCGTTGACGAGTACATAACATGTAACACTAATTTATTCCCTCCGCATATAGCTAAACTGCAGTCCCATCACAACATGCAAAACATTCCAAGTGTAGTTACAATTTCCTCCAACTACCAATGAAGTACACAAAAATACTTGAACCATGCAAAGAATCGAAAAAATCTGCAACTGCACATGCACATTATATTTTCTCCGTTCTTAAAAGTACATGTTACGAAAATTGGATTACACATGATATGTTCCTTCAAGAACTAGGCTTGGATGAAATCATCTACATAGAAGCAATATGATCAACACTTAAATAGTCAACATTGCTCTTGAAAAGAAAACCAACACACACATGGAATAACAACTTTTCCAAAAAAATGCCCATGGTCTGGCAAACAAATAGTAATGCTCAATATGTGATTAATTAATATGCAAGAACAATTTTTTTTTGCTTGTACATGACAAAAATCGACTATACAATGCCAAAAGCATTTACTAGAATTCACTTTGAACATCAAATGATGCATGTTGATGCCATTCAAATGATTCAGATCATTGACAATGCAATCTTGAATACACATCAAATGTTTGCACAACATGTAACCCACATAGTGTTTTCCATTCCTCTAAACAATACATCACACAAATGTGTTTTCATAAACACTTCCAATCCCGAAGACCATACATTCATTCTCAAACCTTCGACTATACTTCAGTATGAGGCCAATGAGTCTAAAAATATCACGTGTCGATCTATCATAGATCACTACATAACACGCTCTCATTCATTGGACTCCATTTGCCTCGCTAATTTTGTTTCCATTTACAACAACGATAAAAAAAATATAGCCTCGAAACAAGCCAAAGATCATGCGGTTTGCCAACTGCAATAAGCATCTGACAATGACAATTATTTCCGTGAAAAACTTTTACTTTACATTCCATTTACAAACAATGAAGAGACACTCAAAACCGGTTTTGCAACTTGGAAAGATGCATATACATTTCACCAAAACACCATACATGCCAATGAATCTAGATTTTTCTACGCTATCAATACAAAATGGGGAGACATGGAAACAAAAATTCAGGATCTCCAATCGGTTATGCAAAACTCCGACAATACGACATCGTTGAATAAACAAAAACTATGGCCTTTCAAAACCTGTGACATAGAGCATGATTTACATTTCCAAAATCCTCAACAACATTCGGCCTCTACCAAAAAAACATTTGAATTAGGAAAACACCCAAGGAGTTTATGACTTACTTTGCCCCTTCTCAAGCAAGAGAGATTCAAATTAGTTAGTTCCACAATTTTCCTGCAACTAAACACACTGACCAATTTTGAAGATTGATACGATTGTCGTTTCACAAAAAAGTTACCCCCATCTTCATCAATTATGCGTAACAAAATGGGGCACTACAAATTTTGTCATACGTCCTTCACGTAGTCCACTCTCCCTCTCTCCTTAGAGCAATTCACACAAATGACATATAGTCCACATGTGACGTGCCACAAGAAAGAAGAGGATAGTAGATGGTATGCGAGGGATCTGAGTTATTGAGAATTTCAACTGGGTTGACCATCTCCCTTGGCTTCATCATTTTTATTCCCTTTGAATCTAATCTTGTCGTGCATGCCTCATACCACACGCGACATGCTTTATTACAAATATAGATCGAGGTGCAAATTTGTAAGCCTTTTGTTAGCGAAATTGTCACTATTTATTTTTGAATTCCTCAAAATGTCGTCACTTTTCTTCAATGGATCAACATAATAGCAAGAAACAAAAGCAACTTGAAATTGAAGAATATTCATATGTCTACCACCTCATGAAAAATGTTTTTCAAACAAGGTTCTGACCCGACACAACAATTCTCAAATCTTGATGTCTAACATTGCACCAAACAACTACAAATATTGGAGGTAGTGAATGGCAAGGCCCTGCTATTCGCCTTGACATCGTATACCTTAAATACACTCCCTTGGTGGCCTGTGCATTTTAGTTACCTTTGCGCCCCATTTCTCCACTAGCTTGACATTTGAAACTCCCCTCCAGTTGTAGATAATTACTCTCACTAAAGAAACATCTTGTTCCACTTCCCAATTCATTGTTATCCCACTAGGCATCTCCATTGCACCCTTGCCTACAATTGTAATATATTTACCTATCTATAAAAAATCATGCTTACTTTTAGGATAAAAATTGGCAAATTGTAAGAGAGTTGGGGAAAACTCGAAGGTTGAAAGATAAGTCATGTTCCTAGAGAGCTCAATAAAGTGGCGGATGAATTAATTAATTGAGCTCGTCATAACCACAATCTCATTTGTTAGGGTGTTCTAGAAAATTTTATTTCTACTCGAGAGGTGTGGTCTATAAAATTTTAATTTCTGAGCGTGCTTTTGTATGTATATTTTCATTTCTCTATATTATAAAATTTCTCCAGTTTTTTTTTTCCCCCAAAAAAGCGCTTACATTTTATCCTCGGACCCCAAGTATTAATTAAATTTTTTTTTCTAAAAATAAAATAATATAAAAGTATTTTACGGCTTAAAATACACGAAAAACGTGTAAACGACCGTCAATTTTAAATACTGGCTTACGGCGATTGCATATTATTGGAAAAGGAGGTAAAATTTGTGTTGTTCGGAGTGTCGCTCGCGTTGGAAAATTTTCGTCTAGGGTTGCAGCGCTGTTCCAGTTTCAGGTTCATTGTTTTAACCGGGGTTTACTTTTCAATTGTTTTCTCCGTGTTTGCAGTCTTCTTTCGATTATTTTCTCTCCAGTTCCGAGTTCTGTCGAGGAATGGGTTCTCTTAAGTTTTGTTGAGGAATGGATAGAAATAACACCTGTTCTGATTCTTTTGCTCTATTATTAACTTGGCTTCTGTTTTGTTAAAATCCTTTGCTAGTGCAGGGATATCGTAGCAATAGCAGGGATATCATAGCAATAGCAATGGCACAGTACGATCTAACATCGAAAATAGCACCACAGCTAGACAGGCACTTGGTATTTCCTCTGTTGGAATTCCTGCAGGAGAAGCAGCTGTACCCAGACGATCAAATACTCAAGTCCAAGATTGAGCTGCTCAGTAAGACAAACATGGTCGACTATGCAATGGACATTCACAAGAGCCTCTACCGCACCGAAGACGTTCCACAAGGTTCACTTTATTCTTATTTCCTTTCTTATCATATGAAAACTCTAGAAAAAGTAATGCAATTTATTAAACCCCGAAAACCCTAGAAACAGTAATGAAATTTTATTAAAGTCTGAAAACCCTAATGATTTAACATAAGGCGATGGTGTAATGGTAACTGGGGCCCGGGGGCACTCATAAGAGTGTGACCCAGGTTCATACCCATCTCACTCCAGCAAGGTCGCCTTAAATCTTGTGGCCATGGCAAACTTGTTGTGGAAATAAATTAAAATACAACATGAAACGGTGATCACTGGGTGACAATATTAAGATGATTTTACTATGGGCTGATTGATTGTAGAGTGCATATCAGGAAAAATAGGAAAAAAATGTGATGATTCCAAAATGAGAACACAGGCTTAGCATGATTTTCTTAATTGTTTGCAGAAATGACAGATCGGCGTGTTGAAGTAGTTGCAAGGCTCAAGTCCTTGGAAGAAATGGCAGCGCCACTCATTGGTTTTCTTCAGAACCCTTCACTTGTTCAGGAGCTTCGTTCTGACAAACAGTACAATCTGCAGATGCTCAATGATCGCTATCAGGTTGGATGCTCATCACTGTTTATTTATTCTTTACCTCATCATTCATCCGATCCACGCTTAGCTTCATGATATACCAAATTGTCTACTTCTAAGTTCTATATACAATTCCTTTGACAGGTATATGAGCATAACAAGTATGCATTAATTTTGTAAATTTCCTTATCCATGTCATATCTCTTTGATTGGTACATTGCCTATCCATTCGGATAAAAATCTTTTACTCCCAGTGGCCACCCCCGTTCTAAGAGTTTGTTAGAATTCTCAATTCTGTCTATTGGCTGTTTAACCTATGTCACTATTCTACATTCTTGGCATCAGTGCATTCATTAGTTTTCGAGTAACTCTTTTGAAGGTCCTGTTTTGTAGCTTTGTTTATCCTTTTTTCAATTATGACACGAAATAAATGTTGTAATTTTGTTTAAATATCTGTTTATACAAATTGATCTGCATTCATTGAGCAGATTGGACCTGATCAGATAGAGGCGTTATACCAATATGCTAAGTTTCAGTTTGAGTGTGGTAACTACTCTGGGGCAGCAGATTACCTATATCAATATCGTGCTTTATGTACAAACAGTGACAGAAATCTTAGTGCCTTGTGGGGGAAGCTTGCAGCAGAGATTCTGATGCAAAATTGGGATGTTGCTCTTGAGGAACTTAATCGCCTGAAAGAGATCATTGATTCCAAGGTTTATAAAGATTGCTGTCTATTTATGCATGCTTTGTTTTGTACATGATCATTTGCTGTTTCTAATTTTGTGTTTGGGGATCACAGAACTATGCATCGCCCTTAAATCAACTGCAGAATCGAACATGGTTGATGCATTGGAGTCTTTTTATATTTTTCAATCACGAGAATGGCAGAAATGGCATTATCGACCTCTTTTTCCAAGAGAGGTTGGTGCGACTCTTTCAACTTATATCTTAGGGTTTCAATTACTAGCTGTACTAATAAGAATTTTCTTTTCTGTAAAATATATGTCAATCATTTCAAAATAATTGTGTTGTGCAGTTTGTATTGTATAAGGAAGATATTCATTTTGTAGGAATAAATGAATAAGACTTCCCCTTTTATAATTGTTTTGTATGGTTATGCGGTTGTAACCGCTAACTAATTTTGTAACCGTCTTTGCATAATAAATACCCGGACACACAACCCATTTGGACAGTGTGTATTCCGGTTTTCTCTTCAATCATTCTTCAAACATTTATTCGGTTTATTCTCTCTCTCCGCAAATTCTAACAGTGGTATCAGAGCGTGGGGCAAGCAAAGAGAGGGAGGAAGAAAGATATTTACGTGAGTCCCATTAGGGCACGCTGTACAGTCGCGAATCAGAAGAATACAGTCATGAAAATCACGCTGTACTCACGTTTTTTTAAAAAAATCATGCTGTACTTGCGTTTTTCTAAAAAAAAAGAAAAAAAAGAAGAGCCACGAAAATACAGTCGCGAATGGCACATTTTTCGTGAAATTAACAGTATTTTCGAGCACGAAAATACAGTCACGAATGGCACGTTTTTCAGGAAACTAACAGCATTTTCGAGCACAAATAGTCAGATTTTAGTAGCCACGAAAAATCGTGATTTTAGACATTTTTACAGTCGTGATTTGTGCTAATATGGTGCATTATTATAGTCATGAATTGCTAGGGCACAAACATTTTTCACAAACATAAGGCTGGAAAGACGCAGAAGCAAAAAGACTACCTGCGCTAGGGCACGGAACTGTGCAATTGGTATTTTATTCTATGTTATTTATTCATTGCCAAAATACGCAGTTGTATTTATTCTATTTTATTAAAATGGAAATGCCCATAGAAAAATATTCTGGTCTAAATTTTCATACATGGAGAGTGAAAATACAAATGCAACTTATGAATAAAAATTTGTGGGGCATTGTAAATGGGAAAGAGACAACACCTACCGATGCATCGAAATTGTTAGAATGGCAAAGCAGAGATGATAGAGCGAAAGCTATTATTGGCCTTGCTCTCTCTGACTCTGAACTTCATCATGTAGACCTAGAAAAATCATCGAAGGAAATTTGGGATACTCTAAATAAATTATTTGGAGCGAAAGCAGTCAATGCCAAATTTTCCCTGAAACTTCAATTATATAGGTTCAAAATGGATGACGGAGTCTCTATGTCAAGCCACATCAATAATCTAAGGTCCTTGATCAGACAACTAGCAGAAGTGAAAGCTGCAATCGAGGACGAAGATGCCAAAGCTATCTTATTAAATAGTTTGTCTTCAAAATATAGCAATGTAGTTTTTACCCTTAGCCAAATTCAATCTCAATCTCTGGATGATATGATAGCAGCATAGTTACCAGGTTCGGCCGGATTTGTATGAAATCTGGTTCGAACCGTATTTTTTGAAGCAACCGAATAAATTCGGTTCGGTTCGGGCTTGTTTTTGCAGGGAATTTTTTTTTTCCTTTTTTTGGCATATTTTTCTTTTTGGTGAAAAAATCGCAAGTATGGAAAAAAATTTGCCATTTTTGGAAAGGGTTCGGGAAGATGTAGCAGCAAAAACTTGCATGTGCCATAACTTTCATTTTGTGGCTCCGTTTTAGGTGTCGTCTTCTCTAAAAGTATATATTTTCTTGAGCTCTACGCATTGATGGCAATATTTTTCTTATTTTCATAAAATCCATTTTTGTACCTTTTTGGACCAAGCAACTTCTTGCAATCTTTTGAAAGAATCATTATGATGATGATGATTATGGTAGATGGATGCTTTTTTGTATGATTTGTCTATATATAATGATATAAGTATACAATAATATAAATTTATAATAATATATGTATATATATTCCGAACCGGATTTTTCCGTATTTTTTCAGATTTTTTCGAGAACTCCATATTTTCGGATTTTTTTGCCCTTCCGAATTTAATCGGATTTCCGAACCTGGTAACTATGGATAGCAGCTCTTCTAGCTGAGGAAAAACGAACTACAGAGGATGCAGAAGGTCATTCCTAGCAAGAAAGTGCATTCTATTCTAGAACCAGAAAATATCATAAAAGATCAGATAAGTCAGAGATTGAATGTCATTATTGTAAGAAAAGAGGTCACACAACATGGGATTGTCGTGTTTGAGCCAATGATGTGCTCAAGGGTAAAGTCATATCAAATACAGCCAATATAGCCATGGTTGAAGACCCACCAGATGCAGAAGGTAGTGAGGACAGTGACGAATACGTGCTATAAAGATGCTCTAAACTTTGAAGGCAAGAAAGGATACAGGGTAGACGAAGCTCGGTATGGATGGTTGCTCAGATAGTTTGGGAGACTGTGGATCGTGGGAATTATACCCTCACGAGGGTCATGAGACAACTTGATGGAGCTTGTGGATGGCTCAATATGGATGGTTGTCCAATAATTCGGGAGATCTGTGATTTGGGAGTTCAGGGAGGTGGAATCCGGGAACTCGGGAATTCAACTCGGGAACTACACCTTTACGAAGGTTACGAAGCAGCTTGATGGAGCCCTACCTTATCATAGCATTGCTTTCAAAGTGAAAGTGTTTGAAGATTGCGTAGTTCTGTTTTGTTAGATTGTTTGTTTTTGAGTTATGTAGGGTAAGTCTTAAGAGGGGGTGTAGGAATAAATGAATAAGACTTCCCCTTTTATAATGGTTTTGTATGGTTATGCGGTTGTAACTGCTAACTAATTTTGTAACCGTCTTTGCATAATAAATGCCCGGACACACAACCCATTTGGACAGTGTGTATTCCGGTTTTTTCTTCAATCATTCTTCACACATTTATTCGGTTTATTCTCTCTCCGCAAATTCTAACACATTTAATCATCACTCTGGACAAGGAATTGATTAGAGGGGGTCCTTTTAATTATCATCAAAGCATTTTTAAGCATTGAATTGAAGGGGATTTAGTTTTAGAACTTTTTTCTTTTATGAATTTTGATTTTTATGGTACTAGTTATTGCTTTTTGAATATTATGTATTGACCTTGTTATGCCTTGTGTTTCAGCTTGAAATGATATTTTCCCCTGATGTACCATGAGTAAATAAGTTTTCAAATTAGAGGGAAATGCATATTGCATTCGTATACATATTTCGTTAATTATTTGGATTTCATAATTGTTGTATATCAGTGCAATTATAAGTGTTAATTAATTGGATTTAATTATTTGAACGTGGGATGAAGGACGCTTTTTTTGGTGGATTATTACCATTTCTTTTTCTAAGAGGGAAACTATGTTTTTTGGAAAAGGGTAAAAGTGGGGGTTTTGGAAGGACCCACATCCTTATTCAAAAGGTCCTTAAGGCAAAGTAAAGCATTGAAGCGTGAAAGAAGTGATGCCCACAGGCAACAAAGGACAAAGGCCATAAAGGCACAAACAAGAAGAACAAGAAACAAGAAGAGAACAAAAAAGAGAGGCGGCAGCACCCACGGCTGCGGCAATAAATAGATTACACAAGAGGACTTGAACATGGGATCGTAATCTCATTTTAGGGAGAGAAATTCCTTTCTTTTTTCTATTAACGACTGTCCAATCATCACTCCTGTTAGGATCCGAATTTTCATCTGAATGAGTTGGAAGCCGAATAACAAAGGACTCCCAAGTTTCCAACTTTTGACTCCTTCAAGAATATGTTTTTAGAACAATCAGAATCCTTCCTCGAAGGGAGTGTCACCACTTGTTCTACCTTCCCTGATCCAACCATTGTAGGGGGGGAAATGTGAGTCTCAACTGGTTGCTGATTTTTTTTTCATGTAAAACATGTTCTTCACGAACCTCCGCCGAATAGGAATCTGGTTCATCACCAACAACCAGTAGGTTGGGATGGTAATCCTTCCACCAAGAAACTTTTTCCTTAAACTTCTGATTCACTTTCTGACATTTTGTAGCTAGATGCCCTAGGTCAAAATGTTTCTTGCATCTGAAGGGCAAGCCTTCATAGTTCAGAGGCTGTGACCAAACTCGATCCAAAACTTTGAGATCAATGAAAGCAGGTAGATCAAGAGAGGTATCCAAATCCACTGAGATTCACACATAGGTAGTGTGAGTGTAGAGTCCCGTTTTGGAATCGATGGATAAAAGCTTACCCAAAGCATTGCCTATATCAATCAAACACTCCCCCCAAAACTGCAGTGGGAGATGAGGTAAACAAATCCAGACAGGCTTGACATTGAATGCAGCAGTAAGAGGATTGAAGGTCGGAAACCACGGTTTCATCAGCAAGTGATGATTCTATAGTTCCCAAAACTTGGAGAGGATAGAATCCCTATCTTTAACAGAACTGAAAACCACAATAAAAAACCCTCTTGCACAAGGGTAAATGTCAACTTTGCTAGACAAGAGAGGATGCTGGTTCAAAGAAATCCACAAGTGAAGTAGTGGCAGTCTAGGCCAGAGGCCGTTGAAGCGGCATATCAAACCTTGGTTGGAGAAAAAATCCTCCGACTCTAACACCGACTCTCCAAAGGAAACCAAGGGAGAGGATTTGGCAGCAGAAAGAGGTTTAGAAGTCGAAGAAGCAGAAGCCGCAGCAAGCAAGAAACAGCACTTCATAGAGGCTGAATGATCTCCGGCCAAACCCTCCTTCCCAACAACCAGATCCAAAACTGGAACAGCAGGCAATGAATGGCATGCAGACCCATCACAGCCAAACCGGAGACCACCGCTGCTACAAGCCACGCCACCAGAGACCTGCGCTGCCAAAGATCCAGAGCCACCACCGGAAGGAACGCCATCGCCGGTTCTAGCAGGGATTTTGGAAAGGACGCGCGGGAAAGAGCCACGGTTAGGGTTCTCAGAGAGAGGTTCAATTAGGTATTTTTTTAAGAGGGAAACTATGTTGTTAAGCAGGAAAGAGGATAATTATAATGTACAAAGCCCTAGAGTTCCAATTCAAATCTTCATCCCAAACATAGTTCCAAAATGTGGCGATTACAGTGCTGCATCAGATGAAATATGACATGATTACAAAATTTCTTGAGATATACAGAATTCTTTTCTGTCAGGCTGATATCTGGCCTCCAACACAGCAGCCAAAATTTACAAAAATTTCTGAACAGCCAGTACAACAAAACTTATATACCCAACAGTCAGTACAGGAAACTATTTGATACGTACTAAGAACTCTTATTCCTTTTTGAGGACTTAACTACAGAGAATTAGTACGGACATCGAACCTACCCCACAGCCAATAAAAAGTGATATAAACCAAGGTGGCCAGAGAGAATTAAGTGCTTGGATGGCTTTACTCACTGACAAATCCTGAAGTTATTTCAGAGCAAAGAGGTAGCTACTCACACACAGATTCTTCTGCATGGCAAGTGCATCCAATTTTCCACCTGGCAGCCATGAGAAATCGAATAAGATTTAAGGGTTGACATGCCTAATTACTTCCCAATTTTTTTCTGTAATCATCATTGCATTCTGAAAAGGCAGCTATTTATTTTTAGGGTCCAAGGACCCTGTTTTTGGTTATCTTCTCAGTTCAATATCATTTTGTCATTGTCAAGGAGCTTTAAAGCTCAATAGGATTAAGACCCACGTTATTATCCAGTGTCAACCAAGATCAGGTTAACCACTTCTGCAGAATCCTGCTCCTTTTAGCATGAAGAAATTTGATTATCGTTAGAAAGGATTGGATGGACTAGACATTCTTTACCAAAAACAATAATATCTGATTGTTGAAGGGGTTTTTACTTCTTTTAGCCCAAACAGACTAGAGCTGGAGTTTGTTTCTATATTAATATCTATGAGGCATCCTTTTACTTTCAATATGCCAAGCTTTATTGCTAATAATCTGGATGCATAAATAGTCTAAGTAAGTGCCTAGGCTCATTGCATACGAGAAATACATATTCGATATTCCCCAAGTGTTCACAACATACTCCCCCCGTACCAGCAACTTCAGGACTGTTGCTGCAGAGAGATTTTGGTCATCTCATCAAAATTAATATTCAAACTGTTCCTGTGGAAAGATTTCAAACCTTCTGTGTCTCTTGATTTCCGAACTTAATTAGGGGTATATCTGCTTTCCTATCATGAATGATTTGGAATTTATCTTGTTTCTGCATAAATAGTGTAAGTGCCTGATTGCATACCAAAAGTACATATTCCATATATGATCACAACACTCTCCTCCAGTACCGGCAACTTCAGGACTACCCCTGAACACCTCATCAAAATTATTGTTCAAACTGTTCCTGAGGGGGAATGCAAACCTCTTGCACGTCTTGATTTTTAAAACTATAATTTGAGTTATATTGGTTTAACTCTGATGAATTATTTGGCATTTATCATGTTTGTCGAAATATTGCATTTGAAGTGTTAATATTTGTTCCTAATCTAATTTCAGGTGTTTTCTTGTCTTTAGGTATTTGAATGCTATTCAGACAAATGGACACCATCTCCTTCGATATGTTGCTACTGCAGTGATCGTTAATAAAAGGAGGAGAAACATGCTAAAGGAGTTGATTAAAGTTATTCAACAAGAGCAATATGCATATAAAGATCCCATCACAGAATTTATGGAATGCTTGTATGTAAACTATGATTTTGAAGGTGCACAGAAAAAACTCATTGAGTGTGAAGAAGTAAGCCAGCTTTTTTTTCCCTTCTTGTCATATGCCATGGTTAAATTTCTTAAAAGCTATATCTGGGAATCCAATTCAAAGGAAGTTTAATTTTTGCTTGCTTGGTGCAACAAACAATTTATCTAGTTGTCTAAGGCACTGGGCAGTTGTGAAGTGGCTTCGACTCTCTTTACTAGTTAACCAAAATAGAGCCAGTGTTAAATATCTTGTCCTTTCTCTGTGTGCAATCTTGCTAATTCCATTGCAACCTGTCAGATGTAAAAAACAAAAAGTTTAAGATTTGAAATTTTAATCCATGTCAAGTAAAAACGAGTTAAAGATTTTTTTATCTCTAGTTGATACTAGTATGGGAATTTCTTGCAGGTAATACTGAATGATCCATTCCTTGGTAAGCAAGTACAGGACGGAAATTTTGTCACAGTTCCTCTGAGGGACGAGTTCATGGAAAATGCACGTCTTTTCATTTTTGAGACCTACTGCCGTATTCATCAATGTATTGACATACGGTAAGAGTTAAGAAAATTTGAAAAGTATCCATTCAACCAAATAAGAGTAGCTAGCTGCTTTTTTTCTCTCTAGTTTTGGTTTCTAATTTTTTTCTCCTTTTAGTGTTTTATTCGCTGCATCTATTAGACACCACTTCTTTTAATGTTAGAAGAGTATCATATTTAAATAATTTAACTGTGCAAGAACTGTCCCAGAGTAAAGCGATATTCCAGAATCAGATACCGAACTTCACTTTTGACTTGGTTTTGAATATCTGAGACTAAGGTCCATTTCTAATTAAACAGGCTGCCATTTTTTTTGAAAACTGTATAACTTAAACGATTTTTTCATTAAAATATAATAAGATAATGAAAGCAAAAATATTGGCGTTGTAATTCCTTCAGAAATCAGATCAGTTCTGGTACCAGTCTAGACTTCTTACTCTGCCCCTGCTCCATAAGTTTCCTTTTTCACTATATCTTTTGCAGTCTTATGTTAACAAATATTGATTTGTCTGAACTTCCAGTTTACTGACTTCATCTCGAATCTCTATCAAAATGGCTTAACCTTAGGTATGATTGCTTTGTCCTGGGTTCCTGTGTCTTGACAATCCGTTAAAAACATTTCAGCTGGTTAAGGCGACTTCTGTTAAAATATAACACTTTATATAGCATGTAAAAACAGTTATGTAGTTGTTCGGTTTGTAACTGTTCAACCATCTCTTCACATGTAAATAAACCTCTGCCTGTGTCATTTCATCAGTGCAGTTTGCTCTCTCTCCTTCTCTGAGTTCTTTCTTCTTTTTGCATCTTCTAACATTGGTATTGGAGCGACAAAGGTTCGCAGTTCGAGGAAGCCCTGTCAACAGGCACGAACTGGAAGTTTGGGGAAGCCCTGGTAGGGCACAAACTGAAGTTATTCCACCCAGTGCAAAGAACGACTGGTGCAGTCGTGAATCGAGGGTGTGAAGGTGTGGTTCGAACGACAGCAGAGTTGTGGAGCAGGAAAAACGAGGGCATAAAGTCGTGAGGGCAAATACGTGGTTTCCTTATCACAACAGCAGAGATAACAGTTGTTTTGAGCAGCGAAAATCCCAGTCGCGAAAACCTGCAATAAAACTGTTATGATTTCCAGTGACACGAATACAGTTTCTGACGGAAATCGTGGTATCAAAAACGTGTGCCACTCACTAATTCTGGAGACAAAGCCGTTCACAAGGGTAGAAAGGAAAAACATGAACAGTCGAAGAAAATCGCGGTGTCAACAGCAGGGTCGTGATTCCAAGCAGAGGCATTTTTATTCTTCCTTCTGAAAAGTTGATGAATTAATTTCAACAAAGGTATTCACCTTTGCATAATTTATTTCATACGATTTGGTGGAGCAATTAATTTTAATAATACTTGGTGGAATAAGTAATAATATTAAAATTAATATATGCAAATATAGTTCGAAGGCAGTTGGAGGGGTAATTTGCATGTGAGAAATTAATCTCCTACTATATGCTGGAGAAATTAAATTATTTAAATATATTTGCTGGAAAAAGGATCTTTTATTAAGTGTGGGGCAAATTATTATTTTATTATTTTTTGTTACTTTGGAATAATAAAATGGCAAATATATCACACTTGACTTTGCCGGAGACAAAAATTAACGGGCACTAATTTCAATGTATGGAGTCATAAGATTTTAATGGTCGTGGAGTTTCGTGATTGTGATAAAATAATCAAGGGTGATGAAAGTCGACCAGCGACGAACTTCGAGGATTATGACAAATGTCATAAGGAAGCGTTATTGCTTCTCAAGTTATCAGTGTCGGATGATTTAATACCGGAAGTGCGGAATGCCACTGTGGCAACAAGCATGCTGTGGGCCAGTCTGAGGGATAAATATTAGACATCAGAAAAGAGTTGGGTTTTATACCTGAAAAATATGCTCTTTTCCGTAAAGTTACAAGAAGGTGGATCGCTGTCTGAGCACCGACTTTGGATGAAAGATCCCTGAGACCAGTTATCTTCTATCAACAAAAAAGTGGACGACGATGATATGGTGGCTATGGTTTTGAACAACTTACCTTCTTCGTATGAGTCATTTGTGGAGGCACTCCATTTGATGGCTGGAAGTCAAACACTCACGTTTGACAAGGTGAGTTCCTACCTGTTGCAAAAGGAGTGGAGACAACTTCAGGCATAATCTAATTGTGACCATTCAGAGAGTGCTCTTGTCACTCAGTCAAAGGGAAAGTGGAAACGTCAATCTGGCGAGTCTTCCACTCGGTATCAGGTCACATACTATTACTGTCACAAGGTTGGGCACCTCAAGAAGGATTGCCGAAAGCGGATGTATGATCTTTCGAAGTAGAACAAAAAGCCATGTAATGAGGAACATGTGGCAGCGGTTGCAGAAGAACGGGATTCGGATGACGGGCATTCTCTTTATTGTCTTACAACATCATGCTCGAATGACAGTGGTATCAATTGCTGGATCATTGACTCTGGTGCGTCTGCACACTTTTCATGTTGTAGGGACTGGTATGTTTCATTTACTGCAAATATAGTAGTACTAGCTGATGGAGAATCACTTGCAGTAGAAGGGATAGGAGATATATGCATTGTATTAAATGATGCTCATAAATTGTTGGTATGGAATGTTAGATATGTACCTTCTTTACAAAAGAATCTTCTATCTATTCGTCAATTGACTGAAAATCCCAATATTTCTGTGGATTTTTGTGGAAAGAAGTGTGTTGTCTCTGATGTCAAACAAAGACAGATAATTGCCCTTGGTATTGGGGAAGGTGGTCAGTATTAGCTTGTTGATCCTGCTGCGATCAACATGAATGCACGTGTGGAGGATAGTTCAATCATTCAGGATGTGCAGGAGGTTGCAATGCCTTGGGAGGAAGCCATTCCTCACAAATCTGTTGACTTGAATACAGTCAATGTACATGCACCTATTGTGGAGGGAGTATCCACTATACCAGGTGTACGGGAGGCTGACATGCCTTGGGAGGATGGATTTCTTCATTTTGAAGAACCATTTGTTGTGGACGGAGACTCCACTATTCCAAATGCACTGACAATGCCCAGCCACTCACTTAGAGGTCCTTGCTCGAAGGATAGTAGAGCATGACCAATTTGCTCATTGTGTTGTGAAGAATCTTTCCCAACAGAGGGGGATAGATGAGCAAATAGACGAGGAGTTGATTCTCACTCCTACCACTGCTAAGACGGAGACCACTGTTGAGACAAAGATGGTTATTTCTCCTATTATTGCGGAGTTGGTTCTAACTCCTACTGCACAGATGGTCACATTTCTCTTCTTGAAAAAGTTGGATGAGCACTACATCGTGGTGCAAGGACGTGATTGAGGTGACTTCGATTGTAGGATAATTGAGTCTTTGTACAGACTCCAATAGGCTACACAAGCTTGGAACAGAGTTTTCAATCCACTTCTCCAAGGTTCAGATTTTAGCACTCTGGAGATGGGGCTGACACTCTCAGCCATTGGTGATTCATCATTGGTCAATGAATCACGTAACAGAGAACCAGTGGACCACTTGCCATATCCTTTGTTCATGGGACCAGTTTTTTGATTTGCGGTTCTTCTTCATTCGACAACCGCAACACAGTCATGGACTGATGATTTTGAAGTACAACCTATGGTACAGTCTGTCGATGTAATGACTAAACATACGGGCTTTAAGAAATTTGTAAAATTTTGGAACAAATTTTGTCTTGTTTCCGGTTTAGTCATTAAGAGGGGGTTTTAAAATATAGCACTTTATATAGCATGTAAAAACAGTTACGTAATTGTTCGGTTTGTAACTGTTCAACCACCTCTTCACATATAAATAAACTTCTGCCTGTGTCATTTCAACAGTGCAGTTTGCTCTCTCTCCTTCTCTGAGTTCTTTCTTCTTTTTGCATCTTCTAACAACTTCTCATCTTAAGACTTATATTCAACTAAGAGTTATAATGCTGAATTCTGTAGAAAATGTATCAAGAGTTTGGAACCAAGCTCTACAAGTTTATTTGTTCCTTCTAACAAAATTTGAATTGGCTGGCTCATCTTCCCTCACAGAATAAACTTGTCATCTTTGTTCTGATAGCTGGTGTAGCGTTTCAAGTCTGGATGGAGCTTTTCGTTGGCTAGGTTCTGTGTTTTCAAAACTCCATTGACAGATGGAACTACACATCTTATATTCAAGCTTCGGCTTGCCGATCTTACAAATTTGTAGACACAAATTATCTGTCCTTGCACTTTCTGCTTCTTTCACTACAGTCATATATCTTTGCTTTGGAATTTTGACCGTACTTAAACTTTGACTTAGTTATGAATCTCCAAGTCTAAGATCCAATTCTAATCAAACAGGCCCCCATTTTTTTTGAAAACTATATTACTTTAAACCATTTTTAAAAAACTTACTTTCTTATCCGTTGTCGTCTAGTCCAGTTAGTATATCAGGCTTTCATCCAGATAACCTGGGTTAAAATCCTGGCAACAGAATTCATGTAGTTAATTTTGTTTTGTCGATGGTGTGGTGGTAAATGGGTTCTTTCAAAAGTGAGACACCCAGGATCAAATCCGACTGTGATAGATGGACACCCAGGCTTTCACCCAGACAACCTGGGTTAAAATCCCAGCAATGGAATTCACATATTTAATTTCGTTTTGTCCATGGTGTGGTGGTGTAGTGGTAAATGGGTTTGTTTGAAAGCGAGACGACCAGGATCAAATCCGATCGTGATAGATGGACACACAGGCTTTCACCCAGACAACCTGGCTTAAAATCTTGGCAACGGAATTCATATATTTAATTTGGTTTTGTTCATGGTGTGGCGGTGTAGTGGTAAATGGGTTCCTTTGAAAGTGAGACACTCAGGATTAAATCTGACAGTGATAGATGGACACCCCGCTAATGGGTAGCCGTGATAATGTTGTTAAAATCCTCAGCACAAATATAGTGCTTAAATCTCCCATCCTTACTATGGTGCCACATCCAAGCTGGGGCTCAGTGATGTCTCCAGACAACCTTAGCAAAAAAAAAAACATTTCTAAAATAGAATATAATAAGATGATGAAAGTAAAATGTTAGACTTTGTGTAATTTCTTCCGAAATCAGATCAGTTCTGCTGCTGGTCTAGACGTCTTACTCTGCTCCTGCTCCATAAGATTTTCTTTTCAATATATATTTTACACTCTTATTTTAACAAATATTGATCTGTCTGAACTTCCAGTGCACTGGCTTTATCCTGAATCTTTATCAAAATGGCTTTAACCTTAGGCATGATTGGTTTGTCCTCGGTTCCCGTGTCCTGACAATCTGTCAAAAAACACTATTTTTACCCTGAACAAGTCTGCCAAGTCTGGACAGAGCTTTTCCTTGGCCAGGTTCTGTGTTTCCTAATTGCCATTGACAGATGGAACTACACATCTTATATTCAAGCTTCAGCTTGTTCTTTCTCTGTGGTCATATATCTCGGCTTTGAAATCTTGGCATTTGGCTCTCATATTGATATTATCATCATGCATGGCTGTGTTAGCTCGACTGCTGGTAAATTTAAATACAATGGTGCCAAACAAAATTGACTCAGCTCTTAAGATTTTGTCATCCCTATAGCAAGTATTTAGATACCATACACTTGTATAAAAATGCTCAACATTGTCTGTATGTAAGTCCAACATGTAAACCATAAATGGGGAGATTGGCAACCTAACATCTATCAACTCTGTCCATTGCACCATGTCAATTAATTGGTGATACTTGTATAAAAATGTCCAACACCGCCTGTATGTAAGTCCAACATGCAAGTCATAATTGGGGAGACTGACAACCTATATCTCAGCTCTGTTCTTTACACTGTCAATTAATTATTGAAAGTGGGAAACTGACATTTCTCAGCTGTCTTCTGCACCATCAAATTTTAACTTTTGTAGCTTTAACTTGACACTTTCTTGGTTAAATCATTTGCCATTGTTCATAGATCAGATGATTTTGAAATTCTAATGTTATTATCAACCTTTTTCACCTTTTCTCCAGGTTCGCTAAGGTCCACATAATAATGTTTCAAATCCCTTTAATTTGGGTTGGTAATCATAGCTGGGTCCCTGTCAACCAAGAGTTTATTAAGATGCCTTAGAGAAGTGCAATTTTGACCCCTGAAATAAGTGCCAAAATCTTGGTCCTGTTATGATCCATGTGGTAGGTCCATGGACTTTCCATTTTTTAGTTTAAATATTAATCCAACTCTCGCTTGAGAAAAGTTATTTTTGCACATGCATTAAACATAAATAGGACAAAGCTAATTTCCCATCAGTAGCCATTGTCTCTTGACCCGGTCTGTTTAGTGGGAGCTTAAGACATCATTTGTCGAATAATCTTTTTTGTGGCCTCTTTACTTGAACAGTGTGTTTTGCTGCCACTATTTGGTTGAATAGCTTGTTTTCCTGCCACGTAAGCAACAAGGTTTGAGTTCAAGTTTATGTCTGACAAGGATAAAGTTTGGTTCAACTTTGCCTTTGGATAAAGTTGAAATTAGTTTTTCTGAAAAAATACATAAATATGTCAAGAGGAACAGAGCGGAGAGAGCTTTCTGTTTTCTACTTTCAATTGACACACACACACACATGTTTATAAAATAATGCAAAAGCATGTCAAAAACTTTTTATGTAAAAATAATGAATAAAGTTCGAGTTCATGTTTGACAAGGATAACGTTTGGTGAAGTTCCAAACTCGATAAAATTCATTGTACCTTGTGACATAGGCTGATTCTCACTGCTTCAACAAGTGGGTTTTGCTGCCACTCCTTGCTTCAACAGTGTACTATCTTTTCTTACGGGTCTTGAATTGATATTTGTTTTGCTTTTTGACATTTATCTCTTATATATTTCAAATAATTTTTAATCTATTATTTCAAATGGGGGTAATTTTATCTGTAGACGGTGGCTGGAATTTTTTGAATATTTTTCATATATATATCAATTGTCATGATATGCATATCTCTGACTTATTTACAATTCAATACTTGCACGTAGACATTTTTCAGTTACCCTGTGTGTTGCTTATAAAGTTAAATTTGTTCCCTGCCAGAATGCTTGCCGACAAACTCAACATGAGCTATGAGGAGGCAGAGCGATGGATTGTAAACCTTGTAAAGAACGCAAAGCTGGATGCCAAGATTGACTCAACATCAGGGACTGTGGTCATGGGAACAAACCACACGAGCGTGTAAGTGGACTTACTCACGACAATGATTACTTAATCCAGACCTTGTATTACTGTTGTTCTATATTTCTCTGAATCTGTGATGAGACACACACCTGATTCACTTGTTTGGTCTTGTGCAGGTATGAGCAAATTATAGAGAGCACCAAACAATTGTCAATGCGTACCTATGTTCTGGCAAACAATGTTGCTTCAGCAGCTGTGCCAACTGCTCAGGCCTCTTCCATGCGGGTATGAAATTGAAGTTCTAAGGTTGATCTTGGGTCAAGTTTTATATAATGCAGGGAAAGCCCAGAGCTCTTTCCTTCGGCCTGAAAAAATTATTTAAGTGAATTTGAGGAGTTCAGATATTTTTGTGTATTGTCATTTACACCTCTCCAACCTCAACCAAAATTTTGTTAAACCAATTTTTTCTGGTAGATTAAAAAATATATGTTGTATGAATTAATATTTTTTATTTCTATTATTGCATTTAGTTTTTCATCTCCGTAACATTGGTCACTGTATGTGCTCCTGTGAAATGTTGCATCATTATAAACAGAAAATATTTATTTCAAGATAAGAATTGATCACAAATATGTATTGTTTTGAGTAAGAAAAATGTTCAGTAGCTGAATAAAAAATGCATGTTTGAATGATTCGAAAATACAGACCTATGTTAATTACTCTCAGTGGTCTTATAGAGTTGGTCACGTAAAACATTCAAATAGATCTTATTTTCATGATATGAATTGTTCATTATATATGTATGTCTTAACTGACATAACTGTTGATTATGTGAATTTTTAATCCATGTCCGAATGAAATGAAAATTTAATCTGTAATATATATTAATTAGATTCGATGGCCTTTATGCAATGACACAAATCTGTAGATATGGAATTATATTTTAATGTTGTAAATTAGTTTTCATTAGAATCATTACGTATTATATACATCTCTATTATTACAAGAAAAGGGAAAAGTTTCCAAATGGAAAGCAAGCCTGAATCAAGCATGGAAAATGGCTCTCAAGGTGGATATGCAAGAACAAAACTACAATAGTTATGCATCTTTTGCAATTTACCCAATTTAAGCTGTCATCCTTTCTGTTTTGGGTATCTGGTTCCTTGTTTTTGTGGATCAAGGGTTCTATCTTTGATGATCGGCTTAATTAATTTTGGAAATACAAGCAACATGTTGGATTTATGAATTGTTCTTATTGGCCACAGCAGTTGGGCCTTGAGTAATTGCACCACCTGTCAGTGTTTATTCCAGTGGTGTGTTCTCTTTAATTGGTGTTCACCATGTAGTGGTATGTTCCCTTTCACTTAAATAAATGTTTTGTATTGGTTGCACTGCATTTGAAATGTGCTGGAATGCCCCTTTCATTGGGGGCTTAGGTGTCTGTGTTCGTTCCCAAATGATCTGTTTTTCTACCTTTAAATTTTGGAAGGCTCTGTCTGTCATTCTGAGATGCGCAACTCGGCTGTTTTCATGTCCTCACCTCTTGGGCATAATTCAAACTACTTAATTCTGAACTCTTTATAAAATCCTCTTATTCATAGCCTGCCTTCACTTCCTTTATGGACTCGATGACAAACAATAAAGCTGAAGTACAATTGCTTTATACAGTATTACAAACGTGGAAAGTAAAGAGTAGCATTTCTAATGTGTATATATTGAAGCAAAATAAATGTAAGATGAAAAGGGTAGCTAAGCCTAAATACAAACGGTTTAGGTAATGCTACCAATGTGTTATCTACATAAAATGATGGATCGTTAGTAATGAGCAATAAAACATGAATTCAGGTTTAGATAACAGCACAATAAGCAAATTAATAAACGTTTAACAGTGGAAAATTTGGATTTCAAAGCTTTGAGTACAATAGATAACACCGGTGTGTGCAAGTTAAATAACGAATAAAATTGGCAAATATTTGTGGTAAAGTGTTTAAAATACGTACTGCTGATTGTTGCCTTGTGAGATGGAGTAGGTATAGCATTGGAGTTGGGCCTACTTAAAGTTTATTGTTCACCATGATATATCGATTAACCACCATATTGAGTGTCTTGAATGCATGATTCAAGCACCTTTGATGCTATGGTTCCATGTGCTAGATTAGTGATTAACATCACAAGCAGCTAGATATAATAACCAAGCATGGTTATAAAGATAAATTAATTTAATTGCAAGTATGCCACAATGTGTGGGATTTATTTTCATAATTTTATTTTAAGTTTAAGCTAATGATGCTATTTTTCGATTTAGTACATTATTATTAAACATCAGGGGCGGCTAAAAATAATAACAAAGTATGGTTATAAAGATAAATTAATTTAATTATAAGTATGCCACGATGTGTGGGATTCACTTTCATGATTTTATTTTAAGTTTAAGCTCATGATGCTATGGTTCCATAAACTATATTATTGATGAAACATCGGGTGGGGCTAAAAATAATAACCAAGCATGGTTATAAAGCTAAATTAATTTAATTGTTGCAAATATGCCATGATGTGTGGGATTGAATTTCATAATTATATTTTAAGATTAAGTTAATGACCCTTATATCATTTCTCTGACCCTTTATGTCATGGCTAAGCAATTGGTCTAATATTTGAGATAATCCTAAGGGAAGAGATTGAGTATTTGAATTGACAAAAAGGTTTTGTTGTTCATTATTGACAGTGACATTCGGTAACATATCAATGTTATTTGTTTCGGATATGCTTGGATCTTAACGAGTTGAACAAGTGACTAAAACTTTGTAGCAATGCAACAATTTCTTGCCTAGATGGATGAGGTTTATGTAGGGCTGTATTAACGGTTATGAGTACTCTAGATAGTATTTGGAGCCAACACGTTATGTTCATTTTAAAGCACATCTTATTGTGGACAATAATTAACCTTAAGTGTTAAATAGTATATTATAAAAATGTCTTAGCTACCATCCCCAAACCAAATTCCCTATACCATTTCTCTATGTATCGCAATCCTCCTTTTTTCATTATTTTATACAACATATTTTTCTTCGAATTTGCTTACATCTTAGAGTTGCAAAAAAGGAGTTCCTCTCTATGTGAGAAATTGAAAATGAATTTTAGAGAAGTATGATCCTAGAGCTTTAGCAATCGTATGACCAATCTTTTGCCATTGAACTAAGTTAGTCCAATCCTGGTTATGAACGATTATATGATTCCATTCTAGTCATAAGGATGAGAGAATACAAGCATGGATGTAGATCCAAATCATATTAAGGATATTTGATTTGATTGGTTTACTAGACCAATATTCACAAGTGTCAGAGACAAGACATTGATATGGTCGCACGAATCCAATATGCTATAAATTGTTAATTGTTTTTTGAATAACTAACTAAAGAAGAGATTTTGGACCACTTGTGACTATTCCATTATCTTTGGTGCCCTTGAAGTTGTAGTTCAAGATTAGTGCCCTTTCTCAAAACATGCGTGTACTCTTTCTATGTTGAGTATACAAATGAGGAGGAATTCCCCAATATTAACTATAACAACAATTTGATTGTAGGATGCTTCAAAGATAATCTTGACCACAATTAGGAAATTTGCTATAAAGATAATCACGATAACTAGTCTTGTTATTTAGATGTAGATAATAGGCTCAAAATACTAGATACAACTTTCCACATAAGACAATCTAACAAACCACTCTAAACATTCCATGCAAGATGATCTTGAATTATATATCATTATTTCATCATTTCTTACATATGGGAATTGTGTGTCCCATATAAGTAACCCATAATGTATGTAAAATAGTGGTCCATATTGACATTTTAACTTAAATCTCTCTCTAAAATAATTTTGGTCACCAAGAAAATATTAGCTAATGTCGAGGATCAAACAAAAAGCCTCCTATGCACTTTGGAAGAAGTACACGTGTCCACTCGGTTAAATGCCTTTTCTTGTTTGGGAAACAACCTTGCTAGAAGAATTTATGCTAAATCTGTTAGAAACTAGAACACTGAGGGGGATGAATCAATGTTCTATTCAATTTTATCACAATTCAACTTGCAATCAGAATTCTAACTTCGGCAATAACACATAAAATGAAACAACAATCACACACAAGAGAGAGACACACGAGTTTTTAAGTGGGAAACCCAAATTGGGAAAAACCCATGAAACCAAAGGACTATATGCTCAATGGTTACAATGTTTTGAGCTATAACTCAATTGATGAAGTTACTACTTCAAATCAAGCTACAGCTCGATCATAACAACTTGCCATAAAGCTACAACTTTCTGATTATACTGAGCTACAACTCAGTGTGTATTACAAATTTTTATCACTCTTCAACTTGGTTGCACAAGCACATGATTGTGACTGTAAATTAGCAATCTGACTTTCTCATTTCACCTACAATTTCAACAATACCTCAAACCCGTATTCACCTGTTATCTAACTATTCGAAGCACTCAATTACTCTTTTTGGCTAATCAATTCAATGCCCTGTTCATTATTCAACATTTAATGCTCAAACCTGTCATATAGATGTCTCTAGCATTTAGTTCAGTCTTCAAACACCTTCTCACAATTTATCTCAGTTTGAAAACATGTATATATCAACCAACTTCACTCTGCCAATTAGACTAGTTTGTTCCTTTCATACTTCTACACTTTTTCACTGTACATACCATCAAATACTCTGTCTTTTCATATGTATCCAAAATTCTATCTCGCTCATCAAGCATTCTTCACACTTTTCAGCACTCTATATGCACTCCCAATTTTATTACATTGCCCACATTTTTATTTTTGTGTCTTCTGCGTTCAAAACCAATAATTGACATTAGTCCCTTTGACTTCTCTCTTTTTCAACTTACACACATTCTCAAAGACATTTTTCTTGGGTTTTCTCAATTAGGAGAACCGACTCTTCAAATTCTATGCTCTTTCACTGTCACGACTTTTGGACTTACAACCGTTTTAATCAAGAAAACTTAACTCTTCACCTTCTTGGTCCGAGTTGAAAAGGGGTTTTCAAGTTTGTAACATCTCAAGACCTTTGAGCTTCTTGTTCTAGTCGAATGGAGAACCCTGATTGATGTTCCATAACATTTGAGTTCCATCTGCACATGGGAAGCACACCAACTCAGTCCTTCAAACATCATTTCAATGTTTTGATCTTCAAAAATGGATTTTATCACTTTACCACCACTGTCATGTACTTGAAACAACTGAAATACATTCACCAAACTCTCTTTGTGGTCAAAAGATCATGTTTCTATGTTTTCAAGAGTCTTTTTAAAGGAAACTTGCATTTAGACAATCCATTGTGATAAGAAACAAGGTTGTAGACCTTCAACCTTCTCACTGTCACTTGTTTTTACATTTCCAAGACAAAACAACCTCATGCCTATGTTGAATGACCTCTCCCACATTGGTTAGAATATTTTCATGAAGAGTTAGACCATTTACACCAAAGAGAATGCATCAAAAAATTGATTTCTACCTCTGCACAGAATGGAGAATGTTTTTGAGGAAGATTGTCATAAAAAAATCTATTGATTCGAGATGAAACACTCTGAAACCTTTTGCAACATGCATGTATCACCCCTGTAGAGATATCTTCAAAAAATTAGAATTTTTCATTGGTTAATTTTTGTGTTTTGAATATTTTTCTCTTTCAAACCCTAGAATCAGGGTTTTGGGCATGATACTAGCCCGAGGGACATAAAAACATGATTTCTCTCTCTTTTTTTGATGAAAATTGAAACTTCCACCTCCTGTGGACATGTGAAAGATCCCTACATCTCTTCCAAGAATTTAAAGAGTTTGAAACCTTATCAATCATCCCCAGAACATAGAGAAGGCAATGCACATTGTAATTAAGCTAATGACAGTGTCAAGGAACAATTGCTTTTGAGACTAGGAAAACCTTCTAAGAGACTTGAGAGGAGGAATTAAACATGATACCTCTTCATTTAGTGCTCAAAACATATCAACACCCCAAACATTTACATCCTATAATGTCAATCCAAACTTGCAAGGTGATATACAGTCTATTCCTAGACCAAAAAAAAGCTTTACTAATATCAAATGTACCTTTGCCATATTCAACCTGACTTGAAGGCATGACAAAGAACTTGAGACCCACCAACTTATCCAATAATTCTCTGAAGCTAAGCAAAAATGATGTCACAAGCTATGAAACCTGTTTAGATAGTTCAAGCTCCAACCATAGAGAGTGCTCCTAGGAGAAAAAATTTAAGACGAGGAAATATGCGCCACTTTTCCATGTACTTGAAGAGGAAGAAACACACATGTCGAGAAAAAAGATCATAAATTTTTTATTCTTAACCAAATTGCTTCAAAATTTTTACAATACTTCATGCTTGGAGTTCTCTACAAAAAATTATTCTATGATTTATCTAAAGAAGCCTTCATATTTTTACTTTGGTGATAAGAAGACAAAGCACTCAATATGCATTTTTCAATGACACAATTTTAGAAAAAATATCATAACTTTCACATACCTCTTCAGAACTTCATGAAATTTTACATGAAGCACCACAACTCACTTTTGTACATGATCCATGAGTTTATTCGTCATAAATATTCTTGTACTATTCAAACCTATGTCACTTACCTCAGCCTACACCGTCAGTCCTCAAAGCCAACTTTGGTGAAATTTTGAATTTTACCTCCAAGAGTCAAAGTAAACCTTGTTGTTTCTCACACATGCCCTATACACCATCCCTGGGCTCCTATGCTCACATGGTCTTGTCATAGCCTTTACCAACCTTTCACATCTCATCAGGGTCTAGAAACATGCCTAAGTGAGCCAGTTTCAACTGAGACTTCCACCAGATGACTTGAAACTCATTGTAAGATCTCTTGCCCATGCTAACATCATCATATCTAACCTGCAAAACCTTTGATCGAAGCATACCAACCTGCATTCCACCTACAATGGTCAACCACCTAACTGCTTAAGCCTATAACATCTTTAATCCATCTTGTACCACGCTGAAATCACCGAATACCACTGATAGACGCTGATAGACACGTACCTGCATGCCATTTCATTGATCCTTTGCCATTAATTCCATGTGACATTAGTGAAAACACCAACCAATGCAATAGGGTTCAACAAAATCTTGTCCATTTAATTTGTGTGGCCTTCGATGCATATGATCCATTGAATTGATATGTGGGCATAGCCTAAAGGACTGCCTTTCTCAAGAATAATCTATCAACTTGAAACGACCATTAGCTTGTCCATTTGAAAAATATATTTTAATATGATCTAAAACTCATTTAATCAATACATCTATATGAATTGAAGAAAGTCTTATTTGACAAATAGGTAGAGGATAGTATTTGATTGGAAAGCATAAAATATCATGTAACTTATCAACTAAACTTGCAGGCGATATTTAAAACAATTAAATGGATTTAGGTTCATTGATTACTAACCCCGACAAATTGAAGAATGTACTAAGAATATGCCAAAATTAATGTTTGTTTTTGATGGAGGTTTGAAAAAAAAGTTATCGTCTAAATGGCGTTGAAACGTTTCATTCCAAGGAGTTGAAACAAAGAATATGCGATGGAGTTTTTTCTTTCAATTCCATTTACTATCCAACTCGAGCCATGGGGAAGTTGAGGAGATTGCCTTTAGAGGAAAATATGATAACTTTGTCATTTATGCCTTTCAATTTTCTAAAAGCATATCAGTTTTTAATTTGTTTTTTTCATTTTTTGAAAAGCATTGATATAGTGCAAGCTATTTTATACTGTTATTTTGGGCAAAAACAAAATAATTGTGCAAAAATAAGGAGAAATAAGGAAACTAATTGTTTCATCCATTGCCCATTCACTAAATATCGTAAGACATAAGTTTTGAAAGTAAAACAAATTGAGTATATAGAGAAGTTACAGTTATGTATGAGGATTTCTTGTTAAGCGGGTGTCATTGATAGAGAGAATCCTTTTCATGTACTACATAAGTACCATGTACCAATCTTCTCTCATGTATCTTAACGTCTCTTTCCGGTACTGTTGTGTATATAGAAAGGGCAAGCTTCTTTCATGTACCAATGTGTATATAGGAAGGGAAAATATATTAAGAGGTTTGGTATATCTATTTAGTGGTATATAGAAAAGGGGACCTTTTGGAGTGATAATGGACCAATCCATCTCTGTGGGATTTCAAAAATAAAATACAAAATAAAACAATGACTTTAATCAAATGAATTATTTGCACAACATTGACTAACAAAGATAATTGGTTAGAATGGTCTCAACAAGTGGAGAATACACTCATCTTATATGACCTATGGTTCAATATTTGTGATGGGGATACACAGTCAGTTGAGCCAAGAACAATTGCAAAATAAATTTAGACATGGAACCATAAAACCCGAAAAGCATTGGCCTTAATGAGGGCCTTGGTTGACAATGACATTTCCTGTCATATTTAGGGGTGAATTACTCCATGGGAAGCACTTCAGAAGATCAATAATTGCATGATTCTCACTCAGAGTTGCAGTTCATCCAGTTGCAATTGAAGTTATTCAATCTCAAATTGAAAAATGGTGATGTGATGCGCTTGGCTTTAGAAATTCTTGTAATCAAGTATGATATGGATGACATCGGTGTGAAAACTGACATATGTATGATGATATTCCTAAAATCCCTTCTTCCGACATATTCAACCTACTTAGATTCCTTGCCAGCAAGCAATTAGTTGAAGACTCTAATATTTGATAAGTTGGTTGAAAAGTTGTCAAAATGAGAAAAGACCTTTGGAAGAGAAACCGAGTCCATAGGAGAATGTGTGTGTTATGCTAAAGGAAATTCTTCCAAAGCATCCCATAATAACACGTTTTCCAAAAGTGAAGGAAATGATGATAAAAAAGAAGGAAAACGAGGTAAAAATGAAAATATAGGTAGTTAAAAGCAAGAGCTAAATGATAGACAACATTTATTATACACACACTATACCAGAAAAGGGGCCCATGAGGCTCACAAATCTAAGACATAATGGAATTTTTAAAAATCCTATCACATTAAGGAAGAAGGAAACAAATAAAATAAGCCAAAATATTCTCAATTCACTAGTGAATATGTGCTTTCTAGTTCAGATGATGAAGTAAACAATGTCTCAGTCAATTCAACATAGTTTCATGTTTGGGTTCTTGATACTTGTGTCACTCAACACATGCATTTATGAAAGGAATTATTTGAGGAGTTAAATGAAGAATTTTATGATCTGGTATACCTCACAGATAAATTAAGTCCGCAACTAGAAGGAAAAGGTAATATTAAACTCAAGTGTATAGGGATTCTAGATTTCAAAACCTGAAATGTAATATACCTTCCTTTATTGAAAAGAAACTTTTCTGAAGCACTCATTCAATAACAAGGCCATTCCATTTTGTTGGATAATGGTGATGTCACTATTAAAAGAAAAGTGGTAATGCGGTCATTTTTATTGCACATGAGGAAGGAAACTTGCTTAAAGTATTAGACGAGCTGTCATTTTCAAGGAAATTTGCTCATCTCGTTGAAGACAAAATGTTTGCAAGTATGTTGTGGCATGCAAGATTTGGGTATACTTATTATGAAAACATTCATGTATCATGAAAGAACGGTGTTTCTAGTTTGGTTACGTTATCCACAAAGTTTGATGAAGCAAACAATGTCTTAGTCAATTCAACATGCTTTGATGTTTGGGTTCTTGATGAATGTTCCACTCAACACATGAATTTCAGAAAGGAATTTCACTAATAAATTTTTAGTCTGGTATACCTTGCAGATAAATTAATTCTGCAACCAAAAGGAAAAGACACTATTCAACTCAAATGTATAGGGATTCCAAACTTTAAACTCCAAAATGTAATATAACTTCCTCAATTGAATAAAAACTTGTTGCATGTAGTGCTCATTCGGCAATAAGGTCATTCCATTTTGCTGGATAATGGTGATGTCACTATCAAAAGAAAAGTGACAGTGTAGTCATCTTGATTGGATATGAAAAAGGAAAATTGTTAAAACTAAGAGGTGAGCCGTCGGTTTCAAGGATTTTTGTTCGTCTTGTTGAAAATAAAATATCTACAAGTATGTTGTGGCATGCAAGATTTGGTCATAATCACTATGAAAACATGTGTGTATTGCGAAAGAATTGTGTTTCTAGTTTGGCTACATTGCTCGCAAAATTTCAAGAAAAGTTTGAGTCCTACATTTTGGGAAACCATGTAAGGGAACCATTTAAAAAGTCAAAGTGGAAAGCTAATTGAAACTTGTTGTTGGTTCAACCATACTTGTGTCCTCTTCTAGATATCTCAGCTAGTGGTCACAAGTACTTCATGTTGTTCATCGATAACTAAATTATAATGGCTTGGATATATTTTTGGAAGAAAAAAATAGAATCCTTTCAAAATTTTCAAAATTTTTGAACCATGATTGAAAATAAAGCTCAAACCACCTTGAGACACCTAAGAATGATAATGGTGGTGAATATATGTCAAATAATTTGGATCCCGTCTCCAAAAAAAGGATAAAAACAATCTCTCACACTCCACAAGAAAATGGAGTTGTAGAAAGGATGAAAAGTGTTAGGAATTTTCCTTGGATTAGTGCTCACATTATTGTTTGTAATAGTTAAATGTAATATTCATATATTACATTAGTAAGTTAGTGTGTTAGTAAGATATTAATAATTTTATATTAATATCATATTTGTGTGTGAAAAATAAATATTGTAATATTATTAATACGAGTCATAAAACAACTCCTTATTAATAATATAGTATATTGTATTAGTTGAGAATTTGTTGAATAAACAACTCACGTAGCTATTTGAGTGTTATGTGAGAGATTTATGGGTTTGGGAGTGATTCTAGGAGAGATAAGAGAGGATATTGTGGGATTAAAGATTGGAGTTGAATCCTTTTATTAAGGAGATCAATATCGTTTATATTGTAAGCTCTCTCACCATGTAATTGCTACAAGCTCCATGATATTGAATAATAATAATAAGATTGTTTTTGTTATATTTTGTTGTCTGCAACATTGTCTCTTATTACATTATTCTATTATTTAATGTAATTGCTTCTATTTTGGATTAGATAAACTATCAATTTCATATCAAAAAGGACCTTGATGAACATGGTTCATGTAATGTTGTACTTCAAAGCCTAAGTCTACACATTTGGGCTCAAACAACTAAAACAATAATGTACCTCCACAACAGATCACCATTAACAACCCTTCAATTGAAGACTTTGTATCAAATGTGGTGTCTCCTTCAATGCAATATATTTAGGTTTTTGGATCCACTTATTACACATTGAATCGAAAAATGGAGGAATAAGTTGACAGAGCTAAACGTGGGCTCCATTCCAAGTTTGATGTACTTTGGAGTGGGCCATACATCATTAGTGCTTGTAAGGAGGCTAACTTTTTTGAGGCGTCTCACCTTGATAGAGAATTGTTATCAATCCTAGTAAATGGGTTTTATCTCGAGCACTTCCATTAAGTCTTCTGCATCATTTACATATTAGAGTAGTTTCAATTCCTCCAAGTGTGCGTTTGCACATAGTGTTTTGTTTGTGCATAGGTTTCTTTCCTCTCGCACGGTCTTATGCATGATATTTTGTTACTTCCTAAATGTTGGTCCATGTGCTTACAAGTTCAAAGAATTTTACCGGTAGAGGTTATATTTCAACTTGCTGGCACTATCTAACAGATTCGCACACAATTGCTAAGCAGAGTTTAGATAGTGTTTTAAGTGACTTCAGGGGTGATTCTTCAAGTAGCAAATCAAAATTTCTTGTTTTCAAGCAGACTCCATGCCCAATGGATGCTTTAAGGCTATTGATCTCCTTCCTCTAGTAGGAAGATGGCCCTGAAAGTTGCCAAACTGTTGTCGAAAATAACTCTCCTAGTTATTTTGACAACTCATAGTTCCATTATGGCTATGGCATCAAGTTTTTAGCCTGCTTGTACCCTTGGATTTATTCCTTGGCATATTTTCATGGTTGTAGTTCTCTACACGCCCCCTCGCATGTTGTTTTTGCTTCTTCCTTGCACTCATTATTCCCTTCGCTTCCTTCAGTGCAACTTCCACGTGCTCTCACCTTCCTCCCTTGCATTCTTCTATCTCCTTTGATTTCCCCTCTGCACGCACTCCTTGTGTGCCCCGATTTCCTTCGCTGATCACTGCACATCTTTCTCGCATGCACTTGCTGAATTACCCTCTATTTTGATAAGTCCTTGACATGCCTTTCCGTGTATGCCTTTTCCTTATCGAGTCTCGTGCACTTATCTCGCACGCACTCATTCTTTTTCTCGCATTTCTCTTACGCATCGCCTTTGCACACTTTTGTTACACACTTGCATCTGCATAGATTTTTCTTGCGCACTTACTTTCTTCCTTACATGTTTGCATACCTTTGCAAACATGTACCCATTATTCCCTCTCACGTGTCTTATCCCTGCACACACACTCAAGTTGAAACCCTCTGTGCTAAACACTAAGTGCAATGTGTCACTCCTTAGAACTTATCAAGATGAAGTGCACAACACACAACCTATCAGAACATGCTAGCTGCACACTTAATCCTTATGGAAAATGAATGCATGACACGTGGCAAAAAAATAAAAATAAAAAGATAATCAACCCAATGCTCTTGCTCATCAGATCGTGCCACATGGATTGCATGTTCTTCTTGAACTGCAATATTTAAATCACCATAACTTCCTTCACAGAACTCGGATTCATATGCGCCTTGTCTTGTTTGAAAGATGTCGATGATGGCCACACTCTAGGTTTTTAAAATCATATTTTGGTGGGATTTGGTAGGTGAAAACAAGGAAACACAATTTAAGTCATTAATACACACATCTAGTCGACCCAACCACCCAAATTTTATTAAATTTGGTCTCCTTTCTTCTTCCACAAGTTAAACTGATATTGATAGGTGGATCTGATAGTGCTACAGGTGGATTTACAACTATTTATTGCTTGTTGGTGGTTGTGATTGGAAATCTTCATTTCCCTCTCTTTTCCCGCCTCTTCTCCCCTTCTTCTTCTATAAATTGTTGAATAATGCTCATTTGTAAAGGTTGGACCCTCTTGGATTGCAAGAGCATTATTCAGAGTAGTGTTACTTTGTATTTTGAGTTGCTGGACTCAGATCTAGATCATTTCATGTGGATACTGATGTAGTCATATCAAGTTTCTTGATATTCTCAATCAGAAAAGTTAGTTAATCAAGTTCAACTCAATTCAAATCTTGCAAGAATGTACCTATTCTCAAGACTAGAAAACTTCAATACCCTACAAATCTACCTTATCAATGCATTCAAGGTTTCAAATAAGTTTATTATCCATTATCTAGCCCCTCTCGGTCACTCAATTCATTGGAATCTCACAATTTGGTCATCTTTGGCAAAAATTGTCAAACAAACCTTTTTAAGGTAAATGATGATAGTCAGCTCTGAGTTAGGGTAATCCACAATTCACTTAAGCACTTTAAATACATGGAGACCTTTTTTTGGGGGTTTGAGATGTGAGCAAAAAAGTTTGATTCAACTTGAAGCTATTTGCACATCTCTTTACAAAGCTCTTCCCTAATTCCAACTACACCCATGTTTCTCAAGGTTTCCGAGTACCACCTCAAGGATTATGTAACTTTCAATTATTCAAGGCTTCTCATCATCTTCAAGACTCCTTGCTAATATCCTAATGTTATTCAATAATCATTCTAAGGTATATATTAATCAATTGCCTTGAAAGACAATCATCTAACCTACAACTCTGTCTCAGGATAGTTTTGACTCCCTGCCTGAACACTGTCAGAGCTTTCTTGATGTGTAGTCACTTTCAAACTCGTAGCAGAGCTTCTCTATGCACCTCTTGAATTCTTTGAACTATTCCAATGATTGTAGAGCTTTCCATTTTCTAGTGAGGCTTTAAGTTTGCGAAAAATAACACCTTCTCTGCCCTGACACGACTGTGTCTTCCAACTGTCACAAATAACTCCCTCGATTGGCCATGAATCAATTTAGTTTATTTTTCATCACCTTGACGACTCCACTACAATCATTCCTTTCAAATTTGAGAATTTATTATCGGATAAAACTAGAGAAATCGATTTTTCTTCCTCTTTTTTTCTAATATCAGGGTTACCTCACTGTAACGAACCCGAGAGGTACAAATGCATGTTTCATGCTTATTTTTTGATCTTTTCCGGTTCCAGAAACTTCTGAGGGATGAGTGGGTTTTATAGAGACTTCACAACCTCATAATTCTTCTTGAACAATCTTGCAATTTGTGTATGGACTAGTTTAACAATGTTCACCAATCATTATTGACTGTATACCTAACATTTCTCAACTGTGACTACATAGTGCTTATGTATCAGCCTGTCATGCATAAAAAAATGATTGTAAATAGACACAAATGACATATAATTTCAACTTACATAGTGGGAGATTTCTCCCCAACGTATTCTCCTTTTGCTTAATGAATTTTAAGTTCAAATAACTACTCAAATTTTTGCACAGACTCATGCACAGTTCACATGTCTCAACAAGATCATTTGCAAACAGTTACCAACTTGTTCATTGGAGATCCGAAACGACTGTATTGATTGATCAATAAGAAAAACAGTTACAAGATGACATTTTATACCTCCACCATTTGAATTCTTGGTCTCTAACTGTGTTTTAAACCAATTAGATATGCTTGGAGGTTACATTACCAAAGGAGCTCAAAATAAAATATTAAGTTACAAATCAAAATGACTCCCTAATGTGATTTCAAGACCCCAATGAACCTTATTATACCCTAATGAGGCCTTATAAAAGCTTTAGACCTCTTATTTCAAGCCAAAAGACAAAAATTGGCTCAAGAAGAGATTCAAAATTCAAATTTAAAAAATGGACGAAAACTCCATAGTTTAAATTTTTGACCTCTTAGATCTATGAGACCAACTTGAATGACCCCTAAGACAACTCTAAGACTAATCAAATCCAAAATTTGATTCCTATAAGACTAAACTAGCCCTAGTGATGATTCCCTTGCATCAGATACTTGCCGCTTTCCACCATTGTAATTGATTGTGCATCTCTTAGAAGAAATAAAAGTCTTATTTTATGACTACTCTCTACCCTAGCTCGTATTTTGTTGCATCTTCTTGCCTCTCCTTTGATATATTGGTTTGTTGTGCATTATTTATGTCCCTTGCATGTTTCTTTTCTGTTGTTCTTCATGGGAATGAGTGCGCAAATGTTGTTTGGATTGTGGCATACTTGTATGCCTTATTTAATAAAATTAAACTAAAGAGGAGTAGATTACTTTGTTGACTTCTTATGTATGCTACAACAAGTATATGCGACAATAAAGTATAGATATGACTCAAACAATTAAGCAAAGGCAATGAAACCCTAAGTGCAATAGAGAGTTAGGTCACTTAGTTGATTTTGTAAATATCCTGGCAGTTTACGAAGGTGGAAGACTAGCATAACGACAGTACATGACCTCGAAATTGAACCCAGAGGAGCAGGGACTAGGGCGCCTGGGCGCTAGGATCCCTTCTTAGGCACCAGGGTCTGCACAGGAGGTCTAGAAATGAATTTTACAGGGTTGTTGTATGATATAAAATCTTGTTGTTTGTCGCTAAATGGTCGCACTATGATCGCCGATGTTGTTGATAAGCTACAATAAAGAGATCACCCGTAAAACCCACAAAATAACATCAAATCAAAAATAAGAAAGATGCAAAATGAGGGGTCAGACTATCCTCAGTTGTCAAACAAGTAATCTTATGACTGAGTGTTGCACTACATCTCAGACCCAATGTAGTTCTGTGTGTGTGTGTGTGTGTGTGTGGAATCATGTCTCAGGTGGCTCGTGTGTGTAATCATGTCTCAGGTGGCTCGTGTGTGTGTCACACTTCATAACGAGAAAAGTAGCAAGACGTAAAAATATGTAATAGATGTGTGCATGGAATAAAATGAACTTTCGTCCTATGTGTGTGATGCAGAAAACCATCCTTTGTCCCTTGTAATGGTGCTATATGATTGCAAAGATGCCCTTGAGTGCTTGTTAGATGCAACCTTAGGTGATAGTATAGATGCTTAGAGCTTGGTCCTTTAATTTGGTTACATAAATTTATAGTTATATGTTTCTCTTGTTCAAATTTTTTAATTTATCATTAAAATGTTGACCCCTAAGAGATAGGGATGCCCGAAGGCTAGAAAGGACCCAAAATGGAGCGAGAAAGGTACAAAGAGGTCTAGGGCACCCAGAGGGGACGAGGGCGCCTGGGTGCTGATGTCATGGCTAGGTGATTGATTCCAAATCCAAAAAAGGTGAAGTATGATGGGTCAAACTGGGTAGTAAGGTTCGTAAGGTCGAAAGGGAGACTAAAAGGGAATCTAAGAGGCCAAGTATAGTGATCAACTAGTACTTTTTTCTCGTAAGAAGCATATTAATAGTAGTATGTGATTAGGACCTAGTAATGTACCCAAAGTACGTGATTTAGTGTCTACATTTTCCCCCACTTTATGTTGGTGAGCGGAAAGCTTGGTAACATAAAATAGATAGAGATGCGTACTTGATAACCATGTAGATCGACGTAGAAGAGCATGCTGAGACAAGAAAAGTGTGGAGTGATAAAAAGTGTGAAGCATGTAAACTATATAAGAGGAAGTAAAAAGAAAAGTGATGATGTTGACCCTATGATGGAAACACACGTGTGGATGTGGTGTTGTACCTATTGTTGATGACGATGCTTGTTGTGTATTGATGTTGACTACCGCCTCCTATAAAGACATACCTGCAAAAGAGAAGAACGATCAAGTAGTCAAACATGGTGTATATATGTATAATATTTATGTAAAAAGTGTGTAAAATGTTGAAAATGTGAAAAAGGAACATGTGCACCTGATCTGTGATGAGTAAAAGAGTATATAAGGGATCCTGAAAATGTCGATGAAAAGCAAGTTTTTTGGGAAATCTCATGCCACTACAAAAGTAGTGTAGGGAGAAAGGTCTAGCATTATTCTCCAACCTTTGACTTCTTCCCGAAGTAAAAGACCATTGCAGATGGTGTGCACAAGTCCAATCCAATGAAAATAAGTGTGATTAAATGTGATTTCCAAGTGCTAAAGGATTTCCTGCCCTATGAAAATCCTCTGTGACAATGTTAGAAAGTGTACTGATATGAAAAATGATGTGTATCTGCCCCTGGTCTTAGGCGCCTAGGAAGGGACAAAGGCGCCAAAGTCTGATTCTATGCACTAGTGTCTGTGTTGAAGTAAGGACCCAAGTCTAATTCTGAGCCCTGTCTGAGTCTGTAGACTGTGTTGACTCTGTGTTGTACTGTACTAAAATGTGACTGTAACTATTGAATGGGGTGACTGATCCACCCAATAAATCACCAAATGATTTGACAAAAATAAACTAAAGAGGAATAGATTACTTTGTTAAATTCTTATGTATGATACAACAAATATACGTGACAGTAAAGTAGAGAAATGACTCAAGCAACTAAGCAAAGGAAGTGAAACCGTAAGTGCAATAGAGAGTTAGGTCACTTAATTGATTTCACAAATATCCTAGAAGTGTGCGAAGGTGGAAGACTGATAGAACAACAATATATGACCTCAAAAATGAACCCATAAAAGTGTAGGAGTGCAAGAGGAGCAGGAAGTAGTGATCTTGGACTGGTACTAGGGCACCTAGGCACAAAGATCCCTTCCTAGGCACCAAAGTCTGCACAAGAGGTCTATAAATGAATTTTACAAGGTCGTTGGATGATCTGAAACCCTCATTGTTTATCACTAGATGGTCGCACTATGATCGTCGATGCCGTTGATAACCTACAATAAAGAGATCACCTGTAAAACCCTCAAAAGAACATTAAGTCCCAAAAAGAAAGATGCAAATTGATGGGTCAGATTGTCCTTAGTTGTCAGACAAGTGATCTTACGACTAAACGATGCACTACATCTCAGACCCAATGTAGTTATATGTGTTTGTGTGTAAAATCATGCCCTGGGTGGATCTTGTGTGTGTCACACTTGATAGTGAGCAAAGTAGCTAGATGTAAAAAGATGTAATAGATGTGCGCATGGAATAAAATGAACTTCCCTCCTATGCATGTGATAAAAAAACCAACCCTTCTCTTTTGTAATGGTGCTAGATGAATGCAAAGATGCTCTTGAGTGCTTGTGAGATGCAACCTTAGGTGATAGTATAGATGCTTAGAGCTTGGTTCTTTAATTTGGTCACATAACTTTATACTTATATGCTTCTCTTGTTCAAATTTTGTAATTGATCACTAAAAGGCCGACCCCTAAGAGATAGGGATGGCCGATGGCTAAAAAGGACCCAAAAAGGACCGAACAAAGTACAAAGAGGTCTAGGGCACTTGGGCACTGGCGTCTTGCCTGGGTGCTTGTGTCCAGAGCTAGAAATGGTGAAGTATGAAGGGTCGGACTATGTAGTAATGTCCGTAAGGTCTAAAGGGAGACTAGAAGGGAACCTAAGAGGCCAAGTATAGTGATCAATTTGTACCTTTTTCCTGTAAGAAGTATATGAATAGCACTATGTGACTAGGACCTAGTAATGTACCAAAAGTGTGTTATTTAGTGTCTACACTGCCCTTCCTTTATCCATTTTCCCATGTTTCCTCTCATATGAGAGTGTTCATCCCCTTCTTTCTAGTGCTATCACCTCCCTTTATCTTAGGATTTTGTTTTATGCATCTCCTTCTCACCCGGGTCCCTTAGAATCGTAGATTAGAGATAGATAGTTACATTTTCCTTCTTAGGAGTAGCTTTAATAGTAGAAATAGGTAGAGGAAGCCGACCTTCTCTGGAGGTCTATCTCAAACACAAGGTTCCACAATTTGGAGACAATTCATGTTGCCTCAAAGCCTTAGGTCATCCTGATTTTGGACGGGTGCAATTTTGAGCTCCAACACTTCCCTCATGAAAAATATGGTAAAAACATTGTAGATGTTTATAGGAAAATCTTGGCTCTTTGTGCCAAATGGATTGTTAAATAAATTGATGAAAATGAGGCTTAGAAAATATATTAAGGCATTGCATCTCGACATGTGCACCCTACGGAAAAACTTGTTAGAAGAACGTTGGCTTTCATACCTTGCTCATCATTTACGTTGCAATTAAAATTGAGGGTTCTTTCATGGCTAAGAACCCTTAGAAAGCTTTTGAAGCTGACAAATTGTATTTATGTTAGGTTGGTGATGAATTCAAATCCGGGTTTTTGTTTTACAGTGGATCATTCGATGGTCATGGATTATGATAGGAAAGTGCATTCCCTCAGCAGAGATTCTTGGAATTAAAACCCTTTGCTTATTTTAGAAGCAAAACACTTCTATTCAGAGCCTTGTCCATTCCGGAAATTGGATACCATGGCCCACATCTTTATTTAACATATAGATTGGCCAATTCAGATACCTTCCTCAACCACTTCTGAAAATTCAGGAACTCCTACCAGATGTTACGTTGCACAAGCTCTAGTCTTCAATCGACCGGTTGCCTCGTGGCAGAGATTGGCAATGGAATGTAGACACCCCTTTTTAAAATTTATCTCCCCAGGATAGCTCTATCAACTTATGAGCCATTTCTACTCCCTGCCCTCTGCAAGTTTAACTCCTCGCTAAAGCTTAAATTTTCTCCCTTCAATCTCGGCTTGCATGCCTTAATGGAGTATGCAATACTCAATTATAGCAAAAAGTTGCAAACTTTTTGTGGTTTTTTGATAATCAAGTTCTTCCATTAGGGGGAAGGCTCAAACATATTGGTGTTGTCATGCTCAAGTGTCATGCATGTGCCTGACCTGAAATATTTAAATACATTTTTTGGTACTACCCTCATGCTTAAGATGTCTGGACTTGAATCTAGTCTCTTTTTATACCACCCCGAGCTTTTACGTGAAATTTAGTTTTTTGGGGGACCCTTCTCATTGACTTGCTTATATAGTTTTTTTTTGGGAATTTTTTAGAGCTATTATTCTTTTTCAATTATGGAATGCTACAAATGTCTGCAATTTTTAATCACGAAGATACTTCACAGCATTTTTAGATTAATGATAAGATCAATGTTATCTCTTTTGAGTGCCTTCAAATACAAGCACATGTTGAGAAGGTAGCTTTGAAGTTTCAAAATATGCAAGAGCTACTTGATCAGTGGGGGAGCGGCCCTTACAACATGAGTCAGGTGAAGATCCACCATAGCTAGGCTCTCCATTGTCATCCCGCCTCACAGAGGTGGAGCCGTTTGCAAAGTCAGCCTTCATCCCTGATTCACAGCCACATCTCTACCCTGCACTACCTCCATATTAGGGTTCCTTAGAGACCACCGCCACCTCAGGGGGAACATCCTGCTAGACTGTCATGTACTATTGCTCCATCTCGTTGGCCCTCTCCAGTGCAAGGTGGCGTCACTGATTATCGCGGGTTCTCCGCCACCTTGTTTGGGTGCAAGACTCTCAAATGGTGCCCTGGGTGGCTATGCACCAGATTCTCCAGTTGAAGAACAATCTAGTTTGGGTGGTCCCCATGCGAGATTCTCTGGCCAATGAGCCATCTAGTTTGGGGGTTATCCCTCCTCAGGGACAATCCGCCAGCTCCCCCAGTGCTATTATTAGCTTTTGCTTAACTCCCTACCTTCTGCTCATTTTGTAATCTGGTTTTTTGTATGCCCACATGGTAACATTTGGTAAATGGTGATGCCATGTACTCTTTCGAAACAAGCATTTGAATTTTGGGCCGTGACATCTAATTTGGCCACCCTATTTAAACAATTTTAACCGTCTTTATTGATTTTGTGAAGCTAATATAATGATGTGTTAATACATAAAAGTACATCCTCTAAGACTAATTGGTTTCTTGAATGTATCTAGTCAACGACAAGCTCGACATATGTGTTCTAAACATGTATCACACACACTCAATATCACATGATTGCCCCATAGGAAAACAAATTGGCTAGCAGCCAAGTCATGTGACTTGAGAACTTACTCGCAAAGGTGATGTTGGTTGTCTGGACTAATGAAATGATATCTAGTAGGCACAAAGATTGGAGTCCTTTGATTTGCCTGGACAGATGTAGTTGGGGAGGAAATGTGATAACGGATTAAGTTGAATTCTTTCTTTTGCCACTAGAGCTTTGTATAGTTCCTCCCCCACATCTTGGCTTGACTTGCCTTATATCATGATGATGGCCATTCCCAATTAAAGCGTAAAGATTGCACACATTTTAATGGTGCTTTATCATTTCAAGGTTTTTCAAATTTAGGGGAAAGGTTGTAAGCATATTGGTCGTAGTATTACACCCGACTTCCTGAATAATCACATGACCCAAAACTTTTAAATTTTTGAAGGATGACTATCCCTGTGCTCATAGATGCCTGGACATCGATCCAGCGTCTCTATTTTCAACCTAATTACTACCTTGAGCCTTTCACATGGAAGCTGTGCAACTTTTTCGGTGACTCTTCTCATTGGCCTACTTTTTGCTATTATGTGGCATGAATTTTGGAGCTATATCTTCTATGTTTCAATTTATTGAAAGCTATAAATTCTGCAATTTTTAATCATGCAGATATTTCGCATCTATTTTCAGATCTAAGGGTATCCCCACTGATCAATATTGATCTCTTATAGTCAGTGTCGGTTGGAAATACAAGCATAGGCTGAGATAGAGATGGCTTTGGAGTTTTAAAATGGATGCAAGAACTAGATATAGATCAGTGGGAGGTAAGCGACCCACCATTGCATCTCACAGATATATAGATCAGGGTGCCGTTCAGATCCACCATAGCTTACGCTTGGTACCTTATCGTCATTCCCGCCACTATAGAGGCCGAGTCGATTTGCGAAGTCATCTTTCTAATTCCCTGATTAAAAATGCAGCCGCATCTCTACCCCACCACCTCCATAGTAGGGTTCTTAGAGTCCGCCGCCACCTCAGGGGGAACATCCTTCGAGACTACATATTATTGCAACACAATCTCAATTGGCCCTCTCCAATGCAAGGTGGCATCATCTATTATGGGTTCTCTGCCGCCTGTTTGAAGGAATTAAGGTGCCCTATGAAGCTATGCAAGTCTAATTAAAGCATATGGATGGGTGGCCCCCAACAGATTTTACTGGCTCACATGAGGCATCTAGTTTCAAGGGTATCTCCAATTCCTAGGGGCGATCCACTCAATTTGTCACCATTTCAAATAATTATGAATAGCTTGTGTTTTCTTAACTCTCGGCCTTGTGTCAAGACTTGTAATCCGGTTTTTTGTAGGGAACAATGAAGTTGATGGTTGATGGTAAGAAATAAGGGAGTGAAAGCCATGGTATTTTTCCGGAAACATTGAATTTTGTAGCCATGACTCTTTTTGGTCACCCTTTATATTGTAACCGTCTTTATTGATTTTTGATTAATATAATGATGTGTTCCAATAGAGAAAGCATAGTCAATTAGATTGGAAATCTTGATGTATCTAGTCAACACAGATTTCCCATATTAGGTGGGAGGCAGGTAGAACATCAAATAAATATATTTAGTGGGAAGCTTTCTCTATAAAATGAAGGGACCCCTATAAAAATGATAGATGTTGATTTTCAAAATTATATATAATTATTTAATAGAATTTTAGATTTACATGCACTTACAAGCATCTTTTAATGTAAAGTCTGTCTCCACTTTCAATCATACCCTCTCACAATCATACATCTGGCATTCACTAACTCATAATTAATTAATATTAAACTCCTTTAATACCCCTAAACCTATATAATATTTGAAACCAAAGTCTTATTCCATGTGATAACTTTCTACCTAAATGGTTGTGGATATTATTAGGGAACGTTGTATGCTTCTAGAAGTTAAAATCTTTAGGTAGGTAAAAATCATATCAAATCAACTTAGCTATTCAATGAAATAATTTCCAAAGGAAGCCTACTTATAGTTTCGTGCTTCGAGATGTTGGGTAAAATAAAATAAATATTAACCTATGACTCGTGCAAAAATGAATAATCATGCAAAACCTTGTGAAATACCTTAGTATTGTCTATTCATATGTGGGACCGCATTCAATTTTCATTTTCTCGAGCCACGGAATTTCGAGGAGGAGAGACAAAAATGCAAAACACTTATGAGCCACGTCATCAGACATGGAGGGTGCCCAATTTTCCAAACCATGTCCGGATACATTCCCCACGGGAGGAGAAAATATGAAGACTTTGGAAGATATTTTAAGGATTTTTTAAAAGAGATTTTTTAAGTTAAAAAAAAAATAAAAAAATTAAAGGAGGCTTACTAAGCATGCATTATGAGGTGAGGTGACAGTGTTTGCACTTGCGATGCGGAGTTAATGCATTGGGGAGAGGTGTTAGTAGTGGTACACCTTAAGTTAAGGGGTCCAGAAAATCAATTGTTTATCATGTGGGATCACAATTTTTTCAGCAATATGTAGTTCATATTTGTCTTCGCTTTTTTTTTTAGGAATGTTTAATTGGATGAAAAGCCATATTTAGAATTGATTTAAAACTTAGCAATCACATTTGTACAATGCAATGTGAACGCCGAATGGTATATGTTAGTAGATTTAGAAAGACAGTTATTACTTTTGTAGTTGATGTTGATAAGGGGTGTCATTGACAATACTGATTTTCTATTAAAGCTAGAACAAATGTTGCAAAATACATTAGAGGGGATGTTAGATAATAGGTGGTTCTGTAATAATTGAATACAAATGCAAGTGATACATGTAAGTTTGTTATTACTCACTCTCAAGAATGTAGTGAATGTAAAGTGTCGTTGTCAAAGTAGATTGAAAAAATGACGAAGTGCTTTAACATATTATCTCTCCATGAAACTAAAATGAGACATAATATGCAATTATATATAAACAAATCTGAAATGGTTATGGCACATAAAGAAATTATAATTAGTATAGGGAGTTTATATACATTGGTAATTGAGTAGGAGATGAAACTTACAGTTCACTTCTGATCATTCTAACGCGGGATTTTGTGAGCACACAATGGAGCCTTCTTGTATTGATTTTCGGTTACACGGCTTGCAAATTTGGAGGGTAGAAGCGTTGTCTGAAAATATTTCCCCTCTGAAAGGTCAACACGATGTTGGACTGCCGTGTTGAGAATGGACCTAAAGGAGGACAAGTGCAATATCTGAAATGTGGGGTCAACAATGGAACCACCCTCAATCAATTGAGAAATGCCTTCATGTGTCAAAGTTATTTCCATGGCAACTAAAAGATCCCCGAGATAGTGGGAGTTCTGCAAATGTATGGTGGAAAATGTAAACTTGTAGTGTAGTCAAAGATGAAATGAAGGATGTGTTCTGGAAAGCATGCATTTGTAAGCAATGAGAACCTTTAAAGTTTGCTTCCTTTTTTCATTTATATTTTCTAAAAAGCGCAAACAAGAAGTCTAACCCTTTAACAATTCAATTTGTAAAAAAAGATTTAATTTACAAAGCTTTGCATGAAAATGACTAAAAATTGCATGATTCTTACTCGACATTTTAAAACTATATTTATTTTTGTGCAGATATAATGAGGAACACATTAAAAATGTGTTGTTGTTGGTTTACATAAAGAAGCAAACAATTGTATATAGAAAAAATATAATGAAGAACACATTAAAAATGTGTTGTTGTTGGTTAACATAAAGTCACGAGCAATTGTATAAAGGAAAAATTGAACACGTTTGTTGAAAAGTTAGATTTTGTGTTCCATATGTTCCACCACTATATATATATGCATTTATTTGAAATGAATTACAGATTATTATGTTAAGCAAATAGAATAGAAAACAATAAGAACAATATGAACACTTGAAGTGAGAAAACTATAGGTATTTGTATGGAGATACAATGATAAAGAAATTAGGAATGCATAATTATTGGATAACAAAAACTGAACATGTGTTTAATAAGTTTGATTCTCTATCGGATATATAGTGCCACAATACATACATGGAATTATTTGGAACGAGTTACAATTTGTTTCAAAAACACTTATAGACAAACATTTATAAACTAACCGCTACAAACTATTTTTTAAAATCAAATTTCTTGCTTTTTGCTTGTGCAATTTGCTTTGCACGTTTCTTGTATTTTTGTCCAGTTGTGGATGCCTCGATTGGTATTCCCATTCTCCTCAATTTGTGGGGTGGTTCATATTTCAGTGCATCTTCGTTAGAATCATAAATCAAGCAGAAGCCTTGTGAATGATCTCCAATTTTTTGGATTTTGGAGAGAAAAATTGGGGATGTTGCCATCAGGTGGAGTCGATCTCTTAGCATTTCGGCTATCACTATTTTAGGTGGTTTTGGTTGTCTGCAATGCAAAACATTAACAACACATTTAAGACGTTTAAAATCTTCCTCCCTCTGTAAGCAAGGCGTAGTTAATGTCAATTCCGTTGTAGGGAGGGGAATTGTGTTTCTAGTCTGCATCATATTAAACTAGAGAGGGAAAAGAAGTATGTTAGTTTTAGAAGATTGTGGGATTTCACAAGATCTTGCAAACAAATGTAATGAAATTACTTGTATAATTCAGATCATGAGCAGAAATATAACACCAAATAACACAATATTCCAGAATAATGATCTCAATATGCAATTAGAATAGCTTCGCCACTTCGAGGGGGCAACCTCCAAACCATACAATAAGACTCAAATGCTCCAAAAAAATAATGAACTACTATCTAAAATCGCCTATATATACTAGTCATATGTTATGGCCAACACCAAGGCCGACCTACTAAGCATGAGAAAGTATAAATGATATAATAAAATGATATGGTAAGCCATAAGTCGGCTACTCATATCCTAATACAAACAATAGGTTAAGGGCATAACATGCCCTTCTCCTTCAGAGCAACATTGTCCCCAATGTTGAGAAGCTCTGGGTACTGCTGCAGGAATGCCATATCTTCCCATGTTGCATCTTCATTGTCCATATTCTTCCACTTGATCAAGTACTCAATAATAACCCGTGTCCTCAATCTTTTAGTGCATGTTTGAAGGATGCAGTCAGGTTCCAAGATGACTCTCCCCTCCTCATCGAGCTCAGGTAGCACTATTTGGGTTGATACTCTTTGTCCAATTACTTTCTTCAGGCAAGAAACATGAAAGACTGGATGTATTTTGGTTGATTGTGGAAGTTCTAATTTGTATGCTACAGTACCTATCTTCTGCAATACTTGATGCGGGCCATAATACTTCAGTGAAAGTTTTTTATCCTTTTGTTGTTGTTTCAAAGACATTTGCTTATATGGTTGTAACCGCACAAAAACCCAATCATCGACTTCAAAATGCCTTTATGTGTGATGTTGATCAGCCTGTTGCTTCATGTGGTTTTGTGTCATGACCAAGTTCTCCTTGAGACTAGAGAGGACCTCTTGTTGATACTGAATGTGTTCTTATACTGCTCTAACCCGCGGTTGTCCTCTTAATGATGATGTGATGGATGGTGGATGGTACCCATAGAGTGCCAAAAAAGGAGACATTTTAGATGAAGTGTGGAAGGAAGTGTTATACCACCATTCTGCAAGTGGCAACCATTGGACCCATCTTGCTTGTTTATCTGACGTAAAGCAACAGAGATATCCCTCCAAACACTTATTTACAACTTTTGTTTACCCATCAGACTGGGGACGATATGAAGAGCTACGAGCTAACTGAGTACCTAAACATGAGAATAAATCAGTCCAAAAATTACTAGTAAATATGGGGTCTTGATCACTTACTATAATCTTTGGTGTCCCATGAAGCTTCTGAACTGTGTCCATGAAGGCTATTGCTACTGTGCTTGCAACAAATGGGTGTGCCAAGGCACAAAAATGAGCATATTTAGTGAGTCTATCCACCACAACCATGATGACATTTTTTCCTTCAGATTTAGGCAATCCTGTGATAAAGTCCATGGAAACCTCTTCCCACCGCTGGCTAGGAATAAATAGAGGTTGTAGAAGACCTGGGGATTGAACTGTTTCACCCTTATTTTGCTAAAAAACCATGCATTTTTGCCACAAATTTTTGGACATCCCCTTTGAGACCTGCCCAAAAGAAATCTTGTTTGACTCGATGATAAGTCTTCAAGAATCCAGAGTGCCCCCCTACTGGAGAAGAGTGAAGCTCAGATAGAATCCTATTTTTAAGAGTGGAGTTCTTACATAGGTATAATCTATCTTTATACCATAAAGCATCTCCTTTCAATACAAAATTTTCAAACATGCTTGGATCATTCTGGAGATGATGAATGAGGTTTTGTGTGGTTGGGTCATTTCTCCATTCGGACCTTGCCTCATCTATCCAATCTTCTTGTAATATGGATATGACACATAACAAGGTTGCAGTTGATTCATCTTTCCGCGACAGAGCATCCGCAACTACATTCTCCTTCCCTTTCTTATAGATAATCTCAAAATTATATCCCAACATCTTGGAGACCCATTTTTGTGGTTCTTCAGATGATAAACGCTGCTCTAAGAAGTATTTCAAACTATCATGATCTGTCTTCACTTTAAAGTGTCTTCCTATGAGATATGGTCTCCATTGCTTTACTGCATGAAGTATGGCTAGCATTTCCTTCTCATAAGTCGGCTTGGAAAGATTCTTACCTTTGAATTGATAGCTCAAAAAGGCAATAGGACGGCCTTCTTGCATGAGAACTACCCCCGTACCCACCCCTGATGCATCACATTCAATAATGAATGTTTTGGAAAAATATGGAGTAGCAAAGACTGGAGTGGTGCACATGGCCTCATGTAGTTGCTCAAATGCTTTGGTTGCATCCTCAATCCAATGGAAGGAGTCCTTCTTTAATAAATCTGTGAGAGGTGCAGATATGCTTCCATAATGCCTTACGAATCTTCAGTAATACCCTGTAAGCCCCAAAAATCCTCATAGATTCTTTAGGGTTTTTGGAACCTTCCACTCCATCATGGCTTTGATCTTATTAGGATCTACTTTAACCCCTTCATGAGAGACAATGTGACCCAAATATTCAACCTCCTTGAGTCCAAAAGAACACTTAGAGGGCTTTGCATAAATTTGATGTTGCTCAAGGGTTTCCAAAACCTTATTTACATGACGCAAATGTTCCTCCCATGTTTTGCTATAAATTAATATATCATCAAAAAACACTAAGACAAACTTCCGCAGGAATGACTTAAAAATAGAATTCATCAAACTTTGAAATGTCGAAGGTGCATTTGTGAGTCCAAAAAGCATTACCAGGAATTCATAATGGCCTTCATGTGTTTGAAAGACAGTTTTATGAACATCCTCATCCTTGATTCTGATTTGATGGTATCCCGAACGAAGATCAAGCTTTGTAAAATAAACAGCACCATGCAACTCATCAATTACAGGAATAGGAAACTTATCTTTGATTGTGTACTTATTAAGTTCCCTATAATCAGGACACATGAGCCACATGTCATCTTTCTTCCGTACCATCACTACTAGAGAAGAATAAGCACTCTAACTATGATGGATAATTTCTGCTTCCAACATCTCTTGTACAATCTTTTCAATTTCACTCTTTTGCACATATGGGTACCTATAAGGTATGATGTTAGGTGGTTGACTTCCTGGTAATAACTAAATAGCATGATCATGATCTCTCTTTGGAGGTAAGCCCTTTGGTATATTTTCAAATACAACAGAGTGTGCATCCAACACTGCTTGCATATCTGATGGTATAATGTCCTTAGAATGATGAGCCTCCAATGAAAATAGTTGTGCCACAAATCCCTCTACACTCTTTTTTAGCATTTTGTGCATCTAATGAGAACTTACTATTTTTGGAGACTTTGCTCTTAAGCCTCTTAGCTCAAAAGTCCTTCCTTCAGAGTGAAATCGCATGAACAAGTCTTAGAAGTTCATCTCAATGGTTCCCAAAGTGGTAAGCCATTGAACCCCTAACACAATGTCTGCTCCTCCCATAGAAATGGCATACATGGGACTATTTAGTATGTAATCTCCCATGGCAAGCTTAATGCTATGGTATTTTCTAGAACAAGTAACAGTACCTCCATCAACAATCATTACTTGACATTCAGGAGCTGGATAAATGAAGCAGTTTAGGCAAACTGCTAACTTATGATTGATAAAGTTATGAGTACTTCCTGAATCAATCAACACTGTGACCCTCTATTTTTTTAGGAATCCAAACACCTTTAGGGTTTGGGGGGTGCTAATACCTGAAATTGCATGGCATGAGATTGTTGGTTGAGGATCTCCTGACTCCTCCTCTGGCTTAACCAAGACCTCTAACTCTGAATCTTCATCCTTCTCTTCATCTTCACTAGGCCCATTGATGTAGAACAACTTATTTTCAACACATTTATGTCCTGGTCCAAATTTACTGTCACAGGTAAAACATAAACCTTTTTCTCTTTTTTCTTCAATTTGTTGAGGTGTCAATCTAACTAGTTGAGGGAGTGCTGGGGCCAAGGTGTTGCGATCTCTGGTATAAGTGAAATGTTGTCTCCTACTTGAAACAAATTTCTCCTCTGCCCTTCTTGCCATAATCATTGAATCAGAAACCTTATGAGGATTAAACATACGCACCTCATGCTCAATGTGATCCTTAAGACCCTTGAGAAATAGGTCATTCAAATTCTCTTCAGTAATATTTTCCACCCGTAGAGAAAGGTTTTGGAAGTGATGAATGTAATCCTTAACAGATCCTATCTATCTCAATTTTGCTAATTGGCTGAAGTAATTATTTGACACACTAGAACTATAGTGTAATTGCAACTCTTCAGTGAACACTGTCCATGTAACATTGAGACCACTCTTCTGCCTTTGAGCACATAACCATTGATACCAGACGAATTGGTCAGGTTCAAGATACAAAGCTGCCATGGTCACCTTTTGTCATGGTGGAATCTGATGTAGTTAAAAAAAATCTCAATTTGGTTGATCCAATTGAGTGGATCCTTTCCATCAAACTTACGCATCTCCACTTTTGGAAACATAATACGGGCCTGCAGAGTTCTCGTATTTGGATTGTACACACTCGAAGATCCACTCTGGCTCATGTGTTTATTATGTTGACCTAAGGATCCACCTTGATTGACATAAGTATGATTACCCATCATATACGTACTGAAGTTTTGCATGAAATCCTCTAATCTTTTTCCAATCCTATCCACATCTTCTTTGTTGGCCACCCGAGATTCGAGGTCTCTCAGGTTAAACTCAAGTTGGCTTACTTTGTGGTCTGTCGAAGTAAACCCTAACCCTGAGGAATATGTAATTATAGCTTCTGTCTCCAACTCATCAACTACTATCTCATCCTTTTCTGGTGTTTTACCCAGAGTGATGGGATTCTTTTTTCCTCTTGTGGAAGGCCCTGCCATGATGCCCCAAAATAGTAGGATGTATGGATCACAGTCAAATTTTAGGGTTTCGTATTTCAATACGAATTCAGCCAAATATAAAAACACTTAAAGAACAAACCCAAAATAATTTTTTTGTGCTTTTTGAAAATGTAACGAATTTGAAAAAATTCCACAATTCGCACCCTAGGGATCGATTTTATGAAAAACCCTAAATTTGTAATAACTTTTGCAAAATAAATCCAAAAAGTATGAAATTTTCAGGGAACCTTACTTGAAATGTTTTGCAACTCTGGTAAAAATATCTCCCATCAATTCACTTTGGTTCGCAATATATGGTGGAAACAAAAAATTAGGGTTTTTGCCCTAATTTTGGCCCAGATCGCAACTTTGATACCACTTGTAATGAAATTACTTGTATAATTCAAATCATGAGCATAAATATAACACCAAATAACATAATATTCCATAATAATGATCTCAATATGCAATTGGAATAGCTTCGCCACTTCGAGGGGGCAACCTCCAAACCATACAATAAGACTCAAATGCTCCAAAAAAAATCATTAACTACTACCTAAAATCCCCTATATATACTTTTCATATGTTATGGCCAACACCAAGGCCGACCTACTAAGCATGAGAAAGTTTAAATGATATAATAAAATGATATTGTAAGCCACAAGTCGACTACTCATATCCTAATACAAGCAATAGGTTAAGGGCGTAGCAAAAAATGCGGTGCATCCTTTAAAATGTTGAGCTCATGCTGAGTTAGGTGTGAGCTGGTGCAAGACATTAGGAGTTCCCAATCCTCAATAATAGGAGTTGAATCTCGTATTTGGAGCAACAAATTCCATAATGAAACTTGTGCATTGGTTGTTGCTTTTGTTGTGGCAAATTTTATATTGCAAGGCCACCCAAATACGAGATCTACTGACATAGAAAACACATAAAGGGGATAGTTTGGCTTTTGGATTAAACACGATTTTTGGGTTCTTTCGACATATAAATTGCACAGTTTTTGCAATATGCATTTTCATTTTTATTTTGTATGTAAAATATATAGGATATCGGGTTTCAAGCGGGTTTCAAGCGTAGTGGGAAAAACCTCCACATTAAATATGATATCGGGTTCTAATCCTAGTGCCAAAACCCCTCTATATTAAACAAAAAACCACCTTTTTTCCATTTTCTTTAGCTGCTTTAAAAAACCTCTTTTTTCAGAGAGGGGTCAATGTGAATCTACATTTATTTAACCTTAATTGACTTCATTTTTTGAATTTAAAGATGAAAGCCGGTTTTAAACTTCATAAATTTCAAGTAAAAAGCAAACTCAATTAGAGTTCAGAGAAATGTGGATCAATAACATCGAGGAATAAGAGGGTTCTATTCACATGGCTCTAGAAAACAAAATAATGTGATTTCTTTCAATTTGGAGATTTTGTCAATTTCGCTACAAGGCTTGAAGAAATATAATTGAAAAAAATTATGGAGTTAAAATGTGCAAATAAAACTCATATACATAAGCTCAAATACCTCAGCAAGAATTAAGATTCCATTTGCCAATACTTGAGTAAAAAAGGGAAAAATAGCCAACTAGCTAATATTAGCCAACTAGCTAATATTGGCCACTAAAATCATTCCTAGTCTTTTCTCAATATCAACCGCAAATAGTGTTGGATTAGAAGTTTGCTGCTAACTATGTACTTGCAAATATTCGTGTCAGTCAAGAGGAATCAAAACACATTTAAGTCAAATTGATTGCCCTTCACTAGTGAAAACACTTAGCCCGTGTAGAGCATGTGAAGTACATTCCAACAAAAAAATCAGAGAAAAATCAAGCAAAAACGACAACATAATTTTTTTCTAGCAAACATTACATAAGCATGTAGAACTTTCTTTGTATAGAAAGATCAATTTAGGGCAATTAAATTCAAAAGAAGTCCATTTAGGTTAGATAAAGTTGATTAAACTTGACCAGCTCCTTAAAAAAATTAAGAGTTTTACTTGTATAGCAGAAAAATCAATAAATGTATTTTTTTTTCATTTTTTAGGGGTTTTTGGCTATTATGATTACAAGTAATTAGAAAAATATATCCAATAAAAGGAACTATTGTCCACATAAAAATACTCAAAACACCTCAGCAGACATTAGGGTTCCTTTCATTCAAATGCCAACTTATCATCTCTAGTATTAGTGTTTCAACATTGAATTCCTAATATAGGATTAGTCTAAGTAATATATATGTTATAGAAATTGAGGCAAAACTTCATTTTCAAATTGTCAATACCTTTTTAAGAAAACGGAAATAATAGCCAACGAACCAATATTAGCCACTAAAATTATCCATGGAAAAGACAAAGCATTCAAGTTAATAGAAGAAACATACAGGAGGAAAATAATGAATTGGGAGATGAAAACAATACATTGCAATATGAATAGATAGAATATCTATTACAGTACACATCAGGCTAGAAAATTCATCTTGGCTTTTGTGTTTTGTCTTTGATTGACAGCAACCCTATTTGTATCCCTTGCCTTTTGCTCTCTCTTTTAGTTAGACACAAAAGAGAATATATAGAAAAAACATCTCAAAATAAATGCAGCTAACTAAAAAACTTAAAACACACATCTTCCATTTACCATCTCCTCTACTTACCCCAATGTGGTATCAATAGCCATGATGCCTGAACAGATCATGCATCCTTTAGAAACTTTATGGAGGGAATCCAAAGTGGTATTCTCTGGTTCTCTACCCAGAGTAGTGGAGGTGTTATTTAATAGTTGAATATAAGGATTTTTTGGTATTGGTCTTGCTATGCATATCTTCTAATTTTGTCTTCTTCACAATTGCATCCCACATTTTCCTACCTGCATCTTGATTGATAAAACTTTCAGCTATTATATTGTGATAAAACCAAAAAAAAAATGATTCAAGGGGCTTTACCTATGTGCCATAACCATTTGGGAGTTGAAAGCCTTTGAACACTAATTATTTTTTCCATGGAACTATCATCCTCAAATAACAGAGCAAGCTTTTGAGTAGCGTTTGACTATATATATACGCAACATTCACCATACAATTGTTAAAAATGGAAATGCTAAAAATATCTTTTAAAAAATTAAAAATTAAAAACGTCAAAACCTTCACATTAAAAGTAAAGTCAAAGCAGCATGCAAAATCAGAAAAGCAAAAAGCAAAATTGTTAATAATAGCAAAAACAAAGGTTAATGCATGCAAAAGCTATAAAATAAAATTTAAAAATAAAAGTAAAATTGTTAGAAAAGTAAAAAACAAAATTGTTAAAAATAACAAAATCATCATTTAGGCCGTCAAATTTGACATAGTCCCATGAATTTCTGCAAAGCCTTTTCCCATAGGAGTAACGCCTTCGGCGTAGTAATAAATTTATTTACATTACAACCATGGCGGAAACCAATACTTGGACATGGGTGATAATGCTTGAACATTGAATTTTTAATACTTGTACATGGGTGAGAGGTCTTACATGTCATGATGTGATTGGCTACTCTATATAATAATTATGTCAAAAATTAGCCACTAGATAGTACTATCACAAGTATGAGGTGGTACTATAACAACTATTGGGTATTGTTTGATCAAGACTCATGTCAACTATTGGACCATGTTCACATATTGGCCCCTCCCCTACTGCACCTTATTTCAGGCATCCACACTATATTCATTTCTATCGCCGAATATTTTGGTTATAAATTCTACAGTAGCCTTGACTGATTTATATTTGGCCTTTGCCTTGTTGCTTCAACTCTTCACCTGGTCAGGAATCCATTCATGTTCATGGCCTTTTTAGCTTCTAATAGTATGTAGAAGTGTCATTTCACATAGTTGACTTGACAATGCTACAGACAAAGTGGGCTATGCCAGAAATGGTTCTTGACCCTACAATGCAGAGGAAGGTATAAGAAAAACTAAAGAGCATGGTGGGAAAGGCCATAAACATGAGGGATTTGGGCATATGCAAGCTTCCATATCAACATGTGGTGGTAAGGGAGGCTTCAAGTGCATCCACCTGCTCACTTCTATCATGACCAATATGTAAAATGTGGGCAACATGCTTTTACCATGTGAGTTGTTCAACTACTCTAATTTCCAATAATAGGAAACAAATGTGTCTCATATATTTCATAATCAATCTCCTTCTTCCTTAAGTTGCTTGGTTTTGGATTAATGGAAGATGACCTGTGTTTGTTAGCAAAGTGTTTTTGGGATAACGAAAAAATATCTATTGCATTTGTGTTACACCTACGTGAGGTCCTCTAGTTGTGCTATGAGATGACATCTCTACTTCACGCTCTTCCCCTCATAATGGTGCCACTCAAAGACTAATTAGTGTTAACCTACGTTTTGCATTCTTTAGTACTCGAGAATCTTTAATTCTTGTCAAAAACAATAGTTATGTGAAAAAATATATTCAATGGGCACTTTAGAGCATGGTATGGACATCATTCCATTTCTCCACTCCAAAGAAAATATAACTTTCCTACATAGAAGTACACTGCTCATCCACCTTCAACTTAGATGTCAACAACAATGGTAGACATGGTTGGTAACACATGTGGTTACCAATAGAGCTAAGAGATGATTATGAAAAGGACTATAGATGGGGAGAAAAATTACTACCAAAGGGCTACGATGCTTCCATGATCATCGCTCAAACATAAAACTAACGCTAAGTGTAACCCAAAATAAAAACTTAAGAATAAGCTTGCAAACAAAGATGTCGAGGAACCCAACATATTGTAGATCCCAACACAAGCGAGAGATGACGATGACAACCACGTCGAAAAACCTATTAAGCATAAGCAACTCATGTGTGTTGGGGTGGATTCTTCGACAAAAAAATAACACATTTTGTCTCGATTTTTTGCTTTGCATCACTCTAAACAAACAAATTTTGTGGGTCAATGCCAAATTTTAGTTTTTACATGAGGAAGCGGGGTCCGAAAGTCAAGAATGGGATATGCCTCTTGAGTGCATCTTGGAATTTCTGCGGTGACTCTAACCATCCTCTTTCATTCAAAAAATAAATCTCACGTTTACCACAATCTCATGATCCTTATGCCAATAGGGGTGGCGTCACAATGGAAGTGGCCCTTTTATTAGTTCATAATGGTTGATTGTTGTCGGATCGTATATTTGCTTCCTCAACCTCCTCCTCTCCTCCCCAGTGGTTTCAAAAAATTGTTCACATCCTGAACTTCACCAAGAATAAACTTCTTGTTCATTACTATTGGAATAACAATTACACCTCTTTTTAGTGCAACTTGCAAATAGTAATTCATTATTCATGTACCAAGCAATATTGCATGAACACTAAGTTATATTGGACAATAAACATTAGACAACCATCTAATGAAATCAATTATTTTTTTCAAGTAAATTGAAATGGTAATGTTTTAAAATTTTATTTCCAATTTCAAAAATATCCAAACTAAAATAAAATCATTAAATTCATTTTTATCCGGTTGTTGTTTTTCTTATGACTAATTTGAAGTCTTATACCTACATATTTTAATATTTTAATAAATTTAAATTTTCTTTAAAGTACACCTGCAATACATTATTGTCTAAGTTAAATGCAAAATTAAAAAACTATCAATCAGTTTTTAATAGGGTTTTAATATTAGTCACTTTCTAGTTTCCTAATCTTCCTATAATTATTAAATATGTATTTTATTCTTGTTTTTAATAATAATTTTTTTCTTTCAATAATTTCCAGTGGGTTCTTGCGAATAAATTTCACCTTTTATTTTTTACTTAATTGTTTTATCAATATGCCTAGTCCTAGAATAATTAATGAACTCACAAATACATTAACATTATTATAATTACCGAGATCGTAACTATACAAATTATTTTCCCTTTTTTTTTTTCAAAATATAATTTAAAATATCGTCATACACCTCTTGATAATAATTTTAAAATATAAAATAACGTATCTTGAAATCTAAACAATTACCATAGCTAAATTTCATTATTTATTAACAAAATATTTCAAAAAAAGTACTTCCTTCAATCCAATTTCATCAATTTTAATTAAATAAATATGATATTACAATCAAGGTAAGAATAAATCAATCTAATACTATTCTAATTAATAATTAACTAGCCTCATACCAACAATTAATAAATACACAAATATATTAATATTATAACAATTAACTATTCCTGAACCAATAATTAATAAGTACATAAATACATTAACACCACGACAATTACCTCATCATGCATTGATGCCGAGTGTTTATGGACTACACAAAATAGTTGACTATGTTTATATTTCAAAGATGCTTATGTAGACACCAAATTTGGCACAAAATCATTATTACATCATGCTTTTCAATATATATATATATATATATATATATATATATCGGTCACAAAGGAATTAGAAATTAGTGGCAGAAGTCTATATTCTTTTGCTTTCATATTGCTTGATTGATTGTCATTTGTTGACCTCTTTGAGCCTTTCATATTTTCTTATGTCATGTCACAAATATCTTTGGTTGTTGCTTTTTACCATTTGATTGTTGTTGATTTCGATATGGGACCGTACATGTTGGTCTGGATTGTCCTATGGCCTAGTCCCAAGCTATCCAATTTCACCCCGTCTTGCTTTGGGTTTTTTCCCATTATGGGTCAACATTATGTTGCACTAGGTTTTAATTTCAAAGCAAATGACTCTTATGCATACAAGTTTACTATAAGAATTTATCATATAACAATCACCTATCTAGTATCCATGTAATAGCTAAAGTAAATAACTTTATAGCATATCTCATGAGCTCATCAAAAGGGGGAAATTAATTATTTCAAGAGTTTTACATCTGCATACAAGGGTTTCAATTGGGATAATTAGTTAGCCCAGTATTAGTGTCTAGGCGTGAGGAAAAATCTAGGTCGGGGGGAACTAGTTACATACCCAGATGCACACATGCTAGGATAACTACATGGAGTATGAAATGTAGTTCAAGACTCATTTTAAATCACATGGGGTGACCACCGATGTTAGTCTAACTCAAGAAGCTAACCTTGTTTGATGTTAATTAATGTGTGATTGAAGTGTTTTTTAGAAAAATAGGGTTTTTTCACAAGTACGTGTAAAAATGCAAGGGTTACATGAAATCTAAATATATAAAGATGAAACATAGGTGAAGGTGAAGTGACCACGAAAAATAAAAAATGCACTAGTTCCAGGTTCAAAACTATATAATAGAAGTTTAGGCTGTAGTATGGTCCAGTACAGAGTTGTTCGGTTTGGTCTTTTCACACACAGGAAAACAATGAGTTATTGGGAACATTTCGGAACCTGTTCACTTCCTAGATCCACTAAAAAACATAGTCAGAACTTCATTTGAATCAGTTTCATCATCTCTCAAACCCCTATTACACTCTTATGTTCTTTATCAAATAATCATGTTTGCAAAGCTCTAGTTTCAAGTCGTATAATCTAATGTATGTGATTTGAATTGTTTGTTTATTGTTTGTTACAATCACATTCCTATTTTACATAAATAAAATACCTATTTATTTATTTATTTAGGGTTGAAACAAATGATGTGATATTTTTAGGGCAACCACTAATATGATAATATAGATACACTTACACATTTTATATAGAGCCATTAAACACAATAAGCTACAAACTTGCAACCAAAAATTCTATAGAAAAAAGGTAGGAATAAGCCACTACGTGGTAATTGTTTTTACAAGAAATTACAAGATGAAAGTTAAGTAAGTATATTCATGTTAGAGTTGATATAGACTTGAAAAACAAGCATACTCATTTTAGAATTGACATGGATTAGGATAGCGAGGTATTCGTATAAGAAATTTTAAGACACATGTTAATCAAGTAAACATACTCATTTTAGAGTCGACATCAACTTGAGCAAGCTAACATACTCATTGTAGAGCTATGGTAGTGACTTGAGATAATAAGGCATTTCTAAAAGTAATTCTAAGAGTGGACACCAACTTTAGCAAGTAAATATATTTATTTTATAATCAACAGTAACTTGATATAATAAAGCATTTGTTTTAACAATTCTAATACACAAACTTAATAAACAAACTTACTTGTTTTAGAGTTAGAATTGAGTTGAGATGGTAAGGAATTCATATAGATGCAATTCTCAAATGTGGTCCAAGCAAGTAAATATAATGCATTTGAGTCGACACGAACTTGAGATAATAAGGCATTTTAAGGGGATTTTTTTTTAATTTTTAAGATGTAGATCAAGAAAGAAACATACTCATACACATCTAGTAAACGGTATGTTAAAGTTTAGAACAAAAGTAAGCATATTATATATAAAATAATAAATCCAACCTAATTACTTAATTCTAAAACTAGAGAAAAGAGGTGAAATGCAAGGTTTAAAGGTGTATCTTTAATATAAAGAAATTTAATGACATTATTCAATATTTGATTGTAGAAGTGTGCATTTAGGGTGAGATAAAGCTAGCCCCCCCAAAATTGGGTGAAATAAATAAATTTTATCTAGAGTGTTTTGTCTTCTCCTCACGATGTGCAAAGAGTTTTGTACACTCCTAACGAAGTGAATACAAGTTTGCAAAATTGTTTGATGAGTGTGTTTACTTAGTTATACTCTTCAAAAACCTCACTTATATTGTTTTACTTCTCACCCTAATCACGTACAAAATAGAAAACTTCATTCTTGCCCTAATTGGAAAAAAAAATCTATAAAAACCCTAAGCAAAACAAAATACATTTTGAAGTTTGTAATAAATCAAAAAATAACATAATCATATTAATATTTGTAAGGCTCTTAAATAATAGCAATATATATTAAACAACATGTCAATAATTATAATAATTCGTCGGCCAAGAAACCAATGTTATGCATTGTATGGCCTTCTTCCTCCTAATGAATGTTTTAACATGAGCAAGTGCTCCAATAATTTCTTGATTTTCTCTATAATGCTTGAAAATGCTAAATATTTTCTCTCTAGATTACAATTCGATTATGATTTCCTCTTGATGAATGACTTATAATGCACACACACACACACACACACATGCACAAACACACATATGTACTTACACAAACACACACATGCACATGCACATGCATGCATAAGAACACACATATACATGCACATCTGCACATGCATGCCCACACACACACATTCCCATACACACACATGTGTGCGTGCACATGCGGATAAGTTGAATTAAAATTAGGAAACTATTGATTCCCAAATCAACCTTTAATGGTCAAAATATGGGTACAAGGGATAGAGGCTCTTAAGACAAACATGGACACAAAAAATCTACCAAGAGGAGTATGTGCACCCCTTCCATGCCCTAGGAGCATACATACGCTATAGATAAAGTGGTCTATCTTATTCATTTCAGAGGAGAAAAAAGAGAGAACTAGAGGGGGTGAAGAAAAGGTCAGGGACCATCATAAGTAAAAAATATGGTAATAGGGCCTAATTTGTACCAATAATCGACAAATACTCAAACATGATAGAGTTATGCAAATTTAACAACTAATAAATACCAAACAAGCCATTTTCAAGTGTCTACATGGTGCCCCACTTTGAGGTGTGTGCACATTCGTATCAAAGTAAAAGAAGGTATGGTACATATATACAATTTTGTGCATCTTAACCTTTTAAATAAAGATCCAATGTACCTATAATTTTGCAAAATATTGTTCTTATTCTATACAAACACACACGAGTTAGTGACAGATAATAATAATTTGATGAAATATAAAAAGTGAAAATGATATCCCTAAATTAATTAAGAGGCGAGTATAATACCCATGTATATTTAATTATCACCAAACCTATGATCTTGTGCACAATTTTGGATATAAACTTTAGCAATAAAATAAATCTAAACAAAAAATAAATAATAATAATGCTAAGTAATATCTTAAATGTATTGCCTTGTGTAAATAGGCTTCATGCCCTAGGAAAATCCCTTTATAATAGTGAGTAAATATGAATGTCTCCCTTTATACAAGTATCTAGAGTTTGGATGAATATCATGAGTTGGGTGTATGCCCCCTTTTGTGAACCATGACGAACTAGTGACAAGTCCATCTCAAAAAGGGGTTACACACACCATATGTAAGTGTAGGTACCCAAATTTGGACCTATGGCATTTGAGAATTAATCATGGGCATTTATCTCAACCCATTTATCAATTTACACCTAAATGGATAATTCCTACATGCATGTTTCTCAATTAGCACTTCCAGTCACTAACTCACACTTGTTATCCATCAATTATGAGTTAAAATCTCAATTCCAATTATAGAGACATCTTTGGATATTTGACCACCATCTCTAACTGACATATTGGATTTTACACTTCACTAGGACAAAGTTGACCATGGAAGACAAAGTCATTTGGGATACTTTTTCTTAATTCAATGAATTCATCCTTCTAATATCTAATGGTCACATTATCAAAATCACAAGTTACCCCTAGCCAACCTAGTGTTAATTGAGTGGGAAATCATATCACAAGAATTTCCTGAAAAATCACATTCACACAACCCATGCAAGGACCTCATATATCACATTTTTTGGTACTACCTAGTAGATCACAACAAACCACCTACTTGCTAAATCACTCCCTCATTCATATTATTTCCAAAAAACATTGTGATATACATTTTACACACACACATTGGGTGAGAAAATATGAGGTTTTAATGCCCCTTCAGTATATTAGTACATGGTCATTGTGAGGGAAACTTAACCCAATCAACTGACCCAATTTTATGTCCTTAAGAAAACAATAAGAATAAGGATCCCTCATCTACTCAACAAGTGTGATCATGGAACTCCAGCCATATAAGGTGACACTATAAATTCAAAATAATATAGTGTCATAGGTAAGATCCAACCAAACCATACAGAGGATAAAATTTTCCATCATGGAAAAAATCACTTGGGTGAATTTGTATGCAACAAAAAACTTTTTCCTCCACTTAGACTCATATTTTTAAATTTTCAGAAAAACTCAACGACACTCTACTCATCCTTCATGCACACTTTCATATCAATATCACTCCATCTCATAATGAAATTGGAGCAGTCCTCTCTAACCCTAACTTGTAATTTCTTTATTTAACACACATATGCTTGTACAATTATAATATTTATCTATGTCCTATAGATGTTTTGTCTTTATTTATGGGAGTGTAAACCCTACAGGGACCAAACTGTCAAACTCTGACCAAACCATCCAAATATGTTGGCATCGTTGTCCTTAACTGCCAATTCCTTATAAAGATATGTTGGCATTATGTAAAATTTTCATGCCCTTGCGATTGATCAAACTATGCTTTGTTATAAAAAATTAGCTCTCACAAATGTGTGAAACCCTCTATAATCAACCGAAAAGATCCAAAACCTTAACCATGGGTGAAACCGCTATAAAAAGGTTTATGTTTGGGTTGAAGTGAAATATATACACCACATACATTGGCATTAATATGAAGAGGACTCAAATCACATGTATTTCTCACACTAAAGATGTGATATCTATATGGATGCAATTATATTTGAGAATATGATCACTTGATAATGTTTGCAATGATTTATATGATCAATTCTTGAATTGGATTTGATGGTATTTAGCTTGGGTAATTTTACTCTAGAACCCGGTTTGGAGTGCTCTAAATCTATTTAGGGTTTTCTCATAATGTGTGTTTCTACTTTAGGAAAGTTTTGGAGAGATTTGAATGCCTTTTAAGAGATTTTTACTTGAGGAGTGCTTGAAATTTCCAAGTGAGTAAAAAGATTGTGTTTGACTTGCTTTTATATGGTTTTATATGTATAATTTCAATTTAAGGCCAACTAATGAGGAGATTAATGACCCATAAAATATATCAAATTGAAAAATGATTATTGGAATGTTTTAGATAAAACTACCAGTTTCAGACCAAACCATTTGGCGGTTTGGTCCTTGTTTGTTCATTTTGTCTAGGTGGTAGATAGGGTGATGTGAATTTATGTGCATGGTGACAATGATAGATAAAACATTTTATAATAATATGAGCTTATATGTGAGAAACTACGTAGCACAACAAGTATAGTCACAAAATCACGCACTTACTATTACATTTATACCGCCGGGTATGTTATTTTATATATGGATCTTGCGTAATAAAAGTATTCACTAGTGACCCATCCTTTGGTCTTGTTGTCAGTTAGTCAGGCATCATTGTTGTTTGTCTAGGTCATTCATCATTTGTCTTTGCAGTTTTGGGCATCTTTTAGGTTGTCTCAAGTGTCGTAATTTGCTTAATTGTCATCTTTAGGTCTATGCTCAGGCGCGTAGGGTTGCATTGTGGTGCCTCGGGGCACCGAAATCCATGATTTTAGGCACCCGAGTCGTCATAATTTGTGGTCTTAATTTATTTTTTTGAGGTTGGTCTTAACAGTTACCCTGTGCATTCCCCTAGGTCATATTTGGCATTTTCGGGTCACTAGTGTCAAAATTTGAACAAGAGATCCCTATATAAACATAACATACTCACTACATTAGGGGCAAACATCTTACTATCAAGGGAAGCTATCTACTAAGGCAAGGGACTGCATTTGGGCATCTTCTACATCTGCATCACACACTGCATAGGGGAAAGGGTTGTATTCTTTCCATTCCATCCACCATTTGCATTTTACATCTAGTTATTTCCCCCTATTACCATGTCATTGGCACTAGGGCACCCTAGGCACAAAATTACACACACACACACATAGAACTACATTGGGTCTGAAATGTAGTGCAACGCTCAGTCGTAAGACCACTAGTTTGGCAGTTGAGGTCAGTCCAACCTATTCATATGCATTTTTATTTTTTTAGAATTAATGCTTTGGATAGGGTTTTGCAGGTAAATCTTCATGTGACATCTACAATGACATAAGTGATATTATTGTGACATCTATGCGACAGGAGCGAAGGTGTTACAGAGATATTGTGACACTTTCAAACTCAAGTTCTGAGCTTTCCTGCAGTCTATAGCGCCCAAATTACAGACCAGAGCACCCCAATACCCTCTCAGTGACCTCAGTACAAGAAAATATTTAGCTTCTGCCCTTCCCGAGGCCATTCAGTCACAACTTGCCTAGTCTGCATACCAGTCTACTACAGTCCATTACACAATGAGGTAAGTTAATTCAAGGTTAGTACCATACCCCTTTTATTTCTATTATTTCAATATATTCCAATATTAAAATAAAATATTTAGATCTTGCATTCCAATATAGCATTTAGTTTCTATTTAGATTAACTCATAAAATATCTAGAAAAACCCTATTTTTAGTTAATCATTTTGGTGAACCCCACGTTTCGAACATTTTACTTTTGGATCCTCTTTCACACCTTAGTGGTTAGTCATAGTTCTCCTTTTTCCTCATCATGTCTCATTTTAGTGTTAACCCTATCTATGATGAGGCAGCCATAGCTGAGCTTAGGGATTTATATAGTGCTCCTATGATCTTACCTGTTGATACTCAACAAGCCCTTTTGGAAGGCCAACAACATGTTCCAACTAATCCTGTCGATTCTCCTATAGGCATATGCCTTGTTGATGACCTTGTTACTTTCACTCATTGTACGCCATGCCATCCAGTTGCATATGATCCTTCTTATCCTTCTTCTGATCTTCCACCCGATGTTTTAGATCCCTCTATCATTGATTATTTATTAGGCATTGATTCACAATCCAGTGTACCTCCTACTTCTCCTCCCGCTACTCCTATAGCTACCCCTATGTCTTCTACCACTCCGATAGTCCTTCCCCCACATCTCCTTTGAACTTGCACTCTCCTTCCTATTACATTGATGATCCTATTGATTCTTATGATGATCATAGCATTATTTATAGAACCCCACCTTCTACTGATCAACATTATGGATCTCCTTCTTTCCATATTGCTGCATGTGACTCTCTTGCTCCATTGTTATCCTCTCCTAAAGTTGTATCTACTATTTCACATGAGTCACCCCATACCATTGCTTCTTCTCCTTCTATTCCCACATCCTCTACCCCTCCTACTGTATCTTCACCTATTGAGGTTTCTTCCTTTCTCACCACACCTACTAGGGTTTGTGTTGATACTAGTCATACTACCACTCCTACATCCACATCTACCACCACACCTTTAACATCTGATTCCACTATATCACCTTTTGACATTCCCATGATCACCCATAATGGAAAACTTCAACCACTTAATACATTATTTCCATCTCCTACCATTCCCTCATAGGATATTCTCTCTCTCATGCATGTTCTAGGACAACTCCAATCGCAAGTTCATATTCTTACTTTAGAAAGTAGAGCCTATTATGCCTCTATTGACAACAACTCTTTACATGACAACCCCATTCCTAAGAGGATTCATAATTCTGCCTTTCGCAAATATTTTATCAAGCCTACTTTCACATGCTTCAATGGTACCAGTGATCCTCATGCTCATATCCTACATTACCACACACTTATGGCCGCTTACTCTAATGATCAATTGTTGCTTAAGGCCTTCCATTATAGTCTTACTGATGAGGCACTCCAATGGTACACCCACTTACCCTTTGGGTCCATTAGTAATTTTTATGATATGGAGGACGCTTTCCTCCATCGCTTTATTCTTAGCAATGGATCTAAGGTTACATAAGACTGCATTCCCATATTACATCAAGGCTCCTCTAAACCTATTCAATATTATATCTTATGATTCAATGCTTGCAAACACGAGCTCATTTTTCAGCCTAGTGACCTAGAAACACAATTTATCTTTTGTTGTGTTCTTATTCCTCCACTTAAAAAAAGGCTCTAATGTGCCACTTGTGAGTCATTTATTTTCTTGTGTTATAAGGTTATCGACCTAGAACAAGATATTTCATCCTCACATGACATTGCACCCACATTAGTTTCTCCACCAGTTCCACATGTTGCTCCTCTCCCCTCACCATCCATTGAGCATCCACCGCTACCTCCACCATTGTCTAAGGTGCCTTCTAAGAAAACTCAATCCTCTTCTTCCCCTCCATTACATTCTCATCTAGCCCCACAGTGCACTCTTACTTCCACCACTCCACCCCCTTCACGCGATCCTTTGTACTTCTCTTTGCATGCTAGACCACATGATGTGCTTCACATATTACTCAATGAGTGATTGATTTGGTTACCCTCTAACCAACATCATCCTCCACACCACTTACAACGTCATTGTGACCAACACTATTGCAATTATCATCACATTTCTGGCCATAGGGATAATGATTGTCTTGCCTTTACATGAAAGGATACAACAACTAGTGGATTCTGGCATCATCTCCTTTGCCTCTCGTGAGCACTCATTATCTCCTTCACCATGTCAGTGTTGGTGTACCCCACTTCAGTCTTCTCCATCAGGTGCTCAATTTGTTCATCCTGCTCCACTGCCACATGTTCGTTCTCCACCTCATCCATCATATCCACCACCACATTCATTGCATCCGCTCCACCCACATCATCCACCACTTCATGTCACTCCATCTCATGGTTTTCCTGCCAGTCCCTGCATACCCTGTCGTCACTACGAATGACATTTCGTTTGATTCATACACTCACACTTCGCCTATTCCACATGTTTCCACCGCCACCCGTCGTCTTGGTCATTGGTAGGTGATTCTTATCACCTTACCCCCTGATGAAGCACTTGTGTTCTTATGGTTCTTACATGACTATTGAGGGTTTAGTTCTAAGAACCTTTCATCATGCACTCTATCATTCATCTAGCACACCTCAATCATTTCCTGATGACACTCTTGCTTACGTGGCTCATACTTGACTACTGAGGGGTCTTATTACATGAGCCTACTCATCCATACAATGGGGGCATCATTAATCCCCCCTCTATTTTCATCATCTTTTCATTTTACCATTACATTATGTTCTCATCTATTCATTATGATACATTTATCTATTTCCACATTTATTCTATCATCTTCATTACATTGCCTACACACTACATATTTTATTCATCTCATCAATTCACATTACATTAGTTATCTACATTATCATTTACCATGCATATTTTATCTACCATTACTCATATCCTCATACTAATTTATATTCATCACATACATTACACTACACATGCTAGAATAACAACCATAGAACTATACCATATCCATTACATTGAAAATACCAAAACATCTCAACATAGATCTAATATATATCAAAAATAGGTGTCCATACATATATCGGTCATACAACCATCATCCCAAAAACATGTTTCATCACTAGGGGGCAAGGCCCCCCTACATCATATACAATCATCACTATCAAACCTCATCATCACTATCACTCTCATGTACTATGAGAGCCCTAGAACTGGATGCCTCACCACCAACACGATGTCGCATTTCATGGCCCCGAAACTTCTCCACCTTCCTGCGCAACATCGAAATCTCCATGTTTTGCTCCAAGAACAAATGCTATAAATCTACATATCACACGAACACATCCTGGGCCAAGGGTCCACCACCTACCACCTCTCGGGCATGTCGAGTCTCCTCATGCCTCATCCCTCTTGCCAAGTAGCACTGTACATGTCACCACTGCTATGGCTACTGGCTCAAACAAATGGGCATGCTCCACCTACAATATTGTCCACATGCTCTAGTATCCCTCTGTATAGCACATCACTTGGCACATTCCACGTCAATGTGTGGATCGATGTGTCTACTATCAACGACCAATAGGCATTTCCTGCTAACACAACACACAACCCCATATTAGTCCACCACGTACAAAAACAACATAAACAATTCATTGACCAAACTTTAAACATACACAAGTACTTACGATCTGCCACAGCCACTGCTACAGGGTTAGGGACATCTCCCTCACCCGCTCCTCCTGGCGGTAGCTCCATAGCACCTATGAACACTGGATATAACAATACCCACTGATGTGTTACCCACCATGCTCGATAATCCTCCATGCACCCCACATCATCTCTATCTACAGCTGTTATCACTGGGTCTACCACATCTAGCCCTGGTGGTATCATCTGCTCTGTTGTGGGCCCTGGCCTAGCACCTTCCCTCCTAGGGGCTCTAACATCTTGTAACCATATGTATGGCTCTGGGGGCACGTCCTGTGCCATACCAAACTGTCGTGATACCCTCTCCACCTGAAACAACTCCGCCACACCTAGAAATTGATCCTCTAGCCACATGGTCCTCTGAATACATCGCAACTCTGTAGCATCCTCAGGCCATCCCCCATAATCCTGATATGGCCTCCATATCACTGACTTCAACCCCATCCTATCTATCAGGGCTTCTAAACTATTTGTGTCCATCTTCCTATTGTGAATATCAACCCAACGTCGAGCATATATCTCAAGTTGAGCCCACTCTCCTCATGGCCCTACAACCGGTCTCAATATGACTATGTGCTCATATGCCCATACATGTAGCAGTGTGGTGGCCCCTATACCCCCACCATGCTCATCCTGCATAAATCGATACAAATCCCTGTATAAATGGGCCAACACACACCACACCCATGTGTATCTCATCCCATCCTCCTCTATCTGATGGCATATGTCATGCATCTTATACAAGATGCCGACACCTCCTCCCTCCATTACTATACATGATGCTATCACCACTACGATGAACTTCTGCAACCGTGGAACCCTAGACTACAATATCACATCCAAACTAATATGGGCCTCATTTGGCACCTAGGCCCCCAAAAAATATTATCTAGCCAAGCACATCTGGCACTCCATATCTACTACTTCCATAACTCATACTCTCTCAACCACTGGCAATCATAGTATGTGATATACATCCTCTAGTGTCACCATCATCTCCCCTGTGGGAAACCAAAATGTGCACGTATCGGCACACCACCTATCACATAATGCAGTCAACATGGGCATATTATGGGGCACATCCCCCATCTGTGTTATATGCCATAGGCCGACACGGTCCATCACATCCCAATCATCATCTGACAAACCCAATCCCAGTAATGTACTCAAGTGTTGACCACCACAGAACTCCCTTGAGTGGATATCCCTCTACAAAAACACCAAACAACAAAAAATGCAACATTAGAACACATTATAGAGTCAAATACAACTATTCAACATACTAAGAAACATATTCCCTAGCATTATCCCTCAAATCTAAACTTTATGGACCAGGGTGCCTAGATGTAGGACTGGGGCGCCCCAGACCAGGACACTAGCACCAGATTCTGGGTGCTCCAGTCCCAAGGGTCACTAGCTCCCTCACCACTCTTGTTCTGGGTCCCAAACACCAGGAACATAAAAAATGCTAAATTTTCAAAAATTAGACTTAAATTCCTAGTACACCCTACATTTTTACAAAAATAACACTCTTACCAACTCCGCAATAATGCGTGATGCCACAACTATCGCCACTCTCTCAAACCGGCTAGGACGTAATGGTCTCGCTTGAGGCATCTCTACTCACTCCATATACACTCTCACACTCGCGTAAAAGAAAAATGAAGTGATAAGTTACCTTTTCACTTTACTATTTATAATCACATTACAAATGCCACCTTTACTATGGTCCATATTGCACTCTTATTACCATGACTAATACACGCTACATCGTTTCAGTCATATCTTGAGTGTTTTTACTCCGATTTACACCCCGTTTGCGGCATTATTTTTAGAATTCCACCCTCCACCGTACTAAACATACTTCACATATGTTATATCCTTTCCGGAATGCGTCTTATCCACTACACACCCATTTTAACCTCTTGTCGTTACTTTCAGCTTAGAGTCTGTTCTTGTTCATCACTCCCTCTTTCACTGAAAGGGGGGGCATATTATTGGGGGTCCCCCTATAATCCCCCTTATGTCACCATGCATTCAAACATCATGAATCCAACACCTGGTAATTTATACCATGACATTTCACCATTAATTCCCCCTAATGACCTAATATGGGGGCAACAACCGTTTAACATTTCCCAAACATGATCACATGCCACAATTTATCAATTCCCCCTAATGACCTAACTTGGGGGAAAAAATGACTAAAAATCATTTTACGTGACATCTCATCAATTTTTAGCAACTTTCCCCTAATGACCTAACCTGGGGGAAATTAGTGAAAAACCTCTCCATGAGTAACCAATCAAAACAAATCAATCAACCAATCAAAACCAACATGTTCAAACTAGAAAATCATTCAAATCCATGAGCGGTCTCCCAGATGACCTAACTTGGGAGTTACATTCACCACTTCTTTCCCAGATGACCTAACTTGGGATTTTATTCTATATTCCACGTTCGCTTCCAAATGACCCAACTTGGAAGTCATCTCATTCATTCTGTGTTTACTTCCTGATGACCTAACCTGGAAGCTATCTATTTCTATCATGTTCGCTTCTAGATGACCTAACTTGGAAGATATCTCATTCTCTATCACGTTTGCTTCCAGATGACCTAACTTGGAATCTTACTTCTACATTATTGAAGACACCCGTAGAGTGGGGGTAAGAGTACCTTTCCCCTTACCACTCCTATATGGGTCAATTGTTTAATCAAAATCATTTGGATCCAAAAATCACAACATTTTGATCTGAGTCCGTCTGCAGTGGCTAGATCTTGAGGATGTAGTTAAATCTTGGAGAATAACACACTTTTCTCCCTACACTCTTCCTCTAGTGGAAGGATGCCCAAATCCTCCAATTATTCCATTCATATACAAGTGTTTGGGTTGGGAACTGATCACTCCCTACCCACCTATTCATTATTGAACCATGTTCAAAATCATCCAAAATCCTAATCATCATTTTCATTTCCCACACTTCATTGCGACACTTACATTTTTACATTGCATGGATCAACTCGTTGATCCATGGTTCGACACGCTTTTATAGTTCTATCGGCACGCTTCTACTACACATCTGCATGTTCTTCTACAACAGGGCTTCTCCATCTTTTTCTCAGGTACACATCTCTATCTACTTTATGTTACCAAGCTTTCTGCTCACCAACATAAAGTGGGGGAAAATGTAGTCACAAAATCATGCACTTACTATTACATTTATACTGTCGGGTATGTTATTTTATATATGGATCTTGCGTAATAAAAGTATTCACTAGTGACCCATCCTTTGGTCTTGTTGTCAGTTAGTCAGGCGTCATTGTTGTTTGTCTAGTTTAGTCGTCATTTGTCTCTACAGTTTTGGGCATCTTTTAGGGTGTCTCAGGTGTCATAATTTTCTCAGTTTCATCTTTAGGTCTATGCTGGGGTGCCTAGGGTTGCACTGGGGTGCCCCGAGGCACCGTAGTCCATGATTTTAGGCACCCATGTCATCGTAATTTGTGGTCTTAATTTGTTTGTTCGAGGTCAGTCTTAACGGTTACCCCGTGCATTCCCCTAGGTCATAGTCGGCAGTTTCGGGTCACTAGTGTCGAAATTTGAACAAGATATCCCTATATAAACATAACATACTCACGACATTAGGGGCAGACATCTTACTATCAAGGGAAACTATCTACTAAGGCAAAGGACTGCATTTGGGCATCTTCTACATTTGCATCACACACTGCATAGGGGGAAAGGGTTGTATTATTTCCATTCCATCCACCATTTGCATTTTACATCTAGTTATTGCCCCTATTACCATGTCATTGGCGTTAGGGCACCCTAGGCACAAAATTTCACACACACGCACATAGAACTACATTGGGTCTGAAATGTAGTGCAATGCTCAGTCGTAAGACCACTAGTTTGGCAACTGAGGTCAGTCTGACCTATTCATATGCATTTTTTATTTTTTAGGAATTGATGCTTTGGATAGGGTTTTGCAGGTAAATATTCATGTGACATCTACAACGACATAAGTGATATTATTGTGACATGTGTGTGACAAGAGTGAAGGTGTTATAGAGATATTGCGACATTTTCAAACTCAAGTTTTGAGCTTTCCTGTAGTCTACAATGCCCAGATTACAGACCAGGGTGCCCAGGTGCCCCAGTACCCTCCCAGGCACCTCAGTATAGGAAAATATTCAGCTTTTTCCCTTCCCAAGGCCATTCAGTCACAACTTTCCCAGTCTGCTACAGTCCAGCACATAGTGAGGTAAGTTAATTCAAGGTTAGTACCATACCCCTTTTATTTCCATTATTTCAATATATTCCAATATTAAAATAAAATATTTAGATCTTGCATTCCAATATAGCATTTAGTTTCTATTTAGATTAACTCATAAAATAGCTAGATGCTCATTCACATCAAGAGAATAATACCGCTTCTACTTCATACAATACATCATTTGTTATATCCTTATAGCAAAAACAAAGTATCCTACAACATGTTACTTGTTATACCTTTGATTGGATTGAACATCCTATGGCATATTGCTTACTTGCTCAAGTTATTTCCATTAGACACACATTATCATGACATCCTTGGATTACGAAAGACATTGTTTTGATATACGCTACATATCGTACACATCAATTACACGTATGGACCATGGACACACTTACTTAGCACACATTACTAGATTGTATTTATGGTTCTAGGCTCTATGGTCTACTTACACTACAATTATTTCTTATTGACATTGCTTCTTACATATTAGCCTTAAGTATCACAATGTTTACAACCTAATTAAATTAAAATGTTATGGATATGCACAAATATGAAAAATATGTACAGGTTTGCAATAGGTGGACTATTTTAATCAATTAACTCCCAACATTGACCATTCACAATCATAATAATACTTTTATACATGAAATGATTAATAAAAATATGTAATGGAATTACTTAGATATGAATATCAGTATCAATAAAACACCAAAGAACACCAAAATTTAGAGAGATGATCTCAATATGTAAGTAAAATGAATTAGCCACTTCTAGGGGGTAACCTCCAAACCATACAATAAGATTCAAGTGCTTAGTATGATGATCAACTACTACCTACTAACTCCTATATATATTATTCCTATGTTATGGCCATCACCAAGGTCAACCCACTAAGGATATTATAACATATATGAAAGAGATACAACATGATAAAAGATTATGATGGCCACAAGCTGGCCATACACATCCAATATAAGATATAAGATTTAGAGCGTAGCATGCCCTTCCCCTTTGGAGAAACATTATCCCTAATGTTGAAAAGCTCTGGATGTTTTTTGTTATGAATTATTAATACTGCTCACATGAATTATTGTAATGTTAATACTTAGATTGTTTGTTGTGAGATATAATCTCACGTATTATGTAATGGTTAGAGTTGTGAGTTATTTTATTGACTTACGTATATAGGAGTTTTTTGAGAGAATAGTGGGGAGAGTTGTTGGATAAACTTCTATGAAAATAGGAGTTGTCTCTCCTATATATGTATTTGATTTTAATAATGAATTAACAAAGTTTTTTTGTGTTTCTGCTATGAAAAACTGGTACATCTTTTAGATTCGGTATCAAATAAAAATGTTTTGATTTCTAAGGGGAAATTCAATTTGCTTGATTACCCTGTAAATGAGATTCTAAGATTTTGCAAGAGCAATTAATTTAGAATATTATAGTTATTCTCCTTGTTGTCTAGATTTATACAAATTTATTGGAAATCATATCATAATCTTCCTTATTTGGGTAATCAAGCTTTGTGTGGATATCTGTTGGCTTACTCTCAAACATTGAGAGAGTCACCTTAGCACATGACTAGGTGAATCGATGCAACAATTATTTGTCACAACTTGCAAATGTTTAATCACATAACTTACTAATGTGTGTGTGACCAAATCTACATCATTCCTCTTGATTCATATTGTGAACACAACAGTGTAATTGACAGATGCATGCATTGGACGAAGCATCCATGTCTTGTTCTGATCCACAAGTCCACTCAAATCTCACGTTCTCAAATTCCAAGTTATAAAGCACAACCTCATAGATATGGAGATTCAATTTTTAGTCTATTTTTTAGCACAATACTCATGCAAATATATGTTTGTGATCCATTCAGTCTTGTTGCTTTCAATCAATCTACCCGTGAATTATCAACAACAATCTTCCTTCAATATCCATTAGGATCACTTAAATCATTTCACATATCTATACGAGCCATGTTGATCTTGAGCTCGCATATCAGTCATTGAAAAATTGGGATATATATTCAAGTGCTTCTAGAGATTTGTGAGCAATATTGTACGTTACCAAAAACAAGCACTTATTTGTCTTCCATGAGATGTACCACGTCTTTTGAATATTGAGATGACTGACAATGAGTACTATGAATCTCTTCGACATCACAGATGATCGTGCTCCCTATATCAAGACGTGTTGTTATGGAGATAAATACATGCCAATTGTGCATAAAGTGTAAGTCCAAGTCCGTATTATATGTCTAGATCTAAAGTAAAAGACGTGGTCATTTAAAAAGTAAGTTTTTCAAATGTTTAAGTCTTGGTTTATTTGTTTACGTTTTGATCAATATAGTTGTTGATCGATATATGTATTGTCATTAACTTTATATGTTCTAAAAAGTAATTAAATATTACTTTTAATGAGATAGTTTATTTAGAGTCATTGTGTCTTAAAGCAATTGTTTATTTGTTTTAGTGGTAAAAAGTGATAAGTTGTCAAGTTTTAATAGTTTAAGTCGTATTTTTATTTTGGTCAATTACAGTTGTCTTGTGGAGTAAAAAATTTTAAAAAAACTTTACCTTACGAATGGATTTTCAATGTTACCCGACGTCCTAAAAATAAATGATTTCACATTATGGGAGGGAATAATAAACAATGTGGGAATAATTGAGCTTCATATCCAAATCTGGTTGAGTTAGCAACATCATTCACTGGAGGATGGAGGTCAATCAACTACCTCTCGTTAGTCGTCAATGATGGGGCCACACTTCTAGTATGGTGACTTGTTTTTTCAGTTATGTGGTGTGGATTTCAATTTTTTAGCTTGTCAGTGTGGTGTGAAAAATAAGATCAGAGGTTCATTCATGTTCACGTATGTATGTGGCTATTCCTACATAATTCATGTCTGTGTAATAACATAATGAAGAACAAATAACACAGTGAAATGCAACATCATGATAATTAAAGAGGTTGAATAGTCAGATGTGTTCCTATTCATACCTAGGTTTGTGGTAAACCTTTGTAAAACCATTGAAGGTTGTATAGATGGTTCATGCTTAAGTTCTCACACTGAGTAGGTTAGATGTGTTCCATATAGTTATTGGTTGATAAACAAATGGTTCATGTACGTGTTCCCACAATAGTTTGGTCATATGTCTTCCCAACAGTGCTTGGTTGATAAGAAGTAGATGTGTTCCTTCTTCTACCTTCAGTTTGAGTGTGAGCCAAGATCATGAGCACATAGGGGTGACAAGTTGTAGAAGAAGTGCAATTGTTTTTCTCCCATGTTCACACTAAGGGGGTTATTTTAGGAATTACTAATATTGCTAACATGAATTATTGTAATGTTTATATTTAGATTGTTTGGTATGAGATATAATCTCACATATTATGTAATGGTTAGAGTTGTTGTGAGTTGTTTTATTGACTCACGTATATAGGAGTTTGTGGAGAGAATAGTGTGGAGAGTTGTTGGACAAACTTCCATGAAAATAGGAGTTGTCTCTCCTATATATGTAATTGATTTTAATAATGAAAATCGAAGATGTTTTGTGTTTTGTTGTGTAAAACTAGCGTGTCTTTTAGATTATCGTAGGAATGTTACTTCCTCCCATGTTTCGTATTCACTTTCTAGATTCTTCCACTTGATCAGATACTTGGTGATGACCCTTGTTCTCAATTTTTTAGTGTGTGTATGAAGGATGCATTCTAGTTCCAATATGATTCTTCCCTCCTCATCGAGCTTAGGTAATAATGAATGGGAAGATACCTTTTGTCTAATTACCTTCTTCAAGTAGAAAACATGGAATAATGGATGTATTCAAGTTTCCTTAGGGAGTTCCAATTTGTATGCTACATTAAAAATCTTCTACAACACTTGATAAGGGCCATAATAATCAGGTGAAATATTTTTATCCTTCTCCTGTTGTATCAAAGACATTTTCTTATATGATTATAAACACACAAAAACCCAATCATTGACTACAAAATGTCTTTCACCGTGATTTTGATCAACTTGTTGCTTCATGTAGTTTTGTGCCATGTTTAATTTCTTCCTGAGACTAGAAAATACCTCTTGTTGGTGTTGAATGTGCTCTTCAATTGCATTAACCCTTGGTTGGCCTCTCAAGGATGAGGTGATGGACAGTGGATGGTACCCATATAATGCCAAAAAGGAGACATTTTAGATGAAGTATGGAAGGAAGTGTTATACCACTATTATGTAAGTGGTAGTCGTTAGACCCATCTATCTTGCTTATCTGAGGTAAAACAATGAAGACAATACTCTGAGAACTTGTTTACCACATTAGTTTTTGCATTAGACTGGGGATGGTAAGAATATCTACAAGCTAGTTGAGTACCCAAACACAAGAACAAATCAATCAAAAAATTAGTGGTAAATATATGGTCTTCATCCACTTATTATAATATTTGGTGTCCCATATAGCTTTTGAACTGTATCCATGAAGGTTGTTGCCACTATACTTAAGACAAATGATGTGACAATGCACAAAAATGGGCATATTTGGTGATTCTATCCCCCACAACCATAATTAATTTTTTCCCTTCTGATTTAGCCAATCCTGTGATGAAATCTAATGAAACCTATGGCTAGGAATAGATAGAGGCTGTAAAAGACCCAGGGAATTGATTGTTTTATCCTTATTTTGCTGACAAATCATGCATTCTACCACAAATTTTTGGACATCCCCTTTTAGCCCTTACTAAAAGAAATCTTGCTTGATTTGATGATAAGTCTTTAAGAATCCAAAATTCCCCTTCTGGAGAAGCATGGAGCCAAGATAAAACCCTATTTTAAAGTGTTGATTTCTTACATAGGTATAATTTATCCGTGTACCATAAATCATCTCCTTTCCATACAACTTTTTCTGATATGCTTATATCGTGTTGGGGATTCTAAATAATATTTTGTGTGCTTGGGTCATCTCGCCATTCATACATTGACTCCTCTACCCAATATTCTTGTAATATGGATATTACACACAACAATGCCTCAGTTGACTGAAATGTCCCACTTCCTAAAATAATGAGTCAAAGACCTTGAACCCAATTTTGTTTCCCGATGGCTAAAGGGTGATAGAAATGGAAACATATCATAATGAATTAATTATAGAAGTGAAATATAAACTAATATTATAAGCACTTTATATTAATTTATTAATGATAAAGTCAAATAAAAAATAGAAAAGAAAAATATAAAGTGATAAATTAAAAATGAGTAAAAAATAAAATCACTTAATATTTATTATTCTCCCCTAGGAGAAAATGTGACTGTTAGTGTAGAATCACAGCACCCCTGAATGTCTGCAACCAGATGGGTTGAGAATCTCAGTGTGATTACACAACATGGAGCATCTCTCAAGGTGTGGGACCTTACGAGTTGAGAGAGCTCTCCGGATTGAGGCCAATTCCTATCCCTCTATTTAGGTGTACATAAACAAATTACAGAGGATCTATTCTAAGTCTATTCTATCTACCAAGGAGACATGGTTAGAGAGATGCAAGAAAATGAACCTAAGCTAACCAGGTGATACACCAAAGGAATGTTAAACACTCATTTTGCAGTTTAACACAAACCAAAAGAATGTAATACAAACAACATGCACAAATGACCAAATCAAAATAAGAGATTAGAGAGACAATAATGAATACATGAGAGGGTCGAGAAACATCCATAGACATATATATTATTGCTCAAGAATCAATACAGTATACTGTAGTAGCCAAGAGGCAAAACTTGCATTACAACCTGAAGGAGAGGTTAGAAAAGCTCCATAAATCCTTCTGTAAACAAAAGAAGAAGGGAGGGCGCAAAACAGAAATGTCCAACCTTTTACAATGAGCCCCAACCCTTCTTTTATAGATTTAGCCCAGAGGGAAAAGGAGAGAGAAGTGGGAAAACTAGTTTCAAGCTCAACCAATATCATCAATGCCTCCTACAAAAATCTGCCCCAAATTAGTCGTGTCTGCATCAATTACTTGTTCGGCACCTTGAAGGAGGAGGAAATGGCAGATCAGATCGAATCTGATCTGGTTGTTGGGGCAAATAGATCTTGTATTAATGGCCTGAAGACATTTATTCATTTTTCCCCACCTAAACCTCTTCAAACTTAAAGTTTCAGATCTCCATGGCGTAGACGAGGCCGGGATATTTCCAACGACACCATATTTGCTGGATTTTGAGCCCTGAGTTGAAAGATATGCCCATTTGAAATTTGAATCAGGTTCATACAAAATGGCAAGAACCAGCTACCAAAACGGGCCCCTTTTTGAAACTAGACACGTGGATGGTTGGCACATGTCTGAGGGTAGCCTCTATATTTTGCTTTTGGAGTTACGCAGGGCTGACACATGGTTTCCTTTGTAGCTTGCTCAATTTCTTCATGTTTTTTGGCTAAGTCTTTTACTTGGCAGGGTCATATATCTGACCGGGGACACGCAGAGACCTGGCGCTTATTTTGAAACCTTACCCCAATTTTTCTCTTGAATTAGCGTCGTGATGAAACTTAGCACCCTCCACTGACTTGTCTCAATGCTTTGACTATTTGACCCCAACCATGTCCCTTTATGAAACCGGACGCGTGGAGGCTCCGTGCTCACTTAAAAAATCTACTCAGGATTTACCTTTGAAGGAGTGTCGGGTTGACACGTGGAAGACTCCGCAGGCTCTTGGAATTTTCAACGAGCTCTCTTACCTTTTCAGACCCTAAACACGTGGCGAGTTGATGCTCATTCTCCATACTTAGTCGATTTTGGGCCCGCTCTGTCCCATTTTTCAACTTGGACTATGTGGCGAGCCTGCACTCATTTGGGCCTCCACTTTTGGATTTATCTTTGGGGATGCACCAACCTGACACGTGGCGGCTTCTGCTAGCGCTTCTATACTTAGTCTTTTTTTAGGCCCGCCCTGTCCGCCTTTTGAATTTTAACTATTGACTCTACCTCCTCTTTGGGTTTGGAAAACGTGGGGGTCTGGCGCTTGTTCGAGTTTTCCCTTTGGATTCAATATTTATAGGTGCGCCACTTGGAAACTTGGCAACATTTGTTGTCTCCTCCATACTTAGTCATTTTTTGGGCTCGTTCTGAACCATTTTAGATCCCGAAGACTTCAAACCTTCGTCGTTTATTCTCTTTGAGCCTCTGGCTTCTTTGACATTGTCTTCTCCTTCCCCGACCCTGCTATTCCATTTTCGAGCCCGCTTGTAATATGTTTGTTGGATTTGAAGCACGGATTCGCTCGAAAGAGCTGTTTCTTGAATTTTTTGTTACATGGGGTCATTTGATCTTTTGCAAGCTGATCCAATTTTATCGGGGGGCAAAATATGGATAACAATTTGGCAACTTGTAGGGGCATCTACCTACTAGATGAAAGGACCATCTACCTTGTTATATCCATTGGGCATGGAGTCAAGAATGATGGCTTGATACTGATCTTGCCTCTGATTCGTGAGCTTGACCGTTTGCACTCTCAATTTTCATATAAAATCTTGAAACAAGGATTCTAAGAGTAGAAAATTGTTTTGACCTGGGGCGTTCATCTGTCCCTGAATGGACTATTTCGAAGACGGCTTTTGGTTGCTTTGCATTTGTTTTATTTTGAAGATAGAAATTGTTATAGATGACTATGGGTCTCCCTATTGTGAATACTGAAGGGATATCATGTTCAATTGGAGGCACGTTGGACTGTGTAACAACACAACTTAGAGCAATAAAGAACATGTGCCACAACACTTAGGGAAATAAAAACTACACTACAACAAAACAACGTGTATACGCACTTAGTGAAATTAAAATCTATGCTAATATTTACAGGTGTGGAAACTTCCCATTTAGTAGAAATGTTTGAGATGGATCCCGTTTACTGGGATCTGTAATTCTTCGCCATCCAATTTAGCCAGCTAGAAGGCATTGCTACTCTTGCACTCTGTGATCATGTAAGGGCCACTCCAGATGGCATCAAATTTGGAGTGTTTTCTTGGCTTTACCTGATCTGCATCCCATGTTAGGACTAAGTCCCCTTCCTGAAAGGTCCTCATCCTTTCCTTGTTATCAAAAATCTTTTTTATCAATGCCTGATCCTTTTCCATGACCTACATTGCATGCTCTCTTGCCTCTCCTACCTCCATCATCTCTGCATACCTGATTGCCATGGGTTCAAACTCAGCTAGCTCAAACTGTTTCATGATTTCTAAAGTGGGAAAATCCAATGAGATGGGAAATAATGCCTCCTTTCCATATACAAGTTTGTATGGTGAGCTACTTGTGGACCTCTTTGATGTGATCCTATCAACCCATAGAGCTGATTTGAGCCTTGTATGCCAAGTCCTCTGATTTTCATCCAGAGTCCTTCTGATAATCCTTAATAGGTTATTATTTTTAGACTCTGCTTGGTCATTACCCTGAGGGTGATAATTTGATGAGGTGCTAAGATACACACCATTCTTAACTGCCCATTCAGTGATCCTCGTGCCAAGGAATGCCATTGCATTATATGATATAATGGTGGTAGGGACCCCAAACATGGTGGTTATTCCTTCATAAAAATATGAGATGTTGGATTCATTTTCTTCTTTTAATGCCACTGCTTTGATCCACTTGGTGAAATAATCTGTGGCTGTAAGTATCCACTTATGGCCTTGGCTTGAATTTGGGTTAATCACCACAATGAAGTCTGGTCCCCATTGCATGAATGACTAGTTCACTGAAATGGGATGAAGGGGCAGGGATGCTAGCTTCTCCTTTCCTGTGAAGAATGCACATTTTTTACACTTCTTGACCCATGCGTAGTGGTCCCTAAACACTGTAGGCCAATAATAACCAGCCTTCATGATCTCGAGAGCTGTTGCTCGAGGGGCAAAGTGACCTCTTGCTTCTCCATCATGGAATTCATGCAACACTCTCTCAATTTGGCCTATCTCGATGCACCTCAATAGAATACCATTGATATCCTTCTTAAACAAGACACCACCAACAAGCACATATGGGATAGCTTATAGTCTGAAGTATCTTCTCTTTGCCTTGTTCCATTCTAGAGGGAACATACATGTTTGAAGGTAATGCACCAAATCTTGGGTCCAACATGGAGCAGGTGCATCATTAGCTAATTGTTCTTGATCATTCTGTAGAAATGGGACAACCTACTTTTCACCCATTGACTCATCTTGTTGCTTAGAGGTGAGCTGTTGGTGAAGAATTGTAGATCCCGGTAAAAGGGATCCATCTCAAACATTGCTACTGAATGGGAAGTTTCCACCCATGTAAATATTAGCATAGGATTTTAATTTCCCTAAGTGCGTATGCACGTTGTTTTTTTGTAGTGTAGTTTTTGTTTCCCTAAGTGTTGTGGCACAAGTTCTTTATTGCTCTAGGTTGCGTCATTACACAATCCAACATGCCTCCAGGTGAACGTGTAATCCCTTCAATATTTGCAACAAGGAGACCCATAGTTGTCTGTAACAGTTGCTATCTTCAAAATAAAACAAATGCAGAGCAACCAAAATCCATCTTTGAAATAGTCCATTTAGGGAAAAATCAACATCCCGGGTCAAAACAATTTTCTACTCTTAGAATCCTTGTTTCAAGATTTTTTATGAAAATTGAGAGTGCAAACGGTCGGGCTCACGGATCAGAGGCAAGATCAGTATCAAGCCATCATTCTTGACTCCATGCCCAATGGATATAACAAGGCAGATGGTCCTTTCATCTAGTAGGCAGATGCCCCTGTGAGTCACCAAATTGTTATCCATATTTTTCCCCCCGGTAAAATTGGATCAGCCTGCAAAAGATCAAACAACCCCGTGTAAGAAAAAATTCAAGAAACGGCTCTGTCGAGCGAATTCATGCTTCAAATCCAACAAACATATTACAAGCGGGCTCAAAAATGGAATAGCAGGGTCGGGGAAGGAGAAGACAATGTCAAAGAAGCTAGAGGCTCAAAGAGAATAAACGACGAAGGTTCGAAGTTTTCGGGATCTAAAATGGTTCAGAACGAGCCCAAAAAATTACTAAGTATGGAGGAGACAATAGATGCTGCCAAGTTTCCAAGTGGCGCACCTCCAAAGATTGAATCCAAAGGGCAGACTCGAACAAGCGCCAGACCCCTACGTGTCCTAGACCCAAAGAGGAGGTAGAGTCAACAGTTAAAAGTTCAAAAGACAGACAGGGCCGGCCTTAAAAAGACTAAGTATAGAAGTGCTAGCGGAAGCCGCCACACATCAGGTTGGGGCATCCCCAAAGGTAAATCCAAAAGTGGAGTCCCAAATGAGCACGAGCTCACCACATAGTCCAAGTTGAAAAATGGGACAGAGCGGGCCCAAAATCGACTAAGTATGGAGAATGAGCACCAACTTGCCACGTGTTTAGTGTCTAAAAAGGTAAGAGAGGCCGTTGAAAATTCTAAGAGCCTACGAAGGCTTCCACGTGTCAACCCAACACTCCTTTAAAGGCAAATCTTGAGCGGGTTTTTTAAGTGAGCGTGGAGCCTCCACGCGTCTGGTTTCATAAAGGGACAGGGTCGGGGTCAAATAGTCAAAGCATTGAGACAGGCCAGTGGAGGGTGCCAAGTGTCAGCACGACACTAATTCAAGAGAAAAATTGGGGGAAGGTTTCCAAACAAGCGCCAGGCCTCCGCATGTCCCCAGTCAGATATATGACCCCGCTGAGCAAAAGACTTAGCCAAAAAACATGAAGAAATTGAGCAAGTTGTGGAGGAAACCACGTGTCAACCCCGCGCAACTCCAAAAGTGAAATACAGAGGTTGCCCTCAGACATGCGCCATCCCTCCACATGTCTGGTTTCAAAAGGGGTCCCGTTTTGGTAGTTGGTTCCTGCCATTTTGTACGGACCTGATTCAAATTTCAAATGGGCATATCTTTTGACTCAGGGCTCGAAATCCAGCAAATATGGCGCCGTTGGAAAAATCTCAGCCTCGTCTACATCATGGAGATCTAAAAATTTAAGTTTGGAAAGGTTAGGTGGGGAAAAATGAAGAAACATATTCATTCCATTAATAGATGATCTATTTGCCCCAACAACTAGATCAGATTTGATCTGATCTGTCGTTTCCTCCTCCTTCGAGGCACTGAACAAGTAATTGATGCAGGCATGATAGATTTGGGGCATATTTTTGCAAGAGGCATTGATGATAGTGGTTGAGCTTCGAACTATTTTTCCCACTTCTCTCTCCTTTTCCCTCTGGGTTAAATCTATAAAGGAAGGGTCAGGGCTCATTGTAAAAGGTTAGACATTTCTGTTTTGCGCCCTCCCTTCTTCTTTTGTTTACAGAAGGATTTGTGGAGCTTTTCTAACCTCTCCTTTGGGTTGTAATGCAATTTTTGCCTCTTGGATATTGTAATATACTGTATCAACTTGTGAGCAATAATATATGTCTATGGATGTTCCTCGACCCTCTCATGTATTTGTTATTGTCTCTCTGATCTCTTATTGCGATTTGGTCATCTGTGCATGTTGTTTGTATTACATTCATGTAATTTGTGTTAAACTACAAAATGAGTGTTTAACATTCCTTTGGTGTATCACCTCGTTAGCTTAGGTTTATTTTCTTACATCTCTCTAACCTTGTCTCCTTGGTAGATAAAATAGACTTAGAATAGATCCTCTGTAATTTGTTTGTGTACACTTGAACAAAGGGATAGGAACCGACCTCAATCTGGAGAGCTCTCTCAAATTACAAGGTCCCACACCTTGAGAGATGCTCCATGTTGTGTAATTACAATGAGAGTCTTAACCCATCTGGTTGCAGACATTCAGGGGTGTTGTGATTTTTCACTAACAGTGACCCCTTTGGTGGATGAAATAAGGTGAAAAAAGCATTAACTGAAGGAGGTGAAAGCTGATTCGAAGTCGAGGGTGGATATTTGGCCAATTTCATCTATAAAAGTAAGTCGAATTGCTTGTAGAAGGCATGCTTTTCTATTTTAAATAATTCTGTTTTTTGTCTAAGCTTGAAGGCTTTACAAATTATTTTCTAAGGATGAAAACCCTTAGAGATATTCTCTTGAGGAGGAAACCCTCTAAGAGATCTAGTAGAAGAACAAAAACTCTTCTTCTAGTTGAGAGGATTCACCATACATGGGTTTCCATTACGAATAAATGATTTATTTATGTTTTCCAGTAGTTTTCCATTAGTATTGAGGGTTGAAGTTGTAGATTTGTACAAGGGTTTGAAGAAGAAGACCAGTTGTTATATCTCTTCTTTATTTCTAGTTGTGATCTTGGTAGAGCGACCTATCTACGGAGCTGGTTCATGGGGTTTTGGAGCTTATTTACATTATCGTTCATAAGTCTTATTTTGGAGATCAAATAAGCCAACTTGTATAATTTTTGGCTCAAGGATATTGTACTTTTCAGCTGTGTCTGAGGACAATTATCTACAAATTTATAATAAATAATTCCAGTCTATTTTTAAAGCTCAATATATTATTTCTCTCATGATTTCATCTTTATAAAATTAGATTCTTTGTTTGAGTGAAAGATTTAGTGGTTTTACCTCTTATTTGGCTGACTTTCATCTCCTATGCAAGTCATGATTGTTGTTTAAAATTCAAATCTGCATTAAAATTTTATTTCATATTTCCTATACTCTGATTTTTGGATTGGGATTTTTCCTAAAATCCATCTGGGGTTTAAAAGTGTCCATTTGGTGGCATTACAATGGTATCATAGTAGTGTATCCTCCCATCCCATGAGGAAATCATATTTGAATGCAACTAAGAACAAAAATGAAGTGGACCCAAGTTCCTTTTTTTAATGGTTTTAATGAATTTTTTACTAGATCTTGGCTGAAGGAATTCAAGAGATTTTTGTGATGGAATCCTATGTGTCAAGATTATGCTCTCATGCTCATCTCTAGATACATAGATGGAATAACAGATAAGTGGTGGCATCATCTGTTAAAGACCCAAGCGGTTGAATCCATTGCCTTCGTTGAAAATTTCACCCAAAGGTTCCTAGAAAGGTTTGATATGCAAGCTTGCAAGGATGAGAAAGCAAATCAAAGGGAACATAAAGACAAATTATATTCACACCTTATTGAAGAAGTAAAAGGAGACCTTATGGAGAAACTTGCACATGAGGAGGAGATTCCCATGGACACTTTCATAAAATTGCAGCATGTTGAAATTTCCAAAACAACAATGTTAGGTAAGATTTCAAATGTATTTAGCATGTGTTTAATTCTTACTACTATGTCACTCCCATTTGATAGACATCCTAGTGGTTATCCCTGTAAAGGGGAAGAGTCCAATGTTGATCTCAGTGATGGGGATGCAAGTGATAAGGAAAGAACAGTTGTTGCTCCTATTTTTGGAGATCTAAGGCACATAAACAATGGTGTTGAGGGCAACTCAACATATGTCTATCCATCAAGGAAGGATGAACACTCAAAGGAAATATTACGGTATGAAAGATTGTTTTTTATGTCATATCAAATTATGGATCATTATGGGAAGAGAAATATATTAATGGATATGAGTTGCAACATAAGACATATAAATCCCTTGATGCAAATTCATATTTGTGCACACACAATGATTTGGGACCCTGATAAGAAAAGAGTTTCTAAGGTTGAAGCCACTGTGATTAGTTCTTTTGTCTTTTCATATCAATGTGCAAGACATAATCCAAAGTTGGGCCTTGAAGGGCTCAAGAGAAATATTGAGGATATGGTTCATTGAAAGAGAACCAAGGGTGCAAAGGGCAGTCAAAGCAAATTTTATGAGTTGTATACACAAGCAATTTCACCAAAAAAAGTTATGTCCTTATGGTATTCAGCCCCAGGAGGATGAGTATGGTCTAATTCCTGGTCATCTAATTGTTTTGTACCCAATTATGATCACTACACAAAGGTATAAAACCACATTCATTATTTTAGAGGCTATTTTGGGACCATTGCCTAATCTTCATGTTGCTATCATTAAGTTTATGAGTGATGGGGTTCTAAGTGTATGGTTGATTGTGGAAGTTTCAAGCATGAATTTGGTAAGAGTTGTCTTTCCTAAGGATTACAATTCTCATAACCCATGGAATCTAGTGAGCTGTCTGTTTAATGGCAGGATGAAAATTTTTAGTCTTAAGTTGGAAAAATGTTGGGGTTATGGACAACGGTAAGTACGCAACCCAGGATACTATTTTTAGTGTTCCAAGCACTCACTTTTGGGTAAGAAGATGTTCACCTACATCAATGTTATGTGGATATCATGAAGGAAAATGGGAGGTAGGATCTTGATGGCATTGAAAGGTATGGAATAAGTGAGATAATGTCATATTTATTATTGTATATTCATATTTATTTTCCTCTTGATAAAAATAATGAGTTAGAAGATGAAATCTGCAATACAAAGTATGTGATACTTTTGATGAAAATTTGTTTATATGATCATCTTGAGAGAGGTATATGGTGGCAAGATCTATCTCACTTAATAGGTACAAGAGCCTAGATTTTGGAACACTATAACCAATTTTGTCTCTTGTGCATGGCACTTGGACAAACATGTTTGGAATTGCTTGAGGGCAAGCAATTGGGGAAGGGAGGACTGAAATGTCCCACTTCCTAAAATAATCAGTCGAAGACCTTTAGCCCAATTATGTTTCCTGATGGCTAAAGGGTGATAGAAAGGGAAACTTATCATAATGAATTAATTATAAAAGTGTAATATAAAATAATATTATTAGAACTTTATAGTAATTTATTACTGATAAAGTCAAATAAAAAATAGAAAATAAAAATATAAAGTGATGTAGTAAAAATAAGAAAAAAAGAAAATCACTTAATATTTATCATTCTCCACCAGAAGAAAATGTGACCCTTTTGGTGAATGAAATAAGGTGGAAAAAACATTAAATTAAGGAGGTGAAAGTTGATTAGAAGTTGATGGTAGATATTTGGCCAATTTCATCTATAAAATAAAGTTGACTTGCTTGTAGAAGGCATGATTTTATATTTTATATAATTATGATTTTTTGTCTAAGCTTGAAGGCTTTACAAAGTATTTTCTAAGGACAAAAACCCTTAGAGATATTCTCTTGAGGATGAAAACCCCTCTAAGAGATCTAGTAGAAGAACAAAAACTCTTCTTCTAATTGAGAGGATTCTCTGTGCAAGGGTTTCCATTGCGGATAAAGGATTTATTTATGTTTTCCAATAGTTTTCCATCAGTATTGAGGGTTGAAGTCGCAGATCTGTACAAGGGTTTGAAGAAGAAAATTAATTGTTGTACCTTTTCTTTATTTCGAGAAATGTTCTTAGTGGAGCGACCTATATAGGGAGCTGGTTCGTGGAGTTTTGGAGATGATTTAAATTAATGTTCATAAGTCTGATTTTTGGAGATAAAATCAGTCAACTTGCATAATTTTTGGCTCAAGGATATTGTACTTTTTAGCTGTGTCTGAGGACAACCATCTACAGATTTATAATAAATAACTCCATCATGTTTTTGAAGCTCAATCTGGTATTTATCTCATGATTTCATCTTTATAAAATTAGTTGATTTGTTTGGGTGAAAGATTCAGTGGGTTTGCCTCTTATTTGGTGGAATTTCATATCCTATGTAAGTCGTCATTGTTGTTTAAAATTTAGATCTGCATTAAAATTTTATTACATATTTCCTATACTTTTTCTTTTGGATTGGGATTTACCTAAAATCCATCTGGGGTTGAAAAGTGCTCATTTGGGAACATTACATTGACTCATCCTTATGAGATAGAGCATCAACAACTACATTCTCTTTCCCTTTCTTGTAGATTATCTCAAAATCATACCCCAACATTTTGTAGACCTGACATTCTTTACTTTGAAGTGTTTACCCATTAGATATGGTCTCCACTACTTTACTGCATGAAGTATGGATGACATTTCCTTCTCATAAATTGGTTTTGACATATTTTTACCTTTGAATTGGTGACTCTCAAAGGAAATGGGATGACCCTCTTGTATGAGTACTGCCCCCATACCATACCCTGAAGCATCACATTCAATAATGAATGTTTTATAAAAATCAGGGGTATCTAGAACTAGAGTGGTGCACATGAACTCCTTACACTTCTCAAATGCAAAGGTAGTTTCCTCATTCAAATGGAAATGGCCCTTCTTCAACAAATTTATGAGTGGTGTTGTTATGTTAACATAATTCCTTATAAATCTACGATAATAACTTGTAATCCCCAAAAATACTTGAAGATTCTTTAGGGTTCTTGGAACTTTCCACTCAAGAATGGCCTTTATCTTATTATGATCGACTTTAACACCTTCATAAGAGATGATGTGACCAAAATATTTAACCTCTTTGACTCCAAAATAACACTTAGAGGGATTTACATAAATCCAATCTTGTTCAAGAGTTTCTAACAACTTATTTACATGATGGAAGTGTTCCTCCCATGTTTTGTTGTAGATTAATATATCATCAAAGAACACTAAAAAAAACTTTCACACGAATGGCTTAAAGATAGAATTCATCAAAATTTGAAATGTAGAGGGTGAATTTGTGAGTCTAATAGGAATTACCAAGAATTCATAATGGAATTCATATGTCCAAAAAGATGTTTTATGAACCTCCTCATCCCTAATTTTCATATAATGATATCCAAAATGAAGATCAAGGTTTGTAAAGTAAACAACACCATGCAACTCATTTAGAAAAACATCAGTTACAGGAATAGGAAACTTATCTTTGATTGTGTACTTATTGAGTTCCCTTTAATAAGAACACATGCAATAATTGTCATCTTTTTTACGCATCATCACTACTAGAGAAGAATAAGAAATTTTACTATGATAAATAATTATTGCTTCTAACATATCTTGTATTATCTTTTCAATATCACTCTTTTGCACATATGGGTACCTATAAGGCTTAGCGTTGGGTAGTTGGCTCCTTGGGACTAGTTGGATGACATGGTCATGGTCTCTTTTTGGAGGTAATCCCTTTGGAATATATCCAAAAACAACTGAGTGCTCATCTATAACTACTTTGCATATTTGATGGTATAAATGCATTTAATTGATGTGATTCCAATGTAATATTTGTGTTATGAGCCCCTCTACACCTTTTTAATACATTTTTTGCATCTGGTGAGAGCTCACCAACTATGGGGCCTTTTCTCTTAATCCTCTTAATTTAAAACTCCTCGTCTCTTAATCAAAACACGTGAAAAAATCTTTGAAGTTCATCTCAATGGTTCGCAAGGTGGTAAGCCATTGACTTGCTAACACAATGTCATCTCCTCCCATGGAAATGACATACACATGGCTATTTAACAAGTAATCTCTTATAGTGAGTTCAATGTTATAAAAATTTCTTGAACAACTAATAGTACCCCAATTAGTGATCATTACTTGAGATTTTGGAGTTGGATAAACAAAGTAGTTCGAGCGTAACACCAACTTGTGATTGATGAAGTTGTGAGTGCTTCTCGAGTCAATCAACACTATTACCCTCTACTTTTTCAAGAATTTAACCACTTTGAGGGTTTGGGCGGTGCTAATACCTAAAATTACATGACATGATACCATTGGCTGGGGATCTCCTAACTCATCCTATGGCTCGACAATGACCTCATCCTATGGCTCGACAATGACCTCTACCTCTTCATCTTCTTCTTTCTCTTCTTTTTCATTGGGCCCCTCAATGTAGACCAACTTATTTTCAACACATTTATGTCCCAGTCTATAGTTGATGTCACAGTTTAAGCTTAACCTTTTTCCTCTCTTTTCTTCAATTTGTTGAGGTGACAATCTAATTTTCGAGGGAATGATGGTGCTGAGGTGTTACAGTCTCTGATGTTAGTGAAAGTCAACCTCTTGCTGGAAAGAATTTTTTCCTCTGCCATACATGCCATGATAATAAAATCATAAAAATTAAGTGGATTAAAAATATGCATCTCATGTTCAATGTAGTCCTTAGGACCCTTAAGAAGTAGGTCGTGTAGATTCCTGTATGTACTATTCTCCACATGCAAGGATAGGTTTTGGAATGATGAACATAATCCTTGATTGATCATGTTTTCTGCAACTTTACTAATTGGCTGAGTAATTATCTAACAGACTAGAACTGTAGTGCAACTGTAACTCTTCGGTAAAAATGATCCACATGAAACTAATACCATTCTATCTTTGAAAACATAACCATCGATACCATACAAATTGGTCAAGTTTAATATATGAGGATGTCATGGTCACCTTTTGTCCAGATGGGATCTTATGTAGATCAAAGAAATCCTCCATTTGGTTAATCCAATTGAGTGGGTCATTTCCATGAAAATTACACATTTCCACTTTCGGCATCATGTTATGAGGTTGTAAAGTATTTGGATTTGGATTGGGCTGGCTAGAAGATCCACCATGGCTAGTTTGTCCATTACTTTGACCCGAAGATCTTCCTTGGTTGATCTAAGTAGGATTGAGTTATGGATACTTTTGAATATGATGATATACATTTATATTTTTACTACGTTGTTGCATGATATCATCCAATCATCGATTGATCTTTTCTATATCTCCTTTACTGGCCATCTTAGACTGTAGGATTCACAAATCATGCTCGAGTTGGCTCACCTTATGATCTACTAAGGTAAACCCTGACACAGAGTGTTGGAAGAAAAATAGACTAAGAGGGGGGGGGGGTAGTCCTTCTAATTTTAATTTCAATTTTAGATCACTCATATAAACCATTAATCAATTATCCATTCATTAGAGTATGCACAAAAACATACAACATTCATTCAATTTAACATGAGCAAGAGAAACAACACCATAACACAAGATGTAAGTGGGAAACCCTCAAGGGGAAGAAAAACCACTGAAAAATTTACTGATATCACTCACAACAAAGACTCAAGTGAATTTTACACATCACAAGAGATTTCTTTAGTGAGGCACCAACCCCAAAAGGAGCACCAACCCCTAAACCCTTGTTAATGTTACTCAAAAAAAGAGACTTGTATGAATACGAATCATCACATAATTTTTTTATGAGAATATCACTGATAAATTTCTGCAACAAATTAGTGACGGTGATCACAAAATTCAGCTCCAAACTCCTTCAAACCCTTGCTCAAACCCAAGGCCTTTAAACTTACACAAACTTGCTCTTTCTTCACTTCTCAATGCATCAAACCCTTGCACACAGACTTGGAAACATTATTCAACATGTAATAAAATTTCTTAACTCTCAAAACATGCCTTTGTACCTACAAAACTCTCACACCTAGGTCACACTTTTTATACACACACAACTAGTTCCAAATTGCACCCAAAACTTCACGTTTATAAGATCTTCTTGGTTCAAATTAAAAATATTTCGGTTTACCTCCTTTCTCTTGACTATAATAACTTAAAAAAATCCCATAAGAATCATTAAAAAATTCACAATTGGTCCAAGTAGGTCGGCCATGCCAAAAACCTCTCACCTTGCACCAAAAATCCTCAAAACCCTATCACAAGAATGACAAAAATCCACTCATTACAAAACCATGCTTATTAAAGATTCCATATTCACCACACATGAGTAATATACAATAATAAAAGCATACAAGGTCAAACATTTACATTAAAAAATCAAATTATTTCATTTAATGTGCCCACTGGTTGATTTCCTTCTCAAAACAGTTGTTTCCAACAACCTGATTTTACCTTTGGGCCTCAATACTCCTAAAGATGAACTAAAATATGGAATGTGACCACTCAATGGAGATACCATAACCTTTATAATTCTTCTAAGCAAGTTATACATCATGAAATATTCACCTGATCAAACCACATCTACTTTTGTCTTCACCAAAACAAGCTGCCCAAAAACCAATTTTGTAAACATAGATATTTTGTACCCTTTATGATTCTTTAAAGACATAAAAATTACTTCACTATATTAAATATTGATGCCTATTAACTTTCCAGGTGATAACAAGCATAAACACAACCATTTAATGCTCTAACCAACTCATTCTTTCAGCAAAAACAATCATGTCCTCAAAAGCAAGAAACTGTCTTGCACACAAACTGACCTATAAACATCATAAAATAAACTCATCATGAGAAAAAATTATACCATTTGAAATATATCTTAATTACCTTTCCATAACATATTTTAACTCCTTCCAATTCCAAGTGGGAGGCCTTCAACCAAGCTGATCTCTACAAACTGCCTGAAACTGCCCCAAAACCGCCCTTTGACTAGTCAGCATAAATGAAGCATACTTGACCATTTAAATGCATCACCATTACCTAGAATCATAATATACATCAATAAAAACTCACATACTAACCATAATGATTATTTAGTTTTCAACTCCTTTGGACAACCTTGTCCCAAACTGAACTTATTTAGAAACAAGCCTATTTGAGTGGGGTCCACTCATCACCACAACCACTACCATACCTTTATGGAAACCTGGAGGATTCATCTACATGACCCAATCATCATCCATGCACTATAAATTAATTCTATCCACTTAAAAATAGTATCTCTCCTATCGCTTCCGAGCTAGGGTTTCAAGCACATAAGACGTTGTTTACCTTCTTAACAGTCTTTCATAAAAACATGAGAATGAAATGACTTCATTATTTTTTTAAAACCTTCTAGACTCAATTTATAAATATCCCTTAAACCTGTAAGGTCCCATGAAATGAACACAATTCAGAGTGCGCATCATAAGGTCCAATTTGAGTTGGAAATGACCTCCTTCTTGACCTTGTTTTACCAAAACCGTCATAACTTGCAAAATACACATCTTGGAAACCTAGAATTTTTATCACATAATCATGAAACATCCTAATAACATCTCCAATCATCACCATGTCACAAATATCTCTCAATGTTTCTATCCTATCTTATTTGCATAGCTAGCCCTTTCCACTGTCTAGGCTAGGGTCAACTGAAACAACCACATAACTCATCATAGAAACTCTCCAAAAGGCCCTAACATACCTGGTACACCATGTTACAACTACCTACATGAATCCATGAGCTCACCTAGCTCCACAACTAAATCTCATACCTCATAGCAACTAGATTAGGGTTATTAGAGCAAACAATTCTCACTGAAAGAACTGATATCGCCTTAGACACCTTTGAATATACATGTCATCATCATCCTCAGCATGCTATGACCCTACTCCATAATCCACTTTGTCATTAATGGGGTTTTTCATTAATTACAACACCTAAACCATAAAATGCAAACACTGAGGCTACCACAATTACCCCTTCTGACTCCAACTCCTCAGCTATTAGCTCATCCTTATCTAGAGTTTTACTTGGAGTGCCAAGATTCTTTTTGCTTCTTGTAGAAGGCCCCTCCATGATGCCCGAAATTTAAGGTTTGGGGTTTCAAGAGGAATTTTGCCAAATATGAAAAACTCAAAGAATAGACTCAAACTAATTTTTATCCTCTTTCCAAAAATGTAAATATCTCAGGAAATTTCCATAATTTGCATCTTATACAATGAACGTATTAAAAACCCTAAAATCGAGATAAATTTTGTAAAATAGAGATTTTTTTTTGGAAATTTTTAGAGAACCTTACTTGGAATGTGTTGTAACCTTAGCAATAAAATTGTTGATAAGTTCACACTCGTACACAAGATATAGCTGAAATAAAAAAAATTAGGGTTTTTAACGCACTTGTGGTTGAGATCAAGCTCTAATACCACTTGTAATGGCATTACTTAGATATGAAAATTAGCAACAATAAAACACCAAATAACACCAAAATATAGAGATATGATCTCAATAAGCAAGTAGAATGACTCAACCACTTCGAGCGGGAAACTTCCAAACTAAACAATAAGACTCAATTGCTCAATATGATGCTCAATATGTTATGGCCATCAATAAAGCTAGCCCACTAATTATATTATAAAAAATATATGAAAGAGATACAAAGTGATAAGAAGTTATGATAGCCACAAGTTGACCATACACATCCAATGTAAGATATTAGATTAAGGATGTAGTAGAATAAGTAATTTCTAAAATACACAAGATGAGAGAAACTTAGTTGTAAAAGGTAGAACAAGGAGAATCTAGATGCACAAGATGATGAAATAGGATGATCAAAGAGTGATAATGCTCCGATGTTAATTATGGCACTGTAAACTAAGTAGGGGCAGGACTATACACCTACCATACAATCTAGGCTAGATTTGTACAATTTTGACCTATATTTATATGGTCTTGGACCTTTTGACAATTTAGATCTGATACTTCCTATGTGTTTCACTTGTCTGGAAACAACCTTCGTTGTAAGTTGATCTTGCCCACATAACTTCAGGATGACTTGTAATCTCCTACAACAAAGTGGAAACCCTATAAACCTATAAAATCCTTTAGCAAAGCATTAGAAATCCAAAAGGAGAAAACATGTGTGTGTGGTTAAGGCTAGAATACCCTTGGTGGTTAGACTCCTAACTACTAAACTAATCTAAGTGTTGCATTACATGCCCTCATTGTGGTATCAAGCCTCATGTAGTTATCCTAGGTACTTGTGAAAATGTGAACAACTAACCAACCCCCTACGTGTAACATCATGTCTCTTAACACTGAGATAGTGGATTGACTATATAATGCAGAATATACAAAACACGGTAGTAGTGAGATTTGGTGTGCCTCAACTATCCGACCTAACCCCTTTTTCCTTAAAACCCTTGAACAATGCTTAGAGTGACTTTACTCTTGCTAATATTTGGCTCTACGACATTTACATTCTTGGAAATGGAGGAAGTTATACTCTTTGACCTAGTTGAGTACTTCAAATATGGAGTACAAATTGCTTTAATTGATGTGCAACTGATTTGGGTAGATTTAGGGAAACTTTGAATGCTTTTGGAATGATATTTATAATAGGAGCTAGTAAGAGTGTTAGGTGAGTTAAACAGTGAAAATGACTTGCTTATATAACCTTCCGTATGTGAAATATTCTAATAAGTTTGAGACTAAGAAGATGAAAAGACCCAAAGAATATATTCAAATTAAAATTAGAGTATGTGAACTTGAGGATCCAAGAATTTATAAGTCAACTAAGACCGGACCCACATCTTGACCTAGTCATATTTTTGATATAGAAAGAGAAATGTAAAATGATAATTTTAGACCTGAAGTGTAGAGGGTTTTTAATTACTTTTATCATATAATATTCCCAAAATTGACGACAAAGTATAGTGAAAATATAACCAAGTCACAAGAGAGCTAGAGATATGAACTAATTGGATTCCAAATGTGAGATTTTTTCTTAGCAAGGGAACATGATCAAACTTATCATTACACAAGGACACATTACTAAATTTTAGTGACTGCATTTCCCCCTTTAAGTGTGTAATTGAAAATTGCATGCTTAAAGGAAACATATACCTGAGTGTGCACACACACTTTTTCTTTAATTAATAATGGTTTTTTAATGTGCTGGTGTTGGTATGCTCCATGATGAAACCTGCAACACAAAGTGTAGTCAATGTCTATGATAGAAACTAAACTTTAACTCAAAATATAGATAGTACTTGTAACTTTGAACTTCGCAAAAAAGTAAGTAGAGAGAAGAAAAACATGAAAGGAATACACATTCATTTTGGGGAGGGAGGAGATCATGTTCTTACCATGCCTTAAAGACTTGCAATTATTGCATAGATGTTAAAGGATTGGGGGTGACCAATCCCCAATTTTATGCCATAGGAGAGTTTAGAATGTTGATTACACCCTAACATCGAAGAGAGTGAGGAGAGGAGACAAAGGTCCCCCTTTTAAATATTTGTAGAGAGGAAGGTATAAACTATGAAGAACTTAGCTTCTTAGTGTTGAACTAGTTTTCTGGTTCGATTCAAGTTAATGATTTAGCTACTAATGAAAGCTAAACAACTCATAACATAAATGGTTTATAGTACCTCAAATGCATGGTATGGATGAACGGGTGCAAAAGTGATTGATCTTTGCTGCTACAAGTTGATAAACCTACAACTTAAAGACACTAAAGAAAATTGATTAGATGGTAGATGCGGGGGTTTCCCAACAAAGCGGCTCTAAGAAGTGTGACCTTCCTTTCATAGATGTCAACCCTCATTCGATAAGAGAAAGTGAAATAAATGATGGATAAATAGATAACATGCATAAACAAAAATACTAATGAATCTGAAAGTAACTGAGATGAATCTAAATGTTGATCTGATATGAATAAAATGTAAATTAAATGTTACCTAGTCTGGGTTAACAATGACGTAGACTGTGCAGAAGCAGGTCGACGATGACCTAGAAGGGTGTATTTGGACTGAAAGCTAAAATATGCAAATCCTGCTAGATCTGGATGCAACAGAAGCTTGTGTATGCTGGAGCCAACCTGCAGAAGGGATCTAAGGGAGTAGAAACTAAAAAATGGTAGAAATTAATGATTGGAAAGGGTAGATTGGGAATCAGAACCCTGGTCGAAAGCAACCAAGGTGAAGTGATGATGAATGTGATACAAAATTGGCTGGTTTGAGATAACAGAGGAGTAGGATGATGGCTCTGGTAGACTGGAACAAAGACAAAACATAGACAGAGGTTGGAGAAGGATTTGGAAATGGAAAACATGGTCACAGAGAGCCAAGTCGACGATGACTTGTGTTGGGCGATGAAGACTTGTGCTAGGCGACGATGATTGTAGCAGAGTAAGGAAAGGCCGAGAGTAAGAGGACTGAAAAGGCAATCTGCAAATGTACAAGTTGGAAGGACAAAATGATAACAGATTCGTGAGCATTGATGAAGATGATATGATCCTGCAATGTGTTAGATCTAACAAAATAACAATAGAAATGATATAAGATAACACAAAAAGAAATGTAAAACCTCTTGTAATCACGTAAATGATCAAAACAAACTTCAAAGGGCTGCAAGGGTATTGCTGAGATGTTTTGGTTCGAAGGTGGTTTGGCAGAGTGGAAGAAAATCAGAAAGAATTTGTGCCTATGTGTATTCTGTCTGTTTTTGGAAAGGATTGAGATAGTCTTATAGTGTCAATGACGACAAGGTTGGGTCACCGCCGACTACAGGGAAAGTTTCCCCAATGGGGATGCTTTTGTGATTTTGGTTGAGATTTTGGTAATTTAAGAGTTGGAAGGGTGCTTTAAAGCATGTAGGTAGGTAAGAGATTTTTAGGGATGTAAAGAGATAAATATAGACAAGATAACAAAGCTAGAAAAACAAGGGGATGTATGTGTTAGGATAAAAACATCCTAAATAGCAGGTTTGTTAAGGCATATGAGATATTAATTGATTAATTAATTAATTAATGTGGCTTGATTAATTAATGGGAACTAGATGGGCATTAAAGGTGATAGGAAAATTAATGGGGACCTAGATAAGACCATAGCCAAAATATGTGCACGCGGGCAGACAAGAGTAGAGATGCTGAATTTAGGTGTCTACATTTACCCCTTTTTGTTGAGTGGTTTGTGCTAGCAAGCCATGAGACAAAATAGTAAGAGGATAAGTATGATGTAGATTGACGGAAGGTTGATGATGAGCTCCCCCTCAAATGAGGGATCGATGACGCTGAAGGAAATCAATTACGTGTTTGAAAAAGATAGATGATGAAGGGTGGGCAGGTGAAGAAAAATGGGTAAAAGGATAACGTAAGGCAAGATGCCCGAAGCAAAAAGGATTGCAATAACAATGAAAACTATGGTGGTGACTCCAATATCACATCGGGAGAGGGACAATTGTGGTCTCAACGGAGACGGACGAAAATGCTCTATGTGCCAGTGAGTGGGTGAAGATCACTGTAAAATGGAGAGAATCCAACAGGAAAGCTCTCAAATGAACACAAGTTGGAATGATCACGGGGTCATATGCGAGCATCAAAGGGTTGCAAGGGGGATTGCTGAGATGTTATGGTTCAAAGGTGGATTCGCAGAGTGGAAGAAAATCATAAAGAAGTCGTGCTTATGTGTTTTCTGTTTGTTTTTGGAAAGGATTGAGATAGTCTTATAGGTTCGACGGTGACTGGGATGGGTCGCCACCGACTACGGGGGAAAGTTTCCCCAATAGGGCTGATTTTGTGATTTTGGTTGAGATTTTGGGCATTTAAGAGTGGGAAGGGTGCTTTAAAGCATTTAGGCGGGAAAGGGATTTTTAAGGATGTTAGGAGATAAAGATAGGCAACATAACAAAGCTAGAAAAGCAAGGGGATGTATGTGTTAGGATAAAAGCATACTAAATAGTAGGTTTGTTAAGGCATATGAGATATTAATTGATTGATTAATTAATTAATTAATGTGGCTTAATTAATTAATGGGAATTGGATGGACATTAATGGTGATAGGATAATTAAGGGGGACCTAGATAGAACCATTGCTAAAATATGCGCACGTGGGTAGACAAGGGTAGAGATATTGAATTTAGGAGTCTACACTTAGATGCCTTCCCCTTTTTGGAATCTGGTGAGAGAAGAGAAAGGAAAACCTATGAAGAACTTAGCCACTTCAACACCTTCAGTAATCCCACAGATCACATCGCTACAAATAGATCTAGGTACAATTTATACTATTATAATTACTTTGTAACATCAAACCATCAAGGGAATGGGAATTGCCGTGCCCTTATAAGGTGTCATTATTATTGATACTAATTATATGTATTGTGAAAAAACATAGGGGAGAAGGAGGCCCATGCCTTGAGACCCTATTCTTGTAACTAAATCTGAATAGTGTGGTGAAAAAGGAATGAAGTACTCATGCCCCTTGTATCATGCTCTATATTATGTGATTTGTATCTAAAAATGAATGGAAATACTATGAATATCTAAATAAAATTTTGAGAAATTAAAAAATATAGAGAATTTGCTCCATGTCTAGAAACATTTATCACAGTCAAGGTCATACCATGGTCCTGACTATACTAGACAGTTTTGACCTATTTATATTCTGCCACATTCTAATATTTGTGAACCTTTATGAGGATTTGAACACTATACAAATTTGTTCATGTAACTTGTAGTTGTTTTGTAGATGTAGAAATATCATGATGAATGCCCCTTCCTTTGAGGCACGTGTGATAAAGCATTTGAGTGTGTAAATCAAAAGAACAAATATGCACCCATGTGTAATAAGTTTGATTATTTGCATGGGATCACATAAAATGCTATAATGGTGGCCACCATAGAGAATTTGTACCTGTAAAAGGGGTCGTGTATGGTGGAGACCATGGCATAGAGACAAAACAACACGCAACAAACAAAAGTACATGTGTATAACAATAGAAACATCAGATAAAAAGGTCAATCATGTCATAATCTAGAGTATTACGAACATATAAACAACATAGAAACTGGAAAACATGTCTGAAGCCATAGTAAAGAAAATACAATAGCCATTTGAGTATAAACCAAGTGTGTCATAAGCTAGAACAAGATAACAATAGAAACAACATTCTAAACACCAAACATGTTCAAAGCCATAAAAAGGCAATAGTGTAATCATCAAAGTATAAACCAAGTGTGTCAAAAGCTAGAGTAGTACCTTAGTAGAAGAAACAATGTATAACCAAGTACATAATAGTATATATAAACATATGCATATGTAGGCATGGGGACATAAACATGGGACACCCACAATGTCACAAGACAATCGAAATATAAGGCATAATTTACTACAATAAGAGAAATAAGTGCATGGACGCAAAATATGCATGGATATACAAACATGGGAAACCCATGGTGTCACAAAACAATCAAGGCACTTAGGCCATATAAAGAAAACAACCATATAATTATAATCAAACAAGAAAATTGAGTCAGCCCATGTAGTAATCAATTAAGGAAGTAATCTGTATAAGTAAGTAGTGACATAAACAACAATATATGAAACATCTAACCACCATCTCCAACTGACAAATTATATTTTCACTTCAGCAAGATGAAGTCAACCATGATAGAAAATTCCATTTGGGTGGATTTTTCTTAAGCTGTCAACTTCATCCTCCAAGGGTTTAATGATCACAATTTTAAATTCAAAAGTTACCCAATAAACATAGTGTTAATTGCGTAGAACATTTTGTCGCAACAATTGCCTATAAAATCACATTCACACAACCCATTTGAGTGGCCTCACATCTCATATATTTTGGGACTACCTAGGAGATTATAACAAAGTACCTATTTTTTCTAAATTAATCTCTCAAGCATATCAACTAGCTATAAGTATGTATAAATCTTACACCATTGCCTTGGGCCATTTTGCAAAGATACATCACACCAAATATCATTTTCAAATGTTAGAGATCTTATTGGGGTCTTTATTACCAAAACCCATTACAATATGTACATGTGCAACATCTTTCACATGTACATTAGGTGGGGAACTACAACGATTTTATACCTCTTCAGGAGTACTGTTACGTAGATGTTATAAGGACAACTCAATCTAATAGGAGTAACCCCTTTTTAGGTCCCCAAGCAAAAAAGAAGAAGAGGGAGCCCTAATTTACTGCACAACTGCGGTCAATGAATTCTAGTTATAGAAGGTGAAATTATAGACACAAAAAACATAATGTTAAAGGAAATATCTTGGCAAACCCTATAGAGGAAGAAACTACCCATCTTGGACAAAGTCTCCTGGGTGACTTTTTTATAACAGGAAACTTTGTCCTCCACTTGGATTCACATTTCCATATTTTCAAGACAACTCAATGAAACTATGCACATCCTTCCTTCATACTCTCAGGTCAATGACACACTATCTTAGTACGAGATGAATGCAATCCTCTCTAACCCTAAATCATACTTTTTAATTTAGCTTACCTATGCTTGTGAGATTGATGTACTTATATAGTCACGATTTAGGATATGCATGTTTTCTATTATTCATTGCATTATAGTTTTACTCCGTCTTTGCATAAAATATTATATCATAATTGATTTAAACTCTAAATATTTTCATCACACTAAGATAAAATATGAAATCATAAGAGTATAACATTGAAAAATATATGTTTGTTGGCATGTATGTTATGAGTAAATTGCTCTACATGGGCCTATGATATAAACAATATAAGCATGTGAATAATGTGTTCAATGTGGGTGCAAGTAAACTCAATACAATACAAATAACTATATACATATATGAGCATAATATATAAGTAATGTAGCATCTTTAGCATAAGATTTTCTTATAATGAATACATGATGGGAATCATGGAAACATAGGCAAATGGTAAAAGTACTACGCATGATATAAATCATGACACCATAATCCCATCAAACACATATGGTGAAAGACATCAAATATATGGAAAAACACGAATTAAACACTTCAAACTCTAGAATCATGCAAAAAACATATAAGGTTCATAAGATAATGTAGTCACATCATTCACATACTAGGCACATCAAATACACCAGAGACACCTCAATCATGATAAATATAAGATATAACATATAGTAGTCACTTGAAACTAGCATATAAAAAGCACTATGAAGGCATACTGATCAAATAAACAAATCATAAAACCTTACTACCCTTATTTCATCTGGTACACTGGTGTAAAAATCCTAAAAAAATATCTTGTTTATGATCTCACGTGTTATGTACCACCTTATCAAGGCGACCCCTTTGTGAGTAAGTACAAATAATGGAATTGGGAAAAGCCAAGTGACTAAGAAACAATAGGAGAATTTCAAGCAAACCAAGGACATGAAGTACAAGAAGAGGAGGGAAACTTAGTAAAATCTAGAAATGGATAGAATGAAAGCAAATAAAACCTCAAGCGAGAGGAATAGAATTGAAAAAATACCGAGTAGATGAAAACATTTACGAAATCAAGAGCAAAATACTAAGAATTGTGAGATAAAACAAGAAAAATAAAATGCTTTTCATTTTCAAATACAAACATTGAAGTAAGTAAAACCAACAAATAATACCATCACAACCAAGGTAATCACAATAATCATTTAGGGATATATAAGATGAAGCATGATTATAATTAAGAGTAAAATCATGACATACGACATGAATCTAAGAAAGATATAACATTATCATCATCATCAAGTTAATATCGTCTTTATTTTCTTCTACAACACAATCTACTAAATGATCCTTCTTATTAATATGATATTGTATAACTACAACTTGTTTGAGCTCTTCTTTATGTGTAGTGACCATGGGTTGTGATATGCACTTTTTGGAATATAGTTGTGTTTGCATGTCACTTTCTCTTGCTTTATGCATAAAATTTAGCTCTTCCTCATGTAAAACATCCCAATGATCTTGTTGTTTTAGAAAAGTGTTATCTCTTTTAAATGTAATATCTTGATCTTCACATACAAAATTTACACATTCATGCAAAGTAAAAAATGACTGATTTTTTTTTTTTTATATATACAAGGTCTATCAAGAAAGGCATCCGAAGATCAATTGTTTGGGGTCACATGAAATAAAAATTGTTATTTTTAAAGATGCACTCAAATATGCAAGATAATAAGATCAAGAGGCTCTTTAGCTATACCACCATATTCCATAATAAAAATAAAAATATCATTTGTAAATCTAAGACTATAGATAAATTCCTTTGTGTAAACATAATTTCAAGCTTGTGCCATTATAAATCATTATTCCATCATTTTTATGTTGATCGAAGAAAGCTCTCATGAATGAGGATCCATTGTATGTGGTGGCATTTTAAATCTTTTGGAGGAGGTACCTAATTTCCTTTAGGTCATGTTCACCAAAATTGGAATAGATAAATGGCTTTCAATTAAATTGCAATACAAATACATATATCATTGAAGTAAGCCTAATGATGTGAAACATCAAATCAAACTTAATTAATTTATTCCAAACCATAGAAAGATGCGACATGCAATATTTAGAGGTGTATCTTGAACAAAATGAGATATGGGGATGGTTTCAATCTCTGATAGGTGAAATGCACATCCATATGCGAAATAGAGCTAACCTAGAAAATTTGAGTGAAACAAAGAAGCTTTGACTGAAGCATTTTGTTCTTTTGGTAATGTCCATAGTGTTTAAAGGGATCTTAGCGAAGTATAAATGTCCAATTTTTTTCGACGACTGCGTTTCTAATTATGCTTTGCAAAAACCTCCCTTAAATTTATGCTCTTTCACTTCGGTCACCAACAATTGACGACGACCTCATATTTGAAGTCTGTTTGACAGTCACAAGGTGATTTGATTTCAACCTTAAATTCGACATCCAACATAACTTAAAAGATTTTTGTTTTTATTTTGAGAATTCAATAAAAAAACTGTAATATCTTAACCATCCAGCTAGGTTAAAATCATTTTCAGTTTATCTTCTTTTGGTAATGTCCAAAGCATTTAAAGGGATCCTAGCGAAGTGTAAATGTCTAATTTTTTTCGACGATTGAGTTTGCTAGTTTTGCTTTGCAAAAACCTCCCTTAGATTTTTGTTCTTTCACTTCGGCAACCAACAAAACAGAAAAATTACATCTTTGCTCTAATTGGACGAGGAATGCACTCAAGCCAAAAGGGCCCACATAAACATTTGTCAGTAATGTATAAATCTTCTCGACAAAAGGGGCCAATCGACTTCAATTTGGAGGGGAAACAAAAATGGAGTGAGAAGACACAACGAAAAAAATATGGGCACATCACAAGTCAACATAAAACCGCAATATACTTTTCATATTATTATCAATATAAAAATGCGCTTTCAATCAAAAAATTCAATTAAAACACTCTAATATCTTAACCATCCAACTAAAGCTAATCTCATTTTCATTAATTTATACTTTTTTTTTTCAAAAATAATAAAATCGTTAATATATATGAAAAACCTAAGATAAGAACAAAATAGTTAATGTATATAAAAAACGTAAGATAAGAACAAAATCGATATCTATTGATATTTTCCAAAATAATAATTAAAAATAAATATTTTAACAATAATAAATAATAGGAAGGCCACTTCCATTGTAACACCGTTCACATGGAATTAACGTGTCCCGTGGTACCTATTGCCCCTGCAAAGGGTAACAATTCTCACACGCAAAAAAATGGCCGTGAGTCAATACATTAAAGAAACAAATTGAAATGCACACCTAGATCCCATGGCATGCAAAATCTAGGATAGTGTAAATATAGGTAGGGTTAAGTATCTTATATTACATTGTTCCCAATTCTCAAACCGCCATTTGTTCACAGACAGAGGGAGCAGCTGTAGCCTGTAGAAAGACTCGGAAGGTGAGTCCAATCCTCGTTTTCTCCTCCATTTCCCCCCTAAATTTGCTTCTCATTGGCTCCACTTTTACGCCCGCGACCGCCATTCTTGGAGTGCGAGGAATGTTCCAAACTGCACAATTGTCTGGTTTCTAAATTTAGTCAATCCAACGTTTTTTTTGTTTCTGTATTCAGCTCTACAGGGATTTGTAGTTTTGTTTGGAGAGAGGCATTTTGTTGTATTTCATGGTTTGTTTAGATTCGTTTGTTTCGGTAGTAATTGGATGTGAAATAATTGCAGTAGCTTTGTAGAGATTTTAGCATAACTGACCCTAAGTGCCGAGGGTTTATTATGATCTGCTCTGGCCGAGCTCAGGAAATATGAAATTGTGCGGTTATTGTGTTTCCTTCAAAATTTTCCTGCTTTGTTTTGTAACTCATGGCTTAAAAATTTAAACGGCCGTGGCAGGGTAGGAGAATGTGAAGCTGATGCGTAGCTGTCTGCGTTTTGAATTTGTGTTGAAGAAGCGCGCGGCCTCGGTTCGAATCTCGGTTAGAAAAGAAAAGAACCGCGGCGAAACGTCGAGTGATTTTTGATGAAGACTCTGCCTAAGAAACTCGGTAATACATATGTTTTCTGTTTTAATCTTCGAGTTTTTCTGCGTGATTTTGACATTTTGGACATGTTAAGGTAAATTTAAGTAATAGTGCATCAGATCAGATAAGCTAAGGGCGAGTGCGTTTAAAATGAATTATTATGCAAGATATTTTTAAAAAGGATTATGCAACGCGATATGCTGGCAAGATATTTTTAAAAGTAGGATCATGGAAGGCAATTTGCTGCGAAGATATTTTAATAATTGGGATTATGTAAGGCGATTTGTTGCTTACAGGTGCTTTGGATTTGGTTAGGGCTGCTGAAATGTTACAATTGCTTTTAAGTGAAATAAGCTACATTATTTTTAGTTGAAGCAAATTAAAATTTCTTAAAGCGAAAGCAGCTCCATATATTTGCGCAGCAGGCGTCGCTAGCTACGGTGAGGAGGGCCCTTTTGAGGCTTAATCTCTATGGCGCGCGATTTATTGACGCATATTTTTCGTTATGGAAACAAATTTCACATCCTTCCCGGCATACTTTTCATTTTAGGAGCAATTGCAATTCTAAAATTTCTAATAAATATTAGTCTAATAAGACTTTTTTTTTCCGATTTTTTTTTACCGTAAAAACTGTTGTGATGCAGCTGCGTTTAGGGGTTTTAATGAAGGGTTTGCATTCAGCTGAGCCGCTTACAGAATTGCATAGCAGAGGAAGTGGTCCCATGGGAGGGTGGCTCTTAAATTTTCTGAGCTGGTGTGGAGAGTAATTTTAGGAGTATTTATATTCAAAGCGGTCTCATGGTATAAAAGTTTTTTTAGAGTATGCTGCAATTTTTTAGGGAAGATATTTAAAAATGTTATATTTTAATTTGTAATAAAATTCTAAATCAAATCTGCTCATTTATAAATTGACATTTGACATTTGTCAATATAATTTTTTTACATCATCCCGTTTTACCATCCCCCTCTCCTCCCAAAAAAATGGTGCTTCTTGTTTTTAGGAAAAGATTCTAAAATTTCCTGGTTTCCTAAATTTATTTTGTCATGGGACCATCCACTGAATAAAATTAGGAGCAGCAGCCCCCTCCATGGGATCCCTGCCAACAAAGTAAATTCTCTCAGCAGGCGTTTCAGAGAAAAATTAGGATGTTTTAGCAGTAATACGGTCCAATGGGTTCTTTACTTTTCTCTGTAGAGGAAAAATAGGAGGTTTTAGCAGTAATCCGAGAAATTTTTAGAGCGAAGCACATACAGCTATGACATGTGGCAGAAACAAGCCAGAGTTTTTTTTAAGTGGGTTGGTTATTTTTGGGCCCTCCACTGCTTACCCGGGTTGGAAAGTCATTCCTGAAGCAGCCCCTGCTTAAAAATTTCAAGATTTCTTTTGTTTAAGCAGCAACAACACATTTTTACTCTCGTGGAGCCCCATCTCCCAAATATATAGGAGAAGTAGCCCGGACTGCTTGCCTGGGCCGGAAGGTCAATCCTAAAGCAGTGACTGCTCAGGAATTTCAGGAAGTTCTTTTTTTAAGCAGCAACAACCCATTTTTATTTTCATTGGGCCCCATTTCCCAAATATATAGGAGCAATAGCCCCGAACATGTTTTGTTAGAGCGGCAACAATGATGTATTTATTCAACAAAAAGGAGACAGAACATTAACTATTCATTCTTACTTACACACATACCTACAACACAATGCCCACAGGCTTACAGTATTAAACATTGCATAGTTTCTGCAATGACTCAATCCCTATAGGCTTCCCTCAGACCTGCATACAGATCTATAATGCACCATGCCTTGCAACCACATGCTTAGACTATATCCCCCCATCTAGAATTGAATATCTTCTGCTGAAGGGCGGATGGGATTATACAGCAGCATAATTGCCTTGCTGTAACAAGCTACCCATCTGATAATGAATGTGTCCCAATCCTCTATGCAAGATAGGGCCCAAGTGATCACAACACAATTTGAGGCAATCTTGTTGGTGCAGCGTTTACAATTATAGACTTAGATGAAATCCATAGCGGTTTATTCAAACTGGAAACTTCAAAAGTTATGCACTACAGATGCACAATTGTGTATAAGACTGTATACAGACCTTCTTCACTGAATCCTTGTGTGCTATCTCAAAATAGCTCCGACAACTCTGAAACTCCAAGAGCACATCCGCGTCATTGAATAAAACGATCACTGTTAATGCAGGCTCTTAGAAAAGCTTGATATGTTACCACGTACAAAATATGTGACTGCTGCGCACTGTCCTGAAGTCACCTCTCCTTGTGTCAAGTGATGAAACATTGCGCTATTGATCCAATGCTCCTTTTGATTTGTGGAACTCAGGTATGAACTTTCAAAGATACCACTATCCTTGATGACATCCTCTAGAAATGCAGCAACCATTCTATCTTGATCCTCCACGTATCAATTGATACTGCAGGACACTACCAAAACTGCTGTGCATTGAAAACTATGTGCAAAACACAACATAGGTCATTACTAACTTAGTGCGCAGCCTGGTGGCAATGAAACATTATGATAGACATTTGCACTGAACAAGACTCGTGCAAAACATGCAAACAGGCTCCTATGCAAAACAACACTTGCACGGTATATGCAACAAAGACACGCACAATCAAGACTTGCGCCAATAGTACACTATATCGTTTTTGGGTGGTGAAAGTTTGAAAATGAACCCGGATGCTTCTGCATCACTTAACAATGCTTTCTCATGTTGAAAGCCATTCTTTTCTAAAATTAAGTTTTGGCAGAAAGTTGAAACCAAGAGTAAGCACATTTACTATTGCCCTTCTATATATATTTGTTTTATTTCCTTGTTGGACAATGTGTTTACACTTAACCTTATTTATATTAATTTATATTTTGTTCAAGTTTTGTATCCTTTGGGTTTGGATCTTATGACCTTCTCCTGTCTGAGACGTTGCATCTGCTAAATATTTTGAAATTGCTCTGTTGTTATCAGATACCTTTTCTGTGTAATTTAAAGCCAACTGTCACCCATATAAGTACTGCCTCCAAGTATGCTTTCATTGTGGTAGAGTTTTAGTTCGGAGTCACTTTTTCAGCTCCTACACTTCTTTTTATTCAAGTACTTTTCTTTTGTTACCGGGTTTATTTTCGTGTCCCATACTGGATTTATTTTCGTGTCCCATTGACCTATTTTAGTCTCTCATGGACATTTATATAATTTTTTCCTCAGTTCTGCTGACTCTTTTTCTATTAACCATTTTCCCAAGTTCCTTTCTTTTCTATCTGGATCTATTTTCGTACCCCATTGACCTAAATTAGTCACTTGTGGATGTCAATATAATTTTTTTCTTTATTTGTGCTGATCCTTTTCTTAATCACCATTTTTTTCTTCCTTGTGTTATTATATGAAGTCTGATCATGAATGCTCCTAACTTTATATTGAAATGCACGTTTCAAAATGGTTTAAACTTCAAATTAAAATTTGAACTTAAAAAAAAGTGTTTTTGATCATTTTATACATTTTATGTCCTGATCCTTAGTAAGTGTTGGTGGTATTTTTTAGGCACTGAAAGCAGTGCATTGGATGAGCAACAGCAACAGCAACAGCAACAGCAAGTTCCATCAACTGGCATATCGCCGACACCTGCAGAATTTGCAATGCGACATACTCATCTTGAACTAGGACATTCTGTGAGTAGTTTTACCTTTGTGTTAGATTATCTTCCTTTTTGGCGTAGGCATGATGTTAATATTGCAAGGCTCATGAAAATTGTTTACAAGCCATATGATTTGCCTGCAAGAAAATGTTGTAAAATGGGTCTACTGTTACAGAGTCCAAATCCAAATTCTGGAATTCAAGGCATTGGTTTCAGTCTTTCAGGATGACAATCAATTGAGATTTTTCTCTGTTGATGAAGAGTATGCTGTTAAATCAAATTCGTTTATTTGCTAAATGTTTGGGTTTGCAAATATCTGACATTGTGATCTCATTTTGTAGGGAGGAGAAGCTCTGTGGCAGGCTAGAGCTGCATTTCCCTATTATGGAAGCTATGTTTCTGCATATGGTCCACAAATGGTATTCTTTAGTCACCTGCAATTCTTTTGAAAATTTTATCTTATTGGTTTGAAGTATGTAGTATATACAGTATATACACCCCATTAGCTTAGCCTTTTAATGGAAATTTAAAAATGTCATTGCAAAATAAATAATTTGTTTCAATTGCTATTCTTCTTTAATTTACAGTGTTATTAATTACCTTGCACTATTTGAACCTTTTGAATGGTGAAATATTTGTAGATTCCTCATATGCTTGGGGTGCAGCAAGCTGGTCTTCCATTACCCCCATCAGATTCGGTTGAGGAACCTGTCTATGTAAATGCAAAGCAGTATCATGGAATTTTGCGACGGCGACAATCTCGGGCAAAAGCAGAGTTGGAGAACAAGCTGATTAAAAGCAGAAAGGTGATAACTTTACTTTTTATATGTTGTTAACCTTATTTTTTTGGCAGAAGAGAATATATTCAATAGTTGAGTCGTCTAAATTTTGTTAGACCGAGTCCAATATAGGATATGGAATCATTAGAGTTTGGGCTGTTGTCAGCTGCCACTTTGTTTTTCAATGAAAATTCCTTATAATTTTAAGTGATTCCAATCTCGTATTGCCTTCTCTCCCTATTTGGTGGATAGCGCAGCACACACTCCATGATAAAATAGGATTTTTGAAGCCGTAGAGGAAACTTTTGTGTCTAGGGGAGTTGGTCAATTATTTATAGTTTCTGAAACACTATACTATGGACTATGGTTTCAATGCCCTTGCTTGGATTGTATGAATAGAAACGTAGCAAGTTGCATTGCCAGCTATATATCTTTTGTAAGAGCATTTTGAAGAATTACATGTAGCCCTGTTGTTGACAGGTTGACCCCGTAACTCTAGCCCATTGTAGTCTTCATGATCTCTTGAATTGCTTATCCAATATGATTGTTCTGCTAAACTGGATACAACTCCACATCTGTATCTGGCACGGATTTGGGAATATATAACCTGGATACTGCCAGGATATGCCTGACGGGTCTAAAGGTTGTATTTAGCCGCACCTATCTAACTTCATGGTAAAATAAGAAAAAGAAAAATGATGAAGTTCCTTTTTACTATTTCCACTATTTTTCAGTTAAAAATTTCTTTTTAAGTTTTTCGCTATTTTGAGTTATATCTCGACTTTATAAATGCTATTTTGAATTTCCTATTTTTCTTTTGGTGCTTTCTGTATATGTGTGTGAAAATATATCTTGGCTGTATTCTGATCCTAGATCGCTTAAAACCTTTCATATTCGTACCACATTCTGTACCTTCATCAAATACCTTTTCTGTATCTATGCAACTTGGATTCCCACCCCCTCCATTTCTTTAAGTTAAGGATCTTCTTATTGAGGTGTATTTTATAACACTCTAGCCAGTGCTCATTCTATCTAAATATAAAGGAGGGATAGAGGGCTTTGCTTTTGTGTACGGAAAATATAACTGTGTTTAGGATTTTAATGCTAGAGTGTGTTAACAATGCATTACGAGGATCACGTTTGCGGGGTTTGCACGAGGCTTTTTCTTGCCTTGCCCAAGGTCTCGACTTGAATGAATTCCTTGGTTTATCCTACATGGTTTTGTGTAGAAATAACATGCATATCTTTTATCCTATTTACTTTTTCGATCAGCCTTGAAGAAGAATGAAAAGCTAATGTTGCAAAAGAATATTTAAGGAAATCTCTTCAAGGAGTTGGTACTACTACTTCGTGTTTCAGAATTATAAACAGTGTTATCAGACTATAGTTTTAGCCTATATGGTTTTTAGTCTGCTGTTTTTGTTTTCTTATAAATAAATGCATGAAATTTTCTTGTATGATTGTCTAGTATTTCCTTGTGTGCAAAAGTTGCCATTACTGTTCTGTATTGTGTTTGGTTTATCAGTCATTAAAAATTGGTTTAATACTTATTTGCAGCCATATCTTCATGAATCTCGACATCTCCATGCTTTAAGACGAGCAAGGGGGTGTGGTGGTCGGTTTCTTAACACTAAAAAAGATGCATGCCATCAGGATTATGCTCCAGGAGATAAGGACTCTCATGATCCTACTGGCCAAGGTAATAAGGTGGACTCTCCTGAGTCAGGAAAGGATGGTGCTTTTCAAGAGTCTAACATGACTCAACAGACTAATGATGTAGCACATAAGGGCGACATCACAACAAATCCTCTTTCCACAACGGTCCCTTCTGATCAAGTTGGAGTGGGTCCAAGTGTCACATATTACGGTTATCATCAGAGGCAAAGATTCCATTCATCTGCATTTCATCCTCTCTCGGTTGGCACTGCTGAAAATGGCAAAGTTGGGAGCATGGTTTCCAATGGAGGCCATCATACAGCAGTAGCAACCCAATGAAGTCCTTTACAGGTGGGGCAACGTAAGTGAGTTCCTTGTCAATCTGCAAGTTCATTGGGCTGCCTGAGGTTAGCTGTTTCAGTATATTCTAAAAGCCGTGTTTCTAGTTGATGTCGATCTTTGTAAAAAGTCTATGCAGTAGTTTAAGATATTGCTGTTTAAGATGTCCAGAGGAGGGCATTTTGTGTGTGACTGTGAGTTCTCAGATTTTCTTGAAGACGGGGTTTCCTTAACAGGAAATTGCACAAGGAATGAAAGGGGTTCTTAACATACATCTGAGATTGGATCTAGTTTCCTCTTTAAAAGCTGATTTGTGTAGGACATGGACATTAGAACAACTGAGCTGTAAGGCAGTGGTACTCTGTCCAACTGCATTGAAAATGGACAAAGGCAATTCATTCTTGGCTAATGAGTGTGTTACGGGTTATGCACTGTTGTTTATCCTTGTGTGATGGCTTGTTCAAGTTTTGATCCAAGCATCAGTGTTTCCTATCCAAAAGACAATACGCTCCTCTTGTTTAATATTTCTGGCCACTGAAATTAATGAATGGTGTAAGGTGTTCGTCTTCATTGATGTTTTTGTAACATCTCATGAACTAACAGCAAAAAAAATCTGTTTACAGATGGCTTGTATTCATGCAGGTAAGATGTCAAACTAAAGTATGCTGTTCACTAGAGATTCAACTGCTTTAGAATGTGAATGCGACTCTTTCTACGTTATTTATTTATGACTGACGCTTTTGGTTATATGGATGAAAATGCTAAGTTAACTGGTGCAACGAAAAGTGTGACTTCTATGTGTGCTTTATTTCATAGCTGCCTGGGGACGTCACCCCCCTGGTTTTCCATTTGGGGATTTGTCCTCCCTATTTTTTCCGTTCTGGATGTTTTGGGGACGCGGGGATGTAGATACAATGTACCCCTCGGGCTCCTCTGCACAGGGAAAAAGTGCGAGAGACGTCCCTTTAATTTGAGACATCCAGAAACAACCCCCCTAGATCCCTACCCCTACCTTGCAAAAGGGATGGTTTACTGTCTCTGCGGCATTTGATGACGTCCCATAAATCTTGTTTCCTCATTTGGTATTTCTACTGCTTTTGTTAGCTGAGCTTGGCTAAAGCCCTCCCCTGCTCTTTGCCAACTCTAGCATAGTGCTTTATTAATATGAACATTCTAACTTTAAGCAAATTAAATAAATCATAGTCTATAAGCAATGGATAACATATCAAAATGGCCTAGCAGAACCTATGGAGGAAAGGTCAATGGTAGTGGAAAAGTAAAACCAGCTTAGAATAGACAAGGGTAGTTAATCGCCGAAGAATTAGAATAAGAAGTTGAAAAATAAAATCTTACCCAATATAGACTACCCTTGTCAAAGTTCTCGTATATTCCTACGAAAACGGGTGCCTGTGGGTTAATTTTTGATGTTCTCAAGTAAAATCAATTCACATAAATCTTGGGGGAATATGTGGCATGTAGGTCCTCTTTTTATTTAAGATACTCTTCCTTATGATGAAAATTAGAATACTTTCTACTCACTTCCTCGCTTCATGGGAATTAGGGACATTAAGCACATATTTTGAAAGTTGGCTAAGAAAATGATTGAAGTTATTCTCACTCTATTAACGAGTCTATGGATCTCTTCCTCCACACTACTTCTCATTTCTATCAGAGTGCTTTTAAGTTTTATTACTTATATTTTTTAGCGTTTTGGAAGAATTCTTTATGCACATTGTGTTATCTTGTAGTAGTTCTGAACAACTTTTTAAAACAAGTGGGTTTTTTTTTGGAAGTAGTTCTTATGCACATTGTAGTGCTCTGTAGTAGTTTTGGACCAACTTTTTAAAACAAGTGGATTTTTTTGAATGGACTAGGTTTTTTATATTTGACAAATATTGTGTTCAAATCTGTTAGGAGATGATTTTATGTTGAATATTTATTTTATTATATATTGTACTTATAATTCATTGTTTTAAAATTATTTATAATATTTGTATTAGGGTTGCTACTAAATCTTCTATTCAAGTGTGCATGTGCTTTGGTGGAAGAGAGATATCTTACTTTTGAAAGCCCACCATTTTTGGACTTTATTTTGATAAGGGCTATGCACAATTTTGTTTATCTTGCAAAACCACTCAAATATATAATCTGAGATATAATTTTAAACTAGTTTTAGTTAATTTTTTTTCACATAATTTTTTTAAAATGTTACAAATTTGGACATCATTCTTCTTAGTATTAATTCTATTGTTTTTTCTCAAAATATTTTTTAATAAAATTTTAATTTGTTTTAGACCAAAAAAATACAAAAGAAAATGAAATTATCTTTGCTGGTCTTGCGTTTTTCATTTGTTTGCACAAATATCTCTAGATTTTATAAAAGTAATTTTTGTCGAGGTCATCCCTTAAAAACAATATATTTTTCTACTCAATGTACTTTTTTGTTGCTATTGTTGCACTACGTTTTCATCTATATTATTTCTCTTTTTTCAGGGAGGTGGTTTGATATTACGGCATCTTTGTTCTAGTTAATGCTTCTTGTTTGCTATCTTTGAATAGCTACTTTCACTGTGTAGCTTTCATGTTTAATAATAAAAAGTAATACTTTGTCTTGTTCAAAGACCACTCTATAATTTGTATGGAGCAAGTAATGGAATAAATTCAATAAAGAAACACTTTCTTTGAATCTCTTTGGCTTTTAACGTTTCACATATCCTATATTTTTTTTTAGTATAAATAACGATTGCTTTTAATGCAGGAATGAATGCTATTTAATATACATTGGTTTTTTCAATCCTTCCTTTTTTCAATATAAAGAACGTTTGCTTTAATGAAAGAATGAATAATATATTTCAATCCCTGCCCCCTACACCTTTTTTTTATGTTTGTTAACTCGGAACTTATTCGTGGCACATGCAAGTGCAGACAAAAGCAATTATTTTTTAAAAAGAGGAGGTTTGGTTTTGGTCATTCAGTGACATAATATAACATGCCTTTTTTAAAGATCTTTTAAACGTTTCCTTGATTCTTTATATTTCTTTTTAAAGATGTGTTTCTAATTTGAAATGAAAAAACATTTTGTTTTCGTGTTTTCGTGTTAAACTTTTCTTTCTTTGTTTTAAATCTTCTAAGAATTTGGATTTTTTAAAATGTTGTTTTTTAAAATAGCTTGTTCTAGTGCTACTTTTGTTCTTTCAAAAAATTTCAACGATGGTTCTATTAAACATATAATTCTAAATTTTTAATTTCATTACCCATCAATACCCTTGGTGGTCACTGATATTCCAGGTGCAGGATAAGTGTCTTGCAGAAGTTTTGGGAATTTCCGCGTTTAAATTTTTCAAATGCGGAATTCACACCATTGAAGATTTATTCTGCAAACAAATCTCAATCTTGGTTCTCTTGCCTTGAAATTAAAACTCGTTTTCAGCTTTCCAACTAGGACCATGCTAGTTATAATGAAGTGATCAGCCCGGTCCCTTACCACATGCTGCACAAGATAGCTGTGCATTCTTCTCGCCCTTGGTGGACGGATTGGAAATGGTATGTGGACACTCCATTTCGCAATTACTTAGCCAGTAAAGGCTACCATTGGTTCTCGCCTCATCTCCCCATGGTGGATAAACTCAACACACGATGGGTAATTCAATCCCCTCCGTGCTCCTGGAGTAGGCGATTTGACATTGTTTGGTCTATCTATGTGGAGCCCAAGATTGCCCATTTCCTATGGTGTATTTTGTACCAAGGTCTCCCTATTGGGGCTCGCCTTATTCAAATTGGGGTCCCGACTCCCAAATGCCTATTTTGCGGCCATTTGGAAACTATTCTGCATCTTTTTTGGTTTTATCCAAAAGTTCAACTTGCCTGGAATTGGATTCATTCATTCTTCTTTCCGCTTAGACCGCATTGCTTTACTTGGCAACATATCTTTTTGGGGGATAATCCCAAGCTTCTGCCTATGTTCACCCAGATTTAACATGTTTTTAGAGGGGAAATTCTTTTTTGGATATGAAAAGAAAAATATTTTTTTCTTTGCTAATTCTACAGTTAATCAACATTTTTCCTTTTATAACAAATATATGGTGATCTCAAATGTGTTGTTGCACTGGAGGTGGACCGCCTCTAGACCCATGTCATGTTCCCTGTGTGCCACCTTCTCCAACTCGGCACTCCTCACTACCCGATCGTGGTGGTCAATGTAGCCGTTCGCAACGACGTGCTTTCAGTCGGGCTCGACGCTTTTCGGGCCCTTTTCACCAGCTCGCTAGCGTGGTCAGGGCTCGTCGTGCCCTCACCATCAAAGGAGTCATTCGCTAGCTCGTTAGCAGGGCTGGGGGTCACTAGCTCGCCAACACGGGTGGAGCTCTCCTGCAGTCTCTGTGCAACACATTGTTGATGGGTGGAATCCGGCCCCGCTGCCACTGCCTTTTGACAAATTTCCCCACCTCAGCCTTGCCATCCCCATTCGAGGAGAGGCGGACCAGGAAGAAGAAAATCCCACTGACTGGGATATCCCAGATGCTGGCAAAGACCTCCCTGGGTCGCGCTGGCCGGATGATCATGATTCGTCTGCTTCGGGCATGTTTACTGCTGCTGTTTGATTTGGTCTTTTGCTATCCTCTAGGCATTGCCTAGTTTTTGTTTTCTTCTAGGCTTGACCTAGTTTGTTTCTTGTTCTCCTAGGCTCGACCTAGCTTGTTTGTGGTTTTGGGGCGTGCTCTCATACTACCCACTTTTTTTGTTGAAAGTTATCTTCTATCTTATTGAATTAATATAATATAAGATCTCTTTTCATTATTTTTTTATAATATCATTAACTTTGTTTTATATCATAATTTTTTCAAAGTTGTGGTAGTGGTAAGCTTTTACCATAATGCATATTTGATATTTGATAAATGTAACTAAATAATATTACTGTTAAATATTTCGTAAAAAACATATATTAAAAAGTTAGTTATTATGTGAAGATTTTTTTGGTTCAAAATGTCATGTCAAGCAATGCATTTTTATAAAAACATGTAATGTTATTTCTAGAGTAAGATTCACATAAAAATAAAACTTAAAATTGTAGGAATCACTTCTCTTGCTAACGCCCCTTCCCCATTTGTCATTCCTCCCCTTTTTATTTTATATATACTTTCAAAATGTTCTATAGTCGTTTTAAACTTTTAGGAGTTATAATGCAGGTTCTGAGTTTTGGAGGATCTTATCAAACTTCAATTTAAGTTAAATTTCAAGGATTTAGGATTTTAGCCTTAGCCATATTACATGTTTTAGGGTTTCAAGGAGACATGATAAGAGGTAAGAAAGTTTTTTTACAAAGAAAATGTGAAATAAGGGAAGAAAACAAACAATAAGTAAATCTGATCCTTCTTTCATACCTCCTTGCAACCTCAAATGAGATTGGCTGAAGCTTAAAATGAAGCACCGAGCTTGTTGAGTCTCTACGATCAATTGGACGCGGATGTTCCAAAAAATGTTCAAATGAAAATAGATTTAAGATTTGAGCAATGTAAATGAATGATTGAATTAATTGATAGATTCTTGATCAAATGGACAACATAACGATGTGTAAAATTGAATGGCAATTCGACACAATAACGACACAAATTCCTAAGCTTTCAAAGATGATAAAATAGAGAGGGATGAGTGTTTATTTATAGCTGAGGAAAGAGAATCCCAGAGCCTTGATTTGTGTGGTTTATTTTCTGATATGAGGCTCACTGAAGCATGATTGGAATGATTTGTCTGAATTTCCAATTTGATTGGCAAAGATAAGCTGCTAATTTGAGCTTGATTGAGTGAATTGTCATTGAGTTTGGCAAAATGTGGCATATAATTTGAATAATTCAAAATTTGTTTTGAATTAATATTTCATATCTTTTGTTTTATTCACCCAAAAAAATGACCCGAGTTTATGCTTGGAGAGAGTTTTGATTTAAGTTGGAAAACCATGATTCAAGGGATATGTTTTAGTTAACTCAAATATGTGATTTGACTTAATTTAAAGTTGTCATCTTGAATATAATTAATGGTTTTTAGCCTTAGTCATGATTAGATTTGCTTTAGTCCTTGAGATATAAACTAGCGAGGTAGAAATGGATAGGTGGAGGATTTATTATTTATTGTGATATTAAATTAGCTAATAGGGTAGGAGATGAATAATAAAAGTGATATGATTAATTAATTAATCATAGGAGTGAGATGCAAGTGTAGTAGGGATTATAGTATGAATATTTAATAATTCGAGACCATCTGTGAGTGATAGGGACGATATAAGTTTATTTGAGATAATGTTGTAGAATGTCATTAAGGGTCATAAAATAACAAAATATATCAAAAAATAGTTGTAATAGGTCGGAAATGGTCGTAATGTGCCACAAAATAATTACGAGATGATTCCAGAGATTTAGGATGCATAATGAGATATTTTAGGGTGTTTATATTTTCCCCTCTTTAAAGTGTTATTACGAAGTGAAAATGCTTTGAAGATAGTAGAGGTGTGTAGATCGGTGAACAAATGATGATGAGGTGTGGTGGAATGCCTGATTTTCCCCAGTGACACATTTGGATGCCCTGATGTCTCTGGATTGTGCTAAGGGAGTGCCCCCTAAGGAGGATGAGTCACGCAATAAAATGGTGGAAAATCACTTAATAAGAGAAATAAAAGACTGTAGTGGGAAAGATAAACAAAACATACTTAGAAAGTGAGAGATAGAGGGTAGAAGGCAAAAATTAGGGTTTGGAAGAAGGGTTAAATAGAGGATTGTGTGGGAGCAAAAATCATTGGTCATTTTTTCTACTAAAATTTTCTTGCTATACATTGATTTTGTTGCTCTAAGATTGTGATATAGATGGCTCAATATCCAACACATATTCATTGCGTGGATCGGGTCGGGAGTATGGGCAGAGTTTTGATGACGACGATCCAGTGAGTACACCAAAAATGTATGAGTGTTGTGTATTGATTACATTTTATAGCTAGTTTTAAAAAAAAAGAAACACCCGTGCAAGGATGTACATGCGCTAGCATAGGCCTCAAAATGTGCTAGCATAGGATTTCTTGCATTAGTGTGAATGTAGATGCGCTAGCATAGAAAGCAGTGCACTAGCGTAATGGTTGTGTTAGTGTCATATTGAGTGTGCTAGCATAATATTAAGAGAACCAACGTTTAGCGCGTTAGCGTGAAAATAAGTGCGCTAACGTAAGATTAAGTGTGCTAGCGTGGGTTAGTGGATTAGGTAAGGTGTAGAAGTGATAAAAAGTTAAATAATGGTTGGGAAGGGACTAATGAATGATTTATAATTTGTGTAGGTGAGACTATATGCATTGGACGTACGAGAGAGACATTCACGATTGCGAGCGTTCGAGAGACAGATGACCCGTGTAGAGCGGAGAACATTGTGGGTAGTATTCAAGGCAAAAAGTTTGACACACATAGCATAGATGCTGGAGATCAAAATAAATCACTCCTTGCTGACTGCTTTAGTGGGGAGATGACATAGTGAGTCTCAAATATTCAGATTTCCAACGGGGGAGATGCCTATGACATTATAGGATGTATACTGCATACTAAGGGTGCATATGTAGTGTTGGTTGATTCAGTGGGAGAGGAGAACATCACACATTTAGGAACATACACAACTATTAATTAGAGTAGAGGAGATTCACAAAGTGGGTATGACGGTACACCTTGCAGAGTGTATGGAGGATGACGAGATAGATCGATTTCCTATCTACTTGGTGGTTCTTATCAGTGGCTACTTGTTGCCTGATAAGAATGGGAGACACTTTTAACTTAGGTTGATTGACGCGGTTTCATATTTGTTGGTTGTGGTGGTGTTTGCATGGGGACCATGTATACTAACGAATTTATACAAAGATGTACATATGGTTGTGTACAAGAGTCATAGGAGTTTGGGCCCAGTGAATCTACTATAAATTTGGGCGTGGGACCATATAGATGTGGGTCGACCAGAGGGGATATTGAGAGACATGCATTCAGAGGAGTCATCATTTTTTGGATGGGAGATAGTAGGCGGCGGTCAGTGAGGTCATCAAGGATATTTGGTGTTTTATAGAGGAGTGATAAATGATCTACAATTGCGCCATATCACATGGAGGCCATACAAGTCCTATAAGTGGGTGACTTATGTGATAAATATGGGGACAATGAAGGTGGTTCATTATATGATTAGGATCCAGTCATATAATATTGAGTGTTATAGACCAAATAGGGTCATGTGACAACTCAGAGTTAGACAAGATATACCAGATGGAGAGCAATGGTATGCATGGGTAGTGTGAGAGACTACAATGTTTGGGCTACACATTAGGCCTAGCATAGGGAGGAATAGTTTCACAAGAGTCTTAGCACAAGTGTGGGATGCATGAACATGTATCATGGATTCAAGTGTATTAGTGGGTTATGCAGCGTGGTACACCTTGATAGTACTGATTCGTTTGGCCATTTCTTAGGTAGTTATGGCAACATGGATAACAACGACAATGAGGGTAGTGCAACGATGGAGAGGGAGAAGAGAAAGAGGCTGACAAGGATATGGAGGACACATACATGGACATGCATTGATGCTGGTACTGGGACCGTTACATGGACAAATATAGGGTGTAAATGCACATGTTTAGGTATAACTACCAATACATGCACAAGTTGGAAAAGGTGTACATGTACAAAGTTTACAGGTACCCATCTATCCAAAGAGGTCACCAAGTCCAAGAGGAGGAGTAGATGAGGATGGTGGATGGGGAGATGAGGATGATGGATGGGGAGATGGGGATGATGGCTATGGATATAGGGGAGAGGCGGATGTGTGGAGTCAGGTACCACTAGTACAACCTATAGGTCCATCAATAACAGAGCTACATGCGGTCCATGCATAAAGAGACAGAGAAATGTGACAATGAGATGCCTCTCTCATTATAACTTATACATTGTAAACATAATTGGATTCTATGAGGGTCCATACACAACAAAGGACGTCTAAGAGAGACCAGTTAATGCTACAACTGCTGCAGGTTATAATGGAGAGAGATGTGGCTCGTCGTGTGGCCGATGCGAGTGAGATGGGAGATGTACTTCATGAGTTATTGAGACCAACTCACGATGTGGGTTATTACAGAGGATTGTATGAGACAACAATTCCACAGAGCTAGAGAGTGCTAGGCTACAACCAAAGGACATGGACGAGGTCATGGAGTTCGGGTAGATCACATGGGCCATCTAGATCAACTAGATTAGTCTAGATGTCGCCACTGAGTCGAGACGGTGGACTAGGAAGTCCAGGGGTGGGAAAGAGCCATGGTTGACGTTGTATGATAAACATCTATTTAATTTGTATGTGCCTCATGATGAAGGCACAATAATTATATGGATGCCCTTTGTGGCATGATGATGTATATACGTATATGACATTTTTGAGAAATTATATAGTGTATATATGACATTTTTGAGATTGAACATTATATATGATGATGTATATAGATGATGATTTGGGTGGTTTTATAGAGAATGGTTATTGTTATAGATGCATGTGAATGTTGAAATGTTAGCAATTAATGAATTAATTTTTGTTTTTGTTTTTGTATTTATGAATGAGATGTATGAATGCATGCAATGAATGAGATGTATGAATGAATGCAATGATGATATGACTAACATTGCTTGTAAATTGATCTTCCATTCAAATTTTGTATTTTGGAGCACCATGATTATTAAATAACCATGATGTTCAACCCATTATGTGTGTAAACATACATAGATGTAGTACACAGAAAGGTAAAAAAAAAAACCAATATACATAGCATATGTTTGCACCATGGCTATATATGAACCAATATGGTAAACAAGAAACTTGTAATTGGTCAAACAATTAACTAAGAAAAGTAAAAACAAACCCAAAATACACAGTAAATGGTCACACCATGGCTATAAATTAACCAAGATGACAAATATTAAACTTGTAATTGGTCAAATAATGAATTAAACAAAGTAACAATGCAACACAACTATTATAAAGACACTTAACTCCGTCCTTAATGTGTTCCACAATGAAGATTGATTGATTTGATTTTCCCCTAAAAAGGATGCAGGCAAGGGGTAAGATGATTTGTGATTGAATGGCTCATTTCCCCCATGCAAGGATATATGTAGGGGAGTAAATGAGAGTCGATATTTCCCTAAGAGAGGATACACACAAGGGATTTAGATTAGTTCGTTTTGATTGATTGATATTTGGAACTAACACCAGAATAAGAGTCAATGTGTTGAGCTTTGGGATTTTTGTTTGTTTACAAATGTTGTTGATTTTCGGATAATTTTTTCAATTTTTTTGATTTTCTGTGTAGATTTTTAATTGATTTTATATGTTTTGGTATTTTTGGTGGAAGTTTGTAGTTTTTTTTGGGTGATTGGTGGAATTTTGGAGACATATTTGGATGTTTAAGGTTTTTTTTTAGGTTTTTGAATGTTTAGTAGCCAATGAAATACTCTAGGTAATCCAAGATCCATTCGTGTATTCATAAGAACACAAGAGTTCTAGGAGACCAAGGGATGAATGATAATGGATATGAGTGAATATCGATGATATAGAAAATGATAAACATCCTAACTAATGATAGGAGCAAACAACATAAAGTAGTTTGGGGTGATATGGTAAAAGGAATAGGATGAAGGAGCGATATGTGTGGATGTGCCAAAATGCCCCCAACACAAAGGTTATTCATGGATGATTCAATAATAGAATATTTTTAGATGAACGACATTCATGTGCTCTTTAAGCTCTTGGTCACTTTAGTGGATAACTTGTATGAGCTAGATTCCTATTTTGTAGTGATAACATAAGGACCTAATTAGTTAGGTTCAAAATTTCCTTACTTTTCCCGATCTTTTGTTGTGTTTTTATGATTTTATTTTAGTACAAGGTCGCTGATCTCAAAATTTCTGGGTTTATTTGTTCGTTGTAGCTATGTCAAAGTCAATTCTAATACACTTTCAAATGGTTTAAGGCATTAAGCCTCTTTTCATCTAGGAGGTGAAGCTCAACATGATGAACCTGTCTGTATTCATCTTCATTCATCAAATATTTGAGGGATATAAAAACTAATGGGAGCTTTACCTCTATGGGTAATACGAATTTAGAACCATATATAAGATATGCGATGGCCTAGAGGGCATGATAGAATTGTGTATACTAATTGCAACCATGGTTATTGAAAATATTTTTCAAGATGAATTTAAATGTTTTATTGGATTCTTTAGCTTGGATGTTACACTTTTTATAATAGGGTGTGGACCAATAGAGGTGGATACGGAAGCATTTTTCTAGCTCTTTAATGGTTTTATTTTTAAAAAACGTACCGTTATTAGTAACAATGGAGGAAGGGATGCTGAAACAATATATGAGATGGTTAAATATGAACTTGGAAATACTAGCACCAATGACATATGTGAGAGGCGCAGTCTCTACCCATTTGGTGAAATATTCAATTGTGGTGATAAAGAACGTATGACTCTCAGAAGATGTGGGTTTGATTTTTCCTATATGTTCAAGCCCCCATTGGGAGAAAGGCCAAGGTCTGGCAATTTGTTGAAGATATTGTGAAGGTGCATGCATGATATTTCCATGTTGTTGGCATGCTAAAAATTTCTTGACAAATTTACATGCATTAGAATCCATAGTGGGCTAGTAATAACCCACATGCAAAATATTTTTAGCTAAAACCATGTCACTTGTGTGTGCACCGCATATACTACCATGTACCTCGACTAGAGTTTGGTGAGCTCCATATTGATTGAGACATCTTAGGAGATTTACATCATAACCTCTACAATATAAGGTGTCGACAAGGATGGTGTAGCACAAAGCACTTTGTGCTAGGGACCATTTGTGTTAGGAATTCATATTTTCAGGAAAAGTTTTATCATTGATGAAGGTATATATATCATGATATCAATGGTTTTTAGGACCAACTATTTCACATATAATGGTTGAATTAGGTAAATTGTAGGATGGAATTAGAAGATGTTCTATAATAAATTTATTGTGTGTTTAATTTGGATCAAAACCAAGAAGATAGCTAATAGTTGCCATTGCATATGCTGGCTTATTTTGTGTGCGAGGAACTTGTTCAAAAGTGATAAGTTGAAAGTAAAATTTAAGGATATCAACCATGAGATTGTAGGGGATCAATTTTTCATCCTTGACTTGTGATTTAATTTAATATGTATTAAATTTATGTATTTTAGAGTCACTACTGAATCAAATGATGTATAAATGTTGAAATGCCACAGAAATCTAAGATGTAATATTTGAAAGCTTAAGCAAAGAAGAAGGAGAGAAGACTTAGCTGATTTCCTACTGTCCCGATTGTTCCATATTAGTTTTGAGTTATACCAATTGAACTTAATATAGGAGATAAACTGTATTTTATTGCTGAGAGAACTGTGCCTATCTGTAAAAAACTACTTTGAAGACTTATGTGAACTGTGTTGATATGAGGAATTGATTTTATATGTCCCCACCACATTAGTTCCTAGGGGAGGATAGGGGCACCCAAGCGCTAGTGTTTGAGCCTAGGCACTGATGTTTGTGTTGTGATTCTGACCAAGTATGATTATGAGCCAGTGTTGTAACTATAATTTGTGTTGATTCTATGATGTACTGTACTGTACTATAGCTTTGAGTTGCTATATGGGGTGATTTGTTCATCAAATGTATACCCCCCTCATATAGGGTGCATGCGAAATCGGTAGGAGTGTGCGACCCAAAAGAGAGGTGATGATACTGATCTGAACTAAAGCTTTACACGAGGGAGGGGATGTGTAGGGTAGAAACCAAAGCACATGAAAACAAAGTGGATTTTTACATGTTTAGTAGAAAAAGTAACAAATATGCAATAGAAGAAACTGTAATTAAGCAAGTGCGCAAGCAAAGTGGATCGTGAAAAGTGGGTTTCATACGTGGCACATCGCTCATAATGTCACAAGACAATAAGGGCCGAAGTGGCCATAAACAAGAAAACAATGATCAAACAAGACATAGGGAGAAGCCTGCAAACAATGGCATACAATAACAAACAATGGCATGCAAAGTGTATCAAACAACCATTATGGCATATAGTCCTACTGGTTTAACAAATATAGAATTTGTGAAATCCTAATTGTAGAGTCACAACACAATAGATAAGCAATAAAATACATATATGACCTAAGCAATAAGTAAATGAAATCTTAAAACCCTAAGTGCAAGAGATGAAATAAGAGACTTAGCTGATTTTGCAATAAACTCTGAAGTATGCCGAGCTGGAAAACTGATGAACATGAGGAGGAATATGTCACAACCACACACATAAATTTATAGAACTACCAAAATAAGATGGACTGGGGCGCTTGGGCACTGTAAATCACTGCTGGATGCCCGTGACTATGAAAATGGATGGAAAGTGATTTCTTCTGTGTTGCTTCAATGTCGCTAACCCTTGTTTTTTGTCGCTTATGTGTCACATTGTCTGTAGAATTCTCTTGTAACCTGTAAAGAGAAAGAGCACCTACAAAACTAAAAAACAAAACAAAATCCTAAAAAGAAAAAGATGCAAATGGGGAGTTGGACTGACCTTGGTGGTCACCCAAAAGAGTGAACTTACAATCGAGCATTGCACTACATTTTAGACTCCATGTAGTTCTATTTGTGTGTGTGAAGTATCGTTCCGTAGGTGGTTCTTATACAAGATGCACTTGAATATCGAATAATAGGTAGATGTAGTAATGTAAATAGATGTGTGGATGTCAAAATGAACTTCCCTTCCTATGCTTGTATGTAGAAAATGTAGTCCCTTGTCCCTTGAATGAAGCTAGATGGATGCTTTGATGATCTTGAAATGCCTTTGGATGCAACCTTAGGTGATATTAGTATATGATTAGAGCTTGGTCCTTTATTATGGTCATATAAATTTGTATTTATATGATTCACTTGTTAGAATTTCGTAAATAACATCTAAAAGGCCAACCCTTAAGAAAACAAGATGCCCAAAAGATAAAAGAGGCCCAAAAGGGACGAGTAAGATACAAAGAGGTCAGGGCCGCCCAGAGGGGACAAGGGTGCTTGGTCGTTGGTGTCCAGAGCCAAGAAAGATATAGCAGTGAAAGTCAAACTGGGTAGTGAGGTGTGCAAGACCACAAATAAAGTAAATAAGCCAAAAATAGATGTCAATTACTAGTTTTCTCACTTAGGAATCATATAAATAGTGGTATGTGATTAGGACATAGAAATGTACCCAAAGTGCGTGATTTAGTGTATACATTTTCCCCCACTTCATGTTGTTGAGTGAATACTCGATAATATAAAGTAAATAAGAGATGTGTACTTGATAACCATGTAGATCGATGGTGAAAGCATGCCGAGGAGACAATAAAAAGCGTGGAGTGATAAAAAATGAATCATGGAAGCTAGAGAAGAGGAAGTGACCATAGGGGTGAAAGCATATGTGCTGTGTCACGTTATACCTGTTATCTTTGTCACTTGATGAAGGGATTATTCTTATTGCGTATTAAGGATAAACCTACAAAAGAAGAGTGAAAGAGTAGTCAAAGTCCTATATATGTGAAAAATTTGATCCAAGTATGCAATAATACGTAAAAATGTGAAAAGGAACATGTGCACCTGATCCGCGACCAGTGAAAAAGATAGAAAGTGTCTTGAAGATAACATAGAAGAGTGATTTATTTGGGCAATCTCATGCCAAAAATGATTTTTTTGGGAGATCTCACGCTAAGTGTGATTTTTTTGGGCAATCACAATCCATAGTAGAAGATTTTTTGGAGAGAAAGGTCTAGTTTTATTCTACAACCTTGACTACTTCATGATGATTTATACACCACTACAGATGGTGTGATCTTTCTTTGTTCTAGTTTGATCCATTTCAATCCAACACAAATAGGAAAAAAAGGAGATAACGTACATGCTGATTGCTGGAGGACTATAGATGTTTTATGTAAACCACTGTATAAAATGTGTTGATTTGAGAATAACAGTGTAACTACCCCCTGGTCATAAGCGCCAAGGAAGGGTCAGGGGTGCCAAGGCACTCATGTCTGTGTTTGGGCACTGGCGTCTATGCTGTGCTGAAGACCCAAGTCAGATTCTGGGCAATTTGTGTAACTGAATACTGTGTTGTACCTATACTGAACTGCACTGTACTATGACTGTGAACTTCTGTCTGAGGTGATTGATTCACCCAATGTATGCCCCCTTGTTTCAGGTGCATGTGATGTCACTAGGATAATGCGACCCAAAGGAGAGGACCAGACGATGATATGAGATTGATGCCCTATAGGGGGGAGGGAATATGCTTGGTAGAAACCAAGCTACATGCAAACAAAGTGGATGGAAACATTTGTTAGTAGAATCAAGACAAATATGTAAATAGAAGACAATGTGTAATATAACAAGCAAAATACAATGTAGACCGCAAAAAGTGGGTTTCAAACATGGGATATCGCTAGGTCGAAGTGGCAAAAACATACAATTGATTAAGCTAAAATGTAATTTTATATGCCTAATCTGAATGCTATAACAACAGTAAACGAGTGAATAATTAAGTATAACAATAAACACCCAAGCAACTAAGCAATAACTAATGAAACCTTAATTGCAAAGAGAGAGTAAGAAGCCTTAGCTGATTTGTAGAGTTCTGGAGAATGCACGGAGTTGGAAAATTGAAAAATGTGAAGCACTGACTATCACACTATAGCACAAAAAAATATGGATCGCAAGAGATAGGATGGAATGGGGTTCTTGGATAGGGACAGGGGCGCCCATGGGTGCCCTAGACATGTTTTTGGGCACTTGGGTCTGTGATAATTCTCAGAAAACCTCATTTGAGGTGACACAAGATGTTCACCTTTTTCACCTTTGGTTACTCTGAGCTCACTGTAAACCTGCAATGAAGAATTAACCTATGAAACCCTCAAATATACATCAAATCCAAAAAAAGAAAGATGCAGAATGAGGGGTAAGACTGTGCTTAGTTGTCACAATGGTGAAATTACACCTGAGCATTGCACTACATATCAGACCCAATGTAGTTTTGTGTGTGTGTGCAGAATTGTGCCCTAGGTTGCTCTTGTGCATGTCACACTTTGATAGTGAGCAAGTAGCTAGATGTAGAATGTAGTAAATGTGTGCATGAAATATAATGAGCTTCCCTCCTATAAAGTGTGATGCAAAAAACCATCCCTCGTGTACCTTGGGATGGATCTAGATGGATGTAATGGAGATCTTAGATGCCTTGATGGATGCAACCTTATATGGTGATAGATAGTGTTTAGTGCTTGGTCCCTTATAATGATCACATAACTTTATATTTATATGATTCCCTTGCTTGAATTTCGTAATTAACCCCAAAAAGGCTGACTACCAAAAAGATAAGATGCTCAAATGACTAGAGAGGACCCAAAAAATGTGAGTAAAGTACAAAGGGGATAGGGGAACCCAGAGGGAATGAGGACGCCTGGTGCTGACGTCCAGGATGAGAAATGCCGAAGAGTAAAAAGGTAGAATGAACAAGTAAGGGTGTAAGAAGCAATATAAATCAAAGAAAGGTGGCCAAATACATGGGTTAATTAGTACTTTTCTTACTTAGGAATCATATGAATAGTAGTATGCGGCCAAGACTTGATAATTACCCAAAGTGCATGATTGTGTATCTACAATAGTGTGCACACAAGACAAAGGGAAAATCCTGCAAACAATGGCAAAATAGTAACAAGAAAAGTGGCAGAAAACCATGGTGAAAAATATTCATGTAAAGCAAATTATACACATGAAGCACCCATTAGCATGTTCGAAAGATAAAACGTATGTCAAGACATGTATATATCGATAGAGTAGTGTGCTAGTAAGAATAAGAAGTAGGATAAAATAAAAAATAACACCTCTAGTGTGTATGAAATTAGATGCCCCCAAGGAGCCGCTATGGACTGGTAAGAGGTACAATGCCAAACATCCATGATGCGTGTAAAAATCTATATGAATTCAAAACTCTCAACTAGAAGGCAAGTGAATGTGAATGTGTATATATAGAAAGATAATGACATATGAAATATCTGTCTAGCATGTGAAACAACGTGTACATGTAAGGATAAGTAAGCAAGAGTAAATACAACCAAGATATGTAATATGCTATGAGTGTGAATGGAATGGAATGCAAAGTGAGTGTGATAGGAGTAACGTGCCCCCTGAGCGAATGTGAATGAGCATGCATGAGATGAGGCTAATTTATAAATTCCCCCTCAGCAGTTAGGAATGAACTATAAAACAAGAGTGCGTCATTGGGAAATGGTTTTAATTGTGCGCTAGAAAGATATGATCGAAAAAACATAAAGCGTATAGAATGAATGAGTGTGATGAGGTTCATTTCAAATTTAGACCCTCATTAGTCGAGTATGAATTGTGGAACCAGAGTGTGTCACCGGGTAGTGTGAGAATGTGATGCTAGAAGGATGTGTCGTAAATGCGTCGAGTGTGAAATGTGTCGTGTGATGTGAGGTTCATAAATGTAGTATTACTTCAACAGTCAAGTGTGAACGTAGAATGAGAGTGCGTCATAGGGTAATGACGATACAAGTGTATTAAGATTGTGAGATATGTGTGAAAGACTAGATGCAAAGTGTAGAGTGGATAAGTAGAAATGTGAGACACCTTATAATGCTAGAAGGGGGAAGAATAAGTATGATGATAAGTATGCTATCTGATTAAAGTGAAGGGAAAAGGTCCTCCACCTGATGCTTGCAGAGATATATGCATGTGACCATGCTATGAGATCGATGATGTATGAGACAAATGACGTATTGGTGAATGAGACCTATGTGCATGAACCTAGGAGATGATGAACACCTATGGGAAGGAGACCGAGAAGGTTATGGTCACCTATGTGAAGGAGACCACAAAGGTGAGGTGCACCTAAGTGAAGGATATCATGGAGGTGATGTGCACCTATGTGAAGGAAATCATGGAGGTGATGTATACCTATGCGAAGGATACGTCAGAGTAGTGGAGCTAGGCTAATGAGATGGACGAGTGGAAAGATGCAATCAAGTAGATCATGTGCGAAGAGGAGAGCTAGGAGAATATTGCACTTTAGATTTGAGAGGTCTAGAGGTCCTAGATGCTCTAACGAGTGCAATGACATCCTCAAGTGAAGGATGTGGCCATGATGTGCATGACGGAACATCATTGATATTAATGAATTTCCTGTTGTGAATGAAATTGAGACATAAGTGATTCATATAAATGATAGCGTGAGTACCACGGAGCTAGGGAAGAACTAAGAGAATGTCACACCCTTTGATTGAAGGTGCCACAAGAAATGGCACAAGCATGGTAAGAGGACCAACTAAGAATAGAAGCTTGACATAAGTGTAAGATTTAAGAACTGGATATGAAATATGTGATAGCAGATAATTGATAACAACAAGAAGCGCAATAGATCACACACACACATAAATTGATAGATAAATCATTTTATTATTGATAGGATGAGGTCTGATAAATCATTGATATGTAATGTGTCAGAATAGAATGTAACATGATAGTTGTGATCAGATAATACAATGAACGGTGGATATGCATCAACGTGAGCAATTAGAAAATCAAGATTCCTTGATGAAGGAGGAAGCACTACATGATATGTATGACTACTTGAAGAATCAACTGATTTCTTGTCATGCTTAGAGAGAGGATTGTTGAAGATCTCGAGCTTATGATTTTCGTTGACCGGCGTGGATGCCGTAGGCTCAGGAAGCTCAATTGCATTATTATAGACGAGATCTTGAATAATATGTCACCATTTGAAACATCGATTAGTGGAATGTCTGTCACATTGATGATAGTCGCATCAAAAATTTTCTTTTTAATTACGTCCTTTAGGTTTAGATGGATCCAAATTAAGTGGTGGAGGAGGCGTAATAAGATTGCTGTCAACCAATTGTGCAAGAAATCACTTTTTGACCATTTTCGCAGTCACGGACGTCCAACATTGGTTTATAGTGCCTAGGCACCCATGACCTAATTCAGGTGCCAAACATTCTATTACTATCACATACTACACATGTTCTATTGTCACTTTAAAGTTGCTAACACTCGCTGTTTATCACATGTGTATTGCACCATGTATACAAAATTTGCCTATAACTTGCAAAGAGAAAGAGCACCTATAAAACACCAAAACACATCAAATCCTAAAAAAAAAAATGCAAATGGAGATTCAGAATGACCTCGATGGTCACTCAATAAAGTGAACTTACAACTGAGCACTGCGATAAATTTCAGACTCCATGTAGTTCTACGTGTGTGTGAAGGATCATGCCCTCGGTGGCTCTTGTGTAAGATGCACTTGAATATCGAGCAATAGCTAGATGTAGCAATGTAAGTAGATGTATGGATGTCAAAATGAACTTCCCTTCTTATGCTTGTATGTAGAAAATGTAGTCCCTTGTACCTTGAATGAAGCTAGATGGATGATTTGATGCTCTTGAAATGCCTTTGGATGCAACCTTAGGTGATAGTAGTAGATGCTTAGAGCTTGGTCCTTTATTATGGTCATATGGATTTGTATTTATATGATTACCTTGTGTGAATTTTGTAATTAACATCTAAAAGGCCGACCCATAGGGGTGAGTAAGATAAAAAGAGGTCAAGGGTGCCTAGAGAGGACAATGATGCCTAGGTGTTGTCGTCATGGCTGGGTGCTGGTCCAGAGCCAATAAAGATAAAGCAGTGAAATTCTGACTAGGAAGTGAGGTGTGCAAGACCAGAAATAAAACAAGAGAAAAAGCAAAGAGGCCAAAAATAGATGTCAATTACTAATTTTCTCACTTAGGAATCATATGAATAGTGGCATGTGAGTAGGACCTAGAAATGTACCCAAAGTGCATGATTTAGTGTCTACACTTACAAAGAAAATTCTACACATGAAGCACCCATTAGCATTTTAGAAAGATAAATGGTATGTCAAGGCATGTATAAATCAATGAAAGGTAAAGTGACTATAATAATGAAAAATGTAGCAATAGAACATGTGTAGTATGTGATAGTAGAAAACATAGATGCCCCTACGATCCTCAGTGGGACTGGTAAAAGGTATAGTGCTAAGTATCATCATAGTGTGTAAGAACCTGTAAGAGATTTGGATTCACTCAAAATACCAAGTGAATACACGTGTGTATGTAGAAATATAATGACATACTGAGTATATGAATAACATAATAAGAAAAGTGCATCATGTAAGTAGTATAAACAAGTGAGAGTAGGTGCAACCAATATATGTAAATGCAGTGTATGAGTGTGATAGAATGGTATGCGATATATGTGAAGATGAGAGGAGCAATGTGCCCCCCATCATATGTGTATGAGATGAGGTTCATTTATAAATTATCCCTCAACAATCAAGAATGAACCATATAACAAGAGTGCGTAATCAGGAAATGATTTGAAAATGTGTGATAGAAAGATAGATCATGAAACATATAGCATGAAAAGTGAATGTGGTGAGGTTCGATTCAGATTTAGATCATCAGCGGCCGAGTATGAACCGTGGACCTAGAGTGAATCATAGGGCAATGATGATACAAGTTGTGTATCAAGATGTGTACGAGTGACTAGATGTAAATGATAGAGTGTAATGTGTATGCGTGGAGATTATAAAGAATTAGTAATGATTAAAGGGGAGAAAAACATGATGCCCTCTAATTTTGAAAAGGATAGAAGACTATCCTATGATAGTGAAGGGAAATGGATCTCCACCCGATGTCTGAGGAGATAAAGGCATGTGACAATGCTTTATGATCGGTGAAGTATGAGAGTAATTATGTGGATGTGAAGGAAACCTATGCAAAGGTGCTTACTGAGCAAGGGAATTATGCCGACAAGATGGACTAGTGGGCCTATGAGGAAGAAAGTGTTGTGAAGTAGGACATGTGCAAAGAGGAGAACTAGGTGCTGAATGTGCCCTACATTTGAGAGGCCATGAAGGCCTAAATACTATAGCTAGTGGAAGTATATCATCAAGACTAGGTTTAGGAAATGGTGTGAATGGTGGCATGCCTTTAATAATGAAAACTTGTTTATTGTAAATAAACTTTAGAGATAAATGATTCATGGAAGGGATAGCTTGAGCGATGCGGAACCAAGGGAGACCTAAGAACATGTCAAAACATTCGATTGAAGATGCCACAACGAATGACACAAGAATAGTAAGAGGTCCGACCATAATGGGAAGCCTAATGTATCTAAAAGAATTAGGAATTGGATATGTAATATTAGATATTGAACATTTGATAACCATAAGAAGTGCAATCAATCACACACTAATAGGAGCCACGAGATAGATTATAGTGTTATGAAAATATATGAAATGATAGAAGCGTTGATGTGTAATGAATCAGAAGAGAATGTATCATGATAATCATGATTTGAAAATACAATGGATGGTGATGACACATTAGTAGAAGTGACAAGGAAATCAAGAGTCTAAGATGAAGGAGGGGGCATAACATGATATGAATGATTTGCAGAAGAATCATAAGCTTGTGTGTCATGCTTATGCAAAGGGTCATTAAATATTTTCAGATTTTTGTTATTGTTGACCGGTTTAGAAAAAAATGGCTCAGGAAGCTCAAGTGAATTGTTGTCAATAAGATCTTGGATTAGATGTTTGAGGTTGAAATAACAATTAGTAGAGTGCCCAATGTATTGTTGATAGTCAAAATTAGCATTTTCATCATAATTGTGGCCACAGGGGGCGAGATGGATCAAGATTGAGAGGTAGTGGAAGAGTAATGAGATTGATTTCGAGAAGTTGAGGCAATAGAAATCTAGGCCCATATGGTAATTTGTTGAAAGTACGCTTTGGAGGTTTCCGTTGAATATTTTTATGAGGAATTAAGTACATTGAAAATTTCCTTTTCTTCAGTAGGCTTAGGATATGGCTTGAACGTTGATTTAGCTTGAAACGTATTAGAAGAAGATGACGAATAATCATGATACTTGAGTTTGTCCATAGATAGAATTTTGAATTCACACATTTTAAGTGTATGGCATAATTGATCAAATCAAGGAGAGGTATCAAAGACAATACTCTCCAGTAGTGGTGGTAAGAGGCTTTGAATAAAAAGATCTTGTAATTCTAAATCATCTGGTACATTGGTCATCTTAGCTAGATTGTTATTGTAATGCAAAACATAGTCAGGTAGATGTTCATTAGATCATTGTTTAATTTGAGGAAGTTGCGCATAAGAGATCTTAGTTCTGATATTGATTGCAAAGTGAGCAAGAAAAACATCGAATATATGTGTGAAAGAAGTTACGAAATGAATGTTGTATATATTTTTCCCCCAGGTAGATATAGACAAGCAGGAGAATGGAGAAATCAAAGAAGCTCAAATCCCTGACGGTGCGCCCAAGGCGTACAAAAGTGGTGCACAACAATAGATGTCGACAGGGCAAACGATGCGCCCAAGGCACACAGAAGTGGCGCACGACAATGGATGTCGATAGGGCAAATGGTGCACCTAAGGCACACAGAAGTGGCGCACGACAATGGATGTCGACAGGGAAAATGGTGCGACCAAGGCGCACAGAAGTGGTGCACGAAAATGGATGTCGACAGGGCAAACGGTGCGCCCAAGGCGCACAGAAGTGGCGCACGACAATGGATGTCGACAAGGCAAACAGTGCGCCCAAGGCGCACAGAAGTGGCGCACGACAATGGATGTCGATAGGGCAAACGGTGTGCCCAAGGCGCACAGAAGTGGCACACGACAATGGATGTTGACAGGGCAAACGGTGCGCCTAAGGTGCACAAAAGTGGCGCACGACAATGGATGTCGACAGGGAAAATGGTGCGCCCAAGGCGCATAGAAGTGGCGCATGACAATGGATGTCGACAGGGAAAACGGTGCACCCAAGGCACATAGAAGTGGCACACGACAATGGATGTCGACACACACACGGATGTGCCAAGGCGCACCTTCAGGAGGCGCAACATTTTGAGTGCTGACAGGAAGCAGACCCTGGCACAAATATTCAGATGGCCATAACTTTTGATTGGGAGCTCGGATTCATGCAAGGTTGGAATTTTTGGAAAGCTTACGAGGTCCTCTATCCAACTACAACTGGATATCTTTAATTGGGTGAGGACGAATTCTTAAAAATGTAAAATATAGTTCGCCACCTTTTGGGTTCACTAGGGTTCTCACCTACCACCATAATGAGATAATTAAGTGCATTCTGGAGGTGGTTGGGGCAGTTTTTGATTTCCTCTCTTCTCCCTCTCTTTTTCCTCCTATAAATTGTAAGGAGGGGCTTCTTTCTAAAGGTTGGACATTCTTGTTTTGCCCCTCCCTTCTTCTCTTTGGCAGGTGAACTTGTGGAGTTAAAACCTCCCATTTGAAACTGTAATGCAACCTTGCCTCTTGGCATTTTGCAGTGTGTTGTATCAATCTTTGGAGTAAATTAATGCATGTCTGTGGATGATTCTCAACCCTCTCTGTATTAATTTTGCGTCCCCTTGATCTTTCACTGTGAATCTGGCTATCTGTGCATGATCTTGCATTGCATTTTAATGGTCTGTGTTTATTTGGCAAGACAGGTGTTCTTCATTCCTCGGTGCATCACCTTTGTCGTTTAGGTTTTATTTTATGCATTTTCTTACCCTGTCTCCTTGGTAAGTTAGATTAGGTTTTTAGTAAACCCTCTGCATTTTCTACATGTGCATCTGAACAGAGGAATAGGAACCGGCCTTCATCCGGAGAGATTTTCTGATTTCGCAAGGTCCCACACTTAGGAAAAGCTCCATGTTATGCAATCGTACTGAGAGTCTCAACCCATCGAGTTGCAGAGACATTCAAGGGTGCTATGATTCGACATCAACAATGAACAAGTATATCATAAAACCAACGCACGAGGTAATATTTAAGACTTCGAGGAAATAGCTTAGCTAGCAATGTATGATCATCCGCATAATCTAGACATGCCACATGAAAAGATTGGAGATGCTCTTGAGGGTCACGATGGCCATTAAATATGGGTAGCTTAGGGGTGAAAAAATTAGGAGGAAGTGAATAAATAGAAATGGAGGGTGCAAAAGGAGTGTGAAGAAGTAAGAAGGAATCAAGAGATGGAGAGAAACAAGAAGTAGCCTGATGTAACTGACGGATTTGAACTTGTAGGTCCTAATATAATGAAGCTAGATCTGAAGTAATAGAAGAAGATAATTTCTGAGCATGAGAAATAAGAGGCAGAGTTAGGAGTAGGAATGGACATGTGAACAATAAAATTAGGTGGAAGGGTAGAAGAAGGAGCTTGTGTTGTAATAGGAACATAAGAAATATCAAAGGTGGGAGGGTTAAGCTCAACTAGATTGGTGGCCTCCTCACTAACAACAAATAAAATAAGATCTAGGTCTTTCAAATGTTCAACCAGATGAGCTTGGAGATCATGAAGGTGTTCATCAGTAAAGGGTGGATAAATTTCATCCATGTTAAGAATATGATAAAATTCATAGAAGCTAGGTTGGGTTCAAACGATGGGTTCACCAAATGGTTTAATTTAATTTGTATTAAATCTATGTATTTTAGAGTCACTACTGAATCAAATGATATATAAATGCTGAAATGAAGAAATGACACAAACAATCTAAGATGTAATATTTGAAACCCTAAGCAAAAAAGAAGGAAAGAGAACTTAGCTGATTTCCTCGTTGTCTGGGACTGACATGGGTTGGGAAAAGTGATGACCAGATTAGGAAGAGTGTCATTACTTCTTGCAATAAATTTTGGAATGCAAGAATAAGGCTGGACATGGGCGCCCATGGTAGGGCAAGGGCGCCGAGGTGTTGGAGACCTCTTATGGGCACATGTGATTGTATAAATGCTCAGAACTTGATTTCTATAGTGTTGCAAGATCTTCGATTTTGATTCCTGTTTGTCACCTGATAGTCACAAAATGAATGCTGAAAGTACCTATAACCTACAAAATAGAAGTTCACCCACACAATCCCACAAACCACATCAAACCTAAAAATAAAGATACAATATGGGGAGTCAGAATGACCCCAACGGTCACACTGAGAGTGAACTTACGACCGAGTGTTACACTACATCTCAAACTCCATGTATTTCTTGTGAGTGTTTGTAAAAATTGTGCCCTAGGATGCCCTTGTGCAAGTTGCACTTGATAACGGGCTATAGCTAAATGTAGAACATAGTAGAATGTGTGGATGGAATATAATGAACTTCCCCTTCCCATACAATGTATTTAGAGTTGATGCAACCATTGTCCCTTAAGTGGATGCTAGATGGATGCTTTAGAGTGATTTAGGTTCCTTTTGGATGCAATCTTAGGTGATGCTAGTAATACTTTGTGTTTGGTCCTTGATTTTGGAAACATAACTATGTATTTATATGATTCCCTTGTTTGAATTTTGTAATTGACAACTGAAAGGCTGACCCATAAGTGAAAAATATGCCCAAAAGATAAAAGAGATGCAAAAGAAGCGAGTAAGGTGAGAAATGGTTTGGGGCGCCTAAAGGGGACATGGGTTCCTGTGTGATCCTATCATGGCTGGGTGTTGGTTTCTGGAGCCATTAACAATAAATAAGTAAAATACTTGACTGAGCTATAGGGTGTGTAAGACCAAAAAGAAAGCAAGAGACAAAGAAAAGAGGCCAAAGATAGTTGTCAATTACTAGTTTTCTTGATTAGGAATCATGTAAATGCTAGTATGATTTTAGGACCTAGAAATATACCAAAGTGCATGATTTTGTGTCTACAACTTGATATTCACTGGTGACTTGTTTGATGACTAAGAGGGAATCACCATAAGCTGTAAACTCCTTGAGATTCCATGAAATAGTGAATTTCAACCCAGATATGAGAGCTTCGTACTCAGTAGTATTATTGGTGCAGGGGAAGCCAATACATAATGATTTTGGAATGACATCATCATCCAACGTGAGTAGTATAATATTATCTCCTGACCCATGGAAATTACATGAGTCGTCAAAAAATAGAGTCCAGGTGGGAACTACATCAACTTACAAGAGTTCCTCATATAGGAATTCAAAGTGAATATGTTATGATCCTGGAAGAGGTGGTGTAACAAGTTGATATGTAAGGGCTTATCCCTTGATAGATTTTTGATTGACAAAATCTATATCAAATTCACCAAGTAAAACAACCCAACTAGACATTCTTCCTGTTGGAACATGTTTGGATAGAAAATATTTGAGTGGATCTACCTTTGCAATAAGATTAGTTCTTTGATTGAGAAAATAATGACATAGCTTATGAAATGTGAAATACACTACTAACCATACCTTTTCAATCTAGGAGTATTCGAGTTCAATATCAATTAAGGTTCTATTGAGATAATAGACAACCTGTTCTTGTCCTTGATCATTATGTTGTGCTATTAAAGCACTTATTGCATTTTCTATGGTAGAGGTATAAAGAAGCATTATTTTTTTGGAATAAGATACACGAGTATCAGAGGATTTGAGAGACACTCTTTCAATTTAGAGAAAGAGTCTTGAAATTATTTATTACATTTAAACTGTACATCCTTTTTCCAATACTAGTACCAATATTGATGCTAATGGTGTCCTCTACTAGCATTTTTGATGTGTTTTTTTATTGAAAAGATACTATAGGTTGATGTAGATCATCTATACAATTTGAAGGATATTCCCCTCTCTCTAGTGCCTTAGAAAGGTGTTCACTATGAGATACATCCTTTTTATTTTTATTGTTTTTCTATTTTTTCATTTTTTGCTTCTCAAATAGTGTCTCAATGAGGTTTTCACTATGAGAGATTTTGTTTTTAATTTTTTTAATTTTTCTTATTTTTCTTATTTTTGTGGACTAGGGTACACGAGTTATTCACCAAAATTATTTTTTGCATTAAGGTTGTTATCAAATCCTTTTGTGATTGGAAAGGGGTATATGGTCTTGAGTCCTAAGGAATTATTCAATGGCCTCATAATTTTGGAAGAGGTCCATGGATATGTGATTTAAATGATCCTGATTTATGAAACTAGGATGTATAAGGTTGAAGTAAATAGTGCAAATGGAAAGGTATTAAAATAGAATAATGTTAGCTAAGTCATCAAAGAGGCTAAGTGTGGAACTTGTCTCAATGTATGAGTCAATATCCTCATCACTACTCAATACATCAAGTAATACAGACATTGTTTCAAATGTTTTAAAGCCTAGACCATAATGATAAATTTTTTCCATATACATGATAGGATCAAGGAGACATTGTTCAGTTTCTCTAAGTCCTTTACCTTTCCACTGCATGTTTTTCATCATTTTGTTTTCTTTACTTTAGTTCGAAGCTTCATAGCATGTAGCCTATCAATCATCATACAACAAAGAGTCCGTTGAACCCTGAATGTGTTCATCTTCTAGATATACAAATTGTTTCCAATGAGTTATAACAAGATTACAAAGGGAGCCTCTTTGAGGTAGGATGCATTAGTATTACTAGAATCACATGGAGATAAAGGTGATTTACCAATATGGAAAGTATTTTAGAATTCATATTTTCCAATACCTTCGCCAATGATATTAAGTTCAAAAGGAGAAAACGATGTAGAAGGTTGAAGTTTCAAAAGGATTTCTGGATCAATGTGGTTTTCATTTGTGAAGGAAATGATGCAAGGAGATGAAAAGGGAAATAATTTGCGAGCTTATATCTCCCCTCTATGAGCTTACAATATTCAAGTGGTTTAGTATCGATAAGTAGGGCGAACTCTTTACCTTCGTAAAGGAACTTAACACACTAATGGAATGTGGAAGGTACAACTTACATAACATGAATCCATGGATGACCAAGGAAAATTTCATATGAAGTTTTAATGTTCACACCATGAAAAAAGGTGTCCAACGTTTAAGGTCCAACCTTTATGGATAATATGATTATACCAGAGGATTGCCTTTCGCTATTATCCTAACCACAAATAGTGATGATGTTAGTTCATAGAATTTCCTCATTATGACAAAGACATCTTAATAATTTCATGGAACAAATATTTAACGTGGATCCATTTTTTATAAGAACGATTTTGATTTTATGATAGGTTATGAATGCTTGGATATATAACTATTAGGGTAAATAGCAATTTTGCATTACTAGTTAGGTGAATAGGTTATTTAGATTTATTGTTTTATTGTTATGTTTTAATAACCACATTATTCTTGTATGAGTTTATTGTTGTTTCAGAGTTATAACAATATTTTGTCTGTATTATTTCATACGGGGTTTTTAGTTGCACATGTGCATCTTCTCTTTCTGGTTGTAACCGTCTGTGAAATATCTATAAATATTGCAACCTTACATTATAATTATGATTTGATTGAACATTAACAAAAGTATCAGGCTTCTGCCCCTGTTCGATAATTTCATTCGGTATCAGAGAAGATATCTATACTTGTGAAGCATAAAAGGTTGGAGAGAGGTTACAGAAGGAAGAGAAAGTTTTTGGAGAATATTTTTCATTCCAAGAGAGCCTGTGTTGCCTCCAGTAGCTTCCTAGAATGCCCTACATCCCCATAACCTCCTACCATATTCCAAGTAAAAGCATAATAATTGTGTTTTTCCTTGGTGCCCACTGAGGCAAATTTACTTCTTGGAAATTAATCAGATTCACAAAATAAAAATAAAAATATTTTTCCCCATTAGGGGGTTTACCTCTAAATTTAGAGGTGCATCTTAGTTTCTACTAAAATAACATGCTTTCAATTTTGGCTATCTATATTGTATTGGAGAACCCAACCCACTGAGCTAGTTGAAGAGATCTCCATCGAGTTGGAGACAGAGCTCTCTAAGCCCTTGAGCTATCTATAACATCAACGAGTTGGAACATTGTTTAAAGCGGCTGAGCTTTGCATTGTTTGTAAGGTGAGTTCAAGTTGAACTCATTGTTGTGGTGGAAACTCTGATCAGCCAAGCCCTGTTTCATTGTGGTCGAGCTGATCCAAAACCCTACAACAAACACAATGGTCGAGACCCTATCGTGAAATCCTTGGTGCTGACTGTGAATCAAGCCACCCATCCAAACAACGACCAATCAGATCACTCTGTCTCTCGAGCACAGTCCATGCACAAAGAAAACAACCATAAGAAAATAGAGGCCATATGTCAACTAACCAACAAACCATATAAAACATATCGATCTTTCTGCAAAACAAATTAAAAGCACAATCAACCAATATCAGGGGAGGAAATCACATAAACGTTAGATCAATAAAAAAACACAAACCCTATAGTTACACGATGACCAAAGCAATAAAGAAATTCACAAATCAAAGATTTGAATCCAAAGGGAGAAGATCCGGTTTTCCAGGCGTTGGGCAGAGAAATCTAAACTGTTAGTGTTGCCACGTTAACCGCCACACAGACAACCAAGTTGATTGTTTCAAAGGTTAGTCGAGTTAATTACATTTCAAATATAAATTTCTTCCTCTCATAGCAAATGTGCTAAAGGCACTTTAATGGTTAGTTGAACGACTTTAGGTAAGTGAGAATTGGGGCTTGACCCCCCATTAAGGGAGAGGAGCCAGTAGTTGTGCACCCAAGTTGAGGGGTGTACAACAGACATAAATACATCAAATTTTGAAAAAAAAACCTTTTAATAGATTTTTTTTCTTAATGTAAATACTTTTTTTGAACATTTTTATTTTATGGAAAGCGGTTTTTAAATGGATTTAAATCAAGTAGTTTTCCATACAAAGGAAAAAAGGGTGGACCATTAGTAGTGCATTTTGTCATGAATTTTTTTCCACTTATGTTGCATCATGTGATTGGGTGATTCTTTGATGTGAGACATTTTATTAGCTACTTTTTTCCAAATGTTGAAATCCAAATGTACATGTACTAGTCACTCACTTCATAAATACCCTCACCATTATTGGTCCATGCTCCACTATTGGCTCCTCTCCCTTATACGTTTGTTTTTAAAATTATAAGAACTTGGCGGAGAAAACAACAACCGCCACCAACTATAGTGCAAAACCCCCTACTAAATTGACTAGTAATAGCTAAACAACACTCTAAATTTAGAGGAGAAATCCTAAAATAGGGCAATTTTTTTTTAAATTTTTTTTTCTCCCATTGAGCTTATTTTTTGATTCCAAGCATTTTTTTGCCAAAGGAGGGGTACCTGAAAACTGCATTTTAAGCCATTTTTTTGTGGTTTTTTGCTCAGGGAGTTGCATTGAGCTCTGGAGGCCATTAGGGCCCCGTAAAATAAATTTTTTCCCTCCCATTCATTTTTTTCAGAATTTTGGATGTAATTATATATTTCAGTGTATTGTACTAATTCATAGGTTATCATATTCAACTGAAAAACCATTGTAACTGCTTTAAAACTGGCATATATTTGTACTTGAAAATATTAAAATTTGGTTCTGTATCACTCACGAGATCTTCAGATCTCATTCGCAACGTTCGGTATAAATAGTGCCTCTGAGAAGCACTTACGTGTCAAGTCATCGTGACTACTACTGCACTTAATTCCTAATATAACTGCAACAATGTCGTCTTGGCATCTACCCTTTAAATCAATAGGGATTAATAAGGACACAATGCACACACTTTGAGCCCTCCCATCCGTATGTGAACGATTTCTTGACTTAAATCCAGACTAAGAAATTATCCGAGTATATAACGAAGTTACGCACGTGTATGAGGATATTTCTTTGAGCCTGTGTCAGTAATTGCACAGAACCCTTTCAGTATTGTCCTGATACCACGCATCAGATTATTTCATGTATGTTAACACCTCTATCTTGTACTGCTGAGTATATAGAAAGGGCAACCTCCTTCCATGTACAGACATGTATATTGGAAGGGCGCGTATATAGAAAGGTTTGGTATATTGAACTGGCAATATATAGATTGGGAGACCATATACCTAGAGTTATAAGAGCCTTACCCTTTGTCAGTTGGTTCTGAAAAATGGGCACCAACACCCCCAAATTCTTTCTTCCATATTCACAATTTCTCAGAGGAAATAACTATGCAACATGGAAGACAAAAATCAAGACACAACTTGAGTTTAAAGAGATTTAGAATGTTGTGAATGGTACTGTAACCATATCAACAATTGATACAACACAACAAAGATAGTTTGATAGATCCAATCAGAAGGCCAAGCTGATAATCTTGTTTACAGTGTCTGACGACATGCAATCCCACATTTGTGATGCCAAATAAGCCAAAGAAACATGGGATGAGTTGAGAAAAATGTACGAGGCCAAGAATAAGAATGTAATACTGAATTTGTAGAGTCATCTACACACACTGAAGTTCAAACAAAATGAGAAAATAGAAGATTTCTTAAGAAGAGTTGTAGAATTAAGGGCTTCACTTCTAGCCCTAGAAAAGAGGTCATAGATGAAGCTCTCATTCCCATTATTCTGAGAGCACTCCCTCCTTCATACGAAACTGGTAAACCTACTGCAACAAGAGGAAGGAATGTATAATAAAGATGATGAAGAGGAGAAGGCATTTTCTTCTCATCAGAAATGGAAAGGAAAAGGAAAAGGAAAAGGTAAACCTCATTCCTATCAAAAGTCCCAAAATCAGAATCAACATCAAGGGGAAAACAACAAAAGAAGAAATTTCCTATCTACAAAAGAGGACATGAGTTGAAAGATTGTTGGTATAATACTTATAAGAAAGGTTCATCAAGCAAATCTGGACCTCAACACCAAAAATCTCACAAGGGACATTCTAACTACAATCAAGGGCAGAAAAAGGGGAATTGGAAAAGAAAACCCCCTCAACAAGGAAATATTGCTGAGTAAGAAGAACATTCAGACAATGAAAACTACTTGTACGCTTCTTGATCAAGTGAACCCTCCACATCATCTAGTGATGTCTGGTATGTTGATTCAGGAGCCACTCAACACATGACCAGCCACAGAGACTGGTTTACTTCAATAAGGGACATGCCTTAGAAAAACAATGTTTCATTAGGTGATGATTCTTCATACACAGTTCATGGGATTGGGAAAATTTTTCTACCCCTTGGTTCACACAACTATAGATTGTAAAATGTAGTATATGTCCCTAGGTTGACTAAAAATTTGCTGTTAGTCAGTTAACTCCTAGTTCACAACTTGAAAATTGACTTTGATAGTCATTCCGATAAAAAAATGTGTTTAATTCGAGATAAATCACGAGGCTTGAAAATAGTTGCAAAAGCCTCCAATGTGGGACACATGTTCCTTCTTGATTTTTTCCATAGAGATGATCAGGCACTTGTGGCTAAGAAATCTACCTCTATACACTTTGGCATCAGAGACTTGGTCATATTAGTTTCAAGTATCTCGAAAAAATTCACTAGCACAATATGGCAAAAGGATTACCATCTCTCTAGAAGGATACCGATAAGTGTCCTCACTGCCTAGTAGGAAAACAAAACAAAGCTTCATTCTAGAAGAGTATTTATCAAACTCATGGTAAGCTTGATCTGGTTCATACTGATCTTTGTAGTATGATGCAACCAAGTCATTCTAGATTTCAGTACTTCTTGCTTTGTGTTGATGATTACTCATGAAAAATGTGGATTTTTTGTCTTCGCAAGAAAAGTGAAGATTTTTAAAAATTCAAGAAGTTCAAAGTGGTTGTTAGGAATGAAATTGGTCATCACATCAGAACTCTCCACTCAGATCGAGGGGGGAATAATGGAATTCACCAGTGATGAGTTCAAATCCTACCTACAAGCTCATAGGATTCATCGAAAAATTCCTCCTCCACACACACCACAACAAAATGGTGTTGTTGAGAGAAGAAATCGTACTATCATGGACATGGTGCATTGCATGATCGATGACTTTGGACTAGCGAGGAAATTTTGGGTAGAAGCAACAAAGATAACTGTATATTTATTGAATAAAGTGCCAACAATTGCTCTTGATGGAGTAACACCATATGAAGCTTGGTCAAAGTGGAAACCATTTGTTACACACCTTAGAGTATTCGGGTGCAAAGCAAGTATGCACATACCAAAGCAAAATCGAAAGAAATTGGATATGAAATCACAAAAAAACATCTTCATTGGCTACAGTGAAGAGACTCTTGGGTACAGATTGATGGATCCAAATACCAGGAAAGTATACACCAGTAGAGATGTTGATTTTTTTGAGAAGAAGGAAGTGGATACTCCTCCTCTAGACTCGCCTAATGCAGATTTTTCACCTGTTGTAAAAACAAAGGCTAATGTTCATACCGATGATGACAATGATGATGGGTATGATGGAGATAATCAGATAGAACCACGAACCATGGGAGTAGTTCAACATATGCCCAAGTGGTATACTAACATGATATGATATGTAAAATTGGATGTTCCACTGGATACATCCACCATTGGACCACAGACTCGTACTAAAGCATGAGAAGAAGTAAACTTTGATTTGATGAGTAGAGTTATTGAATTTGATGAGCTGTCTACAGTCCAGGACGTCCTACAGTCAAAATCTTGGAAACATGCCATGGATGCTAAGTATCAATCAGTGATGAAAAATAACACTTGGCAACTTGTCGATCTTCCACAAGGGAAGAAACCCATTAGTTTCAGATGGGTATTCAAAACAAAGTACAAAGTAGATGGGACCATAGAAAAGTACAAAGAAATACTGGTAGCAAAGGAGTACGCAAAAAAAAAGGTATATACTACAAGGAGACATTTTATCCCACAACTAAGATCAAAATGATTAGGATGATCTTTGTTGTTGCTGCACAGTTTGGTTGGAAAGTTCATCATATGGACTTAAAAAGTACTTTTTTGAACATATATTTACAAGAAGAAGTATACATGACTCAACCTAAGGGATATGTTGTACCTGGTCAAGAAGAAAATGTATGTAGACTCAGGAAATCTCTGTATGGCCTTAAACAGGAACCCCGGGATTGGTACATCAAAATTGATGAACATATCGTACAACACGGATTTGTCAAAAATCCATATGATCCCAATCTCTTCCTCAAAAAGCAAGGGGGGAGATTGTGATTGTTATTTTCTATGTCGATGATCTAGTCATCACTGGCAATTCAATGAGGATGATCGATGCAACCACAAAAGATCTTAACCGACCGTTTGACATGACAAATCTTAGGCTGATGCACTATTGTCTTGGATTGGAAGTATACCATAAAGAGAATCACATATTTTTTTCTCAGTTGACGTATACCAAGAAAATTCTCAAGAAATTTAGGATGATCGATTACACACCTATTGCTACACTTATGGAGACTAGATTGTATTTATCTCGTTCAAATCCATCTCCTGTGGTAAATGCAACTCTCTATCGACAGTTGATTGGGAGTCTCATTTACTTGACCTACACTAGATCATATATCAACTTTACAATGAGCTATCTATCCAGGTTCATGCAAGAATCCATAATTTGTCATTGGAAGGAAACAAAGCAAATATTGAGATATCTCAAGGAAACAATGGATCTTGGTCTAGAATACAAGAAGAATGATCCATTCTTGACTGGATATTCGGATTCAGATCATGCAAGCAACATTGATGATAAAAAATCCACTTCAAGGTTTGTGTTCTTTATGGGATCTGGACCGATATCATAAGGAAGCAAGAAACAACACTTTGTTTCTCACTCTTCTACAGAAGCCAAGTATCATGCTACAGGTGAAGCTGTCTGTGAAGTGATATGGCTACGTTGCATACTTGAAGGACTTGGAATAGCATATGAAAAACTGAACACATTGTATGTTGACAATGAATGTGTTCTCAAACTTGTTCGTAATCCATTTTTTCATGAATTAAAAAAGCACATTGAGGTACATTTACATTTCATATGTGAGCATGTCTTTAAACACAATATATAACTTTAGTTTTTCCCAACAACTAAACAACAAGTAGATATCTTCACAAAGTCACTTGCACGTGACAAGTTTGAGTTGTTCAGAGAGTTCCTCTCCTCATACCTTGAGGCATTGAAAAATTAAGGGGGGGAATGTTAGGGTAAATAGTAATTTTTCATTATTAATTAGGTAAATAGGCTATTTAGATTTATTGTTAAATGGTTATGTTTTAATAACCACATTATTCTCGTATGAGTTTATTGTTTTTGTAGAGTTATAACAATATTTTGTCTGTATTATTTCATATGGGGTTTTTATTTGCACCTATGCAACTTCTCTTTCTAGTTGTAACCGACTATGCAATATCTATAAATATTGTAACCTTCCATTGTAATTTTGATTTGATTGAACATTAATAAAAGTATCAGGCTTCTGCCCCTTTTCGATACTTTCAATAACAAATTGTTATTTTGAATATTTGGATTCAAAAGGTCACGATGACAAAATGAAAGGATTGGACTACTAGGTGATAGATTTGCAATCAAGGTTTGGAAATTTTTAGTATTGATACCCTTAGGAAAATGTGCAACATCAAGTGCATGACTAAGGATGTCTTGAAGCACATGTGATGACTTAAGTAAGTCCATGAGGGATATTTGTCCATACTAAACATTAAGAATCAAAGGAAGATATAACATTGGATATTTTTGTTTCAAAAGTAGATGGGGGATTAGGAATTTGAGATAAAGTTGACGTGGAGGGTTACTTTGTTGCAGGTACCCAAAATTTTTTCTGTTGAGTTATGACCACAAAATCATGAGTATTGATTTTAATGGTGGCCACAAAGTTAGTTGTATGTTCTTGATATGGAGGATTTTATAGGTTCATATGTTTAAAAAATCTCTCTAAACCATTTTATCACTATAGATCGTCTCAAGAGATTTCCTTTGATATGAATAAATCAAAAAACGGATCTCGTATGCACAAGATATGGTCTACTGAATTTTTCAGCCAACGGGCAAAATTCTAGGACAACACGCATGTCTGATGATGTGGATGAATAAGAACATGAAAAGTGGCATAAAATGGGTGAAGAGTAAATTTTTTTGTTTTAAGCCTTCGGTCTTCGACACATGAATAAATAGCGGGCCCCGCTATTTTTTGGCTGGGGGCCCTCAGCCATGTTTAATACACTCTTTTAACGGAGGGGTGCCTTGGCCTCTAACTCATTATATCATTGTAATTATATTTTATATATATGCCACATTATGTCTATATGCCTTACATGTGAGATTTTTGTATTACAGGTTTGAATTAACTTGCAGGGTTGTATATGCATTACATTAGAGCAACTCAATGAGCTATTTACCTGCTCAGTGGGGTGGTCAACTCCCCACTGAGTAGACCATATTATTTTCATGTCGGATGAACCTATCTCCTCAATGGTCTAGCCAAAACCCTTATAACTCAACGTTTACCGATAAATTTTTCATTGTCGCCCAACATTCGGGCTTATTCCATATAACTCAACTACAGTTTATACAAACTCAACAAATTATATATAGCAAACCAACCTTGCTACGTGGCGAGTCAACATGCAACTGTAGTGCCCACATTTTCTAGCCTCAGTTATCTATTGACTTCTTAACCAATAGTTACGATTTGACAAGGATCTTGACATATTTTGGACATGTATGGTGATTCAGGCACATAACGCCAATTTATCTTGGATTAACATTATGACATATTTCATTAGATGTTGTGGATATTGACATATTGCGATGTTATCTAGACAAAATTTATATATATTGGATACTTAGTTAGTCAAATGTCTTAATGTTATAGATTATTCATTTATCAATGAGTACATATGATAGCTTGCATGTACCTTCTTTATATTTATTGAGATGGCTAATTCATGTTGAATTGAGTGAAATGGTGCACATTTATTAGTTACGTTTCCATATTGATGTTGTGATGGCATAGAATTCATGTTTGGACTGATTCGTTTATTGAGTAGTTAGTTTACTCTTGTATTGGATAGGTGCGCTACGCAAATTGTGCACAAATGGCCCATGGGGCTAAGTCCTAACCGTGTTGAATGTATGAGGCCTTAGTATTAGATTTCATTATTTTGGGCACCATGAGTGACCCTCATTTGTAATGTAGTATGTCATGTAAAATTAATCTTGTTTAGGATGTTTTATTTTGTTAAGTAAACTTGTTTTGGGGACTTAATGGTCCCCACATGTGTTTAGTTTTGTGTTTGGGTAATTTTGTATTCATTAGAGGGGATTAGGGTCACATGTGAACCCTTGGGTGGGCCCCACATCCTCTACACTTGTGCCCATAAGTGCCAATTCCGAAATTGGGTTATTTATGGCATTTTAAGTGACCCCTTTTTAGTTTGGGAGTTCACTTAGCATGAAAATAAGTCCTTGGACCTACCTAATAGGTAGGGGGCTTAATTTTAAGGGATAAAGGGAGTTTCTTCCCATTTTGCTTTTCTTTGGTCACCATCCATGTAAGATGGGTTGGTATGTGTGTTTTGTAGAAAGTTGCACAATCTTGTTTTATTTTCATTTTCATTTTGGGCATTTAGGAAAGGAGTGTTAAAAGTAAATTTATCTTTTCTTATTTTTATTTTGGAATCTTTGACTTGGAGGGAAGAGACGGGTGACACATGTCACCCCCTCATTGGAAAGGAAATTGTTGGGCTTCTCTTCAAATTCTCCCTCATGGAGGAGAAAAATGACTTTTTTTTTTTTTTTGGCATATTGGCTTGGTGCTTGGAGATTTTGGAGCTAGATAATTGCTTGAGGAAGAAAGTTAGAAAATCTTGTTTTGGAGAGCTCTTGGAGGTAGGCTCTTTGAACTCATTTTATGTTGTATGTTATTTGTTACATCTTTTCTTGCTTATAGTTGGGATGTATGTTTCAGTTGCTTATATTGTTATTGCTTATGTATGTTGTTGTTGTTATTTTGCTCCATCCATCATATGGCTTGATGAATGTTGGAGTTCTTTGGGGGAAGAGAGAGGGATTTTCCCTCTTAAACCTCATGGCTTGATGGAAAATCCATGTAGGTTCCTTTAACTCCCCTCATATGGTTTGAGGTGGGTAAGGTGGTTGATATGGTTTTAACCCCCTTCCCCATTCTTGGAGAGGAAACCCAATGGGTTTGAAAAGCCTCCCAAGAAGGATTTGGTGAATGGGTGGAGCAATAAGGAGGGTTTTTGTTGATTCAGAGAAATAAAGAGGTTGAGAATAATCTTGTTGTGTGCATCCTATGGTTGGATCACACCTTTTGGAACTTTCGGGTATCTCATCTACTCTTCCCCATTTGTGAGGATGAATATGGCTTTCTCCTCCTTTCTTTTATTTGCTAAATGTTGTGTTTTCCTTAGTGCATGGTCTTGGCTTGTATGTGAAAATATTGTGGTGTTTGTCTCCCTAAACCTTGTGCACAAAGTTGTGGAAGCTAGCTCTCTCTCCCATGGGCTTGGGGGAGGCTAACATGACTTCTAACCTAGGAAAGGCATGTAATGATGCCTAAAGGTTGGGTGGTTAAACAAGCCTTGTTCTCTTGGAGTTAGATTCTTGTGAAGCATTCGATGTTGGAGCTCAAACGGGTAGTTGGTTGGAGTCTCTTGTCACTTTGGTTTCTCTCGTGTCCTTCTTCCTTTGTGTGGATATTACTCTCATTGATATCTCTTGAATGTGGCCTATTTGGAAAGTTCCCCGTCTTGGAAAAGTATCTGTACGATGGAAAAGTGACAAGCGAGCATGGGAATCTACAAGTAACTTTTCCTCGCACCCGACCTCCCGAGGTCATGCCGAGACAGCCGGTGGGGATTGAATATGTGTGGGATGCAGACAAGCTAATTAGGCAATATGATGTCTTCGACGCGCACTAGTGGAAATTGTGAATCTAAGGCAAAGAAGGCCCTTCTAACCTGAACTGGTGTGATAGATCGATCAACAAGGATGACTGCTCGAAGGCTCCAATCAATATCGAGCTCTGGCATGATTCGGTCTATAGGTTGTGGAATATGTGGAAAATGACCTGGGATAGTTTCGTGTATATCTCCAGATAAGGTCATAGGGCGGATGGTAAATATAATTGACTCTATGGGTGATTCTCTGGCCTAGTCCAGAACTCCTTAGCTTTGTTAGCTGTTGTGTCTAGCAAGGATAACTGTTCGATGATGATAGGTGGAAGTGGAGTAGATCTGAATACTAATGTATGTAGGCCAACATCTATGTCTGATTCACCTATGGACTCGTTGGGCTGTGGGATTTGTGGGTCACAACCATAGATTCGTGGTTTCTGTGGACCTGCTATGGTCATGTGTGAAATCAATCCCTAATCCCTAGTATCTAATAGTCATATGCTTTTTCAGCATCTATATTTAGAATTATTAATTGTGTGATCTTTTCAGAGTATCTCACAGGCGTCTGTGTGACCTGAATTCTTAAGCTGGTATCTATATCTGTGAGAGTGTCTCCTGCGTCTGGCTGTGGGACCAAAGGATCACAACCGAATGTCTTCTCTCTTTCAAACCCTTCCACAGTCATGTGGATATGTATCTAGAGTAATCTATAGTTTGGTTGATTTGACCAAAACGTGTGTGCTTGGTCGTCTTCTATGTTTAACCCGTGCAGTTGGAAACTGATTTGTTGTAAGTTTACCGTTGTTCGGAAGACTTGGATCCTAAGATTCTGATCTATATTATTTATGGCTGTGATGAGATTGGGTTGGGGCACGATTGGCTTGAATACGTATTCCCTGGGCTCTCTAGGTCCCGTGATTGTCATACAAAAGCAATAATGTAAACTAAATGCAGCAAAATAAAATTAACTATGCGAAGTATATCTATAACATATATAACTTCTATTTTTTTGTTATTTTCTGATGAATTTTATAAATGAATTTGAAGGAGCGGCTATTTTAATATATCTAGAAATTGATAATTAACCTAGTGTCGAATTTTAAAACAAACAAAGTAACCGAGTATAGCTACTTGCCTGTGCAGTTGTAAATCTATTCTAAATAATGAAATAACTGATCTAATCTATTTGAAAGACTCTCGATCCTACCTCAGAAGTGAGGAAAGAATCATAGTCTCTCAGAAACTATCAATCCTCACAACTTCCCTGGCAATATCGAAAGTAAAATTGACTGAAATAAAGTGATTGGCTACTCTATTTGATATGCTTTTAACTTAGAACTTTGAAAGCTAAAACTTGGATTCTGCAGAACAGTGGTGAATCCGATGATGTGTGTGATCTTGTCCCCTCAGTGTGACCTCCTCGCTCCTTCGTGTTCACGTGGATCCAGAAAAGTGTGTAATGCTAGCATCAACAGAAGTAGATATTGGGACAAAGGTAGCTTAGGATACAGACTGAATACAATGTGAGTAGGAGAGAGATAGCGCAAGAGTACAGAGCTTGGCTTATGCAATTCCTAGCGGGATTTATTGCGAGTCATGCAACATAAAACGTTCAGAACCTAAAACTATCCTGTTTGAAGAACAAAACCTATAACTTTAATGGCTTTCTATTGAAAACAAACTATTCTACTCCAATGGATTGGATGAAATATCAACAACACTTGCACAAGATGGATATGTGGCTTCCTAACAACAAAACAACACTAACTAAGCATGTAATGAAAGAAAATAAGAATTCTAAGAAAAATGAAAGACTAATCTATTGCAATGAGAAATTCAGAGGAAAATTTGAGGGGCCATTTGCTTGAGCACAAGCCAACTATTTATAGCATTTGCATTTACCCAAGGTAAAAACCAAATTGAACTCTTAAACTATAAACAATGGCAAAACACTATTCTAGGGAACCAAAATCATTAATGCAAGCCCAAGGCGGTGAAAAAAAGCTGGTAAATGTTGAAATTTACGTGAGTCGTGTTAAAAGAGCATTCTGGAAAATGCGTAAAGGACTGCCGCCCTGAGCAGGGCGGTGGTTACAGGACCGCCGCCCACGTCAGGGCGGCAGTTTCGTAACTGAAGAGCAAAAGGCAAAGAAAAGAGGGGAAGAGAGAAAAGCAAAGCACGCGGGGGCTAAGCAGGGCATGTGGGATGATAACGCATACTTGGAGAGCCTTTCCGGATCCTGAACACCTTGCGAGGAGACCTGTATCATCATTGGGGTATGTGTTACATTGTTCCGACAGTGCAGTACCGTACAATTTTGGGTACGTACATATTGCCCCCTCGGAGAAGCGTTTTAGCCATGAAGAGGCGTAAAACGGTGGGTCCGAGTATAGCAGTCCCGAAATGGGAAGTTGGAAGTCATACCTTATATGTCCGTGTGTCGAAATGACGCCATCCAAAATTCCCACTCCCTGCAAAACGAAAAGAGAACTCAAGTGCAGATAGACAAGATAGATCGGAAAATAAACGCTAAAATAATGGGAAATGAGGACGTACCATTTGTGCGGGGGTAAGAACTTACCTCTGTCGGTGCTCCAAACCTGCGAAAAAAAACATTCAAAACAAGTCAGGCTGCTATATATATGAAAGTGGGCCCATTTTCCTATTCATTTGCACGTGTTGATTTGATTGATTTTGAGCTCTGGGACCCACGGTGACGGTTTCTTACGAGAGTAGAGTCAAAACGTTTGTGGCGAGATAGTGATCATGCCTCCGTGTGCAGATCATCGACCCACGAGATCACAGGTTAGTTCTCCTCAATTTATTGTTTTTACCCCCAAAATTTTAAAATGCTAAAACCTTTGTCATGGGGGGGTTATTTTTGAAAATGTTAGGTTCAAAAGGTCCATCTAGGGGGGGCGCCTACTGGGTAGGCTTTTTTTTTAGTTAAAATGGTCTCTTTTCACATTTTTTGGCCTTTTTAAGTTAAAAAACCCACGTGGGTTTTCAGGACACGACCGCCGCCCTGCTCAGGGTGGCGGTTACACGACCGCCGCCTTATGACAAGTGGCGGTGGTTGCGAAACCGCCGCCCTGCTCAGGGCGGCGGTTCTTTACAGAATGTCAAAAGAACACTTGTTTGAGGTTGTTTTTGCATTTTTAGCATTTCTATGTGTTTTCATGATTTTTCTAATGTCATTCGGATGCTAACTTACTTTGTTTTGTGTGTTTTTGGGTGTATGCAGGCGAGAGAGGAGTACATTCGGTGGAGCCGAGAGAGGGAGTGTGACTGGCTCCCAACAGTACTAGACGCCCTTTCACAGGATGAGTAGGATACTCTTCAGAGGGGGTATACTACGTATATCATGGGTACCACATGTTGCACCATCCAGTCACATACTCTGTGACTTATTTTCCTACTGGGATGCTGATCGAAACACCTTTCAATTAGCAGGGGTCCGAGGTGAGTGGACCATCACACTGGAGGATGTTTACCGTATCTTGGGGGTCCCGATCATCGGGAGATGACTCACCCTCGAGACAACAGGTTCACGGGCCCAGATAGCACAGTGGGCTTCCTACATGGGAGATGCAGTCATCTCCATGGGTTCGAAGAAGGGGGTCAGTGTTCAGTCTATTCCTAGTTTGCCCATCCCCTTGCTTCGTCAGGCTATTATGGGGATCCTTGCCTCGAGATTGATCGGGGACAAGGGAGGAGACACACTGCTATATTGCTGGTCCCCCATTATTGCACAGATTGAGGGTCATGGCCGGATTTACGCCTGGGGAGTAGATATACTTGGGACTACCTACCATGACTTATACAGGGTAGTCCGTTTACAGGGGCAGTCTTTGAGCCACCCGACCCTGGTCATGAGTTGGGTCTATGAGCACTTCATCCCCTATGGCAGAGGCGTAGAGGTGACAGATCCCAGAGCTGTGAGGGCAGCCAGATGGACAGATATGTCGGTGCTCAGAGCACCTCATCAGCCAGTTGCTTCTCTAACCACTGATGACATGGAGGCCACACCATATCAGACCATGGCAGGCATATGGGGTGAGGAGGCTCTTACTTTGATCTCCTACTCCACCACAGGGTAGCTTATTGACAGAGTGGGGTGAGTGGAGATACACCCCTTTGGCTGAGTTCCTTAGCAGTTTGGCCTACCTTACATGGGCATGCTTCCCCCGGTAGTGCCAGTATACAGGTCAGTTCGAGAGGCCAGAGGGGGTCCTAGAGGCCGGGGTTGGACAGTTGTTACACCTGGCGTTCCTATTGCAGCCAAGAGGGTAGTATGTGCCCGAGGGAGAGCCGGTGCTCCTCAGGCACCCCTACTTCAGATTGCCACGGGTCCTACCCATAGCAGCGATGACCCCATCGACATAGACTCCGAGTCTGATGAGTTTATGAGGGGAGAGATAGAGGAGGAGACTGAGGAGGACAATGATCTTGAGTGGTATGACACTCAGGATATCATGCAGGTAGAGAGGGTAGAGCAGAGTGTAGAGAGAGTGACTCTGGTTTCAGAGGAGCCACTCTCCCAGGGCCATGGTGGGGAGGATGAGTCCGTTGTAGGACGCTACGTCGCTCCAGCCACGGGGGGAGCACCTCAGTCAGCGGTGGCATCTGTGGCGGGTGCTGACCCTAGAGATCCATCCTGGAGGCCTGGTGATCCGAGTAAGTTACCACCCTTCCTTTTAATGTTTTTTTAGTTAGGATTTCCTTAGTTTCTATCTCTCCTTTTGTTTACACTTGTGTTTTATCTCTTGTTTCATTTCTAATTTGTTTTCTCCTTTGTTTGCAAAGACCGCTGATGAGTGGCGGGACCTGATTCGCATGGTATGCACCGATACCCTGATGATTCCCATGGAGAGGACCTGTGCGGAGCTATCTATGGATGCCGGGGAGCCCTCAGCAGCTGGTAGACATACTGATGTCTTTTCCCTTGTTTGGCATGTGGCCAAGATGGTATCGACTCTCCGTACGGAGTTAGCGGGGTATAGGACAGCCGAGCGCCTAATGAGGAGTCATTCTCGTGGCGAGACTACGGCTGCCCCTCCCGATCCTGAGCCCTCCGTGCACTCAGAGCGCCAGCGTAGCCGGAGTCCTAGGCGTGGGCGTGCACCTTCAGAGGGGTCTCATAGGGGTTGAGAAGCCACTTGGCTCCCCTAGATTTTTGTATGATATTTTTGTATATCTTGGGCTCTTTGAGCGTTTTGACCATGCTTAGCGCATGATGGCATTGTACAGGAATTATATATATATATATATATATATATATATATATTCTTTTTGGATCAGACTTTTGGCATTTATGGCTTACTTGCATTTCCGTTTCCTCATGTGAACTATGATATTATGCTTATATGCTTTTTAGAATGTATGCAATGGAGAACAAATGATACAAATGTTTACTTTCCTTTTGTATTTCATGATGCTGATATATGATAATGTAGATACAATGTGATTTTGAATCTTAGTTTCTGTAAGCAATTTTGGATACTTCATATTTGCTTTGGCAAAGTGGTGAAGATAAGCTGGTATGATAAGCAGATAAAACTTGCCCCTCTCCTAACCCCACGCAACTAGTAAGATGCGAGGGCTCATCACCGAGAGCTGAAAAGGGCACAAGTTATGAAATGTGTTGAAATGATATTGATGAAAGATAGACAAAGCTTTGGCGGAATCAAATTAGGATGCTACAAGCCTACTCCACTCGAGTGACTTCATAGTTTTGGGATGTAACTTGCTTTGCGGTTTATCTAGACTTAGATCCGTAGATGGCCACATGGTAGACAAAATCTGGGTTTTAGGATTCTTAATTCTCTTGGGATTTTGGACATCCGATTCATTTGCTTTTGACTCAAGACTTCAAGATTTGAATTGTTTGTTTATGACCTTTTGCATTTGCTTGTCAAGAGGACCCCCCACACCTTGCCCCATGCTACTAGTAAGAAGCGTGGGTTTATCACCATAGGCAAGGCATAGGTGAGTAAGGGGCATTTCCACCCTTTCCCAACCCTACGTCACTAGTAAGAGACGCAAGCTCATCACCGAAGGTTGGTGGGGCAAGGAAATGTGTAAATTTAAAATTTTCTGTTTGATCTATATTTGACTTGTTTATTTGAGAAAAATGTCAGTGTGTTCTTATTTCCAAAGAGATATACGTACGGGATAGATGTGACACCATGAAGCTTCTAGAACAGACCATAGGCAAGATACCTATCCTAAGAAGAAACCAAAAGTGAGGATAAACCCGCAGATCTTGGTATGGTTACCGTTGAGACCTTGTCATATCTAGCTTTATTTGATGAAGTGATTCCGAAATAGTTTGATGATATCATGGAAATAGAGAAGTATGATTAGAGCGTTTATGCCAACAACATCATGAGTTTGTAATGAATTGCTTTGAGAATAAATTCCTTGATCACAAATTTGTACGAAAACAAGCGGACAAAATGATCCTAACTATATGAAGATGCAATGTAGATATAATTATACAAGTAGTACTAATTGCTTACGCGTAGAATCGTTTGAGGTGTAGGGAATTGACCGTTTCACCAAATTCCTCACCTTCCAGCATACATAGGAGATATGCACCATTTCCATAGTCCTTCATGACTCGGTATGGGCCCAACCATTTGGGCTGGAACTTCCTTCCTTCGCCAATTTTTTTGTCGATCCAGCTGTCTAGCCTTAGAACTAGATCACCTTCATATATGTCGTGTTCATAGACTTTCTTGTTATACTACCGGCACATTCGGTCAGCATAGACTCTGTGCCACTGTTCGGCATCTATCCTAGCTTCATCTAGGCTTTCTAGTTGGGAGAGACGTGCTTCTCTGTAAGCGTCTTCATCTAGAATCCCTTGTAATGAGATACGGAGACTGGGTATTTCAACCTCAAGCGGGAGAACTGCTTCTGCCCCGAATACTAGTGAGAAAGGAGTGGCTCCTGTTGGTGTTCTTATTGAGGTTCGGTGGGCCCATAAGGCCGGATATAACTTCAAATGCCAATCTCGCTTGTTTTCTTTCACCGTTTTAAGGAGAATGGCTTTTAATGTTTTGTTTGTCGCCTCAGCCTATCCATTGGCTTGAGGGTAATACAAGGAGGCCGTATGATGGCTTATTTTAAATTTATTACATAATTCGTGAACTTCGTCATTCTTAAAAGAAGTCCCATTATCTGAGATAATGACTTGCGGGATACCATACCTGCAAATGATTTGGTTCAAAATGAACTTGGCGATTACAGAACCCGGCACAGTAGTAAGAGGCATAGCCTCTACCCACTTGGTAAAATATTCGGTGGCCGTGATTATGAAATTATGGCCGTCTGTAGACGAGGGAGAGAATTTCCCTATTAAATCTAGGCCCCACGTAGAAAAGGGCCATGGAGTAGCGATTGGTTGTAGAGCTTGTGCCGGCATGTGAATCTCATGAGAGAATTCTTGGCACTTATGACACCTTCGTACAAACTCTACTGCGTCGTGTTCTAGAGTAGGCCAGAAATAGCCCATTCGATGTATTTTTTGAGTGGTGGCATGGCCACCGAAGTGGCCTCCACACATTCCACTGTGAGATTCGTGGAGAATCCTCTTGGATTCTTCTGTGTCGACACATCTTAACAACATTCCATCGAACACTTTTCGATAGAGCACTTGCTCTATGATGACGTATTTAGCTACGATAATGCGTAAATGCCTTTTCCGTTGTGGTGTAGCACCTTCTGGATATGCATGGTCCATGATATAATTAATAATATCAGTGTACCAAGGACACTCAGAGATAGAAGGTCGGGTTTCGATGTAGTATATGCACTCATTGGGAAAGTCCAGATCTACTAGATCACCTCTGTCTAATGGATTATCAGCTAACCAATCCACGATGATTTGTCCTTTAACCGACTTCTGATTTATGAATTTTAATTCAAATTCACCCATTAAGGTTATAAAGCGTCCAGCCTTTTTAGACAAGGACCCTTGCGTGAGGAAAGTTCGTAAATGTTCTGTCTTTACAATGACCTTTGTTTCTTGATTTAACATGTAATGTCTTAAGCGTTTGGTTGCAAAGACTATGGCGAGGCATTCTCGTTTTTCTTGCGTATAACATGTTTCATAGTCGAGCAATGTCTGGCTAATGAAATAGATCGCACGTTCTCTCTTGTCATCGTCTTCTTGAGCCAGCATACAGGCTAGCGAGACATTGGTGGCTCGCGAATATAAAATTAACGGGTGATCCGGCTTAGGTGGCATTAGCGTGGGTGGTGATAACAAGAAACGCTTAACTGCGTTGAAAGCTTCATTACAGTCTTCGGTCCAATCGATGCTATAATCTTTCTTGAGTAGATTGTTGATTGGATGAATGGCAAAACTTAAGTCCTGGATGAATCTCCGGATTGCGCCAAGTTTTCGAGAAATGACCTGATTCCAGATTCATCCGAAGGTGGGACCATTTCAAGAACAACTTTAATTTTGGTTGGGTCAACATCGATCCCGCGTGATGATATAATGTAACCTAGGAGCTTCCCTCCTGTCACACCAAAGACACATTTTTCTAGATTTAGCATGACTCCGTATTCTATCAGACGTGAAAGAATGACGCGAAGCACTTCTGGATGGTCACAACGTTTCTTGGCTTTGGCCAACAAGTCATCTACGTAGGATTCCACAATTTTATGAATAAGATCATGAAATATATACGTCATAGCCCGCTGGTATGTAGCGCCAGCGTTCTTGAGACCGAATGGCATAACAACATAACAATAGGTTCCCCAAGGAGTTATAAACGTGGTTTTAGCTTGATCTTGTTCGGATATTCTGATTTGATTGTATCCCGAGAATCCATCCATGAGAGATAAAAGCTCAAATCCAGCTGTTGCGTCAACGATGACATCTATAGATGGTAATGGGAAGTCGTCTTTAGGACATGCCTTGTTAATGTCTTGGAAGTCTACACAGATGCGTATCTTCCCATTCTTTTTGAGAACGGGAATGATATTAGATACCCACTGAGAGTAATCAACTGGTTTGATGAATCCTACTTGGAGGAGTTTCATTACCTCCTCTTTCACCATGAGAGCTACCTTGGGTTTCATTGGTCTTGATTTTTGTTTAATCGGTTTTGCATCAGATTTAGTGACGAGGTTGTGCACTGCAATGTGTGGTGCAACCCCTGTCATTTCTTTATAATTAAATGCAAAAGCCTTCTGATGTTCCTTGAGGATCCGAGTGTGTATTTCTACTTCTAATGGAGTTAACGAGGATCCTAACTTCAATATCCTTGGTTCGTCTTCCGTTCCGATGTTAATATCAATTGTTTCTTCGATTAAAGAAGCGTTACCTTCTTCAAACTCAGGCGGGGCTGGAGGTAGTTCCAGATCATCTCCGTTCTCGACTGTGTATATGCTGAGTTCCTTTTGTGGGGGAAGCTCTGTCATGGGATTTCCGAAGTAGGAGGATGAATGCGGGATTAGGGATAAATCTACCACGTGATGGGTGAGATGTAACGCCGCATAGGCGTTCAAGAAATCAAGAGTGGTTGTATCACTATCGATGTGGTCTAGGATAGTAGATTTGTTTTCATTTCCATTTAAAAGAGGATTTGACATTGTTTTTATCAGTGGTTCAGTACGAAGGGATACCATGAAATGGGTGTCCTCTAACTTACTATTTGGAGTAAAGCACGATGCTGAGGTTGCTATTGAATTGGCGAGAAGATTTTGTTCTCGCGGGATTGCTTCGATTGATATGAAGTCAAACTCCTTGCTTAAATTCAGTACAGCTGTTTTGTAGAGTTGTAAGTGCTCGGCTTTGGTTTCATACATCTCAGCAACTTGATTTGCTACCAATTGCGAGTCTCCTAACACTCTGATGTTATCAACACCGATTCTCTTAGCTATGATGAGGCCAAGGAGGAGGGCTTCGTACTCAGCGCCGTTGTTTGTGCATTCGAAATTTAGTTTAAAGGAAAATGGTAGGACTTTTCCTTCGGGAGAAGTAAGGATTACTCCTGCCCCAGCTCCGTAACGACATTTAGCTCCATCGAAATGGAGAGTCCAATACTTAGCTGGGAATATGGGCACTGGGATATTTGTTGTGTTAACATCTTCTACCTCTACCATGCAGAGATCTACTGCTGGGAGAGAACCGACACCTAGGGTGTACCCCATGCCTACAGAATCAAATGGTAGGAACATTGGTAGATCCTGTTCTAGTAATTCAACAATTTTTGCAGTAGTTCCTAATGATACTATTTCTACAATGTTAGCCTCATCTTTGGGGGCTGGGGTTGTCTTGGCTAGGCTCATAGTTTCAAGATCTGTCGTAGGTACCAACTTTTCTTATGGTTTTCCGTCAGTAGGTTTATTAAGTTGGTTCGTTGGGAGTTCAAACTCCGAGTGCATGCCTGGTCTTTTCTTTAGGTCAGCCAGGTGTACATCGAATGGTTTTGGATCACCTTTGGCTATGAACACCTTTCCTAAATGCAAGAATCTTACTTCTTGAAATAGTGTAGAAGGGATTGCCTTCATACGGTGTATCCATGGTCGGCCGAGGATCATATTATAGTTAGTTTCCCGATCTATAATATAAAACTCAGTCAGGATTGTTTTGGGTCCTAAGGTGACCGGTAGTATTATAGTTCCAATTGAAGTGGCTTTAAGGCTGTCATAGCCTATTAGTGTATTTTGAGTTGTGGAACAATTCGTTTCTCCATACCCTAGCTTTTGAAGGAAAGAAAAAGGGACTATGTTAACTGCTGCCCCATCGTCAACCATCGCGCATTTCACATAATTGTTATAAACCCACACTTGCAAGTGTAAGGCTGGATCACCTTGGCGTGCAATCTCAGCATCTGTTGGCATTTTGTTTATTTCGAATATGAATTCGGTGTCCCTATCCGGCTGCCCTGGAGGGTGGATATCAAAGTCTATATGGTTTACCTGTGTTTCGGGAGGTGGAGTGATGCTAATTAGATGACCTAAACCCAATGCTTCTAAAAGAGCAGCCCTGTGAGCAGGGGAGTTCTTCAACAAATCCAAAAAGGAGATGTGCGAGAAGGTTTTCGTTAGATCATTAATTAAGTCATAAGCACCCACGGGTTTTATTAATACTTGTTGGATATTGTCTGTTTCTAGCGGGTAGCTTGGACTTAGCTGAGAGGAATACTCTCGTGTCCTTGTTACACCTTCTATGGGTATTTTGGCATCTAACTCCACTAAACCGACTATCTTAGGTCGTGGCTGACTTCCTAATTGTGGCGCAACTAACGGATTCAGTGAAGTTGAGGCTTCATGATCATTGTTTCCTGTAATTACACCCTTGTTTGTCCCATTTGGATTTATCTTGTTATTGTTGTGATTTGGAAGCGGATCATTGAAGATCTGGAGGGGTGCATTTTGAGGGGAAACTGCCCCTGTAAAAGTATTTGGTGCTGGTGACGTAGGATCTGCCAAGAACATATCTATAAAAAGTTGTTTTTATTCCTCTGGAAAACGTTGCATAAATTTATTGTAGTCATGGAACGTTCTAGTGTCATGGCCTCGGATTTTGTGAAAACCACAATACGAGTTAGGATTGTAATTCCTAGTTTGTTGGCTCGGTGTATATTGTGGCCTAAAACTTTGATCAAACCGTTGCCTATTAAAGTTTTACGTTTGTTGTTTTTGGTTTGAATTCTGGTTTTGATACCTAGTTGAATTTTGATTTGGATCCTATGTAGGGCTTCCATTGTTGTTGTTGTTGTTGTTGTTGTTGTTGTGGATGATTAAAATCCACTGTATTGATTGTTGGAGTAAAGTTGTTGTTTCGTTGGTTGTTTATTTGTGGTGGAGTATTCACAACATTTACCTTTCTAGCCTGATCAGTTACTCCATCTGTTGTTACTCCGCGATTTTTATTAAGGATTTTAGGTCCTTGATTGACATTCATGGTAGTAGGATAAGTTGTAGTGTTCTGGTTGGAAGTGATTAACCTCCCATTTGCTCCATATGTTTTGCGACCACTATCAATTGCCACTTGATCTATTCGGAGAGCACTCTCAAGTACTTCATCGTAAGTTCTTAGTGGGAACTTCTGGACTTCTTCCTTCACTTCTCTGCTGAGAGAATGAAGGAATAAATCGCATAGTTCCATTTGGTCCATATTTGGAGCACTTGCCGAAGAATAAAGAACTGTACGCCACCTCTGGATGAAATGGGTGACAGATTCATTGTGTTCTTGCTTGATGTGTAAGAATTCCCTGATTCCTGTTCTTAATAGTTTGTTCATGTCAAATGCCTTGATGAACTCTGAAACGAGTTGCTTGAACGAATGGATGGAAGCCTCAGGTATTCTATAATACCAATCGAGAGCGATACCTTCCAAGGTTTTGGGAAATATTTTAGCAACAACCCCATCCCATGGGAGTAGTTCTCAGATGGCTGTGGCGTAAGCTTTGATATGTGCGTTCAGATCTCCCTCACCTTTGTACTTGGGAAAATCAGGAAGAGGTCTTGGAAGCATGACGCTTCGTATGGTGAAATCTAAGGGCTCTTTCAAGTATTCTGAATATGTCCCTATCGCATAGGTTTCGACCATTGATGGTGCCTGTTGAGGGAGTGGAGGTGGAATGGGTTGTTGATATGGTGTAGCGTACATGTTAGCGGGGGCGTAAGGAAACCCCTGTGTTTGAGGAATCATGCCAGGAGAGGAGAACATATCCCCTTGTGGTGATTTGGAGTACATGTTTAAGTATGAAGGGGTATTGTCCAAGAATGGATTATTTTGTACTAGACCGGGAGGTGTCAGATCGGTGTTAGAAATGACGGTTCTAGTCGGCATTTGTTGTGAATACTGAGGGGTCACGCCTAACATACCTATTCCTGTGAGGAGGTCTATTTGGCTAGGATTAGAATTTCCTGCCTGCATGAGTTGAGAATGGTGATTTGCCTGAGCAAGTTCTAACCCCCTCACTTTTTCTACTAACGTTGAAATGACTTCATTTGGTGAAGTCACGGTGTTTTGCCTTAGCATCATTTGTTGTATATCATGGTGTTGTATAGGCATGTGATATCCTGCTATGAACTGATCGCAGCCCTGCCAAGTTTCCCCGAGGGCATTTCCTATATGTAATGGCATGGAGGTATTTCCTTGAAAAGAGACCTCGGGTTGTATTTGTAGATTCCCTATAGGTGGGTACATACCTTGGGAACGTTGTTCATTCCTGGCATAACGTGTCGAATGTTCATTATCTAAAACCAGGTATGGGTCAACTTGTCTACTAATTTGTGGTCTAAGTAGTACCTGAGGAGATGAACTAGACTCTCCTGTGAGCGTCATATTGTTCGAGCCTGAAGGCTCTGTTTGTTGTGTTTGAGCGAATTGATCCAACTCCTCTGTTTGGAAAGATGGGCTATATCTGACCCTTGGAGTTTGTGTTGACAACTGGTTAGTTGACGTAGTTGTCACCCCATACTGAGAGCGAGGGTGATGATTGTCTATTCAGTTGAGCGTAGTATGCCTCAAGACCTAAGAGAGGCCTACCATACGCATCGAATCCCGACATATTGGGGGGGTATATGAATACCCGCAGAATAATGGGAAGGAGCGAAGGTGATGGTGAAAGCTGATGAGGTAGTAAAGATGAAAAAGGTCGTTTAATTTAAAAGAACCAGTAGAAATCTGACTCCAAATCAGAAAGTAGAAAGGTTCACGTCGGGTTCACCAATTTTGTATGATGGAAAAGTGACAAGCGAGCATGGGAATCTACAAGTAACTTTTCCTCACACCCGACCTCCCGAGGTCATGCCGAGACAGCCGGTGGGGATTGAATATGTGTGGGATGCAGACAAGCTAATTAGGCAATCTGATGTCTTCGACGCGCACTAGTGGAAATTGTGAATCTAAGGCAAAGAAGGCCCTCCTAACATGAACTGGTGTGATAGATCGATCAGCAAGGATGACTGCTCGAAGGCTCCAATCAATATCGAGCTCTGGCGTGATTCGGTCTATGGGTTGTGGAATACGTGGAAAATGACCTGGGATAGTTTCGTGTATATCTCCAGATAAGGTCATAGGGCGGATGGTAAATATAATTGACTCTATGGGTGATTCTCTGGCCTAGTCTAGAACTCCTTAGCTTTGTTAGCTGCTGTGTCTAGCAAGGATAACTGTTCGATGATGATAGGTGGAAGTGGAGTAGATCTGAATACTAATGTACGTAGGCCAGCATCTATGTCTGATTCACCTATGGACTCGTTGGGCTGTGGGATTTGTGGGTCACAACCGTAGATTCGTGGTTGTTGTGGACCTGTTATGGTCATGTGTGGAATCAATCCTAATCCCTAGTATCTAATAGTCATATGCTTTTTCAGCCTCTATATTTAGAATTATTAATTGTGTGATCTTTTCATAGTATCTCACAGGCATCCGTGCGACCTGAATTCTTAAGCTGGTATCTATATCTGTGAGAGTGTCTCCTGCATCTGGCTGTGGGACCAAAGGATCACAATTGAATGTCTTCTCTCTTTCAAACCCTTCCACAGTCATGCGGATATGTATCTAGAGTAATCTATAGTTTGGTTGATTTGACCAAAACGTGTGTGCTTGGTCGTCTTCTATGTTTAACCCGTGCAGTTGGAAACTGATTTGTTGTAAGTTTACCGTTGTTCGGAAGACTTGGATCCTAAGATTCTGATCTATATCAGTTATGGCTGTGACGAGATTGGGTTGGGGCACGATTGGCTTCGAATACGTATTCCCTGGGCTCTCTAGGTCTCGTGATTGTCATACAAAAGCAATAATGTAAACTAAATGCAGCAAAATAAAATTAACTATGCGAAGTATATCTATAACATATATAACTTCTATATTTTTGTTATTTTCTGATGAATTTTATAAATGAATTTGAAGGAGCAGCTATTTTAATATATCTAGAAATTGACAATTAACCTAGTGTGAATTTTAAAACAAACAAAGTAACCGAGTATAGCTACTTGCCTGTGCAGTTGTAAATCTATTCTAAACAATGAAATAACTGATCTAATCTATTTGAAAGACTCTCGATCCTACCTCAGAAGTGAGGAAAGAATCATAGTCTCTCATAAACTATCAATCCTCACAGCTTCCCTGGCAATATCGAAAGTAAAATTGACTGAAATAAAGTGATTGGCTACTCTATTTGATATGCTTTTAATTTAGAACTTTGAAAGCTAAAACCTGGATTCTACATAACAGTGGCGAATTCGATGATGTGTGTGATCTTTTCCCCTCAGTGTGACCTCCTCGCTCCTTCGTGTTCATGTGGATCCAGAAAAGCGTGTAATGCTAGCATCAACAGAAGTAGATATTGGGACAAAGGCAGCTTAGGATACAGACTGAATACAATGCGAGTAGGAGAGAGATAGCGCAAGAGTACAGAGCTTGGCTTATGCAATTCCTAGTGGGATTTATTACGAGTCATGCAACATAAAACGTCCAGAACCTGAAACTATCCTACTTGAAGAACAAAACCTGCAACTTTAATGGCTTCCTATTGAAAACAAACTACTCTACTCCAATGGATTGGATGAAATATCAACAACACTTGCACAAGATGGATATGTGGCTTCCTAATAGCAAAACAACACTAACTAAGCATGCAATGAAAGAAACTAAGAATTCTAAGTAAAATGAAAGACTAATCTATTGCAATGAGAAATTCAAAGGCAAATTTGAGGGGCCATTTGCTTGAGCACAAGCCAACTATTTATAGCATTTGCATTTACCCAAGGTAAAAACCAAATTGAACTCTTAAACTATAAACAATGGCAAAAACACTATTCCAGGGAACCATAATCATTAATGGAAGCCCAAGGCGGTGAAAAAAATTTGGTAAATGTTGAAATTTACGTGAGTCGTGTTAAAAGAGCATTCTGGAAAATGCGTAAAGGACCGCCACCCTGAGCAGGGTGGCGGTTACAGGACCGCCGCCCTAGTTAGGGCAGGTCACGAGACCGCCGCCCAGGCAGGGCGGCGGTTTCGTAACTGAAGAGAAAAAGGAAAAGAAAAGAGGGGAAAAGAGAAAAGCAAAGCATGCGGGGGCTAAGCGGGGCATGCGGGATGATAATGCATACTTGGAGAGCCTTTCTGGATCCCGAACACCTTGCAAGGAGACCTGTATCATCATTGGGGTACGTGTTACGTTGTTCCGACAGTGCAGTACCCTACAATTTTAGGTACGTATAGTTTCCCTTCTTTGAAGGGTCTTGATATGGGATAGATGATCATATCCTCATTTGCTAATTTGGAACACACTAGAAAGCATTTCTTTGAGCAATGTGAATTGTCTTCATTTGAATTCATGTGGAATATTTTCTTTACTAGGGATTATGATATGTTGATTGTTTGATTTTCTTGGTTTTGATTGATGATTTTGAATGTATTGAACATGGCAAGTATCAGCGATCCTTTAATTTACAATGTTTCATTTTTTATTTAAGAATTTTTATATAGCTTGATTTTTATGATTGTCCTTATGAGATTGATCTTTTGAAGGGGTTTTGATTAATCCCTTAGCAATGAAAGCCCTCTTGATTTGTGCTCCTTTTTCAATTTCTTCCTTAAAGTTTGTTAAAAAATGCATTTGAATTTGGAATGATAACTCTGGATTAAGATTTTGGATGATGATTATTACTAATTAATTTTCAAGTATGGAATAAGGGAATCTGCTTGCGATTCCTCTCCATCATTGAAGAAACGATGCGAACGTTTCATTATTTTTTTACTTGGTGTTGCAAAGGTCCATCATAATGAATTCAAAATCTAGGTTAAAGGAGAAGTGTTTAACAAATTTTTCTGATAAGTCAACGAAAGTAGTGATTGATCCTTTTGGAAGGTATAAAAACCAATCTAAGGCCCTTACTCCTAAAATTTATGGGAAAAGACACAAAATGTAGATGTCATTGTAGGATAATTCTTGGTATGCCATGAATAATTATTTAACATGTTCTCTTGTGTCGTGTTTTCCTTTATACTTGTTAAATTTATGGGTTTCAAATGATTAAGGAAATGGTATGCACACCATTTATTTGTCAAATGGATATGGAAAAAGTACTTCAAATTTATATTGTTTTGTTCACTTTTACATTCCCATCATCATTTCTTTCATGCTCTTCCATTCTTGTGTGAATGGGAGTTTGTTTGAGGGATTCTCATTGTTGTTTCAATTGCTTGACGAGGTTGCACTTTCTATTCATTGTTTTTGGTAACCTTAGAAGCCATATGAGAAAGTCCACTTGTCATCTCATAGAATTTTTCAAATAAGGATTCATTTGATGTATTTGTTGAATTGCTAGATTTTAATTATTTTTTCTAGATTCGGGTTTGTATAGAGATGTCTCAAGTTCTCATCACCAAAATTTGAAGGTAGTTTAGCTCCCATTTCTAGGATACGAAGAAGATATTGATGTTGTTTTGTCTTAGAAGTTCATAAACTTGTTTTTTTTCTTGTTATGTGATCTCAGGTTGTCCAATTTATTCATGTTCGTCAAAACTATATTTTCCAAGAGGATTTCTATCAAAATGGTCAAAAATATTATAGATTTTTGTTAGAAGTAACTACGATTTTGTACTAAAGGGTATGAACCTAAAGTGAGAAGTGCTTTGTGACTTTGGATCAAAAGGTAAAAAGTTTGATTCAATGTCATTGGATTGTTTTTATTTTTGATTTTATTGATTTGCTTAAATTTGGAAGTACGTATCTAAAGTATAAGACTTTGATTTGATTGGGTTTACTTAGAATTTGGATGTGTGTATCCAAAGTAAAAGAATTTGATTTGATTAGATTTGATACGTTATGCTAGTTTTGACTTTGATTTTTTTTGGATAAAACACAAATTTTTATTTGATTTTGATTTGGGTTGGGTTCTGATTTGAATTGGATTGGTTTCCAATAGATAAGGTTTTGATTCAAGTTTGATAGATTTGGATTGACTATCTGAAGGATACAATTTTTTTTATTGTGATTGTGTTATGGAGCGAAAATTCTAATTAAAGGATATGATTTATAATACAAGTCTATTTGTTTGATCTATAAAAAATAGAGTTTTCCAATAATAAGCAAACAATGATTTTTTTTTTGATTTGTTGTGGCTTGATAGGAAAATATACCATTTAGAGAAATGCAATTTATTATATTGAAATGCATGAAGTAGAATGATCATGAAATGGGTGGATGCAAGGATCTTATCACTCCAATAAGATACGTGACTTTTGATATATCCCAGACCTAATATACCAAATCTTTATGGGGGACAAATGTGGTCTAGGGAACCCTTGGAATATTGAAAGAGAGTCACCTAATCATTACTATCCCTCTTAGAGGAGTGAATCACTACTCCAATGATGGGATTTGTGACTAGGTGGTAGAGTAATGAGGGAATGATTTGTGTGTGGTGTCTTTATTTATCCTCGAAGAATTTATAGGGATGATGTCACAAAATTTGTTGTTACACCTATTCTAGGCATATACGTTGTTTTGAGACCTAGGTCAATGAAAACTGCACCTATAAGTGGTGACATAGGTGAGTGAAAGTCGCTACATGCATTGGTGTGGCTAAGTATCAGGTGTAATGAAATCCACACCGTTATGTGTAAATAAAAATAGTAAAATGGTTAAAAGTGAAATCTAATTCATTGGTCCAACTTGAAATGCATAAAAGAAATGTGTATGTTGACTACAGCACAAATGTAATTATACCTGTCTTTTAGCAATGATTTTTAGCAAGTTTTTTGTTTTCTTTGACAAAAAGAAACTTGCATGACAAATGGGTTAGTATTTTTGTGCAAATGTTATTCCGGTTCTCTTTTATGGAAACATCTACCAATCCTGCAAAATCAAGGTTTATCAAAAAAATGCAAAAGATTAGAAACTTCAATAGTTTATGATTCTTAATTTCACCCAAAGATTTTCTAAAGAGAAGTAGTCATACATGCAAATGGCTAGTAATTTTGCAAAAAGATAAAATCTAGGATAGTAAGATGTGTTAGATGAATATATGAAATAAATGTCAATCACTTTTAATTCTCAAGATGGCCCAAAGGGCATGTAAGAGAAGAAGCATACACGATGTCGATTTGTTGAAAATGAGATGTAAAAAATGAAAAATAATAAGATAAGAGAGATATTTGTTAGAAATGAAATATTAAGGCAAGTGTTAGACTCTATTTTCTATATAAACATGTAGAAAATCAGTCAGAAGGCATAATACAAAAAACAAACAAAGACTTTCAATTGAACATTGGAAAACTACACGAAAATGAAATTTTAACACAAAATGCTGCCACATAGTGAAACCAAGAACATAAATGACAGATAAACTAGTTAGACAAAAACTGTAACGAACCGTTACACCAAAACCTCAAGGCATTAGTGTTAATCTGCACATGAGGATCATAACATCCCACCACGCTTTCAGAAAACCGGAACCCGGGGTAGATTTACGCCCAATATAGTGGGACCACTCCTTACCCTATACAATCCTCAGGTGATACACTGCAATGCCAGTGTAGCCACCTGTGCCGAGACTCGAACTTGGGTGGTTGCTCTGATACCAAATGTAACGCTAATTGTTACACCATAAACCTCGAGGCGTTACGTGAAATCCGCACATGAGGATCATAATGTAACGAACCGTTACACCAAAACCTCAAGGCATTAGTGAAATCCACACATAAGGATCATAACATCCCACCATGCTTCTGCAACCAGAACCTCGATCTAGATTTGCGCCCGTATAGTGGGACCACTCCCTACCCTATATAAGTCCCGAGTGACACACTGCAATGCCGGCGTAGCCACTCGTGCTGGGACTCGAACTTGGGTGGTTGCTCTGATACCAAATGTAACGAACCTGTTACACCAAAACCTCGAGGCATTAGTGAAATCTGCACATGAGGATCAAAACAAAAAAACATCTGAAATACATGGAACACACCTCATATGATATGTAGATATATTGAATAGAACATAAGACACATAGGAAACAATGCTAGCATAGAGACATTAAAGAAAACAAAGACCTGCAAAACATAAAAATAAGATAAGAAACAATAGCATTAAATGAACTACAACGATAAATGCACTAAATGTCATGCTGATCGCATGTATCTGAACATAGAGACAGATTTTGGAAGGAAGATGTAAGTGGTTATTATGAAAACACTAGTGCATACAATATAACATAAACATAGATCTAGTGACAAAAACAGATTTGTGATACTAACACATATCACGTACTATGCTAGCTCAAAGGATGATAAGGAAACACAAATCACTTGTACCTACACAAAAATTAGATCATGACCAAAATGACTATTTTTTTTTGAACTACTCTCGAACTTGCTTATGGAATGACTTGCAAACTTGTTAGCAGCTTCTAAACAACATAAATAACACAAGAAATACATTAGATTAGATAAAAATGATCAAAAAATTACATGGGAGTCCCACCAGGTGTGTCATAAATGTATGCAAAGAAAACACAAAATAAGGGAAGAAAACAAACAATAAGCAAATGTGATCCTTCTTTCGTACCTCCTTTTAACCTTGGATGAGATTGGTTGAATCTTAAAATGAAACACAAAGCTTATTGAATATCTATGATCAATTGATGTGGATGTTAAAAAAAATTCTGGATGAAATTAGATTTAAGCTTCAAGCAATGTAAATGAATGATTGAATTAATTGATAATTTTTTGATCAAATGGACAACTCAACGACGTGTAAAATTGAATGGAAATTCGAGACAATAACGATGCAAATTCTTAATCTTCCAAAGATTAAAAAATGGAGAGGAATGAGTGTTTATTTATAGCTAAGGGAAGATAATCCAAGAGCCTTGATTTATGTGATTTATTTTCTGATATGAGGTTGACTAAAGCATGATTGGAATGATTTGTTTGAGTTTCCAATTTGATTGGCAAACTAAGTTGCTGATTTGAGCTTGATTGAGTGAGCTATCTTTGAGTTTGGAAAAATGTGGCATTTAGTTTGAATAATTAAAAATTTGTTTTTAATTAATATTTCATGTGTTTTGTTTTATTCACCCAAAAAGTGAGGTGAGTTCATGCTTGGAGAGAGTTTTGATTTAATTTAGAAAACCATGATTCAAGGGATATGTTTTAGTTAAATCAAATCTACGATTTGATTTAATTTAAAGTTTCCATCTTGAATATAATTAATGATTTTTAGCCTTAGTCATGATTATATTTTCTTTAGTCAACTTGAGATGTCAACTACTGAGGTGTAAATGGATAGGTGGAGGATTTATTAATTATTGTGATATTAAATTAGCTAATAGGGTAGGGGATGAATAATAAGAGTGATAGGATTAATTAATTAGTCCTAGGAGAGAGGTACAAGTGTAATAGGGATTACAATATGAATATTTAATAATTTGAGACCATGTGTGAGTTATAGAGGTGATAGAAGTTTATTCAAGACACTGTTGTAGAATGTCATTAAGGATAGTAAAATAGTAAAATATATCAAAAGTGGTTATAATAGGCCGGAAATGGTTGTAATGTTCCGTGAAGTAATTATAGGATTATTTTAGAGATTTAGAATGCGTAATGGGATATTTTAGCGTGTCTACAAGGTTAAAAATATATTTGGAAGTAATATTTAATTTTTGAATAATAGGGTGATATCGTTATGCCATTGTTTATCATATAGTTTTTAGAGTGATAAATTAACTCAATAGGAGTCAACATTTTAAGGTTATTTTTATGGTTTTATTTGTAATAGTGCTGATTTCATTAGGCCATGGTTTTCAAATTATTACAATTTGAATCCTGAAAAATGGGTATTGCTAATAGCACCTCTTTTTGATTTGGGGGTTGATTTCAATATTTTGGTTAATTGGGGATGGTTTCAAATTTTTTGCAATTGTAACCTTGAAAAAATGGTGCTATTGGGAACACCATAATTTGATTTAGTGGTTTATTTTACCATTTTGATGTGAATGGTAATGATTTTTAAGATTGGTTTTAAGAAAATATTTTTTAACACTAAAAAAGGTGCAACTAGTAGCACCATTTTTTGATTTAGGGGTAGGTTTTAAGTTTTGTTTTTTTTTTGTTTTTTAACTTTACGAATTTTTATAATCATGGTTGCAAAATATTGTAATTTGAACCTTTAACCTTTGGAAAAAAGTGTCACTTGTAGCACCAATTTTTAAAAGGGGTTGATTTTGGTGTTTTAGTAAATTTAAGGTCACAATTCTTATCAAGTTGCCAACTATGTTTACATTGTAGATTTTATCATGAAAAAAACTATTATATAAAATTACACTTTAAGTTATTATACTCATCTTTGTTTCAAATAATTTTTTTTCTCCCATAGAATATGTTTTTTAGATCAGATAAACATTGTTTCAAGTGTTTCATTTGAGTTTTAAAAATAAATAAAGGCACTTAGATGTTTTAAAAAAAAATCATTTTAGTAATTCTTGATAAATCATTTTTTACTATCATCATTATTATTATTATTATTGGTAAATGGTTTTTTGGGAGGGACCATACCCCCAACAAAGCAAGGTTCCCAAACTAGATAGAAAAAATTACATCAGTGGTTTTTTGACAAGTGGGGACCACGCCCTAGAGAGAAAAGCCTGAAAGCCAAAATAAGAAGTGTAGTAAAATAGAAGGGAGAAATCTTCCATAATGAAGCGAGGAAATAATACCACTATAGTGCCACTGCAGCCATGCAACCATGAGAAATTAGAAAAATAGAGCACCGAGCAGAAACCAAGAGCACCTTCACTTGAGAACCTTGTTGAAGTATTTTTTGACCTCCTCTAGAGCATTAAACAAATCAAGGGCAGTGGTTTGCGAGGGGTCAATATTGATGGTGGAAGCAACAAGTTTATTCTCCTTACCACCTTTCGATATCTCGGGGTGAATGTTGCTAAGATTGCACACCCGTTTAACTTGAATTTCAATGAACTGTTTACTATCATTTTGCTACATAATTTTAATGAATTTAATTTTTAGTGCCATATAAATTTATTTAAGATTAAGTGATATATATATATATATATATATATATATATATATATATATATATATATATATATATTTATATATATATGGCGGTAGATATTATACAATGATAATAAGGGGTGGAGTGTAATGTAATGAGTTGTTCACTTTAAATTTGAAATTAATTTGACCATTATAGAACATTTTTAACATAAAATTTGATGTTTTTTGACTATCATATTTTTTTTGCTTAGCAAAGTCAATGGAAAGAGTGCAATACCTTAGGCTATATAGTTATGTTTGGAGCTCATTTTTTTCTTGAAAATATTTTTTATAACCTCGACACAATGGTGTAGGTAGATGGATACAGTTTGTCACTAATCAGTGGAAAATTAGAGGAGAAGGTAATGGAGTTATTAACCAATGTGCCATTTGAAAAATGTAAGATACGAATCTTGAGATATTCCCTCGATGATTTTCACATATATGTATTTAAGGTATCGATACTACTTATTATCTTTAGTTATAATGCCATTTAAATTGGTTTTGTTTTTAGCCATTAAAAATATTAAGCAATTGAGTTTTGAAGAAAGATAGTGATGTTATTTCTCTTAAATGTCAACCTGAATGTGAGAATAAGACTATTAATACATTACAAAATTCATATCATGAGAAATTTAGGAGCATGCAAAATTTAAATGACATATTTAATGTTTGGATTGAGTCTTTAGAAAAATGTATCTTTAATGTAAAAAGTAAAAGTAAGTTCTTTTCTTTCAAATAAAAAATGCTTATATATGCAATTTTTTTACTAATCATGGTTTAAAAATAATGAAATTGATTGGTTACAATGGAGATGGTCTTAGTAAAGATGAGAATCATACTATTAAACTTATTTCTTTTAAATGTAATTCTAATTTTGAAGGATTTGGTTTTAATGTAGCTATGATTAGTATGAAGTCATATCGTCCTCATCATTGTAGATAAAATATGTGACTTACTAACAATAAATATATTTCAACTTAAAAGACCTTATGCGTAAGGTGCATTTTCTGATGTCTACATTTCCCCCTTATTAGGCTACACATTACAACATGTAGGTTATAACATAAAAAACGAAGATGATATGGGGTTCATCCATCCATATGACAATGGTTTCCACACATGTGAGATTAGATGGTTGAATGGATAGACATGAACATGGAAATGTGATTGATGAGCCACTTCAACCAAAGTCTATGAAGGGATTGATTTCACAAGGAAGAGACTATTTAGTCAGTGGAATTGATTGATTGGTAGCTTGGTTGTCATATAAATGACGAGAAGAGTTTTTTAATATCCCCTTTGAAGTGATATATTTTTTCGTGCCTCAAGCTACCTTAGTGGGAAAAAATGTGGTGATTGATAAACATGAGAACATTTGGCGATGATTGATAAAAATAATGAACAATGAGAAAGAAAATGAATTGAAGAAGATGCTACAATTATATATGGGTGTAAAGAAGTAAGAAATGGATCATGTAGATAGTAGAGCGCATGTAATGGGGAGGGGGATTAGGAAGTACAAGGATAAAAGAACATGCATGGGTAGAATGAGGAATGCAAGGGGTGGAGCACATGATGGGGCATGCATGGGAGAACAATGGGGGAGAATTCATGGGGTAGACTAAGGAGTGTAAGGGGTAGAGAAGTTGTAGTGAGGAATAGGGGAGTGTAAGGGGCATAACGTGCATATGGGAGGACTGGGAAGAAAAATGGGCAAAGTGTGTGCAAGTATGAAAAAATTGAGGTTACATTGAAGATGGAAAGTTGCTGGGTCAAGGTGAGGCCAATGTATAATTTTAAGGTGCTTCACATCATGTTTGATCACAAACACAACTGGGGAAAGACCATGGATAAAGTAAAGTTATGCTTGATGCAGTCACAAGTGCAATTGGGGTGAGGCCCCAAGTGATAAATTGATGAAGTGAAATAGAGTTGGGGCCTAGTTCAATTGTGGGTATGACTTTAGTGAGGCCTCGTGCAATAAAATGACCAAGGGAATATAATGGGGAATGACCTGCTCGTGGGTGTGATTGAGGCATGATCATGGGTCCAACCCCAAAATATATAAAAAAAAATTTGGGGTCAACTTGTGATTGGGGTATGACCCTAAGAGTTAATAAAAATATAAGAGGGGACCTCACCCGGTCATAGGCATGACCAAAATGAGGTTGGAAAAAACTCAAGTTAAATTAATAAAGAGGGAAAGTGCCCAACCCTAGTTGCAAGTGTGACTAGGGGCGAGGGAAAAAAAATAAAGTATAAATTATATTAGATAAAGGGGATGGGATTAACACCCGTGACTGAGGTGAGGCCCTAAGTGTAAAATTATTGAGTCAAAAGGGAAATGCCTTAGTCTCAAATGCGACTTGGGTGGGTCCCTAGGTTTTATTTTGAAGGAGTGTAGGGTTTGAATAGTCATAAACCAAACTGAACTGAGGTCCAATGGGTTAAAAAGGGGTGTAATAAGATACCCATGATAAGGTCAGGGCCCAATCATATATTTAGTATTTTTTTTTTACTTTTTTGGTTTATTGTATTGTAAAGAAAAATATAAAGGGGGCCAATCACATCTGTGACCAGTCCCAACACCATTTTGAAAAAGAAAAGTACATGTAAGAGGGGAGGATTTGGTTGTGCCAATGCGAGAATAAGAGAAGACGAGTTCCAACCATGACCAAAAAATAGAATTATTAAGAGTGGGTACAAAGAAACATGAAAACCGAAGGGAAGTGAAGTTGTAGGGAGGGTTTGGTGATAAGTAGCACAATGGGGTCATGATGGTAAGGAATAAAAGGATATGTGGCACAAGGAGTCGTGGGTATGACCCAAGAGGGATGGTGCATTCAATTATTGGGAGTGGGAGGAAGTGAGATGGTAACAAATCGGGGTGGAAGACTAGAGCTAGTTGCCGATGTGGCCCAACTGAAGAGGTGGGGTGAGTTTAGGGGAATGCTAAACATGGGCGATGAGAGGCTAGATCAGTCATAGGTACAAATCAATCTACATGGAGGGTGGTTTAGTGGTGAGTAGCTAGAGGATGAGACATGTAGTATGGTAGCACTAACGACTATGGTTGGGTTACAATTTCTTTCAATGAGAAGATGCAGGGAAAAGTGTAGGGGATGGCCAGATGGGTGTAGTATATGGGCGAGAATGTAGGCATGATCGACATGGTTTTAGAGTAAAATTTTATCACAATTGGATGCCATAGATAGGATTTGTGACCATAGAGGGGGCCCATTTGGACATACAAAGGATATAAAGGAGAGTAGAGTGGAGAGAAATGATATAGATGTAGGAGGGATACCAAGATAGAGGGACATCTAGTCAAAGCTAAGTGTGTTGTTGGTATATTATTGATTTTTTTGGATTTTTTGTAAGTGTAATAGTACATATAAGGGATATTGTGACCTCATTGTAACTGTGGCACAAATGAATTTACTTCAATGGTGTTGTAATTTTTATGCATTATGAGGCTAATAGAGGCATGATTTGGTGGATGTAGGTGTTAATTTTGGTTATGCTATGTCAGATATTCTCATCATTCATGTATCACATGCGATAGGAGATAACTTATCCCTAGATGGAGATGATCCAATGACTGGTTTTATTATATATTGCATGGATTGAGATGGTGTAGATATATAAATGTTTGTTGATGGTGCTACTAGAGAGATGAGACAATGAAACAAACACATTCCATTTGGTGATCGCTAAGATGACTATCACCTTGGAGGATGTGTGGATGATATTTAAGATATCAATTAAGGGGGAGAAGGTACAATTAAAGGTAGACTTGATGATGAGAGAATAAATAATATGGAGGTTTTATGAGACGATGTGGAGGGAGTTGCGATAAATAATGAAAGTTTCAAATAGAGGGAGCTATATGATCAGGGGGCAGGGACCCATGTGATGACATATATGTGTAACATGATATAAACCATTATCCTTCTATATTTTTAGGTTATACATTATTGTGGGGGCTAGGTGATGTATTAGAAAAGTTGGTTGAGCATGACTAGGTCCATGCCTAGGGTCATGAACTATTAGCACAAATGTATACAAATTTACAACAATATACTAACCAATTGCAAGTGGGGTTGAGTATGGGGGTGTTATTATAGGCATGGGAATGGGAGAACATTACAATAAGTAGACCATAAGGCTTACCATATTCTATACATGAGTTGTTCTCACTAGAGTATGCTTTTGGTATTTGGTGGATGCATGATGAAGAGGTATTCATACACATTCCATATGAGCAAAATATGGAGCATTATCATCATGATTTGGATAGCCTAGAAACATGGGGCATATTTTTGAGGCTATATTAGGATGTTGTAGGGTTTTTAGGATGGAGGATGGAGTATATCTATGGAGAGTGTGGCAAAAATATGGATTATCAGACATATGGCATATTAGACAAATATCTTTTAGTATGTGAGAGTACTTATGAGGTTTAGGATTATACACATAGTGCCACTAGATCTAATTAGGTACAACTAAGTGGGAATGGATGATCAATGTTGATAAATGAGGTGACAAGAGAGAGGAGGATGACTAGGGAAAATTTTAGCGGCAAATATTTATAATTAGGTGAATAGCATATATTTCTAAAATCCTGTTTGGCTATTTAGAAATTGTATGCCTGCCCTAGCTTTGCCAAAAAATTATGAAATGTTAATGTTTCTCTCTGTAATAGCTAAATGAATTATAATATCGATATATGTTTATGAATTGCCTTAAAACTTATGGTCCAGGATTATAAAACATGTTTGGATTGCCATGAATTATATGAGTCCTTGGATCATAATCAATGACATATTTGAGGATTTTTTAATATTGAATTCAATTTACCACTTATATATACATATTTAATCGAAAGTAAAAACTATTATTTTTCTTTTGTGAATTACAAATTTGTGACTTGGGCATTATTATGAGTAGAAAATAATTCATCATATTTAAAAATAATAAAATATATCAAGTTATTATAGGATACATCATTCAAGTTTACAACTTAGTAGTCTATTGGTAAGTGTATTGATCCAATTTAAATTTTAAAACATGTTTGTGATCATGTCATATTGCTTTCTCTATTTTTGTGAGTTAGCGTTGCTACTATTTTTTAAGATATTTTTCAATTTATCTTTTCTTATTTTACGATACCACCAGTATATGCGTGACATTGCTACTGTCATTTTTCATGTATTGCTCTTTATGTGTCCTGCCATACTTTATTCTCTCCATGTTGCATGATACCGTAATTAATTAGTTGATTTTTAGTTCTTCAAAATCAATTCATTTGTTCCATGGCCCATAATATATAGGGTTATTTTTACAACGACATTTATCCATGCCACAAAATATTATTTAGACATTTCTTAACACTTCCCATGTTGTACAATCCTAATTATTATCAAGCTATACCATAAGTCTATCCATTTGGTTTTGAGTAATGGGATATATTTCATCACCTAACATGATATAGAGCCACATTATCATGCCCAACCGAGGATGATGTTCAAACATCTTACATCCCATGGCTTACATGAGTCTGTAGATCACATTTCATTTGGCCGTATTGTATGATGTAGAGCTCCATTATTTTATCCATGATTTTTAATAATGTTATTATTTTCCCCATGTGATTTTTTCCCCAATTTTGTGTTTATTTAACAATAAAACTTATAAGAAAATTGTAGGTAAAAAGGAAACCTAATAAAAGACAACAAGTGCAACACCTAGTTCTATTAGACAAAGTATCACATCTTATGTTGAGAAACAATCTATAGAAGCTCATTTTTATCCACCACTATCAAGTGATCATGATATCATTCTAAATGTAACTCAAAAATATTTCATTGATAATTTCATTAGTGAGACTATCAATGGTGAAAAAATTGAAATGCCTCCCATTAAAGATCTCCCATTGGATAAACTTGAATATATATAATTCAAACCATTACATTCCAACTCTAGTGCTTGGATGCCAAAATATATTTGATTAAATGTTAGAAGTGGAAATTATGTTAGTTAACAAAATTGCACCATGCAAAATACTCCAAGGACACCTCTTTATGGCATAAATAGATAAATAAAACGGGAATTGGGAAGGAGTTTTAGGTTAGAGTGGGTTTTTGAATTTTTATTTTTTGAACCTTTTGAAAATGAAAATAAATTTAAACAATCCAATTATTGAAATTGTATAATTTGTAGTTGTAATTTGGGTAGGGAAAAGACAATGCAACTTAAATTAGATAATATTGAGAAGCATGTAGGAAACATATATGAAAATCAAATTGTAGATGGAGTTGTGAAGATTGTTACCAATGAAAACTGTGGATGATTGTTTGCATATGAAGTATGAAAAAGAGTATGAGCTTCAAATGAGAAGTCAAGGTATACTTTCTGAAAATGGAGAGACATTTACATCTCAATTTAACAAGGTCATTCAAAAAAATGTTTTAGGTAACAAAATTCAACTAGCTTTTGTTATTCACACTTTGAAAAGAGGTCATCCTCTAACATATTCTCTTGAAAATAAGACAATTCTATATTTTCTTGGTATCTCACACTTTCCTCATTCTCATTTTTCTAAAAGTAATGGTTGCGATTGGGTGAAATGCCTAGCTATGGTTGAGAAAGAAGACTTGAAAGTGAAACTTAAGTGTGCATGATATGTGTTTTTTAATTGATGAGGTTACAATTGTAGATAATACTTCTTGGGTTTTTATGCATGTTTATACTATTAAAAATCATGCGATACAACCTCACTTACTTTCGATTCACAAGATGAAATAAAAATCCAATGATAAAAACCTTTATGAAATTGCAATAATAAGTTTGAAGGAGATTAGTGACATAGATGATTCTACAATTATGAAAAAGCTGGTATGTGTTTGTAAGGTCATTGTAACAGTCTTTTTGTAATACTTTAAACATCCCATTTCCCGTATATGATTTCTTCTCATTGTATAGCTCATAAAATGAATATATCATATAAAATGGTAATCAAATATAAACATGTAGAAACAACTGAAGAAGTTGTTTGATAGGCACATACTTATTTCACTTGTAGTCTTAAGAGGTTCATTAATTTTCAAATATTTGGAGGACTAAAAAAGGGCATAAAATATTAAAATATGTGGACACTAGGTGTAGACACTCAAATTTGATAATTTTTTACTTTAGCAACCCTTGATTTGGCTATGTAATCTTGCTATTTAACCCTAAATTAAATTTCTAGGTCTATTTAATTAGGTTTTTATACTCAAAACAATATACCAGAGATATTAACTATTGAAATAACTAAAATTTACATGTCTTAGATCAAGAAATCATCCCTATAATCAAGTTCCTGCAATTGGAAAGTAAAAATAAGATAGAAAGAGGCCCTTAGTTGATTCATAAGATAGTTAGGATATGTTGATGATTGATGTTGGTAAGGGTAGGGCATAAGATCTATAAAAATCACTTTCTAGAGCTATAACATCACCATGTTAGGACCATATAATAGGACCAAGACCATAGGATATGGTTATGACCTTTTTCTACTTTCTTGGATGGCCGAATCATCAGAATTTGATTTTTTGGGTTCCTTTTCTATTACTTGTTTCACACTTTTGTATGTTTAGATCCACTTGTAACCATATATTTCACACACATATCTATAAAATAGACCAAATATATCCTATAACAAACTCAAGAAAAAATTTATATCTAAAAATAAATATGCATATGCTTGAGTTGGATTGACCTCAGCGGTCACCCCATTTGTGAATCATCGAGCATTGCATTACATTTTAGACTCAATGTAGTTCTCCTAGTGCTTTTTACAAAGGTGTACGTAACTATCCCTTGACCTAGGTTGGACCTTATACCTAAACACTGATAGAGGGATATGTTACTTCATCCCAATAGAAACCCTTGTGTGTAAATCAAAACTTCATAATTATGCCCTCTTATGTTCTGTATATAGTATTCAAATGTGTTACTTGATTTCTTAGATGATAAATGGTCAGGTTAGACTTCTAAATATATGAGTTCTTACTTTGAAATTAAGACCTTAGTGGTAGGAAATTTTGACCCAAAATATATGATCCGAAAGATAAAAGAGTAATAAATGGGCCCATAAAGATAAATCAATTGAAGAACAAAAGGGCCAAGACTACGCAAAATGGTTAGGACAATATGATACGGTCATGACTTGTAGTATGGTCTTAGATTGAGCTTAAATAAACGTAAACAACAATAAAAAGCTACCAGAGATCTATTTAAAAAATCTCAAAATCCAATAAAAAAGGTAAAATAAAAAAAGATTAAGTTCAGTTAAGTAAAAACGAAAAATCAATAAAGGATTTATACTAATAAGATCTTGTTTCAATGTTCATAACTCATGTACATAATAAACTAACAATTTTTTGATGTAATAATGATTTTACATAGATTTTATTGTCTACATTTGTCCCCCTTTATGCTAGTGAATTATATTTACTAGTGTAAAGGAAAAGAGAGTCGTACCTATGTGAGTGTTGAAGCAAGAAACATACAAGCATGCTGATAGAAACAGCCAATTGTGGTGAACACCGCGAGTCATTGGGTGACCCACCTGGAGATAAGGGAGAAGTACATCATGGGAATCAAAAGGAGATATCATAGTTGTAGAGAAAAGTGTTTGTAAAAATGGAGATTTTAAAATTTAGCATATTTGTAGGGTTTGGGGTGATCAACTCCCCAACAATGTGCTTGATTTTACAATAATGTGGGACTTGGGTGTTCTCAACACTAAGGGAATAGTGTCACATGGCTACTTATCTTTTCCCTAATAATCCTTCTCAATAGTGGGACCACATCGTTGCAGACAGAAATAGGTCTCGAATTTTTCCAAAAACCCATATAAGGTGAAATATAATAACGTCTCATTGCCCCCACCATGCATTATACATATGCATATTGTGATATGGATACTTGTACTGTGTTTGAATATTTATGGATTTCCCTTGTATTCATAATAAATACAGTGGAATTTAGTGTTTAGTGTGTTTTGGGTAATCATGAGTGACCACTTAGGTGTTGAGATTACATTGCATTAGGTGATAAAAATTATCCTTACATAACCAACTTGCTAAATTTGGATGAAATTTTGTGTGAGAAAGGATAGCCTTGTATAGCTAACCTGTTGCAGTTTTCTTAGTGATTTTTATCTAAAAAATATAGAGGGGATGACCTTGCATAGTCAAACCCATATATTTTCTCCCCTTTCAGAAAAAGGGAGAGTGTAAAAAAAAAGTGCTAGAGGTGAAAGTGAAGAAAATGAGAAAGATTAAGAGACATTACATTGTAACATATTGATATTATAAAGTGCATAATGAGAATTATTGATATCATGTAAAAGAGCCAATGATGGACAATACATTGTAAGTATTTTAATAGTGCTAATAACATATAGTATAAGAGGAATTCCTATGTAGGACCAGAGATTAAGTGCAAAACAAAGTAATGATGTATTCACATGGAAGTGGTGAGAAGCATGATTAAAATGATATAAACGACATGTAAAATGGGAAACCAAAGCCCAATATATGGTCTAAAAAACTGTAGGGCCTAAGTTAGCTAGATTAAATAGGCAATGAATTAAGGTGTGTAAATTCCATAGGTAAAAAGTTACTATAAATAATAAAGTGAAAAAGTAAAAGGTACTTTTCCTTGTGTGATTGAGATTAAGAGTGATATGATCTCTGAGTTTTCCATGAGGCCGAGAGATAGAGAGGATGTATGGACACAGTTTGAGTGTGTGGCTAATGTGATCTAGTCACAGATGATGGAGGAGTTGGGAAGTGAATTTAATGTTGTTGATTTTGTGAAAAATAGGGTAAAGTTTCCTAGTTTTTTGAAATTTGAAAATTTTGTTGGGTTTGTGCATATGGGGTTAGGACCAGACTGAATGGTTTGGTTTTGACCTTGGTTTGGAACTATACGAAACCATATGGTTATGAACCTGAACCATACATTCTTGACTTGAATCCATACGGTCCTGACTTGCATTGTTAGAATACTTCAGATATGTATGTTAACTATTTTAGTGATGTTAACATGATTTTTACATTTAAAATTGATGTATGATGAGACACTTTCAGTGTTGTGATAATCTAACATGATGTTTATTGTGTTTTTTGTTCTCATAGAGAGATATACACCCATGGGAGTTCCGCGGTGGTCAAAAATGACAACCCTATTTTCTTTGGTTCTAGATGATGTAGGATGAGATGTGATGGATAGGGCCATATTATGACATGTGGCTCAATTGGAGGAAGTTCCTTGAAATAATCATTTTACTACAAAATTGTGTGAGTGGTTGAATGCCAACACTTGCATATCTTGGATCTTGAAAGGGGAGATGATTGTGACATTGGAGGATGTTTACAAGATATTGTCGTTGCTTATCATAGATGAGAGGGTGTATGTACTATCCCCAAGCATGCTGTATCAAATGAGACATGTATAAATATTAAGGGTGGGACTTAGTTGTCTCGGGGATCCTATAGTTAGATTCATCCCCACTATGACTTCCACTGTTCCATGATTGTAGAAGTATATTGAAGTATTGTTATAATCATTTGTAGTCATCAATGGCAAAGGTGTATCCATATCTTATAGGATGTGGTAGATATGTTAGGACATATACAAGCATGGATGACGATATACATGGGGTTGGTGTGTACTAGCCCACTTATATAGGGACCTTTACAAGGTTACAACAGAGAATTGTGGTGGTGGTGTAGCAATAGTAATACTATTACATGGGTGGGTGTATGACCATATTGTAGTTATGCAGCCTATTGGTGGGCCACGTGTAGATTGGGATCATCCAAAGATATTCACAGTGAGGTGGATCTTACCAATGTGGCAATGTCCAAATACCATGACACAAATATCATTGCTAGATATATTGGGGCCATGAGATATTATTTTGAGGCCATATAGGGATTATAAAGGTTGGCATAAGGATGATGTGGAGATATAACATATATGTTAGATCATATGGTTAGAAGACCACTTTTCCTTCTAAGGGGAGTTATTTTAGTATGAGTGTGTGCAACACCATTTTGTATTGTGTAGGAGGTGCCCCTGACACCATACATGTGGAGGCAGTTAACACATGCAACACATAGAGAAGGGGGCCAACTAGGTCTAATGCTAGCAGATTTTTTGCAACCACCAGGTGATGAGGTGGATACCATTGTTTTATTTAGTGATTGTGATTATGCATGTGTACTATGGTTTATGCAACATGGTGGGTAGATACTTGATGGGTGCTAGTATTTCTAGTTGTGGTGGGAGATCTAGGGGATGGTGTGACACCTGGTGATATAGGAGGTGTGAGCATACCTCCACATATAGGTGTAAGGGTAGAGGGGGAAGATTCCCTAGGTGATGATGCCATGGTGGCTATTGTGGCACATTGTAAGTATTGTAAAAGAGTATCATTTGTGATGAGTTTACACAGTTTAGTGTATGTTTACTTATATAGATGTTGCATTGATTGAAAATGATGTGTATTAGATGATGATTGTGGATGCACCCATGCATACATTACTACACAATGTGCTTGGAGATGCAATGATCAATGTTATACAATAGAGTGCTAATGATATAACAGGAAAGCATGTTCATTTATTTTATCTAGTAAGAATTTTTACAACTATATGTACCATTTTACAGAGCAATTGAGATGAAAGTTGAGCAGAGCTAGCTTGACGACTTGAGCTACATCCAAGGGATGATCTAACATAGGAATTGGTAGCATGATTGGTGAAGTACCAAGCACAATATGTTTATGTATTGGTGGAGACTGCCACACCATAGGAGTGGCTAGAAAATTATTGGGTAAGATCACGATTGAGAGAACACATGGACATAAGAGGAGCCTCGAGATCACAAGGGCTAGTGATTATTGAAAGTAGTGAGGATGATGAGTGATTGTATGAAGGGTTATGCCCTCAAAAAATTGTATATGATTTTTTTTGTAAAATTCTCAATATATATAGATGAACATGGTTCTCATGATTTTCCTATATCAATATTAGTTAATGCAATGAGTGTCAAAGTTTTTTCACGATTATGCATTTATTAATTGATATGTGATTGTGATTGTGATTGTGTAATTACATTGAATTATGATGTATGTATGAGTGACTTGAAGATGATAAATAATGTTTTGTTGTAGGATTGTTGTGTGTGATTCAATTGTTTGATGTTAAGGTATAGATTTACTATGGTAATTGTGAATTAGGAAATTATGATGTGGTGGAATGATACATGGTAAAATGCTTTGAGGATAATGTGTGTAACTTTCACATATGTACAATGAGAATATATAGTGAAGAAACCTATTCTTGTGAAAGAAGGGAGGGAGATCCTTATATATGTCATGTGGGACTCAGTAATAATAACACATGATAGTAATAGTGATATGTAGTATGGAAATTAGATATTGGGTTGGATCATGATGTGGTAGAGACATGATGACCTATAAAGGGAATACTAGTGCAAACTATATGTGACGATATAACTTAAATGTGCATGTTGTAGATGGTGCCAAAGAAGATGTGGAAGTCACATGTGCAACTTTTGGTACCCACCTCTTCTCTATGGAAATCCATGTTAGTATGCATTGTGGAGGATCCCATGGAGGAGTTTCTTCATTATTAAGAGCACCATTTATTGCATCTATAGGATGAGGATTAAGGGTTACACTTGCTATAGGCTGATGATGTGGAGGAGGTGCAATAGATCTATCACAATTTTTTGTCTCAAAAGTGATGATGCCTTTGTCTTATAAGAAATTCAGATTTTGATCCAATGCATAACAATCATTGTTGTGGTTCTCATTAATGTGATGCAAGTTGAAAAATATCAACCATATTATTGTGTGAGACAATGGGGAGGGTGGTGATTATTAGGTGGTAAAAAAATCAGCATCTTATCCATGAGGGAAAGTATAATAACATGTGTTCAAGAAATCCTAATTAAGTAAACTGGTCTATGTTGATATCGAGGAGGTTCTTGTATAGACATTTTAGGTTCTAGAGGGGGTTGATAGGAAGTATTTCCATGATGAAAAACCTTGACTTGATTATCAAAAAATGATGGTGCTAATGGTGGATCATAACTATTTGAAATAGAAGAAACTATTTTATCCTCATTTGCTTTCTTAGGGTGACTTAGTAGAAGAAAATATTTCTCTATTTCTAGAACACGATGACATAGCTTAGTGATATAATAAGTTCTCTTTGAGGGTCCAAACAAGGCATCTAGAAAATATATATTGTATCTCTAGATCAATGGGATGGTATAATAAAAGGTGCATATTATATTTGAAGCGTAAGATATAATCAGATACAGGCTCATTAGCACCTTGATGAAGAGAGGGTAAATGATCATATGTTGCTTGGGGACTTTATTAAAACTAAAACAAGCTATAAAATCATCTTCAAGATATAGGAAAGTACTTACAGACCCACTAGGTAAATGTGTAAACCAATATGACCAATCTCATATGAGGTTACGATGGAAAACATTAAGAAGTAACCAATCATGGCTATATGAGGCCATGAGGGACTTATAATGCATAAAGTGCAAGATCTGATGTGCCATCAAACAATGGAAATTTAGGCATGAAAAAATTCTTAGGAAATGAGGATTAGAAGATTTTTCGTGGAATGGGGTTTCCATAAATAGTATTAGAAGAAATGCTAGCATAATAATCTTTATTTTTAAGGGTCAAAATTTGAACCTTTCATTATAAATCACCTATTGCATGCATGAGGGAGATGATCTCTTGAGGAGGTATGGCATAAGTTTCTAAAGGATCATTTAGAGGTTGTACCTTACCATTAATGGTAGCCATAGGGAAATTATTCCTTTATAAGGTAATGGGAAATGATGTCTCATGTGACACTACTTTGGGTAATATTTAGGGTTCTACTAGTTTGGTTTCATGTTGAGGATCTAAAGGGATTTTATTTATACACACATTATCCACACTAGGAGAAGAAGCTAAATCTAATAAATTTGCATCAACATATTCATTTTAGCTAAGAGAAGTAAACACATTATCATTTACAAGTGAAGGAAATGTATAAGTATTGCTTTTAATTTTAGTGGAAGGAAAAGAAACATAGACCGAGTCAATAATAGTATGTGTAATTAGAATAACATCAATTAAATGACTAGTGAAATCAAGAATAACATTATGAACATAAAATAGTAGCAATAACATTATTTTCACATTTAAGAGAAGAAATAAAAAAATTAGAAGAAGCACTTGCAAGAGATATATGAATAGTATCATTATTAATATTAATTTTTCTTAAAAGAGGTGGATTAGAAACATACTTATGATCACATGCAATAGAAGAATCATCATATAATTCATTACTAGGGGATTAACTAGGAGTATATTCTAAATAACTATCATAGTTATAAGGAATGCCACCAATCAAGGTATAAATGGAAGGAATATACTCATCATGCAATCCAAACAAAAGTCCATCATCACTATAATCTACAGGATCTATAGCCTCAAGAGGTCCATCACTAGGTGTGGGGGAAGATGGTTTATCACCATCACTCTCCCAAGAAACTATGTTATCCTCAATACTTGGAGTAATAGTACAATCCATTTCACAGGAGTTATCTATGGCTTTAGATGGTGCACTAGGTGGAGTAGTAATTTCATTACTAGTGAAGTCAATTATGGGCAATGTTTCTTACAAGACCTCCACAATAGACTGGTGTGGTACAAAGGATGACATAAGAGGAATATCTTAAGGTATATTAGTAAATTGCGGTGGTAGGATTTGAGAGATAATATGATTAACCTCTCAATCATAGTTAAACACAAGGTCATCATCACTATGAGTACCATATAAAAGTTAACCAATAGTGGCATCATTATAGGTAATATAACTAGAGCTAGAAAAATAAGGAAAACATCATAAGGGAAATCTTGTGAAAGTGGGCCAGCCTCATAGTTATTTCTACCACTTTTGGACCATGAAAAAAAACCATCAGCTAGAGTATGATGAAGAAAAATGAGTTTATAAGAACGGAACCAATGATGCAGCCTAGAATTTACTAGTAACACCCTAGACGCGCTGGCACATCACTCAGCCTGGACTAAGAACTCAGGTCCCTCTTTAGGGTTGTTGTAGTAGGATGTTAGCATGATGGGGACTTAAAGCTTACAGATCCATAGCTAATACATCATTCTATAGAGCATGCCAGATCTATCTCTAAGGGAGAATAGAATTAAATATTACCAATGATGAGATCAAAAACATACTAGATTCAGATACATACAGAACTAACACTTAGATTCAGCCAATATCCTCCATTATATTCAATGCAATAAGTATATAAAAGCTTCATTACAATAATAGTAGTATGTGTGTAACAAATTTAGTAGCATCATATCTCTATGTATCTACACACATCTATATATATGTATATCTACTATGCATTTCACTACATATATATAAGGGTGGGGGCCTTCCCTTCACCACTTATTCATTCGAAAAATAGGTCTCATGCTATTAATATCCATGTGCCATTACAAAAATAGCCACACATGCAAGTGCGCTAATAATAGACTACTAGTAGTCAACTGACAGTAGTAGATCTATTTCTGGCTTGTGTCCATACATACTTCTTGTGTGCTTTATGTCAAGTGTTCTCTGATAAAAAAAGAGTGTTTCTGAGGATGGAGAATAGGCGTAGTGTGGGGTGATGCTGGGCCCCAAAATATCAACTAAGTACAATAAGGTGCATGGGCACATGGGACCTAGTCAAAGAAGGACGTGTGGGTTGAAGGCACGCAAGGAAAAATGGGTTTCGTACTTAGCTATATTTGGCACCCTAGGTAGCACACGAGAAAAGCATAACCCTTGTGGATAAGGTGCTAACCTGGTGACTTTGGGATCAAGAATGGAATATTCCAAGTATGCGATGGAGGGTTCTAGAAGAGCATCATCATGCAGAGTGGAGAGCTCGGGTTTGTGAAGGCATACTCCCATGGAGGACCACTTCAAAACATGGCAACCGATCTGTAACTTCTAGAAGGCATGGTAGTGGGTGATATGGCTATATATACAAGCACCCAATAGAAGAAAAGGATATAGTTGAAGAGAGGTGAAGCCTTGCAGAAAACATAATGGAGGGTGTTATGGATAGGGATTAGGAGAGCTTTGTGAGCGATAACATATAGAAGGGGATGGGTTCTCATTCTTATATGTAATATGATGAGCATAATATAGCTCTGATGCATGATTTGGCTATGCATAATTATATGAGGCTCTATTATGACCTCAATGGATGTAATGTGGGTTATTAACTTTGATAGTACGAATATAATGATTTGTTATAAATCATCTATGTTTAATACTTATGCATTTACTTTCTGTATAAATCATCTCCATGTGTTGCTTGTTATTTCTCTTACTTGCATACAATGAGATGGCAACTCTTCCTAAGTTCATAAGAATGTGGTTTAGTTATTTTTTATCCTTCATTTGATTGTTTGTTCTAATATGATGCATTCTCACAAAAATCACATAAAGGAGAGACTCGGTGCCCACGTGTTCCTCAGGTGAGCGCCCAGTACCCGCTGGGTGATAGGCTGACACGCATGGGATTTTCTTGTTCTGTGAAGGGTACAAAAATGACTATAAGTTTTTTTAGAATTTTTCCTTCACCATTGATGTCAAAGGGGGAGAGTTAAATAAAGGAGGATTAGTACATCAAGAATTACAATAAAGGAGACTATTGTAGAAAAGAGGATAAATATACATTAACAATTTTTTGCTATGAAGGTGGTAGGTTTCCATTAATGAAAAAGGGGGAGATTATTGGATTAATTGTCATTGATGACAAAGGATGTTGATAGAGCTAGCAATAGAATAGATTGATGGAAGAAATATATTATCATTATTGTTAAAAATTTGTGTTATATGATTTGGAGCTCACTTGGTAACTCATTTGGAGCTTGAAGTATAGCTTTCTGAACTTGTAGTAATGTTACTCATATAGAGCTTTAAGGCTAAATGGTCTGGAGATCACCCATAACACAAGTCTATCATCCAAAGCTCGCATTGTAGCTTGTCTGGATCTCACGTAGAAGGTGCTCATCCAGAACTCGGTCACAATGTAGCTCTTCTAGAGCTCTAAGAGTTGATTTTCTAGAGCTCGTCTATATTATTATTTAGTTTAGAGCTTGGTGTTGATGGTTTGGGGCTTGTAGTATATTTAAACCAGATTTCACCTAACAATATTTATTGTTCTGATCTAAACTCATAGTGTTGTTAATCATTCGGATTTCAGATAATAAATGGTCCAGATATCTAAGTGGTGTTGGTAATCCATAGTTCTAAGTATTTTTGGTGAGCTAAGAATAACTCATAACATGATCTGTCTAGAGTTAGAAGAATGATTGGTCCATAGTTAACAACACACAGTATTGATATGGAGATACACTTGAATGATCCGGAGTCTCATTTTCCAATTCATTTGGAATAATAATAAGACATGACTGTGAGTAATAATTTATAAGTTGAGTGGTGATGGAATTCCCAATTCCACTAATTTTTGAATTCATTAACTGGCCTTGGAATGCCAAAGGTCACTAAGCAATGATATTTTTTTTTGGAAGAACAAAGACAAAAAACCATTGTCTAGATAAATCAGTTTCGAATGTTCATCATTGAAAGGAAGATGGATCATTCAAATGCAATAAAATATAATTTTATAATACTTGAAGGATGTCAACCAAATTTCCTCTATTTAAATGTCAACATCAAATTTGACCCATCCTCTATTTTTGCATTCATATTTTACTAATGGACCTATTGGTAATCGTTTTGATCTCGTACCTTAATTTCAAATGTGCCTCCTAAGAATCATAATGTGTGAAAGATGTGTATGCCTAGAAAACAAATCAATATTAAGATGAGAGAGTGTCATAATTATTCATGAGTCAGGTGTAAAATATCCTTCTCAATTTAGAGAACCATAACTGTGTTTGTATAAAATAAAGTTCTTTAAAGCCGATGGAATAGTCCTGTAAATCCCTTGGTAATGTTTTCTGGGTGTTCGTCCTTTTATCTCCTTGTGAAAAATGCATTTCCTTCCCTAATACCCGATACATGTGGCATCTCCCAATTGGTTTCATGTTTGTGGACCTTTTATGACCAATTACAAGGTTTTGTAAATGTAAAAAGTGTAAAAGAAACCTTGAATCTTGATAGCAAAATATTCCAAGGAATATTTGTAGTGTAAGATACAAAAAACAAGTATATCCCCTCTCCCCGAAAGAAACACGTGTAATAATATTATTGGAAAGTGGGGGTCAGACATCCTATTTAATTTTTCATATTAATTGCAACTCATAAATAAAGTGCAAAGTGTGATTGCAAACCTGGGCTCCGAAATGGGACATGTTTCACTACTCCAAAGAAATTCATCACCGGGTTAATGGGCCAATATTGCATTTTTGTACCCCTTTAATCATAGGTAAAAGTGTAAGAAAATATCTGAGCCCCGTTTCCTTCCAAATAAAGACACGTGGACAACCCATGTTTAAAAGGGGAAAATATGGATCAGATAGATGATATTCAAAGCATTTATTTCCTCCACCATTAATGCAATTCACAAAATCAAGGAAAGGTTTTAAAATTTTTCCTCACAATTGCATACGAATAATTGAGAACCTTAACACTATGAAATTGTGTTATAAGGAGTAGAGATTGATTGTAGAGGAAGACATTCGAATCGAGGAAATTGAGACTATGGGTGTGAGGTGAAATTTAAGGAAAGCCACGATGAACGAGTAAGCTTTCAGATACTGGATCATTGCACTCTCATTTTTCCTTTAAATATGTTTAAAATACACATGTTATCGGGAGGGGAAATTAGACAGTAACATGTAAAAATGAGGAATATGGAATCAGGAGTTCACGTCAGTTTAAGTATCTCCAATGAATTCAATAAAGTGATAGACACAAATTTGATAAATGTTTTCCTAGATGATTTTTTGCGATGACTTCATGCTCCTGATAAAAGTGATTTCATGGTGTCCATTGATGCCAGCCATATTTCCCTAGTTTTAGCTTTTCCCCCTTCTGTGCACTACCCCAAGTTGGTAAGGATCTATGATGAAAACTATGATCCAAAAAAAGGAAAGTTTTAGATTGGAGTGGTGAGAGAGTCTTAAACCTAACACTTGAATCATTTAGACTGATGTTAGGGCTACCACAGATTAAAAAACTAGTATCCATTGATATAGAATCAGCCTTAAGAAATTAGACATCCCAACATAGTGATTATGCCAAGTGTATGAACACTAAGTGGATGCTAATGGATAAGGGATCCTCTACTAGAATTCCTAAGAGATTTCTCAAGTCAAAATTTATAGAGGAGGTTGAGGATATAATTGTTTTATTGAGAATAATGGATGGTATTGAATTGGATTATGTGTTCAAGGAATGAATTGGTCCATAAATAAGAATAATTATGGAAGGAAATGAAAGGATTTGCTAGGAAAATTTCATAGCTACATCAAGTCACACCCAGCTCCTTGATATGGCTACAAAAATTAGGGCAGGTATCAATTATAATTTCAAGTTTTACATGATTTCATACATAATCTAAAATATTGTGAGCCATAATATTTTTCCCGATCTCCCACAAGCAGTAAGTTTTAGAGATCACAAGGTATATTATGTTTATCCCCGAATGAATTTGGATAAGTGGAAGGGAAATTTTAGAAAGGTCAATGATACATTCCTTACACCTGTAATCTGCATCTTTAGGTCAGAGTGGGAGTAATATAAAATCTCTACAAAATTCAAAAGAGTGATACAAGAGTATGGCTGCTATTGTATTTAGTACAGGTTCTTTACTTATATTAGGGCAAGTGGTTTTGAAGGTCATCCACTCATGTTTCCTAGGTATCTTGATGATAAATGGGACCTCCTTGAACTTTTAAGGAAATTGGTAGTAGTACAGAACCTCATTATAGGAAAACAAAAAACTAATATCAAATTCCCTATCAGAATAGAAAAGTACACTTGCCCCTCAATTTCAAAAGCCAAACTTTTGGAGGAGGAAATGGACAGGTGTAAGTTAGACACATTCGAACCATGACTAAAATATGACATCAGGTAGGTTGTAGGTTCCAAGCATTAGCCTCATTTCAGAGACTATTGGATGAGTTTTAGGGATGAAGAGGAGGTTAGATTGAGGGATTTCTCTAGGATGACTGTCAGAAAAGTCTTTGACTTTAAGATTGCAGTGATACCTCAGGGACTAACTGATGAAAAATAAGTGGTAAGTCAATACTATATGGACAGAAAGATTGAATCACAACCAATTACACCTTTAGATTGGAATGAAGTGGAATCAATTAGTTTAGATAATAGTATAGCTAACGTGATGAAGAGAATGTTATCCTCGTTGAAAATTAAAGGTATGGACTTGCCTCTCCAAAATATAAAGGTGCTAAATGAGTTTAGAAATTTGAGAATCTTAGAGATAGATCTGCCCCCTTTGAAGGAGGGAGCTGATAAAATATATCCATTAAATGGGAAGGCTCCTCAATCACCCACCAAAATACCAACTTTAGGCATTGTTGATGAGTGGAATTCTGCCACTAGTAGGATTGGTACTTCTATGTCCATTTTAACCCAAAATTCTGAAGGGATGTTACTAAAGGAAATGTAGGATGCCCCCATCTCTCAAGCAGTCCCAATATATGCTAAGGGGGAAAGTATATCTAAACCAAGGAATCCATCAAAAACCATACCCAGATCATCTATCACTAGAGAGAAGATGAGAGGATTCTTAGCAAACATTGATCCAAAAATAATATTACAGAGTGCCAAGGAGAAACAAGGGCCTGAATTCAAATATTTTAAAAGAGTTGTTAAAAAGGGAATGGAGGTATCTCCATTGGTGAGAGACACTGGTGCTTAGGTATAGAAAGTATCCATGCCCTAGGGAAGCATGTTCATAAGGGTAAGGACACAAATGTAATTTACCTAACCTCACTAATTGAGGCCCAAACAAATCTTGTTGCAACATTGGCAAGGCAGATAGTTATGTCACATATCCAAACAAGTGCTCCTATTACATCATCAATACTGCAAGAGGCTGTAGTTGCAACTCTATTTCCTATAGGGATAGTAGTTGGTTTGGCTATGGAAAAAAGAATTCATATTGTCCCCATAATTAGTCATACCATTGCCACCATGGAAGAACACAGATAGTTGGGGTTGTGATTCATTCAATTGGAATTTCAATATGTGGCCAAGGTCACTCAATCACAGGAAAAGGTAAATGAACCAATTTGGATGTAGAAGCATTTGAGGAGAACCCTACACCTAAAATTGTTGGGTTGACACTTGAAGTACCTACAGTGGGGGATGTGAATGTTTCTCAAATGAAAATTTAGATGGAAGATACTCCCCAACCACCAATTGTTGAATCAGATGTCCAAGTTAAAAGTTTTTAGGTTGAAGGTGCAGTACCATCAAGAGAATAAGAACCAATAATTTAAAATCTTACAAGTGAACCATCCATAAAGGTTAGTGTTTCTTTTGAACATCAGTCTTAGAAGGAATAATATATTGTAAAATTTAATGAACCACCTGAGAGTACATACCCTAATAAAGAAGTTTTGATGGAAACTACATAAACAACTGCTAATCTAGAAGAGACTAGTGATAATTTAAGAATATACCATTTGATAAAAAAGTTTAGGAATTAGTGATTGGGTCTCAGCCTATGGAATAAAAGGAGAATAAGTTAGAAGTAGAGGAATTACATGTTAAGCCCAAAGAGAAAGCAATGTAAATTGAAGAACCACATGCAGAGCTGCCATTTTTGTAGGAACCCTAAGATGCATCCAAGGATTTGGTGATTTTATTTGAATCTCCACAGTCCACATTACAAGAAGAAAATGTGGGAAATAATCCCATAGCTGGGTGGCTAGCAACACTCCTCCCAAGGAAGGAGAATGATACAATTAAGGTGGAAATAGTGGATATTAGAAGTATTGTGCTTTTAAAGCCTGCAAAAGCTCCTAAAAAGGCTATAGTCATAACTAAAACTCACGTAGATCAACAAGGGTTCAAGATTTTTGAGGTGACTACCCCATAGGATGATAAAATAAAGAGTGAAATAGCATTAAATGACTAGAAATTCACATATAACCCACTAGGAAAACCTACCATGGAAAACTAAAAGAAAGATGTCACAATGGTTGTTCGAGGTTTATTACAAAAAAATGATGAGGACTAGGAGATAAAGAAGCAATTGAAGGAAAATATCAATACATTGTCCTCATATGTGCAAACATGGATAAAATTTACTGATGAAGGGAAGGAAGTTGTTACTGCTATAACACCTAGATTTTTAGAAGAAGCTAACAGAGCTAGAGAAACAGCTAGTGTTGTGGACAGGTGGAAGGAGGACTTGTCTAGAAAGGGAAATAAAATTATTGAAGAAAAAGTGAAATGTTATGACCAATTGACTAAATTTTTCAATGATATAACAGAGTAACTTGAAAAATGTGGAGATGAATTGAATTACTCAGAAGGAATCCTTCCCAAAATTGAGGCATTAACTCAATTAGATGATAATTTTTTGGAAGAGGAACAAATTGTTTCCCCTAAAGAGAGGGGAATACAATATACCTACAAGGGAGTTATCAAATTAAGAATGAAAAATCTTAATCAGATAGATGAAAAAATATGTACAGAGAGAGAAAATATATGAGAGTGCATGGATAGTCTTGACAACTGGTTAGGGGAACTTGTGACAGATAATAAATTTACTTATGGAAATTGGGGTATAGAAAATTTGATACAATCTTTTGATCAAAATATTAATGGAGAGTCTGATGTTGTGGCTCCAATATTCAATTATGATACTATTAATAAGTTTATTGGTTTGGAACAACACATAACCAAGTTGTAAAAGAGGATAAAAAAGAGTAAGATTGCAATGCCAAAGTTTGAGGAAGTGCTAAGAGAATAAGGTTTGATATTCATGTTCCAGTTTAGGATTGATGAAGAAGGCATTACCCATATATTCCAGAGATTTGATGCATATAGGGAAAGGGTGTTTGAAGAACTGGAAGATGATGTCAAAAAACATGGAGCTGATACCAATGTACCTTAACAATCCTAGGCTTGTTCCATTGAACTTCTTTCTTATGCACTATGTTTATTTTCATTTTTAAATTTTGTAATATCTATATTTTACAGATTCCAATTATATGTATAGTGTGATGTATTGCAATATAAGTTTAAAAAATATGATAGGAATTTAAATCAATTTCAATCATGGAACACATTGTAATATATTTGAACTCTTTATATTTACATATGAAATAAAATGGCGATTCTATAGGGGTTGGGGCCCATGAAATATTTACATACACTTTGGTGTCATTACAAAAGAGAAAGATACATTATCAGTCTACAACTACAAAATCCTCCTTAAAGGTAGGAATTAGATTCTATTGGTACCCAAATTGATTCTTCCTTTGAAGTTGAGTAGCATCACAAGTTCAGCGGGATGCTTAGAGACATATAGATCAGAATATGAGTTTTTTTTAGTTGGGGAAGGATTTACCTGACTCTTTGTCACTCGGGCTTAGAAGAATTGGATAACACCGTACTAAGGGTTTTTCCTACCCTTACTACTTTATGGTGTGCCTTCAACCAGGGTGAGGGGACCCATTTTGTAACTTGTGTTGGTGAAGGATATCAACGGATCAACAATATTTGACTCTTCTTTTGCAATATTCAAAGGAAACCTTGGGAAAACATGGTCAATGCAACATAATCTAACTCTCATGAGTTGTCACCCTAGATAATGAAAATATCTTATAGAAAAGGTCCATGTTACAAAATACAATGCTAAAAAATGATTTCTCCTACATATTTTGGGTTAAAGGATGGATAAATCAACAAATTTCCTCAGCATTTATGGATACACAGTGCAAGTAGGGGCAGTTCTTGTAAGATTTATCACTTAATGTATAATTTTTTGTTGGGAAGTTAAGCGGGATAAAGTTGATTATACAAAATTCTTGGGAAATTTTAACAAATGTTGGGACATCTACCAAGAAAAATGACAAAAAATGCTTCAAATGGTCAAAATGTTCCTTCAACCAGAAGATTTGTACCCATGGAAGCCCAAAGATACACAGTTTCACACATTCTTTAAGAATTCAACACAAAAGCTCATGATAAAGACTCAATTAAACATCATACATCCCTTATTCATCACGCCTAAGAATGCTCATAGACTAACAAACAATCTCTACTAGAAAAATGAAAGTAGAGTGAATTTAAATTTTTTATTGCATCATGAAATGAAAACTCTTCTCACGATGTAATTGCAAATGCCACAATACTATCACAAGGACAAGATATTGTGTGACTCATAGGAAGTCCTTACATAAGATTGCAACAGCAAAACGGATAACTACTTGAAGATATCTCAAAATGAAAGCAGACACAACTATGCTCATGATTAACATGATTTATTCAAGGTTCTTCAAATTGATCAGCAAGGGGAAGTTATATTTACAGTCTCAAAGCTTGTCAATGGTTTGACACTTACAACCATCTTGACATGATCAAATATAAATACACATAAGAAATAAGTGGTTTCTCAGATATGTTCTTTGGGAAAAATGGCTTCTCTCAACTTTCTCTCTTATTTTGTTTGAACAACTCTCAAAAAATTAACACTCAATTCACTTGCTATCCTTCGAGGTTTTTTCCCCCCAAAAGCACAAACATTCCTAGGAATATTCCATTTTACAATACTTGTTCTAGAACATGCCATTTTAAATTTAAGCTGCTAGGTGTAAAAAATGTGAGTCTTTTCAATTGGTTCCACTTTTGCTCAATTGGGATATCAGGTCATCATTTCTGGAAAATTATTTTAATCATTTTTTCCTCATATTGATTAGATAATAATTTCAAATGACCTATGGGAACTTCCAGATGACTATGATATGACATATATCCTCATCTACCTTTCAAGAATCCATCTTGGGCGCTACACACTCTATTTCATGTCTCACTAGTTTAATTTCCACACAAGGTTCCTATCAAATCATGTTGATTCACCAGTTCTTCTTATTCCTAATCCCTTCCAACTCTTAAATCCTTCTAGTGTGAATTGAGAAAAATCTCCCTCATCTCATGGGAAATATTTCTCTAAATCAAAACCATATGCACCCCTTACACTATAAAACTCGGTTTTACTTCATTACGTTTATGTATTTCCCTTCTTCTTCTGAATATAAAGAATTTCATCAGAAAATTGTTAAAGGTACTTGTAGCACACATTCTGAAAGAAAATTCCTTAGAAGATTTAAATCAAATCTTCAACTTGAGTGGTTTTGATGAAGCCTTTGCTAGGGCCTTGTTTGACGTAGAGTGTGTAGGAGATAGCAGAGGACCTTTGACATATCGACAGGTCCGATTAGCACTTATTACAAGGCTGATTAGGATTAATCCTGTGTTTGCATCCTTTCAGGTTATGTAATTTCATCTCTTTAGATGGGAACATCTAAAAAATCTTGAATATTTAACGAGATATTGGGTCGAGAGAAGACCCCAAATATCTAGGCAAACCGATTTTCAATGCCCATTTTTATGCAATGAAGGATTTGTATCGAAGGAGATTCCTAAGGAATCATATGTGCTATATGAAAAATCCTCTATTGACACCGTGCCTATCATTTCTCATAAAGTGGATGCGTTAGAGTGAAGGATCAACTCTCTAGAGAAAAAAAAAGTAGAGAATGTGTCCTTACAACCAGGTTCAGTGCCAACATAATCTTTGGGTAAGAGAAAAGGTGAACCACATCCTCAACTTCCAATCATTATCTCAGATGGATAATATGATCAATCATTATCTGCTCTCCGTTCGAGAGCAGCAATATCCTCTACTCGGGAAAACAGTGGAAGATTTTCAATTCCATCATCAACCTATTTAATGCATCGTGACCCTCAGTTTGAGGATGATTTTTTGGAACCTCAACCCATTCCTTCTCCAAGAGATAATATACCCCTCACAAGGAAGTGGGAGACTAGGTCAAGCCCAAGACCTCACAATCTGCCCCATCAAAAAAGTGCAATACTTTCCCTTCCAATCACCTCGGATGTCCCCTCTCAAACCACTCCTAGTAAGTCAACCCTTTATAAGGGGAAAGGTAAAATTACATTCTTCACAGGAGGTTTGGATCTTTTGGATTGGGTATCATCACAGCAGAAGAAAATCAAGCTTGAACAAAGCATGAGTCATCCTAGAATGACTCTGGAATCATTGATGGTTATAGGAATGTCCCGGTACTTAGTAGGGTTAGTCATATTTGTTCAGACAACACAAGGTTCAAGTGAATTTATGCTGAGAAAGAATAAGATTTTGAACAAGCTTCCCCTACTAGGAGGAAATTTTGAATCAGGACTGAAAAATGTTTGAATATTGCTTTCCTTTTATTTTCCCTACTTTTGGAATGTATATATATTTCTTTATCATGGACGGGGGCCCATATAAAACCCCATTTTGTTCCTTATTCAAAATGCAAGAAGCACAAAAATATCAATAGTTTACATGCTTATCCAAATATATGTAAAATTTTACCTAAGTCAATATGAAACTGTTGCATTCTTCCACTTTATAATTGACATAAGCAAAAAATAAAGTTTAGAATAACAATTACATCTAATGTAACATAATATCAGTTTAAAACATTGATTTAGAGAAAAAGTATGAAAATAAAATACATCTTAAGGAATAACACGCTTAATCTTGTTCATCATCTTTTATATCTACATTCTTTTCTTCCTCAGCTTCCATTTTTGCATCTTGTTCCTTTTTCAACCTTTCCATGTATGCATCATACCTTTGGAACAACTCATTTATCTCATCCGAATTTGGTCCAGTGTGATTCTTGAAGATTAGTGTTTTCCTAGCGATTGCATCTATGCACTGACTCATCTTCTATTTTTATTCCAATGGCCTAGCATTTAATTCTGTAATTTTGCTATGAACATTTCTCATTGTTTTAATGATTTCATAAGAGAAATCATCCTTCTGAATATTCTTTTCAAAATAGTTAAGAAAAAATTCAATCTTTAGATCCTCGTAACTCTTTTTGAATTTATCATATACCATATCTTCTAACTTCACGTCAATGTCATCGAGAGTGTCATCAACCTAATTTATTTTGAATTCAATATTTTCCTTGATCTGATTTAAGGTTTCCACTCTAATTTTTGATAAATCTTCTATGGCATGCTGACTCCCTTTGAATTCCACTAGCACGATGTTTTCCTGCTCAACCAATTCATCACTGATTTGAGTTATGTGGTCTAATTTGGGAAAAATTCCCTCAAAATAGAAGATCACATTGTCACATTGTACAATTATCTCGTCGATCTCATTGAGTCTATTATTAAGCTCTTCATAATTTGATCTAGCTTCATTAATTACTTATTTTCCCTTTTTGATTAATTTTCAATCCATGTATCCACCTCCTGTACCTTCTTAACAACTTTGTTAATTTTTTCCATTCCCTCAGGGGTATCTATAGAGGAACTTGCCTGAGTGTGACTCTATTGCCCAATCAACTGCTACAAATTAGAACTCAAGGCTTTAACTTGTTCTTTTAACTGATTTTTCATCCACCTTTTTAGAAGGTCATTCATTTCCCGAGATACTCCTTGTTTTAGTTCATCTCTTGAGGGCTTCCTTAAAGGAATGATATGAACATTGTAATCATTAGTTATCACATCTTCTCTAGTTTTTCCCTCAAAAGGGATTGCCATTTCTAGAGTTTTGTCTCCTAATGAATCAATGTGAGTTTTGGTGATAATCCTAACCCTTTTTGAGGCTCTTACCACCTTTGGAAAAGACAAAGCAGTAAGGTCAATGGATTGAATAGGGAGGACCTCCTTTTCCTCATTCAAAATTAATTCACCAATCCATCCTTTAGCCATAATTGTTCTAGCCTTTTCTTCTTGTGATTCTTGTTGGGGTTTCTTGAGGACAACCACTACTTGTTTGAACACCCCTTATTCTTCATGAGCTAGTGATTTTTCCTGCTCTTCCTCATTTATTTCAATAACCACTTTGCTATTCTCACCATGTGCTGAAAATTCTTTCAATTGTCCTTCTCCTTGGTCTAGAACTTGAGATTGATTATTATTTTCTTGATTTATATCAGTAATTAAGAGATATTCCTTTCTTATTTCTCCTATTGATGCCACATTAAACTCAATTTCTCCCCCAAAATTTTCTTGTACCAATGATTGGCTGGAAGGCTCTTCCTTCCCCAAAATCTGTTGAGTTGACATCCTAATATCCTCATGTTTTGATGATACATCAGGTAATGTCAAGGTGGGTTGTTCTTCTGATGTCAACTTCACATTCCCATCTAGATGTTGTATATCAGTATCAGAAATGGTTTTCTCTCTAGCAGTTGAATCTTGTTCCATTTCTGTTTTCTCTTCAAAGATAGATTTTTCTACTTGTTAAAGCTCATCAACTTTAGTAACTTTAACAGAATGGGACACAATATTTTCCATTTATATATCCACATTAATGTCCTCTCTGCTAAGCAACTCCAGTTTTTTAATTTTGAAACCACATGTTGTGTAGTAAAAGCTTATGTTGCTTGGATTTTATCCTCATTGATTAGTACATGAGTAGTCCCTTCCAATTCCTTATTTGTTTAAAGGCCATCTACTGGTGTCATTATTGGTTCACTCATAGATAAATCAAGTGAATCCAATATAGAAAATTATTCACTAGTATCAACCTCAATCACATAAGTTTGAGTCTTTGAAAATTTGTGTAATGTTTCAACTGAAGGCATATTTTCATTCTTAGCAGACATGGTCTCATATGTTTTCATAACAGGACTTAAAAATTGGTTTCCTACTAGATTAGTTGTAACATTTTCTTGGGTTACTTGATCCTGAGTGATTCTTTTTGTTATTTCCTCCAAAGATAAAGGTGGGAACAAAGGATCTGATTGTTCCACTTGTGGTAGTGATGCAAGATGTTATGCCTTAAAAACATCCTTCCTTTCAAAATCAGGAGGATCAATTACCATATCTCTATGTTTGTGTTTTTTGGGCATGTCGGCACCCACCCTCACCAAAATTGGTTTATACACCACCTTTTGTTTCTTGTGTGCTCTTTCAAACTTCTTCAAGTCAGGTGCTTCTTTTTACTCTTATTTATGTAGCTTAAACTGATAATGACCGCTTGTTATAGCTCCGCCCATTAATTTTTCAGCACTGCGTAGTTTTGGAAAAACAATTGAGCGAACCCCATGAGACGCCAAACCTTTCCCATTTTCTTGAATTGGCATTAAAAAAGTAATGGGGGAATTTTCCATGGATTTGAGGAGCATTTCCTTAGTCTTTTGCTTCAAAGAAGATACAAAGGTCTCGGTCCCACTAGTAGCTGAGGTCCATTCATCTATTAGTTCAGAAGTGGGTCTTTTTGATGGAAACTAAGGAGCCTTTCCTCCCAATCTATCAATTCTGTCTACACCTTCTCTCAAGGGAGGAAGATCATCAACTAAGAAACCCAAGTCACTGAAATTATTTATAACTCTTGTAATTTGGATTGATAGATCAATATTCTTTTGGGCTAACCAATTTATAGTCCTCCTTATTACATCGATTATCTGTATGTAAGAATCATCAGATTTTATTTCATTCCAATTTAGAGGGGCTATAGGTTGTCCTTCCACCTTCTGATCAAGGTAACAGTTACTTATTGTATGTGGATCATCCACAATTCCCTCCAGGATAATTGTAATTTTGAAATCTATGACTTGTGCAAGGTTCATTCTGGAGAAATCTCTTAGCCTGACCTCTTCTTCATCCCTACAATTCATCCAATATTCTTAAAAATGAGGCTCATGCTCAGAATTATTTGCAATGTTAGTGAATACCCTTCTAATATCATAATTAGCTCTTTCCTAAAATTTTTCCATATCAAACTTCTTCATTTCATTCTCAATCAGTCTGGCTTTCATGATTGAAGGGAATGCATACCTTCCAATTCTAATGGGGAACTTAATATTTGTCTTATGTCTTCTGGAAATCAGTTTGTGAATAGGTGTTAGCTGCCTTACTAATTCACATAAAGCTAATTTATCATCTAAATATCCAGGCAATTTATAGGTTTGACCTTTAAAACCACTAGCCCTTATGTATGTGAATTTCTTGTATTGAATGAAGTAACACCCATACTCCAAAATTACTTTATAGGCCTACTCATAAATTCTATATTGCCCCCACTCTAGTTTGAAAATACAAATAATTGGGGCAAAGAAAGTATCATTGACCAACCTTACATTCCTACTCCAATTGACCAACTGCAGTTGAGGAAAAATTGCGTGCATTTGGCACTGTTTAAAATCAACACGTGGTAACAGACCTGAGAAATGTCTATTCCCTACAACATTTCAAATTAAGTAGGTCATCATGAAGAATTCCAGCTCTGAAGTGTCACCCATCTCAATTTTTGCTGCTAAAGTAACCATGTGACTATGGAATGCGTTTGCAATAAAAGTATCCCAACAGATGTTCCCTTTTCTTTCCAAAATGATCCACATGTAGGTACACATCCATTCCTTGAATTCATTTACAGTTCCCAACCCCACCGTTCAACTTACTAACACAAGAATATCTTCAGCCTCTTCAACAAATTGTTCCCTAACTAGCCTTTTAGGGATTCTGGTTATTGCATTTTTCTTCGTGAGGAGCCATTTTGTATTTATGATCTTAACATAGTATTTTTTCTTCTTTTCATAATCCTGTAAAGATAATTTGATACCAATGGTGATTGTATTTGTGATTACAGGAAATTTAAGCATTATTCTAATAGTTATGGGTGTCAATGTCAATACTGCATCACTACTTCCATCTAATAATTTCCTTTTCTCTGGGTCATAATTCATAGTACAATGCCATACCAATTATGGGCACTAAACCGATGGTAGGATAACACCAGATAAAGTGATATGGCTATCCTTTATTGCATTTAAAGAATTTCTTTGATTGGGGTCATTTAATCGTTGAAAAAATTCCTCTAAGTCAGCATTCATTAGGTCTGTGTCTGTAATTCTGTCTAAATCACTTGTAATCCTAGACAAAACTAATAACGAAGATGGCATGGTATTCATCCTTGAAAACCCTAAATTTACCTCAAAATTTCTTGTTAATAATATGAAAAGTACATGAGTTTTCATTTCTTACTAATTTTGCACAAATCCTTGAACCATTCCACTTTAATCTAATTATCTTTTGATCTCCAATTCTCAAAAAAGCTCCACAACCAAATTTCACGCTATTGCACAATGCAAATATATATAATGGCACTCAGATCTCAAAAAAATTGATAATAAAGGATCAAAACATTTGAAATATTTTAAAAATATGTCCTTGATTTGTGTAAAACACTGTAGACACCAAATTTGGGTCTTACGACGCCCTGTACCCCGCATCTCGTCCCGCAACCTAACCCTACCTCACCACCTAAACCTTGCACACTTAAATATTTATTAATTACCTTATAATTAATAAATCCACATCTCCAACCTTGCCACCTCACCTCGCCACCTCACCATGACCTAGCCCTAACCCTAAACCAACCTAATTAAGACCTATGACTTGGTCCAGACTCACACCCATGACCCATCACCCCTCGCCCGCTTCAAAACGAGCCTAATAATGACTTGACCAAGCCCACAACTGATCCCTCGGGAGAAAAGGAGGGAAAGATGACTATTTTACTAAAAATAGCCACTTTGACCTAACCGACATTGGTTCTTACTCGACCGCCATCGGTTACGTAACCGCCATCGGTTCCCTGTTAATGACCTCCCCAACCAAAAAGAGAGGATCCGGAATTCATTTTTGGCAGAAAGAAGAAAGAGAAGTGAAACAAAAGCAGAAGAGGTTGCAGAGAAGAGGATCAAGCCGAAGACTGCAACTGAGCAACTGGATCGCTATCACACTCGTTCAAGCATTGGAAAAGACTAAGGATAGCTTGATCAGCTCACTTTCCAATACCGGATCATCCCAACTAAGCCTTACTATCGCCACCACATTCCTTGGACCTGTATCTTCATTAGGAACTAGTAAGTATTATCTTGTAGTTCTTTGTTATCATTTTTCTTTAATTCATATTAAATGGAGAACTGACCACCTTCAAAAGGAAGTCTAATATTTCCTGGGCCTAAGGTAGTTCCCTCACTTATTGTCTAACTAAGATCTAGTGGTCTTGTATTCTTACTTATAGGTATTCCTTCCTAGAAAAAAAGGAGTTCTTCACAATCGATCTGATCTCTCTACGGTATGCGCACACCTCCCCAACACTCAACAGGTATTCCTCCTAGCCCTAACCCTTATCTGTTTCTCAAGAGAATGAAAGGATAGAAGCAACTCTATTCCGGAACCAAATTCTGTGTGAAACATTTTGGCACGCCCGGTGGGACCCTTTTCGGGTTTATTTCTTTCTTGCTTGCTTTCATATAGGGAGCACACTTGCTGTTTCTTTCTTCTACATATTCACAAAATATTTTTTCATTTTGGTAAAAGAATTTGTTTTTCTTTCACATCTTTGCATTAGTGAAAGTTATCTTCTTTGCTTCATCGAATATCATTTTCGATTTGGGTTTAAAACATGTGCATCACATTCTTGCTTGCTGTTTTTAATTCTAGTGAATGTAGATTAAGTAACAGGTCATACACGTGGGGGTGATATCCACGGTATTGATGAGAAATTAATCTTACTCTCACTGCACAACACATACCAAATCACATCATAATCAACACAACAACTCAAACATCCCCCCTTCCTGCGGTATTCCTCCGCTTGATTGAGGTAGCCTTATGAGCTAAAACAAACTTGACATCTCCCTTAGGTATTTTGTTTAGGATTGACATCCTAGGGTTAGTCTCTTTATTTGCTTGTGCATCTTGCTTGTTTTTTTTTAGTTCTGTTTCTCTGTCATACACTGTTTTAGTGATCACTTCAAGACAGTTTGGTAAGGTATATTAAGCATTGTTATCCCCAAACCAGCAGCTTCTTACATCCTCTCTTTGCTTTCATAGTGACCGACACTAGTCCTATACTACTGACATCAGTTAACTGACCGACGCCGGCTACATTCTGACCGACATCGGTTATTTGACCGATATTGGTTACTGTGTTTAACAGTTCTTGAAAAACCAACAACCTATCAATTCCAACATTTTGTTGCTGTTTTTGTTCCAGATTGATTAAATCCCTGCTGTGTCCTCTTTTCCAAGGTTGTTATCACCTGGAAACAAGCAGCAACCATGGTTTCACATGCCTGTTCCGTGCCTTTGCCTGAGTCACCCCCTTCACATCCTATGGGGAATCCTACGGATACCAGTAATTTTCCCACGATCCCTGTAGGAGATAAGGAATTTGCCATATTTTTGGATGCTAATCCTAGCGCTGTACAATATTATTTGTCTCATACCCCTGACCGTACACCCGACGGTCAGCTCCTCGTTGGTATGCCTATTAGTATCGCCGCTCACTTAGCCCGTTCCCCACCTAATAACTCCACTTCACCGTCTTCATCCTTAGCCCCGTCTCCCAGCTCAGTAGCTTCGGTGGTCCATACTGCACCAATTAGCTTTCCTTTTGTTAATCTGGGGCCCCCCATGTCACTACCATCCATTGACCCTACCTCATCTCTCTCACAGACTGTATCTTAAATAACTTGCTCTCTACCACCTATACACACGAGCTTTCCCTCACAAGCTCCGCCCACCTTTTCATTTCCACAAATTCATCCGGTGGCCTCAACCTCTTATATAGGACACCCTTATTCGGATGCCCCAACACATTCATCACCATTATCTTATCAACATTCAATCCCACCATTGTCTAGTAGCAGCTCTTGGACCAATCCTCCTCTGTTTACAATGACATCACCATCATCTAACCCAACCAATGATTTAATCAAATAGATGATGGACAAGATGCAAAATCTTGAGGCTTATGTTTCAGGAAGTCATAACACCCTGACATACAAGAAATTTTTTCGGGAGCCTATTCATCCTTCTGTCCCCCTTCATACATATCTTCCTTAATGGGAATTACTAAAATTTACTCGCTTTAATAGTAAGGAGGACCCACAACAACACTTGCGATCGTTCAGACATGCCTACTATTTGATTGCTCATGACGATGCCTTACTACTCGGTACCTTTCCCATGTCCTTATCAGGACCTTCCTTTGAGTGGTGCAGTGCGTTAGCCCAGCACTCAATATTCTCCTTTAACCAATTAGCCCAATCTTTCTTGGATCACTTCTCCATCAATATTGCCAAGAAAGTATCCATTACCGACCTCTATGCCATCCAAAAATTTGAAGACGAGTCTATCGTAGATTTCGTTGGACGATGGTTGGGCCTCATCAACCAACTTACTTACGTCTTACCTCAGGATGAGCTCATCGAACTCTTTACACGGGCCTGCACTAAACACATTTCCCCCATGCTCCAAATTCAAACTTTCCGCACTTTTGATGAGGACTTTACTATGGCTCAGAAACTAGAGATTCGAGCCTTAGAGGAAGAGAAATTGAGGTTACGCAACAAAAGCTCAAATTTCCGGACCCAAGACTCTACCACCAAACCCAACACCACCAACTCTCACGCATCGGCTGCTTTGAAATCAAAGGGTACAGTACACGCAGTGACGGTCAAATCTCAAGCATTGTCTAATACCCAGCCAAAAGCCACATATAAGTATAAAGCTGAGCCCATCAATTACACTCCCTTGGGAGAAACTTATGGTGTGATCTTAGATAAATTGCTTAAAGCAGGAGCTATCACCTTGCCTCCTGTTAAACCTCACTCTGGGTTTGATTCCACCCGTGCTATACCTTCTTGGTATAAAGAACATAACTTCTGTAACTTCCATCGCATGAAGGGACATAGTCACAAAAACTGAAAGATGTTGAAAAACATAGTGCAGGAAATGGTTGATGCAGGGGATATAACTGTCAATAATCCTAATGCCCCCACTAATTGAAATTTAAAAATATTCAACAAACCATTTCCAAACCATTCATCTAACAGTAACACAAACCAAGACACCTCAACCGAGGAGAAGAGTGTGCATGAGATCCATGTGATTTTCAACTCCCAACCCAGGGCTTCCATTGAGGAAATTCTGAATCAAGCTTCTTCACCAATGCAAGGATTCTCACCCCCTTCTCCTTCATCAGGACAAGAGGAAAGTCCCACTATTACTTTACCCATAAAGGAATTAACTGCCCAGAGTTCTCTTCTCACAAATGAACCTTCTTACACCACATCCCTGCACGATTGTGAGCAGATGCTATCTAACTTATCTATTTCCCAAACATCTCCTTCCACCACTCTTGTTGCAACAGAAGAAGGCTTGCCACTTTTTCTATCATCCTTAGAGGAGAAACCCCTTGAGCCTTCATCACCAAACTCCTTAATCATGACGGATCCCCTCGAGCATGCCCTCCTACCTATTAGTTCTTCATCACCTAAATCTTTCCAGTGACAGGTTGAACTCTTAACACCCATTGATACAACGCCTCATTTACCCCCTGTATCACACCCATAGTGGACCAGAATCACAACCCACCTCTCTTCCATACCAAAGTTCCTGTTCACACGTGAAGATTGTCATCCCTTAGAAGATAGACGAGTCTTATGGGAGCGTTTGAGTACACCATACTCTACTCAAATGTAGATGACTAATCCAGACACCTCTACCATATAACCGAGGTGTTTACAAAAGCTCAAAATGCCTATGTCCTCACCTTCACCCCCCTCATCTCTATCGAATCCCTCAGCCACTTCTATCAACCTAACCAAACCTTCCCTTACGCTTGGAATTTCACCGATTCCCAGCCTGACACACACACCTAAACGGTTAGATTTATCCAAAAAATATGTCATCAATCCACCTAGGAGACAGACCCAATCTCCTTGAGTCCAATCTATGCCTCTTCCACAACTAAAACCCTCACCCCCGATCACACCGATACAACAGGCTCGGCTTCAGCCTTCACCATCACACCTACCTTCTATATTAGGGCCTCACCTCTCCACCCTGCCTCAATACACCTTGCCTCCCACATCTTCTTTAACATGACCTATACCTTTTGCACCCCTATAGACACTCACAGGAATCTCAACAATGTCGCCCCAAGTATCTCACCTACCTGCCAACCCTAAGAAAACTCAATCATCGAAGGACTTTTTTGCTATCGCTCCTCTCTCTCCATGGTTGTTTTCTGCCACCACGTCAACTAGGGCCTCATCCTCTAACCAGCTAAACATAACTTCTACGCAGAAGAAACCACGCCTCGTTAAAACCAATCATCAAAGTCCCTTGCCTAAATCACCACCCATACGAACCACTCATACCCGACCATTACCAAAACAATCAAAAATCTCACCTACTCAATCAACAGCCTCATCTTCATCTGAATTTGACCCGCTCAAAGGATCTTACTCCAAGATCCTTGATATGTTGGCAGGGGATGCGACCATTTCCCTACCCCCGCTCAGAGTCTATGATCCATTTAAGCCTCGACCTATAGGTTATGATGAATCTAAAATTTGTGCTTACCATCGCACACCAGGACATGATGTAGAAGGATGCAAACCTTTGAAAGCCATCCTTCGCCAGTCACCTATCTCGAATAGGCAGCCTAAGAAAGATAATTTATGGAGAGAGAGGCCCTTAGCTTCGATCCCTTCTCCTATACCACCTGTCCCCGCCTCGCCAAAATCTATCATCATTGCAACCCCACCTCTCAAGAGCAATGACTTATCCCCGCCATCTTCCTCCTCTCGTATTCACGAGATCAACATGATTAACATTGCTACTCGAGGTCAGAAAAATAATGGAAAAGCTAAAGAAAACACACATGCGGCCTCTATTTCTCCTTCTGCCATCCTGATCGCACCACCACCTAAAGTGGTCATTCGTGGACCTGCCTATCCCATCTCTGATGGAGTTGCCCACCGCACCATGATCAAACAACTTCACCAATCTCCTGTCAAAATGACACTCTATGATCTCATTCAAACATCTGAATCGCATCGACAAGCTTTAATTGAGATCCTTCAAGGGATAGAGGTCCTACCTAATGAAACCTTGCCCATCACCTCCATTTTAACACCCAACCATGTCACTTCTCTCACCAAACAACCTACCTCCACAACCACTTCTATCCTTGTACAGCAAGCCGTTGCTGTCAGTTTTTCTGAAGAAGAAATTTTCGTCTTTGGTGCAGAAGATCCTGATCCAGCTCTTTTCATCCCGGCTTACGTCCAGGACATCCAGGTACATCATGTTATGATCGATGGGGGCGCTAGCCTAAATATCGTCTCTTCCAAAGACTTCCAACAGATGAATATCCCTCCTAGCTGTATGTGTGCCAACCCCACCATGTTGCGTTCATTCAACGATGCTATTACTTCTACCTTAGGCATCGTGATCCTTGACATTCATGTAGGGCCACGTACCTTACCCGAACTCTTCTATGTCCTTGAGGGAGAATTCGAATACAACATATTGTTAGGCCGCCCTTGGATCCGGGCTATGGGATGCATTTTTTCCACCTTACATAGATGCATCAAATTCGAGTATGAGGGGAAGTCTTACACTGTCAAAGCTGACGCTTCCCCTTTCAAAACCTGTAATATGTTATATCGCCCTAATGATGTGCTTGTACCAATCAAGGCACCCATTGATCCAGCCCAACCATATACTTCAACCACACCTCAACCATCCACCTTAACCACACTCACACCTTTGACCAATGAATCCACCGCCGCGAATACCACTTCTTTCCCCGCAGAAAAAATCCCAACTTCAGATCCCTTGATAGATTTTTTTCAATGCCTTACGCTAGGGGAATACTACCTATACAATGTTAGCACCTTCCATACCCCACAGGAGTACAGACAGTTACATGCACATCCTACCTACGACCGTTGTGTGGGGGAGGTGATCTCCTACGGACCACCTAATTGCCGCACCAACCTAACATATGGGGGTGTCGACACATCCTCTGTCACCCCTGAACCTCCCCTTGGTGTGGTTCCCTTCTAATCTGATTTTTGATATCCAACCAACCGTTGTTTTGCCCTCACCTTCTTGACACACTGTGCTTGGAAGGGTTTTGGTTTTGGTCTTTATGAACAAGGCTGACACACGATCATTCCCGTAACTACCCGTAAACACAAAGATCATCGTGGTCTTGGATTTTTTGAACCACCTACACCGAAGAAACCTCATGTCAATTGTATCCAGGCAAACAACGAAGTCACCCCTTCCGAACCATCATCGCCCATTTTCCATCCTTCACCCACAGATCGATAAGACCTGGATCTGAGTAGGGTGCTGGATACAATTGCTGCTGAAGAATCAATAGCACTTGGAAGTTCAGTGCTCTGGACTTCCTTATCTTTATCTGCTGGACCTTCAGGAGCATTTGCAGGGGCTGGCACTTCACTCTCTTCACTTTCACTGAGAACAATGATGTTCTCTGGTCCCAAAGGTACTTCTACCTATTTACTTTGAGGATCTTTTTCCACAGGCTCCTTCTTAACCTCTTTAAATTTCTTCTGGTACGCTTGAGTGGATGAAGAATGAGTGGAAGCTGCAGGTCCTTGCGTTGATGAGGCAGGAGGGGTTTGCACAGGTGTGTCTGATATGGGAGTCGATGCTTCCCTCCTTGGTGTTGAAACATCCTTGGAAGAGGATTCTCCTGAGTGCCTTCTGAGCTCTCGAACTTTCCTGTCAAACCAGACCTTAGTCTTGACTAAGACTGGAGCAAGGATCTCAGCCAGATCATCTTTTTATTTCCTGTTCCAATCCAAGTCCTCCAAGGGGGTGTGCTTAATCACATTATCATACTCATATGAGTATATATCAGAATTGTCATCTTGGAGTCCTTCAGGAACTTGGTACAAGCCGAGTTCTTGGATCAATTGCAGAGAGAACCTGCCACAGTGCCTCCTTCTAGCTTCAAAATCATCTGCACAGTCAGCCCAATAGTCCTCGGTATCTGCCCTATGATGATAGATTATCTTGATGTTCCGCTCAATGAACTTCTTCAAGTCAAAGAAAGTTCTTGGCTTAAGGAAATGAACGGTGATAGGGACGAGGGCTCTCTCTATGTTCTGTGCGTCCAGGGCTATTTTACAAGTGTAATTTCCCAAAGAGATGGGAAAGTGCAAACCAAAAATATTCTTGTCTCTGCAGGTTCTGTGCAATTTGTCTAATTTCCTGCATACTTCAATCAAAGCCATCTTATCATTGCAGAACATGGGAAGCCTCAGAGGGGTGCTCTCATAGCCAGCAAGCCTGATATAAGAGAATTTTCTGAATTGAATAAAATAGGCACCGTAGTGCGATATTAGGTTCATGGCTTCGTCTGAAAACCTTCTAGCAGTGTCACCCTCGAGCAGCCTGACCACGTACATGGTGAAAGCATCATTTACTCTTCTGAAATTACGGTTGCTGGTCTCTAGGGTGAACTGCGGGCAGTAGGCATATATAGGGTCATCCTTGTGGGCATCAATGTAAGAAAAACCAAACCATTGTCTTGATGCCGCAAGGGTATACATCAGGTACGAAGTCATGTAGAACTTCTTCATTTGGTGTACATTGGACTGCTGCTCCGCCAAATTCATGCTGATGATTTCTACCCAGTTGATATTTTGAGTTCCCTCGCACACCATGCTGATAAGTGGGCACATCCAGAAATGGAACTCGTTAGTAGAAGGTAAGCCCATCACCTGAGCCAATAGGATTATGAAATCTGATAATTCTTCATTGAAATCTGCTCAGAAGAGAGTCTTGGATAGGCGAGACGCTCCCTTCTTAGGGTTTTTAAGCCATGACTTCACCACCCGCGCCTTGTATTTGTCGCTGTCTTGGTTAAACAGGGCCTGTGCTTGATCCCGGGAAACAACTATGGCATTATCCATCTCTGGGATCCTCAAAGCAGTGCTAATGACGGCTGCATCTAGCTTGGTGATGAGTTCCCCGTGTACATTGGTTAATTCACTCGAATCAGGGTCGAAGTGAGCTCCGCATGAAAGCACTGTATCAGCACACTGTACTGAGATTGGGAAACCTCCAGGGAAAGCCAAACCACTGTCGTGAATCATCTGCGCCATAGGTGTAGGGTTTGCATCCGCCATCCTTACCCAAAAATCACTGAAATCAAGATGACGAGCTTCACTGTCCCCAATATTGTGAACGGAAAATTCTAGTGGAGAGATTTGCTCCTGTCCTTGAAATTTGATCTTCATGTTGACAGTAATTCGGAGGACAGAGACGTGAACTTGACTTTGGGAAGGAATTACAGAGGAAAGGATACATGCGCAGGAAATTATATTGCAAGGGTTCGAGCAAAGGATAGCGTGAAAGCAGTGTGAAAAATGCAAAGGGGGGATGCCCATTATATAGCTGAATAGGAGAGAGAAAGACAATGAATGCGCATTTAATACATATCTACCAATTTGAAAAAGCATGATATTTGGGTAGAGCGGGAAAAATAAGCACGAATGGCACTTGGTTCATTTGGGACATGTGAGACGCGAATGCGCGAAACACGCGACTGGACCGGATTGGACTTAAAGGTGACAATGGGTCCGGAAGAGCTTGGGACATTTGGGACGTGAAAGCGCGAAGTACACGGTTCGGGCGAATCAGCCGAAAATGGAACAACTTGCACAATTTGACTTGGGACATTTGGAACAAAAATGTGCGACAGGCCCGAAAAAGACAAACTTCGGGGAGATCGGCCGATCGGGGAACGGAGCGCACTTTTGAACTTGGGACACGCGGGACAAAAATGTCCAACAGGCCCGAAAAACACATGAAATGACCCAAAAATGTAGATTTTCTCAATTTCACGACTTTTAACACTCTCAGCACAACAGAGAAGACGCTTAAAACTCAAAATTTTGAAAAGTCACTTCCCTAGGAGCAGGGAATTTTGAGTGGACAACAGCTGGCTCCTTCTGGGGATGACTTGGCATAAATTTAAGGAATGGGACAAGGTAAGAACTTAGACAAACTCGGGGAAGCAGACCGGTACCTTATCCATTAGGCCACGGAGTCAAAAAGTAGACCAATACAGAGGACAACACACGAAAACAAAAACGCTGTACAGAATGTACAAAGGACTTCCTAATCACCTAGGACTTGAACAACTTGAGGTACTGCCCACTATAAGGAAGTGGGAGAGGAGAACCATCCATGTAATCAAGATAAAAGGAATTCTTACCAGCAAAGTGTTTGATCTTGAAAGGTCTGAGCCAAAGGGAATCGAACTTGCCATGGCTGCCACGAGGTTCATGCCTTTTATCCCATAACAACACAGTATCTCCAACTTGGAAATCTTTGAACCTGGCTTTCTTGTCAAACAGGACCTTTACCTTCTATTGGTGAATAGATATCTGATCAGCAACCTCCAATCTGTCCTCATTTAGTTTGTGAAGGTACATAATTCTCTTATCCAAAGCATCACTGAAACTAGTATCTTCAATGGCCTTCATTAGATGCAAGGCTGGCAGTTCCACTATTACTGGCAGTTGAGCTTCTACTCCATATACCACTTGAAAAGGGGACATTCCAATAGCTCTCTTTGGCGTAATCCTATCTGCCCAAAGAGCATCATAGAGCTTCTTGTGCCAATTTCGTTGAGACTCATTTACTAATTTCCTTATAATAGTCACCAAATTTTTATTAGTGGATTCTGCTTGCCCATTCCCTTGAGGATAGTAATCTGAGGAGTGAGCCAAAGAAATGCCATACCCATAGCAAAAAATCCATTATCTCAGTTGAAGAGAAATTCGGAGCATTATCTGTTACAATCTTATTAGGTACACCATACCTTACCAAGATGTTCTCTTTGATGAAGCTGCACACCACTTCAGAAGTAGTACTCTTAACTAGAATAGCTTCCACCCATTTGGTGAAATAGTCCATGGCAGTTAGTACATGAGTATGACCAGCACTAGAAGCAGGATTAAGTGTTCCAATGAAGTCCAAACCCCACTGTTGAAACGGTTCTTCAATTACAACTGGCTTAAGAGGCAAAGAGGCCAATTTGGGTCTTCCCACGAAGGTCTGACAAGCCTCACATTTATTAACTCACTTGGATGCATCTCTGAACAAGGAAGGCCAGTAATATCCTCCACGAAGAATCTTGTGAGCAGTGACCGTTGATGAATAGTGCCCTCCACATGCCTGATCATGAAAAGTTGAGAGCAACTTTCTCTGCTGTTCCTTGTCCACACATTTCAAAAATCTTCCATCTAACCCACGTTTGAACAAGGCGTTTTCCCACAACACATATTGCACTGACCTCAATTTAACAGTCCTCTTTTCTTTGGTAGTTAAATGAGAGGGGCATTCTCCATAGGTGAGAAAATGGGCAATGTCAGCATACCATTCATCAACTGAGCTAAGGAACAGAACGGTAGGAAGGCCAACTTTGTTCTCCAGTAATTCATGCTTAGCTCCTTCAGCAATGAGCTCACAAAGACCTTTTCCACGAACCAGCTTGGTTGGTTTGATGTCAATGTCATATTCTTGGACCTTAGCAACCCAGTTCCCTCTCTTGGATCCAAATTCTTGCTGTGTGAGAATTGACTTAACAGTTGTATCTGGAACCAACACCATGGAATGAGAGTTGAGGATGTAAAAACGAAATTGCTTAACAGCTTTGACCACTGCAAAAGCATGTTTTTCCATCATGGTGTATTTTAACTCATGATATTTCAGGATATAGCTCATGAATGCAATTGGGAGCTCATGCTCATTGGAGTCTTCTTGAGTCAAAACAGCAGCCAAGGTATTATCTGTGGCATAGCAATAGATAATAAAATCTTTGCTGAAATCAGGAACAGGCTAAAACAGGAGTTTTAGCGATAGCTCTCTTAATACCTTCAAAGGATTTCTTTCCTTCAGAAGACCAACCAAACGTTTGTTTCCCTTTCATCATCTGAGAAATATTCAAAGTTAACTCTGCAAAATCAGGGATGAACCTTCTTAAAAAATTGATCTTACCAAAGAAAGAGTGCACGCCCTTTTTGCTGGTTGGGAGAGGAATTTGCTGGATAGCTTGTACTCGTTCAGGATCAATCTTAATACCATCTTTGGAAACAATGTGCCCTAATAATTTTCCCTCTGTGACACAAAAGACAGGTTTATTAGGATTCAAAGAAATCCCATGCTCTCTGCATCTTAGCAGAACTGTCTCCAGGTGATCAAAATGATCCGCCCTTGTTTTAGAAAACACAGTCAAGTCGTCAAGGTATATGAAAATACACTTCCCTTTCAAACTTCCAAAAGCCAGATCCATAGCTCTCTGAAAAGTGGCACCAGCATTAATGAGCCCAAAAGGCATTCTCTTGTAAGCAAAGGTACCCCAAGGAGTAGTGAAAGCTGTTTTGTGTTGATCTGCAGTATCAACCTCTACCTGATTATATCCCGAGAATCCATCAAGCATAGATAACATTTCAGATCCTGTTACTGCTTGCAAGACCTGATCCATCATAGGCAAAGGATAATTATCTTTCAAGGAAGCCTGATTTAGATTCCTGAAATCAACACAGATGCGGATCTCACCATTTTTCTTCCTAACAGGCACAATATTTGCAATCCATGTTGAATGGTGAATGGGAAAAATGATTTTGGCCTTCAACAACTTCTGAATTTCCTGAAAGATGGTGTTAGCTATTTTGGGGTTGTATTGCCTCTGTTTCTGCTTAAAAGGCTTGATTCCAGGCTTGAGAGGAATAAAATGCTGCATATCTTTTGGTTTGAAAGTTTTCAAATCTTCATAAGAGTAAGCAAGAACATCCTTATACCTCTTTAAAAGATCAATTGCTTTCTTCCTTTCATCTGTTGTGCAACATTTTCCAATGTTCACGAGTTTAGGATCAGTAGAACTCCCAATATCAATCTTGTCATACTCAGCTGATTGCTGAGGTCCAGTGGAAGCTCTAGACTTCACATACCTGTCATGTTTATCAAATAGTTCCTCCAAACTCACCAATCCTTTAGGAATCTTGTTTCCTTTGAGATTGATGAATCCATCCTGATCTGTTTCTTCTCCTTGGGTGACTGCTTTGTCAAAGGGCACACTTTCACGAGGTAGGTTGTCACTTCCTTCAAAATACAGCTGTTCGAAATTACCCTTGAGTTCCAGGAAGGAAAGCAAGTGTTGATCATCATTGAAAACTTGCCAGTTATTGGTATTATCAGGTACACTAGGCCGATGGACCATCTCAATGGTGAACTTATCCTGAGAGAAGTCAGGATGAGGAATCAGTAGTGACCCTGAGACTGCTAGTGAATCAGCCCTGCTGTTCTTCTCCCTAGGTATTGCCTCAATGGAGAAAGCATCAAGAAATTCAATGGAATCCCAAACCTAGTTCCGGTAATGTTTCAACCTTCCATTTTTTACTTGAAAAAGGCTTCTGACTTGCTTTACAATCAATTCTGCATCACCACGAGCCAGAAGATTCTTTACACCTTGTTCTTTGGCCACTTGCAGTCCAAGAATGAGAGCCTCATACTCTGCTATATTATTAGTATTTTCAAACTGCAACTTAAATGAAAAAGGATGTAGGCTTCCTTCAAGTGACACCAGTAGACACCAGCTCCAGAACCAGCTGAGGAACAACTTCCATCAAACTCTAAAATCCAAACACCATTAGGATCTTTAGGTGACACTTTGGGGAGTTGATTTCATCAGGGGACATAATCATGTAGTTTCCATGGCCCATATCCTCATAGAGTATTTGTGCTTTAGGATCATCCGTTTTTTGCACAATATACTCAGATTGCTTCTCAGGCATCAACTTCTTCATTTGTCCATTAACAGGTACGAGTGCATGTGACCAATCCATTTGAATTTCTCCACCCACATCCTTACAGAAGTTCCTACTTAGCAACATCCCGTATGAAGGAGGAATATCTGCTACTAAGATGGTAGCCAAAACTCTCTTTTCAGGCAAAGCAGTAAAAGCCACTTGTGCATCTTTAATTCTTCCAACCAGGGGCACTTCTTTACTCTCCATGGAGTAACAAGATCCATAAGTGTGTGTGAGGGTCAAGCCTAAAGCATGAGCTACTTTAGCAGGCATCACATTATCTGAGGCTCCTGAGTCAATGACACAATTACTGAGCCTATGACCAGCTATAAGAAGTGTTACATAAAATGGTTTAATTTTGTCATTAGGTGAGGTGACAACAGCTACCAGACTAGGCTGTGGTGCAGAAGAAGGAGTAGGTAAAAGGCCTTTAGAGGTGGTTTTAGAATGGGAATTAACAAATTGAATCATTTTGGCAAAAGCTTTGGGATGGGTTTGATAATACTCAGCCTCTGAGATTTGAACCTTAGTCTTTTTCAGATGATCAATAATATCAAAAGACCCAGAAGTGGATGGGCCATCATCATTTGAAATCCTAGGCTTATCAACTTTAGGAGAAAAAGAAGTAACTTTAATAGTAGGATTGATAGGACTCACCTTTGGTGTAGATGAAGTGGGGATAGGAGATCCTCTTTTTGTAATTACAGGGATAGTTGTCGGCTACTCCTTAGATTTCTTAGGGGGCTATGTTACTTTCTCCCTCTGATTTGTCTGCTCTCGAGTCATGACAGCAAATGATTCGCTATTCATGTCTGCTACCACTTCATCATAATCATCTCCATCATCAATGCCCTCAGTGGTGAAGAAATTAACCTGAGATCCCTCAAGTTCATCTGCTTCATCATCAAATTCCTCCACAAACTCCTCGCAAGCTTCATTATCCTCATCATCATCTGGCTCTTCAACTTCACAGGTTGCATTTATAGGAACTTTAACAGGAGGTCCTTCAAGTGTTAATCTTGTTTGAGAAGCAGGCAAACGATTTCTGGGCTGGAAATTCCTCCTTGGAACATCTGCATAAGGAGCATGCTGAGCCAATTGTTTCTTTATAGCAATGAGATCATTTGCAAGTTTTTGAACTAATGGATCAGTATTAGGTCTAGGGGTGGAGGAGGAGGAAGCAACAAACTTAGATTTGGAAGGGTCTCTCCTCAACTTCCCTGACATGATCAGATCATCCTCGACACTAACAGCAAGAGTTTGATCCTCCACCAATGTTGCGAGATTAGCCCTTCTCAGTGCATAGCTAACTTCAGGCATTTGGGCGTTTAGGAAGAAACATTTTTGGATTTGATCAACAGGTCGAGTATTTATGGGAATTTTATTGATCAATCTGTTGAATTGGGCCACAAATTCTCTCATGGGTTCTAGTGAATCTTTCTTTATCTGAGAGATTTGAGCTAGCAAGGCATGCACATCTTCTGCTGGTTTGAAACGGTTTTCAAACCCAGTTCTCATGGTGTCCCAGCTAGTGATAGTACCAGCCGGAAGGTGATAGAACCAATCAGCAGCATTATCTTGTAAAGTCTCAACGAACAGTCTCATGGAGACGTCTTCGTGTTCAAATCCCAGAACTCCACATGCAACTATGAAGGCTGCGATGTCTTCATCAGGATGCACTTTGCCATCGCCTTTGAATTTAGGAAAGTTCTTCCGGTTACCTCTGGGTAACTCATGCAAAGGCTGAGGAAGAGCAAGGGGCCTGACACGATGACCCCAGGGCAATGGTACCCTCCGCCATTCTTGGAAAAACGAATTGGAGAGGAACTACAACACCAGCAAGAATCAAAGCTCGAAGATTAGGGCTAGCTGGCTTCTTGAAGGAATACCGCCCGTAGGAATTCTATCTTGACTAGGTGACAGTGCTTGTAGAACGAGTCCTTCTATTTCTTTATCGAACTCGACGGAGTAGGAAAACCCTGCTGCTCCAAAGATCTGAAACTGCAGATATCTTCAATACCTTTGGAAGGGCTTTCCTTAGATTCCCTCGAGTAAAACGTGGATTCGCCAGATTTCTTCAAGGAAAGATGACACCAAAGTTTCCTACAGAACTGGAATATGATTTTCCCCAGCGGAATCACCAAAAACTGTTGGTTGTCAAATAGGACTTTACGAAGAGCAACAGTCAGGGGACAAGAAGTCCCTCCTCTTTAATGGGAGAGGTTCCCTTATTTGCCAATAAAATGTTCTCATCTGTCTGTCCCATGAGACGGAGGTCTACTATGCAACTACTCCAGAGTTTGAGCTCTTTATCCATGACCCCGATAGTAGAGGAGAGCTTCTGTTGCAAATTGTTCACCTTTACGTGGAGTTTGAAAGCTTCATCGATGAAATTCAATCCTGCAACAAGCATATCTTCCACCATGGCTTCCATAGCTCTGCCGTAGACAGAATACTTGTGCATGTCTTTGATACTCTGTATTTCATCTTGGCTCAAAATTACAGGAGGTGGAAGAGTAGTCAATGGGGTAGGGTCCAAAACTTTGTCCTTAGACAAAAGAGATTTGATAAAACTTGTGAGAATATGGGCCTGTTCCTCCAACTAGTCAATAGTTTGCTGCCCTTTTTCTACCCTCCCAATGACTCGTGTGACCGTTTCCTGGAGGTTGTAGATCTCACCTTCAGGAGTAGACTCTCCCATTGGAATTCTTGAGAGCTCTAAGTCAGATGTCTGTAAGTCCTGCTCTGATTTGTCCACTGTAGGCTTAGCAATCTCCAGGAATTGCTGACCTTGAGCATCAGACACGATCCTGGAGGTGGTTCTGGCTTTCTTGGCACGAGAAGGAGTAGTGCCCAACAAGGCTGCCACAGCATCAAAATTTGGCCCTGAGCTCCGAGAGGAAGATTTCCTTTTTCTACTGTCAACAAGAGGTTGAACCCATGCAAAAGAGGAAGAGGAAGCAGCAGGAGGGGCAAGAGGACCAAGAGACATAGAGCTCATGACGCTCAAGGTTTGCACAACTGTGGTCTCAAGTTGAGATGTGAGTAGGGCACTGGATACAATTGCTGCTGAAGAATCAATAGCACTTGGAAGTTCAGTGCTCTGGACTTCCTTATCTTTATCTGCTGGACCTTCAGGAGCATTTGCAGGGGTTGGCACTTCACTCTCTTCACTTTCACTGAGAACAATGATGTTCTCTGGTCCCAAAGGTACTTCTACCTGTTTACTTTGAGGATCTTTTTCCACAGGCTCCTTCTTAACCTCTTTAAGTTTCTTCTGGTACACTTGAGTGGATGAAGAAGGAGTGGAAGCTGCAGGTCCTTGCGTTGATGAGGCAGGAGGGGTTTGCACAGGTGTGTCTGATATGGGAGTCGATGCTTCCCTCCTTGGTGTTGAAACATCCTTGGAAGAGGATTCTCCTGAGTTCCTTCTGAGCTCTCGAACTTTCCTGTCAAACCAGACCTTAGTCCTGACTAAGACTGGAGCAAGGATCTTAGCCAGATCATCTTTTTCTTTCCTGTTCCAATCCAAGTCCTCCAAGGGGTTGTGCTTAATCACATTGTCATACTCATATGAGTATAGATCAGAATTGTCATCTTGGAGTCCTTCAGGAACTTGGTACAAGCCGAGTTCTTGGATCAATTGCAGAGAGAACCTGCCACAGTGCCTCCTTCTAGCTTCAAAATCATCTGCACAGTCAGCCCAATAGTCCTCGGTATCTGCCCTATGATAATAGATTATCTTGATGTTCCGCTCAATGAACTTCTTCAAGTCGAAGCAAGTTCTTGGCTTAAAGAAATGAACGGTGATAGGGACCAGGGCTCTCTCTATGTTCTGTGTGTCCAGGGCTGTTTTACAAGTGTAATTTCCCAAAGAGATGGGAAAGTGCAAACCAGAAATCTTCTTGTCTCTGCAGGTTCTGTGCAATTTTTCTAATTTCCTGCATACTTCTATCAAAGCCATCTTATCATTGCAGAACATGGGAAGCCTCAAAGGGGTGCTCTCATAGCCAGCAAGCTTGATATAAGAGAATTTTCTGAATTGAATAAAATAGGCACCGTAGTGCGATATCAAGTTCATGGCTTCATCTGAAAACCTTCTAGCAGTGTCACCCTTGAGCAGCCTGACCACGTACATGGTGAAAGCATCATTTACTCTTCTGAAATTGCGGTTGCTGGTCTCTAGGGTGAACTGCGGGCAGTAGGCATATATAGGGTCATCCTTGTGGGCATCAATGTAAGAAAAACCAAACCATTGCCTTGATGCTGCCAGAGTATACATCAGGTACGAAGTCATGTAGAACTTCTTTGTTTGCTGTACATTGGACAGCTGCTCCGCCAAATTCATGCTGATGATTTCTACCCAGTTGATATTTTGAGTTCCCTCGCACACCATGCTGATAAGTGGGCACATCCAGAAATGGAACTCGTTAGTAGAAGGTAAGCCCATCACCCGAGCCAGTAGGATTATGAAATTTGATAATTCTTCATTGAAATCTGCTCGGAAGAGAGTCTTGGATAGACGAGATGCTCCCTTCTTAGGGTTTTTAAGCCATGACTTCGCCACCCGCAGCCTTGTATTTGTCGCTGTCTTGATTGAACAGGGCCTGTGCTTGATCCCGGGAAACAACTATGGCATTATCCATCTCTGGAATCCTCAGTGCAGTGCTAATGCGGCAGCATCCAACTTGGCGATGAGTTCCCCGTTTACATTGGTTAATTCGCTCGAATTAGGGTCGAAGTGAGCTCCGCATGAAAGCACTGTATCAGCACACTGTATCGAGTTCAGGAAACCTCCAACGAAATCCAAACCGCTGTCGTGAATCATCTGCGCCATAGGTGTAGGGTTTGCATCTGCCATCCTTGCCCAAAAATCGTCGAAATCAAGATGACGAGCTTCACTGTCCCCAATATTGTGAACGGAAGATTCTAGTGGCGAGATTTGCTCCTGTCCTTGAAATTTGATCTTCATATTGATAGTAATTCGGAGGACAGAGACGCGAATTTGACTTCGGGAAGGAATTACAGAGGGAAAGGATACACGCGCAGGAAATTATATTGCAAGGGTTCGAGCAAAGGATAACGTGGAAGCAGTGTGAAAAATGCAAAGGGGGGGATCGCTCGTTATATAGCTGAATTAGGAGAGAGAAAGACAATGAATGTGCATTTAATACATACCTACCAATTTGAATAAGCATGATATTCGGGTAGAGCGGGAAAAATAAGCACGAATGGCACTTGGTTCATTTGGGACATGTGAGACGCGAATGCGTGAAACACGCGGCTCGCCGATTCGGGCCGAGGAAAAGAGGCACAAATTCCTTTTGGGACATGCGGGACAAAAGTGCGCGAAACACGTGACTCGGCCGGATCGTACGAAAAGGACAATGGGTCCGGAAGAGTTTGGGACACTTGGGACGTGAAAGTGCGAAGTACACAGTTCAGGTGAATCGGTCAAAAATGGAACAACTTGCCTGATTGAACCTGGGACACTTGGGACGTGAAAGCGTGAAGTACGCGGTTCGGGTGTTTCAGTCGAAAATGGAACAACTTGCACAATTTGACTTGGGACATTTGGGACAAAAAGTTCCGACGGGCCCGAAAAAGACAAACTTCGGGGAAATCGGCCGATCGGGGAATAGAGCGCACTTTTGAACTTGGGACACGCGGGACAAAAATGTCCGACAGGCCCGAAAAACACATGAAATGACCCAAAAACGTAGATTTTCTCAATTTCACGACTTTTAACATTTTCAGTACAACAGAGAAGACACTTAAACTCAAAATTTTGAAAATTCACTTTCTTAAGAGCAGGGAATTTTGAGTGGACAACAGCTGGCTCCTTCTGGGGATGACTTGGCATAAATTCAAGGAATGAGACAAGGTAAGAACTTAGACAAACTCGGGGAAGTAGACCATTACCTTATCCCTTGGGCCACGGAGTCAAAAAGCAGACCAATACAGAGGACAACACACCAAAACAAAAAGGAAAGAAAAAAACAAAAACGCTGTGCAAAATTATACAAAGGACTCCCTAATCACCTAAGACTTGAACAACTTAAGGTACTGCCCACTATAAGGAAGTGGGAGAGGAGAACCATCCATGTAATCAAGATAAAAGGAATTCTTACCAGCAAAGTGTCTGATCTTGAAAGGTCCGAGCCAAAGGGAGTCAAACTTTCCATGGCTGCCACGAGGTTCATGCCTTTTATCCCATAACAACACAGTGTCTCCAACTTGGAAATCTCTGAACCTGGATTTCTTATCAAACAGGACCTTTACCTTCTATTGGTGAACAGATATCCTATCAGCAACCTCTAATCTGTCCTCATTAATTTTGTGAAGGTACATAATTCTCTTATCCAAAGCATCACTGAAACTAGTATCTTCAATGGCCTTCATTAGATGCAAGGATTGTAGTTCCACTGTTATTGGCAGTTGAGCTTCTACTCCATATACCACTTGAAAAGGGGACATTCCAATAGCTCTCTTTGGTGTAATCATGTCTGCCCAAAGAGCATCATAGAGCTTCTTGTGCCAGTTTCATTGAGACTCATTGACTAATTTCCTTATAATAGTCACCAAATTTTTATTAGTGGATTTTGCTTGCCCATTTCCTTGAGGATAGTAATCTGAGGAGTGAGCCAAAGAAATGCCATACCAATAGCAAAAATCCATTATCTCAGTTGAAGAGAAATTTGAAGCATTATCTATTACAATCTTGTTAGGTACACCATACCTTACTAAGATGTTCTCTTTGATGAAGCTGCACACCACTTCAGAAGTAGTACTCTTAACTGGAATAGCTTCTACCCATTTGGTGAAATAGTCCATGGGAGTTAACACATGAGTATGACCAGCACTAGAAGTAGGATTAAGTGTTCCAATGAAGTCCAAACCCCACTGTTGAAAAGGTTCTTCAATTACAACTGGCTTAAGAGGCAAAGAGGCCAATTTGGGTCCTCCCACGAAGGTCTGACAAGCCTCACATTTATCAACCCACTTGGATGCATCTCTGAATAAGGAAGGCCAGTAATATCCTCCACGAAGTATCTTGTGAGCATTGACCATTAATGAATAGTTCCCTCCACATGCCTGATCATGAAAAGCTTAGAGCAGCTTTTTCTACTGTTCCTTGTCCACACATTTCAAAAATCTTCCATCTAATCCACGTTTGAACAAGGTGTTTTCCCACAATACATATTGCACTGACCTCAATTTAACAGTCCTCTTTTCTTTGGTAGTTAAAGGAGAGGGGCATTCCCCATAGGTGAGAAAATAGGCAATGTCATCATACCATTCATTAATTGAGCTAAGGAACAGAACGGTAGGAAGGCCAACTTTATTCTCCAGTAATTCATGCTTAGCTCCTTCAGCAATGAGCTCACAAAGACCTTTTCCACGAACCAGCTTGGTCAGTTTGATGTCAATGTCATATTATTGGACCTTAGCAACCTAGTTCCCTCTCTTGGATCCAAATTCTTGTTGTGTGAGAATTGACTTAACAGTTGTATCTGGAACCAACACCATGGAATGAGAATTGAGGATGTAAAAACAAAACTCCTTAACAGCTTTGACCACTGCAAAAACATGTTTCTCCATCATGGTGTATTTTAACTCATGATCTTTCAGGATATAGCTCATGAACGCAATTGGGAGCTCATGCTCGTTAGATTCTTCTTTAGTCAAAACAACAACCAAGGTATTATCTGTGGCATAGCAATAGATTATAAAATATTTGCTGAAATCAAGACAGGCTAAAAAAGGAGTTTTAGCGATAGCTCTTTTAATACCCTCAAAGGATTCCTGTCCTTCAGAAGACCAACCAAACAATTTTTTCCCTTTCATCATTTGAGAAATATTCAAAGTTAACTCTACAAAATCAGGGATGAATCTTCTTAAAAAATTGATCTTACCAAAGAAAGAGTGCACGCCCTTTTTGCTGGTCGGGAGAGGAATTTGCTGGATAGCTTGTACTCATTCAGGATCAATCTTAATACCATCTTTGGAGAAAATGTTCCCTAATAATTTTCCCTCTGTGACACAAAAGACAGATTTTTTAGGATTCAAAGAAATTCCATGCTCTCTGCATCTTAGCAGAACTGTCTCCAGGTGATCAAAATGATCCGCCCTTGTTTTAGAAAACATTGTCAAGTCGTCAAGGTATATGACAATACAATTCCCTTTCAAACTTCCAAAATCTAGATCCATAGCTCTCTGAAAAGTGGCACCAGCATTAATGAGCCCAAAAGGAATTCTCTTGTAAGCAAAGGTACACCAAGGAGTAGTGAAAGCTGTTTTGTGTTGATCTGCAGTATCAACCTCTACCTAATTATATCCCGAGAATCCATCAAGCATAGATAACATTTCAGATCCTGTTACTACTTGTAAGACCTGATCCATCATAGGCAAAGGATAATTATCTTTCAAGGAAGCCTGATTCAGATTCCTGAAATCAACAAAGATGCGGATCTCACCATTTTTCTTCCTAACAGGCACAATATTTGCAATCCATGTTGAATGGTGAATGGGAAAAATAATTTTGGCCTTCAACAACTTCTAAATTTCCTGAAAGATGGTGTCAGCTATTTTAGGGTTGTATTGCCTCTGTTTCTGCTTAAAAGGCTTAATTCCAGGTTTGAGTGGAATAAAATGTTGCATATCTTTTGGTTTGAAAGCTTTCAAATCTTCATAAGAGTAAGCAAGAACATCCTTATACCTCTTTAAAAGATCAATTGTTTTCTTCCTTTCATCTGCTGTGCAACATTTTCTGATGTTCACGAGCTTAAGATCAGTAGAATTCCCAATATCAATCTTGTCATACTTAGCTGATTGTTGAGGTCCAGTGGAAGCTCTAGACTTCACATACCTATCATGTTTATCAAATAGTTCCTCCAAACTCACCAATCCTTTAGGAATCTTGTTTCCTTTGAGATTGATGCATCCATCCTGATCCATTTCTTCTCCTTGGGTGACTGCTTTCTGAAAGCGCACACTTTCACGAGGCAGGTTGTCACTTCCTTCAAAATACAGCTGTTCAAAATTACCCTTGAGTTCCAATAAAGAAAGCAAGTGTTGATCATCATTCAAAACTTGCCAATTATTGGCATTATCAGGTACACTAGGCCGATGGACCATCTCAATGGTGAACCTGTCTTGAGAGAAGTCAGGATGAGGAATCAGTAGTGACCCTGAGACTGCTAGTGAATCAGCCCTACTGTTCTTCTCTCTAGGTATTAGTTCGATGGAGAAAGCATCAAGAAATTCAATGGAATCCCAAACCTGATTCCGGTAATGTTTCAACCTTCCATTTTTTACCTAAAAAAGGCTTCTCACTTGCTTTACAATCAATTCTGCATCACCACGAGCCGGAAAATTCTTTACACCTTGTTCTTTGGCCACTTGCAGTCCAAGAATGAGAGCCTCATACTCTGATGTATTATTAGTATCTTCGAACTGCAACTTGAATGAAAAAGGATGTAGGCTTCCTTCAAGTGACACCAGTAGTACACCAGCTCCAGAACCGGCTGAGGAACAACTTCCATCAAACTCTAAAATCCAAACACCATTAGGATCTTTAGGTGACACTTTGGGGAGTTGGATTTCATCAGGGGACATAATCATATAGTTACCATGACCCATATCCTCATAGAGTATTTGTGCTTTAGGATCATCCATTTTTTGTACAATATACTCGGATTGCTTCTCAGGCATCAACTTCTTCATTTGTCCATTAATAGGTACGAGTGCGTGTGACCAATCCATTTGGATTTCTCCACCCACATCCTTATAGAAGTTCCTACTTAGCAACATCCCGTATGAAGGAGGAATATCTGCAACTAAGATGGTAGCCAAAACTCTCTTTTCAGGCAAAGCAGCAAAAGCCACTTGTGCATCTTTAATTCTTCCGACCAGGGGCACTTCTTACTCTCCATGGAGTAACAAGATCCATAAGTGTGTGTGAGGGTCAAGCCTAAAGCATGAGCTACTTTAGCAGGGCATCACATATCTGAGGCTCCTGAGTCAATGACACAATTACTGAGCCTATGACCAACTATAAGAAGTGTTACATAAAATGGTTTAATTTTGTCATTAGGTGATGGGTAACAACAGCTACCGGACTAGGCTGTGGTGCAGAAGGAGAGTAGGTAAAATGCCTTTAGAGGTGGTTTTTTGGAATGGGAATTAACAAATTGAATCATTTTGGCAAAAGCTTGGGATGGGTTTGATAATACTCGGGCCTCTGCGATTTAAACCTTAGTCTTTTTCAGATGATCAATAATATCAAAAGACCCATAAGTGGGATGGGCCATCATCATTTGAAATCCTAGGCTTATCAACTTTAGGAGAAAAAGAAGTAACTTTACTAGTAGGATTGATAGGACTCACCTTTGGTGTAGATGAAGTGGGGATAGGAGATCCTCTTTTGTCAATTCACAGGAGGATAGTTTGCCAGACTACTCCTGTAAATTTCTTGGGGGGGCTGTGTCACCTTCTCCCTCTGATTTGTCTGCTCTCGAGTCATGACAACAAATGATTCGCTATTCATGTCTGCTACCACTTCATCATAATCAGCTCCATCATCGATGCCTCAGTGGTGAAGAAATTAACCTGAGATCCCTCAAGTTCAGTCTGCTTCATCATCAAATTCTCCACAAACTCCTCGGCAAGCTTCATTATCCCATCAATCATCTGGCTCTTCAACTTTTCAGGTTACATTTATAGGAACTTTAACAGGAGGTCCTTCAATGTTAATCTTGTTTGAGAAGCAGGCAACGATTCTGGGCTGGAAAGTCCTCCTTGGAACATCTACATAAGGAGCATGCTGAGCCAATTGTTTCTTATAGCAATGAGATCATTCGCAGTTTTATGAACTAATGGATCAGTATTAGGTCTAGGGGTGGAGGAGGAGGAAGCAACAGACTTAGATTTGGAAGGGTCTCCCCTCACTTCCCTGACATGATCAGATCATCCTCGACACTAACAGCAAGAGTTTGATCCTCCACCAATGTTTGGCGAGATTAGCCCTTCTTCAGCGCATAGCTAACTTCAGGCATTTGGGCGTTTAGGAAGGAAACATTTTGGATTGATCAACAGGTCGAGTATTTACAATGAATTTTATTGATCAATCGGTTAACTTGGGTGGCCACCGGGTGGAGGGGGGGGGGGGGGGGGAGGGGTGTGGGGCTGGGGCGGTGGGGGGGGGGGGGTGGCGTGTGCGGGGGGGGGGTGGGTGGGTGGGGGGGGGGGAGGGGGGCCTATTGGTTGGGGTGGTGGTGGGTGGAGGGGCGGGTAGGGTGTGTGGGGGGGGGGTGGGTGGGGGTGGGAGGGGGGGGGGGGGGGGGGGGGGGGGGGGGGGCTGGGGGTGTGGGTGGGGGTGGGGTGGTGGGGTGGGTGGGCGGGTTGGTTGGGGGGGGGGTCGGGTGGCGGGGGGGGGGCGGGGCGGGGGGGTGGGTGGGAGTGGGGGGGGGGGGTGTTGGGGGGGGTGGGGTGGGGGGGGGGGGAGGGGGGTGGGGGGAGGGGGGGTGTTGGTTGGGGGGTGGGGCGGGGCCTCGCGTGCGGTGGGGGGGGTTGGGGGCGGGGGGGGGTGGGGGGGGGGGGGGGGGGTGAGTGTGTGACTACGGGGGGGGGGGGGGGGGGGGGGCGGGCTGGTGGGGGGTGGCCGGGGGGGGGGGGGGGGGGGGGGGGGGGGGGGGTGGGGTGGGGGGGGTGTGGGGGGGGTGGGTGGGGGGGTGGGGGGGTGGGGTGGGTGGGGTGGGGGGGGGTTTGGGCGGGTGGGTGGCGGGGGGGGGGGGGGTGCGGGGGGTGGGGGGGGGGGGGCGGGGGGGGGGGGGGTGTGGGGGTGGGGGGGGGGGGTGGCGGGTGGGGGGGGGGCAGGGGGGGGTGGGGGGCCGGTGGGGGGGGTGGGGCGGGGGGGGTGGTGGGGGGGGGGGGGTGGGGAGGGGTGGGGGGGGCGGGTGGAGTTGGGGGGGGGGGGGGGGGGGGTGGCGTGTGGTGGGTGGGGGGGGGGGTGGGGGAGTACAAAAACAAAAAAAATTGGGACAAATTCTCTATGGGTTTCTAGTGAATCTTTCTCTTATGAGAGATTTGAGTAGCAAGGCATGCAATATTCTGCGGGTTTTGAAAACGTTTTTCAAACCAGTTCTTCATGGTGTCCAGCTAGTGATAGTACCGAGACGGAGGTGATAGAACCAACAGCAGCATTTATCTTGTAAGTCTCAACGCACCAGGTCTCATGGAGACGTCTTTGTGTTCAAATCCCAGAATCCACATGAAACTATGAAGGCGCGATGTCTTTAGGATGCACTTTGCCATCGGCCTTTGAATTTAGGAAAGTTTCTTCCGGTTAACTCTGCGGTAATCATGCAAAAGATGAGGAAAAAGAAAGACAAGGGGGCCTGGACACGTGACCCCGGGCAATGGTACCGCCATTCTTGGAAAAAAACGGCTTGGAGAGGAACTACAACAACAGCAAGAATCAAAAGCTCGAAGATTAGGGCTCGTGGATCCGAAGGAATACCACCCGTGGAATTAGTCATCTTGACTGGGTGGAGTGCTTGTCGACCCACACGACCGTACCTTCTATTTCTTATCGAAGGGAAAGGAAAACCATGCTGCTCCAAAATCTGAAAATGAAGAAATCTTCATACCAAGGGCCCTTCTCCCTCGAGGTAAAACGTGGAGTCGCCAGATCAAAGATGATAAAAAATTACAGAACTGGAATATGATTTTCCCCCAGCGGAATCACACCAAAACTGTTGGTTGTCAAATAGGACTTTACGAAGAGCAACAGTCAGGGGACAAGAAGTCCTCCTCTTTAATGGGAGAGGTTCCTCATTTTGCCGAATAAAATGTTCTCATCTGTTCTGTCCCATGAGACGGAGGTCTACTATGCAACTACTCCAGAGTTTGAGCTCTTTATCCATGACCACCGATAGTAGAGGAGAGCTTCTGTTGCAAATTGTTCACCTTTACGTGGAGTTTGAAAGCTCATCGATGAAATTCAATCCTGCAACAAGCATGTCTTCCACCATGGCTTCCATAGCTCTGCCGTAGATACGAATACTTGTGCATGTCTTTGATACTTTGTATTTCTCTTGGCTCCAAATTACAGGAGGTGGAAGAGTAGAGTTCAATGGGGTAGGGTCCACAAAACTTTGTCCTTAGACAAAAGAAGATTTGATAAGAAAATTGTGAGAATATGGGCCTGTTCTCTACTAGTCAATAGTTGCTGCCCCTGCACTCTTTCTACACTCCCAAGGACGGTGTTGTGGACCGTTTCCTGGAGGTGTCGATCTCACATTCAGGAGTAGACTCTCCCATGGGAAATCTTGAGAGCTCTAAGTCAGATGTCTGTAGTATGGCGCTGATTCGATCCACTGTAGGCTTAGCAAAATCCCAGGGAATAGGATTGCGCTGACCTTGAGCATAAACACGATCTGGAGGTGGTTTGGCTCTTTCTTGGCACGAAGAAGGAGTAGTGCCCAAAAGGCTGGCCACCGCATCAAAAATTTGGCCTGAGCTCCGAAGAGAAGAGTTTCCGTTTTCTAATGCAACAAGAGGTTGAAACCCATGACAAAAGAGGAAGAGGAGGAAGCAGCAGTCAAGCAGCAGGAGGGGCAGAGGACCAAGAGAGACATAGACTCATGACGCTCCCGGTTTACACAACTTGGTCTAAAGTTGGAGAGTGAGTAGGCGATTGGATTTGGTTACCAATTACTGATGGAAAGAATTCAAAGCCCTGGAAGTTCAGTGCTATGGACTTAATTATCTTGATCTGCTGGACCTTCAGGAGCATTGCAGGGGTGGCACTTCACTCTCTTTCACTTCACTAAGAACAATGAGTTCTCTGGTCCCAAAGGTACTTTCCTACCTGTTTTTACTTTGAGGATCTTTTCCACAGGCTCCTTTAACCTATGTAAGTTTTTCTGGTACACTTGAGTGGATGAGAAGGAGTGAAGCTGCAGGTCCTTGAGTTTGATGAGGCAGGAGGGGAGTTTGCAACAAAGGCTGTGTCTGAAGGGAGTCGATGTCCCCTCCTTGGTGTTGAAACATACTTGGAGAGGTTCTGCATGAGTTCCTCTGAGGCTCTCGAACTTCCTGTCAAACCAGACACATTAGTCCTGACTAAGCGGAGCACGGAATTTAGCCAGATCATCTTTTTATTCCTGTTCCAAGAAGTCCTCAAGGGCTGTGCTTAAGACACTTCATACTCATAGGAGTTAAGATTAGAATTGTCATCTGGGAGTCCTTCAGGAAATTGTACAAGCGGAGTTCTGGGATCAATTTGTAGAGAGAACCTGCCACAGTGCCTACTCGAGCTTCAAAAATATGTAAACAGTCAGCCAATAGCCCTAGGGTATATGACCATTATGAACAATTGATTATCCTGATTGTTGCAGCTCAATGAAACTTCTTTCAAGTCGAAGCAGTTCTTGGATTAAAAGAAATGATACGGTGATAGGGACCAGGGCTCTCTCATGTTCTGCCTGTGTCCAGGCTTTTTACAAAGTGTAAATTTCCAAAGCGATGGGAAAAGTGCAAACCAGAAATTCTTATCTGTCTCTTAACAGTTTGTGCAATTTGTGTTAATTCCTGCATACTTCAATCAAAGCCCATCTTATATGCCGACCATGGGAAGCTCAGAGGGGTGATCTCCTAAAAAAAGGCCAGCAAGCTAGATATAAGAGAATTTTCTGAAAATTGAATCAAAATAGGCACCGTAGTGTGATTCTGGTTAATGGCTTCGCTGGAAAAATTCGCGTGTCACCCTCGAGCAGCCTGACCACGTACAGGTGAAAGCATCATTTACTCTTTGACACATTACTATCATGTAGAAATTACTAAAATTTGTAATAAGGTAAGATAATTAATTAGGGATTTCAACATTCACAAGATTAATTGAGCATACACAAGAGTGGAAATAATTGGAAAGGAAGAAAATACTTCACATTCAAAGGGAAAAACTAGAAAAAACTGCTTCAGCCTTCTTGTATCTAAAAATTCCCCCCTTCTGTGCTTTTCCAAGGAACACAATATATAGCAAAATTAGTTCAGTCACCTTTCCTAAAAATAGACTAAGGTTATACTCGTCCATGTATTCTATTTTTATCCTTTATTTATTAAGGAATAAAATAAATAAAACTAATATAAAGAGACATTAATAGAAGTTGATTACATCATAGTCAAATTGCAGTTGACTGATCCTATTTTTAAGCAAAAAGCATGGTTGGATAGTTGCCGACTACAAAATAAACCTTTCTTGATGAGCTGTGTCTCCTTCTAGGTGCATGTAAATTTGTCTGCTCTTGATGTTGATGTGACATCTGAATGATTCGCTAATCCCCTGTCTGCTACCACTTCATCATGTATCATGCAAAATCATTGATGCTCTCATGTGGTGAAGTAAATTAACCTGAGATCCCATCAATTTACATCTGCTTCATTAAAAAATAACTCACACAAAGTCCTCGCAAGCTTCATTATGGGGACCATCCTTTAAGCTCTTCAGGCTTCTGATGTTGACATTCCCTATAGGAACTTCTAGTTGTTGGTCCGTCAGAGTAGTTAATCTTGTTTGACGAAGCAGGCAAACGATTTCAGGGGACAAGAAGTCCCTCCTCTTTAATGGGAGAGGTTCCCTTATTCAGAAATGAACTTATTTACAAATGTAGCAAAACATGATTTCTTTGGTTAGCAACTTGAGATCATCACGAAAGTGTTTTGAACTAATGAAGATCAGTCAATTACAAAAGGACTGAGGAAATGAGAGTACGGGAAAGAGCAGAAAGGCAACATGCAGAATTATAGATATCAGAGTAAGGGTCTTTATGTATGCAAAAGTCATAGTGACATTGAAACAAGATCATCCTTGTATTGAATAACAGCAAGATGGAATTTGATCCTCCACCAAAGTTGCTGTAGAATAACATCTGCTTAGAACACAAAGTTTCTTAACATAACAGGCAGATTGGGCATTAATCAAGGACACAAACATTCCTTCCTAGATTATACAAGATCACCAAGCTTGCAGTAGTTGACATGAGTATGCAATTGGTCAAGACTAACGAACTTGAGCCACAAATGATCTTCACAAAGAAAATAAACGAAAGCTTAGGAATAACTGAGAGATTTCAGATAGACAAAGAATGGAAAAGTCCTTCTGTATTGATTTCTTTGTAATGGTATTTCACACTTTCAGAAAATATGCTCATGGTTCTTCCTCAGCTAGTCAAAATGGCAGCCGGAAAGGCCATTATATAGCTTATCAAGTCAGCATTACTCTTTGTAACTACTTCTTTTAACTAACAGATCTCAGTTAAGGATTGCCAATCGCAATACCTCAACCTATTACAATGAATTCGAGAAAAAGAAATAGAAAAGAAGAGAAGAATAAGGAGAAGAAGACAGGTGGTCAGTCACTGAGAGGGACTTTGCCACTCGACTTCAGAATTCGCTAGCCAAAATCTCTTCCAATGACCTCTGGCTATATCTCTTCCACGAGGGACTGAGGATGTTAGTCAAGTAGACTGAGTCACGAAAATCCCAGGACACTGGTACCTCCATCTCTTGGATAAAACTCGACATGGAGTAGGATAATCTTTGTTTGCTTCTTCAATGGAAGATTGAAGAGCTCGAAAATCTAGGGCTTCAGCTTTCTCCTTGGAGATGGAATACTTTCCGTAGGAATAAGTCTATCTTTAACTAGGTGGAAAGCTTCTCGAATTGAGTCCTTCTGATTTCTTGTCGAAGGGAAAGGAAAACCCTGCTGCTCCAGAAGTCTCATCCTGAAGAATCTTCAATACCAAGTGCCCTATGTCCCTTGAGTAAGCACGTGGAGTAACCAGTGTCTTGAAAGCTGATAAACCCTTACTGCCAACTGTTCTATCAGTTCTCCCAAAGCGGAATCACTCCAGGACTGTTGATCTGTCCACTCCACGACTGTACGACCCAGAGCAACAGTCAGGGGACAAGATTAGTCCTTTGCATCATCAATGGGAGAGGTTCCATTACTCGCCAACAAAACGTTCTCATCTGCCTGTCCCATGAGTCGGAGGTCTACTATGCAACTACTCCAGAGTTTGAGCTCTTTATCCATGATTCCAATAGTAGAGGAGAGCTTCTGTTGCAAATTGTTCACTTTTCCATGGAGTTTGAAAGCTTCATCGATGAAGTTTAATCCAGCAACAAGCATGTCATCCACCAGGGCTTCAATAGCTCTGCCATAGATAGAATACTTGTGCATATCTTTGATACTCTGCACTTCATCTTGGCTCCAGAATTATAGGATGGTGGGAGAGTAGTCAATGGGGTAGGGTCCAAAACTTTTTCCTTAGACAAAAGAGACTTGATGAAACCTATGAGAACTATGGGCCTGTTCTTCCAACTAGTTCAATAGTTTGTTTCCCTTTCTCTACCCTCCCAATGACTCTTGTGACTGTTTCCTGGAGGTTGTGAGATTTCACTTTCAGGGGTAGACTCTCCCATCGGGATTCTCGAGAGCTCTAAGTTAGATACTCTGCAATTCCTACTCTGATTTATCCGTTGAAGGCCTGGAAATCTCCAGGAATTGCTGACCTCGAGCATCAGACACTATTCTAGAGGTAGCTCTGGCTTTCTTGGCACGAGAAGGAGTGGTGCCCAACAAGGCTGCGACAGCATCAAAATTTGACCCTGAACTCCGAGAGGAAAATTTCCTCTTCCTTTTGTCAACCAAGAGGTTGCACCCACGCAAAAGAGGAAGAGGAATCAACAGGAGGAGCAAGGGGACCAAGAGACAGAGAGCTCATGATGCTCAAGGTCTGCGCAGCTGTTGACTCGAGTTGAGAGGTGAGTGGGGCACTTGGATACAATTGCAGCAGAAGAGTCAACATCACCTGAAAGCTCAGTGCTCTGGATTTATTTATCTTTATCAGCTGGATCTTCAGGAGCACTTGCAAGAGTTGGTACTTCGACTTTCTTCACTTTCACTGAGAACAATGATACTCTCTGGTCCCATAGGCAACTTCTGCCTACTTTACTTTGAGGATCACTTTCCATAGGCTCCTTCTTAACCTCCTTGAGCTTCTTCTGGTACACTTGAGTGGATGAAGAAGGAGTAGAAGCTACAGGTCCTTGCTATTGATGAGGCAGGAGGGGTCTTGCACTGGTGTTTCTGACCTATGGGAATAGATGCTTCTCTTCTTGGTGTTGAAGCATCCTTAGAAGAGGATTCTCCTGAATGCCTCCTGAATTCTCGAACCATCCTGTCAAACCAGACCTTAGTCCTGAATAAGACTGGAGCAAGGATCTCATCCAGATCATCCCTCTCTTTCCTGTTCCAATCCAGGTCCTCCAAAGGAGTTGTGCTTAACCACATTTTCATACTCATACGAGTATAGATCAGAGTTTTCATCCTAGAGACCTTCAAGAACTTGGTACAGAGCCGAGTTCTTGGATCAATTGCAGGGGGAGCCTGCCACAATGCCTTCTCCTGGCCTCAAAATCATCTGCACAGTTAGCCCAGTAGTCTTCTGTATCTGCCCTATGATGGTAGATTATCTTGATGTTCTATTCAATAAACTTCTTCAAGTCAAAGCAGGTTCTTGGCTTGAAGAAATGAACGGTGATAGGTACCAGGGCTCTCTCTATGTTCTGTGCGTCCAGGGCTGTTTTGCAAGTGTAGTTTCCCAGAGAGATGGGAAAGTGCAAGCCAGAAATCTTCTTGTCCCTACAGGTTCTGTGCAGCTTGTCTAGTTGCCTACATATTTCTATCAAGGCCATTTTATCATTGCAGAACATGGGCAGTCTCAGAGGGGTGCCCTCATAGCCGACGAGCCTGATATAAGAGAATTTCCTTAACTGGATGAAGTAAGCACCGTAGTGCGATATCTAGAGTTCATAGCTTCATCTGAAAATCTCCTGGTAGTGTCAGCTTCGAGCAATCTAACCATGTACATGGTAAAAGCATCATTGACCCTTCTGAAATTACGATTGCTGGTCTCCAAGGTGAACTGCGGCCAGTAGGCATATACTAGGATCATCTTTGTGTGCATCTATATAAGAAAAACCGAACCACTTCCTTGATGCTTCCAAAGTGTACATCAGGTACGAAGTCATATAAAATTTCTTCGTTTGCTGCAAGTTGGACAGCTGCTCCGTCAAATTCATGCTTATGATTTCCGCCCAATTGATATTCTGACGTTCCTTCGCACACCATGCTGATGAGTGGGCACATCCAGAAGTGAAATTCGTTGGTAGAGGGAAAACCCATAACCCGAGCCAGCAAGATTATGAAGTCTAACAACTCTTCATTGAAATCTACTCGGAAGAGGGTTTTGGATCAGATGCAAGAAGCTCCCTTCCTAGGGTTTTTAAGCTAGGACTTCGCCACTCGTGCCTTATATTTGTCACTGTCTTGGTCGAACAGGGCCTGTGCTTGATCCCAGGAAACGAACTATGGCATTATCCATCTCTGGAATCCTCAAAGCAGTGCTAATGGCAGCAACATCCAATTTGGCGATGAGTTCCCCATGTATATTGGTCAATTCACTCGAAGCGGGGTCAAAGTGAGCTCCGCATGAAAGCACAGTATCAGCACACTGTACTGAGATTGGGAAACCTCCAGCAAAAGCCAAACCACTATCATGAATCATCTGCGCCATTGGTGTAGGGTTTGCGTCTGCCATCCTCGCCCAAAAATCACCGAAGTCGAGATGACAAGCTTCGCTGTCCCCAATATTGTGAACGGCAGACTCAAGTGGAGAAATTTGTTCCTATCCCTGAAATTTGATCTTCATATTGACAGTAAGTCGGAGGACAGAGCCGCGAACCTAAACTTCGGAAAGGAATTACAGAGGGAGGGGATACATGCGCAGGAAATTCAAATTGCAAGGGTTCGAGAAAAAGATAGCATGGAAGTAGTGCGAAAAATGCAAAGGGGAAATGCTCGTTATATATTCGTTTAGGAGAGAGAAAGGTCAATAAATGCGCATTTAATACATACCCACCAATTTGAATAAGCATGATATTCGGGGTAGAGCGGGAAAAAATAAGCACGAATGGCACTTGGTTCATTTGGGACATGTGAGACACGAATGCGCGAAACACGCGACTCGGCCGGATTGGACGAAAAGGTGACAATGGGTCCGGAAGAGCTTGGGAAATTTGGGACATGAAAGCGCGAAGTACGTGGTTCGAGCGAATCGGTTGAAAATGGAACAACTTGCACAATTTGACTTGGGACATTTGGGACAAAAATGTGCGACAGGCCCGAAAAAGACAAACTTCGGGGAGATCGGCCGATCGGGGAACAGAGCGCACTTTTGAACTTGGGACACGTGGGACAAAAATGTCCGACAGGCCCGAAAAACACATGAAATGACCCAAAAATGTAGATTTTCTCAATTTCACGACTTTTAACACTCTCAGCACAACAGAGAAGACGCTTAAAACTCAAAAATTTGAAAAGTCACTTTCCTAGGAGCAGGGAATTTTGAGTGGACAACAACTGTGAAACCTGTAACAATCCCATTGTCTCATTCACCTATGTTCGAAGCTGGTGAACTAAACCATGCAGGTGGTCTCTCTCTGCTATAATCATAGCTAAGTCAGGATGATTGGCCCTCTCACGTGCACCTCGCAGCTCTGCTACCCACCATAATCTATAAGACTCTTTCACTCCTGCATCCATTACCCTGCGATTGGCTGATGTCTCCTCTGGTCCTTCTGGAAGTGTCAGTCGTGGCGGTGAGAAGGGTGCCTTGGCATCGATCCTCCTGTATGGTCTATGAGCCACGGGTATATCCTGAACAAATCTAAACTGTCACCGCATGTGATCTAGAGGAATCCTCTTGTACTCAACTAGCCTGTGTCTCGCGATCCACCTCAATCGCTCTACACCCCTCAAATCCTCAGCTATGTTCTCCGTCACCATATAGTTCCTGTAAGGCCTCCAACGGATATCCGCAATCGTCACCATCTCCCACATCTACCTATAATACTCAGCGTCATCTGTCACGGCCTCGGATCTCACCTTTTGCTCTGTCTGGACCCATCGCTTGAATCCCAACCTTTGCACTCCTATCTCTCCTGCCTGGATGGGTCAGCCTATTGGTCGCACACACACAATGTGCTCATAGGCCCAACAATGTAATAAGTATGCACAATCCAGTGTAGTCCTGTGATTTTTCCTACATGCTCATAAACCCCTGTATAGCTCCGTAAGATATGCAGGTGCCCATGTGAAAGTAACGCTACCTTCTATCATCTCACGAATAATACACATCAATGATTTCGGAAATCTTCCCCCGTCCACTCTAGGTAATGCATAATACCCCACCACTATCATTAATACCACTGCCAACCTTTTGCCTCAGGGTGTGCCGCAAACATTATACCATAAGTGAATGTCAAACCTCGCTGTGTCAAATCTCGTGCGGCTATACCAAATACTGCCGTTATCGTTGCCCGTGCCGCGTTAGGCCCTGCCTGATACACTGGTCTTCCTGTAATTGGGAGTCTCAAAATTTGGAACACATCTTCTAGCGTCACTTTCATCTCTTATGTTGGCAGATAAAAGGTATTTTTTTAGGATTCCATCTCTCAATCAGCGCCTACAACATAGCATGATTACATGCGATGCGTGAACAATAGTGAATTCCGCTTAACCCCACATGGTTTATTAATGCCCACTCAACTAGTGTTACATCCACTTGGACCCGTGACAATAAAGCTGGCACCCTATCATTCATCCTCAACCCTGTCTATGCCTGCACACATTAAACCAACAAACAACAAATCAACAAATAACTTCCAACGTGTTTTTTATCGCAATCCACAAATTTACACAGTAACTGATATTGGTTATAGACAACTAATACCGGTTACCTAACCGATACTGGTTACTCCTAGATGATATCTGTCACTATCAATTCCAACCACCCCGCTCAAAAAAAAAAACACCACCTATGATAACTTCTGCGCTCGTTTTCCCCTCTCTGTACCTACGCACATATCTCCAACACCTGATTACTTACCCTACAACACTCACCCCATCCCAAGCCTTTTGCCTATCACCTTTCTTTTTCATCTCTACCCACTTACCTTCCCACATCCTATTCACATGCATGTAAAAATTTAACTCCAACCAAAAATCATATCTACCTCCTGAGATGTAGCAGTTTGAGGTGGAACCTGTCTTCCCTCTCCTCTCTACCCGCTAGATGCTTCTCCTTGTTCAGCCATGTTCACCACCCTCTTCCCTATTACTTACCTTTACGCCTTCTTACTCCAAGCTCATGATCACTTTACTTGTCTCTTTCCTCCTTATCACTCAATTCTCCCATGCAACTACCCTGTATGGACGAAAACAGCCTCGCATCCTCGTATTTAACATGTTGCATGGCTCTAAAAATAAGAATCTAAAATTGCCTCCCCATCTTTTCTATTTTTAGAAAAGCTTGTTTTAACATAATCGATGTCGGTTATGTAACCGGTATCGGTCAATAGTGACCGACATCAGTTATCTAACTGATATTGGTCAAGCTATACCTATGATATCTAGGCCTTTTCTTTATTTTTTACAAAATTTTGGCGGCGCCCGCCTCTTTTTCCTGCATAATAACATCACTATCAACATCCATCATCATAATAAACATCAATATTTCAAAACATATGCATATCATTAAAACATCATCAACATCATTTATATATACATCACAAAACATTCCAATACCATCGACAAAAAACATAAAACATTATAATATTTGCACCAAATCCACAATTATACACACCATATGAATCAACCTCATCATCTATATATCATCAAAACAATGTTATAATATACAAATTGCCCTGCATGGGGCCTCTATCATACAAACAAAAAATACAAAGTTGGCACGTAGGCCGCTATCTCTATCAAAATCTCGACTCGGCTCGCAGTACGGCCTGTCATGTCAAAAATATACTCGGCTCGCAGGCCGGTATCAACTATACAACATGTACTCGGCTCGCAGGCTGGTATATATAACAAACATGAATACATAAATCCTATGAGGGCACGCAGGCCTCTATATACACACTCGGTTCGCAGACCGGTGTCTCTATAAAAAAAAAAACCCATCTCTGCTCCTGGGGTGACTCAGCTCTCTCCCCCTCTCTCGGCTCGTCTCTCAGCTAGCCCCTGTGCTGGATCTCGCCTCCTAACTGTCACTGACCCACCAGCTGTGGCTGTGGCCCCCTCTGACCTGTGACTCCGGGATGTCTCAGCTCTGTGAGCTGCATATGGCTGATAGTCTTCCCTAGTACCATCTAGTATGTCCTGGTAATAGCGGGCCTCCGCTCTCGCCTCCATGTATCGGGCTCGTGCCACCATGGCTGGTGGGGCTGGTCCCCCGACTCCTAATATAACTGGGCCCTGCCCTGCCTGTACACCTTGACCCTGCGCCTATACCTGTGGTGGTGGTGGAGCTACCATCGAAGCCTGAATAGGGACCTGTGCCTGTGCCTGAACAAGGATTTGGCCTTGCAGCTGTGCCTATGCATGTACCTGTCCCTGTGCCTAGGCCAACTGCCCCTGTAGCACTCCGATTTGTGCTTGTGTAGTAACAAGCTGCCCCTGTAATAATTGCACCTGGCCCAAGAGACGGTCGCTCTCCACTATAACAACCACCAAATCTGGCTATGCGGGTTGTGCTCTCATGGCTGCCCTCTGCCCTGCCCACCAAACCAAAAATGCACCTATAACACTGGCGTCATCCAACGTATCATCCACCGGTCTCTCCACAACCCAGACTGGGTCCAATGGCTGTGGAAGAGGTAGTGGTGCCTCTACATCCTCCCTCCGATACTATGGGAAGGAAGGTGGCTCATCCTGTCGTAGGCCCAACTGTTGGCGTACCCTCTCTAGGGGAATCTGCTCATGCTCCCTGGGTCTCTGTCCAGCTATCCAAAAGATGTACTGGATCCATCGTAGCTGTGCTCGGGCTCCTGCACGGGGCTGATGGCCTTTGTATGGCCTCCATATAATATCTAGTGCAGTCAGGCCCTCTAACATATGCCTGTAGTACGCGACATCTTGCCCTGCAATAACTACTCGTGGCTGGCCCACGACCCCCAACCACCTCTGAAACCCATACCTATACACTGCTTGCAGCCCTGGCTGCTGGGGTAGCCCTACAAGTCATAAACACACAATGTTCTCATAGGCCCAACAGTGTAGCAAGAATGTCGAGCATATACCGAATTGCCTCATACGGCGATATCCCTAGAGCTCTTTGTATAGCTGCACCAAATACACCGGTGCCCACGCATAGCAAGTGTGCTCCTCCACCATCTCATGCAATACTCTCATCAGAGCCCGTGGGAAGCGACCTCCCTCTGAGTCCGAGAGGGCGAAGCAGGTGATACCAATCATCATTAGCACGGCAAGCCGTGTCTCCTATCGATGTGCGCGATACATATCGTCATAGCAAATGCTCACACTATGATACGTAATCAATGGGGTTGCATCCCCAAATACCTATAGGATGCTATCCATCGCTGTCTCGGCATCCACTTGGAACACTGCCTCACCTATGATCGGTAATCTCAGGATGCGATACACATCCTCTAGTGTGACTGTCATCTCTCCAGTCGGGAGATGAAAGACATTGGTTGCCGGATCCCATCTCTCGATGAGGGCAACCATCAGGCTATGGTCCCTATCTATAGCCCTATATCTCTGGACTCTACCAAGTCCAACCTCCCCATGACTGGCCACTGCGCTGTAGTCACATGTGGCTGCATCTGCCCTAATAGAGGTGACATCCGATCCCGCATCGTCAGCTGCTGGCGTGCCTGCAAAAACAACCCACTCCATTAGGCCTACCCTTTACAACATAACTACCTTAACCCTCTATACTCACTCCCCCACCCAATAACCCAATATCACTAGCCCCACCCAACAAACACCTACAATATTCCCTTTACCTATCCCACAACCTACCAACTACCCCACTCATACTCCACCCGCTTTACTCTCGTCCTCTAACTATATCCTAGCCCATTTAACCTATCCTACCCGAACTGGCCCCCAACCACTCGATTATCCCCCACCCCAATAACCTTTCCTAGCCACTCTACCTTCTCCCCCTTCACCCCAAAACTCTATCCTACCCGCCTACAACAAATCAATACACCTACTTTCACAACCTTACCTCCTGCCCATGGTGACCGGTACTGGTCACCCACGACCGCCGTCGGTCGAAACATGACCGATGCCAGTCTCAGAAACAACTATTCTATAGTTGTGACCGATGTTGGTCGCTTAGTGACCGACATCGGTCACTGTGGGATTTTGGGGCTGGATCAAAAACGACCCCCAAATCCCCTTTTTTCTATTTTTAACCTATCTACCCAGCCCAATTGCCTAAAAACTTACCCACCCTGCCGTGTTGACTTACCCAATATATCTACCCACTCCATTTTACGATTTACCTTCATTTATTCATTATTTTATCACATTTTAGATTTCTACCCCAAAACCCACATTCTAGCTAAATTCATCAACTTCACACAAATAGGGATTTAGAACCTACCGGTACGACTACACGTCGTCGTGGTGGGATAGGTGGTGTTGGTCTAGCTCCTCCGGCACCTCCTGCTCCTCCAGGCTGTGCCATAGCTCCAAATCTCCTCAGCAGGGTCCTCAACCAATCAAACTCTGCCTCCTGATTGCTGGGGCCTACCAATAACTCACTCCACTCAACTAGTGCCAACTCAGCCCACAAACTCAACAAAATCAATTCAAAACTCAGACAAGCAAAAGGTTGGCACTCAAATTAACAATGTGAAAGTGACACGCCAAATTTTTCTTTTTATAGGTTTTGACCTATAACCGATATCAGTTAGAGCGCGCCCTAAAACACTGATATCGGTCTTCTAACCGATACCGGTTATAGCTAACCGATATCGGTTACATGCCTAGTTTTGCCTAATTCCTGCCCTTATCCACCAATTTCCATTTCTCATCACATCGCCTACCCCCGGCTTTGCTAAATAGCCTTATTTTGAATTCATGGGCCCAACCCAAGGCCGTAACCACTCAATTGGCTGACCCAAGGCTGCAACCAATCACTTCGCCCAACCCAAGGCCGCAACAAACCAATCGGCCCGACCCAAGGCCGCAACAAACCAACCGCCCGACCCAAGGCCGCAACCAATCACTTGGCCCGACCCAAGGCCGCAACAAACCAATCGGCCCGACCCAAGGCCGCAACAAACCAACCGACCCGACCCAAGGCCACAACCAATCACTTGACTCGACCCAAGGCCATAACAAACCAATCAGCCCGACCCAAGGCAGCAAAAAACCAATCGGCCCGACCCAAGGCCGCAACAAACCAACCAACCCGACCCAAGGCTGTACCCAATCACTTGGCTCGACCTAAGGCCACAACCAACCAATCAGCCTGACCCACGGCCACACCAATTAAGTACCTCAACCGAGGCCCACAAATCAAAAATTCTCTCCACCCATCATTTACTTGTTTGTTCAATCGAGCTCACCTGTTTGTGTTTTAGCACGACTAGGATACTTGACTTGTTCAGCCGACCAGCTTTGCCTAGACCAAGACCGTGATGTTTACTTCAACTAAACCAACCATTTGGTATTGCCGAACATGCCTAAAACATTCTGGTACCTTACCCGTTATATCCCCTGGAGCTACTTCCTATGCCTTGGATACCAGGATTATATCAACCTTGTTTGGATAAACTATCGACCTTTGCCTATGAATTGCTTGTTTGCTCTTCAAATCATGTACCCTGGTCGCACTAATGAATTTCAACGTGCGTATGTTTCCTTGAACTTACCCCACCATCTTACCATCATCATTCACCCTTTATCAACCCTATCCCTGATTTCATGTCGCCTCAATCTGTGATAGATTTGAGGGGGATTACCTATACCCTTAACTGGGGCAACCACTTCTTATTATTGTCAGTGCAGCTTTACAAGGAAAGCTATACGACAACAAGGGGTAAATGTAGACACCAAATTTGGGTCTTACGACACCCTGTACCCTGCATCTCATCCTGCAACCTAACCCTACCTCACCACCTAAACCTTGCACAATTAATTATTTATTAATTACCTTATAATTAATAAATCCACATCTCCAACCCTGCCACCTCACCATGACCTAGCCCTAACCCTAAACCAACCTAATTAAGACCTATGACTTAGTCCAGACTCACACCCATGACTCATCACCCCTCACCCGCACAAAAACGAGCCTAATAATGACTTGACCAAGCCCACAACTGATCCCTCAGGAGAAAAGGAGGGATAGATGGCTATTTTACTAAAAATAGCCACTTTGACCTAATCGACATCGATTCCTACTCGACCGCTGTCGGTTACGTAACCACCATTGGTTCCATGTTAATGACCTCCCCCAACCAAAAAGAGAGGATCCATAATTCATTTTTGGCAGAAAGAAGAAAGAGAAGTGAAACAAAAGCAGAAGAGGTTGCAGAGAAGAGGATCGAGCCGAAGACTGCAACTGAGCAACTGGATCACTGTCACACTCATTCAAGCATTGGCAAAGACTGAGGATAGCTTCATCAGCTCGCTTTCCAATACCAGATCATCCCAACTAAGCCTTACGATCACCACCACATTCCTTGGACCTGTATCTTCATCAGGAACCAGTAAGTATTATCTTGTAGTTCATTGTTATCATTTTTCTTTAATTCATATTAAATGGGGAACTGATCACCTTCGAAAGGAAGTCTAATATTTCCTGGGCCTAAGGCAGTTCCCTCACTTATTGTCTAACTAAGATCTGGTGGTCTTGTATTCTTACTTACAGGTAGTCCTTCCTAGACAAAAAGGAGTTCTTCACAATTGATCTGATCTCTCTATGGTATGCGCACACCTCCCCAACACTCAACAGGTATTCCTCCTAGCCCTAACCCTTATCTTTTTCTCAAGAGAATGAAAGGATAGAAGCAACTCTATTCTAGAACCAAATTCTGTGTGAAACAAACACATTGATGGTGGCATAAATAAATGCAATGCATCATGGCCATTCATTCCTCTTTTTCAATTTTAAAAATGAGTCATCCACGTCGAAAATTATTTCATCAATGCGGGCTCAGGAAGACTTTTTGTATTTTTTCCATGCTTTAAAACTCATACACTTTCGGCCATTTGACCCACCCATATGCTTTTGACTTTCAACATGGGCTAGACACATGGTCACATTTAAGTGATAGCGAAACTGCGGGCCCTTTCTATAATTTTAATCCCTTTTCAATTTAAAACGAAAAGTGTCAAAGTGCTCTGACGACCCGCTTCCCCGCTCCTTGCATAAAAAAGAGCCACGTGTCATTTTCAGGTCTCGGGAACCTTTTTACACTTTTATACTTTTTATCCTTAGTGTGTAAAAATACAATCATGCACCACTTCCCCACATCCACTCATTTTGTGACAAGTGTACACCTTCGGAGGTGATTTGAAAATTTGTTTGTGTCGATTTATGATTGTGAATATTCGAATAATATTCGTCAAGTCACTTGACCGAGTTTTCATTTTGTGAATGCAATATAAAGTTATAAGTTTGCAAGTTACACCCGCCATACCGAATTCAATTGGGAACCATAATGTACCAATAAGGAAAGGAACAAAAAATGAAAATAGAGACATGACCAAGGAAAAATTTATATAGGAGATCCTTCATATTTCAGACCTAAATCACAATTTGTTTCCCGCAAGAATTTTCAAAAATAGTATATATCCAAACATGAGCCTCGATTAAAAAAAAGGAAAGACAAATCCACATATAGGAGAACCAAAATATTAAATCACACCCCCATGGGAAAATAGAAAATACAACATACATTGAAGGCAAAGATTAAACAAATAAGGGTGAGATTATTTCAAGCACAAACAGATTCAATAGTCTATTTTTCCTGAATACAAAATCTTCAGCATATTTAGCTCCCTGAATAAATAGAATGTCCCCTATAAAATCACATGATATATTCAATGCCATGAGATAAGAAATACTTTCCCTAAGACCTTCCAAGATTTGAATCAGTTCTAATTTCTTCTCATAAGAATAAACCCATTCCATAAGGCTTAAAACACCTTTGAGATAAGCCTTCTTGACTATGGATTTCAAGATGAAGGTGACATGGAAGCACTTGCAGGGGAAGTAGTGGCAATTTTGGTCATAGGTGGAGTTCTTTGGTATGGCTGCTTCGAGATGGACACATTTTGTCTAAGTTTATTCAGAAAAAATATGGCACTTCAGAATACTTTATAGGTGAAGACATTGATGGTACTTTCTATAGATGAGTAATATGTTTCTCAAATGCAGCCATTATGTGAGAAAGAGAAGATATATTATCCACAGATACCTCCTCCACTTGAAGAGTGTATGCACCTATGGGAATTTCCTTTTCAGCTAATGCCTCATTAAATAAGAGAGGAGATGTGTCGATGGTGCTATTAGAGATGGTAGGCCTGCATTGGAGTTAAAAAAAATTAGTTGTTTGGGAGTCTTTTGATCTTCATGTCAAAACAAATGGTAGTACATGACTTGAAAGGCATAAAAAAATGGATTTATCTTGACCAATCTCTGTATCAATGGCATCCTAATAGCACGAGTTGTTAAGTGACCATCACATTCCTCCTGGTCTACAATGTCAAAAATCATTCTTACAAATGCTTCATCAGGACCAGACAAATGAAAAAATGAGAGAAAAGTTCTTGAGGAAATTTCTTTCAGACTGGATCTCAATTCTACTTCTTCCATTTTTTAGAAAAGGACTGAACGCTAACTTCTTTAAACTGAATCTCTAAGGAAATATACGAGCCTATGAAGAGATTGATGATAAATTATAGAAAAATGGAGTCTAAGAATAGTTGTGCCAAAAATCATATCATAATTAAATGTCAATTTTTTTGTTTTAATTGAACGAGATAGGAAAGGTGAAATTGATGGGAACTACTAAAAAACGGGTTGTTTGTCTTGATCACACAAAAATAAACTCAGTTCAAAACAGAATAATACTGATTATATGCATCCTGAAATGGATTTCCAAAAGGAGAAGGTGATCGGTGTCAAATCAAGTTACATTAAAAAATCAAAATAATCATCAAAGGTTTATCCCTACTATAAACCTCAACTTGCTAAAAAGTTGAAAGAATTAGATTGATGCACATAATAGTATTAGTAGATGGAGAATGATGGCATGTTACCTTGGTCATCATAACAAGACATTAGAGTGTAAACCACACTTGGAAGTACCTATCAACGGTTTCTCCACATGAAAAAATAGGAATTGGAGTGGTCCCAAAGTAATAACTAAAAATCAAAGTGTTGCTACCCAAGTGGAGTAAACTCCTTACAAGGATTCATCATTATAAAAAAGGGGGGAAATGAAACCGTGAGAGAAATCACAATCCTATATATACAAGGACCATGTCCTCGTATAAGGGGGGGTTTTAAAATGTTCCATTTGCTTCAAAAACATTGAAGGATACTACTGTAAAGCTTGAGTTCTCTTTAATGAGATACATCTGAGTTGTTTTGTTTAAAAAAAATCTGATGTCAAGGTTATTTCAAGTGTACAATCATTGATAGGCATTGAGAACATATTTTTGTGTTCTCTTGTTAATAATTTTGGAAATTAAAATGAACGGTGTATGTTCATGGATTTATCTTGTTACATTCCGGGTTATGTGCTTTAATTGATCGATTACATTTCTTACTGCAATATTTTGTTCATGTCTTCTTTGGATTACACTAGATTTCTCCTTAATGGTGGTATTCTGGTAATTGAGTTGATGTTGTATTAAGAGCATTCTCTTCACAACATTGTGCACAGTTTTAAATTCCTTATATAGCCATTTTGTTGTAGATATTTTTTATTATCCTTCGAGTAAATCTTAGGTGTAATAGATTAGGATCCATGAAAATTCTGTTAAGATTTTCTCATGAGCCTTTGTGTATAACTTCTTGAAGGTTGTATGGGATTATGCATTCTTGGGTATCCATGAATTCAAATCTTCCTTCCAAGGGATTGTTTCTAATTGATCAAAAATTCTTTGCATCCAGGATGATATTTTTCCATTGTTGAGTTTTAAGGATTGTGGTACAGTCAGTTCCATCATGGTATAATCACCCATCCCCACAAAATATAAACCTATTATCACCTTAATCCTACAAACCATTTCTATTTTCTCTTCTTATAAACATTAATCAAGGAACTTTACAAATCTCATCTCCCCTACTAAGAATAGGCAGAAGCACGTGGAATTTATTGTTGTCTATAGTAACCTACGTCTAGTTGGATTGACATATGCATCGTTTAGTGTGAAAACTTGTGAGAGTTAAATTTTGTATCTATTGGTCATGATCATCCAAGAATAAGCTATATACTTCAAAGAAATTTAGGAACAAAGATCTTATATTCCCCTCTGTATTTTTAGGTTATATTGCAGTTTCTCTTACCCTGGTCAAAGGCAGGAACAGAAATAGCAGGGTAGGCCATCCCCTTTTTATATGTCACTCAATCCCTCCAAATCCCAGTCCTAACAAGTTTTCCAAAAATTTCCCCGACCACAAAAAACATGAAAATCCAATTTTTTCATTCTTGAAGCACCACAAAGTCCATTTGTTGATGCTGTCAGGCCCCTGAAGCAGGTATAAGATTAGGTACCAACATGACCGACTCATGTTCTAACGTCCAAAAATATTAAGAGTCATATGAGAAGGTATAAAGGAAGATGATGTTGAAATTATATTCGTAGTGGTTAATTTGAAAGTATATATATCATTCAAACTCAGGCAGCAGAGAGTGAAGCTACCAAATAAAAGAAATATAGAGATCATTCAAATTAGACTGCTGAAAAGTGTACAACAGAGAAGAGAAGAAGGGGAGAGTGATTTGTGGAAAAGAGAAGAGCATAAACATAAAGTGATATAATTTCATTAATTGTACCAGTATTCATATTCAGAGTATGATTTTATTAGTGTATATGAAAAGAAGTAGAATTTCCATTATCTGGTTGAAGAAGAAACTATAAAAGGTGGAAATTTATATTGTTAAGGTTGGTGCCTCACAAAATTGGGGATTTGTGTCTCCAATGGGTTAGTTCTCACAAAAAGGATAACTCAATTCTTTTCATTTGGGATTGGTATCACCAGTATTTTGGTGCCTATAAACAATTGTAAAACATTTAATTTGGGATGGATTTGGATGGTGGATCCAAGCATTCTTATTTTGTGGTTTTTCCTGAGAGAGGGTTTTCCACGTAATTTGTTTGTTCCTCTTTTTAATGTTGTTTTGAATGGTTATGCATATTTTAATTTTGGATATTATTTTTAATAACTATTTTTTTTATTATATTGATTCATCCCCCCTCTCATTATAAGTGTGTGTTTAACTCTATTATGAGGAAAATACAGTAAACTAGGACACGTGTTGGAATACCTTTTCTCACCAAGTTCAAATATTATACTAATGTGAAACATGTGTTTATCATTGGGATTATCCAATATAGAGAGGAAAGTAAAATCCAATGGTCTTCTAGGAAGTGGTAACATCTATCTTTAACAAGTGTCAAACATCGGTTTAGGTTGCAAGCTATATAGGGGGACAACTAAGCTATAATGTATAATCAAAAGTTTGAGTCATAAAATTTAAAAGCATTAATTTTCATGTTCTCTTTGATACAATCAAAGCCTCATGAAAAATCTGTAAATAGAATTCACTGAAAGATGGTTACTTTGAAGACAAAAGAAATTAAAAATATACTTTTTATTGTAAAATCTCCATTTCCATTAGTTGTATCTCACTTTTAATTATTTTTACATAGATGAATTGAGAGAAACTTGAAGAAAACTTGAATTTTCATATAGCTCTATCAAAACACTTGAGATAAGGTTTAAGCATGAATATTAATAGTGAACCAAAGAAAAAGAGTGAACAGAGAAGCAATGGCACCATAATAAGAAGTCTCAACTTCAACCCCATTGCAAAAATTAAGAGATACTGAATTCATTAAGGCATTCCAATTCACATCAGAAATTAGATTTAGTTGTTTTGGGAGATCCATGACTATGATAAGAAATATGGAGGGCGTGAATTATTAAAAAAAAAACCAAAAATATTATGAATACTTTAATTTATAAAATATTATGGCATCCACAACATTGCCTCCAAGCTATAAGTCTTCCCTTGTAATGACTTGTTCTTATATGTATTTACAACATTAGCTCTCTAAGATGGAAAGATCACATCCATAGAAAAAAAATTATACCATTTCCCTAATTACAATAGATACCTTTAATGCTATGTATAAATTAACCCTCCCATATTGTCATATAATCAAGATACAATGATAGAACATGTGAATGATGGATACTTATTTGAAGAATTAAATAATTGGGCTAGTGACCTTCTAGAGTTAAATAGAGGAAAAATGTACCTTCTTGTTGCTCTATTTAACTACATTTTTATGAAGTAGACTCAATGGAGCTAAAAAATATGACGATGTTAATTAGGCATGGATCTCCTTGTTGAGTATACTTCTCAAGGATAAGAAACCCAACTATGATTCTCAAGGATAAGAAACCCAATTTTGGAGATCTCTTAAATTTTAATTTTTGAAAGCGTTGGGATATGGCTATAGTTGGGGAAAATTTCAATATGTTATCTTATTTAGTGGACCTATTTTATGTTGTCATAACCTTAAAACCACTATTTTCGAACTGGTTACCCACCACTTATGTTGTTATGCACGTGTTGTTTTAAATTTTTATAGCCACAACCATGGTCAATTAACTGTTGATATTTTTTAGGGATTTTATCCAAATATTTGTATTTCAATAGAAGGTATGGGAGTGACTAAGATTTTCCCTGAATTATAAGAATCAATCAAGAATATTAGAGCATATTGGTATCATAGAGAATTTTCATTGATCAAAATAAAGGGAAATTTGAGTGCTCCATACAAATTACCAAGACATGTTCCAGAAATATTGGCTTCTATAGATGTAGCTTGGTAGTAAGAAAATGGGATTGGAGGATGGTGTAAGGGTGTATCACAAAAACCATGTCCATTACTCCCTTTCTCAATAGGGAGATATAAATTCAACCCCTACCGATCCATTCTCAATTTCTTTAGGCAGTATTAGTCCTTTGATTATCTTGTAATGAAAATTTATGGGAAATGTAACCCTCATGGTAGGGTAATTAGAAATATAAAGCAATTGAGTTACATGTACCCTCACACTTATGAACATTCTAATGTTGATTATTATTTATATCATTTGAATCTTGCATCAGTAGAAGTAGTGGGAAAAATTAGAGTTACATGGTTGTTACAAGAGGAGGACTAAGTTTAGATTCCTCTAGGTTCACTCGATGTTATTTAAATGGACTTGTAAATGATAATAGTATGACGTGAGATAATTTTACCTCTATTTGGTTAACTCAAACAAGATCAATGTCTCAAATATAATCATTGCCATTAGTACCATCACTTCCAATCATGATACAATCTATTGGGGAAGGAACAATCCCTATGGATAGAGGGAAAACATATATAATTTTATGATGGATCAATTATAAATATCATGACATGCCATATTTCTATGATACAAGAGCCACCACCTATGATAGTGCCATTTACTAATTTTTTGATAAGTTCTATTATTCCTACTTTCATTGTGGTTAGTAGTATATTTTTACCCTATGATGGTTTTTTCCACTCTTTACATAATTTCTTTTATTTCTGCCATAGTTTATATGTCATCTCCTTCTTCTCCCACAATCATTTCACTCACTATTTCTTCTTCCTCGCCCCTTACTTCTTCTACTACCACCACATTGTCGATGTTATATTCACCATCCATTATTATCTCAAAAATAATTGTGAGGCTTGTATTGAGGAAAGATACTGCACATCCCATCTCATTCATAGAGATGATGACATCTAAAGGAAAAGGTATATTCATTCCCTTATTACCATTTTCTATCCCTTAATTTAGACCTTCATTCCATTATATTTCAAGATCACCTTTGCCAAAAATACCACTACAAATACCTATAAGTCATATCACTAGTCAACTAAGGCATCCATTTCCAATTGTACCTCCTTATATGTGTCATCCCATATTGAGACCTTTATACAAGATCCTACTACCTCAATTCCTAATGTTTCACCCTAAACTTCATCTATCATGATGGCATCTACAGTTGAACAAGTTACAGAGACTTCTAAGGAGAAATTAGAATTATCAAAATAATAATGGAAAAAACATGAATTAGAAATAAAAATCCAAAGCTATAGCATACCAACCATGAGAGGTTTCTTTATATTACAACAAGGACAAGAATCTACAAAAGTTGATTACAAGAAAGATCATATCCCAAGCCTAAGATATTCTACTCAGGACAGAAGAGGATATCATAGGAGTATCCAATAAAATATCAAGCTAAGGAGAACTAGTCATGGATCCCTTAAACATCATGGAAGCTTATGTAAATATTGCTAAAGGATATATGTAAGAATCTAGAGAAGAGGATAGTTCCATAAGAATAGAAATCATTACACCTCCTACTCTTAGATATTTAATAAGTTTAGACTATTAATAAAGTGAAGGTCCATGCAAGACTTTTCTCATCAACACAGTGGTCGTGGATAATAATTATAATATTTTCCATCAAGCACAAAGTATAAGTCCACACCCATCTTCTTGAGGATAAATTTTTCTTGCAGAAGGACACTATTTTTGGAATTTGTTTTATTTGGCTCTTATTAGAGTTTATATTATTTATTTTTTCAAATCTCTGTATGTAAAATAGTTTATCCCAATTATGATGATTCAAATTGGGTGGTTAATCAAAAATATATAATCGTATAACTAGGATATTCATTGTAAATATGAGAGTTTGTTCTCATATAGCTTTTTAGCTTTATTGCTTAAGTTTTAGTTTAGGGTCCCCTTTTTCAATGAGTTTCCAAACACATGTAGAGCATGAGGTTATATCCCGTGACTCTATAAATACATACATATTTATTGTAATTCTCTTGATAGTAGTGGACAATTATATAGAAATAATTTTGAGCTCTACATTGTTTTTGTGGGTTTTGGATTATTTTTAATTATTAATTCATGTCTTGATTCCTAGAAAAAATTATCTTTTTGTTATTAAGAAAAGTTTGCACTTCAAATATTAGTTTAATTTTGTAGGGTAAAGAAACTGAGCTATGCTAATATTAATTTCATTAGTTAGTGTTTATTATTCTTACATTTGTAGATGTATTTTGCAATCTCACAAGTTTAGGTAATCAAGAGATATTAGCAAGTGATAAGTATCTTATTTGTATGAAATTTATTTATCTTGAATAATATTTAAGATGATTAAATATTGCATGTATGCTTTGTGAATGAACTATGATTATTTTCTTAGATTTTGTAGACTATTAATTCCTTTTGTTTAGTATCCTTTTACTGATCTCTTGAAACTTAAAAATAATAGAGGTAAAACTACTTCTTGTATTCTTTGGTTTGTGTCTATGGTTTAGCTAAGGTAAGAGGTTTTTGTAAATCTTAGTGGCTAAAATATATTATAATTACCTTCTATTCCCTACCCTTCTCTTCTTTTTTTAGTTTTTTAAAGTCCCAAATCACTTAGTTAGGATTAAATCATTGTGAATATAAATAGGATGAGCTAAAATCCAAATTAGGATTGTATGAATCTAAGAAAGTAAAGGTTTAATAGGTGGTTTTTCCAAACATGTTGGTTCATCTAAGGTTAAATTTTGGTTCTATAATTCCTAGAGTATTCCATACCTTGAATCTAATTTCCAACAGAGATTCTAAAATGAGTAGGATCAAATTCTTTTCTTCTAGTGTGTAACAAACTAATATCAACCTCTCTTTAAAAGGAAGGAGTATTCACCATAACCACTCTTGTAGTCACTCTATGTGTGGTTATCTACATTTCCAAAAATCTCATTAAATTCTACTTCACATGGGTGGGTCTATCCACTATTTTACAATAACATTTGCACTCCTTTACCTTTTAAGGTTCCCTAGCTGGTGTTAGATATATCATAGGAATGTGATCAAGGTTATGGTAATGATGAGTCTGAAGAAGTAAAAACGAATGGAACCACTGCTTGGAAGTCAATTTCATATGGGTTTGACCTTAAAAACAAGGATGGAGCAAGGTTAAAGACACATAACCTCTTCTCATTATCAATTTTGTTGTTGACTTGATAAAATTACTTTATAATGTTAGTTTGATATTATTATTTTTGCAATATTTGTGTAAACATAAGAAAATACACCTTGTGAATAATATTTTTGGTTATCATGCTTAGGAATTGGATCATTGAAGCTTTTTAACTTGGCATCATCAGTAGTTGGTTAGGAAGCTTTAGTGGGCTCATCCCATTCAATAACTTGATAATTTATAAGATCTTGAATAACATGGTGAAGCTTTAAGAAATGGTTTGTAGAGATCCCAACACATCTATGCTAATAAAAATGATAATTAACATTTAAATTATTTCCCTAAGGTCTACTCATATTTACCTAAAATTATGGATGGAGAGATATGATATTCCACTCACGAAATTGTTTCAATACAACATGGGGAGGAATTGAAAAATCAGTAAATTAATGATGCAAAGGTTGGAGTTACAGCTTAAAAGGTTACAAGATCACATTAACAGTATCTTTAGAAACATATTTGACCTCATTAGGTTTTATTTTGGATGTGAGTTTTCTTAAAAAAATAACATCATATGTAGGGGATAACTATCAACGCAATTGAGTTTGTTCATATGTAATAACTTAGCCCCGTGCTCTTTCAAGGTATGACATAGATCGTTGAATGATTGAAAATTATCAAAAATGACCAAATATTGTAAAGGTGACAATAAGATTTGATTAAAAAGTTATCATAATTCATTATCACCTAAGAGATTGTTCATCTTGGTGATCAGGGTCTTATAATGCAACACATAAGTATTGAGAGGTTCAGTAGAGCCTTGTCGTATTTAAGCCAATTAGGAAGAAATTTTGTCCTCAATATTGATAGAAAATTGTGCCGAAATAGATTTTATAAATTAGTAAATACTCACATAGAATGAGTGGGAAGAGTGTAAAACCATTGTAATATGAAGCCCTTAAGACTTCAGGGAAAAATTTTGGTAAGAAAGATGTCATTAGAAGCATAATTGAAAAAATAAACATGAAATGAGTGAATATGCTCATCAAGATCCTCTTTTCCGTTATAGATAGGAAATTTATAAGTGAAAAAACCAATAAGAAACCCATAATAAAACACTTTGGGTGTAAGGGGATTTGTAATTCGCTATTTCGAATCTATAGTGTTAGAGGAAACATATGTAACATGTTGTAATTGTAACATTTTTGATTATAAAATATGAACAAGAAATTCATGAGATTACGTGCTAGAAGAAGACACATGCAAACCATGAGGAGTAGATATGGGATGTCTGATGGAAATTTTAGTAACAAGAAGAAGCATAGAAATATATGTCATTAATAGATGAGTTTCACATAAAGGGGTAATAACTACCTATATGGGAACAACATGTATCATGGTATGTGATAACAAAGCATTCTTACGTTGATCTCGTGCAGTGTAGAGTAGGAGATTGATTTTATAGGGATTATCTTGCAATAATTAACTAAATTATTGGGAATCCTCATCAAGAAGACCCTGATCATGTTGGTCAGGTTAAGAATTAGAGCCCTGGGCTTGACCGTGATCAACAATGATAATAAAGGAAGCACTAGCAAATAGATCATGTGTTGGATTAGCAGAACGAGGGGGACACAAAACATCATGAGTGGGACATTATATGGTAGTATGATATATGGTGACCGGTAGAGGGTCAGTAAGAAATGGTGTCACTTGAAGAGAATCAATGGGTGAATTATCATTGCCTTTGTTAAGAAGTGTGGTGCTAAGATCATCATCACAATATAAATAAAAAAGTGTATGGATAATAGTAGATGAAATTTCTAAATCATTAGTGAATGTTGACTTGAGGGGGTGGTATCATATTAAATTTGGTGGCATAAATCATGGGGCAAAAATTGCTAAAATAATTTTTGGGTAAGATTTGGAAGAATCAATGTGGCTGTAGTAAAGGCTTCAAATTCAATGGAAAATTTGTATTCCATGGAAAAGACAATAAAAGAGTGACCACAGAAAAGTAGGCATGATAGTAAATAAGGAAGCAAAAACCCACAAAAATAAACATGTACCCAAATAGACACCCTAATTCAACTAGGGTTTAGATATCAATAGGGATAATAAATACGGAACTAATAATATCATAGATTATGTGAAGGGTTTGATCAAAAGTGGGTTCGCCAAAATATTTTATCCTTAATTAAATTTGGGTCAGTTTAATTAGGTTTAGGATGTATAAGATTGGATTTAAAAATATAACAAAGATGATTCAATAAAATAATTACTTCAGATTTACAACTCAGATCGAATAGAAATAATTAACACTCATTAATCAACCTAACATGCAATCAAAACCATAAAAAATATGTATAGAATAACTTATATGATTTCCTAATGGTTTCGGGAGATATCTAGGACTGTGAAATAGAGAAATATGAAGATCTAAACATGTGAAACCCTCATAAATTGGAATGGATCTGTCATTGCACTTCATTCAAGATTATACCATTAGTTAAATACCATACCATATGGTGTAGCCCCTTCTATATCATATTGGACCTACTGTGAACCTGACTATGCAACTTTCTAGGTTACTCACCCTCCTAGATTTTTCCATCATTGTAAGACCCTAGTTGTTACACGTGTAGTGAAGCTCTCTGGATGGACTAAACATCAAGTCAAACCCTATCCATGGATGAAGAGTCATGTAAAAATATATTAGAAGGATTGTGGTACCCCTGTGCACTTCCGATTTTGGCACTACTCTGAAGAGGCTTTAACATGAATGTCATTATCCACCTAACATGTGATATCTAGATAGATAAATCAAATTTGAAAATTACTTTAACCATGCTTTCTTTGACTTGCTATTTCTAAAGAAAATTGGAGAGAGGATGTTTGGATACTTTTAGATGAGATATATGGTTTCCTTAAACTATTTTATAGGTCCATACCCTATGTGGGTGCTTCCCTACTGACTATAGATGTGTAATTATGAGAATCATTGAGCTTTGGATGCCTTTTCTAGGTGTAAGAATTGAGTTTTCTAGTGCATTTCCTTAGGAGTTCTAGGTTAGCAAATGAGGTAGTGTTTACTTATTTATGTATGGTTCTATAGATGATTTTATAAGAAATGAAAACCTAGGTGAATTATAAGACCAAATGAAAGATTTTAATTTGAAAGTGCAATTAGGAGATTGCATATTTTCCCAAACTATGTGGTCCTATCTAGGATCAGGGAATATGCCAAATGAAGTTTGGAGCTGGTAAATAGATGGCTCTCTATAGATCTTGTGCATTGAATTCTTAAGATGTCTCAATACGTTAGTGTACAAGTATAAACAAGATAAATAATGAACCTTGGAAAGTGTTAAGTGGGAATGGATAAGTAGTATTTATCATAGCAAGAGTGTATAGTCAAACCAAGAGTTTCCAAAGTGAAAAATACCAAATTTAATTTTTACAGTCACTAACAAAATATTTTGCCAATAGTTTTTTGTGCCAATCAGGGGAATATTTTGTTGTCTTGCACCCTATAGTTCCACAAAATCCTAAAAAGTAAAAAAATTCCAAAAATCATTAAAATGACACTTAATGCTTTTACTTGAGTATATCCATGTCTTTTTTGTAAATGACCATATCTGGTAATGTCTCATTATTATATTCAGACTTCTTAATCCAAAATATTCAAGAAAACATAGTTGTATATTTGAGGTGTTATATTTGGGAGATCCATGCAAAAAAGAACCACTTCAATAATGTTCCACAAGTCTTGGATGAAGAAGAAGAGTAGGTTGATTTGTTGGGAAGACTCCAACTAGATGAGAGATCATAGAATCAATAGAGAAGAACATAAAGTACAGTCTGGCATATATAAGGTACACAAATGCTTATAGAGCTAGTGGTATGGTTGATTGTATATTTGAACTACAAAAATAAGTTGATTTCAGACTTGCTCCCATATGGTTTTAAAAATAATCCATTGAGATTCATCTTAAAAATCTATTTAAAATTCATAATCCTAGTCTTATTGCATCTCCCATCTCTCGACCACCGTTGAACACTCTTCCTCTAGATATGGTTGTACCTATTCCTTGGGGGAAAACTATTGGTTTGTTGGCTTTGACTCCTCCACTTCATGAGTTTCCTATAAGTTCAAGAAATAAATTTCCCAAGTTCAAAGGAGATGTCAAGAAACATCTAAATGAGCACATTATTTCCTTTATTACATCATGTGGTGTGTTGGGATTTTAACATGAGGATGTGTCTATTTTTTTGTTCATTAAATCACTTCAATTTTTTTTTGCATATTAGTTTTACCATCTTCCAAGAAGAGGGCGTATGCACAAAGATGGGGGGCCAAAAAGGGGACACAAATCCATTTTTTGGTAATTTTGGCCATAATGCACTTGTGTTATGGCTTAGTCGCATTATAAATCGAAAAGGGAAAATCTAGGTCGCATTATAATCGGATTGCGTTACAGCTCGGGTTTACCAATTCGAAATGTGCTCATGTTATAATGCGCTCATGTTATGATTTTCTATGTGTTTTTCCACATTATCCCTCCCAAATGGACATATTTCACATTCGAAACAAGAATGCGAGCGAGTTATAACGTGCTCATGTTTCATCTTTTTGGGGTTTGGAATACACAATCCAAAGGCTTGGATTTCCAAACCAGAGGTTTGGACTGTGTATTGCGTGATTAAAACCGTGTTTGACAAAAAAACATCAAAATTTCACATGTGCACCATAACATCCCATGCATTAAAACATAATATTCAAAAATAAATTATAGTACGATGTCAAACTTGTTTTTACTTTGATGACGATATACTTCTTTCTAAAATTTGATTAGTTTAAGGCTTTCATCCATAATTTCTTTTACTAGTGCCTTGTTTTCTTGCAAAAACCTATGCATACGTTTTGGTGGACAATTTACGATTTTTTCATCCAAATTAAAAAAATGTGGTTTTTTCTAAGCTCCATTCTACACGTACAAAAAAAAATAAAAAATGACTTTTTCCTCAAAGTTATGGGGGTGCACACATAAATATTTCATTTTCAGGATATGTGCACTTTGAAAATTAATAAAAAAATTATCTAGTCATCTAAAAATTATGAAAATTTAGTGGGGCCTCATACATGGTCGTAGCTAACTTTCTACCAAAGGGATTTAAAAAATAAATAAAACCAAAAAAATGGGGGGGGGGGGGGGGGGGGTGGGGGGGGGGGGGGGGGGGGCGCACACACAATAGGTTCTTATCTTTTTTACACAAAAATAGGCATACTTTCTGTGTGCACAACATTTAAGCCTCTTAATCTCAATCATTGTAAAAAAAATAGTAGTTTAGAAACTAGATTCCGAGATCTATGGTACTTATTCCAATCACTTTGTCAAATTTTGAGCATAGGCATGTTGAATTATTTGATGAAGTTCAGGTTTTGTTGATTTTAGGAAAAAGGTGCTCATTTTTTACCCCCTTTTAGCCCCCCATCTTTGTGAACTTACCTAAGATCAGTCACCAAGTGGGCCCATAAAAAATTGAAGTCATATTTAAACCTAAAAAATAATCACATGCCTTACTGGCTCAGTTTTCCTAGTTAAAGAAGGAACATAATGAAGTTATGGGGGGTTTCATAGAGAAACATAATACATTGATCAATAAGATTATTGAATCTGTTAGGATTATGGAATATAATCAATTTATATTTTTCACGAATGATCAACTACTAGAAGTTGGGTTCATCTTGAGAAGAGTGTTAGTGTGAGTTATCCTATGTGTCCTCCTCTCATATTGGAGGGTCATCTCACATGGGTTAGGTTTAGGGTTAGGTTTAGGGTTTCATGTGTGTCATGCAATAGGGTTACTCAGCGCCCTATATGTACCCCTTTACTATTTATTTATGAGCATGCCAAGACACTCCGTTGTCTTTCCTTTATGTGCAAGCTTTGTTTATGTTGAGGAAGTTCTTCCATCACTGATTGATTCTTTCTTGCAATTACGCTAGAGCTATCACGATTCCGTTAGAGTGTAACTACTTCGTGGTGCCTCGTTTCCGATTCGATTATCGCAAAATCTTTTCAAGGTATCAGAGCTGAGATCAGGTAAATGTGCACTTGTTATTTTTTAGTTGCGATTATTCTTTCTTGGTTTCATTATTTTACTCTCCATGCAAGTTTTTCAATCACTATTTTTTGGAATTATTTTGCTAATCTCTCTAACAAGCTTTCTCGGAAAGTTGTGTTGGTTTTTGTGCCTTTTTTGCACTTGTGTAGGTATTCCTGGAGGTTTCAGGGTATTTATAGCCACATTTAGCTATCTATAGCTAAATTTGGCTTTTCAACCAAAATAGAGATCAATTTCATTTCTTTTTTTAATAAATTATTAAAATGGAAGTGAATTTTTTTTAAGATCTCTGTTTTTTTACAGTTCCAGAATTTTTTTTGGGTTCTCTACATTTTTTTGCTTTTTTTGCAGCATTCAGGTTTAAAATTTTGTGTCATTGCCTGGTTCTACATTCGGGTTTTTACTTTTGGCCTGCGTTGGAGGATCTTCTGTTGTGGTTTCTCATGGAGGATCTCTGCACGTATTTGCATTGTTTTTCCTGTGAATGCGTGGAGGATGTGTGCAAATTATTTTTTCTCGTGCTATGTATGAATTCTCGAGTTCGTGTTGTGCGTGGACTATTGTCCCACACTTTCTGTGACTGCCCTCCTATGCACTGCCCCTCAACACTAACACTACGTTTTTTTTACACAAACTCTCCCATGGCCCACGGCCCCTCTGCCCTACACCGTTCAGCTGCCCCATGCGCCCTCACCATCGCATCTACCTGTGCCGACCCGCAGCCCTCACAAAACCCGTGGACTGTGCTTTCTTTCTCTATGCAGTCGCCCTTTTTGGTAAGTTTTTAAAATACATTCTTTTTTAATCTTTTAAAAATCAATCAACAACCTTTTAAATTCAGCCCGTGTTTTTTTGATAAGTTTTTTAATATACTTTCTAAACTTTGTTAAAGTTTTTTTAGTTGTTTTAAAAATAATGAAAAAAACAAATCAGCTGCCTTCTACAACAAAAAGAAGCTTTTATATATATATATTTTTAAAAATAAGTTTTATTTAATTTAAAATAATTTTTTAAAAAAGGGAAAGTATCTTTAATTAGTCTTTTTTTCCTTTTTAGATCTTAATTATTTTTTGTAATTAATTAGATTTAATTTAATTAAATCTATTTTTATTAATTACAAATTAATTTGATCCTATCTCATTTACGATTAATAGTAAATTTAAAATTGGTCTTTCAATAACCCTTTTTTATCATTTATTAAAAACTCCAATAGCTCTAAAAACAGCAAAATTGGGCATTTCCAAACGGTAAAATTTAGGCGTACTTGTCGATTTTTTTCCACTAATCGTGCGCTCAAGTGTGCAACATCACTCTGAGCACCTTTTTTTTCTTCCAAGCTCTTTTCCGGCATTCTGAAGACTCTTTGAACTCCTTGAGTTCATTTAAAACCTTTTATTTCACCCTTATTATTGCTTGTGACTAGTGAGCGTGTCCACCACAGTCTGCAGCAAGGGGGTTTCCTTTTACGACGTGAGACATTTTTTTCTCACCAATAGGGTTGGCTTTCACATCCTTTCTTGTTTTTTTCTTGTGCTTGTTTACGGTGTCCTATTTGTTGCACTCCACAAAACATTGTTGTGGTCTCCTCTCTTGTGCGTTATTATGCCGATTGTAAGACGAGTTACCAAGTGTTTCCAACCGCACACACGGACCCAATTGTAATCAACGCACTAAACTAAAGTGCCGAAAACAAGGGGGGTTGTTATTGTCCTGGGTGGTTGTGTTTATTTTTTTCATTTCTTTCTCTCTCTCTCTCTCTCTCTCACAATGGATGCTCTTTCAATTCCTTTGCTTACGCCGTTCAAATTTTTCGAATGGAGATAGAAAATAATAATGAAACTAAGGGGTAAAGGGTTATTTTGCATCACCATGGGAATTGAGACTGAACCAAATGACGAACCTGAAAAATCTAAGTGGTTAAACCATAGTGATGAAGCTTTAGGTCTTCTCTACATGTTTGTTTCTCCTGACTTGCTCTTCCACATTGAGGCATCTGAAACACCTAAATCTGCATGGAAAACACTGGATGTGATGTTTGGACAACTAGATGACACGAGAGCGCATGAGTTAGAAAACAAATTACTAGGGTTAAATCCTAATGACTTTGAAAACCCACAAGCTTTCTTCTCAAAATTTGTCCACATTAGATTGTTTTTAAAAGGATGTCAAGTAGAAAAGAAAGATTCTCAACTAATCTTGTCGATTCTCTCTAAGCTAGGTCCCGAATATTCTATCTTCATGTCAACTTTCTACACTACAAAAGCTACTTTGGGCGATACTTCGACTGTGCCCTCCTTTGACTATTTTTCGTCCCAACTCATTCGAGAACAGGACAAACTCATTTAAATGGGGTCTCTCAAGTCCAAGTCACATGCCCTTGTAGCAAGTACTAGTAAGGGAAAGAAGACTGAAAAGAAGAAAGAAACCAAGACCAAACCTAAAAATGACACAAACACTTCGACTTCTGAGCCTAAGGCACAAAAAAGTAAGTACTTGTGTTCCTATTGCAAGAAGTTTGGTCACGACGAGCAACACTGTTTTCATAAACAGATTGATCACTTATCTCATTTACTTGAGAAGAATAAAATAAGTGTTCCTGAATCCATTAAACAAAGTGCTCCGAAGGCCGAGTCTTCTAGTCCAAGAGGTGCTAAAAATGATAAGAAGAAAGGAAAAGCCCTTGTAGCCAGAGTTGCTCCTTCATAGACATGGATTATAGATTCCGGTGCCTCGCACCACATGGGTTCTTTGCATGTTGAGTTTTCCAACATCGAACCTTGTGGAATGACCCAAATCATGATGGGTAATGACACGACAGTGTCGGTTTCTGGTAGTGGATCGGTAGAGATGGATGGGGGAACATTTAACTAAGTGTTGAGTGTTCTTGATCTCTCTACCAATATCCTATCGGTTTACCAAATTACTCACCTTGGTGAAGGAATGCAATTGGAATTTGGTCCTAACTCGATGATTATTCGTGAGATTAACAATGACACTACAATGGCTGAGGGAAAGACATATCACTGTTCACAGTTGTACACCTTCTCCCACTTTACTTCTGATTCTATGCCCACTGCCTTGCTCACTCATGTAAATGAGGTTAGTAAGCTATGACATGAGCATTTCAGACATCTAAATTATCGCTACCTTGAACAATTGAGCCAAAATGAAATGGTCAATAGGTTACCTTGTGTCAAGTTTTCTAAGGGTCTTTGTGAGGGTTGTACCCTTGGAAAGCATCCTGAAAAGAAATTTGACAAAGAAAAATCTTGGAGAGCCACTCGTCCTTTGGATCTTGTTCACAGCGATGTTTCTGGTCCATTTCCTTCTCCTTCGTTTACTAGAGCTCTTTATGTGCTAACCTTCATTGATGACTATTTTCGATATACTTGGGTATATTTTCTTAAGCTTAAGTCTGAAGTCTTTGAACATTTTTAGGACTTTAAGGCTCTTGCTGAGAAATAGGCAGAACGATCTATCAAGGTTCTTCAAACCGACAATGGAGGTGAATATGTAAACAATAGGTTCATGGATTTATGTACTTTTGAAGGGATCTCTTTGCAGCATATAGTTTCTTATAGCCCTTCACAGAATGGAGTCGCAAAAAGAAAGAACCGTATTCTTAAGGAGATGGCCACTTGTATGATTCACTCGAAGTCTCTTCCTCCGCAGTATTGGGCCAAAGTAGTGAATTGTGTAAATTACATTCAGAACCATGTTCCACACAAGGCAGTAAGAGGGATGACACCCTTTAAATCTTGGTTTGGACGTAAGCCTGATGTTGAGCACTTTTAAGTCTTCGGATCCAAGGCTATGGCTCAGATTCCCAAGAAGAAATGCAAGGCCTTGGAACCACAATCCAAACCTTGTATCTTTGTAGGGTATCCTGATGGCGTGAAGGGATATCAATTGATGAATCCTACTTCTCATGAGCTATATATTGAGAGAAGTGTTAAGTTTGATGAGTCTTCTTTGAATTCTACTTCTCCACCTATTGAGGTTCTTCAACTCACTGATTCGGATTCTGACTCATCAGCTGATGATGATGTTGAGTGTGCTCCTCTTCCTGATCCTCTTGACCATTATACCTTTGAGTCTTCTGATTCTAATAGTAGTGATGATGAAAAATATGTCCCTTCTCACTCAAGTGAAGAATCTTCTGACTCTAAGCCTGATCCTCCTGGTCCCCTTTGGGCCAGGTAAACTTTGTAGATTGCTGGAGATTTAGTTGGAGATACTTCAGATATGAGATGTACTCGCTCAGATTTCGTTGGACCCACTCTTTCTTCACCTTTGCTTTTGATCCATAGTCTTTCTAGGAGGCTTATCATATTCCTGAGTGGGATTCTGCCATGGATGAGGAGTATTCCTCTCTCATGAAGAATGATACTTGGGATCTCACCACTCTTCCGAAAGGAAGAAAAATCATTCGGTGTAAGTGGGTGTTCCGAACAAAGTATGGAGTAGATGGAGATGTCAAAAATTTTAAAGCGCGATTAGTAGCTAAGGGTTTCTTTCAGATAGTTGGGGTTGATTATACTGAAACCTTTGCTCCGGTTGTGAAAATGACTTCTATTCGACTGAATCTAGCCATTGTCGCACCAAATAGATGGAAAGTCCATCAAATGGACATTAAGAGTGCCTTCCTTCATGGTGACCTAGAAGAAGAGATATATATGGAACAACCTCTGGGTTATGTCCAAGATCCCTCCTCATTTGTAAGCTAAAGAAGTTTCTTTATGGCCTTAAACAAGCCCCTTGGGCTTGGTATGCCAAGATGGACTCCTTTTTACTTACATCAGGATTTACCAGGTGTCACTCTGATCCAAATGTTTATATTCTACGGCAAGACGACTCCATACTCATTCTTGTTCTCTATGTTGATGACTTGTTGATCACAGGAAGCTCTTCCTCTATTATTGATTCTGTGAAGATCACCTTAGCCAATAAGTTTTCCATGACTGACTTAGGTCTACTTCATTACTTCCTTGGGATCCAGATTTCACAATCTGACTCGGGTATCTTGATTTCATAACCTAAGTATGATCTTGATTTGCTAGCTCATTTTCATATGTATGATTGCAAGTCTTCTCCTACTCCTTTTCTTTCTGGGGTTAAGTTGGTTTTAGATTGCTCTACTCCCTTGGTTAATGGTACTCTTTATTGACAGTTGGTGGGGAGCTTGATTTACTTGACTCACACTCGACTGGATTTATCATATACTGTTGGTATCGTGTCCATATTCATGTAGGAGCCACATGAGCTGCATTGGAAAGTAGCTAAATGGATCCTTCATTATGTTCGTGGCACTTATGCTAATGGCATTCACTATCATGGAGGGGTAGATATTGACTTGATTGGGTTCACAAATTTTGATTGGGCCAGTGACTTAGATCATCAGAAATCTACTTCTGGCTACATTTTCTCTCTTGGTTTGGGTCCCATTAGCTGGTCTAGCAAGAATCAGAATGCAATTGCGATATCATCTACAGAGGCAGAATACAGAGGAGTAGTTAATGCTGCCACATAAGCTATTTGGCTACAGGGTATTCTGACAGAGTTTGGCATCCACTTTTTGCGGCCCACCATTATCTACTGTGATAACACAAGCACAATCTCTATTTATAGAAATCCAATTCAACATCAGTAGACGAAGCACATTGAGATCCATATGCACTTCATACGGGAGCTTATTCATGATGGTATCATCGACATTCAATACATTCAGACAACTGATCAAATTATAGATTTATTCACCAAGCCCTTCACTGAGATGAATTTTCTTCACTTATGATCTCTTCTTGGGGTGAGGTCTTATGTAGCTTCTCACCTTCTTTGGGCTATGTAGTCCTTATTTTCTTCATCTTCTTCTAGGAAGATTGTGTTTGTATATGGGCACCTTATCAGGCCTTTAGTTGTCGGGCCCCATTGACACATATTTCTTAGTTGTTTAGGAGTGTCTTCCTCTTCCATCTGACTCATCATAGTCGCTACCCTAGCTTCGATGAAGGGGGGTGTTAGTGTGAGTTATCCTATGTGTCCTCCTCTCATATTGGAGGTTCATCTCACATGGGTTAGGTTTAGGGTTTCATGTGTGTCATGCACTAGGGTTACTCAACACCCTATATGTACCCCTTTACTATTCATTTATGAGCATGCCAAGACACTTCGTTGTCTTTCCTCTGTGTGCAAGCTTTGTTTCTGTTGAGCAAGTTCTTCCATCATTGATTGATTCTTTCTTGTAATTACGCTGGAGCTATCACAATTCCGTTGAAGTGCTCAAGCTCAACCAAAAAAATTGGAGAATGCTCAAGATATTGCAATGAAGGTTGAGGATGAATTAATTATGATAGGAAAGATAAAAAACTATTCACCAAAAATAAAGTCCATAATTCCAAGAATAAATACATTGATTCATTACTACATAAGTTGGTTAATGATATGATTATGTTGAAGAAAAAATGGCTCAAAAAGCCCCATATCAAAACTAGAATCATAATCAAATTATTGGATTACCCTAAAGGATTTCCTTGGAGGCTGCACTTGTCAATACGGTGTGTGGAACCCAAGAAGATGAAAAATATGAAATTGTCTAATAAGAACCTAAAGGAGAAGAATAATATAGATGCAAACATTGAGTATTTTGAAAATTCATCTGATGAATATTATGAGGATTTCATGGTAGATATGACTAGTTATTCTTACTTAGTGTTCACTCTCTCACAAGAAGAGAAGGATGCCTCTTCCTTTGCTTCCCAAGTGAAGTACTTGAATCCTCAAAAGGAGACTACAAAAAAAAAATGACAAAAAAGGATCATTGTTTCTTTCTTCCATGGAGTTAGCCAAGAGTAATAACAAGGCCACCTCATCTAATGCTGCATCCCCTTCTCTAGGTAATTCTCTTTATTCTCCCCCTATTAAATCAATTTCCACTTCTACTTCTGTTGTTCCTAAGAATGTAAATTTTTCTTCTTGTGAAAGTTTCCATTGTTCCCTAAGTGTCCACTTCTTCATACTTTGACATATTGACCATGTTAAGAATACCAAAATGTAAATTTCTAAATTTAAGTATCTGAGAACTCATTTTGAGTAATTTAATAAAATTTTCTAGTTTATTGAAGTAACTAGTTCAAATTATGGTCCCGTAAATATCACTACCAAAGAACTATTTACCACTCCTAGTACCAATCCTTATCATAACCTTTTTGTCTAAACATCCTCAATTTTTGAGAAAGTATAACCCTTCTACTGGATATAAACTGAGTAAATGTATCATTGAATCTGGTGCCTTGAGAAAAGTCATGCCCACCAAAGTTATAAATTCCCTTGGTTTCACTCTCACATGTGTTATTATTCAATTTTAACCCATGGAGACCAAATAATTACCTCTCATTGGATAGTTCAAATATTTTCCAGTAGCATTTGTTTCCTTCCCAGATAATAGAATGAAGATAACCATGTGAGTGGCTTACATTCCCACATCCTATGGGATGTTGTTGAGCAAGTGTTTCTTCCAAGATATTGGGTGAGATATACATATGGATTGGTCATGTGCAAAATTTTGTAAAAAATTACACTTCATGTAATTTTGAACAACTCATCAAAATGAATTAGCCATATTTTCACATAGGAAAATCCACGGGACATTGATTAAGTCTTAGCGTAATGTAGGAACATCATGTTTTGTGGGTTCTCATAACTTGTAGAAGAAAGGAATGAGTAGTTTGGGACTTTGGTATAAATTAGAAATGTTAGTATTATGTGGAAGTTATTAGACCTTCAAGGCACTAAGGAATTTAGTCCCTTGTGGGTAGAAGTCAAGTTAGACTATCATGGAGTTATATATCTATGGGGAGTGGATAAATCAACCAAGACAGAGAGCCATGGAACAAAGGAACGTGGATGTTGGGTTAGAAGTCGTGGATTGTTAAAATTAAGATTCAGTGGGTATTGTGAAGTATTTTTATGCATCATTGTAGTAAAAGGAGAAAACCACATGGGTTTGTGGAGGGAGGAAAATTGAAAACCCGAAGTGCAAGCCGTTGTATAAGGCAATAGTTTTTCACGGGTTTTAAGTGCAAATGGAAGCCGTGGAGGTCTTTGCAAGAGGAATAGATGTAAAAATTCTCAAATCCACACCAAAATCCAAACTAAAGAGACAACCAAAAAAATTTAATGAAGCATGGAATCCTTCTCTATAGTCTGATGGAATGTGATAAACTTTGGGGGTAATCCTATGGTTATTGTATTTCATCTTATGGTGCCCATTCCTGTACTATAAGAAAACTCTGCAAGAAATCATGGCACCCATACCCATTCAAAACTTTGTCAGGTTATGGATTACAACTCATCGATCATTTCTTATCTCTCCTCTTTCTCTTTCTTCATTCCATGAATTATATAAGTGTAATTTATTACACTCTTTGTAAGGGTTCTTCTCCTTATTATTCCTTAGCATATTTTTGATCTCTTCTCTGTTAAACTCGAAAATTTCACTCATTCGACATCTATAACTCACAAATGGATATTTTATTTCCTTGGCTATGTATGTAAACCATAAAGGATCAATTAATGTAAGTGTGGTTTACCCCTTTCCTTCAAATAATGTGTTTAGTGTGAAAACCCTAACCTCTTGTGTGTTTTGTGTTGTTTTTTTTTGTTTTCTTGGAATCATGTGCATATTTATAGTCTCATCTCACAAACTTACATTTTTCCCACATAGAATTGGGAAAGTTCCACCTTTTTTTGGTCTTATCACTTCCCCTTTTTAGCTTAGTCTTCTTATTCATTTCATATCCTTTTCTCTAGTCCCTTGGAAGTGTTACTATAGGATTAGTTGTTGGAGTAATTTAGCATTAGAAGTAGGTTGCGTCGTGTGGGTTTTGCTGAATCCATAAAATGAATCCGACCTTCTCTAGAGTTGTATCTAGAGCCATAAGTCCCACACTTGGACATAGTCCCATGTTGTCTCAAATTTATGGATCTCCATGATTCGGAGTAGGGTGTAATTTTGAGATCCAATAGTTTTCATATGCACAGTAGGACAAGATTTGATAAGCTATGATTCATTACTACTATGTTTTGGTGTGTGACTTGGTAGCCCTATCCTTTAGAGACAATCCTCAACACATTTGGTGACTCCCTGATATTCAATCTTTTGGTTTCAATAATTCCAATATTTTTTATTTCATGAGAAGAGTACAAATGAGTTTGAGCATATCCAAAGGTGATCCAATTGATTATCTGTAACTTTTCCCGTGTATAATAAGAAGGGAAATATCTCCATAGAGGTTTGTGGCTCCCCAAGTAGAAGTTATTCAACACCACCTCTTAGTAGACCATTTTCACTTCCTATCAAAAGCCTTAGACCCATTCCATTCATGGCACATTCAAGGAATTTTACATTTGTTAGTTTTAGTGGAGGAATTCCTTTATTCTTAACTATGCAACATGATATCCCAATAGTTTCCTTGAAGAGTACTCCTTTTTTCACATTTGAAAACTCTACCACACCCATGGAACACATTGAAGACATTTCAAACATTTTTATTGTACACCGAGTCATAGAAGATGATGTTGCGGTGTGAATTTTGGAATCATATTTCAAAGATAAATCTTTACAGTGGTTGATTAACTAAAATTAGCTAAAATGGGGGAAATGTAATAATAGTTAATATAATCTAAGAGGAATAAAACATTGTAAATAAATGCACTAAATTAATATAAAATGACTAAAATGATTGAACTAGTAGAAATAAAACCCTAATATACAAGAGGAAGATAAGGAATGAACTTGGTTGATAACAACTGGTTGTCGCAGAGTGTTGTAAGTTTGACAGGAAAATATAAGAGCTGGAAAAGCTGCACAGAAGTCTGAGAATGAGTAGATCTTGAATATTTGAGAAGACTGGAGTGCCCAAGAGGGTATTGGGATGCCTCAGGGTGGCCTGGTATGGCAGAATAGGTTCCCTGGTCTCTGAAAAAATTCAGAAACCGATTCTTTTTGATTCAGAAGATACCCCATAACCTTCACTGCATGTCGCAATAAATTTTCTAAACTGTGTTGAATGCTGTGAATATAGCAAGATTATGAATAACTTGTAAAATACCAAAAGGAAGTATCAAAACAATAAAAAAAAAGATGTAAAATGAATGGGTCAGACTGACCTCATCTGCCAAAATAGTGAGCTTACTAATTTGAGTGTTGTACTACATTTCAAATCCAAATATAGTTATGGTGCATGTGTACATGTCGTGACCTAGGTGGTTTTGTGCCAATTACACTTTGTGAAGTAGCAAGCAATAACTAAATGTATAAAATGTAATAGAATGTGTGTATGGAATATAATAGAATCCCTCCCCTATGTTGTGTGTGTTGATGTAGATCTCCTAGCCTTGATGCATGGAACTATGTGGATGCAAGTGATGCAATGGATGCAGCTCTAGATGGAGTGATAGTAGTAAGTGACGCTAGGACCCTCATTATGGTATCATAACTTTATATTTATAGGGTTCTCTTGATCTAATTTCATAATTAACCTTAACACGGCCGACTAACAAAAAAATAAGGATGAAAAATGGCTAGAAAGAGCCCAAAAAGTGGCAGGAAGGTAGAAAAAGGATCAGGGCACCCCGGGTGGGACCGGGGCACCCCAGTATAGGCCTGGGTGCCTCGGTTTAGGCTAAAATGATGGGAAAGTGATGAAATAGCTAACATGTATATGGAAATGTGTGGGAATGATGAAATAAAAGGTAAAATAAGATGGCCAAAAGGTGGGATTAATTAGTAATTTCTTCACTTAAGAACCTTCTAAATAGTAGTATGAGACCAGGCTAAATAATGCCTAAAGTGCATGATTTTTTGACTACATTTTACCCCCACTTTATGTTGGTGAGCTCAAATCTCGGTAACATAAAGTATATAGAGATGTGTACCTGATGTCCATGTAGAGTGTAGTAGAAAACGTGTCGAAGGACTAGAACAAAGCGTGGAATGATAAAAAGATGGAGGAGCATGGAAACTATAGATGAAAAATGTGCATAGAAAAAGTTATGAGAGTGAACCTAGGGTGAAATGCATGTGTAGCTACTGCAGTATGTAGTATACCTGCATGGTTTGTAAGGTGTGTAACATAGTTGTTGCTGTTATCATTGTTGCTGTTTTTTTTGCCCCAAATTTGACTGCTTGTTTCTCATACACCCAGACCTACAAGGAGAAAATGATCAAGTATTCAAATATGTATGTATGTAAAAATGTTGTGTAAAATACACAAATGTAAAATACGTGAAAAGGAAAGTGTAAATGTAACATGTGCACCTGATCCATGTCGAGAGAAAGGGTGTAGAAGAATATCATGTACTGCTACGAGTTTTTCAGTCAATATCACACTACCTTGATTGAAGAAGTGTAGGAAGGAAATGATTTATGTCCTCCAACCTTTGGACGCTTATGTTGAAATATGTGTGTGAAGAGATCTCTATATTGTCCTAGTTTTTTGGTTGATTCTACGCCACTGGCCAAAGTAGTGTAGAGAGGCACACCCACTGTAACCTCCAAGCCTATAACTACTTCCTAGAAATTCTAAGGACACCATATCCTGTAAAATCCGCTATGTATGTGTTTCATATACTGGTCTAAACCCACTCATTGTATGTAAACCCACAATTCCAAGGGTGGAAAGTGCATTTTATAAACAAGTGTAAATACGTTGTGTTAGTGTGTAAACCCTCGATGATGCCCCCCCTCTTTCGGGGCACATATGACATCACTAATAGGATAATTCAGCCCCAAAAGAGGACTAACCGCATGAACACTATAACTCTGCCTTGCAGGGGAAAGGGAATGTGCTTGGTATAAACCAAGGTGCACAAAAACAAGGATGGCTAGCCAAATACAAGTGTTAGTACAAAAACACATGCACAATAAGACAAGTGTAAAATACACAGACAATGTAAAAACTACCAAGTACAATAGTGTAAACACAGAAGAAACAAGTAAGATACATAAAGAGGGTTGTAAACATGGGACATCACTCACGATGTCACAAGAAACACAAGGCCATCATAGATGAAAACAACATATAAGTGTGCACACAAACATAGAGAAAATTTCTCATACAATGGCAAACAATAACAGACAAGTACAGACAAACAAACAAGTAGTCATGGAAGCATGTAATCTTGGAAAATAAGTGTTGCACATGAAACACCCATTAGCATGTTAGAACAATAACCAATATGTCAAAGCATGAATGATCAAGTAATGTAAGATTCCAAGTAAAGAATGAAACAATATCATCTGTATTAGATGAATGTGGATGCCCCTAGTGACCAGTATAGGAAGGGTAGAAGGCGAGCATCCATACCACGTGTAAGAATCATGTATTTGCGATCACACTAAATAAAGGTGTGAATGCGCATGTGTGTATGATATAGATAATGAAATATAAGAGATCAATCTAACATGTGTAGTAAAGGGATCATGTAAAACACTAGCAAGAAAAATTTAATGCCCCCAAGACAATACAATGTATTGTGGATGGATGGAATAAAATGCAAGATGAAATGATAAGAGCAATGTAACCCCTGAGTGTATGGAAGTGTATGTAATGAGGTTCATTTTGTTTCCCCCTCAACAATCAATAAGGAACCATAAATAAGATTGCATCATCAAAAAATGGTTGAGTAGTGTTTTATGTGTCTAGCACGCTGTGATGAGTGTGTATATATAGTGGTGATGAGATGCAACATGTGGAGAGATGTGCATGAAACCTATAGCCAAAGTGTATATCACAACTTGTTGAATGGGTGAGTGATAATTTATCCCAAGTGTATATCACTATAAGATGAACAAGTGAGTGATGATTTAGAACTAATTGTATATCACTATATGGTGAATGGATGACTGGTGATTTATCCCTAAGCGTATATCACTATATGATAATAGAAATAGGTGATGATTTATGCTAAAGCGTATGTCACTAAAATATGAAACGAGGGAGTGGTGATGCAATTTAAGGTGTATACCACTACAAAATGATATCATAGGTGACGATTTATCCTAAAACATATGTCACTAGGTTGGAAATGTCGGATGATGAAATGTCACATGCTGAGTGAAAGGTCCATTTGATTGGTAAATCCTCGGTAGTCGAGTATGGAATGAGGAAATAAAGTGTGTCATAGGGTGGTGAGTGCAGCGCGTAGAAAACAATGTAGCATGTATGGTGAAACTAGGTGATCATATGATGAGTAGGGTTTATAAATGCGTGGTGTGGGCAATGCAACATAGGATGTGTAGGGTGTGTAAGATGTATACTATGTAATGTGTAAAATGTGATAATAGATGTAGATAAATCTAGACTCGTATTAAATGTAACCTAGTGTAATATGTATAATATGTGTATAAACACATAATGTATGATGTGACTATATATAGGTTATACATGGATAGCTTAGTAATGTATGTAATGTATAGAATGACTAGGATATATGGTATGTAGAATGACCTAGGCATGATGCAAGGTACGTGTAGAAGAAAGGTAGAATGTAGACTAAGTGTAGTATGTAGTGGTGTATAGCATGAAATTTATGATGAAATGCAATGTGTAATGCCTATATTATAGTGTGTGGGGTTCAATGTAATGTTATTCCCTCAATAGTCAAATATGAACCGAATTAGAAGAGTGATTCATCGGGTAACGACGGTGTGACAATGCATGATGAATACGTCTATATAAGAGGATTGATAGATAATGATATGTATGTACTAATATGGGGGGTGAGATGATATGACCCCCAAGTGTGTATGAAGGAGAAATTAACCAATGATGATGAAGGATTAGGGTCCCTCATCTAATACCTAGGATGATGAGAGTGGAGGGCCACGATCTAATAGTAGTAGTATAATAGATAAATTCGGTGCCGGTGAACGGAATGTATATGCATGTGAATGATTAATGAATGATGAAGATTGGGATGTAGAAACATGTTGTAGTGATAATGACGGCAAGGGAGATGATAAATTATTCACAAAATATCATTGTTGAGGAGGTACATGAGTAGCACTATCTTGACACTTATGAGATGAACGAGCTCGATGGGTTAGATGGCTAGTAGGAGAATGTTGTGCAACAAACGAAAGGATGCCTAGAGGTTCGAGATCTATTATTATACATGAAAAATTGTGGTAATCATTAGTATAATGGCTGTGAATTTGATGATAATGGAAATATCAATGACTGTGGTATTAGACCAGTCAAAAATGAGGATAGTGATGAGTAGGAGATAGAGTAATCAGCTGATGATTAAGGAGTTGAATCAAAATGTCTTGTGTCATAACATTAGGGTGAAATATGAGAGGTTGAGGCAATTGTATACCTTGAGGTTTATTTACATGGAAAGTAGTAGGCATAAATGGCATATGAGGTGTAGAATGAGTACCAAAATGTGATTGTGAAGCATACTTAAGTTGTGGACTTCAGCAATGAGACGTGTAATTGTGGCTTCCATGGACTGACATTGATTTTTCAAAGTGTGTATTGAATCCAATAGGTGTGTATTAGATGGATGAGTGCAATAGCGAGAGTTTTCAACTAAATGTGTTAATATAGGACTTATTTGATGTGGTTAGGGATTGTCATTAATGTAAGGAGGTAGTGGAGGAGTAGGGTCCTCTAAAATCTCATCATTATTATTTTCAAAATTGTATGGAACGGCGTGGGAAACCTGATAAGAAATGGTATGTGGTTGGTCATCCAAATAACCATGAGTGCGTAAAATTTACATTACCATGGTGTATTGTTCATCCATAAAGGGAGGTAATGGGCATCCCTGAGCATACCAAATAGTGAAGTTGGGTGAATAGCAAAGGAAGGAGCTACTACAAATGTGCACAACGTCAAATGTCATGGGAAATGTTATATCAATGCTATCAAGATCAATTGTGCCTCTAATATAATATAACCAAGACTAGCCAAGAGTGAGCAGAGAAGTAGTATGGTAATGTGAAAGATGTACTACAAGATGGAAAACACGAAGGCCATACATACATGTGAGAATAATGGATCCATGATACAAATGTGGATCATATAAAGGAGAATGGAAGTATTCAAATTCAAAACCAACCTGAAGGAGACCAACATGTGCACATACAGTGGCTATGCATGAAGTATCAAGTGGTATGTGCTCCCAATATGAATTGTTCATGAAGAGAGTACAAGTGAATGGTGGGCACACTGTAGGGGATGGTATTGGTGTATATGATGAAGCAACAACCATGGACTATAAAGGCCCCTGATATGGAACAATAACAATAGTGGTGGTGGGCAGTGAGGAGGTAACTACTTCGATCATGAGAATAGTGCCCTCAAGAAGTATCTCATCTATAAGGGGAGGTGGTGGAGGGATAGGTAAAACAAGAGAATTGTGGGTTATGCTCTGTATACAGTACCATAGCGTTGATGACATCAAGAGTAAGTGGAAAATCAGAAGGGACCATATCAATCATGCAAATAGTAGGAACTAAGTCATGTGGAGCTTTGATAGTTTGAGATTCAACTGTAGAAGATGGAGAAGTAGGGACAACTATTATATTGATAGAATCATCTACGTGTTAGGAAATAAGAGATAAAATATGTAGAATAATCCCTTACAAAATCGCAATAGTAGAAACTAATATGCAGAAAATATTACTGATCTCAAATAAAAGTGTAAAATAAATAACACAACATAGAGAGACAAGATTTAACGTGGTTCACCCAATTTGGGCTACGTCCACCAAGAATCACTTGCTTAGATTTTATTACAAGCCTCCACTCTCTCAATACAATACCTAGATCTATTTGGAGCTATGCTAAAAAAACTCTACAGAATTCACACCCGAATTTAAAGCACATCTGCAATACATTTGCTTATCTATCTATCATATGCATAAGACCATATAAATAGACAATTGCTTAAGCAATTTGATACAAAACCGTGGGTATCAAAATAATGGGCAAAAACTGTGGGTATCAAAACAATGGGTACTAAAAAACCATGGGCCCAAAAACAGCCCATAACGGTTACCCATTACCCATGGGTTAATAAACCACCCATGAAAATTTGCTTCGGGGGCTTCGCCCATGAACCCCCTTGATCTGCTCACTGGCGAGCGGGACCGCCGTAAAAATACCTGAGTGTAACACATAGAAGGTGTACCACACTCTAACATGAAAACATGGTCCACAAACATAACACTACGCATAATACGGGAGAATTAACAAATGAATATAAATGATCTTGTGGTGCACTGATGGTAGCAGATGTGGCTATGAGATCAGGGGGAAGATTTTGTACCTTTGCTATGAGTTGTGTTAAAATAGTAGGGTTTATAGTACATAGATAAGTGGAAATATCAGCATCAATGGTTCTAGGATCCATATCAGAAGATGGAAGCTGAATAAATGAAGGGAAAGGTCTATAACTAGAATGGTCAATAGGGGTATCAAAAAAATCATGACCACAACTATCAAATTACAAAGTAATAAGAGGATTTGAAGGTTTACTTTTACCCATGATGAGAGGTCGGGTTCACTAAAATGATTAACTTAAAATTAGCTAAAATGGGGTAAATGTAATAATAGTTAATCTAATCTAGGAGGACTAAAATGTTGTAAATAAATGCACTAAAGTAATATGAAATGACTAAAATGATTAAAATGATTGAACTAGTAGAATTAAAACCCTAATATGTGAGAGGAATATAAGGAATTAACTCAAATAATTGTAGATGGTTATCTCAGAGTCTGACAGGAAAATACAACAGCCGGTACAGTTGCACAGAAGTCTCGGAAAGAGCATATCTTGAAGATCTGAGAAGACTAGAGCACCTAGGAGGGTAATGGGATGCCCTAGGGTACCCTGGTATGGAAGAATAGGCACCCTAGTCTCTGAAAAAGCTAGGAATATGATTCTTTTTGAGTTGAAAGATAAGTCGTAACCTTCATTTCTTATCGCATTGGATTTGCTAAACTGCACCAAATGCTTTGAATATAGCAAGATGATGAATGACCTGCAAAATAACAAAAATAAGTATCAAAACCCTAAATTAAATAAAGATGTAGAATGAATGGGTTGGAATGACCTCAGCTGCCATAACAGTGGGATTACTAAACTGAGCGTTGTACTACATTTCAGACCCAAATGTAGTTCTTGTGTGTGTGTGTGTGTGCATGTCGTGCCCTAGGTTCTCTTGTGTCAGTCACACTTTGTGAAGTAGAAATCAATAACTAAATGTAGAAAATATAATAGTATGTGTATATGGAATAGAATATAATCCCTCCCCCTATGAAGTGTGTGTTGATGCAGATCTCATAGCCTTGATGCATGGAACTATGTGGATGCAAGTGATGCAATGGATGCAACTCTAGATGGAGTGATAGTAGTAAGTGATGTTAGGAACCTCATTATGGTCTCATAAATTTATATTTATAGGGTTCTCTTTCTCTAATTTTGTAATTAATCCTGACATGGCTGACTAAAATTTAATACTTTAGGTGCATTTTAATACTTTTTAGAGATTTTAATTATGATATAATAGTAATTATTCAATCTATGGGTGATATCCAACTATTGAATGGTTACACATTAGTCATTAGGGCTGAAAATTGTTTAATCCAAATAGGAAAATTATCCCATGATTTTCAATGTCAGTATTTCCTAGATTTCTACAAAGTACCGAACGTACCATTTCTCACATTCCTCAAACATCTACTCCATCTTCCACATCCACATCTAGTTCTTCCATAAATCAAGATGAAATTGAAAACCTTAGTGTCTAGCTTAAAAACTCAACAAATTATATTTTCTCCCTCAAGAGAAAACAAGCTCAAACTGAAAAACACTTCCCTAACCCTGCTTAGGGCTATCCACATCAAGCTTTTCAATACCAAAATCAAATATTTCCTCATAATTACCCTCCAAGAAAACCACCAAATCAAATTTTGCAGCCCCTCCCAGCTCCTAACTTAAGAAAATACATTTTTCCAATTCTGAATAACATGGCCCAAGGTTTTGAGTGGTGTTATCCATGTGATCAACCTCATAACCAATATGCATGTGAAATTAGAATGAGTTCCTTACGGGAAAAATATATCATAGTCCAAACACCACTCTTTCCGTAGGAATAATCCATGGCTCCATTTGAAAGCAATGTGAAAGAGACACAAGAGATTTTTTGCTCTTTAGACTTGAATATTTTTTGTGTTGTTGATCAAGTCGTAGGAAACAAAATAGGCCACAGCTCCATGTAGTATACAGGTCTAAGAAGAGGCAGATGGATATAAGGTCTCCTCCTCCTATTTTCCCAACTTCATGTGATAATCCTAATAAATACATGGACTTGTGGAAAATTTTAGTCTCATCCAATTAGACAAGGGTCACTCAACAGCCGTAGAATGAACAAGTTTTGTGGAACATACAATAGCCGCATAACACTACAAACCCTTGGGATATATAGAATATGTCAACTAGGTAACTTCCCGAGATAGATCAAAGAATTAAAGAACATGGTGTTCCTTCATTGCATAAATTTGTGGGTATTCCCCTCAATATCATGGAACAAATGAAAATGAAAAAAATGAATGACACAATGTGGGATGCCATGTCCATCCCATCTCAAAGGGATATTTTTCAAGAATCATTGAAACAAATTCCACCTCTTGAACCCGCCATGTACAAAGAGGATTCCCCAGCCATAATTTGTCAACCCAAGGGTGAATAAGTAGGTGAAATAGTTAAGCATCCCCCTTTCTACATGTCTTTCATTATTAGAAAGCACCTTGTTCACAACTACATGATAGATTGTTGTGCTAGTACCTCAGTGATGCTAAATAAAATTGTAGACATCTTGGGAATTGAGTAAAATCCAACCTCAAAAGGTGTCTAATAGATTGATGAATCAAAAATGTAAGTATTGAGTGTAATCAAGGATCTAGATTTCTATAATGCAAGAGATTTCTATGATTGACTTGCTACCTCTATTCACCCTCTTCCTCTCTAGAGATTTTACATCCAAAGTGGGAAGATATATTTCTTCATATTTTTCTTATATGCTACTAAGGATAAGGTATGGAACTAGATTTATAATTAAAGTTGAACCTATCTCATCTTATCATGTATAAGTTCATGATCCTAGTCTTGTTAATGTAAATTACATGATTCAAGGAGAAGAAAACAATTATCATAAACCCACAGAAGTAGTGTATTCATCAGTTCTAGTTCCTGGTCTTATGCTTGGTGAATGGGACAATGAGAACTATGAATTTGACCCCTATGATACATTTATAAAAACAAGTCTAGGTACTTATTGCATCCATGTAGAGAATTTCATAGCCTCGTGTCATACAAATAACCATACAATGACACTTCTAGGTTATGGAAAATGTATTTCAATGGTTCTAGAAGCATAAATGGATATGGGGCGGGTGTAGTTGTTATCTCCCCAATGGAAATAAAATTCCTCTATGTGCATAAGCTACACTTTACATGCTCTAACAATGTGGTAGAGTATGAATCATTGGTCCATGGTAGGATAATTACATAAAAGAGACAAATCAAGGTTTTTCTTGTCTTTGGAGATAATGAATTGGTCATTCACCATGTCATAAGAAGGTGCGCAACCAAAAAATGATTTTAAGAGATTATAGGCATTGAGTTTGGGATATTTTAGAGATTTTTGAAGATGTCAACTTTAAGGTGGTGTCGCAGAAGCATAATAAAGATGAAGATTAGATGGAAACCAGTGGATCTCAGTTCTCTCCTGCGAGGGATTTTATCCAAGGAAATCTTCATGTCAAATTGGTTATAATACCATCTATTCCAAATAATGATGTCAACTATCAATATTTTGAGAACAATGAACAAATAATCCAATTCATACATATTGAGGTTGAGTTCTCTTATAGTTTTCAATATGGGAAACAAGACAATTATGGTGATTAGATCATTTAGCCATACAAAAACAAACTACTTAAAGGGTTGTTTACCCTTGAAGACATATTCAATTCTAATGATGAGATTAAAGGGAATAACATAAGCATGTTTTTGGGTCTAGAGGATTGTAATCTGGTCGGCATTGCGTAAGGTAAGGAATTATTTCTTGGAAAGGTGCATGATCAAGAAGAAGAGAAAAAAATATTTCCTTATGTCAGTAAATTGTTGATATATTTTCTTGGAATTATGAGGATCTAAAGGTTTTTTACCCAAACATTTCTCAACATGCCATCGATTTTGATCCCACGGCTAAGCCAGTTAGAAAAAAACAGAAGTCAGTGAAACCCAAAATCAAACCCTTCATGAGGAAGGATTTATCTAATATTTTTGAGTTATAAATCATATTCCCCATCAAGTACTCCTCTTGGGTGGCGAATTTGGTCCCTGTTAGAAAGAAAATGGATAAATAAGGCTATGCATGGATTTTAGGGATCTGAATAAGGCTTCATTAAATTATCATCATCCCTTACCTTCTATGGACCAAATCCTTCAAATAGTGGCTAGATCTGTGAGATTACCCATGCTTGATGGATATTCAATTTTTAATTAGATAAATTCATAGAATAGGTTTAGTATAAAATTGCGTTTAAAACCAACTGGGGATCGTATACATATCAAAAAATGCATTAGTTTTGTCAAACATTGGTGTCACCTTTCAGAGAGAAATGGCAATCAATTTATGCAAATTCATCAATCAGTTTGTCCTTGTCTATTTGGATGATATTGTAGTCTACTAAAAGTAAGTCCAATATCACATTGAGATTTGGAGAAAGTTTTTGAGATATGTGAAGAATTTTGAGTATCACTGAACCCAAAGAAGTGCACTTTCACAGTTCTGTAGGTTAAATTATTGGGTCGTGTTGTTTTGAAGGATGGAATCACAATTGACCTAGAAAGAGTCTATGTGATTCTCTCATTATCATTGCTAACTCACAGGAATACCCTTCAGTCCTTTCTAGGTAAGATCAATTTCATTATAAAATTCATTCCTAGCTTTGTAGAATTAGTCAGTCTCATCACCATAATGTTAAGGAAGAACATTGCTTTTAAAGGGACCGTTGAGGGAAAATAAATATTCACAAATATCAAAGTCACGATAGCACAAGCACCAACACTCATCAATCAAAAATTTTCAAAGGAATTCATCCTTTATGCTCGTGGAGATAATATATATATATTCATTGTTCTCACTCAAGAAAACAATGAAAACTTGGAGCAGCCTATGGCTTTTTTCAGCCAAACATTGGAAGATTTCAAGCTTAAGTATAGTCATTTGGAAAAGTAAGTTTTCACCATTTTATGGGACCTTGATAAGTTCAAGGCTATGATAAATACCAAAAGCATAAAATTATTAGTCTCACACTCCAGTGTGATATATTTCATCATGGGGACATATATAAGTAAAAAGAGAGTAGGATGGGTGACCAAAATCATGGAGTTTGATGTGACCATAAATTCCACAAAATTAGTGAGAGACATAACACTTTTTGAATAGATTATAATGAATTATTAGGACCATCAAGAAACTTATTTCCTCATGGAAGAAGAGTAGGGACAAGCCACAGATGATCTATAGGATTTGGAAGGTCCTCAATAGGTAAATGTGTAGAGTGTTACAAACCTATGGGACAATGGAAATTTTTACAACATAGAAGAGCCACATAATATTGTTGAAAGAAAAAATATTGAGAGGGGGGTGAATTAGTGATTAAATTTTTTTACTTCATTTATCATAACTTGCATACATCATTGAAATCATCCCATCAAAATACATAATCAACATGATCTTATTAAGTGTGAAACAACCATCTATAAGAACATGAAGCAAGAGAGAACACATGAACACAAGATATAAAGTGGGAAACCATCAAGGGGAAGAAAATCCACTGAACCTCTATATATATTACTCAATACAAAATAATCTCATGAATATTACACATCATAAGATATTTTTTTAGTGACACACCAACCCCACAAGGAGCACCAACCCCTAGTTTAGTAGGGAACCAACCTTACAAGGAACACCAAACCCTAGTTTAGTAGACCACCAAATATATAAGGAGGATAAAACCCCCAAGATGAATAAGAACCCATTTAGTGACCTGATATGAAAATAAGCTAATGTCCTTGTTTCTCAAACAATTGATTGTGATCATTGTTACAAATCCTTCTGCTCAAAACCTTCTCAAATTTTTCTATCTCCTTCTTCACTCATACATGCATCATATAGTATTGATTAGGTAAAGTGGCCTTATAGCTCATAATTATCTACCATTATTGACTTCTCATACTCTTCTCTATTGTACCCTATATACCTCACACCTCTCTCACACTCCTTTATCTCGCTCAAACTTCCATCATTACCATTAGCTCAAATGAGCAAAAACACTTGACTATTATAAATGACACTTGCCACAAAACCATGTAGGTCATCATAAGACCATATGACCAGGCAAGGTCAATCATATAAAAAATAAACAAACTCATTACACATTCATACAAATTACATAAGAGTACCATATAGTTCGACATAATACTAAACAATTCTAACTTGCTCACAAGGCCTTTAAAAAGTAGTCATATCTCCAATGGTCATATTTTAAATTTCAAGGCATAAGTCAGCTCCATCATGATTCAAAAATATCTGAAAACATACTATAATTAATCTAAACATAATATCCATGCATAATAATCTCTGTAACATCAATCTTCATCATGGAGCTCACCACAATACAAACTTCACCTATTAGGTCTTAAGCACCTAAAAATTAGTCTTCAAAAGTAAGAAACTTTTCATATCAAAAAACTTCATCAAGGAACATATAGCACATAATTATAAAACTATAAATTTTAGGAAACTGAAACAACTCATGGCATCCTTAAAATTAGGGCACAAGACCTCAAAACACCTCCATCTCTGAAACTACTCAAACCTAGTTCTAGGTCTCAAACACTAGTCTTCCACTCTTCAAGATCCATCACCTCAAACTTCACTTACCCACTCAAACATCATGAAACACTTCATAAAGGACCTGAAAAACATCTCCAAGTACTCGTATCCATATCTTACACTAAAAAATTCACACTTACATACGTGTTCCAACCATCTTCTTGACAAACCTAATAGGGTTGATTAGGCCATTAGGACTTAGAATAAAACCCACCTCATCTGATCACACCAAGGTCTCCAACACATCATAAGGTATATTTACAACTATTCAATCTCATATATCACTTCTACACCATGCAAAAAATCAAACACTCCTTCAGAATTCCATGAATAGTTTTATCCCTTTAGACCATAAGTGGTTGGCAACATTGAAAGATTTATTTCATTTATTTATTGCATAGAACTTTTACAACTCTAATCATGGAAATCAATCGCACATCCTGTAATTTTTTCCATATTATGTGTTTCAACATGACACCTATAACATATGACTTTACCTACACATATTCTAAAATCAAATATTTTTTGGTACCTTACCAACAGACCTGGAACATGAAAATTCCACCAAACTGAGCTCTGAATAGTCTTGTACAAGCTTGAATCATCACATTATCTTTCCCATACCATTACATTCCCAAACTCTTCATATTTTCTCCATCACTATAAGACTGGGTTTTAGGGAGGGTTTATACCTAGTCTACTTCTTAGAAATCGTTCATAAAAACATGACATGTAATTAACCTCATTCCACTTGCTAAACCTTCTTAGCTCCATGCCCTAACATCAATAAAAGGATCAAACCCCCACGCAAATCATACACATTTGGGTGAGCATTCAAATTCTCCCTTCGAACTTGAAATGCCAGTTTTGAGAGCTCAGTAGAGCTCAAAATAGGTTTTCATACTTTGTCTTCAATCTCCTAACCTCAAGTTTGGCATACACCTTTGTACTAACATACTTTATGATCTCCAATGCCACTTTATTCCTTCTCACCTTTGCAACTCTCCATGTACCATGGTTTTCCCATGTTTTCTTGTCTTGTCTTCAATGTCTTTCTTTAATAAGACCATGAACTGGTACTAATAACCTAAATCATAGCCTTATAGACCTTCCACACCTATTATACAATGTCATAATGCCCCTAAAATTCTCACACATTCATCTTCTACCTCATATCTCAATGTACCATATAGATTTTCTTAGACTAGGTCGAGGACTAGGCCTAAAATGGTTTTTTTCAACATTTACTTCACATAAACTGGCTTGATATCCATATTCCGAACTCATTAGCACCTTTGACATATCTATTTTATCATTATCACACCATATCATCCTTTATAGAACCTATGAACCTCAAACTCGAGACTACACAAGCTGAACCATGCACCAAGAACATGTTACATAACCAAGACACCATGTTATGACACTAAAATACCTTACTACCAATCAACCTTCACCAAATCCTCCTTTTTGACATCACATACTAACTCCTATGCCACCAAGACACCTTAACATCAATGTTAATTGACATTAATGATAACACTAATGACATAATGTACAACAATATCCCCCTTTTCATTGATGGAAACAATCCTCAGAAACATTGATGGAAACAAAACATGCAAACTACTTCAGAACACTCTTTTCTTTTTTCTAAGTTCACTCTCCCCCTTTGACATCTATGAAAAAGGATACTACAACATCTTGATGTGAAAAACAACAATCAACAATGCATATAAACTAACTTTAAAGATTCCCTTGTTTTATACTCACTTTCTTGATTTCAAATGCAACAAATGATCCCTAGACCTAGTCTTAAAACATCCTCAATGCTTCCCCTAAGAAAATACTCAATATCGACTTATTACTAGTTGAATATTATCTTTTGGACCTAAACCTTTAAGAAGCATGCCTTTTGTTTTCTTCATATTGGATTATCTTAACATTCATGTATGAATTTATCTCCCCTTGAGATGATGCATTATCCCAACTCATCCTTGATGTATACCCAAATGTCAAAAATCATCACTCTATCATACAACACCATTGTTATACCTTAACTAGCTTAGATCACCCTAATACTGAAATATCCTCTCTTTGCACTCCTACAAAGTTCTTGATATCTCATACAACACTCTTCAAATGCAATCCCAGACTAATAACTTGATAAATGACATATTAGATCATATACCTTACTCAAGTATACATCCTATTGGATTTCTACCTTCATGACTTAACTCCACCTACGATGATGCACACATTCAAAGCTACTTGTAACCATAGAGGACAACATTTTCTAACATTTACCATCTTCAAACATTCTTGAAGATATATTTATCAACTGAATCTCACCTCTTGTTCATCACAAATCTTGTAATAGACTCTTCAATTATGTCACATGATGTTCTTCCCTGATCATGACTAAAAATGATTCCTTAATCACTTAAAAAAATTTGACCATCCTTATCATTATATACAACCTTCATCACTCTGATACTAACCTCAAAGAGCATTAGAACCTCTAAAGCACCGAATTAGGTCTTCTCATAGTCTTAAGAAACATGATACTCATAATCAACTAGATATTAAATATTGTGCAGTTCATAACATGTCTTCTTGTGAGTTTGTAGTACTAAAATTATCCTTTAAAAGATATATGAGTAACTCCTAAAACCATACTTTACCTCTATCCATTCAAGGGACAATAAGTTACAAAAGCCTCAATGAACACTATATGCATGTTAGACTGAAAACATGTTTAAGTATGGAGATCACGCGGAGAAATGAGGCATGCAGGGGAGGCACTTGTGTGCACATGGGGACAACATGAAGTGGCACATAGAAGGATCACTCCCAGATAAACCGAATTTAGGACTTATCCAATTTTCCAGTTTACAGGCTAAAAATAGAAAAGTATAATGGAGTGATGACCAAGCAAGGGGATGAAATTTTATGACTTGGTGGCCAAGAAAAGAATACTTTTAGAGAATGATCATGCATGTCGAGTACATGCATGGAGGTTATTAATAGGATTAATGAAATCTTATTTATATGATAGTCTATTATTAGTTTACTTGCAAAGCATGCATGTAGTCTATTTTGGGCATGCCTATTATTAGGAGAGTGCATGGGTGGTGAAAGGAAAGTCCCCACTCCTATATATATATGTTGTACGTCATTGTTTTAGTATGGGTTATTATGTCTCAGATTTTAGAGTGTTTGCTATGTAGTTATGGAATAGGGTTTAATACTTGTGCATTTTTTGATGCCTTGGTATACTGATATATTCATCTTTTGTTATGTAATACTTTAATATAATGTATTATGGAGGATGGATTATGATTATTGACATGTCTAAATAATGTGAATACATGATGTACTTCATATTGATTGTGATTTGATTTGTTATGTTATCTTGTTATATGAGCTTCCATTATAACATGTATGTGATGGTTTTGTTGTCCACTCAAAATTCCCCTGCTTTTAAGAAGTTGAAAATTAAAATTTTGAGGTTAAGTGTCTTTTCTGTTGTCCTGGTGGTGTGAAAAGTTAGAAAATTGGGAAAATCTACGTTTTTTGGGTCATTTTGTGTGTTTTTCGGCCCTATCAGACATTTTTGTCCCACGTGTCCCAGGTTCATTTGGGCTCTCTGTTCCCTGATCAGCTGGTTTACCCGAAGTCCATTCTTTTCGGGCTCGTCAGAACTTTTTGTCCTCAATGTCCCAAGTTTGCCCAGACCTGTTGTTCCCTTTTCATCCTTATTGGCCGATTCGTGTATTCCACATACTTTCGTCCCACATGTCCCAAGTTCGCCCGGACCCGTTGTTCCCTTTTCGCCCGATTCGGCCGATTCGCGTATTCCGCGTACTTTCGTCCCGCATGTCCCGAAAGTATTTGTGTGTCTTTTCCCCGCATCGCCTGAATCAACCGAACCACGTACTTCACGCTTTCACGTCCCTCGTGTTCCAAATGAACCAAGTGACATTCATGCGTCTTTTTCCCGCATCGCCCGAATCGGCCGAACCGCGTACTTCGCGCTTTCACGTCCCTCGTGTCCCAAATGAAGCAAGTGCCATTCGTGCTAATTTTTCCCACTCTACCCGAATATCTTGCTTTTCAAATTGGTAGATATGTATTGCAAATTTATTGCCTTTCTCTCTCCTAAATGGGTATATAATGAACTGCCCCCTATGCGTTTTTGCACACTGCTTTCATGTTATCTATTGCTTGAATCCTTGCAACCAAAATTTCTGCGTGCGTATCCATTTTCCTTGTGATTCCATCCCAAGTCTAGCTTGCAGCTTTACTCTCCGAGTTACTATCAACATGAAGATCAAATTCCAGGAGCAGGAACAAGTTCCACCACTCGAGTCTGCCGTTCCCGATATCAGGGACAGTGAAGTTCGCCACCTTGATTTTGGGGATTTTTGGGCGAGGATGACAGATGCAAACCCTTTAGCTATGGCATAGATGATTCATGACAGTGGCTTGGCATTCGCCGGTGGCTTCCCAATTTCAGTACAATGTGCAGACACTGTACTCGCTTGTGGAGCTCATTTCAGTCTCGACTCAAGTGAACTAACGAACTTGCATGGAGAACTCATTACCAAGTTAGATGCCACTGCCAATACATCAGTCCCACGTGGCAGAGACATAGCCGAGGCATTGAAGAGATTCAGACAACGGATCCTTAAATCAGTGGGTCCCTCCCAATCTTGAACGCTTGTCTTCTTCTCCTTCTTTCTCTCGGATTTGTTGTAATTAGTTGGGGTATTGCGATTTGCAGCCCTTTAACTAATCATTAGTTAAAAGAAGTAGTTACCGAGAGTAACTAATTTGTAAACTATATAATGGCCTCTCCTCACCATTTTGAAAAAAAGGAAGAACTTGGCTTATTTCTGAAAGTGTAAATAAATCTTAAAGGAATCAATACAGAAGGATTTTTCATTCTTTGTCTATCTGGTTTCCTTTATTCCTAAGCTATTCATTTTAATCTTGTTAGATCATTTATCTGTATTATGTTGAGAAGCTTTGTATTCTTGCAGATGTTATTTACAGAACTTTTTGTCTTTTCAAATTTCATCTTATTAATATGATACAAATGATCTTATTCCAATTCGTTGTACTCTCGCATGCATAAGGAATTACTCTGTCATCTACAATTCTGAATGGTGCCTTTCTGCTCTTTCTCACATTTTCATTCCTCAGTCCTTTTTTGATTGATGATCCTTATAGAAAACACTTTCATAATATCCAAGTTCCACAAGAAAATCATACTTTGTATATGTGTAAATAGGTTCGTTTCTGAATAAGGGAACCTCTCCCATTAAAGAGGAGGGACTTCTTGTCCCCTGACTGTTGCTCTTCTTGAAGTCCTTTTTGATGACCAACAGGTTTATAATTGAATGGCTGATGGTTATTATGGATATGTATGCTAACATCTTGTCAAGAAAATACAAAGGAGGGACTTGGTAGTTGCACACGCTTTGGGTGATCATTTAGTGCTAACTAAATGAAGTGTCAGTGCCCATAGAACTTGAGTGTGTAAATAAAATACTACATTTTGGTTTCATTATCAGGACCTCTTTTCAAATTGTCTACCAGGATGTTGTATACAGATGTTACATCATTGAAAGTTGGGTCGAGGATGTAAAAGATAAGTTTTCTCATAGGTAGAACATTGGACCTTATTTCAATGCATGACGGTGGATGGAAGATAATTTTTATCATGAGCTCTATGAGATGTTCTTCAGCTTCTTTCCAGTAGAATTGTATGAGTTGCTGATAACATATGCATTAGGGAAGCATTGATGTCTGAGGCTGAATATTTAGACGCAAGAGGATTACCAAACTCTTTTGATGTAGATGTGGAGTGGACTAGAGTTGTAGATTATTTCTGGTCTAGAGTGTTACACAATTATACATTAGAGTATGTTATTTCTACTTATTTGTGTCTAGAGAAAGCTGAATTTATATTCTTACGCGATCCCAAAGGATCTTATCTACACGTTATACCTTTATCAATCATGATCATGATCATAGAAATGGATTTAGAAATCATCCCTATGGTTAGATAAACCCCCACTGTGTGCAGGGGCAAGAGCAAGAGTGGAGAAGGATGGTGAACCTAGAAGTAGAAAGAAAGAGAGAGGAAATATGGCTCGTTTTTAATGAAGAGTGAGAGAGGGACATGGCATGATCATGGGACATTCGGAAATCACCCAAATTGAGGGGAATGATGGCTCATGAGGAATTTTAAGCTCTTGTGGAATATAAGAAGCCACATCATCAGGTCCTCTGAAATTTGTGAAAGCACAATAGAGAATCCCCTTTAGCTTCAGATGAAAGCATGTTAGAGGAAAAAATAAGGACCATGGGTGTGCATCTAATCCCACCTAGCCACCTAGCCCTTGTGCATGGTGTTCCACATCTAGAGGTAGTTATTCAGAAGAAAGATAGTGCAAGTAAACAAGAAGAGACAGGAAGATGTCATTATTTGTTTAATTTAGAAGTGCATCTGACTACAAATATACCTATGAAAGCATAACATGCACCAATTTTTGGGATTACACTTGGAGAATTGTTTCCAGGAGCATCATTAGGAAAGAGTATTGGCACACAGACCATTGGGAGAAATTTGGTGGGTTCTATGACCACGCAGACAATATGTTTAATTTAGTACTACAACTAGGACATAAGGAAGTTCATAAACTGGGCCACAACCCATAGCAAGGGGTATGGGAGGCTTCGGAGGATCAGGTTAACCACCCGGAGAAAATAATGGTGGGAGTTCTGGTTTTGGATCTGGTGGGAAAGTTCCACACCCACAACAACCACCTCAACAACCTCTACAACCACAAGAGACACCTCAAGTCTACAATGAGATGTCTCTCCAATTGCTAGAGTATAGAGGTATTGAAGATGCAACAGAGCATGTACATAAGTGTGAGATACTATGACATTATAAATGAATTATAGATTCAGATAAGAATGTAAGTCAATTTTCCACTACTCTTCAAGGGCTAATGCATAGTTGGTATAGCAATTATGATCCACATCAGACTATGGTGGATTAAAATACTTTGTGCACTACATTTTTGGTTGAGTTCCACATTCTGGATTTTAAATAGTAGAGAATCAACATGTTCAAGGGCATCAAACAAGGCTTATCTGAAAGCATGAGGGAGTATGACATGAGTTTTAAGACTCTGTTGTCAAAATTTTCTTATGACATTCATCAAATTCAGCATGCACAGTTGTTCATTGGAGGATTTATGACTCTGTTTCATAGATATTTATCTCATAAGATGTATACTAATCTATGTTAGGCCTAGGAGGATGCATTCCATGCTGAAGCAGTTGGAAATGTTGATATGTGAGTAATCTCATTTTTTGAAGCGTCGATCACAGCCATGGAAAAGCAATTGGAGAATCTTTCTACCAACTCAGCACGTGAGACGTGCAGTGGTATATGGTACACTAATTTTGAGGTTGAAGTACATACTAAGGATAGTTTCCCATACAAGTTAGTGCATGCATTGTTACTAGATTGTGAAGTCTGTCAATTTTACCATGATGTCTGGAATTACCATCTTTTGCAGTGCGTAATTTAGAAGAAGGTGTCCATGTATTGTAATATTTTTCATACCCATACCCACAAATCCATTGATTGTAGACTGATTGATCATATCCATGAATCCATTGCGACATGAATGCACCAGACTAGTGTGCTGAGAATATCCAAGGAATAAGAAGGAAAAAATAATAAAAGGCATAATAATGGGGATAACATGAATGGAGGATTATGAGGAGGATATCGAGGTTGAGGTTGCAGTGGTGTTAGAGGCAGTTTTGTGTGAGGAACTTGTTATACTTTTGGGTCCCTTAATCATTATTAGTGTGATTTCCCCAGAATAAAGCTTTCTCATGGTGTGGGAAACAACACAAGTTAGAAAAATGCCCCGATTTATATGAGCACCATAGTAAAAATAAGAAAATAGACCAAGGATTGGGGACGATCAAGGTACAATCTGTAATTGTTGATCAACAAATGCCTAAGAAGACACATTATCTTGAGTTACAGACTGTAGTGGTTACTACATATGTTGAGGTTGTGCACATATGTGAACCTCTTAAGGCCAATCCACTCATCACGAGGGAGGAAGTGATACATGCCAAATATCTAAACATTGCACATTAGAAGGAAGTATACCAAGAGACTATGGGGGTCATCAAGGACCTTCAGATAGAAATAGAATGCTATAAAGACTAGGCACGCGAGAGAGAACGTGGGAAGAACATTGAGCTCCCACGAAAGGATGTGGATGATTTGAAAGAGGTGTGTAAGATATTGGGCCAGGATAATATCATCCCACTACTAGGATAATAGCTACGTTAAAAGGTACCGCACGTTGGAGTTGGGCACGAGAGGCATATACTACATGCAAAATTACCGACATAGAATCATGAATTTTACAAGGATATTACAATTGATGTAGTAATTGATGGGTGGTTAGAATGTAATATTATGATAGACATAGGTGCAAAAGTGAATGTGTTGACTTTGGATGGATGGAATCAAATCGGTAGACCAACATTATAGCCATCCTCATATGTGTTATATATCGTGAACAAAACTAGGGATATGCTTATTTGGGTACTAAAAGATGCATTAATTACCATTCATGGAGCTACGTTTATTGGAGACTTTGAGGTATTGGAGATTTTTAAAGCAAACAACTTTCCAACATTACTTGAATGGACCTGGTGGTACGCAAATAATGTTGACTTGTGCTTTAACAAAAGATACATAAGTTTTGATAACAAATATGAGTGTGTGATCATACCCCTGCATGATAAGAGGGAAGAGCCTTATATCGAGCCTCTGAGTGAAGAAGAGCTTAATCTAATTTATACACAAATGGTGCATGATCCATAATATATAGACACATCAAAGTAAGGCATAATTCATTGGGAAGACACACAATCCATAAGTGACACTACTATTGTTTCTTGTGATAACTGGGCACATAGAATATATGAGATGCTCGGGCATGAAGTTAAAATACAAGTCACCAGGATTATTAGGCCGCACATGGTGAGGCGATTAGGCTCAACTCAGGTACTAAGGTATACTAGTGAAGAAAATCCTGATACATTTTTGTGTTCCATGGAGACTCAGTGGTTGAATGAAGGGGATAAAAGAAATATGTTGGTCTATAATTTATGTGGGATAGTAGCACACTGGTGGTAAACACATAGAGATATCCTTTTGGAGTGGAGAGAAGTCAAAATCACCTTTTCCACAAGGTTTTCTCGTAACAATGTACCTACAAACATATGTGAATATCATGGTAAGACTCCAACTTCGGTACATGTCCATAATTATGAGATAGTACTGGTGCAAGGCCCATAATCATTACCACCATCTCTATGGGTGCATAAGCTCTACTCCACATTGAGAGGATGCACATGTACATGGTATGTCTATGCAGAGCTAAAAAGGGAGACCGTGAACTGGCATGAGATGATTACATGTATGATTCAAATTTTTGATTACTTTTCTCATAAGCCTCTAGTCCATTAAGCATTGCAGATCATGGGGTGCATCACATTGGGGGATAGCATGGAGGATGAATATCTTATGCTATAATTTTTTAGTGAAAATGTTTCCAAGGCATGCATGGATCTTGAGGAGACAGATGAGATACATATGGGTTGTGCCTGGAAGGAAAAAGAAAAGGGTAAATTTGTATACATGATTGATGACGAGGAAGTTGAAAACTTGGATGTTATTCAAAATAAAGGTGTACATGAGGTGATGGATATTACGGATGAGAAGGCACATGCGTGCCATGCACCTGTGAAAACTAAGAAGGTTAACATTGGCACAAAGGATGTACCTAAGGAATCCATTATTAGTGATTACTGGTAAGAGCAAGAAGTATCAAATATTATTAAATTCTTGTGTGACTTCCAAGAATTATTCTTGTGGGGATATTATGAGTTAAAATTGGAACACCCTTCTTTAGTCGAGATGAAGATAAAGATGAAAGAATGTGCACTCTCATTTAGGAAGAGGCCTTACAAGATGAATCCAAACCTGTACGTAAAAGTGAAGGAGGAGAATGATAAATTGCTCAAGTATGGAATTATTGAGCCAATTTAAGAATCTGAGTGGGTCAGCCCCATGGTTATCATCATTAAGAAGGATGGGAGGATCAAGATCTGTTTAGCTTACAGATAACTTAATGCTTCATGTGTTATAGATCCTTTTCCCAGCCCTTTTACAAAATAAATCCTTGAAGGATTTGTTGGGTGTGAGATACATTCCTTTATAGATGGGTTTTTAGGTTATCACCATTCATGCATCACAAAATAAGATCAGGAGAAAACAAATTTCATAACTGAATGGGGAAGTTTTTCCTATATTGTTATTCCTTTTGGATTAAAGAATGTGTTGACTATATTTTCACACATTGTTGTTCAGGCCTTTCAGGATTTTATTCACAATTTTTTGCAAGTATATTTGGATGACTAGATAGTATATGGTTTGGTCAAGGATCAATGTGATTATTTGAGGCTCATTTTTGAGAGGTGCAGGAAGTTGAGAATCTCTCTCAACATTAAAAAGCATATATTTGTTATACACTTTGGAACTTTTCTTAGGCACATCATATGTAAAGAAGTATTGTTGACAGACCCAACCAAGATAGTTGTAATCTTGGGTTTAGAAGAACCTACTAATTAGAGTGAAGTGTGTGGATTTTTGGGACATATTGGCCACTATAAGAAGTTTATCAAGAGTTATGCAAAGATTTTCATGCCCCTGGAGGAGTTTCTGAAAGCTAAAGGGAATTTTTTTGGGGTGATGCATAGTAGCAGACATTTGAGACTTTAAAGGAAAGACAAACTACTACACCTATTTTGCACTTTCCTTTATGAGACAAGCCATTTCATGTTCATGTTGATTCCTTTGGTATGGATATTAGCACAATGTTGGTGCAACTAGGAGAAGGAATTGTAGACCATCCTATTTTCTTTGCAAGCAGGAAGTTGACATCTATAAAGAAAAAATACACTACCACTGATCGTGAAGCTTTTTATATGATTTACACACTTCACAAGTTTAGACAGTACTTTTTGTAAATCCCATTTATCTTCTATAGATATCATATGGAGTTGAAGTACTTAGTCAACATGAATTTTTTGTATGGGAACATCTATATGTGGTTACTTCAGTTTAATTATTTTTACTTCAGGGTTGTTGTCAAGCCTGGGAAGAGAAATTTAGGGCCTGGTCATTTATCCTAAATCAATTTTGGTGAGGATGCACATAGAATTTAAGACACTATGCTAGATGCATAGTTGTTCAGGTTGAACCACGTGCCCGTATATTTGGAGGATATTATAATAATTTTACACACTAGACAGACACCTGACGGAATGAAGACACTTGAAAAGAAGTATCTTTCCATTCTAGCTATGACCTACTAGCTCATTGGGGAGATCTGTATCGAAGAGATGAAGTTTTGCACCATTGTGTTCTAGAGCACAATCGTGGCCGCATTATAGAGGAGGCTCATGGTGGTATAACATGAGGACATTATACAGGTGATGCCACAGTGCGCAAGATTCTTAAGGTAGGAATTTTATGGGAGACATTGTACAAGGATACCAAGGAATATGTGAAGGTGTGTAATCATTGTCAGCTTGTTGGGAAGCCTAGACATAGAGATGAGATGCCATTGTGACCTATAGAAAGTGTAGAGAATTTTAAAAATTGGGTTATTGAATTTTTAGGACCTCTTGCACCACTCATGCGTAGGACTGTCGTGCACTACATCATTACTTGTATGGACTATATGATAAGATGGGTAGAGGAAGCACCTACAAAGGATTTTATAGTAGCTACAACAACAAGATTCCTTTAGGGAAACATTATTAGAGAGTATAGTTGCCCATTAAGCTTGAAAAGTGATAGAGGAACTCATTTTTTGAATGAAATAATAAGAATCCTATTAACAGAGTTTATGGTGGCATGCCATAAGACAACTCCTCATTACCATCAAGATAATGGCACTACATAAGCTTTCAACAAAATATTGAGCCAAAAATTGACAAAAAATTGTGATGTTAGAAGAAAATATTGGGATAATAAAGTATCAGTTGTACTTTGGGCCTATAGAACCACTTATAAACTTTTAAACAACACCACATAATTTTAATTAGTGTTTGGCAAAGATGTTGTGCTTCTAGTGGAATTCATGTGTTTCATCCCTGCATATTGCACATGCAGGTGGACTAGATGATGAGAAATCTGTTGAGGAACACATTAAAAAACTAATGCAACTAGATGACTGGCGTGCCATTACACGTTGGAACTAGAAAATTGAGAAGGTGCAACAGAAAGCCTAACATGATAGGCATATTAAGAACAAGACATTTGCAGTTAACAAAATGGTCCTTCTTTATGACTCTGAATTTATGCGCCACCCAGGGAAATTAAAGGTGCATTAGTTAGGACATTTTATCATAACCAAGATACTTGAATCAGGTGCATGTCAATTGTAGGCATTGGATGGCACTATGTTTCCTATTAATTCAATGGAAATAGGCTGAAGCCCTATTATAAATAAAACTTCTTGGTGTTTGTAATAATTTAGTATTGCCACTTAGACTAGGTTTCCCTTTCATGTGTTTCTTTCCAATTTTTTTATTACTTTTTGTTTTATTTCCTTGATTTATTTTAATAAGCATGTTTGTGCATAGGAAGCTGATTACTATCTATTGAGTTCATTCCCAGAGGACCCAAAATACTTGTAGTGTGGGGTGAACTAGGTACAAGTGCATGAAAAATAGACCTTGTGATGCTTGAAGGTAAGTTGAAGTGGATGAAGATGTACGCGCAATGCTAGAATAATGGTGTTCTAGTTGCAATGTGAGTATGCAGGAAAAGAGGGAAAATGTATCATAATAAATGAGAAGGATGGTGATGTTATCCATTTTTTCACCCCCTTGCAAAACGGATCAACCTACAGGTTTGGGCATTGATAGTTAATGGGAGCAGTTTACAAGGTATCTCGCGGCAAGCTTACGATCCATGACAAAGGTTTGGAGCATGATTTTCATTAATTGTTAAACTAGAAAAATTTATGGATTGTCATCTTGTTCACACGCGTCAACTGCTTCCTCCTATTATGCATCAACCACACCTTGTTGACGTGCATTAACCGCTTCCTCCTGTTGCGCATCAAACACACCTTATTGACATGTGTCAACCACTTCCTCCTGTCGCATGTCAACCACACCTTACTAACATGCGTCAACCACTTCCTCCTATCACGCATCAACCACACCTTGTTGATGTGCTTCAACTACTACCTCCTTTTGTGTGTCAACCACACCTTGTTGATGCATGTTAACCACTTCCTCCTGTCGTGCATCAACCACACCTTGTTGATGCGTGTCAACCGCTTCCTCCTATCGCACATCAACCATACCTTGTTGATGTGCATCAACTACTTCCTCCTATTGCACATCAACCACACCTTGTTGATGTGTGTCAACCATTTCCTCTTTTCATGTGTTAACCACACCTTCTTGTCATGCATCAATGTCCCTCTTCTTGTCACGCATCAACACTTGCTTCATGTCGCACGTCAATGCCCATCTTCTTGTCATGCATCAATCATTCTACCTTCCCCCATCATTACCACCCTCTCTTTGTGCATCAAGCACATTTTTTTGTCATGTTTTAACTTCCTTTTGTTGTCGTGCGTCAACCTCCTTTTATTGTTGCGTGTCAACCTCCCCTCGTTATCATGCGACAACATTTCTTCTTTTCATGTTAAAAGTCTTTCCCTCGTCAACGAAAAATCTTTCCTTCTTGTCATAAGTCAGCTAGTGGTTTCTGTTAGGTGACAACAAAGAGTTTCAGATACGGTCATACATTAATGATACCGTACAAGGTAGCTCAACAACCGGATTAATGAGGTATCACACCCATGTTTGTCATGCAAGAAAACTACCATTGAAAAGTGAACCATCATGGTTGCCCATACCTACGTACATGCATTTAATGAAGGATGTTGGTTGGTGGCTCCACTTCTCTATATATATGTAAATTTTCCTCATTTGAAGGGGGAGATTTTTGAAATTGTAAAGGAACTCTGCCAAAAACTTTCTAACACTTTTGTGAGCTGCAGGCCTCAAATTTATGCATTTTGTGAAGGAATCTTTCCTTGTGCATATATTGTAATGGATTATGCATCATTTTAAGCAGTAAAATTAGTGTTTTTTGGCTCTTCCTTCCCTAACTTTATTTATATTATGTTTCTTACCTTCTATTAGTTTTGCAGGTATATTGTGCATTTTGTGTTCCTTTACATGGTTTAAATTTTTTGTGCTCCACGAAACTGGAGGTTTGAATGTGTTTTGGGACTATGGTATTTTATCTTCCCTCTTCTTCCCCATTTCCCTCCACTTTCACTCACTAGGAATCTCTCTAGTCTTGTTTTGGTGTTGTTGCCTCCCTTAGTTTAGGATTCACATTTATGTATTTCTCTCTCTCCGGTCTCTTGGAATTGATAATTTGGGAGTAGGTTAGCATTAGAATAACTTAGGAACCAACCTTCTCTGGAGGTTTGTCTCAATTGCAAGGGTCTAATACCTTGAGACAATCCCATGTTAGTCAAAAGCAGGGTTTTGTAATGTGCAAATCCTAGGGTGCTACTTTTCTGACATAAGAGTTCTAGCACGCCCGGTGGGATGAAGTCAATATTTTCACTTTTATCAAGATTGGGTGTATGTCTTGGTGAATTTCCAACATTTTAAAGGCTTTGCAACAACACATCTGGTGAATTTATCATTCAAATCTAGTGGTTTTAGCATCCCAAGTTTATCAAGTTCATGAGAAGGATCCAAACAAGCTCAAGAACTAGAGAAGAGGGGCTATTTTTATATCTACACTTATCCCCAGATAGAGAAAGAAAGAGAAGAAGATCTCAAAGGTCTCCATCTCCACCAAATAGAGCATTATTAACACCTCCACCTGGTAGAATTTTTCTTCAATCAACTAGAGTTCTCAGACCACTCAGGATGGCTCATTTGCAACCACCAAATCAGCCACCTCCAAACCCATATGCAAATTTCACAGGCAACAGTCCACTTGCCCTTAATGCAAAAAATCTAGTCTGGGTAGAAGCATTAAAAAATATCCCATAATTCACTGGAGAAAATAACACAACTCTCTTTGACCATATTTAAGACATTGCAAATGTTTGTGCCATACATGAGATTGCTGAGATGGATGTTGCAGTCAAGTTGTTGGCCTCTTATTTCAAAGGAAAAGCATTGCAATGGTTCAGAGCCCTGGGATCAGGATCAATTCAGAATTGGGATCAATTGTGCATAGCTCTTTATGGCCAATTTTGGGAGAGGGATAACAACTTATCCCTTTTGGAGAAGATGACTACAATTAAAAGGGAACCAGTTGAGCAGATGACAGACTTAAATTCCATATTCCAAAGAACAAGGGAAAGGATCCCAATTGGATTTAGATCATCAACTGAAGGTGTATTTATCTATTATTGTAAAGCTTCAAATTCTGATATATCTGTTATGATACAATCTATGGGGGGAATAACCCTACCAGACGCTTATGACATATCTACTAGAGATGATAATTTCCTAATTCAAGATGGTAAACTTGCACCTAGGCCATATATGACTCTCTATCTAGATATGGGGAATCCTAATCCTAATCAAGCACCTACAATAGCCCCCATCATTGCTCTAATAAATCTGAGTTCAAATGAAGCACCCACTTCTTCTTCTAGCCCTTTAAATGAACTCTAGGGGGTTATGAAAAAATTTCAAAACTTAGGAAACAAGTTGGTAACTCTTAAGAGGAAGCAAGCTCAAAATTCTAGACCTTATCAACCTCAGTTTCAACCCAATAAACCTCCATATCAACCAAACATGCCACAATTCAAGCTTCTAACCATAACCAAGGACAACCCCAAGTTGCTAGGCCATTCCAAGCATATAACCCTAATGCAGTTTCAACATCTAGGGCCTTGGTTCCAGCTAAAAGATGTTATAATTCCTTCAAAAAGACATATGCTAGGATAAACCTTTTCTAATGGTTTATGGATTTGTAAATCCTTTTGTACAAACAGGAAATTTTGGCATATGGATCCCCACTTAATATTAAGGGGGAGTGTTAGAACATAAAATTAAGTGTTCATAATATTTAGTTTATAATAAAATAATATAGAATAGAGTTTATATTCTTTATTATTTAATATAAACTTTATATTATGTTTTATTAGTAATTAAATTAACTAATCATTTATTAAGTCAGGGTGTACCTCTTCACTTAATGGTTATAACCCTTTAGGTTATTTAAATATGGTAGTGGGCCATATTCGGATGTATGGAAATTACTTCGAGTTAAAAACATAGAGCAGGAAGTGAGGGAGATCTGGACTGGTAAATAGTTTCTCAATAAATGGAAATCTTTGGTAGTTTTTTACCACTTTGGGGTTTTCCACGTTAAATTTGTGTCACTTTGTATTATTTAATTATTGCATGTTTAAATGTTTTTAATAATGTTTGATGTGTTATATTAATTTAATTTGGTTAATTAATTCCTTGGACCTAATATTTTAGAGACGACCTCAAAGGCAAGGAAATCATGCAAGAAGACAGTGGTTTAGGAAAGAAGAGTAAAGAACTAAGCATCAAGGAAGAGCAAAAGGATTAAGACACAAATATAATGTGAAGACAAATTCCATAAGGAAACCTAATGCTTTAAGGTATGAAAGGTAATTTAATGGTTATTGTTTTATTTGCAATGGATTTGTTCATAGGTCAAAGAAGTGTAGGAGGTTTTCTAGAAATGATCACCCTTGGAAGGATAATAGGAGTGAGAAAGAAAATAATATGTTGCACTATAATTGTCACGAGAGAGGCCACACTACTAGGTACTGCTTATATGAACCTTCAAGTCAAAATCGGGGTGTTGAAGGCTACAAAGGTAAAAGTGAAGGTGTGTGTTTTATTTAGAATGAATTTGGCCATGTTTCTATAGAATGTCATTATGGTTTCTCAAGGAAAGACAAGATATTTCAAGGTCTTAAGATGCAAGAAAGGATCTTTCGGGGTCTTAGATGTTGAACATTCAAGCACTGAGAGGGGGAGGGGTGAATTAGTGCCTTCTAAAATATGTGAATTTGAACTTAGCAATCAATATATCATCCATTTAATATTATTTCAAACAATTAATTAATCAAGGTAAGCTATCATGGAAGAAGAGACAAAAAACACATAAGAACACAAGATTTGAGGTGGGAAACCAAATAAGGGATAAAACCCACTAAAAAGAGAAATCATAGCAATATCAAGGACAACTATCTTGCATCAATTACAATTATTTGACCATGTGGTGACCACCCACTCACCCTTGAAGCACCAACTCCAGTTTTTAAGCACCTACTTCAATTAAATGTCAAACACCCACTTGATTGTTGTTTTGAAAACATCTACTTGCAAGGAAGCTCACTCCAATTTTTTTGAGATATAAATGAATATTTGATCAAATGAAGTTTTATCACCTTCACCTCATTTTATTACATCAACACCTTGTGATCATTGTTTCAGCCCTTTACTTCATGTTTGCACTTAACTTCATAAATTTTGACATAATCACTCTTCTCTCTGCAGCAAGAATGATTTAAACATCATGTAGAGTATTTGTACACAATAATACCTATATTTCAAGAATATTACACTTCACATTATCACCTATATGATTTCCTTCACCTTTCAACTCGAATCAGGAAGACCAAAGGAGAAGACACAAACTGCCAAAAAGAGCAAATATTTCATTTTCAAGGCCAAGTTCATGTTTCATTTGTTTCGTTATATTTCATGACTCTTCATGAACCTATGGAACTCAAGAAATATGTTTCAAACATATTTTAGTTAGTTATAAGCTCAAAAAATATGAGTTAGGCCATGCAAATTTCCTTTTCCAATTGTTACACAATATTTGTCTCCTAGTGTGGCGAGTAAACCTGTCTTCTATTTCTATGACCTTATGCCAAATGTCATAAGCATGCAACCACGTTACAAAGTTTTAAAATATTATTTATACACTCTTCACCTTCTCCATTTCTCACCATTCTCCTCACACACTTCATAGTTCCACGCATGAGAGGCACTAACTGTTAAAGAGTTTAGACAGACTTGAAATTTAGGAGAAAATGTACTCATATCAAGCATAGAATATCAAGACTATATGGAGAGTCCATCAACAATAAAATATTTAATACCATCAAGGTAGAGAGTATAACCATTTTCCCAACTTCTCATTCATGATTGTGAAATCTCAGTCAAATAATAACCTGAAACCAGTCAAGAATGAGCTTGTTAAGATATGGATAGTAAGTGTTTAATTATTTTCACCACTTAGAGATGATGGTATAAGAGTGTTTTGTATCAACACCAATCAAGGAACTAATGTTCTGCACATATTCTTCATAAACAATGCATTTAACAAATTGCTTACTTTTTTGACAAGACAAAATTTCATCTTCAAGGTTCTAGGCATTATACACCTGTCTCAGTCAAACATAGAGCATGAAACTTGACAAAGGATGAGCTATCAGAATCTACAGAGCATGAATATGATGACATAGGAGTATGGTATCATTCACAATACTCAAGAGGTCAATTTATCACATGACAACTTCCTTATGCAAGCTCTAAAACTGGGCATTCACAGTTTTCTCAACACATCCTTGCAAAGATGACAAATTTGAAGAAACCATGCACATTATTAGCTAACCATGACTGTACGGATACATTTCAAGTTCAATATGATCCTTATAAAACTTCTCAATACCACATTCTTATATAAGATCATGTGAATAGGATCAAACAAGCTAGTTTTCTAAAAAATGTGCATAAAGAGGTTTTTGTCACACCAAAGCCGAGCTTGATACTTAGAGGCTCAATCCACATTGTCTTTAAATTTTATGCTATTGTAATCATGTGATGAATTTATTGAGAGATTGTACACTATTATCAATGACTTGTATGCATGAGCTATAAAGGAAAAATTACCAGTTCAACTCATATTATCACCCTTTTTAAACACACAACAATGATAGTTGGAAATCAACAAGTTTGAGACCTCAAATCACTTCACAGAAGCATCCATTATAATTAAACAAGACATTACGAGATTATATCAGATTTTGATAACCATCTTAATTTCAAAATTAGGTTCACATACATTATCTTACACAAAGCACCATGACTGGTTGTAGCATACATAGTCTTCAAGTGGTAGGCAAGAGAAATCTACCTCTAAGTCAAAATTTTCTCACATTATTTTATCAAAACACTTTATGATCATTTAGAGGATAACAAAGGTTATATGGAACAATGATATTTTCTTCATGAAACACCATTCATACACTTGTACCTAAAAATTTCTATAAAAATAGTCCTTTTCTATACGGTACAATCAGTCTTATAGATGCACAAATGGGTTTTCATGAACTCTAGAGATTCCTTTACATTTCTAAAGCACCAAATAAGATTAACCAACTCATTTAATTTCCATACATTTTATATTTATTCTATTGCTCAAGGAGAGATTTATGGAGGACTTCAAGCTAGCTTAGAAAAATGATTAGAACTTCTCCATTTCACCATATTTTGAATTCAGACCTTTTGCATTATCTTTTTAACCCAATTTCCTCCAAAAAAATTCTCTTCTAAATTATCTAAATAGTCCTTTTCAATTTATCAAAAATTCTAAGAAGTTTAGGTTCTTATTTTGTCCTTTTCAAAAACCTAGTTTTGGAGTTTTTGGCTCTAAAACCTTCATTTTCACTTTCTGACCCCTAAAGTTTTGTTCACACCATCAGGAATCACTCCTCTAAAATATCCCAAGGTTTTTTTGTCATGAGGATCTCTTAATTTTCTTGACCCATCTCATTTTCCTAAGGCTACTGATCATGTTCTCAATCCTTAATTTACAGTAGGTTTCCTTCAAGCTTCAAATCCCTGAATCCTTCTCCATCCTTCACAATCTTGGAACATCCATATCATACCTGCAAGACATCATACACCATGATCTACTGGGAATAGGCCTTTATACTAGGCTTAGTCTAGCTTGTTTTCCACTTTGAACACCAAATGTGACCTGATGATAACTAATTGACCAGTCTCACACCTTTGAGAAAACTTAGGAGACACTTACAGAGAAATGAGATGTATATTTATAACTTCAGGAGCATGATATAGACACTAATATAGACACAAGGAAAACTTAACGACCATGCTTGACTCTTTGAGACACACACTATGCTATTGATGAACTCATGACACCATGATGACTCCATGTTAAGACCTTGAACCAATGACAAGACCTTGAAAAAATTTAAGATGCTACAATGCAAGACACAATACCTCATGAATAACTCATGAAGAGTGACATACCTGCTTAAGCTCATACTCAATCCTGTTTGACATTAATGATAACTTTTTTTAACACTAGAATGCATGCCACCAATCAAGACAAGATATGGGAACCTTGAAGGAATCATAATGGTCCACCTAGAGATGACATGGATGCAAGACAAGGTATGTCTTATAGTACAAATCAGAAGCAAGGGGAAGGAGGTGAATTTCATATGTCCAAGAGGGCTTGGGACCTCTTCAAATCATTTTTCTATGTTCATCATGAAAGAATGTGTCTCTACTAGGATTGTTATAGACATAATGATCCAAATGAAGCATTGTAGGAAGGGGGCGATGAATAGATTGAAGTATGGCTCCTCAAAGATGTCAAGGTATGTTATCAAAGTGTCAAATTATGTTTTGCATCCTTTTTAGGGTTTTCAAGTAGTGAAAAATATATGGTTATAGTAAAAAAGATATTTGTTTCAGTATAAGTCAATTTTTCAAGATGATGTTATCATAGTTGGTATCTATTAAATATTTTTTGATATACTAAGGTATATTTATGTTACATTTGTTTAGTCCATGTAAGTCAAAATATGGGTATGAGCATGAGGTCTTATTATTACATGAATAGGTCTATCTTATCCCATCTTGTGTATTGGTCATGTTGTGTCCAAGTAGTATCATAAAGGTTTTCATAGGGGTCACTAGTCTAAGCATCTCAAGTGTGTGTACATGCATTAAGGAGATGATGTAACTATACTAGAAGATCATATAGGAGGTCCATTATGCATATCTAGGTCTGTGAAGAAGAAATTATATGTTTTTCATGATAACAAATGATATTACTTGTATAAATAAGAACATATACAACAGAATAACATGAGAGAACACCAAAATATAGATAAATGATGAAAATATGCTCATATAATAGCTTTGCCACTTCGAGGGGGTAACCTCCAAACCATACAATAACACTCCAATACTCAATATATGATTAATTATAACCTTCTAATCCCTATATATACCATTCTAACCTATGGCCAATACTAAGGCCGACCTCCTAAGCATAATAAATCATAAATGAATGATATAATAAGATAATGGGATGTGTGCCACATGTCGGCATCTCCATCAATACATATACATCATAACATCCTTTCCCTAGGTGCATAGCATTCCTTCCCTCCTTGACATGTTTCGTCCCCGAAACATAAGAAGAAACCATGTAATGAGTGTATTGTAAATTTGTACACACTTTGTGCCATGATCGATCATCCATCCATATGTGATCCTGGTAGATGATACATATCTGAACTAATATCCATATTCTGTTGTGCTACTCTGATTCCATTCATGACCATAGTTTATCATCCTTGGATTCCATGCATAACCAACATAAGGATTTAATGCATAACCATAATAAGGATTCCATGTATAACCATAATAAGGATAACCATAATAAGGATTCCATGCTTCATAATTGTTGCTCCATTGATCCCCTATATAAATAAAGTGATTATTCCTCCAATTACCTGTATATCTATATTGGTTGGAAATATGATGTGCCCTGGGATATCTCCATGATTTTTTTCTCTCATGTTGATGTGGATTTCCATATGCTGTAGTTGTAGTATCCTAAACCTTATCAACATGTTTTTGAACTTTATTTTCTTCTTCCACCTTTGCATTTGATATTTTCTTTTTCTCTTGAGTAGATGAATCATCATTTCCTTCTTTTTCTTCATGTTCCTCTTTTGAATCATCCTTATTCACTTCTTCTCCATAGTCTAAATCATCCTCATGGTCTATATTGACTTTTCTTTGATTTCCATTAAGCCTCATATCCTGTAAAGTGACCTGCTTCTTTTTGTACCAAATCTTCATAAACTTATTTTTCATATTAATATTAATTGTCCCCAATGTCTCTAACCAAGGATACCCAAGAACAATATCCGAACCATCCATATATAAGGAAAAAAAAATCTAAATGTAAAATATATTTGTCTATAGTAAGTTTTAAATCTTCAAAACTTGAATTTTCTTACCATTCACTTGAGTTTCTTTGATATTAATTTCTTGAATATGTAGGTGTTGAGCCATATCCTTGTTGATGAAGTTAAATTGCTGTTAGGGTTTATGGAAACAATTATCTTATTCCTTTGAATGCATCCATGAAACTGAAATATGGTATCTTCCTTCTTGGGAGCTATAATATCTTCTTCTGCATCAATATATCATTTTTCTTCCTCTTCATCTTCTTTCTCTCTTGATTCTTCAATATATTCTTCCCCATCATCTTCCTTTGACTCTGCTTCCTCTTTGTGGCCCCATCTATCCATAAAAAGTTGTTCCATTTCCTCCCAAGACCAATCCTTCCTGTCATTTTTAATCTCAGAAAACCAAATCCATGCAAGACCACCAAGATAATGTGAAAACCTATTCCTTGTCATGAAATATGAGAAATATATATTCTTAAATTTTATCCACCATTCTTTAGCATCCATCTCACCGTTTCCATAAAAATTTGTTATCCCCATGATCATGATTAGGGTTTAGGAATTCTGAAAATATTTCGGCAGATGGATAAAAACACAAAGAACAAACCCTAGCTGAAATTTCAATAGCTTTCCGAAAATATAAATTTTACTAAAAAATACCACAATGTGCTTCCTAAAAAGTGAATTTATGAAAACAACTAAAACACCAATAACATCCGCAAAACAGATCCAATGGAGCTGAAATTTTCAGATATTCTGACTTAAAGTGTTTTAAAACTATGATACAAAAATTGGGAAAAAAATCGATATCCTCTTGGATATATATTTGAAACAAATAATTAGGGTTTTTACCCTAATTTTGGCCGAAATCGCTGCTCTGATACCACTTGTAATGATATTACTTGTATAAATAAGAACATATACAGCAGAATAACATGAGAGAACACCAAAATATAGATAAATTATGACAATATTCTCATATAATAGCTTTTCCACTTCGAGGGGGCAACCTCCAATACCACTTCGAGGGGGTAACCTCCAAACCATACAATAACACTCCAATACTCAATATATGATTAACTATAACCTTCTAACCCCTATATATACCATTATAACCTATGGCCAATACTAATACCAAACTCCTAAGCATAATAAATCATAAATGAATGATATAATAAGATAAGGGGATGTGTGCCACATGTCGGCATCTCCATCAATACATATACATCATAACATCATTTCCCTAGGTGCATAGCACTCTACTAGGATTGTTACAGACATAATGATCCAAATGAAGCATTGTAAGAAGGGGGAGATGAATAGATTTAAGTATGGCTCCTCAAAGATGTCAAGGTATGTTATCAAAGTGTCAAATTATGTTTTGCATCCTTTTTAGGGTTTCAAGTAGTGAAAAATATATGGTTACAGTAAAAAAGATATTTGTTTCAGTATAAGTCAAGTTTTCAAGATAATGTTATCATAGTTGGTATCTATTAAATATTTTTTGATATAATAAGGTATATTTATGTTATACATTTGTTTAGTCCATGTAAGTCAAAATATGGGTATGAGCATGAGGTCTTATTAGTACATGAATAGGTCTATCTTATCCCATCTTGTGTATTGGTCATGTTGTGTCCAAGTAGTATCATAAAGTTTTTCTTAGGGGTCACTAGTCTAAGCATCTCAAGTGTGTGTACATGCATTAAGGAGATGATGTAACTATACTAGAAGATCATATAGGAGGTCCATTATGCATATCTAGGTCTGTGAAGAAGAAATTATATGTTTTTCATGATAACAAATGATGTACATGTCTGAAAGAGTGACTCAGTCAGGGATATAAGGTGTCTTAATGATTTGGAAGACTAAGAAATCTTAAACAAGGTGATGTATCAAGGTATGGAGTTAAGGAGATAGTGCAAAATCTTCAAAAGTCAAAAGGTCCATTTTTTGTCAGTGCACTGAATCAGAGATGCTACAAGAATGAACATGGGCTTCTTGGGTTTGTAGAGTGTCTCAAACATGAAATTGGGTGTTCCTACATGGTTGAGGTGAGTAAGAATAAGGATAAAGGTATGATCATATTTGAATATCAAATGGAGGATAATAGGTCTAAAAAAAAAAAGATAAGTCATCCAATATGATGACTTGATCAGACCAACTATAGATGATGTAATGACATTCACCGGCTATGTCATGAAGTTTCTTGAGCTCAAAATTTATATCACATTATTTTAACCTTAATTTTGAAGTCTTTAGAGTGTGTATACATCTTGAAATGAGAATAAAGTAGTGCAAGGAAAAAATAAGTCTGTGATAAACAAAGGTGAGTTTCTCATCTATTAGGCAATGTGTTAAGCGTGTGTATGGTATCTTAGAATCTAAGACATGATATAAAGTAGGTACGAAGGGTGATAAAATGATTAGAAAGGTATCATTTTCCTAGAATGCAGATTTAAGGTTTGTTAAAGAAGTTATAAGGTGTCACAAGGCAGAGGTAATTGGTTTTGTCATCTTGACTAGGTAAAGTAGGTAATAAAGGATTGAAATGGGTGTCTCCAGGTATAAAGGGTAGTTAATATGGTGTGAAATGAGTTGTTTTCCTTGAAGATATGTTAGAGTTGTTATAAGACCATTTAAGCATCATAAATTTTGTATGGAGAAATGCAAAGCTTGATATGATCTATCAAAGACAAAAAGATCAATGTTTCAGGAGATAAGCGGGGTTATAAATCTAAGTACGGTCATTTAGGGATACAATGGTGTTTCTGATAGATGTATAGCTTGGTATGCTTACTCAAAAAGCTATCAAATCCTACAAAGGTAAAGAACATCTTGATGTTGGTCCATGAAAACTAATCAAAATGTGCAAATGATACAATATGGTTATGAGCTTCATTACTTAAAGAAGGTACAATGTTATAATAGCATGAATGGAGTAGTTATAGTCATAGCATGCTGATTATGATGGTCTCAGTAAGATGGCATGGGTTGAGGGGGACCTTGAAGGCTAATTTCCCTTGACTTGAAAAGAGAAACTTATTGCAATACTTATAATATTGATTTCTTTCACTTTGGGTGGATGAATTCACTATGCCAATGATATGAAGCAATGTGATAACATGTTAAATGTCTGAAGAAATGTACTAAGGAATGGGGAGCCATTAAAGACCTCGATCCAAGTACTCTAGGAGAAAAGAAGGCTTGTATAGAAAAATGAATAATGGTTACAAGTATAATGGCTTGAGAAGCAAGTCATATGTCCAAAAAGGATGCATTGGCTTAGAAATAAGGATGAGTACATTTAACAAGTGTTTCAGGGAGGAAGAGTTAGTGTTAATGCATCTACACAACTTGAAATCAAGGTAAGTTCTCTTACTCTTGTGTTTTCAGTAATATGTGGGTAGTAAAAAACCCAGGGGTAGCTATAATAAGTGGAATCATGATATCTATGGGCTTCTAGAGCTTTGAAAAATTGATCTAATTTGCATTAAATGTTAGTTTAGGGATCTCAGCCCTAAAGGTGATATGTAACATGTGGATGATAGACTTAAACATGTTTTCAAGTTCCATCATTTAAAAAAGGTCTTATTAGGAGTTACAATAGTGTTATGATGGTGAACCGTGATTGTTGGCATGAATGGATGTCTTTCATTCATCTAATCAAGGATAACTACAGTTCTCTTATGGAGGTAAAACAAAGTATAAGAAAGGTGAAACGGGTTTGTGAGCCCAAATGGTGAATTTTTGTAATGATTAAACTCGATAATAAGGTAATAAGGTATTTTTGATACCCAAAACATCATTTTTGACATATATGAGTGCCTTTCATAGCCCTTCCCTGGTTTTCTACAGTGACTTCATGTCTTGCAAGAGGTCAAAAATAGAGTCTAAAGAAGGTAAGACAAATTTTCTTGATAGGATGATGGATTTGGTGGGTTTTTTCACTAAATAATGGATCCAAGGAGGAAAAATAATATGGATAATATGATTATCCGGTATGTACTTTGTCATTAATGTAAAAATGGGAAAAGACTAGGTGGTTTTACATCAATGAAAAGGGGGAGATTGTTGGCATGTGTCAGTATAGGTGTTTTCATTGATGTAAAATCCCATTAATTAAAAATATTATGACGGAATAATGCTATAAGGTTATTGACATCATGATGGCATGGATATTTAGGTGGTTTCATGATTTCATGAGTGGATTCAGTGATATTGGCTTGGTCTATCAAGCCTAATCAGGTGACCCGACTATCTTAGGTGATGGTGCATGTTGGTTTGAGTTTCTTGGTGACTTTAGAATCATGGTAGAGGAATGGAGAGCATGTTAGGAGAGTTTGTAAAAACTTACATGAGTCTCATGGAATATGTACAGGTTGAATACCTTGTTTCAGATGTTCATCTAGACCTAGTCTAGGTGTTTACAGACCAAATGATGCATGAAGATGAGGCATAGATAAATGAGAGATCATGGAGGAATGTATGGGTGTGATAAATGTTTTATAATGTGTGTTAGGACATTTTGGAGAGGTTTCATGATGATTTATGAGATTATTTTACAATGACCTAGCTTAAACCATGTAAAACCCTGAGGGCTAGTAATGAAAATGAGATGGAATATGATTATGAAAAACTATTTTATATTACATGATGATTTGATATGGTTTATAGGGGTATCCTAGAAGTTTGAGAAAAATTCCAAGTCATTATGAAGAATATTTTGCAAGTTATGACGTTTTAGGTGAAACATGGTCCAAGAAAGGGTGGTTTCCAGCTTGAATTACAACTTCGGATGCTCACGATGGATTGTGTTATTTGGATGGGACATTGTGGATTTCAAGGATGTTTTTTAAATTTATCTAAGATCATTTCCAAAAAATAATGAGTTCATTTCATCGTCAGGGTTTTATGATGGAATGTTAAGAAGGTAAACTACTTTTTATGAGTTTGAAACCCTAGGTCTAGAGAGATGGAGGAGATATTCATGGTAGGTTCATAGAATGTGTTGTTATTTGTATTATTATTATTAGAGGTAATAGAGGACTCCTCCAAATTTCTATAAAGGTATGGTATATGATGTTATGATTTGTGGACCCACCTCAAAAAGGCAAGTTTCTGACGATGTTTTAGTTTATGGAAAAGTTCTCCAAAGAAGGTATGAAATAAATTGACATTGTTTTTATCCTGGGAGTTTTACTTGATTTTCATGATGGTTTTATACCATATTTGAGGTCCTAGAGGGAAAAGTGTGCCCTATTTATGAAAATTTCTCCTTGAGACCAAAAAGGGCAGTTTTGAGCAGTTTCAAAGATTGACCTAGTTGAAGGCCTTCCACTTGGAGTTGGAAGAAAATGTAAGATGTTGTGGAAATTATATTTAGAGTTATTTTTAATGGTATATATTATGTCTCTTCATAAAGTGATTTGATAGGTCAACCAACTTTGTGAAGAAGAAGTTTGTTTGTGTTTAGGATAGGATTGCTTTGGCTAGAAGATTTAGGTAGATGATGCATGTGATGGATTAGTTGATGCTTTATACATATTGGAAAGTTAATAGGATGAAGTTTTTCCATATTGAAGTAATTTATAAGTATTAAATGTGGCCGAAAGGGTGTAAATCAGTCGTGTTTCCAAATTGATTTATGGGCATCTTAGTTTGGTGATAAGGAAAGTAGGTGTGGTTTTAATGGATGGATGTTTCATGAGATCTAGAAAGCATGGATGTTATATAAAGGTTATTGGGTTTCCAATGAGTGGTTATATACCATAGTTGAGGTGTTTTGGTGTGATCTTGATAGCCATAGGTGAAGACTAGTTTGTAGACACATATTTTGAAAAAGATATGAGCCTTCTTGATAGAGTTATGATTAATTTGATTGGTGCAAGATAATTTGTGACCATGTATGATTTTTTATGTCGTATTTTACATGTGTGAGGCATTTTGAGGATTTAATAAGAATGAGGATGATTTTTGAGGTCTTTGGTGATCTAGGTGATGGGGTTTTGAGCATGCTTGATGTCTTAGAGCATGACCGACCTACATGGGTCCATTCTAAGTGTTGTTATGAATTTATTGTTATATTTTTGAGTTTTTATGGTCGATATAATTAATCTAAACCTACTTGTTTTATGTTTTTGAGTTGAGAAGTGTATAAAGTAAGTGTTTTGGGTTCAAATTTGAACTAGTGTTTTAAGAGGAAAAAGTGTGAGCTGCTTGAGATATTAAAGGATCTTAAAGTGCATGAAATCAAATCTAAGGATGTGTGAAAAATTCTGAGGAGATTTAGAGAGAATTTTTGTAATGGTTCAAAGAAAAATGAGGTTATGAAAGTGTGAGTTATAGCGAGTTGAAGGAGAGAGGGTTTGAAGAGGTTTTCAAAGTGTGTAAGTTGAATTTGTGATCTCCATAAGTTGTAGTCAAAATAATACATCATAAATATTCATATAAAGGTGGTTGATTGGGTGTTTGATCATCTTAGGGGGTTATATCCTCCTTGTGGAGTTGGTGTTTCACTAAACTAGGGGTTGGTACTCTTGTAGGGTTGTTGCTTTATAAAACTAGGGGTTGGTACTCTTTGTGAAGTTGGTGCTTCACTAAATAATTTTTATTTGAGTAAAATATGATCATAAGTTTGTTGGTTCAAAAATCTGTCGGTTGGGCAGATTTATGGATAGACGAGCCAGCAGTGTGCAGGGCATAGCCCCTCTTTGAGTCAGCAAAGTGAAACTGGTTTATTGCTATTCTACCAGCAGGAATCTGTGCAAGTCTCACAATATTCTGCCTTCGGGGGTTTGGGATCTCATCCCAGTAGGGTGTTTCCAACTATGGAAAGAAAGGAATGAAAGAGAGGATGAAGAAAGATCAGGTCTGAAGGAAGAAAAGAAATGAATTCCAAGGAAGAAAGGTCAGAGGGTTTATGTTTTGGGATTGGTAGTAAACAGAGCCAAACCTACTTGCATAAATGAACAAAGCAATACTGATGAATAAATGACAATAAAACAGAAGTAGATTCAACAGAATAAACACACAGATCTGACATAAGAAAGATCAAATGTAAATAACACACGTATTCAGCACAAAGTCTAAATATTTGTATTAATATTCCTTTCTGTTATAAAAAGCTCAAAGTCTTTTCTCCTCACTTCTATTTTTCATCTGAAAGATATCCACTCTCTCAAATACAACAAGTATTTGAGTATTTATAGAAGAAGGAGAAGAAGGAAGGCAAAAAGGAACCAACCACCTATTTACAAAATATCTACAAAAATATCTCAAAGTCATGTTGAATTTTGACAACTTGATGGATGACATCATCCCATGGTGCAACATGGATGATGTCATCATTTGTGTCAACATACTTTAGACATTTTACAAAAAGAAAGTCAGAAGAGAGAGAGAAGAAGAGAGAATTTATTCATCGTCGTCATCCCGCGGCTGAAAGGGGATATCCTGCTGTTGCTGCTCGGGTGACGAGATGTGGAATTGGGCACAGTATTCCATGAACTTGCTGATCATGGGCTCTAGCTGATCTTGGGAAGGATCCTTGTGTCGCTCACGGATCACCTGGCAAGTCTCCCGCTCGTCTATGAGCTTCTCTAGGAGTTTGGAATATTTTTTCTCTACTTCTATTAGGAACCCGATGAAGTCCCGATAGGCCAGCAGGTTATTGATGGACTCTGCATCAAAAGTGACCTCTGGCCCCAACCCTTGCGAAATGATCTCCTTGAAGATCTGGATGGTTTCATCAACTTTCCTTAAGGCGAAGGAAGGAGTAAGCAACCCTGGAGACATGTTGAGAATGATTTGCTCCATTTGGTGCATCGCGTCCAGGGCTTCTTCCTTTACCTTATCGATCTTTTCAAGGACGAATTCCAGTTGATCCATCCGGTAGTCCAGAGTGGAAAGGATTTTATTGAGGGCCCTGGGATGACCGAAAATGCCGAACTTGACGAGATCTTCGCCTGAACAGTCGAACATTGTTTGAAAGGTCTCACGTTGCAGCCTAGCATGGTCCAGCTCTTCTGATATGGGTCCTGCTAATGCCTGGAGTTCTTTGTTCGCCTTGTTGATGTTCAGGTACACATCGATGAACTTGGCGATCACTTTTTCACTATCCTTGAGGATTTGGCTCCTCCAAGCGGAAACTGCCATACCCTGCTTGCCAATCTTTGCATATTCATCAATTTTATCCTGGCTCAGAGGCTCAGGAGTTTTGGCGGCAGTTGTGGGAGGTGCACTGCCCATCTTCTGTAAGGCTTGGAGCAGATGTTTATTTTTCTCTTTCAGCAGCCTTTTCTCTTCTTTTGCTTCTTGAAGCTTCTTGCAGAGGGCGTTAATTATAGATAGGGCCTCTCCCTGAAGGCTTTCAAAAGATGTCCCCATTGTGACTTGATTCACTGTATAATCTGTCGAGGACAGATCCTTTTTATCCTTCAAAGGATTGGGGTACGCGATCTCCATTACCCTCTCTCCCGAAGCACTCTGAGAGAAACGTGTGATGGGATTTTGCTTCTTTACCCCTTTTGACGGGATCACGGAGAAGTCCATCGAAGTGATGGGAACTTTCCTTTTCTGCTGACTCAGGTGTTGGGAGATCCAAGCTAGACTTATGGGAGAAGGACCAGAAACAGAGAAGGGGGCAGCTGCAGTAGTTGAAGGGAAAAAAGTGGAGACACTTGGAGGCGGCATCGAGAGGGAGGCCGAGGAAGTGCTCACGGGAGGAAGGGATACTACAGGAGAGGAAGACATAGGAAGGGAAGGGAGCTCAGAAATGAGGGAAGAAATGGAGGGGGACAGGTCCGCGAGAGAAGAGAAGATGGACGAAGAAGCAGGAGGGACAGAAGGGACCTTAGTTGTTACAGCAGTGGCGACATCCTGAGTGGATGGGCCTATTGGGACATCTTCCATTGTTTCTTTCTCTGGGGAAGCCAGAGTTACAACTTGTTCAGGTGCAGCGGAAGGAGGACTTTCTGGAGCTTCTTCTTAGGTGGAACTGGATTCACCCTCTTTACCCTTTCCTTTGCCTTTTGGCTGCCGTTTTGATCGAGGAGGTGCATTACTCAACGGAGAGGTTGTGAAATCGACTCCGAGGTAGATGAGCCCGTTCATTTAGCACCAATGCTCTGTTCTACGTAGAGTTTCCTTGACTCTTTCCTCAATTGTCTGAGGGGCTTTGGTTCTATCAATCAACGCAAAAGGCCAATCGTCCCCACCTATGTCAAGATACACTTGATCCACTTCCTCCTCAGTAGTTTGGTATCCTTTGGGGACGATGGCCACCCCGTACTGGATGATTTCTGCTAAGGCCAGGTGAGAATGATCCTTCCTCCTGAGCTCAACCTCGTGATACAAGTCAATGTAGATATATTCGATCTGAGGGATGTGGATCGGGTCGAGCTTGGCCTTAGGCAAACAATTTCTTGGATCGAAAGTGGGCCTTACTAGGAAGTCATGTTTCAGATTCAGCAGCTCCAGCTCTGCAAATATGTCCTTTGCCTTGTGGTGAGAGGGACACGTATACCTACCCACTGTGAGGGGGAAAGGAGTTCAACCCTTCTTTCCCTTTAGGCACTTTTCATGGTAAGTAATAAGCTGCCTTGACAGCTCCAACAAGATTAACTTGGGCCCGCATATCTTGGCAGTCTAGCCGGTTCCCCCAAGAAATTAACTGCTCTCAGATATGTGAATGTAGGGAACTGAGTGAATAGGGCCCCCCACTTCTCAGTAGTTGCTACTATGCTCTTGGTCGTACGACCATGAGTCATATTTGACCTCAACAGGCAGATGTTGAAGTAGAAGAATGCATCGTTCATCTTTGTGAATTAGGGGATGCTATTTTCCAGCTTCAGCTCTGGATAGTATTCATAAATTTTGACTTGGGGCCAAACTCCACACCACATCAGAGTTGGATAGTCCCTTTCTGAAGCTGCAACATAGACTACGTAGGAGTTCATATAGAACCTCCCCGTTGTGTTGAGTTGTTGTAGCTGCTCAGAGATTGTGCTGCTTATAATTTCTGCCCATTCAAAGCGTTGATCGGGCACATTTTTGTTCATTGTTTCCAAGTACCGTAGCATCCACTTGTGAAAATAATGGGCGTCAGGAAGCCCAAAGACTCTGCTCAGGAACGTAATGGTGTCGTTGAGTTCCTCTGAAAAGTCAATGCGATGAATGACTTGTGGCCACCGAGTCACTTCTTTTTTGTTCTTCAGATAAACTTCATTCATCAACTGCATACAATGATCTTGATTGTCATCCCAAGCCTTAATGTAGTCTTCTCGACTGATGGCCACAAAGTGCCGGTGATGAGGAATGCCGAGCATCATCTCAAAGTGGCAGGCAGTGAGGTTAATAATAACTTCGTCCTTCTCCCCATGGACACATCTTGTGTCTTTGTTGTAGCATCAGGCTACCACCATCATAAATTCATTGTTTACGGCACTGATTGGGATCCCACCAGCAAGGTGCAGGGCACTGCCTATCAGCTTGTCCATCTATGGACTTCTCATGACCCTCTGGGTTCTGGCCCAGAATTCCTCCATGTCAATATGACCCAGTTCTGAGTCTCTGATATCTAGGTCACACTCTGCTTGGGACTCAGGCATTCTGACCCTCTGATACTTATACTTCATTTCTTCTTCTGTGAGCTTGGCCTTGCCTTTAGATTTGATAGGTTTCTTGCTTGATGTTGACATATGTTCTTTTGAACTTAGTTGCCGATCTGCAAGAATAAGAAGTGAAACCAATTGAAGAAAGTCGTGTCAGCTGTTTGATTTTCCATTGAAATGTTGACAGAAGAAAGAGTTAGCAATTTTAGGGCTTCAGGGCGTAGGGTGCATGAATACTACAGGCTATAGGGCTAAATAGTAAGGCGCACAGGGAAGGGATGCTGCAAGGGGTAAATCAGCGCCAAAGGGCGCACGGCGCATAGACACTGCAGGGTGCATTCTTTGTTGTTGTAAGCACAGGTACGCCTGCGCCATATGGATGCGTTTTATAAGGGTGCACGGATTCTTTATGTTACGCGGGAACATGATGCGCCATTGGCGCATATATCTTTCATTTTGCATGGAACTTCAGTGCACCAAAGGCGCATATAAGGTGTGTGTAACATATGCTTTTTGTGCACTTAATGGAACCTGGTGCGGTGCATGAAGGGTTTGCATGACATGATGTTATTGCGGTGAGGGACGCGCCTGCGCCGTTTATAGCTTTGCACTTTGCGCATAGGAAAAGACTGTTACATGGATGCTAGGTGCGCCAAAGGGCGCAGGAATTTGTGATGTTGCACTTAAGTTTGATGTGCCAAGAGGGTGCACAAGAAGCATTTGCAGCAAGTGGGTGAAGTGCGCCATGAGGGCGCAACTTTTCTTTGTGTAATAGGGGTGATAGATGCGCCGAAGGGGAACAAAAACACAGTTCATTTCAAGCCATGATTCTTCTCAGAGGGGTTTCATTATTTCAAACTTCTTCTGCAAGGTACCTTGGAGTGATAGAAATGGCTTTAAACAAAGGTTTCCAAGCTATTATTTCAGGACAAAGCTCCCTCTACTAGAAAATCTGGAAAGAGGGGGAGGAATATGTGGAAAGACAGCAGGGGGGAGCAAGTTCATGATTTCATTCTTTTCAATCCAAACTGAACCAACCTAGCATTCAAAAACCCCAAAAACAAAACGCACGAAAGAAAGAAGGCCACTTACTTGGATAAATAGCAAAGAACGTGCAAACGGGTCCAGTATGTGATCAAAAGCGATAGGGTAGGTGTGCTGATAGGCTCAGAGAAAACAATATTTAAAAATAACCACGTGATAGCTCTGGTGATAATGACATTGCAGGCGTGCATATATAGGTGAGGTAGCAATAAATGCGCCACCAACCTTTTAAGTGGCGCACCAAAAGAGATGTCGACACAAGAAAACATGCGCCAAAGGATTAAAAGGGGGTGCATGAACATTTGATGTTGCATAGTGATTATATGCGCCTGCCCAAAAAGACTAAAAACGGCTAAGTTCGAAAAACTAGATTTCTCGGGAAGGGATTTTGCAACGTTCCGAACGCAAGAAATCCCTGACGAGGGATCAGAACAAAATTTTTGGTAGGGTTATCCGTAAAATTGCCCTTGCCAATTTTACAGGATAACAAAGTTTAAGTGGGATTTCTTCCACTTGATGGTTTATAACTGATATATTGTGTTCTTGTGTACTCTCTCTTGGTTGTGTTTATGTGGTTGATTATTTCATGGTGTTAACTTCACATTAATGAATAGTTGAGTTTTCATGGTGCATGCAAGTTATTCTGAAATTGTTTAAAGGTTTAAATAAATGATTCAACCCTCTGGTCTTAGTTAATTGTTCTTCCAACAATATATATATATATATTTGGTTCTAGATTCAAAATTCAAATTTGTTGGAATCATAACCACTAAGAGGGGGTTGAATCTGTGGGCATTAAACATTCAATCACTTAAACTTTATCCATTCATCATCATTTCATCAACTTAACCATTAACCATTAATCATGTATTCAAGAACCATAGAAAAACACGATCAACGGAGAACACATCAACACATGGACACAAGATATAAGTGGGAAACCCTTAAGGGGAAGAAAACCAACAGAAACAAAACTTTATTATAGCCATGTTTAAAATATGGTGATGACTTGGTATGGTGATAACACTAAAAGTGGGTATACAATAAAATGTGTTAACAACATGTTGCATTTGATCAAAGTTAAGATGCAATGGAGGTGTTGTGACTAGTATGAATAGAAGAATAAGAGATGTTGGACATGACTAATTTAATCCAATATCGTCCATGACTAGTAGAAACAAAAATATAATGAGACATATAATCATCTTCATTAATATGAATAGATAGCTCATTGCAAAGATGATATCTAGTCTAGTGTAGGTCAGGTAAATGAGACTCCTAATCAACTATCGATAGAGAGTGGCATTTACCGCAGGAGATGGATCTAAACAAGATAACTGCAATCTATTCTCCATAGGTGTAGAATAGGTATGCAATCCATCATCCTGAATTTATTGAGTGTTGTCTTGGTAAATTTCAATTAAGAAACAAATATGTGATTCTCCTTTTTACATACTTCCAATCCAAGAAAATAGTGCATCATCCCGATATCTGTCATGTCAAACGATCGTTTAAGATCTTTCTTTGTTAAATCAATCATCCTGACTAAACTTCCAGTGATGACTAGATCGTCGACATAGACAATGACAATTGCAATCTCCACCCCTTTCTTTTTGAGATAGAGATTGGGATCGTATGGATTTCTAACAAATCCATGTTGTACGAGATGCTCATCAATTTTGATGTACCAAGCTCAGGGTGCCTATTTAAGGCCGTACAGAGATTTCCTGAGTCAGCATACTTTTGTTTCTTGACCAAGTACAATATATCCCCCAGGTTGAGTCATGTAGACTTCTTCTTGTAAATCTCCATTCAGAAAGGCAATTTTTATGTCCATCTGATGGACTTTCCAACCAAACTGTGCAGCTAGAGCAAAGATCATCCTAATCATTTTGATATTAGCTATGGGAGAAAATGTATCCTCGTAGTCAATGCCTTATTTTTGAGTGTAGCCCTTTGCTACTAGTCTCACTTTGTACTTGTCTATGGTCCCATATGCTTTGTACTTTATTTTAAATATCCATCTGAATACAATGGGTTTCTTCCCTGGTGGAAGATCCATGAGATAAGTGTTGTTTTTCATCACTGAGTTATACTCAGAATCCATGGCATCTTTCCAAGATTTTGACTGTAGGGCTTCCTGGACTGTAGAGGACTCATCAGATTCATTAAATCTACTCATCAAAGCAAATTTTACTTCTTCTCTTTCTTTACTACAAGTTTGTGGTCCAGTGGTGGATGTATCAGGTGGAGCATCCATTCTTGCATCTAGTAGCATGCTAGTATACCACTTGGGTATTATCTGAACTACTCCCATGGGTTGTGGTTCTATCTGATCATCACCATCATCCCCATTATCACTTTCATCATCTATGGGAACATCAACTTCTATTTTTACAACTCATGAAAAATCTACATCAGGTGAGTGCGGAGGAGGAGTCTATGTTTCCTTCTTAAAAAACTCAACATCTCTGCTAGTGTAGACTTTCCTTGTCTTTGGATCCATCAATATGTACCCAAGATTTTCTTCATTGTACCCAATGAAGATAAGTTTTTGTGATTTCATATCCAATTTATTTATGTTTTGCTTGGGTATGTGCATGCTTGCTTTGCACCTGAATACTCTGAGGTGTGTAACAGATGGTTTCTATTTTGACCATGCTTCATTTGGAATTACTCCATCAAGAGAAACTGTAGGCACTTTGTTCAATAAATGCATTATTGTCTTTGCTGCTTCATCCCAGAATTTCCTCGCTATTTTAGAATCATCGATCATGCATCGCACCATTTCCATTATAGTACAATTTCTTCTCTCAACAACACCATTCTGTTTTGGTGTGTGTGGAGGAGGCATTTCTGACGAATCCCGTGATCTTGTAGGTAGTCTTTGAACTCATCATTGGTGAATTCCCCCCCTCGATCTGAGTGGAGAGTTCTGATGTGATGACTAGTTTCGTTCTCAACAACCACTTTGAACTTCTTGAAGTTTTCAAAAGCTTCACTTTTCTTGCGAAGACAAAAAATCCACATTTTTCTCGAATAATCATAAAAAAGCATGAAATACTGAAATCCAGAATGACTCAGTTGCATTAGACTGCAAAGATTGACATGAACCAGATCAAGCTTACCATGAGCTTGATAAGTACTCTTCTAGAATGAATATCTGTGTTGTTTTCCTGCTAGGCAGTGAGGACACTTATCGGTATCCTTCTAGAGAGATGGTAATCCTTTTACCATATTGTTCTGGCAAAGTGTCTCGATATACTTGAAACTAATATGACCAAGTATCTGATGCCACAACTGTGCAGAGGTATAGTACTTAGCCACAAGTGCCTGATCATTTCTGTGGACAAAATCAAGTTGGAACATACATCCCACATTAGATGCTTTTGCAACAATTTTAAAGCCTTGTGATTTGTCTCGAATTAAACACATCTTCTTGCCAGAATGACAATCAAAGTCAATTTTCAAGTTGTGATCTAGGAGTTGACTAACTGACAACATATTTCTAGTCAACCCAGGGATATATAATACATATAACAATCTACAATTACGTGAACCAAGGGGTAGAGAAATGTTCCCAATCCCCTGTACTATTTATGAAGAATAATCAACCAACGAAACATGGTTTTTCGAAGGTGTTTCCCTCATTAAAGTAATCCAGTCTCTGTGGTAGGTCATGTGTTGAGTGGCTCCTGAATATACATACGAGAAATCACTAGATGACATGGAGGGTTCACTTGATCGAGCAATGTACAAGTAGTCTTCAATATCTGAATGTTCTTCTTGCTCTGTAATATTTCCTTGTTGATGGAGTTTTATTTTCCAGTTACCCTTCCTTTTCCCTTGTTTGTAGTTATAATGTCCCTTATAAGATTTTTTATTTTGAGGTCCAGAATTACTTGATGAACCTTTCTTATAAGTATTATACCAAAAATCTTTCAACTCATGTCCTCTTTAACAGATAGGAAATTTCTTCTTTTGTTGTTTGTCCCCTTACTGATGTTGATTTTGGGACTTTTAATAGGAATTAGGTTTTCCTTTTCCTTTTCCTTTCCATTTCTAATGAGAAGAAAATTCCTACTCCTCTTCATCATCTTTATTGTACATAGCTTCCCCTTGTTGCAATAGGTTTACCAGCTTGTCAAAACTCACCGTCGTATCTGACAAGTTTAGTGTTGTCACAAAAATATGGTATGAAGAAGGGAGTACTCTCAGAATAATGGGAATGCGAGCGTCATCAGTGACCTCCTCTCCTAGGGATAGAAGTGAAGCCCTTAACTCTACAACTCTTCTCAAGAAAGATTTTATTTTCTTATTTTTTTAAAACTTCATTGTGTGTAACTGACTGTAAAAATTTAGTATGGCATTCTTGCTTTTGGCCTCCTACATTGTGCTCAACTTATCCCATGCTTCTTGGGTTGTTTTGGCATCTTGAATGTGGGGTTTCATGTCATTGGACACTCCAAACAAGATGATTATCTTAGCCTTCTAATCGGATCTATCAAACTGTTTATGTTGTGTTGTATTAGTTGTGGATCTGGTTATTGTACTATTTACAACAGTCCAAATATCTTCAAACTCAAGGTGTATCTTGATTTTTGTCTTCCATGCTGCATAGTTATTTCCTCTAAGTAGTTGCGAATCTGGAAGAAAGAACTTGGGGGTGTTGGTTCCTATTTTGCAGAATCAAATGAAAAAGTGTAAGGTTCTTATCACTCCAGGTATGCAGTCTCCTAATCTATATACTGCCAGTCTGATATACTAAACCTTTCTATATACACGCCCTTCCAATATATTCGTCAGTACGTGGAAGAAGATCACCCTTTCTATATACCTGGAAGTACGTGAAAGAGGGGTTAACGTACATGAAATAATTCGATACGTGGTACCAAGACAATACTGAAAGGGGTATGCACGATTATTGAGACCGACTTAAAGAAATATCCTCATACGCGTGCATAACTTTGCTATGTTCTCAGATAATTTCTCAGTCCGGATTTAAGTCGAGTAATCGGTCATCGATGGATGGGATGGTTCAAAGTGTGTGCATTGTGTCCTTATTACTATCCACCAATTTAAAGGGTCGATGCCCATACGACATTGTTATAGCTACATTAGGCGTTAAGTGCAGTAGTAGTCATGATGGCTTTACTCGTAAGTGCTTCCCAGAGGCACTGTTTATACCGAACTCTGTGAATGAGATCAAAGGTCTCGTGAGTGATTCAGAACCAAATTTTTAATATTTTTAGTACAAATCTTTGCCAGTTTTACAGCAGTTCAAATTGTTTTCGGTTAAATATGGCAACTTGCAAACTAGTACAATACATTGAAGTATATAATTTATTTGAAATTTTGAAAAAATTGAATGACAAGATTTTTTTTGTTTTTCGGGGCCCTGGTGGCCTCCAGAGCTCAATACGGCTTTCTGAGCAAAAGACCACAAAAAAAAAGCTCAAAATGAAGTTTTTAATGTCCCCTCCTTTGGAAAAATATACTCAAAATGAAAAACTATGCATAGTAGGAGAATTTTTTTGACCCTTTGCAGGGTTTTCTCCACTAAGTTTAGTTGTGGCTTTAGTTATAACTAAGTAGTTTAGTGGGCTTTTTTACTGCTATCTTTTGTGATTTCTGCTAAACAAACAGCTAAATGTCAATAGTTTTAAAAAATCATGTTGGGGGTGGGGTCAAACCCCAAACTTCACCCACCCAAAGCTCTTCAACTAACCACTTAGGTGCCCTTAGCACATATGCAACAAAATAGAAATACTAGTATTTAAAGTCAAATCAATTGACTAACCTGTCAAAAATGGCGACATGACTGGGCTTTGAATGAGCTCCATGTGGTCGTTTTGGATGTAGAGCTTTGTTGTTTTCCATATATGCTTTGTTGCATGTCTACCTTTCATGGATGGCTCGATCGTTGGATTGCAGAAGTCATCTTGGCCACGTTTTCGTGGTTTGTAGGTGCATGGCCGCTAGGATGGATGTCAATGAGTCTACTATGACTGATCAACACGATTCAACCTCTTAAAATAGAACTCGTTGTATGTTTAATAGACTATTTGACTCAGCGGTGGTGGGCTCAACCTTCGACTCAGCAATGGATGGCTGTGGAGGATAATACAAGCTTGATGCACAGTAAGGGATGAGGACTAGTTCTCAACTCGGCCACTCTAAACCTGCAAATAGCTTAATCAAGTTAATGTAGAGCTCAGTCACACCTTTGTGTGGAGATTGCTCAGTTCAGTCCTCAATCTTCATTTGTGGGCTCGGTTTAGAAATCACCTTCAAAAAATGGTACACGCTCAGTGGCATGGTGATGAGCTCTACAACTCCCTCCTATGATTGCTTGGCTTAGAGAGCTTTGTCTCCAACTCGGTGGGAGACTGGTATTCAATAGAACTCAGATCTATTAGGATCCTAGAGATCAAGCCGAAGGTTGTGGGACTGCAGGGAGTTCTGGGAAGCTGCTGGAGGCAGCATTGGCTTTCCTGTGATGCAAATTTCTTCTCCAAGATTTTTCTTCCTGTGCAACCTCTATCCAACCTAGACAGGAGCTTCAACCTACTCTGGTACCAAATGTAAGATGAAGAACAAGGACGAAAGCTTGGTTATTTTATTAATAATAAATCCACCCAAAATTACAAAGAATGGGCTACAATATTTATAGATATTTCACAGCCAAGTACAAACAAAGAAATAAGTTTCACAGGTGCAACAAAATATGCATCCGAGAAATAATACAGACAAATGTATTGTTCCAACTCTGTAACAAATAATCCTACAACTATCAAATATGACAAATATGGTTTTAAAATGATATAACAATAATTAAATACATAATTAGCTAATACAATGCATAATTATAATGTAAATTATATTTACCCTAATAATTACAATATGATCATCATCGTTATCTAAGGAATAGTCATCAACATTTTCTTGCAATGTTGAATTAACCAATAACTTAGGAGCACTAGATAGAGCATCATTAGTAAATTAAGTGTGAGAATTAGGATTCTTAGAGGGAGAGGGAGAAATATAACTCATGTTTTGTTCAATCAATGTCAATATATGAGTCATGATATTATAGTTGTGACTTCATTCTCCTATGACATAGGTATGCACTTTATCCATGGAGATAGGTTGTCAAGTATGTGTATGAATGGGAAAGCGGTTTCCATTGATAGATAATTATATATATGTATATATACATTAATAGTATACACTTGAGAGTTAGATGTATCATTTTTTTAATGTTTGAAAGGTTGCGTATCAACGAGAATAGTATACTCATAACCATCACGTTTGAATTTGAACCATTGATGCATAGTTGATGGAACAACTTACATAGCATTGATCCAAGGGTATCTAAGAGAATATTATAATATAGTTCAATATCCATGATATGAAATATAGTGGGTAACTTTGTAGGTCCAACTAAGAGATTGAGAGTAATTGTTCCTAATGTAGATCGTGTGATATTATGCAAGCACTACATAGTAGCAGTAATTTTATCAATTGTATGTATAAAAAACACCCATTTGATTTAGTAAAGAACTAGGGAAAATGTTGAGGCCAAATTCATTTTCAATCAAAACATGCTTAATGAGAATCCTTGAATTTGTTCCATAATAAGAAGAGGTGAGGATGGTTCAACATCAACTGGAGGAGGGATCTCATCTAGACTAAATGTGATTGCCTTATCCATGAATTTGAATGTTTCCATGATAAATGGAAAAGAAATTGGTTGAGTAGTGGGAAGAAAGGTGACATATTGTAAAGCCTCCTATAATATATCCTTGTAAATATGTGCCTATTAAAGTATCTCCTGAAGAGATATCTTAGTGGGGGTGTTACTTAATTTCTCTAATATATTGAACCCTTTAATACGAGCACTAGGCTTGGCAAAAGAAATGATTATTGGTCAAAGAAAAGGTAGGTTCTCCCAAATGATTACTTATTGCATCATGTTGTAATAGTGTTAACCTCAGGAACCATGGGTGAAGGCACAAAACATGGTGTATGCTACATAGTAACAAGAATGAACTCAAGTTATATATCAATGTAGGTAGTAATCTCATCATTCGTGAAATAATCTTAACCATCATAGAGGCTCCATCCCTCATCGGATGGTGGGAATGGACCTAGGTAAAGGGAAAGTAGCCCATATCAAAATGATGGAGTGATCCCTTAGGTTTGAAGAAAAGATAATACAATATTAGAGAAAGACATGTGATGACATCCAAAAAGACATAACCTAGAGATAGAATGCACCAAGAGAAGAATGAGAAACCCTAGGGCCATTAGGGTTTAAGAAATAGATTTGATCCAAAATTCAATTTCACCATGTATATATATATATATATATGATGTGATGCACAAAATAATATATAGGATGTAAGGGTTCATGACATGAGGTTATTCTGATTTTAATTAAATTACAATTGCATAATCATAACAATACATTAATACTTACAACAATGATAAACATAGCTCAAATAAACAAGAGGAGATGAAGACTTAGCTGTATAGGGTGGAACATAGGAGACCTAAATGTGCAAACATGAGAAACAAAACAATCTGATAATGAAAATGTTTTGTTTTTTAGACGAGAACTAGAAAATGACCTAATGTAGGACCATACAACTATTGTACGATATGTCCTTAATTTTGTAAGGTCTTGATTGGTACAATACAATATTGGAACCTTTTGTAGTTAACTTTTTTTGAATTTTTGTGTGCTTCACTTTCCTAGAAATGTGCTTCGTTGTATGTCACTCTTATTCACACAACCTCGACACAGCCTGTAATGACCTGCAACAAAGTGGAAACCTTTTATGCTTATGATACCCTTCATCAAATCATTAGATAACAAAATGATAAATCATATGTAAGGCGATGTTGGCCTACTCTTGGTGGTCAACCCTGCCTAACCAATCCCTATGTCGCACTAGATGCCCCTAAGCATGATCAAGCCTTATGTAGTTCTTGTAGGTGCATACGTAAGTATGAATGTGATCTAAGCCAACCCCTTGTGATTTCTCTTGTGTCTCTTGACACAAAGATAGTGGTATATTTATATATTATAGAATATACCTAGCATTGTAGTAGTGTGATATAGTGCGCTTTAGCTACTAAAATAAGCCCTTTGTCCCTTGAAAACATTTGATAATGCATGGAGTGATTTTGTTATTGATAAGATGTGGCTCTATGACATTTACATGCTTGGAAATGGAGGAAGCTAGACTCTTTGACCTACTTGAGGGATTTAGACCTATATTAGTGGTTTTTCTTGGTGGTGTGCAATTGATTTAGGAAGATTTAGGAGAGTCTTGAGGGCTTTTGGATTGATATTTACAATAAGAGCTTATTAAAGTGCTAGGTGAGTGATAAAGTTATATTGAATTATTTGTATAGTCTTTCATATGTGAAATATAATGATAAGGCCAACCCTAGGATGACAAAATGATACACTTAAGATATTCAAGCTGAAATCAAAATTGGAAAATACAAAGGGGTAGGAACGTACATGTCGAGAAAGGCTATAGTCCTTAATCAAAATATATGTTTTTTCCCAGATGATTTTTCATGTAAAACCAAAGGTTCATGAATGATGCACATGGATAATTTACTTATTTTCTTAATTAATAAGTCACGAGTTGATGACAAATCAGAGCATGGAGATAAACAAGTCAAGAAAGAGCTAGGGAGATGTATTGATTGGACTTACAATGTGAGCATTTGTCTTAACAAGTGAACATAGACAAATTCATTGCCAAAGGATAAGGTACCAATTTGAGTGTCTACCATAATATTAATTAGGTAGTTGATATAGGATATGGTCATTGATCTTAAGTTTTACCAAACATATGATTTGGTTGCAAACATCTTTACAAATCCCTTGCTTGAGGCCCACTTTTTTCATCTCATGGAATTGATGGGAATGAAGGAATGTATCATCAAGGGGGACACTTCAATGATTCATTCATCCTTCCTTCATTGAAGTACATTTTTAAGGGGTATGTTAGCATATTTAATTAACCATGTACTATTGTATATGATTAAGACACACTTGTAATATTCGTTTTAATATGATTTGAGGATAATTCCCTAATTGGTTCACACTTATACACATGTTATTGAAATAGAGAAGAGTTGTTGATTTGATTGATTTTCGCTATTAATAACATTAAAAAAAAACTTTCTTTGCAAGTTAACTACTTTCCAAATCCTAACCCTAGCCTTTGTCTTATCTTTATCAAAGCATAAAGAGCTAGCGTTTGCGATGTCACTTTGGAATGAGTTATATATGTGATTTATTTCCGAAATTTCTAATCTAAAAAAGTAGTCATGTTACTTGTGTTATAAATATGTGTAACTTCTTTATCGTTTAAGTTTTTATTGATTTATTGCATATGCATGTATGTGGGTGTATGTCTTATGATTGTTACAATTATTCTAAACAATACCTAGAAACGTTAATATGAGATTTTAACAGTCCCCAAGTAGAGAAACTTGGTTGTTAAATGAGTTCACACTTTACTAATATGGTTCCGGTCTTCCCACTTGAGTTGGAATACAATTTTGGTCGAGTTTCTTTATTTCACAAGAATTTTCTAGGTTTAGGTCACCTTATTATTTGGACTTATTTTCTACTACATATTTCTTATGACTCTGTCCTAAATTACAAGCTCACGTACTTTAGTTTATGTAGAAACCAATTTACAATCTCATGGACTATGAAAATATAAGAAATATTGGATTTGGGAAAAAACTATTCCAACTCCATAATTATTAGCACTGCATTAGATTTGGAAAATTTTTGTTCAAAACCCTAATTATTTTGATACACGTTTTCCAAATAAAAATGGACGTCAAATTTAATACTATTAATTCATTCATATACATTACGACACCTCGCATGATACCTACTTACCTTACGATTACCATTGTAGAATCCCTATCAACATAAAAATCGTGAAAAGCTTTGGAAGAAAGGCATACCTGCTTGTCCCTTCCAGTAAGGTATGACCCTACAAAACATTGTAACCCTAGAAAAAAAACAAACAAACAATGACCCTACGCCGCATGACGTGCAGTCCGGCGAGAGTTTTCCTTCAATAATTGAGCACATACATATCCATGTCTACCGTGTAATATGACCTTCACAGCCTTTTATCGTCTGTACAAATTTAACGCCCTCGGTATATTTCTCACAGTGCAAACCCTGCCAAACCACCAAACCCTGTCGCAGAAACAAGGTGGCTTCGACATTTATTTTTTGTCAGAGCAAATCTTTGCCAATTTATGGAGTGGTCAATTTGTTTAGAAACTGTTGAAGTAAGTAGGTCCTAAGGCTGCCAAAGCGTGCTCGGCAATGGCAGATTTTGCAGATTGAGTGGGATAGCAGATGAGCAGGTGTACTTAGGGCGAGCAGTTGTACAAATGTTTAAGCGAGACATCAAAGATGTGATTTTTCCTAACAAACATCTGCAAAAATTTGCTTTTTGGCGATGGCGATGGCGATTGCACGTTGCTGTGCCTCAGTTAGCCGATTCCGGACGGCTGTTTCGACTGGATTGCCTACGGCATTAGATGCTCGCTGTACGCCATATCACATTTACGGTGGTTTCAGTTTTCACTTTACAAGCAAATCAAATTTCTTTATGAAATGAAAATGTACATGTTTTTCGAAAATGCCTGTGGTTGTGGTTTAGTTGGTAGAGAGAAACCACTTATTTTGTAAAGAAACCATTTATTTTATAAGAGGTTTAGGGTTTTTGCATTTATAAGTAGATAAATCTGAGAACTTTTGGGTAAAAACTGTGTAATAATAGTTGGTTGAGTAAAAGATTTAAGGCTTTCACATCTATGAGTACATTAATTTGAGAACTTTTGGGTTAAAATTGTGTAATATTTTTTTCTCTCTATGGTTCAGGGAGGGGTTACATTCTGTAAACCATTAGACAACAACAATGTGATCAAGAACGTAGAGAAGAAAATATTATCACGCAATTTTTATCCAAAAGTTCTCCATTTATCTACTTATTTTATAGTTTCACTTGAAATCGTTTATCTAGTCACAAAAAACAACATTTTATTATATACTTTGTTTCTTGAACAAATTTTGACTAAATATGAATGATGGTAGTTTAAATTTGATGGTCATTTATACGTTTTTCATGTTTATTATCATTGAAAGCCATACATCAACACCAATAAACCAAGAGCCCTTTAACTATAACTTATATTGATATGTATAAATATATATTAAAAATGTTAGAATGAATATAAGATTATCTTATAATTTGTTATTAGTAGTATATTAATAATATTATTTTGCGTATTTCGAAGATAAATTATTGTTTTGCTTATTTTTGTCAAAGATATTGTCACCGGAATTAAACGTTTAATTGCATCCAATATAGGTTAATCATTCTTTACGATCAAGTTTGTCATAAAAGTGTAAAGTATGTAGTACAAAATCTATTTTTTTATTTTACAAATATGAAGTACTTTTATATAAAAAAGGATTTTTAAATGTTAACATTAGCTATATTCCTAAAAAGAGTAGTACAACTATTCACAAAAAAAAGTTAGTAGTATGGAAGCACGTAACAGATTCATCACGCTAGGCTAGTGACATGGCACAAGAGAAAAGTTTACAAATGACTATATCAAACTGAAAATTCTAAAACAAGTTTATCAAGTAACAGTTGTGAAGAGGTGAGTGGGACGAGAGTCTCTATCATTGGGGTTTCCCAATCTACCATTTGAAATGGTTTCTCATGTAGTGCACGCTTTCTCAATAGGTTCTATAATCTCCCACTATCGTGGCCTTAATCACGCATTGTCAAGATAGCTAATGTCAGCCAAAGAACCTTATCTTAAGAAGGTGTACTTGAGCCCAACTGTTGCGGTATAGTGATAAAGGACCCCACCCAAAGTAATTGTGAGAGCAACAATGAGACCAAACGTGTCAGAAACCCGTACCTCTTGGAGAGGGGTTATGAGAAGTGGAGGGTGGCAAAATTCGAGTTGCGATGTAGGGGGCACTTACCTAATGACCCAAAATGGTTTAGAGATGGGCCACCTCTAGCGCCACATTCTAGGCTTAAACTTGAATTTGTAAAAACACATTCGAAATAATCATATATTTATTAAAAACTGAGAGATTGTAATCAATAGTTGCATGAAAAAAAGAGTTACATTCATCTCTTTCTAAATAAAAATACAATTTCCACTTTAAAATCATGTCAAATCTAGATGAAATCCATTGGGAGAGAAATTTAATCCCATGAGACAATATGCTTCCAAACAAATGGTTTTGGTCTAAAGGGTTTGAAGAAATCATGAATCTAATACAAGGTTATTTGAGCTTTCTAAAAACACTAGAAAGGTGTATAAGAGTCTTTGTATGACCACAAAAAGGACACAAAGGCTGTGGAACCCCTAAATGGAGAATCCTACAACCTAGGGGAAGGCGTTGCGAAAGCAAACACCACGAAAGTGAATGAGCATGGGGTCAACTATGTCATTCCATAATGTTTTAAACTTGCAGCTTCTACAATGAGTAAAAAAATGGCATGGACCAACAAACACTAAGGTTTTCTACCATAGTCAATTTTAGGAAGAACAATTCATAGTCCTTATTGGGAAAGGAGTTTTAAAATGGGTAAGTGCACCAAGTTGGGGGGCCAAAAGGGGGTCTTAAGTGGACGCATTTTTCTGAAAAATAAAAAACTTCAACTTGTACGAGTTTTTCGAAATAGTTACACTCAAAATTGGAAGATGTTGTAGAAATATGAATCATAGCATTTTGAGTCTAGTTTCTAAGCTACTAAATTTTATTGAAAATGGATAAGTTTAAGTGGGTCAAACAACTAAAATACCAACAGGTGCTCCTGTTTTTGTTAAAAAACATAATAGAGTGACTTTCGTGCCCCCCACCATTTTTTGAGCACCATTTAGTATTTTTGAAAACCCTTTGGTAGAAAGATAGCTAGGAGCATCTAGTTTGTGTTAGATTTTTTTTAAAGACTTTTTTAACGAGTATTTTTTTATTTATGATTTTTCTAGTACATAAATTTTATGTTTTGAAAAATAACGGAGCTCCGACCGTGCCCCCCCTAACTACCTCAAAAAATATCAAAAATTAGATTTTATTTTTTTGAATATGTATAGAATTATGCCTAGTTTGTGCTAGTATAATTTTTTTTCAATTTCGATGACCCAAAAAAAGATACATGATGAAAGATAGACATATTTAAACTTCAAAAAATAGCTATAAAAAGGCATAGTTAGAAAATAAATAATATGGAAACCTTATATTAGTAAGAAAATTTGAAAAATTATATTTTTAGAAAGAAGAAACTCTGCTCTACGTCGTGGTATAATTTTTTTAAATGGATCGATTGTTTTATTTTGATTTATCATAGAGGAAGTGGCATTTTTACATTTTCCTGCAAAAACATGTTGTTTGTTGTGTTTGTGCAGGTCCATGCCTCAGGGTTGGGGATCCAAACTGGATCCCAAGCCTTGAGGCATGGCTTGGAAAAAGAGAAAACACAAAACGCGTACGCGTTATGTATAGTATGAACATTGTATATGCTTTTGACATGCTTCTATTTACAAAAATAAATGTTTAAGTATAATTTTTTCATTTATTATTATTTATATTTTATTATTTCTTATACTTTAAATTTATTTATGTAAATATAAGAAATTAGGGTCACTCTGCACCTTATGGAACTAGTCTCACAGCTCCATTAGTCACAGTTTAGGAGATAGTTTTTTATAGTATAATCTGGTCAGTACATAGGTAATTTTCAGGCTTTCAGCATTCAGCCTAAATCTTTTAGCATTTAAATTCTACAATCAAAACCCTAAACCCTAAACCTTAAACCCTAAACTCGAGGCCCTAAACCTAAACCCTAAACCCTAAACCATGATCCCTAAACCCTAAAACCTAAACCATAAACCTTAAACCCTAAATCATAAGCCATAAATCCTAATCCTTAAATATTTAGCCCTTACCCAACCCTAAACCCTAAACCTTGAGCCTTAAGCCTAAAATGTTAAACCCTAAACCATGACCCTAAACCCTGAAAAGTAAATCCTAAACCCTAAACCCTAACCCATAAACCCTAAACACTGAATCCTAAACCCTAAATCCTGAGCCCTAAACCCTAAACCATAAGCCCTAAATCCTAAACACTAAACCCTAAACCCTGAACTCTGTGACCTAAACCCTTAACCCTCAACCATGAGACCTAAACCTAAAACTAAAATAATAAATCCTAAACCCTAAACACTAAATCCTAAACCCTAAATCCTAAACCCTTAAACCCTAAACCCTAAACCCTAAACCCTAAGCCCTAAGCCCCTAAGCACTAAATCTAGAGCCCCGAGCTCTAACCCCTAAACCTTAAACCAGTAACTCTGAACCCTGAACCTTAAGCCATAAACCATGAACCATGAACCCTAAACCCTAATCCCTAAACCATAAACCCTAAACCTTAAGCCTTAAACCCTACACCCTAATCCTTGAGCCCTAAACCCTAAACCTTAAACCCTGAGCCCTAAACCCTAAATCTAGAGCCCTGAGCTCTAACCCCTAAACCTTAAACCCGTAACTAACCCCTAAACCCTGAACCCTGAGTCATAAACTCCTAAACCATGAACCCTGACCCCTAAACCCTAAACCATGCAGCCCTAACCCCTAAACCCTAAACCTTAAGCCCTAAATGTTAAATCCTAAACCCTAAACCTTAAGCCCTAAAATGTTAAATCATAAAGGTCCCTAAACCCTAAACCCTAAACTCTAAACCCTAAGCACTAAATCCTAAACCCTAAACCCTAACCCCTAAACCCTAAACCCTAAACCTTAAACCCTAAACCCTAAACCCTAAACCCTGAACTCTGTGACCTAAACCCTTAACCCTGAGACCTAAACCCTAAATTATAAACCCTAAACCCTAAACAAAAATAATAAACCTTAAACCCTGAACACTAAATCCTGAACCCTAAACCCTAAACCCTAAACCCTAAACCCTGAACCCTAAGCCCTGAGCCGTAAACCCTAAACACTAAATCCAGAACCCTAAGCTCTAACCCCTAAACCTCATATATTTCCAGTAGGTCTCATGAGTGAGTTCATTTTTTGAATATCTTAGGACCATATTTCCTAGTCTTGTGCCTAGAACCATCATTAAGTCTGCTTTTACAACTACCTTGTTTATGAGAGGTGGGCATTTCCCTCCTTCAAAATATCAACAGATGAAAGACATCAAATTTTGATGAATCTCTTTGAATTTTGTTCCTACGAAGTCGATGAACCCCTTTTCAGTTGAATACTCTCTATCAATACTAATAAGAATGGGTAAGACACAAAACATTACAGTGAGTGAAATAGTTCGCATGCAATGGGAATTTCCCTCCTTTAAAATATCAGTAGATGAAAGGCATCAAATTGTGATGACTCCCTTGAATGTTCTTCCTACGAAGTAGATGAACCCTTTTTAGTTGAATACTCTTTGTCAATACTTATAAGAATGGGTAAGACATAGAACATTACAATGACTGAATGGGTGAGCCTAATCCATGAGCCTTAAACCCTAAACCCTAAACCCTAACCCCTAAACCCTAAACCTTGAGCCTTAAACCCTAAACCCTGAACCCTTTTCCCTAAACCATGAACCCTGACCTTTAAACCTTAAACCCTAACTCCTAAACCCTAAACCATAAACCCTAAATCCTCAACCCTAAACCTTAAACCCTGAGCCCTAAACCCTAAACCCTATACCATAAACCCTAAACCCTAAACCCTAAACTCTAAGCCCTAAACCCTAAACCCTAAATCCTAAACCCTAAACCCTAAAACCTAAACCTGAGCCCTAAACCCTAAACCTTAAACCCTAAACCCTGAGCCCTAAGCCCTAAGCCAAAACCCCAAACCTTGAAAACCCTCAAACCCTAAACCCTAAACCCTAAAAACTAAACCATGAACCCTAAACCCTGAACCCTCAACTCTCAACCCTAAACCCTAAACCCTCAACCCTAAACCCTGAACCTTGAGCCATAAACCCTAAACCCTGAACCTTGAGCCCTAAACCCTAAACCCTGAACCTTGAGCCCTAAACCTAAACCCTAAACCCTAAACCTTGAACCCTAAACCCTAAACCCTAAACCATAAACCCTAAACCATAAACCCTAAACCATAAACCCTAACCCTAAGCCCTAAACCCTAAACCCTAAAATTTTAACTATGAGCCTTAAACCCTAAACCCTAAACCCTATGAACAATGAGCCTTAAACACTAAACCTTAAACCCCTAAACCCTAAACCCTGAGCCCTAAACCCTAAACCCTAAATCATAAACCCTCACCCAAAGGAAAGTCCTAATAAGATCATTCAATGTGTTTCAGTGTGTAGGGAATAGTGTCTAAGGTGATCGATCGACTCATTTAGTTTTGATGAGAGACTACTTCCTCTGAAGGCCTAAAAAGGCATTTTTGGCCATTCTGTAGTTAATTGAACACCCTTCAGAACAAGCTAAAATGAGCTAGTCATGTCACCGAGCTATCAAGGACCATTATTTGTGAAGTATTAAGGCATCGTTTGTCTCCATAAGAGACATATGAGCAAAAACATGTATGAGAATCATGAATTTGATTCCATGAAAGGATGCTTTTAGAGCTAGGAAAGGTGAGGGGATGATCTTTATATGGAGCACCATGTTTCTAAGAATGAGCAATCATCTGAGTTCACTTGATGCAATTCACTTGGTACTATTTGTAACAACTCATTCAACACCTAGTAGTGTTATCACACCTTAAGGAGGAGGCACATTACAATCACCTCATTTTGGCCATAGGACATGAATCCCATTCAGGGAACAATCCTCTATCTACAAAGTGAGGATATCTTTTTAGTAAGAAGTAGACAAGCATCATAGAGTTGATTCATGGTCACTAAAGTGAATTATGGACCAAATTTAAAAATTGGTACCAATTCAAGCAGTGGTAGGGCCAAAATCCATTTTAGAAGGTCAAAAAACCTAAAAAATGACTATATGCTTTCCCAAAACAAAGACGACTACAATATATATGCCCTGAAAGTTTTAGGTCCTTTGCTGAAATCCTGAAAATGAGTAAGTACTGACCAGATTAGATTTTGAAAAACTATCTTCTAGATTATAACTGTTGGAGCTACGGGACCACTTCCATCAGGTGCAGAGTGACCCTAATTTCTTATATTTACTAAAATAAATTTAAAGTATAAAAGTATAAGAAATAATAAAAGAAATCTTTAAACATTTATTTTTGTAAGTATAAGACACCCAAAAACACATACATGGTCCATACTATCAAAACACGTATGCGTTTTGACTTCCCCATACGTGTTTTGTCTTCTCTAAAATGCGTATGCATGTTTTTCCTTCCTTATAACGCGTACGCATTATAGGTTCGGTAATTACCAAGCCAAAAAAATTAAAATGTGAACGTTTTAAAACGCATACGCATGTTTCATCTGTTTTCAGGGTTTTTTTCCACTTTTTGGCCCCCCAACTTCGTGCACTTACCCTTTCAGGCTTCATGTCCTTCACTAGCACAAATGATGTATTTGGCATTAATAGTTGTACCTTGACGTGCAATGTATAGCAACCCTAACCCTCCAAAATCCTTAGGGTAGCAAAAAAATTCTGAAGCAACTCAATAGAATCCTTTTCTAAACTCATATTCAACTCATAACAATATTTTAAAGCAAATTTTTGAGCTTTGTAAAAGGATCCCAATAAGATGAATAATAAATGTGGGTGTAAGTAAGAAGTTTAAAGAAAATTTAAAAGTTATCAACTGAAGAGAAGGGCTTGGTGATCTATTAGGAAAATTTCTTCTCCACTCTTTCAAAAATATACTGCTGTAGGTGGGAAGGATTCAATTGGAAGGAAAATCAAAGAAAAAAGTAATTCTCAAAAAATAAAAGGCTTCACCATGTTGAATCCACTTCCATTGAAATTTCTTAGTGATGGAGGAGGAGGCTAAACATTTTAACCCTAGAAAAAAATACAAAAAACAACATTTTATACCTAATCTAGTTTTATATTTTGTTTCTTGAACATTTTTTTAAGTAAATACGAATGGTGGTAGTATAAATTTGATGGCCATTTATATATATTTTCTATTCTTAGTTATAAAATACTCTGTAAAAATTGAATTAATTATCTTACATATTTAGACTATAACCCTGATTGTATAAATTATATTGATATGCTTAAATATATATTTAGAATGAATGTAAGATTATCTTGTATTTTTTAGTAGTATATTAATAAAATTGTTTTGCATATTTGAAGAGTAATATTAATAAATTATTGTTTTGCTTATTTTTGTCAAAGATATTGTAGCTGAAATTAAACATTAATTTGCATCCAATATATGTTAATCATGTTATATTAATAAGTTTGTAATAAAAGTGTGAAGTATCTAGTAGGGAATCTATTTTTTATTTTATAAATATGAAGTATTTTCATATAAGGAGGATTTCTAACATTTAATAGTAGATATATTCCCCAAAATATTAGTACAACTATTCACAAAAATGTTAATAGTATGGAAGCATGTAACAGATTCATCACGCTAGGCTAGTGAAATGGCACATGAGAAAAGTTTTCAAATAACTATATCAAACTGAAAATTATAAAACAATTTTATCAAGCAACAATTGTGAAGAGGTGAGTGGGATGAGAGTCCCCATCATCAAGGTTTCCAATCTACCATCTAGAAGGTTGGTCCCATTTGAAATGGGCTCTCATGTAATACATGCTTTCTCAATAGGTTCTACAAACTCCCACTATTGTGGCCTTAATCACACATTGGTGAGATATATAGATCAACCAAGGAATCTTATCTTAAGAAGGCATAAGATCCCAAATGTTGCGACACAATGATGAAGAGCCCCACCCAAATAAATTATGCTAAATGCGACAAAAACCAAACCTGCACCTCTTGTAGAGTGGTTTTGAGAAGTGAAGGGTGGCAAAACTCAAGCCACAATGTGGGGAGCATTTATCCAATGATCCAGAAGGGTTTATAGTTGGGCCACCTCCAATGCCATATTCTAGGATTAAACTTAAATCTCCAAAAATACATTCAAAATAATCATATCCTTATTAAAACTTGAGATATTGTAATCAATAGTAGCATTATGTTCTTTCTAAATAAAAATACAATTCCCACTTTAAAATCATGTCAAATCTAGGTTAAATCCATTGGGAGAGAAAGTTAATCCCTTGAGAGGATATGCTTCCAAACAAATGATTTTGGTCTAAAGGGCTTGAAGAAATCATCAATCTGAGACAAGGTTATTTTTGCTTTTTGAAAAAACTAGAAAGGTGCATAAAAGTCTTTGTATGAACACAAATAGGGCAGAACAATTTTGGAACCCTAAATGGAGAATCGTATAACCTAGGGGAAGGTCTGGGAAAGAAAACACTATGGAAGTGAGTGAGCTTTGGGTCAAATATGGCATTCCATAACGATTTAAACTTGTAGCTTCTACAATGAGTAAAATAATGACACAGACCAACAAACACTAAATTTATCCACCATAGTAAATTTTAGGGAGAGTAATTAATAGCCCTTGTTGGGAAAGTAGTTTTGAAATGGTGTTCTAAGATACTATTTCCAGTCTTTCCACCATGGGCAGGATGATAACACTCTAATGTCATAGAATTTATCCATAGGGATAACACCCATATTTCTTTATAGGAATCTTGATAATTACCTATTAGCATAAATTTAGCTTTGGCCTCTGGCTAAGTAAGTAATCTCTTGGATCTCTTGTAAATAATATTCTGCATGATGCAAATCCCTTATTTGAAAAGCTCGAGGAAATGAACCAAAAGTACCTTAGTAAGAGGGAAATTGTGTGAATTTATAATTGGTTACTGTTGTCGCCAAATCACTGCACCCTCCGAATGGCCAGGATGTGAATAGGACGTTCGGTGTGATTGGGACACATGGGATCACCTCTCAAGCTGTGGGACTTGGGCTCGAGGTGAACCTCCGGAGAAGGCCGGCTTCCTCTTCCTAAACTAAGTGTTGTACTACTCCTAGTGTAACAAAAATGATTATCTAGTCCTATGCTAACATTTTCATGGGGTTTTAGGGAAAGAGATTTACAGAAATGAAACTATACTAGGGATGGTGATGCACCAAATAAAGGGTGTCTTCAGACTCAGGAAGGGTTAATTTGAAGAGGGTGTGTGCACCACAGGTCAACTTCACCTACTACAACTTAGAGAGGGTACAAGATACCACAAACTAAGAGACACGCATTGCCTTTGTTAAACTTTATCAGACCGAGAAATATACCAGTTTCCTAGTGAAGAAGGATGAACTCAAGAAGGGTGAATAGAAACCACAACTCAACTGCATGCAATACTTCACCACTCGATAAGCACATAACTCCAAGAACCTGTAATAGAACTTAAACTTGCACAGTGTACCTGCAAGTATGAGAAAGGCACAAAGAAGCACAGAAGGATGAAAGGACCGAGACTAGTCACAAAACACACACTTTTATTGCTTCAATAACATGCATAATGCATCATACATTCAGAAGAGGCAATAGTTGCCATTATAGTCTTGAAGAGGAGGCTTGAAAGTTCTCACAACACATAAGAACAACTTGCAGAAGAGAGAGGATTCTTGAAAAGTATACACTCACCTGAGATATCTAACTGTCCAACTTGTCTAAACTGTTGGAACCCTTTGAAATGAGCTTCCAACTTACATTTATAGAAGAATATGTGAGAAAGAAGAGGAAATGGTCATAATTACATTCCTAAAATGAAGGCCCATGATGTATTTATTACAGTTAGTTGAACCACTTGAGAAGGTTCCATCATGGGTCATTAATTGCCTGATGACCTAGTCTTCTTAATTAATAAAAAGAATATTTAAATAAAATATTTAAATAATAATAATAAATATTATTATTAAAATATTTAAATAAAAATATTAATTTAATTAACATAATGTCGGGACCCCCCCGTTGACCCGTTTGACTTGAAGAGGAGGGGGTTCCATGTGGATAGAGTCTGCACATAGCCAAACTCGATGAGCTTCGAATCCTCTAACTCGGTGTTGCACTCGATTTTTGACCCCGCACTAACTCTTTCCTTGCCTTGGTAATCGGGCTCTTTTGCATTGAGTCCTTCGAATGGCAAGCTATCAAACTCGATTCTTATCATTTTCCTGTTGATGGCGAATCGCAGCACCCCTGAAAGTCTGCAACACGATGGGTTGAGACTCTCAGTGTGATTGCATAACATGGAGCTTTTCCCAAGTGTGGGACCTCGCGAATTGGAAAAGATCTCCGGATGAAGGCCGGTTCCTATTCCTTTGTTTAAATGCACACGTAAAAAAATGCAGAGGGTTTCCTCAAAACCTAAACTAACTTTCCAAGGAGACAGGGTAAGAAGATGCATAAAATAAAACCTAAAACTACAAAGGTGATGCACCGAGGAATGAAGAAACACCTGTCTTGCTAATAAACACAGACCATTAAAATGCAATGTAAGATCATGCACAGATAACTAGATTCATAGTGAAAGATCAGTAGGATGCAAATGAACACGGAGAGGGTTGAGAATCATCCACAGACATACATTAATTTTCTCCAAAGATTGATACAACACACTGCAAAATTCCAAGAGGCAAGGTTGCATTATAGTCTCAAATGGGAGGTTTTAACTCCACAAGTTCACCTGTCAAAGAGAAGAAGGGAGGGGAAAAACAGAAATGTCTAACCTTTAGAAAGAATCCCCTCCTTATAATTTATAGGAAGAATGAGAGAGAAAAGAGAGAGGAATTCGAAAAGTGCCCCAACCACGTCCAGATTGTATTTAATTCATCTCATTATGGTGGTAGGTGAGAACCCTAGCGAACCCAAAAAGTGGTGAACTATATTTTGAAATTTTAAGAATTTTTTTCTCACCTAATTAAAGATATCCAGTCATACTTGGATAAAGGACCTCATAAGATTTCCAAAAAGTCCAACCTTGCATGGATCTGAGCTCCCAGTCAAAAGTTATGGCCATCTAAATATCTGCGCCAGGGTCTGCTTCCTGTCAGCGCTCAAAATGTTGCGCCTCCTAAAGGTGCACCATAGGCACATCCGTGTGTGTGTCGACATCCTCTTACGTGCGCCAAGGTGTAAATTCTTCCCTGTTGACACTCTATGTCGTGCACCACTTCTGTACGCCTTGGGCGCATACGTTTGCCCTGTCGACATCTCATTGTCCGTGCACCTCCTTCTGTGCGCCTTGGGCACACCGTTTGCCCTGTCGACATCCATTGTCGTGTGCCACTTCTATGCACCTTCGGTGCACCATTTTCCCTGTTGACATCCATTATCGTGTGCCACTTCTGTGTGCCTTGGGTGCACCATTTGCCCTGTCGACATCCATTGTAGTGTGCCACTTCTGTGTGCCTTGGGCGCACCATTTGCCCTGTCGACATCCATTGAAACTCTATGTCATGCACCACTTCCATGCGCCTTGGGCGCATACGTTTACCCTGTCGACACTCATTTCCATGCGCCTCCTTCCTGCGCCTTGGCGCATACATTCTTGTGTCGACACTCATTTCCATGCGCCACTTATGTGTGCCAAGGGTGCACCATTTGCCCCATTGACATCCATTGTTGTACGCCACTTCTGTGTGCCTTGGGCACACCGTTTGCCCTATCAACATCCATTGTCGTGTGCCACTTCTGTGCGCCTTGGGCATGTTAGGGATTTGAGCTTCTTTGATTTCTCCATTCTCCTGCTTGTCTATATCTCCCTGGGGGAAAGATATTTACAACAATTTGGTGACTCAATGGGATCACCTGCCTGCTAGGTAGAAGATCAGTGGCCTTTTAGCAATCCATTGGGCATGGAGTCATAAGCAATAACCTGAAACCAACCTGATATCTAATCACGATCCTGATATCGCAACTCCTTCTTCGAGAGCACGCTGAACTGTAGAAATTCAACCTGAGAGCAAAAAAACTTGTGCCAAAGCACTTAGGGAAATAGAAACCTAACTACAGCAAGATAATGTGCACACGCACTTAGAGGAATTGAAATCTAGGCTAATATTTACAAGGGTAAACCTTTTCCTTTTAGTAGCAATGTTTAAGATGGATTCCATTAACCGGAATCTAGAATTCTTCTCCATCCAATGTAGACAATTAGAAGGCATTACTACTTTTACATCTCGTGACCATGTAGGGGCCACTCCAAATGGCATCAAACTTGGAATGCCTTCTTGGTTTTGCCTGATCTGCATCCCATTTCAGAACTAGGTCCCCTTCCTTGAAGGTCCTTGCTCTTTCTTTCTTATCAAACCATCTTTTTACTAAGGCCTGATATTTCTCAATTGTTTGAACTGCATGTTCTCTAATTTCTTCCAATTCCATCAATTCTGCATACCTAACCTCCATTGGTTCGAACTCATCCAACTCCAACTGCTTCATGAACTCCAATGTAGGCAGTTCTAATGATATAGGCAATATTGCCTCTTTTCCATAGACCAACTTGTAAGGAGAATTACTTGTAGACCTCTTTGGTGTTATTCTGTCAGCCCATAATGCTGATTTTAGCTTGGTATGCCATGTTCTTTGATTTTTATCCAGAGTCCTCCTGATGATTCTTAGCAAATTTTTGTTTGTGGACTCTGCCTATCCATTACCCTACGGGTAATAATTTGAAGAGGTGCTCAAATGGATTCCATTCTTGACAACCCATTCTGTAATCTTGGAACCTATAAATGCCAATGCATTATCTGATATGATAGTGGCTGGCACACTGAACCTGGTCACTATTCCTTCATAAAAGTTTAGTATGTTAGACTCATTTGCTTCTTTGTGTGCTGCTGCTTCGGTCCACTTGGTGAAATAGTCTGTTGCCATGAGAATCCACTTGTGGCCTTAGCTTGAGTTTGGATTGATGACCCTGAAAAAGTCCAATTCCCATTGCATAAATGGTTGGTCAACCAGAATTGGGTGCAATGGAAGTGTTGCTAGTCTTTCTTTACCTGTGAAGTGTGCACATTTCTTGCACTTTCTTATCCATGTATAGCAGTCACTGAAGACTGTTGGCCAATAATACCCTGCCTTCATTATCTTGAGAGCTGTTACTCATGGGGAGAAATGTCCTCCAGAATCTCCATCATGAAAATCTCGTAACACCCTCTCAATTTGACCTGTCCCAATGCACCTCAATAGAACTCCATTGATGTCTTTCTTAAACAAAACACCATCAACAAGCACATATGGAATGGCTTGTAATCTGAAGTATCTCCTCTTTGCTTTGCTCATTTCTGGGGGGTATATGCCTGTCTGTAGGAAGTCTATCACATTCTGAGTCCAACACGGAGTGGGCACATCATCATTTTCTTGTTCTTGACCATCCTATAGTACCAAGACAACCTCTTTTTCATTACCTATTTCAACTTGTTGACTCAAGGCTAGCTGCTCACATAGTCCCTTCCCACGTACTAGTTTGGTGACCTTGATCTCGATGTCATATTCCATGACACGAGTTATCCATCCTGCACGTTTCTCATTCAGATCCTTGTTTAGAAGGAAGTCCCTGACTCCCGCATGAGAGACCAATAAGTGGATCTTGTTGTTTGAGACTAGGTGCTTGAATTTCTTTAAGCTTCTGATTACTGCAAGGACATGCTTTTCAATGAAAGAGTACCTAGTTTCATATTCCTCCAAGCCTTGACTGAAGAAAGAAACTGGTTGTTCTAATCCTCCTTTGTTTTGTTGTACCAGGATTGTAGAAATCATGTCCCCACCACCAAAGGCATATAACACGAAGTCCTTCAGAAGTTCTGGATTGATGAGAGTCGGAGCTTGAGATATAGCCTCTTTTATTGCCTCAAAACTTTCCTTGCCTTCAGATGTCCACTTAAATGCCATGCTCTTCTTTAACATCAGAATTATTGGCTTCACAAGAGCAGCAAAATTTAGAACAAATCTATGGACAAAATTGATCCTTCCCAAGAAGCTTTGAAGAGCATTCTTGTGACTTGGCAATGGCAATGCTTGAATTGCTTCAAATATTTCTGGGTCAATCGTCAACCCCTCCTTTGAAACAATATGACCTAGAAGTTTTCCCTCGTGAGCTAAGAATATGCATTTTTTGGGATTCAATGATACGCCAAATCTTCTACATCTCTGAAATACTTGCCTCAAATGACAGAGGTGATCTGCTGCATTTTTTGAGAATATAGTGATGTCGTCAAGATATATCAAAACTATTTTATTGATCAACCCCTTAAATGCCATATCCATTGCCCTTTGGAAGGTGGCTCTAGCATTTGATAGCCCAAATGGCATTTTCTTGTAGGCATAGGTCCTCCATTTGGTGGTGAAAGCTGTCTTGAATTGGTCATCTTATTTCACCATCACCTGATTATACCCTGAGTAGCCATCTAGGAGAGAGAATCTCTCTGAATCGGATACTACTTGCAATATTTGTTCCATTGAAGGAAGTGGGTAATGATCCTTGAGAGATGCCCTGTTGAGGTCTCGGAAAGTCCACACATAACCTAATTTCTCCGCTCTTCTTCCTGACCGGAACCAAGTTCGCCACCCAGCTTGAGTGTTTGATCGGGAATATAATGCTTGCCTCTATTAGCTTGTTAAGCTCTTTCTTCATTAGAGGCTCAATGTGAGGGTTGACTGGTCTTTGCTTCTGTGTGATGGGCTTAGCATCTGGATCCAATTCTATGGTATGTTGTGTGAAATTTGGATCGAATCCTCTCAAGTCTTCATAGCTCCAAGTGAAGACATCTGGAAATTCTTGGCAAAGCTACGTGAAATCTGATTTCTCTTGCTCAGTGGCCACTTTACCAATTTGAAGTGTTTTGCCTTCCCCAACCAGAATTAGTCTCTGAATCTTCTCTCTTGACTTGTATGTTAGCCTTTTCCTTACGAAACTGGTCGTTAGGGTTGAAGATAGACTCCAATGTTACCAAACCTTTAGGAAGCTTGTTTTTCTGTAGCTGCACCACTTGATCCCCATACTGCTGCTCTAGTCTATCCTGATTTCTAGCTGAGAATTCAGCTTCTTCTTGTAAGAAATTGATGATCTGTTGATCGTTCTCAAACTCCTGCAAACTTGTGTTATTATCTGGAACTGTTGGCCTCATAATCACGTGGATATGTGGTTTTGTTTTTTCTCTTCTGATGTTGTCAACCACATCAAATGTTGCTCCAATTGCTGTGAGCCTATTTGCAGCTTCATTTTTCTTCCTGGGTCTGGACACAATGCTGAAAGCTTCAAAATCCTCAATGAGGTCCCATACCCTATTCTTGTAGCTCTTTAGCAGGTCATTATTTGTAGCATGTTGTCCCCTAACTTGGTTGACAATTAGCTCGCTATCTCCAAACACCTGCAAGTTCTTTATGCCCCTTTTCTTGGCTCAATGAAGTCCATGAATCAAGGCCTCATATTCAGCTATGTTGTTTGAACAAGAAAACTGGAAACGAAAAGCTGAATAATACTTGATGTCTTGTGGTGAAATCAACACTACACCACCGCCTGCACCTTGCCTACTCCTTGATCCATCGAAAATAATTTCCATACCTCATTGTTTTCGTCCTTTTGTTTAGGCTGAAGGATGTCAGGAATGGGTGAATTTTCTTCATGTATAGAATACACACCCAATTCAGATTCTTCAATTTCCTTGTGTGGGTAAAATTCATGACTCTTGTTTTCCCATTCATCCAAAGTTAAATCAGGAATTCCCTCGACCTTAGTACCTATTTCTAGATCACTTGAACACTCCTCCTGATAAAAAGCCGAGTAATTTGCATTGATAGGACTTGATACATAAGGCTCAATATGGAAAATGGCAATTGATTCTGATCTGATTGTTGCTTTAGCTCCATACCTTGTCCTGAAAATCATGTGCGACCAATCTGTAGATAAATATCCACCAATTTTTGTAGTGAAGTCCCTTGATAGACACAACGCAAAGAGTGGCGAAAGGTCAATCACAGACACATCTTGCAGAACTGTAACATTAGGATAGGAATGTAGTGTTAGGCTTAACCCTTTGATGACCGCAACTGTTCCTACTGCCGTTCCATCTAGATGTACTACTCCTTTCAGCACTGGTTCATATTTCAAACCTAGTTGATCCGCTATTTGCTTTAGCATCACTGAACTACTTTCCCCTGAATCTATCATGCAGTTATGTACTAAGTGGTTTCCAACAATCAACGAAACATAGAAAGGTGGAGGCTTCAAATTTTTTCTTGTCTGGCCCCCATCATGTTGCACTATATTAGTGAGAACTTTCTCATGTCCCTGGTTTGATACATTTGTGGCAGACCAATTAGCCATTGCAGCTTGCAATAAATCTCATTGCCTTGGGATCGCAAGTGATTCCCACACGTAAATGTTCACATGTGTCTTCTTCATTTGATCGATGATGTTGAAGGGGGATGAAATTGTATTTTTGCTGCCCCTTACTTGGCGTAACCTTTTCTGGAACTTAAACAGGTGTATGTGTTGCTACAACATGTACCTTAGGCTGATTTTGCACATTTGGAGCTATGTTTGGTTTGCTGACCCCCTGTTGTGTAGGAGTGGACTGAGAAAAAACTGGATTAGATGGTTGTCCCTCTACTATGCTTCTCTTCTTTGACCGTAGTGGTGTTGGCAGCCACGCCTTGAAAAGGTTGTTGGTTAACTCCACAGAAGTCTTCCGTTTGCTAATTGGACAATGTGGTTTCTGTCGGAGGTCCTTCTTGTTGCGTTTCTTGCTGCTGGTTCCCTTCTTGGCTTAGTTCTTGAGGCACACCAATGGTTTGTACCATCAAGCCCTGATTTAGTGCACCATTGAAACATGCTGACTGATTGTGAGGTAGATTGCAAGGGTAACACCAGTCGTAATCCTGTGCCATGTTGTTTTGTGTTGGAACCAAGGCTCTTGAGGATGTCACTGTATTTGGATCATACGGCTGAAATGGCCTGGCAGCTTGAGGTTGTCCTTGGTTTTGGTTTTGATTTGCAGGTTGAGGTGGTGGTGGTCTACTCTGTTGGTATGAGGGCCTAGCCTAGTACTGTGCTTGAGGCTGATACGGTCTAGCACTTTGAGCTTGTTGTCTTTTGATAGTCACAAGCTCATTTCCAAGGTTCTGCATTTGCTTCATGACCTCTTGCAATTCCTTTGAAGTATTTGAAGATGTGGATGCCTCATTATTGCTTTGATTTCTAGGAGTTGGAATGGGATTCAACTCTGGTGCTTGACTAGTTGTAGGATTTCCCATATCCAGATAGAGAGGCATTGGTGGCCTTGGTGCAAGCTTGCCAGCTTGGATCAAATAGTTCTCTGCTTTGATAGCTGTGTCGTAGGCCCCTGGCAGCGTTGTTCCTCCCATTGATTGGATCATCATGGCTATGTCTGAATTTATAGCCTTTAAGAAATAAAGGAATGCTCCTTCGGCAGTTGGCCTAACAACTATTGGAATCCTGTCCCATGTCCGTTGGAATCTGAAGTTGAAATCTGTCATTTTTTCATTAGGAGCCCTTTTGATTCTTGTCAGTTGTTCCAATAAGGACAAATTGTCTGCCCTCTCCCCGAATTGGTTATAAAGAGCTGAACAAAGTTGGTTCCAATTCGTAATAGACCTTGCTGTTAGGCTCCTAAACCATTGTAAGGCCTTGCCTTTGAAATATGAAGCCAACAACTTGACTGCAACATCCATTTCATTTATTTCGTGGATTGCACATGCATTAGCAATATCCTGGATGTGATCAATAGGAGTAGTATGATTTTCTCCTGTGAAATAGGGTATGTTCTTTAGTGCTACAACTGGGATTTGATTCTGAGCATTTAGGGCAAGTGGACTACTACCCGTGAAATTGACAAAGGGATTTGGTGGTAGATGTGCCATTATGATTGGCCTAAGAACCCTGGTCGATGCGAGAAAAGGCCTATCAGGTGGAGGTGTAGACAAAGTCCTGTTAGGTGGAGATGGTGATCTTTGTGGTCTTCTTCCTCTCCTTCCTCTACCTGGTGAAAGTTGCAAGTGGACAAATAGCCCCTCTTCTCGAGTATTGGACCTATTTTGAATTCTTCTCATATGCCTGGGCAACCTTTGCTGCTATACCGCTGAATTCTATCCCCTTCGGAGTCGCCAGATGTGTTAGAAAAAATGAGCCTCAAAAGGCAGACTTCTGCCAAGTTACACACCAAACCTGACAATATTTAAAAATAGAAATTTAAAAGACTTGTATTTTTGATATTTTAGAGTTTGGAATTTGATTTGGAATGACAGTCCCGAAAACCTAAAAATGCCAGACTTCCGAAAACCTGAAATCCGAAAATAAACAAACCATGAAATTTTGAAAGTCAAAATCTCAAAAAACTAAGAATACCCTTTTGAAGATTATCCCCCGATCTATCAACTGGTGACATTTTGACTTGTTTTGAGCAAGTAAGCCCTTGAAAATTGATTTCAAAGTTCAGCCTGGAAGGTGAAAATACTGAAACTGTAAAACCTGCAATTTTTTAAGTCTGAATTTCTTGAAAGCTCCTTCAAATCTATGGAATGACCTCTTGGTCCCACCGGGCGTGCCAAAACTGTTGATGGTGAATCGCAGCACCCCTGAAAGTTTGCAACATGATGGGTTGAGACTCTCAGTGCGATTGTATAACATGGAGCTTTTCCCAAGTGTGGGACCTCGCGAATTAGAAAAACTCTCCGGATGAAGGCCGGTTCCTATTCCTCTGTTCAGATGCACACGTAAAAAAAAATGCAGAGGGTTCACTCAAAACCTAAACTAACTTGCCAAGGAGACAGGGTAAGAAGATGCATAAAATAAAACCTAAACTACAAAGGTGATGCCCTGAGGAATGAAGAAACACCTGTCTTGCCAATAAACACAGACCATTAAAATGCAATGTAAGATCATGCACAGATAGCCATATTCACAGTGAAAGATCAGTAGGATGCAAAATGAACATAGAGAGGGTTGAGAATCATCCACAGACATGCATTAATTTGCTCCAAAGATTGATACAGCACACTGCAAAATGCCAAGAGGCAGAGTTGCATTACAGTTTTAAATGAGAGGTTTGAACTCCACAAATTCACCTGCCAAAGAGAAGAAGGGAGGGGCAAAACAAGAATGTCCAACCTTTAGAAAGAAGCCCCTTCTTACAATTTAAAGGAAGAAAGAGAGAGAAAAGAGAGAGGAATTCCAAATCTGCCCCAACCACCCCCAAAATGCACTTAACTCATCTCATTATGATGGTAGGTGAGAACCCCAGCGAACCCAAAAGTGGAGAACTGTATTTTTCATTTTTAAGAATTTGTTCTCACCCAATTAAAGATATCCAGTTGTAGTTAGACAGAGGACTTCGTAAGCTTTCCAAAAAGTCCAACCTTGCATGAATCCGAGCTCCCAGTCAAAAGTTATGGCCATCTGAATATCTGGGTCAGGGTTTGCTTCCTATCAGCGCTCAAAATGTTGCGCCTCCTGAAGGTGCGCCATAGGCGCATCCGTGTGTGTGTCGACATCCTCTTACGTGTGCCAAGGCGCAACTTCTGCCCTGTTGACACTCTGTGTCATGCGCCATTTCTGTGCGCCAAGGGCGCATACATTACCCTGTCGACACTCATTTCCATGCACCTCCTTAAGGTGCGCCATAGGCGCATCCGTGTGTGTGTCGACATCCTCTTACGTGCGCCAAGGCGCAACTTCTGCCCTGTTGACACTCTGTGTCATGTGCCATTTCCGTGCGCCAAGGGCGCATACATTACCCTGTCGACACTCATTTCCATGCGCCACTTATGTGCGCCAAGGGCGCACCATTTGCCCTGTCGACATCCATTGTCGTGCGCCACTTCTGTGTGCCTTGGGCATGTCAGGGATTTGAGCTTCTTTGATTTCTCCATTCTCCTGCTTGTCTATATCTACCTGGGGGAAAGATATATACAACATTTCCTTTGTTAACTCGAGGCCATTTATGCATTCCGCGTTCAAACTTCATGAAACATCACCACGAGCTCCCTGCGAAGTCACCGAGCTCTTCATCCAGCAAATGATCTTACCTTTCTTGGGCTCAAACTCACTTGAATACCGAGCTTAACCCAATATTTCTAAAAATAATGGTTTCACCACAATGCTCAGGATTCTTCCTCATCATATAACACTTGTAGTAAGAATGTTTTGGCTTTGCCATAATAAGCACAATTTGTACCTTCCAAACGATGAGAAAATGTCATTATCAATAAAGACCTAGTGTTGCCATGATGATGACCCAGGCTCATGCGCGTAACATGTCGATAGACACCATTGAGACTGATTTTTGGTCAAAGAGCCCTTCAAAAAATACATTGAACCACTGGGGCAACCAAAAGGACCTTGGAAAAATGTATAGGTAACAACCATATGAATTCTTCCTTAGTCGTGGATCAAAGCTAATAGAAATAAGCTAGATAAAGTTAGCTTGAAACTACAGTATAATCATCCATTGTAAAAAAACACAGTTTCTCTGAACCTGGTAAAAGAATACTTTTATTGTCTGATTGGATGTACATAATGGAAGGGTATAAATATTGCCTACTACCCACTGAGTTTCTCAAAGAGACCATTTACAAGTGACAAGGATGTGGCATACAAAACGACCGAACAGGTATTTCCGAGTTGACCTTCACATTCAATTCATTTCTAGGAGAAGAAATGTTGACTAATATGAATCGTTTCATTCTGCACCGTAATAAACCTTCATCTCCTGATTCAGGAAAATTTTATGAATCCTTGAATGGCGTGACTCCAATCCATCGTACACGGCAGTGAATATTTGTTTCCTGCAGCTGCTATTCGATCTGAGTTCAGAATAAGGATAAGTACGCATTCGATACTGAACAGATAACAACATAGTTAGACAACCTGCTTGTTGGAAGCACTCAAAAGAAAGGCCTCTACTGTACTACAACATGCCTGTTGCCTGTGTGTGGGAGCTTGTCTCGCGACCACATCAAGTTCAGAATTGTATAGAGGATGAGGAGAAGGTCGTGGCAGCTATTAAAGCCGATTCAAAGTCTAAACAGTTCAGTGGAATCCTAACAAAGGTGGATCTGTATGAAAGGAGACAGTTTCTTCGTATGATCTATGGAACCCAATCCATAGTCCATGCAACACGCATCCTTTCCATCTGGACGAGTTTTCAGCATTGCTTTCCCATCAAACTCTTCGCATATGAGCCACGACTGAGCCATTAACGTATCACCTTGGTTGGGTCTGCCTGTAGCCTCTGCTGAAATTGGTATCACGTTGCGTTTTTTAACCCATGACCCTCTCCAATTCACAACTGTCCTATTAATCCTCCCAGTGACTCGCACAAAGACTCGGATCACTCCAAGCTGCGCGGAATTCTTTTTACATGGCCCGTGCGGAAGTATCGTGTTGGATAGCCATCGTAATATTTCCACACTTGGCAGTTTGATCCGATTTCTCCCATTCACGGAAGTTTGATCATGGTTTACCAATCCAATATTTCCACTTGGCAGTGCTTGCCTGAATCTCCCCCGCGTGGAATTTCTTCTTTGGCTTGCCATCCACGAAAACCCACTTGGCATTGCTCACCTTATTTCCCACATCTGGGATTGGAGTGTGGGGTTTCATTATCATTTGGCCAGATTTCGTTTTGGACAAATGGCCACCGATTTCCACTTTTCCGCTCAGTGTGAGGAGACATCATTTTCTCGGTGCAAACATTTCAGTTGTAGCTTGTAAGGTGTGATAATTCCGACAGAATCCTTTATGCTCGCCAACTTAGTGACTCGTTGAAGATGCTCATATAATTGCAAAGAAAATTATGCTCCATGAATATTCTGATATGAAACAGTTCCACCTCTATAAGATCCACTTCCATGAGTTACATCGTAAAACAAGTAAGATCTCGATAGAGAATATTTGTAATGCATTTCCTCAAGTCTTCTGGTAACACTCTCACTATCACTTGATTGATTTTCATAAAAATATCTTGAAGGAAAATCCCGAATTTGAGGATGCATTCGATGCTGAACAGATAAAAACATAGTTGGACGACTTGCTTGCTGGAAGTGCTCAAAAGAACTTCTGCTATACTGCAACATGTCAATTGCCTGTGCACCAAATGCTCGGCCGAGGAAGGTTTGGACAACGTCAGTGAAAATATATATACTGTATTCACTAATACCCTGGCCCGGTATTCTTGCTGCCTCTGCGAGCTTACCATTGTAAAATTATTTCGAGTAGGCCTCCCAGTTTTGCATTAATCAATGAGCCCTGGAATTGTATCCTAGAAACCATCTTTAATGCATCCACACGAAACGAGTTGCCTTGAATTATCCATCATGCTTGATGAGTCCCATTGATAGGGCTCCATCACGTATCTCTGTTTACGCAACGATCTCCATTCATTTTATGACACTCTTGATGCCTTGGCTTGCATTTGAATCACCCTAGCTCTGCAGAATGTGTCCTAAAAGAAGCTCACCACATGATCTCCAAAATGAATGAGTCATGAAGATGAGTCGAACTCCTTATCTCTGCCTTCACTTCCGCTTGTGCTTGAACCTTTCCAATTCATTGAGACTTTATTGATAGCTCAAACTTTGACTCTCCCTGACTCGGCTTTCACTTCTTTTTGCATCGATCTCCACCGAGATCCTTATAGAGTTCCTTTCATTCATCAATTTTCAATGAGCTATATTTTACATTAACAAGACCATCGTCTAGCTCTTAAAACTGAGAGTCTCTACTGAGATGATTATCAATTTGACACTGGGTTCTTTATCAACTCGACCCTGAACTCTTCACTGAGTTGAGATCAACTGGGTGCCTTTCGATGCTAGGTGATCTCTTCATATGCAATTTAGGAATTATTTTTAATTATTGCATCTCGTTAATAACCGAAGGTGGGTTCCTGGGACTATTATTTCATTTTGAACATGATAGGACCCCATTGTCCAATCTTGCCATGTGTGCAAAATTGGATAACAGTTACCGCAAAATTGAATGGTCATTGATGGGGAACCAATCTCTGAACATATTTCCATCCCATAGAATTTATGGTCATGTAATTTCCCATGCCTTATGGGTGCTCTTATTGACAAAAGAGCTGACATATTTCACTAGGATATTGATAATGAGAAGTATTTAATATCCAATCCCCTTCCAAGTATTTTTTCCCTTATGGTGTTCATTTTATGATGCAATTTTGCAAAAGTATCTTCTAGGATTCTTGTCCTTCACTAGCCCAAATGATGTATTTGGCATAAAGAGTTGTACCTTGACATGTAATGTTTAGAAATCCCAATCCTCCAAAATCCTTGGGGTAAGAACAAAATTCCTAAATAACTCAATGGAATCCTTTTCTAAAATGGTTTATTGAAAATGGTTAAGTCTAAGTGAGTCAAATAACTAAAATACCAATAGATGCTCCTGTTTTTGTTAAAAACATAATAGAGTGACTTTCGTGCACCCCACCCTTTTTTGAGCACCATTTATTATTTCTGAAAACCCTTTGGTAGAAAGATAGCTAGGAGCATCTAGTTTGGGCCCCATTTTTTTAAAGATTTTTTTAGCGAGTCTTTTTTTATGATTTTTCTAGTACAAAATTTTATCTCGCTTCTATCTATTTAGAATTAATTAAATTAATTTTATCTCTTCGTAGTACACCCCTTTGGAATTAATTAAATTAATTTCATCATTCAAATATTCCCCTTTAGAATTAATTAAAATTAATTCTATTACCTAAGCTATATTCCTACCCATTGGAATTAAATAATTTAATTCTAACATGCCTTTGGAATTAATTAAATTAATTCCTACACCCTTTTAGCTAATATAATTAAACATTTAATTATTTAAATGGTTAATTATCTCCTCACAATTAAATTAATTTAACTATATGATTATATTAGAATTAATTAAATTAATTCCTAACACCTTCTAGCTAATATAATTAAACATTTATTTCTTTAAATGGTTAATTATTTCCTCACAATTAAATACTAATTAAATTTAGTTATTTAATTCCACCTATTTCAGTCAATAGCCACTTTGAATCCACTTGTACTCCACATCCTCATCCTAGTTAACTACACTTCTAGAATCCTAGAAAGGCGGAGGCAATTGAATTGCACGTACAACCACCTTCCCGGATGCAACTTCTACAATTAAATCTATTACTGCCCCTAAATACCCCGACACTACTGTAACTTCCTCCAATACTATTTTTAGCATGTGCATTCAACCATGTTCAACCAACTTCCAACCACTTTTGGTTTTGTAAATTGCAAGCTTACTCACTTATAAATTCTTTTGAATTGTTTGCAAATAAACTTTGTCAATTTGCAATATGAAGCTTTCCAATGTATCTATTTTGTAGCATTTGCACTCACATTTGGAGAATATTCAAGAGCATCCACATTCATTTACAAGGTTCTATAGACAAAGTCTCTACAACCTTACTGAGGTTTGCATTAGAAGGTTACTAGAAGGTTTGCATTGTTTATTATTTATCTTTCATTCACTGTGATTTTTCATAGCTTACATTTTGGCACGCCCGGTGGGACCCCCACATTTTCTTTCATTCATTTTAGCTAATCATTTTGTGATCTAACTCTTTCTTTATGTTTATTGTTCCTTTTTAACCTTGCTGTCAAAATTTTAGCTTCTCAGGGGAAGTAAAAAGTCAGAAAATAAAATAAAAACATCTGTCGGGGTATTTTTCTCACGTTCAAAATTTTCACTGAGAGTGCTACCGTAGCCCATCTTTCGGAAGCCATAAATTTTGCTTCCAAACTTGGAATGACTTCATTGTTTTTTTGACGGAAAGGTATTGAAAATATATATGCAATGAAAAAATAATTTTTTGATTTAGACTTACCGAAATGTTTTCGTTTCATTTCTCCTAACACTTGTCTTTTTAATTTTTTTAAAAAAATAATAGTTTTTTTTAAAACTTTAATTTGGTTTATTTTAATGTAACAACCTCATGCGTATGGTCTTCCCTCGTGCTTTCTAAGCAATCTTGGGAATCAGAAACTTGGTATCTTTTTTTTTAGAAATTAACATTTTACTTAATCAAAACTTGTTTGTGCGTATACTCTTTCATTGTGCTTTTTAAGCAGCCTGGGAAATCAGAAACGTGAATTTGCTTTTGTTGTTTTGTCTTTTACCTCATTTCAGAAAACTTTCTAATCTTTACTTGCAAGACACGCTCTCACACAAGGTGGCTAAAAATTCTAAAAAATACTAACTGCAGGTTGCCAAAGTAGTTCAGCTGAACTACACCTAAATCAAAAGATAAAAAAACACCACATTTAAAACACTTGATTTGCGGGTTCAGTTAAGAGCTACGGCTTGATCTCTTAACTAGAATATAACCCCCTTGGCATAAACCTTAAGCTACAATGAAGGGGTGGTTCTATGAACCCCAAAGTAGTCCACACCTTGAGGGAACTGGTGGGCGAAACGGAAACCTTTTTATCCTACATGATTAGTAAAGCCTTCGTGAGTTAGAGTCACAGATATCCTTAGTGGCGACCCTAGTGCGATTCATTCTGAGTAAGCTCTTTCCTCAAGGTTTTAAAGGGGGTAAAGTGAATCCGTCAGCTAGCAATAACGTCACGCTTGCTTGGATATTTTTCTAACACCTAGTTGAGAGAGCCACCCAGGAAGCCACACCTTATCCAAGCCAATCTAAGGTAGAGGCCACAAACAAATAGTTAAACAAGAACTCTTTTTCTATTTTCTTCTTTTGTTTTCTATCTCTTTGTCACATTTTTCCACACTTTCTTTTTTCCAAACACTCCTTGTTTGGGATCCATCTTTCATGTTCGTATATTTTTGTCATTTTCTAAACATTCCTTGTTTGAATTTTACATTCATTCTCCTTTCATCTTTCCAAGTACACTTTACTTGGATTATTTTTCACCTTCTTTTTGAAATCCCAAATACTCCTTATTTAGGTTCATCTTCTATTGTGTTCGCTATCTCCAAATTTATCCTTATTTGGACTTGACATTCACTTATTTTTCTTGTCATCTTTTCTCTTCATCATCACTTCATCACTTCTCTCATTAAAATCATCCACTTTGTTTTAATTTGAGATCACTAATCCATCACTTCCTCTTTGTCTCTTATCTCCATTTTTTGTGAGATTCAGACCTTTTTTTATCATCGTTTATTCATTTCTTATGATGACCTTTACTTTTTCGTTCTTTCAATACTTTCACTTCCTTTTCATGTCTTATCTTTTAACACACCTTTTGTTAAGACTTGGCATTGATCGTCATCTTCTCAAGTCTCCCCTTTTACCATCTGTCTTGTTAAAAGTTGAGCAAATCCATCATTTTCTTTCCTAAGTATCTTCACTTAACATATTTTTGTTAAGAGTTGAGTATCTTTCATTGTATTAAAGGTCTCCTCTTGTCGCACTTACTTTGATGCAATTTGAGCAAACTAATTTCTTTCGTCTCTTCCCTCTTTACCTTCAATTTCGTAAATGGTTGTGACATATTTCAAGCTCCTTCATCTTTCTTAGCACTCATTTTTCTAAGATTCTTCTAAACTAACACTTCAGTCCATCTTCCACCTTAACATCATTCATTTTGTTAGGTGTTGCGAAGTCCCCTCTTTTCGTCACTCTTATCACACATTTTGTTAAGAGTTGATCGCCTTCATCTTGTTAAGTCTTGTCTCCCTTGACATTCATTTTGTTAAGTGTTGAGAATGTTTCAATTTTCCCAAATTTTTCATTTCTCTTCACACTTACCATGTTAGGATTTAACCTTTTTTTACATTTCTTCATCACTCTTATCATTCATTTTGATTATGAGTTGATTGCGTCCACCTTGTCAAGTCTCTTTTCCTTTAACACTCATTTTTGTTACAGAATAGAGAACATCTAACCTCTCATCGTCCCTTTTTCTCTTTAATATCATTTTGTTAAGAGACAATACTCACATAACATTTTTTTTTGCTTCTTCCCTCTTAGCACTCATTTTGCTACAAGTCAAACTTTTTCCATCTTCTTCCCTCTTCCATCTTAGCATTCACTTTGCTAGGAGTCAAGGTTTTCAAACATTTTCATCACTTCCATCTTAGCATTCACTTTGATAAGGGTTGTGTTATTAATTGTACCTTTCTTCCCTCTCTCTAATTTTTCATTACAATGGTGGATTTATACAATTCATCCTTTGCCCAAGAATGACAAATGATGAAAGACATCATTGTGAGTATGCAAAAACAACGCAAACATTCCAATTTTGATGAATTGTGTCCATACCCTTTTAACATGGACATCTTACACATACCCTTCCCATGGTCTTTTGAGATGCCCAAATTCAACAAATACAAGGGAAAAACTGATCCAAGACAACATATCAAAGAATTTTCCATAACATGTCATGAAGTGGCATATAACGATAGATTTCTCTTGTGTCTTTTTCCTAGAAGTCTAGGAGGAAAAGCTTTGGATTGGTTCTTACACCTTAGAAAGGGATCTATTACCACCTTCATGGACCTCTCAGATAATTTCTTCAAACATTTTTTTCTTAACCTCACTCGCAATAATCATTGTACTAGAGATTCTCATGATGAATCTTGGTACATCAACTGAAACCACAATGTCATCACTGATGGTGTCACGGATAATCGCAATATGGCTAACATACATGACCAATCAATTAAAAATCTAATCATACAACCTAATGAGGACACTATGTCGCACAAAGTTAAATGTAAGTTTACACCCCTCGACGAAAGTCTCTCTAGTGTCTTTCATCAACTCAAAGTGGCTAGGATGATAAAATATACCCTTACAAGACCTTGGATTGAAGGAGAACCTAAGCCATATTGGTAAAAACCTCATGCATATTGTGATTTTCATCGCATTGATGGCCACTCAACCGATAAATGTACACGTTTTAAGAACTATGTCCAAGACTTAATTGACGATGGAGAGATCTTTGTAGATCTTGACAATGAAGCTCTTAGTAACCGATGACCTGTCAACTTCCACACCTTCAAATGAAGATTTGACTATTATTCCTACTTCTATTCATACTGACATTCCATGAGATCATGACGAAGTTCAAGTATCTCCCCCTTCAAACCAATCCACTTTCTTCTACAAATTTTATTCCTATAGTCCAAATAGACATTGAACATGTTTCAAACAATCTTCTAACACCTAACGAGAACTTGAATTTTCTTCAAGACTCTCTTTCAACCCTTGACATGACAGAAGAGGGTCCTTCATCAGGCACAATTGAGCTTCATTCCATTCTTCCCATTCTAACTCCTATGCCTAACATCTCTAGTCTTGTTTTCGAAATACAACCACAACAAGTTTGGACACTTACGACAACACAACCTTCTATGTCCATTACACCTCAAATGATCCATCCTGTAGGAATATCATCAATGATGATTCCTACTTGTCAAGATATCTACATGCGCACATTATTTGAGGTACGTATACCCAGGAACATCCTTATTCAACCGTTTCAAGCTTTAATTGCAAATCTATCGTCAAATCAACTAATTCACAACCTAGAAGGAGAAACATTGAACATCTCCTCTCTACGACCTATAAAGAGTCTTGGGTATACATCTAGAGATCAATCCTTCTTTCCTCGCACTCTTTCTCTCACAGGTGAATATGTATCTCAACATATTCCCTGCATTGACAATCTTCTTCTAACATCACATATGTCTTTCGATCTCATCGAAGACTTATCTAATCACACATCTTTTGACTTGGATCATGTCCGCCCAAGTCTAGTACTTCAAGACCCATCAAATCTTTTGATTCAATCTTTTGACTTGGCTCCTATCCACCCAAGTCTCATATTACAAGACTTATCGAAACTTGGTTTCACTCCTTTGACTTGGCTCATGTCCGTCCCAAGTCTCGTATTTCAGGACTTATCGAATCTTTTGATTCTCCCTCTTGACTTGTATTTCGTCTACACAAGTCTTGTATCTCAAGACCATTCAACTTCAATAAACATGGACATCTTTCTTGATGAGTCCATTTCAAACTCCTCCAAACATGTTCAGATTACTCAAAAAGCACAAAAAAAGAATAAAACTTTGTATTAGAACATTGTTTGCCAATCGAAAATGACAAAGTGTGTACAAATAATGTTAGGCATTCCATCTATTGGCAAATACCTTAATCATACAATTATCATATACTCACCTTCTTCACCTATTACGACACATGTTAACTTTGTTCCTCTTGGGAATTATGTGTCTCATCTTTGTTATGGTTTCTTACCATTTCAAATCTTTTTACCTATGGTTTTGTCTCGAAGCTTACTGATGAAAACTCCTCCTTTTAAATAAGCTCTCTCTTTCATTGAAAGCACTAAACTTATTTACCCAATCCTTTTTGACCACCCATCTCAATCTACGGTGTTGAACCCTTGCGTCCTACTAGTCGCATGAGGTTGAGACTTGGGGGCAGAATTTTCCTTCCCAACAAGCACACTATCAACATATAAGGAAAATTAAATCAATCTAAAAATACAAAAAAAATTATAAAATCAATACACCTTTCGTCCTTCACAGTCTTTGGTGATAAGCCCATACTTCTTACTGGTAGTATGAGATTTGGGAATGGAGAAAGCCCTTACTCGCCTACATTTTGTCTTCAGTGTTGAGCCCTTGCCTTTTACTGATGGCATGGGGCAACATGTAGGGGGTCCTTCACAAAAATCAATAAATAATCATTCAATAAAGCCTTTATGAAATCTTAATCAAAGTGCTTAATCAAAAACATCCCAAGAAGTAATTTAGTTGCTCATGTTAAGAGAGACACCAATTCCTTCAATCTAAATTTTTCCAATCAGTAGGCCATCAATGGATCTAAGTCGAGTCAAAACCTATAAAGTGGAATCATCTTGTAATTGGTTAGATAATCTTGACTGGAGATGAGTTACATTTCTTCTCACATGGATCATTGTTACACCTTGTGTCTTCGCATCCATTATCTTCACCTTTCATATCACTATTCATCTCGTTTTCACGTCCTTCTTGGCTCTCGGTGATGAGCCCTTGCCTCTTCCTAGTTGTGTGGAGCCACAAGCAGAGTGAAACATCTTATCATTTTATCCTCTACATTTATGCCAATGGAATGGAATGCTTTTAATTATTTGCACCTACTTTCAAGCAGTGTACCTTTTTACCGAGTTGTACTATATAAAAAAAAATTCAAAAATGTCTCACAAAACTTAAAATAACAATAAAAAATTAAAAATTTCAAAAACACAAAAACAATATAAAATTATCCAAAACTCCAAAAATAGTTTCAAACTGTCATAATCAAAACATTCAGATAATGTTTGACAAAATTTCAGCAACTGGATAACACAGTTCAACAACTTCGCCATTTGATGGCGCTCCTCATGATTGTTCCAGATCATACTCATATTTATTTCCCGTGGTGTATATCTATGCTCGAGGTAATCATTTACCCTTTCGCAATATAACTTTGCCTTGGGGCACACTTGGATTTTACATTTTAATCCAATACAGATCAAACTTCAATGGGATCCAACAAGAGTATCTTTCAAAGTATCGAAGTATCACTCCACTCTTCACCATGATCCAATCCTCTCGCGTGCTAAGCTATTGCTTGGGGGCATTCAAATTTGTCTAGTTCTTCAATGTGGAATACATTCGGAGTGTCATTAGACATCGTTTTTACACGTTGTATTGTACTGTTGCAGTTTGTTAACATTGTGACGATGCTTTTTACTTCTTTCAGTTTATTATTGTTGTTTGTTGTACTTTGTTTGTCTTTACTGTAGACCAATTGTAGGAAATTTATTTGCATCCTAGTTCACATATAACTTTGGTGTGGTTCCTTCCTGTTCATATTGGGTTTTCTTTCTATTACTTCTTTTATATCTTTTTGTCATTTGCACGTGTTGTGTTTTCCTCCTAGTTTATTTAAGCCATGGAATGTCTTCATTTTTGTTTGCATTTGTATTTCAAAACTTGTGAAAATCCACAAAAAAAAATCAAATATTTTTCAAAATCAAAAAAATCAAATAAAAATTAAAAAAATCCAAAAAAATTTAAAAAACTTTCAAACAAACATTCACTTATCATAGAAATCCTACAATTGGAAAACACTTAAAGTGAATCCTTCAACATTTCAATACAATCTTGATAAACGTCATACTTTTATCTATTACCCTAGTGATCGTGCCAATCTTACAACTATCACTTTCTTCCCTTTGCATGATATGATAACTCTACTTGGGACAAGTCACTAAATTGTTTTTCCTTCCATGATATAACTTTCACTTGGGGAAATTTCAACTTTGATCATTTACACAATGGATTCAACAAGAGTGTCATAAGGAGTCACTTTAACTCCGCTCTTCCAGTCTGATCCTATTCCCACTTGGGAGCATTTGTATCTACTTAATCATCATTGTGGCACACATTAGGGGCATGGCTGATTGTCTTCTTTTTCAACTTTGTGTTGCATTGTTGATGTTTACTCTTTTTGGACCACTTACAAGTAGTGTGATTACATATTGGTTCCTTTATAACCCTGGTGCCAGCACCTACTTTGTATATTGGGTTTGTTTTCCTTTTTTATCTTTTCTTTGTTGTGTGTGTTTGTTTATGCACATCTGGGTTAACCATCTTGATTCTTTTATAATCATGGTGACAACTCTATTGTGCAACAACAAAAATTAGGTTGCTCTAAAAAATTACTCTCCAAATAATGCTCATGCTATGAACACAGTCCTTTTACCATCCTTGTTCTAATCCTTGTTTTTCCTTCCTATCAAGTGGTTGTCCATCACCTTGCTGCATCATCCACCCACTTGAGGGGTAATAACTCTACCATTCTTCTTGTTGGGGCATCTTGATGCTTCACAATTTTCCGCTTGCCGATCTACATGCGTCTACTATCTTTAAAAGTACTATTACTTCACAATAACACTTTAAAGAGGGGCAAAATGTAGACACCCTAAAAATACATATATATTCTATCCTGCTTCTATCTAACTAGAATTAATTAAATTAATTCTATCTCGCCGTAGTACACCCCTTTGGAATTAATTAAATTAATTTCATCATTCAAATATTCCCCTTTAGAATTAATTAAAATTAATTATATTACCTAAGCTATATTCCTACCCATTGGAATTAAATAATTTAATTCTAACATGCCTTTGGAATTAATTAAATTAATTCCTACACCCTCTTAGCTAATATAATTAAACATTTAATTATTTAAATGGTTAATTATCTCCTCACGATTAAATTAATTAAATTAATTACCATTCTCTTGGAATTAATTAAATTAATTCCTAACACCTTCTAGCTAATATAATTAAACATTTATTTATTTAAATGGTTAATTATCTCCTCACTTAAATACTAATTAAATTTAGTTATTTAATTCCACCTATTTCAGTCAACAGCCACTTGGACTCCACTTGTACTCCACATCCTCATCCTAGTTAACTACACTTCTAGAATCCTAGAAAGGTGGGGGCAATTGAATTGCATGTACAACCACCTTCCCGGATGCAACTTCTGCAATTAAATCCATTACTGCCCCTAAATGCCCCAACACTACTGTAACTTCCTCCAATGCTATTTTTAGCATGTGCATTCAACCGTGTTCAACCAACTTCCAACCACTTTTGGTTCTATAAATTACAAGCTTACTCTCTTATAAATCCTCCTGAATTGTTTGCAAATAAACTCTGTCAATTTACAATATGAAGCTTTCCAAAATATCTGTGTTTGTAGCATTTGCACTCACATTTGGAGAATATTCAAGAGCACCCACATTCATTTACAAGGTTCCATAGACAAAGTCTCTACAACCTTACTGAGGTTTGCATTGGAAGGTTACTGGAAGGTTTGCATTGTTTATTGTTTATCTTTCATTCACTGTGATTTTTCATAGCTTACACCCTAAACCCTAAACCTTTATCCCTAAACCTAAATCCTAAACCCTAAACCTTTAGCCCTAAACCCTAAACCATGATCCGTAAACCCTAAACCCTATGCTCTAAACCCTAAACCTTAAAAATTCACATGAGACTTTTCCAGGTGTCGTGGAGGTCTATTTTGGTGGTAATGGCCCTCTTGTTTCACTCCCTCAAATTTTTCCTTTCTCTCTCCATCGCACTCAGCTTCGTCATTTTTCCTTTACGTCAATGCACACTACTCTCAACATAAATATAAGATATGTATTTACAACAAATAAATATGGAACATGATCTGTTAACAAAATTAGAAAGGACAATGACCGTGCAACATTACCAACAATGGAGTTCATACTAGTATTATGGTTGGACGAGTTTTGACTCTCGAGGATCATATTCATATTTGGTGTATTGCTATCAAAGAGGGAAACTCTCTTGTCAAATTGGTTATTCAGTATGACCTGGAAGATGAGAAAAGTAAATAAAAGCTGGAGAATTAGATTTCATGGGTAATTAGTACTAAGTATCATCAAGACTAATATGGCTTCCGACTTCCTATCAACGTAATCACTGTACCTTAAAAATTAAAACTTTAGAACTGCTACTTAGTAACAAAAACTCATAACTTCCGTACTACTTGACTAGGAGGGCATGACAATTTTAGGACCATATTTCCTAGCCTTGTGCCTAGAACCATCATTGAATCTACTTGTACAAAATAAGCATAGCAATAAGGGAATGGCTAAGAACACACAAGGGTTATCAAATGCCTAGTAAATATTTCTTGTTTAGTTCTGAATGGGAGTCAGCTAGCCTACGGCTTAGTGACCTTCCATTCATTGATAATTCCTTCTATGATAAACTCATGGATGCTTTCAAAAGCATCTTAAAAAAGATAGGGGTAGTCATCAAACCTAGTGAAGGGTGTGATGTGATTTTCAAACAACTTGAATGCATACAGATTTATAGGTCATAACACGAATTTACAAATATATCTATTGTTATAAATATAATCCAAGTAACAGTGTCTCCCTTTATCAAAGGATCGAGGACTACTGGGGTATCTGACAGGATTGGACATTTAGGAATCATCGAATGTATGAATTAGAATGTCGTTGCATCTGGAGAAACATTCTCAAACATTGGAGTAATGCATCTTGGAAAATAAAATTGAACCTCAGAAATCCTCTCAAATTGGTAGTCTAGGTCCTAAATCCTAAGTCTTAAACCCTAAACCCTAAAACTAAAATAATAAACCATAAACTATGAACACTAATTCCTTAACCCTAAATCCTAAACCTTGAACCTTGATCCCTAAGCCCTAGTCCCTAAACCCTAAATCCAGAGCTCTAAGCTCTAAACCGTAAACCTTAAACCTGTAACTTCGAACCAAAAACCTTGAGCCATAAACCTTGAATCATGAACCCTAAACCCTAAAACATGTACCCTAATCCCTAAGCCATAAATCCTAAACGTTGATCCTTAAACCACAAACCCTAAACCTTAAGCCCTAAATGCTAAACCATGAACCCTAAACACTAAACCCTAAACCCTAAACCCTAAACCCTAAACGCTAAACGCTAAACCCTTAACTTTGATCCCTAAACCCTAACTATAAACCCTAAACCCTAAATCCTAAACCATTAACCATGAAACTTAAACCCTAAACCCTGAAACCTAAACCCTAAACCTTAAACCCTGAACCATGAGCTCTAAACCCCAAACTCAAAACCTCAGACCCTAAGCCCAGAAACCTAAACTGTAAACCCTCAACCTTGAGCACTAAACCATAAACCCTAAACCTTGAACCCTGAGCCCTAAAACCTAAATCCTAAAACCTAAAATCCAAACCCTATATATTGATCCTTAAAACCTAAACCCTAAAACCTAAACCATAAACCATAAACATTGAATCCCTAAACCCTAAATCCTATACACTAAATCCTAAACCCTAAACCCTAAGCCCTAACCCTAAATCCTAAACCCTCAACCTTTAACCCTAAGCCATAAACCCTAAACCATAAACTCTAAATCATGAACCCTAAATCCTAAGCCCTAAACCATAAACCCTAAAACATGAACCTCGAGCCCTAAACATTAAACCCTAAACCCGAAGTCCTAAACCTTGAACTCTAAGCCCTAAACCCTAAACCCAACCCAAAGGAAATTCCTAATAAGATCATTCAGTGTGTTTTATTATGTAGGGAATAATGTTTAAGGTGATCGATCAACTCATTTAGTTTTGATGAGAGACTACTTCCTTCGAAGGCCTAAAAAGGTCATTTTTGGCCATTCTAGAGATAATTAAACACCCTTAAAAAGTTTTTAGAGAAAATATAAAGCATTTAAGGGTGATTTTAGAGAAAATTAAAGATGTCTAAGCAAATTTAGGAAAGTTTAGGAAATAAAAATCTCATTCAAGAATAATATTTTTAATACCGGGTTTTTCAGGTGTAGGGAATGAAAGCTAAAACGGTAAAATCTGACTTCTTTGGATGATTCCAAGACTTCTGGAAATACTTAGGATGAAACAAAACAAGAATTAGAAGGATATTAGAATACTTTATAATGTGGAATAATCAACATTTATTTAAGGCTTAAATATTTCTTTAGGTAATGCATAACTCTTTAGTTGCCCCTCTAAGTTCAAAATGAAATAGGACCTAAATTTTGAGTTGCATGAAGAATTAGATTTTTTAGAATAGTTTCATTGATCGTAAAATGTGTTTTTTAGCGTATGGAGGTCAAGAACATATACCTCATGTAAAAATTTCATTCAAGGATTCATCCCCTATGCAGAGGAGGAAACCCATTTTCATGAGGAACAACTTGAGAAAAAAAATGTCCATGTACCTTAAGCATGCTTACACTCAAGTTTCATCTTGGCCAATAAATTTAATTATGAAGGATTAATCATATTTAAAGGTGAAATGTGGGGCTTAAGGAGTAACTTGATGGTCATCATATCCTAACTCTGACATTGAACCCAAATCTCTCCAAAGAACAAGCTAAAATGAGCTAGTCATGCCACCGAGGTATTCAAAACCATCATGTATGAAGTGTTAAGGCATCGTCTATCTCCATAAGATGTACACATGAGTAAAGAAACATATGATAATCTTGAATTTGATTCTATAAAAGTATTATTTTAGAGCTAAGAAAGGTGAAGGGATGATCTTTATATGGAGCACCCTATTTCTAAGAATGAGAAATCATCTAAGTTCACTTGATGCAATTCACTTGGTACTATTTGTAAAAACTCATTCACCACCTAGTAGTTTGATAAAAACTTAAGGACGAAACACATTATAATCACCTCATTTTTTCTATAGGACAAGAATCCCATTCAGGGAGAAATCATTTATCTACAAAGTGAGGATCTCATTTTAGTAAGTAGACAAGCATGATAAAGCTGATTTGTGGTCACTAAAAGTGAATTGTGGACCAAATTTCAAAATTGGTACGAATTCAAGTTGTGGTAGGGCCAAAATCCAATCCAAAAGATCAAAAACCTACAAAAACGACTATATGTTTTCCCAAAACAAAAACCAACTACAATATATATGGCCTGAAGGTTTTAGGTAATTACTGAAATTCTAAAAATGAGTAAGTACTGACTAGATTAGATTTTGAAAAACTATCTTCTAAATTATAACTTTTAGAGCTACGAGACCTCTTCCATCAGGTGCAAAGTGACCATAACTTCTTATATTTAATAAAATAAATTTAAAGTATAAGAAATAATAACGCGATACTTATTATTTCTTTATACTTTTATTATTTCTTATACTTAACATTTATTTTAGTAAATATGGCTCCTTCAGGCCCTCCTAAACTTCATATAGCTCAAAACGCGTACATGTTTCATAGCACTAGATATGTGTACGCATTTTAGGTTAGTGAATTATTGAACCAAATAAAACATAACGTGATCGTGTTACTATAAAACGTGATCGTGTTTTTATCATTTTTGCTTTCTTGTCCAATTTTTGGCCCCCCAACTTGGTGAACTTACCCAAATCAAAGTTGGCTCATAAAAAAATCTAAGAAACTTTTTGATCTTTTAAAGAAGAATCCTTAGAAGGATCCCAATAAGATTAATAATAAATTTGGGTGACAGTAAGAACTTTAGAGAAAATTTGATATTTACCAACTAAAGAGAGGGGCTTGGTGTTTTATTAGGAAAAATTCTTCTCCACTCTTTCAAAAAGGAAAAATTAATTCTAAAAAATAGAAGGCTTCACCATGTTGAATCCAATTCTATTGTAATTTCTTGACGACAGAGGAGGTGGCTAAACACATTAATTATGTAGACTTATAAATTTTGGAATGGCAACATTTTCTTTACACCAAAATCATGACTTATGCATACTTTCTAAGAATAATTACACAACGTTATCCCAATTGCATGGATTTCTTTTTTATTCACAGTGCATAGTCACTAATACAACTACTAGTATCAATCCACAATAGTATATTCTTGTTAGTGTGATGGTATTATTTTGCCTTTTATTTGCTTATTAGGGTAATTACACCTCACACATAGTGAGTCATCTCACTTAGATGAGTCATAGGTCTTTTAGGGAGCTGTAGACATATGACATATTTTTTCATGGAATTTGTTATATGCATCATATGTGTTGTTTTCATATGGGCGTTACATGCTATTCTAGCATTGTAACTCCTCACTATATCATTAGAGTATGACTAGTCTAGGCATAGGTGTTACATAACACTCCCCATATGTACTTCTATTTTTGATCTATTCAAGCACGAGAAGACCATTTTTTATGCACAAGTTCTTTGAGATTATTTTTTCTTGCTAATTACTTGGAGTATTTATGCATTTTCATTTAGAGTGTAACTCTCTCGATGTGCACGTTTTTTAGGTGATCAATGTTACCTCTTTCATGGTATCATAGCTTTGTCTCAGTAAATGTGTCACTCATTTCATTGTTGATGATTACTCTCAATTTCATGTTTTTAATTATCTCTTAGTGCAATTTTTTCATCTGTATTCATTTTTATGCAATATTTAGCATTAATCTGATTAACATTGGTATTTTTGGAGTTTGCTGGTTTTTGGGTGTTAATGCAGGTTAGGGTTTTCTCCTCTAAATATGGTTGGATACATCTATCTTTGGTAGAAGCTCCAAGTTTAGAGGTGACTAGTGTTTAGTCTCTGACCTGAACCTCTTCCCTATCCCATCTCAGTACTCCTCATTTTAGCTCCCCATCTGCCTCCTGTAGCTCTCCTTGGATCCTTTCCAGCTCTCCCTGTGAGCCCCTTTGTAACCCTCCCTAGTGCATCCTACTAAGTTGCACCTTGTTGTCAGCTCTGTCTACCAAGATCTTTACTGAGACCACACTTGTCGACTCACTTTCCCAAGATCTGTTCTACTAACCTCAGCAAGATCAAGTCTGACCATGTTATGTGTATTTTCGTCATTAGGATCCCTTGCCTTGGCCTCATATCTATCTCCACGCCAAAACCCTACTCAACCTTGTTGTCCGTGTGATCAAAAATTCCCAAGCCCACATCTCTCATGAAAACCTTTCTGAGCCCCTCAGCTATGTCATCGAAATCTCACCCCACCTCACCAACCAGGTTACTCAGCCCCATCGAGACGTCCATGTAGTTCTTGTGAAAACCCTTTTGTCAGCTTGCTAAGCTCCTCTTAGCTCAACCCCTGCACGGTGACTCATCCCCCTCATTCCTGAGCTTGAGCCCTAACCTAATATCTCCACCATTAATCCTATCCTCCTCACTCTATTTCGGATCCACTAGCTAACTATGTATTCACCCATCTTAGCCTCCTCTTATCACCCAATCATTAACTTGATCCAACCACCCTCAACTCAGTTAAGCCACCCCAACTCGGCCTTCTCACCTGCATATCTCGGCTCAATATAAGATACCTCCTTACTTCAACAATAGCTCTTCCTTATTTCAGTGTTTCAACCATTCTTTCACCTTTCTTCTAGATGAGGTAAGTTCAAATTTGTTTCTAATTTCAAAAATTAATTTTTTAAATTATTAATAATTTTTTTTGAACTTAAACCTTTGTTCCTAAACTAGTGTTAATTAGGGAAATTGGGAAACTTCAAATTAGGGGTTTTAGTCCTTTTTTGAATGTAATTTGTTTTTAGAGGTTATTGTGTAAGGAAATTACTTGGATAAATAAGAGTAACAACAACAAGAGAACACAAAATTGTAGATAAATGATCACAATATGCAAGTAGAATAACTTAGCCACTTCGAGGGGAAACCTACGAACCATACAATAAGACTCAAATGCTCAATATGATGATGAATTACTACCTAATAACTTATATATATATATATATATATATATATATATATATATATATATATATATATATATATATATAATATTCCTATATTATGGCCATCACCAAGGCTGACCCGTTAATGATAATATAACATATATGAAAGAGATACATCATGATAAGAAGTTATGATAGCCACAAGTCGGCTATATACATCCAATGTAATATATATGATTAAATGTGTATCATGCCCCTCTCCTTTAAAGAAACATTGTCCCCAATGTTGAGCAACTTTGGAGGTTGCTGCAGGAAATTTGCATCCTCCCAAGTTGTGTCTTCATTGTCTAGATATTCTCACTTGATCAAATACTCAGTGATGACCCTTGTCCTTAATCACTTAGTGTGTTTCTGAAGGATGCATTTTGGTTCCAATATGATTCTTCCCTCCTCGTCAAGCTCTGGTAAAACTGTTTGGGCTGATACTATTTCTCTAATTACCTTCTTCTGGCAAGATTCATGGAAAAATGGATGTATTTGAGTGGCCAGAGGAAGTTCCATTTCGTATGTTACACTGTTAATCTTCTATAACACTTGATAAGGGCCATAATACTCACGTGAAAGATTATTATCCTTTTTCTGTCGTTTTAAGGAAATTTTCTTATATGGATGTAAACACACTAAAACCCAATCATGGAATTCAAGGTGTCTTTCACTGTGATGTTGGTTTACCTGCTACTTTATAAGGTCTTGTGTCATGGCATAGTTCTCCCCAAGACTATAACGTACCTCTTGATGGTGTTGAATATGTTATTCAACTTCTCAAACCCTTGATTGGACTCTTAAATATGATGTGATGGATGGTGGATGGTGCCCATATAATGCCAAGAAAGGAGACATTTTAGATGAATTATGAAAGGAGATGTTATACCATCATTTTGCTAGTGGTAACCATTGTACCCACCTAACTTGTTTATCTGAGGTAAAAAAAAAAGATATCCCTCCAAACACTTCTTTATCACCTCTATTTTCCAATCGAACTGGGAATGATAAGATGAATTATGAGCTCGTTGTGTGCTTAAATATGAGAAAAAGTCAGCCCAAAAATTACTAGTCAAGATAGGGTCTTGATCACTTAGTATAATCTTTGGTGTCCCATGTAGCTGTTGAATTGTATCCATGGAGATTGTTGCTACTGTACTTGCAAAAAATGGATGTGATAAGGCACAAAATTGGGCATATTTGGTGAGTCTTTCCACCACCACCATGATCACATTTTTTCCTTTTGATTTAATAAATCATGAGATGAAGTCCATGGAAACCTCTTCCCACTATTGGCTAAGAATAGATAGAGGTTGTAAAAGACCTAGGGACTTAAAAAAATTTCCTTTATTTTTCTGACAAACCATGCATTTTCCACAAATTTTTGGACATCCCTTGTTATCCCTTCCCAAAAGAAATTGTGCTTGATTTGGTGATAAGCCTTCAAGAAGCCAAAATGACCCCATATTGGAGAAGCATGGAGCTCAGATAGAACCCTATTTTAAGGTTTTAATTCTTACATAATTATAATATTTTTTGTACCATAAAGTGTATCCTTTCCATACAAATTTGTCTGACATGCTCAGATCTTGTTGGAGATTATGAATGATATTTTGTGTACCTGTGTCATTTTACCATTTAGACCTTGCATTCTCTATCCAATCACCATGTAATACATATATGGTAGAGAATAATGCCTCGAATAATTCATCCTTTCAAGATAGAACATTAACAACTACATTCTCTTTCCTTTTCTTGTATATTATCTCAAAATCATACCCAAACATTTTAGAGACCCCCTTTTTGTTGTTCTTGAGATGATAAGCGTTACTCTAAGAAGTATTTAAAACTATCATGATATGTCTTAACTTTGAAACATCTACCCATTAGATATGGTCTCCATTGTTTCACTGCATAAAGTGTGGCTAACATTTCTTTCTCATAAACTGGTTTTGATATATTCTTACCTTTGAACTTGTGGCTCACAATGGCAATGGGTCAACCTTTTTACATGAGTACTACCCTCATACCACACCCTGAAGCATCACATTCAATAATGAATGTTTTGGAAACATCTGGAGTGGCTAGAATTGGAGTGGTGCACATGGCCTCCTTCATAGTAGCTTCCTCATTCCAATGGAAAAAGTCATAATTCAATAAAGATGTGAGTGGTGTTGTTATGATGCCATAATTCCTTACAAATTTATGATAATAATTTGTAATCCCCAAAAATTCTTAGAGATTTTTTAGGGTTTTGGGAACCTTACATTCAAGCATGGATTTTATCTTGTTAGGATCCAATTTAACACCTTCATAAGAGACAATGGACCCAAATATCCAACCTCCTTGACTCCAAAAGAAAACTTAGAAGGATTTGCATAAAGTTGATGCTGTTCCAGAGTTTCCGACACCTTATTTACATGATGCAGGTGTTCCTCCCATGTTTTACTATATATTAATATATCATCAAAGAACACTAAAACAAAGTTCTATAGAAATGGATTAAAGATAGAATTTATCAAGCTTTTGAAATGTATAGGGTGCATTTGTTAGACCAAAAGGCATTACCAAGAACTCATAATGACCTTCATGTGTTCTGAAGGATGTTTTATGGATATATTCATCCGTGATTCTAATATGATGATATCCAGAATGAAAATCAAGTTTTGTAAACTTAAAGTAAACAACACCATGTAACTCATCAAGCAAATCATCAATTACAAGAATAGGAAACTTAACTTTGACTGTGTACTGAAAGGAACAATAAGAATATTGTTCCATGATGCGAAGATCTCAGATGATAATAACACACCACGTTATATTTACAAAAAAGAATAGCTAAACATATATATATATAAATCCATCATAATCCATTAATTTAAATACATTAAAATTGAATTACATTACATTGCTCGATAAGAATGATGTACATATATGAGGAGGGAAGTGCAACTACTACTTAAAGAGATATAAAATACAGATCTAAATATTTCAACAAACAAGAGAGATATAAATGTTGGCAATTTATAATTGAGTACATTTTACAAACATGAAATTTTAATTTTTTAGTTTATTTTTCAAAAAAATAGTTCCAGTGGAACAAACACGAAAAAATAAGCACTTTGGAAAAAATGACACTCAACTCCATGTTACCAATCAAAAGATACATACTTTTCAAATTTGTGTTTTAATATTTATTTTAAAAAAATTAAAAAATGTCGTGCAGTCTTCAATTTATTTTTTGGAAAAAGATTTCCAATTCTATATCTACAAAACGAAAGAAGAGAAAAAAACTAGTACCAAACGTGAAAAACCTAGAAATTATTTTTCTATATTTTCTACTTCACTGACACAGATTTCCTAGATCCTTAAATCCTCGACGCACAAGAACTCTACAAAGCTGAAGAAAAAAACCCATTAGTGAACGCAAAAAACTCAAAAAACCACAGTGTTTTTTTGGATTTTTTGTTTCCTCGACACAAATTTCTAAAAATAGATCCATAAATATTCAAATCCTCTCCACATAGGAACTCTGCATATTGGAAGAAAAAACCCATTACCGATTACAAGAAACCTAGAAAAATCCAGAAACCTTTTTCTTTAATTTTTATTTCCCCGACACAAATTTCTTCCCCTATTACGAAAATGTATGATTCCCAGTTCCCCATGAAACATAAAATATTTAGAAGTGGAAGAAAAAAACCCATTACTGAATGCAAAAACCCAAGAAAACCCTATAAACTATTTTTTTCTATATTTTCTACTTCCTAGGCAAAGATTTCTTGCCCAGAACATATTTATAGAATTTATAAATCCTCACCAAAAAGAAACCTACAAAGCGGAACAAAAAACCCTATATTGAACACAAAAAACCCAAAAACCATTTTTTTGGACTTTCGACATCCCCGACAAAGATTTCTTCCCTTGGCACATATTTCCAAGTAGATTTGTATGTATTAATATATGTGTCTGTAAAACCAAAAAAAACTATGTTCTTCAATAACCAAGTTTATAGTTGTTTCTGGGATTTTTCCACCTTCCGAATCCAACAAAGCCCTTTGTTTTGCATAAAAATAGATGCTGCAACAAAGTGCTAACAAATTCCAAAATATATGAAAAAAAAAACTCTTGCTTGCAAAAAATCTTATAGATGAATGTCTACATCATCTATCACTTTGATACCATGAAAGGAATGATAAGAAGATTGTTCCTTTCTACAAAGATCTAAGATGATAATAGCACACCACAATAGATTTGCAAAGAATATCATATATGGAAATCCATCATAATCCATTATTATCAATACATTATAATTGAATTACATTACATTTCTCAATAAGAAGGATGTACATATAGGAGGAGGGAAATGCAACTACTACCTAGATTAGTGGTGAAGAACTCCCACTAATTGATAGTGGTAGTTAAGTTAACTCCACAAGACTAGCAAGGTAACTCTACATAACTGGAAAGCTAACTCAACACAACTAGTAAGCTAACTCCACTTAACTAGTACACCTAAACAAGCTAACCCAACAAGTGTAGGGATAACATAAGTGTAATAATTATCCTATAAACAAATAAAAGGATAAATAATCACATACACTAACATGTACTTATTGAGTTCTCTGTAATCTGGACACATTCATCAATTGTCATCTTTTTTCCATACCTACTATAGGACAAGAGTAAGGACTTTGACTATGAAAAATAATTTCTTCTTCCAACATCTCTTGTACTATCTTCTCAATCTCACTCTTTTGAATATAAGGGTACCTATAAGGTTTGATGTTGGGTGGTGTACTCCTTGGTACTAACTGGATGGCATGGTCATGGTCTCTTTTTGGTGGTAAAACCTTTAGCATATCGCCAAACACAACTGAGTACTCATCTATAACTGCTTGCATATCTGAGGGTATAATTGTATTTGACTGATGTACTTCCAATGAAAATAGTTGTGCCACAAACCCCTATGAACCTTTTCTAAGTAATTTCTTCATCTGGTGAGAACTCACCAACTCTGGGGACTTTGATCTTAAACCTTTTAGTTTAAAAGTTCTCCCTTCTGACTGAAATCACTTGAACAACTCTTGGAAATTAATTTCAATGGTTCCTAAGGTGGTAAGCCACTGAAATCCTAACACAATGTCTGATCCTCCCATGGAAATGGCATACATAAGGCTAGTTAGTAAGTAATCTCCCATGGTGAGATTAATGTTATGGAATTTTACTAAATGACTAACAGTTCCCCCATCAAAGATCATTACTTAATATTCTAAAGTTGGATAAACAAAGCAGTTCAAGGATACCGCCAACTTATGATTGATGAAGTTGTAAGTACCAACTAATCAATCAACATTGTTACCCTCTATTTTTTAAAGAATCCAACCACTTTGAGAGTTTGGGGAGTGCTAATACCTGAAATTACATGACATGATATCATTGGCTGATGATCTCCTAATTTCTCTTCTGGCTCTATCTCTTCATCTTCTTCTTCATTAGGCCCCTAAATGTAGAAAAAATTCTTTTCATTACACTTATGCCTAGTCCAAATTTGCTGTCACAATTAAAACATAACCCTTTGGATTGCTTTTCTTCAATTTCTTGAGGTGTCAATCTAACTGGTTGAGGTAATGATGGTGGCAAGGAGCTACAATCTCTGATATTTGTGAAAGTATATCTCTAGCTGGAAAGAAAATTTTCCTTTTCCCTACGTGCCATGATAATAGAATCTAAAACCTTATGAGGATTAAACATACGCACGTCATTATCAATTTGCTCCTTAAGACCTCAAATAAATAAGTCATTCAAAATCTCTTCAGTAATATTTTCCACCTACAAGGAAAGGTTTTGGAATTGATGAATGTAATCCTTGACTGATCTTGTTTGTCTTAACTTAGCTAATTGGATGAAATAATTTTTTGACACGCTAGAACTGGAGTGTAACTTTTCGATGAATATTATCCATGTAACATTGAGACCACTCTTTTTCCTTGGAACACATAACCATCAATACCAAATGAATTGGTTAGGCTCAAGATACAAGGATGTCATGGTAACCTTTTGTCCAAATGGAATTTGATGTAGATCAAAGAAATTCTCCATTTGGTTAATCTAATTAAGTGGATCATTTTAATCAAAATTATGCATTTCCACTTTAGGAATCATGTTACGGACTTATAGAGTGTTTGTACTTGGTTTGAGGATGCTCGAAGATCCACCTTGGCTAGGTTTTCTATTATTTTGACCTGAAGATCCCCCTTGATTGATATGAGTATGATTGATATGTGGCTGATTAGGAATACCTTAATGACCCATTATATTTAAATTGAATTTCTAAATGAAATCCTCCAATCGATGTCTAATGTTTTCTACATCATCATTTTTGGCCATTCTAAAATCGAGGTTTCACAACTCAAACTCAAGTTGGCTTACCTTATGGTCCATTGAAGTAAACGCTAGCCCTGAGGATTCTGTAGTTACCCTTTCTGACTCTAACTCATTAATTATTATCTCATCATTGTATGGGGTTTTACCTGAAGTGATGGGATTCTTTTTTCCTCTTGTGGAAGGCCCCACCATGATGCTCTAAAATGGTAGGATTTAGGGACCAAGGTCAAAAGTTAGGGTTTGTGATTTTGATAAGAATTTGACTAAATAGGAACAAAATTAAAGAACAAACTCAAACTAATTTTTTATCCTCTTTCCAGAAATGTAAAGAAATTGGAAAAATTCAACAATTTGTAATCGATAGAGAAAATTGATCAAAAACCCTAAAATTGATGTAAAATTTTCAAAACAAGTCAAAATAACTTAAAATTTGGAGAGGAGCTTGCTTGATTAATGTCATAACACCCCAAAAAAATTGTAAGAAAAATTACTCCTGAATTGGATATATAGTTGATCCTTTGAAATTAGGGTTTTGACACAAATTTGGCTGAGATCAAGATCTGATACCACTTGTAAGGAAATTACTTGGATAAATAAGAATACTAGCAGCAAGAGAACACCAAATAACACAATATTGCAAATAAATGATCACAATATACAAGTAGAATATCTTATCCACTTCGAGGAAGCAACCTCCAAACCATACAATAAGACTCAAATGATCAATATGATGATGAACTACTACCTATTAACTTCTATATATATTATTCCTACATTATGACCATCACCAAGGCCAACCCAGTAATGATAATATAACATATATGTAAGAGATAAATCATGATAAGAAGTTATGATAGCCACAAGTCAGCTAGATACATCTAATGTAATATATATGATTAAGGGTGTAACATGTCCCTCCCCTTTGAAGAAACATTATCCCCAATGTTGAGAAGCTCTGGATGTTGCTGCAGGAAATTTGCATCCTCCCAATCACGTCTTTATTGTCTAGATTTTTCCACTTGATCAAATACTTAATGCTGACCCTTGTCCTTTATTGCTTAGTGTGTGTCTAAAGGATACATTCTAGTTCCAAGATGATTCTTCCCTCCTCGTCAAGCTCTGGTAACAATGTTTGGGTTGATACCATCTGTCTAATTACCTTCCTCAGGAAAGATACATGGAAGACTGGATGAATTCAAGTGGCTGGAGGAAGTTCCAATTTGTATGCTACACTGTCAATATTCTGTAACACTTGATAAGGGCCATAATAATTAAGTGAAAGCTTGTTATCCTTTTTCTATTGTTTTAAGGACACTTTTTTTATATGGATGTAAATGCATAAAAACCTAATCACTGACTTCAAAGTGTCTTTCACTATGATGTTGATCTACCTGCCACTTCATGCGGTTTTGTGTCATGGCCAAGTTCTCCCTAAGATGAGAAAGTACCTCTTGTTGGTGTTGAATATGTTCTTTAACTTCTTGAAACCTTGGTTGGACTCTCAAAGATGAGGTGTTGGATGGTGGATGGTATACATATAATGTTAAGAAAGGAGACATTTTAGATGAAGTATGAAAAGAGGTGTTATACCACCTGGTAACCATTGTACCCACCTTCCTTTCTTATATGAGGTAAAAAATCAAAGATATCCCTCCAAGAACTTGTTTACCACCTCTCTTTTCCCATCAGACTGGGGATGATAAGATGAGCTATGAGCTAGTTGCATGGCTAAACATGAGAACAAGTCAGTCCAAAACTTACTAGTAAAGATAGGGTCTAGATCACTTAATATAATCTTTGGTGTCCCATTTAACTTTTGAATTGTATCCATGAAGGTTGTTGCTACTGTACTCGTAACAAATGGAGGTGATAAGGCACAAAATTGGGCATATTTGGTGAGTTTTTCACCACCATGATTAAATTTTTCCTTTTGATTTAGGAAATCCTAAGATGAAGTCCATCGACACCTCTTCCCACCTTTAACTAGGAATAAATAGAGGTTGTAAAATACCTGGGGACTTAGTCGTTTCACCTTTATTTTGCTGAAAAAACATGCATTTTTCCAGAAATTTTTGGACATCCCCTTTTATCCCTTCCCAAAAGAAATTGTGCTTGATTCAGTGATAATTCTTCAAGAAGCTAGAATGCCCCCTACTGGAGAAGCATGGAGATCAAATAGAACCCTATTTTTAAGGGTCGAATTCTTACATAAGTGTAATCTATATTTTTACCATAAAGCATCTCCTTTCCATATAAGTTTATCTGACATGTTTGGATCCTGTTGGATATTATGAATGAGATTTTATGTACCTGGGTCATTTTTCCATTCAGACCTTGCATTTTCTATCCAATCATCTTGTGATAAAAATATGGCACACAATAATGCCTCGGCTGATTCATCCTTCCCAAATAGAGTATCAATAACTACATTCTCTTTCCCTTTCTTGTATATTATATCAAAATCATACCCCAACATTTTAGAGACCCATTTCTATTGTTTTTCAAATGATAAAAAATTGCTCTAAGAAGTATTTAAAACTATCATGATCTATCTTAACTTTGAAATGTCTACCCATTAGATATGGTCTCCATTATTTCAGTGCATGAAGAATGGCTAACATCCTTCCAAGATAGAGCATCAACATTACTACATGATATATTCTTTACCTTTCTAAATAGATATTCTATCAAATGCAATGGGTCATATCCTTCTTGCATTGAGTACTACCCCCATTTATGTTGTTTTTCTGAAGCATCACATTCAACAATGTTTCTCTAATGAAGTATTTAAAACTATCTTGTTTTGGAAAAATCTGGAGTGGCTTAGACTTTGAAATGGTGCACATGGCCCTCATTAGACTATGGTCAAATGTCCATTGTAGCTTCACTGCATGAAGAATGGCTAACAGTTTATTTCTTCAATAAATTTGACTTTGTGCTTTCTCGTGCCGCTATGCTTAGCCTTTTAAATAGAATCTATCAAATGCTAATGGATCAACCTATCTTGCATTAAGCACTAAAACCCCCTTACCATATTTTTTGAAGGGTTTCGGGAACCTTCCATTCAAGCAATGAATTTTATGTTGTTAGGATCCACTTTAACACCTTCATAAGAGACAATGTGCTACCCAATTATTCTTATGGAGTGGTGCACATGGCCTCCTTAAACTTCATCAAATGATCACTTAGTAGGATTCCTCATTCCAAGTGGAAAGTTGTTCCAGATCTTCCAATACCTTATTTAGATGATGCAGGTGTTCTTCTATGCAATGTTTTTACTATAGATTAATATATCATCAAAGAACTACGATAATATCCTTCCGCATAAGTGGTGCACATGGCCTCCTTAAACTTATCAAATGTCATTGTAGCTTCCTCATTCTTAGTCCTTCTTCAATAAATTTGAGAGTGGTGCCGCTATAGCCATAATTCTTTACAATCTACGATAATAGCCTTTAAACCCTAAAACTCATTAGAGATTTTTTAGGGTTTTGGGAACCTTCCATTCAAGCATGGATTTTATGTTGTTAGGATCCCACTTTAACACCTTCATAAGAGACAATGTGACCCAATTATTCAACCTCCTTGACTCAAAAGATCACTTAGAAGGATTTTCCTAAAGTTGATGTTGCTCCAGATTTTCCAACACCTTATTTAGATGATGCAGGTGTTCTTCCAATGTTTTACTATAGATTAATATATCATCAAAGAACACTAAAAAAAACTTCCGCATAAATGGCTTAAAGATAGAATTCATCAAGCTTTGAAATGTAGAGGGTGCATTTGTTTGACCAAAAGGAATTAGCAAGAACTCGTAATGACCTTCATGTGTTCTGAAGGTTGTTTTGTGGATATCTTCATACCTGATTCTAATTTAATGATATCCAAAATGAAGATCAAGTTTTGTCAACACCATGCAACTCAACAAGAAAATCATCAATTATAGGAATAAGAAACTTATCTTTGACTATGTACTTATTGAGTTCTTTGTAATATGGACACATACACCAATTGTCATTTTTTTTCCATACCATCACTATAGGATAAGAGTAAACACTATGACTATGATGAATAATTCCTTCTTCCAAAATCTCGTGTACTATCTTCTCAACCTCACTCTTTTGCATATAAGGTTACCTATAAGGTTTGATGTTGGGTGATTGAATCCCTGATACTAGCTGGATGGCATGGTGATGGTCTCTCTTTGGAGGTAAACCCTTTAGAATATCACTAAACAAAACTAATTTCTCATCTATAATTGCTTTCATATCTAATGGTATAATTTTATTTAACTGATGTGCTTCCAGCGAAAATAGTTGTGACACAAACCCCTCTGCACCTTTTCTAAGAATTTTTTTCATCTAGTGAGAGCTCACAAATAGTGGGGACTTTTCTCTTATTCCTTTTAGTTTAAAAGTCCTCCCTTTTGACTGAAATCGCATGAACAACTCTTAGAAATTCATTTCAATGGTTCCCAAGGTGGTAAGCTACCAAACTCCTAACATAATGTCTGTTGTTCCCATGTAAATGACATACATAGGGCTAGTTAACAAGTAATCTCCCATGGTGAGATTAATGTTATGGAATTTTCCTAAACAATTAACAGTTCCCCCATCAATGATCATTACTTGACATTATGGAGTTGGATAAACAAATCAGTTCAAGAGTATTGCCAACTTATGATTGATGAAGTTGTGAGTACTTACCGAATCAATCGACACTGTTACCCTCTATTTTTTAAGAATCTAACCACTTTCAAATTTTGGGGAGTGCTAATGCCTAAAATTACATGAAAAGATATCATTGGCTGGGGATCTCCTAATTCCTCTTCCGGATCTACCTCGTCATTTTATTCATTCTCTTCTTCTTCATTAGGCCCCTCAATGTAGAAAAACCTATTTTTTCAACACACTTATGTCCTGGTCCAAATTTGTTGTCACAATTAAAGCATAACCCTTTGGCTCTCTTTTCTTCAATTTGTTGAGGTGTTAATCTAGCTAGCTGATGGAATGATGGTGGCAAGGTACTACGATCTCTGATATTTGTGAAAGTATGGCTCCAACTGGAAATAAATTTTTGTTCTGCCCTACATGCCATGATAATAGAATTTGAAACCTTATGAGGATTAAACATATGCACCTCATTCTCAGTTTGTTCCTTAAGACCCCCAAGAAATAAGTAATTAAAATTATTTTCAGAAATATTTTCCACCCGCAATGAAAGGTTATGGAATTAATGAATGTAATCCTTGATTGATCTTGTTTGTCTTAACTTGGCTAATTGGCTGAAATAATTTTTGACACACTAGAACTATATTGTAATTACAAATCCTTAGTGAATACTATCTATGTAACATTAAGACCACTCTTTTACATTTGAGTACATAACCATTGATACCAAACAAATTGGTCAGGTTCAAGATACAAGGATGCCATGGTAACCTTTTATCCCATTGGAATCTATTGTAGATCAAAGAAATTCTCCATTTGGTTAATCCAAATAAGTGGATCCTTTCTATCAAAATTATGTATTTCCACTTTAGGAATCATGTTACGAAATTACAAAGTGTTTCTATTTGGATTGGGGATACTCGAAGATCCACCATGGCTAGTTTGTCTATAAGTTTGACTTGAAGATCCTCCTTGATTGATATGAGTATGATTGAGTTGTGGCTGATTTGGAATACCCTGATGACCCATTAGATTTGAACTGAATTTTTGAATGAAATCCTCCAATCATTGTCTAATTTTTTCTACATCAGCTTTTCTGGCAATTCTAAATTCGATGTTTCACAGATCAAATCTCAAGTTGGCTGACCTTATGGTCCATCGAAGTAAACCCTAGCCCTGAGGATTCTGTACTCACCACTTCTGACTCTAAATCCTCAACTATTATCTCATAATTGTCTGAGGTTTTACCTAGAGTGATCGGATTCTTGGAAACATTCAACAATTTTCAGTCGATAGAAAAAAATTATCAAAAACCACAAAATTTATGTAAATTTTTCAAAACAAGTAAAAAAAAACTTGAAATCTGAAGATGATTTTACTTGATTGATGTTGCAACACCCAAAAAAAATTACAAAAATATTTCCTACTAAATTGGATATATAGCCGATCCTTTGAAATTAGAGTTTTGACTCAGATTTGGCCGAGATCAAGATCTAATATCACTTGTAATGAAATTACTTGGATAAATAAGAATACCAATAGCAAGAGAACACCAAAGAACACAATATTTCAGATAAATTATCACTTTATGCAATTATAATACCTTAGTCAGTTTGAGGGGTAACCTCCAAACCATACAATAAGACTCTAATATATATTATATGATGAACTACTACCTACTAACTTCTATATATATTATTCCTAGGTTATGGCCATCACCAAGGCCAACCCACTAATGATAATATAACATATATGAAAGAGATACATCATGATATTAAGTTTTGATAGCCACAAGTTGGCTATATACATCTAATGTAAAATAGATGATTAAGGGCATAACATATTGTGAAGGAGATAATACATTTTTTGTAGCTTATCAATTTTTTGAGCTTTGTTGTAGTCTTGTGCTCTTATTATTGCTTACAGGTTAGCATGAGTGTTTGACATAACCTTGCGGCAAGGGAACTAAATTGCAATGTGAGACACATTTTCTCACACTTAACCTTGTTTCTCCCCATTTCACTTGTCTTACAACTTTATTTTATTAGTTATGGTATTGTTTAGCTTGTGCACAATTGAAACTGATTTTGGTCTCCAAACTTGCATGGATTTCATCCATTACAAGGTGAGTGGCCAAATTTTCATGTTGCACGAACACACCTGATTGTAATTAATATACTAATTATAAAGTGCCACAAACATGGGGGTTAAAATATTATTCTGGGGTGTGTGTCATTTTATTTTATAATAACAAGTAATGGTAAAGGAAAGGAGAATAAATAGGAGAAGAAATCATAGAAAAAGGAAAAACCTTAGAAATAAGGTAAGACCACCCAAACCAAATCCAACACGAGTATTTCTTCTTCTACTTCTGAGTCTAAACCAAATAAGTAAAAGTGCAAGTATTCCTATTGCAAGAAGTCGGGACATGAAGAACATCAATGCATGAGAAAATAAATTGACCACCTTACTCATTTCCTTGAGAATAATAATATAGGTTTTCCTAGTCTATTAAGAAAAATGATCTGAAACCTAAGTCTTCTAAGGTAAAGAAAAACAATCATAAAAAGAATAAAGGAAAGCCCCTCGTAGCTAGAGTAGCTCCTTCATTAACATGGGTAAGAAATTTTGGATCCTCACACCACATGGGCTCTTCACATGTTAAGTTTTCTAATGTAGAACCTTGCAGCATGTCCTAAATCACCTTGGGTGACAATACATCTGTTACACTAGTTGGTAGTGGGTCAATGGAAGTTGATGGTGGAACCTTCAATGATGTCCTTAGTATTCCCCAAATTTCTACCAATCCGTGATTAGTCTACCAAATCACCCATATTGGACGAGGGGTGCATGTGGAATTCAACCCTAATTTGGTGATCATTAGAGAGTTGCACAATGATTCTATAGTGGCAGAGAGAAAGGTAGACCACCAAGCGCAATTGCAGACATTTTCCCACTTTTCTTATAACTCTTCTTCTACTATCTTATTGACTCATGTAGATTATTTTAGTAATATTTAGCATAAATGGTTTGGTCATTTGAACTACTTTTACCTGAGTAATTGATCCAACATGAGATGGTCAATTCATTTCCTTGTGTCAATTTTTCAAAGGGTCTTTGTGAGGGTTGTGCCTTTGATAAGTACCCTGAATAGAAATTTGGCAAGGGAAAATCCTGGAGAGCTTCTCATACCCTTGAGCTTGTCCATAGCAACATTACTAACCCTTTTCCATCTCCTTTGTTCACTAGAGCTCAATACATACTTACCTTCATTGATGAATTATCACGTTATACGTGGGTTTACTTTCTAAAAAAATATCTAATTTTTTTGATCACTTTAGGACTTCAAGGATATCATTGAGAAATAATCCAAAAGGTCTATCAAGGTTCTTAGAATTGGCAATGGAGAGGTTTATGTGAGCAATATTTTTGATGATTTTTTCACCTCCGAAATAATTGCTTTGTAGTGTATAGTTACTTATAGTTGTTCACAATATGAACTTGCAAAAAAAAATAACATAACTCTTAAGGATATGTTCACTTGAATGATTCAATCCAAATCCATTTCTTTGTAGTATTAAACATAAGATATGAAGTGTGCTTGTTACATTAAAAACCACATTCCGCAAAAATTAGTAAAAGGGGTGACACCCTTTGAGGCTTGATATGGATGCAAACTTGATGTTGCTTAATTTCATGTCTTCATTTCAACTTCTATGGATCAGATACTCAAGAAGAAATGTAAGGCCTTAGAACAAAAATCAAAATCTTGTATATTTGTTGGGTATATCAAAGGTGTGAATGGTTATAGACTTTTGAACACCACCACTCATAAAATCTATATCGAGAGAAGTGTGAAATTCTAATAGACATCTCCTACTTCCACTTCTCCACCCACAAACGTTACTCTTCCCCTCTCTGATCATGATCAGACTCTTCTAATGATATTTTTTATACTCTCACTCCTAATCCTCTTGCTCCTCCTGCTCCTCCATCTATTGATTCTTAAAGTAGTGATGAAAAGGAATATATACCCTCTCATTCGAGTGATGATTCGATAAATTCTAATCATAACTATCCTCCTGGTCCTTGTTGGGCTAGGAAGACCTTGTAGAGTGTTATATATTTGATAGGGGATCCTTCAGATGAGAGAAAAAATCGTTTAGAGTTTTTGGGCCCCATGCCTTCTTCACCTCCGCTTCTAACCCGTAACCTTTTTAGGAGGCTAATGGGATTCTTGAGTGGGATTTTTCTATGGAAAAGTAATATTACTCTATCATGAAGAATCATACATGGGATCTCACCCCTATTCATAAAGAAAGAAAAATATTTCGGTTTAAGATGATATATCAAACCAATTTTGGTGTTGATGGGAACGTCAAAAAGTACGAGGCACAACTTGTAGCTAAGGGTTTCTCCTATGTTCATAGGGTTGAATATTCAAATAATTTTTCTCATATCACCAAGATGAATTCTATTCGATAAACCTTATCCATAACTACTGCTAACAGATGGGATATCCACCAAATGGCAATTAAGAGTGCCTTCATTCATGGTGACCTAGGGGAAGAAATCTATATAGAACAACCACCAGGTTATGTCCAAGATTCATCCCTTTTCTGCAGACTTAAGAAGTATATCTACGGCCTCAAAAAATATGCTCGGGCTTGGTATGCCAAGATGGACTCCTTTCTTCTTGCTTCCAGTCTCACCAGGTGTCACGCTGACCCATATGTGTAGATTTTGAGGTAAGATGAGTCCATGCTTATCTTAGTTTTGTATGTCGATGACTTTTTGATTATGGGTAAATCTTCCTCCATTTTTTATTCTACCAAGATTGCCTTAACCAACAATTTCTCCATGACTGACTTGGGTTTTCTTCATTACTTCCTTAGGATTCATATAACTCAGTTTGATTCAGAGATCATCATTACTCAACCCAAGTTTGCCCTTGATTTTCTTGTTAGGTTTAACATGGCTGATTGTAAGCCATATCCCAATCTCTTCCTTTCTAGGGTCAAGTTAGTAAATGATTTCTCGACTCCCTTAGATGATAGTACTCTTTATCACTAATTCATTGGGAGCTTGATCTACCCAACCCATACCATACCATATCTTTCATTTATTGGTGGCACCATCTTTAGATTCATGGAGAAGCCTCATGAGTTATATTTGAAAGTACTGAAGTGGATCCTTCACTATGTTATAGGCAACTCCACTGATGGAATTCATTACTTAGGATGAAAATATATTTATTTAGTTGGATACATATATTTTTATTGGGCTGGTGATCTCAATCATCAAAAATATACCTTCGAATATAAGTTTTCTCTTACTTCGGGTCTTGTCAGTTGGTTAACCAAGAAGCAGAACAAAATTGATATGTCTTTTACAAAGGCATAATATAGGGGGCAGTCAATGCTTCCATGGGAATTTTATAGAGTCTGGTATTCAGTTCAGGCATCCTACCATCATCTATTGTGACAACCTGAGCATTATATCCATCTCAAAAAATTCAGTTTAGCATCAATGGATGAATACATTGAGATACATATGCACTTCATTCAGGAGTTGATTCATGGAGACATCTTTGATTTGCAATATTTTTAGACATTAGATCAGGTTGTAGACATCTTTACCAAAACCTTCACTAAATAAAAGTATCTTCACTTGTGCTCTCTTCTTGGGGTGAGGTATACTGTGAAAATACCTCTTCTTCAGTATTTCTAGTCCTCTTATCCTCTTTTTCTTCTTCTAGAAAGATTGTAGTTTGTACATGGGTACCTCATCAAGCCTTATGTCAGGACCCATATGATGTATCTTTCTTAGTTTGTTTAGGGGAGTCCTCTTTCTCTTTTAGGCTTGTCATGGCTCTTCCTAAGATTTGATGAAGGGTGGTGAGGCTATTATTTTTACTTTTATTTGTTTATTAGGGTAATTACACCTCACACATAGTGATTCATATTACTTAGGTGAGTCATAGGTATTTTAGGGAGTTATATATGACATATGACATATTTTTTCATGGAATATGTCATACGTGTCATTGTCATATAGGAGTTACATGTTATTCTAGCATTGTAACTCCTCACTCTATAATTGGAGTGTGACTAGTCTAGGCATGGGAGTTACACAACACTCCCCATATGTAGCTCTCCTTTTGATCTATGAGCACGAGTAGACCATTTTTATATGCACAAGTTCCTAAGATTATTTTTTCTTGCTAATTACTTGGAGTATTTACGTGTTTTTGTTTAGAGTGAAACTTCATCGATGTGAAAATATTTCAAGAGATCTTCATGCCCTCTTTCAATTCCTCCTAGACATCATTCCCAAAACATTATAGAATCCAAGCACCTACTATATGAGAGCGTTCATCTAGAACTGAACCATCCAATGGTTTGGTATGAATTTAATGGTTTCATCCCAAGACATCCAACAATCGCTTTCTAAATTTTATGTATTTTTATGGGTTGGTACTTTCCTCATGGATCATCCCTAATGTGAAATTATACCTATGAACCCCTATATAAGCAAGTCTAATGCACTCATTAAACTCATATGGAAATTTCAAGAGCACCTATAAAAATAAAATCTCCTCAAAGTACTCCAAATATCTCCCAAAAATCATATGAGCAGATCTCCTTAAATTTCCCTAAAGTAGTAAGCACACTTGACAAAGTTATAGAGTCACATTATCCCAAGATAGACACATGTCTAACCCAAATCAAAACTTAGGTATGCTAGATTCGAGGTTCTCATAGCTGATAGACTGATCAAAGTTACAAAGTCTAGTTGCACCTAATACACACACACACACACCATATGTAGTTATCCTCCTAACATGTGATATATATATATATATATATATATATCATATATATCATATATATATATATATATATCCATATATGTATGTATGTATGTCATGTATGTATGTATGTATGTATGTATGTATGTATGTATGTAACTATGTAAGTATGTTTGTAGGCCTATGTATGTATGTATGTATGTATGTATGCCATGTATGTATGTATGTATGTATGTATGTACGTATGTATGGAGTTACTTCATCACTCAAACATATGTACTTCTCCTTTTGATCTAGGGGTTTCAAGAAGACCATTGGTATATGCACAAGTTTCTTGAGATTATTTTCTTGTTGATTACTTAGGGGGTATTTACGTGTTTTTCATTTTGAGTGAGACCTAATCAATCTGTACATATTTCAGGAGATCTTCATGCCCTCTTTCAATTCCTCTTAGTTATAAGGGCCCAAAAAATTACAGACATGCTGAGCATATAGTTTGGATGAGAATTTCCAATTTAGGAAGTGCCACCATCTAGTTTATTGATTTGGTTTGAAGTTTGATTGTTTGGTCCCTTGACATCACAACAATCGCTTCTAAAATTAGAGATAAAGCATATGAAATACATTTCTATGACTTGGTACTTTCCTCATGGATCTATCACTACTCGTGAATTTACTACATATGAACCCTTATATAAGATAGCTATGTACACTTACTTTCTCATGCTAAACTCATATTGAAACACATGTTTTAATTGATCTATCTATGGAAATATCATTCCCATATATGTTTACTCCAAGCTCTCCTAAATTTCTATGAGCATTACCCATAAACTAAATATAAATCATGTTTTTAACCCTGAAATAGAAATGACAATTCCCAAGCTAAAGGAGTTAATCCAACCCAATCCTCACAGCTTAGTATTTCAAGTCATTTCGGATTAGATCATTATAGTGAACCCACTTACTGATCAAATCCTTAACTTAGTTGCACCTAGGTCACCCCATTCTAAATCAATATCTTCATTGCAAAACCCATAGGGTAGTTCATCCTCCTAACTTTGTGTATTCTAATATTTTATTTCCTTATGATGTGGTAATTGGATCAATCATACACTTGTTGAGAATATCCAACTCCCAAGTTCACTTCAAAAGTGTTGACATCCCATGGATCCCTATTCTCTTTCTATTCACAATATACCCATCTTTAAAACATATGAATAATGATGACCAAGATTTGAATGTTAACCTTAACCCTCTTAAAAATCAAGTTGACCTTGAGCCTCCCATTAAATAAAATTAAATCAATCTTGATGAGCTTAATGATGTTGATTATGATCAAGTTAAACTCCTTTTTACAATCCGTAAAGACATTCACCAACATTCACATAACTATTACACCCTAAAAACATATGAAATGTAAATATTATGTGAAAAAAAAATTATGATGTAAGGGTTCATTACAAGACATTATTTTGATCTAATTAATTCCAAAATAGTAATGTATGGATTGCACATTGCTACCTTATTACTAACAATAAATGATAAAGGTCTCCTACATATGGTTAGGATCTTAAGCTATTTCACATTCTATAAAGGGTTTCATACACTTTTGTCACCTAAGGTTTCATGGAAAAGCACATCACTGACAGTTTCCTAGGGCACAAAAAGTTGTAAAATGTTATCTCATCACTATATATAACCATTCTCTAGATAATTAACCATATGAATTTTCCATAAAAAATAAATACTTTCATCCCTATGAAATCACAATCCTATATTTAGAGATGAAGAACTTGTATATTATTCTAGCATGTACAATCATACAACACTTACAAATCAAATTCTTGAGTCTGTAATCATCTAAGTGCACCATTTTCTATTATTTTCACCCTCTTAGAAAATGTTAATTATATTCTAACTTGAAAATGTTGTTGGGCTTAAACTAGTGTTAATACTAACAATAAACATGGAATTCAACTAGAAGAAAAAATAAACAAGAGAAAGATAACACTAGATATAACGTGGTTCATCCAATATGGGCTATGTCCACCAAGAAACAACCCATCTTATTATCCAATGCTTTACAAAGGAAATACAAATGAATATCTTCTTTCTCCTCACAGACTACTCTTTCTTGATCTCGAAGGAAACTTACATTCAACAAATGCAATTCACTACTTTATAACCCTAATTATCATGCCTTTATACATATAAAAACTTAGGGAACTTTAGCTATGCATTTACAACCATTAGATCAAATTTACAAAAAATATTAGATCTAATTCCCATGAGTTAAATATAAAAAATTCACGTATAGGCAACCGATGCCGGTTACCCTTAACCGATGTCGGCTCCTCCTTGCCTTGACCGATACCAGTCCCCAGGTGACCAATGTTGGTCAGCCGACCGACGTCAGATACTGTGTATTGCAGCAAGTTAGTAAAGCATGCTAATGTGAAGCAATTAAGTTCCACAACTAAACAATCTCCCACTTGGAGATAAATTTCAGCACTACACGTAAAACTCCATCCTTGAATCCTTTTCCTTGGTCCATTTCTCTCTCTTCAGTCTCAATCTCGAAGACCAAAAAAAGTGGAGTGAATCTCCAACTTATCTTTTTCCAACGACTTTGTTAGCATATCCGTAGGGTTCTTATTTGTATGAATTTTCTCCAACTTCAGTTGCCCATCCTCCAACACCGGATGTATGAAGTGATATCTCAACTGAATGTGTTTCGTTCTTGAATGAAACACATAATTATTTTCTAGATGAATCACACTTTGCAATATCATTGTACAATTTACAATCCTCTTATTCCTTTCCCAACTCTTCCATGAACCTCGCTCATCCATATCATCTCTTTGTTATCCTTTGTAGCTACAACATACTCATAGTAGACAAGGCCAAAACCTTATGAAATCTAGAAATCCATCTAACTAACATCCCACCTACTGTGAATACATATCCAGTGATGCTTCTTCTACCATATAAATCTATTGCTATATCAGAATCAACATAGCGACATAAAGAAGTATCTAACCCTCCATAGTATACCTGCAAACTGGATGTCCCTCTTAAATACCTGAGAATCCATTGAACTACTTTCTAATGCTTTTTACCTACATTGGCCATAAATCTTCTCACAAATCCCACTGCCTGTGTAATGTCTGGTCTGGTACAAACCATAACATACATAAGACTTCAAACTGCTGAAGCATATGGAACCCGTGTCATTTACTCAACCTCCTCATGTTATATAGGACACTGATCTTTGCTCAATTTGAAGTGTCCAGCCATAGGTGTACTTATAGGTTTTGCATCCTATGTTTTAAATATTTTTAACACCTTATTGATATAATCCTCCTGAGATAAATAAAACTTCTTGTTCTTCCTGTCTTTGTGAATTTGAATGCCAAGTATTTTATTTGTAGCTCCCAAATCCTTCACTGTAAATGTGTGAGCTAATTTTTCCTTAAGCTCACCAATGTCCTTCATGCTAGATCCTGAAATAAGCATATCATCCACATATAGTAACAAAATAATATAGCTCTCATTTTCAATCTTCTTGAAATAAACACAATGGTCAGATTCACATATCATATAACTATACTCATGCATGAAACTATCAAACCTCATATACCATTGCCTTGGAGATTGTTTGAGACCATACAAACTCTTTTTCAACCTACAGACAAGTTTCTCCTTACCCTTAGCTTCATAACCAAGTGGCTGATTCATATAAATCTCTTCCTCCAAATCACCATAAAGGAAATCCATGTTAACATAAAGTTGTTCTAAATACAAATCTTCTGCTGCAACCAAACTAAGAATAGTACAGATGGAATTCATTTTAACAACAAGAGAAAATATTTCACCAAAGTCAATACCTTCTTTCTATGAAAATCCTTTTACCACAAGCCTTGCTTTGTATCTCTACTTTCTACCCTCTTCTTCCTTGATCCTGTAAGCCCACTTATTCTGCAATGTCCTCTTACCTGCTAGAAACTTGACTAAACCCCATGTTTGATTCTTTTTCAAGGAGTCCATCTCCTCATCCATGTCATGTTCCCACTGCACATGGGTATCCTGCTACATTGTTTATTCAAAACACTCAGGTTCACCATTATCAGTTAATAATAAATAAGATAACAAAGGAGTAAATATTTCTGGAGGTCTACTTACCCTTTATGACCTTTTCAATGAGGTTTGGGGTGCTTGGGGCTCATTTTGTGCCTGTTTCACATTCATGTCAATCTATGATAGTAATTGATGTTAGTCACTTGTAACCGACGTCGGTTCCTCTGTAGCCGATGTCGGTCCTATTGTAGACGACGTAAGTTCACCCCACTAACATTGGTCCTACTCTGACTGACACTAGTCACATTACAAATTAATCTCAAAAATCACTCAAGTATCTCTTAAATATTCCATAATTATTTTAACATACTTTATAATAACCACCACATAGGTCTAAATCCTTCAGACTAGGTTCTTGAGTCTACCTTCCTCCATTATCAATCATTTAAAGGTCATAGAGCTATGTCTTAACTAGATAAATTCACTCCAATCATGTAATTTAAGTTCTTAGGGGACATAAGAGATTAGTTATTACATCTAAGGAACTTCACACCACACTCCTTCCATGTTGGGAAAATTTCCATTATCTATAGCTATGCCCACTATTCTTTGTTTCAAGAGACTTCAAGAAAACATGGGGGGATTAAGTTAGATTACATACACTACTTAGACCAACACTATGACAACTACATGAGGCTTTCTCCCATTTTAATAGAATTAATGTAGTTCCTATATTGGTTCAAAGGGATTAACCACCAGGGTTATTCCAGCCTCACCCACACATGGATTTCTCCTTGTATTATATAATTGTTTCATTAAGTTTTTTTAGGTAACTAAGATTTAATTTTGTTGTAGGTCATTACAAGTGGTGCCAAAGGTGTTTAAATCCTAATGATAGATGACAACAACCATTTCCAAACTAACAACAATAAATAACTTATAGAGCTCCATCACTTGCCAAGATAAAACTATAAGTAGGAATAAAATTATACTACAACCCTACACGATCTTTACAGTTCTATACATGAGAATTTTCTAGGAACAATATTGGGAATGAAGCATCTCTGACTTCAGGTCATCAGTTCTAGCTAGTTTTCATCCCTAGATAACTTCTTTATTTTTTTGTACAACTAATTCTTTATCCCTTATTATTTTTTACACTATCGTTTCATTATTATTACCATAATTTACAATATTAATATCTATATTATGGGTTGTATGGTTAATGTAGATTAATTTCTAAATAATATTCTATTTGTAACATACCTTACATGCTTCCATAATAAATATCTTGTATAGACTTTTAAGGTAGAAACACTTGGAAAACCCAACCCTTCGATGAATATGTTACTTTAACCCTATCTTCCTAAGGGTTTGTCATTTTTCTTTAGTTTATTATTCTCTTGTGTATCATAGGCCTTGTTGTCTTATTTTTCCATGGTTAGTTTTCATGATTCCCCCATTTCCTTCCTTGAATTCATTCACCGTAACCATGCATGTACTGAAGTTCTAGCCGAGGTTTTTTGACATGCCCTAATAAATCCTAATGCATCCCTTACACATGGGGAATTTATTCTCAATATAATAATTTACATTATCAACGTAATTATATCCTTTGGTTCTCAATACGTTCCTTTACAATTTTATTTATTTTCTCATTATGACTAAGAGGACATGCATGAATATTATAATATTAATATTATTTCGCATACTTATGACTGCATGTATTCTACTATAAAATTTTTAAGCATAATATCTTTGTTATTATTATTGGGTTTCTCAAGGAAATGAATCCCATAATGAATCTTATACTCATACCCATAACTTCCCAAATAAGAAGGAACTATACTTCACACACTTTTTGTAATATAATCCTCATCAAGTTGATACTCTTTATATATTACTTGAGACCAAATCAATCCTACCCCAATGTACTTGACTCTTGTGTCCATTCTCACATCTTCTACAATGGATACATATATTATTCCTACATTTATGATTCTTATATCTTCGGGGGAACTAATATTTCACCTTACAATGTTACTTTATTTATTTCTATGTCCACTACTATTCCTACATCTCCTATATACACCCATAACAGTTCACATTATTATTCTTCCAGCAAAAAATCTCTTGAAACCCCTATTAATTTTTTACAAGCTCAAATTTTACAAATACAACAAGGTGCATTTAACTTTTATCACGATTCTACTCAATTACTTCATAGTTCACTTACTCCTAAAGTGGCTTCTTATCCTTTTCATATAGGTTTTGTTTCTCCTAATATTCTTATTTATGATGGAAAAGGTAGAAATTTGTTACCAATTATCCTAACATATTTAATCATAAATTTCAAGGAAAACTTCCAACTTTCAAAGGAAAATATAATGACAACAAAACTTATGCTAAAACTACTATTAATATTATATCTCAGCCCACAAAGCTTCAATTATAATCTCCTCAACAAAATTCACACACTTGCCTTGCACACCTTACCTAGTGCTTAAATAGATAACTAAGTGAAACCTTGTATCTATCCCATTGCTCTGTAGATTGATACAAAAAATCTCATGTAGAATGTTAAACATTAATGCATTTTTAATTATCATAGATGTGTTGGCCAATCTACTAATTGATGTGTTAATATTTGTCATGCCATACACTATCTTCTTGATTTTAATATAATTGAATGTTTCATTGCCATTGAATCATCCAAGCCTACAAATTTATGAGACCAAAATATGTCTCATCTAATAGCATTCCTTTCAATTCCATAGATTTGGTATAAAAGTGGACTTAGATGTAATTTTGTGAACTAGTAGTTTATTTAAAGTAAAATGTAGAGTATTTATGTAATCTATTTCTTAGAAATATACACAATCTAATTGTTCATGTTTCTTAACATTTATTTATAAAAAGATATCATATGTTGCAAAATAGGTTATTTTAGTCTTTCAGGAATAAAGATGAAGTGTTGAAGTAAAAATTAAGCATAAAAATATCAACTTCAAAAGCTATATGAGACACTTCAAGATAAACTTCAGAAAATTCCAACTTTAAAGATATCAACATATTACACAAGGAATGAGGGATGCAAATTATAGATATTGGATAGCCATGTACAAATAAGTGGGAGGTTGCACATGTGCAACAATACTCCTCATAATAAATGAAAAACTATATGAAAGTATAAAATGCCAAATATTTTAATAAAATAATGTAACATTATAACCAAGTAATTAACCATTATAAGTAAAACAAGTAGCTACTACAGTAACTCTGGTAACAAAATATTACCTACGGTAAATAGTAAATACCATGAAAAACTACCCTAGAAAGGTTTTACCTAAAAAACCTACATGGAAAATTTTATAGATTCACAAAACATAAATGTTTATCTGATCAAAATGTGGTAGATGTGAAATCATGTGCTTGAAAAGAGAGAAAATGTGACAAGTAAAAATCAATCAGCCCAACCTTTTCTCCAAAAAAATTGGAATGATTTGTTGAAGATGTTAAATATTAAAGAGACCTAATATTTTCACCTAAAATATTGGGATGAGTTGTTGAATATTTTAAATAGTCCAAAGAACTTATCTATTCTCTTGAAAGGTTGGAATGTGTCATTTGTAATGAGAGAATAAAGAAGGTTGTTCCTTTATCTTAGTAGTTGTATTTTTTAGGACTCTTTAATAAGATGTTCTCCCATATTTCTCTCATAAGTAGTTGGTATGTGAAATAATAGTAGTGTTTCATTAGTATTATCTAATAAACACTTTCTCATGTTTGTCTCATGATAAGTGTTGTCACCAAATCACTGCACCCTCCGAATGGACAAAATGTGAACAAGACGTTCGGTGTGACTTGGAAACATGGGATTGTATCTCAAGCTGTGGGACTTGGGCTCAAGGTGAACCTCCAGAGAAGGCCAACTTCCTCTTCCTAAACTAAGCGTTGTATTGCTCCTAGTGCAATAAAGTGATTATCTATACCTATGCTAACATTTTCATGGGTTTTAGGGAAAGAGATTTGCAAGAAAGGAAACTATACTAGGGATGGTGATGCACCAAATAAAGGGTGTTTCCAAACTTAGAAAGGGTTGATTTGAAGAGGGTTTGTGCACCACAAGTCAACTTAACCTACTGCAACTTAGAGAGGGTACAAAATACTACAGACTAGGAAGCATGAGTTCCCTTTGTTAAAATTGATCAGACAAAACAATCTATCGTTATACTAGTAAAGAAGGATGAACTTGAGAAGGGTAAACAAGCACCACAACTCAACTACATGCAATGCTCCACCAATTGATAAATAAAGAACTCTAAGAACTTGCAATAGAAACTTGAACTTGCACAATGTACTTACAAGCATGAGAAAGGCACAAAGAAGTATAGAAGGATGAAAGGGCCAAGATTAGTCACAAAACACACACTTTTATTACTTCAAAAACATGCACAATGCATCATACATTCAGAAGAGGAAATAGTTGTCATTACAGTCTTGAAAGGAGGCTTGAAAGTTCCCTCAACATACAAGAACAACTTGTAGAAGAAGGGGCTTTCTTGAAATCTATACACTTGTCTCAAAAGTATAATTGGTCCAACCTATTCGAATGAGCTTCCAACTTACATTTATAAAATAATTTGTGAGAGAAAGAGAAGAAGTCATAAATTCCCTTCTGAAATTAAAGGAACATTATTGTTCATTTATCACAGTTGGTTGAACCACTTGAGAAGGTTCCATCATGTGCCATCAATTTCCTGTTGACCTAATCCTCTCCATTAATTAAAGGAATATTTAAATAATAATAATAAATATTATTAATAAAATATTTAAAATAAAAATATTAATTTAATTTTAAAATATGGTGGGACCCCTGTTGACCGGTTTGACTTGAGGAGGGGGTCAATGAGAAATGGTAAAAAATATCCCAACTCGGTGGTTGGCTTGCCGAGCCAACTCACCGAGTTGGGCTCGAGATCCTCCACCCTTCACCGCAAATGAGCTCCCCAAAAATCCACCAAGTTCTTTAATGAGTTTTTCACCGAGTTCAATTCATAGCAAAGTTGAGCTCTATGTCGAGCTCATTGCCACATTATTCAATCTATCAAGCACGATATCCTTTCCTTGATGAGATCTCAACTCCGTATTGGGCCCAACGCTGAGTCAATCCACCATCATCACCAAGCGCCTTTACATGTATGCTTTGAGCTTCACCACTGACTCGCCTAGTTCTCGGACCACCTCACCTTCCCATGTGCATCGATTTCCATTCTCATCACCAAGTGCCGACACCATCGTAAAGTGATCGCCACCAAGTTCAAAGAGCCTGATTCACTCCTCATACAACATAGTCATTTGTTTCTTCCACAGGGCTCGGCCTCCCAATACTTGGCTACGCACGTAACTCATCGAGCCATGAAGGAGCTCAATCTTCTTTTAAATGTCTCGGCATTTTTTGAGTTAACCTCAACCAAACTCAAGCATACGAGTGGTGATTTCATCACGTACACAGTTCTCCTTATGAACGAGCTCAGATCCTTCACTGCCCGTTGTATGCATGAATGTCGATGTGGCCCTTTTTCCTATACCGAACTCGAATGAACTCCCTCTTGCAACATGATTTCAACTCGGGGAAGGACTCACCCTTGTCATCTCATAGCTCAGCCTACTATCTATTCTTAGGGCCTGACTGAGTTCCATACTCCAACGCCGAGTTGAGCTCATAGTATTTTTATGGTTCACTTTGCATGACACGTTTACAATTCGTATTGACTGAGCCAATGTTTTGAGCCCCGAGTTGTCATTCCATTGACAACCAAGCTACCAAGTTTCTCCTCCTTTGCATCGAGCTCCTTTGCATTGAGTTCTCTCACTTGTATTGAAAATTGGGCTCCATCTTTAACGCATGGACTCACCACCGAGCCACCCTACATCGTATCATCTCGCATCAAACCAAGTTACTCGACATTTCCTAACTACTGAGCTTCCCTCTATCTTCACGCATCGAGCCCCATGCTAATTCGATATTGAGCAAGCTCTCTACATGCACTAAAATTTGTGCCTTGCATTGACTCTCCTCAAACTTTACGTTGAGACACCTGTTTTGGGCTTCACCACGGTTTTTCCAAGATCTCTTATGCACTGCGATGAGTTTTTCATCCCTACGAACACCGAGTTCCTCCCAAAATTCTCCTGATTCAGCTGACCAACTTACCTTGTATTCTCTGAGCTCGTGTTCCATGGAATGTCTAGTTGTTTTTTAAATTTGAGCTCCTTCCTCTGAATGCATCACCAACCTCTGCCTTATGCATCAACATTAGGAAACTCCTTCTGTGATATTGTGCATCACTTGATCCGATGATCCTAGAACTTGATACTTTTTCCAATGTCAACCCATCTTCAACCATCGTTGTATTTCTCGGTCTTGCCATTATCTTCCCTCATCGCTTGGAGGATGACTCGCCACCTAGTTCACAACCGTTACTTAAATTCCCCTAGCGACTCGCACAATGACTCAGACCACTCCCTTCTGTGCAGAATTTTTATGACCGTTTGCCATCATATTCTCCCCACTTGGTAAATTACCCATGGATATCTACATTTGGCATAACAAAACTCGGGACCCGAAGACCATCTAGCCATCCATTGACGCAGTTGTATGGCTTATATTTCTTAAAGTCCCCACACTCTTGGAAAATTGTGTATTAAAACCTGACATGGAATCTCCGACCCAGCTTATCAATGTATTGGCAAAAAGAACAAACTCTCTCCCCATGAAATTGAAGGTCCGAGTCTGACCTAAAACACACGTCGTGATAATACGTCCAAAAATGATCCCAAACCAACATTCCTCTTCAATCAACTCCTACAACTATTGAGCTCAATCATGAGATACTTCTTGGCTTGGAAATGAGTTGCTCTTTTTGGTCCTTATAGTGATGTGACCGAGTTTGAAATCTTCTTGTCCCTCCTGAATCAGGCCAAAGTACGAGCTTGGTTTGATTTCCCCTTTGAACTCTTACAACAGAGAACTCACCTAACCGAGCTATCACTATGCATCGAGTCATGCATGAGCTCGCTTCAGATCATTTTCCCCACTCATTTAACCAAGTTTTTAACATGATTTAACACACTGACATCCTCACATCAACATCGACGAGCTTATTCAATCAAGTTCTGAAATTTCAACTTGTCGGTTGCATTGAATAAGCCATCCTCCAAACCCGAATCACCTTTCTTTCATCGATCTCCGTCGACTAGCTCGACTTGTTGCAACCGAGTACCTCCATGATTTAGCACTAAGTTGGGACCTGAGTTGAGCAAGTTGTCGAGATCCCATTCGAGTTCCAAAATGACCAACTCACTCAAGCTCCTCCTAGTCTCCCTTAGTTTGAACCTTTGCGTTATGTCATTTATTTTTCTAATGATCTTGATCCCCTTGCATCAAACCACTATGACTCACTCACTACACGAATCGAGCCCTCTTTGAAATAGCACAAAGTTGGCACTGAGCTACACATCAAGCTGACATCGAGTTGAGCCCGAGTTGGGCTAGGTGAGATCACTTATCAATTTATTAATTATTTTAATTGTGTTATCTCCATGATGGCCGGAAGTGGGTCCAGGTCCCTGATACCAATGTCATAATTTGATCGTAATAGGACCTCGTTTTTCAATTTTGTCATGTGTGCAAAATTGGATAACAATAAGTGAGACATGTATTAGAGTTTCATTTATATTTTAGTTGTGAATAAGTCTCTTTCTAAGAATAGTAAAGTAACTGAAGGTGCAGCAATAGATTAACATTTGAAATTATTAATATCTTTTGTATTCACCACATATTATTTATCAGTATGTCTCATGTAGTACATTAGGCTAATATATAGCCATAATAATAGAAAACCAATACCCTATAAAATAGGAACCCATACAAACAAATAACCTGTTAATAGATTTGCGAGTACAACAATATTCTTTCGTATATATAATAAAACAATAATGTTTGTTTTATTATATTTATATATGAACCACTCACTAACCATATATTTACTGTTTCAACCAGACGGTAATTATAAATACATGTAAATATTAATATCCTAACATTCCCCCCTTAATGTTTACATGGTAGCAAACAAATTTTACACTTCCTCTACAGTTTGTTGCTTGTGCTTGCTCATGATCTTGGTACACACTCGAACTGAAGGTAGAATAAGGAACACATCAAATTCTTATCGACCATAAATTTTCAGGAACACATCTAACTAATGAGGATGGGAACACACTCAGGAATCATCTGCTTATCAACCAGTCACTCTAGGGAACACATATGACTTAATAGTGTGGGAACTCAAGTAGGAATACATCTTAGCAACCTTCAATGGTTTTCAGGAGGCTAACCATAAACCTAAGTACGAACAGGAACACATCTAACTATTCTACCTCATCAAGACTCATGATGCTACTTTTCACTATGCTATCTGTTCTTCACTATGTTCGAGCATTAGGGAATTATGTAGGAATATCCACATACCAGTGAACATGAACATACCACATCTATTCTTTTTTTTTCACACCACGTTGAAATGTAGAAATCCACACTATACTACAAAATAGGTACTATGAAACTGAAGCACACAATTGAAAGCAAATTCACACCACAAAATGCCACCAGAGCTTCGTGCGGCCCCGTCATTGGTGACAGACGAGAGGTTGATGTCTGACCTCCAGCCTCTGATGCCTCCATCCTCCAATATGAAGCTGCTAACTCAGCTTGATGTGATCATTGAGCTCAATAATTTCCACATTGGGGTTATTTGTATAACTCCCCCCCTCAATGTGAAATCCTTTATTTTTCCAGACATTGGGTAACACCGAAAATGCGTCTGTAAGGTATTTTTCAAACATTGTATTTTTCAACAAAATTTGAATCTATGCAAAGAGGATTAAAAAACAAACACTTTTGCAAAAAGCGGCACTCGATTTTGAGGTACCAAGCAAAAGTTATTAAGGTTTTAATTTCTTGTAAAAAGGCCCAATTTGAATTAAAATTGGATCAACGATTAAAAAATTACTCCGAATGAAGAGAAAATTTATCATGTGACTACTCATTGGAAATGGGAGGAAATGAGGATTCCAAAAATGTGAAAGGCCCAAAAAAATGGTGTGGGAAAAATATTAATTTGTCTAAAAAACTTAATAATTGTCCTTAAAATGCAATTATTAAACAAAAACTATAGTAAAATTAATTTTTTCAAACTATAGTCTTTGCTAAAAATTAAAAATATAGTCAATCAAAAATGGCTGAAAAAATTCACGGCTTCATTGAAGTGAAAGAATGATTTGCTGATAATTTGACAACCAGAGCTCCATTTTATAAATTGAAAAATGTGTTGGAAAGGTGCTTTCAATATCTTTGCAATGGTACTAACAAGATTTGATTTCATCACCTGACCTAAAAGTTGTTCATGACTAAGTTTTACTTGAATTTGGAGTTGTTCTTCATGCCACTGAAATGAAATCATCGAATAGCTGGAATAGTTGGATTTAACGATTGAGTGGTGTTGTCAGCAACATCATGGAAGTGAAGGACTCAACAATTGTGTTGTCAAATATGTTTATATAATGGATCTGAAAACATAAACATTGCACATATTTCAAGAATATAGGCATAGCTTAACCATCCATCAACCAACCTGATAACTCCACGGTGGCATACAGATGTGGATCAGCCAAGACCCCATTGTATAAATAGTGTTTTTGGGATACAGCTACTGGGAATAAAAAATATCAACACAGCCTTCGTACGCAGATTTGTAGAAGCCAATTTTGACTGCAAGGATTGTACTAAAACTGTGTTGAGATTATCAGTTCTCCACTGGGAGGAGTCATACGTTGTTGAGCTGTAATTGCGTTGAGATGCAGTCGGAGTTCTCCAAGTCAATCAAGGAGGAGTCAATACGTTGTTCAATTGCATATGGAGAGTGGGAAACACCAAGCGGTATCATAATGCTTCCATTGTAAAACTTGAACGCCAATTTCTTTTCCACCTTACTCGCATATAGATCTGGGCTTTGTCAAAATGGTAATCCACATGCACAGGAAGTACAGGCGGGTATTTTCTCTTATTCCTCCTCTTGATCTGAAAATAATAATCCTCAAGGAATCACGTAGGCACTTGATAAAGCCAATGAATGTATGATTGTTTCACAGTTCTGATCAAACATAAATGGATAGATAAAACTGTTGCAGGAGGAGTTAATGCCTACAAATACTCTCTAAAAATTCCTAAAGCTTTGAAGATTAGAAATAGAATTCATCAGTTGGGGCAACCATAACAAACAACAAATTTTCCCTCTTATCAATTATCAAAATCCCATCTCGCTCTAATGCCAAATGAAGGTACAACAATAGATTAACATTTGAAATTATTAATATCTTTTGTATTCACCATATATTATTTATCAGTATGTCTTGTGCGGTACATTAGGCTAATATATAGCCATCATAATAGAAAACCAATACCCTATAAAATAGGAACCCATACATACAAATAACCCATTAATAGATTTATGGGTACAACAATATCCTTTGGTATATATAATAAAACAATAATGTTTGTTTTATTATATTTATATACGAACCACTCACTAACCATATATTTACCGTTTCAACCATATGGTAATTATAAATACATGTAAATATTAATATCCTAACAGTAACTCTATATTCTTTGAAGGTTTGACAAAATAAACCATGAGTGATTTCTTAATGGTGGCATGGTACTCCCCACATGCCTATAGAGTCACGCAATGGGCTGCACTAGAATTTGCAGATTTATATTGATGAAAAAGTGCCATACGACATCTAAAAATCTTACTCCCCATGAAGTATATCAAAAACTCAAAGAACCCCTAAGGACCTACTGAACTATTTATATTTTACATTTAGCTTTATGGCCTAGTACCGACCTCTCTTCTATATCCCTCTAACTCTAACCTCAATAATCCCAACCCCCAAAAATGGTGAAATCCTTCTACTTTTATAGTTTTGTTCACTATCCTTTCCCCACTTCTCTCTCGTTTGTGTTGGCTTCTCCATACTGTAGCACTCAAATTCAAATTTGAAGTGGTCTCATAAAGGCCCTCATCCACCTTATATCCATTTCGTTACTCCTATCGTGCCACATCATCAAATGGTTAGATTCTCTTATTGGTCTTTTAATCAACTTGTCACTATCAGCCACGTGACCAAATATATATGATACCTGTCGATTTCCTTCTCGATATTCTGCATCTTTTTACCTTGGTATTTTTTTTCCATGTTTCCTTTCTACCCCCACTTCTATTTTGGAATCCTCCAAAATCTTTACGTGCTCCTCTTTTCATTTTATGCCTTCATCCTCCTACGCATCTCACTTTATGGTGCACATATTTTCCTTTTACTTCCTTAGTAACCTCCTCTTTCTCTATCTTTCCCTTACATTTTACATTTTTCTGCGTTCTCCTCATGCCACTTTTTTCCTATGCTTCATCTCTCTAGTGTGTCTTCTGATCCACGCATGCCTATCTACTTTTTTGTGTGTCATGCCTTCCAAGCCACACGCCAAATTTTTAAACTCTTTGTTCATTCTTTATTTTCCCCTTTCTTTCTATCATGCACATATCTTACACCCTCTTTCCTACATGCCTTCCAAGTTTTACTCACATTATTCCTTAGGAAAAATTGTGTAGGATTGCCTTAATCCTAGGATGCTCTTATATCAAACATCTTGGGTACTTTAAAACTTGAGTTCCACCTTAAGTAGAATTAGTGAGTTATAGGAACACCCTTTGGACTATGTGAGAAAATAGTGTCATATTCTTCATCCAATAAGACTTCTTTTATCCTTCATGCTTATTTTTGGCATCTCTTCTAATCTCATGTCACCTACTTGTGACTTCTCCACAATATCTTGCGCCCTCCTGTGAGACTTTATTCATCATATCCCAACCTCCTCCTCTAAATGAATCTACATTTTCAATCCTTTGCGAGTCTCTTCTCACTCTTCTTTTACACAAGTCTCTTCTTTCTTTGAACCATCTTATTGCCCCTAAGGTTTCTCCGTTGAGCCTTCTAGTTTGCATGTATATGTTTTCTTCCAACTTTCATATATGCACATCAGCGCTCACTCTTGTACATCCACCTCCACCTAAATACTTTAGGGATTTCTTCCTCCTTTACACATTCCCCATCCATGCACTTCTTTCCTTATTTTTTCTTTTCTTTGTCTCTATGTCACCTTTTGTCCATGAGTCCTCTTTCCTATGCTTTTTTTCTTCGCGTACTACTTATTCACACTCTTACCCTCATTTTATATGGCCTTTGCTTTACACTTGTTCCCCATGCAACTTCTTCTTGGTTATCTTGTCACCTTTATTTTGCGACCTCTCCTTCCCATACGATCTTTCTTTGTGCACTTATAGGTTTTGTTACATAATATACACCTTTTCTTCCTTGCACTTTGTCTAACATTTCCTTCTCTCAATTTCTTGTTTCCTTGTGCATCTATGGGTTTGGACCCACTATATACCGTCCACCTCTCAACATTCTTTCCCATATTTTCCCTTATTTGTCTAGGAATTCTATCCATAGTGAATATATTTCCTTCCATAATTTAATTTATGTAATTCTTCTACACATCCTTCTTTCACTTTCATGAGGTCTTCTTAAATGCCTCTTCTTTTCTTCTCCCCTTGGTCTCTGTTAAAATGCACTCTTGCTTCTATGTTGTACTATCTGCTTCTACATTTGTTGGCCAGTTCTCATTTCCCTCTTGTTGTCACAATTTCTTCTCGCCACTCTCCTTATTCCTTACACAAAAATTTTGGAGCTTCTTCACCGTTTCCTTCTTTGGTTACTTGGGGGCATATTTTTCATTGTTTTATATTGTCTCAGTATTGTCATTGTGTCTTTCTTCATCCATGATTTATTTCTCCTATGAAAATTTTACACTATGCACTATTGCAGTCTCTATGAACTACTCTTCTTGAATTGTCTTCAGGGAAAATCCTCCCTCGTGTCATTTATTCTTACACTTTTATTCTTTCGTGTGTTCTCCTACACGTTTAGCTTCTTAGAGACTGTCGTGGGACTCTTACTCCTCTGGTGCAATATTTTTCATGCACACTCTAGCAACTTCACCTACGGGTTGCTCTACCTTGGTTTCCTTGAGGGAAAATCCCTCTTGGATAAACTACTCCAGACCTCTCTTGATCCAAATCTTCCATGTCATTACCCTCAGGGAAAACTCCACATCTTCATGTAGCTTATTTAAACTATTTTTACACCTCCTTTGGCTCATGTTATCATCTTCTTTTAAATGGTTCTCTACATGTTATTCCTCAAGATATCCCCGGACTATTCTCTGTTTCACGCGTACTTTTGCAACTTTCTGAATTGTTATATTTCCTCTATATGGGTACCATTATTGTTACACATTCCTCTACATGTACACTCCCTAACTCATTTTAGGGCTATTCCTTTCACACGTTCTACCACACATTCTTATTATCTTTCCTTAGTCATTTACGCACTAATTTACACATATATGGTGTATTTTGTGCACGTATTTTCTTTTTGTGTACTCTCTGCCTTTCAATATTCCCCTTTCTTCAACGCCTCATCCCAAAATTCTACACATTCCTTCACACGATTATGGATTATACTAGTCACCTTCTCATCTCTGAAAGCCGCCATTATCATCCTAATATTCTCACGTATTGTCATTTATATTTGGGTGACCCCTTTCTTCACCCTTTTATCAACTTGTGAGCCAGTTCAATGCACTTCTTCTCACACATCCTTCTGTAGTACTCCTACATTAAAACCATTTTATCTTCATGATGCTCCCGCATTAGTTTTCTCTTTGTTATTGTTCTCTTTTCATGTGAATCTTGATTTTACCTCTATGCACACCACTTATCTTCCTTGGTGCTCCACTGGTACTTTATTTGTGCATTTCTCTCTACACACTTGACTCATTACTAAGTCACAAATCCCTTTCTAGGATGTTTATAACATACCTCATCCCCTTTGGTAGTATTCTTTCGCATCCTTCAGCATGGTCTTTGCATCTTTAGCTCTTGGAGCTTCTCCAGCATCTCCTCCATATTCCTCATAATTGCTGCATTTGACACATTCCCTCTCTTCGGTGCCATCGTACCTTCTCTCGAAAGATCATCAAATCTTCTGGCCCTTTCACTCTAAGTTTTCTTTGCATTCTCTACCCACTTTTCTTTATAGTGGAGAACATAATATTTTGTGTTATCTACCTCACATTCAACATTCTTCAACTCTTACTTATAGGAAAGTAGCCTACTCTAATACCACTTAACAAAGGTGGGTACTCCCCACACGCCTACAGATTCATGCAACAAGATGCACTAGAATTCACAACCTACATTAATATAAAAATGTCATATGACATCTACAAATATTATTCCCCGTGGAGCTTATCACAAACTCAGAGAACTCCCCAAGGACCTACATAGACTATTTATATTTTACATTCAACTCTATGGCCTACTCCTAACGTCTCTTCTTGTTATATCTAGCTCTAACTCCTTCAACCATTCCAACCCCCCAAAATGGATAACTCCTTTTATATTTTAATGCGATGGCATTTTCCCATTTATCTATCCTCTGTGCTAGCTTCTCCATCTTTTCTTTCTCAAATCTAAATTTGAACCAGGCTCATAAAGGCCCTTATCCACCTTATCTCCATTTGGCCACTCCTACCATGCCATATCATCAGGCGATTAGATTCTATGATCATTTCTTCAACTAACATGTCACCATTAGCCACGTGATTAGACATATATGACACCTATCACTTTCCTTCTAGATCCACAACATATTATTTCCTCTAGCTTTGTTCTTAGTATTTCCTTTGTGCCCTTACTTCTATTCCGGGCTCCACCAAAATATTTTCACACTCTTGTTTTCATTTTGTGCCATCATCCTCCCGCACATCTCACCTTCACGTATGCACATTTTTCTTCTAATTCCTTGGTATCCTCCTCTTTCATTATGTTTCCCTTGCGTTTTACATTCTTTTGCACTCTCGTCGTGCCAATATTTTCCTATGTGCCATCTCTTTGGTATGCCTTCCAATATGTGTGCACCTATATAAATTTCTACACGTCATGTCTTCCAAGACATATGTTGATCTTTTGTGCCCTTTTTTCCTTCTTTATTTTCCCCTTATTTCTACCATGCACATCTCTTGTACCCTTTTTCCTACATAACTTCCATATTTCACACGCATCCTTCCTTAAGATAAATTGTGTAGTATTGCCTTAGTCTTTAGAAGTTATTGCATTGGATTTCCTATCAATTTAACAGTCAATGGTTTAATAAAGGACAAGTTTTTAGTTGCAAATTGGAATATTGTTGTAATTATAGAGAAGTAGTACAAGCTCAAGTTTCCAAGAAATTGTTACATCTCTTTTATGATTGATCTTTTTCCTCTTCCAAGGGAGGTGCTGACTACTCCTCCCAAGGAAGAGGACACTATTGTAAAAAAAAACTATTATAATTTATGTTTTCATTATGTTTATTTTAATTTTATGTTTTCTTTCAATTTTTATTTATTTTAATGTGTGTGTTTAAATGTTAACTTACAAGAGTAATTGAATCCATAGAATATCAATTGTTTAGGTTTGTTTTATGTAATTTAAATTATGCAAGTTTACTTTGAGAATTTAGATTAAACTACATTTAGATTTACTTTCCAAGCATTAGTTTAGTTTTTGTTTTTAGAAAGTAGATTAGATTATGTTTCTTTCTTCTATTAGACGATAAATGTTAATCAAATAATCTTTAGGGACCTTGTACAAATATACTTTCCACACCATCACTAGATTGAAAATTTATTAAATTAAATGGAGAGGATTAAAATGAGCCCCATTATAGATGATAATGTGAAACTAAAAAATTCAACGACCCCCTTCTTGATCACAAGATTTATAAGTGTAACTCGGAAGTGCACCAGGTTTATCATTTTATACCTCCTCATTATGATCACACATTGGATGCTATGATTAGAACTATTATTACTATGTCATCTTCTAGACCTATTATCACATTTTATTACATTGATATAATCATGATCTTGTTTCAAATCTAATTTAAATTCACACTTTTGTTGTCCAACACCCCATATACAACGTTTTTATCGATAGTAGTGCTTGACACAGTATGCACATTTTCAATCTACTTTCTTATCTTGGATATACTAAATGACATATAACCTCTAATACTAATACCAAACTTGGGCTTGTTGTTATACCTCTTATAGTTGGTTATACCATTATGGCTATCCCATTTCTATTTATTGTTTCTCTTAGCTCATATGATATTCATTGAGGTTTCCATTTGCCATAAAATTTTAAGGTTATACCTATCTCTTACTCCAATGTGTTAAGTTCATTCACAATTATCAAGTTGTTATGGTCAAGGGTATTCTATATGATGGCCCCATACCCAATTTGTTTAGTAATAATATATAATTCTTACTCTGTATGTAATGCCTCTTTCTAGGTATTCTATGACACATATTACTTATATTGTGTCTCTTTATCATATGCCTCATACTAGTTCTATTACACATTATACTTTTAGTGTATCTCTCCCTCCTAGGCCTCCTACTAGGGTTTTGATTCCACATTCTACTTATATCAATACTCTCCCTCTTACACCTCTTGCCATGTATTTTATTAAACCTTCTACTTCTAAGGGTTCTCTCCCTCATATGCCACTTGTAAGGTCGTATATGGCACATTATACTACTAGAGGGTCTTTCAATCCTAGGTCTTATTTAGCACATATTAAAGATCCTACACAAATTATTAAATATTACCCTTCTTCTATCATGACATGCTTGAGGTTTGAGCCTCCTATATTTTATGGGTCTACCCCACCTACTGATAAGGGATGCATCAATTACCTCTTTTTCTACCTCCTCCCTATACATATCTAATATCAAAATATAAAAGCATATACAAAATATTCAAATAATCACATAATAAAATACCATTCAAGTAATCACATAATACAAAAACATTCAAATATTTGTAAAAAAATTACAATATTCCAATTTAAATATGACTTGATTATATAGATTTTTTACTTTACAAATGTTTTTTTTTATGATTGGTTTATTAGATGGCCTTTTTTTTGTTATATACTCTTTACACACATGTGTTTGCAAGGTATTTTGAGCTTGATGCAGGGAATAAATAGATTGATACATAATGACATGTGAAATTCTAGTCCCTTTCCAATGATTTTCATCATCTGGGGGAATCTCCTACAATATATGAGTACTTTTGTTTCATTACACTTACTTTAACTTCCTCATCATGCTCAATAATTTATATTATGTATATATTATATTTTGTACTAACATGAAAAACACATGTACATTGTGCAACAATAACTTACCTTTCTCTATGTTCCTTTTAGATATTGTTTCTTTTTACTTGTTATCACTTAACTAGTTGCTTTGGTTCTACATAATTGTGCATTTGATGGCTTCTTTGATTGTGGTCTATGTGCCTCCTTTGTGATTGTATAATGACATTATGGTGTTTCATGTTTATGCATCTATGCATGTTATCTATGTGATATTTTTGGTTTCCTTAATTTTATATTTGCTTCATTGTATACGACATATGTGCCTCCTATGCTTGTCTTGTAAAAATTTAGTGTCTTATATCTGTGGCTTTACGCTTTTCTTGTATATGATGTTGTTTTTGAACTTGTATGTTTGATTAATTATATACATGTTTCCTTGTATGTGTCATGTGTACCTTCATTTTTATTGTCTTATGACACTTTTTTTGCCCATGTTTTTGGCTCCATACCTTAATATGAATATATTATATAGTATTTTTATCTACTTATATTTATTTTCTTCATTGGTTTATATTATGTATGATTTCTATTTTTATTTTTTATTATTACCTATTACTTTCTTTGTGTATCATTGTCTCCACCATGACCATCCATTTATAGGAATAAGATCCTAATGGCATCCACCAAAATAGTCATCTTTATGAGACAATACAACACATCATAAATATCTGACATAGGTACACATCATTTTGTTTGAGTGATGTAGTCTATAATTATATCTCATGCACCTAATAAGAGGGCGCATTCATTAAGGTATATTATACATGTAAAGATATTACAAATGGATTATAGGGATCGTATATAGGTTTGTACATGGCACAAATATTTAAAAATAGGAACATGTACAAAACATAGACAAAAAATGCAATCATACCGATGTGTCCATCAGGGACAAAACCATAATACATTATGGCCCTTATTGGATGTTTTCATCCTAGGAAAAATATATGGAAAATTTCAGCATTCTCATATTATTATAAAATTTTAGCACATGTTCAAATACAAATTACATAGTTCATAGAATAGAATAGGGGTCACAGATACTTCATTCCTTATTTTTTCATTGCATTACTCAAATATAATTGTAAATATAGGGTTTTAGGTTCATAAGCATTCTTCTCCTTTGTATTATTCAACATTTTTATAATCTAACTTAGTTATTATAGAACATAGTAGGGTCATAGGCCATCCATTCCCTTTTGATTTTTTGTTAGTATAATCTTAGACCTAAATCCATTTGCAGCGGTGTGGTTCGTAGGGTTAGAAGATACCAAGGTGGATAGATACTTCATAGGCAATTATTCCTTCCTCTATATATTTAAGTGGGAAGATATTATGCTAGCTAGATACATTGTAAACTTCTCTTCCCTCTTTGTGGAGTTATATTTAGGATGAATTTTCTGTAGTACCTCTTCCCAGTGTTAGGTCACATGTACTCAAAGCCTCTCCTACTTTGGATTCTCCTTCTATAAACATTAGGGACTAATCACCCCACATCATTTGGTATATCCAATTGAATCATGATTGACAAGAATAAAAACAATGTAAGATCCTCCCTCCACAAAGAGAATAGATATATTCCTTCCATGCTTTGCATCTCTTTATTTTACTATACAAAAAAAAAATCTTTAAAGTTAAATATGTTGTTTACTTTACTACACTCTATGTTGCATGTTTCACCATGGATTGTGCTAACACCAATGTAAGGAAAAAATATATCAAAATATATAAAGTGTGTGTGTACACTCGCTTATGTTTTTCCTTCAAGTATATTATTTTAAATTAAACACTTAAAGTGGGGAATGTAAACAACCAAATTTGGTAAATTATCATTTAGAAATGACAAGTTTTGATTTATTCCTATACTAATAATTACACTCACATTATAATCTCAATTGGCATATCCTTCTCTCTCCCACTTGAATAGGTAATCTCTACACACTACTCTATCATTCATTCATGCAATATTAATTATCAAAATTAGTAATATTTCCCTAGGCAATTTTCTTCGAATTTGGATTTTTTGGACCAGGTTTATGTATGGGAATATATAGCATAGGATTAGGCCATACTATGGTTTGTACCAACCTATATGGTCTTTTCCCCTGCCTACTAATGAAAATTTTATTATTTTGAAAATCTCATGTGCATCATTTCGCCTTCCCTAGGTTAGCATTAGTGTGTCATCAACTAACAAAACAATATATAATAAATTCAAATGCACTTCATAACTCACCAAACATTCTCATAATCATATATTGTAAATTAATCTCTAAAATCACTTAAGGATTTCCTAAGTCTTCTAAAAGTAGTTGTATATCCTTTATAGAAACCATCAAATAGGTATATGTTAGGAATAAAACTTAGCTTAATTCATCATTAGTTGATAGTTGAATAAATGTAATAAGTTAAAGTATTTAATTTAAATACTTTAAACTTATGTCAATATGTATTAGTTATCCTTAGTTCTCAGTTAAATAAGAGATAGTGTTGTCATCCCAATGTTTGTGGGATCATGTTCTATCTTGCATATTTTGTTCCCAGATGATTTCCATGAGGGGCAATAGGGGCAATTAGGGGCAATATATTATTTTTGCATGTTTTCTCAGATTAGGTGATTTGTTTCCATATATTTTGAATGAGATAGAAGTTGTCCAATATCTATAAATATTGTAGCTCTCTCATTTGTTTTGTAATGCTTGATTTTGATATTAATAAAATACACAAGCACCATCATGTTTATGTGTAAAGATTCTATGTCAAATATTGTTTTTAAGTATTCATTGTTAAGATCTGGTATCAGAGCAGTATTCTAATCTAGAGAGAGTGTAGAAAGTTTTAGGGAATTTAGGGATATCTAGAGAAATTACAGAGCTAGGAGGATTCATAGATTCCCCCAACCATTTCACATCCCCTACCCAAATCCACACCTCGGTTCACAGTTGCTTTGCAGTTTAAGAACACCTGGAGTGCAATCAATTTCCCTTACAGACCTGGATGTAAATCTCTTGTAAAAGGTGGTATTGTTTCATTCTATGGTATTTAAAAAAAAAATTACCTGTTCCTGCAATTTTTAAAAAAAATTGGAAACATTTTTAAAAAATAGATACAATATTTTTGTATTATGGGGAGCGGAGCTTTTCAAGCTCCCCACATAACTTCTCCTTCTCTATGTTATGTATTTTGATGGATGTGGTGAGATAATTAGAATGTAGGGTGAGCTGAGCTAGTAAATCCAAGTGAAGGGAGAAAGAGAGGAGATTTCTCAAATCAACCTGCAATAAATTCAAGCTTGTGTGAAAGGCTTCCAAGTCAATTTCCCACATGTCCAAAGTAAGGTGAGTTATATGATATTTCTCATATCCATAGTGACCTACAATCTGCATTTACAAATAGAAAATAAATTGACCCTGCAGATGTCACAGGTATCAAAGAACTCCTTTAGCGATTTGCATGTAAAACGATCCAATACACATTGAATTTTTAATGCCCGTGGATAAATATGCCTTCTGGGTTTCATCACAGATAATGAAACTAAATAGATCATGTGGTAGAGGAAAAAAGGTTGTACACATACTTGTAAGCTTTAAAATGCCTTTTTTGTCAGTAAAAAAAATTAGAAGTATAGAAAACAAAAATCCATTTTTGGAAAGGGGCCCGAAAAGATATTGAAATCGCAATTTTAAAAAGTCATAACTTTCAACTGGTACCTCGGATTGAGGTGTCATTATTTTAAAGTATGTGTTTTTGTGAGCTCTACATCTTGGTCTAGTCTTTAATAAGATTTGTTTTAAAAAATTGTAAAAATTATATTTTTTGTATTTGAAAAGAGGTCAAAGAGCCCAAAATTTTATTTTTTTTCAAATCGGCCACAGAGCCAAATTTGTAACAGGGCCACTACTGCCAAAAATTCATTGTACACAGCTGAAAAGGAGCCCAAAATAAATAAAATAATATTTTTTGGGAGGGTGTGCATGCTTTAAGGGGGGAAAAGTGTTCAATTTTTTCTTCTATTGTTTATTACTTTTCACAATGGCCACAATTACGGCACCAAAATTCTTATTTCCATATTCTTAACTTTTGCATTCTAATAATTATCCAGCATGGAAAACAAAAATTCACGCACAACTTGATTTTAAAAATCTATGGTCAGTTGTTTCTAGTACATTAACAAGATCTGCAACAGATGTTACACAACAAGCTACATTTGATCATGCAAATCAAAAAGAAAAGTTAATAATCTTGTTTAGTGTTTCAGATGATGTACAACCTCATATTCGTGAGACCGCAACAACAACAGAATCTTGGGACAAGTTCAAAATAGTATATGAGTCAAAAAATAACAACACAATACTTCATCTCTAGAGTCAACTATTGAACTTGAAAATGCAACCAACTAAAAAAGTTGAATATTTTTTTTAGAAGAGTAGCAAATTTGTGTGCATCACTTCAAGCTTTGGAAGAACAAGTAACTGACACGTCACTTGTGCCTATAGTATTGAGATCTCTTCCTCCTTCTTATAGGATTTTTGTGACCATGTTAAACATAACTGGTCAAACAACAACTTTTGAAGAGTTAGTGAATATGTTACAACAAGAGGAATCTATTCACTCAACTACTAAAACTGAAGAGTCGGCACTTGCTTCTAATCAAAAAGGAAAAAAATAGGCTAAGTCTAGTAAATAGCATCAAAAGCAAGGTAATATTCAACAAGGCCAAAAGAACCAACAAAAATGTCTTATTTATGGTCGAAAAGGACATGAGTTAAAAAAATTGGTACAACACATTCCAACAAGGATCATCAAGTGGTAAAAGGATTAATTACCAACAAACAAAATCTCATCAACAATAGAGTAAACATGGACAAATAAGCAAAAGTGGAAGAAGAAACCAACTCAACAAGGAAATGTAGCCAAACAGGAAGATCAATTTGATGATGATGACTTCCTATATTCTACACAGTCAAATGAAGTATCCAATTCTACAAATCAAATTTGGTATGTTGACTCGGGTGCAACTCGACACATGACATGAAAGAAAGATTGGTTCTTCACAATGAGTAAAACACCCACCAAAAATCATGTCTCTTTGGGTGATGATACATCTTACAGTGTTGAAGGAATTGGTTCCATTTCACTACCACTTGGGCAACATAATTGTAAAATTATAGATGTTCTTTATGTCCCTGATTTTACATCTAAATTGTTATTTGTGAGTCAATTATTAGATCACAATCTCAAAATTGACTTTGATTGTAAAGGTGGTAAAAAGATGTGCCTAATTCAAGATAAGTCACGAAGCTCCAAAATTGTTGTAAAAGTTTCAAATGTGGGAAGAATGCTTCAGTTGGATTTTGTTCAAGGAAATGATCTAGCACTTGTAGCCAAGAATACATCATCAGCTCAACTATGGCATCAAAGACTTAGATATGTGAGTTTTGGCTATCTTGACACACTTCGTCGATATGAAATGGTTAGGGGTTTACCACCTCTAAAAAATGGTATAGATAAATGTCAACATTGTTTGGAAGGAAAACAACATAGAGCACCATTCAAACATATCACATTTTGGGCTAAAGAAAAACTTAACTTGGTGCATACCGAACTATGCGGACCAATGAGACCTAGCCACTTTGGGTTTCAATATTTCATGCTTTTTGTTAATGATTTTTCAAGAAAAATGTGGATATATTGTCTTGCTACAAAATACAAAGCTTTTGAAACTTTCAAGAAGTTTAAATCCCTTGTTGAAACAAAGTCTGGTAGGAAAATAAAAACACTCCGCTCAAATCGAGGGGGAGAATACACCAGCAATGAGTTCAATGATTTTTTTGAAACACATGGAATTCATCTTCAAATGGCTCCTCCTCACACACCACAACAAAATGGTGTTGTTGAAAGGAGAAATCATACTATCATGGATATGGTGCGATGTATGATTGATGATGTAGCTTTATCAAAAACATTTTGGGCCCGAAGCAGCGAAAATGACATTCTATTTACTAAACAGAGTTCCCATTGCATCTCTTGATGGAATATTACCATAGGAAGCATGGTTAGGGAATAATCCATATATTTCACACCTTATAGTTTTTGGATGTAACACAAGTATGTACATTCCTAAGAAACATAGAACTAAGCTTGATATGAAATCAGAAAAACTGATCTTCTTGGGATACAGTAATGAAACTTGGCTATAAACTTATGGATCCAAGAACAAGAAGGGTATACACTAGTCGAGATGTTGAGTTTTTTTAGAAGAAAGAATGAGATACTCCTTCCATACACTCACATGATGAAAAAATCATCCCTATAGTGAAAACAAAGGATGGTAATCACTTTGATGATGACAGTGATGATGGGGAAGATAATGAAATTCAACCTCCCACAGGAACCACAAAAAGTATGCCTAAATGGTATAAAAGTATGATTAGAGATGCAAAATTGGATAGTTTCCCCGAAACATCTACCACTGGAATGAGGAATCACAATATGGATCAAAATGAGGTCTATTTGGCCTTAATGGGTAAAGTTGTTGAAACTACTCAGCCATCCATAGTTTCAAAAGCCCTACAATCTGAACCTTGGAAAGATGTTATGGATGTAGAATATGAGTCACTTATGAAAAATAATACATGACAACTTATAGATCTTCCACTAGGGAAAAATCCAATTGGATGCAGATGGATCTTCAAACAGAAGTACAAAGCAGACATAAAAATTGATAAACATAAGGCTAGACTAGTTGCTAAGGGATATTCTCAAAAATAAGGCATTGATTATGAGGAAACTTTTGCTCCCACAACTAAGATAAAAACTTTCAGGTTAATATTTCCTCTAGCTACACAATTTGGCTAGAAAATACACCAAATGGATGTGAAAAGTGCCTTTCTTAATGGTGATTTACATGAATAAGTTTACATGACTCAACCCGAAGGTTTTTTCATACCAGGTAAAGAGGAAAAGGTATGCAAACTCATAAAATCACTATATGGTCTAAAGCAGTCTCCCAGGGCATGGTACATAAAAATTGATGAGCATATCATTCAACAAGGATTCAACAGGAGTCCATACGATCCTAATCTCTATCTCAAAAAGAAAGGGGGGGAGATAGTGATCGTTGTATTATATGCCAATGATCTAGTCATCACTGGAGGATCAGTGAGGATGATTGAGTCAAAAAATAAAGATCTAACATGATCATTCGACATGACCGATCTTGGGCTTCTGCATTATTGTCTTAGACTTGAATTTTGACAAAGAGAAAATCATATCTTTGTGTCACAATTGAAATACACCAAGAAAACACTCGAGAAATTCAATGTGATGGATTATAATCCTTTTTCCACACCTATGGAAACAAGGCTTCAACTATCTCGAACTGATCCATCACCACAAGTAAATGTAACTCTCTATCAGCAGTTGATCGGGAATCTCATCTAATTGACTTACACTAGGCCGGATATTAGCTATAAAGTCAATTATCTTTCATGGTTCATGCAAAAACTAAGGGTTTCTCACTGGAAAGTAGCAATGTGGATACTGAGGTACATCAAAGAAACTATGAACTATGGCCTAGAATACAAGAAGAATAATAACTTCTTCTTGACATGATATTCAGATTCAGATCATGCAAGAAACATAGATGATAGGAAATCCACTTCAGGATTTGTATTCTTTTTGGGATCTTGACTGATATCATGGGGGAGTAAGAAGCAAACTTGTGTTTTAAGATCCTCCACATAATCATAATATCGTGCAACAGGTGGAGCTATTTGTGATGCGATATAGCTTTGACGTATACTTGAAGGATTGATAATACCACATAAACATCCAACTATCCTACATGTTATAACAAAGGAATAGTGAAACTTATTTGGAATCTAATTTTTCATTAGCGCACCAAAACACATTGAGGTGCAGGTACATTTCATTCATGAACATGTTCAAAAAAACAACAGTAACTCCAATATTACCCATCAGATATGCAACGTGCATATGTCTTCACAAAGTCACTTACTCGAGGTAAATTTGAGGGTTTTAGAGAATTTCTCTCCTGTTCACTTGAGACCATGTTGAATTAAGGGGGGGAATGTTAGGAATAAAACTTATCTTAATTCATCATTAGTTGATATTTAAATAAATGTAATAAGTTAAAGTATTTAATTTAAATACTTTAAACTTATGTCAATAGGTATTAGGTATCCTTAGTTCTTAGTTAACTAAGAGATAGTGTTCTCACCCAATGTTTGTGCGATCATGTTTTGTCTTGCATATTTTGTTCCTGGATTATTTCCATGAGGGGCAATAAGGGCAGATAGGCAAATATGCTATTTCTACATATTTTCTCATATTAGGTGATTTGTTTCCATATATTGTGGATGAGATGGAAGTTGTCTAATATCTATAAATATTGAAGCTCTCTCATTTGTTTTGTAAAGCTTGATTTTGATATTAATAAAATACAAAAGCACCATCTTGTTTATGTGCAAAGCTTCTATGTCAAATATTTTTTTCAAGTATTCATTGTCAAGAATATAAATCACTCAAACTAAATTCAAGAGTCTAGCTTCCTCCATTATTAATTCAAAGGTATTACAACTATGTATTATAAAAATCAAGTTACTCCAATTTTCAAAGTTATTAAGGGAAAAAGGAGATCAGGTTTAGATTTAAGGAACATTACACCACACTACTACCATGATAGGTACATTTTTATTAAATCCATAACTAAGCCCGCTACTTTATGATAAGAGATGTGAGGGAAAGGTAGGGGTTGGCTTAGATTTTATTTACTACATTTACCAACACATGGAGAAATACATGAGGCTTTCTCCTACTTAATATTATGTTGTGTATCACCTGGATTGGTATAGTAAAAGCTGACCACCATGTCAATATAGCCTCATACTATTTTTCTTTTATCTATATGTTTTATGATTTTGCAACATGTCTGTAGGTTTTTCTATTATTTATAGGTCATTATAAATGGTGTTAAATGTATTTGAATTCTAGCGATAGACAAAAATAACTATTTCTAGACCAATGATAATAAAGTGAAGCTATAGAACTCCATCTTTAAGAAGAAGTAATAGACTAAACTATGGCCCAAAATTATTTTTATTGTATTGTACAAGAGTAGTTTCCAAACACTATCTTAGGAAAAAAGCATCTTGCATCTTTAGGTTCATATCATTTATTTTAGCTAGTCTGCATACCCACATCACTTTTTTATTTCTCTGTGTAACTGAATATTTATCCCTTCTTATGTTTTATGCTATCATTTCATAGTTATATCATTGTTTACAATATGAATAGTTATATTTTAGATTGTATGGTTGATATGGATTAATTTTTTCAGAATATTTTACATGTAACATACCATTCTTCCAAAATAAATATCATAATATATATAAAGTGTAAACATTTTCTGAAAACTATATATTGGAATCCACACATAATGTTTGTTAATTAATATATTACTATTTCGACCAGTAAGCATAGTACCAAATATGAACCAAGTTAGTTATCTTTAACTTAATAAGTTATTATCTACTATGCTTACTCAATATTGACTGACTTATATTGAGGTTATTATATACTTTGAATATTGTAATGCACATGGAATTAGGTGATTCAATGGGCATTATAATATTATGCCTTGAAGAGGACTCAAACCTCCACCCTGTTTAGTACGAGATTTTGATTCTCGCATGCCTACCATTTCACCATCAAGGCATCCAATTTTTTCACACACGCACGCACGCACACACGCGCACACACACACACACATGCGCGCGCTCGCACGCATGCACGCTTGCGCATGCACACACGCACGCACACACATGCATACACACACACACACACGTGCATGCACACACACACACACACACACACACAACGATATTATAATTACTATATAGATGCATTTTGATAACCCTTAGTCCATAAGTAAATAAGAAATAGTTGAAATACAACACCTTATTTATTTATTTGGGGTATAATAATTTAGTGAATTTCCTTGTTCATTAAATACTGAGCCTTTCTCAAACCCTAGTTGTTCTAGAGTTTTCATTTCTTCCTTGGTTCTTGATCCTTTTATTCATTGTAGGATTAGTTATCCTTTTTGATCTCATAGCTTACTCTATTGTGTCTTTATTTTATTAGTATACGCATGATCCATATTCTATCTCACTATCTAATATAGGAATATACATGGACATTATCGATAACCCTGACAATTTTTCTCAGTATGAATGTGATGATACACATGAGGCTTATTCCTCTATGATTCATCATAATTACACATATGTGACTAACATTTATGATACTAATGCATACACTTGTGGTAATGAATCTTTTACCTCTCTTCCCATAAAAAATCTATAAATGCCTACTCTATTGTTTCTATCATTACTAATATTATCCTTATTATCTCTCAGTATTCCCATGTGGAAGGTTAATGTGATGACTCCTATAATAATACTAAATAAATTTATCAAGAGGAATAGGGTTGGTTAGTAAAATTTTTACAAAAAAAAATCATCAACAAATCAATGCACTTCTCTATATCTCTCAAGATAATAAAAATCACTTACATACATATGATATTCCTATAGACACTAAAATTTAGCAATTTACACTTTAACAACACTTAATTTGATAATTCACTCTTTTTATGATAACACCATCTCTCCATTCTTTCTTAGAACTTTCTGATGTCCATTGTTTAGCTTTAAACTTCATTTTTCATGTTTTATGTCCCCAGTCAAGGCCGTACAGTTTGGTCGGGAATTTGTATCTAGTCATGACCGACCTATATGATCTTAGACGAACACGTCCTCTAGATCTAATTTTAAATTGATATATTTTTTGGGGTCTTATAATTCATATGGGTTGGTATTTATTTGGATAAATAACGTATATAACCCTATATAAGAAATTAAACATTACCTAATTTTCTAACCTAAAACTCCTAAGGCAATGCACTAGATCATTCACTTCATACACTTGTAAAAGGCATCTAAAGCTCTCTAAATATCACAACAAAACATATAAATTCATTAGGTAAGCATACATATTAGTTGTGAAGCTCCAAACCATGTTGAGATAATCATATCTCTCTTCTAAAGTGCTCAAACATCCTCTCTCCAACTATTTTAGTAAGATTTGAAGCCTAAGAAAGCATTTTCAAAGAAGTTTCTAAATTTGATTAATCTATTTAGATATCACATGCTAGATAGAGAATGACATGTGGTTTGATGTATCTTCATAGTATTTCCAACATCAACTATAAATGAGGGTGCCACAACCATTATAATGTTTTTTTACAGGAATATTCACCCATGGATATGGTTTGAGATAAATATCAGTACATTCAGAGAGCTTTGTTACACATGCAACAACTAGGATTTGACAGTGATAGATAATTCCAATAAGGTGAAAATAATATAAAGTTATATAAGTATAATAAAAGTAGGTCCAAGATTGTAAATAATGGACTAGAGCATATGGTAGGGTCCTGTCATAACTATATGGTTCTGGTTGAGGGTGGTTTATAGTCATAGTTCCAATTTCAAGGGTCATTTAGTTTCAGATCACCTAGTTCCATCGATGCACAATCCCAAAACTCAAAACTTCCCAAAATCATCTATAGAAATATAATTTCACTCATTAATTTGTGTTTTCAAGTTCATATAGTGTATTACATGCTTTAGAACACTATTTTTATATTTTATGATTAATGTCATAATTTAATTAATCAAAATAGCCACTTATATCTAACCTATATCTATTTAGTGTAAATATGACTTCACTAAATCATTTTTAGATTAATCAACATATCAATATTAATCTAGAAATGGTGTAAATATTTTAGCGATCCTGATTTTGATCAAACCCTTCACCTAATCTAGTATCTTCTTAGTTCATTGTGCATTATGCCTATTACTCTAATCTTCCCCTACTACTTGTTAGAATGGATTCTCCTCATGTTTAATCCATATATTTCATTGAATATCTTAAGTGTCACCCTAAGTGTGAAGCTAATATCATTTCCCTACTTCATGTCAATCCTAACCCATCCATTACTATTCTTCGTTTCTTCTAATCTTATTTTTGATGCCTTGCAGTTAAGTCTCCCTTGGCTACATGCTCATAATGATATTCCCTTGATAATTCGTTGATATATTAATTCCATTCATAATCAACAGGTTATCACAATTATAGGTGTTCCCATTAAGGCTCCTCCTCCTAGCTTACCTAGTCCTAATACATTTTTGGATAGGTATTTGGTTTTACATGTTTTCTCTCATGGATATAGCACTTCTAAGATCATTCTTAGGCCTATAATGATTCACCCTACACCTACTCACCCTCGATCACCTAGGCCTCCTAATAGGCCCCTAATTACACATAATATATCTCACAACTCTAGGTCTCCTCATAGGCTAGTAGCCCCGTGCTATACTTCTCATTGTCATTACTCCCTTAGTCTCCTACACTAGATAGTACGCATGCTACCTGTACATATTCCCTATTACACCTAAGAACTTGACACACTCACTCTTCTAGTCCACTACACTGGAGCCTATCTTCCAATGCTAATTCTACATTTTTTAAATCTACTCAACCTTCCTTGGCACATATTACCTCTACGGTACCACTAGCATTTGGATAATTGTTTAGGATTAATCCTCCCTCTTCCCTAGTAATTACTCAACCTCTTGAAGAGGTTATTATTGGATATTTTCCATGCTAAGTCTCATACCATTTTTACATAGACATGCATTCCAATAATACAAAAACATTTAGATATTTACATAAATATAAAATCAGGACCTATGAATTTTACTTGAGTTGTTATCACTTTACATTATCTAATTTGTTTATAAATTTGGTTTGATAGATAACATGCTTATTTATCCTTTCAACACATGTGCTCTCTTGTTATATTGAGTTAGATGCAAGGCACATAGATTTCTACATGTTTATAGAATCACATGATGCTCTTTACATTCTTCTCTTAAGGGCATCACCTCCATCTCCTATAAGAGTTATTATTCTATTATAGTCCCTTTTCCACTTCCTCATTTTTTCTCAATTATATATATTATGTACTTTCTAATTTTCATACTAATAGGACTAACAAATGTTTTTTGTGAAAAATTGACATCTCTTGTTTCACATATTTCACCCATGTGGGTTACTATATCATATTATCATGTTTTGACACTCTTATTTCATGCATACTTTCTTGTGTGTGTATATTTCTTGCTTTTTTTCCTTTCATGTGGCTTATGAGCCTTGATTATCTTCCCATACCGTGGGTGTCCCATGTTTACAGGATTTGAACCTTTTGTATGACATTATTTTCCTACTTCTTGTACTTGATTGCACTACTTTGGTATTTACATGCATTTATATTACTCTTGTTATCAACTACGTGGTTGTTCTTTGTTATTATTATTATTATTCTCTTTGTACACCATGGTTGTCACCCTGCACAATCACTTTCCCTATTATATGTACATGTTATTCTAGGTGGCCACTGCTTCAACACTCTACACTCAACTAATGTTTCCCATACATATCCTTCATTAGCACATACCTATTTATTTTGAGCCACATGCTCAAACATGGTTTTCACACATGCCTCAAAAGAGGTGGAATCTATTCGGGTTAATTTATAAACTTACAAAAATACAAAAATAGATTTATGGGGGAAAACACAGGTATAAATAGAGTACATGAACTCATAAACACATTCAAGCACATAAATACAGTAAAATGTTCACATGTTCATAACCGTATAGTTAGGTCAAGACCTTATAATATGGTCATAACCTTCCTATACATTTTTTCCAGGGATCAAACACATTAGTTTTATTAGTAATTTTAGATTCTCATGTTCATTATAAGTATTTTGATACATTTTCATACTCAGTTCACTAAGTTTACTCAGCTCATATTAGTACAGGGGACTTGAAATATTTCACTCCTTCACAACAACATTTTAATTTGTACTAGATTTTTAAGGATATTGGGGGCATGAGTCTCCTCCCCTTATCAACATTTTATACATTTTTAGTTTCTACATAACTTTATTCAGTTATTATAACTTGTGTGGCATATGGGCAGAGTTTTGGGGCACCTATCCTCTTTTTTTATATATGTCCTTAATGCAAAATTGGGTCTAGATGCATTTGTAGTGGTTTGATTTGTGGGGTGGTTATGGAAGGTATCAAATAAGTTAAGGCCTTCATAGGTATTTTTTCCTCTTCTCTCACATTCAAAAGGGAAGATATCAAAGTTGTAGAATAAATTTGATACATGATCTTCTTCCTTTGTAGGGGTACATTTGTACGTCTTTATTTTTTTCTCTTCCTTACATATCTATGTTTGGTTGTATGCACCTAACACTTTAATTTCACCATATCACAATTTGGGGACTGATCACCCTCAATCCTTTGGAAAATTATAGCAATAAAAATATCCAAGCACAAACAAAGCACAATGTTTTCATTTTCCACAAAGAAAACATGTGTATTCCTTCCTTGTTTAATTCTTTTCATTTGATTTATATGCAAATGAAAATATTTCACATTGCAAGTTATATTTGAGTTATATTTCAATTATTTATCATGGAAATTGACTACACTTTGTATTGTAGGTTCATCATGGAGCATTCCAACACTAAGCACAACATGGAAAACTTGAAAAAAACATTCAAGAAAAGAAAAATTGTATTTACACACTCAGGTATATTTTCCTTTAAGCATGCAATTATCATTTCATACTTAAAGAGGGGAAAATATAGACACTAAAATTTAGTAATTGTTGATGGACATCCTTGGTGGATAGAGCCATCAGAGTCATGGGAATCCTTAGGTTGGTTGGACATGCGTCCTAAGGATACATCCAGATTTTAAAGAAGATGGCTCTTCTTTGCAAGGGGAGATAGGGATCAGAAAAACTGGAAAGAAAAACATATAAATGAACTAGGGTGATGTGCTAGAAAGAATACACCAAGAAGCCAACCGAATACACAATTGTCTTGAACTACTTAAGCACAACACCAGAAATTACAACAACACCCAAATATGCACAGTTTCTAAATGAAAATAAAGGTGATCAAAGATGATAAAGATATGCGAATGATGAACTGGAAACACCAAGAAAACATATATATTACTCCAATGGTTGTGCACAATATTACATCAGAAGGAGGCAAGATTGTTATTACAAACTCAGGTAGAAGGCTAGAGTTACAAGATCTCTATCTTTTACAAAAGAGAAACTTGCGACAAAGAGGAAAAGATTAACTCTCCTAGTATCTAACTAAAAACTATCCTCTATCCGAAATCTATCATATATCATCTATATATTTTCATCAAAACTTCATTACAATTTATAGGGTGAGGAGGAGGTAAGAGAGAACTTTGAAACTCCTTTTCAACTGCCCCTTAATTATGATGAATAATATGAAGTGACAAAAACAGATTGCCTAAAATCTTTCTCACAACTTGATCCCTTCAGAAAAGTGAGAGCCATGCCTATTTAATGCATCTTAATTATTCTACAACCTAATCCTTTGAGATGGACTCACCTTTAAAGAATAAATACTTTCAGATAGTTATTAGACACCCAGGTATTTCAACCCTTTATGCATTGGTTCGCGGCCACTTGACCCAAAAAGTGCATATTTTGTGATGAAATGACCCTTCACCTTTGACCTTTTGAAAACATATTGAGCATTAAATCTTATAGATAAGACCCTAAATCACTTATACGTGGTGGGTGGCTTGTCATCTTTATGGCCTGCTTCAAAGACAGAGTCCATTTTTTTGCAAGATCCACGTGGAAGGTGTGTGCATCCTCTTGAATTTTCTTTTCTTTAAGGCCTTAGGGGATGCGTCGGGTGGACACTTGGCACCATCCGTGGGCTCGTTGTCCTACTCCTTTGTTGGCTCTGTGTGTCAATCCCACGGGAGTTTGATACTTCATCCCCCTTTGACTTCTGAAGTTGCGCCAATTTGACACTTGATGCGGTTTGCAAGCCATTCATTTCTCTTTATAATTTGGTTAAGTCCCCTCTTGAAAAATATTTAGCTTCAAATAGGCTTCTCTTAGCCATGGAAATTTAAATAACAGTATGGTGACTCACTAGGACCATTTATCTTGCTAAATGAAAAGAACCCACGATCTTCCACTATGAAACTACTTCTTCCTACTCTCATATTGAACTCAATAAGATTTATTTTTTTTTAGAGTAGAAAATTGAAAAGGGTAGCTAATGACAACCTTAGGCTGATTTTAGTTGCTCTGCTTATGGTTTGAAGTGAAAACTACAACTGTCTTCAGCTGATGATGATTTTCTTGGTGAGTTGGAGCCTTTATCAGAGTTGGCGCATCCCTTTTTAAGTAATATAGGAGCGATACTGTACAAAAGAAAAAACATACATGTCTCAAATGAGATATGTAGTATGCACGCAGGCACTTATTCTACTGAAACAAAATCTAGTCCTACTCTTAATCTAATTGGTTTTTACAAAAGCTAAACAAAACCTGAAATGAGAAAGGAAAAGTAGCTTCCTTTTCTTACCAAACATGGCTGTATGAAAAATTTGGTGATTGATATGGCCAATAGTGAGATTGAAAAGCAGACCTTCACTCTTCCACCCATGGTATCAATGAACAGTATGAATACCTCCTCTTGTTTATCTTGTGGCTGGAGGTGTTGTAACTGACCCTCGGGGTCTTGAAGCTCATCCTCATGTTCTAAAATGAACATGAATGTTGCTAGCATTTTTTTCGATAAGATACAGCCTAAGTTGGGGCTTGGTCCTACCTTTTTCTTACATCCATCGTTCTAGCTGGTATCTTTTGGATCAAGGCTCCCTTGTGGATCACTCTGAAATGATTCATCTTCTTTCCACTCTCCCTTTCTAGTAGCTTCGCTGATGAGTTCAGGATCTTTGATTGAAAGCAAAAAGCTTCTAATGATACTTTCTTCTAGAGCCTCTAAATTAGGTTCGGTAAAAATTTCATAAGAACTAGGTGGCCTCTTTTGTTCTTCTGATGAAGTGAGAAAATATGTGATTTCAACAGGCTCCTCTTCATTGAGATATTCCCCCACATATGATAAGCATTCGAGCTTATCTCCTTTCTCCTCTAGCGAAGATTTATGCTTCGGTGTGATGGTTTTTGAATTTACAAATTCTCCATCGTATGTGGCTTTATTTTGCAGAATAAATCCCATTGATAAGGATCCTTTCAGGGGAGTTTCTTTGTGGGGCAGAAAAATAGAGGAAACTTCTGTAACTTCTCCTCTCTTGGATTGGTGACGCGAACCTTGTGAGCGCGTATCACTTCCTGCTATATGCTCCTCTTCTTTTGGATTTGAAGCCTTTTTTTTCTGGTGTGTGAGGCATATCTGCTCAAAGATGGTGGTAGTGCAGAAATTATGGTTTGGAGATGAAGAAGGGGAGGATCCCTTGGTGGTAATGGATTCATGATTGCATAACCTCATTGGATGAAGAGAAATAGGAGGCGTGGAAAGGTAGATGAATAAAAATGAATGAGAGGGAGCTCTACCAGCTTTTGTAATGATTTGATCAAACCCTAGGGAATTTCTTGAGGGGCTCTGTAACCATATTTATAGAATTTTGAACTTTTTTGAGAATCATCCAAGTTGATGTCATAATAAAGTATCACTTTGAGTTATCCCATCGGGCATGCCAAAAAAACTATTGACGGACATCCTTGGTGGATAGAGCCATCAGAGTCATGGGAATACTTAGGTTGGTGGGACGTGCATCCTAAGGAGACCTCCAAATTTTAAAGAAGTTGGCTCTTCTTTATAGGGGGAGATAGGGATCAGAAAAACTGGAAATAAAAACATAAAAATGAACTAAGGCAATGCGCAAGAAAGAATACACCAAGAAGCTAACTGAATACACAATCGTCTCGAACTACCTAAGCACAACACCATAAATTGCAACAACACCCAAATATGCACAGTTTCTAAATGAAAATAAAGGTGATTAGAGAAAATAAAGATATGTGAATGATGAATAAGAAACACCACGAAAACATAAATATTACTCTAATGGTTGTGCATAGTATTACATCAGAAGGAGGAAAGATTGCTATTACAAACTCAGGTGGAAGGATAGAGTTCCAAGATCTCTGTCTTTTACAAAATATTAACTCTCCTAGTATGTAACTAAAAACTATCCTCTATCCAAAATTTATTATATATCATCTATATATTTTCATCAAAACTTCATTACAATTTATAGGGTGAGGAGGAGGTAAGAGATAACTTTGAAACTCCTTTTCAACTGCCCCTTAATTATGATAAATGATATGAAGTGACAGAAACAGATTGCCTCAAATATTTCTCACAACTTGATCCCTTTGAAAAAGTGAGAGCCATGCCTATTTAATGCATCTTAATTATTCTGCAACCGACTCCTTTGATGGACTCACCTTTTGAGAAGAAACACTTTCAGCTATTTATTACACAGTCAGATATTTTGACCCTTTATACATTGGTTCACGGCCCCTTGACCCAAATAGTGCATATTTTGTGATGAAATGACCCTTCGCCTCCGAGATAAGACCCTAAATCACTTATACGTGGCGGGTGGCTTGTCATCTTTATGGCCTTCTTCAAAGATAGATTCCATTTGTTTCCAAGATCCATGTGGAAGGCTCACACATCCTCTTGACTCTAATTTTCCTTAAGGCCTTAGGGGATTCTCCAGGTGGACACTTGGCACTGTCCGCGAGCTCATTGTGCTACTCCTTTGCTAGCTCTACACGTTAGTCCCATGGGAATTTGATACTTCATCCCCCTTTGATTTCTGAAGTTGTGTTGGCTTGACACTTGGCGCCATCTACGAGCTGTTCATTTCTATTTATAATTTGGTTAACTCCCCTCTTGGAAAATATTTAGCTTCAAATAGGCTTATCTTATCCACAAAAATTCAAATAACAGTAATTTACACTTTGATGACACTTGATTTGATAATACACTCTTACTATGATAAATACCATCTCTCCATTCCCACTTAGCACTTTCTAAAAATCCATTGTTTAGCTTGTTTATCCTTGTACATTGGAATGTCAAAAAAAATGATAATACAATGTAAAAAAATCCATTAGAAAACATCAGTTGAAAATATTCAAACTTAATTTTTTATGTTTTCTATCCCCATTCAAGGTCGTATAATTAGGTAGGGAATTTGTATCTAGTCCCGACTAACCTATACATTCTTGGACTAACATGTCCTCCAAATCTACTTTTAAATTGATATCTTTTTTGGATAATATATTTCATTTGGGTCAGCCTTTATTGGATAAATCACCTACAGAACCCTATATAAGCAAGTAAAAATTACCACATTTTCGCTATAAGACTCATTTCATACACTTGCAAAAGGCATCAAAAGATCCTTAAATCTCACAATAACACATCTGAATTCATTACGGTAGCACCCACATTAGGTCTAAATCTCCAAACCAAGTCAAGACAACCATATTTCTCTTCCGTAAGCACTCAAAAATCCTCTATCCAAGTATTTTAGCAAGATCCAATGACAAAGAAAACATTGTCAAAAAAGTTGCTAAATCTGATTGATCTATCTAGATATCACATGCTAAGTGGAGAATGATGTGTGGTTTGAGAACTCTTCAAAGTAGGGTCAACATCGACAGTGCATGTGGTTCCCACAACTTTTATAATGTTTTTTTGTAGGACTCTACATTCATGTCTAGGGTTTGAGATAAATATTAGTCCATTCATAGAGCTTCATTGTACATGCAATAACTAGGGTTTGACAAAAATAGATAAATCTAGGAAGACGAGAATCACAAAAAATTATAGAATTAGAAGAAAATTAGGTTCAAGACCATAAAGAAGGGGCTAGACCATATGGTAAGGTCTTTACATAACTATAAAATCTTGACCCAAGGTTGTTTACAGTTAAAGTTCTAGTTTCAAATGTCATTCAGTTTCAGATCACCCAATTCCAATCGTATGCAGTCCCAAAACTTCTTAGAATCATCTTTAACAAGCTAAGTGCACTCATTCCTTTGTGTTTTCAAGTTCATATCATGTATTGCATGCTTTAGAATGTTATTTTTATATTGTATGATTAATTTTGGAATTCAATTAATGAAAATACCCACCTAAATCTAACCTACATCCAGTTAGTGTAAATATTGCCTCACTAAAGCAAATTTAAAATAAGCAACATATCAATCTTAATCTAAAAAGGGTGTAAACAATTCCCAAATTCTTTTTTGGTTCTTCTCCTATTTATACATACAATATTTCCACCTCTATTATGCTTATATCTATAAGGGCATCCCATATTCCCCTTCAAAATGTTACAATGCATATTCCTATGACTACTTCTATTATTATATCCCTTGTGGCTACCCAAGAAACTTTCTACTCCTCTTGTATTGTGTATTCCCTTGAACATATTGTTCATATTTTTCAATACCAAGTGTTACAATTACAACAAGATACCTTTATATCTTCTAACATTATGGATTCTACCCAATTTCTTCAAAATTCTCTTGCACTTGCAAAAACATCTTATCATTTACCCCTTGGATTTGTGTCACCTAAACTTCATATCTATGATGGAAAAACTAATCGTTAATAAAATATCCACTCCATTTATGCTTCTTTATTAGATGATGCTTATAATAATCAATTACATACTAATAAATATCCAGCAAGTCTCAAATATTATGCTCTATAATGTTTGTATGATTCACCTATACATTCTGTATGAGGTTTTACTCCTTTGGATTATTAATTTCTTGCACATTTTTCAAATTATTGTTGGTGACACTATTCTATATGCTCAAATGGATAAAATGCATAAGGCTCAAGTGAACCAAGTTATTACTATGTTATGCAAATATTCTTATTAAAATGAACATCCTTATGGCTAATGATCATTAAGAGTTATTTACTCAAATCCTTCTTTTTCCTTTACAAGAATCAATTATTTTTGAAATTTTATGATCTTTCAATCAACTATACCACTTTTCAAAATAATGAGAGGTCAAGATGCTTACTTTGAAAAATATTGAGTATGCATCTAGTTCTTGGTGCAGAGCTCATACATGGATTCAATCAACTCAATAAATTAGGAAATATCCTTCACCAAACTATATCAAATACACTATTTGGGGGATTTTTATTAGTGGCTTTAAATGGCTTAAACATGCAAAAATTGACCTTTTAAACATTAATTTTCCCTCACCAAAAATATAACATGTCTCATACACCTCATACAATGTAAAATAATCCTTCAAAGTGATATACCACAAATTAAATAGCCCACTTTACCTTCTTCTCGAAAACTATCCTATTTAGGCTCTCAAGGACTTGTTCAAACTATGCAATTTTGGAACTCTGAGCCTTAACTAACCATACTATCTAGTTTCTTTTCCTTCAATACCTTATTCAATATGAAATAAATCCTCTTAAGTGATCAAGATTGAAGAAAACCTCAATTTTCTATTCCTCTTACAAAACTACTTACTTTGTGCTCAAGAACCATAACCAATGGTGATTCAGTGATTGGAACAATCTGTGCACACACAAGACAAAGTAAATTCATTCTTAAACACCCTTTATCCTCTTGATGGTATAGGGTAAATTTTATAGTTCAACTATTTCTAGTCCTCTCTCAATTACCTCTTTCCCTTTTCTAGTTAACTTGCCTTCTAATAGGCCTCCTTTTACTATTTTCCATGCATAAAATATTTTCTAGGAGGTTTCAAACTGAAGTATTGGGATTTTTTACTACCCATTTTGCTTTTTAAACACCATGAAAAGTTTAAAGCTTAAATTAAAATCACATTTATCTCATGTTTTAACAACTTGAGCCTTCAAATTAGGCTTCGTAACTGTAGCATTCATCCATTTAACTGAATGTCAAAGAAATCTAAAAAAATTAGGTATCTTACCACTGAAACCCTTCAAAATTTGGAAGCATGTCTTTCCTAGGTGATATGTAGAAAGTTTCAAGTTTTAAGATCAAGTGAAAGGAATTCAAAATAAGTTTTTTGTTAAACCCTAACTAACCCTCATGTCTTAGCTGAGAGGTCTTATAAGCTTACAAAATTCAAGGAACTTGATTTCCAAAATTTAACCTCCTAGTATAGGTCTATATGTACCTCTTGAACGTGTTCAATTTGACAGTGAAGGAAAAATAACCATCAAACCACAAAAATGATACTTTTCCATAACTATGTAAACTGTAGATAGCAGGGTATACTCTCAACAATCAAAGTCTTCGAATATATTTACCATTTCTTCCTTCATGCATAAATTACTTCCATCAATCTCTATCTTCCTCATGTTAGGGTTCTCAACCATGCATTTATCTTGAACTAATGAGCATTTATCAAACCCATCTCTTAGTAAACTATCACAGTAATATTTTATTGGGAACCAAGAACCAAAACAGAACACGCTCTAGTCCTTTAGATAGTGTATATAATCCCTTCTATAGTCATAATAACACAAGAATAATTGTTCAACAAAGATCTTAAAACTTAATGCAACCAAAGTCTTCACATTAATGCAGTTCCATAACCATGAACACTATCTAGAGTATATTACCATTTAAGTGGGTTGATCCAAGTAATTTTTCCAATCAAATCTTTTACTCAACTTCTAAAAATGGACACCAATTTTACTCCTACAAAAATCTCATCAGGAATGACTATACATTTATAAAAAAAGAAATAAAAAAGACTTACAAATTCTACAAGAAAATACCATTTTTCATGTGAAAAATAGAGTTCTTGTATTATATTGTGATTTCCTTACAAAATCCTTTCTTTTCCCTTCCTTCCATCCTCCTAACCCTCAACAAATCTCCTTAAAATTGAATCTCATTCAAGTTTTATTCCATCTCATCCTCATTTCATAACCCTAACTAAATTTTTACAAGACTCGCATGCCCATACATCACAAAAAGGGACATTTTTACATCTTATTGACTCACTTCATCCTAGGACCTATTCAACATGTCTAAAACATCTACCCACACTTCCATTCAACAAGAACTCTTTTTTAACCCCTTGAAAACCCATATTTTTCTCTTTTACATGCTTTGAAATTTGAAATACAAAAATGGAGGGAAAAAGAAAATTTTGAATTTTTAAATACTTGACCCCATAAGACTCTTCCCCATGACTTCACCAATCCCTATCACACCTAGCTTGACCTCATAACCATGAATGGATGAGAAATTTTTTTTTTTTTATGTTCTTTTAGTGATACCCATGAATCATACTCCCAAGGTGGAGAAAAGGAACCGTGTACTTTGTTTGTATGGTTGTGTCTCCAACTGATTCTTTAGCATCCTTGCATGTTTTTGACCTTGCTTCCTCACTCCTATTGTCCTTACTTGCTTCATGCCCACATGGATCCCATTTTTTTTCCTTTATTCTTGCATTTTCTTCAAATTTGCATCTTTTCTTTCTGAGTTCAAGATTCATCTTCAAACTTTCATCAATTGTACCTACATAAACAAACAACACAACAACAAAAGCATACTCTTCTTCATGATTTTCTATGTTACTCACCTCTACATCACACTTGTCCATCTTGGTTCCATGTCTTTCTTCCCTTAGGTGGACTGAATACTACCCATACTCTTGTTTTCCTTGTCTAATTGCTTGTGCTTTCATGTTTTTCGTCATATAAAATTGTTTTGAATTTGTACATGTACCTTGTTTGCCCTCTTTTAGATCATTATTTTCCAAAGAAATAAATTTTCTATTAGTTGTACCTTCACTCTTACTTTCTTAATCCATCATACACAACAAATCCTGTAAAAGATCATCCACTTCACCTATGAAAAATTGATTGGCATACCTTTCTCCTTCACCATGCTCATCATTCCACTCAACCTTACTTATCTCATTCCCTTTTTTCTTCTCAAATGCACCATTGGAGTCATCTTCTACAATTTTAAGGGATTCACCCAGAGAGATATAAATATCAACTAGCAAAAAAGTGAACTTTGAATCTAATTTTATTACCTTACCATCATCTCATGCATGTTTTCCTCTTTAACATCTTGTACCTACTTTTTTTTTCCAAGAGTTCTTCATCCTCTTTCATCATTCCATCCTCTCTTTTCTATACCACACTTGTATTCTTCCTTTGCCATATTTTTTTTTCTCCTTGTGCATTACATGTTTCATAAAAATTCTGATTTTTCCTTCTTTATTTGCCTCAACTCCTTCTCTTTTATGATGACCTCTCTCAACTGCAATATTTTTTTCTTCTTCACAAGTATCTCTATAGGCCACTTAATCTTTATTCTTATTACAAATACAATTTCACTATTTTTTTCATCATACTCTCATTTTTCATCAATTCTTCAAGCTTCTCTACACCCTTCCTAAGCTCTCCCAACTATTGTTCAACCCATAAGTCTTTTTTTCGTACGTCCTCTTTCTTCTTGGATTATTTCTCCTTTGTTTCTCTCTCATCTTTCTTATTCTTGTATCTTAGCAACATCACCAACCCTGTCACTATCTCTTCTTTATCCATTTTCCTCTTTTCTTCTTTCTAAATTTTTTTTTTCACCTTTTTTTTTGTCTCACCTTGGTTCTTTTCCACACCTAGTCTATTGAAATACTTCTCTACTCTTCTCGTCTATATTTCAAATTCACTGCTTCTTAAGTCTTCACTTGCAACCTATCAATCTTCATTCACACACTCACACAATTCATTGTTAGCAATAAACAATATTCAATCCTCAATAAAAGGCCTTCTCTGACACTAAATGATGCAAAGCTCATACATGGATTCAATCAACTCAATAAATTAGGAAATATCATTCACCAAACTACACCAGATTCTTTGTTTTGAGGATTTTGATTAGAAGCCTTAAATGACTTAAAAATGTAAAAACTTGCCTTTTAAGCATTAATTTGTCCTCACCAACAATATACGATGTCTCATACACCTCATGGAATGTCAAATAATCCTTCAAAGTGATATACCACAAAATAAATAGCCAACTTTACCTTCTCAAAAATTGTGTTATTTAGGCTCTCAAGGACTTGTTCAAACTATGTAATTTTGGAACTATGAGCCTTAATTGACCATACTATCTAGTTTTCCTACCTTTAATACCTTATTCAATATGAAATCAATCCTCTTAAGTGATCAAGATTGAAGAAAAAATTGCTTTGTTATTCCTCTTCCAAAACTACTTACTTTGTGCTCAAAAACCATAGCCAATAGTGATTCCATGATTAGAACAATTTGTGCACACCCAAAACAAATTAAAAACATTCTCAGACACCCTTTATCCTCTTGATGGTGTAGTGTAAGTTTTATAGTTCAACTCTTTCTAGTCCTCTATCAATTACCTATTTCTTTTTTCTAGCTAACGTGCCTTTTAATAGCCCTCCTTTGACTATTTTCCATCCATAAAATATTTTCTAGGAGGTTTTAAACTGAACTATTAGGCTTTTTGAATGCCCATTTTCCTTTTTCAACACCCTGCAAAGTTTTAAGCTAAAATTCAGATCATAAATCCCTTTTCTTATGAAGTCGAGCCTTCAAATTAAGCCTCATAACTGTAGCATTCATCCATTTAATTGACTGTCAGAGAAATCTCAAAAATTTAGGTGTCTTACCAATTAAACCCTTAAAAATTTATATGCATGTCTTGCCTAGGTGATATGTAGAAATTTTCAAGTTTTAAGATCAAGTGAAAGGACTTCGAAAGAAAATTTTGTTTAAACCCTAACTAACCCTCCTGTCTTATCTAAGAGGTCTCAATAGCTTACAAAATGCAAGGAAATTTATTTCCAAACTTCAACCTCCTACTATATGTTTATACTTACCTCTTGAATGTGCCTATGATAGAAGAAAAATTATTAGGTTGTGTAGTGGAATACAATTTAACAAATTGTAACATCTAATATAATATGTTTTTATAGATAAGCACATTTTACGATAACTCGAGCAAAGAGATATTATCAAGGGTGTTATTTAATTGATCTAAGATATCATACCCCTTAAAAGGAGTGTTAGGTTTAGAAATAGGGGATAGATGTGGGGAAGGAATGGGTGGGTTTCCCCAATGAATTCATTAGTACGGTGTGTTTTGATGATTTTAGCATTAGTTTCCATGTGAGGAGAAGAGAAACAAGGTGGATTTTTTCACTTATGAGGAATATATTATCTTGTATATTTATGTATGTAGAAGTCTCATTAGTCATGAAACAAGTAAAACCATCATAGAGAACATCTCTTCCATATGGGATATGGGTATGGAATTATTAAGAAGGATAGTAACCCATAGCAAAAATAGGGAGTGGTCCCCTAGGTTTGAAACAATGATGATATAATATTGCAATAAACATCATCATGATGCATAATGGCTACAACGTAAAATAAAAAATATAGGACCACTACGGTTAGAAAAATAGGTATGATTCAAGATCCAAGTTCACTAAATGTTTATAACCTAATTAATTTCTAGGTGTTATTAATGTAAAACAACTAAAGAGGATGTAAGGTTTTGTAATAGGTTGAATATTCTAATCTAATTAGCTTCCAACATCAATTATACACAATCAAAATAATGCATTCAGACTTGAAATTATTTAAACAATTGGTAAATGATAAATTATTTCTCAAAACATGAGAGGAGAGATAAAATTAGTTTTTTATGATGATTCAGAAATGATTTAGAATGTGTGGTAGTGAAATAGGAGGATCTGGAATTGTATATTATTCATTTAAATAACTAGAATTGGAAACTGAGAAGGGTAAAGACCGTACAACTTATGTATGGTCCAAACTAGAAATTTATGGTCTCGACATGAATTTTTTAATTTTCATGCCCTTTGAAAGTCTATATTTGTAACTTTTTGTGTGATTCACTTATCTAGAGATTTTATTTTTTATATGTCACTCTTACTCACATAATTTCATAATGACCTATGACAACTTGAAATGAATAAAAAACCCTAACAACATGTAGAACCCTTCTTTAGAGCATTAGAAAAAAAAAATTGTGTGTTTGATCCAAAACTTAGGGGTTTTAGGATTACAAGATATAATTACAATTATGCCAGATGTAAATAGTAAAGCTATATCTGAAAAGATATGTATATTTCTCATAAGATTGTGATTACAATAGTTATCTCTGCAAGGAGATGTGTCCTTCCATTTCGGGCTACATATACTTATACACTTTATTATATAAATATTTAAAATAATGTGGAAGGTCACTAATCTCAAGTGAGATGAGGTGGTTCAAATTCAATAAATTACGTATGTGAAAATTTCACGAAATTACTATTTTTAGACAATGCTACAAAAATTACATTTTGAATCCTTTAGAAGTAGATTTCGGGGGTAAAAATTTTACAAACAATGTTTAACACCCCTTCATCATATTCTAAATGTTCCAAGATTTTTGACGCATTTAAAACAGAGTCAGTCAGAGCTATGATGAGGAAGTTATGACTCCCAAAAGTTGCCCCACTACAATTGCTTCCCAAATTTTTGTCTGAATTAGTGTGTTTGACATTGGAATACCATTTATGCTTAGACTCCATTTTTTTAAACCAATATAGTTTCTACACTACATTCCCTCATAGCGGGATCCTCATGTAGTTATCCTAAGTGGTTTTACAAATTTGTATAGCTAACCAACCCCTTAAAATGGTCCCACATATCTCTTAACACCACAATAGCAAGCTAATTGTATGGTATATAGAGTACCCAGTATGGTAGTAGTGATATGTGGTGTTCCTTATCTATGTGACCTAACTCTTTGTTTATTGAAACCCTTATCCAATTCTTGGAGTGATGTTTCTCTTGCTAAGATATGGCTCTATGATATTTGTATGCTTGGAATGGATGAAGCTAAACTCCTTGACCTAGTTGAGTGCTTCATACGTGTAGTAGGGACTACTCTAGATGATTTGCAACTAATTTATGAGTATTTAGGAACCCTTTAAGTTCTTTTAGAGAGAGATATATACAATAATATTTTATGAGAGTGTTAGGTGAGTTATAAAGTGATAATGACTTGATTATATAGGCTTTTGTATGTGAAATATTCTAATAAGTCTGGACCTATATGAAGATGAAATGAACCAAAGAATGATTTGAAATTGAAATAAAATTTTGTGATTGTGAAGAGGTGGGATCGTATAGCTAAAATCAGACCCTATATTCCAACCCTTTTGTATGTTTTTGGACTAGAGATAAAGACCAAAACTGAAAGGTATGTCATTAATATCAAACATTATATTATATTTTAATTAAATAATATTTCTATAGTTAACAATAGATCATATTGTAATGATACGAAAGTTGTAAAAGAGCTAGAGAAATAAGGAGATTATATTCTAAATGTGATCATTTGTCTTAAAAGGATGCATGGTCAAACTTGGCATTGTACAAGAAAAAGTTGCCAATTTTTAGTGTTTGTGCTCTCTTCATCACATCATATGATAGAAAATGTTGTAAAATATTTTTAAAAAAAATTCAAATATTCTAAAAATGTCAAATCAATCCCAAAGCATGATTTAATTTACTACCTTTTACTTTACATATGTTTTTTGTCACATGGTTTGATAAATATCATATTCTATATTATATACACACATTTATTTCACATGAAATGTGTTCATGATGCAAGATACACAAAATTCTACATGATCATAGATCTTACCCATTGGTCTTGCTAATTTGGGGGCACCTCCTACACTATTAGGTTATATTTTTCCATTTATGACATAGTTATATTTCACATCTTAGTTGTACTTATTGTGATATATGGTATTTATCTATATTTTTGGAACTAACACGTGTACTATACAAGAATGGTATATCTTGTTTTATGTGCCTACTAGCCACGATCTATTTTATATCATTACACATTAGATTACTTATATTCCCATATTGTGAGTGTCTATATAAGTGTATGAGTGACATTTATTTTTTCCTTAATTATGGCCTTGATTGCCTTTTATTGAGTGACCCTTCAACCTTGTTTGTATGGGGAAAATTAGTTTGTTCCTTATATATGTCTCTTTGACTTTTATATGATATTATATGTGATATTGATTATTTTACTAATGTGTGTGTGTGTGTGTGTGTGTGTGTGTGTGTGTGTAATGTTGTGTGTGTGTGTTATCTCCTTATGTTATTATTTCTATCATGTAACCTCTTGTAAGACTAGATTTTATATAATGGATACCTACACTTATCTTCTATGTGTTCCAATGATGATTATATGTTATATCTGACATGGATACACTTCAATTATTTTTAGAATAGAAAACTATATTTTATATCACTCACCTCAAAAGATGGGGAATTTCATGGGGTTATTACAAGAATATAAATGTAATTTAGAAAAAAACACAATTGCATATTACATAATACAATGGAATAGGTTACAAGGGGATAGACAATGGTATAGATAAAAATAATTCACATAGCTTCAATCTAGACAAAATTATCCAACACAAGATAAAACCAATAGACATTGCTCTCCTTAATGAATTATATTGTCGTAGGCATCTTGGACATCTAAGTTTATATGTTTTGGGAAATATGGGTTTTTATATGTATTTGATATAGTTTTAAGGATAGATAAATAGTTTCAACACAAAACTCACTACATTTAATGAGAGAATGTAGGGGGCATGGAAAAATTTTTAATTCAAAAACTAAAAAAATGGGTTACACATTTTCTATTTAACATACATTTACATTAGTATATTGGCATAGTAAGGGCATGAACATAAATAGCATTTTTTTCTAATTTTTCATAGTTTCAAATGTACTATTAAAATAAAATGTGGGGGTATGAGTGTACTTCATTCCATTTTGAATTTGCATGACTTTTCACATCTATAAATTAGATCCATTTGGAGTGGTTGGTTTTTTGGGTGTATGGTTTTACTAGGTCTACATATACCTTCAATACACATGGTTTCAGTGATGCCTTAGGACATCGTTCCTCTCTCTCTTATGAGGATAGTTTGGTTAAATAACACCTGAATTATTAATTTATTCTATGTATTGGGTCAAATGACACCCAAATCATTTTCACTCATGTTACTTATACAAATTGGGGATTGATCACTCCTAATACTCATTAGTGTAGTTTCAATATCTCTCTTCATGTACGTCACCAAGAATCTCATTCATGTACAATTCAAATAGGTCTTCTCCTTCCTTGCGTTGTTCACTCCATTTTTAAATTCTTGAGTTCAATTTCAATTTAGAGATTGAGTTCAATTATTCGTATATGGACATTGACAACACTCTAAGTTTCAATTTTTCACTTTAAGATCTTACAACCATCCAAGCATCTCAAACAATCAAATAATCAAGAAAAGACAAAGTGTGTTTACACACTTACGTATATTTTACTTTAAGAAAGTAAATTTCATTAAAGATCTTAAAGGGAGGGGGAGATGTAGATACCTAAATTTGGTAATTTATCATTTGATAATGTCAATATTGACTTAATCCCCTTAATCATGATTTTGAAATTATTTGAATCCTAATTATTATATATTCTAATCGGTCCTTAGTCTTATTACACGACATGTTCTCTTCATCCATTGCTCAACCACTTACATAAATTATTATATCAATCACTAGTATTACATTACTTGTGATTTTCATGCACAAAGCTCCAAATATCCTTTCTTTATCTTAATACCAAACCATTATATATTACTAAACCATCCAACGGTTTCATCTTGTGCATACCAATCCTATCCAAGTCCACCTAATGGTCAATTTCTCAAATTTTATATCATTTATTGGTTGGTTTCTCCACTATATGTTGGCCTTAATGTGATATTATATTCATGAAACCCTTTCTAAGAAATTATAAGACATTTATTTACTTACCTAACACTTACTAGCACTCACCTTGTATTCTCAAGTATAAATCATTCAGAAGGAAAGAAAAATCTCTTGAATTTCCATAAAGTAGGATTAGACATTAGGAGAGGCCCTTTCATAGGTTTGGAGCACTCTAAACTAGCCCCAAGAGTAAATCTTCCTAAATAAAGAACCCATAAATCCAAGTCAAGCATAGGAAATCCAAGCCATTACAAAACATTACTGATTGTTTAAGTTATAAAATATAAGTACATGCACTAAGTATTATGTCACACATCTAATGGAGAAACACATGTGATATGAGGAATCTTTATATTTTTTCCAACTTAGGTGGTGTACATATTACACTTCAACCCAACTACTAATATTTTTATATGGATTCTTACATAAGTTTAGGGCTTTGGGTCAAGGTGGTTGATTTTAGAGGGTTTTTAACATGTAGAGACCTAATATTGCACAATAAGGCATATATCAATCATTCAAAGAGGTCCTAAGATTTATAGATCCCCGTTTTTAGTCCATACCAAACCATACAATATGAAAAAACTATCAAATGGTTTGGTCTTGTGCAAAATGGTTTCATCCTTGTGTATAATGTTGTCTCAGAATTAGAGATAAAACATCCACACGATATGTATAGCCAATTCATCCCTTTTTCATAACTAGATCATTTTTCAGGCCAATAAAAGAGCTAAGTGCATTCATATTCTTCTATTTTACTATATTTATCATGATCCCTAATTCAATTGAATTTATCTATATAATTTTACATATAACTTACTATTATATTTGAATGTTAGAGAATTTATATAATAATATAATTGCACATTTCTTATCCTAAGATCTCTATCCATATTATGGTTCTCTAATTCTAATTTGGGTTAAAATCAAGTTAGGAAAATAAGACCCACACATACATAGTAATCATGAAAAAACTATGTCCAAGAATAGGTTACAATATATTTTATATGACGATTAGATGCAAAAATGTAGGAAAATATATAAAATTAGGGATGTTCAACCAATTAAAATTTTAACACAATTAGCCATTTTTAAGAGGACTGGAAGCTAATTTTAGCTAAATGGTGAATACTAGCCACTAAAATTACCCCTAAACATATGTTCACCATGTGATTTTCTTATTCCTTACTAATACTTCTAAGTGATTAAATGGATTTGTATAGAGCTTGTATAATCAAGAATGCCTTACTAAATGGAAAATAACTAATTTGTTTGGCAATATGTTTTTTTAATATTACTAATTATGTGAAGTGACCGATATGGTTTTTGAAATGATTAAGTGTGACATCTCTATTGTTTTTACTTTAGAAAAATACATGAAGGAGGAATTTTATGACCTTATGATCCTCCTTGACACTCTTCTATGGATAAACTGCCACCATGTGGAGGTTTAATTTTATAGTTTATTTTGTAATTAAGGAAACAATTGTTCATATTTTAATTTTTTTAACTATATAACTTGATAATGACAAGTCTATTGGTTATTGGGATGCTTATCCATTGTATGACAAAGACCACCATGTTTATATGAATGAATGTCCCTTGGAATCTAGGGATCCATCACAAAGATATAAATTTATAGGTTTTAATTAAAAAATTGTATCAATTCATTAAACAACTCTAATACAAATTATACATCAAAGTACCACTTCACATTTAGAATAGTGGGAGGATGACAGATATGGGATGAGTGGATGTCATTCATCTACTATTAGGGAGTCACAAAATTCAACATATAATTTTTAATTTATTATTTAAAATTATTGTAATTAAATTATTTATCATATATATTATAATTTTATTGTAATTTTTCTTCAATGGCAGGGCCCTCTCAACTTGCTCTTTGTTGGTTCCCAAATTTACACCACAAATACTTGACATAAATTCATAAACAAATGGCTAAATAATGGCAGATAGAAGATATGTTGTTTATATCCAGGGATAGATCTAACACTCTCTTATTGACGTGTCTTGGAAATGAATGGGAGGCACATATAAAGGAAGTGGCTAGCTCCTGCTACTTTTGTCTCTACCTGAACTAGAGTGAGAGAACCAAAAGGGTAGCTTGAATGAAGGAGAGATGTTATGATTCAATCTTCTAAAAATTTTGGCAAGTCAATCTGAGAAAAGTATAGTCATAAATGCAATGTTCACTGAAAGAGTTGTCTCACAAACATTACACATACTTAATTTTTTAGACGCAAGAAACTAAATAAAAATAATATGTTATCGCAAGCATCATTTGGAAGGAATATGTTGAAAAATTAGGGTGAGAAGATGCTTGAGATGTTGGTCTTTATGCTTCACAACAAATTAATTTAAAATATGTAGGATAAATGAGATTTTCTAGTAGACATCATGTAGTATATGTGAAGGGATATGAATTTATAAGGGGTAGGATAGGATGGTACTTAGTTTAAAATGATGTGGGGGTGGTGGATATGGTGGGGACAAGTACTAACACTCACCATTTAGACCTATTACTTCCAAGATGTAGAGAAACAAGATTAAGAGACCAAAACATGTGAAGGGGAATTTCCATTCATTGATACCAAATTAAGTAAAATACTACCACATAATATCTATATTTTCAGAACAAACACTCATGCATAAATCTCCAAAAAAAATTGTTTTATCAAATCATAACACCCAAGATACTCTCAAGGGTTGTAAATAGTCACTTCCTAAGCAATATTGCAAAAAAAAATTGAACAGATATTATAAAGAAATACTACAACACAATACATATTCAATAACTAATGTCATGTAATAACCATAAATAAATCCTTTGTATTTCATTGATTTAACAAAGACAAGATTACATCAGAAGTTATATCTATCAAAATATGTTATCATTTACATCCAAAAAATGTCAAACAAAATCATGGAAGACATTTCAATATACTTCAATTTAGACAAGGGAGGCATGAAAATTATATCAATGCCTGTTAATGACTATACAATGTAATCACCTTAGAAAAAACCCAAAACTAGATTAAAAAAAGAACTAAAATCAACCTCTTTAATGAAGATAGGCCTTCATTCTTATACAAATTTTCCTTATAATGGAATATACCTAGATGTCCTCAAATTCCTTCAGTAACTAGAAAAAATAAAGGATAAAAATATCCTGAGTTTACCAAAATGAATAGAATGATCCCCCACCTAAAATGATTTTTCTTTGATACACTAGACTGGAAACGTTTTGAACTATGATTGAGCTCGTGGGGGAGTGGAGAATATTCATTTTGCCAACAAAATCATTTTTTCTTTCCTCATTCTATCATCATTCATGTTGGACTCTCAGGGAGAGTTTGTTATTTGCCATCATCATTTGATTTGATCATCTACTTGAAGGAATGTTCAATTAAAAATAGTAAATAATGAAAATGAGGAACTTGAAAATCAAATTTGATTTGACCTAGCATGTGTAATAATTTATAATCAAGCTTGGGAGACACATTCTTGCGCATATAGCTTATTCATATTCCCTTCATTTGTGTCAAACATATGAAAATATCTATAATTTCCTAGGTAATTAATGGCTCACATCAATTTTATTGGGAAGCGCACTCTTTTAAATCACCATTCCATCACTTTAAATTATAATTCTTTATTTCCTTTTCATAATAGAGCATTTGTAAAACAATTATGGGAGGATTTGCTAAAGAAAATGGTGTCGGTGGAGGTGGAAATCAATCTGGTGGAGTTATCTTTGGAGAACCTACAATATTTTTTTTTCTTGGGACCTGATAATTATTTCATCAAGATGGTATTCAAAATTCCATATGAACAGGTGTTTCCCTCTAAGAATCTAACATAAAATGCAGTACGGTTGGACTTCATGAATAAACTAGTCAAGATGACACCCTCATTTTCAGTTTTTTAAGTCCTCATCCACCATCTTCTTTGTCCACAGGACCACGTCCATATGGGTAATTCGAATAAATTATGGCTTCATCACCATCCTATCATTAAGGGAGAAACTATGGTGACATCAAATTCTTTTTTTATTGTCATTGTGTTGGAACATGAACACCCATACTTCAAACTCCGAGGAAGGGCCTCATGACAGTAAGGCCTCAATCACTCAATAACTAGACGGATTAAAAAATAGGGTCTCTTCCCTCAATAAATATACTATGAAACTCACTCCTCCTCCCAAGAAAAAATGTCAAACTACTCATAGATATCCATCAAATGGGTCTATACCAATGTCAGTGCCAAAACTAAAAGCTCCTCGTGGAAAACAATGTACCTCACAGGAGGATTTGACCTTCTAGATTGGTTTACATCTCTTAGGAAGACATCTGAGCTAATCTAAATTCTCGATGGACCTCAGGTGAGCATTCATGACCTCATGGCTATGGGGATGTCCCACAGAATGGTGTATGATAAATTGTTTGCGTTTTACGTGAATGATGGTAAGGAGTTCGCAGCCCACAAGGATAAATTCTTGGACGCTCTTCCAATCTTTTTGGAATAATTTTTAAATATTGAAACATAATTCAACAAATATAATATCTTTTGTAATATCATATAGGTTTTTGTATATATTTCCATGGGTTAGGCCCCTATAGAATCCCCTTTTACTTTCATGTAAATGTAATGAAAATGTTTTATGAGATCCATCTTTTCACTCTCTTCTTTAATAGTTGCAATCATCATTCAATGTAAGTTTCAATTTTTGGAAAAATTTAATGAATAGGAAAGAAAAAGTAATGAGAATAAAGGATAAAGGAATTATCTAAGAAGGGTTAAGATCAATGTTCTCACCTTCTATACCCTCTTTCTTCAATTTTATCCTTGTATGCATAAAAATGATTAAACATCCCCATGATGGAATCTTCATCTAGCCCCACGTGATAAAGAAAAACTATTTCTTTTTTAGATAAGATATTGTCACATTTAGTAGAAATATTTTTCTTCTTCCTCACTCTCTTAGCTAACTTATTAATACAATTTTGTATGAAAATCATTTGGGGATTCAAGATCCCCTAGAAAATGATGCTTTAAAATTCCAATTAATTTATCTGCATTTGGAATCTCATGAGTGGATATGTTTTCAAGGGGAAGCATCTTCTCAATTTTTGACTCAAGATAATCAACATATTCTCCTCCTTTCTCCTTCATGTTTTGGAGCTTGCTTATGTAATTTCTCAGGGTCTCAATTCTTAGTTTGATATCCCCTTTATATTCATACTTCCTTCCCTTGCAATATGGGCATATTATCCCTTCCTTTTCTACATCCTCGTCAGTCATAGTAGTGAGGGCCTTAAGTTTAGGAAACATGTCATCCTAATACTCCACTTCATTTTGATACTTTTCAATTAATGCATTACCTTCCTCCATTTTATTAGATATACAATCATGGCACTCAATCACTTCTCTGATGAATTGAATTCCTTTATCAATTAGCTCATTTTTCCATTGTCCAATAGCTTCCCTCCATTCCTCAAATCTCTTGCACTCTTCATCACCTCGGGGGTTATAGTTGTTGTAATTTCTTGGCCTTCTTTGAGAGTTTGCAGCCATTTCTACACATAGGTTAACAATATGTTTACATTTTCCTTGAGTTTCTTCTTTGTTTCCTTTTATTTTTCATATTTTGGAAAATACATCCCATTGACATAGTGAATTTATTTTTTAGACCCTCAGTGGTCAGTTTTCCCGTTTGGATTTGAGTAATCTGGTATTTAGATGGCATGGCTTCATCCCTTGAAATATCACTTTGAGGAGTTGTTATATCCATAAACCTATATCCTCAAGGTCTAGATAACCTCCTCTATTTTAACTTTTACCTTTATTTTTATTGGGAGTGATGTTCCCAGTCATCCCTTAGCTGAAGTGCTACCTTCCCCTTATGTTTACTATTGGGGAGCACCAGGTACAATCACCATTTTTTTATGATTTGGATATTACAAGGATAAAGTCATAAACCTGTAGTTGTGGTTTTTCCACATTTTCTATTACTTGTGCTTGAGTTTCATCTGCCCTTACCCCTTGGTCCTTTGCATCTTCTTCCTTTTATGTTGAATGGTGTAAAGTGCTTAGAACTACTAATTCAATTACTTTGATCTTAGTCCCTTGATATTTAGATGGGGAAGATACTTTGGATGGATCAGCTTATACCTCTCCTTGGTCTTGAGTCCTAGTTTTTACAACTCCCTCTTCAACTTCATGAGTTACAATTATATTTACCACCATCTACAAAGCTGATTGGAGAGGATCCCCATATTTTTGGTAATCAACCTCTGTCACTAAGACCTCTTCAACATTTGGTTGCTCAGCTTGGGTTTTTGTTTCTTCTTCCATGGTGGATTTTTCATGGGATGTTGGGATTCCTTCCTTAACTATAATTGGTGTAGCCTAAGTAGGTGCAACTTGTTCATCCTCAGAATGGAGGTCTACTCCCATATATTATCCCAATCCAAGTAATAAGTTATTAAAGACTTGTTCATGAGATGAATCATGTACCTCCTTCTCCATAACTCCACATGATGTAGCTTGTTCTTCACAAATTGTGATTGGAGTATAGGATTCTTGTGATAATGGAAGTAAGGTAGTATCAACTACCTTGGAAATCTTGAAAAAATTGGAAGGCACTTCAATACTTAGGGAAGGTCCTTGTACATATGCACCTATAATTGCTTCTGATGTAGGTATTACCACCTTCGATATTTTTTCCTTAAAAATTTATTATACTCTGGCTCCTCTATCACTTCCTCAGGAATGGAATCCTATATTGAAATCATCCTTGGTTTCTTTAGTGAAACATTCCTCTCTATCCCATTCCCTTTACATGATGATTCTGCATCACTTATTTTTGTATTCCCATGAGGAACATATACTTTCGGCCTTGAGCTGTGATGGGGTAATTCCTATAATGGAATACTTGAGTGATCGAAGCATCCTTCATTGTCATCTTCAATATATCTTAATCCTTTTATGTCAATTGAGACATAGGAGTACTAGTCTTATTGGTAGCTGCACTTATCTCCTCCACTATTTTTGAGGTTGGACCCTTGCTATAAATTTAACAAAAATTTCCTTACAATGGATGGAAACTAGGTGCTCATTTCGTCAAAGGGGGGAGTACATATTTGACTTCTCCTGAGGCTCTACACTCTCTTAACACTGCAGTGTTCTGGAGGGATAATTTAATTTCTTTACTAGTGGGCCAGAAAAGAGCTCTCCCATTACATTAGTGGTTATTTCATATGATTATATGAGTTCTTGCTCATTCCAATCAAGGGGCAACATTGGCTAAGATTCTACATTGTTATTTTTGTAGTACTTACTTACCAAGCTCTTTTCATTTGTCATGCCCTTAGGGACAACAACAATATTGTAGTAAAGAATTAGGAGAGGGTCATTCTTGAGAAGTATCTCAATATTACCTCCTCCTCATCCCTGAAATTCATCCAGTAATCCTTGTAATAGGTCTCATGTTCATAACAATTATTGAGGGCTCCCCACACTATCCATTTAATGTCATAATTTACTTTTGTCTAGAAATTTTGCATGATCTTTCCATTAATTTATACATTGAGGAGTCTATCCTTAACCACTTTGGGGCAGGTATACCTCCCAATTATTATTGGGAATTTAACATGTTTCTTATACTTCCCTTTTATGAGTGTGTGTACACCTCAACAAGTTGTCTTGATGACTCTAACAATGCCCACTTATCATTTAGATACCTTGGGATCATGTATCGAGTGCCTTGGAACCCACTCACCCTGATATATGTAAAGAACAAGAACATGAATTAGATGAAATAACATTTGTATTCAGTGATTATCTCTGTAGCTTAGGCTGACATTATGTATTATTCCCATTCTGGTCTAAACAAACAAATGATAGGTGCAAAGAAGGCATCATGTAATGTTATGAAGTTTTACTTCTAGTTATCCAAGTTACATCGAGGATGTACATCATACACCATATACTCAGAGAATTCCTTAACTCTTATCAATTGAGGAAAGGACTTATGACATCCAATGTTGTATACCAAATAGGAAGCCATATTAAATTCATACTTATGATTAGATAATTCCTGAATCTCCATGGCCATCTTAATGAGTTGTTGGTGGATATATTCACTGATCAATTCTCCCCAGTGAATAGGTTATTTGTTATTGAAAATGATTTGGATGAACGTGAACATCCAATCATGGTAGTAATAAGAAGATTATTTTCCAAAATCTTGTTTAGGAAGGTAATGAGGTCACAAATTTCCTCAATGAAGTTAGCCCTACTTAATCCCTTGGGAATTCAGAGGACGGATACCTTTGCTTCATAAGCCATTGATTGTTTAACACCTTAGAATACTTGGCTTTATTGGCTGTCTAAAATTTTCTACGATCTCAAATGTTATTTCTACCACCTTCTCATCATCCAGAATTCCAAGCATCTCATCTAAAGTGTCTACAATAAAGTACAAGAACACAACACCACTCCCATATTTAACCTAATTTTTCTTGGGGTCATAATTTTTACACATGCCCATACCAAATCTGGGTACTGAGATGAAGGGGGAAATGTAGATTATGGGGAGTTATAATTTCATCAATTTTCTTCATAAATACACTCATGTCAGTTGCATGCAACCTTTGGAGGAACTCGTTTAGGTATTCATTTCCCAAGTTTGTGTCAGTTATTTTGTCTAGGTCAGAGACAAGGTGGGATGAGGTCTAAGCTCCAGTTAATTGGATTTTCATTTTGATACTACAAGTGAGTAGGTATTATTTCTTAACATGTTGGGTTGATGGAGACTAATGATAATCAAGAATATTCCTTACTCCATAGCATAATCTCATGGTTTAAATGCAACAAATGTATTTCAAGTTTAAAGACTTACTTATCACTGAGGTAGCCACAATCTCTTCCTTTTGAATCAACGAGATCCATTTAAACATCATTTTTTACTTTGAACACACTTCAACACAACTTAAGATTAGGTACTAAGGCTTTGCTTCTCGTTATAGGGCTCTAGAGAACTTATCAACCTTGAATTCAAATGCAAAGGGTGGGACTTAGCCAAAGTTCCCATCATATAGTTCCTCACACACTTTTATTAATGGTGGAAATCATCCCATATTTTTTCACACTTTCTATTATTGATCTTATGCTTCATTTTTGAATATGTTCCTTACACGTGGAAAAATTAGTCACATGTCCTTATTTGTGGGCCAACAAGGGTAGGGGAGAAGTTAGCAACTTTGAAAAAACTATGAAGCTATCAAGTGCAAGGCTTGAAAGTTACCCCAACTATGAGATTCCACCATGTGTCGCCATGTGTCCCTTTTTGTCTTGCATAGGAGATGGGGATAAAACTTGTAGCCTTGCAATAACTAAGAATCTAAAAACTACATGACTGTAAAACTTTTCTGACGCGCACCATCAAAATTCCCCAAATATTCACTTTCTCAGGACTTAGGGAAAACTTTTCAAGCTACAAATCCATGTCAAGTTTGACTTTGCACAAGGGTCAACGAACGAAAGAATAATCCAAGTATAGTCCCTTTTCGGGGCTTGAGGTTACAACTACAGTTTACAACTTTGCAAACAATTACAAAGCTATGCTTAAGGCCTACACGTCCCAAATTTGTTGAATATTCCCTTCTTTTGTTTAACAGGTGGATTTAAATTTTTTAAAATTTACATGAAGCAATATCCAAAAAAATGAATAAGTCCAATACATCATAATAAGGCGTAACTACACCCCTTTTCTCCATCAAACCTACAACCCTAGTAAGAACCAAACAAAACATTAAGGTAAAACAAAGACAAGGGCTTACATGGTTGAAAAAAAACATGATTTGAGCTTAGGAACTCAGGGAATGACCACAAAAATTTTAGAGGTCAAGGAAAATGACAAATGATGAGAAAAATATTTTTAAATATTTAGGGAATTCACAAAGTGGTGCCTAAAATTAAACATGACAATTATGGGCACCAACATTCTTCATAGAAAAATCTGAAAGGAAAACAACAACACTTCACCCTATCTAGCCTCATTTATATACTCCTCAATATACTAACGAGGCCTTATAAGGAATAAGTCTTGACCCTACTAAATTTATATGATGATAAACCATCTCACCTTACTCAAGGTACCTTTAGACACAAAGTGAGAGGAATGCTAGGATGAGGACTATGTGTGTGTGTGTGTGTGTGTGTGTGTGTGTGTGTGTGTGTGTGTGTGTGTGTGTGTGTGTGTGTGTGTGTGTGTGTGTGTGTGTGTGTGTGTGTGTGTGTGTGTGTGTGTGTGTGTGTGTGTGTGTGTGTGTGTGTTATACATACATATATATGTATATACATGTATGTATGTATGGTGTGATTATGGTAAAAATTTGATCCTATAAAAAAATTAATCATTTCATTATTGTGTCACTTTTTCTCACCCTAAACAATATGATTTTTTGAAAGAAACGTAGTGTAAAACACCAAAAAAATCAATTTTAAATATGTTTTTGACCCTAAAAGTGACTTTTTATTAGTTTATGTAGTAGTGCAACACTCTCCATATTTGCATGTATAACATGATTACTAGCACCATTCCTTCTTATACTACTACTTTATTATGTGTTTAAACATATGATTCCCTAATTCTATGTGTTAAAACAACTACTGAGATGAGTTTTATGCCCCTTCTTCATCCATTGTAACTTGTTCGTCTAAAATAAGATCTTCCTCCCCATCATTGCTCATTAATTTTATTGAATGTGAAAAAAATCCCCTCACCTTATTGTGCATAATCTAGGATTCTACTATGTGCATTTACTCCTTTTCACATACAAAAATACATTTTTCCTCACTTGGTGTTTATTTCTCCAAGAGACAAATTCTCTTAAGAATTTAGTGCATATTGATATGCCTCTTCTAATAACAAAATTTCTAGTAACCCCATTACCTCTCGACTCCTATGAAGGAGCTTTGGAGCCAAAATCTGGACCCAAGGGGGGTTCACTTAGTAAAATTATGGTATAACAAGTTTCATTCGAAGCGTATTAAAGAATACCCCTAATTCTTGTATTTACCTCTAATTATTGAAATGATATTACCCCCCTCCTGTTATATTATTAGAATGAAAATACTCCCTATTTTTTCTATGTACCGTACTTATCCATTTTTCCATGACAATTTTATTAACCCCTTTTTCTTTCTACCTTGATATATTAAACAGAAATATATCCTATTTCTCACTCAAATTTTTTAATATGCATTTTCTCTCAAAATATTGTTTGAATCCATTCAAGACATATTACCAATTACCCTATAAATGTTAAGCTTTAATCATTTATCAATAGTTCTTCAAATAGTTAAAAGGCCTGATAAGGTGCCCATATACAAACACAATCTTCCTAGAAGAAGAAGAAGAAAAGAAGGACTAAATATCCCTAAGAAGATGGGTAGCTGTAGAAGACCTCTCCCCGAGAAGAGACAATAAGTGAAGAAAATTCATCTCAGTGAAGGGATTGGTGAATAAATCTGTAATCTGATAAGTTGTCTGAATGTACTGAATGTCGATGATGCCATCATGAATAAGCTCCCATATGAAGTGCATATGGATCTCAATGTGCTTCGTCCACTGATGCTGAACTGGATTTCTGCAAATAGAGATATTGCTCATGTTATCACAGTAGATAATGGTATGCCGCCGAAAGTGGATGTCAAACTCTATCATAATACCCTGTAGCCAAATAGCTTATGTTGCAGTGTTAACTGCTCCTCTATATTCTACCTCTGTAGATGATATCGCAATTACATTTTGCTTCTTGCTAGACCAACTAATAGGACCCGAACCAAGAGAGAAACTGTAGCCAGAAGTAGATTTCTGATGATCTAAGTCACCGGCCCAATCAGAATATGTGAATCCAATGAAGTCAATATCAACCACTCCATGATAGTGAATGTCATCAGCATAAGTTCCACGAACATAATGAAGGATCCATTTAGCTGCTTTCCAATGTAGCTCATGTGGCTCCTGCATGAATCTGGACAAAATCCCAACAGCATACGATAAATCCGGTCGAGTGTGAGTCAAGTAGATCAAGCTCCCAACTAACTGTCGGTAAAGAGTACCATCAACCAAGGGAGTAAAGCAATCTGAAACCAACTTAACCCTGGAAAGAAAAGGAGTAGGAGAAGAATTGCAATCAGACATCTGAAACCAAGCTAGCAAATCAAGAGCATACTTAGGTTGCAAAATCAAGATTCTCGAGTTTAATTGTGAAATCTAGATCCCAAGGAAGTAATGAAGCAGACCTAATTCAGTCATGGAAAACTTGTTGGATAAGGTTATCTTCACAAAATCAATAATAGAGGAAGAGCTACCTATGATCAACAAGTCATCAACATATAGAACAAGAATGAGTATGGAGTCATCTTGTCATAGAATATAAACATTTGGATCAGAGTGACACCTAGTAAACCCTTATGTAAGTAAGAAAGAGTCCATCTTGGCATACCAAGCCCGAGGGGCTTGTTTAAGGCCATAAAGAGACTTCTTTAACTTACAAATGAGGGAGGAATCTTGGACATAACCCGGAGGTTGTTCCATATAGATCTCTTCCTCTAGGTCACCATGAAGGAAGGCACTCTTAAAGTCCATTTGATGGACTTTCCATTTGTTTGCTACGGCAATGGCTAAGGTCAATTGAATCGAAGTCATCTTCGCAACCGAAGTAAAGGTTTTTGTATAATCAACCCCAGCTATCTGGGAGAAACCCTTAGCTACTAATCATGCTTTAAACTTTTCGATGTCTCCATCTACTCCATACTTTGTTCGAAACACCCACTTACACCGAACGATTTTTCTTCCTTTCGGAAGAGGGGTGAGATCCCAAGTATCAGTCTTCATGAGAGAGGAATACTCCTCATCCATGGCAGAATCCCACTTAGGAATACCAGAAGCCTCCCAGAAATACTGTGGATCAGAAGCAGAGGTGAAGAAAGAGTGGGGTCCAACGAAATTTGAGCGAGTACGTCTCATATCCGAAGTATCTCCAACTAAATCTCTAGCACTTTGCAAAGTTTTCCTGGCCCAAAGGGGACCAGGAGGATCAGGCTCAGATTTGGAAGATTCTTCACTTGAGTGAGAAGGGACATAGTCCTCATCATCACTACTGTCAAAATCAGAAGACTCAAAGGTCTGATGGTCGGGAGGATTCGGAAGAGGAGCATGCTCAACATTATCATCATCTAATGAGTCAGAATCTAAATTAGCAAGCTGAGGGACCTCAATAGGTGGAGAAGTAGAAGTCGAAGAAGACTCATCGAACTTAACACTTCTCTCAATATATAGCTCATGAGAAGTCAGATTCATAAATCGATATCCCTTCACGCCATTAGGATACCCTACAAAGATACAAGGTTTGGATTGTGGTTCCAAAGCCTTGCATTTCTTCTTGGGAATCCAAGCCATAGCCTTGGATCCGAAGACTCGAAAGTGCTCAACATCAGGCTTGCGTCCAAACCAAGCTTCAAAGGGTGTCATCCCTCTTACTGCCTTGTGTGGAACACAGTTCGGAATGTAATTTGCGCAATTTACTGCTTCGGCCCAATACTACGGAGGAAGAGACTTCGAGTGAATCATACAAGTGGCCATCTCCTTCAGAGTACGGTTCTTTCTTTCTGCGAAGGGCTATAAGCAACTGTATGCTGCAGAGAGATCCCTTCAGAAGTACAGAAATCCATGAACCTATTGTTTACATATTCACCTCCATTTTTAGTTCAAAGAACCTTGATAGACCGTTCCGCCTGTTTCTCAGCAAGAGCCTTAAAGTCGTGAAAAAGTTTAAAGACTTCGGACTTAAGCTTAAGAAAATTTTGAGTGATTTTCGGGCCTGTCGGAACTTTTTGTCCCAACTGTCCCAAGTTCAAAAGTGCATTCTGTTCCCCGATTCGGCCAATTTCCCCGAAGTTGTCTTCTCGATTTCGGGCCCGTCGGAACTTTTCGTCCCAAGTGTCCCAAATCTGCGTTTGTGCGAGTCATGTTCCATGTGTTTGGCCGAAACACCCGAACCCTGTACTTCACACTTTCGTGTCCCTAACTGTCCCAAGTTCAAATTAGTGCAAGTTCTGTTCCCTTTTCGGCCGAATTTCCCTGAAGTTTGTCTTTTTCGCGCCCATCAGGAACTTTTCGTCCCGACTGTCCCAAAACTTCAAATTGGGCCTCTTTGTTCCATTTTCGGCCGAATCACACCTTTCATGAACCACGTAAGTTCCATTTTCAGCCAAATTGCCCGAACCGCGTACTTCGCATACTTGCGTCCCAAATGTCCCAAACTCTTCCGGACCCATTGTCACCTTTTCGCCCGATCCGGCCGAGTCGTGTGTTTCGCGCCCTTTTGTCTCGCATGTCCCAAAAGGAATTTGTGCATCTTTTCCTCGCTTCGCCCGAATCGGCCGAGCCGCGTGTTTCGCGCATTCGCGTCTCACATGTCCCAAATGAACCAAGTGCCATTCGTGCTTATTTTTCCCGCTCTACCCGAATATCATGCTTATTCAAATTGGTAGGTATGTATTAAATGTGCATTCATTGTTTCTCTCTCTCCTAATCGGCTATATAACAAGCATACCCCCTTTGCATTTTTCACACTGCTTCCATGCTATCCTTTGCTCGAACCCTTGCAATATAATTTCCTGCGCGTGTATCCCTTTCCTCTGTAATTCTTTCCCGAAGTCTAGCTTGCGTCTCTGTCCTCTGAATTACTGTCAATATGAAGATCAAATTTCAGGGACATGAGAAAATATTGCCACTAGAATCTGCCGTTTCCAATGTTGGGGACAGTGAAGCTCGTCACCTTGATCTCGGTGATTTTTGGGCAAGGATGGCAGATGCAAGCCCTACACCAATGGTGCAGATGATTCACGACAGTGGTTTGGCTTTCGCTGGAGGCTTCCTGATCTCAGTACAATGTGCTGATACAATACTTTCATGCGGAGCTCACTTCGACCCTGATTCGAGTGAATTAACCAATGTACACGGGGAACTCATCGCCAAGCTGGATGCTGCCACCATTAGCACTGCTCTGAGGATCCCAGAGATGGAGAATGCCATAGTTGTTTCCCGTGATCAAGCGCAGGCCCTGTTTAATCAAGATAGTGACAAATACAAGGCGCGGGTGGCGAAGTCATGGCTTAAAAACCCTAGGAAGGGAGTGTCTCGCCAATCCAAGACTCTCTTCCGAGCAGATTTCAATGAAGAGTTGTCAGATTTTATAATCCTACTGGCTCGGGTGATGGGCTTACCTTCTACTAACGAGTTCCATTTCTGGATGTGCCCGCTCATCTCCATGGTGTGCGAGGGAACTCAAAATATCAACTGGGCAGAGATCATCAGCATGAACTTGACGGAGTAGCTGTCCAATGTTCAGCAAACGAAGAAGTTCTACATGACTTCGTACCTGATGTATACTCTGGCGGCATCAAGACAATGGTTTGGTTTTTCTTACATTGATGCCCATAAGGATGATCCTATATATGCCTACTGCCCGCAGTTCACCCTAGAGACCAGCAATCACAATTTCAGAAGGGTAAATGATGCTTTCACCGTGTACGTGGTCAGGCTACTCGAGGGTGACACTACTAGAAGGTTTTTAGATGAAGCCATGAACCTGATATTGCAATACGGTGCCTATTTTATTCAATTCAGAAAATTCTCCTATATCAGGCTTGCCAGTTATGAGAGCACCCCTCTGAGGCTTCCCATGTTCTGCAGTGATAAGATGGCCTTGATAGAAGTATGCAGGCAATTAGACAAATTGCACAGAACCTGCAGAGACAAGAAGATTTCTGGTTTGCACTTTCCCATCTCTTTGGGAAATTACACTTGTAAAACAGCCCTGGACGCTCAGAACATAGAAAGATCCCTGGTTCCTATCACCGTTCATTTCTTTAAACCAAGAACTTGCTTCGACTTGAAGAAGTTCATTGAGCAGAACATCAAGATAATCTATCATCACAGGGCAGATACAGAAGACTATTGGGCTGACTGTGCAGATGATTTTGAAGCTAGAAGGAGGCACTGTGGCAGGTTCTCTCTACAATTGATCTAAGAACTCGGCTTGTATCAAATTCCTGAAGGACTCCAGGATGACAATTATGATCTATACTCGTATGAGTATGGCAATGTGATTAAGCACACTCCCTTGGAGGACTTGGATTGGAACAGGAAAGAAAAAGATGATCTGGCTGAGATCCTTGCTCCAGTCTTAGTCAGGACTAAGGTCTGGTTTGACAAGAAAGTTCGAGAGCTCAGAAGGCACTCAGGAGAATCCTCTTCCAAGGATGTTTCAACACCAAGGAGGGAAGCATCGACTCCCATATCAGACACACCTGTGCAAACCCCTCCTGCTTCATCAACGCAAGGACCTGCAGCTTCCACTCTTTCTTCATCCACTCAAGTGTACCAAAAGAAACTCAAAGAGGTTAAGAAGGAGCCTGTGGAGAAAGATACTCAAAGAAAGCAAGTAGAAGTGCCTTTGGGACCAGAGAACATCATTGTTCTCAGTGAAAGTGAAGAGAGTGAAGTGCCAGCCCCTACAAATGCTCCTGAGGATCTAACAGATAAAGATAAGGAAGTCCAAAGCACTGAACTTCCAAGTGCTTTTGATTCCTCTGCAGCAATTGTCTCCAGCGCCCCACTCACATCTCAGCTTGAGACCACAGCTGTGCAAACCTTGAGTGTCATGAGCTCTATGTGTCTTGGTCCTCTTGCCCCTCCTGCTGCTTCCTCTTCCTCTTTTGCGTGGGTTCAACCTTTTGTTGATAGTAGAAAGAGGAAATCTTCCTCTCGGAGGTCAGGGCCAAATTTTGATGCTGTGGCAGCCATGTTGGGCACTACTCCTTCTCATGCCAAGAAAGCCAAAGTCACCTCCAGAATAGTGTCTGATGCTCAAGGTCAGCAATTCTTGGAGATTGCTAAGCCTACAGTAGACAAATCAGAGCAGGACTTGCAGGCATCTGACTTAGAACTCTCAAGAATTCCAATGGGAGAGTCTACTCCTGAAGGTGAGATCCACAACCTCCAGGAAACTGTCACAAGAGTCATTGGGAGGGTAGAGAAAGGGCAGCAAACTATTGAACAGTTGGAGGAACAAGCCCCAGATTCTCACAGGTTTCATCAAATCTCTTTTGTCTAAGGACAAAGTTTTGGACCCTACCCCATTGACTACTCTTCCACCTCCTGTAATTTTGAGCCAAGATGAAGTACAAAGTATCAAAGACATGCACAAGTATTCTGTTTATGGCATAGCTATGGAGGCCATGGTGGAAGATATGCTTGTTGCAGGATTGAACTTCATCGATGAAGCTTTCAAACTCCATGGAAAGGTGGACAATTTGCAACAGAAGCTCTCCTCCACTATCGGGGTCATAGGTAAAGAGCTCAAACTTTGGGGCAGTTGCATAGTAGACCTCCGTCTCATGGGACAGACAGATGAGAACATTTTGTTGGCGAATAAGGTTTTTGATGATGCAAAGGATAATCTGTCAAAGTCCTGGGTTTACAGTGTGGAGTGGAAGATCAAAGTCTTGGAGGAGGCTTTGGGAGAGCTGAAGAATAGCTGGCAGAAGGGTGAAGCTTTCAAAACGCTGGTTATATCTGCTTTCAAAGATATTCATTGTCATCTTCAAGATGAAACTTCTGGTGTGTCCCTTTCCTTGCAAGAAATCAAAGCTCAATTTAGAGCTTATGTCAAAGATAATCTGTTCAAGGAAAGCTCCATCTCCAAAGAGAAAATGAAGGAGGTCTGCTCTCTTCAATCTGCCATTGAAGAAGCAAATAAAGATTATCATACTCATGTCGAGTTTGATAAAGAGATGGAGAAGTGTCTCGGATTTTGGACTCAGTCTACAGCCAACACGTCAGTCCCTCGTGGCAGAGACATAGCTGAGGCATTAAAGAAATTCAGGCAGCGAATTCTGAAGTCGGTGGGCCCCTCTCAGTGACCGGCCACCTGTCTCCTCCTCCTTTTTCTTCTCTTCTTTTCTATTTCTTTTTCTCAGATTCATTGTAATAAGTTGATGTATTGCGATTGGCAATCCTTAACTAATCTTTAGTTAAAAGAAGTAGTTACAAAGAGTAACTGATTTGTAAGCTATATAATGGCCTTCTCCACACCATTCTGAAAAAGGAAGAACTTGGCTTATTTTCCGAAAGTGTAAATAGATCATAAAGAAATCAATACAGAAGGACTTTCCATTCTTTGTCTATCTGATCTCTGTTATTCCTAAGCTTTCATTTATTTTTCTGTTGTGAAGATCATTTGTCTCAAGTTCATTAGTCTTACCGATTGCATACTCTTCGACTTTGCCAGCACGGTGATCTTGTATAACCAAGAAGGAAATTTGTGTCCTTGATTAATGAATCTGTGTCATGTTAAGAAACTTTGTGTTCTAGCAGATGTTATTTACAGAACTTTGTGTCTTTGAATTCCATCTTATTTATACGATACAAATGATCTTGTTTCAATTCACTGTAACTTCACATACATAAAGGATTACTCTGTTATCTATAATTCTACATGTTGCCTTTCTACTCATTCCTGTACTCTCATTCCTCAGTCCTTTTGTAATTGATGATCTTTATAGAAAACACTTTCGTAATATCCAAGTTTAACCATAAAATCATGTTTTGTATATTTGTAAATAGGTTCGTTTCTGAATAAGGGAACCTCTCCCATTAAAGAGGAGGGACTTCTTGTCCCCTGACTGTTGCTCTTCGTAAAGTCCTATTTGACGACCTATAGATGACAGTGATCTAAGCAAGGCAAAGTGAGGCATAGAATGTTTTCCAAGTACATCCCTACTCATAAAGTAAAGTGGGAGAAGTTGTGTACAATGGATAAAATCCGTGAAAATTAGATGAGCGGTGAGCTTACAACATCTTTTCCGTCAGCCATGTCAACTGTACAATGAAGTGTGCATTGTTAAGCTCACGAATAATCACCAAGTTAGGACCAAATTCCACTCGCATTCCTTCACCAAGGTGAGTAATTTGGTAAACTGATAGGAGATTGGTAGAGAGATCAGGAACACTCAACACTTGGTTAAATGTTCCCCTATCCATCTCTACCGATCCACTATCGGAAACCGACACTATCGTGTCATTACGCATCGTGATTTGGGACATTCCACAAGGTTCGAATGTTGGAAAAATCAACATGCAAAGAACCCATGTGGTGCGAGGCACCAAAATCTATAATCCATGTCGATGAAGGAGTAACTTTGGCTATAAGGGCCTTTCCTTTCTTCTTATCATTTCTAGCACATTTTACAGCAGAAGACTCGGCCTTCAGAGCACTTTGTTTTATTGATTCATGAACACTTATTTTATTTTTCTCAAGTAAATGAGATAAGTGATCAATCTGTTTCTTAAAACAGTGTTGCTTGTCGTGACCAATCTTCTTGCAATAGGAACACAAATAATTTCTTTTTTGTGCTCTAGGCTCAGAAGTCGAAGTGTTTGTGTCATTTTTAGGTTTGATCTTGGTTTCTTTCTTAGGTTGATCCTTAGGTTTCTTTCTTCTTTTCAGTCTTCTTTCCCTTGCTAGTACTTGCTACAAGGGCATGTGACTTGGACTTGAGAGACCCCATTTGAATGAGTTTGTCCTATTCTCGAATGAGTTGGGATGAAAAATAGTCAAAGGAGGGCATCATCCAAGTATCGCCCAAAGTAGCTTTTGTAGCGTAGAAAGTTGACACGAAGATAGAATATTCTGGACCTAGCTTAGAGAGAATCAACAAGATCAGTTGAGAATCTTTCTTTTCTACTTGACATCCTTTTAACAATAATCTAATGTGGACAAATTTTGAGAAGAAGGCTTGTAGGTTTTCAAAGTCACTAGGATTTAACCCTAGTAGTTCATTTTCCAACTCATGCGCTCTCATATCATCTAGTTGTCCAAACATCGCATCCATCATTTTCCATGCAGATGTAGGTGTTTCAGATGCCTCAATGTGGAAGAGAAAGTCAGGAGAAACAGACATGCAAAGAAGACCTAAAGCTTCATCACTACGGTTTAACCACTTAGATTTTTTAGGTTCGTCATCTGGTTCAGTCTTAGTTCCCATGGTGATGCGGAATAACCCTTTACCCCTTAGTTTCATTATTATTTTCGATCTCCATTCGAAAAAGTTGAACGGTGTAAGCAAAGGAATTAAAAGTTCATCCATAGTGAGAGGGAGAGAAATAAATGCACAAAAGAAACACCACCACCCAGGACAATAACAACCCCCCTTCTTTTGGTACTTTATAGTTTAGTGCGTTGATTACAATCGGGTCCGTGCATGTGGTTTGAAACACTTGGTAACTCGTCTTGCAATCCAGCGTAATAACGCGCAAGAGAGGAGACCACAACAGTGTTTCGTGGAGCACAACAAAAGAGGAACACCGTAAACAAGCACAAGTAAAAAATAGAAAGGAGGTGAAAGCCAACCCTAGTGGTGAGAAAAAGTGTCTCATGTCTCACGAAAGAATCCCTTTGTCATAAGACTGTGGCGGACGTGCTCGCAAGTCCACGAAAAAAGGAATGGAACAAAACTCAAAAGAATGAGCTGAATTAAGAAAAACAAAGACACCCCCCCAGAATGCGACACTTTATAAAATTAGTGTGTTTACAAAGCTAATGATCCCATCATCTAGAGTTTAAAAAAACATACAACTTTGACTAAAGAAGTGCTCAAAACCGAGCAACGAGTCAAAATTTATAGCAAAAACCAATTCCCGCAATTTGATGAGAAAAAGCCAATAAGCCTGCAAACGGATTTTAAAAGTGCCCTAAACGCATGCAAAGGGTGTTGTATGTATGCTCATTGGAAATGAAACATAATTTAAGATAGGGTTTGTTTGTATTGCGAGGGGGGATTGGCCATCTGCCAATCCCGGACCTCACCCTTCGTCTTCGACACTCGACAGAAGGTTAGAAATACAACAAGCCAATAGACCAAATTTTATAATGCCAAAGAAATATAGTTTAAATAATCAAATTAAAAATAATTAATTACAAAAACTAATTAAGATCTAAATCCTAATTAAATTAAATATGGAAAATACTTTCCCTCTTTTGTTTAAAAGACAATTTTAAATTAAAGGAATCTAAAATGTTTAGAAAGAATAATTCAAAAGGCTTTTTTTTTCAAGAAAGAGAAAGAAGGTTTTACAAAATATGGACCATTCTAATTTAAAACTTTTGTTTGTTTTTAATTAGAAAGAAAAATTAAAAAGGCTTGAGATTTTTGTTTTTTTTAAAAAAAATGAAAAACAAGTTAGGGGAGAGGACCCTATAACCATGCACCTAACTTTAGAGGCACGCAAATATATGTAGGTATGTCGGTAGTGTAAAAAAATTATATCATCGTGTAGTGTATGATCGTGCCATATTGACATTTTCGTTTCGCGTGTTAATTTGGAGGGAAAAGTAGTTTTTGAATTGATTTAATATGAAGAAAATTAATATAAAGCATTTGAAAGAGGGACCAATGACCGAGTGCCCTATGTGTTACATTCTCATTAACTCTTAAAAAGTGTAATCAACCAAAAAGTGAACAACTATTGGTGCTTTTGTCAACAACCTATGGTGAAAAGAGATATACATGTTTTGGTACCCGCTCGGTTATAGGGTCCTCTCCCCTAGTTTCTTTCCAAAAAAAATCAAAAAATCTTCAAACGTTTTGATAAAAGGAAAAGATTTTGTTTTGTTTTGAGTAAGATTTAAAAGGAAATCAATGAAACTTACCAAACCCGGGATAGGCCGCACCCAAAAAGAGCAGAGAAAACACAGCAGGTTGTGCCAAGGAGAGTTTACAGCGGCGCACACCAAAAAAACGTGATGAACAGGCCGTTTTGGAGTTAGACGATGCGTGGGCACCAAGGGTACAGTCCACGCAAGAGAAATTACCACCCCACAATGTGCACAAAGTCTACAGAAGAAAAAAAACGTGGCTGAGTAATTTAAAACGCCCTACAAGCAAAAAAAAAAGTGGTTGTTGGTAAAAAACATATGAATAGCAAAAAAAATGCCATAACAATAAAAAAAATGCCTGAACAATAAAAAAACGTCGGGAACAGTCCAAAAAATGCATAGAATGAATAAAAAATGCAGGGCACGTGTGAATGAATAGTGATGGCAGTTTGAACAGTCCAAAAATGGTCAGAGGGATAGCAGTTCATTGATGAGCAACCATGACTGAAGAACTCACGGATCCTGCAACCACAGACAACATGCATATCCTGTAAAAACCAGAGAGCTTAGAAAAATTTCACTTCCATTTTAATAAATGAAAGGAATCTCTATTTTGGATTTTGATACATCCAACAAAAAAGTAGTTTTAAAAAACTTGATTTCTCAAGGTATTTAAAAAAAACCTGCACATGCACAAGAAAAAAAACACAAAAAACTTTCCGATAAAGCTTGTTAGAGATATTAGCAAGATAATTTCCAGAAAATAGTGATCAAAAGACTTGCATGCAGAGTAAAATAATGAAACCAAGTAAGAGTAATAGCAACAAAAAATAAATCGAGTGCATGTTTACCTGATCTCAGCTCTGATACCATGAAAAGAGTTTGCGAGAATCGAATCAGAAATGAGGCACCACGAAGTAGTTGTACTCCAACAGAATCGTGAAAGCTCTAACGATAGCAAGGAAAAAATTGATCAGTAATGGAAGAACTTGCTCAACAGAAACAAAGCTTGCATAGAGGAAAGACAGCGGAGTGTCTTGGCATGCTCATAAATGAATAGAAAAGGGGTACATATAGGGTGTTGAGTAACCCTAGTGCATGACAAAAATGAAACTCTAAACCTAACCCTAAACCTAACCCATGTGAGATTACCCTCCAATATGTGAGGAGGACACATAGGATACATAGGATAACTTCAATCTCACCATGCCAGATTAATCTATGAACAGAGACAGTATAATACATATGAAAAATCTTCAAACCTTAGATGATGGCATACCCCAGGTGACTTAGATTGAATCTTTCAGGGTGTCGATATGAACTCCTCCATATAAGATGCAATATACAAATAATTCCAACCAAAAGTTATAGAACTTCTTGAAAAAGGAGAACCTTGAATAATCTAGAGTGGAATAATTACCCTTTATCTTGTAAAGGAACCTGATGGTGGTTCCTTGACCGGCGCCGACCGAGGAATGATCAGCATCGGTCAGGGAGAAATAGTCTTTTTTTGCATAATACAATAGACCTAGTTTCTCTCAACCTAGGTGAAGTTGACATGAGTGAAGAATGGTTATGTCATAGGGGTCTTCGATTCTGGGTTAAATCATCCATAGGAAATTGGATGGGAGAGGTCGTCTGGTACATTAATATATGGTCTTATTGAAGAAGTCTCAATTTGTTAGGGGGAGTGATGACATCTAATTCTTAGAATTATTGGGAAATATGGGTTTGGAACGAGGTCTAAGGTACAAGTGGAGGGGTAAGGTACATAGTTTCAACACTAATATCCAGGTACATTTTTATGAAAGAATGTAGGGGCATGACGAAAATTTTAATTCAAATATCGAATATCAGGTTACACATTTTCTATTTGGAGGAAATTCACATTATCAAATTGGCATAGGAAGGGTATGAGCATGAGTATCATTATTTCTACATTTTCACAATTTCAACTTTGGCAATATTATAATATGTGGTGGAAGCATAAGTGTACTTCATTCCATTTTGAATTTGCATGACTTTTCAGATTTAGAATCTAGATCCATTTGCAATAGTGTGGTTCCATGGGTGGATGGTTTTACATTGGGTCTAGTGATACCTTCAATACATATGGGCTTAATGAAACCTTATGACACTATTCCTCTCTCTCTCTCTCTCAGATAGTTGGGTCAAGTGAAATCTAATTTTTTTTGTCCTTATGTGTGTTGGGTTACGTGATACCTGACCTTCTTTGGTTACTTCAATTTTGGGTCAAGTGACACCCAAATGTTTCGCACGGAATGTTTCGGCTCTGCAGAATAGACTTGCTTCTATCCTATCATTCCTTTGAGAAACAGATAAGGGTTAGGGTGAGGAGGAATACCTATTGAATGTTGAGATGGTGTGCGCGTACCGTAGAGAAAGATCAGATCGACAGCGAAGAACTCCTTTTTGTCTTGGTAGGACTACCTGCAAATAAGAACACAAGACCACAAGATTTTGATTAGACAATAAATGAGGAAACTGCCTTGGGCCCAGGAAATATAAAACTTCCTTTCGAAGGTGGTCAGTTCCCCTACTAATATGAATTAACACCAAAGACTGTAAAATATCAATTAAATTGTTTCGTTGAGACGGGCAGAGGAAAAGGCTGGTTTCTGGTTTTGAGTCACAGTAACCGATACCGGTTTGTAGATAACCGATATCGGTATGGTCTGGTTGTAGGTTGGTTGTGTTGTGGGGTGGTTGTGTTGTAGGGTAGCTGTGTTGTTTGTAAGGCTAGTATATGAGTGATATTAGGTAATGAGGTGATGAGAGGTAAATGAATGATAGTTAGATGCAATGGCACGCTGGGTAGCGGATCCAGGAATGGATTTATGAGGACTGTGATTCAAAAAGTCTAAGAAATGTTATTAAAGAGGGCATGCAAGATGTAACACAACTAGTTATTGACGAAGATGCAGGTCTAAGAACTCTGATGACAAGGGCAGAACTCTGGCCGTGACACACAGAAGATGAGATATAGTCCCTCCAGATGATCAGCTAAGTATCACAGGGCTTTGGTTATCCAGTTGCAGTCTTGGGCTTGATCTCCTTTGCTGCAAACTCTTCTTGTCTCTTCACTTGTCTCTGCTCGGCCTTGTAAATATCACAGATTCTCTTGATCACTTCTGATGATCTCCCTTGATCCAAAAATCCTTCCCCCTTTGTTTCTGGTATAGGGGAGCCCATTGTTCAGGGAACCGATGCTGATTTCGTAACCGACGGTGGTTGAGTAGGAACCGGTATCGGTAAGGAAAAAGCAGGCTATTTTTAGTAAAATAGCCCACTTTCCATGCTTTTCTCCTGAGAGATTGGTTGCGGGCTTGGTCAAGTGACTAGAAGGTCAGTTTATGGGTGCGAGAAAGGGGTCATTAGTCATGGGTGTAGATGTGGACCAAGTTATAGGTCTTAATTAGGTTAGTTTAGGGTTAGGACTAGGTCATGATGAGGTGGCAAAATGAGGTGGCAGGTAAGGTGATGTGGATTTATCAATTACAAGGTAATTAATAAATAATTGTGTAAGGTTCAGGTGATAAGGTAAGGTTGCGAAATGAGATGCAGGTCACAAGGGGTCGTAAGACAAAAATTTGGTGTCTACACCCAACTCTTTTTTTTCCATGCAAATTCTACAAATTCAGGACTGATCACCCCTAATCCTCCATTAGTGTAGTTTCAATCTCTTTTTCCATGTGCCTTGCCAATAAGATCCTTTATTTACAAGGAAAATAATTGTACTCCTTCCATGCTTTGTTCACTTCAATTTTGATTTTGGAGTTTCATGACTTCATATATACCGACATTTAGTGTTAAAGTTTAGGCGATCTCTATATGTACATCGACCACAGTTTTTGAGAGATTTCAAGTTTACAATCTGTGATCTTACAATGTATCTAAGCACATCAAGTAATTAAATAATCCAGTATATATAGGATGGTATTTATATATGTTGATGTTTGGTTTCATTTAGGAAATTGTATTGCATATAATGGAAATTCAGGGGGATGTAGGTATGACCTGATGATGTTCATTTTTTAGTCATATGGTAATGTAGATGTGTAGACTTAATCCATGGTGATGTATGGTTTGGTGTGGGTTTAATTTCCAAAGTATTGCTAATTATTAGAAACTAGATGTAGGCTTATGGTTATTACATGGTATTGGGTCCCCATTACCTTGCTCAACCAATGTACATTGATTTTCATAGATCAATCAGAAGTATGTGGGCATGGTTCGTGATTGTCATGCACAAAGCTTCATGGTTCCTGGTCTTCAAATTTGAACCAATGTATTGATATGGTATGGTAACTAGATGTAGAACATAGTCCCATGTATGGTCTACCCTTTGGTTTAAATTTCCAATGTATTGATGTTATGGAAATTAGATGTAGGCATGTCTCGATGTATAGGTTTGGTCTTAAAGTTTAAATTATCCATCTGTGAAACCCCATGTTATGGAAATATATATGTAGACTCATGGTACTTATTTAACACTGGTATTAACAGCCACCTTGGTATTACTATAAATTTCAAATGAATCAGATGTTATGGAAATTAGATCCTGAACTTGCATGTTTAGTAGTAGATATTTTGATATTCCCCTTCACATGTTTTAATTTCCAATGTATTGATATTATGGAAACTAGTTATTGGGTGGTTCCTAAATAAATATAGGACAAGTCCAAGTCAAGATCACGTAGGAGGGGAAAAGCCAATGCCATTGAGCTAAGCATTCCTTCGGAGTGCTCCCTACATAGCCCTTATCACTTATAGTTGGGCCTACATAGATGATGTATGTTCTCCCATCAAGAGAGGGAAGAACTACATGATGGTTTGTAGCCTAATTTGGAATAATGCCAATGTAGGTGGTTTACAGATTATATTTCGACCTAAATACTAATATTTTTGTAGGGGTTCTTACCTAAGATTAGGGTTTTAGGTCAAAGGTGTATGATGTTATTTGATTTTATTTCCAATGTATAGAGACCTGGTATTTCACAATGAGGCATAGATGATTGGGTCAAAGGTGAGGGTGAGACATGAATTAAAGCCAAGATATTTGATGTCGATGGTCTCAAATTTTATTATAAGAAACAACATTGTCAAACAGTTTGGGGATACTGAAAAGAAGCAAAATGTTCCATAGTTAGCAAGGACCATAACGGCCATACCCAATAGGATTATGAACATAAACCCTTTGAGGCATTACATGATTGATAGGTCATCCATGGTTGACACCCAGATCAGTTGCATAGATCAACTAAAGTGTTGCATGACATGTCGTGTCCCTTGAGTATTTTACTGAAAAAATAGCAAGATCCCTAAGGTGGAGTGCAATTTGTTTAGCGTAACCTTGTTGTATGACAACATGCCCCTTCTGCAAGATTACCCAGCAACTATGCATTAATCCAAGTCCATGACCAAGAGTTATGTATTTTTCAATGATCTATTCATATTTTTCTTGATTTTTTCTAATTTACATTAAATCACTAGACTGAATCAATGACCCACACATGTATAGTAATTATGGATGAATAGTAGTGTCTTCCAAAAAGGTCTATCATGATAGCTGATCAGGATGTATCAAGGGTATGCATATAGGATAATTGTATTTGTTTTGTGGTTGTCAATGAGGCAAAGTTTTGTATACAATTAGCCATTTTAAGAGGAGCAGTCTACTTATATCTAACTGGTGGAGACTAGACACTAGATGTACCCCTAAACATATGTTTGATGTGAATCATCCATTATGCGAGACTTAGTTTGACTTCTTAGGAGTAGAATATATTTTTTTAGATCTCATATAGATTTTTGCATTATTTTGGACTTATAATCATGGAAAATAACTATATTTGTTCTTGAGTATGGGCCTCTTTTATGAAGGTATTAAACCATGATGCACGAAAAAATCGGTAGGGCTTATGACAAGAGGGTTTCAAGTGATGAACAAACATGAGATTTTGTGCCTCGAAAAAAGACGTGGAAAAGTATCGACGAACCTGATGAACCCCCTCGACGCTCATGAGTAGATACACGTGGTACTAACATATTCAAGATCAAGGATGGATGGTGATAGGATAATCACACAATTTTGATATTAATGAAGTCGTTGGTCACACTTAAAAGAGGTAGATGGATAGGAGAGGTTCGCTCAAGGGATGAGCATCTATAAGACATAAAGTGATACTTAGGTACTTTATTCAACAATAGAATGGTCGAAGATGTAAATGAATGAAATGAGGAATGGATAACAGGTTAGGGACCCATCAAGTTGACAGATAAACTACGATAAGTTTCCTATAATTTATGTTGTATAGGTTGACTAACATAAGGTCTAATGCCAAATTTACAATAAACTTGACTTCGTTTAGTTTAGACTGCCATTTTGGTTAGGTATGAGGATTTATATGACTGCAATGACATGATTGTTGATGAAAAACTAAATGGTTTTGTTCTCAAGTGTACTAATTTTTTATTTTGGTATTTAAAATGCATTTTAATTAATTTGGAGGTCATCTATGATCGTTTATATTCGTTTCCATGATTTAACAAATTCAAATGTTGGGTGCTCAACATGTTTTTCACCAAAAAAACATCATTCAGAGAGGATAAATGTTAACACTTTAGTATAATCTAGCTTCTAAATGATTTGGAATTCGAGTGGTAGGATGGCCTCTGTACCGTAACCAAAGAGAAAGGTGTGGCAAGGCAGAGGTGTGAATGAATGGTACGATTGGCCCCGCCATAAGTCATATAGTAAATATGTGCGTGTCTCTAATGCCTTACCTGGAGTGTTCTCAACCACTTTCATAAGAATGTTACGTGGACCGTTAGTTATGAGAAGACTTATTGGTTTGAAACCTTTGTCTAAGTGGGTAATTACTAAAGCTACTAATAGTTTAATACTTAAAGTGTTCATTCACATTTTGGTCCCTTATTGTAATTTGAAAGTGATTACATTGTTATATTAAAAAATCAATTCCATTCTTCTCTTATGAAATGATGAGGAACACCAATAGTGATACAAATGCAAATTATGGTGTTTGATAAATTCAAAACCAAAATTGTCTACCTCTCTGGATAAGCTATGTAAAATTTAATACAATATAGTTTGATTCAATAATGCTTATGTACAATCATATAATTACATCAAAATACATGTTTGGCCTACGATAATAGTATTCTAATAGTCTCTAAGAGGGTCAAATTGCTTCCCTAATATTACAATCATGTAGCCAAAGCTCTATTTAATTTCTCAAATTTCCTAAAATATAGGTAATTATAATTAACTAAAATTATACCCTTAAAATGATCACTTACCAGACAAATTATTCATATGTAGGGTTAGTGTCAAATTTCATGTGGCGCAACTATGGTAGCAGATGTCATGTTAATAACCCCATTAGTAATTCATGTTTGTAAAGTCCCGTTTCCACCCTAAATAACATCATTTATCTTGTTTATACACAATAAACATATACCAAAAATCGATCAATATTCTAAACGTGATTTTAGCCTGTAATTAAGCCCATGTTTAGACAATTTATGGTTCAGCTATAGTGAATATTTCCATGATCTACATGTGTAAGATGGTTACTAATTCCTTATCCCCTTCTTATGTGGATTTTTTTACTCTATTAGTGCATGGATGAAATCCTAGATGGATATATGATTCCCTAACTTGCAAGTGTATTGGAAAGACCTACTGTTAGAAGGAGGTCTATGTGCCCCTGCAGACATCCATTTGAATTTTCTTTGTTGGTCTTTTTTGGTAGGCTTCCTACCACTTGTTTTGTACTGAATCCTATTGAACTGCACCATAGAATCACCTGAAAGTTCTTGATGCATTAGATTTGGGTTAAGTACTGATGTGTCAATCTCCTAAATTTTAATGTGACTTGGAGTATGGTTGTCCATCACTCGGTATGAGATTTCACCAGTGATATATTGTGATCTTAATCCTACCAATTTTGTATCATGGTAAGCTCCTTCTACTTGGTGCTATCGCCCATCTAAGTTGGCAAAATTAATATTTGACAAAATTTGTAATTTAGTCCCACATGAAATAAAGTTTAATCTTCCATATTAGACCTTTATTATAAAAAAAAAACCATGTAATGAAATGTGAATCGTCAAGGTGGAAGGGTCACCCTCCTCTAAAAAGGTGGGCATCACTGGATTCTTGATGCCCCACAACAACCTTTCGAGTATAAGTTTTGATAACTTCTTAAAAAATTGTAAGATTAGTAATACCACTGATAAAATAAATGTCCATGCATTACTCTTTTGCAACTTTGATTATGCCATCCATCAATTCTATGTAATCTAAATCTATTCATTTTCTCCGTTTAGGAGAGAGGACCCTATAATTTCAGCAGGACCCATCCTTTACATGTACATATGTCCATTTTCACCATACATTGCTGACAAGGCATTAGGACCAATAACCTGTTCAAGGTATAACATACGCTGGACACTTTTATAAGAGTTTATGAGACCATATGATTACATTTAGGCCGCTCGGTCATTGGATCCCTCATTTTAGAATGCTATAATATTAAGTGTCTTCAAAATGATATAGTTAGTATTTATATAATATAGAATAAACTATATTCTATTATTTATCTACAAAATTTATCCTCTATCCAAGAATCGGTCTAGTATAATTAACTAACTAATTAAATCAGAGTTTTCCCTATAACTGAACATGCACCAAGACAGGTACATAACGGTTCACCAGTACGTTGTTGACAAATATGACCAATAGGTGTTCACTATTAAGGATAATCTAAAACAATTAATCATAGAGTCAATTAGATATGTGACATATGTTAATGTGTGTATATCCTATGGTAAATCCTGAGATAAAACAAAGTCATCTCAAATGGGTTAGGTTTAGGTTTAGGTTCAAGGTTTACGATTGAGTCATGCTCTAAAATTTTACTCAGCACCCTAGTGGAATTGGTACTCCATAGTTCACTATCCCTTTATGGGTTTTTCCATGTTACTCCGCTATGATGTTCTCTATGTGCAAGCTTTGTTCTATTATACAATTTATTTATGTTGTGTGATAGATTACATTTACATGTGATTACGTTAAATGCCATTATGACTTCAACCAAAGTTTAATTAAATCGTGGTGCACATGTTTATGATTCCATCCGTCATGTCTTGACAAGGTAATTAGAGCTACAAGATCCTGCCATCACACCTAAAAGCTCGAAACTAATGGTGTAGAGTTAGCTCATCGTGTTAAACAGATTTGGAATGCCATATACCCCTCCCGCACGATTGGATGCTAGGTTTTCACCCATTGCAAGCCTAAAAACTCAATTTTGAGGCAGTGACACCAGGATTTTCTCGAGAGGTCACTAAGGTAAGCAGTTACTCTAAATTTGTGAAAAAAATTATACTAGCCTAGTATCAGTGCTGTCGGGACTTGCAAAAAACTCAAACCAAAAGCTAAAAAATCAAGATGAAACATCGAGTTTACAAGTGGAGCCAAGATTTAATGATCCATCAACTTTTTTAAAGTTTTTCAAAGCTGAGATTGGGTAAATGTGCACTCATTATTGTTGAATGGTGAATACTCTAGTTTTTTCTTTATTTTACTGTGAACTCCTCATACAAGTCCTATTCCATGTTCTTTATAGGGCCCTCTGTGAATTAGTTTTCACCTATAGTTTAATAGAAACTATAATATTTGTATAGTTTTTATAAAATATTTGGTATTTCTTGTAAAAAATATATATGTAGATATATATATCTATAATTTTCATGGTTTATATGACAACTACTTTTAGCTAATCTGATAGCTAAACCTAAGTCATATTACCTAAACCCGAAGGGTATTACCAAGGCCAGACATGTAATTAATAAATTCATGAACTGCATGTAAATAACATATAAGAAAATATATGGTGGAGACGGTCCCCTTTAAACTCACCCCAATCCTACATTGTTGTGCCAGAGATGGCATAATATTTGTCACCCCTATAACCCATATCCATGCTCTATTCGCATATCCGCAAGACTGCCCTCACCTCCTTTTGAAGGGTGTCATGAGTTGTTGGACTCTCTGCACATTCTACGTAGGTATCGTAGTCCCACATTAGTCTTGTGCAAGATGGTGGACTACACATTTGTTGGATTCATTGGACATGCAAGTCGTGGTTCGTGTTGACTGCTGGTCACACCACTCGTTGTTATGTTATCCCTTATGCCCTTATGCTGCCCTGCTGGCCTTCTGACCTCTCCTCTCTACTGACTGCTCCTCTATTAGTGGCTCAGTCATCCCATGCTACCATTGTCTCTATTGTGCGGCTCCGAAATAGCCTGGTCCCTATATAGTGCCCACTTCCCTTCGACACTTTTTATTACTGATCATGATACTGCTAGACTATTATTATGGACATTATTAATAGTTTTGATTTAGTATGGTGTTAGATGTCAGATCCTGGATTATTGTTGAATCTGATTGTAGATAATGCATGGTGATTATTAGAGACACTCATATGTGGATGATGATATACTATTGGCATGGATGTTTAATGGAAGTTATTCGGACATGTGACTTTGGAGATTATGAATAAACCTAGAAAAGGAAAATTATTTGATGATGACATAATTGTCGATATAAATTGTAAATGATTTCGCTGATTGCTTTGATGACTATTGTGATCCATATGTATAGATGATTTCATGATTATATTATATATTCATTTTGGACGTTCTGATATGGCCACGAGTCGAAAGGAGGTATTTGTGTTTTACAGGTTTAAAAATATCACAACAAAATATCGAGGGATCGAAGACCAACCAAAATGGAATTCTGGGTGAATTCAACAAGGTCACCATGGCAACTTGTTTTGTGTGTGTGTTGTATTTTTGTTAGGGATTCCCATGGGGGGGATTATCTTTACATGTGACCATGGGTTTGTGTAATTTATTAATGTGTTTCCTTTTATTATTGTTGTATGTATTTTATTAAGTAATGTGTTCCTTTCCTTTAAATTAATTAAAATTGTGATGGATTAATGTGGGAATCATATAATTAAATTTTAAATAAATCAAATTGGGATATGGGAAGTAATTATAAGAGTTGATGGCTGTTGTATTTAATTTTGTAAGAGCTTGTGTAAGTCAGATTTGGAGTATGAAATACTCCACCTCCATAGATATTCGAATTTGACCTTGGGGTTGTTTTTGGAGACTTGTGGGACAAGTAAAACTTGTCCCATGCCTCTAAATTTATGTTACCAACCATACTTATGGATGGAGATGTGATTTGTGACTTTTAAATGCATTTTATTCATCATGTTGCTTGTTTTGGATTGCACTCTCTTACATTTTATTAAATAGTTGTCCCTTGAGGTGTGGGCTCTTTTGGAGTGTGTAAGTTAATTTTTCATTTCATTTATTGCGCTTGGGAGAATGGAATTTTGTCTTTTGTGTTTGAATTTGAGGATGTGTGATGTGGCATCCTACATGGATCCACATCATCCTCTTCTCTCCCTCTTCTATTTAATTCAAACTCTCTTCTTGTTTTGGTTTGTTAAACCTTTTTGCATTCTTCCTTGGGGTGCATTTTCTTGTGGGAGCTCTATTTTTTTAGGAAGTTTTGGAGATAGCTTTGCATGCTAGAGAGATTTTTGTTTTGGACTGTGTTTTGCATGAATCCTTGGGCCCATTTTTTCTATGATTATAGCTCTTGTTGATTTGGAGGAAATTTGAGAGCATTTGATACTTTGGCACTATTGTTTTGGGACTGTGTTTTTGACATTCAAAGCTTGTTGTGTGGAGAAAATCCTTCCTTAGAGAGGTAGGAGTTTATCTCTTCCTTATTGTTGTTATTTTCTTATTGTGTTGTGTATATGGTGCATGCATTGTTTTATTTGTTGGCTGGTTGGGTAGATTGCCATAGGAATGGTGTAGGAGAAGGCTATGGGGAATTCTTGTGGGGGGGCATAAGGGAAATGCCATGGGCATCAGAATTTTGTGGAGGGAGTTTTGGGTTTGGGATCCACCATGGAAAAGAAATTACTTGCATTTCTTACTCTTGGGGGAGCATAAGGGAGAAACTTTGGGGGGGCGGGGGGGTGCATAAGGAGGGGTTGGGAGATATAAGGTTTATGGGATTGATATTTTATATTGGTGGTATGATTTTGGTGGATGCCCAATTCCCAATTGGGAGGCATAAGTAGCTTCCCCCATAGTCCTTGCTCATTTGGATTGTAAGATCAAACCTAATTTCTATTTTGATATGTGTTAAATGTAGTTGTGAACTGTTGTTTGCTTTTGGTGTTGCATTGTGTTTTTAAAAAAAAAAGTGTATGTGAAAGATTGTTGTGTGTGGAAGCTAGCTTTTGCCATGGTTGAATTACACCTTCTATTGTATCTTGGTTTGGGATCGGGGGCCAATGATGAAGGAAGGCTTCTCCTTTCATTGGATGTCTTGGTTGGGTGGAGAGCGTTGCCTTTCCCCCTCTTTTGTTGTGATCAACTTGGAGAAAAAGAAAATGTGCATGTTGTTGTCCTAGAGCAATGGAAAAATATAGTTTGATCGTCCCTTGTGGAAACACATTCATTTGTAATCCTTTCCCACGTGATGTGGATTAAATTGTAATATGCATTTTGTGAAGAAAGATGTATGTAAATTGATTATGAAGTTATATTTTTGAAATGTGAAAGACACTTACATTTTGCTCTGTACATTGGAAAGAAATAAATTAGGGTAAGTGCACCAAGTTGGGGGACAATTAAGTGGACATCAAATCCTGAATTTTACATTAAAAACAGAAAAACATCAAATTTAGTCTTCTGCGGACTTGAATCATGCCGAAAAGTAAAAACTATGTCATAAAAATGGTACCATTGCATAGGGGAGACTATTAGCTTTGTAGAAATACTGATTTTAAAGTGAATAGAAGAGGATAAATATCATTTTATAATTTTTTACTAATAGTAGGTCTTTAAGACACTTTTTCCTGTGAATGTTTATGTCTACGTTTAAGATTGCAAAATTTGTTTCACTTATCAAAATGTGATAAAACTTATACCATCCCAACCGTGGTGAAATTATATACATGTTCAAAAAAAAATTATTTGATTTCAATAATTTTTGATGAAGTTATGGCGGGCAAACAGAAAGTGCTTTGTTTTCCTTATGTTTTCATACCACTTTCACGGAAAAAATCATAAAAAATAAAATATTACTCAAAAAAATACAAAATAAAATCCATCCCAAGATATATAGTGGCATATAACTTCTCACCAAAGGAAAAAAATATATATCAATTTTTGGTCATCCAAATTGTGGGCAAACGGACTATAATCTTATCGGCGTTTTTAAAAAAAAATACCAAGTCATTGAATTTTGAGTGTTAAATATAGCTAATCTTGTCCATTTTTTTACAAAATTAATATGTTAGAAACTAGATTCCAGATGCTATGATTCATATTAATATAATTTTGTCTAATTTTGACTGTATGTATTGCTAATAATCCCTACAAGTTGATATTATGTTGTTATTTGCAATATGATGTCCACGGATGACCCTATATTTGTCCATCAACTTCCTGCACTTACCCATTAAATGATTGTTATTGGTGCCCAACATTGAAATATGTAAAGTTGTTTAATTAAAGTCAATAAGAATTGCAAGTTCAGTTCTCATTTGCATTGTTGTGGTAAAATTGGAAATATTAAATTGGGATTGGAATCTTGTTTAAAAAAAATGGAAAAAGAAGAAATGCGTGTGTAAGAATTATATTGCATTGTCTCCTTTGAAAGATATTAAATTTGCACATCAAATGTTACAATGTAACTTGGAAAATATTTGTTTAGAAACAACTATATGCATTGGAATAGTTTAGAAACTATATGCCACACTTAAATGATAAAATTGAAAAATAGATCCTTTAAAAAAATTGATCACTGACATTGTGACTTTTAAAACCGGTAAATCTAAATAAAATGCACAGTTTGGTATAGAATTTAACAATCAACTTGGAAAACTTAAAATACAACATGATATACTAGTAATGAACTCAAATTGATAAGAATATTTAAGAGAGTAACTCGAACCATTGCAAATTTGAGCTCAATCTCTTCCTCAACTGTTTTTTGTCAATTGTTGGACAATATTCTAAATTGGAATCAATTAAACAAAATTGACTTTCCTAAGACACTCTAAACTCTCCCTAGACCAATCTCCCATGACTGTTTGGCATGTTTAATGAAGGAGGAGACCAAATTGAATCAAATTTAATAAGTTGGAAATTTACCAGTTGGCTATTTAAAATCCTGCAGATCCATATTTGTAAAATTAACCCCTTCAAACTTTATGAAAATGTAAAATTTATGTTTCCTTGTGTAAAGAGGGCATTAAGAGCTTTCCAACAAATTCCTTATTTTCCCAAAGCTGAGATTTCTAGAAATAAGTTATGGACACTTTGAAATTTTTCCTGCCTTGGCGGGAAAATTTGGGAAAAATTTTCCCTGGCGAGCCTGTTGCCCGAAAATTTCCCATTTAAAAATCCTTAGGAATTTTTTTGAAAAAATTTGGGCTCAAGAAAATTTTTGAACTTTTCCTTTGCTGGCTCGCATAGAAAATTAGAGGCTGCCATGTGTCATCACAGAGGAAACAATGGAGGCGCGACTTCATTTTTGCCCTTGGGCCTTTTTAAATCTTTGGGGATTTTTTTTGAAATTTCCCCCTCCGGCTCGCAACCAACCAGAGGGTGCCACGTGGTGCACATGGGGGTGAAAACGGGGGGGAGGGAGGGGAGGAGACCATGTAACCTTCTATCCTTGGGTTGAAAAAAAATTTAGAGATCTTGGGAAATTTTGCTAAAGATCTCCCACTGCCGCGCACCCCCCGCCCTTTCCTTTTCGAAACTTGTCCTTCCGCGCAGACGTTCACGGGCCCTGCGCATCAAAACTTATCCTTTCCCCTGTTCCTCCGTTTGGTGCAAAATCCTAAAGTCATTCTGCCACTCCACGCCACTCCGAAGCTAAGTGTCTCCCCATGGATGACATTTTGTGTAGTCATATGTATTTCGGCAGACCCACGGGTGTGCGGAAGCCAAATTGGATTTTCTCCCATTGGTTGCCATGCCAGGCGCGAAACATTATCCCGTTTTCCAGCCCTTCCTTCCGTTGTTACCCGCGACTGACTGGAGAAGCTACCACGTGTCCATAGCGGAGGCGCGGAGGTGCACAGTGAAATTGGGATATTTTTTTCCGCACAATGGGAAAAATTTCAAAGAGCCGCCTTGCAACCTGTCAACCCCCAAAAAATGGGTTTTCTTCCTCCTCTTGACACGTGTCCCCCTTTGGGAAAATTTGACCCCTAAGACTCCACCGGTCTCATAACTAGAGTTTTATAAGGAGTTAGGAAGACTTATTTATATCACCAGAAAGGTGAGAAAAATTTACTATCCAATGTGAATTATTTAGGGAAATTTTGGAATGCATTAAATGTGAGAAAAATCAAGTTGAAAATCTAAGCCTGTTAGAGAATGGGTATGGTGAGTAATTTTACCCCCTGAACCTAACTGAAACTTCTAACCCTAAAGTTTGGGACCTTGCGACCTCTGATAATTGTTAATAAAAGAGAATTTTTTTCTAGTGGATTTGTTTTGTTTTGGAACTTATTAGTGGTAGTTGTTTCCTTGTAACCTGGTTATAGAAACTCCTAATCAAGTTTTGGGAGTGGGTAAGTGAGACCTTACGTTGCTGATTTTACTTATGTATTCCATTTTCCCCACTGTAATTAAACCCTGCTCTTGTCTTTGATCTGGTGGAAATTAAATACCTCGGGTATTTAATTGTTCTTGGGTCCCTTAACCCTTAAAATTATAATAAGGAAATATTTATCTAAAATGCCAGTGTAATCAGTGATTAAATTAATCCCTAAGAGAGAATTGAGCTAGGTGTGGACTTATTAAATTTTTTGTTTTATAATGTGAAAATCAATAATCATTATAATGGGAAAGGTTATCAGTTGAATTTATTTATCTTTGAGACTTTGGTTGTCAACTCCTAACACCTTAAAAATAATAATAATAATAATTATTCCATAATTTTCTAACTAAACCTAGGTGGTTCATGGTTCTCCAGTGGGTTGTTTAACCGAGCATTACACCCTCCTCCGTCCATCCTCCCTTCCCAATCTGCATTTTCTCAAACAAAAAAATAATAATGTGTGGTCAAACAAAAAGGTAAAGTTCCTTTTCACGCATTTTTTGTGTTTTTTTTTTTTTTTGGAAAGTTCTTTCAAAGTTTTTTGGTACGTATTTTTTAAATCATACTTTTTTTTGTTAAAATCTCAAAAAAAAAAAAAATTAATATATTTCCTTCTAAATTTAAAAACAAACAAAAACCTTTTAAAAAAAAGTATGGTTTGTATTTTTTAAATTTCTTTCTAAATTAAAAAAAAAAACTTTTAAAACTTATTTCTTTCTAAAAAAAAATTAGTTAGATTTCTTTAATTTAAAATTGTCTTTTAAAATAAAAAGAGGGAAAGTATTATCTTTTTTAATATTTAATTTAATTAGATATTAATTAATCATATTTAATTAAGTTTTTTTAATTAGATATTAATTACTCGTAATTAATTAAATTTATTTGTGATTATAATTCACGATTAGTATAGTATTAATTATCGGCATTTAAAATAATGTTATACTCATTTTTTTGTCCTAAACTGCTCTAATTTTAGCTAGCCTGGACGTTTCCAAACAATACTTTATTACACGTTATTGTTGATTTTTTTCTCTAATTGTGCGTTCAAGTGTGTAGCGACATTCTGGGCCTACTTTTGTCTTCCAGGAGAGTTTTCAACCTTCTGAAGATCATTGGGATTCCTTTTGAATCCTTATTCAAAAAATTGTATTTTACCCTTATTATTACTTGCGACTAATGAGCGCGTCCGCCACAGTCTGCAGCAAGGGGGTATTCTTTGCGACGTGGGATGCTTTTTTGCACAACCAGGAGTTGCTTTCACCTCCTTCCTTGTTTTTTCTTTGTGCTTGTTTATAGTGTCCTATTTGTTGCACTCCACGACACACTGTTGTGGTCTCCTCTCTTGTGTGTTATGACGCTGATTGCAAGATGAGTTACCAAGTGTTTCAAACCGCATGCACGGACCCGATTGTAATCAACGCACTAAACTATAAAGTGCTGAAAGCAAGGGGGTTGCTATATTGTCACTGGTAGTTGTGTTTCTTTTCTGCATTTCTTCTTTCTCTCTTCACTATGGATGCACTTTCAATTCCTTTGTTTACGCCATTCAACTTTTTCGAATGGAGATCGAAAATAATAATGAAACTAAGGGGTAAAGGGTTCTCAACTAATCTTGTTGATTCTCTCTAAGCTAGGTCCCGAATATTTTGTCTTCGTGTCAACTTTCTATGCTACAAAAGTTTCTTTGGGCGATACTTGGACTATGCCTTTCTTTGACTGTTTTTCGTCCCAAATCATTCAAGAACAAGACAAACTCATTTAAATGGGGTCTCTCAAGTCCAAGTCACATGCCCTTGTAGCAAGTACTAGCAAGGGAAAGAAGACTGAAAATAAGAAAGAAACAAAGGATCAACCTAAGAAAGAAACCAAGACCAAACCTAAAAATGACACAAACACTTCGACTTCTGAGCCTAAGGCACAGAAAAGCAAGTTTTTGTGTCCCTATTGCAAGAATTCTGGTCATAACGAGCACCACTATTTTCGGAAATAGATTGATCACTTATCTCATTTACTTGAGAAAAATAAAAATAAGTGTTCCTGAATCCATGAAACAAAGTGCTTCGAAGGCCGAGTCTTCTGCTACAAAAGGTTCTAAAAATGATAAGAAGAAAGGAAAGGCCCTTGTAGCCAGATTTTCTCCTTCATCGACATGGATTATAGATTCTGGTGCCTCGCACCACATGGGTTCTTTGCATGTTGAGTTTTCTAACATCGAACGTTGTGGAATGTCCCAAATCACAATGGTAATGACACAACAATGTCGGTTTCCAGTAGTGGATCGATAGAGATGGATGGGGGAACATTTAACTAAGTGTTGAGTGTTCCTGATCTATCTACCAATCTCCTATCGGTTTACCAAATTACTCACCTTGGTGAAGGAATGCGAGTGGAATTTGGTCCTAACTTGGTGATTATTCATGAGCTTAACGATGACACTACCGTGGCTGAGGGAAAGGCAGATCACCGTTCACAGTTGTACACCTTCTCCCACTTTACTTCTGATTATATGCTCACTCATGCAAATGAGTTTAGTAAGTTATGGCATGAGCATTTCAGACATCTAAATTATCACTACCTTAAACAATTGAGCCAAAACGAAATGGTCAACAAGTTACCCCGTGTCAAGTTTTCTAAGGGTCTTTGTGAGGGTTGTACCCTTGGAAAGCATCTTGAAAAGAAATTTGACAAAGGAAAATCCTGGAGAGCTACTCTTCCCTTGGATCTTGTTCACAACGATATTTCAGGTCCATTTCCTTCTCCTTCATTTACTAGAGCTCTTTATGTGTTAACCTTCATTGATGAATTTTTGTGATATACTTGGGTATATTTTCTTAAGCTTAAGTCTGAAGTCTTTGAACATTTTCAGGACTTTAAGGCTCTTGTTGAGAAACAGGCAGAATGGTCTATCAAGGTTCTTCAAACTGACAATGGAGGTGAATATGTAAACAACATGTTCATGGATTTATGTACTTATGAAGGGATCTCTTTGCAACATACAGTTGCTTATAACCCTTCGCATAATGGAGTCGCAGAAAGAAAGAACCATACTCTAAAGGAGATGGCCACTTGTATGATTCACTGGAAGTCTCTTCCTCCGCAGTATTTGGCCGAAGCAGTGAATTGTGCAAATTACATTCAGAACCATGTTCCACACAAGGCAATAAGAGGGATGACACCCTTTTAAGCCTGGTTTGGATGCAAGCCTGATGTTGAGCACTTTCGAGTATTCAGATCCAAGGCTATGGCTTGGATTCCCAAGAAGAAATGCAAGGCCTTGGAACCACAATCCAAACCTTGTATCTTTGTAGGGTATCCTGATGGCGTGAAGGGATATCAATTGATGAATCCTAGTTCTCATGAGTTGTATATTGAGAGAAGTGTTAAGTTCGATGAGTCTTCTTCGACATCTACTTCTCCACCTATTGAGGTTCTTCAGCTCGCTAATTCAGATTTTGACTCATCAGATGATGATGTTGTTGAGCGTGATCCTCTTCCATATCCTCCCAACCATCAGCCCTCTGAGTCTTCTGATTCTGACAGTAGTGATAATGAGGATTGTCCCTTCTCACTCGAGTGAAGAATCTTCTGACTTTGAGCCTGATCCTCTTGGTCCTCTTTGGGCTAGGAAAAATTTGCAAAGTGCTAGAGATTTAGTTGAAGATACTTCAGATATGAGACATACTCGCTCAGATTTCGTTGGACCCCACTCTTTCTTTGCCTCTGCTTCTAATCCACAGTCTTTCCGGGAGGCTTCTGGTATTCCTGAGTGGGATTCTACCATGGATGAGGAGTATTCCTCTGTCATGAAGAACGATATATGGGATCTAACCCCTCTTCTCGAAAGGAAGAAAAATTGTTTGGCTGTAAGTGGGTGTTCTGAACAAAGAATGGAGTAGATGGAGACGTCAAAAAGTTTAAAGCAGCAATTAGTAGCTAAGGGTTTCTCCCAAATAGTTGGGGTTGATTATACTGAAACCTTTTCTCTGGTTACGAAGATGACTTCTATTTGACTAACCCTAGTCATTGTTGTAGTGAACAGATGGAAATTCCATCAAATGGACATTAAGAGTTACTTCCTTCATGGTGACCTAGAGGAAGAGATCTATATGGAACAACCTCCGGGTTATGTCCAAGATCCCTCCCTCATCTATAAGTTAAAAAATTCTCTTTATGGCCTCAAACAAGCCCCTTGGGCTTAGTATGCCAAGATGGACTCCTTTTTACTTACATCAGGGTTTACTAGGTATCACTCTGATCACAAATGTTTATATTCTACGGCAAGATGACTCCATACTCATTTTTGTTCTCTATGTTGATGACTTTTTGATTATAAGCAACTCTTCCTCTATTATATGATTTTGTGAAGATCACCTTGGCCAATAGGTTTTCCATGACTGACTTAGGGTCTACTTCATTACTTTCATGGGATCCAGATTTCACAATTCGACTCAGAAATTTTGATTTCGCAACCTAAGTATGCTCTTCAATTACTTGCTCGTTTCAAGATGTATGATTGCAAGTATTCACCTACTCCTTTTCTTTTGGGGGTTAAGTTGGCTTCAAATTTCTCTACTCCCTTGGTTAATGGTACTCTTTATCAACAATTGGTGGGGAGCTTGATTTACTTGACTCACACTCGACCGAATTTATTGTATGCTATTGGGATCATGTCTAGATTCATACAAGAGCTATATGAGTTACATTAGAAAGCAACTAAACGGATCCTTCATTATATTCATGGAACTTATACTAATGGAATTCACCATCATGGAGGGGCAAATATCAACTTAATTGAGTTCACAAATTCTGATTGGGCCGGTGACTTAGATCATCGGAAATATACTTTTGAATACAGTTTCTCTCTTGGTTCAGGTCCTATTAGTTGGTCTAGCAAGAAACAGAATGCAAGTGTGATATCTTCTATAGAGGTAGAATACAGAGGAGTAGTTAATGCTGCCATAGAAGCTATTTGGCTACAGGGGTATTCTGGTAGAGTTTGGCATCCACTTTCGGTGGCCTACCATTATCTATTGTGATAACATGAACATTATCTCTATTTGCATACATCCAGTTCAGTATCAACAAAACAAAGAACATTAAGATCCATATGCACTTCATACAAGAGCTTATTCAGGATGGTATCATTGACATTTCAGTACATTTAGACTGCTAATCAAATTGCAGATTTTTTTACCAAGCCCTTCACTGAGATGAAGTTTCTTCACTTATGGTCTCTTCGTGGGGTGACGTCTTCTACAACTGCTCAACTTCTTCAGGCTATGTATTTTTTCTTTTCTTCTTATTGTTTTAGGAAGATTGTGTTTGTATATGGGCACCTTATTAGGCCTTTAGTTGTCAAGCCCCATGGACACATCTTTCTTATTTTTTTTAGGAGTGTCTTCTCTTTTTATCTAACTCATCATAACCGCTACCCCCAGCTTCGATGAAGGGGATTGTTGGTGTGAGTTATCCCATGTGTCATCCACTTCACATATTGGAGGGTCATCTCACATGGGTTAGGTTTAGGGTTTGCTATTGATTCATGCACTAGGGTTACTCAGCACACTATATGTACCCTTGCACTATTCATTTATTAGCATGCCAAGACACTCCATTTATCTTTTCTCTGTGTGCAAGATTTTTGCTGTTATGTAAGTTATTCAGTTGTTGATCGATTCTTTCTTATGATTACGTTGGAGCCATTACGATTCAACCAGAGTGCAACTTGATCGTGGTGCATAGTTTCCGATACGATCTGTCAACTCTTTCAACACATAGGGCTCTTGGTCATTGATCCCTCTTTCGAATGCATTATATTGATTTTCTTCATATTAAATCAATTCAAAAACTACTTTTCTCCCCAAATAAACACACAGAACAAAAATGTTGATATGACATGATCATACACTACACAATGATATAATTTTTTTATGCTACCGACATACCTACATATATCTATGTGCCCCTAAAATTAGGTGCACGGTTATAGGGTCCCCTCTCCCCTATCTACCATTTTTTTATTGTTTATCTACCATTTTGAATATGATCCACCATAAATATGCATGCCGCTTTAGCTTTCCACTGTTAGGAATACTTTGCTTAGTTTTCTCTCTCACACACATATTGTTATTATTACGCTATAAAAATCTGCTCCACACTCTTCATTTAATATCAGATTGAGTTATGAGCATGTGAAGAGAATATCTTTTTCCATTTATCATGAGAGTTGTTTTTACAGATCTATGTTTTTTCTCATTGTTATGAATTGTTGGGCAATTATCCTCAAATTTAGAGGCTCTTAACTCAAGTTTTAAAGCAAGCTTGTGGAAATGTTGATAGATTGATTTACTCTAAGAAACACATTTCTCTAATAAACAGATTGCTCTTTTGTGTAGCTCTCAATTGTGGATAACTCAGCGTGCATCTTCCTGTAATCTATCCATCGATGTGGTGAGTTTGAGTCTGAGATTTCATCTTGAGTTTCATAATCCTCCAACAAAACTCATTCAAACTATTTTTCTCGTTGTTTAGTAGATTTTCCAACGAAAGCTTCTAGTTTCCAAATTTTCCCCATTTTGATTCATTCCACACCTTGTCCCACAAGGCATGGCCACAAATGGGTAACCCAAAGTTCTGCAATACAATTGGCGCATATGCATCTGACATGGTAGATCTTAAACGACTCTGAGTTGTATTACTCGACATGTATTGGTTTTGTGTCAAGTTGTTATCATTTTGTAGGGGAGAGGGCTTAGTAGTGGTGCACCATAACTTAAGGGGTCCATAAAATCAATTCTATACCACGTGGGATCCTAATTTTTTCACTAACATGTAGTTGAATTTTTTTTAACTTGTATTTTTTTTAGTGTTTAATTGGAGGGAAATATATATTTTGAATTGATTTAAAATAATAAATTTGAGTCTCGACGTGGGTGGTTACATTGACATTACACTATTCATCGGAGGCTCGTATAGGGTTGGATGCGATCCCGCTATATGGGCGTAAGTTTAACCCGGGGTCCGAGCTGCGGGATGTTATGATCTTGGTATTTGAATTCACTAATACCTCGAGGTTTTGGTATAATGGTTCGTTACATTATTGGCTTTTGGATTATATTTAATTATAGTTTGTGTTGTGATAAGTGGTCATGAAATTATAAGTTGTTATTCATGATGTGTTTAGTATCTAAATATTATTTGAAATCTTATTTTGTAGAAGTGTGTGTATTAAGTCTAGAGTCGAGTCAACTGAAATCATCAAAAGTTTATTCTAAAATCATTTTGTGAAGGGGAGTATTCATATTGTTTTATTATTTCAGTTTTTAGCCTTGATGTGTAATGTTGAGGTGCTAAAAATTCAAGTGTATGTCCTTAGGGTGTCTTTAAGATTAAATAATCAAATACTTGTTATTGTCAAAATCTATTGTCTCATTTTATCATGGTTCGTATTAATAGTGTGTCATCAAAAGAGCCAATGGAAAGTTAGTCAATATAAAATTATTCTCGTCCTTTTCTGGTCGTTTTGTAAGTTATGGGGAGGGAAGTAAACAATAATCACAAAGTGGAAACAATGCTACAAGGTCACATTTGGCTAGTAAGCAACGTTATTCACTGGAGGACGAAGGCACGTGAGGAAGGAGGTCGATCAATGACCTCTCATCAATCACCAATGATGGAGTCGCACAATAGATTTAGTGTAGAAGTTTGTTTTTTCTGTTGTTTTTCATTAATTCAGTTGTTGTGTGTGAGAACAAAAGTAGTATTCCTGTTCAGATTTGTAATAAGTGAGCATATTATCCTATGCAAGGCCATGATGTGTAAATATAGCAGAAAGATAAAAGCATAAGGAGAAAGCAACATCATGATATTTTGGTTTTTAGTTTTCCTATAAAACCATCCTTGTAGGTTAATGGTTTTCCTGTAAAACCATGTTTGGGTTATCAGTTGTCCTATAAAACCATTTATATCTTTGGGTTGTTGGTTTTCCTATAAAACCATTTGTATGTTTCATTTATTGGTTGTCTTGTAAAACCATTTGTATGTTTGGTTGTTGATTAGCCATTTGTAAAACCATCTTGTTGCGTGGTTATTGGTAAACACAGGGGGGTTCACTTAGTAAAAGTATGCTATAGCACATTAGTTCGAAGGGTATTAAAGAATAACCTTAATGCTAGTTTTTACCTCTGATTATTCAACTGATAATACCAACTCTCGTTATATTATTAGAAAGAAAATACCCCCTATTTTTTCCATGTACTTTACTTACCCATTTTTCCATTACAATTTTATTTACCCCTTTTTATTTCTACCCTAATATATCAAATAGAAAATATATCATGTTTCTCACTCAATTATTCTTTTCTTAATATACATTTTCCCTCGAAAGAGAGTTTGAATCCATTCAAGACCTATTAAAAATTACCTTATAAATGTTAAGATTTAATCATTTATCAATAGTTCTTCAAATAATTAAGATGGTTAAATAATATCACTTGTGTTGAAAAGCGTACTCAATCATATCTTTCTATCATCTTATTATTTCTTGGTTAAGAATCTCTTAATTGAGATTTCCTTATTCAGAAAGAGATTATGATTTAACTTTATGGCCACACTACTTTTACGATTTTAAGGTATTTAGTTTTAAAAACTAGGGTTCAAATACTTTAGTTTTATATTAAAATTAAACTTCACTATCATTTGGTCCATCTTTCTAACCTACCCCTAATATTTGATTCAAAATATTAATAAATTAAACTCTTTCACCCCTCATGTCTATCGGTATATTGACTTTTGCTTTTATCAATTTTAATTACCTCGATATGAATGAACATGTTAGGATATTGCCTAGCTAATGAACCTCCCATGTTGGTAAACCATTGTTGGTTGTTCTGAAAAACCATCCATATCATGAGAATACGGAGGCAACAAGCTACAAAAGAAGTGTGACTATGTTTTCCCCATGCTCACACTAAGGGGGGAATGTTAGGAATGCTTTGTTTAGTACTCACATGGATATGGGTGTGTGTGTGTGTGTGTGTGTGTGTGTGTGTGTGTGTGTGTGTGTGTGTGTGTGTGTGTGTGCGCGCGCGTGCGCGCGCGCACGCGCGCACAATAACTTATGTAATAATATAAGTGAAATATAATAGGACAAGTTGTTGGAACAAATCATACATCTTTAGGAGAGTTGTTTTTGGAGATAGTTCAATCTCCTATTTTATAGGGAAAATGTTTCACATATGTGTGTAATAGTCAACATGTAATCATATACAAAATTATTTTTATGATGTAAAAAAATTCTTTGCACTCTTCATTAACCTTCTTAGGGTCCTCAATTAACTCATTCAAAATAATTCTCCAACTTTTTTCTCCAATCAATTAGATGCTCATGACACAAACTTTCTAAATAATTTTAGATATATGTATACATGATCTCCCTCCAATCTTCAAAATATCTTTTAGTTGACCATCTGTAAGTTCTTCATCCAATTCTTCCTCATTGATCTCTAGTGTTTCATCGTCATTTGAGTCATCAACTTGTTTTCTCAATTTCATGGCTTCTAATATCTCATTGAGACCTCTCATCGGATCTAATAATTTAACCGTGTTCTCAATTTCTTCTCAATCTAACATAAATTCTCATGTGTCATCTCAATTTACACACACTTCCACATTAACAAAATATTGCAATCTACACCTTCTACACAACAATATAAGTGTTGGAATATGATTACACTACTTTCTATCCATGCTCTCAAATTTCGAAAGAGTAATTACCAAAATCATTGACTCAAACATCTTTATGATATCAGATTGACGAACTCATGATTAGAGGGTCTAATAAAAGACCTTCTTGAAAAACTCAATCAACATATTTATTTACACAAGATGACCTTGTGCATGCAAAAGTCCAAACATGGCTTGAAAGAAACAATAAGAATCAAGTGACACCACACATTATAATCTTATTATAGTGTTAGAATAAATACTCTACAACATCCATAAAGGGACACAATCTAAAGACTACAAATCCTAATTTCTATTGTTGAACTCAACTTTGAACTATCACAAAACTATCCCATGATCATGCTCAAGTTTAAGCTTGGGTTCTAGGTATTCTTAAATGTCCCTTAAGATATTTTATCCCTTTATTTATAGTGGATGTACCATGTGAGATTAAATATTCCTTTTCTAATAAATGTGTTTGTAAACATATTCTCCAATTGCAAAAGCCCCATAATATGTGTTGAACCAGTTTACAAGTTATCACTCATGGTGGGTTTCTATCTGATTGCAATACTTCCAACTACTAGGTTATTGAGTTTCAAAGAAGATAAATTAGGTGACATGTACTTAAATTGACATCTCATCACCACATGTGAGAGTAGGAAAATACAAGGTGTGAAGAGTTTCACATGAGAGAGAAATATATATTGCAGAAGACCTTATGTGGGATCCCTCCCACAGAGCTCCACAACATAGTCTAAAAAATTTGGTTGTGAAGGACTTTTTGTTATAGAAGTACATAATATGCGTGACCTATCTTATTCTCGCACCATCAAAAAATTGTGTGCGAGATTAATACATATATACTATGTGTTTTTGTAAGTACAAAATAGCTCTTGAACCTAAATGCTCATTTTGATTATTTGTGTAGAGTTTGTTATATATACAGAGGGGGATTAAGGCCTAGGAAAACTAGGCAACTGCCTAGGGCACTAACATTTAGTGGGGCGCTAATTTATTTTATTTCATTATAGTTTTTATGAAGAGTATATCAATTTATTAGTTCCACATATGCTAGTAGTAGTTAGTGTCTAACTTTAAATACCAATTCAATTCGCTCCATTCAAAACAAAATAAAAATTAAATAAGTCAATTAAGAATAAGATATTTACATACAAGATTTTTAAATTTAATTCATACTCATGTATTTTTCATACTTTGTATTGTTTTGAAGTCTTAGAATTGCTTTTAAAGGAGAGATCCAATAGGATGAATATGTAAAGAACACGGGAAAAATAGCAGGGAAATATATGAAAAAAGAAGGACTATGATAGACTATATGTTAGAGACTTGACGAGGGATTTTACGTAGTAGTAGCTATAAATAAATTTCTAGAATGTTTTTCGCATATAGTAGAGACATAACATATCAAGTAATATAGTATTTAGTCGTGGTTAATTATTTTTTCTACTATATATATTTTTATTTATAGAAGGGATTAGCTCTAATATTACCTAGGGCGCTCGTAACCCTTGATTTTATAAAATTATAGATTCTATTTTATTTATTGTTGTTTAAGAACATAAGATCTCTAACGTGATCTTGTGAACATCATGAATTCAGTTGTTGGAATTGAATTTTCAATTTCATCTTGAAAACATTAAGAAATTGATTTGTATTGTTTTGTTTCTATTCTTGTGGAGGTTTAAGTATGTGGGTTTTATGAAGAGTCGTGAGTTCTACTTAAACTTTGTTGGATAAGTGTTGGATAAGTGTATGAACTAAGTATTTTGATAAAGTTTTTAAGTAAACATAAAATAATCATGGCTTACGTTTTGTTTGTATTGTTTTATTTGATCTATACATTATCAAGCCAAGATATTTTCCCTCGTTATACTCTTATAAAAATAAATCTATTACAAAACATTATAGTCCACAATTACAATTATAATCTTTTGGTCAAAACTAATAACTAGTAATATTGGTAAATTTCAATATACTTTGCAGGCATTTAATATAGCACTCGATAGGAAGTTTGGATGATGGGTATCAATGGCTTTGTCAAATGTTATAAAACTGTAATGTTGGATGCATTTCAAAAATGTTCGCACTTGCAAATGATTGGATATATTTACTCAATACTCATGAATATATGTTTGCAGCTTGAATACTTGGAACACTAAAGGGTGAAGGATTTTATCAAGAATCAATATTCAGAGTTCATCAGCTACTCAATATCTGCTTGGATACAAAATATTACAGAGATGGATGTCTTAAATGATGAGGGAGATGAGAAGGCATTCTGCAAGAGTTTAACTAATCATTGGGAGGATCATTTTTATTTTTTTTGGGATGAGGATCCAAAGAGCTTCAATTGATATCAATTAATTCAATCTGATATGATAATAATTGTGTTAATTTCTTTGGGTGTCGGTTTTCAAATATCTTGATAGTCTTTTCAATAAAAAAAAAACAATATCTTGGTAATTTCAAATATGACATTCTTTTCCGGGTATTTTTTACAATAATTATCAGGAAAAGAGACCATTGTAACACACAAGTAGGGTAGTATTTGTTACTGGGGATGAATAGTGAATGTAATTTATTATTTTGGGCTTGTCACTCTAGGTTTTAAGAGTGTGTAGTGTATGCTAATTCACAATTATCATTAATGTGGGACTAACCCAATCATGCATTTTACATTAAATTGATGGCTTCCATAAATAATTTAATTTGATTAATATTGATTCACTTTATAGACACTATTGTCCTCAAGGTTAATATTCTTAAATCGAAACCATGTCTCCCAACACTCATTTAATATTCCATACTCAATTTTATCTAAAAGTATTCACTTTAATTCATAAAAACTACCAAAATTTTCTCTCTAATTATGCTAGAGGCATTCTTAGCAAGGTTGTAATGGAGTGGGTTATTCAATTTTATTCTCGACATTAAATTCGACGTTCATTTGACCGTCATAAGACAATTCATTCATAAATTTGACTTCTATTAGACTCTCACTTAAATAATTTTGTTTCTTTTTTGATAAGTCAATAAAAAAATAGCAATATCTTAACCATGTAGTAATGTTTTGGTCTTCTTTTCTTGAATAGATATTTTTGAGACGAACACGTAGCTAAATGAAAATACACTAAAATAAAAATACACAAACTGGTTAAATGACTTAATAGAATAAACCCCTAAACATATAACTTCAATTTTTTTTTAAAAGTGATTAAAATGCACACAAGTTATGTAATCTAAGTAATAAAAAACCACCACACCCATTTGAATATATATATTTATTGGAGGGCCCATTTGTATTAATGTTTTGATGAGAAGTAAAACTTACGGAAAGGAATAGCATGAGACTGCAATGTCCAAATGTTAGTCAATTAAAAAGCAAATCATAATGAAAAATGAATGATGGAGAACATTAGAGAGAATGTTGTTATATAAGTCAACCCATTTTGCATTATTATTTTTGCACGGATCCGAAACCAGAACAGACAACATGATAGCTAGTAGTGTTATAAGTAACACAATCATCCCAACAAAATAAAAACAAAAACAAAAGCATGTAAGTAACGTCACCCAAACAAATCCCATTAAATTCTCTACATTAAATGCAAAGGGATTTTAACAAGTTCATTAACTGCTCTGGGTTAGTTATATTGTGAGAGGGACCCTAAATTAGAGGGACGGCGCTAGATTCGGCCGAGATACCCATCAACGCATGCGCCGCTAAATAAATGTAACACAAAAATAATATCTTGCAACTTATAATTTGTCGGCACTTCGGTTGGTAAGCAAGACGAGGGTTGAGTTAGGTATTCAGTCTATTTTATTTTAATAGTGGATATTCTTGACTCTTTTCTATTTTAAATTATATAAAAAAAAAAAATCTTATTTTGATTTTAAAAATATTATAAAATGGTATTATATAAAATAAATTATAAAATATTAAATATGTTTCGAGATTATATAGATAATAATTTATAAAAATAATTTTTTAATAGAGAAAATACTCTAAGGGTTACTATTGTATTTGTAATAGTTAGACATAACAATTGAGGTTATATGGTTATGGATAGTTGTGTAGTACTTGAACAATATATCCTAATAGTATAAATTATTCTCGCTTAATTTATCTAAAAGTCAGTTTATAATTTTATGGACTTTGGAAATATAGAAATTCTAATATTTTAATATTGTTCTAAATCAAAGATTTAATGTTATTATAATCAATGAAAATAATATAGATTATTATTATTAATGGAATAATTATGTGTAGTTTTTATAATTATATTTTTTCAAGGAAGTCAGATGTGTTGTTCTCTTTACAATTTTGACTCGGAGTCTCTCAAGAAGATGTAATGTTTTCATAGTCCATGGAAATAATGGGGTTTTTTTTGGGAACAACCATGCATAGTTTTTTCAATCACACTTTTTCAAGAAACCCAAATTTGTTGTTCTCTTTGCAATTTTAACTCTCAGGTCCCTCAGAAGCTTAGCCTTAATATACGTCTTCATTCTTTAAAAATTTATTATACAAGTTACATTGATTAATTATCATTATTAATATTATTTGGTAAATTTTAATATGATAAATTCTCTCAATCTAATTATAGTCAAGCTCCAACACAAGTACGTTTGTTGACCACATTTATATATAATGTTGTTGTAACCTTATTCATTTACTCATTATATACGTACTCTCATGTCTACTAATAGCTTTTAAACAAAAATGATAATCTTTTTTAAATAAGAAAAAAACTTTATATGACACTGGTATAAACATCAAATTTAAACTTAAAATTATCTTATAATCAAATGAACATCAAACTTAAAATAAATTATACATTTTATTATAAATTATATCTATCATTGTAAATTATAATTATAAACATAAATGCATATTATTTGATTAACTTGTAAATTAACCAATATTTGATCTACCAAAAATATCTCAGATCATTAAAATTGTATTTGATAAACCATTTAAAGCATAACCCTTCGATTTAATATATATATATATATATATATATATATATATTGATAAGGGTAAATGGTGAATTTTTTAAAAGACTTTACATCTACACAACAAAGATATAAACGCTCATACCTACTCAACAAAAAAAAGAAACAACAAACAATCAATCCTCAACAAAATTATACCCTCAAAAGAAAATGACAAACCACCCCTCAAAGAAACATTTGCCACTGGTGAGCTATATCTCGATCTAACAATCTCCTTCAACTTAACGCTCCTCGTTAGTCTAACACAACACAAATCCATACTAGGTCCTTTCTTAACTTTACCTTACTACATTCTAACCTTCTAACACTCCTCATCGACAACAAGGTCCTCATACAAACCCTTCCAAACCAATGCTCAAAATAATTAATTCTTACCTACATTTAATGAACAAAACTATAAACATTTTGAAAATTTTCCCACAACGCTAAAAACTTCAAAATGTATTAAAGTCAATTTTATCCCATTCCTTTCCCATTCAATATTTAATGGGCGGGGACAATATTAAAGTCAATTTTTTCCCATTCCTTTCCCACCAGATTTTATCCCGGCAAAAATATATGCCATGGGGTCCTCTAACTCGGCGAATTTCAAGAAAACACGGTTTAAAACGCACGTTTAAACTAACCGCATTTGCAGCCGACTTCTTTTACTCGGCTAAATTTGGCGGTACTGATGAGAATGCGTTAGAACAAGTGTGGTCACTGCCACTTGTCGGCAAGTGGACAAAAATAGCGTAAAACAAGAGAAAAAAGAATGTGTGCGGAAAGGATGATGGGTGGGTCACCGGGTAAGTAAGTAACGGAAGGATGATAAAATACTTTTAAAAAATTAAAAATAATCGTTTTCGGAATTCGAAAAAGTAGCGCAAACGGCCGACATAGAAAAAAAAAAGCGCCGCCGCCACCGCCACCGCCACCGCCACCCTCCACTCGCCGCCTCCGCCACTTAAAATTGTACATTTCACACCCTTGGAATATAAGCAATGTATATATGTCATACATGCGCATACCATCATCATGTATGTATGTGTATGTGAATATTTTATTTATTTATTATTCTATAGATGGCCCACGCGTTTTCTGGGATCCGTCACCCCGTACCTTTTGCTCCCGGGGTTTTTATATGCTAAAAATTTGTGGGGTTCACATGGGAAATCGACTTTAGATGATTGAGGAAAAGCATTAAAGTAGGACACTTGTTTTGCTTCATTATTTTTGTTAACTTGCATGTGCTTGGTAGACCATCGCCCATTCTTATTGATATATTACCAAATTATAGATTGTGCTTTTCTAACTAATGTTGAGTGATGGACAAATTTTATCATCAATTTTGTATTGACACTAAAAAAAGAATTAGGTAAGCAATTTTAAACATGTTCGTTTCCGAGTAAAATAGTAGGGTTATGAGAGAGGGTTCTAGGGGTTTCGTCTTGTGTTAGAGTTTCACAGTTTTGGGTTGCTAGGTCAATCTTGATTTCACCTTGTTATCCAAAAAAAAAAAAAAACGAGAGAGGATTTTCTTTTTAAGAGTTACGAGAATATTTTTTTGTTTTATTGTTCGATTTTATACTTCCTCCTTCAACTCCAATTTTAGCGATACAAATAGATTCGTTGTCGTATTGAAGAGTCGTGAGTTTTCGGAAAAAGATCTCAGCTACTTAATTCTTATGTTTTATGTGTTTTTATCTCATTTTTCTCTTGCAAATTCTTATTCGAAACATATTTTTCTTACGCTCCTATTACGCTGTTATGATTACTTCTGGACACACACATTCATATTCACAATTATTATTGTAAAGATTACGATATATTAGGTTTGTATATTGTCACGAACAAAGCCTACCAATTAATATAGAATCATGGTAACGAGGGTTTACATGTTAATTCCAAAAAGTGTAGTAATGAAGATTTAAAAACAATATAATGAGACATCTATTAGTTACTTATTTAGACCATGTTCATGATAGTTAAAGTGGATGGGATTTCGCATTACACACCTAAGCTCATGGACACCTTGCTACATGTTGTTGACTTGGAAAGTAGTTTTACATTAAATTCATTATAACTAAGTATGTAGATTGTAATTAATATCTAAATAACTATAAATCAGTAATCCCGACCTAACTCCATAAAGGAATAGTCTTTGACTATAAATAATTGATGAGAGGGGTTTTAGAAGAATATATGATTTTTCACAATTTCAAAGATAGTTGTTAGAAACAAACATAGCTACAATACAAGTCCAAATAGCAAGGAAAAGAAGACTCAAACAAATAATAGAAATGGAGCATCTAAACTAGAACCGTACTATAGTTGACCAAAACTGAAGATTGGAGCAGAACCATATCATACATTATAGAAATTGTCAAAAATTGTGAATTTGATTTTAAAATCCCGTGTTCTTAATCATGAGCTCCAAAATCCTCACTCATATTTCTAAAATTTTATGCAAATCTCTAGGAAATTGATCTCCTTCCTTGGAACCCGAATGCGACAACATCTCCTTCCTAAAATGCAATAAAAGAAAGGGATGTTTTGAGATACATGTTATACATCCATTTTATAAGGCCCCTTGATGGAAATAATACTTTGAATACATCACACCAAAGATAATAGAGTTCAACAAGTAGTAAAATGTAATGTAGGTACCTAATCCTTATTACGTTTAATGACCCAATTCTGCGACGATAAATGATAAATGCCCGTGATATTTCATTAAATGCTTGAATGTTACTCTAAATGAATTTTATTAATTTTGGCACAATGATGCTTCTTTGTCACTCTAATCAATATTTTATTTCTTGTATAATTTTCTTTAATGCACTAATACACGTATGCATTCAACAAAAAAATTCAAATTAGGACCTTATAGACGTGCATTAAAATATACGATGAGCATAATATATATAGGGCCAAACCCCGTGGTGGATCCAAATAAGGGTAAAATCTCTACACAAAAAAAAATCATAACCATAGTGTACAATCCTTGTAAGACCAAAACCAAAGGGGATTCGCATAGAGGGAAATACAATAAAGAAAAAGTAATATACCCCTAAGCATTTAGGGATGAAGAGGCTATTTTAATTTATCTTTAGCCAAGATATATTGGGGTTTTGTTGTATGATGGGCTAAGATGGATACCTACTTGTGTTCTCAAATGTTGGGGATCAAATTTGCTTGCACAAAAGATGTAGATACCAAAGGTTCTCTAGGAGCGCAAGTTTTATAATTCTAGATGGCATTAGCCTTAACCCTAGGGTAGATATAGATTTCCTAGGCCTAAGGGGCATAACATGATAAAACAAAGAATTAGACTAAAGTAAACATACATCTACCCTAGTCTATAACAATGAATAATCAACCATCCACACAATAGTAAACATGAAAAAAGGAAAAAGAAGGGTTTGAGCTACTTACCTGTAGTGTGACCATTGATGTATGATCCTCCCTAGAGACAACGACACCAAAAGAGAATCACTATGGGTGGAGAAGGGGAAATCTCAAGAAGTAGGCCTTCAATCCTAACTCACTATGGTGACCCAAATGTAGAGGGATAAGCTCCAAAACCTCAAGTCTAATAACTAGATGTGAAAATGTGCGCAAATGTCCAATGTGCAAGTAAAGTGAAGTTCTTTAAATGAAGAATACATGATGAAAAATGAAAAGAGTGATCAAGCATAAATACCTGATGCAATTTCATGTGAGCGATGACATCGACCATGGGAAAAACCAAAATTTTTATAATCAACCATAGGAGATTACATTGACCTCAAGGGGAGCCTAAAATTAATTTTTAGAAAATAATAGGAAGTGGAAGCCACAGAAATAGTGAAGATATGAAGAGCATACAAGATGATTGAAATTTTAGGAATGAGAGTAAATAAACATGAACATAATGATGGGAACATGTGAACATAAAGGGTGTAATGTGCGAACAAGAGAGGAAACAAATAAAAAATACGGTAACAATGGTATATTAACAACATCTCTCAAATGTTGTGGTCTAGACCACGTTACCAAGTTTGATCACACACCAATCTCACCGGGCCTCTTGAGGCACTCGCTTGAGAGGATAATGCATCGAAAACCCTTGTAAAAGAGAAAAGTTTAGCAATAAAAAAAAATGAGGTTTACACATATTCCCCAACTGAAGATCATTACATGCCACAAGAATGAATGTGACATCGTTATAGAAAAAAGACCGATGAAACTTTTGAATTTGAAAGTAGATGTTAAAAATGAAATGATATTGTAAGTATAGGAAAGAAATAATGAACTCCACCAAATAATGTATACCTACCTCACACTTACCTTCTAGTGTCACCCAATTTGTTTTTGGTGGGTACAATAGTTGTTTGTAACCCTGAAGAAGCAAGACTACAAAGAAACACAAGATTATAATTTGTAAAATAAGACATTAATCACATAGTTAAGAAGACATATGGATGATGTAGCTAGGCATTAAAATTATGTTGAGGGGTGAGAAATGATTATTTTTAAGGATATTTTGTATAGTTATGTTTAATATATCAAAATGATCAACTCGCTACCACAATTTTGGTGCAATATACGAAATAATTTTAAAAGGTTTTGTTAAAAATATATGAAGATCGTAGGAAATCATGGTGATATTAGGTATAAAAATTGTTAGTAATCATAAAGAGAGTAAGTCATTTATCACTTTGCTAATTGAGATTAAGATATTTTGAGCTTTATGATTGTATGATTTGAGTGATTTTAATGACGATTGCGAGAGTAGGAGGTGACGATTGACTTGGATGAGATGGGCCACATGACGATGTGAATACCATGGTAGGTCTTGTATTTAAATTATGAAAGGGTGGCTAGGAGAAAAGTACAAAAATGTGTTTCAAGGAAAATTCAACTAGTGAAATTTTTTTGTGTAATTGTAAACACCAAAATTGGGTCACACTCCCCTTGTTCCCCTTTCGAATAACCAACTTAAACACATTCACCTAACCATGACCCTTATACCCCACATTAATATTAATTTAATTATTTACAATTAAATTAATACTCATCCTCACTTCATTCATTATTTAATTACCTCAATTAAAACTAATTTCCACCTCACCCCACCACCTCACCTAGACACCTCACCATAGACCTATTCATAACATGCTTCCATAACTAACTAAGACTTAGTACAACCCTAAAAACACATGCATATTCTCCCTCTAACCACTTTCTCACGTATCTAAGCACAACATTCCATTTAGACTCAGCACAAATGAGCAAAAGCAGGGAGATGATAACCAAGATATGCTATTTTAGGAAACCTAGGATATCCCGCCTTAACCAACGCCGGTCAACCCGAAACCGACACCGGTAACCCTAAACCATCGTCGGTTACCATATAACCATTTTGGTAACCTTGTTTGAGAGGTTAGACACATTCTCAAAATTTTGAGTGAAGGAGATCTGCATGCAAGTAAGAACCAAATCTCTTTCACACATACAGGCAACCATAACCAACACAACCATTGATCAGGAGGTTTTTGCATTCATAGGAGCACTCCGGGAAGCACTACCACAACACTGATCGCCATTTCATTGATCAGCCATCACCACCACCCAGCCATTGAACCTGCACAATAGTAAGTGTGTCTCTAACCTGCACCACTTCATTTTCATTCAATTTATAAATTTCTTCACCTTTGTTTATCAATCGTCAGCTATATTTTCACCCTACCCCTATTTCCTTCTTGTGAACCCGACCATTCCCATCACTCCTACCCATTTTAATCACCTCTTTCTACCCTTGCGAACCTCTGAATATTCCTAGCATCCCCTAGACCTAAACCAGCCCCTCACCATCGTTGATCCAGTCTCAGACAAATCCAAAAAACCATGAACTATTGAGTTATGACAAGCCCATAATAATTGTCATCGGTCCTTTCTAAACCATCATCGGTCATTCCAGAACAACGTCGGTCTCTGTATTTGGCAGTCCTGCTAATACCAGATCCCAATAACCCTTTTTAAGTGATTCAAGTGACCCAGAATCTGACCCTGACCTGTTCCAGTACCTTAGTTGTTTACCTTATTTCTAGATCTGATCATAGCCTAGCCTGTTATGTTAGATTTGCTTATTGTATTTGGATGAGATACCTAAATCATATCAACTACAGTAGGATTCTATTTACTTACATTATTTCTTGCATTAAATTGTATTAAATAATGGGTTGACTACCACCGAGAAAGTATCACACTTCCTGTATCTAGCGCACACTAGGCAGCCCACTGACATATATTATTTAATCCTCTTTTTGTGGTCTTGTTGTGTATTTCAGGTAGTTCCTCCTAGCCAAAAGGAAGCTCTCACAGTCAACATTGGATCAAGAAGTCAGAACACGCACAACAACCTTCAAACTGACCATCACTATAGGTATTCCTCCTTGGCCCACACCCTTATCTGTTTCGTCAAAAACTTAAAGAAAATGGTGAAACATTTTGGCATGCCCGATGGGACCCTCTCTTGGGTTCATTGCATTTTCTTCATATAGGGAAAACATTTTTGTGTGTTTCTTTCATTTCAAAAATTACACATTTAATCTTCTCCCTGGTAATATTCCTTTCTTCTAATTGTCTAAATGACATTTGTCATTTGGGGCTTAAAATGAACCACTTCTTCTTTCTTGCATTGCATTAGTGAAAAAGCATCCCTCTTCCTGTTCATCATTTGCTACATCGAATATCATATTTTGATTTGGGTTTAAAACACTTGCATTGCATTCTGATTTTGTGCATTATAGCTCACATTAAAAATGAGGGCAACCTATACGCTGGAAGTCATGCCCAACTGATGGTTGACACAATTGAACCGTAGAAAAGCACTTGCTTCTCTCTCTCTCTCTCTCTCTCTCTCTCTTCTCTCTCTCTCTCTCTTGCCAAACTGCACAAAAATTTGAATATACACACCTTCTTAAATGACATCTTACCTGGGAATGCCTGTCAATGATCACATGATCAGAGGATTGACAGGTAATCCCCAGCTGGTTATCTCTATCCAGTACCCCATCAGAGGAAGGACCACCCCCACCATAACATAACCTGAAACCTCACCCTTTAGATTTCCTTTTTCATAGGACGCCTTCCCAACCAAAAACTCTTGTTCTGAATTCACGTGTCAGTCATAAATAGCATAAGCTACAACAAATATAAAATTCACTTTTAGGACTGCGTGTTTTCATAGCTTTGTGCTTGACTTGTGTTTTGAGGTGAGAGGATACATTTTCTTCATCTTTCTTTTTCCTTTCACACTCTACCATCATAGTTGGAGTATTCTGACTTTCTCTGAGTGTGTCAGGGCCTCATCCTATCATACCCAGGCTTCTGGGTTGATTCTTCATACAATCTAAATTCACAACACCTCATTTTTCTTCATTCTTCAGATTTCACAGTAACTGGCATTGGTCCCAAGACTGTCGTCAGTTTACATCTGACTGGCATCGGTTTACCTAACTGGCATCGGTTCCTTGTTCTGTTGGTCAGTTTACCCAGAGAACACTCATCTCACCTTCTTTTCTATCTAAAAGTTTATGTGTGTCACCATACTCTCTGTATTCTGATCATAGTCCTCCAATACAGTCTCCCTGTCTAACAGTCACCAGTTTCTGCTTTATTTGCTGAAACTTGTTATTCTTCATAGTAACCGTCATCGGTCATCATCATCGGTCACACCTTAACCGGCATGATTCTTGCAACCAGCATCGGTCACCCTATTTTGATTTGTATCAAAATATTTACCCAATTTTCCTCTCGAAATCTATTTTGTCCCATCTCTGTTTTCCCCTGTGTCATTTACAGAGTACAGTTCACCTGATTTACGTTGATTCACATGGTGTTGACTTGCAGCCAAACTAACACCCTCGTGTTTCATGCTAGCCGTCAGCCACTCCCACCTAGTCCATCACCGCCATCCATTCTGTCACCTATGGATCCGACTCAGCTTATCCCCATCGCCACCGGTGATGAGGAGTTTGTGAGACTCCTCGACCAGAATCCCACTGCCCTCCAGTACTACCTTGCTCATTCTTCCACCCAAGATTCCTCAGGACAGTTAATATACGACATGCCCATATCTATCCCTCCTTACTCTAGCCCCACTTCTACGTTCAGCTAGCACAATTCGGTGCTACCGTCATCCACTTTATCACCTGTGGTGTCTCAGCTAAATCCCACAACCACTATAACTGCAACATCTATGTCATCGATCACACCTGCGACATCGATTGTCCCTTTGATAACCTCTATGAGTATAGCTCCATCTGCACCCACCACTTCCCATATACCCATTTCATCACAACCACCTCTAGTGTCAGAAACTTACACCCCTTTCCAAAACCTCATCCTTTCTATCCCACAATCCTTACCCCCAATCGCCACTAGATTCGTTATGACTACCCCACCCACTTACACATACTACCAACAACCCCTAACCTCATCTATCACTTATGCTGGCTATGTGCCACCCACATCTATTCCTCCTGTGCAGTTCTCATATTCAATGCCACCATATACCAGCATACCACCTACCTCATACCTTCAAGCATCAACCCCCTTTTTCTGTAGGGGGCACCCATTCATCCCAACCTACTAACGACCTCATTAAAATGATGATGGAGAAGATGCAGACCTTAGAAGCATCTATTTCTGGCTCCCGTAATTCTTTAACATATGATGAAATCTGTAATGATCCTATCCATCCATCTATTCCCATTCATCCTTACCCAGTGCATTGGGAAATGCCTAAATTTAATCACTTCAATAGTAAAGAAGACCCACAACAACACTTGTGGTCATTCAAACATGGGTGTTACCTAATCACCCACGATGACGCTTTGCTCCTACGAAATTTCCCAATGTCCCTGACAGGACCAACATTGGATTGGTATAGTGGACTACCTCAACATTCTATTTATTCCTTTAATCAAGTAGCCCAAGCTTTCCTAGATCATTTTTCAATCAATGTTACCAAGAAAGTCACCATGACCGATCTCTATTCAACCCACAGTACGAAGATGAATCTATCACAGATTTCATTGCCCTGGCAGAGTCTTATTAACCAATTGACATTCCAACTACCTCAGACTGAACTTATTGAGTTGTTCACTAGAGCTTGTGCCAGACACATCTCACCAACTCTGCAAGTCCAAACCTTCCAAACCTTTGATGAAGCATTCACCATGGCCCAAAAACTAGAAATTTGTGCCATTGAAGAAAAGAAAATCCAATTATGGAACAAGAACACCCCATTCAAATCAAATGATTCTTCTTCATCTTCAAAACCCCAAAATAACTATTCAAAGCCCAAAGGATCTGCCAATGTGGTAGTCCTCAAGGTGGGTCCACCTCATCCTTCTAATCAGGCCCAACCTTCTTCCAATCTTTCTCCTATCCAGGCCTTTCAGCTTCGGTGGGAGCAGTAGAAGTACACTTCGATTGGAGAGCCCTATTCTTCGGTCTTGGAAAAACTTCTTAAAGCTAGAGCCATTACACTTCCTCCCATAAAACCTCATACATGTTTTGATCCCGCTCATCCTATGCCTGCATGGTATAAAGAGCATGACTACTGTAATTATCATCGCGTTAAAGGACATAGTGATGGTAACTACATAACTTTTAAAAACATTGTTCAAGAGATGATAGACAATGGAGACCTTGTCGTAGACAACCCAAATGCGCCAGCAAATCAGAATTTGCACATCTTCAAAAATCCATTCCCTAATCATAAACCATCATCTAATCAAAATAGTGAACCTTCATCTAGTGACAACAACATCCGTGAGGTTCACACAGTTTTTGATATCATGCCAATTGTTCCTCAAAACCTACCTACTTCATCTATTGAGGAAATATTGATGTGAGCTCCTCCACCCATAGAGGAGCATACCTCTTCTACTCCTCCACCCACAGAGGAGTCCCCCTCATCTCCCCTTTCTCTCACAAAGGAACCCACACTTTCTACCGATGTCGTGTCATCGTCTGCTTCCCAACCTTCTAAACCATCAACACTTGTTATTCTCCCATCCACAAGAGAATCATCATCACCTTCTCCTCCACCGAGAGAGAAGTCTACCTCACCTGACCTATTATCTCTCCTACCCATGGGAGATTCTTCAGACATGTCACTACCTGTTGGGGATAGTTCTCCCCTAGCATCCCAGGACCCCATTGACATGATCTCAGCTCTCTTACCTACAGAATCCGAGGCCAACCAATTCCCTGTCTCACAGACATATTTTACAGGGATTTCCACCTGACCCATTCCATCCTCTTCTTCAGTAGTCCCATTTTCATGGTTGGTCGATTGTTTGGATTACGTTGATCATTCCATGCTCTGGGGACGTCTTCGGCTCCTTGTTCTGACCCAAATGCAAATGTTTCCTAAAGATACTTCCATAATCTACCCAAAGGTATTTTCAAAAACCAAAATTACACTGACCATGCCAATTGAAACAACTTCCTCTTCATCATCCCTACTTCCATCCAAACTTCTACCCATCACTACAACTATTCCCAAACCTAAAAACCTACCCACACTTATCCCCCCACCCGTATCTAGACCCATCACTACTTTGGGTGTTATGCCGACATCAAGCCTTACTCACCCACCTATCAGATTAGACTTAGCCACATCTTCCAAAGTCCACAGCAGCATTATCCTCCCACCTAAAAAGAAAACCCAACCCTCTAGGCTACGTACACCGGTCTCACCTACTACACCTTTGTCACCTTCCCCCCTTCCGTCCATCCTAGGGCCTCATCCATCAACCTTGACCAAACAATCTCATACCCAAGGCCAGTCAAAAGCTAAACAACCTACTACTACATCATGAGCCTTTGTTACACCTCATTCACCCAAAAACCAAACTCCCTCACCCTCACCCGTGCACTTCTTGCCACCTATACCTCCACCAGTTACTATAACCCCAACCTTGCCTATACAACTTCAACCAATGCCACCTACCCAACCTCTACCAACCACCTCCACCGCAACTCAGTTCCCCCGTGGGTAACCCATCCTCTTCCACCATCTTTTTTCCTTCTACATCACGTAATCCCATGTCACCTTTACCCAAGAAGGTGCAACTCAAAGCTAAGAATTCACTACCCTCCACTAAGGTAGTCAAACCAACCAAACCTTCCATCGCCAGCTCTTCTACCCCACCTTTACCCAAACAGATGCCAGCAAGACCTAAGACCACTCCACATACCAAACTAGTAGACCAACCCATTCCCCCTCCTGTAAAGCCTCTTCCTTCACAATCAACCACACCTGTACCCAAACCCACACTCACCTCCCATTGTGATCCATTAGCGGGGTCCTACGCCAACATTTTAACCAATCTCTTGGAGACTTCCATCATCACATTACCACCACTTCGACCTTATGATCCTCTCAAACCCAAACCAAAAGGGTTTGATGAAACCAAGATTTGTGCCTATCATCGTGTGCCAGGACATGATGTTGAAAATTGTAAGGCTCTGAAGACCGTTCTTCTTCAACTTTGTCCTCCTGAACAAAATTTTCAATGATGAACCTTCTTGATGAGGACCATGCTCCACCGTCACCTGTCACCATACATCATCGTCCTTTACCCATTCAGCGATCAGTATCTCCACCCCCACAACCATTTTTCCCACCTCCAAAATTTGAGATCAACATGGTCCGTATTAGAGAGTTGGCCAAACCACCACCCAAATGTCAATGTGCCCTACTCATTTCACAAGGCTCTTATCCACTGCTAGGATTTTTCCCCTCATGTCATTATACCTTTCATGACACACCCTCTCCATCCACCTCCCCTCAGATTAACATGGTTCATGTTGCTACCCATGCTCAAAAAGACAAAGGAAAAGAAAAAACAACTAGCCCATCAACCAACCCTGTACTCAATATACCATATGCACCTACTCCCAAAATCACCATCCACAGACCTACATACCCTATCTCTGACGGGGTCACCCATCATGCAATGATAAACAATTACATCAGTCTCCTCTAAAGATGTCTTTGTATGATCTCATCCAGACTTCTGAATCCCACAGACAAGCCCTTATCAAGGTTTTACAATCCATTGAAGTTCTACCCAATGACCCCACACTAGTGGCCTTGATTATCACCCCTCACCATGTGGCCTCACTAACCAAATCAACTCCTCCTTCTACCCCCATGACCACTCCTCACGTCACCACCCTCAGCTTCTCTGATGAGGAGATTGTACCTCTCCAGTCAGATGACCCTGATCCCACCCTATTCATTTTTGTTTATATCGATAACATATGTGTATGACATGTCATGATTGATGGTGGTGCTAGCATTAACATCATCTCCTCCCATGCATACAATCAAATGTGTATTCCTTCTAACTGTATGCATAATAACCCAGTTATGCTACGCTCCTTCAACGACGCCATCACCTCCACCCTTGGCACTATTATCCTTCATGTTCGCGTAGGCCCTCGCACTGTCCCAGAACTATTCTATGTCTTAGAGGGGGAATTACAGTATAACCTATTGCTCGACAGACCCTAGATTTGTGTCATGGGTTGTGTCCCTTCAACTTTACACCATTGTGTAAAATTCGAGCATGAGGGACATAACTACACCATCCCCACCAACCCGTCACCATTCAAGACCTGTAACATGTTGTACCAGCCCAACGATGTGCTTGTACCAGTCAAGGCATCTTTCCACTACCCCCACTTCACCTTCACCCACAAGCCCATCCACCAATGCTTCTGCCACCTCTCCCACACCTAACCTTGTTATCCCTACTACTGCCGAAGCCTCTACAACTGACTCATCTGCTTCCCAATCATCTAGCGAGTCATCTATCCCTGCTACCCACATATCGACTACTGATCCCTTAGAAGGTGTTTTTCAATGCCTCACTCTAGGGGAGTACCGCCTATACAATATCGACACATTCCTCACTCCTCAAGAGTATGGGAACCTGCGCCAGCACCCTAGTTATGACTACCACGTAGGTGAGGTTTTTCCTTATGGTCCTCCCCACCTTTGCACTAATCTAACATATGGGGGACTTGATATTGCCACTTATTCACCCAAACCTCCATCCCAAACATGACCATTTTCATCTGACCTACAATCCCTTACTAACCACTGCTTCATCTCACACTTTCCTCCACCGTTGCACATGGAAAGGATTTGGCTTCGGTTTTTACAAACATGGCCGCCATACTGTCATTTCCTGTACCACCCATAAACAAAATGACCGTAGTGGCATTGGCTTTGTCACACCACCTCCCAAGAAGGCCTCATGTCGACCTCATTGAGGAAGACAAACCTTCTCCACCTCATTCACCCATGTCACCATCTTCACCCATGGAGTCCATAGATCCCGAATCTATTCCTCCTAACTTTTTTTTTCGTAAACACAATTTCCCTAGGACCTCTGACCTATCAACGCGATGGCGAGACTCCCTCTTCTCTCCCCTTCCTATATCCTGACATGATCGATGACGATACACCTTCTATTAATGTCATTCAATGTCAGGATGATGAGTCCATCCTCACCTACCTTGGTGCGGAAGACTCTTATATTCACCAGTCGTTACCCTCTGAGACGTAAACCATGTTGAATGAATCAACTATTGAAATCAACATTAATACTCAGGATGACCCACACATTCTAAAGATAGGCCAATCTTTAGATGCTACTGAACATGAAGCTTTTACCTCTTTCCTTCGGGACCATAGCAATGCTTTTTCCTGGTCCTATGCCGATATGCCTGGTATTGACCCTAAAATCATGGTCCACAATATCGTAACCATTCCTGATGCCAAACCCATAAAATAGAAGCTACGGAAAATGCATCCTTGCATTGCTCTTCTGGTCAAAGAAGAACTTCAGCGCCTTCTCTCAGTTTCCTTCATCCTACCCATTGACTACCCCAATGGATTTCTAACATCATTCGGTCACAAAGGTGACAGGGGGACTCTACATTTGCATGGACTTCCGTGACCTCAACCTAGCTTGTCCCAAAGATGACTTTCCTCTACCAGGTATTGACCAACTAGTTGATCTCACAGCCGGCCATGAGATGCTATCACTCATGGATGGTTTCTCGGGTTATAATCAAATATTACTTGCTCCAGAATATCAACACAAGACTACCTTCATCACCCCTTGGGGGACCTTCTACTATCGAGTCATGCCTTTTGGCCTTAAAAATGCCAGTGCTACATATCAGCGAGCCATGACTTACATCTTCCATGACATCATGCATCACATATTGGAAGATTACGTAGATGATCTTCTTTCCAAATCCAAACATCGAGCCAAACACCTGACCATCCTTAAGGTCATCTTTGACCACCTCATCAAGTATTGTGTTCGTCTTCAACCAAAGAAGTGTGTCTTTGCGGTACTTTCAGGAAAACTCCTTGGTTTCATCATTTCTTTGCATGGCATAGAAGTTGATCCTACTAAAGTAAAGGCTATTCTAGAAATGCCTCCGCCTACTAATCTTCGTCAACTTCGAAGCCTGCAAGGTAAGTTGTAATCCATTCATCATTTTATCTCACAGCTTTTTGACTGCTGTCAACCATTTCATCATCTTCTCAAGAAGGATGTTTCATTCAAATGGGATGATGAATGCCATAAATCCTTTGAAGCCTTAAAACAATACCTTCTTCAACCACCAATGCTCATTCCTCCTAAGGATGACCAACCCTTTTACCTATACATTTCTTCCACTGACCATTCTTTAGGTGCCATGCTCGCTCATTCGTGACGAAAACCACAGAGAGCAAGTGGTTTATTACATAAGTTGTACCCTTCTAGACTACGAAACTAGATACACCCATGCCGAAAAACTCTTCTTAGCCTTATTTTTCGTCACCACCAAACTCCGCCATTACCTCCTCAACCACAAAACCTTCGTTGTTACCAATACTGACCCCTTACACTATATGTATGCCAAACCCTATCAACATCAATGTGCCACATGTTGGCTTATGCTTCTTGCCAACCTCGACCTCGAATTCATTCATCAAAAGTCCATCAAGGGCCAAGCTATCGCTGACCAACTAGAAGACACACCTCTTTCTAGGAATCAACCCTCTAACTTCGATTTCCCAGATGAATCCATAGCTACCCTCTCCTTAGATGAACCCACTTACCAAATGACACTCTTCTTCGATGGCTCCAAGTGTCAGCATGGAGGTGGGGTTGGTGTTATCCTCATTCCTCTTGATGGTGAACCTATGCCTTTATCTTTCAAACTAGATTTTGATTGTACAAACAATATTTCTGAATACGAAGCACTCGTATTGGGTCTCCAGGATGCTTATGCCTTAGATGTTAAGTCAATCAATATCTTTGGTGATTCCCAGCTGGTCGTAAACCAAGTCAATGGTATATACCAGTGTTGTAATGAGATACTTCAAAAGTATAAACATCATGTAGACATACTTTTGACTACCTTTGACCATTACGAACTTCAAACCACCCCACGTTCTACCAATAAATTTGTGGATACCATGGCCTGCTTGGCTTCTCAGATACCTGCTTCACCTGCCGACTCTAAAATATTTGTCACAATACAAAGGTTACAATCACCCTCTTATTTACCTCGTGAGGTCTACTCCATTGGAACCATTACACCTGACCCATGTGACCTTTGGTATAAGAATTTTGTAGACTATCTTTCCCTTTCCATTCTACCCACTGATCTCACTCATAATGGACAACGTGCCTTTCTTAAAAGTGTCTCTCGTTATGTCATCATGGGTGGTCTCCTTTATAAGCGTGGCTTCGATGGTATTCTCTTACGATGCCTTACAAGTTCTGAAATTCCCTACACCATCAAGGAAGTTCACGATGGAATTTGTGGAGGCCACTTTAGTGGTTTAGCTGTCGCAAAACACATTCTTCACCTTGGCTATTATTGGCCAACCCTAAACCATGACTATTGTGACTATGTCAAACATTGTATAAAATTCCAGAAACATGCTAATCTTCATCACACACCTAGTCATGCCTTACAGGTCGCACAAGACCTTTGGCCTTTCTCTCAATGGGGCTTAGATCTTGTTGGCGAGATCAATCCCCATTCTTCACAACGCCATCAATGGATTATAACCACTACTGAATATTACACTAAATGGGTAGAAGCCATCCCCCTCATTTCTACAAAAGCTGAGAAAATATGTGAATTCATCAACCATCACATCATTTTTTGCTTTGGTGTTCCTCACCATCTCATCACTGATAACAGAAAGTAATTCAAAAACAAAACCCTACGTAAGTTGTGCGATGCTTTTGGCATCCAACTTAGTTTCTCATCACCTTATTACCTGCAAACCAATGGCCAAGCAGAATTGACCAATAAAACCTTGAACAAAATTCTTATGAAAGTAGTTGACGATACTGGCAAGGATTGGCATTCACACATTCCTTTTTCCTTGTGGGCTTATCGCACTAGTATTCACACTTCGACTGCTGCCACACCTTTTTCTCTAGTCTACGGTACCGAGGTTGTCTTGCCTCTCAAAGTCCAAATTCCATCTCTCTACATCTCACTACAAGACATGCTCAATGAAGATGACTTTCACCAGGATCGTTTGGCACAACTTGAGTTATTAGATGAACATCATCTCAATGCTCTTGACCATCTCCAAATCTACCAAAAATGTATCAAACGTGCCTACGAAAAATGTGTCCATGAATGAACCTTTCAGGTCAGTGACCTTGTCCTGAAGGAAAATCAACATGTAACCAAAGAAGAGAAAAGTAAATGGGGAAAATTTTCTCGTAATTGGCTTGGACCCTATATCGTTACCCATGCCTATGGATCAGGTGCTTATCATTTGTCTTCACTTGAAGGTAAACCTGAACCTGAGCCTCTCAACACCTTACATCTTCGACCATTTTATTGTTGACATCAAGTCCTATATCACTTTCTGTCAATTGATCACTCATCCCTTGAGCGTTGTTCACCTTCCATATTACCCATTTTTTAGGATCCATGACTAAACAAGAATCATGTGATTACCCATCACCTTTCAGCCTTATCTTCAATATGAGTACCACGGCTCTACTCATGGCATGATTCTCATGGATACTTTTCATCTTTTAAAAAGATGGAATCCCATGGTCATTCATCACTCGAAAACTACCTCTTTCATAGTTAACCTCTGTGTGCTATGGTTTTGTCTTCTAAACAAGAACCTAATCTTCCTCTATAGTCTTGTCCATGACTTAAAACGTCCAAAAAAAAAAAAATGGGATTCAACTCCTTGAGTCAAACTTCCAGCAAAAGATGACTCCCTCAAAAAGGGACATCTCTTCTCTCTATCTAGCTGCTATAAATAGACTTCTCCCTTGAAGGACAACTATATAAAGTCATTGCCAAAATATAATAAATGTTCCAAAGCTTCCTGCATCGATCAGCTTCATGAAGACCTCAAGGAGAAAATCTACTCATCCCACATAGACTTCCCGCATCGATCAGTCTATCAAAACAAAAACAAAAGTCAAAGCAAAAAGAAAAAAGATAAATTTTTCGTCATGGACTTGCCTATTTTGATCTTGGGTCTCTTGCTAAATAAACATGTTGTCTCACACTAGGTTACGCTCACCCATCCACTTTCACCTCATTTCCTTTTGCACCCTAGTTTTCTCTTTGCTCAAGGGACTTGCCGTAAATGTGACATTTCGTGATCATGTGACTTTCTTCACCTTTAGAATAGTCCATTATGCAATGCCTTTAGGGTCTTACATTCATAAGCCCATCTTGGGTATGGTAGACTCATTAGGGTTCTTATCAATTAAGTGGCTCTTTTACCACCTCTTATCATTCACCTTCCTCATTACTTATTGATTATCCTATATAGGACTAGATCATCGACGCCTAAATTTTAAAATGACTCAACCATGCCTATGACCTAAACTCAACCATGCCTATGGCCTAAACTCAACCATGCCTATGACCTAAACTCAACCATGCCTATGACCTATGACCTAACTCAACCATGCCTATGACCTAAACTCAACCATGCCTAAAAATTCACCACCCATCCCCCTAATTCATCATATTCTTCCCTAGCTTATGGGAGAACTACATCGGCCTGAGGCCCCTTTTCGTCGGGGCTATGTAGGCAGCACTTTGAGGGCATGGGGCCCTTGAAGGTTAGCTCAACCACTCTTCACCCTAACCTATTTTCCCCTTCATTTCCCTATTCACATCCTACCTTAGTTCGTTTCCATTTTATATCAACAATTGGAAATTAAACCAAACAAGCAACAATTGATGAACATTTTTACCACATCATCACATCGTTCATTTATCATTTTCACATTTCCACTATAGCAAATATTTGGAAACTTAAACCATAACACGCATATACATCATCATTTATTTCCCATGTTACCAATGACTTGGACATTAAAATCAAAATTATAACCTGACTCCATCATGCCTATAACCTGACTCCATCATGCCTATGACCTGACTCCATCATGCCTATGACCTGACTCCAACACACCTAACTGACCTAACTCAACCATGCCTACAAGACCTCGACTCAATCATGCCTAATTCACCTAGTTTCCATCACATACACAAATAATAATGGAAATTAAAACAAGTACACCATCCATACTATAAATATCATCATCTATATAAATGAGAAAGTCTATGTATACATACATATGTACACAGATACAAATAAATACAAATATCTCAAATCACTCAGATACATCCTCACCATCTTCGGCACGCAGGCCGGTATATGATCAAAAATCTCAAAACTCTCGTATACAACCTCACTCTCTTTGGCACGCAGGCCGATATATACCAAAAATACACAAAAATGGAAGTATGTGTAAATATCAAGCATCCCCCCATTGGATATCCTCCATACCTATCTCACATGTATCTCCTCCTCCTCTTCTCTAGTGTGACATCCCACTAGCATCTCACCACCCTCCATGGGCCTCACCTGACCTCTGCTGGTACCTCACCTGGAGCTGGCCTCCGTGAACTAGTGGCCTCACCCTGACCCTATCTCGGGGCTCGCCATCCCCCTGTACTCTCCACATTGTGAGTGTGAGACCTGGTCCTCTCACTCAAGGCCTGTTGTGCTCTATACTCTGCATAGGTAGGGACATCTATCCCTATGGCCATCAGGTGATCCTGATAATATCTCACCTCACCTAGGGCATCCCTGAACCTGGCCATGGGTACTGTCTGTAGTGGTGCCATCGGCCTCTGACCCTGTACCTGTACCGTGGGACCCTGTCCCACCCCTACCTATAAAATGGGACCCTATCCTTGAGCCTTGTGTAGGAGCTTGTGCCTGTACCTGGGCCCGAAGGGCCACAATCTGTGCCTGTGTAGTGGCCAACTGGCCCTACAAACCTACTACCTATGTGCCTGTAGGGTGGCCACCTGTACCCCATCTCCATCCCCACCCTGTGCGGGCACCTGTCCCTACCTGCTAATGCTACCTGGGCCTGTAGGTATACTACCTGGGCCTGTAGTGTGGCCACCTATGCCTCTAGCCATGTTAGTTGTCCCTACAATATCCCTAACTATGTCACAAGGGAAGCCACCTGCCCTATAGGGCATTCCTCTGAACTGTGAAAGTGGCTAAGTCGAGCTGCCCTAGCCTCGGCGGTACTACCTGTAGCTGTGCTGCCCACCACTATTTGTACCTATCTATAACCCTGACATCATCAATCCACCGGTCTACCACCTGCTCCTCCTGCCCTGTAGGCACCGTTGGCTGTGGTAGAGGCATAGGCCTCTCCACATCATCCCTCATGTACTATGGAAATGGTGGAGGTACATCCTGTGGCAACCCAAACTATCGTCTGACCCTGTCAACAGGTATCATCTCATGCTCTCCTGCATGGCGCCCCTCTATCCATCAGAGCAACTGTAGCTCTTGTAGCTCCTCGGCCATCTTCCTATATGATGGGAAGCCCACATACGGCCTCCAAATGATGTCCACACCAGACAACCCCTCTAATGCACACCTGTAATATGCTACATTGTGTGTAGCCCTAGCAGCTCGATGCTCTCCAATAACAGGTACCCATCACCTGTAGCCCACCCGAACCAAGCCCTCCTTGAATGCATCAGGTCGGGGGCATGCCCACTGGATGCACACACACGATGTGCTCATATGCCCAACAGTGTAGGAGGAATGTACAACACAAGATGAACCTCTGTAGCCTCCCATAGGCCCATAACTCTCTGTATAGCTACACCAAGAATGTTGGTGCCCATGCAAACTGGGTCCTGTCCTCCATCATGTCGTGAAGAACCCCCATCAATGCCCATGGGAATCTCCCACCCTCTGCATCTGGAAGTGTAAAACAACAAACTGCCTCCATCATCAGCACCACTAACCTCATCTCCTCTGGATGGGCCTGGTACATATCTCCATAACTCAGGCTGGCACTATGGAACCTGTAACTCTGCCAACCCCTCACCGAACACTGTCAACATCAACTCCTCATATGCCTCTGAGGAAATGGAATACACCTGCGTCCCTACTATCAGTAGTTGCAAGATCCTATAAACATCCTCCAAGGTGATGGTCATCTCACCTGTCGGCAAACAAAATGTGTTGGTCACCGAATCCCATCTGTCGATGAGGGCGACCATCAAACTCGGCTCCCGGACTACATGCCGGTAATGTCTAACCCCAATCAGGCCAACCTCTACCACATGGCGCCACTCCTCAGCTGTCGTGCTCCCTCGTACCACTAATAACAGGGGCGGTACCCTATCATGCATCTGTAACTGGTCCCTCACCTGCATCCAACAAACCATAACATCATTAGACCTCGACCATACTCCACTTCACCCTTGAACCCCAACCTATTCCTCAGACCCCCCTACTCATGACCTATCTCCCCACCCCAACCCTGATGACTACCTTTCCCCCCATCTCAATTTCACACCCCTCAACTCATTCCTATTTATACCTCTTACCCACGCTATTCTCCATCAACACCATCTTCCTATCTCATGGCTTATCTCCCCCACCCACCCTATCTCATTTCCTAGCCTATTTTTTCCTAAATGCCGACCGACATCGGTTCTTATTAACCGACAACCGATCAATAAAAACTGGCATCGGTCACCTCATTCATGACCGATGCCAGCTAACTCCCACCGATGTCAGCCAACCCTTGACCGACGTCGGTCACTGTCGCAGTGACAAAATCCGTGAAACCCTACCCATTTTCTCTAAAAAATCCCATATTCTACCCTCCCTACCTACCCTTCCCTCCTCAAATCTCCCCTCACCCCAACCCCACTCCTTCTTACCCTACATCAACCTTCCCCCATTCCTATTTCATCCATTTTCTTTCCCAATTTACATTTAATTTTCCCCCCCAAAACCCATTTTACCCTAACCCGATTTCTAAAAACAAATTTACCTACCACACGTAGAAGGGGATCAAATCCTACCTCATCGCGATGCCATCTGTGTGGTGGCACATGTTAGGCCACTACACCGGTGGTCCACCTAATCCCTCTCCTACCTCTGCCATCACCAAATTCTCACCTCCACCCAATCAAATCGATCACACCGATCTCATGGACCCACCTATCGAATGCTGATTACCTACTCCGAGGCTCGACAACTCAACTCTCCATCTCAGCTGGGTATCACTTTCCACTTTTCCACCAAAATTCTCCTTTGTCATTTTCTACTATTGGAAAATGACAAAATGATTCTGTAAAATAGTGGAAGTTTCCTTTTTAATCACAATCGTCTCTGACCGAAATTGGTCATATTGGTGCCCTAGTCAACCATCGTTGGTCAACACGTAATTGACATCGGTCACACTACAAACTAGTTTCCCTTACCTAAGATTCCTTTTCACCTATAACCACTCAGTGCTCACCCACTTTTATCATTCCAGCCACCCATTGAAACATACGTACAAGCTCAACCTACCCCTACATTTCCTTTGCTACATCTTAGGAGTTGTTATTTTACCTATACCTTGGCCTTACCCGTGCCATGACCTATTTTCCTGAACTTGACCTACTTGGTGTGACCATTGACCTTATGTACTCGCTATACCTTGTGATGTTGTTACCTATGTTGTTTTAGCCTAACAACCATACCTTGTCTATTGCCATGTGCCGTTTATCCTGACCAAACCTTTGGTGTACCGGAGCATACCTAAACGTTCCTGCACCTGACCTACGTTGTGTTTCTCAACCATATCCTATACCTTGGATACTTGAATCACTTCACCCTTGTTTGGATAAACCTATCGACCTTGGACGATGTAGAGTTTGCAAGCTCTTCAACCTAGTACCGTGTTGCAATCTATACGTGTGTGTGCATTTGATTGCCATTACCCATGACCTGATTTTGACCACGACCTACTACCCATTACCCGAGTTGACTGTCACCCTTTCCCTCAAATACTCAAACCTTTCCCCACCTATCTTCCCCACCTACACCTTTATCAAACCACTCACCAATTCTGTCTTACACCTCATCAGTGCCTGGTTTGAGGGGGATCACCTTCACCCACACATGGGGCAATCACTTCCTATTTTTGTCAGCATCACTTACCAATACAAGCTATGCAACAAAAAGGGGAAAAATGTAGACACCAAAATTGGGTCACACTCCCCTTGGTCCCCTTTCAAATAACCAACTTAAACACATTCACCTAACCATGACCCTTATACCCCACATTAATATTAATTTAATTATTTACAATTAAATTAATACTCATCCTCACTTCATTCATTATTTAATTACCTCAATTAAAACCAATTTCCACCTCACCCCACCACCTCACCTAGACACCTCACCATAGACCTATTCATAGCATGTTTCCATAACTAACTAATACTTAGCCCTACTTACCTTAATGAACTAAGACTTAGTATAACCCTAAAAATCACATTCCTATTCTCCCTCTAACCACTTTCCTGTGTATCTAAGTGCAACGTTCCATTTAGAATCGACAAAAATGAGCAAAAGATGGGAGAGGATAGCCAAGATCTACTATTTTAGGCAACCTAGGATATCCCGCCTTAACCGATGTCGGTCAACCTGAAACCGACGCTGGTAACCCTAAACCATCATCGGTTACCATATAACCATTTTGGTAACCTTGTTTGAGAGGTTAGACACATTCTCAAGTTTTGGAGCAAAGGAGATCTACATGCAAGCAAGAACCAGAGCTCTTTCGCACATCCAGGTAGCCATAACCAACACAACCATTGATTAGGAGGTTTTTACATTCACATGAGCACTCTGGAAAGCACTACCATGACATTGATCGCCATTTCACTGATCAGCCATCACCACCACCCAGCCATTGAACCTACACAGTGGTAAGTGTGTCTCTAATGTACACCACTTCATTGCTATTCAGTTTATAAAGTTCTTCACCTTTGTTTATTAATCATCAACTATATTTTCACCCTACCACTATTGCCTTCTTGTGAACCCGACCATTCCCATCACTCCTACCCCTTTTAATCACCTCTATCTACCCCTAAGCACCTCTGAATATTCCCAACATCCCCCAAGACCTAAACCAACTCCTCACCATCGCTGATCCAATCTCAGAAAAATCCCCAAAACCATGAACTATTGAGTTATTACCAGCTCGCAAAGTAACCGTCATCTGTCCTTACTAAACCATCATCGGTCATACCAGACTGACGTCGGTCTCTGTATTTGGCAATCCTGCTAATACCAGATCCCAATAACCCTTTTTAAGTGATTCAAGTGACCCAGAATCTGACCCTGACCTGTTCCAGTACCTTAGTTGTTTACCTTATTTCTAGATCTGATCATAGCCTAGCCTGTTATGTTAGATTTTCTTATTGTATTTGGATGAGATACCTAAATCATATCAACTACAGTAGGATTCTATTTACTTACGTTAAATTGTATTAAACAATGGGTTGACTGCCACCAAGGAAGTATCACACTTCCTGGATCTAGCACACGCTAGGTAGCCCACTGACATATATTATTTAATCCTCTTTTTGTGGTCTTGTTGTGTATTTCAGGTAGTTCCTCCTAGCCAAAAGGAAGCTCTCATAGTCAACATTGGATCAAGAAGTCAGAACGCGTGCAACAACCTTCAAACCAACCGTCGCTACAGGTATTCCTCCTTGGCCCACACCCTTATCTGTTTCATCAAAAACTTAAAGATTATATATAGACCACTTTTATTTGTAAATTATAAGCTTGTTGATATCAAATTCACTTGGTTTATTTATTGAAAATATTTCTTATTATTTGTAGTAGCTTCTAACATTTCTAGAGCGAGTCCAAATTGAGGAGGCTTCTTGGGTTTCACCCATTCTTTCACGGTTTGAGAGTCGTACTCCTTTAATTGGTAATTGGGGTGTCAAATATTTTTTCACTTATTTTTTCTGCGTACTTCTCCAAGTTCTTTGTAAGTAATTAGGCCTATCATCTTGCTAGTATTAAAAAAAACCATATGGGTATTTTTCTTCTTGCAAAATCTCTTTTTCCAACCCTTTATTACAATTATGTTTGCATTTATGGATGAAACTAGATTGTTCTTGTTCTTCTTGTTATTTGTAGTGAAATCTACATAAAAATATGCATTTAAAAAAGGGATTTTTTTCGATACATAGATTGTTTTATTTTAAATTTTTTAGTTTCATTTTTTGCAAGACAAGCCACAACAAACAAGTTGTACAACAAAATATTTTCAAAAAATTTGTAGATTGGCAACTCCAATCACTACTTTTCAGATTCTTCATCTTATGCACTTTCCAAAAAGTCCATTATTTGCAATTTAGACTTACATTACTCCTAGAGCATCCATTTCAATTTTGTAGTTTGGGAAATCCTTTAAAGGCAAAAGTTAGAGCTTAATCTTTAATAAAGATAACTTTTGGAAATTTTTGTAATGAACATGATAAGTGGCATGATGGAATTCATTATTCTGTAAGGCATTGCCTACCAAGAGTTATGGAGATCAAATCATGTATGTGACATGTTTAGCTTTAAGATCCTTCTTTAAGTTGTTGGTTACCCATATGACCCTACTAGGTATGTCAATTAGCCCTAATTACTTATTTTAGCCCTCATATGACCTACAACTATCTCTTATAGCCCCATGTGTAATTTGTTTCACATAGCCTGCACCATGAAGCATAGCCTTTTGAATTTTTTTTAGAGAACATATTTTCTACTCTGGAAGGCTTATAGAGATTTTTTTGCTCTACATATTGTAGTAATGTATTGGAACTTTTGGTGGCCTGGGTTTTAGAAAAATCAATTGTTGCATACTATTGTTGTCATGTCCTAGTATTTGTACTTTTAGTTGGCCATATTTTGATCTGTGGGTTGGATCAAGATGTTATTTTTTAAAAGAATACATTTTTTCATGTAATTCAAAATAGTGGGTTCAATTTGTGTTCATATTATACCAACATTATACTTTCAACATAAATTTTCTATTTATTGACTGTATTTGATCTATAAATTGCAGCACTTATAAAGCACCACTTAATTTTTTTTTGGGGGGGGGGGGGCGGGTCAATTTATTCATCTTAATATAGATTATAGAGGGTTGTAAGACACACTTTATGTGCCTCTTTTCTCTTTTTTGTGTCACATTTCCTTACACTAATTATTGAATATTAGGAAAAATGATTCCTTAACTAAACACAACCATCATGGTAGAAAAATATAAAACACTTGTTAAATTCAAAATGTTTTTTTGTCATCTACACAACCAATATTCTCTAAGTAATATGAAAATTCTTTATATTCAAACAAACTTGATGAATCCATTGGACTTATTGGCATGAATGTAACAGATAGCTTGATATTTCATATTATGGGTTGGAAAACACCAAAAGAGGCATGGGACAAGATGGAAATTTTGTTTGGTAAAGTTAATGAATTTAGAGACATGTAAATGGATGTTGATTTGTCTTCCCTTTTGCATATTGCCTTCTCTTCTATTGAATGCTTTCTAGCCAAGTCCAAATCCATACTCTCACAATTGAAAGGTTGTGAAAAAATTAAAACAAAGGATGAGTATGTATTTTTTATTTTTTCTGAGTTAAAAGGTCCCTTTCAAGTCTTTTCCTCTACCTTATATTTATCCATGGATGCCTTAGGCACTTATTTCAAAATGCCTTCACTAGAAACTTTTTATGAACGCCTTACTAGGGATCAATCCAAACTTGTCCGACTTGAAGTCATCCCTAGCTCTAAGGAATTATTTGATAACTCAAATAAAGGAAAAAGGTATCCAAATATGAATCCAAAACCTCCTCTTAATACATAGTCCACTCAATATACTTCTAAATATAAATCCACTGAGTCTACTCCTAAATATAATGAGTCTACCTCAATAAAAAATAAGAAGTTTAATGATCTATTTCCCTTTTGTAATATACTTGGTCATCCTAAAAATAGGTGTTGGAAATGAATGGAAGCCTTGGAATAAGTAATGAAGAAACACACGCTTACCATCTCTTCTTCATCCTCTTCTACTTATTTTCCCAAAGGAACATGGAAGGAACTTTCAACTAGAGTATTGATTACATTTCTAAATATTTGGATACTAGATTTAAGCACTTATTATCACATGAAAAAATCATATGACATTATTACTTATAGTAATACAATATTTAACATATTTTAGATCAGAATTCTTTACATATAGATGCTTTATGTTCAGGAATAATTGAGTTGCAAGATGGATGCCTCAACAATGTTCTTCTTGTTCCTAATATATATGATAATATTATTTTAATTTTAATATATTTTTCACTTTGGAAATACTGTGGAGTTATCTCCTCATGATGTTGTGATCAGAGAGATACAACATCCTAAAATAATGATTTCTTTGCAAGTTGTAGATCATGGTTCAAACTTGTATATTTTTATGGTTTTGAGTTTTTCATGTTCATCTCTTATTTATCATGTTGATTCTTTGAGTAAAATATAGTATGGACATTATGGGAACTTAAACTATATATATTTGTAACAATCAAGTTCAAAAAAAATATTACATGGTCTTCCTAAGGTTTCTTGCACTAATGGTGTTTATCGAGGTTTTGTACTTGGTAAACAACATCAAGACACTTTCCCAAAGGAAAGACCAAACTAGTTAAGGTTCCCTTTGAGTTGGTACATAGTGACCTCATGTCATTTCCAACTCTTTCATTTTTCAGGGGCTAAATATGTACTCACTTTTATAGATGACTTCTCACAAGCCACATGGGTTTACTTTCTAAAGTACAAGAGTTAAGTCTTTTCCCATTTTATAGAATTCAAGGCATTTTTTGAGAAGTAATGTTCAATTTTTATCAAACTGATACACACAAATAATGAGGGGGAATACGTCAATAAGGAATTTCAACACTTTGTACATAACATGGTATTCAACATCAGTACATAATCCCTTACACTCCTAAAAAAATGGCATTGCTAAAATAAATATCAAGACTCTAAGAGAGATGGGAAATTGTATGATTAATTCAAAGAACATGTCACCTAGTTATTTGGCTAAGGAAGTCAATCATGCCAACAATATATAAAACTACACGCCCCATAAGGTAGTGTTAAACATGACTTCTGAAGAGGATTAGTTTCATGAAAACTAATTTTTTTCTTCATTAAGAGTATTTAACAATGTTGCTTTTGTATTTATTTCTGATGACAAATTTAAATCTATGAAGAATAAAATTTAACCACTCATTTTTGTTGGCTATTTGTGAGGATGTGAAGTCATATCGCTTGTTTGATCCAATTTCTCATGATGTTCTATTTCATTTGGATTTCCAGTTTTATTAACATCTCCCCTCGATATAGCCTTCACCTTTATCTTCTTCATCATCACTTACTCCTTCTTCACATCTTGGGGAATCCTTTGTATTTTATGATGAGGATATTGTTGATCTTGCACCACTAGTTCCTATTACATAGGCTATGCCTAAGTGAGTCCAAAATAATTGAGAAGTGGTCAGTTATTTTGCAAGGGATCATACTAAGACCTATCACACTTGTTCAAAAACATCTTCTAATTTTCTTATGGGCTATCCTATTTTAGATGATCCAAAAAAAAATTTAGACGTGGAAGACATATCAGATTGGGATGTAATTATGAAAAATGAGTATTCTTCATTGATGAAGAATCATATTTGGGATTTGGCTCCTCTTCCTAAGGGAAGAAAGTTGGTTCGTTGTAGGTGGGTCTATATGAAAAAATATGCAGTCGACAGTTCTATTGAAAATTACCAGACCCATATTTTAGAAAAGGGTTTCTCACAATTTCAAGGGATTGGATGCTCCAAAAAAATTCCCTTGTTACCAAGATGGAGTTTTTGCACCTTATGCTTTATCTAGCTACATGAAAGGGATATTCAGTGCATTGGATGGATGTGAAGAGTTATTTTCTTCATGGTGATATTCATGAGGATATGCATATGGATAATCCACATGGATTTGTATAGGATTCTTCACTTGTATATATGATTCAACATTCACTCTATGCTCCCAAAGAAGCTCCTAGAGATTGGTATGAGAAGATAGATATTTTTTTCTTAATTTTGGTTTCACTTGTTATTTTGATTGCATATTATACATTAAAAGGGATGCATGTGATATTTTGATACTTGTGCTCTATGTTGATGACTTGATCCTCACATGTAGTTTTCATTCTATGATACATGATATAAAACAAAATTTGATGGAGTAGTTTGATATGACAAATTTTGTACTTGTAGATTACTTTCTTGGGTTATAGATAATGTATTCTTCAAATGGGATCTCCTTTTATTATTATAATTATCAACATAAATTCATCTCTTTGTCACGCTTGATTGTAATCATTCCCCTACACATTTTCAATCAAGAGTTATATTATCCTCTACCACTTCATTTAGAGTTTATACCACTTTGTATCAATAAATGTTGGGGAGTATTTTGCACTTGACACATAATCATCCTAGTATTTCCTTTCAAGTTAACCTTGTCTCTCGATATTCCTAGGATCCACATGAGAGTCATTAGAAAAAAACTAAGTGTATTTTAAAGTCTATTTGGTGCAATTCACACTTTGGCATTTAGTACACATTAGGGTCTTCTCCATAAATTTTGGGCTACATTGATTCAAATTTTGATGGTGATGTTGATTCTAGGAAGTCCACTTATGGATTTTTTTTATAAATTTAGTTTTGGTTCCATTATTTGGGCTTGCGAGAAACAAAATGCTATTGCAATATCATTCGTGGAGGTTGATTATTAAGGTACAATTCTATCTTTCCAGGAAATTTTATGGATTCATCAATCACTGCCAGAGTTCAAATTTCTACAGATGAAGCCCATTATTATTTTGTATGAAAATTAAATTTCCATTCACATTGCACAAAATACCATGGAGCATCAAAACACCAAACACATTGGGATCCACATGCACTTCATTTAGTAGTTCATCTAGGATTGTGTTCTTAGTTTAGAGTTTTTTCCTGCATGGGAGTAGGTTGTTAACATCTTCAATAAAAATTTAGGATAAAATTGTTGTCTTCAGTTGGGATTGATGCTTATGGTGAAGGAATTTATAATTAGGGGGAGTTCTTGCGTTCATTATTCCTTAATTATTCATATGTGTATCTCTCTTTTAGAAAGGAGTTTTTTCCTATGGGTTTTCTCCTTTTCTTTGCTTTATGAGGGATTATTTTTTACATGGCTACCTCTTATCATTTATAGTTGTTGGAACCCATTTATTTCTTAGTTTTGAACTCCCTAAGTATAACTTAAGGGATGGTGTTGGTGCAAAATTTATAGATACGTACCTTTTATTTTAAGTTTATGTAATTTATTTAGCTTTATTCAAGCTTTGTTGACTTATTCTATTTTACACACCTCTTAGGATTATATTAGGATAAATAGAACTCATAACTTGACCACTTGTCTCATGCATGCCTATTTGTAGACATTAAATCACGCACTTTGGGTATCTATCTAGTACTGATCACATACTACTATTTATATGATTCCTAAGAGAGAAAAGTATTAATTGCCCACTGTCTTTGGCCATATTTGTTTTCTTTCTATTTTATTTGTTGGTCTTACACTCCTTGCCCAATATTTTTTTTCATAATTTGACATTTCTTAGTCTGGACACCACCACCCAGCTAGGACTCTAGCACCAGGCACCCCCAACCTCTTTGTACTTTGTTCACAGCTTTCGGGTCCTTTCTAGCCATTTGGGCATCTTCCTTTTTTACCAGCAAGTCTTTTAGTGGTTAATTACGAAATTCAAACAAGGGAATCATATAAATAAAAAGCTATGTGATCATAATAAAGGACCAAGCACTGAGCATTAGCTATCACCACCTAAGGTTGCATCCAAAGGCATTATCAAGAGCATTCAAGAATCCATCTAACTTCACAAAAGGGATAAGGGAATGTCATATCTGCATACACTTCATAGGAGGGGAAGTTCATTATTTCATGCACACATCTATTTACATCTTCTACATCTACCTATTGCTCGCTATCAAGTGTGACATGCACAAGAGCCACCTAGGGCACAATTTCAACACACACACACACATAGAACTACACTGGGTCTGAGATGTAGTGTAGTGCTCAGATGTAAGTTCACATTGTTGGTCGTTGAGGACATTATGACCCCTCATTTTACATATTTATTTTAAGGATTTGATGTGGTTTGGTGGTTTTGCAGGTACTTATTTCTAATTACAAGTTTCATGTGAATAACAACAAAGTGCAACAACATACATGCGATCAAAAGAGACAATAAGAGAACATATTATGACCCTAAGAAACTGAGTTCCATAACTTTTGAGCATCCAAAAGTGCCTAGAATTGGTCTCTAGTGGTCCAGGTGGCCCTGACCATCTATAGGCACCCTAGTACTGGAATTTACGAAACCTTTGTAGTTTTTTGGGTCTAATTGCGACACTCTAAATTCCTTTTCCAACAATTGTCTAGCTCGACATACCTTTAGGATTTTTATCTCTCCATTGGAAACTAGGGTTTCAAATTTAAATTAATTATTTTCTTAGATTAAACTTGTATTTAATTGTTTATATTTAGCGATGTTACATATCTAGATTCAGGCATCTATTTATTTCAATATTTGCTTAATCATTTGGTGAACCCATCACTCGAACACACCTTGCTTCTATGGATTTTATTATGGCGCAATCCTATGGTGAATTTACTGAAGCCCATCTCCAAGAGCTTAATGATCATCTTGTTAAGCATCCTCATGATCTATACTTGATTTTATTTTTTTCTCATGATGAGGCCACCAATCTTGCAGAGCTTACTGTTTCTACTTTCATCCCCTCTTCTATTACTACTCAACCGCCTGCTTCCCCTCTTCCACCTACTTATACTATTCCTTTCTCTATTCCTACTCCCACCAATCACTTCACTCCACCTCTTGTTTCTCATATGTGGCAAGTCTCTTCCGCTGGTACTCAATATTTAGCCTCCTTTTATTAGAACCTTCAAGTTCAAATCCGTCAATTGCAACATGATACTTCTCGTGCATCTCCATCTCTAGATTACACATTACTACTTCATACTCCTTTCACACCCACCATTTCCACTTATGCACTTCTACCTAATTTAATCACTCCCAAGTTACCCATTTTCAATGGTCATGGTGACCCCCAAGAGCATCTCCGAACATTTCATGTTGCATGTCTAGATTTTGTGGATGATCATACTCTCTTAGCTAAGATTTTTCTGATAATTCTTCGCGATTATGCAATGCATTGGTTCTACGATCTACCTATCCACTTGGTAAAATATTTTACACACCTAGCCAATTATTTTATTTCTCATTTCTCCATCAATATCGGCTCTAAGATATCCTATGCTCAACTCATTCAACTTAAACAAGGATCTAATAAACATCTAGTAGATTATGTCTTACAATATAAGAACAACTCAACTAAGATGTCTAATGTGCTTACGGATTCTGAAATTCAATATTTATTTTTCCAAAGTTTATTAATGCCTCTCCAAGGGAGTGTTATCTTAAAAACATCTGCATCATTTGATCACTTATGTCATAATCTTAAGCTACATGTAACTAAAATTTTAGCTATATGCAAGCTTAAGTATCAGGAACAAGATTCATCCTCTATGCACTTTCAAAGTTAATCAACCTTCAAGGCATATCCAAAACCTACTGAAGATAAATCCACTGTTAATGTTGTATCTAACACTAAAGAGATTCAATAGAAATTGCCTAACTGTACATATAAAAAATTTACTATCGCTCCACATATTCTATAGTTGCAACTTGTTGAGAGAAATCTTATTACACTTCCTCCTCCACTCAACTTGGAACCATCTCATCATAAGGGTCATAATTACAATGAAAATTTCAGATGTGACTATCATCAATGTGTTGGACATTCTATAGATCGATGTTTTAAACTTCGCAATCTTATTTAAGATCTTCTCGATAATAATGCACTTGAGCTTCCTAAGCCTACGACTTCTACACCAGTCAATGAAAATCATAAGCTCAAGATATTCAAAAATCCTCTTTCAAAACATGATAAGCAAGTGGCTGACTCTTCAACCAACCATACATATCACATAATGCCTCCTCCTAGATCAGGAGCTCTAGATTTTCTAGTTGCTCATGCTGAGACATCTCCACCACTCACTACTTTTTCTGATCATGGCTATCATGGTACATTTTCTTTTGATCGCTTGCACATTAGTGATTCTATTGGATCCAATTCTATCAATAACACTAGGGTTGATCCATCATTTTGCATCAATGTGTGTTAGGAAATAAGGGATAAAATATGCAGAATAATCCCTCACAGAATCGCAACAATAGAAACTAATATGCAAAAAATATTACAGATCTCTTTTAAAAGTGCAAAATAAAATAACATAACACAACGAGACAATATTTAACATGGTTCACCCAATTTGGTCTACATCCACCAAGAATCACTTGCTCATATTTTATTACAAGCCACCGCTCTCTCAATATAATACCTAGATCTGTTTGGAATTATACTCAACAAACTCTACAAAATTCACACCCAAATTCAAAACACATATGTAATGTTACATTAACCCTACCATATGCACAAAAAACATAAGTAGATAACTTCTTAAGTAGTTTAAAAAACCGTGGGTATCAAAACCATGGGCCAAAACCGTCCCATAAACCTGTGGGTCAAAAAATCTCACCCATATGAGAAAACAGGATCCACAACCTAACAATATCCCACTTAGAGACTAGTTTTCATCTGAGTAAGCTTCTCAACCCTTAACTAGTTTCACTAAGGACCAACCAAAGCTGAACACAACTTCAGTTTTTCCCTTGTGACCACCTTGGTCATCATGTCTATAGGATTTTGACTAGTATGAATCTTCTCTAGCTTCAACTTCTCTTCCTCCAAAGCTGTCCTAATGAAATGGTACCTTAACTGTATATGCTTTTTCCTAGAGTGGAAAGTAGAGTTCTTAGCTAGGTGTATAACACTCTGACTATCACTATGCAACTTTCCTTCCTCCTGCTTATGCCCCAACTCCTCAAGAAATTTCTATAACCAAATCATTTCTTTTTTTGCCTCTGTGGTAGCAACATAATCAGCCTCTGTGGTTGACAAAGCCACCAGCTTCTGTAGTCATGAAATCTAGCTCACTTCTATCCCACCTGCAATGTAAACATAACCTGTCATGCTCCTCCTGTTGTCTACATCTCTAGCCATATCTGGATCTACATAACCACACAAAGTGGTGTCTAATCCATTGTAGCAAAAAACTGTCTCCATGGTCCCTCTCAAATACCAAAGGATCCACTTTACTGCATGCCAATGATCTCTACCTAGATCACTCATAAATCTACTCACCACTCTCACTGCATGGGAAATATCAAGACTGGTGCACACCATGACATACATCAAACTACCAATCGCTGATGAGTAAGGTACCTTGGACATCTGGTTTCTCTCCTGCTCTATCTTGGGACACTGCTCCTTTGATAACTTGAAAGGGCATGGCAAAGGAGTCCCAACCAGTTTAACATCCTGCATATTAAACCTCTCCAAGACCTTCTTAATGTACTCTTCCTGGGATAAAGTCATCTTCTGTTCCTTCCTATCCCAAGATATCCTCATACCAAGGATTTGTTTGGCTGCCCCAAAATCCTTCATGGCAAAGGATTCACTTAGTTGCTTCTTGAGTACTTTTATTTCCTGCATGTTTTTACCTGCAACCAACATATCATCCACATACAAACACAGGATAATATAACTTCCATCCTCAAATTTATTTGTATACATGCAATGGTCAGAATGGCATCTAATATAACCTTGCCCCATCATGAAGATATAAATTTTATTATACCATTGACGCGGAGCTTGTTTCAAGTCATACAAGCTCTTCTTCAATTTACACACCATCTCCTCTTTAAATTTGACCTCATAGCCCTCTGGCTGCTGCATATATAGATCCTCCTCCAAATCACCATGAAGAAATGTAGTCTTTACATCAAGCTGCTCTAAGTGCAAGTCTTCTGCTACAACTATTCCAAGAATAGTTCTAATAGAAGTCATTTTTACTACAGGAAAAAAATCTCATCAAAATCTATACCATTTTTCAGTGCAAACCCCTTGACCACCAACCGAGCCTTGTATCTTTTCTTGCCTCCTTCCTCTTTGACTCTGATTACCCACTGGTTCTGTAATGCTCTTTTTCCTTCGGGTAGCTTCACCAAATCCCATGTTTGGTTCTTCATCAGAGCATGATGCTCCTCATCCATGGTTTTCTCCCACTTCTTCCTGGCATATACCTGTATTACTTCATCAAAGCTCTCTGTCTCTCCACTATCAGTGAGTAATAAATAATAAAGAGAAGGAGAAAAACGTTCAGGTTCTCTTCTTACCCTAGAATACCTCCTCAATATAGGAGTTTGGGGTTCCTGTTGAGGATGTTCCTGAACTGATTCATGTGTCACTTTCCCATCTAGAAGATCCTCTATCACTGCACATTCGTTCTTGAATTCTTCCCTATTTTCCTACAACTGCTGCTTATACATGAATTTTTCATTAAATACCACATCCCTAGATTGAATGATTTTCTTGTCCTTAATACTCCAACATTTATATCTAAAGTCATCACCACCATAACCAATGAAAGTACATTTTTTGGATTTAGCCTCTAGTTTGGTCCTATCATCCTTGTCTATATGGAAAAACACCTCACATCCAAAGACTCTAAGAAATGAATAATCAACTTTCCTACCATACCAAGCCTCCTCAGGTATGCCTCCATCTAAGGCACTTGAGGGTCCTCTGTTTATCAAGTACACAGCTGTGCTAACCGCTTCTGCCCAAAAAGAAAGAGGTATTCCTGCATATAACCTCATGCTCCTAGCACATTCCATTATTGTTCTGTTCATCCTTTCTGACACCCCATTCTGTTGTGGAGTTCCTAGAACCATCTTTTATCTACAAATTACATACTCTACACTCCATATCTCATCTTTCACGTGCTTCATACACATCTTGATACACTTTTGTATCGTCATTACCTTATGATGCACTCTCGTGCTATGGTTCACACTTGACTGTTAAGGGCATACTATACACATGAACCTCACACATTCATCACATCTCTTTCTCACAACATCTATTATACATAATACACACTACAAATTTCACACTCAACACATTCACGACATATCTTTCTTTGCATATACTTTTACACGTTGTGCTCAATACCCTATAACGCAATCTAGTTCTATAGTTCATGCTCAATTGTTGATGGTCTTTATATTAAATGAACCTCATTACCACAACAATTACACTCTATGCTTTATTCTTTATTGATCACATCTTTCTAGTGCACACGTTCAAACCATTCCCCGATGACACACTCTTGTTCTATGGTTCATTATTGACTGTTGAGGGGTATTTCATCAATGAACCTCATCTCATACATACACATCCACTTGAGGGGCACATGGATCCTATCACACTCACACTATATTCCATTCCATCTCATCCACAACATACCACATATCTTGGTTGCACTTAGTCTTTCTTGCATTTACTCGTTACATGTACACTTTATTACACATGCTAGACATATATTTTGTATGTCATTATATTTCTATATACACGTGCACATTCACTTTCCTTCTATCTATGGATTCATCTTTCATACATATCAATAAACACAACATGGATGCTCGACACAATACCTCTTACCAGTCCCGCAGTGGCTCATGAGGCATCCACTTTTGTACATTATAGGTGTTATTGTTTCATTTTTCATAGCACGTTACTATATCGGATTCTACACGCTTTGACATACATTTTATCTTTATAACATGCTAATGGGTGCTTCATGTGAAGAATTTACTTTACAGGTCTATTTTCCACCATGGTTATCTGTTACATTGCTTGATACTATTTACTATTGTATTCCATTGTATGTCATTATTTGCAGGATTTTCCCGTTGTCCTGTGTGCATACTGCTTACTTTCTTCCACTTCTGCCTCGATTTTCTTGTGACATCGTAAGGGATGTCACATGTTTGAAACCTAATTCTTACGGTCTACTTTATTTGTATTATTTCTTGTCTACATTGACTTCTTGTGTGCTTAGCATATTACATGCGTGTTTTTCTTGTTTGCACTAACACTTGTTTTCAACCACTTTTCTTGCATGTGCCTTGGTTTCTACCAAGCACACTCCCCCTGCAGGGTATTAGTTTTAGCATAGTGTTTGGTCCTCATTTGGGCTGCATACTCCTCAGCGATGTTGCATTCACACCAAACAAGAGGGGGGCATCATTGGGTGACTCAATCACCCCACTCAATAGTTTATAGTCACAGTTTAGTACAGTTCAACACACATTATGCAGTCTCAACAACAACCCAGAGCCTGACTTGGGTCCTCAACACAACAAAGTTACCAGCGCCTAGTCCCATATAATAGCACTAGGGTGCCCCTGACCCTTCCTAGATGCCTATGACTAGGGGGAAGTTACACAAAATTTCTTAGTTTAATTTAATTTCTGATGGTTTACACACCGAATTTTATAGGACACATAATCCCGTAGCACTTAGTATGCATGCACCAAACTTTCTTTTTGACATCCACGTTGGAGAGAACAAGATCAAAATTTTACACACCATTTGTAGTGGTGTATACACTTCGGGAAGGAGTTAAAGGTTAGAAGATGATAGTAGAATTTTTTCCCTACAATTATTTCCTTTTTGGCGTGAGATCGCCAGAAAAACTCACACTCATCGCAACTAGCTTGAGATCACACAAAAAACTCGATCTTCTACAAAATATTCAAGATCCTTTCTATCTCTTTCACTCATCACGAATCAGGTGCACATGTTGTTTTTTCATTTTTTACATACTTTTACACACTTTTTACACGTTTTGATCATATATACACGTATTTGACTACTTGTTCGTTCTTCTCTTTTACAGGTTCATCCTTATGGGAAGCGGTAGTCACATATATCACACATATTTCAACATCAATAAAAAGTACAATGCGACATCTACACATACACTCTCACCCTAGGGTCATCATCATCATTTTCACTTCCTCTTCTCTAGCTTCCACGATTCACTTTTTACCTCAATGCTTTTTCTTGTCTCTCGGCACGATTTTCACCATCAATCTAAATGATTATTAGGTATACATCTCATATCTACTTTATGTTATCGAGCATTATCTCAAAAAATAAATTTGGGGAAAATTTAGATACTAAATCAAACACTTTGGGTATCTATTTAGTCCTGATCACATACTACTTTTCATATGATTCCTAAGCAATAAAAGTACTAATTGACCACTGTCTTTGGCCATCGTTGCTTGCTTTCTATTTTATTTATCGGTCTTATGCTCCTTATTTCCCTCTCTATATTTTCATACTTCAGAATTTCTCATTCTAGACATTAGTTTCCATCCAGGATGCCAACACTAGGCGCCCCCGACCTCTTTGTAATTTGTTCACATCTTTTGGGTCCTTTCTAGCCTTTTGGGCATCTTCCTTTTTTACCAGCAAGTCTTTTAGTGGTTAATTACGAAATTCAAACAAGGGAATCATATAAATACAAAACTACCAAGCACTAACCATTATCTATCAACACCTAAGGTTGCATCTAAAGGCATTATCAAGAGCATTAAAGAATCCGTCTAGCTTCACACAAGGGACGAAGGACTGCCATTTCTACATACACTTCATAGGAGGGAAGTTAATTCTTTCATGCACACATATATTTACATCTTATACATTTAGTTATTTCTTGCTATCAAGTGCGACACACACAAGAGCCACCTCGGGTATGATTTCAACACACACACACACATATAAAACTACATTAGGTTTGAGATGTAATGTAATGATTGACCGTAATTTATTTGTTGATAGCCAAGGACAATATGACCCCTCATTTTGCATCTTTATTTTTGTAGTGTTGATTTGGTTTGATGGTTTTGCAGGTGCTTCTTTCTAATTGCAAGTTTCTGGTGAATAACAACAAAGTGCAGCATACAAGTGATCAAAGGTGACAAGGTGCCTTACGACCTTGCGAAATTGAGTTCCATAGCTTCTAAGAAGTAACATGTGCCTATAGTAGGTTTTTGGCACCCCAAGTGCCCCTGACGCTCCATAGGTGCCCTGGTCCTGGCATTTACGATACCTCTGCAATTTTGTGGGTTTGATTACGACACTCTGAGTTCATGTTCCAAAAAAATTCAAGCTCGGCATACATGTGAGATTATTGTGAACCAACTAAGTATTTTTATTTCTCCATTCGCAACTACCATTTCAAATTTAAATTACTTATTTTCTTGGATCAAATCTACACTTAATTGTTTATATTCAATGTTGTTACATATTTAGATTCAGGCATCTAATTATTTCAATATTTTCTTTATCACTATTCATGTGGATATTGTTTTACACATTTCTATCATGTAGTCAAAAGAAAATTTGGACTACAACCTTTTATTTTTTTATATATAGACCACTTCTATTTATAAATTGTAAGTTTGTTCATATTGAATTCATATTTTTTATTTATTGGCAATACCATGTTTCTATTACTGTTTATTATTTGTAATAGCTTCTAGTATTTTTGGAGTGAGTCCAATTTGAAGAGGTTCTTGGGTTTTACCTATTATTTATAAATTTCCCCCAAAGATATTCAAAATGTAGATTGGGTCAATGTCTAAGTGGGTACGAGATCATATTTATTTTAGTATTCATTATGATGAGTTAATGGATTAAATGTTAGAAAGGGTTATGCACCTATGAGGTAGGAAAAATAAACCATGGTAGGACAACTAATCATAGGGTAGTCAATGGAGTTAAAATATTCTAGCACGGTGGATTGTGAATGTGCTTGAGTGGTAGATGTTGTAAGGGAGGTCAGAATTTTATACAAATGTTGATCGTGTTTGTCTACATGGATGATCCTGTCATGAAGTGAGAAATTATTTACATAGTGGTTGATTGTTTTTATCTTCTTGGATAATATTGTAGGAATAATATTGATTTGTATATTTTTAGTGACGCGGGTTATATTCTTTATAAATATTTTGATTGAGATATAATGGGTGCTAATTTTTTTTTTAAAAATTACGAGTTGCATAGCACGGAAGGTTGCAATTGGAGGTTGCTCACCTCCACACCCTTCTAGATCATTGGGGTAATATCCCTTCCACTGTCGCTTGAATTCCACCAATGGTCATATAGTCTTGTGGCACAATTGCAAGTCCTTAGTTTTAGAGGGATAATGAAGATGGTGTGGAAGTTTTTTGGATCTAGATATGATTCATATTAGTATAACAAACTAAACTTTGTCTCCCCAAGTTGAAATGGTCTATACACTTTATGTGTTGGTGTATTTTGAATTTGATAATAGAGGTAATTGGAGAGGATCCACTACAGGATGTTCAAAATCATTGTTAGGCTGCTCTTTTAGGGTGTGAGGATTTTTTTTTGATGTGTCAACTATTACAATAGAGAGGAGGGCATTAGCAAAATGAGCCAATAATAATGATGAATACCATTATTATGACTATGTTGATGAAACAACATACAATGTGGAGGCATTTAAGACTATCTAGAGAATGAAATAACACATGTAATTTTGATCAAATAATAATAATAATGGACTTAGCCATAATTACATAGATGAGATATTACATTTAAGACGAAGTTAGCCCTAAAAAAAAAAAAAGATTCAAATAGTGTTTTGAAAGGTATCCTAGACCCGTAGGTATACTAGAAAATCGAGCAAGGATTTAGAATGGAATATTTAAAAAAGAAATTGAGCATTTTATACGAAAGTTTGCCATCTAAAACAACTCACTATACTATAAAAACTAAAAAATCAAATAAAATTGAGTTCCCACATCATTATTCGGTCATCCCTGAAGAAGAATGGAAAGAAATGATACTCTTTTCTCTACCACATAAACAATTAGAAGAATTAGTTAAAGAAATGATACTCTTTTCAATACCACATAAACAATTGAGAAGCTGATTGAAACATTTGCGGTATGGATTGAAAAAAATATGTCACACAGTTAGAAAAGTTATTCAATTCTGCAGAACTATAGGATGAATTCCACCAAGTTAAAAATGGGCTGCCATTTTAGAAGAAAACAGGTTTCACAAGCTGAACCACATGGACGAGACAGTCGAACAATCGAAAGTTCAAATCTCACCAACTCTTAAAGAAACTCCATGAGGACACTAACTTAGTCACTCTTGCCTCCGCATTTGTTTCCTCGCAACTGTTTTGAATGTAATCTTTTACTTCACACTGAGTTATAGTATTTCCTGGACATAGTTGTACTTAAAGGGGTCAGCATCATGAATAAAGAATACCTATGGTAGGATTATGATAGAAGTGTCACCGACTATGTGCCATGTATTTTTCATAGCTATAGTGGTCGGTGTTTTAACCCGAACTCTTACGTGAGGGCGATACAAAAATGAATAGGCATGAGATGATTTTCAAAGGCCGTTGTTTAACAATTCTAGTAACATTGACAACCTTAGAATTTTCATGGGAACTTCACAGGCCAAGAGAAATGACAAAGTCTCTGGCAATCACTGCTCTGGTGGTATAGACATGCATCTTCTCCTGTATCATCGTAAGGGGTCACAGGCTATGAGTCTCCCTGCAACTATCCACAGATGTGTCCGGAAATCTCACGATAAGATTTATGCCTAATTTCCAGATCCAGGGTTCGACCATTGCGGGGTCAACCAAACGCGAATCGTCTCTGGTCTGCAAACTGTAGAATATCCCTTTCGTGAGAGGGAAGAATCCCATGTCATATTCCCATACTTACCCACAGGAGAACATCAAGTCTTAAATGGTCACATTCAACTCTCTAGGGTAAATAAACGTGACGCATGTGAAAGCCAACAGTTGCAGTAGAGGCTCGGAGCCTGCAAAACCCTTCACCATCTCGGGATCCAATGTAGTTTAGCCTCAGTTGGCTGTGCTAACTAGCCAACTTGATCATGTTTTTTCTACTACCCTTCATATCTAATATAACCATTTATATTTGTTATTTGGAGGCATGTATTGTATGTATATCTTGCTTTGGTTATATTTTCTATAACCAGAGTACTGCAACGGGTTCATGGTTGCTGCCAAACTACTTGCACCTATGGAACAATTGAAGAAGGGTTGTACTCGGTTGTAGGCAATAGCCCTATGCGCATTGCAACATTCTCTCCTGGTGAATGCGTGATTTTATTGAACATCAATGATATTTACGAGGCTCCCATCGATCTTCCATAGTTACAAGTCATCTGATAAGGGCAGACTTGGGGCATTGTACTTATGCCTCCTCAAGATACGACTGGGGTATTGAAGGTGATGTTTGTTCAACGAGCCAAATAAACGGGAAATCTTACCTGCTCTAAGAAATTATTCATTGCCTGATCAATGATCACGGATTAATGCCTGGACATTTATGGTGTACAAGATGTGATGAGGAGTATGTGGGTGATGGTTACCAACTGAGTGCCTCAAAAATTGCACTGGTATGCTGTTTTCTTACCATTTTTATTTATAGCATTTGGTTGCAGCGGGAGCCATTCATTGCAGCATTCTGTGTATGAGCTTTCTTGGTGCAATTGAAAACTATGCCCATACCATCAAGAAGCTTTGCAAATGGGAAAGCACGATGAATTCGGTTTAACATTTTGAGGTGGATCTCCTCCTCTCCAATACTAACTTCGCTTAGTTGGGAATCCTGCCTGCCTTGCGACCCTTCTCAAACATGTGGTTATTATGTGATGTAATTTACAAGATATTTTAAACAAAGTGTACAAACTAAAAGAGGAATGCTACTTCTGGAGGAGTTCACTATAAAACTGTCAAGTAGACACAAAAAACAACATATATGTATCACCTACGATTAAATATTCCCACAATATTAATAAGAACACATTTAGGCTAAAGAAAAATGGTAAATTTTGGCAACAGATCTACAAACTACAGACCCACACCACACAATTAGCTCCTTTTGGCTTGCATAAGAATTGTTATGGAAAATCAACCTGATGCTCAGGTTGCTCAGCGAGAAGTCTGCATTCTCTTTGCTCATCCTCCACTTCTTCATCCTCTCTTTCTACCTACAGGTCATCGAGTTAATTTTTTTATATACCAATTGATTCCCTAGTCAATCTTCACTAAGTTCGATCTTTTTGTGACTTCTAAAAAGAGTTTATGTTATCTATGTGGAGCAAAGCCTCTTGCCATACATGTGAAATTAATTACCTGGTCACCGGGTCCCCTGCATCGTGGGAGTTGTATATCCTTTTAAAAAGTTTTTGCACAACAAAACTTTTTTTGGATCGAAAAATCACAGCCAAACTTGATATGGGGTATCCTAATATAAGTGGATTATTTTATATAGTTCCTCGCCGTTAGGTACAATTAAGTGTAATCCTGTGGTGGTTACTAGATAGTAGGACACCTTGCCTTCAAAGAGTTCATATATCATTTGTTGAAGAGTTTCTCCACAACCAAACTTGAATTCAAGCATCCTCTGAGACTCCTGTAAAAAATCAAAGTAAATTCATGATGGTTTTTTGAAGTTATGTAGGAATTGATCATCGAAGATAAAGGAGGGGCTACTGCTAAGGCGGGAGAAATTTGAAACTCCTAAAATCACTCAAATGTTCTTGATTTTCTCACACAACCACCGACACTCATATTCTCTCATCAGAAAATTGAATCCTTACACCACTGTCTTGCATTGGAAGTATGGTAGAAAGAGAATCACATCTTTGTTTCTCAGTTGAAGTATACAAAGACAACGCTCGAGAAGTTTAGGATGATGGATTGCACACATATCACTACACCTATGGAGATGAGACTGCAATTATCTCGTTTAGATCCATCTCCTCTGGTAAATGTAACTCTCTATCGACAGTTGATTGGGAGTCTCATTTACCTAACATAGACTAGACCAGATATGAGCTTTGCAGTGAGCTATCTTTCCAGGTTCATGTAGGAACCTAGAGTTTTTCATTGGAAAGCAACAAGGTGGATCTTGAGATATCTCAAGGGTACTATGGATCTTGGTCTAGAGTATATGAAGAATGATAAATTCCTCTTCATTGGATATTCAAATTCAGATCATGTAGATAATATTGATGACAGGAAATCCACTTCTAGATTTGTATTTTTTTTCGGATCTTGACCGATATCATGGAGAAGTAAGAAACAAAACTTTGTTTCTCACTCTTCTATAGAAGCCGAATATCATGTTGCGGGTGGAGCTGTCTGCGAAGTGATATGACTACATTGCATACTTGAAGGACTTGGAATACCACGGGAAAAACCTACCACCTTGTATGTAGATAATGAATGTGTTCTCAAACTTGTTCACAATCCAGTGTTTCATGAGAGAACAAAGCACAATGAGCTACATGTTCATTTCATATGCGAGCATGTGTTGAAACACAACATACAAATTTAGTTTTCCCAACAACTAAACAAAGAGAAGATATCTTCACAAATTCACTTGCATGTGACAAGTTTGAGTTATTCAGAGAGTTCCTCTCCTTATCCCTTGAGGCAATGAAAAATTAAGGGGGGGAATGTTAGGGTAAAAATAGTAATTATGCATTATAATTTCTTTTACCTTAGTTATTTTATTGTTACTAAGGTAGTTTAGTTATTGGTGTGGTAACTAGGAAACTTGTAATGTTTAATGTATGGTTTTATTGTTATAACCATTTATATTTCTTATTTTGTGTAGTCTCGTATGTATATTGTTATTTGGTTATATTTCTATAACCATATTGTTATTCATGGTTGTGTATATTGTTGCACCTATGCAACAATCCATTTGTTTGTACTCAGATGTACAATACCTATAAGTATTGCAACCTTCTCTATTGTAAGATTGATTTTATTGAACATCAATAATATTTATGAGGCTTTCGTCTCTCTTCCACACCTTGGAGGTTTAATCTATCTTGTTGGAACCTCTCTCCTTCTCTCTTCTTCTTCCCAATTTATATAAGTATGGAACTCATTCCACTGAAAATTGGATCCTCTGCAAAAATAGTGGCCAACTTCCCATGATTTTTAGACCTCAGATTTGGTCTTTGCAATTTATTTTTTCCTTCTACCATGAATGTAACCAATTATGCATTATTTAAGAAATAAAATCTCATGTTTTGGCTATATTTCCACCCTATACTTGTGTTTTTTTGTTTTTTCCTCTATTTTTCCCTATTTGGCATATTGTGTGTGTCGTATTTGCATGTTTCTCCATCTATGTGTTTTCTCAATGTGTGTAATGGGTTAGGTTGTACAGTGTTGGTCTATGGAACATTTGTCTACCATATACTCTTGAATTTTCTTCCCTTTCTTCCCCTTGTGAACAGTGATTATCCCTTCTTTTCTGGTGCTATCACTGCCCCTTTTATGTTAGGATTTTATTTTTACATCTCTTTCCCTCTCCCTCCCCCTGGTTCCTTTGGTGTGTTAATGTAGGTTAGCTATAGGAGTAGTTTCAACTTTAGGTTAGATTATTTTATATGAATTCTCCTAACCCATGAAATAGAGGACATCTTCCTTCTATAGAGGTTTTTCTTAAGCTGCAAGCCCCACACTTGGAGAAAATCCCATGTCAGCCCAAAATTATGAATCTTCCATAATCCAGAAAAGGGTGCAATTTTGAGTACTAACAGTTTTTGCACGTCCGATGGGACAAGATGGAAGCAATTTACAATTTCATATAATTAGTTTGACGTGTTCTTGGTGATATTTATCCTTTGGAGGTAGTTGTCAACACATATGGTGACTCCATCATTCAAGTAACACATTCTCTAAGTCTATAGGTCATCCCCATCTCATTTCCACTCATCTTAATTATTCCATTCCTCTCATGGATCCTCAAAGAGATATTCCATCCTCTTATTTTAGTTTTATCCCTTTCATTTGCATCACTAAGATGATATCCCAAAACAACCCTAAAAACTACCTCTTTTCCATGGAAATAGAGATCAATATCCTATTGATCACATTCAAGATATAGCCAATCATTGTAACATATACAAAATTAGAGAAGATAAGATTTTCCTTATACTTCTTGTCTCTTCATTCAGAGGTAAAGCAGGAGAATGGTGTGACATTTTAGCTCCACAATCCCATGCAACTCCACAATCCATTTGCACATAGGATCGGCTGGGAGAACAACTACAATTGGTTAAAGGATAATGTAGATGTTATTTCTCTCATGGAACACCTCAGAAAAATACATCAAGATTCAATAGATTTTACCTCAAATTTCAACATTAGGTTTTTCAAGACATGGCTCAAAATCCCTCAATAATTTATACCCCCACAAGGTTTGGCATTCTTGTATTATTTGAGGTGTTTGGATGTTGATTTGGTTGTATTGATCCAAAATTTAGGAGGCCACACTCTTCCTCATGCTTTTTAAATTGAATTGAAAGTTGAGAAGATGCTCATTTAGGATAGTAAAAGGAAATCCATACCTATTACTTCCATTCTTCCCCCATCATCTCAAATTCCCCATACCCCCTATACAAATCAAGAAAAATCCATTATCCCATTCCAAAAACAAGAAGATACTTTGCTTCCTAGTTCATATTTTAGTTCTCTATAAGTTTATCATGCCCAAAACACACCTATGATCTACAAAATTTCTCCCCATCTCCATCCAAGGCATTACCCAACTCTCTAAAACCTTGTCATGGTGTTTTGAGAAGCTGCGGTGTTCCAAATATTTCACCAATACTCTACCCAACCATATAAGATGGGTAAATTATGATGTTTACTACTTATATGGAGAGGAGGAACCATAGAGATTAGGATATGTTTTGGAGGATCATTTGGCTTCCTCAAATGATCAAATTAGAAGTCTTAAGCCTAAACTATCTTTTCTTGTTAATGCAATAAAGAAGAAGCCTCTTACCAATTCCACATCTCTAACTAATTCCACCAAGGAGAATAACTACATATTTGTTGAAGATTGGTGTGAATCTGATTGGGAGGATGAGAAGGATGGAAACGTGTAAAAGGAGGAAGCTAATGAAAAAATAGAGTAGATGACTTTGAAGGCAGAACATTGTAATGGACCACAGGTTGAGGAGGAAGTGTTTTTCAATACTTGTGACATCTGTGGGTGTGATGAAGAATATTTTCCAAGTGAGAAAGGTGAAATGAACTGTTAGAGTAGGTATTTACCTTAGCTCATGTTCACCTAGGTACTTTATTTACCTTTATTGTATTTATCATCACCCACTTATGTGTGTGGATATTTCTTTTATCTTATTTAGATATTAGGAGATACTATCTAGTTGTTAGGTATAGTTCTTTCCTTGATCTATGGTATTGACTAGATCCTTGATGTCTAGTTCTCTCCTAAATCTATGGTCTTAACTAGTTCTTTGATGACTAGTTATTTCCTTGATTTATGGCTTGATCTATGACCTTGACTGGTTCTTAGATTGTTATTCCTTACCTATTTAAGCAAGGCCCATTCTCAATGTATTACATTGAGTTCCATAATAATATATGATATTGTTTCTCATTTGTTTGCAAAGGTTTTATCTAAAGTTATTCTGGCGAATTGCTTTCATCTTATTGATCGTGGTGTTTGATTAGCATCTGTGTTCTTGGTTTGGTACGATTTGGTTATTGTTCCTTTCATGGTATTAGAGCTGGAGATTACTAATGACATCCGTCTGTAAGTTTTATATATTTGGGATTGGATCCGGAAGGTGTGAAAACCCTAAGATCGACTGTAAACTCGGCCATTTCTGGAGGTAGTCAGTTTTTGTGGTTACAGTGAAATACACAGGTTTACCTCGGGATTCATGCCACATGGTTAAGAAACTGAGGAAGTTTTTGTTTGGGATTTTTTGGATTTTGTGAGATCTACTGTAGGTTTTTTCTGGTACGGCAGATCATTTTTGGGTTGCGCGTAAAATAATTTTAGATCTTTCCTTTTTTGGCAGGGGTCCACGGATGTTGTGCACGTTATTTACTATTTTAGGTAAATCCGCAGGTTGCTATTTTCAGTAAGCAAAGGTCACTATCTACACAGTCCAAAAATAGTATTTTTCACCAGAAGAGGCAGCTGGATGTGACTTTCTTGAAAACACGCGACACACCCCAGAATAGTATGGTCATATGAGGGCTTAAAGCTTGTGATTCCTACTAGTAGGTGCTTAACTTCAGCCCCCTTTAATTTTATATGTGGTAAAGGTGACAACAATTTATTTTGTTTTAGTGGTAACTAAAATACATAATAGAGCAAAATATTAAAAAGCTTGTAGCTTTTGATCGGTAACTCGATTTTTAGTGCCATTTTTTTGTAAAAGTGCTTCTTTTTTCGTGCTCTTTCCATTGGAATTTTTTTTATAAAGTTTCAAATATGGAGGAGTGTTGTAATCAATTGTGGATGCAATTTCGGCTGAGCCCGACGTCCTAAAATTTTGGGAGTTACGGTTTGTACCTATCATGAATTCTGAGAATGACATGCTTTTCTCTGAAGTATGTGGACTTCAAGAGGATATTGTAAAATTTGTGGAAGAAAATCGATCGCTCAAGAAGTGAAATTCTCTTCTACAATCACTCATTCATGATAAGGATACAATAATACACTTCCTGCAGAAAAAACTTGCTAGCCTACAATATCACCATTATATTGTGGACAGCCATATCCATTCTCCACTTGCATCTATTTCTCCTGTACGCACTGACATTGATCTACCAGTATCTGAGCTTGTTCATACTCTTGATGCTTGTAAACCGATGAGTATTGTTATTGCATGCTCTTCCACATCTGTGCCTATCATAGTACCACATGTTGTGTATCCTATTTCTACTCAACTGCATGGCATTTTTGAAAAGCATACCACTGTATTCAGTTCTCGCATGCTCCATTCTATGGGTTTCCCTAGTGGAGGTATTGGTCAACATTCATAGGTTATTGTTTCCTCTCTTCCACATGTTAAGTGAAATTCTCGCCATGACATTGGTTTTCGAGCAGATACTTCATTGGGATCACACATTGACAGAGCTCCTTTATTTATTTTCTTGACTCTTTCTGAGGATCCTGAGAAACACATGAGTTCTACATCTTCACTCAGGCTTGAGAAACCTGAGATTTTAGTTGTCAGACATGATCAACCTGACACACATTATGATGTTCTTTTGTATGCACCCATTGTGTATTTTGCACCAAGTCATATGCAGGCATCTTCTTCATCCATCCGTGTTGATTTGGGGTGGATATATGATCACTCGTGGTGGTGACATAGGCATTCGTTGAGAGGAATCTACAAGCATGGCTCCTCCACCATTCAGCCTCTTGCTCCACTTTCTATACCTTCTGCATTGTGATGATTCTTGTTTTGAGCATTTTTCTTTAGCAGGTGTAGTGTATCTCTCTTGTTTGTTAAGATATTTTGTATCTGTATTTTCAAAAAAATTGGCATGTTGATAGTATCTCTTATGGGGGATCTATTCTGGTGCATTCCAGTGTTACTTTTTTAGTGTTCGAGTAGTTTTTTTTGACTAGTTCTCTCCTAAAACTATGGTCTTGACTAGTTCTTTGATGACTAGTTATTTCCTTGATTTATGGCTTGATCTATGACCTTGACTAGTTCTTAGATTGTTATTCCTTGCCTATTTAAGCAAGGCCCATTCTCAATGTATTACATTGAGTTCCATAATAATATATGATATTGTTTCTCATTTGTTTGCAAAGGTTTTATGTAAAGTTATTCTGGTGAATTGCTTTCATCTTATTGATTGTGGTGTTTGATTGACATCTGTGTTCTTGGCTTGGTACGATCTAGTTATCATTCCTTTCATGAACGAGTGCAATCATATGTATTGCTTCACATGCCTAAAACTTGCCTTGCTTTTAGTGGAAAATCAAACTGGAGATAAGAATGAAGAAGAAATAAATTTGCACCCCAAAGTGGAAATAGATATGTTTGCACAAGAGTAAGAAAAACCAATTCCAAATCATCTTGTCAACATCTGTAATGAAGATGAATACGTCTCTACCAACTCTATTCTTGGAGCTAAGTGTGAAGAGGATGGGAAAATCACACAAATCAGCTAAAGAGTTGTGAAGAATATCCACCGAATCAGATATTTTGTTAGTTTGGAGTAAAATTTAGAGTTTCCACTAGTCATACTCACTTGAGATCATGAGGGAGATCATCAAGACAATAAAAGGTCAGCTACAACACCCCCAAAAACCAAATATAGGGCAACTTGAGGAGTTATTCTTTTTCTTTTTAGCTGATACTTTGAGAAATTGGAATTAAATACCATGTTTGTTGTAACATTAATCGCATGGTCCAATTTTGTAAGGAAGGGAAGATATTTCTCCCAACCAATTTCTAGTTTTGTTTAGCTCCCTTTGCCTTTAGTTAGAGTAGGGTAGATTAGGTTTGTTTATTACAAAACATGTGCTTATGCACACTTTGCATGTTTTCACTCATAACATGTATGTTTTCATATTTGTATATAGTTTTTGTGGGACTTATTACTATTGCATAGTCCAGTTCAAAGTAGGTTCTATGATGAAATCATATAGTTGGAGTAGTTTCTAAGTTTTATTTAGAGCTCCACATATTAACTTCAGTGCATCGTTAAGTTCATGCATATTTAGGAGATAAGATTTTTAAAGTTAAGATCAATTTTCTTCAAGGTTATGCTTGATTCCATGCCTAATGGATTCTTCAATGCACCTAGTCTTTATCATCTAGCAGGAAGATGTCCCCTGGAGGTTACCAAATTATTGTCCAAAATTACACCCCCATGTAATTTTGAACATATCATAAAAAATATACTTAGCCATTTTTCTCAAGAAAGCCACACAAGACTAAGTTAGCCTTCTGTGGAATGTAGTCATATGGTGGTCTACGGGTTATCCTAACCCGTGGACTAAGGGATCATCGATCAGGGACTTAGACATATTTTTGCTGGAGATAGTGTTTAGTGGAGGTTTGTTTGTCTCTTTCGGCACTAAGGAATTCAACTTTCCACGGGAAACAAATAAGTATTTTACTTCACGAAGGAAATTTAGAGCACTGTGGGGTTTTATGCCCATAATTTTTTTAGAAAATTGGCTAAGGATGGGATCCATAGAGTGAGAAGCTTAGTATTTCATGGTATGGAGAAACACAGTGTCACATAGACTCGAAACACATAGCATTCTATGGAGTTTTTCAATTACATGGAACTAAGGATGAAGTAAAAAAAGTTAAAATACATGATGTGGAATAATAAGGTTCCATAAGGAACCATGTGGAAAAGAAAAATTAAGTTCAAATGTTACTAAAGTTAGAAACCGTAATACACAAACTTAGTGTCTCGTGGGTTTCCCAAATGTAGTGTTTCGCAGGTTCTCACGGAGCTGCAAAACAAAGGACATAGTTATGCATAAAGTGTTGCACAAGAAGAAATAAAACCTCAATGACATAGAAATAAAGTGCAAAGGAAAAGTGCGGAAGTTTTTAAAGCCACAACAAAAGCCATGAAACATTCAAAGCTAAAAAATAAGGAATATCAGCAGGCTGAGGTCAGAGGCCACAAAACATAAAAGTAACATTGACACTTAGAAGCTCCACGCAACAAAGGAGAAGAGAAAATATTTTTTAATATATTGTGGGGATTATAAATGATTCCATGTATTATCTTGATGGTTAGAAGCCATGGGAAACCATGAAACATCAAAAGTCAACGAATTGTGCACAAGAGTCGTGCCTTATTTCAAAATCAATGTTTAACCACTCCACCAACCAAAATCTAATGAAGTATGTGTGTCATTCTATTCAACTTGTAAATTTGATGTTGTGTGTTTGAAGCCATGTCAAATGCCCATATTTCTCTACAAAAATCTATGACGATTGGTCCTTGGTGGTTGAATCTCTCATGTTGGCACCTCTCTCTCCTTCTATTTTTTTCCCATTTTCTATAAGTATGGAATTCATTCCATTAAAAAATATATCCTCTTTTGTTGTAACAACACCATACCAAAATGGTGGGTAAATTCTCATAATTTTCAGACCTCAGGTTTGGTCTTTGCAATATATTTTTTCCTTCTACCATGAATGTAACTGATAACGCATCATTTAAGCGATAAAATATCGTGTTATGTCTCTCTTTTTTTCCCTTTACTTGTGTTTTTATGTTCTTCCCTCTTTGGCATATTTTACATTTTTTATTTACATGTTTACCCATATCTATGTGTTCTCAATGTACGGAAGGGGTTAGGTTGTGTGGTGTTGGTCTGTGGCACGTTTGTTTTCCCTCTCCTACTACGTTTTCTTCCATTTCTTCCCCTTATGGAGAGTGATCATCCCTTCTTTTATGGTGCTATCACTGCCTGTTTTAGCTTAGGATTTTCTTTTTGCATCCCTTTCCCTCTCTCCTTGATTCCCTGGATGTGTTAGTGTAGGCTAGTTGTAGGAGTAGTTTTAGCATTAGGTTATATTATGTTTTATAGATTCTCCTACCCCATGGAAAAATGAATCCAACCTCCGCTAGAGGTATTTATCAAGCCGCAAGTCCCACACTTAGAGATAGTCCCATGTTGGCCCAAAATTTTGAGTCTTCCATGATCCAAAAAAGGTCATAATTTTGAGCTCTAACAATTTTTCCTATGCATATTATGGATATCTGGAAGGTTTCTATAAGGATGGTTCTGCCAAAAATATTATTTCATAAGGTGGATAGATAATTTCCTTTATTTGTGATAGTGACATGTGATGTATTAGAGTCAAGGATTTAGTTTAGTTGGTGGTCCACTACCTGGATAGAGATGTTTCACTATTTATATAGGATTCAAGTGAGACAACAAAGGGTCATATGGCTAGTTAGTCTTTTATCAATTTAGATATATGAGTGATTCATAATGTATATGAATAAAAATTCATTGCTACATAGTGCAGGAGATTCCCCATAGTAATTTAGTGGGAGAGAGGTCTAACAACAAGGAAAATAGTGGTGTATAGATTTTTGATTCACGTTCCATGAGATCAGGTAGTGTGGGAGCCTTATAGAGGGAAGCAGATTAGTGGCCCAGTTGGCCCATGAAAAATAGTAGTTTTGGCCACTTTATCTTGTAATAAAACCACCCCTCCTTGAGTATTGATGATGATTGATGACATGCCAGAGAGATGAGGAATATTAGGACTCGTAGAATCCATTCAACCCTTCGGACCATGTTTATTTAGAGGTACCCAATTGCTAGGAGATAGGTGGTAATAAAGAAGTGGAGCAGGAGGAGAAGAGGGGAAAAAATATTATAGAGGTGGGGTAAAAACCTGATATACATGATGTTGAGGAGGATTCCTTAGAGGCTAGATGAGAAAAGAGATTGAGAGGATAATATTGAAATTGGTTGTTGCAAAGAATGGGCGGATGATATGTGACAATGGTAGGTTCCTAGATTGTAAGCCACATTATAAAATAACTATGTTAGAGAGAGGAGGCCCCATAGAGGCTGTAGGTGATTTTGGTGCCCTAAGATAGGTGGGTATAATTAGTAGAATATTTCCCATAAAGGTATGAGGATTATGGGATAGTTTTCAGAGGTCAAGTAGATGGATTCATCATGGAAGAGTGACCCAAAAATTCAAGTGATCCTCAAATTATTTTATGTGATGTGTAGATATATATGATATAGTACATTAGATTACAATGCTGATATAACACACACACACACACACACACACACACACACACACACACATATATCTATAATGGTATACATACATACATACATACATACATACATACACACATATATAGACACACACACACACACACACACACACACACACACACATCTATAATGGTATACATACATACATACATACATACATACATACATACACACACACACACACACACACACACACACACACACACACACACATAATGGTATATTTTTGTGATTGTAAAGAAGACTACAACTGAGTGGTACTCTTTTAATGAGGGTGTGCACCATGAGATATTGGATGACATGTTAGACATGATGGATACTTTTGTGATGGAAGATCTAGTACCGACAATGATCAAGGATGAAATGAGTCACTTTAGGCTTGTGGGGGAGGAAAATAATCATATTCAGAGATATTAGAGTGTGTATACAATTGTGGATATATGAGGCATGATTAGATTGGTATAGGGTCTCCTCTAGGAATAGGAATCATTTTCTCAAAAGAAGGTAAATATGTTGTCAGATGCATAGGTCAAAACTATGCACTAGGTGATAAATGAAGTGTGTATTTTAGATTTAGATGTTTTTCTAGAGAGAGTGGAGGGAGAAGTAGAATGGGATTAGTATAGAGCCAAATATTTAGTGTGATCCCATCATGTTATGAGTCATACACCATTAGCTCAAAGTATTGGACGATATCCAACTGAGGGAGGAGATGCTTGAGAAATGGATACATATTGTGATTTTTTCTAAGCGAGATATTGTATCATGGTGATGTATTAAAAAATCCATTTTGACACACACACACACACACACACACACACACACACACACACACACACACACACACACACACACACACACACACACACACATGAGATGACATTGTTATGATTATATCATTGTGTTTTTTTTGTGAGGTTGTTGTATGCTTACTTGTATGATTCCATTTTATTTTTTATGTACAAATGTATGAACACTTACGGATAAGAAAATGAAATAATGATGAAAAAGTAGGTTATATCTGTTGAAATATGAATGGGATGGAAATCCATTAAATGGATAGCCCAAACTAGAAGAGGTAAACCCAAGCATGAAGGATAAATTAAAGCAAGGAGGAAAAAAATTGGGAAAGATAAACCTAATTGGGAAAGGTAAACCCAAGTGGGATTAAACATTAAGAGATGAGCCGAATTTAAATAACTAAATGGTAGTATGAAAAATATTGACGTGTTTCATTTATAATTCCATTCAATTAATACAAAAATTGATTTTGATTATGAATCATGAGGTCTTCTAAATCATCCTAAATGGTGTTGATTCCATATTGGACTTTTAATCGTGCAGGAAATAGATAATTGTTGATCCTTTCAGATATTCGTGTGAAAATTTCACAGGAGATATCATAAAGGAAGGGAAGGGGGGAAGAATGAGTAGACATCGAAGGAATTTTTCATAATAGAGGAGAACGAGTCCTTTTTTAGACACATGAAGACAAGGCTCTCAAACTCAATAATTGCAGTGGACAACATGACGAGTGTCGTCAGTATGAGAGTAAAATCCATGATGAAATAAATATAGGGGTGAAAAAGAAGAAGATTGTGTAAATTTATTTTATTGATCTCTCCTAACATCCACTTATATATTTTTCATATGTCATTTATAGGATATACAATCTACAACATCATGCTCATAATTATATAGAAAAATATGCAGAAAAAGGAAGAGGAGAAGGAGGATATGTCACAAGAGGTGTTGTGGGAGTATCAAAGATGAATAGGCTAACAAGTTGAGGCTTAGGAATTGGATTACTAATCTAAGGAGTGTAATTCATCGCTTCATACTTATATTTAAAGTTATAGAAATCATCTTTTTCATGCATTAAGTCATTTTATTCAAAGTCAAAGTTAGTAGTCTTTTCTTGCGAAGAGATAAAGATGGTTTCAATTCTATGATTAAGGTGGGATTTCAATTATACATGATAGCAAATAATATTTGTATTCTTATCCTATATGTAGCATGCTAAGAAGGGGTCATATAGGTTATAACCGTCATCATAGTTAAGTGTAGCAATTTCAATAACACATTATTCAATGATAGTCTCAGTTTGAACTAGATGATATACAAAAGGATTCTTAGTGTAAGATAATCACACACTATCTTTGAAATCATCACCATCAATCAATGAGATAGGTAATTAAAAAAAAAAATAGTTGGATTATAATTTTTCTAGTGTTTTACACACATATTATGACATTCATTGTGTAGGGTTTTTGGGTTCTTCTCACTCCTCTAACACATCTTCATAAAAACCTGCATACTTAAATACAAAATTTTTATACTTTAAGTCAACTTACACCCTTTATGAATATTTTCATAGTTTTTCCTTTAGATGTTTATCTTAGGTTTACCATTACTCACATCCTTATACACAAGGATCATCTTTAATTATCAGAATAACACATTCTAACTATAAACGACCTTCTTTATTTTAGGATTCCCTAGCTTGCACTCTTCACACCATTCCCATATGCAATGAAGATACATGCCTTAGAATTATATTCAATATTTTTCATCTTCTCCTTTCAAACAAGATTAATAAACAAAAAATCCTCATGTATTTCAAGGATGCTTTCTTACCAATCTAAGTTTCTTATAGAATTTTATCTTCTAGTTTTGATGAAGAAGAATTTGTATTCTTCACCATGTAGAAAGTAGTAATCACTGGTTCAACACAAAAATATACTCTAAATGTGTATCAATAAACATACTTAATGTTTTATCCATTCACATCATATTCATATGCTTAATAAATCCATTTTTGAGGTGTGTATGCAGTTTTATTTTTTCTCTCAATTGTAAAATAATTGAATATTATTTGTTTCCTTTGAGTATAATTCACACTTAGCATCCATGTGTAACACTACAATCTTCTTCCCATTTGGTTTTCCATGAGAACTTTGAACTCCTTGAATTTCTTGAAAACTTCATATTTGTTTAGGAGAAAGTATATCTAGGTCTTTCTAGAAAATTCATTTATCAAAAACACAGAGTACACATATTTACTTAGTTAGGGATCCTTTATAGGCCCAAACACATCACTATGTATAAAGGTTATAAGATATCATTTACACGTACAATAGTTATGGGAGTATTGACTTTATTCTAATTTGCACACAAATAATTCTTTTAGAAGTTACATTTAAAGGGATCCTCATCAATCCCTTTTTCCATTCCTTTAAATTGTAGGTTTGAAACCCATTTTTTTTCCTAATATGACCTATATTTTAGTTCCCAAATATAATCTTATCTACTAGAATCATGTTGGGTTTATCATATACCTCATTGGCCTTAAGAACAAAAATATTTATAGAACCACCAATTATTATGAATAAATTAATTCATCAATGCATATTGGAACGTGTTATCCTGTAAAATTAGTTAGGGCAATTTTACAGGTAACCATACCAAAATTTTATTTCAGTTCCCCACCAAGGTCCCTTAGCATTCAGAATGGCATAAAATCCCTTTCTAGAAAATCTAGTTTTTCAAACCTAGTCATTTGGTCCTTTTTTTTTGGCTGGGCGCAGATTTTATTCATGCAACATCAAATGAATTTGCACCCCCTTCTATTCCTTTGGCGCATCATTTAGAGTGTCGACATTAATAATGTTGCACCTTCCCATGATGCACCTTTCTAACCTGTGCCAAGGCGCATGCACCACCTTGTCAACATTAAAATTGTTACACCCCTGAATGGTGCGCCAAAGCGCTAAAAAGGTAATGTCAACAATCCTGAATCTGCGCCAATGGTGCAAATTTTTTCATGTTGGCATCTGTTTTGGTGCACCTTATAAAAATTTGGTGGTGCATTTATTACACCTTTTTCTATAAATAGGCGCATCCGACTTATCATTTTCACGATTGAAAAAATGTGGAAAATTTAAATTCCTCTGCACCTGTCAGCGCTCCTGTCATCCCCATGTCGCTTTACGTCAAATTCGTGGACCTCGTATCATTTCTTCCATCCTATATATTCCTGGTAAGTGGTCCTTGCTCTTCCTGTGTTGATTGTTTGTGGGTTTTTTGTATCGTTTTTAGAGGTTGTTGTTTAAAACCAAGAAAATGAACCTAAGAAGCTTCCCCCAAACCAGTTTTACCCTCCTTGCAGATCTGCTAACCTGGAAAGCCTTGCTTCCGAATGGTCCCTGACCCTATTTTCTCTATCCTCCTCACTGTCCAAATCTATGTTAAAAGAAGCCAAAAATCCACAAGTCGATCAAGAGAGAGAAAATCTAAAAGCTATTACAATCCAAAGCCACCGCTTTCTCTTTGGCGGAAACAAAGTCGTTGTTACACAAAACACAGTCGTGCCAAGGGACACACTGACCCTACCTGCAGCATGCATCCTCCCCGCACCCTATAAAACTCTAAAACCATAACAAAGGCACAAGCTCAACTCCATCTACACCAGCATTTGATTTCATGCAGACTCTTCTTGCATCGCGCCAAAGCTAAAGAACTGGCGCATCTTAACTCAGTGATACACCATTTGAACCTGTGACCCTTTGGCACACCATAACTATATGCAACATGTACCATATCTACACCATTAGTGCATCCTACAGTCTTGAAACACCAAAATAATCTATGCCTTATTTAAAACCCTTCATATGGCACAGATGCACATCCTTTAACACCAACACTGAATGTTGTTTGTAGTATTTCTACACCCTACGCCCCTTTGCGCTATTTTATTCCATGCAACACTCTCCAGCAGTGCACCTTGCTTTTCTAATCCTGCAGCCTACAATAGAATTGTGCCTTACACCCAGGGACTTGTAAATTGATAAGTTTTCATTATGTGAGCTTTAATGGACGATCTAATAACTAACATGGCTCTTCTGCGATGGACTTCCCTGCTTCTTCTTGTAGATCAGCAGCTGAACTTAGATACAAACATGTCTTCATCGAGTAAAAATCCAACCAAGTCAAAGGGTAAATCCAAACTCACAGAAGAAGAAGTGAAGTACAAATACCAAAGGGTCAGGATGCCCAAGTCCCTTGCAGAGTGTGACTTGGACATCAGGGATTTACAACTTGGCCACATTGATATGCAGGACTTCTGGGCCAGAACAAAGAAGGTCACAGGTATTCCGTGGATGAAAAAATTGGTCAGCAGTGGTTTGCATTTCGTTGGGGGAATTCCCGTGAGTGTGGTAAACAATGAGTTTATGATGGTGGTGGCCCACTGCTACAATAAAGACACAAGATGTGTCGAGAACGAGAAGGGCGAGGTAATAATCAACCTCACTTCCCAGCACTTTGAAATCATGTTGGGTATCCCCCACCATCGAAATTTTGTGGCAATAAGCCAAGAAGATAACATAAAAGCATGGGATGAGAATGAGGACAAGTGCATACAGCTTATGAATGAAGTATACCTGAAGAAACAAGAAGGTGATAACCAGGTGGCCATAGGTTATTCATCGCAATGACTTCTCGAAGGAGCTGAGTGACACCATCACCTTCCTGAGTAGGGTGTTTGGGCTTCCTGATGCCCATTATTTTCACAAATGGATGCTCAGATATCTGGAAACAATGAGAAAAAATGTTCCTGATCAATGAATTGAATGGGTGAAGATCATCAGCAGCACTATCTTTGAGCAGCTTCAACAACTCTCAAAAATGAGGAGGTTCTACATGAACTCCTACGTGGTTTATGATGCTTCCTTAGAAAGAGAGTATCCAGCATTGAGTCGATGCAGGGTGTGGCCCCAAGTAAAAATATATGAATATTATCCAGAGTTAAGACTAGAAAACAACATCGCATAATTCAACAAGATTAATGATGCCTTCTTCTACGACATCATCTACCTATTGAGGCCCAATATGACTCACGATCAGACAACCAAGAGTGTGGTGACTACCACAGAGAAGTGGGGAGCGTTATTTACATAATTCCCCATTTTCTCTTATCTCAGAGCCACCAACTTCTTGGGGGAGCCCACCAAGTTACCGAGGTATGCGAGACCAAAGTTGATCCTATTGGAGTTGTCTAGACAGCTTATCACATACCACGAGAAGTGCCTAAAAAGAAAGAAGGGTGGAACTCCATTCCCCCTCACAGTGGGTAGGTACACCTGCACTTCTCACACTAAATCCCGAGAAATGTTTTCGGAACTGGAGTTGCTTAACTTAAAACACAATTTCCCGGCAAGGCCAACCTCCATCCTCACAATTGCCTTCCAAGGGAAAAGCTCGATCCAATCCACATCCCACAGATCAAAGATATTTATATTGATCTATATCACGAGGTCGAGCTCAGGAGAAAGGATCACTCACACCTGGACCTAGCAGAGATCATCCAGTATGGTGTGGCCATTGTCCCGAAAGGTTTCCAAGCGACCGATCAAGAGGTTGATCAGGTGTATCTAGATACGGGTGGGGACAATTGGCCATTTTCTGAGATAGACATAATAAATGAACCTTAAACTATTGAGGAAGGGGTTAAAGGCACTTTGTAGTGCATAGAGCATTGGTGCGGGAAAAATGGCCTCATCTACCTTGGGGTAGACTTCACCATGTCTCCTTTGGGAAATGCACCTACTCGACCAAAACACTTGCTAAAGGGAAAATGGAAAGAAAAAGAAGGAGAATCAAGCACTGCTCAATAGCAAGCTCCCGAGAGTCCTCCTTCCGCCACCCAGGAGAAGGTAGTAAGCCTGGTCTCCCCGGAAAAAGAAGAGGTGGTAAGTGTTCCAACGGGCACATCCACTCAGGATGTTACCACTGCTGTAACTACTGAAGCTCCCATCATCCCATCTTCCACTCTTCCTTCCCATCATCACGTCACTCAAGCAACCACTCCTATGGTTGTGTCTTCTCCCCCATCTTCTACTGTTCCTCCATTCTCTTCTTCCATCTTCTCTTCCCTCGCGGATCTGTCCCCCATCATTTCTTCCCTCATCTCTTAGATCCTTTCCACCCCCATGGTTTCCTCTCCTATAGTGACCCTTACCCCTATGAGCGTTGGAGATTTGGCTTCTTTATTAATGCTGCCACCAAGCATCTCGACACATTTCCCCTTGTTCACTGTATCCGCTCCTTCTTCTGCCTCCGTTCCTTCTTATCCCTCTGGTCCCACTCCCTTAAGTCTAGAATGGATCTCCAAGCATCTAAGCCAACATAAGAGGAAAGTCCCCATTGCACCTATGGACTTCTCCATCATCCCAACAAAAGGAGTTACGAAGAAAAATCCAATAACCTGCTTCTCTCAGGATTCAGGTGAAAGGGTTATGGAGATTGCATACCCTGATCCCACAAAAGACAAAAAAGATCTGTCTCCTACAGATTATACAGTGACATAGGTCATGATGGGAACGTCCTTTGAAATCCTACAAGGAGAAGCCCTATCTGTAGTGGATGCCCTTTACAAAAAGCTTCAGGAGGTAAAGGAAGAGAAGAGGATACTAAAAGAACAGAACATACATCTTCTCCAAGCCTTGTAAAAAATGGGCAGTGCACCTCCTACAACTACCACTCAAACTCTTGAGGCCCTTAGCCAGGAAAAGATAAATGAGTATGCCAAGATTGGTGAATAAGGTATGGCAGTATCCGCCTAGAGAGACCAGATATTCAAGGATAGTGAGGAAGTAATCGTAAAGTTCACAGAGCTAGATCAGAATATTGATCAGGCTAACAAGGAACTCCAAGCGATCGTATGACCTATCTCCGAAGAGTTGGACCATGCTAGGTTACAACATGAGACATTCCAGAAGATGCTCGACTGTCCTGGTCAATGACTTAGTGAAATTCGGCGTCTTCTATCACCCAAGAGCACCCAACAAAGTCCTTGCTGCTTTAGACTATCAGGTCGACCAGATGGAATTTGTCTTGGAGAAGATTGATAAAATCAAGGAGGAAGCCTTGGATGAAATGCATCAAATGGAGCATATCATCCTAAGGATGTCTCCGAGCTTGCTCACCCCATCATACGCCTTGAGGAAGGTAGATGACACTATTCAGATCTTTAAGGAGATCGCGTCACAAGGGTTAGGGTCAGAAGCCACTTTTGATGCAGAATCTATCAACAATCTTTTGGCTTACCGTGATTTTCTTGGATACCTGATGGAGGCAGGTAATGAATACTTAAAGCTCCCAGAGAGACTCAGAGATGAATGGGAGACTTGTGAAGTCATCGGCAATCATACCAAGGGTCCTGCTCAAGATCAACTTCAACCGATGATTAGCAAATTCTTGGAGTATCGTGATCAATTTCATATTTCCTCTCCTGAGCAGAAGTAGGATACTCCCTTCCAGTCACGGGATGATGATGAATAGGCTCCTTCCTCCTAGGAATGTTCTCTTTTTTGTAAAGTATTTAAAAGTTTGTTGGCACAAATGATGACATCATCCATGTTGCACCATGAGATGTTGTCATCCACCAAATTGCCCCAAAGTCAACAGTTGACTTTTAGATATTTTTGTAAATATTTTGTAAATAGTTGTTGGTTCCTTTTTTGCCTTCTTTCTCCTTCTCCTTCTATATATACTTGGATACTTGTTGTATTCAAGGTGGTGGAACATTTTTTAGATGAAAAATAGAAGTGAGAAGGAAAAGGCTTTGTACTTTTTGTAAACAGAAAATATTAATACAGAAATTAAGACTTTGTGCTAAATGGATGTGTTATGTGTATTAGATCTTTCTTAAGTTAGATCTATGTTACTTTTCTGTCAGATCTATCTCTACTTTTTTGTCATTTTCTCATCAGTATTGCTTTGTTCGTTTATGCAAGTAGGTTTGGCTCTATTTACTACCAGCCCAAAACATAAACCCTCTGACCTTTCTTCTTTGGAATTCATTTCTTTTCTCCCTTCAGATCTATCCTATCTCCTCTACCTCCCTTCTTTCCTTTCTGTTCGCAGTCAGAAATACCCCTACTGGGACGAGATACCAAACCCCTAAAGGTAGAATACTATAGGACTTGTGCAAATTCTTGCTTGTAGAATAGTAATAAACTAGTTTCGCTTTGCTGTCTCAAAGAGGGGCTATGCCCTGCACACTGTTGGCTCGTCTATCCATAGATCTGCCCTCCCGACAGATTTTCGGACCAACAGTTTTTGGCGACTCTACTAGGGAAAGAAACAGATCTATGTGAGTGTTGTGTTAGTTAAAGGACACTAACAGCTTTTAAGGTTGCTAAAGTAACTAAGAAAATAGATAAAACTCTAAAAAAAAAATCAGTACTTGTTTGCAAATGTTAACTTTTTGCTTAAAATCCAATTTTTTTGCAAAAGTGATCCAAACCAAAAATTTTCTTCAGAGATCTATAGATTTGGGCTAGTTAGAGATCTTTAGTTCACTGATTTTTTTACAAAAACCCGTATATTTCTGTAGATCTAAGTTTCTGACAGTTTTACACAAATTTCAAACCCTTGCAAAAAGTCAACTCTAAGATCTGAAAATCAGCTTGCTAAGTTAAACCATCATTTTATCCTCGTTGATCTTTGTCATTAAAACCGCAATCGGTTTTCAAAAAAGGGATAAAATTAAATATTTATAGTACATGCTGCTGATTTTGTTCAGAAAAATCTGAAAATCAGCAAGTACAACCAAAGAAAGTTTTTAAATTTACTCTAAAAAAATTGTAGATCTGAAGGGTATGCTGGCAGGTGAACCATTTACCCGTAGTAGGAGATCTCGTGGAGAATTTGATTCTATTTTTGATCTACTTCAATGGCATAACTTCAGTATTACACTAGCACACTTCTCATCTCTTAGTTCAGCTGATCAGGTCAGCCAGGAGTGTCTCACCTCCACGAAAGAACCGTTTGTCGCAAGGAGCTTCCACATCCCTTTGCAGCACTTTGTTTCTCAGTGGAACCACACTCCCGGCTCACGTCCTCTTTCCAACTTTTCAAATGGTAGTACCATGGGGAAACGCTATGGGCCCTCTTGCGTTACCACATCCTGTTCACGCACTCCCTCATGGAAACCGAAAGAATTTCCCAAGATTTGATGGGAGTGGAAACCAAAGCACAGATTCACATATATCTACATTCATCATGTCATGCAGCATCCTGGATGTGACCCATGAAGATGTATCAGTATGCCTCTTTCTAGAGACCTTGCAAGGACCTGCAGCAGAGTGGTTCCAACATTTGCTGGCCGGATCTATCACCAGTTGGGCCACATTACAAACTACATTTGAAGACATGTATAAGCCTTCAGAAGATGCGTTTACGTTACTGTCAAAGATCACTCACCTGAAGAAGGAAGTCAATGAAACCATGCGTAATTTTATCACTCGTTTCAATTCACTAATTAACCGTGTGCCGCCTGCCATGCTGCCCACACCAGAAAATCAGAAGTGTTTCTTTGTGAATGCCATGAGCTCAAGAGTAAGTTTCTTACTCTTACAAGAACAAATTACCACCTTGGTTCTCGCTCAGGCTACTAACCATTCGGATAGAGGACAACCTACTTATATCTGGTGAGTTAAAAGGAGAGCCGTCCAAGCCTAAAGCTTCAACTCCTTCTCAAGCCCCTTCATCAGATCTGGCATTCCAGAAGATGGAAAATGACTTGCTCACCTTAAAGAAGCAATTAGCTCAAGATTCTCCTAACACTTCATACCGGGATATCCCACGGAGAAATTTCACTCCCAACAACACCCCACAAAGGCTGCGTTTGCCTGCAACTGCTCCACGGTTGGCACTTGAGGCCCCTCCTGGTCAATGCCTTGGTTGAGGTCGAAGAAGAGGAGCAAAATTATGAAGAACCTTCATCCCCAGGTGGAGATGATCAAGATGTCAGTGAACCGACTGGCGACTCTACAATCGGGTATATGGAATTTGAAGATGAAGAATCTAATGAAGAAGAGGGTACCCAAGGGTATGCAAGCAGACAGTCATATGCTATTTTCACCCACTCTCAAGGAAAAGAAGTAGAAGTTGCTGCCAGGATACAAAAAGAGAAGGTTGTGTCAAACACGCCTCCAACCATTGCTAAAAGAGGTAATCCTCTTCCTGCTCAACCTCCTATTAAGTCTTTTACAAAAAAATATTTTCCCCCCATCTCTCCTCCAAATCAGCCTTCTTCTATTCCCATAAAGACCAGTAACCCTACCCCTTCGTCGCGCTGAAGTGAAGGACTCATTCCCTCATCAATGCAACCCTTGGTCACATTTGACATAATCGATCATGCTTAAAAAACAAAGATTCAAATGTCTGAGGCTGAATACCTCCAGTCAAACCTTGAGCAACTTGTAAGATTAACTGAATATATCCAAAGCCAAGCTGCTGTAACTTCCCATGTCTCCCCGAAAGGAATCCTTTCCACTCCTCCTGCATCTCGCATAAATGTGGCCTCGACTTTCGTGTAAGGCAAAATTGAACCTTTTTATCTCTCCCTCCTAATCAATGGTCACAAGCTAAGCAACTGCATAATTGATTCTGGGGCTTCCGATAATGTCATGCCGGAAAAGGTCACCCATGCTTTGGGCCTCACTCTTACCAAGCCTTTCGGTAGATGTTACTCCATGGAAACCAAACAGGTTCCATTGATTGGTCAGATCAAAGACGCACAGTTCGCCTTTGCGGCGTTCCCAGAGAAAAGAGTAAAGATGACCATCCTCGTTGCTGATATCCCACAGCATATGGAATTCTACTAGGAAGAAGCTTTTGCAGAGAAGTTGGTGGAGAGATTTATATGGACTGGTCTAAAGCCAGAATCCCCGTCAAGGGTGTAATGCAGACATTAGAGCCTGAATCGCAAAAGAAGTACTTAGTCACCAATTCTGATGACCCCAAAGCCCAAATTCTCTTTGAATCATTAGGGATGGGGAACTACTTCTTATCTACTAAGTCTGATAAAATGGATGTTCTCGTCCAAGAGGAGGACCTTAACAAGATATGGACATTGCAGTTTGATGGCAGTTGTGCAACTAGCGGATGCAGTGCTGGAGTTGTGCTAATATCTCCTGAAGAGGAGATTTTTCCTCTCTCTTTCAAGTTGAAATTTTTCAATACAAATAATACTACTGAATATGAATCTTTGCTACTTGGCATGTAAGTTGCGAAAGAAAGGGGAATCAAGAACCTAAAAGTATAGGGCAGATGCCGAGCTAGTCGTGAATCAAGTAAAAAGAATATACCAAGTAAAGAATGAAAGGCTCAGGAATTACCGCAACGAGGTATGGGACAACATTGAGGAATTTGATGCCTTTTCAATAAAAGCCATACCAAGAGCTCAGAACGACATGGCCGATTCATTGGCTGTCTCAGCGTCTCTCATGCTCCCTCACCCAGGGTTGAAAACAGACACATATACCATTGAGGTAGTTTTCCGCCCAAGCGTGCTAGATAATTCTCAGCACTGGCAGGTATTCAACGATGACAATCAACTTATTTCCTTTCTGGAGAAGGCAGAAAATTTCAAAGTGAACTTCATTTTGAAGGATCTACTTTTGCATACCGTGAATCTATCACTGATCAAGCAAATGAATCAAAAGGAAGTGATGGCATATGTCAGCTCAAAGGAAATAAAATCCCAAAGGTTTAGTCTCTCTAGAACGATTGTTTGACAAACATGATCATTTTGTCAGGAAGAAGTAGCAAGATGATCCCAACTCCTCTGCAGAAACTGAATCAACTAATCTGGGTACTATGGAACACCCACAGTTTGTGAACATCGGAAAATGTTGCACACCCAAAGAAAAGTGGAAGTTTATCAAATTGCTGAAGAAATATATGGACATATTAGCATGGTCTTATTCCGATCTAAAGTCTTTCAAGCCAAAGGACATTCAACATGACATCCCATTAAAAGAAGATGTCAAACCCTTTCACCAGAAATAGAGGCACTACAATCCCAAGATCTTGGGTACCATCTAGGTGGAAATACAGAAGATGCTGGATGCAAGGATCATTTTTCCTATCCATCATAGTACCTGGGTCACAAACATCATGCCAGTATGAAAGAAGAATGGCAAGATACACATATGCGTAGATTTTCACAACCTGAATCAGGCATCCTTGAAGGACAACTACCCACTGCCCATAATGGATCAGGTTCTGTAGGTAGTAACTGGTTCAGAAATGTTGTCCATGCTTGATGGTTTTTCGGGCTATAATCAGATTGAAGTCTCACCTGAAGACCAATTCAAAACAACATTCACTACTCCCTGGGGCACATTCACCTACAGCAGGATGCCTTTTGGCTTGACCAACACTGGTGCCACCTTTCAGCGAGCAATGGACTTCACATTCAAAGGTATGATGGGAAAGGTCATCGTAGTTTATTTAGATGACTTAACTGTGTTCTCTAAACAGTGAAATGATCATTGTGATCATTTGGAGCAAGTATTGATTAGATGCCGAGAACACGGGATCTCCCTAAATCTGAAAAAGTCTATTTTCGGGGTCACTGAAGGAAAGTTGCTGGGACACGTTGTCAGCAAGGAAGGGACAAAGATAGATGTCGAAAGGGTTAAGGCTATTCAGAGCCTTACCTTACCCACAAGCAAGACCTGGTGTTCACTCCTTCTTGGAAAGGTGAATTTTCTCAGACGCTTTGTTCCCGACTTTGCTGAAAAGACTCGTCACATATCAAATATGATGAAAGGGTCGCAAACTTTCTGGTGGAGCGAAGAAGGAAAGGCGTCATTTGAGGATATAAAAGCCTCCGTTGCCCATGCACCCATCCTGGTATGTCCCGACTTCTCCAAGGATTTTATCATGTACAGTTATGCATCTGAGCATACTGTATCGGCCATCTTAATGCAAAAGAACTCTGAGGATGTTGAATCTCCAATCGTGTTCATGAGCTCTCCTCTCAAGCCTCATGAATTGAAGATGTCTCAGTTGGAAAAGCATGCCTTCGCCATTGTCAAAGCAGTCAAGAACTTCCAGTATTACATCCTAAACTCTCATACAGTAGTGCTGGTTCCTGACACGGCAGTCAAGTCAATCTTAACTCAACAAGAGTTAGGAAGCTTACGAGGGAATTGGATCACAAAGGTCCAAGAGTATGATCTAGACATAAAACCAACCAAGCTGGTAAGAGGCAAGGGCCTATGTCAGCTTATGGCTGAAAACAAAGATTCAGAGGTCCCTAAAGAAAAAGATGATTACATCGATGGAGCGCAAGGCCAGCTGGAGAAAGCTGATTCTCTTCCTAGGGTTCTATTTGTTGCAACTAGCGATGAGTGGTATTCTGATATCACTTTCTTTCTCACTTACGGTGAGTGTCCAGCTCATCTAACTTCAAAGGAGAAGTGTACTGTAAAGCTCAAGGCAGCCAGATATGTCATATGGAATGATGGTTTATACAAACACGGTATTGATGGCATCTTCTTGCGATGTGTTGACAAGCCGCAGCAGATCAAATTACTAGAAAGTTTTCATGACTCAGCCTGCGGTGGTCACTTTTCCTCTTCCATCACAGCACACAAGATCATCCGGGCCAGGTACTATTGGCCAACGCTATTTTGGGATACAGCCACCTGGGTAGCAAAATGTGAGCTCTGCCAATAGTTTGTTGGCAAACCAAAATTGGCTGCTTTTCCCCTCAGGCCGGTCATTATTGATGAACCATTCAGGAAATGGGGAATTGACTTTATCGGAGCACTACATCCCCAATCAAGTGCCAGACATAGTTATGTCCTAACAACAATAGATTACTTCACCAAATGGGTGGAGGCCATACCTGTTAAGAATGCCACCTCTGAAATTGTTTGCAACTTCATCAAAGAAATATCATTGTAAGGTTTGGCATCCCACACAAGATCATTGCTGATAATGCTTCCAACTTCTCCTCATGGGAAGTTATCAGTTTTTGCTATGAATACGGGATAACCTTGGCCCATGCCTCAGATTATTACCCCCAGGGAAATGGTCAGGCAGAATCCAGTAATAAGAACTTAGTGACCATCATACAGAAGCTAGTTGATGAGAATCAGTGGTCATGGCACAAGTCATTGTATGATGCTTTGTGGGCAGACTGCATTACTCCAAAGAGGTCTCTCGGTATGTCACCTTTTCAAGTATTATATGGAATCGATGTTGAGCTTCCCATTTCTGTGGAACTTCCTACTTTGCGCTTGGCACGAGCGATCGAAGATGAGACTTTCCAAAATTATCTTGAAAAGAGGGTCATGTATCTAACAGAGCTTGAAGAAAAGAGAGTAAGAGTGGTCGACAGGATCACCGAACATCAGAATCAAGTCAAGAGACTGTTCGATAAAAAGGCCAAGCAGAGAGATTTTCAGGTGGGAGATCTCGTCCTTTTGTGGGACAAGCAAAGAGAGCCAAAGGGCATGCATGGAAAATTTGATTCTCTATGGAGAGGGCCTTTCAAGATCAAGCAGCTCAATGGAGAGAATAGCTTCTATCTCTCGTATCTAGATAGAACTGAGCTCCTGCTTCCCTATAGCGGGCAACATCTCAAAATATTCAAGAAGTAGAGCTTGCTCTCTTCTTTGTATAGTTTGCTTTAGTCGTGTGTTTGCTTTTGTTGGTTGTGTGTTTTCCTTTTTTCGTCGCCCTTGTTTTTGACTCTGTGGCCCAATGGATAGGCACATGTTGATCTGGGATTCTCTACCCTTAAGCTTCGCTCAAAGATAGTCCCCAGAAAGAGCCAGCTGTTATCCTGTAAAATTGATGAGGGCAATTTTACAGGTAACCATACCAAATTTTTTGTTTTGGTTCCCCGCCGAGGTCCCTTAGCATTCGGAATGGAAAAAAATCCCTTTCTGGAGAATCTAGTTTTTTCGAACTTAGTCATTTGGTCCTTTTTTGGCTGGGCGCAAATTTTATTCATGCAACATCAAATGAATTTGTGCCCCCTTCTATTCCTTTGGCACATCCTTTGGAGTGTCGACATTCAAATGTTGCACCTTCCCATGATGCGCCCTTCTCGCCTGTGCCAAGGCGCATGCGCCATCTTGTCGACATTAAAAATGTTGCGCCCCTGAATGGTGCACCAAAGCACTGAAAAGGTAATGTCGACAGTCCCGAATCCGTGCCAATGGCACAAATATTTTCATGTTGGCATCTGTTTTGGTGCGCCTTGCAAAAAAAGTTGGTGGCACATTTATTGCACCTTTTTGCTATATATAGGCGCATCTGACCTATCATTTTCATGATTGAAAAAACATGAAAATTTAATTCCTCTACACCTGTCAGCGCTCCTGTCATCCCCGTGTCACTTTACGTCGCATTCGTGGACCCCGCATCATTTCTTCCATCTTATATATTCCTGGTAAGTGGTCCTTGCTCTTCTTGTGTTGATTGTTTGTGGGTTTTTTTATGTTTTTAGAGGTTGTTATTGTTAAAAACCAAGAAAATGAACCTAAGAAATAATACAACCCCTAATTTACAAATCAACTCTCTCCTAAACTGGTTTTTACCCTCCTTCCAGATTTGCTAACCTGGAAGGCCTTACCTTAGAATGAATCCCTGACCCTCTTTGCTCTGTTCCCCTCACTATCCAAATCTGTGTTGAAAGAGGCCAAAAAGCCCCAAACCTATCAAAGAGGGTAAAAAATCTAAAGTTATTACAATCCAAAGCCACGAGCTTTTCTTTGGCGCAAACAAAATCGTTGTTGCACAAAACACAGTCGTGCACCAAGGGGCGCACTGATCCCCGCCTGCAGCACGCATCCTCCCCGTGCCCTATAAAACTCTCAAAACCCTAACACAGGTGCAAGTGCAACTCCAGCTACACCAGCATTTGATGTTATGCAGACTCTTCCTGCACCGCGCCAAAAGCTAAGAACTGGCACGCCTTAACTCAGTGATGCATCATTTGAACCTACGCCCCTTTTGCGCACCATAACTATTTGTAACATGTACCATATCTATGCAAATGGCGCATCCTGTAGCCTTACGACACAAAAATAATCTACGCATTTTCAAAAACCCTTCATATGGCACAGGCGCACATCCTTTGACATCAACATTGAATGTTGTGTGTAGTATTTCTGCGCCCTATGCCCTTTGCATTATTTTCTTCCATGCAACACTCTCCAGTAGTGTGCCTTGCTTTTCTGATCCTGTAGCCTACAATAGAATTGTGCCTTGCACCCAGAGGCTTGTAAATTGCTAAGTTTTCATTCTGTAAAGCTTTGATGGATGATTTAACAGCTAACATGGCTCTTCTGCAATGGAATTCCCTCCTTTTGTCAGATCAGCAGCTGAACCCAGATTTGCATATGTCTTCATCAAGTAAGAAGCCAACCAAGTCAAAGGGTAAGGCCAAACTCACAGAATAAGAAATGAAGTACAAATACCAAAGGATCAGGATGCCTGAGTCCCTTGTAGAGTGTGACTTGGACATCAGGGATTCGAAAATTGGCCACATTGATATGGAGAACTTCTAAGCCAGAACCAAGAAGGCCACAGGCAGTGCATGGATGGACAAATTGGTTGGCAGTGGTTTACATTTCGCTAGGGGAATTCCCGTGAGCACAGTAAACAATGAATTTATGATGGTGGTGGCCTGCTGCTACAATAAAGACACAAGATGTGTCAAGAATGAGAAGGGTGAGGTAATAATCAACCTCACTACCCGGCACTTTGAAATCATGTTGGGTATCCCCCACCACTGGCATTTTGTGGCAATAAGCCAAGAAGACTGCATAAAAGCATGGAATGAGAATGAGGACAAATGCATGTAGCTTATGAAACAAAGTGTATCTGAAGAACAAGAAGGTGATAACTAGGTGGCCGCAAGTTATTCACCACAGTGAATTCTCAGAGGAGCTGAGTGACACCATCACCTTCGTAAGTAGGGTCTTTGGGCTTCCTGATGTCCATTACTTTCACAAATGGATGCTCAGATATCTAGAAACAATGAGCAAAAATGTTCTAATCAACGTTTTGAATGGGCGGAGATCATTAGCAGCACTATCTCCGAGCAGCTTCAACAACTCTCAACAACGGGGAGGTTCTACATGAACTCCTACGTAGTATACACTACTACCTCAGAAAGAGACTACCCAACACTAAGTCAATGTGGGGTGTGGCCCCAAGTAAAAATATATGAATATTATCCAGAGTTGAGACTGGAAAATAGCATCGCACAATTCAGCAAGATCAACGATGCCTTCTTCTACGGCATCATCTACCTATTGAGGCCCAATATGACTCATGGTCGGATGACCAAGAGCGTGGTGACTACCAAAAAGAAGTGGGGAGCGTTATTTACACAATTCCCCACTTTCACTTATCTCAAAGCTGCCAACTTCTTGGGGGATCCCACCAAGTTACCAAGGTATGTGGGACCAAAGTTGATCCTATTGGAGCTATCCAGACAACTTATCACATACCACGAGAAGTGTCTAAAAAGAAAGAAGGGTGGAACTCCATTCCCCCTCATAATGGGAAGGTACACCTACACTTCTCATACCAAAGCCCGGGAAATGTTTGCGGAGCTGGAGTTGCTCAACTTGAAACATAATTTCCTGGCGAGGCCGACCTTTGATCCTCACAATTGCCTTCCAAGGGAAAAGCTTGAATCGATTCACATGTCCCACAGATCGAAGATATCTACATCAATCTGTATTACATGAGGTCAAGCTTAGAAGAAAGGATCACTCCCACCTGGCCCTGGCAGAGATCATCCAATATGGTGTGGCCATTGTCCCGAAAGGTTTCCAAGTGACCGATCAAGAAGTTGATCAGGTCTATCTAGATACGGACGGGGAAAATTGGCCATTTGCCGAGATTGATAGAACAAAGGCACCTCAGACTATTAAGGAAAGGGTTAAAGGCACTTTGCAGTGCACAGAGCATTGGTGCAGGAAAAATGGCCTCATCTACCTTGGGGTAGACTTCACCACGTCTCCTTTGGGTGATGCACCTGCTAGACCAAAACACTTGCCAAAGGGCAAAGGGAAGGAAAAATATGGGAGAATCAAGCATTGCTCAAGAGCAAGCTCCTAAAGATTCCTCCTTCCGCCACCTAGGAGTAAGTAGTAAGCCTGGTCTCCCCAGAAAAAGAAGAGGCGGGTAGTAAGTGTTCCAACGGGCACATCCACTCAGGATGTTGCCACTGCTGTAACCAGTGAAGTTCCCACCATCCCATCTTCCAGTCCTCCTTCCCCTCCTCACGTCACTCAAGCAACCACTCCTTTGGTTATGTCTTCTCCCCCATCTTCTATTGTTCCCCCTTCCTCTTCCTCCATCTTCTCTTCCCTCGCGGATCTGTCCCCCAGCATTTCTTCCCTCATCTCTCAGATCCCTTCCACCCCCATGGTTTCCTCTCCTACAGTGACTCCTACCCCTGTGAGCATTGGAGATTCAGCTTCTTTATCAATGCCACCGCCAAGCATCTTAACACATTTCCCCTTGTTCACTATAGCTGCTCCTTCTTCTGCCTCCATTCCCTCTTCTCCCTCTGGTCCCACTCCCTTAAGTCCAGAATGGATCTCCAAGCACCTGAGCCAGCATAAGAGGAAAGTCCCCATTGCACCTATGGACTTCTCCGTCATCCCAACAAAAGGAGCTAAGAAGCAAAATCCAATAACCCGCTTCTCTCAGAGTGCTTCAGGTGAAAGGGTTATGGAGATCGCATACCCTGATCCCATAAAGGATAAAAAAGATCTGTCTCCTACAGATTATACAGTGACACAGGTCATGATGGGAACATCCTCTGAAAGCCTATAGGGAGAGGCCCTATCTGTAGTGGATGCCCTTTGTAAAAAGCTTCAGGAGGAAAAGGAAGAGAAGAGGATACTGAAAGATCAGAACAATACATCTTCTCCAAGCCCTGCAGAAAATGGGCAGTGCACCTCCTACAACTACCACTGAAACTCCTGAAGCCCTTAGTCAGGAAAAGATAAACGAGTACGCCAAGATTGGTGAGCAAAGGTATGGCAGTATCCTCTTGGAGAGACCAAGATCCTCAAAGATAGTGAGGAAGTAATCGTAAAGTTCACAGAGCTATATCAGAATATTGATCAGGCTAACAAGGAACTCCAAGCGATCGCGAGACCTATCTCCGAAGAGTTGGACCATGCTAGGTTACTACATGAGACATTCCAGAAGATGCTCGACTTCCTGGTCGATGACTTAGTAAAATTCAGCATCTTCGATCACCCAAGAGTACCTAACAAAGTCCTTGCTGCTTTGGACTATCAAGTTGACCAGACGGAATTTGTCTTGGAGAAAATTGATAAAATCAAGGAGGAAGCCTTGGATGTAATGCATCAAATGGAGTAGATCATCCTAAGGATGTCTCTAGGCTTGCTCACCCCATCATACACCTTGAGGAAGGCAGATGACACTATTTGGCTCTTTAAGGAGATCGCGTCGTAAGGGTTAGGGTCAGAAGCCACTTTTGACACGGAATCTATCAACAACCTTCTGGCCTGCAGTGATTTTGTTGGATACCTGATGGAGGTAGGTAATGAATACTTCAAGCTCCCAGAGAGACTCAGAGATGAACAGGAGACTTGTGAAGTCATCGATGATCACACCAAGGGTCCTGCTCAGGATAAACTTCAACCGATGATTAGCAAATTCTTGGAGTATCGTGCTCAATTTCATATTTCCTCTCCTGAGCATAAGTAGGATACTCCTTTCTAGCCACGGGACGAAGACGAATAAGCTCCTTCATCCTAGGATGTTCCCTTTTTTGTAAAGTATTTAAAAGTTTGTTGGCATAAATGATGACATCATCCATGTTGCACCATGAGATGTTGTCATCCACCAAATTGCCCCAAAGTCAACAGTTGACTTTTAGATATTTTGTAAATAGTTGTTGGTTCTTTTTTGCCTTCTTTCTCCTTCTCCTTCTATATATACTTGGATATTTGTTGTATTCAGGTGGTGGACATTTTTTAGATGAAAAATAGAAGTGAGAAGGAAAAGGCTTTGTACTTTTTGTAAACAGAAAATATTAATACAAAAATTAAGACTTTGTGCTCAATGGATGTGTTATGTGTATTAGATCTTTCTTAAGTTAGATCTATGCTACTTTTCTGTCAGATCTATCTCTACTTTTTTTTCATTTTCTCATCAGTATTGCTTTGTTCATTTATGCAAGTAGGTTTGGCTCTATTTACTACCAGCCCAAAACATAAACCCTCTGACCTTTCTGCTTTGGAATTCATTTCTTTTCTCCCTTCGGATCTATCCTATCTCCTCTCCTCCCTTCGTTCCTTTCTATCTCACAGTCATAAATACCCCAACTGGGACGAGATCCCAAACCCCTGAAGATAGAATATTGTAGGACTTGCACATATTCCTACTGGTAGAATAGCAATAAACCAATTTCGCTTTACTATCTCAAAGAGGGGCTATGCCCTGCACACTATTGGCTTATCTATCCATAGATCTACCCACCCGATAGATTTTCGGACCAACAGAAAGTAGAATTTATGTGTCAAATTTACTTGGTTACTTAGGGGTAGTCTTATTTTAGTTGTAACCCCTTTGTGTTATTGCACTCCCTATTTAAAGATATGGTTATGGGAAATATTTTTTGTTATATAAGCTCATGAAAAAATTTCAATGTCCAGACATAATATAATTTGGTTCAATTCCAACAATTGGTATCATAGTAGTCTCTAAACCTAGGAGAAAGAATACGAAAAAGGTTTCAAGAAGAGGAAATTAGAGGTGGATCCCTGTTGCACCTTATCTCTCAAATCCATCTCCATTCTATTGAGAAATATCCATTAGTGACACAAAATCAAATTATTATCTCTTTCCTTGGGTGATCATCCATCCTAAAGAGCATACATTTTTATTTTACGTGAACAGATTACAAAATCATTCAAAATAAAGTTTTTTTCATTTTTAAGGCAGGTGCTGATTGGAAACATTTCCTTTGGAGAGAAGCAAACCCATAATATTGGAAAGAGACTCCTCCACACATCCCTTTTTCACACCATAAAAATTAAAAAGGGGCTTTAAAAATTCACAAAAGAGGCATATAATCATTTGGGAGTCTAAATGCAATCCAAAGCAAGCTAAAATCAATCCAAAATAAGCATATATATGCCTTGTGGAGAAATATTTTATTATATAATAGTTAATCTCAAATCATTTGTAAATGTCATGATTAGAGGGATTAAGTCAATATTGACATTATCAAGTTCCAAATTAGAAACTAAAGTGTCTACATTTTCCCCATTTAATGAAATATTATTTTTTCAGGGAAATATATAATTGAGTGTGTAAACACACTTTATATTTCTTGAGATGTTGGAGTTGTTTTAAAATACCCAATGTGAAACGTTAAACATAGAGTGTAGTAAATTTCTATATAGAAATAATTGACATTTAACTCTAAAATGAAATTAAACTTGAAACTTGAAAAATGAAAGTGAACAAAGCATAAAAGTAGTACACTTATTTGCCTTTTGAATGTATGATGCATGAACATCATTTTTATTCATTTAGAGTGTTAAGTTAATGGTTTTATAGGTTTAAAGAGTCCATCAAGACTGAAATAATCCATATGTGGCATTAGGAGTGTTTTTTAATAGATTTTGGTCTTTGGGAGGTTTTCCCTCCAAAATGACAATTTGAAATGGAATGCTTTTCATGTAATTTCATATGAAGAAATATTATGTAATTGTGAGTGTGGTGAAGATTTGTAATTTCCAAAGGATATATACCACATATGTTTATAGTATATAATAAATTTAGAGAATCAATATATAGTTGTATCTTGCATCAAAAATAGGAGAAACAACCTCCTATATTCTTGTAAGATAGTTAAGGGGAAATATCAACAATCTACTTTGATTAGAAGCATGGAGGACTTCTAAGAGATGATGATTGATATTTATAATCATGGAATAGGAGATGAATAACATGGGGAAGGAGAAAAATCAAGAGGAATGGAGGGTACTCAATGTGGAAAGTGTGTGTTCTTATGTGTAATACAATACAATCAAGATTGAAATAATAAAATAATAAGGTCTGCTTTAATTTCTTATTTTTCTTGGGCTTAATTAGTGTGTGTTGAATATTTTTAATACCTTAAAGGATTGTGTTTGTGGTGAAATTTAATGTTAATTAAATTGTTATAATTTGTCTTGTTGCTTTTGATAGTTCTTACATATCCAGCTAGATCTTATTGTTTAGAGCATAAGGAGAGCTTTCAGACTTTATCCATCAAAAGAGAAACCTACATCAAGCCTCCACAAAGCTCATCAAATAGGTTTTCAGGAGTGAAAAGATCCACAAGTTAATATAAGTCAATTTTCCTCTTCCTAGGTTCTTGAAACCCATGCCTTAGGGTTTTAATTGAAATTTTGATATCTTTGTCTCCACACAGTATCCAAGCCCAAGAACTTCAAGACATCACCTATAAGTTGTGTTATTAGGTTTGAAAAATATTTTAGACTCTATTATTCTTGAAGAAGGGATATTTCATTGACAGTCCTCTTGGGACTAAATTGTAAACCTGACAAGCCTAATAGATTACCCATAAGTATGAAATGGAAAGAAATCCTAAGGAATTGACTAACGAAACTTTAAAAACATGGAAAAGGGTATTTGGAAATGTTAATTAAATTCATAAAAAAATGAATTTTAAGAAAAATATACCTAAATTTACTCTTTGACAGACCTACTAAACTGTGACAGGACAAGATTATAAGGAAGAAAGGGAAATATTGTACAAGAGATACAAATGGTCTTATCAATTCAAAACTGGATTATAGATTGATTAAGGTATTAGAACTATGATATTTCTCTATGAATATGAATGGTTATATGTTCTTAGGTTTGCAATTAAATTTCATTTTTAATTCTTTATAAGAGTAATATCTAATTGAGTGTATTGAGTTTCAATAAAAAAAAGTGCATCATTTTTGGTATCAGAGTAGGGTAGACTGAGATATTAGCTAGGTCAGTCAAGAGAGCCAAGACATTCATGCCAGTCAAGAGAGATACGAAAGTCAAGTCAGTCTAGAGATTCAATGGAGTTAATGACTATGAGAGTAAGATGAAGAGGAAGGAGATAACCTACTCAGGATATGTTAATGGAAGAGATAAGGGAAATCAGGAAAGGATTGCAAGTGGTTGAATTGGTTAAAAGGAGAGGAGCTAAGACTAGAGACATTGGTGACAGATAAGAATAACCTCAATCTAAACCAAAAGAACTGGTAGTAGATGAAGAAACTTGAGAAGACATATTTTCTCAAGCCATTGTGAAGGATACTTCTAAGCCAAAATTAGAAGTTCTTATGTATGAAGGGAGCTTAAACGTTGAAGAGCTGATAGAATGGATCAATTCCACAGAAAAATACTTTGAATAAGAAATTTTGGATGATGATAAGATAGGGAAAATTTTTGTTACTAGGATGAAAGGTCATGTGCCCCCTTGGTGGGATGGATTACATGAGGAGAGAGTAAAGAAAGGAAATACCAAGATCAAGGAATGGTATAGGATGGTGGATAAACTAAAAGGAAAGTTCATGCCTAAGAATTATCAAACTAATCTTTTCAAAAGATTGTGCAACCATTAATTTCATTCCTAAGAATTATCAAACTAATCAAGAGTGTTGTTTTAGTAGATTTGGGTCTTTGGGAGGTTTTCCCTCCAAAATAACAATTTGAAATGGAATTCTTATCATGTAATTTCAATGCATAAATCTTATGTAATTGTGAGTGTCGTGAAGAGTTGTAAGTTCTAGAGGATATATAACATGTAGTTTTTAGTATATAAGAAATATAGAGAGTCAAGATATAGTTGTCAATTATATCCAAAATAGGAGAAACAACCTCTTATATTCTTATAAGATAGTTAAGGGAAAATATCAACAATATACTTCAAATAAAAGCATGGAGGAATTCTATGAGATGATGATTGATATTTATAATCATGGAATATGAGGAGAATAACATGGGGAAGAAGGAAAATCAAGAGGAATGGAGGGTATTCATTGTGGAAAGTGTATGTTCTTCTATGTAATAAAATACAATCAATATTAGAATAATGAAATAATAATATCTGCTTTAATTTCATATTTCCATTGGGCTCAATTGGCATGTGTTGAAGCTTATTAAGACCTTAAAGGACCGTGTTTGTGGTTAAAGTTAATTTTACTTTGCAAATTGTTTTGATTTTGTATAGTTCATATTGATAGTTCTTACATATCCAACTAAATCTTATTGTTCTAGGAATAATAAGCACTTTCAAACTTTATCCATCAAAAGAGAAACTGGTATTAAGTCTCCATCTGGAAAATTTTTAAGGGTCCCTCTGAAAAAAATCCTTAGAAAATATTTGGCGAATATGTGATAAATATCTTTCACACGAATGGCAAATATCAATACATCATGACATCACTATTAAATGCAACTAGAAGGTAGCTTTTTTATATGCTACTGGTCAGTAGCATAGTTTATGATATTGGCCGACATCATATATTATTATGTTGGTTGATAACATAGAAAATGCTACCGGCCAATGACATATAGTATGTTTTCATGTGATAGAATAGAAAATACTATCAACTAGTAGCATATTTTATGCTACCAGATGACATCATATTGTTATGTTGTCGGCCGGTAGCATAAAATATGGTACTGGTCAGTAGTATTTTTTATGCTACCAGTTGACAACATACTATATGTTTTTCATCTGGTAGCATGATAAAATGATATCGACTGACTATATTTAGGTGAATTTTTTGAATTCCTGTTTCGCGAGAATGACGAATTAACCCCTAAAATTGACTTGCACCCAGAAAATTTTGGCAAACTAGTCCTTACTGGTACCCTTAAAATTCACCAATTTCAAATTTCAAAAACCGAAATATTCATGAATTAGCAAATATTCTCCACTAAAATTTTCCCCAGCCTCTATGAAGCTCATATAACATGTTTTTAGAAGTGAAAAGGTATACAAGTAAATTTAAGTCAATTTTCCTCTTCTCGGGTTCTTGAAACCCCTGCCTTGATGTTTTAATTGAAATATTGATATCTTTATCTCCACACAATATCAAATCCCAAAATATTCAAGGCATCACCTACAACTTGTATTCTTAGGTTTGAAAAATAATTTAGAGTCTATGATTCTTAAAGAAGGGATATTTAATTGACATTCCTATTAGGACTAAACTATAAACTTGACAGACCTAATTGATTACCCATGTGTATGAACTGGGTAGAAACCCTAGGGAATTGATTGATGAAACTTTGTAGGATCCAAAAAAATAGAAAAGGGTTTTTGGAACTGTTAATAAAATTCATAAACACTGAATTTAAAAAAAAGTAGACCTAATTTTGCTTTTTGAAAGACCTACTAGACTATAAAAGGACATGATTATAAGGAAGCAAGGGAAATATTGTACAAGAGATACAAATGGTCTTCTCACTTCAAACTTCATGGATTCTATATTGATTTAGGCATTAGAACTCTGATATTTTTGTGTATATCAATGGTTACATGTTATTATGTTTGAAATTGAAGTTTGATTGTTGATTCTATATAAGAGTAATATTGAATTGAGTATATTAAGTTTGAAGAAAGAGAAGGGAATCAATGTATGAGATTCCTAATGATTAACTTGGAGATAGGTCTTGAAATTACATCAATGGAGAATTGGGGTGATTAGTTCCTAATTTGTAGAAGTAAATGAACTGAAAGGATTTTGGCATCCCTTAACCCGACATAGAAGTAACCAAATGACGCTGAGTATTAATAAACCCAATATAAATAACAAAAATTAATTCAAGTGTCACTTTGCACAACCATCCTTAAATGAATTGCAAGGATTGTTGTCCCTAGTGTCATTAGACCCATATGTACTAAGGGTGTCGTTAAGCCAATAATAAGACTACCCACCCAAAAAATTGACAAGATATCATTAATAACTCAATTTAATTCTATAGTTATTAAATCAATGGTAGTGCCTAAACGTTTATATGATAGGGAAAAAAGAGACACATGTATAATATTTCTCGTATGAAACTTGAAATGGGCTTGCAATGACAATTAACTAACAAGTCAATCTATTCTAATTGTTGGAAATGAATAAAACATGCAATAATATTTTAAATAATAGTTGACAAAGACACAAAAAACTTAAAAGTATTTCCAAATTAACTCAAATAACTAAACAAAAGTGTACACGCTTCTTGCAGTTTATCATTTAAATGTATACATCAAAATATTTACATTGCTGAAATAAATTGAATTATAAAACAGAATTGAAACAATGTAAAAACAAATATTTTCCTCTTCCTTGAGGAGTGTCCATATCATCCTTAGAAGATGACCAATATATTAATCACAAATTTGTTTCCAAAATATTTGGAAACTTAGAGTTGTAGCCAAAATTATGCTACTCAAAATCAACAACCACAATCAACCATTTGAGTGTTACATTTATAGGCATCACTCTTTGGTTTACTTATTAAATCCTTCAAGAATGTAGAAATACATATCTATTCTTGTGGAGAGATTTTATTCTTAACTAAAAATCCTAATAATAATAAACCATTTATCCCACTTGTTAAAAGACAAGTATAGGAAAACATTACATTAAAAGACTCCTATTAAAATACTATTTACTCATCCCATTTACTTAAGGAACAAATATGGGAGGGACTTTATTAAATATACTAAAATAAAAACTATTGTTATTAGACATCCCAACCACCTAGGAGATAAATATGACAGAACATTTTATTTAATACTCCTTCTAGTTATTAGACATCCCCATAATCTAGGAGAGAAACATGGGTGAATGTTTTATTGAAGACTCCTACTTATTATTATAAAAATTGAAACTGACCTCCCAATATTTTAGGATAAAATATTTGATATTCCCTACTCATATGCTAAAGGAACAACATCCTTTATTCCCTCTATTATTAAAAAAATTGAAACCAATATTGGTGAAACCACCATATTGTTGAATATTCACATCTCTCATTTTATCCTCAAAATTGATCTTTTAATTTGTAGAATTTATTTAAATTATTTCTTGGATTGTTTTAACCTTTTTCTAATATTTATAGAAAATTTTAGAATTTTATTTTTGTTAATAATTGAAGGAGATATAACAATTTTACTGAACCTGTAATTTTATTTCTTTCTTTATAAAATAACAAGTCATATCCAACCTTTTAGAGAATAGGTTAAGAGAATGCTATATCTCTAGATATGACCAAATCATGTAAAGAATTTTTCACTTTACTTTCCTTGTTAGAGTCCAAATGCCACTTTCTAACCTTCATAGAGTCCAAATGCCACTTATCAACCTTCATGGAGTCTTGATGTCACTTTCCAAACTTCATGGAGCCCTAACACAACCTGATAATCTTTAAAACAAAGCACCATGACAATTTAATGCATGGAATGAAACACATGTATCATATAATAAATTCTCCTTAAGAATATTTATAATACCACCATATAAGATATGTTGTTTTTCCAAATTAATCAGTTGATAGACTATTTGTTGCATGAATAAATTGAAGCACAAGAAATAACCATACGTTCATTCTTATTGACCTTGATGTAATGAAGGAAGAAACTCGTAAGTAAAATTAGGGCCCTTTTTTATGATGTTTGGAAAATGAGAGATTACTCCTCAATCTCTAAAAATATACGCAAGTATACACTAAGGAGATTATGTATTCAATGTAATGCTAATCTTGTTAAAATCTTAAGAAAATATTTTAACCAAATCCTATAATTAGTATATGGTACCATGGAAAGTTTTTATTCCTTAATATTTACGCTAGGGTCACTATCCCCATCAAATAATTGAAAATTGGGTATATAATTTTTTCCAAGGAATTAAGATTAAAGATTATTACAAACAATTGGATCCCCATACATTCCATTAGCATTGATGCATGGATTATAAGCCTTATTTTCTAATAATAGTGTATGTAATTGGCATAGTTGGTGGTGGGGGGATTATTATAAATCATCATGGTCACCCTATTGCTTCCTATGTAGGTCCTATGGGTAAATAATCGAATCGATGTGCTGAGGCCCTAGCCTCTCTCTAGGGAATCAGAACTACCAGGGACCTCAAGATAAGCAATTTAATTATTGAGGGAGACTGTATGAATGTTATAAACAACCTTATTGGCTCCCAACCACCTAGCTGGACCATAAAAGACTTTATAATTGAAGCCAAGGTGTTATGTGAATATTTTTCAAACATTCATATTTGTCATGTTTATAGAGAGGGGAATGGGGTGAAAGATGTGCTTGCAAATTATTGTGTCATCATTAATAGGTTCAAAATATGATACGATTTCAAGGGGATCTCTACTGCAACCAAAAAAATCATTTTATTGAAGAAACATATACGTAGCCCTCTAATCATGCTTAGTCAGTGGTCATGACACGTGTGAGGTAATGATTATTTGTACACCAAGCTTATATGAATTTACCCTTCCAAACAGATACCTTTTCAGTGATTTTTGTGTTAGAGATTTACAATAAGGGTTTTCAAATTATTTCCGTAGCTCTGGGGGGTTGATTCGAAAGATCTGCAACTTCTTTGTATCATAGATCACACTCTGTCTACAAGGTTCATATCCACCATGGGGGGTCCTCCTTGTAGAGTGGATCCTATTTGTGACCCATCCTAGAGAAATAACGCATAATTATGGGAGGTTTTAAGTGTGGATGGTTTCACTGAGTTCATGCAGCGAATTAAGGGATATGATGTTCACATCTCCCTGATATTCACATAAAAATGGAAAGAGAGAGTTATCCATTTCAAGGATAAAGAGTTTTCTATCACATAAGAGATGATATCCTTTATACAAGTATGAGCATGGAGGGGGTAAAGTTATTTTGTAACAAATTTGATAAAGAAGCTGAGGAGCAACGTTTCTTATTGGGGGATGAGTCTCTACAGATCAGAAAATCAGGGATTCTATGCTCTTACATTCCCTCACCATTTAATGAGGTTGCAAAAATGGTAGTGTGGTACATCACTCTAGAGGGTCACTTCTTGATGCTCCCACTACATCCCTTAGTTATTTTGAACCATTTTTGGCATGCTTTTAAGGTTAGCTTTCCTTATTATATCTTACATTCTCTTGAAAAGTTGGTGAGGGATGTCCAAGCTCATATGAGGGTTCTTCCCCTACACCAAGGAGTGATTTTCCTCCTTCACCATTACTTCCTTGACGTGGTTGTTACTGATCCCTCCTCCTCTCTTCCCCCTCCTCAAAAACCTAGGATTTGAATCAAGAATCCCAATATTAGAGCTCCCATTTCAGACCCCCCTCCTGCTAAGAGAATCCTCCATAGCATCTCTAAGAATAAGGAAATTGTGGGTGCTAAAAATCTATTGGAAATCAATCATTCTACCCTTTTCTCTTCTATTGGTCATAGCCTATCTGCTCAAATCAAACAACAAGCTGAGGCCCTTAAGGGAATTGAAGAAAATGTTGATATTATCATTAAATAGGTGTCACGTCCAATGTGGACCCCTCAACTCTTTCAAAACTAGAGGAAAATCTTGACAATATTTCCACTCAACTTACTAAATTGGAAGACAAAGTTTTGCAGGTTGAAGATAAGCATTCTAATCAGCTTACCATCCATAGGGAAATAATTGATTATATTCAAACAAACATCAAACAAGTTTTTGATTCTTGCGGTATTCCAGGATCTACTTGGAAGAATGGAAAGATCAAGAAGAAGACAATCACTAAGAGAAACAATGATCTTGAGCTACAAACTACAATCAACCTCTATAAGGCTCTCAAGATTGCTCTGAAATTCTATAACAAGTCTCTTGTGTAGTACTAACTTGTTATTTTAGTGTTGTTTTGATTCTTTTGTTTTTTTTGTTTTGTGTCATATGTCAAGCTCCTTATAGGCATTTAGCCCTTGCCTTAGTTTATTTTCTAAATATCTTGCTCTTAGGATGTTTGTTGGTGTGTGGTCCCCACATATAGAAAAACCACTATGCTAGCATGATCTTTTCTATCTTTTGATCCTTTTTTAATACAGAGTATGGTCCCTTCAAAATCATTTACCAATAGTAAAAAAATTGTGTTGTAAGTAACCTATGATATGCATTAAGGATATAACCTCTCAGGAAGGTTTAAAGAGGCTCGTCAAGATGTTTGATATTTATATTAATATAGGCATAATAACACTATTTTACCTAGATGAAGATGGAGTATGGGATTAGGAATCATCAATAGGAGCACTGGGAGAAGGTATAGGAGTAGCATCATGAGATAGGAGTCTAACATCACATGTAGTATCTATAGAAACATCATTAATAATAGTATACAATTATTTTGTAACATCAATAATTGAATCATGTGTATCATTTCCAATAGGAGAAATACTATTATAGTAATAATTTGTAACATGTTCTACTTCAATATGAGAAGGAGATTAATAATTTTTTTTATCATATTATGATGTATAAGAGAAATAGTAGTATCACAATCATATGCATAATTAACGATTTTAATAGGAATGTGATAGATAACACTTTTTATTGTATAATTTATTATATTAAGAGGAGGAGAAGATAAACCATATTTAATGTTATGATGAGAAGGAAATGGATCCAATGCAATAGTATTATTTTTCATTTTAATATATGGAAAGGAGATAACATAGTTTGATTGGTATTTATCATTGAATTTGGTTGAATCGTTAAGAGGGGATGCTGAGAGTTAAAACATTTCCACCATCTCTATGATTTTCACTAAATTCATCCTCATAATAATAAGTACTATAATTATTGTTATAACATGCTTCATGTGCATCCTCAAGGCTAGGTATGGTTGATTGGTCAAAAGTACTAATATTCTCAAGAGGAGAACAAATGATAGTTACCTCCAATTCATGAGATTTAATGCTACTAGGTAGGAACATAGGTTCTAGGATTTACTCATATATATAGCTATAGGTCATAACATAGGTAGTAGGCGGTATCTCTTCTACATAAACTATGGGATAACATTCACACTCATATGTATAAAAACTGCTAGCATCATCATTAGATTCCTCATGTTGAGAGATATCATCAATAAACCCACATGTTTTCTTATTATTATAATCATATGATTAATACATGACATGGGTAGATTAATCCATTAAAAAAAAGGATAAAAATCCTTATATTATTATAATGGGTAAAATCTTACACCAAACAAGCGCTATGTGTGATAAATGGAACCCTAAGGTAAACTAGGGTTTGTGATAGAAGGCCTAATTACGATAGAGAATCTAAGACAAATGGGTAAATATAATCAAATAGAAAGGTGGTTCACCAAATGATTACACCTAAATAAAAATTTGAAATCTTAATTAGGATATAGAATATTAGAAATTAATGTGCAATCAAATTTACATATAAATGATCCAACTCTCAAATCTAATAGTACATATAAAATGATATTGAGAAATTACATTCAATTAGGGAACATGTTCAATATAGTAAAACATAAGCAGATGGGCACTTGGATTTTTTAACTAGTTTAGAAACTTATATACAAATGACACGGGGATGAACTAGCTAGAAATATCTTGCATATGCTTCATCCTACATGAATGGGCCATACAAGTAGGTTCTAGGATTTTATAAATTTAAGGTAATAATTCATTGGAGGAATATACTAATATAGAATGATACAAGCAAATATGTGGGTGACTAAGTAGTGTGAATAAATAATTAAGTCATGTAATAGGAATAATAATGTGAAATTATTCTTGTAAGGTGTAATCAAGTCATGATTTGAGTGCAAAGACAATATTTTCATTTCCAGATGATGAATTTCCAAATTTAGGTGTCTACATTTCCCCCCTTTAATCAAGAAATGAAATTGCATGCTTTGAGAAAAATATACATGAGTATATAAACACACCTTGTATTTACTTGAGGAATTTGAGTGTTATAACAATATCCAAAGTGAAATCTACAACACATAATTTAGACAATTTCCATAAAAATAATTTCACTTTTTTTAATTGATAAAAAATGAGGGTTGACATGTTCCTCACCTTTTATATTGATTTTTTTTGAAATAAAATCATTAAAATGGGTTTTTTCTCATGAAATTCAACTCATAACCCATGTTATAACACCAAAAAATATATAACACCCCACCCAAAAACCTTGAAATTACAACAAAAAGCATTCAAACCACATCTTATTTCCCTTCCCTAGATTTTGAAAGCACATGCTAGCCAAAACATAAAATATTCATGTAGTCAACCAGAAATCCACAATATACAATATGTTTCAAATCCACATCCTTATTTAACCTATTCAATGTCTAGATTTCAAAACCAATCAAAAGTATATAAAATGATCATTTAAAATAAAATATTCAACATTGTACTAGTAATTATAAGAACATTTGCAACCCAATTGAAAATAGAGCCCATGTTATGATGCAAACCAAAAGAGAATCCCTTACCCACAAAATATGAAGTTACAAAAAAAACAATTCATCCCAACATTCAAACCACATCTTATTTCCCCTTTTTAGCTTCTGAAAGCATACACTAACCACAAAATATTTGAACTTTAACTTAGATATGAAAATGTGATTGAAACATGTAATTTGACATTAAAACTTGTAAATTTATAAAATAAAACAAAGAAAGGAAGTAACACACCTATGTTTATTTCCAAAGAAGAGGATACTTGATTTTTTTCTTAAAGCGATGTATTGGAGCTGAGTTGTTGGAGGATTTGAGATGACTAGTCCCTAATTTTCTAATGAATATGTTAGAGACGTAAGGGGATTGGGTGTATCTTGATCCAACACCAAAAGAGGAATGTCACAGGGGTTTTTAGTCACCCCAAAAAAATTACAAAACAAGGAGGGGTGTCATAGGGCTCTATACTCAACACAAAATCCTCCTTGAAAGAGTGAAAATAAGGGTTTCATACGGATTCATGGTTTCCCCTAAATCTCCTTCCCATGGACCACATCGTTGCAAATAGATTTAGGTATAAGTATGTAAAATAACACTAAATTTGAAAGGGAATGAAGTATACTCATGACCCCATCATGTGATGTTCCATGTGTATCAAGTCTACAATGCTAAATATATGATTAAGACGAGTTCCATGCCCCCATACCATCTAGATTAAAGTGCTCAAGATGTGAAAAGTCAAGATGAAATGTAGTGTTCATGCTACCACACATTCCATACCGAAATGTAGTAAAATCTACTACAAACTCTTCCACTTGTCCCTAAACTTGTATCAGAATCCTCTATTTATCTATATGTTCTAGAAAATGTTAAAAATTACACTAAAATTTACTCAGGATGAAAATATCCATTTTGAATAGTAATGTATTTTAGTTTTATCTCTTGTTGGATGGTTTTGTACCGGTGTAAATTTGAATCTATTTTGTATATATTCCCTATGTATATATATTATGTCCATTCTATCTTGATTCATGTGTCATGTTTGATACTTTAAGTGCTTATATTTTTGTGTGAAATACCCACTGAACTCCCCCTCTTTTGAGGTGAGTGATATGTTTAAAAAGGTCGCTTGGATCAAAATAAGTGATACATGTCCATGTCAGATTTAGAATATATTCATAATTGGATCGCATTGAGGGATTGTTATAGGTGACCATCATAGAGATCATGTTCCTATAATATAGTTCAGGTTAGAAACCATGACATGGAGAAATAGTAAAAAATGCATACTAGAAGAAAGTGTACAGAAATTCAAGCATAAAACAAAATTCAGATGAAAACAAGTATATAAGTATAAAAAAATGGAATGAAATAAATACCAAATCATTATTAATTACATATGTTAGTTATATGAAAGGTAAAGAGCCGCATTTAAGAGACACAAGAGTGTCGCGCACATAAATATGTATGAAAAATGCAATGGAATCCACAAATAAGTGACACCAAAGTGTCACAAAGACATGCATATAAAATTTCATAAGGGCATACATGGAACAAACATAAAATATAATAATTGAATACAATAACAAACATTATCCTAGAGTCACATAAAGTGGGAGACGTTAATGTTGCACAAAGGACATGTGTTAGTCACTTTGGTGTGATTAAATATATAGAACAAAATATGTAAAATGATAATAATGAGAACATATAATTAAACTATCTAGTGAAGCAATAACACCTGATATAGTAAGAGATTCCCCAAGATGTTGATTGGATAGTGGGTATAAGGAGAAGTTCAACATCTAAGTACTGAATATGTATGTGTATTTCCTGCATACCTCATGATTGCATATGTATAAAAACTATATAGAATATACTATATATCACACCAATATGAAAAACAACATGTATAAAGTAAATAACTAGAAAAACATGTCATATGCATGCCATGATTTTGTATTATGATAATATACAAATGTTTTATGCTTATTAGATTATTTGAATGTTTTTTATTTTGAAGATATTTTTATAAAATAAAGAGACACCTTATGAAACTATCAAGATGACAAGGATCTAAAATTGTATGATTAGGAGGGATAAACCTCAAATTTGCAAGATAAAAACTAGGAGTATGATGTACTATGTCAATCTAGAGGGATACGTTTAGGAGATTTGTTTGTTTCAATATGATTCCTAGGAGAATTTATACAATGGTTTATCCTCTAGATATATCATGATTAGGAGCACTAGAAATGGATGTAGAAATAGATTATTTCTTAGAAAATATATTAGGAAATGGAATCTCATATGGTATACCCTTAAAAAAAATGAATTGATTATTATATATAACTTTAACACATTGATGCATCATGGAAGGTATAGCCTAAAGCTAATGAAGCAAAGGGTATCTTAGAATCATGTCTCATGAACCAAGGGAAGTAGTATGCATGACAGGTATAGAAATAGTAGCATATCCCATAGTAATAAAGAGAATAATGTATCCAAAATATGTTTAAATATAAAAGATTATATGCCACTTAGTAAATCCTAGAGATTCAATAAATTTGACTGTGCACATATTTTTTTAGATCCACTATAAATCAAGACACTATGGCTATGACTTAGACCAAAAAAGTATCAAATATAAAACATATCAGAAACCTCATCAGAAACAACATCAATATTAATAAATGCAATAAAATTCCTAGGAGGTGTAGTGAATGTAATTATACCAATCAAATAATCAAGTGGATGATCATGTGTAGCAAGAGGATATTGAGATATATAAGTATGATATTCCTTTAAAGTTCCAAAAGATTCCTAATTGTTATGATTAGGAATTGTATATCATTGACTATCTTGAGCTTAGCATTATAATTTAACATGGTCAAATTTTGTAGGAGGGGAGTCAAATTCAATTGCATTAAAGAATTAATGAGGTCTTGTATGGCATGGTGATGCTTGAATAATATGTTTGTAGAGTGTATAATACATTTATGGAAGTCATAATAAGCATTGACATAAAAAAATTTACTACAAGGATTTCTTGTATAAAAACTCAATAAGAGGAGGGAGAGATACAAGGTTACCCTCAAGTATCTTTTGTAAGATAAATTAGGTAGGGAGGGAAAGTGTTTAAAGTTCATCCGATGAGAATATTGTAATTGAAAATTTGTATTGTATTAAAAATAATTTTATCATCATTCTTATTATCATATGTTTTAAATGGTAATTATATTTTCCTAGAAATTCAGATATAGATGTATTGGGAGCACTGAGTAAGGATATTGACCTCTTGTTATTTTAAAAATTGATATAGCTCATTGAAAGATCACAATTTTTCAAACATAGTCAATTATTATACAGGAAAAAGAAGGATTTGAGTAAATAAGTCTTAAAGATCATTGGCCAAAAGGATTTTCATTTTAATAATAATATTTGCATATCATATTTATTGCTTAGTTCATTTGAGCCTTGTTGTATTTTATCCATTTGAGCATATGAAATATCGTCACCAATATTGATTGAAAATGTGCAAGAAATTAATAAGCCAAAGAAGTAAAATATCATACAAAATGTATAGGTGAATCATAAAATCATTATAGAACATAGTATTTGAGACTTATTAGATATTTACTAGTATGCAGTTGATCATTATAAGCATCTTCTAATAAAGAGGCATAAATGGAGTGGATATTTTATTAACAACTAGTTTTCCATCATAGATAGTAAGTTTAGGTGACACAAATCCAAGGGGTAAAGGATAAGATGATTTCGCAAGTGCAAGTGAATTTTGAATAAATTTGGTAGAATCCATAATGTTATAAGGTATAAAGGTACCTTGTTGCAATTGTAACACTTGGTACTGAAAAATATGAACAATATGTTCAAGGGAATACACAATAGAAGAGGAGTAGGAAGTCCTTTGGGTAGGCACAAGGGACACAAGAATATAAGTAGTCATAGGAATAGACATTAGAACATTTTGAAGTGGAATATGGGATTCTCTTATAGATATAAGCACAATATAGGTGGAAATAATTGATGTATGAATAAGAAAAGAGCCAAAACTAGATTTGAGGATTGTTTACACCCATTTTAGATTAAGATTGATATGTTTCTTATTCTAAATTTGATTTTTTAAGAAAATTTAATATTAAGTGTTCTTATAAATAAACTATAGTTTATAATTAAATAAATTAGAATATATAATATTTTAATTTATTTAATATAAACTATGTGTTTATTATGTTAATTAATTATTTAAAGATCAATAAATGGTTAAGGGGTATTTTGTGAGAAGTCACACTTGTTTGATTTATTTATATTGACCCGTGGGGTAATTTCAAATGTAATGAATTCATAATTCATGTGATGATTTCATGCAGGAGAGAAATGAGGGGAATGGAGATGTACTGGACTAAGTTTCTCTTTAAAGGAATTCTCTCTTTTTGTGGTTTTGACCCCTTGGGCGTTTTTCCATGTTAAATCTACGTGTCTTTGTTATTTTATTTTATTACATTTGTTATAAAGTTTTTATATTAATTTAATTATTATTGAATCTAATTTTAATGGTTAACATGTTTAACACCTCATATCTGACATGGTATCAGAACAGGCTGAAAAGGTTTCAAATAAATAAATAAATTTAATCTGGGGCTTAGGAGTCTGGAACTACGTTTGTAATACCCAAACTATTTTTCATTTTTTCTCACAAAAAGGGCCATCAATTATTGAATCTAATGATTTTACATTTAAGGGCTTGAAAATAAATTTCCAACGAGACTAATTTTTCTTAATTTGGAGATGTGGAGAGAAAGTTATGGCCATTTAAAGTTGTACATCTCGTGAGGAAGAACAAGTTGACATGTGGCTTCTTCTAATTTCCTTTAGGTTTGGCTCTATGTTCCTTTGTGATTATTTCATTCTTTCCCACCTATCTACCTTTTACCTTCCATGTGTTTCCTTTGACTACCTCAACCCTTCCCAGACCCAAAACCTTTTATTTAAAACTGCAGGCTTGAGGTCCACATAATACATTTGGTTGAAAAGCATGCAGATTTACGCCACATGTCCCTCCTTTAGCCCTTGGATCTGTGTCACGTGTATTCCATGTTAAATCAATTTATACCTTTATATTATAATTTACTTTCCTTGACCAAATATCATTATATGCACTTTGATTAATAAATTCGTGTCGTTGTGTTTTGTTTATTTATTTATTACATATTCTAATGTTACAACATTAATGTTTAGTACAATGCTTTAATTCAATTGGCTAATTAATCCTCATCTAAACATGGTATAAAATTTGGTTATTATTTAACATATGCAGCTCACTTAATACTACTAAGCCTTGGTCACAAACCCAAAGTTGCAATTAATCTCCTTGATAAAGATGGAAAGATCATCATCAATTTGAGTATTCTAAAAAAAATATTGTTATGTAAATTACTTACATTATAAGTAATTTTAACCAATTATCAAAGATAAATTTTGTTAATAGCTAATTAATGGATTTTTAAATCAATATATAGTTGAGTATATTAGTATGTGATTACTAAAAATTGTATTATATGCATATCGAATGACACATGGGAACGCCTTTGTGTCTATATTAGAGATGTTCAATAGTAATTGCATCAAATATATATTTTATAAGATTACTATGTTTAAAGTATTCAACATATTGGTAATATAACATGGTTATTTGTTAAACATATTATTATTTAAGTTGTTATACAACTTGTTTTTTAACCTATCAATGTAAGATTTATATATGGTTAAAAGTGAAATCAATAATGATTTATATTATGTTTATTATGATATTGTGATTCTAACCATGATAGTGTTGTGTTAGATATAAAATCTATAATTGGATATGTGTTCAAGTTTGGTACATGTGTCATTACTTGGAGCAGTAAAAATTAGCCGACCAGTATCCATCTCTTCCACTTAGGTAGAGTATAGAAGTGCAATGGAAGCCATGTGGCTAGAGTGGTTGTTAGAAAGAAAGCCATGTGGCTAGAGTGGTTGTTAGAAGAGATACAAATGGAATCTAAATTAAGTACTCATCTTCTATGTGATATAAAAAGTTGCATTTCTCTTGCTAAGAATCCAATTCAACATCATAAACAAAAGCATATAGAGATTCATATGAATTTTATCCGAAAGAAGGTTCTCTATGGTAATATAGATCTCTAGTACTACCCAAATGAAGATCAAGTTGGAGATATGTTTGCAAAGCCATTGTGTGCTATAAAGTTTGCAAGTTTCATGCAATTATTAGCCTTTCATGAGTTTTCATTGAGGGGGAGTGTACATGAAAATGTCACCTATTAATGGTCGGTTGTGTGATATATCCTTCTCCTCTATACTTCTGCTTCATTGTAAAGAATTGCAAAAAGATATTTTTATGATCTTTATAAACTTATCACTCTAAGTTTACATTGTACAGTCTAGTGTGTTGCATCTGTTGTAAAGGAGGTCCTTGTGTTATGAAAGGCTCCTAGAGATGTTGGTTAAGATATTTTCCATGAGAAACTATGATATGTAGTATTCACAAATCATGCTTAGCCTAAATCATTTACTAATAATTTATGGATTTGTTGGCGAGAAAATGTTAGGTAGAAAAATTGGTGGGTATTCATTTCCAATGACTCTAAACTACCGACTCTAGGCCCCTCTTCTTGAATGTTTGCACTCAATTTATTGTGAGTGAACAAAATGAAATCATTGGTTTCTGGCCAAGAGGTTGGGGATCCAATACGCACACTTCACTATACCCTCGGAAAATGCTTGCAATATTCTTCAAGCGAGGAATTTTCTTAGATAGTAGGGGAACAAGGGAGTGAGAAATTAGGGGGAAGAGATTAACTCTTAGGAAATCATATTCTTGCTAAAGTTAATCATTAATTATTCCTTGACACAATACTCATCAATCTGGAATACGTCCTGTGACCCCCACAATTATATAAAGAAACAACTATTGTTATCTAGGACCATGCTTTACAAATTTGTGCACATTCATACATCTAAGAAGGAATAAACTCCAAGTTCCTTAATTGACATCTCCACAAGTTGTAAAATGCAAAGGAAGAGCTCAGGAAACTTATGTTGGGAAAATTATAAGAATGTTATCTCTTTCATATATCTACAACTAGTAATCTCCTTCAATTCAAAAATTGACGCAAAACTTGAGCATACAAAATTAACCACCCTTAAGAATGAGGGTGCCATCTACATTATATAGACCTAGAAGGAGACTCTTCGCCTACCTCCCACGTGACCTTTCATTTTTCCTCACAATATGTGATCCATTGACATTCCTAGGAAAGAATATTAAGTCCCCTTTTATCAACTAAGGGAACACTTATTACATTTTTGGACTATAGTCACATTAATGAATAAGACGAATTCGTGATTTCTAAAGGCATATTTCAGCAACCCTGCCCAGACTCTAATCCAATCCCTAAGTTCTTTTCCAAATAGAGAAGAGGAGAAAGAATGAGGAAGAAGGTTCCATTCCCAAGAATTAAGATACCTCTGTCGTTGATTAAAATTTTCCGATATTGACTGATTGTGCACGGACATCCTAGACCTTGAAATAAGTGTTTAGATACACCTGTTCCAAGACTTCCCAATGTGAGCTATTCGGGATGAGTGTAACAACTCCTTGATAATTGTAATTTATAAACCTTTTTAGATCATTGAGAGTCTAATGAAAAATTCATATCTGACCCACTTAGCTTCCCCAATGAAGAGGAGGATCCATTGGTTGCGCTCATTCATGATTAAGTTCTATGCTTATAACACATCTATTAAACTTATGATGATGCTTCATAGTTTTCCTTGTGAAGTTTTCATTCCTCTGTTTGAGCCTGAATCATATGAATCCTGTTGTGGAGATTCCAAGAACATTGAATTATGAGTGAAACTTGGGCCATTTGTTGCTTCACGTTTACTTAAATACTGAAATTCCCTATTTTTACTTATCCAAGAACACTCATTGAAACATATAATTAACATGAATAATATCAACTGAATATGATTCCATTCCATCCAAATTCACCTTCTTTTGCAAAAGTACATTTTTTTTTTTAATACATTCTTATGCAAGCAGGTTGCTCATTCTGGGGACCTTTATTTTAGGGAAATTGTTATTTTTTGCATTGCTTACCACTTATGCATCTTTCAGACTTATTGTCCTGAGTGATCAAACTTGCAATTCAAAAAAAAGAATAACTTTTATTTTTCATGTGGGGGAGCATAAGAACATATGCAGAATTTTTATTAAGAATCAACTTGGATCGAGCTTATGACAGTCATATGAAGTTTTTACCTTCTCGTTATCACTTACGAAGTCTCATGCTGTCCAAATTTCTACCGTGTTTCACTCACTGAACTGAGCATTATAAGCACTAATCCTTAAAACGAAGTGCATTCCTAGTGAAAATGTTCGGGAATAAAAACTACCATGGCAGCCTTTAATGGAGTCACCAATTTTACTTTGATAGCATTAAGTACCACCTATGATTACAAAGAAGAGCAATCCATTGGGATAGGTTTAACAAAAGAAGAACATAATATAATCTATACTACCTGTCCTATAAATTAAAATAATTAGTGCTTCACCCATAATGGGAAATTCCATCAATTATCTTTAAAGCCAAGGCACATAACATGGATCATTGTTTCCAATCTACAGATAATATATAGGGAACTCATATTTTACTATTAGATAATTAATTGTTTACAGCAAATTGAAAATGAGGATGTTTCAAAAAATCTCATCTTCAATCTATGTGCTCTAGATTGTGAAGATAAGAAAGCATTTCATCGTTTTGGTTACATAACTCATTCAAAAAAGTGAACAAACATGATGTATCATGATTTAAGACTGGTTTTAAAGTGACTATACTTTAAAAATTAAGGAATTTAATGGTATTCATTCAAGGGTGAAGATGATGGGATGAAATAAATTGGAGGAAAAATGTGATGGATCTAACAGTGCAACAACAAGAAACAACATTTGCGGTAACCTAAATTCAATCTCATTCTACTTCATTTCAGTCAAATGAAAAGTATACTAGACTAATAAACATTGATTTCCTTTTCCAAAAAGAATAAAAATTAGGAGGTTCCAACCAATGAACTTAACCCAACTGCACTAGAAAAGGATACCTAACATAATAAGATCCCAATTTAATCTTTTCTTTACAACTTAATTAAACGGTTTTACCTCCTCTCATGCATAAAGTTTAAGCTGGTTCATAATGGGTTCCAAAGAAAGAGAAGGGGATCAACTCCAAGGAAAGAGAAAATTAAATGTTACCAACCATCCCAAATTTTGGACATTGGTTAATGCATTAGTGCTACCTTCCATTGGAAACGTGGTAATAATGAAGTTCATACACAGTCCAAGGTGGAAGTTTCGAGTGGGGCTAGGAAAGACTTGCACAGGGGATTTATTGGGACCAGAACATGGGCTCAAAGGAGGTCACTATCATTTTTCCTTCTTAGGGGGCTTTACATCTAACTGGGTGAAGTTCCATCAATCCTTTCCTAAATTTCCCAAATTTTTAAATGCTTGATGCATAAAATAGTGAAATTCAAACCTGATCTGCAATGGATGTGAATCCACCAATTAAACTTTGACCTAACATTCCTTTACCTTGTGGACCCAACTTGACAGTAAGCATAGTTTGAATAGATCTGAAGGTCAATACTTTCCATGCAGTTCAGGTATATTAAATTGAACTATCTAAATATATCTTTTTAAGAACAATGGGATGGGTATCCATACAAACGACTTCCTAAAACATCCTAAAAAAGGCCTTTCTTTCGATCCCATAGGTTGTGCATGAAATAATTTTGTAATTATAGGGTCTTGTATGTGAAACCACCATCCCATCTCTAAAATACCTTTCCAGTGATGTTTATTTTGATCTCAAATCTCACAGAGCTCCCGAAATCACTTCCCAAAGCTTAGGTGCTATTTATACACTACAAAGTTGTTTCAATATCTAGGATCCCGCTTTTGCCGGATATGTCACCAGCACCTTAATGCTAGAAATTTCAATGAATATTGCCAAATACATAGTTACAAAGTTCTTAGAATGATACACCTCCATTGATGATTTTACATCCTTTCATTCTATTTCCAAGGGGATGCGAACCAATGATTAGGACAGAGCCAGACCAAATGACTTTCTTAAGCTTGGGTTCATAAGAGTTTGTCTCCAAAACATTTACTATGGAAGTGCATGAATGGACAAGAATCCCTCAATCACATATAGCCATATGAGTCTTGAACAACAGTCTGACCACTTTGGAAGGATGAGATAGGACTGGTTCACGGGTTAGATGCGAGTTTCAAAAGGATCCTAGAGATGCTGGTAGAGATTTTCCATGAGATAATGTGAGATGTAGTCTCAAAAATCATGCTTATCCTAAATCATTCACTACTAATTTATGGATTCAAAATCCTTTTGTACCAAAAGGTAATATGAACATATGAAGGTGCATAAATCCTTCAAATGTGATATGCTAGCCTAAACCTTCACTATAGTTTATGGATTTGTAAATCAAGTTGAAGAAACAGGTAATGTTGGCATATGTTCCCCACTTAATATTAAGGTGGAGTGTTAAAACATTTAATATTAAGTGTTCTTATAAATAAACTATAGTTTATAATTAAATAAATTAGAATATATAATATTTTAATTTATTTAATATAAACTACGTGTTTATTATGTTAATTGATTATTTAAAGATCAAGTAATGGTTAAGGGGTACTTCATGAGAAGTCACACCCATTTGATTTATTTATATTGACCCATGGGGTCATTTCAATTCATGTGATGAATTCATGGTGGAGAGAAGCGAGGGGAATGGATATGTAATGGAATGAGTTTCTCATTAATGGAATTATCTCTTTTCATGATTTTTACCCTTTGGGGGTTTTCCATGTTAAATATTTATGTGTGTTATTTTATTTTATTGCATTTTTTATAATGCTTGTTATATTGATTTAATTAATATTTAATCTTATTTAATGGTTAATGTGTTTAACCCCTCAGATCTGACAGATTTTGTGAGGTCATATTTACACTCAATGGATGTATGTTAGATACAAGTTAGTTGATTAACTAAAAATGGAATAGCTATTTAGTATATCGATAGTTAATATAAGTTATGAACAACTATAATAAAGTAGATAAATGCAGTAGATAAGAATGTGAATGAGTTAAAAAACTATGCAAAATAAAATGCTAACCCTAATATGCAAAAGGGAGTGAGGATAAAACTCAGCTGATAATAGATGCCTATCAGAGAGTGTCATAGAGGTGACTAGAAAAATCAAGAGCATGAACGACTATACTGAAGTCCCGAAAAGGATGGATCTAGAGGATATAGCTAGACTGGGGTGCCTGGAGGAGGACTTGGGTGCCTGCGAGTGCTCTGGTCTGTAATCTGGGTGACCTGGTCTGTGAAAAAGCTCTAAAACTAGTTTCTGTAGAGCTAGATGATGAGCTGGAACCTTCTTTGTATGTGACATCAACTTTTTGTCCTATGCCAAATGTTTTCAATACTCTAAGATGAAAGAAATACCTATAAGACCCCAAAACAAACATCAAACCCTAAAAAAGAATAATGCATATGAAGGGGTCAAAATGACCTTAGCTTCCACAATGGTGGACTTACTAACTGAGCAATGCACTACATCTCAGAATTGATGTAGTTTGTATGTGCAAGTGTGTGTGAACATGCCCTAGGTTGATCTTGTGCCAGTCACACTTTTTGAAGTAGCGAGAAATAACTATGTTTATAAAATGTAGTAGAATGTGTACATGGAATAAAATATAATCCCTTCCCCTATGAAGTGTGATATAGATGTCCTATCCTTGATGATGGAGCTATGTGGATGTCAGTGATCTCGATGAAACTCTAGATGGAGTGATAGTAGCAAGTGATGTTAGGTCCCTTATTATGGTCTAATAGCTTTATATTTATAGGGTTCTCTTGATATAATTTTGTAATCAACCCCAAAAAGGCCAACCACAAGAAAGATAAAGATGCCAAACAAATAGAAAGAGCCAAAAAAGTGGTGAGAAAGTTCAAAAGGGACAGGGAGACCCTGGTGGGACTAGGGCATCCACAGGTGCCCCAATACTGGCCCGAGTGCCCCAGTTGAAGCTAAAATGACGGGAAATGACAAAAAAACTAGGCATGTGGATGAAAATGGGTAGTAATGATGAAATAAAATAAAATAAGATGGCCAAAATATGGGGGTTAATTAGTAATTTCTTCACTTACAAACCTTCTAAATAGGAGTATGAAACGAGGATAAATAAATTTCTAATGTGCATGATTTTGTGACTACATTTTTCCCCCAATTTATGTTGGTGAGTGGAAAACTCAGTAACATAAAGTAGATAGAGATGCATACCTGGTGTCCATGAAGAGTGTAGTAGAAACATGCCAAAGGACTAGATAAAAGAATGGAATGACAAAAAAGCTGAAGGAGTGTGGAAACTAAAGATGAAAAATGTGCAAAGAAAAAGTGAAGAGAGTGAACCTAGGGTGGCATGTGTGTGTAGTTGTTGTGGTGTGTAATGTACCTACATGATTAGTAAAGTGTGTGCTGTTGTGAAGTGTTGTTGTTATTGCCACTAATTTTACTACTTGTTTCTCATAGAGTTGGACCTACAAGGAGAAAACGATCAAGTAGTAAAATATGTATGTATGTATGTGTAAAAACACAATGTAAAAGATGCATGTATATAAAATCATGTAAGTGTAAAATACACAAATGTAAATGGAACATGTGTGCCTGATCCATGTCAAGAAAAAGTGTAAAAATATATCTTTTATTACAAGTTTTTTGGTAAATCTCAAACCACCTTAGCCAAAGAAGTGTAGGGAGGAAATGCTCTGTGTCCTCTAAGCTCTAATTGCTTCCCTGAATGTGTGTGAAGAGATCTTTGTACTTTCCTAGTATTTTGGTGATCTGACGCCACTGATTGAAGTAGTGTAGAGAGGCACATCCACTGTAACCTCTAAGCCTATAACTACTTCCTATAATGCTAAGGACACCATGTCCTGTAAAATCCATTGTGTAAGGGTTTTGTAGATTGGTCTGAACCCACTCGTTATCTATAATTGAACCGAACCGGTGTAGAATCTCTGTGTTAGTATGTAAGAAACCCCCAAATGATGCCCCCTTCTTTGGGGGTGCATGTGATGTTAATGATAGGAGAATACGACCCCAAAAGAGGACCAACCACATATAATCTATACCTCTTCCCTATAAGGGGAAGGGAATATGCTTGGTAGAAACCAAGGCATGCACAAACAAGGATGGCTAGCCAAAGAAAAGTGTTCATACAAAAACACATGAATGTACAAAACAAGTGTAAAGTACATAAATAATGTAAAAACTATCAAGCATAGTAGTGTAAACACGCAAGAATACAAGTAATCGACACAAAGCGGGTCACAAACATGGGAAATCGCTCACAATGTTACAAGACATGCAAGGTCATCATGGCCATAAACAACAAATAGGTGTGCACTCGAAACATAGGGCAAATCCTGCATACAAGAAATAAAAAATGGAAGACAAGTACAAACAATAGAAGTAGTCATGGAAACATGAATCCTGTAAAAAAAGTGTTGTATATGGAACACCCATTAGCATCTTAGAGAAATAACCAATATGTAAAAGTGTGACTAACCAAGTAATGTAAAGTTATAAGTATAAAATGAAACAATAACACCTATGAGACCTGAATGAGGATGCCCCCAGTGACCAGTATAGGAAGGGTAGAAGGTGAGAATCCATGCTATGTGTAAAAGATTTGTATTTTTTATCACAACTAGACAAAGATGTGAACACACATGTTTGGATGGTATAAATAATGACATATAAGAAATCAATCTAACATGTGTAGTAAAGTGATCATCAAAAGCACTAGTAAACAAGAGTAAATGCCCCTAAGACAATGCAATATGTTGTGGATTGATGGAATGGAATGCAATGCAAGATGTAATGATAGGATCCATGTGCCCCTTGAGTGAATGGAAGTTTATGCAATGAGGTCCATTTTTTCCCCCTCAATAGTCAAGAATGAACCATAAATGATAGTGTGTCATCGGGAAATGGTTGAGTAGGATGTTGTGTCTAACACGTTGTGATGAATGTGTAAGTGTAATGATGAGATGTGGCCTAGAAATGTTGTGTGCATTAACCCTACAGCTGAAGCATATATCATAACTAGATGAACATATAAGTGATGATCTAGCCTAAGCACATATCACTATAATATGAAAGGAAGAGTGATTATTTATACTTAAGTGTATATCACTATAAGATGAAAGGAAGAATGATGATTTAGCCCTAAACATATATCACTATAAGATGAATGAAAGAGTGATGATTTATCCCTAACCGTATATCACTATAAGTTGAAAAAAGAGTGATGAATTAACCCTAAGCATATATCACTATAAGATGAAAGGAGGGAGTGGTAATTTAACCTAAGGTGTATACAACTAAAAAATGACAAAATGGGTGACAATTTAGCTTAAAGCATATGTCACTAACCTAGGATTGTCGCATGTGTGATGAGTGTAAGGTCAATTTGATTAGTAAACCCTCAGAAGTTGAGTATGTACTGAGGAAATTAAGTGTGTCATAGGGTGGTGAGTGTAGTGCATAGAAGATAATGTAGTATTGGTGATGACCATGTGATGAGTAGAATGTATAACACTTAGTGTAATACATGTAGATAGATGAGTAATGTAGTATATAGGGATGAATGTAATACTAGACTCATATGTGATGAAGACTAGTGTAGTATATAGAAAATGTATGATATGAAGATGGGCAGTGTATAATGTCTAGTATATGACTATTTATAGGATGTGAGGCAATATGCATAAATATCCTAATAGTGTACAGTGTAAAACACGTAAGGTGAAAATGATTATAATTTATGATGTATAAGTATAGAAATGACACAATGTCATAGTTGAAGGTGAATAATTTATGGTGTATTGTGTATGACATGCGATGTGTGATGAAATGTAATGGATAATACCTATAGTGCAATGTATTGGGTTTAGTGTAGTAGTAATCCCTCAACAGTGAAGTGTGAACTGAAGCATAAGAGTGCATTATTGGGTAATAACGACACTAAAGTGTGTAATAAGTATGCGTATGCTATGGGATTGATATATGAGAATGTAAAATTGAGATATGTGTAGATGTTAATATTAGGGGATGATGTGGGATGTTATGCCCCCCACGTGTATGATAACACATGTACTATGTAATAAATAATGTATAAGGGTGATGAAGCATTATAGATTTCATTTAATTGATGATGCATAAAGATTGTTAAAGTATCATAGATGTGTGTATGTATAGGTGGTGATGTAATGGAGGAATATGGAAATGTAAGATGAAGTTATTTATGGTAAAAGGCCCCTCAACAATCATATAAGAACGATATGAATATGAGTGTGTCATCAGGTAATAGTGCTATAATGTATGATGAGTGTGACTATGCTAAGACAATGTGGGCGTAAGATAGGGTATGCATGTGATGTTGAACTATGTAAATATGCTAGAGCTAAGGTGGGGATTAGATGTTATGCCCTTGAGTGTGTGTAATAAGATCATGTAAAGTCATCAAGAAGATCATCATCCTTTGGGTCAAAGTCATATGGATAACCATTGGTGACATGATAAGTAATAGTGTATGGTTGATCATGAAATGATCCATTAAGGCATAAGTTGTACATGCCCATAGCATATTCCTCATCAGTGAATGGAGGATTTGGGAAACTGTGTGCATACCAATGAGTGATATTTTTTGAATATCCAAGAAAAAACTATTATAGATAAAAGCACGACTGAAAGGCATGGAAAATTAAATATCGATACGACTAGGATCTAATGTGCCTCCAATATAAGTAAGCCAAGATTCCCCTAATGTGATTGGATAAGAATTAGGGGTATATGATAAAAAAAATAGAAGATGAAATATACACAAACCATAAGAGGAAGTTATATTAGCAAAGACATCAAAGGTAAAAGGATAGAGATCATCAAAGGTAAAACCAAGATAAGCTATACCAACATGGGAACATGTAGTGACATTGAATGTAGGATCAAATGGGATATGGTCCCAATATGAGTTATTGATTACAAGTGTGTAAGTGAATGGTGGGCATGTTAAAGTAGGTAATGTATGTGGAGGTGGATGTGATAGATCGATGTCCATAGACTAGACATGCCCCTAATAAGGAATCATAGTAGTAGTCGTAGCAGGTGGCATAAAATAAATGACATCTATCACACAAATAGTACCATCAAGTGGTGGTAAGTGCGGTGGTTATTCCCTAGGTTGGGGCTCATCTGTAATATTTATGTGTGGGATAGGAAGATTAGTATTACGATCCTGGTCACAATAATGAAATGGATCATGATCACGAAAAATGGTATACTCCATTCTCTCATGTAATAATTTAACACAATTATGGATAACAAAGGTGACATCTTGCATGGCATGCCAAGTAGATAGTTATAGAAAAATGGGAAATCAACAATGAAAAATACAATGTGGATAGTCTTAGGACCAAAACTGATTGGCAACGTGATGTCACCGAAACATGGATGGATGGAACCATCATAAGCACACAATGAAACACTAAAGGGACTAATGTCATGAATAGTAAGACCTAAAACTTTGAGAAATGGCATGGGACACAAATTAAGCTCAGATCCATTGTCAATCAAAGTATTCTTAACAATGACAATATAAATGTGAGAGATGATATGCAAAGGTGGATCATGATCAAAAGTGTGAACATCAGGGGGAAGGTTGAACTTAAATACTAAGTGTGGAGAGAATGCATAAGCAAATTCTTGATAAACTAAGTCATGATGAATGTCAGTAAGAATACGAGTAGAACAAAGAAAAATTTGCACTCTAAGAATTAAATCACAATTTGTAAGCAAATAATCATTGATAGAAATATGTTTTTATTGACTGAATATAAAAGCAATCCCTAGAAGGTGCAATGAAGAAGGGTCAGGTTCACCAAAATGACTAACTAAAAAGTGACTATGTATTATATCGATAGTTAATCTAAGTTATGAACAATTGTAATAAAGTAGATAAATGCAATATGATGTTGGACCCTAATGTCATCCACCAAGTTTGTATGATAACTATGGTGAAATTATGATAGACAAAATGGATGGTGTAAAAATTGAAAATTCAAAATGATATATCTGGATAGATGTGCCGAAATTCAACTAATTAGGTGAGAGGGTTTATTCAGCTAAATCATATAGTGAAGTGACCAATTGGTCGATGGATGTGAAGGGATATGGGCTTGGTGAATTCGCAGGGTGTTTGATGAAACTTTTGGTCCTGATGAACTGCAACATCCTAGGGTTGTGCCCGAGTTGTGTGGAAGGGGAAAGGATCTATATCAGGGAGGGGACAACATGTGGATGAAACTGGTGTGAGTTCGGTGGGAAGGAAAGGAGTGGAGAACCATGTAAGAGTTCAAATGGGTGGAGTGTAAATATTGATCAAATGACGAGTGGTGGGAGAAGACTCGGTCAAGGTAGAGGAGATGGGAAGTCATAACATTCAGGATTAGGGATGGAGTGAGACAAACAACTCAGATAGGGAAGTGGCAAGGAGTGGTGAGTAGTTTGAGAATGGGAAAAAAATCAAAAGTGGGATGGGAGCTCAAGAATGTGTGAACCGAGGGCTCAAGATAAAGGAGAGATCTTGGAAAAATGGACACGATGGTGGAGTGGAGTGTGGACGAGACTTTCCAATGGGGAGTGGTGTTCATTGACGGGGATGGAGCGAGTAAAGTGTTAATGGTGATGAAACCGAGTTACGTATGGAGATTAGATTCAGCTACATAGCGAGTGAGAGGAAGATCTGATGGGTCAGTTAGAAAGGGCTCAGTGTGGGCATGATGAACATAAAAGACTCAAAGTGGAGGGAGGTGGTGGATGGGTCGTAGGAGCTCGGGCATGCTAGAGATGAGGGAAATGGTGTGTAGTGAGTGGAAGGATGTATGTGTTGAGTGGAGGGATGTTGGAACGAAGCAAGGTGGGATGCATTTAAGCTGAGTGTTCAAAGTTATGATGGTAGCGCTTGGTGAGGAGGATAAGAGCAGACCTCGGTGAGAAGAGCTGAGTGGTGCAGTTGAGGGGTGAGAGCGGGTCGTGAAGAGTTAGGAAAGGGGAGGGATCGGTGAGGAGAGGAAGTAAGTGTCTTGATGGAGTAAAGTTAAAAGGAGATGGGGTCGGGAAGAAGGAAATGGTAGTTCAGTTAGGGTGCTGGGGAGAGAGGTGGGGTAGTATAGGGTAACTTTAGGATGATTATTTTATTTTTTATTTTTTTATTTGTTTATTATTATTATTATTATTATTATTATTATTATTTAATTAATAGCAATAACAATAAAATTTTACACCTATTATAAACAAGTCAATAACAGACCCTTTCAAATGATAAATCCACTTACCCAATGGCAACATAAATGACTACATGTATGCACCACAACATGTAGATGGAGATAATACCAAAGATCCTACAAGCAAGTGAGTCTACAAATGAAAAATGCATAACGTATATCTAGATTGACACGATGTTATACTTACGATAATATAAAACACAATAATTATTATACGTACAACACCTATACAAGGTGAGAAAACAAAAACATGACTAGAACGTGGGTCTGGTCCCACCGGGTGTGATAAGTGTTGATCATAATTTCTTACTTCATGGCTAGATTCGAGTACAAGAAATCAAGAAACACAAAACAATGTTGAGTATGTAAGGGCTTAGTACCTTGGAGATGGTGATGGACGATACAGGCACAAATTTTATGTTGAACTCCTCGCTGTGATCCCAATAAACCTGTAGCTCTCATACATTAGAGAAATATTGATGAGATATTTTATATGGGGGCTACTTGAATAAGAAGATCCGAGAAGCGTTAACTTCCTCGGTGGTTGTCAATCCCCATGTGAGAAGGAATAATGATGAAATAAAACATAAACAAATAATAATAAGCTGAAGAACAAAGGAACCTGGCGTTGTGGGTATGTAGATGGTGCTATTGATCTGATCTAAACACAACTTGCAACAATAACCACGCTACATGAACTAAAAAATCATGAGTAGAGTATTGTGGGGATTACAGTATCGTTACAAGGACATCATGAGGATATAAATGATAAACAAGACGCTTAGAATTCAAAACAACATTTTCCTAGATTTTCTAACTTAACTTTTTGAAGGGGGGAAAGCCCATATTTATAGCCTAATGGTGAGATTAAACTGCAAGTTAAAAGATACTCATTGTTGGGTAAAGTGAACCTAATTAAAAGAGGTGATGTGATTCAACGACGCTCACAATTTGACTTATGGTTAAAAAGATAAGGATGTGATATAGAATGGGAAAGATGATTGACATGGTTAGGTGAAATAAAAGATTCCATTATTTGAAATTAAGAGTGGAGTGTCGGATGGGTGTATTGAATTGAATAATTTGTGAGAGATGCCAAAATTCAATTATTAAATGGGTTTATATTGAGCCCATTTAATAATTAATTAAATTTAGGTGAATAAAGGGATGTGGTTTATTTAAATTTAAGAAAAATAAAAGCGAGAGTGAGAGTTGAATGAATGTGAGATGATGGAGGGGTGCTATACCAAAGATTGGTGTCTACATTTGCCCCTTTTTGTTGAGTGGTTTGTGATAGCAAGCCACGAGATAAAAATAAAAAAGGGTTAGATGAAATATGTGTCTGAGGATGGATGAAGACATGACCAAAGGAAAAATTCCCAAGGTGAAAAAGGATCGCAATATCTATGAAAAATATGGCGACGACTCCAATATCACATCGGTAAAGGAAAATTGTGCTCTCAATGGAGACAGACAACAACATTCTATAGACCAGTGAGTGGATGAAGACCACTACAGTATGGATGTAAACCACAATGACCAATGGGTCATAGGAAAACATCAAAATATGCGCAAATGAATGCGAAAGGTATGCAAAATCCTATGTTTGCGAGAAATCAAGTGAAAAATCATGCTTCTGCAAAAGGGACAAGGACAAAAAGTGAGTTATATGCATCAACAAGTACAAGGATGAAAAGGTTCCCCATCATAGGGCATGAAAATTTCATAATGGGAGATGGGTGAACTGAAATAAAATATCCTAGGGGGGATGAGTATGGCAATGCATGTGGATATGAAGAACATATTAGATAAAAATGCCCCAAGAAGGTGTTAAATAGGATTTTGAAAACATGTTTCTCAAGATTGGTTTTGTGGTTGAAGGCAGATGAAAATTGGGGAGAAGAAGAAGGAAAGGAGTCCCAATTTTTGAAAAATAAGAAAAGGATCCAAACTACTTGTGCAAAAAAGTAGAACAAACATTCGTGGAAGAGAAAAAGATCAAATATATGATGGTCGTTATGGTATCCTCCAAGACATGTTATGTTTGTGGAACCTGTATTCATGTTAGAGTGTGGTACACCTTCTATGTGTTACACTCAGGTATTTTTACGGTGGTCCTGCTCACCGGTGAGCGGGTCAGGGGGGCTTGGGGGCGATGCCCCCGAAGCAAATTTTCATGGGTGTTTTATTAACCCATGGGTAATGGGTAATATTTATGGGCTGTTTTTGGGCCCATGGTTTTTCAGTACCCATTGTTTTGATACCCACATTTTTTTGCCCATGGTTTTGATACCCGCGGTTTTGTATTAAACTATTTAAACAATTGTTTATTTATATGGTCTTAGCATATGATATATTAACAAGAAAATGTATTGCAGATGTGCTTTGAATTCAGGTGTGAATTCTGTAGAGTTTGTTGAGCATAGCTCCAAACAGATCTGGGTATTGTATTGAGAGAGTGGAGGCTTGTAATAAAATTTGAGCAAGTGATTCTTGGTGTACGTAGCCCATATTGGGTGAACCATGTTAAATATTGTCTCTCTGTGTTATGTTATTTATTTTACACTTTTATTTGAGATCTGTAATATTTTCTGCATATTAGTTTCTACTATTGTGATTCTGTAAGGGATTATTCCACATATTTTATCTCTTATTTCCTAACAATTGGTATCAGAGCCTGGTTTGGTTTGTTGAAGTGTTGAATTGCAGGGAAAGTTTTTTAACTTGAGTGGGAGCTATGGTAGATGATGGAAGATCTAGGGTTGATAAATTCAACGGACATAATTTCAGTCTTTGGAAGATGCAGATGGAAGATTACCTTTATCAGAAGGATCTTTATACTTCGTTGTCTGAGAAGGTAAACAAACCCTCGAGTATGATAGATGCGGAATGGGATTTGTTGGATCAGAAGGAACTTGGAATGATCTGGCTGTGTCTTGCATCTTCAGTATTATTTAATGTTTCAAAGGAAAAGACGACAAAAGATCTAATGGATGCATTAGGGAAGTTGTATGAAAAACCCTCTGCCTCTAACAAGATATTTTTAATGAAAAAGTTGTTTAATATGAAGATGTCTTAGAATAGTTCAGTAGCAGATCATTTAAATGATTTTAATATGGTTGTGAATATGCTAGCTTCGGTTACAATAGAATTCGATGAAGAAGTTAGGGCTTTATTAATTCTGTGCTATTTACCTGAAAGTTGGAATAGCCTGGTAATGGCGGTAAGCAACTCGGTTCCAGCTAACTCAAAGTTGAAGTTTGAGGATGTTGTAGGGGTGGTTCTAAGTGAGGAAATGTGAAGAAAAATCTCTGGGGAATCTTCTACTTCAGGAAATTCTTTGACAATGGAAACTAGAGGGAGATAGAAGAATAGAGGAAACTGTGGAAAATCGAAAGATCAGGCAAGGTCAAAATCCAAGAGAAAGATTTTATGTTGGAACTGTGGAAAGTTTGGGCATGCAAAGAAGGACTGTTGGGAGCTTCAATACAAGAAGAAACAATAGGAAGAAAACAAGGAGGTAAAAGATGCATCGGGTAATGTATGTCAGGATGCTTTGATTCTTTCTTTACATAATATTATTAAATCTTGGGTTTTAGATTCAGGGGCTTCTTTTCATGCTACTCCACATAAGCATGCACATTTGTGTACTTGATAAACAAAGGACCCTCAAGTGCCTTGGATGGAGGCATACCTGAGGAGGCTTGGTATGGTAAGAAAGTTGATTATTCATTTCTTAGAGTCTTTGGATGTGAGGTGTTTGTTCATATAGATAAGGATGATAGGACCAAGCTAGAGGCTAAATCAGAAAAATGTACTTTCATTGGTTATGGTGGTGATGACTTTGGATATAAATGTTGGAGTATTAAGGACAAGAAAATCATTCGATCTAGGGATGTTGTCTTTAATGAGAAAGTCATGTATAAGCAGTAGTTATAGGAAAATAGGGAAGAATCCAAGAAAGAATATGCAGTAGTAGAGGATCTTCCAGATGGGAAAGTGATACATGAATCAGTTCAGGAACCCCCTCAACAGGAACCCCAAACTCCTATATTGAGGAGGTCTTCTAGGGTAAGAAGAGAACCTGAACGTTTTTCTCCTTCTCTTTATTATTTATTACTCACTGATAGTGGAGATCCAGAGAGCTTTGATGAAGCAATGTAGGTAGATGCTAGGAAGAACTAGGAGCAAGCCATGGATGAGGAGCATAAGTCTCTCATGGAGAACCAGACTTGGGATTTGGTGAAGCTACTGGAAGGCAAAAGAGCATTGCAGAACAAGTGGGTGTACAGAGTTAAAAATGAAGAAGGAGGAAAGAAAAGATATAAGGCTTGGTTGGTGGTCAAGGGGTTTGCACAGAAACAAGGTATAGATTTTGATGAGATTTTTTCTCCCGTAGTAAATATGAATTCTATCAGAACTGTTCTTAGAATAGTGGCAGCAGAAGACTTGCACTTAGAACAGTTAGATGTAAAGACTGCATTTCTCCATGGTGATTTGGAGGAGGAGCTATATATGTAGCAGCTAGAAGGATATGAAGTCAAAGGTAAAGAGGAGATGGTGTGCAAACTGAAAAAAGAGCTTGTATGGCCTAAAACAAGCTCCATGTCAATGGTATAAGAAGTTTGATAGCTTCCTGATGGAGCAAGGTTATATTAGATGTCATTCTAACCATTGCGTGTATATAAAGAAATTTGAGGATGGAAGTTATATTATCCTGTGTTTGTATGTTGATGACATGTTGGTTACAAGTAAAAACATGCAGGAAATAAAAGTACTCAAGAAACAGCTAAGTGAATCCTTTGATATGAAGGATTTGGGGGTAGCCATTCAAATCCTTGGTATGAGGATAACTCGGGATAGGAAGGAACAAAAGCTGACTTTATCTCAGGAAGAGTACATTAAGAAGGTATTTGATAGGTTTAACATGCAGGATGCTAAACCGGTTAGGACTCCTTTGGCAGGCCATTTTAAGTTATCAAAGGAGCAATGTCCCAAGACAAAGCAAGAAAGAAACCAGATGTCCATGGTACCTTACTCATCAGTGGTTGGAATTTTGATGCATGTTATAGTGTGCACTAGGCTTGATATTGCCCATGTAGTGGGATTTGTGAGTAGATTTATGAGTGATCCAGGTAAAGAGCATTGGCAAGCAGTAAAATGGATCCTTCGGTATTTTAGAGGGACCATGGGGATAGTTTTGTGCTACAGTGAATCAGACACCACTTTACATGGTTATGTAGATTCAGACATGGATGGAGATGTTGACAGCAGGAGGAGCACAATAAGTTATATTTACACTGTAGGTGGGATAGCAGTGAGTTGGATTTCATGACTACAGAAGTTGGTGGCTTTATCAACCACAGAGGCTGAGTATGTTGGTGCCACAGAGGCAAGAAAAGAGATGATTTGGTTACAACAATTGCTTGAGGAGTTGAGGCATAAGCAGAAGGTATGTAAGCTGCATAGTGATAATAAGAGTGTTATACACCCAGCTAAGAACTCTGCTTTCCACTCCAAGATGAAGCATATACAGTTGAGATATCACTTCATCAGGACAGCTTTGGAAGAAGATAAGTTGAAGTTGGATAAGATTCATATCAGTCAAAATCTTGTAGACATGATGACCAAGGTGGTCACAAGGGATAAACTAAAGCTATTTTCAGCTTTGGTTGGCCTTCACAGATGACAGTGAAGGGTTAAGAAGCTTGCTCAGTGGAAATCAGTCTCCAAGTGGGAGATTGTTATGTTTGTGGAGTCTGTTTTCATGTTAGAGTGTGGTACAGCTATGTGTTACACTCGGGTATTTTTATGGCGGTCCCGCTCGTTGGTGAGCGGGTCAGGGGGGTTCAGGGGTGAAGCCCCCAAAGCAAATTTTCATGGGTGGTTTATTAACCCATGGGTAATGGGTAACTGTTATGGGTTGTTTTTGGGCCCATGGTTTCTTCGACGGTAACCATTGTTTGGATCCCCACGGTTTTTTTTGCCACCTGGGTTTTGATACCGGCAGTTTTTGTCTCAAAAATTCTTAGTACATGTCTAATTTATATGGTCTTATGCATATGATTAGATTAACAAGCAAATGTCTTGTAGATGGCTTGAATCGGGTGTTAATGAGCTATGAGTCTGGTGAGATGAGCTCCAAACGGATTGGTTATTGTATTGAGCGAGGGGAGGCTCTACTAAAATATGGCACGTGATTCTGGTGGAGTAGGCCCATATGGGGAACCATGTCATATTGTCTCGCTATGTTGTGGTATTTATTCTGCACCTTTTTTGCGACTGTATATTTTGTTGCATATAGTTCTACTGGATGTGATTCTTGGGAATTCGGGAGGATTACACAATTTATTTTGATCTCGGAATTTCCTAAAAGACAAAAAAAGTCCCAGGAAGCTGGGATGAAGGATGTGTGATAGAGATAAGAGCAGTGTACATCGTTGGAGTCGAGCGGAAGTGTGGTGGAGGAGAGGAACAAAAGTAGCGACGGACTAATAAGAGAGGGAGAAGATGATGAAAAGCACAAAAGGAAAGAGAATGATAGTTAAGAATAAGGTCGTGGGAAGGGAAAAGAGAAGTGGGGAATAAAAGAGGGACAAGACATGAGGGATGTGAGAAAAAAATAAAAAAGAGGAACATACGAAGAAGGGAGGAATAAGATGAAACACGAGACGAGCGAAGATGAGAAGGAGATTAGAGGAGATGGGGAATGTAGAGAGGGTACAATAGTAAAGAAGAACAACAAATATAACAGAGGACGCGAGGCGGAACAAGACCACTCACTTATGAAGGCCCCAGAAGCCAAGCAGCAGCCGCAGCAAATGATCACCCCGTAAAAGAGATGGGAAAGGGGAGAGTGACCGGGAGCTGGAGATCAAAAACCCACACAGGGGCCGAAAGACTGGCTCAGGCCCGAGACGGAAGAGTGAGAAGGAGAAAATGTGAATAATATTAGCGCAGGCTCTCCGCGTCAATGACAGCATCTTTTTTTTTTGTTTTTTTTAGGATTGGCAAAGATGGACGGAGATGGACGAGATGGAAGAAGTGTCAAGCAGAAAGCGTGGGAGCTGAGGCAGTCGTCCTCGAAGAAAAGAGAAAGAAAAGGGACCCCTGAGGGACGATAGGCGCACTAGCCCCAAGGCGATGCGCATAGCGAATGGACCCGCACGAGAACCGCTGACTGGCTATATAGCGACCTGCCAGATTAAGGGGTGGGGTGCGCGGACCCGCCAGTTTGTGCCCGTGGGCTCCAAGTGGCGGACGCGAATAAGAGGCCGCCAGAAGAGCACCGACGCTCCCCGAAAACAAGAGAGGGAAGAACTTGAATCCCACCGGGGGATACCGGCGGTCAGGCGCCCCGGTCAAGAATCTGCAACAAACACCTGGACCTGTATGGTTGGGGGCAGATTCCAACATATGGGACAACGGCGGTGAGTCGAGTTATCAACGTGGGGGCAGAAAGAACAGTTAGGGTCAGTAGGAGCAAGTGTGAGGGGAGATCATGAGGGGATGCCGATCTCCAAGGCGGCATGCAACGAGAAGGGCTGAGAGGCGGAAGGTCCAGAAGCAACCAGGGGGTCAACTGTGTCATTGCGGATACCCTCCTCAGCGGGTAAGGGAGTGAGACGCACAACAAAAGAATCAAATAGAAGGCAGCTACCGGTCCACGACGCGCAGTATATGATGAAGATTGAAGATAGTAGAGATTTGACGCCTCCCCAATTGGCCGTATGAAGGTAATGTAGTGCAAGGGATGTTCGGGATAAGTCCTCTTTTTTTTTTTTTTTTTTTTTTGATCATAGACAGAGGCCACAAAAAAAAGGGACAGGAAGAGGACGAAAGGCTTAGAGGAAGCCGGTCAAAAGTGTGAAGCATGGACGTGTTATAGAGATGGGGATAACTGAAGTTTTGGAGCATTCCCCTGACTCATTACAGAGTGAAAAATGGAGATGCTGCTGCAATACTTAGGCGGATGAACAGATAGGAACACGGTGGGGTAGATGTTGTTGAGAGAAATCTAGAAAATGGAGTGGAACGAGTGGAAAGATTAAAGAAAGATAATGATTTGTGAGGAGATGATGAGAGGAGAGGATGTGATGAATATGAATGAAGTAAATATGAAAGACCAAGACATATCAAGAAACGGTTAGAAGTGGTTAAGGTTAGTTTCCAAATGAGGATGATGGTACGATATTTGCGACGTTTGCTCTATTTTTGTGGGGAAAGGAAAGAGTGGGAAGAGGGTGTGTTTTGGGGGAATGAATAGAACAATGTAGATGTGGGAAGGGGGTGACGGGGACAAAGGCCGGATCCATATCATCTTAAGAGAGACTCTTAAAGTCAGAGTGCATGCTGTAGACTGGTTGTTACGTAGTCTGCCCAAGTTTGAGAGAAGAAGAAGGTGGAAAGACGGAGTGTTGTATACCCGCATGGAACCAAGAGATGAAAGGAGGTGATCACAGGAAAACAACGGAGTGTGGACATGGAGGGCTGGAGGAATTATGCAATGTTAGAGGTGGAGAGTGTATGAACGGGTCTTCTTAAGTTTAATGCATGGTTGTGCAAGTGACGAGCTAGGAGTGGTTCAACTAAAGTTATGGCTGGGGGGGAACGATGTTCTAGGTTAGAAAAAGTGGAGGAGTTTCTACCGTGGCCCGCTCTTCCGAAAGAATATGCGTGGTATTCAAAAAACAAATCCTAGGGGAAATGGGTGGTTAATTAAGTCATCAAGCCGAAAGACAACAGTGCAAAGCAGACATGGATGACCAAATATATGCCAGTAAAAGGATATAGAGAAAAACCCAAAACGAATTGTCGACGTGGGAGGAATGTGAACCGTGATCGAAGAAACCAACATAGAAAGTACATAGGGGGTGTGAGAAGGAGCAGCAAAGAATGAGATGGGTGTGAGTTTTAGAGAAAATTGGGTTGACAAAGGAGACCTAGGAGGAAGGAATGGGAACAAATGCAAAGCTTACGAAGTGAGACCTTATCTAGAAGGACAAGTTACTCGAGTCGTTACTTTTGTTTCCCGTGGCGCGCCCCGCAGCTGTGCCAAAGCTGGGGATGAAAGGCATGTGATCGTGGCGAATACGGATGTTTTGCACTAGGTGATAGATAAGAAAAAGAGTGTGATGAGAGGGATTGGATGGATGGTTGGAGAGCAGGCGAAGGACGAGCGAGGGACGATGGTTGGCGCAGGTAACCATTGGTAAAGGTGGGGGATGAGAAACGCTTTCCAGATAAGAATATATTGAGAAATATTTTAAAGTAGAATTAACAACACTTGCAAATGAAGTCAAGTAGAAATGTCCCCAAACTGAAAGAGCGACCACAAGAGAGAGTGTAGAACTATCATAGATCATGGAATTAAGAGTGATGTTAAATAGGGGACATATTTAAAGTAAAAAACTAGATGCATATTTTATGATACTGACAATTTGATTTCGTAAAACATAATCAGGATAAAAGTGGATTACTGCGATGAGTACACACACATAGCAAGGGCCCCTGTACAGCCCTTTTATGATTAACTGGCTATAGAAGTAAACCCAGAAAAGGAACTACTCAAAGCATTGCATTTGTAGCCAATAACAGGTGTTAGGAGTTTATTTTTAGACCCCAACTTACCCCCTAAACAGACTGGGAACAACAAAAGATTTGCTTATACCACCACAGGCCCCGAGGGAGCTGCTTAATAAGCGATCCATCCTCTCTCTTACTCTGGACCAGACGCGGGATTTGAGCATGCTAAACCTGAGCGGGGAACACGTTCTCCAAGGTGGTGTTCTTCCGTTAGCCCACCGTCGTCTGCAAGAAGGGGAGCAGAACAATAATAGAAGAAAGTTGATCAATGCGGGAAGCTTTCCAAAATCCATAATAACCAAGTAGTCATCCTTTGAGCGGTATGGTCTACTATAGTCAACTGATGGTGAGAATAAAATGCATGCAGTAGCGTCCTCGAGGTAACGTCTATTTCGGGATTTTAATTTACATGGTTTTTGTGTTTGTATGCAAATATCCTTCCTACGGGAAAGGCATTTATAAGATAAAATTGATTTCTTTTTTGCCTGCGAGAGAGAACGTTAGCTTCACATGGGGGCGGCGCTGGGGATAGCAACATTAAACAACTCGTAGGAGGGGAGACCTGAATGGTTACAACGCAGGACACCCCGATACCCTGACATTGACTGTCATAGGAAAATGCGAGGGGATGGACGTGATTATTATGGGGTTCTCCAAATGGGAGAACTTATACATAAAGAATATTCTATGAGTAGACCGTGGTAGTGGGACTCATATTTAAAAGTTACTATCAAGTGTGATGGGATAGACCACATAATTATATCATTACCGCTAGAAGGCAGACGTGGGTTATGGGGAGGACATGGTCTAAAGATCGGACTCTGCTCATAATGTGCCGCGACTTAAAAAAGAATGACTCTGTAAAGTGCAAGTATTCGGGGTTTAAGATCTCGTTCCCCATCCAGAGCTCCCGACATAAGCCCTTAGAACCATACTTATGCATGATGATAGTATGGTTGCTCCCGTTGGGAGAAAAGTTCCGTTGCCAACTCCTTGATTCGCTAACATCCTACGATCAGATAGAATTTTGGAGGATGGTTGAGTGAAGTTTTAAAAAATATGCACCTATGCTTTCGGACAAGTGAAAGTAGGCATCCCCTAAAACGAGGAACCGATGGTCAAAGGGGGGTTAGGAGGCAACACAATCCTGGCCCACAACGTTGGACTTTGGTGACAGATGGGTTCCTTCTTGGGAGGACAAACTCACCTCAAAGGAGGGCTTTTATATGCCCAATCATGGCCAACGGGGGTATTTAATGAAAATCTAAAATTGTTCTTACATTGCGATTCACAACAGGGCCACCGCAGTGGGCTTCTTAAGATAAAATAAAGGTCCCATAAGGGTAGATGCATAGGGCCATAAATGTGGGCTTCAAATGACAAAGATAGAAATATGGTCTCTGAACTAACGAGGCCAACATGTCCAACCACATTTGGGCCTTAAGAGAAAATAAATGGGTCCCCTTAAGGGATAGATGCCAATGGCCCCAACATGCGCTTCAAATGAGATGAAGATTTGGAGGGGGTCAGTTTAGCTGCATGGATTTTGAATGAGGGTTAAATAAAACAACTGTCCAGATTAAAGTTTATAGCATCAAGGAGAATTGTGTATATAGGCAATGTGTTACTCCCACTGCTCTTTGCTTAAGGGAAATGCGGATGCTACTTCACTAGCGACCGATCTTGTATCACTCTAGGAACATTAGATGTGGATCGGTGAAAGGGATTCGATGATGACACCTACATTTCTATTCGATAGCTGCATTGGGGATCATAGGACAACAATGTTGAGAATAAGGGTGACTTGTACAAGTAAATAAGTGACCCGCGAGATGTAACGGAGGCTGGAGGAGAGACGCGAGACTTCGGTCGATGTGGACTTATTAGGTGTGGATCCATGGAGAGGGACAATCCTAAAAAAAAGTCTGATCGTTCAATGAAATCATGATGATAGTTTGAAGGGGACTTACAAACACTCAATGCAAGGGAAACAAAACCCCCCCCCCCCCACGGGTCGATGGTAGGCACAAATGAGGTGGGGATAAAACCATGATGGCTTCTGATATTTGGTAAAATGCCTTACAAGTGGATTGCATAATGCCGACAGAAAGAAAATGGTTTAAACCAGTGTTACAGGGTTTCCGCATACGATTCAAATCGTATCTGCGTATAGTATTTATGGGGAATCCTTTTACTTAGATCTTGATGAATGAAAGTGCTGGAGTGGTGGGATGAGGTTGTCTTATAGGAATGTTCATGTCATCCACAATTTTGATTCCATGTGACTTGACGATTTAGAGAAGAGAGATTCGAAGCTTTAAAGGCCTGTGGATGTTTTCTATTTTGGTATGGGAATTGAGGTGCTGCATTAGAGGAGTGATGTTGCCCCAAACTAGATGAGATAATTTAGGATTTGTGGTGTGAAAGCCCTTCTATCTTCATTTTGGGGACACAAAGAGATCATTGTGGAGGTCTTACCCAGGATCTTGGATTTGGATAATGGGGAAGAACTGGAGCATTCTTGGAAGGGAGGGTCCTGAGTTCATTCGGAGAGTCTAAAGGTGTGTCGTAGTTGATATGAAGTGAGAAAATATTAGTGTTTTCTGGTGGATTATCCGTGAACGGTTGGTTTTGGTTGGGCGTTGGTTGTTGTGTGAAGCATTTGTAGCTGATTATGAGAGGGGTTATTTGAAGTTTGCAAATGATTGTAGAGAAGATGCTGGTGTGGTTGACTGCTTAGATGGTGTGGAAAGAGGAACTGCGAGAGCATCAAAAGAGAGGGTATGATAGGTAACGGTCGCGTAGAGGTGGATGGGGGAGAGTGTTAGGAACCAATGGATGAGGATGTAGAAAGATTGAGTTGTATGCGGTGTGGAGGCGGGAAGGATGTTCACCCTTGAGTGAGGAAAATCATCTTACTCAATAAAGTCATGGATGAGGGTTAAAAGGCCCTACACTGCTTCAATGTCATGGCCCGGAACACGATGATGAGGTTGATGAAAATGCAATTGGATCAACCATGGAGTTGTTTGATTACTTAAGGAACACCTAGTCGAATGGGAGGAAGTAATGATCACAAAATTTTGGAATTATATGTGTAGGATGTCTGCGTATGGCCCCAATCGAAGTGTCACCAAGAAGGTCAATCTTATGAGTTTAAGATGAGTTTGGAGGGGATTTTTGAAGTTGGACAGTGGAAGTATGGGGAGATGCTGTCGAGGGATGTAAGTGTATTGAATGGAGGATGTGATATATGTTTAGACGGGGAGGGATTACATTTCAGTTTTAATGGTTGTTTTCATTTTCATGTCGTTTATTGATGCAGGGTCACATGAACAGGAAGTGCGGAGGTACTTGACTAACTTGATGGCGAATCACCGGATCCCTCTTTAAAATATTATTCACTTGGAAGTTGACTCTGGTGTGGAAGCCGTGTGTGAAGCCTGCGGAGACCTTTGCATTGGATAGATGAGGTCCACAATGCAGATGGTGAAATTTAGGCCTCCTGGTTTGGTTTGGGGAAGGATGCACCCTTCCTTAAGCAATTCATGAAAGCAATGGTTGAAATGCTCTGCAATGTCCCCATATCATGTCAGGGGTACGAGATGATATGTACCCACCAAGGCTTAGAACATTACACCCCCGGGGGAGTCGCATAGTGGGGTCAAAGGCCCTAATAGGTGAAGTCTGATTATTGTAGAAATTTGGACAAGCGTGGCAATACCTCCGTATATGATGAACTGAAACAGTAGGAGGTGGTGTGTCTTTACAGACTATCTTGGTCTTTGAGAAGGAATGGCTTCTTGGGTATGTCTGGTCGTGATGTTGGAAGCTCGTCATATTTTATAGTATTGGAGGATGTCAGTGTTTAACGGGGTGTGGGTGGATGTTTATACCAAGGAATGCTAATATTTCTAATAAGGCAATGTGAGGCCACTATTTGAGAGGTGGTTACGTCCTTGGGAGGAATGGAATTTGCAAAATAAATTTTTCTACTGGAGAATCCAGAGGTGGGTACTAATAGAGGAATCATTATTCGGACGGCATTATTTATCGTTGAATCTAAGGAAGGTGAACATTGATTTGGTGGTACTGATGAGGGTAGAAAAGATTATTTGAATTTGAATCCATGAACGTCTTTCAAAGGTTCTAAAAAAAGGTAGGATGGGAAGTTCTCGCAAAATGTGGAATGGTCTTAATGATTGATGTAGGAGGTGCAGGAGGGAACGGGATGGGTCTATGGTTGGCTTATGGGAAATGGAATAGATGTGGATATGGGAGGTCTGAGGTCATTAGATATGGACTAAATGGTGGCCTGTGGGAAGAGGTTGTGCGGTGAACGTAGATAGGGACCGAGGGTGGTAGGGGAGAGGTAATGGATTGGAGAACGGGGGAGCTTCTAGTGAGTGGCAATGGTTGGTTTTGATGTTGCTGACGAAGGTCCCTCTAGGTGGAAAATGGAGTTATATCCGTAGTATGTTAGATTTCTAGTGTGGTATTAGGAATTGCAAGTAGAAGAAATGGTGGTTTGAATTATTGATGTGGTTGTATGGTTGGGGAAATGTGGTTCCCCCTGTCTTTCGTGGTGATGAGAGACAAGACAAAGAAAGAAAGGGATTATCTACTTGAACTCTCCCTTTTAAGGAGTCCTTGGGAATGATCTTGGAAAGATGACAATATCTATTGCAGGTCCTAGGCCACTTGAAGGAGTTGTAGTAACGGTCCTTCCCGATACCAGAGGTCTTGGTCTAGATTCGTCAACTGGTTGGATAGGTGGTAACTTGATCAAATGTGTTTGTATAATTTGTCAAGTCTGGTGTTTGTTTTTCTATTCTCGCCCAAGGGTATCAGGGGGAATTGTAATGTGAATCGTTAGTGGATTTACTGCGTCGATGGCGGGTCGGAGCTGATTTGAAATGACATGTTGCAGTTGGTCGTGCCTATCATTGATGTGGACCACTAAATAAATTCTATTTTGGGCTTATTGACTTTAATTTACCTCCCCTGTTTAAGGCCCATGTCTCAAGTTGCAAGGCATGGTAAACTTCTTCACAGTGTGTTGAAATTATGGATTGGCACAGTTGATGATATCTGCTTCACGCAAACTCGCATGTTGAAGAGCTCGATGATGGTCCAGTTGAGTAAGTGGACAAGGACATTTGTTTATAATATTACGTCTCATAGTGCGATGCAAATTGCGAGGTTATTCATCTCGAATGGGGCGGGAGGGTATAGAGATCGTTGATTGGATTCCCTTGTGCCAATATTAAGGGAGAAAGTGCTTGAGAAAGAATTACACACATGGAGAACGAACATATGGAGTATAAGGAATATTATCTACCATCTAAAGCAGGTGCCAGCTAACCGGCCATGGGGAAGTTCTGGGCATTCACTTCTTGGTGGTATGCATTGAGTGAGGAGGATACATTGCATTTTTGAATTCTAAGAGATGCTGTGTTGAGGGGGTCTCCTCCTTGTTAAATTTGGTTGATCTTTGGAAATTCCCAGTGTGGAGGATATGGTTCCTTGGCAACAGAGGATGAAGGGGTTCAGTACATTTTTGTTAAAAACAATGTACCGTGGGACACTTAGAGTAGCTCTAGGTGGCAACTGACCGAATTAGATTTGCATGGGATCATTTAGTAAGCACAACTGAGAAGAGAGGTGGTGTTGATTGTGAAGGGTGGGTGTCCTGAGGAACTGGGTGATGGGGGCTGATTGTAAGTTATGGGTTGTGGTTGAGTGAGGGGTGATAGAATGTGGTTTTGGTGAGAAACAGGGGCATGTCTGATGTTGAGATGGGGCAGGTTGTTGTCGGTAACTGATGAGTAGGGATATGAGCCATAGCTGGGTTGATCGAATGGGACTTGATACTGCATGCTTGCAATGTATCATTGAGGAGGTTGAGAGAAGTACCTTCCATGAGGACTTGTGAACGTTACAAGGAATTTGGTTGTTCGGAGACGGGATTTGACACATGGGGGTTCAATGAGTAGTTATCAGTGACAATGGGTTGTTGGTATAGTGACAGGGATGGTAGTCAGCTGGTTTATTGATGCGCGGCAGATTGGGGTGGCATGGGCGCTGACTACTCAGGTGGTCTGGTGTGCCAATGGGGTGATGGCGGACGAAGCAAAAATCATTGTAAGGCCGGGAAATGAGGAATTTAGAACTAGTACTATACTTATAGGACGATGCTATCGTGGTGGGCCATCCGAGGAAAACTGCTGTATCTTCCTTCAAGAGATAATCTAAAGGGCCACAGGGTTGGTGGCTTCAAAAACAATTCTGAATTCTGGTCACCACGAGGGAAGACCAGAAAAACCACTAGTCTCTGGCATTTGATAGAGGGCCGGGTGGCAGCCTCGATGGGATGGGACTGGTCTTACTAACAAACGATCGTGTGACCGACTGGTTACTCCTGTAGATATTAGCGATAAAAGAATGGGTATTTTGGGGGCAGTTGAGGGGAGGCTAGATGATGAAGCCAACTGAGATGGTTATCGACTGAGATGAAGCATTCTGTGAAGTGGGGTTGTGTTCATTTTTATTTGTATTTCGAGCAAAGTGATTACATGCATGAAAATAAAAGTTTTTGTCTCTACGAACCAAAACAAGTGAGGTGTGTGCTTGGTTTTGTTGTGTTTTGTTTTGATTTCTATTAAAAACAAAATAAAAATGGTTGCAAGAGGACCTAGAGAGTGGTTGAAAATGTTTGGTGCGGGTAAGTTATTGGCTGGGAAATTTCCAGAAAGAAACGGTTTTCTGGTGGGTGATCAAATCCCAATCAGCAGACCGTGCACGGCATTTTTCGAGGGGTGATATAGTTTGTGAATTTCAGGCCTAAGAAGAAGGGAAGGAATAAGATCAAACAAGAAGAAGAGAAGATGAGAAGGAGATTAGAGGAGATGGTGAATGTATAGAGATGTACCATAGTAAAGAAGAAACAAATATAATAAAGAGGAGAGATGGCGGAAGACATAAATTATGAAGGACAAAGAAGAAGAAGACAAGAAAATGATAAAAGAGATGGTGAAAGGGAGATGGAGATCAAAACAACAAAGGGGGAGAAAGAATGGATCATGAAAGAGACGATAGAGCTGAGAAGGAGAAAATGTGAATAATATTAGAGAAGGATGATAAGATAAATGAATAGGAATAGTAGGATGGAAAGATGAAGGAGATGAAGAAGATGAAGAAGTTAAGAAGATGCTGGGGAGGACAGTAGAAGAATAGAAAAGAGAAAGAAAGGACAAATGAGGAGCTAGGAGACTGCCAAAGGAGATGAAAGAGATGGAAAAAGAAAATGATGTAGAGAGACAGAAGAAGATAAGGGGTGGTTTAGAGAAGAGAAAGAAGTCTGGTAATGGGAAAGTGGAAATAAGAGGGATAAGAAAGAGACGATTAAGATCGAAACAAGAAGGAATTGAATCCAAGGGATAGGAGTAAGGCCCCAGGAAAGAAATATGAACAAAAACAAATGGAAATGTATGTGTATGGTGGGATTGGGATGATTAAAAATATGGGACAACGGCGGTGTTGGTGAGTCAGGTTATCAATGGAGAAGTAGGAGGAAAGTGTAAGGAGAATAGGGGATGAAGATTATACAGAGGAAATGAAAGAAAACCAGGGGTAAAAAGGAGGAGTTGACAACAAAGAAAATAATGCAAAGGCAGTATATGATGAAGATAGTAGAGATATTGAAGAATTCAAAGGGAAGATGGAAAGGTAATGCTAGTGAAGGGATGTTAGGATAAGTCCTCTGATAATGATCAGAGGACACAAAAAAAGGAAGGAAGAGAAAATAGAGGAGGTAAAAAGGGGTGAACAGGGACGTGTAGAATGAGGATAAATGAATTTTAGGAGAATTCCACTGATAATTATCAGAGTGAAAAATGGAAGATGATGATGACATAATGTTAGGAGATGAACAATGATAATGACAAGTATGGGGGTAGATGTGTGAGAGAAATCTAGAAAATGGAGTGGAAAGATTAAAGAAAGGATAATGATTGGTGAGGAGATGATGATGAGGAGAGGATGTGGATGAATATGAATGAAGTAAATATGAAAGAACGAGACATAGCAAGAAACGGTATGAAGTGGTTAAGTTAGATTTCCAAATGAGGAATGATGGGGACGATATTTGAGAAAGTTTGAGATATTTTTTGTGGGGAAGAAAGAGGAGGGAAGAGGGTGTGTTTTTGGGGAATGAAGAGAAAATGTAGATGGTGGGAAGGTGGAGTGAAGGGGAAAGGTAAGGATACATATCATTCTTAAGAGAGACTCTTAAGTAAGATTGCCATGCTGTAAGAATGGTTAAGTAGGATGACCAAGTTGAAGAAGAAGAAGAATGGTGGAAAGACTGAGTGGTGTATACCGAAATGGAACAAGAGATGAAAGGAGGTGATAACAAGGAAAAAAAGGAGTGTGACATGAGTGGATGGAGGAATGTATGCAATGTAGGTTGGAGAGTGTAAGGGTAATTCTTAATTTTAATGCCTGTGTTGTGCAAGTGACGATGCTAGAGTGTTAACTAGAAGTTATGGAGTGGGAAGATGTTTCTAGTGTTAGAAAATAGTGGAGGAGTTTCTACAGTGGCAAGATCTTAAGAAAGAAATGCGTTGTTATTAAAAATCCTATGGGAAATGGGTGGTTAATTAAGATCATCAAGCCGAAAGAAGAGTGAAAGAGAAATGGAATGACAAAATATATGCCAGTAAAAGGATATTAAGAGAAAAACACAAAAAGAATTGTCTGGGTGGAGGACATGTGAAGTATCGAAGAAACAACATAGAAGGACAAAGTGGGTGAGAAGAGCAGCAAAGAATGAGATGGGGTGAGTTTTAGGAGAAAATTGGGTTGACAAAGGAGACTAGGAGGAAGGAATGGTCAACAAATGCGATTACGAATGAGACCTTATCTAGAATGACAAGTCTACCTCGAGTAGTACTTTTGTGTTACGTGGAGAGCCACGCAGATGTGCCAAGCTGGGGATGAAAGGCATGTGATAGTGAATAAGATGATGTTTGCACTAGGTGATAGATAAGAATAAGAGTGATGAGAAGGGTATTGGATGGATGTTTGGAGAGAAGAGAAGGACGATGCGAGAAGATGGTTGGAGAAAGGTCACATTGGTAAAGGTGGGGGATGAGAAGCTTCCAGATAATGAATATTACTTGAGAAATATTTTAAAGTAGAATTCACAAACTGCAATGAAGATCAAGTAGAATTCCCAAAATGAATAGCGTACCAAAGAGAGAGTGTAGAAATAGTAATAGATTTCATGGATTTAAGGATGATGTTAATAGGGGACATCTTTAAAAGTAAAAATATAGATGCATATTTTATGATATGAAATTTGATTTCTAAAACATAATCATGATAAAAGATGATTTTAATGAGATGAGTATCACATAACCATAGCAAGGGCCATGTAAGAAAGTTATGATTTTAACTGGATAAGAAGTAAACAAGAAAAGGAACTACTCAAAGCATTGCATTTGTAGCCAATAACAGGTGTTAGTACATAACTAATGAGATTTGATTATACCAAAAGACCAAGAGGGAGATATTAATAAGAGATTCTCATAATCTTAATATTGACAAGACGAGGGATTTGAGATGTAACCTGTATGCGGGAAGAAGGTTCTCCAAAGGTGGTGTTCCTTAAGTCTATGCCCCAGCTCTAAGAAAGGGACAGAACAATAATAGAAGAAAGTTGATCAATGCGGGAAGCTTTCCAAACTCCATAATAAACAAGTAGTCATCCTTTGAGGGTATGGTCTACTATATATATAACATGGATGGTGAGAATAAAATACATGATAGCTGTCCTTCGAGGGACCGGTCTATTTCTTTTGATTTTAATTCACATGGATTTTTGTTTTTTGTATGCACAACTATCCTTCTAGGGATCAGTCTATTTTAAGATAAATTTGATTTCTTTTTGCATGCATGAACGTTAGCTTCACATGGGGGAGAGATGGGGATAGAAAATTAAACCACTTAGGAGGGGATAATGAATTTACAAGAGACACCCCTATACCCTTTACATGACTGTCATAGGAAAATGAGAGGGTGATGGACGTGATTATTATGGGGTTCTCACCAAATGGGAGAACTTATACATAAAGAATATTCTATGAGTAGAGCCGTGGTACTCATATTTAAGGTAATATCAAAGTAGTGATGGTAGACCACATAATTCATATCATTACCATGATAGAAGGAAGTGGATAATGGTGGAGACATGGTCTAAAGATAGGACTATGCTCATAAGTGCATGCACTAACAATAGAATGACTGTAAGTGCAATGTATTAAGGGGTTTAATATCTAGTTTACCATCAAGAGAATCAAAGAAATAAGCCATAGAACCATACTTATGCATGATGATATATGGTCTGATCCAGTTGGGAGAAAAGTTTCCGTGCCAACTCCTTGATTCACGCTACATCTAAGATAAGATAAGAATTTTGGGAGGATGAGTGAAGGTAAAACTATGCACTATGCTTTTAGGAAGTGAAAGTATGCATCCCTAAAAAGATGAACCGATGGTCAAAAGGGTGGGCTTAGGAGGCACACAATCATGGCCACAAAGTTGGACTTTGGTGAAAAATATGGTCCTTATTGGGAGGACAAACATCACCTCAAAGGAGGGCTTTAATGACACAATCATGGCCACTAAGGTGGTATTTAATGAAAAATATATAAATATTGTCTCTTAACTGAGATAAAAACATGGCCACCGCAGTGGGCTTAAGATTAAAATAAAGGGTCCCCTAAGGGATAGATGCATATGGCCATAAATGTGGGCTTCAAATGAAAAAGATAGAAATATTGTCTCTTAACAAAGAGACAAACATGGCCACCACATTGGGCTTAAGATGAAAATAAATGGTCCCCTAAGGGATAGATGCATATGGCCACAAAAGTGAGCTTCAAATGAGATGAAGATTTGGATGGGGTTAGTTTAGATTGCATGGATTTGAATGAGGTAAATAAAAAAATGTCAAGGATTAAAGTTTCCTAGCATAAAAGGAGAATTGTTTATATAGGAAATGTGTTAATACATATGATATGATCAAGGGAAATGGGATGCTACTTCCCTAGCGAAAGATATTGTATCACTATAGGAAAATTAGATGTGGATAGGTGAAAGGGATTAGATGATGATAACCTTAAATTTATATTAGATAGATGCATTGGGGATCATAGGAAAACAATGTTGATGAATAAGGGATGACCTTATGTACAATTAATAACGTGAAAAGGAGAGATGTTAACAGAGGATGGAGGAGAAGACTCGGAGACTTCGGTAGATGTGGACTTAGTTGTGGATAAAATGGTAGAGGGACAATCCTAAAAAAAGGTCGTATCTTTCAATGAAATCATGGATGATAGTTTGAAGGGACTTACAACACTCAATGCAATGACCCAGGGTACGATGGTAGGCACAAATGAGGTGGGGATCAAACCATGATGGCTTCTTACTATTTTGGTTAAATTCCTTGACAAGTGGATGCATAATGGCAGAAATTTTTAATAAGTGTTAAAGGGTTTCCGCATACGATTCAATCGATATATTAGTATATGTATTTTCTTGGGAATCCTTTTACTTAGATCTTGATGAAATTGCTTGGGATGTGGTTGTATGAGTTGTCTTATAGGATTGTGTCATGTCATTCCACAATTTTGATTATGCTATAGTGACACTTGAAGATTTAGAGGAAGATTCGAATCTTAAAGGAATGTTGGATGTTTTCTATTTTGGTTGGTGAATTGATTGTGATGCCTTAGATGGAGATTGATGTTGCCCCAAAATAGATGATGCATATTTAGTATTTGTTGGTGAAATTTCTATCTTCTTTTGGGGACACACAAGAGATCATTGTGGAAGTCTACCAAGGATCTTGGATTTGGATGAAGAAGGAGCATTCTTGGAAGGGATGGTACTGAGTTCATTTGGAGGGTCTAAAGGTTGTGTCGTAGTTGATATGAGTGAAAATATTAGTGTTTTCATGGTGATATCCGATGAAGGTTGGTTTGTTGTGGAAGCATTTGTAGATGATATGAGAGGGTTATTTGAAGTTTCTTCAAATGATGTAGAAGAAGAGGATGGTGTGTTTGACATGCTTAGAGGTGTGGAAAGAGGAACTGAGAGAGAATCAATAGAGGGTATGATAGGTAAAGGTAGAGTAGATGTGGATGGGGGAGTGTTAGGAAACCCAATGGATGAGGATGTAGAAAGATGAGTTGTATTCGTTGTGGATGGGGAAGGATGTTCACCTTGAGTGAGGAAATCATCTTCCTCAATAAAGTCATGGATGATGGTCTAAAAGGCCCTACACTGCTCAATGTCATGGCCCGGAACACGATGATAGGTGAAAATGCAATTGGGATCAAACCATGGAGTTTTTATACTATAAGGATCCCTATGTCTAATGGGAGGAATAATGATCACAAAATTTTGAATTATATGTTGTAGGATGTCTGCGTAGGACCCAATCGAAGTGTCAAAAAGAAGGTAAATCTTATGAGTTTTAAGATGATGTTTTGGCTTGGATTTTGACGTGGAAGTATGGGATGTCGATGTATGAATTGTGATATATGTTTAGGACGGGGATGGATTACATTTCAGTTTTAATGTTTTGGTTTCATTTTTAATGTTAGTTGATGATGCAGGGTCACATGAACAGGAGTGAGGAGGTACTTGAATAACTTTGATGGAGAATAAAGGATCCTCTTTAAAATATTATTCACTTGAAGGTGACATGGTTGTGGAAGTGTGTGAAGAATGAGGAGACATTTGCATTTGGATAGATGAGGTCAACAATGCAGATGGTGAAATTTAAGGAATATATTGGTTTGGTTTGGGAAGGATGCACCCTTCCTTAATAAATTCATGAACAATGGCTTGAAATGCTCTGCAATGTCCAATATCATGTCCAGGGGTACGATGATATGTACAAACAAGGCTAGAATTAAACCACGGTGGCTTCTTACTAGTGGGGTCAAAGGCCCTAATAGGTGGAAGTCTGATTGTAGAAATTTGTAACAAGCGTTGAAATACCTCCGTATATGATTCAACTGAAACATTAGGAGGTGTTGTGTCTTTACAGAATATCTTGGTCTTTTGAGAAGGACTGGATTCTTGGAGTATGTTCATGTCTTGATGGTTGGAAGCTAGTCATGATTTTTTATAGTATTGGATGATGTCAGTTAAAGGGGTGTGGGGTTGGATTGTTTATAACAAGGAATGCTAATTTCTTATATAAGGCAATTGTGAGGCAATATTTGAGAGGTTACGTCCTTGGGAGGAATGGCAATAATTTCTACTGGAGAATCCAGAGGTGGTACTAATAGAGGCATAGGAAGGAATATTTATTCGTTGGAATCTAAGGAAGGTGAAAATTGATTTGGTTGTACTGATGAGGTAGAAAGATTATTTGAATTTGAATCCATTTGAAGTTATTTCAAAGGTTCTTAAAAAAATGTAGGATGGGAGGAAAATGTGGATATGGTCTTAATGATTGATGTAGTAGGTGCAGGAACTGGGATTGGGTCTATGGTTGGCATTATGGGTAAAGATGGAATAGATGTGGATGATGGAGTGTATGAGGTATATTTAGATATGGAATCAATGGTGGATGTGGGAAGAGGTTGTGAGGTGAACGTAGATAGGACCGAGGTTGGTATGGGGGTGAGAGTTAATTGATTGGAGAAAGGGGGAGCTTCTAGTGAGGTGGAAATGGTGGTTGATGAAGAAGGTAAATCTATGGATGGAAATGGAGTTATATCAGTAGTATGTATAGTATTTATAGTGTGGGTATTAGGAACTTGCAATGTAGAAGAAATGGTGGTTTGAATTATTGATGTGGTTGTATGGTTTGGAAATGGTTGTTTAAAAATGTCTAGTGGTTGATTGGACGAAGAAATTGGATTATCTACTTGAATATCTCCCTTATTAAGGAGTCCTTGGACTGAATCTTTGAAAGTATGACATCTCTCTATGTCATGTCCTCAGACTTGAAGGTATTTGTAGTAACGGTCCTCACGATACCACATAGGTCTTGGTCTAGATTCGTCAACTGGTTGGATAGGTGGTAACTTGATCAAATGTGTTGTTATTAATTTGTCAAGTATGGTGTTTTATGATTCTCGCAAAGGAGTATAATTGGGCATTGTTCATGTGAATCGTTATTGAGTTACTGCAGTAGATGTCGGTGTAGGAGATGATTTGACAATGACAATGTTGGCAGTTGTCTTTGACTTATCATTTGATGTGGATACACTAATAAATTCTATTTTGGGCTTATTTGACTTTAATTTTAAATACCCCTGTTCTAAGGCACATGTCTCAAGTTTGCAAGGCATGGTAAAATCTTCTTCACAAGTGTGAAATTATTGGATTTGCAAAGTTGATGATATATGCTTCACGCAAGAGCATGTGAAGAGCTCGATGAGGTCAGTTTGAGGAAGTGGAAAAGATAATTTGTTTATAATATTACGTCATCGTGCGATGAAATCTGCGATGTATTCATCTTCGAATTGGCGGATGGTATATAGATCGTTGATGGTTACCTTTTGTGCAATATTAATGGAGAAGTGCTTGAGAAATAATTACACAAATTGAGAGAAATAAAATATGGAGTATTAAGGAATATTATTATACCAATCTAAAGCAGGGCCAGCTAACGACATGGGGAATGTATGGAGCATCAATTCTTGGTTGTATGCGATGAGATAACATGCATTTTTGAATTCTCAGAGATGATGTTGAGGGTCCTCCTTGTTAAATTTGGTGATCTTTGGAAATTCCCAGTGTGGAGGATATGGTTTCATTGGCACAGATGGATGAATGGGTTCATTACATATTTTTTCGTAAAACAATGTAACTTTGGACCCTAATGTAGTAGCCTCTAGGCTGGCTAACTGACCTATTAAGATTTGCATGGGATCATTAGTAAGCACAAATTGAGAAATGAGAGGTGGTGGTTGAATTTGTGAATGGGTGGGTGTCTGAGGAACTTGGTATGGGTGATTGTAAGTTATGGGTTGTGGTTGAGGTGAAGGTTGATAGAATGTGTTTTGGTGAGAAACAGGGGCATGGTATGATTGTTGAGATTGTGCAGGTTGTTGTGGTAACTGCTGAGTAGGGATATGAGCATAGATGGGTTGATAGAATGGAAGTGATACTGCATGCTGCAAAGGTATCATTAGAGGAGGTTGAGAAGTAATTCCATAGACTTGTGACGTAAAAGGAATTTGTTGTTCGGATAAGGGATTTGACACATGAGATGGTTCAATGAGAGTATCAGTGACAATTGGGGTTGTAGTAGTGACAGGGATGGTAGTCAAGATGGTTGTATTGATGCGAGGAAGATTGGGTGGAATGGGCGTGACTACTCAGGTGGTCTGGTGTGCCAATGGGTTGATGGAGGACGAAGCAAAATCATGTAAGGCCGAGGACTGAGGAATTTTAGAACTAGTACTATAATGATAGACGAGCTATAGTGGTGGGCCATCCAGAGGAAACTGTATGTATCTTCTCAAGAGATAATCTTAAAGGGCCACAGGGTTGGCTTCAAAAAAAATTCTGAATTCTGGGTCACCAAGAGGGAAGACAGAAAAACCACTAGTCTCTGATTTGATAGAGGGCGGAGTGGCAGACCTAGATGGGATGGAATGGTCTAACAACGAAGTGTGACCGACTGGTACTATGTGAGATATATCGATAAAAGAATGGGTATTTATGGGGGCCGTGAGGAGAGGCATAGATGATGAAGCCACTGAGATGGTTATCGACTGAGATGAAGCATTATGTGAAGTGGGGTTGTGTTCCATTTTATTTGTATTAGATCAAGTGATTACATGCATGAAAATAAAGTTTTTGTTATACGAACCAAACAAGTGAGTTGTGTGCTTTGTTTTGTTTTGTTTTGTTTTGATTTCTATTAAAAACAAAAATAAAAATGGTTGCAAGAGGACCTAGAAGGAGGTGAACTATGTTTGGTTTCGGGTAAGTTATGGCTGGGAAATTTCAGAAACGGTTTTCTGTTGGGTGATCAAATCCCAATCAGCAGACCAAGTGCAAGGCATTTTTCGATGTGTTGATTAGTTTGTGAATTTTCAGGCACTGTGTGGTGATAAGTCTGATGCAAAAATTTAAACCCATATTTACACTATGTGAGAAGGAAGAATGCACAGGATTCGTTTTACTCCAAATTTGAAATATGAAGTTCAATGTAGACAATCACACAGAAAAGGGAAATTACAATGCAAAAAAATAAAATAGGGAGGAAATGAATAATACCTGAAGAATGCTTTCCTTGTTATTTTATTATTCATGATGATGTCGTATTCAAAAGCGATGGTCAACAGCCGAGAACGTCTGGGTACCCTAAAATTGCAACATGCCCAATTGCAAAAGGGGTCAACAAAAGGGATTTGTGGCATGTTTATGTTTATATAAATGGATTTGATAGCGTAATGTGGTGGTTGCAATGTTTTCGAATTTACCTGCAAAAGAAAATAAAATAATTAAGTAATATGATTCTAAAAAAAGGTATGATACACACAATTAAAAGATCCAGTATTTGCTAATATATATATATATATATATGCCGATGTTTAAATGATATGAAACAATCTATGACAGATAAGAAAATTAACAAAAAAAATGCATCCAGGGATTTAAATATATGCTATGGGGCAACAATGGATGAAAATATGACCAATAGATGCTAAAAATATATAAGTTAGATTAAATTATGAAATATATACGATATTTTCTAAACGAAAGACTATTATGGACAGACTAAGTGGTATGGACTAGTATAAACACTATAACTGACATAGGCCAAATGGATTTTCATAAGATAATATGATGTTGGACCCTAATGGCATCCACCAAGTTTGTATGATAACTATGGCAAAATTATGATAGACAAAATGGATGGTGTAAAAATTGAAAGTACGAAATGATATATCTGAATAGAGGTGCCAAAAGTCAACTGATTAGGTAGAGGGTTTATTCAGCTGAAGCATATAGTGAAGTGACTAATTGGTTGATGGATGTTAAGGGATATGGGCTTGGTGAAGTCATAGGATGTTTGATGAAAAATTTTGGGCCTGATGAACTACAACATCCCAGGGTTATGGCCAATTTGTGTGGAAGGGTGAAGGATCTATATTAGGGAGGGGACAACGTGTGGATGAAAGTGGTGTGAGTTCGATGGGAAGGAAAGGAGTGGAGAACTATGTAAGAGTTCAAATGGATGGAGTGTAAATATTGATCGAACGATGAGTGGTGGGAGAAGAATCAACTAAGGTAGAGGAGATGGGAAGTCATAGGATTCAGGATTAGGGATGGAGTGAGCCAAATGACTTAGATAGGGACGTGGCAAGGAGTGGTGAGTAGTTTGCGAATGGGAACAGAGTCAAATGTGGGATGTGAGCTCTAGAATGTGCAAACTGAGGACTCAGAATAAAGGAGGGAACTCAGAAGGATGGACACAATGGTGGAGTGGAGTGTGGATGAGACTTGCCAACGAGGAGTGGTGTTCATTGACAAGGATGGAGTGAGTAAAGTGTTAATGGTGATGAAATTGAGTTGTGTATGGAGATTGGATTCAGCGACGTAGCAAGTGAGAGGTAGATCTGGTGGGTCAGTTAGATAGGGATTGGTGTGGGTGTGATGAATGGAGAGGAATCAGAATGGAGGGAGGTGGTGGACAGGTCGTAGGAGATCAGGGATGTTGGAGATGAGTCGAAGGGTGTGTAAAAAGTGGAAGGATGTATGTGTTGAGTGGAGGGATGTTGGGATGAAGCAAGGTACGATGTAGTCAAGCTGAGTGGTTAGAGTTATGATGGTAGCACTTGGTGAGGAGGATAAGAGTAGAGCTCAATGAGAAGAGCTGAGAGGTGCAGTTGAGGGGTGAGAGTGGCTTGAGAGTGGGTCGTGAAGAGTTAGGAAAGGGGAGGGATCAGTGAGGAGAGGAAGTAAGTGGCTTGATGGAGTAAATTTAAAAGGATATGGGGTCGGGAAGAAGGAAATGGTAGTTTGGTTATGGTGTTGGGGAGTGAGGTGGGGTAGCATAGGGTAACTTTAGGATGATTTATTTTATTTTATTTTATTTTTTTATTATTATTAGTATTATTATTTTATTATTTTTTAATTAATAGCAATAACAATAAAATTTTACACCTATTATAAATAATTCAATAACAAACCCTTTCAAACGAGAAATCCACTTACCCCAATGACAACATAAATGACTACATGTACGCACCACAACTTGTGGATGGATATAATACCAAAGATCCTACAAGCAGGTGAGTCTACAAATGAAAAATGTGCAACATATATCTAGATTTATGCGATGTTATACTTACGATAATATAAAACACAATAACTGTTATACGTACAACACCTATACAAGGTGAGAACACAAAAACATGACCAGAATGTGGGTCTGGTCCCACTGGATGTGCCAAGTGTTGATTAGAGTTTCTTGCTTCCTGTCTAGATTAGAGTACAAGAAATCAAAAAACATAAAACAATGTCGAGTATGCAAGGGCTTAATACCTTGGAGATGGTGATGGATGATACGGGCGCAAAGTCAATGTTGAACTCCTCCCTGTGATCCCAACAAACCTATAGCTCACAGACATTAGAGAAAGATTGATTATAGATTTTATGTAGGGGCTTCCTGACAAAGAAGATCTGGGAAGCGTTAAATTCCTCGGTGGTTGTCAACCCTTGTGTGATAAAGAATAATGATAAAATACAAGATAAACAAATAACATACAAGTTGATTAACAAAGGAACCTAACATTGTGGGTATATAGATGGTGTTATTGATCTCATCCAAACACAACATGCAATAAGAACCAAACTATGTGAACTAACAAATCATGAGTAGATTATTGTGGGGATTATAATTTTGTTACAAGGATATCATGAGGATATAAATGTAAACAAGAAGCTTAGAATTCAAAACAACATTTTCCCAGATTTTCTAACTTAAATTTCTGAAGGGGGGAAAGCCCATATTTATAGCCAAATGGCGAGGCTAGAATGTAGGTTAAAAAATAATCATGGTTGGGTAAAGTGAATTTGATTAAAAGAGGTGATGTGATTCAGTGGGGCTCACAATTTGACTCATGGTTAAAAAGATAAGGATATGATATAGAGTGGGAAAGATGATTGACATAGTTAGGTGAAATAAAATATTCCATTCTTTGCAATTAAGAGTGGAGTGTCAGATGGGTGTATTATTTCCCATGAATTGAATAACTTGTGAGAGATGCCAAATTCAATTATTAAAAGGTTATATGGAGCCCATTAAATAATTAGTTAAATTTGGGTGAATAAAGGGATGGGATTTATTTAAATTTAAGAAAAATAAAAGCAAGAGTGAGAGTTGAATGAATGTGAGATGATGGAGGGGAGCTATACCAAAAATTGGTGTCTACAGTTACCCTAATGACTTCCAATGTGTTATTGTGATATTTAAGGAGCTCTGAATGCCTTTTGCAAGTGTATGAAGTTAGTATTGTAGTGCATTTCCTTAGGAGTTATAGTTTATAAATGTGGTAATTTTTACTTGCATATATAAGGTTATGCAGGTGTTTTATAAAAGAAAGGCCAACTTATATGAAGTATATTATCCAAAAAAAGATATAAATTTGAAATTAGATTTAAAATAAATGCCAGTCCAAACTCATACAGGTCAGTCAAGACTAGATATAGATTCCTTACCAACTTGTACGGCCCTTGAACAGGGGTATATAACATGAAAAATGAAGTTTGGAGCTTTTTTAACTGATGTTTTCCCATGTATTTTATACATTATATTATCAAAGTTTTTCAAAATGTTGGTGCACAAGGATAAACAAGCCAAAAATGTACTTCATAAAGTGCTGAGTGGGAATGGAGAGATGGTATTTTTCATAGAAAGAGTGCAGTGTCCTCAAAGTGTAAATTACCAAATTTAAGTGTCTACATTTCCCCCCTAAGTATGAAATGATAATTGTGTTCTGAAAGGAAAATATACCTGAGTGTGTAAACACACTTTTTATTTTCTTGAATGATTGTTTTGAATTTTTCCATGTCGTGCTTAGTGTTGGGATTCTCCATGATGAAACGCACAATATAGAGTGTAATCAATGTCCATGATAAAGAATTAAAATTAACTCAAATATAGCTTGTAATGTGAAAGATTTTCATTTTCATATAAATGAAATGAATAGATGTAAATAACGAAGGAATACACATGTTTGCTTTGCGGAAAAGGAAATTTTTTTTATTTACTTGTGCTTAGAGATTTATATTGCTAAACTTTGTTGAAGGATTGGGGATGATCACTCCCTGAATTGTGATGTGGTGAAATCATAGTATTAGGTGCATACAACCCAACATAGCTATGTAAGGAAGAGAAAAAAGAAAGATGTATAAATGTATCCTTGCGAAGGAATAAGATTATGTATCAAATTTATTCTATAACTATGATATCTTCCTCTTTGAATGTGAAAGGAGAGGAAGAACTTCCTATGAATACCTTAGCTATTTTTCTACCTTCCATAGCCCCATAGATCAAAACACTGCGGATGGATTTATACCTAATTTTGCACATTAGGACATATATTCCAAAAGAGGATGGTTGCCCCCAAACTCTCTCCATATTCCGCACAACTGATAAGAACTAAGTAAAACTTGAATATACATTGAAAATGTGTGAAATGTTGATGAAGGGAGGATGCGCATGCCCCTAAGATCCTTGAAACATTAGTATACATTGAAATTCCATGGAGAAGGAGTGAAATATTTCATGTCCCATGTATTGATCTAAGCTAAGTAAACTAAGTGAATTAAGTATGATTTTTTTTTCAAAATCCTAAAAATGAATATGAGAATCTCAAATTGTAGATTAAATTGATGTTTGTGACCCTGGGAAAAAATGTGTGGGAAGGTTATAACCATACTATAAGGTCTTGACCCAACTACATGGTTTTAAACATGTGAATATATTTTTTGCATTTTTGTGGTTGACTGATTTTATGAGTTCTTGTACTCTATTTGTACCTATGTGTTCCCCAAGAATTATATTTGTGTCTGTTGTAAGTGTAGAAATGAACCCGAATATATGCTCCCTCTTTTGAGGCATGTGTGAAAACCATGTTTGAGCATGTGGCTGAAAATAAATAGATGTCTGTTAATGAAGGACATGTCTGAGAAACTATAGTAGAGTGTAGAGTGTTGAAGTGGTGACCACCTAGAATAAATGTACCTACAAAAAGAGAAATTGGCTGTGCTCAGTGATAACCATGGTGCGTATGGAAAATAATAATAACAATAGAGAACAACCGTATAGTTGATAACAAGAATATTATAAATACATGCAAATACAACAATAGTGCAATTGGGTGCAAGAAGTAGGAAAATAATGTCATACAAAATGTGAAAATCTTCCAAACATGGGACACCCAAAATATGAGAAGACAATCAAGAATTGTAAACCACATACAAGGAAATTAAGAAAGAAAGATATACACACAAACAAGTATATGTGAAAGAAGAGTTTCAGAACATGATAGTATGATATAGTAACCCACATGGGTGAAATATGTGAAACAAGAGATGTCAATGTTTTACAAGAAACATGTGTTAGTCATATTAGTATAAAAATTAGCAAGTACATAATATATGTAATTGAGAATAAATGAAGAAGTTAAAAAGGGACTATAATAGAATAATTAAACATGTAGGAGATGGGGGTGATGCCCCCAAGTGAAGAATTTAAAGAGCTTCATGTGATCCTATAAACATGTAGCAATCTGTGTGCCCTAATCCATCTTAGTATACCAAGTGAGTGCATGTGTGTATAAGAGAAACAAGTATGTTATCTATTAAACCAAATTTATAAACAACATGGATAATGTAAAGTGCTAACAACTCAAATAAAATTCATAGGTCCTAATTTTTTGTTTATGTAAATATATAATTGTGTTTGTATTATTATAATTAATGTCTATGTATAATGGGTATGGGTAGTAGGGAATCTATTCAATAAGAAACTCATGAAGAGTTTGAGTAACTACCAGAGAAGAGGGAGGATAAGACCTCAACTATGATCCAAATTCTAGTGGTACCATAGAGGTAATATGTGCCAAGAAAGGTTGAGGAGATAAATAAAATGTAGAATTAGCATTGGAAGATAGGTGTTGGTGAAGTGGACTAGAATAATGAGTGTGCCAAGTGCTTAGATGTAGTAGGAAAGATGTGTAGGTAGCATGTGCACTAGAAGACTGATGTAGGATCCTAGGGGATGGAGGAAAATGAGAAGTATGGCATGGGTCTACTAACCTATGAGGATACCTAAACCCATGAGATATATTGCGTGCAATAATGGGCTTATTAGGAGGCCTAGGTGAATGAGGGTTTTTACGGGGTAGGATGAAGATTTATGAGCATAGGAATGATCTTACAAGTGCTAGAACCATAAGAGAAAACGTGCAAAACCAAATTCCTATCTAAAGATGTATTAGGACTAGGTTAATTAGGAGGAGGAGCCTTAATGGGAACACCTATAATAATATAACCTATTAATTATGAATGAAATTAACATATCAATGAATTATCAAGGGAATATACTTACAAACATTTAACCAAGGGAGACCTAACTCCAAGGCACCTGAACTACTATTAGAAGCACCTAGGAATAATTACGAGGAGGGCCAATTAAAGATAAGAAATAGATGGGTTAAGATTGACTTGAAGTATGGAAAAGATAGTAGCTTCATACTTAGGGTGACACTTAAGATATTAAATGAAATATATGGGTTCAACATGAGGATGAGCCATTATAAAAATTAGTAGTGGAAGATTGGAGTAATAGGCCTAATGCACAAGGAACTAAGAAGATCCTATATTAGGTGAAGGGTTAGATCAACAATGGGTTCACATAAATTTCTACACCCTTTTTAGATTAATATCGATATGTTTCTTAATCTAAATATTATTTAATGAGGTCATATAAACACTAAATAGATGTAGGTTAGATATAAGTGGCTACTTTGATTAGTTAAATTATGACATTAATTATAAAATATCAAAATAGTGCTATAAAACATGCAATACAATATATGAACTTGAAAAAACAAAGGAATGGGTGTACTTAGCTTGCTACATATGATTATGGGAATTATAGGATTGTGCACTACTGGAACTAGGTGATCTGAAACCGAATGACCCTCAAAACTAGAATTATGACTGTAAACCACCCTCGATCAGGATTGTACCATACGGTCTAGTCCCTTCTTTATGGCCTTATACCTACTTTGCTTATACTTATATAACTTTATGTGATTATCACCTTCCTGTATTTGTTTATCGTTGTCAAACCCTAGTTGTTACATCTGTAATGAAGCTCTATAAATGGATTGATCTTTGTCTCAAACCATATCCATGGATGAAGGTTCCTACAAAACAAATATTATAAGGGTTGTGGAACCCTCGTGCATAGTTAATGTTGGCACTACTCAGAAGAGGCCTCAAATCACACCTCATTCTCCCCCTATCATTTGATATCTAAATAGATTAATTAAATTTGGAAACTTATTTGACAATGCTTTCTTAGGCTTTAGATCTTGCTAAAATACTTAGAGATATGATCTTTGAGTGCTTTTGGAAGAGAGATATGGTTGTATCAACATGATTTGGATATTTATACCTAATATGGTTGTTACACTAATGAATTTAGATGGGCTATTATGAGATTTATGGAGCTTTGGTTTCCTTTTGCAAGTGTATGCAGTGAATCATCTAGTGCATTTCCTTGGGAGTTCTAAGTTAGTAAACTAGGTAATGTTTACTTGCTTATATAGGGTTCCATAGGTGATTTATATAAGAAATACCAAACCATATGAGGTATAATACCCAAAAATAAATATTAATTTGAAAGTAGATTTAGAATACATGTTTTTCCAATATCCTACATGTCGGTCATGACTAGATACAAATTCCCAACCAAATTGTACGGCCCTGATTGGGATAGAAAACATAAAAAATGAAGTTTGGAGCTAAACAATAGACCTTGGAAAGTGCTAAGTCAGAATGGAGAGATGGTATTTATCATAGAAAGAGTGAAATGGAAAATCAAGTGTTGTGAAAGTGAAACTTGTGAAATTTTAGTGTCTATATGAATATTTTAAGCATGTAAGTGATTTTTCTTATCTTGAGAGATATAGAGAAGTACATTGATTAGTTGAGGTTTTTTTTTGTAAAATGTTTACTAAATCACCCTCATCCTCTTGAGAGATATATTCAATATTAGGATAGGATTCATCACATGAACCTTCCCCATGAGAACACTCATAAGAGATAATAATTCCATAGTATTAGTAATGATAGAAACAATAGAGTAGACACTTACATGATTTTCCATAAGAAGAGAGGTAAGAGATTATTTACCACCATTGTATGATTTATTATAAAAAAATGTTAGTCATATATGTGTAATTATGATGAATCATAGTGGAATAAGCCTCATGTGTATCATCACATTCATACTGATAAAATTTGTTAGGGTCGTCAATAATGTCCATGCATATTACTCTACTAGAGAGTGACATAGAATTTTGATCATGGGTATAATAATAAAATAAAGGAACAATAGAGTAAGACATGGGATCGAAAAGGATAACCAAGCCTACAACAAATAAAAGGATTAAGAACTAAGGAAAAAATGATAACCCTAGGATAAATGGCCCTAATCTCCTTTTTTTGAAGATGCCCAAAAAGATATTATCTCAGTTTTTAGAATCTACATTTGGAATCACTGATTGAATAAATTTCATCATCAATTTGTTGCAATAATCTTGCATATTGAAGGAGAATGTTCCCAAGTTGTGGAAAGATTGCATTGTATTATAAAAGTTTCAAATCAGCCAACGAGAGTGTAAAAACCAAACATACAAGTCAAATAATTTTTTTTAAGTTGATCATTAATCCTACAAACTAGCAGAAATAAGATACACCTGAGATTATCGAGCAAGTGACATTGTTGATCCTACATTTAAAGAGTAACAACAATAAAATTTCAGACTCCCTATTGTCCAAACACCAAAACAAGTTGGGTGAGAATTATTCACAAAATTTAACCCTAGGTTTCCTCTTGAATATCCTCCTGAAGGTCTAATTATAGCAATCCTAGATTTTATTCCTATGGAAGAAGAAGAAGAAGAAGAAACAGAAGAAGAGATGGTTGCACCTATACCATGGGGACTAAACACATGAATGTTGTCTCTACCTTCTCCCATCCATGAAATACCTTTAGGATTACAAAAGAACTTTCTAAATTTTAGAGGAGATGGGAAACAACAACTGGATGAGAACATTTCCACCTTCATCACAACCTATGATGTAATGAGATTTGAACATGAAGATACATCAATAAGATTGTTTGTTGAATATCTTCAAGATGTTATTAGAGATTGGTTCCATCACCTACAAATAAGGTCAATCATTAACTAGAATTAGATGAAGATAAATTTTAAGGCTAGGTTTAAACCAATTGAATATTCCCACACTCTCATTTATTAGTGGTCTAAATTGAAGAAAAAACCTCAGGAAGACATGAGGTATTTTTTAGCCAAATTTAACAATTTTATCAATAAAATTCATGAAAACACTAGGCCCATTAAATATAATCAACTGCATTTCTTCACTAATCCCCAGTTTCTTCAAGTTGGATCAATTCGGATTTGTTCACTATCTCGACTAGATACTTTGGATGAAGCTCAAGACCTCATGATAGAGGTAAAATATGATCTTTTAATTCTTGGAAAAATCAAAAGAGTATCTAACAAAGACAAAGGTCAAAGTTCTAGTTCTAAAACTACTGACTCATTACTGCAAAAATTGGATAACGACATGATATATCTAAAGAATCATCTTTCCTAAAGTTCTCCTTATAAGGATGTTCCTAGGAATAAATTTCAATATAAAAAAGGATTTTTAGAACTCCACACATAGTTACTCTAGAAGCACCTCTGTAAATGTAGTTATTGAACTCAAGGAGATGAAGAAGAACAAGGAAATTTGTTATAAGTTGAAGAAGATGAAGATGCTGACATTGGTTACTATGAATATTCCTCAGATGATGAAAATGATGAAGTCGTGGAAAATATAAACATATACTCATGCGATGTGTTTACCCATTCATAATCTAAAAATGAAGCCTCTACTACTACTTCTCAAAATAATAATTCTATAGATTCTCAAATGGATACTCTAAAAATACCATAATTAACCAAGGATCTCTACTGCCCAATTCAATAGACTTTTTGAAAAATAAACCTAGTTCCAATATAACAAAGGTTGCATCTTCTTCTCTGGGTAAGTCCTTCACACCTACCTCGGTTAAAATTTCTTCTACTAAAGTTGTATATTCTACTTCTAATCCTAAAGCCAAATCTACTTCTTCTAAAATGGCCACAACATCTAAAATTTCCACCATTTCCCATTTGATATCATTGATAACATCAAGATATCCAAAGTATAAATTTCACAATTTGAATACATGCAAACTCACCCAAAATAGTTTGATAATCTGGTTTGGTTCATAAATAATGGTAAAATTTCATCTAGTTCAACCTCATTCACTTTTAAAGGACTAATTCTTACCCCTCCTTCACCTTCATCCTAGAACTTACTTGCTACAAGTCTATGTTGGAAGAACAATGGACTAAGAGGGTGGTGAATCATTCCTACGATAAAATTTACTTCATTTAAAAATCCAAAAATTCATTATATCATTCATCCATTTATCATTCATAACCACATGTGCATATTAGGTGTGTATTAATCATTCACAAGAACATGTAATAAAGAATAAGACACATGAAAACCATATATACATGGGAAACCCTCATGGGGAAGAAAACCCACTAAAACTCTTCTTTTATTACATGAAGTAAAGAATTTTAATGAAGCACCAAATTCACAAGGAGCACCAAACCCTGATGTAGTGAGGCACCAACCCTATAAGGAGCACCAACCCCTAATTTAGTGAATCACCCACTCCAAAAGGAGGATAAAACCCCCTAGGATGACTAATCATAAACTCAGCCACCTCTAGGTGTTTTATATATGATTTTTTTGCTGCCACAACTAATGGAGATCATATATTCAGCTCACAAAGCCTAGCTCAAACCCTAGGGCATATAACTCACTCTATCTTCTTCTTCCTCAACTTGACTTACCTCTAAACTCTTGAACACATGATTTCAAACATTCCTCAATCTGAAACACATCTGATATTCTTTAAAATCATCCCTTCATATCTACAAAACACTCTCCTCTAGGTTGCACTATTCCCCCATGCAAAACTAGTTCAAAAATGAACCCAAATATCACTTTTATATGATTTTATTTCTTCCAGTCCTACACCTTTGGTTCACCCAATGCATCATTAAAGAATCCCATAACTTTATCACAATATTCACAAGTAGCCCACGTAGGTCGGCGTAGCCAAAAACCACTTTTCATGCACCAAAAATCACCAAAACCCTTGCATTAGAATATCAAAAATCTCCTTATACCAAAACCATTTTTATTAAAGCTCTAAAATTAATCACACATGTTTAAAATAACATTTAAACAAAATCAATGGTCAATGTTTACATGAAATAATCAAATTATTTTGTTTAATGGAACCATTGTTCTCTGTCTTCTCAAAATAGTTGTTTCCCACACCCTTCAGGGCCCTGAAAAACATCTGTATACCACTAGATCACTCCAAAAAATCCAAAATATGTCATGTGAACACTACATATAAATGGAAAAACTTGTAGAACACTTATAAACAAGTTATAATTCATGAACTAATCACCTTCTCAAACCTCAACCACTTTTATCTTCACTAAATCTACATGCCCAAAAATCTATTTTCAAAGATCATATAATTAACATCATTCCTGGAAAAATTAAGACATATAAATGGATTAATTGGATGCACAATTCATCGCAATTCACTATCCATGTGATAGAAAAAATCACTTAATTCATCTCATGTTCCAAACAACTGAAACATCCAGCAGTTCATGTCCTGTCATGTACTGAAAAAATATTCCTATCCAAAAAGTGACCTGGAAACCTTAACAAAACTCATCATCATGAGACAATAATTATATCACTAAAATATATCTAATTTATATTTCCAACACAACTTTAATCACATCCTAAATCCTCCTATAGCTCCTAAAATCTCATTTTTACCACAGATTGCTTCAAATTGCCCCAAAAATGCCCTTTGACCAATCAACAAAAATAGGGCACACTTTACATTTTTTCAGCATCACCATGATCTGAAACCTTAATTAAAATATAAAAAAACTCTTAATCTATCATTATTTCCAATTTAGTCATTACCTTATTTGGGAAACTTATCCTCAAACCGGAACTCTTCATAAACAAACCTTTTCAGGTGGGGCCCACACACTATCACATGATCTATCAGACATTTACAGAAATATGGAAGATTTATCTAAACCATAAAATTATAAATTTGGAAGAAAGAATATAAATAGGCTTAGTATACTCACTTCTCAGCAAGTTTCTTCTAGCTAAGTTTAACTGGGGTTCCAAACCACTTTAGCTTCTTGATGATCATTCGTAAAAATGTGATGATAAAAACACCTCATTATTTTGTGTGAAACCTTAATAAATGACCTAATACTCTATGAAAAATATATCACGTCCCCATGAAAATAATACAATCCACAATGAGCATCAGAAGGTCAACTTTTTCTTGAAAATCACACTGCAACTTACCCAATTTTTCCAAAACTTGCATATCTTCAAAATTATTCTTCAGAATGACCTAAAATTTGGCATGAAGAACCATGAAAACTTTCTCTAAATTTACATATTCACCATCTATCCCAGATAGGTCTAAAACTCTCCACCCACTGCGACTTACCTATGCAAACATGTTTGTTTCTCACCTATTGATTCCTAAGGACCTCAAATATGCATCTAACTCCTTAATTATGACCTAAAAATCATCACACACCTCATGTACATTGAATATTATGATAACATGATTCAAAAGAATAATCAAATCAAAATATTATATCTCTACCTCATTTTGCATGTTTTAGGGCTAGAAACAAGCCTAGAATGACCTAGCTTAATGTTGACAACTCATGACTTGACCATGCTGACATTAATAAGAAAAATTTATACTCATAAAACATCATATGGACCATGTATGAAATACTTAAAACATCAAACCAATTGAAAATTACTCAAACCATGATTAGACTAGCTTAACCATGCACTAGGACCTCCTAAAACTTCACAAAACACATGAACTTCATACTTAACACATGAATAACACTATATAGGGACTCACATGACCTCATGACACTCATTTAAATCAATGGGGGTTGACATCAATGACAACACAACCACAAAATGGCCAACAATCTCCCCCTTTGTAATTGATGACAACCATCGTCAGAAACATTTATGGCAACCAACATGAAAAACACCTACATGAACTCAACTCCATGTTTTTTATGCTTCTCTCCCCCTTTTCCATCTATGAAAAAATCTACAATGACTCTATTACATGAAAAATGACAACTCAGAATGACAACAATGAAAAACATGACTTACTCGACCAAAAAGCTCCCCCTGGGACTGAATTCTTCCTTCTTTGACTCCTTCAGCAGTAATGGAAGATCCTATGGACCTCAAAAAGGATCCCCCTTGAACTGATACACTTCTTATTTTGTCTTCATTCTTGTCATACACCTCTTTCTAGGCCAAAACCATGCTCAAATCATCAAAACTACCTTAAATACTAGTATATCCACCTTCAGAAATCTCGTCTCTGAACATCTCCTTCAGTGAAAAATAGGCAATTTCTCAAGGCTCTAGAATCCAATAAATAGTAAATTAATCACCTTTAAAGCTCCCCCTAGACTTTTATTACCCATCTATAGTGAAGAAACAAAAAAATTGGCTACTTACCTTAGTTTAGAACTTAGAATAAGAACTTACATGTTTACCATAGTCTTGAAACCAAAAATTAGTAGTCTCTACCATTTAAGCTCAAGAAATAACTCCCCCTACTTTAATATGCTTACTCAGACCTGATTCAAGTCAATTACAGTCCTCTTAGTTTCCCTAGAGCTTGTCATGATCCTCCTTGATCATCTTATCACATTCATGGACTTGTAGAATTTCTTCAAGTAAGTTCATACATAACATGTCTACTTGTGTAAATTGTGCCTCTTAACATCCTTTTATACGTCAAAAAGTCCTAATCTCAGACTTATAATCCTTCATTGACATGTTTCAGATCTCTGCCACCTGTTTAGGTCAATTATACCTTTACAATGCCTTTAACTCAATGTTTATTCATAAACATACTTCCATTTAGGTTAACTACAGTAGATGACTTAATTTGGTCTTCTTTGGCACTTTAAGAGCCAAAACCAAGCTCCCCTTACCTCAATGAACATCATCATACTTATCTCACCTTCTTAGACCCAAGAGATACAAAAATTGATCTGTATCATGTTTTTCATGATGAAAATAGGTGTAATTCATCCTTCACTTATTCTTCCATATAGAGATTTGTTTTGATTAGAAATTCATTATGGATGAACCATCAACTTTAAAATTTCAATCTCAGATATTAGTAATAATTCACCGCACAAGCTCAATATTTTTGACTTGTAACATTCAAATTTAAACACCATAGAACCATTTCTTCTCAAGGTCAACACTTATCAGACCCCTGGATCCAATTATGTACAAAATCACACAAGAAAAAGATTAAGAAAATTTTTCTTACTAAAAATATTATTTCAAAAACCAGAGAATCTTAAACTCACATTCTTCACTTGACAACTTTCTTGGTCTAGTACATCTAATTATCAATCTTTTCTAACCTTCAAGTTCCTTATGTTCTTTCCTGAAACTTCACAATATTCATCAGGTAGAGATACTTCCAAGGTCATGTAGGATGATTAAAAATTTCTTCAGTCCTTCACTGTGCACTGATAGAATTTGGCATACAATTCCTCCTGCAATTTTTGTCTAAGGGCCTCCATTTGCATTGATAGGCACCATTTCTACATGTAGGATTGCATTTTACTCTTTAAACAAAATTTTAGTCTCCATTGTAGATCAAAAAGCTTCCTTATCAACTCAGATCACAACAATATCTTAAAATCACAAAGCATACCCTTATTCTCATAAACTCTTGCATATCTTTGCTAATGAATATGTTGCAAGAATTCTTTTGCAGGTCTGTAGTCTTCTTCTATTGATCATAAACTGATACTAAGATAGAGCACATTATCTTTGAACATACTTATAAGATCTGATAAAATTTAGCATCTTTTGAGAGGAATGTTAGGGTTTCCTTATTCAAACCCTTGAGTGATTTTATCCTTGAATATGTAGCTTATATTTTCACAATGGACTAACCTTTATTGATCTTTGTCAGACACTAATTTGGCTTTGAATTACTATAGAAACTTTTGAAGACCTGTAGCATAACCTTTGACATGGTGTAAACGTTACTAGGTCATTACACATCACAGTTATAGATGTTTCATGCTAACAATTCCTGATTCAGGAATACACAATACATTCAACTACATTTTTTTACATCCATCTTATTTTAAAGAGAAATCAAAACCTTGTTACACACTACAACAATTCTCTTACCTCTTATTGAATCTTAAAATATGCAAGGTAATAAATTAGAGAGCTGAAGATGACAATTTTGTACCTCGGTATGATCATTGTACTTGTAGGTTACCTTTGTAATGGATTATAACCAATCACACCTCCAACACTGACTCTTGGACCTATAGGTCAACTTTTACCATCTTCATGCTAATGAGACACCATCAACTTCTTAGATACATACAAAACCTATCAAGATGTTTTGGTCACATTATAGGTCCCAGTCCTTTTGAAATCAACTTTGTCATGTCATAAACCTATAGAGCATCATTTGGGCTTAAGATCTTCATTTTAGCCCTCAAAAAACACCTTGCTCAATTTATTTATTGACTGAGATTAGACCAACAGGGGAAATCAACCTTCCTTCAACTCTCCAACATGAATGCACTGACCTAATTCCCTCTCGATAATTTTTTTCAAATTCCTTATGAATTTATTCACTTTGAGCTAAATGAACACCATTTCATAGTTCATTCTTAGATATTATCATCCTTTGGCATCTTCTCAAACCTTATTTGTACAGATATAGTTTTTGCAGTCACTAAAAGGCTATGTGGAACACAATATAGTCCTGGGAGCACTGTACTTTTCATTCTACTCATGCACAGAGAGTCATCACCTTGTTATTATTACCACTTCACAATATTTAACATCTTTAACAACCCAAACATCACATAATAGAGAAGCTTCAACTTCATGAGCATGACCACACACCTTTATAACTAGAACTACTACTAACAACTCTTTTACACATTGTTTCAAATTCATATTTTGACAAAAGATATGCTTAGGATGCACTACAAAACTTGACTCCTTGTAGTTGCAATACTTTATTAACTTCTGAAGCCTCATTCATGAAGAAACATGGTCCTAGTCACAAAAAAGTGGATACTGAGAACACACTCTCATATTAAACATGCTTTCAGCCTTCAAGTTTTTTCTTCATAATAGATATTCAATTTTTAACTAGCTTATGTACTCAATACCATATTTGAATGCACATATAAATACATCAGAATGTCCATGATATATATTCACAACTCCAAGATTTTACATTTATACTGAGATTCGACTTTTAGACATTGTTGCAGAACCTTTAAGGGTAGTACTCTTGCTCATATAGACCCTCAGATAATTGGATACACACTTTCATTTTTCATAACTATCATTGCTAAGACTATACAACTTTTGACAAGATTTTCAACAATGACTCTCACTACTTTGAAAACCTATTCAGAGACATAATTATTCAAACTCAAAATTTTCTTGATAGTTCATGACACAAACCACAATCCTTGAGACACATTGATGACATACTTGCAACTCGCAGAACTTAGATGCAACATAACAGGACTGACACAAAATTCTTCAAGGCCTTAACAAATCAATACACACACATGTACTCCATTACAAGCTCTTTATAGTAGTATGACACAAATTTATGACACTCATGCCAAACTTCATGGTTCAAAGATAGTATAACCCTTAAAAGACAAACCCTAAACCTAATCAAGACATAAAAACCACTCATAGAGCTATTAATAAACACAAGATGCTTTAGACTTAGACTCAAACCCTTCTTCATGAATTTTTTTGGAAAAATAATAACCTTCTTAACACTTCTAAGGCATATTAAAATCATGACTTAGGATGAAGACTAGAAAGACCCTTTATATGATATATCAAGACCTCATAGACCCCATCACAAGCACCAAGAATCTTGACACATTTCAAGAAATGACACAAAAAACTCAGAGACAAGTACTATATAGACTTAATGACTCATAAAGGGATTACATCACATACCTTATGCCTTCTGAGGTATCCAATACACCTAGCTCCTTTAATTTTTCTTGAAGTGTAGCATGGAGACTCAAATGGTATCCTTCAAAAAACAAAAAACTTGCTTCCTTGACCTAACTTTAACCCTTCCTTGATTCCACAAGAACCTTATTTGACAAACCTTGCTATATTAGACTGATAATTAATCTTCTTGACCTCCTTGGCTTGAGTAACCTCTTTTTTAGCCTTTAGATATGATATACCATTCTTGGATTCATTCATAGAACTGAATTTATTCTTAAAAACCCTTCCATTTGATGCTTGAATCCTGCTAGTATCTGTTGGTGTCCCTCCTTGGAGAAAAAAATTAGAAATATGACCTTGTTTGTGGCACTTAACACACACAACACCATTTTTATGTTGAGAATGGAGCTTAATTGCTTCACAAGAAACTTGATTTTGCATATTACTGGTTCTCATAGTAACCGATGTCGGTTAGGGTGTAACTGACATTGGTCAGCATAAGAACCACCATCGGTCATCATAAGAACCATCTTCGGTTAGGGAGAACCGATGTCGGTTACCTATGCGGGAGTGTTTTAATTAATTCTCAGGAATTAGATCTATTTTTAGCATAAAAGTATATCTATTGATTGTAATTATATGGCTAAGCTCCCTAAGTTTGTATATGCCTATATAAGCATGAAGGCTAGGGTTTAGAAGGTGAATGAAGAGAAGGATTTAATTAGATCCTTGATTCTCCTAGATTAGGAGGATAAAGAAGAAGAAGAGAAAGAAAGAACAGGTTACATGAAGACACAGTCTCCATGGAGAGGAGCTGGACAGAAGGAAATAATAGGTACATCTGAATGGTGAGAAGAGGGTAACGTATTCTACTGTATTTTCTTTGTATAGTTATTTTCTCATTGTAATGGCTTGCATAGTATGTAAAGCACATAGAGTTTCTTATTGTAGATCCACATGTTGGTGAGATCTTATATTATAGATCTATGTAGATCTATTCTTATATTGTTAGACCCATAAGTTGTGATATCTTGTATTGTAGATCCATGAGATCATAGTGTATTATTGACCCATGTAGATCTAGATATTGTAGAGGAGATTTTCTTCATGTTTGGATAGGTTATGCAGTGATGGAGAGACAAACTTACTTGTTGGTGCACAGTCATGGTTACACATTGGTAAACCCATGCAATAGGTCTTGTTTGTAGATCCACAGAGAACTTGGTAGCAGTTTAGAGATGTAGTAGTTCTAGGTTATGTGAGATCTGTAGGTGGTGTTTGGAGGCACAATTTTAGTGCACTCATGGAGATCCATTTAGAGATCTAGAGGAGAGGAGATACTCTTGGAGAGATGCATTGTACTTTTGTATTGAAGAGTTGGTTTGTACTCTTGTTGTATTATATATATGAGAACTCTAACTTTAGTGGACATAGCCCACATTAGTTGAACCACGGTACATGTTGTGTTATGTGTGTGTACTTTGTCTTGATTTGGATTATTCTACTTTATACTTTCACTGGTGTAGATTTTGGGGAATTGTTTAGGTCTTTTGTGCAAGATTTTGTTTCTTATTAAATCATAACACTATTCTGCAGTCCCAAATTCCCAACATTTTATTCCTTCTAGGTTCAAACACACTTAAGTTCTATTCACACTCCTTATCTCTATGGCCATACTCACAAAAAGCGTAGCATTCACCCTTAAAGACCCATACAACATTCTTAAAAGGCCTTCTCTTACAATCTCTAGCTCTATGAACAAAATCATGAAAAATAAATAAATATCCATGAAATGATGAACCATACCTCATAGCATTAGGTTTTCTAATGGGGTTAGAACTTCTTAGATCATTCTTTTTAGTCACTGTCTCAACTAATTTATTACTTGTACCAGCTTCATCATCACTCTTATCATGTTTTCCTTCAAACCATAGGCCTATTTTATCATATGTGGCTCTTTGACCCTCTAAGATCCCATCAAGAGCTTAATATTTGTTCTCAGGCTTCTCATACATATTCAAACTATTAGATGATGTTTCCAAATCTGATTTTAGGGCCTTCAACTTCTCTTCATACCTGAAACAATAGTATTCTTTATCCTTTAGAGAATTAGATAAGCTTTCCATTTGAGATTTCAAACCCTTAATAGTTACATCATGATCTTTCTCCATTTCACTCATAACCTCTTGCAATCCAAAAACCAAAGACTCAAAAGTATCATACTTCCTTCTCCAAAGATCAACTGACTTATCGATTTGTGTTTCTAGGATCTCCTTCAAGTGATTAAACTTTCTTCTCAAGGACCTGCTCTGATACCAATTGTTAGAAGCACAATGGAATGAGAGGGGGTAGTGAATCAATCCTAAAATACTTTTTCTTCTTTTACAAATCCATATATTAATTATATCATTCATCCATTTATCATTCATAACCACATGTGCATATTAGGTGTGTATTAAGCATTCACAAGAACATGTAACAAAGAAGAAGACGCATAAACAACATATATAAGTGGGAAACCATCACAGGGAAGAAAAAATAGTGAAAACCTGATTATATTACATAAATCAAATAACTTTAGTGAATCAAAAACTTCACAAGGAGCACCAACCCCTGATATAGTGAGGAAGCAACCCCTAGTTTAGTAGAGTACCCACCCTACAAGGAGCACCAACCCCTAATTTAGTGAAGCACCCACTCCAAAAGGAGGCTAGAACCCCCTAGAATGACTAAGAACCAACTGTACCACATGTAGATGTTTGATCTCTGATTTTTCTGCTGCCACAATTGATGGAGATCACATGTCCAACTTACAAACCCTAGCTCAAACCCTAGGGCATCTAACTCACTTTAAATTATTCTTCCTCAACTTTTCATGCCTCTAAAATATTACACACATGTTGTAAAAAATTCCTCAATCTGAAACACATCCGATCTACCTTTAAATCATGCCTTCATACCTGCAAAACACTCTCCTCTAGGTCACACTATCACCCCATGCAAGACTAGTTCGAAAATGAACCCAAAACATCACTTTAATATGCTTCTATTTCTTCCAACCCAAAGGATTTTGGTCCTACACCTTTGGTTTGAAAATTTCATCCTTAAAAAATCCCATAAATTTATCACAAGTGGCCTAAGTAGGTCAGCCTAGCTAAAAACCACTTTTCATGCACCAAAAATCACCAATACCTTTACATTGGAATGCCAAAAATCTCCTTTTACCAATTTTTTTATTCAAGTTATAAAATTCATCACACATGTTTAAAATAAAATTTAAACATCATCCATGGTCACAATTTATATGAACCAAAGAAATTATTTTGTTTAATGGGATAATTGTTCTTTGTTCTTATCAAAATAGTTATTTTATTCACCCTTCAGGACCCTGAAACATTTTTATGCCACTAGATCACTCCAAAAAAAAATATGTTATATTAAAACTAAATGGGAATGGAAGAAAATTTATAAAACTTATAAATAAGTTATAAGTCATGAAATAATCACCTTCTCAAACCTCATTCACTTTTGTCTTCACCAAATCCGCTTGCCCAAAAAGTTATTTTCAAATATTAGCTAATTAACACATTTATCAGAACAATAAAGACATATAAATGGATTCATTGGATTCTAAATCCATCCTTATTCAATATCTAGGTGATAGAAAACACCACCTAATCGATCTCATGCTCCAAAAAACTCAAACATCCATAAGATCATGTTTTGTCCTGTACTAGAAAAAATATGCCTGTCTAAAAAATGACCTGGAAACCTTATAAAAAATCATCATAATGTGACATTAATTATGTCACTATAAATATATCTGAATTATCTTTCTAAAAAAAAATTAATCACCTCCTAACTCCTCTTGTAGTTCCTGCAATCTCAGTTTTACTACATATTGCTTCAAACTACCCCAAAACTTCCCTTTGACCAATAACCACAAATATGGCACACTTTGAAATTTTTCAGAATCACCATGATCTAAAACATTCATGATCATATAAAAAAACTCTCGAGATATCATAAATTCCAATTTAGTCATTGCCTTCTTTGGGAAACTTCTCCTTAAACTAGAACTCTTCAGAAACAAGCCTTTTTAGGTGGGGCCCACATACTGTCACATGCTCTGTCATAAATTTATGGAAATATGGAAAATTACTATACAAAATCCAATCATCACTTTTTCAAAAGGAATCAAAACAAGCTCAGTTTACTCACTTCTCTGCAAGCTGCTTCTAGCTAGGGTTTAGCTATGGTTCCAAACCACTTCAGCTTCTTAAAGACCGTTCATAAAAATGTGACAATCAAACCACCTCATTATTTTTTTGAAACATTCATAAAAGAAGTACGAAGATAATAAATATATATATAAGGTTCCCATGCAAAGGATATAGTCCACAACAAGCATCAGAAGGTCAATTTTTTCTTGAAAATCACACTGCAGCTTACCCGGTTTTTCCAAAACTTACATATCTTAAAAAATATTCTTTAGAATAACCTGAGATTTGGAATGAAGCACCATGAAAATATTCTCTAACTTTTCATATTCACCATCTACACCAGATAGGTCTCAAACTCTCCAACCACTATGACTTACCTATACAAACATGTTTGTTGCTTCCCAAGGACCTCAAAAATGCATCTAACTTTTGAATTCTAACCTAAAAATCATCACAAAACTCAAGTACACTATGAATATTTTTCTATCATGATTAAAAAATAACTATCAGCTCCAAATATCATATCTTTACCTCATTCTGCATGTTCTAGGGCTAGAAACCATCCTGGAATGACCTAGGTTAATGCTAAAAACTCATGAATTGACCATGATGGCCTCAAGAAGGCCCATTTATACTCATGACACATCATATGGACCATTTATGACCTCATGAAAACATAAAACAAACTTAAAATGACTTAAACAGTGATTACACTAGCTCAACCATGCACCAGGACCTCCTAGAACTTCACCAAACCATATGAACTTCATGTTTAACACATAAATAACACTATATGGGGACTCATATGACCTCATGCCACCCTTTTCCATCAATGGGGGTTTAAATAAATGAAAAAACAACCACACAATTGCCAATTTTCCATCCACCTCAAGAAAGGTAGAACATTTCTACCTTTCTTTACTTATTGGAGGTCATAAGTTAAAAAATTGTATCATTGATTCCAATACCTCAGACAATATCATTGTATCATAGATTGATTCATGATTATGGTAATTATTACTGCATGGAAACCAAATAGCTTACCATTTTTTTCTAGATCAAATATTCCCAAGTTCCTTTGTTTCCTTTCTAAACAAGTGAGTGAATATAAACATATTAGTTGCAAACATGCCCACTTCCTATGGATTGTTGCTAAGTAGAAGCTTTTACCGAGACATGGGTGGTGAAAAAAAAATGGAGTTCTCACATGCCACTATCTCTATCAAAATTCAAATGAATAATATTCTTCCCAAAAGAAATATGAAGCATACAATTATGAAGTCAGATGACCCATAAGCTATTATTCTATACCAAGATAGAGACCTAGGAAACTACTTTCTCGCCACATAAAAAGGTGAAGAGTTTCCTGATGTATTAGAGTAAGAAGAAAACAAACTATGAACTCTTGAGTTTGATGGAAGTTTTTCTACTTTTGGCTCAAGCATGAGTGTAGTTCTCACTTATCCTGTAGCTAATATAATTCCTCTTTCATATCAATTATAATTTTTAAACATGAACAACACAACATAATATGATTTTTTTTGCTAGGAATGGAAATTAGGAAGATGTAATGCCAGGGTGATGTTGATCTCATTTTCAAACAAGTAAAAAATCATTTTCAAGTGAAGAATGTAAGGCTTAGGCATTACAGAAATAGGGTATATGACTGTATGGAATCCTTTAAATCCTTTTCCCTTCGTGTAATCCCATGTGAACAAAATGAAATGGATTCCCTAGCGGTCTCCACATATTTTCTCATTCCTCATCCATATTTTAGGGAACAATAATATTTGTTTAAAAATTGTTTTCAAACTAAGTGTGTCAGATAACAGTGAGAACTAGTAAGTATTCAATGATGACAAGCTCATTTTGTCTTTCTTAGAGAAAAAAGACAATTTCAAAAACCTCTACTATGAGAGAAGTGATGCTCCACATAGGGGATCTACTTCAAGAAATGAAAAGGGTGAAATTGAAGGAGTAGATGATGATGGTGTCATCATACTAAAAGGTAAAAATATTCCTAAAGGCCTCACAACAAATATGATAGGTTTGTGATGGCTAGAGCTGAGAAATATCTTCTAATCTCCACGGAATATAAAAAGATTACCATTAGAATAGTGGAATAGCCTAGGCTATTAAATATAAAAAAATGTTTCTCTCTGTAACAACATATGGAATTTGTTCACTATTGAATAATTACTCATATGTGCTAGCCTATTCATATGAAGAGTTGAAATCCTTTATACCTAAGGAAATGCAACATTTCATTCCTCTCAAGCAAGGACTAGACCCTTTCAAACAAAAACAAAGGCATTACAATCCTAGGATATCTGGTACTATCAAAGAGGAAGTACTCAAAATTTTGAATGTTTGTATCACTTTTCCTATTCACCACTCCACTTGGGTGAAAGATATTTTTCAAATTTATAAGAAGAGTGTTGAAATAAGAATTTGTGTTTATTTCAAGAATTTGAAGTAGGATTCTCCAAAAGGAAACTACCCTTTACCAATCATGGATCAAATTCTACAAGTTGTCACTAGTTCTAAAATGTTCTCGATGCTTAATAGTTTTTTTGGATACAATGAAAATGAGATAGCACAAGAAGATCAAAACAATACTGCATTCATTACTCAATAGGGAACATTCACATACAAGCGTATGTCAGTTGGCCTCCTCAATACAGAGGATAATTTTTAAAGAGATATGGATTTGGATTTAAAATGTCTCAAGAACAAATGCATAATAATATACCTTGATGACCTCAAATTGTATACAAATAAGCGAGGTGACCTTTTACAACATCTTGAACCAGTTCTCATTAGATGTAGGACACATGGTATCTCTTTAAATCCCAAGAAGTCAGTTTTTTGGGTAACACGAGGGAAACTCTTTGGACACATCATGAAAAAATAAGGAACAAAGATTTATCCTGAATTAGTAGAAGAAATTGAAAATCTCTCTTTGTCTTCAAGTAAACCTGGAGTGCATTCCTTCTTTGATAAAGTGAACTTTTTGTTGGCATAAGCGAGTTTGAGTGTTGTCATTGATGTAAAATTTCATTAATGAAAAAGAGAGTGATCTAGGATATTCATAATATGCTTTGTATGATGTTTACATAGCCAATCAGGGTGTGACATCATGGCATGATTGGACACAATGAGAATGGCTTGGTTTAACAAGCCTAATCAGGTGAGCTAGTTAGACTAAGTGATGGTACAAGGAGAACAGAGTTGCATGGTTAATTAAGGTGCATCATAAAGGAATGGATAACACTAATGGAGATTGTTGAGACACTCACATAATATTCAAAGTGCAGATACAAATTTTGGACTGAGTTGTAGGTGCTCATCTAGACCTAGTCTAAGTTCTTGTAGGCCTAATGAGGCATGATCATCAATTTGAGATATATGTAAGCTCACGGAAGCATACAAGGGTGTGATACATGTTGTCTCAAGTGTGCTAGGTAATTTTGGAAATATTGGAAGAAAATTCATGAAGTTTGTTTACTTGGTCTAGGTTCAAACTTGACCTAATCCTAGTGTTTGGAGGCCTATTAAGGCATGATACTCACTTGCAATTGAGAGTGAGTTCTTGAGGATACTCATGGAGATATTTCATATTGTTTTCATCTTGTAGATGAACTTATAATATGTTTCATGCTTTTTTGTATTGTTATTGAACTTTGTTATAGCCTAGAACATACAAAACCCCAATGCCTAGTCATGTAATTCCTAGTTTTGGTGAAGATGCAGACCTATTTGAGATAAATTTATGGTTGGATATTTTATACGAGAGTTCCCTAGTGTTGTGGGAGAATTTTTAGTTTTTCATGATGAATATTTTACAAGTTATGATGTTTTTGGTCTTATAAAGTTCTAGAGAGTACATTTTCCAACTCGATGTGAAATAAATATTCCTGGTTGACACATGTGATGATTATATGGGACCTTGATCCTTTCAAGGATAATTTTTCATGGATTTAATAATATCTCAGAGTTAGAATGAGATCAAATGAGGACCTAACATTTATGAAGGATTGTTAAGAAGACAAGTTGTGTTTTATGAGTTTGAAACCCTAGGTTATGAGTGATGGAGAATATATTCATGGTATGATCCCATAATTCATTGGGTCATAAAATTTTATTATTTGAGATTTAAGAGGACTCTATCATATTTCTATAAATTTTGATTTGAGATCATGAAACTTAGTGGAGCCCATCTAATTATGCTAGTTTCCGAGAAATAAGGTTTTTATCTCAGATTTTCTGAAAGATTCTTTGTATAAATTGTTGTTATGAGGGTTTTTAGATCCATGATACATGTTTGGAGTGATTTCATAGCTTGGTAAATTGATATTGTGACCTGCACATGTCAATCTTGGAAGATTGGTTTTACAGCCTTGGAGAATGAAAATTCTTGAGTGCTTGTGGGAATATTGATGAATTATAATGGTCTTGGATGTTTTTTTGACATCTCATGTGAAAAGTTTAATTTTTTTGTTAATATATGAAAGTTTACTAAGGTGTAATGGTTGAGGTCACAAGTTGACATGGTTTGACTGATTCAGGATAGAGATGGTTTGGTGAGAAGATTGAAGTAGAATACCAATGTTTTAGCTGAGCTGGTGATGTATATCTATTGGAGAGTAAATACGGATGATTTTTTTTCTATTGAATGTATTTATAGGTCTTAAATGTGTCAGAAAGGTTACAAACTAGTTGAATTTCCAAAACTACTTCCTAAGAAGTTCCGTTTTCTGAAGAGGATAAGTAGCTTCATTTGAATTTTTGGATGTTTCATTATTTATAGCATGAATTTTCAGTTTATTTCCAATTATTGGTTACATGATATATTTTAGGTGTTAAGATGTGATCTTGAGCTCCATTGGTGAAGACTGGTTCTTAGAGGTGCCTGTTTTGAGTAGGAAACAATCCTACAAGATGGTGATATGAAGAAGATGATTGGTGCAGTGTTTATTGAGATGATGGATGATGTTTATAGGACATAATGTACATGTGTGAATACTTTGGAGCAATGAAAAATATTTATGAAGTGATTTAAGTCTTTGATGAGCTCGATGATGGGGTTTTAGGTCTTTTTGGGCTTGTGAGAGCTAGTGGTTGTCTTGGTGCATTTCCAACCTATATGGGTCAATGTTGTGAATTTATATGAGTATTTTGTTTTATTTTTAATGTGATATGAACTAAATTAAGTTTCATGGCCTACCTAGTCATGTTTAGAAGAAGATTCATGTTTTCAATTGCATGTTTGGTTCATTTTTAAGCTAGTTGAAATAGAGGGAAAAAGTGTGAGCTAGGTAAGTGAGTGAAAATGGTTCAAGGGAATCAAGAGAAACCTGAGAGAGTGTGTGAATTTCTGAAGAGTTTTAAAGAAATTATGTGCAAGGGTTTGTGTCCAAATCAGTCTATGAAAGATCAAGTTTGAGCAGATTAGGAGAAGGTGCATTTGAAGAGGGTTTTAAGGTGTGTGTGCTGAATTTGTGATATCTATCAGTTGTAGTAGAAACAATAAATCATTGGTCATCATCTGAAGGTGGTTGAGGTTGTTCTTTATCACCTTGTGGGGTTGGTACTTCACTAAAATAGGGATTATTTCTCCTTTTAGGGTTAGTACTCTACTAAACCAAAGGTTGGTGATCCTTTCGAAGTTAGCGCTTCACTAAATTATTTTGATTTTAGTAATATAATAAAAAATTTAGTGGATTTTCTTCCCCTTGAGTGTTTCCTACTTATATCTTGTGTTCTTATGCACTCTTTCATGATTATGCTCTTGTCGATGGTTGTTTCATATTGTTAAGATCGTATCAATACATGGTTGATTGTTAAATGGTGTATGTAAGTTAATTTGAATTTTTTAAGGGTTTTTTAGGACTTATTCACCCCCCCCCCTTCTCAGTATGTTTTGATTAAAACAATTGGTATCATGGTAGGTCCTTTTGGAAGATTTTAATCACTTGAAAGGAAATCCTTTGAATAAAAAAAATGGAGAGTCAGTAGAGTGGAATTTATTCAAACAAGGCACCATTGTTAGATGGGATAAATTATGCCCTTTGGAGTCTCAAGATGAAGACTTGCATCATGTACTTAGGGTTTGATATTTGGCAATATGTTTTGGATGGATATATTGTTCTTCAAACCCATCCAATATTTTTTGTAGACAAGAAGTTGAGTAGTGACAACTCCATGGTTATGAATGCAATCATGTGTGGTTTAGCTAATCCTAAAATTTTAAAGGTTATGCATTGCACATGAACAAAGTAAATGTGGTAGAAACTTCAAGTAATTTATGATGATTATTACAAGGTAAGAATATATAATCTTTAAACCTTCAAAAATCAGTTTGAAGGGGTAAAGATGAGTGATGAAGAGTCTATTACTACATAATTGCTTAGATTTAACAAGGTTGGTAATACCATGAAAGGATTAGGAGAAGAAGTGAAGGAATCAGTTGTTTTATAGAAGGTTTTAATGTTTCTAACTCCTAAATATGATGTTGAAGTGTCTACCATCAAAGAATTCAAGGATTTTATTCTCTTGACAATATATGAGTTAAATGGGAATTTGAGTGCTTATGAGCTGAGGGTTATTGATTCTAAACCAATCAAGAAGGAGATTTTTTTCAATACTTATATGAAGAAAAAGGGAAATAAATTTAATAATGATGGTTTTGTTCTTGAGATTGATGATGAAGAACTCTTTACAATGGTTTCTATAAGATTAAAGGTTGGATCTGGAAAGTATAAAGGTAAGCTTCCTTTTAAGTGTTTCAATTGTGGTGAAGTAGGTTATTTTGCTACTAAGTTTCCTCGTAGGCATACAAAAGAAAGTGATGAAGATCATGTTAAGAAAAATCATAAGTATGGTAAAAGTAAGAAGAAATTCAAGAAGTTTGACTACAAGAAGAAGGGAAAGAAGATTTTATACACAGTGGAAGAGGCTTGTTCATCTGAAACAAGCAGTTGTGATGATTTTTCAGGTTCTGAATCTGAATTAGAGAATGAAGATATAGGTGATGAGGTTTTGTTCATGACCAAGGAATCCATGAGTTCTACAAGTGATGGCTCTATACTATTTGGTGACTCCATGCTCTATGAAGATGAAGAGGAAGAAGATGTATGTGAGACTTATTTCGTGTGTGTTAGATCTTAATTAAAACATGCTAAAAATAATAACAAAAATATTAGATCTCAAGTCAAGGATTATGAGGCAATGATTCAGGACCTAGAAGAGAAACATTGGGTTGTGACAGAGAAGATAGATGAGATAGTCAAAAGTGTAGATATGTTAATGATCTGCATGACTCTAATATTCAAATACAAGGAAGAATAAGTGATCCTTATTAAGGGAGAGTTATCTAATGTAGTCAGAAAAGTTAGGACATTCCAAAAGTTTGAAAAGAGTACTAAAGACATTGATGATCTTCTAAGAAGCCAAATATCTACATGAGATAGAGTAGGTTTGGGATTCAAGGATAACATCAAAGGAAAAGGAGTAATTCATTAGGACATTGTTCTATGAAATAAGGTTGAAGAATTAAGTACCAAAGAGAAGAAAAAGGAGGGAAATGTCAAAGACAATGTGAAGACAAAGTCCATAAGGAAGCCTAATGCTTTAAGGTATGAGAGATCATTTAATGGTTATTGTTTCACTTGCAATGGCTTTGGACATAGGTAAAATGAGTGTATAAGTATGTTAGAGATGCTCACCCATGGAGAGATAACAAGAGTGATCAATCAAAGAATGCGATGTGTTACAACTGTCAAGAGAGAGGTCATATTGATAGATTTTGTCTATATGATTCACCTAGTCAGTTTTGGAGAGATGAAGGTTTCAAAGGTAAGATAAATGTTGTATGTTTTAATTGCAATGAATTTGATCATTTTTTAAAAGATTGTTATCAGTTTATAAGGTAATTTAGGAATTTTCAAGATCTAGAATGCAAGAAAGGAGGCAAAATAGGTCTTGGGAGCCTAAAGTGAACAATAGTGTTCCACCAAGAGCTAGTCTGAATACAAATCAAGGAAGTTCTAAGCGCGAAAATCAGAAAAAATAAGAAAGAGGTGAGTCTCAAGTATCAAAGACAACATGGGACATCTTTAAAGCATTCTTTTAGATATACTATGAAGGTGTATGTCTCTACTAGGATTCTTAGAGGCATGATCATCCATATGAATCATTGTAAGAAGAGGGAGCTGATTAGTTTGGATTAGGTTGTTGAATAAAGGTATTTCTTTGTGTCAAGGTATGTTATTTATTATTTTAAAGGTACTTAATCTATTTTTTAGGATGTTTTAGGCACTGTCAATTTGCAAGAATGTTGGATTCATAAAGGAAGAGATGTCTTCATGATATAAGTTGATATAGGGCCTCTGTTATGGTATGTGGTGACCCACTATTTGAAGAATGACACTATAGTTATGTAATAAAAATTCCAATATGTGGTTATTGTGCTCTTAAAGGTGTTTAATAGGTTTTGGAGTTGATTTAGACATTAACAGTGAGAAAGGAGATAAGTTTCAAGAATAAGTCAACCATTCAACATGAAGTCTTGATTAGACCATCTGTTGATGATGATATGGTGTTCTCCAAGTATGCTTGTGAGTTAAATTAGTACATTTGAAATATACTCTCCATTATGTCACGATTCAAGCTGTATTAAGTAAGTCTAAGCATCATGGAAGTAATGTGAGGAAGTTTGAAGCATGATCAAGTCTATAAAAGTCAAGAAGGCATATTTTCTCAAGTTTCTTTGCATGACATAAACTCCATCTGTGTATATTTTTCATAAGTGGTTTGAAGAGGTAGGTGTAATTCCATAGTGGTAAAAATATTATCATTATGGTCTTGACTAAGTTGATTTAATATTACATGACAAGGGTGCTAGATCCATGAAGTAAGTCATTTATAATGTATGATAACTTGATCAAACCATTAGAGAAAAGGAGAAATGAAGCATTCCAAGTATGAGAACTAGTTGACATGGTATATGATTGGTTTATTTGTTCTTGAGACATTCTTATGATTTTTATAGAGTGTTTATAATTTATGGAGGATGTATGGAGAAAGGTCATAGTACCATCAAGACTTAAAAGTGAAATAGATGAGTCTTTCAGTTTATAAGGTTTATGTCAAGATAGTATATGGTTGTTTGAAGTTTGTAGTGTTTCCTCAAGAAGGTGTGTAGAGTATCAAGAAGGTTTGTTAGGTCATCTATTCTAAGATGGAGGTTTAAAACTTGATAAAGGCCAGTAAAAACTAGGCATGTGATTTCAAGTGTTATTTTTGTCTTTTAAGTTCATTATTTAAGTGATAGCAGTGTTACAATGGGTGAACTACATCCATATATTGAGTTATCAGTTCATGAGTCAGGTCTGAGATGTATATAGAGTATTTTTTCTTCTTAGAAGAGGTATGGAGTTGCACAAGCTTGATATGATTTTTTAAAGAAAAAATAATGAATGTTTCAGTCGAGAAGTAGGGTCAGTGATGTTGTCTCAGATAGGTATATAGGTTGGTGTATTGGTTTACAAAGCTTGAAGTGACTTCTACACTTGAAATATGAAGACAAGTATGTTGCAAGATTATTATGGTTAAACTATTGCATCATGATAAGATACTAAAGATAGTGAAGGTGTGAAATTATGAGCTACATGTATGTATATGGATATTTTGGGTCTGGAGTGTCTCTAACAAGTAAATGAGAAGATAATGTGGTTTGCAAGGTGTCTTTGGACTAGGATGAAGAATTAGGACCTGAAGAAGGTATGTTGAATCCACACAAGATCATCATGAACTAGGATATTTCTTTTATGCTCATTCATAGAGTTGTTATAGCGTTGTTGAGGTATGAATGTGGTGTTACAGGTCTGTGATGACCTATTAAGGTAGGGGGCTTGTTTTGATCATGAATCAAGTGTATAATGTGCTAAGAAGGCTTGTGTAGCATTTTTTTCATGGTTTGCAGATATACTCTCAGGGGGTTAATTCATGTGATTGAATCAACTGTGACAACATACAAAAAAGGAAAAATCACTAAAAAGTTGCTATAAGGATATACAGGTATGAACAATCCATCTCTATTACTGTTGTTTGAGGTATATGATCAAATGATTATGTTTTTAGTTATATATGGGTATTATGAATCCAAGGGGAGCTATAAGGAGTTGACTCGTGATGTATATAGACTGCCACAGTATGGAGAAGTTGGTCTAAAGCACTCTGAAGATTTGGTTTAACAATATCAACCCTAAAAGATGTTATCAACTAGTAAATGATAGAGATAGGTATTTTGATGGTGTTCTCAGCTAAAGAATTATCTGAATATGTGTTAGGAATGATAGTTCATGATCATAATTCTTGTTGGCATGAGTTAATTCTTTGTGTGCCTTTTTCTAGGGGGAGTTATGGTGACCAAGTGTTCATATGAAGATAAAAACTGAGTTAAAGAAGGAAAAACATGTCTGTGTTCTCAAATGAATACTTTCATTTATATTTCTCACCAAGAGGAGATCATGTATGCATAGGTGTTTTTTTCATTAATTTAAAAAGGGGGAGATGAACTAGGAGGTTTTCCATCAATGAAAATGGGGGAGATTTTTGGCATTAGTGAGTTTGAGTATTTTCATTGATGTAAAATCTCATTAATGACAAAGATGGTGAAATAGGATATTTATAAGATTATTTTTATGATTTGGACATGGTCAATTAGGGTGTGACATGATGGCATGAGTGGACATAGTGAGAATGGCTTGGTCTAACAATCTTAATCAAGTCACCAAGTTAGCCTAGGTGATGGAAAATGGAGAACAAAGTTGCATGGCGACTTGAGGAGCATGGTCAAGGCATACAAAACAAGATTTGAGAGTGTTGAGACACTCACATGAGCTTCAGAGTGTAGGTTCTCATCTAGACCTATTCTAGGTGTTTGGAGGCTTAATGAGGCATGAGCATCATTTTGAGAGATATGTAAGCTCATGGAAGCATGTAGGGGTGTGACACATGTGTTGATGCAGTAGCATCATGGAATGAGAAAAACTATGTTTTCAATACTCCTTCTCATCATACTAGAGAGTCTAAGTGAGTCATTGCAAGCAATTAATAAGGTTTAAAAGTTTAAATTTTTCTCCTATTGTATTTTCCCTCTAAATGGGATTAAAATTTGTAAAAATCTTGAAATAGTGAAAATTGACTTGTAAAATTATTGAGGAGGTTTAATTGAGTTCAAGAATGGGGAGGTGTCGAGGAGGAATGGAATAAGTCTTAGGTTAAGATATAAGTCATTTAAAATATCTTATACTGATGTAACATGATGTATTTGTAATGTATGAGCTTGAAGGCCTTGTGAAAGTGGGTTAGGGATGTAAAGAGTCAAGAGAGAGAAGATAAAAACTCAAGGGAATTAGTTATTGGATCATACTTAAGAGAATAAACTTTGAGGAGGAAATATGAAGAATGACAATGTAAAAACTTATATGAATACACAATATTTGATATGAAACTCTATTTTTAAGCACAACTATGATTTGTGTTGTGAAGTATCCATTTCTTACTGTTAATAATATCATGCATGCTATGATTATTGTGAATTAATCATGTGTAAGAGGTTGAATTTTATGTTAAGAATTTGCATGTTAAGTCTTATGGCAGGTCAGAGAAGACTCAGATTATAACTAAGAATGTGAGTGAAGGTAATGACAAAGATATTGCTTGTTGGGTAGAATTTGAGAATTTTAAAGGTTATTTGTGATATGAATCATTGTTTACAATTTGATGAATGTTATAGATATTACAATCCATTAAATTAACTTTGCAGGTGACCCATTTGGTTTGTGAAATCAATAAAAGTATCTCAAACCTTGTCCTAGCACTAATAGGAGTAGATTTTGATTGTTATGTGATAATGCCATGTTTGGAAAGTATTGTAATGACATGTTAATTGAGGTTAAGGTTTATATGCATGATTCTTAAAGTAGTGGATTAATTTTAGAGCAAAATTTCATATATTAATTAGAGCCCAGACTCTCAATATTGAGTGGTAAGGGTTTCTTACAACCTGTCAAATGTGCATGCATAATTTTTGGTCACCCCCCAGTTAACTAACTCCAAGATTCTATGTTATTCTGGCTATCCAAATAACTCTCCCATTTATATGGGTAACTTGTATACACTGTCTAGCTCTGAGCTCTTCATTGCAACGACGAACACCTCAATTACCTCCACGGAGAATTCACTTCATCATTGTTTCCCCACACACCCTTTCACACTTCCCTTTCTTCCTTTCCACTCTCCTTTTCCTCTTTGTTCCACTCTTTTCTTGCATGCATATTTTTCACATCTTCCTTCCTCCTATTAGTTATTCATCATACATGTGCGCCTTTCTTCTGCCCCTGTCCAATGCCTCATTCTTTCATGTGCATTCTCTTTACACCCTCCTTTGAACATTTCATGCCACGCCATTCTCTGGCATGTTTGAATGTGTCATACACAACTAATAAAAGTGCACCAACAGGGTTCTGAATCCTGACAACCAGCCAATGAATGCCATGTGGTAGAAACAACAAGAAAATTTATACAGTTAACCTTCTTTTCAACCAATCCATGTGTGCCACATGTCTTGTGTGTGCATATGAATCTAAAAAACTTCTGACAATCATCTCTTTCTATAGAGCTCTGATTGGTGCATGCCTAGTCTCAATCGATAGCTGTTGACGTAGGCTATAGTGTTAGACATTCAAATTCAAATTCTTGGTAGATATGATAGGTGAGAAATGGGAAAAAATCTTTTTGAGCATTAATGAGCAGATCTAATTTCTTCAACCACCCAATTTGATTTGATTTTCCATCCTGCCTTCTTCAACACACCAAACAGACTTGGGAAAGTGCATTTGATAGATTTTTAGGTGGATTTGTAGATATTGAATGCTTCTTGTTGGTGGTTACATTTCAAGTTCAGATTTTCCCTCATTCTTCTCTTCTTCTTCCATGGATTCATCTATAAATGTAAGAGTTGGGCTCATTATTAAGGTTAGATGTTTTGGATCCTTATGCATTTTGCTAAGGACTTTATATTTTTTGTACTTTGAGTCGCAAACCTCTAGATCTAGCTTTTTCATGTGGATATTGGCCTCTTTTACCATTGTAATAGCTCTGTACATTTTTGAAAAAAATAAAAGCATCATTTTGTGACTATTCTTTGTCCTAACATGTTTGCATTCCTTCTTCTTGCATGTTCTTTTGCATTGCATGCTCATTGTGCCATTCTACATCCCTTGCAGCTCCTTATTTAGTTGTGTTCCATGAAACTGATTTGGTAAATACGTTTTAAATTGTGCTACACATGTTTGGCTTTCTTTCATGCATTTCCCTTTATTTTTGCTCAGAACGGATAATGTTCATCCCTCTTTTATGGTGTTATCACCTTTTAGCGTAGGTTTCCTTTCATGTTATCCTTTTATCCCTAGTCCCTTCTCATTGTTAGCCTAGCTTTCCCTTTCAGTAATAGGATTATTAGTACTAGTAGAAATAGATAGAGGAATCAACCTTCTCCGGAGATCCTTCCCAAGCACGCAAGGTCCCATAACTTGGGGACAGTTCTATTATTGTCACAAACAACTCAGTTCTTCCAGATCTGAGACACGGGTGTAGGTTTTATGACCAACAATTCCCATGCACATTGTTAGCTCATGACTAAGAATAAAGGTGGGATAAACTTATCAATGAAATTTGAAGTCTTGAAATTAGGAGGAAAGGAAGTTATAAATTTTTGAGTGTTAGTAGATTAACATAGTCACAATTAAGGGTTTAATGAGGGTTTGCTAAGAGAAGACCCTAAAAGTTGATCCAAGAATTGTAACTCATAACTGATCTTCTTAAGAAAGTTTATTAACAAATTTGATTTTTTTTTTAGGTTATAAGAATACATTAAAAGTACAAGAACTTTACCAGTTTGCATAGAGGGCAATGGATACTAACTTAAGACCTAGTTTTGGAGATCAGTTGCTTAAAGAAGTAGGTCTTAGAGTTAGAACCCAAAATTGAACCTTTTTCTACAACTAAGCCAAAAAAATGGGTGCGCCAAAATACTAATATTTTTTTGAATGAAAAGTTAAATTAAAAGTTAGATTATATGAACCATTGGGGCAAGGTCAGTAGAGGACTAGGCCACTTGGAAGGTAAAGGAAGTAATTAAGGGAGAACCAAGGAGACATAATTTATAAAATTTTGGACAGACCAAGGAAATCTTAAAGGGTATTGAAAACTATAATCACCTTATTTTGAATGTACATAGTTTGTATTAATCATGAAATCACCCTAAGACTTTGTTCTTAGAGCTCCAAAAGGTAGTTTGAAGGCATTAAAAAAAGGTACGGTCTTGATCACTTTGCATTCATTTAGATAAGTGTTGTATCATTTTTGGAAGGTGAAAGATAGGGGTGAAGTATTTAACAAGGTCAAGTTAATCCAAAAGTAATATTTTGATAATTAAGGACTTGTGCTTGAATGGTGAATGAAGGGTACATTTCAAGAAAAGTAAAAAATATCTAATTTTTCTTGTGCATATGATCAATATGGAAGTTTTTAGGAACTTTTTTAAGCTAGGGGATCAAGGTATTTTGATTACAGAGTGAAGTAAGAGTGGAAACCAAGTTTTTGAATGCATGAGACCAAGATCAAGTTGTCTAAAACATGGTAAGAAATGAAATGAAGTTGGTTTTTTATTTTAATAGTTATTGAATGGACATGAATGTAAATGGGCCTCTTCATCATGTTTTCTCAATTGTTTTATGTCATTTTATAAATCTTTAAAGAAAATTCATGAGGTGTGTTTACTTTTTCTAGGTATAAACTTAACCTAATCCTAGTGTTTGGAGTCCTATTAAGGCATGATAGTCACTTACAGGTGTATGTGTGAGCTCTTTAGGATACTCATGGAGGTATTTCAGATTGATTTCATTATGTATATGTACTTATAATAGGTTTCATGCTTGGTTGTAGTGTTAGTTCACTTTGTTATGGCCTAGAGCATACAAAACCTCAAGGCATAGTCATGAAATTCCTAGTGGTGGTGAATATGTAGAAAAAAAATTAGCCAAAGTGATAATTGGATATGTTATAATAGGGTTACTTAGTGTTGTGGGAAAAATTTCAGGTTGTCATGATGAATATTTTGTAAGTTATGACGTTTTTGGTCTTATTGAGTTCTAGAGAGTGCATTTTCCAGCTTGAGGTGAGAGAAATTTTTTGGTTAGAACATGTGATGTCTACATGGGACTCTAGTCCTTTTAGGGATGATTTTTCATGGAGTTAATAATACCCAAGAGTTAGAATGAGATCAAATGAGGCCCCAACATTTATGAACGATTGTTAAGAAGACAAGTTATTTTTTATGAGTTTGAAACCTAGGTTATGAGTGATGGAGAAGATATTCATGGTATGATACCAGAATGCATTGGTTCATCAAATCTGATTATTGGAGGTTAAAGAGTAATATTTTATCATTTTATAAAATTTTATTTGAGATTATACTAGTTAGTGGAGCCCATCTAATTAAGCTAGTTTCCAGGAAAGAAGGTTTTGCTCTCAAATTTTCCAAAATACCTTTTATATAAATTGTTTTTATGAGGTGTTTGGGTGCCATGATACATGTTTAGATTGATTTTATATCTTAGTAAAATTATTTTTTGACATGCATAGGTCAATCTTAGTAGACTATTTTTTGGGCCTAAAAGGGTAGTTTTGTAGTCTTGGATAATGGAAGTGCTTGAGTGCTTTTGTGAATGGTGATGAAGTCTAATGGAATTTGAGGTTTTTTTAAAATTTAATGTGATAATTTTTATTTTTTGTTTGAGATATGAAAGTGTACTTAGGTGGCATGGTTGAGGTCACAAGTTGACCTAGGTTGACTGGTTCAGGATAGAGATGGTTTGGTGAGAAGATTGAAGTAGAATACCAATTTTTTGGCTTAGTTTGTGATGGATATACATTGGATAGTGAAGAGGTATTAATTTTTTTCCTATTTAATGCATTTAAATTTTATAAATATGTCAGAAAGGGTGTAAACCAATTGATTTTCCAAAACTACTTCCTGGGAAGTTCATTTTGTTGAAGAGGAGATGTAGCTTCATTTGCATTTTTGGATGTTTCATGAGTTATAGCATGCATGGTGATTATATGTAGTTAATTGGATTGCCTATTATTGGTTACATGGAATATTTTAGGTGTTTCGATGTGATCTTGAGCTCCATTAGTGAAGATTGGTTCCTGGAGGTACATGTTTTGAGAAGAAACAATCCTACAAGATGGTGCTATGAAGAAAATGATTGGTGTAGAGTTCAGTGAGCTGATGGATGTTGTTGATAGGACATAATGTACATGTTTTAATAATTTTTACACATTATAAATCTTGATGAAGTGATTTGAGTCTTTGATGAGATCGGTGATGGGGTTTTAGGCCTATTTGGGATTGTGAGAGCTAATGGTTGTCTTAGTGCATTCCTGACCTATATGGGTTAATTTTTTGAATTTATATGATTATTTTTTTATATTTTTAATTTTATATGACCTAACTTAATGCTAATCACTTACCTAGTAATGTTTAGAAGAATATTCATGTATTAAAGTGCATGTTTGGTTCATTTTTGAATTAGTTGAAAGAGAGGGAAAAATTGCAAGCTAGGTAAGTGAGTTCAAGTGGTTTAAGGGCATCAAGAAAGAGGTGAGAGAGTGTTTAAATGTTTGAATAGTGTTTAAGAACTTGTGTGAAATGGTTTGTGTCCAAATCAGTCCATGAAAGATCAAGTTTGAGAAAATTAGGATAAGGTGCATTTGAAGAGGGCTTGAAGGTGTGTGAGATGAATTTGTGATCTCTATTAGTTGTAGCAGCAACAATACATCAGAGGTATTCATTTGAAGTTGGTCAAGTTGGTGCTTGATCACCTTGGGGGGTTATATCCTCCTTGTGGGGTTTGTGTTCCTTGTAGGGTTGGTACTCTACTAAGCTAGGGGTTGCTTCTCCTTGTGAAGTTGGAGATTCAATAAATTATTTTGATTTGAGTTATATAATCAAAATTTCAGTGGTTTTCTTCCCCTTGAGGGTTTTCCACTTATATCTTGTGTTCTTGTGTACTCTTTCATGGTTATGTTCTTGTGGATGGTTTTTTCATATTGTTAAGATCACATCAATGCATGGTTGAATGTTAAATGGTACTAGCAAGTTAATTTCAATTATTTTAAGGTTTTGAAGGATTCATTCACCCCCCTCTTAATCCATTATAATTCAAAAAAAATCTTCATCATTTCATTCTTGACTTTGTGGAGCTAACCAAATATATCACCAAAATGATGAAGCATCAAGGGATCTTTTTCTCTAATAAATAAGGTAAGATCACTTTTGAAAACATCAGGAAGGCCATTGTTCATGCACCCACGCTGGTATGTCCAAAATTTTATGAATATTTTATAATCTATTGTTATGCATCAAACCAAAAATTTTCTATTATTCTAATTTAGAAATGTGAAGGAGTTGAATCTCCTATAGGCTTTGTGAGCTACTCATTGACAAACCATGAGTTCAAATAGTCAGTTGTAGAGAAACATGCCATCAAAAATTTTAGGCTCTATTTATTTAAATCATCCATAATAGTGTTTTTCCCTGATACCCATCCATAATTTTAGTACTCACCCATATATATTTAACTCATCCATAATTTCAGTACTCACCCAACAATAGTTTGGATGTAAGAGAGGTAACTATATTTTCAAGGTTCAAGAGTATGATCTAGAGATACTCTCAACCAATATTTTTAGAGGGAAGGGCTTATGCTAACTCATAGTCAAATACACTACAAATTCAAGAGAAGAGGTAGATACAAGATTACATGATGAATTCTTAGAGGAATAATTTCCCACAACCCTATTTGTAAGTTTTACCTTTGAATGGTATGTTGACAATACCTTTTTATTGACATATGGTGGTTTCCCACCACACATGAATGGAAATAAATGGATAAAACTCAACCTAAGAGTAGTGAGGTTCATGGTATGGATTTTTTTCATGGATGAATGCCCCCTATGGAGCATGGTATGATAACTCCCCTTCTAACTGATAAAATGGAAACAATCTTGGGATGTGGGTGACCTGTATTATTGGTATGATTCTCTAGAGATGGATGGTTCCCCTAATGTAAGACCTAAGGAAAATTTGAATCCTAACACTACTCTATTTTTCCAAATCAATGAGGAAAAGGGAGAAGGAATTAAGGAAAAAACTGAAAAGATGGTGATACACTAGAAAGTTTGAGGATCTACACTTTTTTGAGCCACACTAATGGACCATGACAACCACACACACCAAAATGGATATATCAATGCAATAGTGTTTTAGAGAATGGTTTGAAGTTATGAAATAACAAAGAAGGGGTAGCAAATGGCCTTGGAAAGCAATTTGGTGAGCTCCACAAGTGAATCTTGCACAAAACTTGGTTAAATGTAATCTATGACCTAGAAAATGACATATATTTGTATAAAGGAATCAAAAATAAATAATAAATTAGGGATATAATAGTATCACAAGATAAAATCAGTTTAAAGACATGAAATTGCATGATACACAATTATAAAAGGGTAAAAATAGTTCTTTTATTGATCCAAGAGGTGAAAATAGATTACTAATAGACCACTCACTCATATTCTACTCAAAACTCAATAATTACTCCAGAATAATGAACACCAATGTAGAGATAGATTTTACAATGAATTCATGGAGTTATATAGAGAATGGGGGAAAATAAGGGGGAAAATAGAATGAGACATGTCAACTCTGATTTGCTTATAATTTAGAAAAGCATGTAGAGTGGTGTCATGCCCATAACTGACCCTTTTCTCTAGATTGAATTCCTTCCATACGTCTCAGAATGAAAAATATATATCAAAAGATGCCTGTAGGCACCCTCATTTTCTTGAAAATAGACATCCATGCTAAAATTTTAGTAAACTCAGGCTTAGGTATGAGTATGGTGCATTCATAGAATAGATGTTTGATGTCCCTTGCATGTCCCTAGTTGTTTTTGGACTCATGTGCATGGTTTTAAAGACTATTTATTACATGAAAACTACTAATTTTAGCTTTTGAGTGATAAAAATGGAATCTTTTTGCATGATCTTGTCAATTTTAGCTTCTGTACATGATCCAAATTTGGATTATTGGCTGAATAAATTTGCTTAAAAACAAATTTGGACATTTTTGAGCGGTTGTTTTACCTCTTGGTCGGGCATGTAAGATTTTTGGGGAACAAAAGGAACTATCGAAACAATCCTCATGTTCCTCCAAAAATAGCTTTATCCACTTTAATTGTTTAAATTCATCAGATGCACAATTAGTGATGCGTTTTTGGGCATGGGACTACTAAACTTGAACTATTCCATTAAGTGTCGCTTGACGAGCCCACTTTATCTGATGCCTTATCATTTTACCTTTCCCATACTTTGTGAATTTGATCAGGGCACAATTAGAGTACCCTAGGAACTCGTGAATTGTTCCAACTGTGTGTTTTCCATTCCCAACTTTACCACATATTTTTCCTATGTCTCTATATGTCATCTCTATTGGTTTTCTATTGAATGATTGGAGGCCACAAACGACACTTCTACAGTAGTTACATTTAGTGCCATCCCATGCCCACCTTATCCTTCCCTGCATTGCCCATCCTTAATCTGTTGGTTTTTTTGGCCATTTAGGGAGCTCTCGGCAACTCATGACATTATTCCAATAGTTTCAATAAATGTCCCACCCTAACACTCGCATTTTTCTGCTTTGTGTGGTGCAGATGACTCGAGTATGTGGGGAAGTAAGGGAACAATTGAGATTGTTCTTTTTATGCTCTCAATAATTGCCTGATATTCACCAACCTGATTTACTATTTAATAAGGAGGTGGAGAAGGAGAGGTTGCGGGGAAAATGAAAGAACATAAGGAAATCCTATTCATTCAAATCTTGATCTTTCCAAACTTTCCCCAATTGACTAATTTTTCCATGTTTTGACCAAAACAACCAAAATGTTTTGGAAACGGGGAACATGAGGAAGTTTTTTGATAGTTCAAGACTCAGTAGTTCCTCCAAATCCCTATATTTCATGAAACTTTCCCCAAATTTTATTCATGAATAACTAACTTGGTAGACTGAAGAGGCCTGAAAATATGGAAGGAATGAACTAAAACATCCAAAATTTCCCCCTAACATTGTAAAAGTTTCATAATTTTTCCATTGATGACAGGACATTGAAAACTCACTGTCATGACTTGTCAAAACATAAAAAATTGTGTGAGGGTGATTTTGATAACAATTTGGTGACCTCCAGGGGACATCATCCTACTAGATGTGAGTTCTAGTTAGCTTAGAGTATCCATTAGTCACAAAGTCGTATCAAACTACTACAACCTCAAAGATCAAGCTATTTTTCACCCTAAAATAGACAAAAGGAACCAAAACATGTACATCCAATGCACTTATTCAAATGGTTGCCACAAGGATTAGGTAAGAGCACTCAATCATTGACCATTTACACAATAAAAGGAGGGGACTTGCAACAAAAAAAGGAAGGAAACACCAAAAAACTAAGGAAATCATACATGATCCAAATGCAAGCATGAAGAGTATGCTTAAGAACTTGTTTTATGAGAAACAAACCTAAAATACTTCTAATATAAGAAAAGAGAAAGGAAATCTAAACAAAACCACATACTGATTAGGAGAAATAACTCCCTTTTCTCACAAAATGCAGCCATGAGATAAGTTTCAAAACTAGACCACATGATGGAGATGAAGATATGATATGCACCTCTAATTTTCTAGGACTTGTGGTTATTGAATATCCATTATAGAAATGGGGTCTATACTTTATAGGTGTAATCAATCCATATTCTATCATATGCCACTCATGTGTTCTCACCGCTATAGATTACTTGACTAAATGGGTTGAGGCTATTTGAGTTAAGCATGTGAACACTGAAATGGTATATAAATTTCTCAAGTTGAACATAATAATGCACTTTGGTATCCCACAAAAAATTTTCATTGATAATGCTACCTATTTTTCTACCATGGAACTCATTAATTATTGTTATGAGCATAATATCTCTCTATCTCATTCGTCTGATTTTTACCCCCAAGGTAATGTCAGGATGAGTTCTGTAACAAGAAAATTATCTGTAATTTGGTTTATCCTAATAAAATTAATTGGAATTAAAATATTTACAATGCATTTTTAATTGATCAAATCACTCCCGTGAAGGTGATAGGAATGTCACCTTATCAGTTGTTGTATGGGATAAAAGTAATAGTTCCCATATCATTTGAGCTACCGGTGTTGTAGTTAGTGAAGGTAGTTGAAGATGATCAGTTCCATGACTCATTGGATAAGAGGATCTTGTACCTGGATAAGCTTAATGAAGAAAGAGACATTGTGGTGGATAAGATCAAAGAACATTAAATGAGGGTAAAGAGGATTTTTTATTAAAAAACATGGGAAACCAAGTTTTAAATTGGAGATCTTGTCCTACTCTTGGATAAGAGAAGAGAACAGAAAGGAAGCCACAATAAATTTGATTCTATATGGTTAGTACCATTAAATATCATTCAGTTATATGGTGATAATACATTTTAGTTTCCATACTTGGATGGTGCACCCTTGGAATTATCCCATAGTGGGAAATACTTGAAATTATACAAGAAATGAAAACAAGTTGTTCCCCACATGTACCATAAATTATTGAGGTTTGTTTTTTTGTGTGTTTCCATTCCCTACCATGTGTCATGTGTGTTTTTCCTTTCCTATGTGTTTCCTTCTTTTTGTGTGTGTGTGTTTAATAAAGAAGTTGTGACAAATCAGACTTTCTTCCTTAAGTATTTTATGAGATAATTTACTGCTTAATGGATAGGGCAATGGTCAACTTAGGTTCATAAGATTATGGTGTTCATACTTACCTCATTTATATTAGTGTACAACCCAAGACAAGTCCCCGAGTATGATCCAACTATTGGCATATAAAATGTTCCCACATTTTACTTGACAACCCCATTGAACTTTTTATCTCTTTCGGTCAAATTTGTCAAAACTGGTCAAAATTGTCAAAATTGCCTCCATCAAAAGGTCAACTTATGGTAATGGTTTTGAGAGCCTTGGACCATTTCAAGAACCCATATTTTAATCAAAGGAAAGGTATCATATTTTTCTTCGTGGAAGTATGGTTTACAATAGAATGGTCTTGGGAAAGCTTACTCTCCTCAAGTTTTTGGGGAAAGTGAGTGTAGACACTGTAAAATATTGAATTACATATTATAAACCTCTAAAATCATCCCGTAAGTACTTCAAAATTCATTATGACTACTTTCAATCATTTATGACCACTTTCGTAATATTCTACTATTTTACGATTTTTAACGACATTCTACAACATTGTCCTAAACAAAATCCTATCATTCCTGAAACGTTCTTAATCATTCACACATGGTCTTGAATAATTAGATATTCATATTATGGACCCTATTACATCCATATCCTAGTCTTATGATTAATTAATTAATCCTATCATTAATTAATTATTCACCCCTTTCCTATTGGTTAATTTTATTAGCTAATATTTTCAATATCAATAAATACATAGTTCCTCTATTATCCATTTACATCTCACCTCTTATCCAGTTAATTAATATTAATTCACTAGTCAACATCTAAAGTTAAGTAGAGAAAAAGGAATTAATTAAAAATTAAATTGATTAAATCTATGTGCAAAAGTATAAAAATAGAATAAAACAAACATGCAATTGATTTAATTCAAGACATCACAAAAAACATGGCATTCTACTAATAAATCAAATCGATACATAAGGATAAAAATTGTGTCCACTTTTTGGATTAATAAAACAAAAGATGTGCAATGAATATTTAATTCCAAATATGCAAAATCATATCAAAACTTGGCCAACTAAAAAATAACTCATCCATGCAATCTCAAACAAGAGTTTAAATTCCTCAAATAGATTGGAAACTAAAATAAACAATTATATCTTGCCTAAGTTAACTTCATATCAAACAAACTAATTAAACAAATCCTATATTTGGAATTCCATTCCTTCTTGTATAAAATATCACTCATTCTTCTCCAATTATCAGATTTTGAAGCTTTGAGATTTGCATCATCATTGTGATGGATTATCACTTAAATGCCGTTACATTGTCCATTGATCACAAATCTATCTATAAAATCATTCAAACAAATTGGTTTGCTCATAGCTAATCTACTTCTATTTAGAACACTTTTGGAGCATCCACAAATAAATTTGTTCAAGATATTTAACAAGTTTGGGGCTTCATTCCAAGATTTAGCACTCTCATTTGAGGTTACAAGGAGATACAAAGGGAGAATATGGTTTTCTTTTATTTACTTTGTTTCTTTCGTTATGTATTTTTTCTTTGTATACATTTCTGGCACACCTTATGCGACAAACCCACATATTTCTCATTTCTTCATCATTTTTCATAAAATTAACCTTGATTTTGTGTTTTTCAAATTATTTTAGAGTCATTAACCTATTTTCAAGGATTATTATGGAGTAATTTGAGAGAAATTTAGAAAAACAATCAAATTGGCTGCAATTTTTTATTTTTTGTGCATCTACAGGCTATGGGTGCTATTATAGCACTACACACGCTAGCATTACACATGATTTGTGCTACCATATCAATTCATGCTCTGTCGTCTCACTTCATGCACTGGCGTATAACTTCACTTGCTACCATTAAATTGTCTGGGTTTTTTGTCTATATATTTTCACACGCTACTGTGTCATTGCACGTGCTAGCGTCTCACTTCACGTGCAACCGTTACTTGTCTCTATTCATGTGCTACTATGTTACTTCACATGCTAACATTTAAAAATCAGAAATAGTCGTGACCATTTGTTTTGTTTCTTCTAATCTTGTGCTTACATGGAAACTACTAGTCAGTGTTGTATAGGATCACTTTGTTTGGAAATATTATTAAATCAAGAAACAAACTAATAACACTTTGTGTGTAGGTTTCCTTTTCTAAAGATAAAGAAAAATCAAACTTTGTTAAAATTTAAGAAAATTGTAATTAAAAAAAAATCATTGCAGGTTTGGATAAGGGTTTAAACATGTCTACTTAACTGTGGGAAGTAATTAGACATAGACTTAAAACTCATTGTGAAGAGTACCACAGAAACCCCAAAGTATTTGGCACATTGAGGGAACCATCCAACGAAACGGGTAGCACCCCTTTCTACTTGACTAGTAATATTCATGAGGAATACCAACTGTTTTATGTGGTGATGGCTCCAATATTAATTGATTGCGGGGTATAGTCTGTACATTAAAAATTTATTCTAGTATGTGTAGTAATTCATATAAGTATTAGTGAGAGAATTTTACAAATCCCTAGGAAGCTTGATAACTTGGGGCCTACTTTTCCCTTTACTATTTTCATTATTTGTTCAAAACTGTATCAAAAACCCATTCTAAAATAAAATCATTTTTTCTCTTTCTTCATTGTTTTTGAATGTTTGTTCAAAACAACCTTGAAAATCAATTATCCAAATAAAAATACATTTCCTATTTCATCATTATTTTTTATTATTTGTTGAAAGCAACTTTTAAAATAAATTATCCAAATAAAAAAATCATTTTCCTCTTTCTTCATTGTTTTTTTAAAACAATCTTGAAAATCAATTATCCAAAAAATATATATTTTCCTCTTTTGCTATTTTTTTGATTGTATGTTCAAAAAACCATAAAAATTTGTTCTAAAAAATTCTAATTTCCTTTATTGTTTTGATTGTTTGTTCAAAAATTATTTATAAAAACATCTTGTTGATCATTATTGTTTAGATTGTTGATTTGAAATAGATTGTGTTTCACATCTCATTATATCCACATTCAATCTAATCTTAAAATTAAAAAAAAAAACTATCCTTTCAAAATTCTATCCAAAATCAAAATCAAATTCATCCTATCAAAAACTATCAAAATATCAATTTAAGTCTTATATCTTAAGTACCCATATTCGAGAATAAATCCATCATAATTTCAGTCAACATCTTATCTTTCGAACATTCACTTTATTCAAATCTAATTATATTGAATCCTAATCAAACCTTACCTTTTTATAATTCACTTTATTGATTTAAGTATATAAAATCTCAATCAAAACCCTTACCTTTTGAGAATTCACTTTGTTCAAAGTTAAGTCTATCAAATCCCAATCAATCAAAGCCTTATCTTTTGGACATTCAATTTGTTCAAATTTAAGCTTATCCATTCTATCAATCAAATTCTTATCCTTTGGACATTCACTTTGTTACAATTTAAGCTTATTCATTATATCAATCAAAGTTTTATCCTTTGTATGTTCACTTTGTTCAAATTTAAGCTTATATGTTCTATCAATTGAAGTCTTATCCTTTAGATATTTTGTTTGTTCAAATTTAAGCTTATTCATTATATCAATCAAATTCTTATCCTTTGGACATTCATTTTATTCAAATTTAAGCTTTTTTGTTCTATCAATCAAAGTGTTATCCTTTGGAAATTCACTTTGTTCAAATTTCAGCTTATCCTTTAGACATTCACTTTTTTCAAATTTAAGTTTATTTATTCTATCAATCAAAGTCTTATCCTTTGGGCATTCACTTTGTTCAAATTTAAGCTTATTCATTTTATCAATTGTAGTATTTTCCTTTGGATATTCATTTTATCAATCAAGAACCTTATCTTTTGAGATTCACTTTGTACAAAGTTAAGCATATCTATCAATCCTACCAAAGTCTTATACCTTCAGATATTCACTTTATCTAAGTTTAATAAAATCACCCAAGTTTGCATTCATATCATAAAAATATTTCTAAATCAAATTCATCAATATCACATTTGACTCTAATTTTTTACCCTTTTAGTACAAAATGGTGAAAAATCAAACTAAAAACTATGACCTCTCTAGAAAAAAAGACAAAAATCCCTTTCACATGGATAATTTTGATGGAGAAGAAGTTAAACAACCTAATATTTCAGAAGAATAACAAGCACAACTTGATGAAATTTTACAAAAAATAAGCATCAATATATTCTTTGTTTGATTTAGATCTCCTATTCAATTCAATCAAATAATAACTTTGATTAGATCAAATTTCCCAAAATAATACTCTTCTATTTATTAACTCACTCTTCCTATGCTAGAATGCCTCCAAAAGATTCAAAAAGTTGACCCTAATCAACAATTTGGTCCTAGACTCCTCTTTATACCTAACTCAAGACTTCATTCAATGTTCATTCCTCTTTCAAAATTATAGTATTGACAAGAATCCACAAATGATATGTTTTGACACAAACTATCCTTAAAGGCTTCTCAAGCCAAACATATTTGTGGTTCATGAATATGACAAGCTAGAGTTTCCAACAATGAAATCTTCACATTTTCACCCTTTTCCAATTTTGATATGTGGATTAACCTTGGAATATTATCTCTTTTATTAACCTTCACTATCAATCACTCACCTTCTTCCTTGTTTGAGATCTTACCAACCCCTCCAACCCTATTATCCTCTTCTAACTCTTGACTCACTCCTTTTGTCAAACCAAAAACTTACAAGAATACCCATTTATCCCTTTCTTCATCATACCAAGTTTCAGGGTGTCTTTCCTTGGAGTAGATGGTTCAAATTCTAATATCTCAGTCCTTGGTTAAGCCTTAAGGTCACTCAACAGTTTTAGAGGTACTCTGTCACAATTTGTTGAGCTTGGGGAGATAGTTAAGCTATGAAATTCCTTTAACCTTTACATTACCTTCAAATGTATTCTAAGAATGATTTCTTAGGTCACCGCTACTTCTAGGGATAGTGATTCTTCCAGACCCCTATTTACTCACTATGCAACACTATAGGTTATTGTCCTCTATTGCAACTGTCAAATAAATATCCACTTAGATTACATGATTTGATCCCAATCCTTCACCATGACTTATAGTACTTCGGGGAAGATATTGGTGTTAAGTTTCATGGATTTTTGTTGGTTCATTTTGAAGAAAACTTCATTTATCTCCTCAAACCTTAGAGGTGCATTGTAGCCACCCGAGAAGCTCTAAAATGTAATATCTTTCCTTACATGTAATCTCAAACCTATAAAATTGGTTTGCAAGTATTTCTATACACCTTATATAATCCTAAGTTAATAATAATCTGAGAACATCATAATAGAATCATCAAAAATGAAGATTTTGACTTCATGTACGTGTAAATAGGGGTTTCTCAACATTTTGTGTTATCCAAGTCAAAAAAATGTTCTCCCTTACCACTTTAAAGGTTCTCTTAGAACTAAAAAACTCATCAAACACATTAACAACTCCATGAAAATTGATTCTTTTTCTCTCAACTAGTGTTTCTTATCTTTTTAAGCCTGTTAAATTCAACCTCTATTACAGTTCTAAAGGAATTCTATAACAAGGAACTACTAACTTAAATACTTTCATAATGAAATAATATTAAGGTGCAAGGTCTCTTACCAACTCTAGAGTATCTTTATAACACAATACACCATTAACACATACATTGCAAGCTGTCAACAAAATCAAGATGCGCAAAATAAGCTAAAACATAGTTTTTGTTTGCAAACAATCACCTTTTCTTTAATCTCTGAGCTCTTCCTTCACTTGATTCCACAAACCATTCAAATGATAGGCTAATCAGTTACAAAATATAAATTTTATGCTCTCTACGTAAAAATTACTAATCAAATTGTGATATTTTAACCTCCCTTTCATCTTATGAATGCCCTTAAGATACATCATAGCTTGAAATGATGACTCCAAGACTCACACTTCCTAAATTCACTCAAATTGACTCCTAGACCCTACTAGAATTTATTTTCATGACTTAAAACCCCTAAAATACCTACAAACACCTTATAACCTTTAGACCTTACCAAATATTATCTTTTAAATTCAAATTCATAGTTTCAGGGGGGAAAGTATAGAATTTGAATTTGTAAAGGACCACACACACAAACCATCCTAAATGAATCCATATGACCTTATAAACCCACACACAAGATTTAATACTAAAATTTATGCTAAAATCCCTATTTACATAATCAGGGAGGACACTCCTGCATCATCATATCCTAGAAATGGGAGCCAAACTACCTTCAGATTTTAGTGATGCAAATTTGAAACACCTTACAAACTAACCCAAATCTAGCAAAAATAAAACAATATAGTACTTCCACAAACACATCAAACAAATCCTTATTCACCAAAATTCAAGATATGACAAAGGAACTTTCTAACATGGCTTCTAAAGTTTCCCAAAGTAATGAAGAAAAGGTCCAACCAACTAAAGATATGGAAACAATAAAGGTTACTCCTCTTAAATATTCTCCATTCGAAAAAGAAATGTTATGTATATCATTTCCCAAATATTTCAAAACTTCTAAGTTTGATAAGTATAAAGGAAAGCATGACCTGCAAGAACACGTTAAATAATTCTTTATGGCATGACAAGAGGTGGCCTATATATATAAAGAGTCTAGGAGGACAAGCATTAGATTAGTTCTTACATCTCCTAAAAGGTTCACTCACAACCTTATCAGACTTATCTGAGAACTTTGTTAAGAATTTCTCATTTAATATAAATTCAAAATCACAATGATGGACCTTTGTAACACTAAGCAAATGGTTAATGAAACATTTTCATCATTTCTTCAACGATGGAGAAGAATCGCAAGAAGGCTTCCTTGTTCTATCCTAGAAATATAATTAGTGAGATTATTCATTCCTGACATTAATTCAGAACTATCATTCCAAATGTAAATTCTTTGCTTAAAAAACTTAAAATAAGTCATTGAAAAATGAGCACAAATTGAAAAGGATCCCATTTCCAAGGGTTTAATCAAAACTCCTTAGAAATATCAAACTAACAAGGACAATAAACAATCTCATGGTAAATCAAAATTATTCAATCACAATCAAAATGTTGTTAATGATGAATTCATGGATACTTGACGTATTTTAACTGTGTAAAATTAACCATCAAAAGTAACCAATTCAAACATCAACCAATCAAAATATCTAGCAAAGAAATCATTCTCTATGATGGTAGGTGAATTCAATTCACACCTCTTGGAGAAGTTATTTCTAGTGTTCTTCACCAATTAGCAAGCACTAATATGGTAACATATCTAATCACAAGACCCCTTGAAGAGGGTCAACCGAAACCTACAAGGTACAAAGAATCAAACTATTGCAAGAACCAACATATCAATGGAAAATTTTCTGATCTTTGTGTAAGACTCCATCACTATATTCAGGATCTAATTGACCGCAGAGATATATAAATAGAAAACAAAAAAATGCTGACACACTGAATGAGAGACTAAAATTTTTTAAGGATCCATTTCTGAAGCATAATATGAATGATAAAGATCAAGATAAGGGACAAAATTATAACGTGATTTTAGTTCCATCATTTCATTTATTGATCAATCACATCCTTACACAGCCACTATAAAAATCAATACTCCTACTTATGCGGTGACAACGTGACATAAAAAATGTTTGGGTACTCGTGGCCAATCTTCCTTCTACACCCACTTTCCATCAAACACCTAATCCTCAACCTACTATCGAGATCCAAAAAATGATAAGTCTCCATCTCCCTTATATGATATTGTAAAATAATTAGAGAATACAAACGCATAGATATCACTCATGGATTTTCTTAAGTCCTCACCCACACTTCAATACAACCTTACTCATGAAATTGAGGAGGCACATGTTCATAAGGATATTAATAGTTAGTATTTTCAAGCATTAATTTCAATTCTCTCACCAACAAGTCCAATACTTCCATTCGATCCTCACAATATTTTTAATTCAAACCTACAAAATAATAATTCATCACCCACCAAAAAATAAAATGGGTTCTCATCAATAATGGATCCACCTTAAATATATGTTCCACGAAATTGTTAATATGCCTCGATCATAATCAAGAAAGTCTCGGAACTAATATCATCGCTATTCATGGTTATGAAAATAGTGAGAGATAATTTTTAGGAGCTATCACATTCTCGATAAAGGTTGGGCCTCAAAATTTGGATACATTCAATCATATTGTTGATGTTTGAACTTACTATAATATTCTACTTTGTTTCCCTATATTTGTGTTATGCAAGTCATTCCTTCCACTTTCCATCATTATAAAATTTCCCTTATGAAGGAAAAGAGTTTACCCTACTGGCTGATACAAATCCCTTTTAATATTGTAGGTTCCTAGAATGGAGATATAATATCACCAACTATTTTCCTTCTATTGATAGATCTACATCTCCTTGTATCATTCCCTTCAAAGAAAAAAATAGGGTTGATCCAGAGATCCTCTAATAGCTTTATTATTCTACATCTAATTCATTACTATAGTTTAAACTCCTTGACAAAGGTATCTGTGAATATGAATTTAAGGATACCTTTATGTCCACAAAGATATGGTAAGCCTAATTCTTCTCATCTCACAGAAGCTCCCATTTACAATCTTGGTACAACTCATTGGAAACAATTAGTATATCTAGAGGATGAACACATTCTAGGTTCTACGAGCTCTTGGTTATATGAAAATCGACAAGCTACATGTTACACATCTTTTGAATATAGTAAAGCACACTAAAAAATGATAAATATGGAATGGAAATGATGAGGACTTAGAAGACACAAACAAGTTCATATTGATCCAGTTGGGTAAAAATAAAATATTTATCGCCATGACTTTGGTATCAAAATATTTTTTTAAATGCCACTAATATTTGATATAACGACTAGTGGTGAGGATACTAACTCATACATTGAGATAAGTTCCACACATAACCTCTTTTAAGACTTCGCTGACACTATCCTATTCGAAGACCTTTCCATCCATGTCATTGACCTTAACATCATACAACCTTTCCTTATTAATAAAAATCAACAAAATAACATATCAATGAATCTCTATTAGAACGATGAAGCCATCGAAGAGTTCCTTTGGACTCAAGACCCTATTCCCCTTTTTGATCACAAGAAGGGATTTGATATTGAGCTAAATGCATATATTTATTTTTGTGAAGAACTCAAATACGCTAATCCGCAAAAGCAAAAATAGGAACATCAAAAAATGAAAAACAAAATCTCTCATAGTGAAAACCTCATTGAGGCACTATCTGAGAAACAAAAATTAGAAAAAGAGAAAAAATATAAAAAGCCAAAGGACGTATCTCCTAGTGAAAAAATTTCTAAGGTGTTAGAGAGAAGGGAATATCCATTGAAATTATAGGACATATATCAACCTATAACATAATTTTAAGAAAAATATATGTCAAAAAAGCTCGTAGATGAAACTATAAGAATCAACATTGGTACGATGAGCATCCAAAGCTCTTACAACTTGGTAGAATCCTAATAGAATCTGAAATTGAAGCGTTTATAACCTTACTCACATAATTTCAAGATTACTTCACATGGTTATATAAGGATTTGACAGGGTCATATTCTTCTCTTTTAGTTCATCATCTGGTCGTTCATCTATAAGTGAAGCCTATCAAATAAAAATTCATAATAATACATCCTAAGGTTGCACTACTTGTCAAATCAAAGCTAAAAAAACTCCTAGAACTAGGTTTCATAAGATCCATTGACTACTCTGAGTGGATATTAAACATTATTCCAGTCGTTAAGAAGACCCCAGTGATCAGAATATGTACAGAATTTCATGATATCAACAAAGTGTTCTTGAAAGATTAATTCCCTTTATTGAACATCGACATGATCATTGATTCAACATCAGGGACATGAAATGATCTTCTTAATGGATGGTTTTTCTGGTTATAATAAAATCAAAATTATTGAATAGGATCAACCAAAAAAATGTTTACTATGCCTTGGGGTACATTTTGTTACAAGGTCATTCCTTTTGGCCTTAAGAATGTATGAGCTACTTATCAAAGAGCCATGACAGTAATCTTCCACGCCATGTTACATGACATAATGGAATACTATGTAGATGACATCCTATAAAAATCAAAATCATGAGTCGATCATCCAGTAGTCTTATGGTGTATCTTGGAATGGTTACAAGAATATAAAGTTCAGGTCAATCCAAAGAACTGTGTATTTGGTATAACTTTGGGAATACTCTTGGGTTTCATTGTTTCAATACGAGGTATAGAACTTTACCCCACAAAGTTCAAATAAATAATATAAATTCCTCCTCCATAGAATCTTTGAAAAATACAAGGTATTCAATGTAAAATATAATCGATTTGATGGTTCATATCATAGCTAGTAGACAAGTTTCATCACTTTAATAAGTTGCTCAAAAAAGAAGTATAATTTAATTAGAATCAAGCATGTTAAGATTATTTCTCTAAACTAACAAAATATTTATCAAATCCTTCAGTTCTCATACCACCTGTTCTAAACAAACCAATGCTTTTGTATACGTCTGATACAAAACATACCATAGGTGCATTTTTAGCTCAACACAATGATCAAGGATAGGAACAAGTTGTTTATTATCTCAGTAGAAATTTTATTGATCATGAACTCAAATATTGATAGGTTGAAAAAGTATGTTTGGCCATAGCTTTCACTTTTCACAAGATGCATCATTATTTGCTAAATCATACGGGTGGGTTATTATTGGCCCACTATGGAGTCTGATTCTTATAAATTTTTCAAAAAGTGCTTGGAATGTCAACAACATGGAAATATAATTCATGTTACCTCACAAGCTCTTAAACCTATCATGACCCCTTGGAATTTATCTAAATTGTGGATTGACCTATAGGAAAGATTAAACCTTCCTCCTCCGATGGCCATACATTCATACTCATGGCTACTGAATATTTTACCAAGTGGGTAGAGGTTATGCCTCTTACTTACTCATTTGAAGTAATATTTATAAATTCATATTTAATCACCTCATGTGTTTCCTTGGCATCCCTTCTTCCATAATCACAGAAAATGGTATATACTTCAAAAATAAAAATATTAAGGACCTAGTGAAATGATTTCAAATATGCCTCAAATGGTCCACTCCTTACTATCCACAGTGCAATGGATAAGCTGAATCATCTAACAAAATAGTCAAATCCATTCTAGAAAAAAATGTTGATAAACATGGTCACAATTGACATACACAACTCTATCATTACCTCTGGGCCTATCGTACATCCTTCTTTATTTTAATCAGAGCCACCCCCTTTTCACTTGTGTATGGCATGAAATTCGTGCTACCCATAGAGGTCAAGCTCTCATCAACATAAATATCCATTAAAGACGTGATCAATGAAGACAAATACAAACAAGCATGTCTTATTAAACTTCACCTCCTAGATGAGAAGAGGTTAAATGCCTTGGATCATTTGAAAGTGTATCAAAATTGATTTCATTGCAGCTACAACAAATGGATAAAACCATGACCATTTGAAGTTGGATACCTTTTTCTAAAATAAAAGAATAATAATACAATAAATGATTGGTAAAAACAAGGAAAAATTGAACCTAGTTGGTTATGTCCTTATATCATCACTGCAAAATATGGATTTTGTGCATACAAACTATTCACTAAATATGGTCAAAAGCTTAAAGAACCCATGAATGTGGTTCATCTCAAAATATTATATTCCTGAGTCAATGATAACAACCCTTTATGGTATGGGAATTATGGCACAACCACTTATATAGTTCCTAACCATACTCCTCTAACCATTTCATCCCAATATATTTTCTGCCACTTGTTCCTTGTAAATAGGACATAAGACTCTTGTTTATATTCCATACTCACTCATGTTAATCCTTTGATAATATAAATCTCTTGTTTTCTTGACACATTCTTGAATGGGTCCAAGTTCACCTAAGGTATCTTAGAAAATCCAAAAAAATCAAATATTTCAAAAATCCAAAAAAATAAAAACATTCAAAATTTAAAAAATCGTATGTGTAAAAACAAAAAAAATCAAAACATTTAAAATTATTCAAAAAAAATTCCACAAACATCAGAAACTATAAAAAAAACTCAACAATATCATTTTTTTAACTCCTAACCTAGTGATCATTTACACTATCCAACAATTATCAAATAATCATCTTACCCCCTATAGGAATCCTTGCTTAGGGAAAAGACCAATCAAACCTTCGCGTATATCCTCACTTGGAAATATAGTCTCTCATGTTCTTCCTTGCATGTATTCTTGTTTGGAAAATTGACCCATTCAATCTCATATCATTCTTCAATGTGGATCCAAAAAGAGTGTCATTAAGAGTTGCTTAACTCTGCTCTTCAGTATGATCCAGTCCCCTTGCATGTATCCTTACTTAAAAGCATCCAAATATTCTTAATCTTCACTATGGAATACATTAAGGGAATGGTTAAATGTCTTTATTTAAGTTTTGTTGCATGGTTATTGTTCTTGACCACTTACAAGTAGTTTTATAAGATATTGGTTTATTCATAGCCATGGTGTATCTTAATTACTATGTATATTGGGTTTGTTTTACATTTAGTCTTATGTTTTTGACCAATAGTAAGTATTTTGTTACTATATTGGCTTATTCATAGGTATGGTGCATGTTAATTACTATGTAGATATGGTTTTCTTTATGTCCAGTCTTTTGTTTTTCTATTGGACCAATTGCAAGTATTGTTTTAGCATCTTGGTTCATATATAACCTTGGTGTAATCATATTATTGTGTATATTGGTTTTTTTTTTTACTTTTTTATACCTATGTGTGTTTTTATTTGCACATGGGTTTCTCATCATGGTTTTTCAATAATCAAGGTACTAACTCCACTATGCAACAACAATACATGTTGATCTCAAAATATAAAATTTAAATGGAAGCTCATGATATGAGAAAAATAAAATCACAATCAACCAGACATATCATTCATTCAACATCAAGAAATTCAATGCAATAAGCATCTATCATAGATAATTAGAATGAGTGATACAAAAATAATCATCTATATGCATCTATATCGTGATATAAAACATAAGAAAATGTCTATATCCATCAAATGTCCATCTATCAAAAACATTACATATCATGTGTCCATGTACAATGTATACATCTAAGAATGTCACATACATACATATATACATACATACATACATATATATACATACATTAATGTGTCATTAAGGGCATCCGTATACAAAATGTGTTCCTTCATCACAAGGCATATACCAAAAATAATACATTCATAATACATCAAGTCATGGGTGACTCTCTCCTACACTAGGAATTCCTAGTCAATCGCCTTTGTGCCGACATCTAAACAAATCTAAATGATCTAGAAGGCCCATGTGATATTCCTCACCTAACGAATATGTTTCTTGTTCTCTAACTATAACAAGGAACTATATGGCTCTCTGGAATTTCTTCCTCATATAAATCCTTATATTAACCCACATCATGGGTGGATAATGTAAACTCCCTTAAAAATTCCCCCATACACGTGGCCTTGACTACAAATTATTCTATATCTCTCTATTGTCAGCTAATGTACCTATGCTACAAGATGATCTCTCTTATTAATAACTTGATGTAGTTGTCTATGACACATGATCAATATGGTATCAATTTTTTGAATAGCCTTGTCTCCCTATGCTTGTAACACTAGCTCTGTAGTTAACTGCCATGAAGGTGGTAATAAAGGAAGATAACTCCAAAAATCCTCCTCTCCCTCATCTCACCATCTATCATCACCACTTTCATCTTTATCACCATATCCATCTCTAACCCATTTACATATCCATATCCTTCTATAGGAATCAGTTGCCTTTGTGGCCTTAGTGGTGAATCTGGAACCTATACCTGAGCCTGACCAATCTATACATGATCATGTATGACCTGTACATGAGATTTTCCAACCTGCACTAGTCCCAAAAATTAAACTGGTCCCTAACCATACACTACTCTCTAAGCATGTATTTTTGCTTATGCCCGTTCATAGCCCAATCAACCTCCACCTCTCCCCTATCTCTATGTTGTAAGGAACCCCTAGTTACTATTGATATGTTCATTGTTATAGCTTTATGAGGAATGGTGAGACGCTGATGGGCATGATACCTACATACCACACTATCATACTTTATTGTCAACTTTAAGATCCTTGACATTAGCTCATGCATTCTAGGCCTATGGAATAAATCCTCCAAAACTATCCCTCGCTACTTTATAGCCGATACGGGCCCTAAAATCAACTTTCTCTCGCGCTACTCGCACATACCACTAATCTCCAACTAGAATGTCTTGAATCAATCGTAGTTGTCACTTGACCCTATCCGGTCTGTACCTCTCCATAATATGTGCTTGAATCCCAATAATGAAGTGATCCATCTCCATTATCACTAATTATGTGTCGTATGTAGTCCATCTATACTCCCTATATGGCCTCCATGTAATCATACATAATTGTAAATCTTCAATGGTACATCTATAAAAAAACCATATCACCCTAGAGATCTCTATGATGGGAATCTACTATCTCCCATCCAAAATTTAATGGCTCCTCTGAATTTTTATCTCTAAAAATACCCAGTGGTTGGCTCACAGCAATATGATCCCATAACTAAATTTGTAGTAAAGTACCTATATTGAGGTTACTCTTACCTCTATCTACTATCAAGTGTAAATATTTTTATAAGTGAGAAATAATGTAGGTCCCCCATGTAAATATAGTATCCGACTCCATCAACCATGCTACTATATTAATCATTCCAAACTGAAAATGACTACCAATCTTATCTGGAAGCAAGAAGTTGTTGATATGAACCATCAAATATATAATTAATCTAGCAACAGTATCATCCTCCATATTATACAGATGCACTTACATTCCCTCCCTATAAATATCCTCCAATCCAAAAAATTACCATATGTGACATCAGATCCACGATGCATTAATTAATCCTATCATAAATTAATTATTCACCCCCTTTCCTATTAGTTAATTTTATCAGTTAATATTTTCAATATGAATAAGTAAATAATTCCTCCATTTTCCATTTACATCTCACCGCTTATTCGATTAGTTAATACTAATTCACTAGTCAACATGTAAATTTAACTAGAGAAAAAGGAATTAATTAAAAAAATCTATCTCCAAAAGGACAAAAACAAAATAAAAAAACTTTCATTTGATTTAATTCAAGACATTACAAAAAACATGGCATTCTAACAATAAATCACATCAATGCAAAAGGCTAAAATTCATGTCCACTTTTTGGATGAATAAAATAAAAGACATGCAATCAATATTTAATTCCAAATATGCAAAAGCATGTGTAAACTTGGCCAACTCAAAAATAACTCATCCATGGAAGCTCAAACTAGAGTTCAAATTCCTCAAATAGATTGAAAACTCAAATAAACAATTCAATTTTTACTCAGTTAATTTCAAATCAAAAAAATATAATTATATAAATCCTATAATTGGAATTCCATTCTTTCTTCTATAAAATATCGCTCATTCTTTTCCAATTATCATCTTTGGAAGATTTGATATTTGCATCATCATTGTGTTGGATTATCATTCAATCTCACATGTTGTTACATTATATATTGATCACAAATTTATGTATCAAATCATTCAAACAATCTCTTTTATCATATCTAGTCTACTTCCATTTAGAACACTTTTGGAGCATCCACAAAACAAAATTGATCTAGAGAATCAACAAGTTCACTGATTCATTCTAAGATTTAGCACTCTCATCTGAGGTTGCAAGGAGATACGAAAGAAGAATTTGGTTTGCTTTTATTTGTTTTGTTTCTGTCATTATGTAGTTTTTATTTGTATACAGTGAGCATGTGAGCACTATAGGTTCAACTTATGGTAAAGGTTTTAGGAACCATGTGTGGTTTTTGGAGCTCAAATCATATTCATTGGAAATCTCACGAAGTATACTACATAATGGGATATGTAAGACAAGGTTATAAGAGCATAAAAAGAAGAAACATTCCTAACACTGGAGTATAGTGGACTTTCTAGAAAATGAATTTACACTGAAGGTTTTAGGTGGCTTGAGTAGAGTTAGGATCCAAAAAAGTTCCAATTGAATCACAATGAAACCCCTTCATGACCCAAGTGCTGGTTTGGTTCATAATTTTTACAAACTCCTTTGGAAACTCAGCTCACTGGCATGCCTTCCTAGGAAAATGGAGGCATGAGAAAAAATTCATGAAGAACCCATTTTCATAGTTTCTAAATTTTCTCATTGGATTATTTTTTTTGTTTCCATGTAAAATCAAATACTATATGGCATGAAATGGCTAAGTTTGTACCCCATGGTGGAAAGGAAACTTTGTGTTCTATTTTCATGTTATGCATCTGATGTCATCATGTGTGCCTAGGCACACTTTGGGAGGTTGGAAGCCTTTTGGGGAATAATTGTGCCTTTCTATCTTCAATTTGCACCCCATCTTGAAAAAGTGTTCCCCCTTCTAATTGGTCAATCAAAACACGAGAAAAACAACATAAAGGAAAAGCAAAAATGAGGTCAAATTTGAATGTGGGTCCCATAAACCCTACCTAGGCACACATTGATAACCTCTTTGCACCTAGGCACACTTTAGAGGTGTAATTGTGCCCCATGCTGGTGGAGGTGCATTCTTGGCACGTGCTTTGCAAAATGGGTGGAAAATTCACTTTGCATTTGCAAAGAGCATTCTCCACCACTAAATACACTTGTCTTTCAAAATTCCACTTCACTGAAAAATTAAATAAACATTTAAACATAAATTGAATCCATGAAACCATTTTTAAATATTCTTTTTCCACCTTCCATGTTCCTCAAAACCATTGTTGTGTCATAGGTCCTCCAAAATTTATTTTTCTCATAACTTGTGATTCAACAGTCAAAACCCTTCCAAATTTTAACCACGGAATCATCTTGAAAAATATTTTCTATTAATTATAATATCATGGAATATGATTTTGTATTTTACTTTCTATAATCACATGAAATATTTAGTTATTATAAGCTTGTTTTTCCCAAACCACAAAAAAAAAAGTGTTTAGGATTTCTTAAAATCTAAATAGAGGAGGCTTCTCAAAGTTTTCTAATGAGTTCCCATCACTTAAACCTTTGTTTTGAGCTATTGATCATGTTTTATGATGAAATATTTCTTGATTTGTGAATAAAACCACTATCTACCTCCAAAACCACTCAAGAACCCCACATACATTGAAAATTGTTTGGGTTTTTTCTACCAAACCACGTGAGAGAACTTCACCAAATTTGGAGCATCCATTATCCTTCTCAATACCTTATTATAAAATAAAAACCACTTTATTTATATGATAATTGATCCCAAAATGAAGGAATGAAATTTTTCACCTCTTCTATTAAAGCTATTATTCAAGCTTTCACCTCTTCTAAAAACTGTTTTCCCATTTTCCATTATTTACCACAAGGGATTGCCATCAAATTTGAATTTTCTCATTATCTTGGGAATATATTTTTAATGAATCAAGTCACGTAAAATTTTGATTCAGTTTCCTATACCATTAAAATCCATTCTTTTTTTGAATTTTCAAAAACTGCATTGGAATATAGTTACACTTGCACCGTTACATTCCACCATCATTCAAAATCCAATGAAATTATTAAATCACACAATTAAGTTTCACTTATCTGGATACGATCCCATTTTATTAGTAGTGTTTGAGTACTGTTATCCCGTAAAATTGACAAGGGCAATTTTACCGATAACCATACGGAAAATTTTGTTTCGATCCCTTGTTAGGGATCCCCCGCGTTCGAAACGTCGTAAAGTCCCTTCCCGGGAAATCTAGTTTTTGAACTTAGTCTTTTTTGAGCCTTTTTTGGCCGGGCGCATGGATTTGCCTTGTAACACCAAGTTTTGGTGCGCCCCCTTAAAAGCCTTTGGCGCATGGTTTTCCATGTTAGCACGTCTTTCGGTGCGCCAAAGGACGCATATAATCTATGTGAGTACACCAGTTTTTGGTGCGCCAAAGGGCGCACATAATTTCATGTCGAAAATGCATACGGTGCGCCAAAGGCGCGCTCAGTCTTCTATTGTCAAATACTTTCATGCGCCAAAGGGCACACACTTTCCCATGTTGATAGCAGTTTTCATGCGCCATTTCAAAAGTGGTTGGCGCATTGATGACAAGTTTTTCTATAAATATCAGTGCGCACCCAATTTCATTTTCATTCCTTTTTGTCAAAGCATGTGATTGCTCTGGATTTGTCAACTCTGCTCTATCGTTGTCATCACCCTATGGACCCGCTCTTCAATTTTTAATATATATTCAGGTAAGAGGTTCTCCCTCTTCTCCATTTTCGTGCTTTTGTGTTCTTGGTCTGGGCGTTTCTTGGTCTGTGTTTTGGTCTGCTGGCATGTTTTAAGTGAGATATGTTTGAGCTATTTTCCCCTGTGTTGTCCTGTTCCTTTTTCTTTCCTCCTTCCTTCCTCCCCCTTTCCAGATCTACTGAAAGGGAGCTGTTTTGAAAGGGCTTGGTCTGCTAGACTTTTTATATGAAACCCTTTGTCCATGCTATCTTTGAAGTGGAAGAAAGATTGAAAAATATTTGAGTAGTTAGTGTAGTTTTGTGGCGCACTGGCACATTTTGTTGCAACAAAAATAGTTGCGCCCCTCGGCGCACTTATCCACCATGTTACATGACCAAAACCCGCGCCAGTGGCGCACCCTCTTGTCATGCTGCACCTAGAACTCATGCACCCTCAATGGCGCGCCCTTTTTACATGCTTCAAGTCTAAATCCCGCGCCTCTTTAAAAAAGCCTTTGGCGCACCCTTTATCCATGCTGCATGATGTTTCCATGCGCCAAAGGGCACACCCAGTTTCGATGCGACACAAGCCTTATTCGCGTAAAGTATAAATCTATCAAGGCGCGGGTGCACCCTCCATTGCAGTAACATGATGTTGTGTAAACCCTCCATGCGCCGCGCCATATCCCTTTTGGCACATGAGAAATCCATGTTACACAATCCATCCCATGCGCAAAAAGGCACACTGAACCCCAATGTAATACGCATTTCCTGTGCGCCCTGCTATAAAATGCAACCTACTTCATCCGTGCGCCATGCGCCTTTGGCGCCAGTATAACCTCTACAACATTCCTTTTCTGTGCGCCTTATCTATTTGGCCTGCCAGTTGCATTTTTCCTGCGCCCTGAGCCTTAAAATCTCTAACTCTTTCTTCTGCTATCTTTCCAATGGAAGATCAAATGACTAATTCAACCTTTTTGGATTGGGTCTCACTTCTTCTTCGTGTAGATCAGCAACTGAGTTCGAAAGAACACATGTCTACGTCAAGCAAGAAGCCCACCAAACCAAGAGGAAAGGCTAAGCTGACAGAAGAAGAGATGAAATACAAATATCAGAGGGTCAGGATGCCCGAATCACAGGCTGAGTGCAGTATGGATGTCAGAGACTCTAAATTGGGTCACATTGACATGGATGAGTTCTGGGTTAGGACTCAAAAAGTTACAAGGAGTCCATGAATGGACAAGTTAATAGGCAATGCCCTGCACTTCGCCGGAGGAATCCCCATCAGCGCTGTAAACAACGAATTCATGATGGTAATTGCGCAATGTTACAACAAAGACACAAGATGTGTCAAGAACAGTAAGGGCGAGGCAGTCATAAACCTCACTGCCCGTCATTTTGAGTTAATGCTTGGCATCCCTCATCACCGGAACTACGTGGCTATTAGCTAACGAGAATGCATCAAAGCCTGGGAAGACAACGAAGACCAGTGCATGCAGTTGATGAATGAGGTCTACCTAAAGAATAAGAAGGTGGTGACCCGGTGGGCTCAGAATATCCACCGAAGTGATTTCTCAGAGGAACTCAGTGATACTATCACCTTCTTGAGTAGAGTCTTCAGGCTTTCAGATGCCCACTATTTCCATAAGTGGATGTTGCGGTACCTGGAGACAATGAATAAGAATTTTCCTGATCAGCGCTTTTTTTGGGGTGAAATAATAAGCAGCACCATCTCTGAGCAGCTACAACAGTTCGCCACAACAGGAGTGTTCCATATGAACTCCTATGTAGTCTACGCTGCAGCATCAGCAAGGGATTATCCGGGGTTGAACCGAAGCGGAGTTTGGCCTCAAGCCAAGATATTTGATTACTATCCAGAGCTGAGGCTGGAGAATAGCATCCAACATTTCACAAAAGTTAACGATGCATTCTTCTATCATGTCATCTGCCTACTGAGGCCAAACATGACTCATAGCCAGACAACCAAAAACATAGTGGCAGTCACAGAGAAATGGGGGGCCCTGTTCACCCAATTTCCCACGTTCACCTATCTGAGGGCTGCCAACTTTTTGGGAGAGCCAACCAGGCTACCAAGGTATGCCGGGCCTAAGCTGATTCTACTAGAACTGTCAAGACAGCTGGTCACATACCATGAGAAGTGCCTCAAAAGAAAGAAGGGTGGAACTCCTTTCCCCCTCAAAGTAGGCCGATACACATGCTCCACCCACCATAAGGCAAAGGAAATGTTTGCAGAGCTGGAGCTACTCAATTTGAAGCATCACTTCCCAGCCAGGCCTACCTTCGACCCAAGAAGCTTCCTGCCAAAAGCGAAGCTCGATTCAATCCATGTCCCTCAAATTGAGGATATTTACATTGACGTTCTCCATGAGGTGGAATTCAGAAGAAAGGATCATTCGCGCTTAGCATTGGAGGAAATCATCCAATACGGAGTGGCCATTGTCCCCGAAGGCTTCCAGACTACGGAAGATGAAGTAGATAAGGTGTATAATGACACAGATGGGGACAATTGGCCCTTCCCGGCCATTGACAGAAACAAGGCTCCTCAAACAATTGAGGAGAGGGTCAAGGAGACTATGCGAAGAACAGAGCATTGGTGCCGCATGAACGGACTAATCTACCTCGGGTAGATTTCACAACTTCCCCTTTGGGCAACGCACCTCCAAGGTCAAAGAAGCAGCTGAAAGGCAAAGGTGCAGAAGGTGAACCTACCTAGCACCATTCAGGAGGAAGCCCCTAAAATTCCTCTTCCTTCAGAGCCTGAACAAGTCATAACTCTTGATGAGGGAATTGACAGAGGATAGTCCTATACGCCCATCCACCCAGGATGTCAGTGTCACTATGACTTCAGAGGTCCCTTCTATCCCTTCTTCTTCTCTTCCTTCCCCTCCTCGAGTGACTCAGACGACCACCCCTTTGGTCATGTCCTCTACCCCTTCTTCTACCCTTTCCCCCACTTCTTCATCTATCTTCTCCTCCCTCGCTGATTTGTCTTCCTTTATTTCTTCCCTCATCTCCGAGCTCCCTTCCCTTCCTATCTCTTCTGCAGTTGCGGTTTCCCTTCCTCCCGTGGACATTTCTTCGGCTATTCTTTCAATGCCACCGCCGCGTGTCTCCACGTTTTTCCCCTCTTCTACCATTGCTGCTTCCCCCTCTGTCTCTGGTCCTTCTTCTATAGGACCAGCTTAGATCTCTCAGTAGCTAAGCCAACAAAAGAGGAAAGTCCCCATCGCTCCGATGGACTTTTCGGTCATTCCGGCTAAAGGAGCAAAGAAGCAGAAGCCGGTTACACGCTTCTCAAAGAGCGCTGCAGGTGAGAGAGTCATGGAAATAGCGTACCCCAACCCCCTCAAAGAGAAAGAAGATCTATCTCTGACAGATTTCACCGTGACCCAAGTCACAATGGGGACATCCTCAGAAAGTCTCCAGGGGGAAGCTCTTTCCGCAGTTGATGCACTCTGCAAAAAGCTTCAGGAAACAAAAGAAGAGAAAAGGCTACTGAAGGAGCAGAACAAATACCTGCTTCAAGCCTTACAGAAGATGGGAAGTGCACCTCCCACAACTGCTGCCGAGACTCCTCAGCTTCTCAGTCAGGAGAAGATTAATGAGTATTCAAAAATCGGGCGAGCAAGGTATGGCCGTTTCTGCTTGGAGGAGCCAAATCCTCAAGGATAGTGAAAGAGTAATCGCCGAGTATATCAGTTTATACCTAAACATCGAGAAGGCGAATAAGGAACTCCAAGCATTAGCAGGTCTGATATCACAAGAGTTAGAACATGCTAGACTCCAGCACGAGACCTTCCAACAAATGTTTGACTGTTCAGTCGAAGATCTGGTCAAGTTCGGAGTATTCGGCCATCCAAGGGCCCTCAACAAAACTATGTCCACTTTGGACTATCGGATAGATCAGCTAGAATTCGTTTTGGAAAAGATAGACAAGGTAAAGGAAGAGGCCCTGGATGCAATGCATCAAATGGAGAAAGTTGTTCTCGCCATGACTCCAGGGTTGCTCACTCCTTCCCTTACCTTGAGATCAGCTGATGACACTATCCAGATTTTCAAGGAGATAGCTTCTCAAGGGATAGGGCCAGAGGTCACATTCGACACTGAATCTATCAAACAACCTACTGGCATGTAGGGACTTCATCGGGTTCCTTATCGAGGCGGAGAAATATTATTTCCAAACTCCCAGAAAAGCTCATAGACGAGCGGGGAGACTTGCGAAGAAATCAGTGAACGGCACAAGGATCCATCACAGGATCAATTTGGGCCAATGATCAGCAAGTTTTTGGAGTACCGTGCTTAGTTCCACATATCATCACCTGAGCAGCATCAGAAACAGGCAACCCCTTTTCGGCCGCAGGATGATGATGATGAGTAGCTTCTTCTTCTTCTTCTTCTTCTTCTTCTTCTTCTCTCTATTCTCTGACTTTCTTTTCGAAATGTCTAAAATGTGTTGGCACAAATGATGACATCATCCATGTTGCATCATGTGATGATGTCATCCACCAAGTTGTCAAAGTCAACATGACTTTTAGATATTTTGTAAATATCTTTGTAAATAAGTGGTTGGCTCCATTTTGCCTTCTCTCTCCCTCATCTTCTATAAATATGAGAATACTTGTTGTATTCAGGGGTGAACATTTTTTTAGATAGAAATAGAAGTGAGGAGAGAAAGACTTTGAGCTTTCTTGTAATAGAAAAGAACAAGTAATACAATTATTCAGACTTTGTGCTCAATAGCTGTGTTATACATTAGATCTTTCTTACGTTAGATCTGTATGTGTTTAATCTGTTAGATTCATATCTAATTTTCCGTCATTTGTTTATCAGTATTGCTTTGTTTATTTATGCAAGTAGGTTTGGCTCTGTTTACTACCAAACTAAAAACATAAATCTTCTGACCCTTCTGCTTTGGAATTCATTTCTTTTCTCCCTTCGGATCTATTCTTTCTCTTCTCCCTCTTTCATTCCTTTCTTTTCGCAGCCTGGAGCACTCTACTGGGATGAGATCCCAACCCCCGAAGGCAGAATCTGTGAGACTTGCATAGGTTCCTGCTAGTAGAAATAGCAATAAACCAGTTTCGCTTTGCTGCCTCAAAGAGGGGCTAAGCCCTGCAACACTGTTGGCTCGTCTATCCATAAGATCTGTCCGCGCGACAGATTTTTGGACCAACAAGTACCCATAAATTGGAGATATCAACATGGAGCACATGGACTTCAATGATCTGAGGTAGAGGATGGTGGAAGGAATTTACATTGTCCTTGGTGGAAAAATATTTCATAATGGACTCTACTGGGTTGTTGGGTTCCCCTTGGAAATTTAAAACACCGAATTCGTTGTCACATGTGCCAAGAATTACAAATCTAGAAGTAAAACCATTACTACTAATGACGGCTCCATCACCTTCGTGTTATCCCCTAAAAGAATCTCAAGATGTCTCTACATTCTAAGACCTAAAAATGCCATAATTCTAAGAAAATAGGATGCATTTATCGAGTGGGAAAAGAAATATTCATGTTTGAAAGGAATGATGATTGGAAAATGAATAAAGATGCCACACAAGCTTTCTCACATGCTAAAGTTTATTTCTCGGTTTGAATTAATTTCAAATGCCTTTGATTGCATTGTGTTCCTTATCCAACTCATGGGACAACTATTTACCAAGGAGTTCCACCCATGGATGTCACATTTCATGTTGATAGCCACCAAGGGATATGTCAAAACTAAAATTTTCATTCATCATTTCTATTTCCTTAATGTATATTTTGGGAATATGGTGTTCTTAAGTATAGTTAGTAGTGGTGTCTGGTAGAAGATAACGGCACTGCCAATACAACACCACCAATAATGTATAGTATGGTAACAGTCAAAGTACAATAGGAATGTTGTGGCTACAAGTAAATATTTGTCGTAAGTGGTCCGATAATGTTAAAATGTAAAAGTTAGGGTAGGTAGAGAAGTAGGGTCTACAGTATTAGGAATTAGAAATATTATATTTGTAATAAGGACAAGGAGTTATATCATAAATATTTTATGTTTTTTATTTGTAAAAAGTCTAAAAAGGTGGAACCCGTGTGAAATGATAAGGTTTATCTTATCTTAAAAGATAATCCTACATGTAAAGATAAGATTTAAGATATGGAATATGATTAGTAAGAGGATATTTCTTATCCTATCTTAGAGATAGGGTGGATAAGCCTGAAAGTTCTATAAATAGAGAGGCCACCTCCCCCCCCCCCTCATTTAGTGTAGAAGGAAGTAGTGGCAAATATTGTATGAGAAAGTGTGTAAAGGAAGCCATCATTTAGAAGGTGTGTTAAAGAAGTCATTAAGAGGTGTAATTTTGAAGTTTCTCCCATAGTTATTGTTGGAAGGAAAGTGGATTTGGTAACACTTGGAGTACTTCATGGGTGAGATTGTAACAATTTCATGTTGATAATATAATTTACACTTGTATTTCATATTTTTCATCATTCCTTTGTATTATAGTCTATGGTATTCTTGTGTTATGTTTGTTATTGTGTTTGCAAATGACTACCACCAAACTAAAAGTTGTGCATTAGTAAATAAACATAGCACGAGGAGTTCCCATTGGAGAATTATCATAGTGTTGGATTGGTGATGACAAATACCAGAAAATAGATTGAAATTATATTATTAGTGATAATATACATTCTTAGTTGATAAACCTTGAAAGGAAAAATGAATTCATCATGGCTTCCTTTTTCGTATATGTTGTTACAGCACTAATAAGTGGCATGGGATAGCTTTGGAATGTGTGCTAATGTATCAAATCTACCCTTATTTCACATTGAGGTAGTATAAGAGACACTATGCCATGGTGAATGATGTATTCATAATGTACCTAATCAAGAAAATGGACAATGACATCAATATCAGTTATCAGAAAAAGCTTTCATGTTGATAAGAAAATATGGGAGCTATTTATCACAATTCAAGACCTTTTGATCAACAAAGATGACTATCGACAAGCTCATCAATCTGAGATTGATTTACTAGATGAAAATTGGCTCAATAATTTAGATCACCTCAAAGTGTATCAGAACTAACTTTGACGTAGCTACAACAAGAATACAAAACCAAGACAATTTTATATCAGTGACCTAGTTTTAAAATAATATCAAAAGAATATAACCAAAGATAAGGAAAAGAAAGTCAAATTTGAGTCAAATTGGTTGGACCTGTTGGTCCTCAAATCTACACCCCCTAAGTGGATTGACAACAATTCTCTCTAAGGAAGGTGGAATTACTTAGAATGGTGGTAGACCAGGTTGGTGTTTGTCATCTTGCAGATGGGGAAGGGTCTAGAAATTTACTTGGGATTAAGCCTTGGGTTGATTGAGGGGCACGTATAGAGGGTATGGTCTATTCTTGCTACTTTTGGTCCTACCTTGAACCAGGGTGAGAGGACCTGTGGGGTAACCTGAATGCATAGGGGGAGATGGAGTATTTGTTACCTTGATTTCTTAAAATGATGGATTAATATGGGATAACCATGCCCATGGTAACAACACTTCACTCTCACGAGTTGTCACACACAATGTTTTGTATGCTTACTTTACCAGACATATGTTACTATAGATAATAGAATTTGGTTCCTCTTGCATTCTTATGATAAAATATAAAGGACACTTTCAATGATATTTGGAGACACATCAGAAAATCAATGAATGGAAGTTAGTTTGGGGTAGGCTTGCTTATATAGCTTTAAATGAGGGGTGATTATAGGATTACTGAATCTTTGCAATAGAGCACTTTACACTTAGAGCAACCTGTAATTTTTTGAGACTGAATAGATGAAAATTTCCAACTAAATCTCTAAAATAATGAACACAAAATCTCATGCAAGCATTATAATAAAAAATTTATTGCTTCTTCCCTTGCACACCCAAGACACACTTAAAGGATAAAAAAATCTCTCGGCATAAAATGGTCGCTATAAGGATTTTATAATTACCTCCAATATTGTAGAGTAAATGCTCACAGCACACTATCGAACTAATGACCAAAACACAACCATTAAGGACAGATCTAGTGTATGAAAAAGAGAAACAATAATAACTCATCAATTAGCAACTCAACATACACAACCCAAAAGACATAATTTAAACTCGAAAGCAAACATATTTCATTCAGATCTTTATAATTTCTTAGCAAGAGAACATCAAGAAAATGCTCTCAAATATTTTCAATGACTGTACCTTAAAAGCACATTGACACAGAAGTTCAAGAAACTGAGATTAGTATGCATTTTACAAAGGAAACATACAGTATTAACGATTGAATCTCTCAACCTTTTTTGGAAAAAAAAACTAACCCCCTTTTAATATGAGGATAAGCCCCTATATTTATACAAATTTGTTCTAGAAATTTGGTCTGTTTTTATAATTCAATTCCCCCCCCCCCAAATAGTAATTGAATTTCCCCCTTGTTTATAATCAAAGATATTTTATTGAAACAGGAATGTACATTTGTTTAACTGAAAAATATTTGATTTTTTGTTAGTATTTTGGGATCAATTCCATGCATTCACTGCCACATATACAAAACAATTAGCTAATACATCCAGGTGAAATTATATCCATTATTTTCAATTTTTCACCCATCAAATGAAATCAATTTATGAATCAAATAATTCTAACTTGAAGGGCTCGAGGAGACCTTTCCAATGAGACCTATTTTGAGTGGTTTGGAGCTCTGGATAGAAATTTATGGCCATTTGAATTTTTGTGTGTCGGGATGAACATGAGAGTTACATGTGATAGCATTTGATTGGCCTCGGGAATTTATAATTTTTCCACATGTGCGTTTCTTTCCTTTTATTTTATGTGGATTTGCACGTAGGTGTGTCTTACTATAAAATTTGATCCAATAAGAAAATGTCATGCATCTTCACCTTCTTAGACTGTTATCTTACTCAATTGCATGCCGTAAAACATGAGCCAATGAAAATGCTCCATAGTCCTTGTAATGTCAGAATTTTGATAACCTTAATTGATCCCCATGAAACGTGAGCCAATAAGATAGTTCCATGTTTTATCATAATTCATACTTTTGATAACCTCGTTTGATCGCTACAAAACATGAGCAAATGAGAGAGATCCAAAAGTCTCACAATTCTCTTTCATTTACAAATACCTTATTAGTTTTGTAGAGCACAAACTAGTGAGATAGATCCACACACATTTGTGGTGTCATCCTTGTCAGAATGTGAAGCACAGACCAATCAGAAAGCTCCATGCTAATGGTAATGTCAGTCTTTTCAAAGTGTAAAGCATAGACCAATGAAAAATCTCCATGCTCCTTTTAAATTTTACAGTGTCAAGTTACCTTGGTTTCTTGTTTTCCTTTCATTGGTTACAGGGTCAGACCTTCACATCGGGACCTTTATTTGGTTGGGATTCATTCACCGGCTTCACATAAATTCTGCCACGTACCCCTAGTGACCTGTTAGTGCAGTACAAATCTGAAGCTTTATGAAATAGGGTCCATTTTATAGACTTGAAGTTTGCGGAACCCAAATGTCTTGAAGAGTTTTGGAATGTTGACACGTGTCTATTTGATGCCTTTTATCTATGCCACTTGTCCCATCTAGATTTCTTCTACTTTTACCATTAACCTTTCAAATTTTCCCCGACCATTTGAAACTCGGGTTATTCCATGAACTTGAGGTCCGTTGGAGCCCATCTGTTTGCCTTGAGCCAAAATGGTGATGTGTTTCCATCGTCAGCCATTGATCTTGTGCCATTTTGATATCTCCTAACTGTTTCATGTTTCTTTCTGACCATGTTGAATTTTTCTACCCCGCCATAGACCAGAAGCATTTATGAAACTTGGTACATTCTCCAAACTTGAAGTCCACGAAACCTGAATTGCTTAGAGAGGCCCAGAATCCCACCATGTCTCCTCTCCTTCCTGGGAATTTTGAATTACTTGGAGGTGCATATTGTTGATGTACATTTGAATGTCATAGCCCTTTTTAAATGGATAAGTCCATTTTAAATTTATCATTCGGTGTTTTGCAGCCTTTTGTGGATTTATGAATGTCCCATGGCTTTTGGAATCCACTGAGTGCCAACCCTTTTTAAAAATCCGCAAAACACTAAACCCATGTGTCATAGTTTTTATTATACAACCACACTCCCTCATTTCATGCAACCATTCATCTCGCAGTATCCTTTCTTTCTTCAACTTGCGAGACTAAGTCAATTTAAATAATTATCAATCATTCTGAAATTTTTCCTTGATCGTGATATGATCTTTATCCTTTCATAATATGGAGTAACCCGTGGAACATTAAGTTCTTCATTCTACGGGTTACCAAGTTATTGCATTGTGGTATCCTCAGAATTGAATGGTCATTTCCATCCTCTAATTTTTTGAATTTCATGGGAAGGATGGATCATGGAGATTCTGAAAGCTCTGGTGCCTAGCTAACATATATAAATTTGAGTCCTTTAGATGGTACGAGGATATTTCTTGGAAATCCCAATTAAGTTTAAGAACATGGATCCGAATGAGCACCAACATCATCTCTAACTCAGGGATGGGCACCCCTTGTGGGTGCTATGAGAACAAAACAAATACCAAACACCTAATTCCATTTGGTAAGGAGTCATGGGGATAGAACACACATAGCTTTCTGAAAAGATACATATCGTTAACACTAGAATATTGTCATATCTTAAAACCTATTCATTGTAGACCAGAGAACAAAAAGAGAAACAACAACACAAATAAAGGAAAAAATAACACAACAAAATTGTACAATGTACAATGATGATACCTAACCTTATGGCTTAGTCCAATAAATGTTTGAGGTACCTACTATTGACAGTAAACTCCTGTAAATGTCCTTCCAATTCTTTTAGAAAGAATGTATGTTCTCCCATCTTGATATCAACAGAATATTGTCTCATCTATAGGGCATCAAATTTTTCATGTTTTCCCTTTTCTTCATGTCTATTGTTAAAATAACAAGACAAAGTCTCCAACGCTGAAAAATCTTGGAGTGACCTTCTTATCAAATATTTTCTTTAGTTTTTTTCATAATTTTAAATATTTTTTATGGGACTCTCTTCTTTCCTAATCCAATTCCATAATTTGATTAATCCTCGTCTCATAAGGTCTTACTTCTTATCCATCTTCAAATTGTTGCATGAATTGATAAGCAGAATTTTGTAAGGGGAAAAAGAGATTGAATTCCATAAACTATCCCAAAATGAATCTTTCCAATAGACATCTTGGTGGTAACTTTGTCTACCCATAGTGTAAACTTGATTTACTCACCCCATTTGTTTTTATTTGTCTCTAGTGTTCTTATTACTTTTTTTTGATTGGCCATTTCCTTGCAGATTATAATTTTATGCATAAGACAAAGTAATACCATATTCATGACACATTGTTGCTAATGGTGTAGCTTTGAAGCTCATGACATTTTCTGAAACTATCTTGGCAGGCACCCCAAGTCTATAGATTATGTTATTGAGAATAAAGTCCATGACTACTTGATGATTTCCTTTCCTAGTGGGAATGGATTCAACCCATTTGGTAAAATAGTTGGTGGCTACCAATATCCACTTTTGACTAGCACTTGAAGATTTTGATATCTTACCAATAAAATTCAATCCCCATTGTTTGAATAGAACTTCTATTGATACTGGCTACAAGGTTAGGGCCCCATAAGCTTTCAATCTTCTATAAAAATGTAGACAACTCTCACACTTTTGAATCAACAGGGAAGCATATTTTAACAATGAAGGCCACCAATAATATGACCTTAAAATTTTATGAGCAATAACTCTCCCAAAAAAATGAGCTCCACATACTCCCCCATGAAATTCTATAATTATTTTAGGTGCCTCTTCTTCAGTGACTTATCTTAGCAAAACTCCTAGATTCTTCCAAGTCATTCCATGATAAGTGAAAATACACTTTTGGGACACCAGCTTCAATGTTCTCCTTTTATTCTTGTCTAAGTGCATAGGAAAATTTAGATTCATCAAGTAATATACTATATCTTTATACCAAACTGAATTTCTCACCTTTTCAAGAGGGTGCAACCCATCTTCTTCAAAATTATGTATCTCAACCAGCTACAAATTTATCTCTTCCATCAACCTTGTTAAGCCCAATCCTTGAACCAATTTTGTTGTTTGAATCTCCATATCATATTCTTGAAGTTTGTATGTCCATCTACATCTTTTGCTTGACATCTCCATTTCTGATACAATGTCTTTCACCATTGTGTGAGGCACATAGGCTATGATTTTATAACTCAGAATATAGGGTCTAAAAATTTTAGTAGCCTTTACCAAATCAAAAGTTTGTTTTTCCATAGATGAGTATTTAAAATTTGGTCCTTATAAGGCTTTAATGAAAAGGGAAATGGATTTTTCATGTCCTTCATCATATTTCTGCAACAACACATAAGAAATTGTATTTTCAAAGGCAAAAGAAAACATCTGAAATCATTTCTTCTAATATGGGCTAGTAATTACAGGGGCAGTTTTGAGTGCCTCCATTATTCCTTCAAATTATTGGACGACCCCTTCTCCCCACTTAATGAGTTGAACATTTTCCAGCATACTTGTGATGGGTATAGTAATCTCAGCAAAGTTGGAGATGAATTTCTTCACAAAATATACCTACCCAGAGAAGGATTGGATACCCTTTATAGACCTAGGGATTGGGACTTTATCAATTGCCTCCACCCTTTCAAGATCTATCATAACTCCTTGATACTCTATATGTCCCAATAATTTGGAATTTTACACTCCAGAGTGAAACTTCTTAGGATTTAATGAAATCCCATACACTCTACATCTGATTAATACCTTCGCAAGGTGCCCCAAATAGTCATCTCTTTTCTTTGAAAAAATAGTTATATCATCCTTATATATTGTTATGAAATCATTTATGAAACTAGAGAAGGCCAAATCAATTGCTCTTTAGAATGTTGCACCAGCATTCATCAATTTGAAATGCATCCTAATTTAGATATATGTTTCCCAAGGGATAGTGAAAGAATTTTTGAATTGTTCTGATTGTTTCACCACAACTTGGTTATATCTTGAGAATCAATCCAATGTAGATAAAAACTCAAATTATGTTACTTTTTGTAACATATTGTCCATATTAGGTAGTGGGTAATTGTTTAAGGGATTCCTTGTTCATATTCCTAAAATCCACACAAAGTCTTATGTCCACATTTTTCTTTCCGACTGACACTAAATTGGCCACCCATGAAGAGTATCTAGTGGGTTGTGTTATCCCACCATCTCTAAGGTTTGTTAATTCCTCTTGGTTATTTCTAAAGGGCTTGGAGTTAGGAATGAATGATATCTCATGTTGAAATAGGTCTTCTCTATAAGCTTTTAATTCTAAATAAAACTTTTTCAAATAGTCCTGATATTTCTTTAACAACATGATATAAGAATTTTTCTTTTCTACTCATGGTACATCCCATCCAAACCTTTCTTGGGTCTTGAGAAGTTCCCAAGTTTCTTTCTTTACCATCCCTAGGTGCAAATATAGGTTTATTCACAACACAGTCTGTACTATCAAAATTTGATCCCAAGATGACAAGTCCCCTAGGAATAATATTTTTCTGTAACTATATTACATCTTTACCAATGAGGGTTTATTTTCCATCACACAATACAACCATTGGCTCAAGATCGATGATTTGATTGGTGAAATTACATTTACAACCTAATAACCTCTGGATCTAGGCATCATCCTCAAAAACCTGCCAATACTAAATATTATCAGGAACTAAAGGTCTGACTAGCACTTCTACTTCATAGTTGCAATAGGGAGATACAACTTCATTTTCATACTGGGATGCCGTAATAGCCAACTTTTTAATTGCTACATTATGATTTATTTCATGATACAGACTATTAAAAGAATCAAACATCTTGATGAGATCCCAGACTGCATGCTTATATTGTTTCAACCACTTGTTCTTAATTACATACAATTTTCTGACTTGTTTTATAAATAGTTTTGAATAACCTTTAACAATGATATCCTTTATCCCATGCTTCCATGCAACTCTAAAGCCAAGGAGAAATGCCTCATATTCCACTATGTTATTGGTACATTCAAATTTTAATTTGAAAGAGAATTTAAAAATACCTTGATTTGGAGAAGTTAGAACCACCCCAACTCTATTTCAAACATTGGAACATCTTCAAGGTGTGCATTGAAATTCATACATCGATCTTCATAATCCGCACATCCTTTGAAATTGCACAAATCTGTATCAATAAACAATACCTCATAAGAGGCATTCATGGGATCCTCAATAAGATGGAGCATTTTTTCTTCTCTATGCAACTTGACTAATTTTATCTTCCAATGGTATATAGGTGAAGGAAATATCCATATGAACACTTCCTCCCACACTATCAACCCATTTTCTTGATAGCAACATACCCCAGTTAACAAGGCAATCAACTATAACCATGTTCGTAGTTAAATATTTTCCAAGATAGGCAACAAATTGTACTACTAGACCTCTGATATACTCAACAACAAGTACTTTTCTTGAATCCATGGTATAGCATTTCCCAAAAGATGTTATTTTAATGTTCAATTGATTCATTACCTCCAAATGCATGATATTACATGAAGTTCCTAAATCAAACATGTAATTATGAAGCAATATTTCATTGACAATCAAAGTAGTAAAGAAATGATCCACATCCAGTTGTGATTCAACGAAATAAGTACCCAAATATACCTTTAGGGGTTCCTATGTACTCTCTTGATCCTCTGTTATTTCAAGTTCATCTATGGTAGGATGAATCACCACATTATTTGCATCTCTTTCCTTAACAATTGCATCCTCCTTCAATCCCAAAAACTAAAATGCCCTCTTCCTATGTTCAAGAATTATTAATAACTCCACAATTGGTATGGTGATATTTATTTGACTCAAGATTTGAGCCATATCACATGTTTTATATTTGGGAAAATTTTTATTAGGGGAAAGGGTGATAGTATTTAATTATGGGATGTTATCCTTTACTACTTGAGCAGAAGAAGAAGTTCTTAGATTTAAAGAGATAACAAGACCTTTGTTGGGCATACTCTTCATGGGATCATGTTTAGGGATGTTATCTAGGAAGGGGATTTTTAGTTTGGAATTTGGGGTAGGACCTTTAATTTTCATATTGTGAAGGTTATAGTCTCTTTCTTAGAAAACAACACTTGTAGTCTTATTTATTTCCAGTTAATTACCTAGGCGGGTTGGCACTTCATTCAGATAGATCTGAATGCTCACTCGAAGCATGCAGAGATACCATGTCCCTCCTTTGTGAAAGCTTGTCAAGATGTTAGCATGCATGTTAATATTAACCAATATCAAAGCATACATTCCAATATAAACATCAAATCCATGAGCTCAAATTTGAAACACATATAATAAGGAAACATATAGATCAGATAAGCACCAATATCAGATTCACCATACAAATAACATGATTAGATACATAAATTAACATAATCCAGCCATAATACTCCATTAGTAACTAGATTGATTAGATATCAAAATTTGAATACATATTAATACTCATCTCCAAGACTTATGCAAGCCAAACAGAGCACCATAACAGTAAAATATATACGGGCTCTTAAAACTATTCAGATCAACTAATGTGTGTGTGTGGGGGGGGGGGAATTTCCCTTCACCACACATACATCTCCAAAATAGATTACATGCTCAAAATAGACATGCATTCATACAAAAATAACTAGGATGCATTCATACTAGCCTAATAATAGATTAAACCTATAAATAACCTTTGTTATAATATTACTATCAGCTCAAACTCTACATGACCCTTGATCTTTACCTCACATGTGTCTTATCCCAAAATAGGTGTTCCTTCATCTCCAAGTCTTCATGCTCCCCTCCAAATCTAGAATGTTGTTTGAATGCCACTCAATCTCAACATTACCTATTTTTATCCTGTGGCTCAAAATTTTACTAAGTCTTGAATGTTTCTTATTTGGACATGAGCCTTCATGTGTTGTCTGGTATACCTTATGCACCCACCTTGTGCCTACCTCACATGTTCCTTAAACCCACACTTGCAGTGTATACTTATTGTAATTTTACTGTGCAACATTACCCCACACTAATTGAATTGTCTTCCTTGGAAATGCTTTGATCAACTTGTGCTAAAAAATTATGTATACATAGTAAAGAAAGGACTAAGAATTCAATGCCCAAAAATAGTCATCATACCCAAACAAAAATTAACTCAGGCCACAGTCAATTGGAGGAGTTATGGAATTTCAGCATTTACCTCACTCATCGCCTTCTTCTGTTCATCAAGCTCTACCAAATCCTTCCCAGGTGCCACCTTAACAATCCCAAGAATTTGGATAGGCACCAACTCTTCAACTCTGCTTTAGAGTTCCTTAATTACCACATTCAATTCTATACGCACTCCTTCTATCACATCCATGTGGTCCAATACCATATATTAAAACTAACCTATCTTGAGCTCCAACTTTCCCCTCTTATTCTTGATCACTTATTTTTGTTTAGTTTCCTCGACCATAGCTATGGTGTGCTCAATCTTATTAGTGGGTGTCTTTTCCTGGATATTTTTGAGCACCGCTTCTTCATCAACCAAATGTGTATCAAGAATAGGTTCACATTTCTGAAACATGTTGAAAGCCACATCATCTTTTCCACTTTCTTCCTTAAGCTTTGAAAACAAATATTCTATCTCATTTATCTTGGCTTCAACAACGACCTTATTAGTTATTTTCTCCTTTACAATTTCTTCCTCTATTGGCCTTGTTTCTTTATTGTCCCTAGAAGCATGCCTATTAAGTCCTCTAAATACTCTACTTCATCATTATAATCACACATGACCTAGCTCACTAGGGCTGGACATTTTCCCAAAATATGTGTTACCAAGGCATCAGCCCTGTCATATGCTTCCTTAGTTCTCTTCTACTCTCCTTGGAGGTATTTCTTCAAACTCTCGACCTCGCAATCTTTTTCCTTCTTATCATACAAAAAATTTCATTGTTATACCTACATCAAGGTTTATAAGCCCTATCTCTATTACAAACTAATTTAAGGTGTTGCACGCCTTCTCATCTGTCAAATGGCTGGATTCAATTTCCTTGTACTTCTTTCCCGCCTCATTCTTTAGTGTAATAGTACCAATAGAGTGTTCAATCACCTCAAACTCAAGTTCCTCAGTATGATTATGAAAGTTCCAACTCAACATATTTATTTTACGTGACACTCCTCAATCCTTATCCATCAACTGCCATGTATACAATTTCGCATTTGGCAGTGTGCTCTAAAACCATGCCCTTAGGACCTTTTTGGGATAATCTACAAAATCCATGTGTAGGCATCCAGATTTGGCCTTCCCCTTTGTCCTTATCTTCCTTTGACACACTTCCCAACTCCTGTCATTTTTCTCTGATGACATAAGTGTCATCAGTTTCTTTTCTATCATGCACCTCCTCATGTATATGTGTCTCATCCTTAAGTGGACTCTTACTCCCCTCTCCCATTGTGGTGCATGTTTTTTGTTGTTTTGCAGCATTATTTCGTGCCAACTTTTTAGCCCATTCTTGCTCAAGCTCATCGCACAAGGATCCTTATTTTCTAAATCAGACTCTTCACTTGTATATGTACTAGATAGTACCTTGGCTTCTCCATGCTTTACTTTCTATTTCTCCATGCTACCCTGTTGTGAGGTCCCAGCTCCATTATTATTCCTCCTCGTATAATACATATTTTTGCACCACGAGTGATCGATATTTCCTTATTCACCCTCTTATTCTTCCTCAGGGCTCTCTTCATGTGCTCTTTTTATTGGTGGCACCAATATTCTTCCAAGATAGAGAAAATTGGAATTTGTAACTTCTATCTCAATTCCTCCTTATGTCTTTGGCTTTAATTACACAAATACTCTGCAGATCAATCCCCTAATGGTCACATTTATCTAGGGGTGAAAATTTAGCATGTCTAGCTCCAACATCTCTAAGTACGTAGACCTTGCATCATACTTATAGGTGCATGCAAGAATATGCAGGTCTAAATCAATCTTATCATCATCCAAGAATAATCTTTGCGTGTATTTTATCATGTTCATAGAGTACTTTAGGTACTGAGTATTGAATGCAAAGGGTAGATTACACCAAGGGCCCATTTCCCTATTTTCCATCCTAAAGCGTGCAAGGCTATAATGTTTCATTACTGTGAACTTCACCTGCTCCCCAAATTTTGTGGGTGATTCACATAAAATGTGCCATTCATTCTCAAAATCTCCCCTCAACCTATTGTACCATTTGTCGATTCTCACCTTGTATGCACTTGTAATGATGTTTTCATATGTATACCCATTAAATTGAATTGTGTGAGATTTGTTTACACGTGGTTAAACCCACATATCATCATCTGACACATCTATTACTCCAATTTCCTAGAAAACAATGGGAAGAATCAAGCAATGGGTTATCTTTTCCCCTTCCTCATTATGAAGCCTTTCCTCTTAAATAACTCCCTTAACAACATACAGTGCACTGTTATAGTGTGTTTTGTTCACCATCTTGTGCACAATGTAAAGGAATTTCCTATTCACTTCTATCCACCTCTCCGAGATGCCCAATTTTCAACTAATCAGTCTATCTATAACCCTAGTTACAAGATCTGTGAGGTTATCGATAACCATCACCCTTCCTCCCTTCTCATAATTCAACATTTGAGCCAATTCATCTATCTTCACATTGGCGCAAATATCCAGCCCCATATCCTCTCTTGTACTTCTTAGCCCTATGACACACTCAATACGTTGAGCCATGTAATTTGCACATCCATCAGCACGTGAAGTAGAAGAATTCTTCATGTACCTTGGACATAATTCACTAGTACAAGTGTGCAGGTTTCACAAAGAAAGGAAATTCAAATAATTGCAAAACACCCACTTTCTCCAAATTCCTTGGCACTGAAGTCATCAACCAGTGCACTTTCCCTACCTTTTTCATCCCTGACAATTCTCTACTCCAAATCTACCTTCAAACTTTTCTCATGCTCTAGAGCTCTGTGATTATACTGGCTAATTTTACACTTGGGCAGCTTAGACTTCCAGATATGAACCCTAAGCACTCTTGGCGGGTATTTCATTTCTAAATAGATTTCTTCCAAGGGTTCTTACACTTTGACCCCAACCCTCTTTTCCTGGTGCTTCCTTCCTTTGGGTGTCATTCTATAGAATTCGTGCCCTAGGTATTCTGTCATGACACACCTTCTTCCCTACTTGAGCGTTACGAACCCTAGCTATTCCAATTTACCCACAAACCCTACTCCCCTAATTATTGGCTCAAATTCCTTTTTCCACAAGGAACCATACACACTCTGCATGTTTCTCTAGTTTTCTCTTTCTCTTTTCTTTCTTTTTCACACAAGTTTTCTCAATAGCTCAATCGCTCTAAGTTTTCTTCGAATACAAGGTATTAAATAACTTAGAATTGCCCCCCTTTTATACTTTTTCATGCCCCACCAACCTACTTGACACGCACTTTTTCCCACTTTAAAACTTTTAAGTCACTTTCTTAATAAAGTTCTTTTTCCACTTTTTTCTTCCTTTCACGCATTGTAGTTATAACCTTCTAGCACATCTACTACTTCTTAGCCATAAACCTCCTTACACGTGTTTCTATGTGATAAATTACATTACCATCTGTTCCACATACTAAGTAGTTTCCCATACTATTTCCTACCTTGCAATACACTGCTCGATCATTCTTCTCATGTGGTCTTCAACTTGAGCAATTTTCTGAAGAGCACCTTCATTCATAGCACCTATAGCACATTTTTCTAATTTCTTTTACTTCATTCCAGCAACCAAAATCATCATCAATGTGTGCACTCCTTCAATTATTATTCAACCTCAAGTACCAATAAATTTTATCTTTTGTGCACCCTTCTAATCCACCCCGCACTAAAATTATGCACAATCCTCTGCACATGAACTCAAAAGATAGTAATCAACCTCCTGCGTGCAAATGCAGTTATTATAACAAAACATTGAACTAAATTGACAAAGTAGAGAAATGATGAAAGGAAACACATAAAAGGGAAATCTAATCTAAGTGACAATACTTCCTTATTAAAAACACCGAGAAGCCTTATTTATAATAGGAGTTCATCCTACTCCCATTGAAGTAACTGGGAAATAAAGTGTCATCTAGCGCCTGCAACTGATAAGCACCTAAGTCCAATATCTTTGTTACCATAAATGGTCCCATCCAATTCACTTTCAATTTCCCTAGGTGGTGCACAAACTTAGAATCATACAAAAGAACCATCTTTCCCACCTCAAACATTTTGTTTCTTATATGCCTATCATGTCAGGACTTTTGTCTCACCTTTTATGTCTTCTGGCTCCATCGAGCAATATCGCATTTCTGATCTAACTACATCATTTTTTCTATGTTCTCTTCAACAACTTATTCATCATGTAGTCCTCATGCGCACATAATGCGCATGGATGGCAACATGAAATCAATAGGAAAAACAACCTATGCACAAAACACTAACTAAAAGTGTGTGGCCATATTCAACCTTTTATAAGTTGTCCTATATGCCCATAGTAAAACAGAGACTTTATAATCCCAATATTTGCTTGCAACATCACATATTTTTTTCATTGTTTATCTCAGAATCTTGTTGAAGGCTTTGGTAGTACCATTGGCCTGTGGGTGATAGAGTGTAGTTTTATGGAGTGCCACTATAAATTCTTCCAAAAGGATTCTAATTGTCTCATTCAAGAAATGAGTGCCCCTATCACTTGTTAAACTTAATGGACATCCATACCTACTGATAATGTTTTCCCATAAAAATCTTGTTATTATAGTCATTGTGTCATCCTTAGTAGATGTTACTTCTACCCACCTTGTCATATAATCTACACAACTTATAATATAGTGCGTTCCAAACCTACGTGTGAATGGGTTAATAAGACCTATGAAAAAAATAGCCCATTTCTCAAAAGGTTCAATACTTGAAATAGGACTCAAAGGCAACTCATATCTAGTTCTAGGCTTCCCCAGGCACTAACAATGATCACACACCTTAACATATTCTTTAATATCCTTGTACAAAGTTTCCCACCATAGGCCAGCCATCAGAATCTTGCACACAGTGGCATCCCTAGTGTAATGAACTCATGCAATTCCACCATGAGCTTCTTCCATAATAGCCTCACGCTCATGCTCCAAAACACACTGACGCAAAACTTCATCAAGGCCTAGTTTGTACAAATCTCCACCTATCAACTTGTAAGGTGTCATGTGTATTGTGAGCTACTTCATTTATAAATTCTTCATTCCCTCAGGTGCATGTCCAATGTACAAGAATACTCCAATATCCTCTAGATTTGTGGGTGAATGGTTTAACCTGAAAATTTTTTCATCAGGCATTATTTCTTCAATGCTCTACACATCCTCACCAAAATTGATCCTTGACAAATGGTCAGGACCTTAATTGCTTTTTCCTAGTTTTACAACTACTGTAAACTTAAACTCCTGAAATAGTTGTATCCACCTGCAAATTCTCCCTTGCAAAAAGGCTTGTTGACCAAATACTTAAGTACCACATGGTCTATTAATAAGATGAATGGTGTTTCCATTAATTATTGTCTAAATTTGTGCAGTGTGTAGATCATGGATAAATCCTCACATCTACCGGTGTGAACTTCTTACTAGTAAATAAAATGGGGGGTCTACAATTCCTTCTCTTGGTTACGCCAACACTACATCAATTTCCATCCCAAAAGCATCAACATGAACATGAAAGGGTTTTTCCCATGAAGGAAAGCATAGAATAGGTGTAGTAGTAAGCTTCTTCTTTAATTTCTTAAATGTATGTTGTTGCACATCATACCAATAGAATTTTCCTTTAGCCTTCAATAGTTCTTCCAAGTGCACAGAAATATGTACATATCCTTTGATGAATTTATTGTAATACCATGTATGTCCCAGAAATTAGCGCACTTCACTTTGATTGTTAGGTTCTTCAAAACCCAATATCACAATGAAATTGGCTGGGTCCACCAATAACTCTTCCTTGAAAATTATATGCCTAAGTAAAGTGTCATAATGTGTTACAAAATGCACTTCTTAATGTTAAGGAAAATTCTTAATTTTCAGCACCTCTCAAACATGAGCCTTAGATTTTTACAATGATCCTTAACTAAGCCATACACTATCTAGCCATCGAGATATACCTACAAAAAATTATGAATGAAATCTTGAAAAGCCTACATAACAATGCACGAGAACACTGTTAGAACATTCTTTAGTCCAAAGGGAATTACTGTGTATGCAAAACTTCCCCACTCGATGGTGAAAGTTTTCTTTTCTTGATCTTCCTTCGCATAATGCACTTGATGATAACCCGAAAACCCATCTGTAAAGGAGTAAAGCTCATTCCCTGTAACTCCCTCAAGGATATCCTCTGTGAATGGGGTGGGAAAAGGATCAATAACACATAAATAATTTAACTCTCTATAGTCCACACAGATCCTTATCCTCCCATCCTTCTTAATATTGATGACCATTGGGCTAACCCATTTAGATTCCTAAATAGGCTCAATTATAACAAACTTGAGAATTTTATCAATTTCTTCCTTTACCTTGATGTGTAAATTAGGATTCATCCTATAAGGCCTCTTCCTAACTGGGCACGCTCCATCTTTAAGCTTGATTTTGATCTCACCTAAAGAAGGTTGTACCCCCTTTAATTCATCGTAGCCTCACAGAAATAGTTCCTGGAAGTTGTGCAGGAGTTCAATAACATTATCCAGTTCCTACTCCAACCAATAATTACCAATAATGGCCTCCTTAGGCTATACATCTATTCCAATATTAACCTTCTTTATTTTCATAAGCTCATGATACATGTGTGCCTTCTCATCAGTTGTATCCATCACCTCACACGTATCTTCAGTTTGGTTAACATCCAGGTTATTATCCTCACCATCTACATCATTTATCATGCATACCATTTTACCCTTATCTTTCTCTTCCCAAGCTCAGACCATTTCTTCTTTTTATGTCTCTTCAAGGTTAAGGTACACCTCTAAATCCAACTCTCCAAACATCTCCATCAAAATTTCCTCATCTTTTGCAGTATCTCCCAAAGTATGGCACTTCAAAAGATGAAGTGCTTCATTGACCAGAGGCTTAGTAAAAAATAATCAAAAGAATGCATCATACATGAAGTCATCTCCTACCAATTAACTATTTCTCTTGTGAATTTTGTATGGACATACCATCCGCGCACACCTTCTTAGTGTGGCGTAGAACTTATGTACCCAGAGTGATGGTGGAAAGTCCTCTTGCCCCTCCGTCCAAAGTCTCGCATAATTCTGAAAGTGATGAAAGGTAGGGGTCTTCCCATGGAATTCACATATTTGAGATGGTACATTTCTCCTTATGAACCCAGTAGAAAATTTGATTCTCACTTCTCATCATTCCAGTAGGTTGCCTTTCTGTGTAGTCCACCAATGTGTTGTTTTCCCACATGGAGTATAAACCAACATGTTTCTTTTGGCTCCTGCATCCTTCCACCGAGTTTCCATGGCACACAAAAATACATCAAGGTTCCCCTCACTAGTGTACTTAGGTACCTATTTTTAGCTCAAGTTCCTAACCATGTGCAACCTGATCATGTGAGTAAATGTGTTCTTGATTTCTCTCTCAACTACTTCATGCATTCCATGTGCCCAGTTGTCACAAGATATACTTGTGGTATCATTAATTAACTGAGCATCTTCCCACTGTATCACTCCTTCCTTAGATGGCTCAATTACATTAGAGTCTCTAACTGTTCACACATATATCCTGTTCAAGTGCTCGTTGCTCAAAATCTCAACGTATGGAGTATCCTTTGCATCTATCAAAGATATAATGACACGATCTTCCTTTTTCTCAAAGATAATGTACCCCTTGTTGAAGCACAAATCTATATTATTCACATAACACCAGGTTCACCCAAGTAATTTTGGGAAGTTGTCTACTTCATCTAGCTTCAATACTTCAAAGTCCCCAGTAAACTTGGCTACCTGAATTGTAGTGGTTTCATCCTTTAGTACTCCAATAGGATTAGCTCTAGTTTCATTTGCCATATACAACGCATTTGAAGAATGGTGCAATGGTGATCATCCCATTTGATTCCATGCATCCAACGTGAGTACATTAACTTCTGCTCCTGTATCTATCAGAATGTTTCTTAGTAGCCATCCATCTATAACTACATTTAGTGTGATCTCTTTAGCATGCTCATGATTATGTGGGGACATATTTTCATGAAGTATTTGCCTCTCATGCTCAGTACTAGTGCATGGTGCTTTTTCTCTCGACTACTCTCCTAACAAGGTTATGATGTTCTCCTGGAACAACAATCAACACAACTCCTTCATGTCATCCACATCATTCTATGGTATTTCAACCTTCTTTGCTCAATCCATCACACAGGCCTGCTCCTTTGGGCTCTGGATCTCTCCTTTAAAATCCTTGATAACATCAATAGTCTCCTAAAAAATCTCTTTCTGATGCGCAGCATCAGGGTAATTGACATTTATCACTTATTTCTTGGTTATATTCGGCTTATACTTTGAAGGTTCATGTGTGTGCATAGCCTCAGCGCGTGTAGTAACTAAAACATGTTGTAACTCAGGACTAGGTGCTAGCTTAGGCATCCATTGATCTTCAACTGATCCAGAGGATCCTTGCTGAGAAATACCAATCTAAAATCTTTTCGTAATCATTTTCAGGAAATTTCATTACATGGAGAAAAATTTGATCTTTCTGGCAATATCTTGTTTATAGGAATTGAAGCACGCATGCAAAAGTTATGGATCGCTGAAATTTTTGGGCAACTGGTGAATTCAAGACTGCACACAGATTGAACACATGCATGCTCACCAAGTGGACCAATAAAAATTTGAAACATGGACAATATGAATGAATGCTAAAAAAAATTAACGTCGGTCTTGGACACTCGGTGATGGACAGGTGGGCCCCACTATTTACTATATGGGGGCCCTCGATCAAGTTTGACACACTCGATTATGGAGGGGTGTCTTGGCCTCCTTCTCATATTAACATTACAGGGCTTTTGATTATATTTGCTTCATATTGTAATTATTTGATCAATGTGGGATATTATTTGTATTGCAATTGTAAAGGGCTCAGTGGATAGCCCAACTCAGCTGACTGAGTCGACCTATCCACTGAGTCACCCCATTATTTCTCCACATTGTCTGCTTAAACTCTATCTCATGTGCAATTGTTATAACTGCGAGGAATTATATCATTTCCACCTCATTACTAGCCAACTCGCCTTATATTTTAAGTTAAATGCTTAAACTATGGTGTTTAACCCTTTTCTCTCCACATTGCCACACTTTACATGCAACCACCTTAATCCACAAAGCCTTAACCATTCAACCCAAACTGAGTATTTCCTACCACCCAACTGAACTGTTGGCTTAAAAAATGGCTCTTAATCCAATACTAATTTTCCACCATTTGGCATTTAAACACCAGCCTAACCCTTCACGCACCATATGTTGTATTTTCTCCCAAAAAAGAATAACAAACGCGCTAAGGGAGGCTCGAACCTTACATGATGGGCTAAAAACATAAGCAATTAACCATTATGCCTCAAGGGTCAAACTGAGTATAAATAGAGGCATTTCTATTTGAAGAAGGATTAACTAGAGATTGTGTATTATTTTGTAAAGCTTATTGAGAAATCTAGAGAGAGGATTTGGAGAAAGTGTAAAAGGAGACTAGCATTATTTTGGATAGGAGAATTCGGGGAGCAGATCACATTCTTGTAGAAACCTATATAAGTGTTTATTTCCAAGATTTTTAATAGATCTGTCTCATTGAAGTGGACCTAGAGATGTAGGCCTTAAGCGTCAAACTTCGTTATCATGTCTTGTGTCAAATTGCTTGTGAATTTATTTTTTATTTATATGTATTTACACAATACTTCCATATTTTTATTATTTATTAAAAATACAAAAAGATCGTAATGTCAAAATTTAATCAAAAATCATTAAAAGAAAAATATTGAGTGTGTGTGTGTGTGCAATTTTTCTTTGGATTTCTAGATCACTAGTATCAGAGCTAGTTTTGGTTCAAATTAACAATTTTTGGATTACAAGTTTTTGTGTTAAATGTTAACAAGGTCCCGGTCTAAGAAGGGTAAAGGAGAATAATAGAAGATGATCCCAAAATTAGTACAAGACGATCTCAAACTCCTTCAATGGTGGATCGAAAGAAATAATAATTTTTTCAATCACTCCTACAAATGAAGAAAATGTACAAAGATAGAAAAAGGGAAAAAGCAACTAGAGAAGGTAAAAAAGAAGAAAGATCTAGTTTGATATTCCTAAAGGTGAAACTCAAAAATCTAATTTTCCTTTGTTAAAATTAGATATCAAATTTGAATTTCCAATGTATATTGGAGAGCTTAGTCCACAGAAATTAGATAACTTGATCAAGCAAATAGAGGTATATTGCATGGTTCGAATAATTGTGGATGATGAAGTAAAGATTCATTTGGTAACTCTTCAAATGGGTGACACAGAACTCATCTGGTGGGAGAGTAAGCTTCAAGAAGTAGAGGAAACAAAAGGTAATACAATCACTTCTTAGTTTGATTTTGTTTCAAATATTAGAAAACAATTTTATCCTCTTGGGTACAAGAAACAAGCTATGATGGATTGGCAAACATTAAGACAAACTAAGGGAAAAAGTGTTCAAGACTACACGTAATAATTTAGGAAAAGGGCTCTAATTCTTGAATGTTTCTCTCAATACACAAGAAACATTGCTTAAATATATTGGTGGATTACATAGTTACCTAAGGCATATGATTATCATGTTTTAGGTCCTACTAATCTTGATGTGGTGTGTGTTCAAGCTACCCATTTGGAAGCACGAGGGAAAATGGGTAAAGAGTCTTTCTTCTTCCTTTAAACAAAATAACAAGCAATCTGAAGGACAAGAAAAGGTTTGAAAGAACAAGGAAAAGGAAAGGGTAAGCAAAAAACAAACTCTATTGTTAAGAAGGAAGATGAAAAACCATTTTTTAATCATTGTAAAAAGAACCATGATGAGTCTAGGTGTTGGAAATTACATCCAGAAACTAAGCCTAAATGGATGGTTAAGAAAGGAAAAGAGAAGAAAACAAATATTGTGGTTCATGATCTTGGGTCTGATTCAGGGGATGAAACCAAGATCATGGTCATGAGTTTTCAAGGTAATCATTCTTTCTCTTCTTGAATAACACTTTATTCAAATGTTGTCATCTTTTTATAATCAACAATCTATGCATGATGAAAAGAAATAGAATGAGCTTTTCCACCTTAGAGTTATTTCAAAACATATAAAAATTGATACTCTTTTTTATAGTGGATCTCAAACTAATTTAATTTCAGAGGAGGTTGTTAAGAAATTGGGTCTCAAAACTAATCCACATCCTAAACCTTATCCTTTGGGTTAGGTTTGTGATGATGCAAAGTTGCATGTAACTAAAACTTGTAAATTTGGGTTTTCCATTACAGACAAGTTTATAGATGAGGTTGAATTGGATGTAGTTCATTTGGATATTTGTGGTGTAGTTTTGCAGAGTCCATATTTATATGATCGTAAATCAATCTTCTATAGGGAATAAAATAAATACTTGCTTATAAATTATGGGATTGAGTATATTATTAGAGCTCATCGTGTAAAAACAAGTTTATCCTTGGTTACTATAGGTCAGATGAAAAGGCTTGTCAACTCAAACAAGAATTTATTACTCATGGTGATCAAATCCAAAGAGAAATATCATGAAAATATTTTGAGGATTGTGATCCAAAACATCATAATGAATTGGTAAAAATTGTTTCTAACTATGATGATGTTTTTCAGAATCCAAAAGGTCTACCTCCCAAAAGAGGGTTTCAACATGAGATATAGTTTCTACAAGATGCACCTCTTCCCAATATTGGTATGTATAGATTTTTTTTGGTTGAAAATGAGGAAATCAAGAAACATGTGATGGAACTTTTGGCCAAAGGTATTATTCATCCAAGTACATATCCATGTGGTTCACCAATTATTTTGGTGCAAAAGAAAGATGGAAAATGGTGAATGTGTGTTAATTTTTGTGTCTTAAACAAGATCACGGTGAAAAATTGTTACCCTCTTCCTAAAATAGATGATTTACTGGATCAATTAAAGAATACAATTTACTTCACTAAGTTAGATTTAAGAAGTGGTTATCACCAAGTAAGTATTAATGAAGGTGATGTGTGGAAAACTTCTTTTAAAATGAAACAGGGATTATTTGAATGGTTAGTGATGCCTTTTGGATTGTTCAATGCACCAGAAACATTCATGAGAGTTATGAATGATGTTTGTAGACCATTCATTGATGATTTCATTATTGTCTACATAGATGATATTCTTATTTTCAACAAGTCTTGGGATGATCATGTTATTCACATCCAAAAAGTCTTAGATGCATTAAGAGGAGAAAAATTATTTTTGAAGATGTAAAAATGTGAATTTGGGAAAAAAATATTTAATCTATTTTGGTTATGTTGTGAGAAATGGTGAATTGAAAATAGATCCTACAAAAGTTGAGGTCATTATAAAATGACCTAGACTCAATAATGTGATAGAGGTTAGGATTTTTGTTGGTGTAGTACAGTATTGGAGAAAATTTATTACTAACTTCTCATTTATTGCATTTCCTTTGCATGCTTTGACAAGTAATAAACAGGTCTTTTAGTGGGGAGGAAAACAATAGAAATATTTAGATGAAATGAAATAGAAAATTAGTACTACTCTGATTTTGGCACTTCCAGGTCATTTGAGATTAAGACAGATGCTAGGTGACTATGCAATGGGGGAATTTTTGATGCAGAAAAAAATGACCTATGTGTTACCATTCTGAAACCTTCACGAGTGTCATAAGAAATTATCAAACTTTGATAAAGATTTGTATGCTTTAGTGCAAAGTGTAAAAAAAATAGAAGCACTACTTAATGGGCAAGGAAATAATTATACATACTAATCATCAGCCCCTTCAGTATTTACAAACACAAACAAAGCTACAACCATCTAGACATTTCCGTTGGATGGGATTCTTGCAGCAGTTTCATCTCGTGATCGAGTATAAAAAAGGTATACAAAACAAGGTTGCTGACATATTATCTAAACCTCCAGTTTTTGTTGCATATATTCTTTTACAGCATAGTTCTTTGGCTCTTGATAGTTATAAGTAATAGTATGTTTATGATGATGATTTTAAATAAGTGTATGAAGATTTAACGAGTGGGAAACAAGTAGGAGAAATGGATTATCATGTGCATGATGGAATTTTATATCATTCTGGTAAACTTTGTATTCTAGAAAATGAGCATGTGCATATGACTAGGGAATATCATACTTCTCTTATTTCTAGTCATTTTGGTGTTGGTAAAATAGTTGTGCATTTACTAATGTATTTTTATTAGCCTAGAATGCATGAGCATGTAACTAGATATATAAAAGGATGTGCTCTTTGTGCCACGGGAAAGTCAAGTAACATAAAATTAGTACTTTACACTCCTCTTCATGTCCCTACACATCTATGGGAAAGTATTTACATAGATTTTGTAGGAGGCTTTCCCATGTCACGAAGGAAACATGACTATTTATATGTAGTTATGGACATATTTAGCAAGATGTGTGTGTTGATTCCTTGTACTAAACAAAAAATTGGTGAATGGACTGCACATTTATTTCTTCAGTTTGTATGGGTTCATTTTTTTCCCACTTCTATTGTTTCAGATCAGGATTCCAAGTTTCTTGGATAATTTTGGTCAACTTTATGGGGTTTGATGTAAACTAAAATAAAGAAAAGCATTTCTTTCCATCCATAAAATGATGGTCAAACAGAGGTTGTGAACTACATAGTGGTACATTTTCTTAGGGGCTATTTTGGTAAAAATTATAAATTATGGAATGAACATTTATCTTATATGCAACATGCTTATAATCGTGCCTTACATTCTTCTATGTTGAAGTCTCCATTTGAGACTTGTTATGGTTATCTTCCTAAATATCCATTATATTTCTCTTTTGGATATAAAATTGTTGTTAATGGATTAAGTGATTCTGAAAAAGGTAAAATATTTGTTCAGTGAATACAATAGGTCCATCAGTATGTCTGAGAATAGTCAAAGGAAATTGAAGAGAAGTATAAAGAAATTCATGATAAACACATAACCGATCACAAGTTTCAAGTTAGTGATTCGTTTTGGCTTCACGTCATCAAAGAAAGGTTTATAGGTGAAGGTAAAAAGTTAAAACCTATTCGGTATGGTCCATTCCAAATAGTGGAGAAAATTGGTAACAATGATTTCCAGTTACATTTAGCTCCATATATGCAAATATATTCAGTTATAAATGTTGAGAACTTAAAATTGTATGAACCACCTATGATTATGGATGATTATGATAATGTTGTACCTTATATTGATAATTTTACACCTGATTATTTGGATGATTTGTAGGATGACATTATTTTTGACAGGAAGGTTAGAACCTCATGAAGAGGTAATGTTGAATATTTTTGTGTTGGTTTAAAAGGCATGCATCTAAACAAGGAGAAATGAATGGAAACTGGAAAGGTGAGGGAGAAATACCCTCACCTATTCACCACTTAAAATAAATTTTAGAGGTCCAAATTTTTCTCAGTATGGAGGAGTGATCCAGAGGATCCTCACTAATAAAATATAATATAAAATATTCTAATAATCCATTTAAGTAGTTTCACTGTGTGGAGAAAAATTTGATCTTTCCGACAATATTTTGTTTGTAGGAATCAAAGCACATATGCAAAAGTTATGGCTTACTGAAATTTTTGGGCAACTAGTAAATTTGGGACTACGTACGGGTTAAACACATGCACACTCGCCAAGTGGACCAATGGAAATACGACACATGGAAAATATGAACGAAGGAATTTTTTTTTGAATTCTAGTCTTTTACACTTGATGAAGAATAGGTGGGACCCATTATTTTCTGGCTGGGGGCCCTCGGTCAGGTTTGACACACTCGGTTATGGAGGGGTGTCTTTTCCTCCTTTATTTCATATTGGTATTGCATGTCATTTGTATATATATGCTTCATATTGTAATTCCTTGATCAATGTGGGATATTATTTGTATTGTAATTGTAAAGGGCTTGGTTTTTAGCCTGACTTGGCTGACTAAGTTGCCTTTTCCACTCAGCCACCCCCTTATTTCTCCACATTGGCCACTTAAACTCTATCTCCTATGTAATTTTTATAACTGCCATGCATTATATCATTTCCATCTCATTACTAGCCAATTTTCCTTACCAACCTAATTTTATCTACCTAAACCCTTATCTCTCCACATTTCCACACTTTGCATGCAACCACCTTAATCTACGCAGCCTTAACCATGCAACCCAAACTTAGCATTTCCAACTTCCCAACTTAAACATTGGCTTAAAAATGGCTCTTAATCCAATACTCATTTGCCAAGGCCACCATTTACAACACCAACCCAATCCCTGGTCACATGTGGAATGTGGGATTTTCATCCCAATAACGAAAAGCTTATGCACACAAGGGGGCTTCAAAGTCACAATGGGTAAAATGATAAGTGCATTAACCATTGGCCACGTGGGGGTCAAAACTGAGTATAAATAGAGGCATTGTTATTTGAAGAAGGAATAACTAGAGAGTGTGTATTATTTTGTAAAGCTTATTGAGAGAGCTAGAGAGAGAGAGTTTGGAGAAAGTGTAAAAGGAGAGTGGCATTATTTTGGGAAGGAGAACTCAGTGAGAAGATCAAATTCTTGTAGAAACTTATGTAAGTGTTTTTTTACAAAAATTTTAATAGATCAGTCCCATTTAACTAGACCCAGAGATGTAGGCCTCAAGCGTTGAACTCCGTTATCACGTCTTGTGTCGAATTACTAATGAATTTATCTATTATTTATTTGTATTTACACATTACTTGTAGATTTTTATTATTTAAATTATTAAAAATACAAAAAGAGCAATATGTCAAAATTTAATCGAAAATCGTTAAAAGAAAAAAATTGAGTGTGTGTGTGTATGCAAGTTTTCCTTGGATTTTTAGATCATCAACTGCTCATTATACATTTATCATTCTCGTGCCCTTTTCTTGCTTGTGTTACTTTCTCATGTGCTCATATAAATCAGGACATTCTTCAAAATTGTGTTGTTTTCCACACCATGAGAAAACCACATTCTAAGGGCACTTGCACTGATAATGATCATGAGATCCATAAGTATAACAAGATCCTCTAGGAAATCCTCCTCTTCCACCACTGCAACCTCGGCCTCGATATCCTCCATGAAAGCCTCTATTTTTATTATCCCCATTATTACACCCTTCATTGTGTTATCCTTAATGTTCCTTAGATCCACTTGCTACACTATTCTAGTGAACACCAGTCTCAATGGCTTCATGAATATGATCAATTAATCTAAAATCAACTGTGTCATGAGTATGGATCTTGTAAATCTTACAATACACAGACACATTATTTTGTATTGTGTGATGTAAAAGAGGACATCTACTCGCAACATGGTCCAGATGATAAATCTTATAGTCTAGTAACATGGTGTGAACCGACTTGTGAGGGAAACTGTCCTTAGTATGTACTTCAACCTCACAATTTGTACACCATAATCCATTGCATGTCTCATGTACTAAATTAACAGAGATATTTTCCAACTACTTTTCCATGGCTGCAATTTGTGCTTCTAAAAATGGTCTTACTCCAGTTTCCATACTCCCAACTACCTCAGCACACAGAGCTTCCTCCAAGGCCTCACGTGGATCTATATAAGTTTTATGTGACAGCACCCACCTAAAAGGAGTCAACAATCCACCAAAAAACCAGTGTGCATGATGGTTGGGATGTATATCATAAGACAACTTTGACAGTAAGGTTTTAAAACCCATGTCATATTCCCTTATGCTCTCAGATAATCCTTTCTTAATGTCCTTAAGTGTGTTGATACTTTGTTACTTAAATTTTGGAATATGAAATTATTTCAAGAATTTAGTGTGTAAAGTATCATAATCCACCACAGTCTGATGTGGGTTATGCTTACTATACCAGCTATGAGTGCACCCCTAAAGAGTAGTAGAAAATTGAATTGTTTTTTTATATGAGGATGTGATTCCCTTAGTGCACCATAGCAGCTCACACTTATTAACATGCTCTATTGCATCTTCCGTGCCTCTATATTCTGGTAAGCGAAGATACATCTCATAATAAACTTATTGTCGCTGATGAGAGTGTATACCTTTCCCAGTAGAGCCCAAAAAAGATCCCCCACTAGTATTTCCTCTACCTCCAAAGCTGCCTAATCCACTTGATTCCGATCCTCATGATCCTATAGATCCACCTGACCCTCTTGTAGCGGGCACCAGACCAGAGGATGTACTTCCTTGTATCCCAACTAAAGTGCTAAACTTAACTCCCATGGTCTGTGAAATTATGGTACTTCTAGACATATTCCCAATGTTTTGTATGCCCACACTCTATCCTGATGACGCACCAGAAAATATTCCTCCAATTGGTCCCCCAAACAATGGTGTTTCTTGTGCTTCCATAGGTGCATGTGTTGTCTAATGCACTCCTTTATTCAGAGGAAAATGATATCTACCTGCAGTTATTGGATTACCTGCACTTTCTTGTTTATCAATGATTACTTCTGGAACTGGAACACCAAATGAAAGGGCTAGGTCACCAGGTGGAATCAAATGTGTGTCTGCGGAACTCAATATTTCCTCATCTGACGTAATTTCATTAGAATTTGAAGATGATTATCTACCTTGATTTCCTAAGGTTGGGAGAGCCAAATGCTCCAACTCCACATCTTCCACGTGAGCTTCAAATCCTTCACGAGCTATCTGCCTCGACAACTCCGTAGACTCCCCAACATCATGTTGCTTCGCTAATTCCCTCTCCCACACTTCATTATAATTGAGCCACATTTATTCTCTCTACCTTTCTTCTGCCAATTCTTCCATCTTTCACCACACTTGCTCCTGCCTTTACACGCGGTGATGGGTTTAGCTAGTCATACGTAATGGTTCCAAACTCAGTAACACCATTAAGATCTTCATTTCCAAAGGAATAAAACGTATATAAGATCCTTTGGGATCACATAGAAACTCAAACTCAACAACTTCCAGATAAGAATACGTATAAATAGTGTACTCCAAAGTATAACTATGCACAACACTAGGAAACCAATGATCTAGAGCAAGCATCCAAGCTTCATCTGCTTCAAAAAAAGTCTGGTAATCTTCCTACATCCAAACCCTTAGTCTGTAACTCCATATTTTCTTTGATGCATATGCTAATAACCACTCGTACAATTCTAATGGAAAAAGGATGAAAAACATCTCATAGATCTCATGATATATATTTTCTTCCACCCACTTATGCTCATTAAAATCAGGTCTAGAACCGTATCTTCGTGCAAACTGATATTTTTCGTCATCTACCCAACTTTCAATGCTCACAAGAGTAAATCGGTATACCATTTGTATGCACCATCTTAGCAGACAGTTTGAAAAGAGGTCCCAAAAATGGAACCAAAATGTAGTCTTATTTATTTCCAATTAATTACCTAGGCACGTTGTTACTTCATTCAAATATATTTGAATGCTCCCCTGAAGCGCATGAAGCTACCAGGTCCCTCCTTTGTGAAATCTTATCAAGATGTTATTTTTGGAGCTCAAAATTGCACCTGTGATGTGATCGTGATGGATCAAGGATTCTGAGGCAATAATGGGACCATCTCCAAGTTCTGGGACCTTGCACACTTGAGATGAACCTTTGGAGAAGTCTTGTTCCTCTACTTATTTCTACCAGTAATACTACTCCTTATGCCAGAAATGAAGCTATCTATCGCTACTCTATGATTCTAAGGGACCAGGGTGAGAAGGAGATGCATGAAGGAAATCCTAAGCTAAGGGAAGGTGATAATTCCAAAAAGAGGTTTGATAACACTCCATGAGGGGAGGGAAAGTGAGAAAACATGGGAGAGAGGGTGGACAAGCGCGCGCCATAGACAAGAACCACATAGACATAGCTTTCTGACGCGTGGAAAACACATGAAAATGAAACTACAAATGGGAAATGAGCACAACATGCCATAAATGCGAACAGATAGGTAAGACGTAATAAAAATGAGAAAAGGGTTGGTAAAAGTGCCATAAAACCTGATTTTATTGCTTGAAGGAATTTCAGTCATTTACATTCATGGTGAGGCATGAATACATTGCAAATATGAAGCTCAAGGTCTGAAACTCATGGGAAGTTGGCCACCATTTTGGCATGGTGTCATCACAACAAAGAGGGGATCTATTTCAATGAGCAATGCTCTAAAATTTATAGAAGAAGAAGGAGAGAAGAGAAGGATAAAAGAGGAGTGAAACTCAGATTTAAAAGTTCAACCAGTAATAATTGCTTGAAAAACTACGTGCAATGTTGTTAGATGTGCCTCCCCATGTCTGTTTGGCATGTAGAAGAAGGAAGGGGGTAGGATCTGAAGAAATCTGGGTGGTTGGATTGATTATATGTGTGCATTGATTATCAAAAATATGTTTTCCTGCTTTACACCTACTAAATCCTGCCAAAAGTTGATTTTATAAAGTCCAACATGTAGCCCACATCAGTAGTTTTCAACGAAGCCCAGGCACATGGGAATCTAAGCATTGCAGTAAAAGTTATGGTTTTTAGGAGATCTATAGTACAAACTAGACACGTAAGATTCATGGTGTGTAATGATTCATTGAAGGATACAACCAAGTATTCATTCATTTTTTCATTTCTACCACGTGTTATGCACTATCTCATTGAAAGGATTTGGCACCCTACTGGCATGCTTTAATAGGTTATGTGTGATACAATCAAGTCTAACAGGATTCCACGTGGCACAATGTGTGGTGCAGAAGAAGGCGTGAAGGCATGCTTGAAAGGAAGAGGCATGGAGAAAGTAAGCAGAAGATAAGCATGTAATTGTAACATGTGTGGCATAAAAAATATGCATAACTGTAGGAGGAAAGTATGCAAGAGGCAAGTATGCAAGCATGGCACATGCACCTATTGAGGAATGTGCGGTGACAAAAAGGATAGGGCATGTGGACAAATCCATGAAGGATGGAAGCACGCAGTTTACAAGTGTGAAGAGATAATGTGTAAGGGAAGCATGCGGAACACTTAGCCAAATTAGAGGGAAAGTCTTGAGCTACATGCGCAAGGAGTGTGCGACAGATCGGGAATGAAAGTGGGTCCACATGAGGTTGGCGCAGAGAAAGTTTGAAAGAGATGGGAGGAAGTGTGTAGAAGCTACGCAAGAGGGAGAAAAGGAAGAATAAAGCATAAGGAAGAAGCAATAAGAGTGCACATGGGTGTGCAAAAGAACTGTAACCTGGTAAATTGTACCAAGGGAGCTGCCAGAGTGTGAGCAACCTGCACTAACTAAACTTCAGAGTCAGAATGAAGATAAAAATTTACAAAATAACCAGGGGTTATTTTGGACAGCAATTTGGTGACTTTTCAAACCATTTTCCTACTATATGAAGAGGTCAATAGCCTTAGAATCATCCATTGGGCATGGAGTCTATGTGGATATTTGAAGATTTGATCTGCAACTTGGACAACACCCCTGGAGTGGCTTGAAGAACTTTCTGAACTCTAAACTAAATTGTTTCTCTCTTGTGATGATGTTTTGACTTGGATTCTAAGAATGGAGAGCTTTATGCTGACTGTTGGAACTACCTCTTCTGAAAATTGACTCCCATACCATGAATCAAAAAAATGGCATGCGCAAAACACACAACAAAAAATGAAATAGTTCCAAAGGGAGCGCACTGAGCACAACTATATACAAAAGATTAAAATCATACATGTTCCAAGGAGAAATATGTAGAGTGTGTGTGAGCACTTTTTTTACTAAAAGAAAACCTAAACTAACCTATATTAACTAGAGGAGAGGGGTACTCAAGTAAAACCTACAACAAGAAGGGAGAAGTAGTTGTTTTTCCTCACAATTTGTGACCATGTAGCTATTAGTGAAAATCTACAGTACCCCCTAAATGACCTTTAGATCTGTAGTCCAGAATTGGGTCATTTGGTGTGATTACACAACATTGAGTTTTCTCCAAGGTGTGCGACCTTGCAAGGTGAGAAAACTCTCTAGAGAAAATTGGTTCTTACTGCTCTATTTAGGTGTATGCATGAATTTGCAGAGGTTCAATACTAATTCCTACTCTAAATTCCAAGGAGACAGAGTTGAAGATGTAAAAAGGGGGAAACAAAACTAAGCTAAAACGATGATACACCAAAGGAGTGATGAACTTTTGTTTTGCAAATAAACACAGATCATAAGAATGTAACACAGAACATGCACAGATTGCCAATATATAATGAAGGATCAGAAGACAATAATAACACATGAAAGGATTGATAAATCATTCACAAAGTATGCATTATCATTCCCAGTTTTTAATACGATGCATTACAATGGAAAGGAGGCAAAAATATGTGTTGCAGCCTGTATGAGAGGTCTGAAACTCCACGAATCCACTTGCCAAGGAGAAAAGGGGAGCTTGCAAGAGAAAAACGTCCAACAAAACAAAGGATCGAATCCTTTCCATTTATAACTGAAGCAAAGAGAGAGAAAGCAGAAGAGGGAGAAAATCAAATCCTTTAACTCAACCATCCACCATTAATCCCTTTCAAATTGGCCTGCAAACCCATAAAATTGATTCCTTTGTTTCTATTTTACGTGTTGGAAGAAAAATGATGAATTTTAGCAAAAATGGCTCTCAAAGTGATCTGATCTTGGTTTAATGGTGTAAGAAGAAATTTTAGGGGTTTTTTCCCCATCAAATCGTGTTGATTCTTCATCCTTGGCATGTGGGAGAAAGAAACCATGGTGGATTGAGAAAAAATGACTCATTCAAAGCAATCTGGTTCGCATTAAAGGCATGAAATACGTTTCTTCCTTTATCTTCCTTGAAACCTACAAAAAATGATGTTTTTATGCCTCCAATGCATAGAGGAGATCAAGATCTTTCCAATGAGTCTAATTTTTCCCAAATCTGATCTTTGGATCGAAAGATATGCCCATCTGAAGATTTAGGGCAAAATCAGGGCATAAATTTAGGCACAAATTTCAAGGCATGAATTAGGTCAAAAAATGGCGGTGAATCAGATTTGAAAATGGGTCCACGGACCCAAATTTTATTTTTTCCATTTTGGAAAAATTTCCCAAAAATCTCTATGGCCCCCCAGGTCTATATGACACATGTCAAATTTTGATTGGCTGGGGGGTCGAAGCCAACACTTAACCCTTTTGGGCCAAAAGTGCAAACTTTTCCAAGGTCTCCCGATGCCTTGCTGATGCACTGATGACATGTCATAAAAATGACACATGTCAGCCTCTGATTGTGTGGAGGTGTGCTTCATTTTCTCCATTTTTTTCCTTTACGGGCCGATTTTGGAATTTTGAGTTTTTAGCCAAAGAGGCTAAGTGTCAATAATTTATCCCTGGCCCCGCAAGTCTACTTCCTTCCTTCATCGGGCCCGCGAGCCAAAATTTTCCTTTGTACCTTTTTTCCATAACAAGGGCTAAGTGCCCAAATTTTCTCCCTGTCTCCACCGAGCTGCCAATTCCTTTGGCAAATTTTCCAACTCCGCTCCACCAGCTCGAAACTCCCTGGAAAAATTTTCTCCTTACCTCCATGGGCCTGCCCAAGAAAAATTTCCCCTCCAAACTCCGTCGAGCCATAACTCAAAAAATACAAGGAGTTAGGAGGACTTCTTTACCTTTCTAGAAAGGGGAAGAAATTCTCTATCTGATGAAGCAATACCCAGAAAATTTTGAGTGCCTGAAGCATGTGAAAATTGAAGTTGAAGCACAAGGAAAGAATGAAGGCAAGTTAACCAAAATAAGCAGGGGATCATTTTGGATAACAGTAACTAATTTAGAGTTGAACATAGTCAGTGTCAAGAGCGAGAATCTAATCTATAGGTGGTTTCTCACCCTTCTCCTTAAAGTATCAACAATCAAAACATATACCTCCTGAATTTGGTTTGCGCTTGGATTCGAGAGGTGTTGCTGCTAACCTCTAGCATGTTGAAACTCTACCTCATTATCTGAAGTGATCATGATTGGTGGCAACTCTGGATTTGGCTCTAGACTAGTCAGATATTTGATCATCAATGGCCCAATCCTTGTGATTTTCCCATTTCTTTGAAGCTCGATCCCGCAGATGGGATCCTCATGCAGACTTTCTTCTGGAAGGTGATTGCTTTTAGGTTAGATCGTGAATGGTTCTACCTCTATAATTAATTTTGTCTCCTTTAGAACTGTGCCCTCTAAAACTAACTAATCTTTTTCTGAAACAGGAACCCGCACGATCTCATCTTCCTAATCAGATTCATACCATTCTTCAATGGTTCTACACTCATCATACATGATGATATTGGTTGGGGATGATGCATATGTGAAGGACTGTTCATTTTTGTCACAATTAAAGAGAGGGGACTTAGAGGAAGGTGGAAACATGGGCGTGGAAGGAACGGGAGGCACACACGTGGAAGGATTGGGGCAACGCATGGAAGGAACAATGGAAGAGAAGTGATGGGATGGGAAGGAAGAAAATGTAGAAGGGATGGAATTCTCAATTAAGGGAGGGTGCAAAAAGCTAGGAACATGGATAATGAACTGAGATGATGTAGGTTGGGAAGGAGGAATGGGAGGGTTGTAGGATTGTGGTGCAGGGTTTCCCCGTTGATAGGGTTCACTGGTACTAGATTTTTGAGCCTCCACTTCTTCAGCCCATTCTATAATATGGGGCAACGTCTTAGTAATAAAGCATAACTTTTTTTGGGTGCTAAACTAGCCTGGTACAGGGCCAACCCATGGAGAAGGGACCTTGAAGCCAACTCTAGCTACCTTCATTGAGCATTTGACTCTGAGCTGCATTATGTCCATCTCCATTTTTTACACCTGCCTCTCAAAATCAACATCTACTATGGGATCCCCACCATCATTTGCAAAACCCTTTTCTTCATAAAAATTTTGGTTAGGAAAGTCACCATATGAGTTAGTGGGAGGTGGGTTATGTGCATATTCTTGATGGGGCTCAAAATAATTATTTGGAGGAAGGTTTTGAAACTGTATTAATGGAGGGGAATAGTTCTGCTATTGCAAATGAGAGTTTCAGGAAGGAAAAGAAGTCATGATTACACAACTTCATGAAGGGGAAGATGAAAATATGGAAAGGAAGGAAATGAATAGAAGGAAGGAGGGGATTGGTCTGTGAATTAGATAATGGGTGCATTTGAATCAATGAAGTCGCTAGATGTATTGAAGGATGCCTCCAAAGGTTGGATCTCAATAATAATACACAAAATTTTCTAAGATGAAGATGTATAGCTCTTTAAACTAGTCCCATCAAGTGTGATAGAAAATGTTGGAGCTCAAAATTGCACCCGTGATGTGATTTTGATGGATCAAGGATTCTGAGGAAACAATGGGACCATCTCCAAGTTGTGGGACTTTGCGCGTTTGAGATGGAAATCTGGAGAAGGCCGGTTCTGCTAACACTACTCATAATGCTGGAAATGAAGCTATCTATCACTACTCTAAGATTCCAAGGGAACAGGGTGAGAAGGAGATGCATAAAGGAAATCCTAAGCTAAGGGAAGGTGATAGAACCAGAAAGAGGGTCGATCACTCTTCAGAAGGGGATGGAAAGTGAGAAAATGTGGGAGAGATGGCGGACATGTGCATGGCATAGACAAGAATCACATAGACCTATATTTCCCACACATGGACAACACATGAAAATGAAACTACAAGTGGGAAATGCACACAGTATGCTAGAAATGTAAACAGAGAGGTAAAACGCAACAAAAATAAGAAAAGGGGAAATAAAACTGCCACAAAACCTGATTTTATTTCTTGAAGGATGTTCTGTCATTTACATTCATGGCAAGAGGCATGAATACATTTCAGAGTGGAAGCTCAAGGTCTAAAACTCATGGGAATTCGGCCACCATTTTGGCACGATGTCGTTGTAACAAAGAGGGGATCTATTTCAATGAGCAGTGCTCTACAATTTATAGAATAAGAATTAGAGAAGAGAAGGAGAAAAGAGGAGGGAAACATGGATTTAAAATTTTAACCACCAACAATCAGCAATAACTACCTACAAAACCATCTCCAATGTTATCAGATGCACCTCCCCGTGTCTATTTGGCATGTAGAAGAAGGAAAAGGGAAGGATCTGAAGAAGTTTGGGTGGTTAGATTGATTAGATGTATGCATTGATGATCAGAAATATGTTTCCCTACTTTCCACCTACCAAATCCCACCAAAATCTGATTTAAAAAGTCTAATGTGTATCCCACATCATTAGCTTTCAACCACACCCAAGCACACGGGAATCTGAGCACTACAACTAAAGTTATGGCTATCTGAAGATCTACAGTGAAAACTTGACACACAAGATACATGGCACATGTTGATTGATTGAATAATTCATCCAACTATTCATTTGTTTTTTATTTCTGGCATGTGTTACGCATTGGTTTGTTGAAAGGATTCAACACCTTGTTGGTGCACTTTGATAGGTTACATGTGATACACTCAAGTATGATAGACTATCACATGGCACATTGACTAGCATAGAAGAATATTTGAAGGCATAGGTGAAAGGAAGAGGTGTGAAGAAAGTAAGAAGAATACAAGTGTGCAATATTAACACACACGGTAGAAAAATATGCATAATTACAGGAGGTAAGTATGTAAGTACGGCACGAACACCTATTAAGGAATGTGTGGTGATAGAAAGGAGAGGGCACGTGGACCAAGATAGGAAGGAAGGAAGTTCATAGTTCACTAGTGCGAAAACATAATGTGCAAGGGAAGCATACTAAGGACTTAGCCAAATTAGAGGGTAAGCCTACATCTTTGCATGTAAGGAGTGAGTGACATACTGGGAATGAAAGTGGGTGCGCTGGAGGTAGGTGCAAATAAATTTTGAAAGAGATCGGAGGAAGCACGTAGAAGTTGTGCAAGAGGGAGTGAAGGAAGAATAAAGCACAAGGAAGAAGCAAGAAGGGCACGCGGAAGAACTACAACCAGGAAAAATTTACCAAGGGAACCACTAGAGTGTGCGCAACCTACACTAACTAAACTTCAGAGTCATAATGAAGATGAAAGTTGTCAAAATAACCAGGGGGCTATTTTGGAGAATAGTTAGCATGCATGTTCATATTAACCAATATCAAAGCATACATTCGAATATAAACATCATATCTATGAGCTCAAATTGGAAACACAAATAATAAGGAAACATACATATCATATAAGCACCAAGATCAAATTTACCATACCAATACCATGATCAAATACATAAATTACAAGAATCCAACCGCAATACCCCATTAGTAACCAGAAATATTACATATCAGAATTTGAATACATATTAATACCTGTCTCCAAGATTTATGTGCATAAAACAGAGAAGCATAACAGTACAATATATACAAGCTCCTAAAATTATACAGATCACCTAACATAAATAGGGGTGTGGACTTGCCCTTCACTTCCCATGCAGTTCCAAAATAGAATACATGTTTGAAATAGCCATGCGTTCATACAAAAACAACTAGGACACCTGTATGTTATCCTAATAATAGATTAAACCTATAAATAACCATTGTTCTAATCATATTATCAGCTCGAGCTCTGCATGACCCTTGATCTTTACCTTGCATGTTCCTTATCCCAAAATATATGTTCTTTCATCTCAAGTCTTCATGCTCCCCTCCAAATCTAGAACGTTTCTTGAACGCCACTCAATCTCGATGTTATTTATTTTTAGGTTGTGGCTCCAAATGTGACTAAGTCCCTAATGTTTCTTGTTTGGGCATGAGCCTTCACATGTTTTCTGTTATACCTTATGTTCCCACCTTCATGCCTACCTCACACATGCCTTAAACCCTCACACGTGGTATATACTTAGTGTAATTTTACCATGCAATAATAACATTCATTAGTAATTTTCTATCCTCCTCTGAGGGAATCCCTCCATCATATATTTTTATCATTATTGCCCTTATATATTCAATATCATGGTTAGTAAGTTCAAATGACTGATCCATATCTATATCAACATTAGCTATAGGAGGAAAACAAAATACCTAATTGGTGAAGGTCCGAAATTCTTCTGCAGTTTTGGCATATGGGAGATCAATGGAAGTTGCTCCTTGTGTTGAATCATCCAGACACTCCATCATACATACATCATCAAAATTAGTCCCCTCATTAACATCATCATCATCAACAAGGTGATCACAAGGGGGATGTGGTAACAAACATCTATCACACCACTTAATGATGTGTTCTTCTTCTACTATTGACACTCTTGTTTTCAATGGATCTAGGACTGTTTGATTATCTATGAAAGTTTGTTGCTTATTTGTTGAACCCATAAGTCCTTTTCCTCTGTCATCATCTTGGTGCTATCCTTTGGAATGATTCAAAAATTTATTTTTTCCTTGGAATTGGTGTTGAGCTTGAGGATTTTAAACCAATCATTTCTCTTCTCTAGCAAGCTTATATGATATTTCTTTAACTACTCCAGTCAAATTTTTAACTACCTCCTCCAAGTCAATAGCTTTGATTGCCTGAGCTTTTTCTGGATTAATCAACTTGACACCTTCTCTCTTTAGAGGCTTCCCAGCTACTTTAATATTGTTATCAATTTGAAGAGCCATAGAGAAATCCTTCCTTAGAGTTCTAAGATTTTTATCCCTAAGATAATAAGCTACCTTTTTATCAAAGGCGTCTAAGTATTTTATCAGGAAAGAATCATCACTAAGCTTTATATTATCTAGAAATCTAATCAAAGTATTATTGAACCTAGTATTAAAGTATTGTAAACACTCATTAGTATTTTTATCTATATTCTCAAATTATGATAAAAGAAACCTTGAGTCAGTCTTATCACCATGTTGTAATCTTAAAGCATTCTTCATTTCTTCCCAAGAGTCAATATAATTTGTAGGCAGTAAGTTATACCATTCACTGGCATCTTCTTCTAATGTATGTATGAAAAAATTAACATAAACATCTTCATAGTCATCCATAAAATTTTGAATAAATACAATATGTTGTTCTCCACTTATGGCATTATTCACTTGAAATCTAGGCAATTTATTTCTAATTTCGTGTGGTACTTCATTTGGATATCCTACCATTCTATGGAACCTTATTGGTCTATAAGTAGTAACCATAAAAGAAGCCCTTGGTGGAGGTTATTCCATATTATTTAGTGGAGGTGTTTCAAAAGAAGGATTGAAATGGTGGGGAACTGGGGGTCTTTGAGGAAAAGGAGTATGATTCATAAAATATGAATCCTTCAAGGACTCATTTTCATAAAATACGAGCTATTCTCTGGAGTCAACAAAGGAGGGAGATGAAAAATACCTTTGTTACTTATAAATGTTGAACCTTCTTGAAATAATGAATACAAATTAGCTCTAAGACTACCTAAATCAAATTATTCAAGTGTGCTAAAGTAATCTTCCACCAAAGGTTGATCAAATTCAGCAATTTGAATAATCTTTTCTTCTAGCTTTTGACCACCCACTGGTTTCCATATATACTTCCTTCTTGACTTTGTACCTTCCATTTCTAGAAGTAATCTTTTGGTACGGTCAGATTTGAAAAAGGACCTTCTTCCTTCCAACTTTGCAAAGGGGAAATTTAATCAGCAAGGTGTAAAAAATTTGCACTGGTATATCCAAGTTTTTTTGAAATATGGAGCTTCCATTAAGGCCTTATACCTTAGATGTATAGATTAACTAAAAAATCTCTTGAAACGATAGTTTCAAAAAAGTGGTAGACAAAGCTTTATAGATCTTGATGAATTTTACCATGCTTTTCCCAATGGAGTCAAGTTTAATGGAAAGCCTACTTATAATGAGAAAATGTTTGGACAATACCTTTAGGATGGACTCCATTTGCCTAATTTTAGCAAAGCTCTATAAACTTATGCATTTCGAAACTTTCCTGGAGTAAATTATCCCCGACAACGGCACCAGTTGCATGTTGGTCCTCAAATATGCACCCCCTGGGTGGATTGACATCAATTCTCTCTAAGGAAGGGGAAATTTCTTGGAATGGTGGTAGACCGGGTTGGTATGTGTAATCTTGCAGCTAGGGACGGGTCTAGCACTTTCCTTGGGATCAATCCTTGTGGTGATTAAAGATAATTTACGGATGGGATGGCCAATTCCTGCTACTTTTAGTCCTTCCTTGAACCAAGGTGAGAGGACCCACAGGGTAACTTGAATGCAGAGGGGGAGATGGAGTATTTATTCCCTTGATTTCTTCAAATGATGGATCAATCTAAGATAAAAATGGCCATAGACACAACACTTCACTCTCATGTGTTATCACACAAAATGTTACACATGCTTACTTTACCATACATAGGTTACTATAGACAGTAGAATTCAGTTGCTCTTGCATTCTTCTGATAAAATCTAAAGGACACTTTCAATGATATTTGGAGACATAATAGAAAATAAATGAATAGAAGTTAGTGTGGGGTAGGATCACTTATGTATCTTTAAAATAGGGGGGATTATAGGATGACAAACTCTTTGTAACAAAGAATTTAACACTTATAGCAACCTGTAATTCTGGGAAAGCATGGAAAACCAGATTAATAAGTAATGGTTTCTAAAAAAGACGGTTTGCACTCATTGATACTCAATAGATGCAAAGTTCCAACTCAATCTCTAAAGTACTAAACAAAAACACTCGTGCAAAAATTCTAATAAATTATTTATTGCTTCTTCCCTTACAAGCCCAAGATAAACTCAAATTCTAATAAAAATATCTTGGCACAAAATGGTCACTATAAGGATTTTAGAATTATGTCCAATATTGTAGAGTAAATGCTCATAGCACAATATAAAACTAACCACCAAATAACAACCATTACAGACAGATCTAGTGTACTATAAAGACAAATAATAAACACAAGACTGTAGCATAAAATATAACTCATCAATCAACAAGTCAACATACAGAACCCATAAGACAAAATTTAAACTCAAAAGTGGGCATATTTCATTCAGATCTTTAGAATTTCTTAACAAGGGAACATCAAGTGAATGCTTTCAAAGCTTTTCAATGGTTGTACATTGCAACCACCTTGACACAGAAGTTTGGGAAACTAAGACTAGTATGCACTTCACAAAGGAAACATGTAGTATTCACAATTGAATCTCTCAAACGTTTTTTGAAATAGGAAAACCAACCCCCCTTTAATATGAGGACAAGCCCCCATATTTATACAAATTTTTTATGTTCTTATAATTCAGTTTTCCCCCCAAAATAGTAACTGAATTTCCCCCTTGTTCATAATCAAAGATCTTTGATCAAATTAGGAATGTACATTTGTCTAACTTAAACTATCTGATTTTCTATTAGTATTTTGAGATCGATTCCATGCATTCAATGCCACATATGCAAAATAGTTAGCTGATACTTCCAAGTGCATTTTTATCCCTTATTTTATCTTTTTCTCCCATCAAATGCCATAAATTTTTGGATCAAATGATTCCAACTTTAAGGGCTCAAGGATACCTTTCCAACGAGGCCTATTTGGCGTGATTTGAAGCTGTAGATTGAAATTTATGGCAATTTGAAATTTTTCATGTCGGTATGAACATGAGAGTGATACGTGATAACATTTGATTGACCTCAATAATTTTCCTTTTTTCCACATGTGCATTTCTTTCTAAAACTTTTTTGTGGATTTTCGTGTAGGTATTCCTTATTATAAATGCGAGCCAATAAGATGATGCCACACATCTTCGCCTTCTCAGAATATTCTCTTACTTAACTGCTTGCTACAAAATTTGATCCAATGAACAAGCTTTGCACTCCTTATAATGTCATAATTTTAATAACCTTGATTGATCTTTACAACATTTGAGCCAATAATATATTTCCATGCTCTTTTGCAATTCATACTTTTGATAACCTAGACTGATCGCTACGAAAAAGTGAGCCAATGAGGGAGCTTTATGCTTCTCACAATTCTTTTTCATTTACAAATACCTTGTCAATTTTTTGAAGCACAAACTAATAAGATAGCTCTACGCACCTTTACAGTGTCATCCTTGTTAGAATGTGAAGCACAAACCAATTAGAAAGCTCAACGCTAATGGAATGTCAGTCTTGTTAGAGTATGAAACATAGCAAAATGAAAAAGCTACACACACATTTAGCATTTGATAGTGTCAAGTTATCTTGCTTTCTTGTTCACCTTTCATTGGTTACAGGTTCGGGCCTTCACATAGTGACCTTTATCTGGCTAGGCTTCATTTGTTAGCTTCACATAAATGCTGCCATATACCCCTAGTGACATGCTAGTGTGGTACGGATCCAAATCTTTATGAAATAGGGTCCATTCCGCGGACTTAAAGTCCACGAAACCCAATTAGCGTGAAGAGTTTTGGAATGTCAATACGTGTCTATTTGATTCCTTTGATCTATGGTGCTTGTCACATCTATATTTCTACCATGTGTACCATTTACCTTTCAAATTTTTCCCAGACCCGATGCCTTTATGAAACTCGGTTTATTCCATAGACTTGAGGTCCACTAGATCCCATCTGCTCGCCTTAGGCTAGAATGGTGATGAGTGTCCACTGTCGGCCATTGGTCTTCTACCATTTTGATATCCCCTAGCTATGCCACAATTCTTTCTGACCATGCTAAATTTTTCTCTCCTGCCACGGACTCGAAGCTTTTATGAAACTTGGTACATTCCGCACACTTGAAGTCCATGAAAATTGAATGGCTTAGAGAGGCCCGGAATCCCACCATGTGTCCTCTCCTTCAATGGTATTTTGAATTGCTTGGTGGTGGAGATATTTTATGACCATTTGAACGTCCCATCCCTTTTTAAATGGCTAAGTCCATTTTAAATTTGTCATTCGGTGTTTTGTGGCATTTGGTGGATTTCTAAGTGTCTCACTGCTTTTGGAATCCGCAGAGTGCCAACCCTTTATCCAAACCCATAAAACACTAAACCAGTTTGCCGTAATTTTTTTTATACAACCACACTCCCTAATTTCTTGCAACCATTCATCCCGCAGTATCCATTTGATGCAAGAGCATAAGCCTCACTCTTGTAAATTTGTTTATTTTCAATATATCTTGTTTGTAAAGCCATGCAAATCTTCTAAGAGTATGTAATGGGTCTGATAAGGCCTTATAAAACTATTTAGTTCTTATAATATGTATTTGGAGCAATAAGGAGGTCCTAGTTTAAAGTAGAGGCTAAATTTAGAGTTTCCCTCCAATTGTATTTGTTTGAATTCAAATTGTATGTACACTGGACTAGTAAGTGTAAATAAGCTTACAAGAGAAGTTGATTAGGTGCATTTAGGTGTGTAATTGACTTTCCATAATAAATAAGGTCTTCAATACCATGTATACAGGTGTACACAAGCTCATGAGTTAGTTTTCAAATGAAAATTATCATGTTCTCATGTTAGTAGGGTTGTTGAGTCAAATCAGGTATGGAGTCTTCTTAGGAGTTTGTTTAAGGATTGATTTTTTCATGAATCAAAATTTGGATCAAGGATACGTAACAAAAAGGGTCTTGTAATAATGTGACAATAGGGATGAATAATTGAAAGGGTGGAAAATTAATATTTAGGCACTGTTTGAGTGATGTATTGTTAAGACTGTGAGTGAAGGTGTTTATAAGGCAGCAAGCTTGAAATTGACAGAGAATTAGAGAAGATATTTTACGTACTACTTCTAATTAAAATATTAAGAGGAATCTATTATAATTAAATTAAAATTTATTTTGAGGCTTGAAGATCAATATTGACATTTTTATAACCAAATTTGGGTATGTGTGCCCGAACTAGGGAAAATGATTTTTTTTCTTATACCTAACCAAATTGGCTAACATTTTCAGGAAACATATGTCCTATCTAGACTCCCAAGTCCACAAAATTTCAGCTTATAATTCCACGTGCAGCTCAATATATTTATGACAGAAACTTCCAGTCGTGTATGCAAAAACAGGGTATTTGGCTATACATTTTCTTTATCTTTTCTTTGATAAATTTGATTCGCAAGTTGTTCGTTTGATGAAATCCATTCAAAAAAAAAATAGAATATGATTTTGATGATTTTATATTGAAATGAACTCAATTTTTGTTTGTTGTTACAAATAACTCACCATTTTTGAGCTAGTGAGACACTTTTGCCATTATTTTGGTTAATTTGTGTAAAGAAACCTTAGTTGTACCATACACATAATCTTTAACCTAGAGAAAGGGTATTATTCTTGATGATTGGAATCTAATAAAAATCATTACATATGGAGTTACAATGTTTTTAATGTGGATTTAAGAGTTGAGATCTCATATTTGAAAATACATGACTCTCGGTTATCATTATGACGATTGAGTACAATATGGTTTTTCTAATTGTTTCAGTTTATGATCACAGTGACTAATTGGATATCTCAGTCAGGAGCATCTAAATAATGACTACTATTTCTAAATGATTATGATTTTAGGGATTTATGAAGATCACTTATAGTTTAGTGGATATGTACTTGGCCAATGTAGGATTTTATTTTCCTCGGTTCATCATTTGGGATCAAAGATGCTAGGAGGAATTATTTGAAGCCAGAGATCAATCACAAGAAGGTAGGTATAGATATAAAAATAGAGTAATCACAGAGGTATGTGGATTTATGATTTGAATAAAGTTAGATAAGTTAATTAATGTATGAATCTTGATATATATCTTGATGAAGAGGATAATGACTGTTTGATTTGTTTAGTAGTGGGAGCATATGATCAGGTTTAATCCTTGCTTAAAATATAATACAGATTATAAGGGAGAAAATTGGTCTTAAGGGTAAGAATAGGATGAATATTCGTGAAATGGTCTTGAGTATGATTGAGTCCTCATGACAAATTTATGCAATGAATGTTGGATTAAGGTGTCACTTGTAAATTAAGAGCAAGGTCCTCATATATATTTAGTTATCCTCATATGCACTATGGAATCATAGTTGAATGCATCTAAATTCATAGATTTGAATTTTTAAAGGAAACTGGGGTGGTTTATAGCATAGTGTTCAATTATGTTTTTTCTTCAAGTTGTGAGCCTAGTTGATTGAATACATGCTTAAGTGAAGGTTGGATGGTTTATAGGAGATAGAGATCATCAAGAACTTAAGTGAATGTATGAGCTTAGTCATCACCTTTCTTGATTCAACTTGTGAGGCTAAGTCAATTTGAATGATTAGAAATCATTTTAGAATTTTTCCTTGGTCATGATATGATCTTTATCCTTTCACATTTTTTAGCAACTAGTAGAACATTAAGTTCTTCATTTCGCAGGTTACCAAGTTAGTGCACCGAGGTCTCCTTAGAATTGAATGGTCATGTCCATCTTTTAATTTTTTGAATTTTATGGGAAGGAAGGATCATAAAGATTCAAAAATCTCTGGTGCCTAGCTAACATATATAAATTTGAGTCCATTATATGGTATGGGGAGATTTCTTGGAAATCCCAACTAAGTTTAAGAAAAGGGTTCAGAATGAGCACCAACAGGGCCCTTACCTTATTACTGCAAAATTCAAATCAGGTGCATACAAGTTATCCACTCAAGATGTAGAAGATCTTAAAGGACTCATGAATGTAATTTATCTGAAGATATTCCATTCCTTAGCCATATATACATACCTCTTATGTTAGGAGAATTTTAGCACATCTGCCTATATAGTTCATCCATTGTATCCATCTTATTGTTTCATCCCAAATTAGTTTTTTTCACTTATTCCTTCTATTTAGGGTGTACACCATATTTCCTATCCATTTTCACTCACATCCATCCCTTGATCTTCATAATCCTTTATGTTCTTTTGTGTGTTTGGGATGGTCCTAGATCACCTTATTGAATCTCACTAGTTATTACAATTAGATCTCAAAACTACCCAAAAAAATCAAATAATCAAATAATCAACAAAATCCTTATGAAAATTACAAAAATGGAAAAAATCCCATAGCAATAAACACAACTCAATTAAATCAAAATTTTCACTCCTATCCTAGTGAACATTCCATCCTACAACTATAAAAACAAATCATCTTTCCCCTCGCATATATCCTTGTTTTAGGGAAAGTCAAATTGATCTTATCCCTTGCATGTATCCTCAACTAAGGAAATCTTGGCTCTCATTTTATCAATTACATGCATCCTTGCTTGGGGGCAATGACCCATTCAAATCACATATTACTCTTCAATGTGGATCTAACAAAGAGTTTCGTTTGACCCCACTCTTCCAGTATGATTTGATTCCCTGACATGTATCCTTTCGTGGGGGGCTCTAAATCTTCTTAGTTATCACTGTGGAACATATTAGGGGTATATTTAATTGTATTTATTTATAGTTGTGTTGCATTTTTACTATTTTTCTAACCAGTTACTAGTATTATGTTATCATCTTGGTTCATTTATAACCATGGTGCATACTTTTACTATGTATATTAACTTTGCTTTACTTTTTATCTTTTTTTTGGCTAAGATCAATTACAAGTATTTTGTGATCCTCTTGGTTCATTTATAGCCATGGTGTATACATTTACTTTATATATTGGGTGTGTTTTACATTTTTATCTTTTGTTTGTTGTGTGTGTGTTTTTTTATGCACATAAGGGGTTACACGTCGTCACTCTTTAATAAACACGGTGACAACTTTATTATGCAATAGCAAAATAAGGTTTCTATAAAATATAAATATCTGAATGGAAGCTCATCCTATGAGAAAAATAAATCATCTCATCATCGCTATCATATCTACCATGTCATATTCTTCAAATAATACAAAAAATGTAAATCAATAAGCATCCATCCATGAATAATTACAAATGTACAAAATAAGTCATCATTTATATACATAAATAAAATTTCCATGTACAATGTCTACAAAGAATGTCATATACATTGGCGTGCCATCAAGGGAAACTATACAAAAAATATTCCTTCATCATGAGGCATATACCAAAAATCATCTACATATATATCATACATTGAGTCATACCTAACTCTCTCCTAATCTTGGTCTACTTGACCTATCATATCACCTTGGTGGTAGCATTTGGACTAATATAAAAGGCATGTGTGATCTTGTTGATCTCCCCAATATACTAACTATCCTTTGATTATATCTAAGAGCTCTCTGGCCCTCTGGAATGGCCACCTCATATAAAGCTCTATAGTATCCCACATCATGTGTGGGTGTCAATAACTTTTGTAATATATCTTCCATCCTGGTGGCTTCAAGTACACGTCATGTGATATCTCTCTCTTTCTTCACCTAAAAAAATTGTAATGTAAGATTATCTCTCTCATTTTTCCTTAGATGTAGCTGTGTGTTCCATCTATGAGCCATATTAATTGCAACATCTCTATGCTAAATGGCTCTATCTCTCTTTTTTGGTATCACCTATAACTCTGACACTGAAGGCCCTAGAGGAAGTAATAGTGGAATATAACTCTACACATCTACCTTCCCTATATCCCTCATTCATCCCTCCCATCACCATCACCATCCCCATCACTATCACCGTCACCATCTCCATCTTCATCTCACCCTACTAGTATCAATGGCCTTAGCTGAAAAACCATGTCATGATACCTATCCATACACATGTATATCTCATCTCTATGCATGTACCTGTATTGCCTATCCTTGGCCCTATCAACCTCCTCCTCTCCTCTCCCTCCATTGTAGTGTACCTCTTGTTGATGTTTCTATACCAGCTACTATGAATGCCTAAGGAATGGTGATACACAAGGGAAAAATACCTACATACCATGCCACATACTCAGTTGATACTACTAGATCCATGACATCAGCTCACACATCCCAAGCCTATGCTAATACATTCCCAAATTTGGCCCTCACTACACTAGATCATATACATGGCCCAAAATAAATAGTCTCTCGTGTCACCCATGTGTACCACTTCTCTCCACTTAAAATATCATATATCATTCCTAGCTATCATATGACACTATTTGGTATGCCTCTCTCCAAAATATATGACAAAATCCCAATAATATAGTGTTCAATCTCCATTGTCCCTAACTCTATACCATTTATATCCCATATATATCATTTTTACCACCTCCATGTGACGATACGCAACTGAAAATCATCCATGGCTCATCTATAAAATCCTATATCTCCTCAATGACCTCTATTTCCGCCACCCACTATCTCCCATCCACAAGCTAATGAATCCTTGGGTAGTTTGTCTCTAAGAACACCTATTTTCCAACCTATTTTTATGTGATCCTAAGCCCAAATCTACAATAAATTCACTGGACCTAGGTTCATATCACTCCTATCTACTATCAGGTGCATATCTTTGTATATGTCTACTAGTATACATGGCCACCATGTAAACACTATAGTTGTATCCATAAACTATGCTATAAAACTCATCAACCCAAGTTGAAACTGATACCCAGTCTTATCAGGTAGTAAGCATCCATTGATAAGATATATCAAATAAACTAGCACTCAAGATATCTCATCATCTCTCATGTACTCTCCAAGATGAATCCCCATACCCACTCTATGAATGTACTCTAATATGAATATTTTTTATATGTGATCTTGTATCTATGTTACACTCCTCTCCCACTGAATCATTCATCCCTGTATTGAAACCCATAATATGTGGTATACATCCTCAAAAGTAACCGACATCTCCCTAGTCGGTAATTTAAAAGTATGTGACTCATTATTTCATCGTTCTACCAATGTAGTCAACAAACAGTGATCCAGTCTAAAGATTTGGAATCCATGTAATGTATGTCATTCTGGTTTCCTCCAGTATCACCAATAGTCCCCTCCACTCCGATCTAGTCATCCATCTCTCGAATGATTATAGTCGTCATTTGCACTCTCGTACATCAATGGCATATAATCTCTGTTGTAAACATCACACTACTTTGTTAGTTCTTTAAAAATTAATTTTCTTCTAATTTTATCTTTTAAATCTCATATATTTATTCTATTTCATGCTAAATCACCTATAATAATGCTATCGCACATAACTCAACGCTAGCACATCCTATAATACGATAATGTGATTTGCGCTAATGCATCCATTACAACACTAGTGCACGTAATATGTTATCGCGTCCATGTAAATGCTAACACACCCATATTTATGTTATCATATGCAAGTTAACGCTAGTGCTCATTGTGGGCTATGATAAAGTAGATAATTACATGTGTTAGTGTTAGTTTTCTCTTTTTCATCACATCTAACAAGTAATAAATGCACTCAATAAATTAATTTTTTGTGCACTTACCAAATAGTCATCATCAGGAGCCTGACTGAACTCTTGAATATGATCCGCATGATTAACTCATGGTAGATATTGCACAATCTCTCCCATAATGTGAAGTTCAAAAATATCTTGGAGGGATCAAATGATTTTTGCTAACCTCCCACCCTTCTATTTAAACTCCTTCTTCTGAACCGTAATTTATCGATTTTGGCCTATGTGCCCTCTAACTAACATTCTAAGCCCTTTCTTCCTATGATTATCAATGGCTCTTTCTCTCTCTCCTATCAAGTGGCTATCCAGATTTTTATTTTGTCACCCATACACTTGATGGGGAACTCCCTTACCATAATCCGCATTCGTTGGGGCATCTAAACGCTTTACCAGGGTAAATCAGGTAGGTACACCACACCTCCCTATCATCATTTCATTGATCTACATGTGTCTACTATCTTTAAAACATTTTATTTCGTAATAGAACTTTAAATATGGGAAAATGTAGACACCCTAAAATACATACATATTTGTAATCATCCTTATTATTTTCATAACATTTCAAATCAAGTTCTAGAATACATTCTAGACTACTATTCATCCACATCTCACTAGAATTAATTTAATTAGTTTTTGCATGCATAAAGCATGCACATGTACTCTTTCAATAATTTAATTAGATATTAAAATAAAATTAAAAACTATTTATCACTCACTTCCCACTCAACTCCACTTCACTAGCTCACTCCACTTGAGTTCTATAACCCTACAAAGGAGGAAGAAAAATTGCATGTACAATTGAAGAATTCAAGAGCCAACTATTCAAATTCATTTGGAACCCCTTTAATTCTTATTCAAAACAACCAACTTCACAAAATAAATCAAATTGCTAAATCATGAAAATGCATTCATTTACCTACAACTTATTCAAAGTTTTATCCACAATCCATGACCTCTCCTTCAGCTATAAATAAGAGTCTCTTTCCTTCACAATTCATCTCTTGGAAGCTTAAGGTATTTACAAAATTACATTGTCAATTTTCCATTATAATTTTCACATCGTGAGGATGCCCATTTGATTAACAAATTCGTCCATTGCTCGTAGCACATTTTTCTTCCATTTAGAATTAATATTGGAGCATCCAAAAACAACTCATAAAAGGAGATTCAATAAGCTTGGTACTTCATTCCACACTTCAGCCATCTCATCGAAGGTTGCAAGAGAACATGAAGAAGGATCAAGTTTGTTTATATTTCTTGTTTATTTCATTGTTTCAGTTTTCCTTGTATACAAAAACATATAAATTAATATAACACAACAAAAAAGTGAAAATTAGATTAAAACATTCAAGATGGATGGGTACAATGAATGAAGCCATGTGATTAGGATCAAAACCATCTGAATCAAGATAAAACTATTTTATTGTGTATGAATTCATACCCTACCCCTAGATTTATCCCTTTTTATGTGCATATGTCCTATACATAATAAATTTCATTTTTTGAAAAATACACAAAATAATCCAAAATTAGGAACTTACTAGATGTGGTGGCTCATCACTAAATAGGTGCTTTCCGACCTAGGTCAAACAAAGAGTAGTAGATGCACTTACCTTATTGGATTATTTTCTAATTAGAATTTGAATCTCAAACACACTATAAAAACTACATTTCTAATTTTAGAAATTCATCGTAGTTATATTGAAAATGAAAAATGTGCTAAATTAGGGTTTACGCCTAATGTTTTATATAAACCATGGAAATTGTATCTATTTTCCATGTTGTTAGTTGTGTTGGGATCATTATCTCTTTATGTTCCCTATCATCAATATTACACATTCTTTCACGAATATTTACTTTTACATTCTTATTTATGACCTCTTATTTAATATTACACCAAATCATGGTTACATACACCAAACTAATACTTGGCCCTCAATCATTGAGGGAATTTGACATATATCATGAAATTACAAATCATTGACCAAAAATATCACACACACACACAAGAAAACTATTGTTCCTATAATACGGATTTGGATAATGATTGCCCATTCAAATATCTCAGGGTTCCCCTGTATTTGGAAGCTATCACTTAGTAAGTTTTTTGAGGTCCCCGTATTGTACTCATTACGCCTAACGTTGAATGCACCTAAAATTGACCATATCAACTAGATTTATAACTTTAATCAGAACTAACTTCATCTTTGTCATGTTATTGTTCTCCCAATTAATAGAGTAAGACTATTTTACATTGTACTACTTCTTCTACACATATCTTAGATTATTAGATCTAATGGCCCTTGGACCATGGGGTCCTTGAATTTGGGGTAAGGACCTGGTAAAAAATGAGGCTAATCACAATCTCTTTCTTATATTCCCTTGGAAAAAGGAATTTTATGTAGACAAAACATAGGTCTAGTTCTAAACAGACCTACTTACAAAAGTATTTTGTTGTACAGGAAAAATAAATGCTTTCTATGTAAAAGGGATGTATGGTTGAGAGAGAGTAGCACTGCTAGAAACAAGCCTTTAGAATTAGTCATAATATATAGACCATAAACAAAAAGAAATGGATCTCATTTTTTTATTACTATTAAAATAAAATAGAAAATAAATCATATTTGAATTTGTAAAATTTTTATATAGATATGTATATATATATACATATGTGTGTGTATCAACATTTAGAACAATACTACTAATCAATTATTATGTATTATCACATTTGTATAGGCTCTAAGCCATAATAAGTTACAATATACATGATATAATCATGCTTACATATTATGAATTGGGCCCCTAGTTACATGATATTTATCACTCACTAATTATTTCATCTTCAACATTCGCCCTATTTGACTTATCACATTAGTCTCCAACTTTAGTTTGACATGTTTATCATACAACATTTAAGTCATTTCCTATATTTTCTAAATGTTCATTATATGATCATTATATATTTTTCTCTAGGCCCTTATTTATTCTTCTTATTACATGATAAGTATTCAAATTGACACTTATTTTCAATCTTACTTGATATTATCATGTGAACTAAAACTTTTTTTATATCCTCAGTACACAATTATTATCTAAGTGGACACTTTTCTTGAACCTTCACAATGGCTATATAGTTTATTCTCTTCATATAAAGGCCCTCAGACATTATATTCCTTACAACTATCATACAAAATGATACAACATTTGAATTCTTATAAAATGTTTTCTACAAAAAGGATACATTTCATTCACATTTTGTAATACACAATCATTGTCACATTATATCTAGTCCTAGAATTTGAATTCATCAGCACACAAATCATTTCCTATATAAATTACCATGCATCATTTTTTATTCTATTTATTGACATCAAAATTATCAATTGGATCTCGTATACTTGGGGTAAATATTTCTAGAACTCTAAATATACATTACACCCTTCGTATCTAAGTATGTTGTTTGCATTTCCCAATCATTCGTACATTACACCCCACATATGGGGCCATATACGTTAACTACGAAAAAACCTTCTAGTCCAAAACACTTGTTTACATATGGATATATTAAATAAATTTACCCACATGTGGGAAATGAGCTACGCACATAGTGATAACTTACTTATACATCGGCCTACATTATTATAGTATGACTCTATTATATTACATTTGGAAAATATGCAATATTTTAAGCATAAGTTCTTCTTATCATACAAGTATTATCATAAGATAGCACTCTTATGAAATTTATTATGACACCAACACAACATATGATCATTGTTTACTTGCAAACAAGTGAAAATATAGAATATCCAGTTATTGTATATTGCACATACACCTATTTTATTTTTACTTGGGTGGAAGTTCACACCACAATGAAATATGGGGCATCATATCTATTATTTCCTTATCAACAATCAAATAAACCTTCCCTCAACATGAGGGGGAAATTTAAAATAATGGATTACACCCCTTCTAGAGGAAGAATAATTCACAAATGTATCAAATGCATTCCAATCAAAAGAACTTATGTATCTGAACTAAGAAAAAAATTATGATCATATGCATTTGATTTATCTGAACTGATAAAATATATTTGATCGTAAGCATCTAAAATATTAAATTTGAGAAAATATTTCCAATCGTAAACATTCAAACTATCCAAATTGATCAAATACATTTAATTATATGAATTAAACAAATTTTCCATTATAAAGGAATTGAGTTTATCCTAATTATCCATATAATTACATCACAAATGACATTTTTTGTCTCTCTTTATTATCCTAAAACAAATATAAGGTTATTTCAATAGCTCAAGACTAATATAGGTCTTTTCCAATATCTCAATACTATAGACTAGATTTGAGAGGTTCAATGCTCATGATTTATCTTTCTAGCTACGAGACATGTCTAATAAATACACAACCTATTTCAATGGATTTTTATTTTTACTTTGGCTAAGAAGAAAATAAGACAAGATCAAAAACCTCCTTTAGGTGACATAAATTTTGAGACCATAACATATTTATCTATTACAATAAATATGACACATTCTCTTGAAAATAAATGTTTATCATGTTATATTTATTTCTCTATTATTTAAAAAACATTATTATCAATACTTTTATTATATATTTATTTAAATAAAAAGAAAGGTAATCTAAGGTGTATTTTTATCTTTACAAATTAGCATATTATCTAAAAGAACATTGGAAAACATTGGATCAATCTCTTTACAAAACAAGCACAACTTGCACTCTAGGCATCCTATTAATTTTTAATTTCAACTGACATTTTTAATTCTAGTTCAAAGTTGGGTAGTTGTGGATACCCAAAAAAGGTAAAATCTTTTTTACAATAAATTTTAAGTGATTATGTGTTTATGGTTTATTAACATAAACAATAAGGATTATTTTGCATGTCAACACTAATATATGAGTTTATAGAAGGGTTTATACATGCCCGACCCTTGAATATATGGCCCCATATCTAAAAAATAGAGGGAGTGGGTGGATAAATGACCTAGTTTGAGGCATTTCATATTTATGTTATGGCCTCTCCCTTAACCCCTCTATCCATATAGCGCATATAGAATAGGATTTGGGTTGTCCTAGTGGCCCTAGAGATCTATATACTCGTAGTTAGATCGGATGGAGGGGAACTCATTGGATTATCACAAGATCAAAGAATGAACAATAGATCATGCTCTAGAAAAAGTAGTCAATTATCAAAAAAAATTAATATGGTCAGTTGATGAGATGGGAGGATTGTGACATTGTATATATGATTGATTCAAAATGACACCATTCTTAAACACTATTATAGTTTTCATTCATGTAGTTTAATATGTTTTCTAGGCAATCCCACCTTGTGTCTTTTGTGTAGTGTCATTCTACGAGATCTAACATAGAGTCGACCATCCTCGAAAAAATCATCCAATGGTGTTTTTCAAGGACAATGACTTTGTTCTCCTTTTGTTTTCACTCAAAATTGTCAAAATTGAATCTCTTTGGTTTAGTATTTGGGGCCTTTTGATTTTCAATTTAGTTTGGTAACATGCCAACATGTTCTAACTTTGAGGAATGATCATTATATAAACACATCACTTAATAACATTCTAAAGGAGACATCCTTACAAGATAAATGTACTTTCCAATATAAAAATCTCTTTCACATTCAATCACATTGTTGATTACTTATATTTATAACCATGAAGTATTATTCCATGCATTCCCTCTTATGTTTTTGGGTTTAACAAATGACATGTATAATTACAATTAATATCACATGCTATCACACACCTACGAAGAGAAAGAAATACATAGTTTTAATGCATATTGTGGATTATTTATATGTTGTATATTTCAATTCAACAAGGGGTTAACGAAGCTCAACCATTTCCAAATAATCACTTTTTCTGGTTTTAAAGAAAAGGAAGAAGTTGGGGCCTTAAGAAAGAGTAATCCTTAATTAGTTGCATAAGAAATATTGTAGACATGACACAAGTGAGAATTGTGTAAAAGTGAGAATTCATATTAGACTTACACAAGATAAAAATTCCTAGCTAGGATAAATCTACCTATGTGCCTTCATTTTGCACAACCAAATTTTTCCTTCTCTCAGTATTAGTACCCCGTACTTATTGAGTAACTCAACAATACTCTACACATCCCATTTGTACACTTTCATAGCGTTATCATTTCATATTGATTCAAATATGTTCTAAACCATAACACGTGCTTTCATTTATCAAATTTCTAGAGTTTGGTAATCTAATATAGTGAACAATAGATGATTTACAAATGGCGTAGTTACTATTTATTGTTCTATATTTGATTCTAGATCATATCAACACATTAGTTTATTCCTTAATTAGTAAAAACCTTATTTTAATATTACAACTATATATGTGGCTTTTTTATTAAGCTTAGCTTCATCAAGTGTTTAGTATCATATGGTGCCATGATCCATATCATGCATACTTTTATTTATTGGTGATTAATGACATGCATATATTAGGGGAAGGACCTATATTTATACCCTATATTGATATATCTTCCTCTGGTTGATATTGCATCGATTATATTTTCCCTCATAGGGGCATATTACCTTTTTCATTGACATTAAATTATCTTCCTCACATAGGGGAATATTCTCTATTGTGTCATAATGCTTATAATTTATCATATGGATAAACCCTATTTATGTTACTACATTGTTTACATATTACCCGTTAGGGGAATTTTATACCTATAATTACATTAATTTTATTTAGCCACTTTGGGTATGCCACATTTGGTTCCTCATTTCTTACACCTTTCCCATTTGAAGCTTAACACTTCAATTCATTTAGTAGTCATATTTTCCTCACATCTTTCATGTTACACTTATGTTTATTTCAAGATTGCATCACAAACTACATACATGCTTCTAAGATGATACCTTACCATGTAATACATCATTGATTTTATTTCCTATCTTACACATAATGTGTGTAGTCCCTCTCTTTTGAGATATGTGATCCACATGTCCATCTCACACCTCAAAAGGGGGTAAATACTCCATGTGTTTTATCATCAAACTTTAGAATCCAAGTTGTCATCTTTACATATTCATTGCTATTTTTCTCCCTCACATGGAAGCAATTACAGGATGTGGACCCAAGACATACATAACACATGAAATGTTTTTCCATCACAGAATATATTCAATTCATTTCCTAAACTTACTCTCTCTATATTACATCATATTGAATATAGCTTTAATTTTTGTTACTAAAACTTTTACTCATAAATACTTGTAAGATTTAGCATTGGTTTCAAGATTTCGATTTCTATAAAGACTTCTTCACAATTTTCAGAAAAACCTGGTATATTCATTCAACTTCTCCTTCCTTTATTTCAATAATTTATTAATTAATGATTATATAAACATTTGTTCACTTACATGTGTTCTTTGCATATTTATAGGGAACTTATTTTATATCATATGGCATAGGAGAATAGTTTTCAATATTGGGATCTTCATTGCCCTCTACTAGAGAAACCAAGTGATCTCTCATTTTGAATGTCAATTTTATATTATTTTAATATTAACTTTGAGAACTCTTGACATGTTTCTAAGTAATTTATCACGCTTCTTTGGTCCACTTGTTTCATTTATAATGATATGTATGCACACCCATCAAAGTGGGGCATAATATACATATTAACTAATTTAGTACAATACTACTTATTTGTCATAAATTTGTATAATTCTAGTGTACTTGTGCATTTAACGATTATTAGTCCATATTAGATTCTTGTTTGTATGTTTTCCTTGTTTTGAAATCTTCAAACATGTTCCTCTTTCTCTTTTTTCATGGTCTCTTTATTTTATGTTTTCTCTCTCCTCTTGTGTTTTCTCTTCTCCCCATTTCCCTAATTTTATGGTTATTTTCAGAACTATGGTAATATTGTTTTGGTTCGCAAGACTTGTATTGCTTCAATGTTGGTCATTTTGTATGTTGGCCCTTGTGCGCTTATTAGAGTTCCCTATGTTTTTGGCCCTTTGTCAAATTTACATGTTCATTGTGTGTCCACATATGTACCAATAGAGTCCTACTTTGAATTCAATAAGTCTATAGATACAATATAAATGCAAAAATATATTGTTAATGTAAATCCACTTTCTATATTTACATTACTATATTATAACATAATATTTTTCCTCATCTAGACTACTACAAGCTAACCATAATCTTTGTACACATTTACACTACTAGAATAAAACTTATGGCATGAAATCATGTATTCTCAAGTGCATGCTTTAAATGTGTTAGGCTTATTAATGTTATCTTTTGATGTTATCTTCTTTCCAAGTCTACACTACTAAAAGACAACTCTGGCATAAAACTTTGTACTCCGAAATACTTACTTTAAACGTGTTGAGCTAATTTATTTAATTTTTTGACTTTACCATAACTTAGAGGGATACCATAATATCTTTCCACATCTACACTACTACAAGATAACTTATGACATGAAACCGCCTATTATCCAAGTACTTTCCCTAAATATGTCGGGTGTATTAGTTTTATCTTTTGACTTTACATTATCTTTAGTGTTGTCTACTTTCCATAACATAGATTTAGTTAGTGTGTAAATATTTGGTGAACTCGAATCCTAAATTTAATTTATCACTCAAACTTCCTAGTGGCTCTAGGGTTTCATAATCCATATCATGAGACCCTATAATTTTCATCATCATTACTCTTCCTTCAAACTTCTATGTTCTTACATAGGCCCTTATGCAACCTATTAGTGCCTTTCCTCATGTTTAGTATAGGTCTGTTGTCAAATCTGACAAGGTCATTGTGTGTCCACATATGCGCCAATTGAGTCATACTTTGAAAGGGGTTTCTCTTGTTAGGAACATAAATGGATCAAAATATTGTGAATGTAAATCTACTTTCCAGAATCTGCAATAGTAGATTACTAATATAATAAATATTACAGATATGAGAATAAAACATGCTAGACCATAATCTCTTTACACGTTTACACAAAGAGACAATATTTAATGTATGGTTCATGAAATCTTGGGCTATGTCCACCAAGTGCATGCTTCTCAAATTTTAGTGTGCTTAGCTACCTCTTCTCTCAATGACAATACCAAATATGTTTCCAATCTATGCTACAACAAGACAACTTATAGAATTCACACATTGAACTCCGAAATACTTTCAAAGTGTTGCACTAATAATTTTATTTATTGACTTTACCATATCCTAGAGGGATACCATAATCTCTTTCCACATCCACACTACTACAAGATAACTTATGACATCAAACCACCTATTATCCAAGTGTTTTCTTTAAACATGTCGGACGTATTGGTTTTATCTTTTGACTTTACCTCATCATAATGTGATCAATGTGGGTGGCTTATAATGTGACATTATAAGTGAACCATGTGATATGGCCAACATAAAATGGGAAAAAGTTGAAAACCAACCTGCCTTGTTTAGGGGGTAAAACAAACCGTACACCATCTTTCCTAATCATAAGGGTAAGAAGAAATTATTGATTACCTTAAAATTCCATTAAAATTCCATCATGGCCCATTATAAGGAGTGAATAGATAGGTTAAAACTCACTTTAGATAGAATTATAAGGACAAAATACAATAGTTGAAACACTTTGTCAACTAGGTTGAAATTTGAGAATTACAAAGTCAAATGCTTTCCACTTAACATTTGTTTCCTCGTCTCATATGGAGAAAATCATGAGTTTTGAAAGGATGTTCCGCTTTCACCCTCTCAATTTGCAAAAGTTAAAGTTATTTTACCACTTGGAATAAATATAATGGCAGAATGAAAAATGTCGACATCAAATGTCAAATAGGAGACAAAAGATTGACGCTCGACAATTGAAAAGAAGTTATGTTAGCCGTTTGTGAAGGAATAGTTGAGTTTTTTCCAAATTCTTTTTGCCCTTCATTTGGAAAGGTATATGTGGATTATGTTAAAAATCATTGGTATCTTTTACAAAAAATTATTGTAAATTAATTGTATTGAATTAGCGGGATGGGAACTATTTATTCATAGGATGGGCTCGCAAATAATTATATGAAAAATTGGTCAGTTTCATTTTCAAAATTGGAGTACAAAAATTGTGGGAAAGATTGTGTGGATGTTATTAATGGGGTGTGAATGTTTATATGAATTTGGGAGTTCCCATATAATTTTATAAGAAATAAGTATGTGTGTGTCACTCTGTGTTATTCTTATTTCTTTTTAAAGGATTTAAGAGTTTTTATATAATTTTCAATTGTAATGATATTATATTCACGTGATGGAAGTAATATATAGTGTTATTTTTTATCTAATTATTCATAAAATTCTAATATATTACTGACTTTCTCGTTTCAATAAAAGTTTAGAAGTTTCAATATAATTTTTTCATTTAATGTATTTTTTGTATAGATAATGTGTACATGATGCTTCCTTCGACTTTGTGTTAAGGACTAATGGATATCCATTTTGTCAATTTCATCTGAAGTATGATCATGACCTTATCATTTTATTGGTATCCCCTAGGATTTGTACATTGCTTGATCGTTAGGCAACACCTTTGACATCATCATCCCCAGTGTTGGACTATAACCCATTTGATAGTTTCTAGGTAATTTTTGATTGCAACGATAGTATATTCATATAAAGTACTACTGAATTTGTTAAGGATTATTTAGTGAGAAATATTAGAAAACCCTCTTAATGTTTTAGGAATATTCAAGCACAATGGCTTTAATGTAGCAATATATTTTCACATTTCATACTATAGTAATAAATAGTAAGTAAAATAAATCAATACCTATATAGCTATGTTGTGGGAATTAAAGCTAAGTCAATCTATGAACATGCAAAGCCTAATAATTGAAGGGGACTCATTTTGCGTTATTAATGCTCTTAAGCATAATGATAACACATGATGGAAGCTTAAGAATATAATTAAGGAAGCCAAGAAGATGATAGTACAATTCGAGAGGGTCGCGATACAGCATGTGTTCAAGAACGGGAACAAGACTACGGATGGACTAGCTAATCATGGAAATGGCCTAGAGGGACAGATGAGTTGGCACCATGAGGAGTTACCTTGGAATCATATAAAAAATTGATTAACAAAGACAACATATGTTGAGATAGGGATTCATTATTATAGGGATATGCAGGAAAGAACTCGTGTGGATGTGAATCGCAATTTAGAAAGGGGTTTTAACACCAATGCAAAGTTAAAGCTCTGTTTTTGGTATTTTTCCTTCATTTGGTTTAATATAACGACTATTTTTTGTGGTGGGCAAAACATGGGTGGCAATAGAGTGCGGATTGAACCCACCACCTATATGCATCTGAAAAGAGATGTTACTTTGTGGCAGCTCCTTCGTCGGGGTGGATTGTCCATTTTTATTGAAAATTTGTAGGGCCATGATCCGCAACTCGCTAATGAATTTGGGAAATCACTGGGAGGAATATCGTGTCAACTTGATGCAGGGACATTCATATCGAGGTACAGTGATGATAGGATTCAAGTTGGTTCCTTAAGCTACTCTTATGGGGGCATCCGATGGCCTAATACTTTATATGGATAAAATTATTTCATTATATGTTACTTTACAACCTTCCTTGGTCCTAGGGAAAATATTGATTACAGTATGATTAGTGTTTATTGCTACCTATCTTGGTTATCGGGTACAAGAATAACATGTTTGTCTTGTGGTGATGAAATAGCTTACACTTGTCAGGGTAAATTTATCACTAGCTTTTATGTTATATACTTGTTTCATATGTTGAATTGTCTCCGAATTTTCTTATACAAATGAGCTTCCCTTTTTTCCTCCTTCGGTCTTTGACTACTTCTATTAAATATTACAAAAATGAGAAGTTGAAAACCCCTCTTCACCATGGCTTAATTTTGTTGATGTTTAAGAAAGGTAGAATCCCATGTTCATGGCTTCATAACCATTCTTGTGTATGTACACTTTAGGATTCGGATAATATAGCACATTGTGTCTTCTTATGTGAAAAAAATTTGTGACACCGTGGGTAGTCAAGATGATCCTTGTGGCTTCATGCCTGACATATGAATCTGTTTTCATGAATCTATGGCTTACAAGGGTGACTTAAGGGTAGGGATTTCTAGTGTTGTTTATAGACATACTTGTTATTGCAATGATGTTTCTATATTTATTCGACTATGAAGCCCAGGATCCTCGGAGTGGAGTTTGTTGCAGATTTTTTTAACATATGTATTCTTGCTCATTACATGTTGCTTTTCTTCAATGAAGTTCATGACTTTCACAAACAAATGTGCAACCCCTCAGGTACAAGTTCTCATAGGTGGAAACCATTTCATCCTTGATCCGAAAACGGGTGTTTTATTTTTTCCACTTTTAAACATTTTCCAGGATTGTTATTTTTTTAATCAACTTGAAGTCTTTTATATTCCAAAAATTGATCAAATACTGATTCAAGACTGAATTCAAACTGAAATTAAGTTTTGCAATTTTACTCAAAATTTCATTGTTTGATCGAAGCCCCAAAAATCATTGTTTCTTGATTTTAATCAATTTTCCAAAGTTGTCAAATATTAATTACCATTGCATCCAAATTATTTTAATGGAATTAAATTATTGCAAATAATTAGAAACTGAAAATAAAATCAGAACACAACACCAGATTGTTTACGGGGTTCGGAATTCCTACGTCCCCGGGTTCGTGGTGAACCGATCCATTAATAATGTTAAAAAAATGTAAATACAATAACCTTTACATTAACCAATAATGAATCAAAAACCTGAAAAAACTATGTTTCAGACCTTTGAAGGATGTTAATGGAGCTCAGCCTCTGTCCTTCACCTTCCTGATCCACTTGCAACAGTGTCTCCCTTTGGTTCTATGCCTTTGTGTGACTTTAACAGAAAATAACTCTATCACAAATTATCCAAATCAGATAAATGATCACACCATCGTGATCATCTCAAAATTATGAGAAACTTTCATATATAACTCGAGATCTGGAAGTGAGCAGAAGTGCCCCAAAATTGCACTTTTCCAAAACTGCCTCCTTATTCCCTTGACACAGACCTGGCACTTGTTTATTACAAATACAAGTGAGCTTTATTTATACCACTTACAAGAGGGTGGCGGGTTGGTAAGGCCACTTATCTTTTTAGATGAGGTGTTGGGTTCAAATCCCCCTTCCATAGGTTTAGGCACCCAATTTAGCCATTGACCCCACATTTGGTGGGAAAGGGATATGATAAGCCTTTAAATAGCTTTTTGTCCACAAAATCCTCCTTATCCCATGGGATTAGGCTTATTCCCATGGAATGGATTAAATAAAATATTATTATTATTATTTTAAATCCAAATCCACTAAAAACCTGCCAAGTTTCATGCCCATAATATGTCATTTGTCCACGTCAGAGTGTGTCACGTCATCATTTGACCACAACTTTGACTATGCATATCTTTCGCATACGAACTCAGATTTGGTCCGTTCAAAATGCGTCAGAAAGCTTGCGATGAGCTCTATACCATGGAACTGATTTTTAAAAAATTACAAGACCATCAATTTTGCCTTGTCGCCAATTGCCACGTGTCACCTTGCCATTGGTCCACTTGTTGACCTGTTGACCAAAGTTGACTTCCATGTTGACTGAACTTTGACCGGACATAACTTGAGCTCAGAGTGTCTTTTTTTCACGTTCTTACAGTCATCGGAAAGCTCTCTAAAGGATCTACTACACTGGAATGGTCTAGGGAAGTTTAGGGAACTTTTGACACTAAAAAATATCCCCTGATCACTCCTCCCTACTGAGAAGGCTTTTTGTCCACAAAAAGCTATGTATCAACCCACAAAACATGTTATCTCTTCCTGCATTGCAAAAACACATACAAGAACCCGAAATAACATTATAGGTTAATAAAATGCAAATAGTTGATTAGCTAATTACATAACCGATCAGATAATAACACCCAATTAAGCTAGTGTTCAACTGAAACGTTGCAACCCTGTCAACTCTGCACACAACTGTGAACTGTCATACCCCACTGTAATGCCATCACAAATAATTGACCAGATAATAACACCCATTCTATTACAGAAAGCTAGTGTTCAACTGTCACTTTGTGATACGGCCGATTACTTAAATTACAATTTCATAAACATAGATCAGTATACCAGACATCTAAACTGCCCACAATTAGGCTAGTGCCCACTGTCCATCTGAAACTGTAACAACTGCAAGTATTCACTATCCAGAATAAAATAGACTATCAATGCCCAAAAATAGCTATAGTCAACAACTGAATCCACGTGAATATGCCAAAAACATTGTATTGCCATCACAAATAATGAGTCAGATAATAACACCCATGTATAATGAAAGCTAGTGTTCAACTGAGCACTTTGTGATTATGTTGATTACAACTGCAAGTATTCACTATCCAAGAATAATTAAACCATCAACGCCCAAAATGGCTATAGTCAAAATTTGAATCAACGTGAATATGCAAATATTCTATCCATACACTGAACTGTAAAGGGATAGATTATAAATTGTATGCTTACCCAAATTGGTGAACTGCCATAATCTACAAAATGATCACCTGGTACCTTTGCAAACTAGTTTGTTAGTGTAATAAATTTACACCCTAATTGCAACCACATCTGATAGTTACAAAAATCAAATTTTCCCAAAATAAGGGTCTTATAAATTAGTGCAAATAACACATGTGGATACAACAAGTTTGTCTATTTATTACAATATCAAACAGGTGCCCCTGAATGGGTCTTATAAGCATCCATAATATTTGCACAAATGACAACACTATAAAACTACAAGTTTCAAAATAGACATTCTGATGATGCCCATATCCATGCATATTGTTGTCAGAAATGGAATAACCAACCAAAATGTGAGAAGATGAATATGAGTATGATGAACCTATCACTCAAATATTCTCTACGACTCCTTCCAAATTATTTCAAAGCTGAATATAAACATAGGATCAAAATCCCTAAAATATAGCTTTGAAAATGTTTGCATACTATCACCAGTTACTGCAATGCAAACATAAAGTTGAGGAATGTTTTACCCATCCAATTACTTGGATTTCTCCGTTTAGGTGGTTTTACTTCCCCAGTACTAGAATGAGCATTTACATGAGTTAGATCAACAAATTTTGGTTTGACATTATTTTCCTTTTTAACAACTTTCCAATGTTGCACTGAAGGAACATACCAACACATCTTAACATCATGACCATTCCTTTTACAATGGGAACAAAATTTAACTTCCTTATTTTTAGGAGTCTTACCCATTTTTCCATTCCTTGAACTCTGTCTAGGAAAATGATTCCCCTGTTTAGGAGAGGTAACCTTTTTTCCATTTCTCGCCTTACCAGAGTGAGATTGGTCTTTTGCACCTGCCTTATCATTCACAAAAGGCATTAACTTATTTATCATATTTTTCCTCTTCCAACAATATGTTGCAGAATGATTAGTACCTTCACAAAACGTGCAAGGAAAACCATACTTTTGTCTACCAAAGCTATATTGTTCAGACTGAAAGAGTGTTTTAGAAGTCTTAGGATTTAATTTCCCCTTAGTGTTATTTTTAGTGTAAGTGGGAGGAGGTGGAATTTCATTACCTCATTTACCTACTTTCTTACACCTTTCATTGTTCCTCCTGATGGCAGAATCCTGTAATTCTAGAGGCGTAGATCCTTGGCTGTTGGAAGCTTGTCTTCCTTCAGCTGCTTTGGAACTTTCTCCAATTTCCATTTGCCCACTAGAATATCCCAAACCTATAAACCGAGGCTGATCCTCTACCTGTATTGGGTTAGCATCACCTTGTCCATTTTTACCAAGGCCCTTTCCATTAAATCCCATCTTAACCATTAGTTTAGACCCAATTCCCTTAGTGTGTTTTTCAAACTGACCCAAAGGAATATCTGAAACTAAATGAGAGGAAGAATTAAAATGTGAACAACTTACAGTGCATTCTGTCATAGTACCTGCATCTGATTTGGAAGGCATTTCCTTCTTGTGTTCACCTTGTTGCAGCTTTTCCAAGAGGGCATCCTTGGTCCGTATTTCTTCCTGCAACTCTTTAACAAAGCCCATCAACTTCTTTCTCTCTACAAGCATCTTGTTGACATACTCCTCTTTCTTGGTTATAGAGGATTGTGGCTCAGATTTTAACCACACTATTTCCTCTTCCAAGGAATAAAAATTAGCTCTCAGGAAAGAGTTTTCTTCCTGGAGTTGGCGGTTTATGGCTTCAAGCTCATCCAGTTGCTCCTATTTGGATGACTTGCCCATGATTCCCTATTCCTGCAAACACAACATGTACTTCCAAAACTGCACACTGCAAAAGAAGATTAACAAGCCCCAAAATGTCTGCACACTGAAAACTGAAATCAATACTGAAACTGAAGCCAAATTTTCAAACACAATTAGAAGCTAATCCGACAATCTAACTGCTCTGATACCAAAACTTGATCCAAAAACAGGTGTTTTATTTTTTCCACTTTTAAACATTTTCAAGGATTGTTACTTTTTAATCAACTTGAAGTCTTTTATATTCCAAAAATTAATCAAATATTGATTCAAGACTGAATTCAAACTGAAATTAAGTTTTGCAATTTTACACAAAATTTCACTGTTTGATCAAAGCCCCAAAAATCATTGTTTCTTGATTTTAATCGATTTTCCAAAGTTATCAATTACTGATTACCATTGCATCCACATTATTTTAATGAAATTAAATTATTTCAAATAATTAGAAACTAAAAATAAAATCAGAACACAACACCAGATTGTTTACGGGGTTCGGAATTCCTACGTCCCCGGGTTCGTGGTGAACCGATCCATTAATAATGTTAAATATGTAAATACAATAACCTTTACATTAACCAATAATGAATCAAAAACCTACAAAACTATGTTTCAGACCTTTGAAGGATGTTAATGGAGCTCAACCTATGTCCTTCACCTTCCTGATCCACTTGCAACAGTGTCTCCCTTTGGTTCTACGCCTTTGTGTGACTTTAACAGAAAATAAATCTATCACAAAAGCTCCAAATCAGATAAATGATCACACCATCACAATCGTCTCAAAATTCTGAGCAACTTTCATATATAACTCGAGATCTGGAAGTGAGCAGAAGTGCCCCAAAATTGCACTTTTCCAAAACTGCCTCCTTATTCCCTTGACACAGACCTGACACTTGTCCATTACAAATACAAGTGAGCTTTATTTATACCACTTACAAGAGGGTGGCGGGTTGGTAAGGCCTCTTATCTTTTTAGATGAGGTGTTGGGTTCAAATCCCCCTTCCATAGGTTTAGGCGCCCAATTTAGCCATTGACCCCACATTTGGTGGGAAAGGGATAGGATAAGCCTTTAAATAGCTTTTTGTCCACAAAATCCTCCTTATCCCATGGGATTAGGCTTATTCCCATGGAATGGATTAAATAAAATATTATTATTATTATTTTAAATCCAAAGCCACTAAAAACCTGCCAAGTGTCATGCCCATAATATGTCATTTGTCCATGTCAGAGTGTGTCACGTCATCATTTGACCACAACTTTGACTATGCATATCTTTCACATACGAACTCAGATTTGGTCCGTTCAAAATGCGTCAGAAAGCTTGCGACGAGCTCTATACCATGGAACTAATTTTTAAAAAAATTACAAGACCATCAATTTTTCCTTGTCACCAATTGCCACGTGTCACCTTGTCATTGGTCCACTTGTTGACATGTTGACCAAAGTTGACTTCCATGTTGACTGAACTTTGACCGGACATAACTTGAGCTCAGAGTGTCTGTTTTTCACGTTCTTATAGTCATCAGAAATATCTCTGAAGGCTCTACTACACTGGAATGGTCTAGGGAAGTTTAGGGAACTTTTGACACTAAAAAATATCCCCTGGTGCTTTAGGGTATTTTTGTTGGCTTGTGTGCCTCTGCTTCTTTTTGTGTAAATTTTTTTTTATTCCCTTAAAAACTAAATCTCATTACCTATCTAAAAAAATGCCTACAAAATGTGGGAAATAGATTGGATTTCTTATACGTGAAATGAAAAAATATTTTAAAATCCCCTACTTTGAAACACATACCTAACTTGCTAACAAAAAACTCAAAATCTCATAAGAGGCTCAAGAATAAGTTTGAATTGAGCTCAAAAGGTTGGGCTACACTCACATATGTTTGCGAAATTATCAGACAAGATGGTGTGATACCCTCTTGTTCCCACATCATCAAATTTTCTTTCTTGAGATCAGTTTTGTTCATTGGCATGTTTTTCAAGTAATGAATGATGTGTAATCACCTCCCTACATTCCTTTTTATGGAAGGGTGTCATCATGGGTGTACACGCGGATAAAACCCTGATGACATTTGATTCACAATTACCCAATTAGGCTAATAATCATCATAGCAACATTGTTATCATGTTGTCCTTATTAATAAATTTATGTCATAATTATAAGAATAACAATTTAAATGATCATAATTACTAATAAAAAATTTAACATAAATTAATTAAATTACGTTTAAGGATATAACAATATATAAACATGGCAATGGTAATGATATTAATAATATAATAATAACAATAAATACATGGTAGTATATATATATAGTCATTCAGATACTAGTTGATTTTTAAAAAATCAAATTTTATATAGTAAAATAAAATTGGAACAAATAGATAAATGAAATATTAAAATATATAATGAAAATAACAATAATAAAATAAACAAATAATAATAATGGTGAATGCGAGAGTGTTTGATGAGGATCAATTTGGAACCCCGTGAACATCGAAGAGGCTGCACTTCAACGGTGACGAGATGCTCCAAGTAATCAACAAGAATTGAGAAACAATAGAAAATCATGCATAGGGTAAACAGATCTACTCATTCTCATAGATCAAAAAAATGAGGGTACATATGGGAGTGTTGTGTAACTCCCATTCCTATAAAATCATTCCCTTTAAGAGGAAAAGAGGAGTTACGATTCCGAATAGGGAACGTAACTCCTATGATGCCACTAACGCATATGACAATGACAAATTCTATGACACAATCTACCATGTGTCATGTAACTCCTAAGACCTATGATCTCGCTAAGTGACATGACTCACCACATCTCCTATGATGTCACTGATGCATATAACAATGACAAATTCTATGATGGAGTCTTCCATGTGTCATATAACTCCTAAGACCTATGATCTTGCTAAGCAATATGACTCACCACGTGATGTGGACAAGACCCCTGAGTGATGATAAGGAAATTCACACACACCAACACCCTCTTCATCGAAGTTGAGGTAGAGGTCATGGAAATTCATAATAGAAATAGAACTCCCCTATACAACTAAGAAATATGTGTCAATGGGGCCCGGGAACTAAAGGCATGATAAGTTACCCATGTACAAACAATATCTCTCTGGAAAGAAGAAGAGGATAAGAAGGACTAGAAATCCTAAAGAATATGGGCAGCTACAGTAGACCCCAACCCAAGAAGAGACCGCAAGTGAAGAAACTTTTCCTCAGTGATGGGCTTGGTAAATATATCGGAAACCTGATCAGATGTCTGACAATACTACAATTTTATGATGTATTCATGTATTAGCTCCTGTATGAAGTGCATGTGGATCTCAATTTGTTTTGTCCATTGATTTTGAACCTGATTTTGGAAAATCGAGATGGTGCTCATATTGTCATGGTAGATAATGGTAGGCCACCGAAATTGAATATCAAACTCTGTCAATATTCCCTGTAACCAAATAGCTTCTTTCGTAGCGTTAATTGCTCCTTTGTGATTTGCCTCTATAGATGATATGGAAATCATATTCTTCTTCTCACTAGACCAATTAAAAGGACTCGAACCAAAAGAGAAACTATATTCTGAGGTAGATTTATGATGATCTAGATCACCGGCCCAATAAGATTTTTTATATCCAACCAAATTAGTCTCTATCCCTTCTAAGTAGTGAATTTCATCTATATGAGTGCCACAAACATAGTAAAGGATCCACTTCATTATTTTCCAATGCAGCTCATGAGGCTCATGCATAACTCTGGACACAATCCCAATAGCATATGATAGATCCAGTTGAGTGTGAGTCAGGTAAATCAAGCTCCCTACTAACTGTCGATAAAGGTTACCATCAACCAAGGGAGTGGATCAATCAAAAACCAACTTAACCCTTGAGAGGAAAGGAGTAGGAAAAGGCTTACAATTGGACATGTGAAACCAAGCTAGAAAATAAAGGGAGTACTTAGGTTGCAAAATTACAATCCCTGAATCAAATTGTGAAATCTGGATCCCAAGAAAGTAATGAATCAATCTCAATTCTGACATGGATAACTTTTTGTCCAAGATGATCTTGACAGAATCGATGATAGAGGAAGAAATTCCCGTGATTAATAATTCATCAACATACAGAACAAGGATGAGCGTGGAGTCATCCTACCACAAAATATAAACATTTGGGTCAGAGTGACACTGAGTGAACGCTGATGTAAGTAGAAAGGAGTCTATCTTGGCATACTAAGCTTGAGGGTCTTATTTAAGGCCATAGAGAGACTTTTTTAACTTAAGAACGAGGGAGGGATCAAGGAAATAACCCAAAGGTTTTTCCATGTAGATATATTCCTCTAGGTCTCCATGAAGAAAGGTACTCTTAACGTCCATATGGTAGACTTCTTATCTATTTGCAAAATTTATGGCGAGGGTTAGTCAATTGGAAGTCATCTTCCCAACCAGAGAAAAGGTTTCTGAGTAATCAACCCTAGCTACCTGGGAGAAACACTTATCTAGAAATCACACTTTATAATTTTCCATTGGCGCCATACTTTTTCCAGTACACCCACTTACACCAAAAGGCTATTTTCCTTCTGGAAGAGGAGTGGGATCCCAAGTATCATTCTTCATGAGTGAGGAATACTCCTCATCCATGGCATAATATCCCACTCACTAATCCTAGAAGCCTATCAGAAATACTAAGGGTCTGAAGCAAAGGAGAACAAGGAGTGGGTTCAAACGAACTCCAAGTGAGTACATATCTCATATGAAGGATATCCAATTCACTCTCCAGCATTTTGCAAAGTCTACTCAACCCAATAAGGACTTGGAGGATTAGGCTCAGAGTCAAAAAATTCTCCACTCAAGTGAGAAGGTAAAAAGTCCTCATCATCACTATTGTCAGAATTAGAAGACTCCAAAGCATGAGGGTTGGGAAGAGCAGGAGGAACAAGAAGATCAAGAGGAGGAACATGCTCAACAACATCATCATACAATGAATCAGAATCTAAATCAAAGAGCAAAAGTACCTTAGAGGGTGGAGAAATAGAAATCAAATATGACTCATCAAACACTTCTCTCAATTTAAATCTCATGAGTAGTAGTGTTCAACAATATATACCCTTTATGCCCTCATAATACCCTACAAAAATACAAGGTTTGGATTGTGGTTCCAAATTCTTGCATTTCTTTTTTATAATCTATGTCATAGCATTGGATCTGAAGACGCAAAAGTGCTCTACATCAAGCTTTTGTCCAAACCAAGCTTCAAAGGGTGTCATCCCTTTTACGGCCTTATGTGGAATGCGGTTCTGAATGTAGTAAGCACAATTTACTACTTCGGCCCAATACTGTTGAGGAAGGGATTTCGCATGAACCATATAAGTGGCCATCTCCTTAAACATTCAATTCTTTCTTTCCATAACTCCATTTTACGAAGGGTTATGAGCAATTGTACACTACAAAGCAGTCCATTTGGAGGTACAGAAATATTCAAACCTATTTCTCACATACTTGCCTCCATTGTCAGTTTGAAGAACCTTGATAGACCTTTCACTTTTTTTCTCAATAAGAGCCTTAAAGTCTTTAAAATGATCAAAAACTTCATACTTAAGCTTAATAAAATATACCCAAGTGTAATGCTAAAATTCATCAATGAAGGTTAGTATATATAGAGATCTAGAAAATGAAGGAGGTGGGAAAGGTCCAAAAATATCACTATGAACAAGATCCAAAGGATGAGTATCTCTCTAGGATTTTCCTTTTTCAAAACTTTTCTCAAGGTGCTTCCTGAGGGCACAACCCTCACAAAGACCCTAATAAAATTTGACATGGGGTAACCTGTTGAATATTTTTTTTTGGCTTAATTATTCAAGGTAATGATATTTAAGATGGCCAAAATGCTCATGACGTAACTTTCTAACCTCATATACATGATTCAGCAAGGCAGTTGGCATCGAATCAAAATTAAAGTGGGAAAAACAACCGTAAATGATGATCTACCTTTCCCTCAACCACTACAGAGTCAAAGTTAAGTTCACGAATAATCATCGAGTTAGAACCAAATTCCACCCACATTCCTTCACCAAGGTGAGTGATTTGGTAAACCAATATGATATTGGTAGAGAGATTGGGAACACTCAACGCTTGGTCAAATGTACCACCATCCATCATTACCGATCTACTACTAGAAACCAACACTTTAGTGCCATCACCCAATGTGATTTGGGACATTCCACATGATTCGATGTTGGCTAACTCAACATCTAAAGATGCCATGCAGTGTGAAGCATCAGAATCAATAATCCACATCAATAAATGAGTTGTTCTATCTACAAGGGCCTTTCCTTTCTTCTTCTCATATTTAGACTCTTTTTCTTTAGAAGACTTGGCCTTTAGAGCATTCTATTTGATATACTCAAGAACACTTATTTTATTATTCTCAAGTAAATGAGTTGAGTGATCGATTTTTTTTCTCATACATTAATGTTCTTCATGGCCATACTTCTTGCAATAGGAACAATTACGCTTTTTCTTTTTCTCTTTAGGCTTAGAAGTAGAAGCATTCATGTTAGGCTTGGTTTGGGCTTGGTTAGTCTTAGGTTGATCCTTTTTCTATTTCTTCTTTTCAATTTTCTTTTCCTTACCCTTACTCTCTACAAGGGAATGTGACTTGGATTTTAGAGTCCCCATTTTAATGAGTTTATCCTATTCTCGAATGATTTGGGATGAAAAACTATTAAATGAGGGAATTTTCCAAGTAGTGCTCAAGGTGGATTTCGTGGCATGGAAAGTTGAAATGAAGATTGAGTATTCATGACCTAGCTTAGAAAGAATCAACAATATTAAATGAGAGCCTTTCTTCTCCACATTACATTCCTTAAGAAGCAATCTAGTGTGGAAGAACTTTGTGAAGAAGGCCTATAGGTTTTCAAAGTCACTAAGGTTTAACCTAAGTAGTTCGTTCTCTAACTCATGTGCTCTCATGTCATCTTACTTCGAAAACATATCGTTAAGAAATTTCCAAGCTCCATTGGGTGTTAAACAAGTTTTGATGAAGAAGAGCAATTCGAGAGAGACGAACATACACAAAAAACCCAAGGCTTCATCATAACGATTAAACCACCTAGATTTTTTGGGTTCATCTTTAGGTTCAATCTCTACTCCCACAGTAACACGAAACAACCCTTTACTATGTAATACCATGGAAATTTTAGATCTCCATTCAAATAAATTGAACAGTGTGAGCAAAGGTACTGAAGAGTAATCTATAGTGAAGAGAGAGAAAGAAGGAATGCAGAAAGAAAGAGTAAGAAACACAACCACCCCATAACAATATTAACACCCCCCTAAATTTTACACTTTATAGTTTAGTGAGACAATTACAATCAGGTGTGAATGTGTGTCGTGAAACATTTGGTCACTCACCTTGCAATCAACTTAATAACGCACAAGTGTGGAGAACACAACCAAGTTTCGTTGATTGCAATAGTTCGACACCAAGCACAAAATGTGCAAAAGTCAAGATAAGGGGAGAAAACATAGTCCTATGTAAGAAATAGTGTCTCACGTCACAGCAGAAACCCCCTTGCCGTAAGACTGCGGCGGAAGCACTAATTAGTCCACAAGCAATGATAATAGCGATACAATGCAAAAGAGAGCTCAAAATGATCCCAGAAGACCTCAACAATGCATTGAGGGATCCTAGAAGGAAAAAAACACTAGAAATGATGTTATGCACTCTAGAAGGGATTAGTAGAAAAAATCATCCAGTAACGCTTAAAAAACACACTTCTAAAATGCCCAATTAGCTTAATTTTAGAAGTTAAAAGGACAAAGATGCATTATTAAAAAAAATAGATACCTAATTTTAATTTAAAATCCCTAAGATAGATTAATCAATTTAATCACTTTTTAAAAGAAATTAAATCCTAATGTTTAAACACTAAGACCTAAAAAATAATTATTAAAACCTTATCTTATAAAAGCACCGATTCACTTTTAAATCAAAGACTGGCCCTTATATATTCAAACCCCACTTTCAATAAATGAAACCACACTTTGTTATAAAATCACCTTACCCTTTTTTAAAAACCAACCCTCACAAAATAAAACACCCTTTTTTTGTTTTTAAAAAACTTCAAAAGGATTAAAAATCAGGAAAGGGTCAAAGAGGGTAGGTGGACAGTCAAGGGTAGTGCGGCAAGGAAGGAGCTTCAAGCCATGTGGTGGCTCAATAGGGATAGTTAGAGCAGCACAATGCAAAGGACGTGATACACAGTGTGAAGCAGAGAGGAAGGCGGGGAAAACAAAGAGTTATAGTCAATGTAGGGGTGGAGTTGAATGGATCAATGAACCAACAAACCCTACATGTAAAGCAGTGACTAAAATGCAAACATAGAGGGATTTACTTCAACATGCAAAGTAGTGAGATACCCACACCAACATGAATTGAGGAAAGGCCTAGGCATCTTGATGCATACAGGGTGAGCTAACTCAAAACAAACATGCCAAAACTCAAATGCAGAAGATAAATTAGCTCTAACTCACGTAATGTAATAATGAAAAAAGTGTAAACTAACAACCCACCAAAATGCAAGGAAAAAAAAAAGGCTCAACCAACTTGAGTAGCTTACCACCAAACATGACCAGTGTAAACCATAAGCAACAAGCCAATGCAACGAGTCAAGGAAATAACTAGCTTTCTTGGCGAGCTCGCCGCAAAGCTTGTTAGGGTGAGAAAGGGAGAAGGAGCAGCATGGGGCAAAAGAAAAAATGGACAATAATAGGATAGGGAAAGAGACCAAAACTAGTCTAAAAATAAAGGTTTTTTGTAAAATTGCTTTTAATTAAAAATAACTGATAATACCAAATATGAAGAACCAACTCTAGAAAGGCATTTTCCCACCAAAAATAACTGTAGCCAGATAAATCTGGCAATGAAGGTCCTAAACCTACACATCTATTAACCCTAAAAAATGCACAAACTCCAAACAAGTTATTAATACCAGTTAGAAAGATTCCAATAAAACAAACAAAAAACATGTATGAGAAGCCATTAAAATGAAACCTGAAGTAATTAGCAACCAAAACACGAGTGCATGTTTATCGAGAAAGAGCTATGATACCATGTGAGAGTGTTCGATAAGGATCAATCTCGAACCCTTGCACATCAAAGATGTTGCACTTTGGCGGTGACGAGATGCTTCAAGTAATCAACAAGAATTGAGAAACAATGGAAAATCATGCATAAGGTAAACAAATCTACTCATTCTCATGGATCAAAAAAAGGAGGGTACATATGGGAGTATTCTATTAATCACATGCCTAGCTAATCATTCCCTTCAAGAGGGAAAGATGGGTTATGATTCCAAATATGGAAAGTAACTCTTATAACACCATTGACGCATATGACAATGAAATATTCTATGAAGGAATCTATAATGTGTCATATAACCCATAATACCTATGATCTCGTTAAGTGAGATGACTCACCACGTGATGTGGACGAGACCCCCGAGTGATGATGAGGCAAGTCACACATACCAACAGTGAAATGGTGTGGGGTGAGTGGATGAAAGTTGCAGTGGGAATTTAAGGGTAGTATGAGGCTTGGCGTGTTGAAAGGGACAACTATTGTAAGCTTTTCAGTCCATTTTCCTTGGTAGACATGTGACCAAAATTGGGAAGCATGGAAAATGTATGTGAATTATTTGTTTGAGTGCGTAGGAAGGTTTTTTGTAAGGACCTTGGAACCTTTAACCAAAGGCAATGTAGCAGATGTAAAGCTAGACTCCTCGACCACTGCCATCATTCTCCTAGCCTTTGAGTTGAATATTAGAGCAAGTTTAGGCATCTTAACAAAGCAATGTTGTTGTTTCACCAAGTACAATAAATAGATTTCTAACCCAGTCATTTCACTTTAGGCATCCCACTCCCAGCCTATATTTAAATAAGAATTTTTTATCAAGGTATGGGTGTCCACCAAAACATTTGGAGAGGATATTTTTCAGAATTTTTGGATGTTATGTTAGATATGTTTGTAAATGTATAATGTCATGATTTTCATAATATACACGAATGGGTTTGTTGGAACGCCTTGGAAACTTAAATCAAGGAAACTACCATGGATAAATCCATATTCCACAACATTTTCCATCACCGTCCCTACCTGTTCCGAGATAGGAGATTCGAAATAGAGTATGGACTTCCACCAAAGAGTAATGGAGGAGGGACGGGGATTTTTCAAATGTTATATTTGTAAGTGCGCTAGTAGATATGTATATAAAATGTGGAAACATGAACTTGGCATGTGAACTATTTGACAAAATACCTGAAAGAAATGTGGATTTAAGACAACTCTAAATTTTCTTGCTAATTGAGCCCACCATGTTTAACGCCCTTGTTGATTGTGACACATATTCATGTGGCCCCTATTTGACCACTTAGCATGTGAAGTGGCTAACAAAAGATAGATATTAGCAGTGGATGACATTGGAATTATTTGATTATTATTGCAGCAATGGAGTGCAGGCACATACACAGGGCATGTTGACTATTTAATAAAATCCCTTGAAGAAATGTGGCCCCTTTGAATGCCAGGGTTGCAAGATACACAAAAAATAGATTTGTTGAAAAGGATTAAGTTAATCTCAAGAAAAATGTAGTTGGCATGTGTAGTGCCAAATTCCAAAACCCTTGTTGTGTCGTATGTGCATGCAGCCATGCAGACTTAGTGGATGAGAAACCATCTCATTTTTTCATTGGTCAAACATCGTACGAGCATTTACCAATATTCTACACTTGGCATTCATTAAAATGAGTTTGAAGGAGGAGTTGTGTGTAGCAAAGACCATCTAATAATTGTGAGTGTTGAAAATTGGATTGTCTTCTCCCTGTGAAACCTCATTCATGAGGATATAGGTTTGTAATAATTGGAGTTATGTCAATTAATTGGAGTTAGGTGTGTATGCTTGACGGGACTGGAAAAATGGATTGGGATTTTTCAACAAATGCTAACTGCAGAGCATGTAGACCACTTGAAGCCACATTACCCACTTCATTTTATCACTAGAAAGGTCATCTTACTCCTCTCTTGCACAATCTTAATGATTCTAGTTTCCCTATTTTAATGGAGTTAAAAATCAAACTATAGAAGAATAATCTTTCGATGAATTAGATAAAACATAGCACCTAATAGAAAATTTACCTCTTTTTACATTCAACTAGAAAAGATACTTTGAATATAAGCTCAACTCCTAAATAATCTCTTGAGATGTTTGGAAAACTTTGATAATAGTACTGGATAACAAAAATCACCAAAATGATGAGTTGAACTTGATTTCTAGTTTAAAATTACCGTGTTTACCTTGTAAAAGTTATTAAAATGTGCTTTTTTGTGATGTGTAAAACACCTCTCTGAACCCTGAAATGGTAATTTCAAATTGTTTTTGTGTTCCTTGTCACATGGAGTATTACATAAAACCTTAGAATGACCTCGAATGTTCATTCGTGATTTTTTCGCCACCCCTCTAGGAGACCCGTTGACCTTTTTACATCTTTGGATAGTTGTTAAAAGTTAAAAGTTCATTTTGGGTACCATCATCACATAGTCTTTTTTACACCTAATTCACCCCACACTAAAGGTATGTGCGGTCCTATATGCATCAACTTATAATATAGTAATCAGATCTTGTACACAAACACACTTATTACAACAAAGTAAGAAAAACAAAACCTGAAAGGGAAATTTAATCTAAGTGGTGAAACTGTCTAATTACAACCACAAAAGAAGATTATTTATAGTAGGGCTTTAGTCTACTCCCATTGAAGTAACTGTGCAACATGAATCCACCCAACACTTGTAATTGGCATGCACCTGAATCTAGTATTTTATCACTACAAAGGGTCCTAACTAATGAACTTTCAAATTCTCTGGATGGCACACAAACTTGGATTCATACAGAAGCACCATCTTTCCAACTACAAAAGACTTTTTCTTGATGTGTTTGTCACGTCAAGCCTTTTTCAAGCCTTTTCTTTCTTCTAACTCCAACTCACAATGGAGTGTCACTCATCCAATTGTATCAACTTGTCAATGCGCTCATCCACATATTTTTCATCATCCAATCCAACTGCACGTGCAATACACAAGGATGGTTACATAAATTCCACATGTAGTATATCCTCTACGCTAAACACCAACTGAAAGGGTGTGGCCTTGTTCAATCATTATAATTTGATCTATATGCCCAAAGTACGGCTGATACCTTGTCATCCCAATCCTTTCTTCTAACATCGCATATCTTCATTAGTGTTTGTCCCAAGATCTTGTTGAAAGCTTCAATAGTGCCATTTTCCTAAGGGTGATAAGGGGTAGTCTTATGGTGTACTACCATAAACGTTGCCAATAAAATTCTAATAGTCTCATTCAAAAAAGAGTTCCTCTATCACTCATTAGGCTCAATGGATATCCATACATGTTGATGATGTTTTCGTAAAGGAACCTTGTTGTTGTTTGTTCCGTGTAATATTTTATAGGCACAACCTCTACCCACATGGTCAAGTAATTAGTGCATGTGATGATCAGGGATAATTTTAGTGGCAATTATTCGTAATATGGCAAAAATTTCATTTTAGGAAAATTTGAAAAGGTGAATTTTTCGGAGCAAGTCAATGTCCTGTTCACCTAAAATTTACAATATTTTTTTTAGGGGTTGAATTCGCCTATATTTGAAAACATCTCCTATAAAAACCTAGGTGATTCGTCGGGTAGTATACTACCACCAGTACCTTACCAATACCATGAAATTTCATACTTTAAGCACCAGAGCACAGTGCAGATTTATTTAATGTTTAGTAGTTTGTAGCCTAGTGACAGGTGTTATTTGTTGATGCATGACCAGTAATATTTGTTGACACGCAAAAAATGTTTTATTTGGGTGGGTGACAATAGGATCTTGCTGATGCACCACAAGGGTTTGGGGGTTGACGCGTGATACTAATCTTGTTGACGCATGACTTTACTATTGTTGACACACGACAGAGTTTTTCTATGATGCGCGGAAACAATATTTGTTGGCGTGTAACTTATTGCATTTGTTGACACATGAAAAAAAATTATGTGGATAGGCGACAAGGAGATATTGCTAACGCACGACAAGGGTTTTCTTTTTGACACCTAACACTACTCTTGTTAACGCAGGAATGACACTATACATTTGTTGATGCACGACATATTTTTCTCTGACACTTGACAATGATATTTATTAATGCGTAAATTATTGTATTTACTGACGCATGACTCATTTGATGCCTGACAAGGAGACTCAAGCTCAAATAAAGCCGTGGACCTAACTAGTTGATTGCATGTCAATTCATTATGGTAAATGGTAAATTGTGAATAGAAAATGGTAAATTATAAATAGAAAATGTTAATTTGTAAATAGTAAATGTTAGGGTATTACATCTTTGGCGTTTAACCAATGCAAACACTTGGCGTTTCGGCAATGAGTGAACTTCTATTTCAGATTGCAAATTTGTTGACGCCTCAACGTGTTGTTGGCCTCTTCCTCTTGATGTTGCTTTTTTCATAGAAGGGCCTTCAAAAATATTCTCTGCAAACAGTCAATATTTAATCAGATTCTAGAAGAAGATAATGTTAGTACTACATAAAGATTCAATCAGAAGTACATAATCAAGACAATAACCATACTAAAGTCTAATGTCGAAATATAACCTATATACATGTTGTTCTTGAAATGGAATTGACAAATTATTCATTGTCTCGTCTGTGCAAGTAGAAATTGGTTTGTCTTTTAAATTAAAAAGAGCCTCGTAATAAAGGCCAAGGAGATGGTTTGTGGAGTGAATAATTGGTTTTTCCAAAAGCAATGCATTTGTAATGTCAATTTTTATTTTATTAGATAAAAAGGTGCACCAATCAAATTTTAGCTTTCCGATAGTTGTAAGAATGTATGCAATAGCCCAGTTTGGTATATCCGTTTTCTGACCCTACAAAACAATTCTAGCTTGAAAGAAAGAAATCATGGCAGCAAGAAAGTGGTGTGCAATTCCTTGCGTATCCACACCTCGTCTTGATTTATTAATGTGAGCTAAAAAAAGTCATTGGAATTAATATCAATTTGAATTGTATCAAAATAAAAAATTGAAAATATCAAATGAAAATTTAAAACAGATTACATGTACAATCAACATGGAAACCGAAAGTAGATTCGAGCTACTTCTTATCATTTTCAATGAGGGTTGCTTTCATTATTACTATTGGGGGAATTTCTATATGGAAGGCATGTCAACCGATGGATATCAATTGGATCAACACTGAATTGAAACATACGATTGTCGTCCACAGTAACAGTAAAATTACCATCCTCTATATTCTACATGGAGAGAAGGTAATTTAGAATGTTATGATCAATCTCGAACTGAGGCATCTTAAGGAGCCCATAAAAATCACATGCATCTAGCAAATCCTTGTATTTTGTATTCATTTGTAAAACTCTCTGAATGTGGGGGCACAACAAGTTCTTGTATTGTATCTTGCCCTTGGATAGGGCTTGTGGGTTGACTGGATTTTCTATTTGATCTTGGTCTTGAGCTTGGGTTGTACTTATAGTTGCCATTATACTTGAGCTTAATTGGAGAAGCTTGATTGTACTTGTGCTTGACTATAGTAGCTTGATTATACCTGAGCTTGATTCCTGTAGCTACAAGTGCTAAGAGAATGAAGAAAATTTGGGATCTGGGAAGCGTAAACGTGAAAATGAGGGGCGGAAGGGTATTTATAAGGAAAAAATTAGGGTTTCTCAAGCCTTGGCCACACAACAACAAGACCCTGTTATCACGCATTAGTGAATCTTGTTGATGCATAACAACAAGTTTTGTTGTCGTGCATCAACAAGCTTCACTGACGCATGACAACAGGGTCTCATTGTCGTATGTCAGTGAAGTTTGTTGATGCATGACAACAAGTTTTGTTGTTGCACTTCAACAAGCTTCACTAACGCATGAAAAAAGGGTCTCATTGTCGCATGTCAGGGAAGTTTGTTGACGTGTGACAGTAACACTTGTTGCCGCATGTCAACAAACTTTGCTGATGCGTGACAGTAGCACTTTCTGTCACGCATCAGTGAAGTTTTTTGATGTGCGACAATAAGTGTTATTATTACGTGTCAATAAACTTTGTTGACACGCGTCCAAAAGACTTGATGTCGCACGTCAGCAAATTTTGTTGATGCGTGATAATAACACTTGTTGTTGCATGTTAACTATATATCAAAAATGGCCAATATTCTTTTCCTGCATCTGCAAAAAAAAATTCCCTCAAGATGCTCGCTCTCACATAAATAATAGCAGGCAAAAATTTTGTTCTCAAAAATTGGAAATTTGTCTTTACGCAAAATTGGTTCTAGGAAAATTTGTCGAGGATTTTCCACCTCCATTTTACTAAAGGATTCTTAAAATAAACCCTAGTGATGATGTAGTATGCCCCTGTCGTGTATGTGGGTGGTGCAATAGGTCCTACAAAATTAATGACCCACTTTTCAAATGGTTATGCACTCGCAATAGACCTTAGTGGCATCTCATCTATATTCCAGGCTTTCCAATTATCTAATAGTTATCACATTCTTTGACATAAGCTTTATTGTCCTTATATAATGTCTCCCACCATAGACTAGCTTAAAGGATCTTACATGCAGTCACATCTCCTGCATAGTGTCATATTGTTATGCCTCCATGATGGCTTCGTGCTCATGATCCATAATACATCTATGCAAGACATCATCTCAACCAATCTTATACAGATCTCCTTCAATAATTTGATATGGTGCGACCTGAATAATAAGATACTTCTTTTCCAAGGTCTTTATTCCTTCTAGCGTAAGTCGAGTGTGTAAAAATACTGCAATATCTTCCAAATCAGCTAGCGCATGGTTCAATCTAAATAATTGTACATTAGGCATTGTATCTTCAATGCTCTGCGCATCCTCTCCAAAGTTGATCCTTGACACTATAAATTCAAACTCTTGAAAAAGAAGTATCCAACGGTAGATGCACCCTTACAAAACTTGTTTTTGACCAAGTACTTCAATGTCATATGTGTAAAAGATAAACGGTGTATCTAGTAAGTAATCTCAGAACTTATAGGGTGCATAGATCATGGATAACTCCTCACATTCTGTAGTTATATAGTTTTACTTAGTTGGTGTCAACTTCCTACTTGTAAATCATATGGGATGATCCTCATTAATCTCACCTGGTTACGCCAGGACTGCACCAATTATCATACCAGAGGCATCAACATGTACATGGAAAGTATTTTTCCACGAAGGGAAACACAACATAGGTGAGGTGGTAAAATTCTCCTTCAAGGTCTCAAATGTTTGTTATTGCGTGTCACTCTAATAAAACTTTCCTTTGGCCTTGAGTAAGTCCTCCAAGGCTTCAGCTATCTTGGCATAAATGATTAACTAAAATATGGTTTTTGGAATCTATATTCTAAGTTAATCTAAATAGCAACAATACTAGAAATAGCCAACATAAAATGAAATACATATGCTAAATATTTTATTTTGATATTTGAATGAAGTAAAACAAATGAAATAGAATGGATAAGGTACTAACTTGATTTTAACTTACCCCACTGTGTGCAGGACTGGACAATATGATGTGCAGACAGGGCAATGAATGATGGTGCTACCTAGGAAATTGCAGCAAGTGAAGATATATCTATACTGGGGCACCTGGGAGAGGACTTGGCCACCTGTGGATGCCTTGGTCTGTAATCTGGGTGCTCTGGTCTGCATAAAATCTTAGGTTCTGAATCCAAAAATGTCAGAAAGTATTCACAATAGCTTCATCTTGGTCACTATGTTATCACAATACCTTTGTGTATGTCGTTGTAATTATGTGATGAAGACTTATCTATAAAATCCCATACAAAGCATCAACTCCCTAAAAAAAATAAAGATGCATATGAAGGGGTCGAAATGACCTTAGCTGCCACAATGGTGGACATACAACTAAGCGTTGCACTACATTCCAGACACAATGTAGTTTAGTGTGTTTGTGTGTGCAATTATGTTCCTAGGGTGCCCTAGCGCCAATGACGTAGAAGTAGGGGGTATTAACTAGATGTAAAGATGAAAATGTGGATGGAATAGAATGAATACAATCTTTTCCCCCTATTCTTATGTGATGTAGATGGGGAAGATGCCAAAATGTAGTCCCTTGCCTTGGTAGATAACTAGCCTTTGATAGATGATAGTTCTTCTATAATGTAGTGAGTATATTATGTTTATATAGGGATCTCTTGTTCAAATTTTGACACTAATGACCCGACATGCCAACTAGTACTTAGGGGAACAAACGAGAAATTGACAAAGACCAACCTCGAATAGATAAATTAGACCCAAGTGTTACGGGGACCAGTACATCTAAAATAATAGACCGGGGCACCCATGGGCACCCCAGCACTATTATACGCACCACAGTTAAGGACTAGAGATGATAATTAAGTAAACTACAACACTTAAGACTCCCTAAGAAACGTCCAAAACTGTATAAAAAACTAACGACTGTACTAGACAAACGATAATGATGACCGATTAACTGATGAAAGGAATAAGGGATGGGTCATTAGTGAATACTTTTATTACGTGAGATCCATTTATAAAATAACATATTTGGGGGAATAAATTTAATAGTAAGTGTGTGATTTTATGACTACATTTTCCCCCACTTTATGTTGGTGAGTAGAATGCTCGGTAACATAAAGTAGATAGAGATGTGTACTTGATAAAAGTCAGAGAAGCCCATGTTGTAGTAGAACACGCAGATGTGTAGTAAAATCATGTTGAAACAACCATGCAGCATGTTGAGCACTCGATCAGAGTGTTGATCCATGTAACTAGAGAAAAAAGTGTAAATTTTGAGATGAAGTGCACTAAATGGAAGTGGTGATTAGGATGTATGATTATTTTTTAATGCATATGATGACGATGAGATGGGTTAGGGAGTGATCCGTTCCCAACATGAATGTTTTTATAAAAATGAATAACCGAAGGATTTAGGCGTCCTGCCGCTAGAGGAAGAGTGTAGGGAGAAAAGTAGGTTATTCTCCAATATTTAACTACATCCTCAAGATCTAGTTATTGCAGACGGAATCAGATCAATTTTTTGTGGTTTTTGGATCCAAATAATTTTGATCAAACATTTGACCCATAAAGGAGTGATATAGGGAAGTAAATCTTGCCCCCACTCCATAGGTGTCGTTGTAATGTGATAGCTTCCAAGTTGGGTCATCTGGAAGGAAATGTGCAATGTATGAAGACTTCCATGTTAGGTCATCTGGAAAAAAAACGTAGAATGTGAGAGAGGGCTTCCAAGTTAAGTCATCTAGGAGGCCATGCATAATTCCCAAGTTAGGTCCTTAGGGAAGCCAATTATGTTGAACTTGTATTGATTGAATAATCTCGATTTGTTAGAATGTTAATTGATTGATTGATTGGTTGATTGTTTAATTGGTTACTCGTGGAGAGATTTTATGCAAGTTGCCCCCAAAATATTTTTAAAATCGATAGAAGATAATGAATAATCACATGGAAATATTTTTAGTTACTTTTTGCCCCCAATTTATGTCATTACGGGGAAGTGATGAAGTGTCACATAGAAACATTGTATGTTTGTTGCCCCCAAATTAGGTCGTTAGGGGTAATTGGTGGTGAAATGTCACACAGTGAATTATTAAATGTTTGAAAATGGTGAATTGATAATGTTAACTAATCATGTGTAATATAAGGGTAATTATAGGATGACCCCAATGATATGCCCCCCCTTTCAGCAAAAGGGGAAGTGATTAAAAGAACAAACGTTAAGCCGAAAATAAGAATGAAATAGATAGAAGGTGGTAAAAATTACAAAAATGTGTATAAATTAAATGGAATAAAATGTCAATAAAAATGCACAAAAGGTGTTCAGTATGGTGGTAGGCATAATTCTAAAAAGAACGATGTAAATTGGAGTTGAAACGCTCAAGAAATGATGAAAATGGTGTAGTGTATATTAATTGTGAAAATAAGCATGAAATAACTACTATAGTAAAGTAGGTGATGGAAAAAGTAACTATAAATACAAATGTGAAAAAGTGTTTAGTTACTTCATTTGTTATTTTACGCAATTGTGAGAGTGTGAACGAGTTGAGTGAAAATTCCACAATTGAGAGCAACGCGTCCTATCCAGTTTGAGAGGGTGGTGACCATCGTAGATTCACATATGATTGCGGTGTAAACACCAATTTTTGGTATAGTGCCCCTCCGTCATCTCACATTCATTCAAATCTCACTCTCACTTTTATTTTTCTTAAATTTAAATAAATCTCATCCATCTCTCACCTTATTTAATTAATTATCAAATGGGCTCCATGTGGACCCATTTGATAATTAGAATTTTGGCATTATCTCCCATGTCTCAATTTTATTCAATTTATGGGTAATAATATACCCATCTGACACTCCACTCTTAATTTCAAATGGAATCTATTATCTCACCTACCATGTCAGACATGCTCCCCACTCCATCTAATAAGTCAAACCATGGGCCCCACGTGATCACATCATGTCTCTTAACCTGGGTCGATATATCAAATCCCAGTTACTCGTTAAACCCAATCTAATCTCACCTCCAAGTTATAAATATGGGTTTTCCCCCCTCTTTCAAAAATAACTAGAAGGAGAGAAAGGACCTGGACTTGGACCCAAAAAGGAGAAGAGAAGAAAGAGATTAATTAAGTTATGTAAGTTTGAGGGAGAAATCTTTGCCATTGTTCGTCATCTTTCCATCCTGATGCCCAGTTCATCTCCATATCCGCGCATAAGCTAGTCTCCTCTTCATTTCAGTTACTTGTCATTTTGTATTTCATTATTTCTATATGATATCTATTGTTCATCGTTTATTGCTATCTTTCTAGACACAAGGGTTGACATCCTCCAAGGGAGTTAACATCCTCTTGGAACCGGGATTATCTGGGCAAACACCGCATATTTTTATCTAATCACATATGTTTCAGTTTTACGGATCTATCTTCTTTGTATCACACATTTATCTTCTCTTCGCCCATAGATCCACAGCTGAATCTAAGGTCCTAAGCCCTCCATAATTCGAATTTGTTGGTGGCTTCCAGTATCGGCTTTCACCCGTGTGAGAACGAGGTTTCTTATACAACATGTGAACTTGGTAAGTGCCTTGATTTTCACAAAATGTATGGTGTAGCAATCATTTTTATTGATTTTTTGAAAATTTGAGATTGTTGATTTTCTCAGTGTTTGAGACCTAGACAAGAGCAATAAGGGCATTAGTGACCCTTGGGATAGGAGCGCCAAGAAATGGGTGCTAGTGTCTTGCTCCTGGGTACCCCAGTCCTGCATTTGGGCACCCTGGTCGAGAATGTGTGCATTAGGTGGATAATGGGGAAAAACTTGTTTTTAGTATGATAAATGAGCATATGTGGTTTCGTAATGTGTGCTAACGCTGAATTTTTTGTCATTTTGTGGTGTGTAGAGGTATATCTACTCAAGGGAGTTCTGTGGTGGCTGACATATGCAGAGGTATATCTACAAGGGCAATTTTACCGATAACCGTACCGAAAATTTTGTTTCGATCCCTCGTTAGGGATCCTTCTCGTTCGAAACATCGCAAAATCCCTCCCCGGGAAAACTAGTTCTTTGAACTTAGTTTTTTTTGAGCCTTTTTGGGTGGGCGCATGTATTTTCATTGTAACACATACTTTTGGTGCGCCCCCTTAAAAGCCTTTGGCGCATGGTTTTCCATGTTAGCACGATTCTCGGTGCGCCAAAGGCGCATATAGTCTCCATGTTACACCAAGTTTTGTTGCGCCAAAGGGCGCACATAACTTTATGTCGACAACGAATTTGGTGCGCCATTTCAAAAGGTTGGTGGCACATTAATGACAGGTTTTTCTATATATACCCGTGCCCGCCATGTCATTTTCATTCCATTTTGACAAGCACGTGATCGCTCTGGATTTGTCAGCTCTGCCCTGTCGCTGTCATTGCTCTGTGGACCCACTCGCCACAAATTTTCGATATATATTCGAGGTAGGTGGTTCTCCTGGTTGGTTTTTGAAAACTTTCACATTCTTGGTCTGTGTTTTCTCTCCTTCGAACTTATTTCTTTGACGGGTCTGATTGTTGCTTGCGTGGTCTGTCTCTTTAGTGACTAGTCGGTCTTAAATGAAATTTGTTGGGTTTGTTTTCTCCCCTGTCTTGTCAGTTTGAATTTTCTTCCTCCTCTCCCTCCCTCTTTCCGGATTTGTTGGAAAAAGGGGGGTGGTTTTGCATCAGTGCCATCTGAGATCCCCTTTATAAAAGCCTTGTTATACCAAGCCTCCTTTCGAGTTGAGGACAGAGTTGAAAAAGGATTAAATGATTAGGTGTTTTCCATGGCGCACTGTTGCGTCATGTTGCAATCAAGACAGTCGCGCCCCTCGGCGCATCTATCAGCCCTGTAACATGTTCAAAACCCGCGCCTCCTTTAAACCTTTGGCGCGCCTTTTCTCCATGCTACATCATGTTTCCATGCGCCAAAGGGCGCACCCAGCTATCATGCAACAAAAGCCTTCTTCGCGCAAGTATAAAGCTATCAAGGCGCGGGCGCACCCTCCATTGCAATAACATGATGTTATGTAAACTTTCCATGCGCCTCGCTATATTCCTTTGGCGCATCATTTGTCCATGCTGCATAATGTTTCCACGCGCCATAGGGCGCATCGAACCCCAGTGTAACACGCATTTCCTGTGCGCCCTGTTATAAAATGCAACCTGCTTCATCCATGCGCCATGCACTTTTGGCGCCAATTTAACCTCTGCAACATTCCTTTCTTGCGCGCCTTATCTATTTGGCCTGCCAATTGTATTTTTCCTGCGCCCTGAGCCTTTAAAATCTCTAACTCCTTCTGCTAAGCTTTCCAATGGAAGATCAAATGACTAATTCAACCTTTTTGGATTGGGTCTCTCTTCTTCTTCGTGCAGATCAGCAGCTGAGTTCGAAAGAACACATGTCTACGTCAAGCAAGAAGCCCACCAAACCAAGAGGGAAGGCAAAGCTAACAGAAGAAGAAATGAAATACAAATATCAGAGGGTCAGGATGCCCGAATCACAGGCCGAGTGTAGTATGGATGTCCGGGACTCTGAATTGGGTCACATTGACATGGATGAGTTCTGGCTTAGAACTCAAAAGGTTACAAGAAGTCCATGGATGGACAAGCTAATAGGCAGTGCCCTGCACTTTGCCGGAGGAATCCCTGTCAGCGCTGTGAATAACGAGTTTATGATGGTTGTTGCACAATCCTTCAACAAAGGACACAAGATGTGTCGAGAATAGCAAGGGCGAGGTAGTTATAAACCTTACTGCCCGTCGCTTTGAGTTGATGCTTGGCATCCCTCACCACTGAAACTATGTGGCTGTTAGCCAACAGGAATGCATCAAGGCCTGGGAAGACAACGAAGGCCAGTGCATGCAGTTAATGAATGAGGTCTACCTAAAGAATAAAAAGGTAGTGACCCGGTGGCCTCAAACTATCCACCGGAGCGATTTCTCAGAGGAACTCAGTGATACTATCACTTTCCTAAGCAGAGTCTTCGGTCTTTCAGATGCTCACTACTTCCATAAGTGGATGCTGCGATACCTGGAAACAATGAATAAGAATCTGCCCGATCAGCGTTTCTGCTGGGGGGAGATAATAAGCAGCACAATATCCGAGCAACTGCAACAGTTCGCTACAACAGGAGTGTTCCACATGAACTCCTACGTCGTCTATGCTGCCGCAGCTGAAAGAGATTATCCAGGGCTGCACCGAAGTGGAACTTGGCCTCAGGCCAAAATATATGAATACTATCAAGAGCTGAAGCTGGAGAACAGCATCCAACACTTCGCTAAGATCAATGATGTTTTCTTCTATCACATCATGTGCATGTTGCGGCCAAATTTGACTCATAGCCGGACAACCAAGAACATAGTGGCAGTCACAGAGAAGTGGGGGGCCTTGTTCACCCAGTTTCCCACATTCACCTATCTGAGGGCGGTCAACTTTTTGGGCGAACCAACCAGGTTGCCAAGGTATGCTGGACCAAAGCTGATTTTATTGAAACTGTCAAGACAGCTCGTCACATACCATGAAAAGTGCCTCAAGAGAAAGAAGGGCGGAACTCCTTTCCCCCTCACAGTAGGCCGTTACACATGCTCCAGCTATCACAAGGCGAAGGAGATGTTTGCTGAGCTAGAATTGCTCAACCTAAAGCATGATTTCCCAGCAAGGCCTACATTCGACCCTAGGGGCTGTCTACCAAGGGCTAAGCTTGATCCGATTCATGTCCCTCAGATTGAGGATATCTACATTGACGTTCTCCATGAGGTAGAACTCAGAAGAAAGGATCACTCTCGCTTGGCATTAACGGAAATCATCCATTACGGAGTGGCCATTGTCCCAAAAGGCTTCCAAACCACGGAAGACGAAGTAGACAAAGTGTATAATGACACAGAAGGGGATGATTGGCCCTTCCCGGACATTGACAGAAGCAAGGCTCCTCAGACAATCGAGGAGAGGGTCAAGGAGACTATGCGGAGAACAAAGCATTGGTGCCGCATGAATGGGTTAATCTACCTCGGTGTAGATTTTACAACTTCTCCTTTGGGTAATGCACCTCCAAGGTCAAAGAAGCAGCTAAAAGGCAAAGCTGCGGAAGGTGAGCCTAGCACCATTCAGGAGGAAGCCCCTGAAAGTCCTCTTCCTTCAGAGCCTGAACAAGTAATAACCCTAGATTCGCCAGAGAAGGAATTGACAGAGGATAGTCCTATACGCCCATCCACCCAGGGTGTCGGCATCGCTACAACTTCAGAGGTCCCTTCTATTCCTTCTTCTTCTCTTCCTCCCCTTCCTCAGATATCGGCAACCACTCCTTTGGTTGTGTCCTCTCCCCCTTCTTCTACTCTCTCCCCTGCCTCTTCGTCCATCTTCTCCTCTCTCGCTGATTTGTCTTCCTCTATTTCTTCCCTCATCTCCGAGCTCCCTTCCCTTCCTATCTCTTCTGCTGCTGCGGTTTCCCTTCCCCCCGTGGACATCTCCGCGGCTGTTCTTTCAATGCCGCCGCCGCGTGTCTCCACGTTCTTCCCCTCTTCTACCGTTGCTGTCTCCCCCTCTGTCTCTGGTCCTTCTTCAATAGGACCAGCTTGGATCTCTCAGCAGCTGAGCCAACCAAAGAGGAAAGTCCCCATCGCTCCGATGGACTTTTCAGTCATTCCAGCTAAGGGAGCAAAGAAGCACAAGCCGGTTACACGCTTCTCCAAGAGCGCTGCAGGTGAGAGGGTTATGGAAATAGCCTACCCCGATCCCACCAAAGAGAAAGAAGATCTGTCTCCGGAAGATTTCACAGTGACCCAGGTCACAATGGGGACATCTTCAGAAAGTCTCCAGGGGGAAGCTCTTTCCGCAGTTGATGCACTCTGCGAAAAGCTTCGAGAAACAAAGGAAGAAAAGAGGCTACTGAAGGAGCAGAATAAATACCTGGTTCAAGCCTTACAGAAGATGGGAAGTGCACCTCCCACAACTGCCGCCGAGACTCCTGAGCTGCTCAGTCAGGAGAAGATCAATGAATATTCAAAGATCGGCGAGTAGGGTATGGCTGTTTCTGCTTGGAGGAGCCAGATCCTCAAGGATAGTGAAAAGGTGATCGCCGAGTATATCAGTTTGTACCTGAACATCGAGAAGGCGAATAAGGAACTCCAAGCGTTAGCAGGCCCGATATCAGAAGAGCTCGAAAACGCCAGACTCCAACACGAGGCCTTCCAACAAATGTTCGACTATTCAGTCGAAGATTTGGTCAAGTTCGGAGTATTCGGTCATCCAAGGACCCTCAACAAGACCATGTCCACTCTGGACTATCAGATAGATCAGCTCGAATTCGTGTTAGAGAAGATAGACAAGGTGAAGGAAGAGGCCCTGGATGCGATGCACCAAATGGAGAAGATTGTTCTATCTATGACTCCAGGGTTGCTCACTCCTTCCCTCACCTTGAGATCAGCTGATGATACTATCCGAATTTTCAAGGAGATAGCTTCTCAAGGGACAGGGCCAGAAGTCACATTTGACATCGAATCCATCAATAACCTACTGGCCTGTAGGGACTTCATCGGATCCCTAATCGAGGTGGGTAAAGATTATTCCAAACTCCCGGAAAAGCTCATAGACGAGCGGGAGACTTGCGAAGCAATCAAGTGAACGACACAAGGATCCATCACAAGATCAATTTGGGCCAATGATCAGCAAGTTCTTGGAATACCGCGCTCAGTTCCACATCTCATCTCCTGATCAGTATCAGAAACAGGCAACCCCTTTTAGGCCACAGGATGATGATGATGAATAGCTTCTTCTTCTTCTTCTTCTTCTTCTCCTCTTTATTCTCCGACTTTCTTTCCGTAATATCTGAAGTAAGTTGGCACCAATGATGACATCATCCATGTTGCATCATGGGATGATGTCATCCATCCAAGTTGTCAAAGTCAACATGACTTTTAGATATTTTGTAAATATCTTTGTAAATAAGTGGTTGGCTCCATTTTGCCTTCTCTCTCCCTGATCTTCTATAAATATTGGAATACTTGTTGTATTCAGAGGGTGAACATTTTTCAGATAGAAATAGAGGTGAGGAGAGAAAGACTTTGAGCTTTCTTGTAACAGATAAAAACAATTAATACAATTATTCAGACTTTGTGCTCAATAGCTGTGTTATACATTAGATCTGTCTTATGTTAGATCTGCATGTGTCTTTTCTGTTGAACTCATATCTACTTTTCCGTCACTTGTTTATCAGTATTGCTTTGTTTATTTATGCAAGTAGGTTTGGCTCTGTTTACTACCAAGCCCAAAGTATAGATTTTCTGACCCTTCCGCTTTGGAACTCATTTCTTTTCTTCCTTCGGATCTGTTCTTTCTCTTCTCCTTCTTTTATTCCTTTCTCTTCGCATCCTAGAACACTCTACTGGGATCAGATCCCAACCCCCGAAGGCAGAATCTGTGAGACTTGCATAGGTTCCTGCCAGTAGAAGTAGTAATAAACTAGTTTCGCTTTGCTGTCTCAAAGAGGGGCTAATCCCTGCACACCGTTGGCCCGTCTATCCATAGATCTGTGGGCATGATTGGGATGTGATGGAACATGTTGGCCATGTTGAACATAACACAGATGGGGGATGCACCCCATAATATTCCCATATTGACTACAGTTATGCGCAAGAGATGGTGTGCGTAGATACGTGAAAATTTTGGTTGCCTACATGAGAGATGGATTGTTATTGGAGGATGTATATCACATACTACAATTGATAGTGGTTGGAGAGAGAGTGCAGGTTATGCCAGTAGAGAATATGGAGTGACATATGTGAGCCGCGAGATGGTATTTTTTGGGGACTCAAGTACCTGCTGAGGCCCATATCAGTTTGGATGCTATATTGTGGTTTGAGGTTTCACGCTTATGGAATTTATAGCAGTTGTGATTGCATCATGTATAGCCATGGAGGGAGGAGGTGTGGCATCTTATATAAGATGCATCATGTATGCCAACAGATAGATAGGAGGGTACTAGGATGTGTACGGTGTGTGTTGGACCACCTATATAGAGATCTATATACCAATTTATGCATGAGGAGAGTGGTGGAGGGAATCATGAGCCACCATGCTATTACATGTATAGGAATATGAGAAAATAGCCATATTGAAACCAGTTGGAGGTCCATGAGAAGAGTGGGCTAGGTCAAATATATATGTGTGACAGTGGGTTGATATTCATGGTAGAAAAGATGGACACATATACCTACAGGGCACTGATAGATAGGATGGGGTCCTAAGGATAGTGATATGGAAGACCATACCATGACTATGGGGGATGGCCCAAGGATGCTACAAAGTTGCGATGTATTTGGAGGATCTGTGTGGCTAGAGGACTACTTTCTAGGTGTGGCAGAGCTTTTTCAGGTTGGAGAGAGTATCATATCAGTTTGCACATGGCTCAAGATGTGCCCGCAGAGCCATATATATGGTTTTGAGCTATCAGAGAACATAGGAGGGCCAGAGCTAGGCCAAGGCCAACAATAGAGCAACTAGTACTGCTGAGGCCGAATGAGGTAGATCCGATGATAGATCCTGTTGATGGAGATGATGCGGGTTTCACTGAGGAGTACCGTGCATGGTGGGAAGCTCATCGGTGGGTATTATTGTACCCGTTATTTGCAGGTCCCATGGAGTTACCGCATGGAGGAGGAGGAGAGGGGGTAGCACATGCCCACCGATCCCATATAGCAGTGACCATAGCTGAGCGTAAGTATTTGTATATGTGTATTGTGTACTTCATTGGTTTTTACCTATATTGTTTTATATAGTTGTCTAACACATTTGTAATTTGTGTTTATAGGTGATGTGTATTGCTCATTGATTGTAGACACATCCATTCGTACATTGATGCAAAATGTGTCGACCGATGTGCTTGGTGGAGGTATACTTGAAGCATGTGGATGATATTAGTGGGTGAGCATGCCCATCTCTTTGATCCAATAGACATAGCAGTGGCGACGTAGACAATGCTGCTAGGAAAGAGGGATGAGGCACATGAGGAGACTTGATGTGCTTGATAGGTGGTAGGTGGTGGTCCCTTAGCGACAAGAGGTGTTTTCACGGTATGTGGATTGCACAATGTCAATGTTTCAGAGCAGGCTATGAAGAGATACCTTATTACAGAGGCAAGTCGAGAGTATCAGTGGCCATGAACAATGACGTTGCATTGGTGAAGAGGCATCTAGTTCTAGGGATCTCACAGAACCTAAGAGTGATAGCGATAATGAGGTTTGATTTGTAGTATAGTATATGATGATAGGGGCATTTCCCCCAGTGATGACACATGTTTTGTTATAATGATTGTACTTGCTATATATGTATGGACACATGTGTTATTGATATATGATAAACCTATGTTGTTATGTATTAATGTCGTAATGTGATTGATATGTATGGTTGAGTGTTTATTGTTTGTATATGTTATGTGTTTTTTATTTTTTGTTTATTAATGTTAGATTTGTATTATAATGTTATGTAGTGGTAGAAAAATGTGTATGGTGAATGTATGATAATAGATATAACAAATGTAATGTGATGGATGAAATGTTTATTGAATGAAACATGTAGCACGTAGATAATGTAATGATGAAAGTATAATAAAATGTAAAAAATGGATGATGTATAATCTCTAAAGAGAGCAATGTGATATGTTAAATGATAATTGGATGTGATCGTAAAATGTTAGAATGATGAAAGTAGGAGGGGAGAAGATCAGTGATGTCCCCTAGCATGTAGATGAATAGGATCATTTAGTGAAGATGCCTCAGCAGTCAAGGATGAGTCGTGTAAGAAAGAGTGTGCCATTGGGAAATGATTGAGTGAGTTAGATGAAACGATGGAGTGATGAAAGGTTCTTAGAAAAAATCCCTCAACAGTCATGTAAAAACCATAAGAACACAAGTGTGTCATCGGGGGTAAGGTGATAACAATCACCTACCAAAGACCAAGGTGGTGTGAAGCAGTGGAAGCATGTGGGATGGATGCAACATGAGTGTATGAACCAAACCAAATGTCATATTGAGAAAAAATGGGATATTGAAAGGGTTGTGGGAGCCCATGTAACGTATCATCAGTGAAGTGATTGGAAACGGTGAGAAAGAAATGGATGTAATTCATGTGACGGTGGAGGCAGTGGATGAGGTGGAGAATACACATGTGATGGAAATGAGTGACCTATAAATTGAGTACCTAATGAAAAAGACTCAAGTGGAGTAGGCCTTCGCTGATGTGGTAGAGGAGATATAGACCTCTTATGAGATCTGAAGGAGATAATACCTGTATCCTCTAGTTGTTGTAATATATCATGAAGGGTTAGAGACAATAATTGTCCCTATGGCCATTTATGCGATGGTAATTACAATAAGGTTGGTCATGCTGATGTTGTAATCGGTGTTGTGGATGATGCTGGTTGGAGGGTAGGTGAATTAATCACTCATTAAGTAACACATGCAGCACATCATGTGGTCGAGCATGAGGAGAGAAATGTAGAGGCTCACGTGACCTAGGTGGAGTGGTGGGAGTAGTAGCTTGTCCACTAGAGCCAGAAGAAGTATGTACACTTTGGTGGTGGAGTGGGTAGAGCTTGTTTATTTTGTATATGAGGAAAAGGTGGAGATTGCTTTGGATACATAACCGGGGGCGTGGGTGGAACACCAAATGAAGAAATGGCCAGAGAAAAATGTGTAGGCTCTATGACATGTGATAATAGAAGATATTTTTCAAGGTCAATAACTTTATAACATAGGAGAATGAACTACTCACATGCATCATATTGTAATCTTTTCTTGAGTGGAGGAATTAGGCCATGACAAAAAATAATTAATTTTCTAAGTCAATAGGTTGGAAGATGAGATGATGTATGCAAGCATTGAATCATAAGATATAATCCTTGATAGGTTCAGAAGGATCCTTGATGTAAAGTAGGTATGTGATCATAAGTGACTTTAGGGCCATTTTTGATGATGAAACGACAGAGGAAAGCATCCTCCATGTCATAGAAATTACTAATGGAGCCAAAGGGGAGATGAGTGTACCATTGTAATGCATCGTCAACAAGACTATATCGAAAGGCCTTAAGTAATAATCTATCATTGGAATAAGAGGCCATAAGTGAGTGGTAATGTAGAAGATGAGTGTGAGGGTCACCAATACCATCAAAACATGTGAAAGTAGGCATGAAAAAATCTTGAGGAAATGCATAATTATGAATCTTTTTAGGGACCAGATTACCATGTAATGAATTGTTGTCAATGGTCACATAATAGGCTCTAATTTCTAAAGTGAGGGAGTGAACCTGAGATTGGAGCTGACCTACAGTGTGCATGAGAGAGATGATGTCATGTGAAGGAATGGTGGAAGATGGAAACAAAGTATTAAGCGGTTGTAGCTTGCCATTATGAGTAATCATAGGAATATCAAGACGTGACAAAGGAAATTTAGATGTTAATGGCACACTAGGAGTGGGTGCCAAGGTAGCTATATTAGGTTACATAGATGAAGTATCCATAGCTATGGTGGGACTAACATCAGAAACAACCTTAATAGATGAGTTGACCGATGGAGACACATCTATAGGAGAGGATAGACTAAGTAGTTGTAGATGATGTAATAATAGGAGATGTACCAACTATGGGAGAAGAAGTGATAGATGGTGGTGACTCATGCACAGTAGTAGATGCAATGTCAGGAGAAGGTAACAATGGAGTAGGAGAGTCACATTCAGCAGTGTAGAAAGAAGGAGAACCATGACTATCATCTGCCTCACTAGTATCAGATAGAGCCTCAGAAGTGATAACATTGTTAAGGAGGCTATCAATAGGATCTTCAACATAATGTGAAGGAACATGCAAACTAGTAGGAGATGTAGTAGGAGAAGAAATGTTAGAAATGGTAGAGTTGTGAGAAGGATCTATATCGGTGGCCAAAGTAATAGAAAAATCATTATGGAATTGTGAATGATTGTCAATACCTTATCAAGTAATCAATAAGAGAATCATTTAATGTTTCTTACGAAATATCATAAGGAGGATCACAAGTAACTCATGAATATGGTATGGTGTACAATGAGTAAATGTTATAGGATCCTCAAAAATGCTAATTCCTATAGGAGAATGTAAAACTAGTAGGCACATGTTGTTGGCCATCTAAGAGTTATTATTGAATATGATTTAGTGTAGCAAGTAGAACACTATATAGAGCTTTGAGCCTCAGCTATGGAAGCCTCATCATAAATAGGGTTAACGCTAAAGTGAGACATGATGGGTGAAGAAGATGAGTGATCTTTAGCCATTAGGGTTTGATTGGATCCTAGGGAAAACTATTCAAAAAGATGAGTTCACCAAAATGATTAACTAAATATGAATTTGGAATCTATATTCTAAGTTAATCTAAATAGCAACAATATTGGAAATAACTAATATGAAATGAAATAAAGATGCTAAATATTTTATTTTGATATTTAAAAGGAAGTAAAATAAATGAAATAGAGTAGATAATGTACTAGCTTGAATTTAACTTACCTCGTTAGTGTGCTAGGACTCAGATCAGGACTGATGTTCAGAATGGGACATGAATGAAGGTGCTACCCAAGAAATTGTAAGCAAGTGAAGATCTGTCTATACTGGGGCACCTGAGAGAGGAATGGGGTGCTTGTGGGCACCCTGGTTCTATAATCTAGGCACTCTGGTCTACATAGAAAAGCTCAGGATCTGAATCTGACAAGTGTCACAAAGTCTTCACAATATCTTCATGTCTTTATCGCTTGGTTGTCATAATATCTTCACTGTATGTCATTGTAGTTATCTAATGAAGATTACCCTGCAAAACCCCATACAAAGCATCAAATTCCTAAAAAAGAAAGATGCATATGAAGGGGTCGGATTGACCTTAGCTTCCACAATGGTGGACTTACAACTAAGCATTGCACTACATTCTAGACCCAATGTAGTTCTATGTGCTTATGTGTGCAATTATGTTTGTAGGGTGCCTTAACACCAATGACGCAGAAGTATGGGAAATAACTAGATGTAAAGATGCAAATGGTGAATGGAATATAATGAATAGAACCCTTTCGCCCTATGCTTGTGTGATGTCGATGTAGAAGATGCCCAAATGCAGTCCCTTGCCTTGGTAGATAACTAACCTTTGATAGATGATAGTCTACCCCTAATGTAGTGAGTATGACTATGCTTATATAGGGATCTCTTGTTCAAATTTTAACACTAATGACCCGACATTCTGACTAGTACCTATGGGAATGAATGGGAAAATGACAAATACTGACCTCAAATAGATAAATTAGACCCAAGTGTTACGGGGACCAGGGCACCTAAAATCATGGACCGGGGCGCCCATGGGTGCCCAAGAACTGCCCTAGGTGCCCCAGTCAAGGACTCTAGATGAAAATTAAGAAAATTATGACACCTAATACTCCCTAAGATATGAACAAAACTGTATAAATAACTAACGATTGTACCAGACAAATGACAATGATGACCAACTAACTGACGACAAGACTAGGGGATAGATCACTAGTGAATAATTTTATTACTTGAGATCTATATATAAAATTAAAAAATTGGGGGTATAAATGTAATAGTAAGTGCATGATTTTGTGACTACAATAACACTTAATGAACTTTCAATAGTAACTGGTGTACCCAAGAATTTGTGCACTCAACTCAGGTTTATAGGTTCTTTATGTTAACATGTTGTGGTTTAGGTGTTTTCATTGATGAAAAACCCCATTAATGAAAAAGTGGATGATGGAGTGGATTCAGATGATGCTCAGAGTGATGATAACATATATATTCAGGTATATTCTTGGTTGCATATGTTGATTAAGTGAGAATTATTTATTCTTACAAGCCTATATTCATGGTGACCTAGTTATTCTAGGTGTTGGTAAATGGTAGGTTGGAGCTTCTTGAGTAGCTTAAGGAGAATGTTGGAAACATGGAGAGCATGATTAGATATTGTTCTATGCACTTACATGGGTTTCAGGGTGCATATACAAGTGAATGACCAAGTTTCAAGTTGCTCATTTAGACCAGGTGTGGTTGTTAGAAGGCATGAGGATTGAGTGGTGGAGCTTTGTGAGCTAATGGATGCATGTAGGAATTTTATTTCATGTTGTATATCAAGTATGTTAGGACCTTTTGGAGAGTTTCTATGCGATGAGTTATGATGTTGTTTCAGTTGACCTTAGCTTAGATAATGCAAAACCCTGAGGAGATAGTTATGAAAACGAGATGGGATTGGAGAGATGGAGAGATATTTGAGATATGTTGATGATTGGAGATGGTGCATTAGGATGAGTTTCCTTGATGGTGTGAGAAAAAATTCAGGATTCATTCATGAAGTAGAATTTTGCAAGTTATGACTATTTTGGTAAAATAGGGTCAAGAAGAAGGGAATTTCCAACTCAAATTTCCCCTTCTGATGCTCACCCTGAATGGTGTTATTTGAATGGTACCTTTTGGATTTCATGTAATGTTTATATATTGAGTCTATAAGGTTTCATAAAAATAATGATGTCATTTCATTCTCACATTTTTCTGAAAAAAATGTTAAGAAGGTAAACAACTTCTTATCTGTTTGAAACCCTAGCTCAGAAGCGATAGGTTTGAGATATTTACTTCCTAAGTGGCCAAAATTTTTCTTGATACTGAATGGGTGATGATTGGATCATTTATAGGACTCCTCTAGGTCTCCATAAATATATGATAGAGTTTATGGTGATGAGTGGACCCCACTCAAACAGGTCAGTTTCTGAAGAAGTTCAGTTTTAAAAAGGTTGCCCAAAGAAGTTGCAAACTAAATGATCATTATGATGAGTATGTGATTTGTTATTTATTTAAATTATGTTTTTTAGGTCATGGTAATGTAGTTAGAATTATCAAGTGTGCTTCATTTGTGTTGACTGGTCAAAGGGTAGTTTTGGGACAGTTTCAAGCATAGTTTGCAGAGATTATCTTGGTTGAAGGCCTTCTAACTTGGATTTGGAAGGAGTTAAAATATGTTATGGAAATACGATTAAGATATATTTATAATGGTATAATTTTGGTCTCATGATGAGTTTTATTTGATGTGGTTTTCTAGGTCATTTTGTGAAGCAAGAAAGTTTCCTGGTTTTGCAGGACATGACTATTTTTGCTGAAAGATTGAGTTGTTTGGAGCATTAAATGGATTGATTTGATGCTTGATATCACCTGAAAAGTGAAGAGGGTGACATTTTTCACTTATTTAATCCATTTTGAGGTATTGAAAGTGACAGACAAGGGTGCAAACTAGTTGAGTGTACACAACCAGTTTTTGGGCAACATGTTTTGGTGAAGATAAAAGTTGTGGTTTGAGTATATGGATGTTTCATGATGTATAAACTTATTATAAGTGTTCTATAGGCTATGGTAATTCCATTTAGTGGTCACATTCCATATTTTATGTGTTCTTGGGATGTCTTGCGGCCTAAAGGTGAAATCAGGTTGTTGGAAATGAATGTTTTGAAAAGAAAATGAGCTAATGGGCCCATTAAATGAAATAATACGATTGGTTAAATTAAAAGTGTGACCATGATTTATGTTTAAATATTATATTACACATGTGTGGTTATTTTTAGAGCTTAACTAAAAATATTTTTGGTGTTAGAGGATTTTTCTCATCCTAGTGATGGGGTTTTGAGGATTTTTCGTGCAAGTTGGATGGTTTTAGGTAAGGTCGACCCAGATGGGTCAAATGTGAAAGTTTTAGTGATTTATATAGGAATTTTTTAATATATTATGGTCTAAATAAAGGATGGAAATTGAACTATTTTGAATTTTAATCAAGGAGAGCTTATAAAAGTGATGTTTTGGGTGCAAAGTTGCACTAGTTGAGTGAGTGTGAAAAGTGTGACCTAGGTGTGAAGATACATTGTAGGTGTAAATAAAATACCTCGGTCCTAGCCCATAAACCCCTATAATTACAAGTTTGAGGTTAGTAGATAAAGTGTGTATTTTTATGAGTTTGAAGATTTGAGTGAAGCAAAGGATGGTGCAATTTTACTGTAAGGATGAAGACCTAAGGTTGATGAAGGAGGGTTTAAGAGTTGAGTATCATGCGTTGAATTGTTAAATCTAGAGCATGTTGATGGAATCATTTCCAGGTCTCTGATAGTATTCATGATTAGTTTGATTTAGTCAGATCTGAAGTATTATGCAAAAGAGGAATATAGCCTCCTTGTGGTATTGGTGCAATCAGGCATAATTAGGGATTGCATAGATATCTCTTGTAAGGTTATATCTTCTTGTTAGATTACGGGTTGAAGTGCATCATTGTGGGGTTGGTGCCTCACTAAATTTTAAAACATATCAATATAAGATAAGGTTTTCAGTGGGTATATCTTCCCCATGAGGTTTTTCCACTTATATATGTATTGTTATGAATCCTTTATTTGGTAGAATATGTTCATGGTTGAAGTGTATGTATGGTATTGTGATAAAGTATGTGCACATACTATGTGTTTCATGAGGATGTGTGTTTGATGATTTAAGTAAATATTCTAAAATTAAAGGTTAATTATTGTAAGGATTGATTCACCCCGCCTCTGAGTTCATTTTCACTTACTAACAATTGGTAGTCAGAGTAGGCCATTTTTGGAAGTAGCCTAAAAAGCTTATAGGGAGATATTTTTTAAGCAATAATGGGGGATCTTTTTGGCTTAAGCGTATGTAGAGTAGAGCTTTGTAAAAAAAAATTGGAACCATTATTTTGTGGTGTGATCTCATGCAAAAATTCGATCATTGAGGTTTAAGACTCATATCAACTTGAGTAGGCCCTAGAGGAGTTGGGAAACTATCAAGAATGCGCTAGAGTCCTCATGCCACTACACCTACGAGTCTTGTAGAAAAGAGGATTTGAAGAAAGTAGTTATCTAACATTACAAGCAAGCTTATCATGTCATTTTCATGAACCAGTTCTAGATAGTTTGTGCACTAAGTATGTTAAGAGAAACAAAAGGCATATGATGATCATAATAGGTCTGAGGATTTAACCATGAATGGATCAATGCAAATAAATAAATACTTTGAGGAATCTTTTTAAAGATCATAGATATCTAATGATAGAAAATATCCAAGCATAGGAGAGAATTAAAAACTACAAGCTGCATCAAAGTATCATCTATCAGATAACCAAATGTCCAGTTATAGGCTTGTAGGATCTTCTATTCATGGTGAATTGCTATGAAGTGTTGGTGCTTGTACTTGTCTGATAATTTCCTAATGAAGCTAAGTGGTGTGCAGTATCTATAGGATGAGAATTATAGGATGACATGTAAAGGAAAATGTTCAAAAGCATAATTGTGAACATAGAGAACTGAGAGAATGAATATCAAGGCCTTTACACAGATGAAAATAGGTATACTACATCCTTGATAGGTATAAGCATCAAGAATATGTTACATTTGCTCATGTGAAGGGGACATGTTGTAGAAAATTGTAAGCAATGAACAATCAAACACTAGAAGGTATGGTAAGCAAGTTAAATGTATCATTTTTTGTCTTGCAATGAGTTATGATGACTCTGCTACAGGCTATAGGATGTGTATAAGAGTCAAGACATGATGCCTATCCTTTCTTAAAATGATTGACAAGATCACTCATAAAATGGTTAGACAATATCAAAAGATTTCAAGGTGTGTTAATGATCAATGAATGGTCAAGCAGGTTAAAGGTAAGATCAAAGACCTCATTCAGGTTGATGTGGTCTTAGAGTAGTGTAAATAGGCTAGCCACAGGTGTTCAAGATGGAATGCAAAGGTCCAATTGATCATGAAAAGGAATTAGAAAATGATGTGTTCTTGGTCTTAATAAAAGAGTCAAGAGAAGGCTTGGCACTTTATTAGGTAATCATGATTCTTGTGAGATCCATGATGACATATGCCTCCATCTAGGATTCCTTATGAGGTGATAATCCTGGTTCAAGATGAAGCATTGGACAGTGAGGGGGAGATGTATTGGTCTATGTGTGTCTTCTCCATGGTGTTGTAGGTAGTGACCATTTCAAGTCCTTTAGTATGAGTTCTTATGATTCTATATGGTTTTATCCATGTTGATGTATGTCATGATTCATATGAGGTATTGTTCTTCAAGTGTATAATTCTATGTCCTTAAAGTATGAGTTTACTTAGGATTCAATGGTGTATTATCTCAATCCTGATATGTCTACAAGAACTGAGTACGAGATTCAGGATTGGTTTCTCATAAGAGGTCTGATTATGTTCATGAAAAACATGTATGCAAGTTTCTGTAGACAATTTTAGATTGTGTCTGCGATCTTAGACAAGGTTGTCAAGTATCCAGAGGAGTTGTGGTATCTCATGGTGTCAATTTTGAGTCAAATGGAGTGCCATGAGTCTGTCACCAAAGTTTTGAGTGCATGAAGTCACAGTGAGTATAAGAGTTTATAATATGTGTGAATCTATGAAATTTCCTTAGAAGATGGTTTGAAGTCAAAAATGGTAAGATAAAAAGTCAATTGAAGACACATTAACTTCTTGAGGAAGCCCTATCATGAAGTCTTATAGGAGGAATTTTAAGTCTAAATGTTCTAACAATTATCTGGCTAGTGTGAGTTCTACATTTACTGATGCTTTAGGTATAGGTCTGCTACAATTGTTTCTTGAAGAAAAAAACAAAGTTTGCAAGAGAAATGACAAGTTTTGCATGATTAGAAGGTGGATGATGGTGATATATCCCAAAGTAGAGGTATGATAATGATTCCTTAATAATTATTGGAATGTTTAGGTATTGTATGTGTTTTTCTTAGGGGAGCATAGTGTTTTCATGCTTGAAAATGGCTAAAAATCAGATTTTATGAAGAGTCTCGAGATTGTGTGCTAGAACGAGATCTTTGGTTGATGTTTCTAACCAAATGGTGATTAAATGAAGCTGAGAAAGATGATTAATATGTAGTTACAAGTATACCTTTATAATTAATGTAAAAAGGGGGAGAATTTTAGGTGGTTTTCAATCAATGACAAATGAGGAGATTGTTGGCATGTTGTGGTTTAGGTGTTGCAATTGATGAAAAACCCCATTAATGACAAAGTGGATGATGGAGTGGAGTCATATGATGCTCATATTTATGATGACATGGAGATTCAGGTATGTTATTGGTTACATATGTTGTTTTGGTGAGGATTGATTATTCTTCCAAGCCTAATAAAGTGACCTAACTAGCCTAGGTGATGGTGCATAGTGGTTGGAGATTATTGGTAGCTTTAGGATCATGTTGTTAGCATGAAGAGAATGATTGGGGAGTTTCTAGGCACTCGCGTGAGATTAAAGATGTAGATAAATGTGGATGACCAAGTTATAGGTGCTCATTTGGACCAATTATGGGTGATATGAGGTATAAGATTGAGTTGCGGAGCTATATGAGCTCATGTATGCATGTAAGAAGTTGTTTCATGATATATCAGGTATTTTAGGACCTTTTGGAGAGTTTTTTATGATGATTTATGAGGTTTTTTCAGTTGACCCTAGCCTAGACAGTGTAAAACCCTAAGGGCTAGCTATGTGAATGAGATAGGTCGGAGATATGGAGAGTTATTTGTGAGATGGTAATGATTGTATATTTTATTAGGATGTTTCATGATGTTGTGGGAAAATTTTCAAGTTTCCATGATGTGAATTTTGCAAGTTATGTAAGTTTTGGTGAAACAAGGTTAAGAAGAATGTCATTTCCAGCTCAAATCGCAAAAATAATTTCAGGGATTTGATGGTAAATTTTTTAATTTAGGGATGTTTTTACATTTATTATAGAAGGTTTCACAAAAATAATTTGGTCATTTCATCATCATGTTTTTATGAACGAATGTTAAGAAGGTAAACAACTTCTTATGTGCTTGAAACTCTAGCTCAAAAATGGTAGGAGAGAAATTGATCCTAATTGGAAATAATTATTTGTTAGTGAATAGATGATGATTATATAATTTATAAGAATCATCCATGTTTCTAGAAATGCATGGTAGAGCTCATGGCGATGAGTGGACCCCACTCAAATAGGTTAGTTTTTGAAGAAGTTCAGTTTGAGACAAGGTTGTACAAATGCGTTGCAAAATAAATGATCATTATGGTGAATGTGTAAATTTTTATTTATTTCTATGATTTTTGTAAGTCATGTTGATGCATTTTAATGGTCAAGTATGCTTCATTTGTGTTAATTGGTCAAAGGGTTGTTTTGGGGCAGTTTCAGGCAGTTTACAGAGATGAGCTTGGTTAAAGGCCTTCCAATTTGATTAAGAAAGATCTCTAATAGGTTATGGAAAGAGGATTCAGATATATTTCCATTAGTATAAATTTTATCTCATTTTGAGTTTATTTTATGTGGTTTCCAGGTAAGTTTTTGGAAATGAAGGTTTCTCATTTTTCAATGCAGGACTGATGTTTCTGAAAGATTGATTTGTTTGGAGCATCAAATGGATGATTTGATGTTTTTTATCACCTAGAAAGTGAAGAGGGGTAAATTTTTCATCTATTTAATTCATTTATAGATCTTTAAAGTATCATAAAGGGTGTAAACTATTTGGTTTACAAAACGTGTTTTTAGGGAGCCTGTTTTGGTGAGGAAAGAAGTTGTTGTGGTTTGAGTATATGGATGTTTCATGATTTATAACTTTCTTAGCAGTGTTGTATAGGTTTTGGGAATTCCATTTCATGGTCACATGCCATATTTTAGTTTTTCTTGGGTGTTCTTGAGGCCCAAAGGTGAAATCGGGTTGTTGGAAATAGTTATTTTGAGAAGGAAATGAGCCAGTGGGCCCATTAAATGAAATAATCTGATTGGTTAAAGTAAAATTGAAACCAAGGATGATGTTTAAATATCATATTGCACATGTTTTGTGATTTTTATATCTTGACTAAAAATATTTTTGGTGTTAGAGGATTTTTCTCATCCTAATGATGGGGTTTTGAGGATTTTTTATACAAATTGGATGATTTTAGGCATGGTCAACCTAGATGGGTAAAATGTGAATATTTTAGTGATTAATATGGGAATTTGTTAAGCTAGTATGGTCTAACTAAAGGAGGTAAACCGACCTATTTTGAATTTGAATCTAGAAGAGCTTATAAAAGTGAAATTTTGGGTGCAAAGTTGCACTAGTTGAGTGAGTGTGAAAAGTGTGACCTATGTGTGAGATTTTTGTAGGTACAAAGGCATGTTTTTAAATCTGATAAAGTGTGTGACATGTTTAATAATGAAAAAAAGTTTGTGTGTAATGATTTGAAGCTTTGAGAAGTGAAGGAGTTATAAGTTTGTGCAAGGTTGAAGACCTAGTATTTGAACAAGGGTTTGAAGGAGTGTGAGCTGAATTTGTGATCTCCATCAGTTGTGGTAAAAAAAACATAATATATCTTCATCATAAGGTGGTTGAGTGGGTTTTGATCATCTTGGGTGGTTATAGCCTCCTTGTGGAGTTGGTGCTTCACAAAATTAGGGATTGGTGATCCTTGCAGGGTTAGTGCTCTACTAAACTACCGTTTGGTGATTCTTGCGGGGTTGGTGCCTCACTAGACCTCCTTCTAACGAGTTACATTTGGGTACTTAAAATTTATCACCTCCTCTCTCGTGATAAGGGGGTTTGCTTTAAGAGGCTCACATGTGCGCGTTGCTTCTGCGTGAGTAGTAACTAGCACAGATTGAAGTTCTAGATTATTTTTCTTATTATGTATCCATTGTTCATTTTTTTTGCATTCCACCTTAATCATCCCTGCACCTTTGTCCTTATTTTTATTCTTACACATATGTTCATATGGGTGTGGATAATCCTAAACCTTGTGCTCTTTTCCATAGTACTCGCAGACCTGATTCTTAGGAAATTCATGATGGTAATGATCTGGTGATCCATAAGTATAATATGTGCCTTACGTGAACCTTCCTCTACCACCATGACCTCTACTCAGATAGCCACCTCGGAATCCACCATCTCCATTATTGCGCTCTTCATTGGTTTTTCCTTCTTGTGCCTGAGAATTACTAGCCACAGTGGTCTGTCACAATCTAGTCTCACATGCCTTATGGATATGGTCGATCAAATAGTTTTCAATTGTATCATGAGTATGTTCATTTAAAATCTTGCAATACATAGAGATGTTATTTTGTGTCATGTGCTACAAGAGTCGACAATTTTGGACATCATGATTCTTGTGGAAAATCTCACAAGACTATACCAAGGTGCATACATTCTTACATGGACAACTATCCTTTTTATGTTCTTCCACTTTGTAATTAGTACACCATAACTCACTGTGTATCTTATGTACTGAATTGGTAGACATATTCTCCAACATTATAGCCATAGTTGTTATTTGTGCCTTGAGAAATAGACTTACTCCAGTGTCTTCACTCCCAACTGCTTCAATGTAAAAATATTCTTCCAAGGCCTCGCATGGATTAGTAAATGTTTTATGTGATAAGGCCCTTCTAAATGGAGTCAGCAATCCTTCCATGAACCATTGATCATGTTGGATTTGATGAATATCATAAGATAACTTGGAAAAAATTTTATTAAGCTTCACGTCATACTCCCTCACAATTTCTAACAATCCCTGCTTGATGTCCTTTAGTGCGCTAATGTTTTATTGCTTAAACTTAGGAATGTGAAATTTAGCTAAAAATGCAACTCGTAACATATCATAATCCACCACAATCTGATGTGGATCATATTTTCTATTCCAGTTGTGTGTGCGTCCTTAAAGTGTGGTGGAAAACTGGCTTGCCTTTCTATCAAGATATTTTATTCCCTTAGCTCTCCATAATAACCCACACTTATGCACATGCTCATCTACATATTCCACACCTTTATATTCTAGCAAGTGAAGTGACATTTCAAATTATATCTGAGGTGTCTAATATGATGGTTGTTGAAGTTATAATGGTTGTTGTGGTTGCAGACCTTGTCCTGGAATGGGGCCATATCCTGAACCTGAACCTCCACTAGGATTTCCTCTACATGGTGGCTAACCTAAACCTCCTAAGCCTCCCATCATGACCTATGGTCTTGTGCATGAACTTCTTTATGTCCCTGTTATTGTGTTGAACTGGACACCAACCGTATGCTCTATAGTAGCACCTATAAGATTTCTTCTAATGGCTTGCATGCCAATGTTCTCTCCTGATGATGCACCTATGAAAATACCTCCAAAAGTAATCATTTTGAACACTGGAACCTGTTACGCTACCGTGTGTGTTTCCTTTATCTGTTATGCCTCTTGAGTGGTTACTAAAACATTTCTACCTATATCTCCTACCCAAAGTGGAGATCTTCTTTGTTTGTCTTCACCATGGTGATCTTCTACTACAACTTATGTATTTAGATTGCCTTGCGCAAGGGCTGGGAGGCTAAGCTAGGTAAGATCCATGCCTACAGTTCTCATTCTCTCCTCAAACTCACTCTCATCAAATGATAATGGGGTCTCTCTACTACGCTTTCTCAATGTCAAGAGGACATGATATTGCGGTCCCTCACCTTTTACAGGGCTCTCATCACTTCTGTTAGTCATCATTCTTATAAACCTCAGTGCCTCATCAATAACCCTTTGTCACACATCATTATACATGAGCCTTCTTTCATCTCCTTTTCTTTATTCTACTAAGGTCATCATCATCCTTACCAAACCTTCTTCCATCCCCTATGCATGGTGGGGTTTAGCTTGCCATAGGTAGGTTCTCCATTTCTATTTCAACCATCAAGATCTTAATAGTTAAAGGTGTCACGTATAAATAGGATCTTTTTGGCTCGCGTAAAAACCAAATCTTTTCTTCCTCCGAGAAAGAGTATGTCAAAATCAAGTAATCCAAGGTATAACTGCGTAGCACACCTTCCCACCAACTATCTAGAGCTCTTGTCCATGGTTCTTCCAAATCAGAGAGTACCTAATAGTCTTCCTACCTCCAATTTTACTTTCTAGTAATCCAGATACCTCTGTTAGCCGCGTAACTTTCCAACCACTAGTAGAATTCTACTAGAAATATTCTAGAGAACATATCATATAAGAATTCATAGAGATTGTATTTTGTTAGGAAATAAGAGATAAAATATGTGGAATAATCCCTTACAAAATCACAACAGTAGAAACTAATATGCAGAAAATATTACAGATCTCAAATAAAAGTGCAGAATAAATAACACAACACAGAGAGACAAGATTTAACGTGGTTCACCCAATTTGGGCTACATCCACCAAGAATCACTTGCTCGGATTTTATTACAAGCCTCCACTCTCTCAATACAATACTCAGATCCATTTGGAGCTATGCTCAACAAACTGTACAGAATTCACACCCAAATTCAAAACACATCTACAATACATTTACTTTTTTTTTTATGTATCACATGCATAAGACCATATAAATAGATAATTGCTTAAGCAGTTTGATAAAAACCCATGGGTATCAAAACCATGGGCAAAAACCATGGGTATCAAAACCACGAGAAAAAAACCGTGGGTATCAAAACAATGGGTACTGAAAAAACATGGGCTCAAAAACAGCCCATAACGGTTACCCATTATCCATGGGTTAATAAACCACCCATGAAAATTTGTTTCGGGGGCTTCACCCCCGAACCCCCGTGACCCGCTCACCGGCGAGTGGGACCACCGTAAAAATACCCGAGTGTAACACATAAAAGGTGTACCACACTCTAACATGAAAATAGGCTCCACAAACATAACAATCTCTCACTTGGAGACTGATTTCCACTAAGCAAGCTTCTCAACCCTTCACTGTCATCCGCAAAGGCCAACCAAAGCTGAACATAGCTTTAGTTTATCCCTTATGACCACCTTGGTCATCATGTCTGCAGGATTCTGACTGGTATGAATCTTCTCCAACTTCAAATTATCTTCCTCCAAAGTTGTCCTGATGAAGTGATATCTCAATTGTATATGCTTCATCCTGGAGTGGAAAGAAGAGTTCTTAGCTAGGTGTATATCACTTTGACTATCACTATGTAGCTTACATTCCTCCTACTTATGCCTCAACTCCTCAAGAAATTGTTGTAACCAAATCATCTCTTTGCTTGCCTCTGTGGCAGCAACATACTCAGCCTTCGTGGTTGACAAAGCCACTAGCTCATTGTTGTCCCACCTACAGTGTAAATATAACCTGTCGTGCTCCTCCTGCTGTCTACATCTCTAGCCATGTCTGAATCTACATAACCATGTAAAGTGGTGTCTGATCCACTATAGCACAAAACTATCCCCATGGTCCCTCTCAAATACCGAAGGATCCAATTTACTGCTTGTCAATGCTCTTTACCTGGATCACTCATAAATCTACTCACAGCTCCCACTGCATGGCAACATCAAGCCTAGTGCACACCATAGCATACATCAAACTACCAACTACTGATGAGTAAGGTACCTTGGACATCTGGTTTCTTTCCTGCTCTGTCTTGGGACACTGCTCCTTTGATAACTTAAAATGGCCTGCCAAAGGAGTCCCAACTGGTCTAGCATCCTGCATGTTAAACCTGTCCAATGCCTTCTTAATGTAATCTTCCTGAGATAAAGTCAGCTTCTGTTCCTTCCTATCCCAATTTATCCTCATGCCAAGGATTTGTCTGACTACCCCCAAATCCTTCATATCAAAGGATTCACTTAGTTGTTTCTTGAGTACTTTTATTTCCTACATGTTTTTACCTGCAACCAACATGTCATCAACATACAAACACAGGATAATATAACTTCCATCCTCAAATTTCTTTGTATAGATGCAATGGTCATAATGACATCTAATATAACCTTGCTCCATCATGAAGCTATCAAACTTCTTATACCATTGGCGTGGAGCTTTTTTCAAGCCATACAAGCTCTTCTTCAGTTTACACACCATCTCCTCTTTACCTTTGACCTCATAGCCCCCTGGTTGCTGCATGTATAGTTCCTCCTCCAAATCACCATGGAGAAATGTAGTCTTTACATCTAACTATTCTAATTGCAAGTCTTCTACTGCCACTATTCCAAGAACAGTTCTAATAGAAGTCATTTTTACTACAGGAGAAAAGATATCATCAAAATCTATATCTTGTTTCTGTGCAGAGCCCTTGACCACCAACTGGGCCTTATATCTTTTCTTTCCTCCTTCGTCTTTAACTCTGTACACCCACTTGTTCTGCAATGCTCTTTTAACTTCCGATAGCTTCACCAAATCCCAAGTCTGGTTCTCCATGAGAGACTTATGCTCCTCATCCATGGCTTGCTCCCACTTCTTACTGGCATTTACCTGCATTGCTTCATCAAAGCTCTCTGGCTCTCCACTATCAGTGAGTAATAAATAATAAAGAGATGGAGAAAAATGTTTAGGTTCTTTTCTTACCCTAGAATGCCTCCTCATTGTAGGAGTTTAGGGTTTCTGTTGAGTCGGTTCCTGAACTGATTCATGGGTCACTATCCCATCCGGAAGATCCTCTACCACTGCATATTATTTCTTGGATTCTTCCTTGTTTTCCTGCAACGGTTACTTATACATGAATTTCTAACTAAAGACCACATCCCTAGACCAAATGATTTTCTTGTCCTTAATACTCCAACATTTAAATCCAAATTCATCACCACCATAACCAATGAAAGTACATTTTTTTGATTTAGCCTCTAGCTTGGTCCTATCATCCTTGTCTATATGAACAAACACCTCACATCCAAAGACTATAAGAAATGAATAATCAATTTTCTTACCATACCAAGCCTCCTCAGGTATGCCTCCATCCAAGGCACTTGAGGGTCCTCTGTTTATCAAGTACATAGTTATGCTCACTATTATTGCCCAAAAAGAAAGAGGCAGTCCTGCATGTAACCTCATGCTCCTAGCACGTTCCATTATTGTTCTGTTCATCCTTTCTGATACCCCATTCTGTTGCGGAGTTCTTGGAACCATCTTTTGCCTACAGATTCCATTATTAGATCAGTAATCATTAAATTCATTACTTAAATACTCCCCTCCATTATCTGACCTGAGACATTTTAGCTTAAGACCTGTTTCATTCTCTACCAAGGCTTTCCATTTAACAAAAGTGTCAAGTACATCAGATTTGTTTCTAATACAATAAACCCAAATTTTCCTTGTTGCATCATCAATAAAAGTAACATAATAACTTGAACCCCTAAGAGATGATACCTGAGCTGCCCCCCACACATCAGAATGCACCAGCTCTAACTTACTTTCTTTCTTTGTAGGTCTAACCTTGAGAAACCTTACTCACTTCTATTTCCCATATATGCAGTCCTCACAGAACTCCATACTTGTTTCTGTATATCTAGGAAAAAAAAAATTTATGATGTCCATGCCCTTATGACTCATATGACCGAGCCTATAGTGCCATAATATTATATCTACATCTGAAGCCACAAGATTACAATCATTAGTACTAGCAGTGGATAAATACAAGGTTCCAACCTTCTTACCTCTTGCCACCACAAGAGCACCCTAGTAACCTTCCAAGAGTCATCTATAAATATCACAGTACAACCATCACTTCCCAATTTCCCCACCGATATCAAATTTCTCCTTAATGTAGGAACATGTCTGACATCCTTCAATAACCATGTATTCTCATTCTGCATCTTAACCTGAACAGAACCTTTTCCAACTATACTGCAAGGCTCGTCATCACCAAGAAAAACATGCCCAAAATCCCCTTGAACATAATAAACAAAATAATGCCTATGTGGAGTAGCATGAAAAGAAGCCCCTGAATCTAAAACCCAAGATTCAGTAATATTATGTAAGGAAAGAATCAAAGCATCCCGGCATACATTACTCAAAGACACATTTGCCTCCTTGTTTTCTTCCTGTTGTTTCTTCTTGTCCCGAAGCTCCCAACAGTCCTTCTTTGCATGCCTAGACTTTCCACAGTTCCAACATACAATCTTGCTTTTAGATTTTGACCTCGCCTGATCTTTCAATTTTCTAGGGCTTCCTCTATTCTTCTATCTCCCTCTAGTTTCCATTGTCAAAGCATTCCCTGAAGTAGAAGATTCCCCAGAGCTTTTTCTTCGCATTTCCTCACTTAGAATCACCCCTACAACATCCTCAAACTTCAAATTCAAGTTAGTTAGAACCGAGTTGCTTACCGCCATTACCAGGCTATTCCAACTTTCAGGTAAAGAGCACAGAATTAATAAAGCCCTAACTTCTTCATCAAATTCTATTATAACCGAAGCTAGCATATTCACAACCGTATTGAAATCATTTAAATGATCTGTTACTAAACTATTCTCAGACATCTTCATATTAAACAAATTTTTCATTAAAAATATCTTATTAGAGGCAAAGGGTTTTTCATACAACTTCCCTAATGCACCCATCAGTTCTTTTGTAGTCTTTTCCTTTGAAACATTAAATAATACCGAAGATGCAAGACACAGCTGGATCATTCCAAGTGCCTTCCGATCCAACAAATCCCATTCTGTATCTGTCATACTCGAGGGTTTGTTCACCTTCTTAGACAGTGGAGTATAAAGATCCTTCTGATAAAGGTAATCTTCCATCTACATCTTCCAAAGACTGAAATTCTACCCATTGAATTTATCAACCCTAGATCTTCCATCATCTGCCATAGCTCCCACTCAAGATAAAACTTTCCCTGCGATTCAACACTTCAGCAAACCAAACCAGGCTCTGATACCACTTGTTAGGAAACAAGAGATAAAATATGCAGAATAATCCCTTACAGAATCACAACAGTATAAACTAATATGTAGAAAATATTGCATATCTCAAATAAAAGTACAGAATAAATAACACAACACAGAGGGATAAGATTTAATGTGGTTCACCCAATTTGGGCTACGTCCACCAAGAATACTTGCTCAATTTTTTTACAAACCTCCACTCTCTTAATACAATACTCAGATCAGTTTGGAGCTATGCTCAACAAACTCTACAAAATTCACACCCAAATTCAAAACACATATGCAATACATTTGCTTTTTCTTTTATGTGTCATATGCATAAGACCATATAAATAGACAATTGCTTAAGCAATTTGATACAAAACCGTGGGTATCAAAACAATGGGTACCAAAAAACCATGGGCCCAAAAACAACCCATAACAGTTACCCATTACCCATGGGTTAATAAACCACCCATGAAAATTTGCTTCAGGGGCTTCACCCTCGAACCCCCCTGACCTGCTCACCGGTGAGCGGGACCGCCATAAAAATACTCGAGTGTAACACATAGAAGGTGTACCACACTCTAACATGAAAATAGGCTCCACAAACATAACATCTTCCACCCACTTTAGCACATTAAAATCAGGTCCAGTGTTATATCTCTAAGTGAATGTGTCTTGTTCATCATATATCCAATTCTCAATATTCTCCAAGGATAGTCAGAACGCCATCTCTATGTAATATTTTGGTAGACAATTTGGAAAAGAGGTCCTGTAAACAAAACCAAAATTTAGTCTCTTTTATTACTCAATATAGTTATGTGTGTTGGCACTTCATCCAGACAAGTCTGGAAGCTCACCAAATCGCACAGCCACCAGATCCCTCCTTTGTTATGCTTAGCAAGATGTTAGCATGCATATTTATTAACCATTCTTATAACCACTAATTATCCAGGAGGATAAATCATAACATGATAGTTCAACAACACATATAATAAGGAAATCACTCATAGATAATGAATATCAAGATCTAAATACCAATGAAGCCATGTTTAGACATAAATATCTTTACAATCCATACAAAATTGTCCATTAAAACAATAATCCATCACATAACATAAAAGCTAAATACATTACAATCTATTACATCATTGCACTAGAACATGTGTACCCTCATATAGACTCCATACCAACACTTAGAACTAACTCGTTGTCTCCTTGGCACTCTCCCACTCTGCATTAACCACTAGCTCTCTATTTCAAATAAGCATCACTTATATTTATAGGGTGGGGACTTTCCCTTCACCACCTACATGTACCTTCTTAAAAATAGGATGTTCACAAATATATTGCATGCTCTTACAACTACTGTTAACAATAGATTGAGCTATAAATATCCCATGCTTTTATCTACCTTTAGCCTTCTCCATACGGTTGTCCTTTTCCTTGTGCTACATGTGCTTTCTTTTCCATTGTTTTGCCACTATTCATCTTGATTTTCTCTATTTCTAGACTTTGTTTGAGTGACACTTCATCTTCTGATTTTCTATTTTTATCCCTAACTGGAAAATTTTCTCAGTCCACAATCTTATGCATGCATGCACGCAGCCCTACATGTTGACCCATTTCTTCTTGGTGTGCACACCTTTGTGCACTAGTCTGTTCTCACTTCCTTTTCTTGTGTGCATGCCCTTGCACACAACTCCTAGCTCTAGCGTATTGCTACTACTTAGTCATTTCTTTAGACCAACATTGGGCGAGTTGATAAGATATCAAACAAGAGTGCATCGAGTTGAGGAGAAAATCACTACAAAGTGTCATGCAAACATGTAAAAAAATATTTCAATGTGGCTAAGCAACTCATTCTGCACACATACCCTGAATAAAAATTCCTCCACAAAGGATCAAGCCCCCTACATCAACCTGTAAGCAAAAATAGTAGTCAAGCAAGAATAAACAACGTGTTAATCAAAATAAACCCCGCTCCAAAGAGGTGGAGGAAATACAAAAAGTGGCCAACAACACCAAAAGGCAGAGTTAACAAAATTGAGGCAGAAATCTGGTTTACTTGCAAGACCTAAACCAATCTCTCTCCACATTAGGCCACATGGACGTCCTAGCTACTGACACATCATAATTTCCAAATGTTTATAATAGTTTTCATTATTTAAATACAATCTTCTCCATTTCTATTTGCATGCGCTATAAGCGCTTAGTTGGTTAACACTAAAGTCTTGGGGAATGGAGGTCAAGAGGTCGACCCCCCCCACCAAAAAAAATAATATATTTTTCTATTAGTTTGGAGGCAATTGTGGCAGTTCCACCAAATATAGCAAAAAAAATCTTTGTTAACCCATTTAGTAACAGCCAAACCCTGCGCTAAATTTAGCAAAGAAACACCTAGCAGGCAAAAAAAAAAAATTTAAAAAAATTCTCTCATTTGATCCGAAACTTGATTTTGAAACTTTTTTATAAGGGAAAAAGAGCCCAAAAATAGCCTTCATTCAAATCGTCATAACTCTCATTCCATAAAACAAAAAATTGCAAAACTTTTTTTGTAAAATTCTAGATTCATATACGTAATGGATAGAACTAGATTAGGGAGATTTTGGTGGACATTTAAAAAAAGGCTGAAATAAGGTGTAAAAAAGGTTAAATATTTACAATTTTGTACTCAATATGTATCCCAAAAGGGAATTTTTCCTCATAAGAAGAGATAGGATTGTAAATGTACTATAATTATAAAGTGCCAATATATTTTTCATTCCCATGGAGCTTAGTTGTCTTCACTTTTCACTCAAAATTTAGGGTGAAAAGTATGAAAGACTTGAAATTTTTCATTGCTCATTTAATAGTGGTGTCCTAGCAGATTGGAGCAAAGTGAATGGAGGGTAGTTTTTCATGTCAATTCCAATTTCGATCTACAAACCAACCCAACAGAGGTTTTCAAAACATTCAAATTGCTTGTGTATTTATTGAACACACGTGCCAACCAAAAAGAGGTTCCAGACATCCAGAGATAGTTCCTGAGCCTATTCCATCTCTTGCACATCGTTCAGAGGAAGTACCTTCATCTAGCTACTCCTATTCAGATGAGACCCATAGAGACCATATTGAATTAAGAGGGGGATTTATAAAGTTATTCCATTCACCTTAGAATAGGTTTTTTTAGCATGTTTGTGTTAATAAATGTTTACCTCCTATAAACATATTCTATTATTGTTTTTTTCCTAATTTCAGAAAAAAAAAAATCTCTCCTATTCACTTGAGACCATGATGAATTTGGGGGGAATGTTAAAAATAAACTTAAGTTAATGCATTATTAAATAAATTGTAAAGTTAAAGTAATTGAATTTTATTGCTTTAACTTAGTTAGCTATTAGTTTCTTATCACATCCCTAGTTTAGTGGGGGTTATTCTATTATTAGTTTATTTCTTCTCAAATGTTCTCGGATGTGATTAGTTAGGGGCAATATGATATTTTTACATATTTTCCATAGTTACATTATTTGATCCAATTTCCGTGGATATTGTTATTCTTGTTCTATAAACATTGCAGTTTATTCATTTGATAATCATGAAGGGTTTCCATAATTACATTTTTTGCAGCTCTGCATGGTTGAAAATTTTCAGTTAATAACTTCAGGGTGTTTGGATCTCTTGCTATGGATTGCATCCCTAAAAATAAACGTAAGGCTATGGAACCTCAAAGTCAGCCTTGCATCTTTGTGAAATAAGATGGTGTTGAGGGATGTAGGCTTCTTCACCTGACCACACATGAGTTATTCATTTAGAGAAGTGATAAATTTTAGGAAAGTTGACCAAATTCTACACATGACATTTCTTCACTTCCATCGACTACAGTTGGTTTTTTTAAAGATGATTCTGATAGTTCAAATGGGCTTGAGTAGATTCCTGAGTAAGTTTATGATTAGATCACCATTGATAAATATTCTTCTAGTGAAAGTGAGAGTAGTTATGGAGCTTCATCTCCCTTCACATATTTCCACAGCTCAAATGATGAAGAGTCTATTCTCAACTCTTCTACTTTCAGTCTTCTTTAGGCTAGGTAAACATTACAAAGTGTAGGCACTTGGGAAAAGGATCCTACAAATGTCAAATGGACAAGTTCAAAGTTCAAGGGTGGGACACATTCTTTCTTTACCTCTACCTCGATCCAAAAACCTTTTAAGAGGCATCTGAAAATTCCAAGTGGGACACTCCTATGTGGGAGGAGTACAATTCCTTGATTAGGAAGAACAATTGAGATTTGACACACCTTCCTAAGGGAAGGAAGATGGTTTGATGTAGATGGATATATCAAACAATATATGCAATAGATGGGTCTATTGATAAGTTAAAATAATGATTGGTAGCATAAGGTTTTTCACAGGCTCCAAGTGTTGCCTACACTCAGACATTTACACCAAATGCCAAAATGAAGTCTATTAAACTCAATCTTACCATTTTCAAAGTTCATTGCTGGGAGGTTCGTCAGATAGATGTGAAGAACTCCTTTCTTTACGATGACCTAAATGAGGAGATCTATGTGGATCATCCACATGGTTTTGTTTAGGATTTTTCTTTAGTATACAAGCTTATGAAATCTATCGATAGCCTGAAACAAGCCTCTCAGGCTTGGTATGCCAAGATGGATTCCTTTCTTCTCACTACAGGGTTCACTAGATGTCAATCTAATCCGATTGTATACATTTTATGACAAGATGATTCAATTTTGATTTTGGTTCTTTATATTGATGATTTTTTAATCACAAAAAGTTCTTCATCATCAATTACAACGGTGAAAGAATATCTACAGTAAATATTTTCCATGACTAGCTTGGGTTTGTTACATTACTTCTTTGGTTCAGATTTCACAGTCTAAATCAGGGATTTACATTGCACAACCTAAGTATGCTCTTTATTTACTTGATCGGTTTCACGTGGCTGATTATAAGCCAACTCCAACTCCCTTTCTATCTAGAATCAAGCTTGAGGGTGATTGTACTTCATTATTGATCGATGTTAACTTGTATCGACAATTTGTAGGTAACCTTATATATTTGACTCACATTAGACCCATCATTTCATATGTAGTAGGCCTTGTCTCTAGGGTCATGCATGAACCTCATGTGTTATACTAGACATCATCTAAGATTATTTTGTACTATATTTAGGGTACACACAAATTCAGGATTCACTACGGAGATAGTATTGATGTTGACTTGGTTAAATACATAGATTGAAACTGGGATGGTGATGTTCAGAATCGCAAGTCCACTTAGTTAAAGTTTTTCGCTAGGATATGGCCATATTAGTTTGTCAAGTAAGAATTAAAATACTATCGATCATATACTAAGGCCAAATATAGAGGAACTGTGAATATTGATATGAAGGCTATCTGGATTCAGGGGATTTTAATAGAGTTTGGTATTCAATGTAGGAAACTCATAATCATCTTTTGTGAAAACCATAGCACCATTCAAAATTTTAAGAATCCAATTTAGCATCAGTGTTCTAAACACATTGAGATTCACAAGAATTTCATTAGGGAGTTGATTCATGGATAGGTCGTCAATATTAGATATTGCAAAACATTGGAGAAGATTGCTAACATATTCACAAAATTATTTATTGAGAACAAACTTCTTCAATTGTGAGCTCTTCTTAGGGTGAAAGATACATCAACATCATCTTCTTGGGGGGATTTTAGTCATATTATATCCTTTTCTCTCCTTTGGGGGGAGTTTTTCCATTAGGTTTTCTTCTTTTCTCCACTTTCTGAGAGTTACATTGTACTTGGGTACCTCATCAGGCCTTTTTTTTCATGACCCATTTTTTTCTTATTGCCCACCTAAGCTACGCTTTAAGGGGTTTTGGTGTAGGATATTATTTTCCTTGTATGTACTTATTTACTTGGAATATTTCCTACATATGGTGACTCATCTTTCTTATGTGTCATAGGAGTTACATGAATTATCATAGGCTATCATAGTGTGTCATAGGAGTTAAATTTGATCGGCTCTTACAGGATGTAACTTCTCCTTCTTGGAGTCTTGACCATTATTCTTATGAGGGAGTTATTTATCATTGTCATATTTTTACACACCATTTGATCTATTTATAGGTTCCTAATTTTGCACCATTCTTGTGTTTATGAGTTAATTTTATATTGCATTACTTTTTAGGTCATTCTTTGAATTCGTGCAACTACATGTGTGCAAACATTATTTATCAGTGATTCTAGCATAAATTTTGATAGTCTCCTTAAGGTTGTAGACTTTCTTATATATTCTAATGTGTAAAATTGGTATTGGATTTCAGAAAACACTATGTGTATGAATCCACATAGGTTAGAACACATAATTTTCTCCCATTTTATCACTTTATTGGGACATCATTAATGCATACTTTCAAATCCCCACATTGGAAGCCTATGGAGATGTAAGCATTGAGAGTTTGTATATTGGGAAAGATATCAAGATAATTTCTTGAAAGATATCAACTCTTCATGGTTTAAGCATCAAAATCCTAGAATTTATATGAGAAGCTTCACAAATTAGGTTTCATTGATGATATTTTTATGTCAATACCTTATTGAACTAAGTAACAAGGAATTGAGTGATAGGTGAATTCCAAACATGGATGTTTTGGTTTGTAATCACTATTGAAAAGGTAAAGAAAATAAAGGATTGGGAGAGGATTATTAGTGGCTCTATTCACAAGTAGTTAGTGGAATTACCTCTAACTCAATCATTCTACATGACCTTGCACCTCATATGGTGTATTTGCAGCATCCAACCTATTATGGGATTAAATATAGAATAACATTATACCTATGAAACTAGAATTTGATTTTATTATACTAAAATAAATTTATAAAGTAGCAAGAGAAACTTTAGTTAGGTCGAAAATGTCTTCCATTTGTTCATAATAAGGACTTTAGATAATGATCCAATAAATATAATTTATAAGGTAGGAGCATAATTGGTGACTCAATAAAAGAGTTACTTTATATAATTAAGTCAAATTTCTTATATTCATGTCAAACATTTTGATGGGATCCCATATCATTCGCTAAGATATGTTCTAGATAAAAAAAAAACTCATTGATTTATATAGAAAATTATCAATATTTCATAATTTGTGATAGAGACACAAGGTGGTTGTTTATTTCTTGATTAGTTATGGAAACTATTCATGTGATAATTTTATAGATGCCTAGAGCATTAATAGTTACTTATCACGGTTCAAAATTCATTTTCATTAAAAGAATGAAAAATTTTATACTAAGAGTTTTGTTGAAATCTTGTTTGACTCCATGTATGCACATGTGCCAAAAAATAAGGGTTCCTAATAGATTGTTCACATTAATATGAGATACACTAAAGGAGCTACTTTATATTGAACATAGATCGAATGGTGGTTATTTCAAATGTATGGGTGTGATAGTGTATGTTTTAAGATGGAACATATATAATTGAGCCCATATATATCCTCAATATAATCTCCAAAACTTTTCCCTTGATGGATTGGTCAATGTTAGAGGAGATCGATACAATATAACACTTAACAAGAACATTGTGAAAAAATAAATTATTTAGTTTAATTGTAAGGATTCTTAGGTCATGGGAGATAGGGTTTCTAAAATGCATTGATGAACTAAAATTCAAATGACACCTAACTTATCTCTTCCTAGATCCTTAGAAACTCACATAGTTGGATCCACCTATTACATAACAATACCAAGGGTAAGAGGATATGAAAATGATCCAAAATAGGGTAGGATGTTTAACAAGATAAGTAGGACTAGCCCTAAGCTTAAGTTAAAAATTCATATAAATCATAATCGCGACATAAACTCCCTACATTTGACAAATTTTCATCTTCACACCCATGGATACAACTACAGTGATTAACAACACCATCCAATAGTTCATAATTTAATATAAAGCTTAAGATTGACTCAAGTTCAATATTTTTCTTCCCCCTCTTCTCTTTCATCCCCATCACTACATCATATACCTTCACCTTTAAGATGTGTCCTATGTACCTAACTCCTATTGTTATGTCTTCAAGATCTGAAGTCCAATGGTGAATGCTCCTTGGGAACAACCCCTCTAGTGGACGAATCCTATTATGTCCAAATAGAAAAATATTGTCACATAACCGACACCAGTAACTATGTAAACCTATAGGTATCACTTATAAATCTAAGAATGCATTTTCATCCACAAAATTTATAACCGTTTCATCCTTAGATACCAAAACTTGATCCCTGTACATTCTCTTTTCATTCCAATCATTTTCATGACTCTTAACAATATTAGAATCTTTTAAATCCCAAAAACAGAATCTGAAATCACTAGATACATAACCAACAAAAGTGCATCTCTTGGATTTAGTATCCAACTTCTTTCTATTTTCTTTATCAACATGCACAAAATCTTCTGAACCAAATACTCTAAGAAAAGAAAGATCTACCTCTTTTTCAGTCCAAGCTTCTTTTGGTATTTCACCATCCAATGCACTTGAAGGCCCGTAGTTACTAGAATAAATTGTCGTGTCTATTGCTTCTACTAAAAAATGTAAGGGTAATCCAATATGTATCCTCATGCTTCTTGCACGTTTCATGATTATCCTGATCATTCTTTTTGTAACACCATTCTCATGTGGTGTTCTAGGAACTATTCTTTCTTTGTGTATTCCATTCATTGAAAAATAATCATGGAAAACCTTGTTGTAGTATCACCACCATTTTCAGATCTAAGGCATTTTAACTTAAAATTTGATTCATTTTCCACAAGGGTTTTCCATATTTTAAAAGTCTCAAAAACATCATATTTATGTTTAATACAATAAACCCATACCTTTCTTGTGGCATCATTAATGAAAGTCACACAATATTGGGATCCTCCATGATAAGCTACATGGGTTGGTCCCCACACATCTGAGTTCACAAGATCCAATTTTGTCTCCTTCTTTGTTTCCCTAACTTTGAGAAATCACACTCTCTTTTTCTTTCTAAATATACAATGCTCATAGAAATCAAGATCCACATCTTTCAAATCTGATAACTTACCCTTAGCCTTTAATATTTGCATTTTTTTTTACTCATATGGCCTATCTGATTATGCCACATGCTTGCATCTAAATCTGAAGTAAATAACACATAAAAGGAATCAATAATACAGGTAGATAAATACAATGTTCCTACCTTCTTTCCTCTTGCCACAACAAGAGCTCCCTTGGTAACTTTCCAAGAGTTTGTTATGAATGTACTCATGCAACCAGATTCACCTAGTTATCCTACAGAAATAAGATTTCTCCTGATATTTGGCACATGCCTCACATCTTTTAATATCCATGTATTTCCATTTTGTAATTTTATATGAACTTCCCATTTACCAGTGATATTACATGGTTCATCATCTCCTAAATAAACATGCCCAAATTTACTCTGACATAATTTCTGAAATAACCCTTATTAGGGATAACATGGAAAGAAGCTCATGAATCTAAAACCCATGATTCAATTTGTTGGGGTTGGCACAAGGTTGTATAGATAATATATAAGATCTAAGCATACATGTAATAAAAATGAATATTCTACCAGAAGAAATATACAAAACAAGAGATATAAATCAACACCAAATTTAACATGGTTCACCAAGTGTGGGCTACATCCACCAAGAAACAAGCCAATCTATTATCCAAATCTTTTAAAAGATATATAATGAAGATTTACAATCTTCCACACCTCTCACGATGTACAATACTTTCATTCTCTCAAGCTTCTCCTTCTTCTCCAAGAATTCTCTCTCACACAATTATTTTCACAATAATTATTAACTCTCTCCTCTAACCCTAGCTTTCTAGCTAAATATAACGTGTACAAACTTAGGGCACTTAGCCATGTAATTAAATTCAATAGATTTACTTTATTACTAAAATTAGATCTAATTCTTGTGAGTTAAATAAAACACTCACACATAGGGAACCGACATCGGTTAGCCCTAACTGATGTCGGTTCCTACTTGCTTGAATGATGTCGGTCATAGGTAACCGATGTCGGTCCCTTAATAACCGATGTTGGTTACTATGTTTTCTAGCAAGTTGATATAACATGCTAAACTAAAGTAATTGAGCTCCACATCTCAACAATCTCCCACTTGGAGATAAATTACTGCACTATACCTATACAACGTCATCCTTGGATCCTTTCCTTAGCTTTGTTTCTTCCTCTTCAAGTCTCAAACTCGAAGACCAACAAAAGTGGAGTGTAGCTCCAACTTCTCTTTTTCTAATGGCTTCATTAGCATATCTGCAGGGTTTTCACTCGTATGAATCTTCTCCGGTTTCACCTTCCCATCCTCCAATACCTTCCATATGAAGTGATACCTTAACTAAATGTGTTTCATTCTAGAATAAAACATTGAGTTCTTTGTGAAATGAATTACACTCTGACTATCATTGAACAATTTTCAATCATCTTGTTCCTTTCCCAACTCTTCCATGAACCTACTCATCCATATCATCTCTTTGCTAGCCTTTGTAGCTACAACATACTTTGCCTCTATAGTAGACAAAGTCACAAGCTTCTACAATCTCGATATCCAGCTAACTATCGTCCCACCTACTGTGAAAATATATCCAGTAGTGCTCCTTCTACCATCCAGATCTCCAGCCATATCCAAATCAACATAGCCACATAAAGAAATATCCGAACCTCTATAGCATAACTACATGCTAGATGTCCCTCTCAAATACCTAAGTATCCATTGGATTGCTTTCCAATGCTCTTTACCTGGATTGGCCATAAATCTACTCACAACTCCCACTGCCTGTGTAATGTCTGGTCTGGTACAAACCATAACATACATGAGACTCTCAACTGCTGAAGCATATGGTACTCGTGTCATGTATTTGACCTCCTCATGTGATGAAGGACACTTGATCTTTTCTCAATTTGAAGTGTCCAACCATAGGTGTACTTACAGGTTTTGAATTTTACATTTTAAACCTTTCTAACACCTTGTAGATATAATCCTCCTGAGACAAATACAATTTCTTGTTCTTCCTGTCTCTATGTATTTGCATGCCAAGGATTCTTTTTGCAGCTCCTAAATCCTTCATAGAAAATGTGTGAGCTAGCTTTCCCTTAAGCTCACCAATGTCCTGCATACTAGATCCTACAATAAGCATATCATCCACATACAGTAAAAAAATAATATAGCTCTCATTTTCAAGCTTCTTAAAATAAACACAATGATCAGATTCACATCTCAAGTAACCATGCTCATGCATGAAACTATCAAACCTCATGTACCATTTCCTTGGAGCTTGCTTGAGCCCATATAGGCTCTTTTTCAACCTGCACACTAATTTCTCCTTGCCCTTGACTTCATACCCAAGCGGTTGTTGCATATAAATCTCTTCATCCAAATCACCATGAAGGAAATTCATCTTCACATCTAGTTGCTCTAAATGAAAATCATCTACTGCAACTATACTCAATACAGTATGAATAGAAGTCATCTTTACAATAGGAGAAAATATTTCACCAAAGTCAATACCTGTTTTTCTGTGTAAATCCTTTTACTACAAGCCTTTCCTTATACCTTTTCTGTCCACCCTCTTCTTCCTTGATCCCATAAACCCACTTGTTCTGCAATTTCCTCTTACCTGTTGGACAACTTAACCAAATCCCAAGTCTGGTTTTGTTCCAAGGATTCCATCTCCTCATCCATGCCATGCTCCCACTGAATGTGGGTCTCATCCTGCATTGCTTCTTCAAAACTTTCTGGTTCACCATTATCAGTCAATAATAAATAAGATAGAGAAGGTGTAAATCTTTTTGAAGGTTTACTTACACTTTGTGACCTTATCACAGAAGTTTGAGGTACCGGAGGCTCATTCTGGACCTCTTAGACATTTATTTCCAATTCTGACAGTGACCGACTGTCGGGTCACCTATAACTGACGTTGGTTCTGCTAACCGATGTTGGTTTGGCTCTTCTGTAACTGATACCAGTTGTGTTGACTGATGTTAGTCAGGGGTCAACCAACACCGGTTACTATGTAACCAATGTAGGTATGAATTTTAAATCTAAGAGTTCATTTTCATTCACAAACTTCTCAACCAGTTCATCCTTGGGTACCAAAATTTGATCCCTGTACATTCTCTTTTCATTCCATTCAATGTCATGACTCCTAATAATTTTAGAATTCTCTAAATCCCAAAAAATGGAATCCAAAATCACCAAATCCATAACCAATGAAAGTGCATCTCTTGGATTTTTCATCCAACTTTTTTCTATTTTCCTTATCAATATGCACAAAAGCTTTTGAACCAAAAACTTTAAGAAAAGAAAGATCTACCTCTTTTCTGGTCCAAGCTTCCTCTGGTATTCCTCCATCTAGTGAACTTGAAGGCCCAACGATTAATCAAATAAATTGTTGTATCAATTTTTTTGCCCAAAACTGCAAGGGCAATCCAGCATGTATCCTCATACTTCTAACACAGTTCCATGATTGTCTTGTTCATTCTTTCTGCAACACCATTCTCTTGTGGTGTTCTTGGAACTATCCTTTCTCTACGTATTCCATTCATTGAACAATAATCATTAAAAGCCTTGCTACAGTATTCACCACCATTCAGTCAGATCTAAGGCACTTTAACTTTGAATTTGATTCATTCTCAACAAGGGCTTTCCATCTTTTAAAAGTCTCAAAAACATCAAATTTATGTTTAATACAATAAACCCATACCTTTCTTGTAGCATCATCAATGAAAGTAACATAATACTGGGATCCTCCATGAGAATCTATACTTGGGTTGGTCCCCACACATCTGAGTGTACAAGCTCCAATTTCTGCTCCTTCTTAGTTGCCCCAAATTTAAGAAATCTCGCTCTCTTTTTCTTTCCAAAGACACAATGCTCATAGAAATCAAGATCTAAATCTTTCAAATCTGATAACTTACCCTTAGCCTTAAATATCTTCATTCATTTTTGACTCATATGACCCAAAAAATTATGCCACATGCATGCATCTGAATATGAAGTAGATAACAGAAAAAAAGGAATCAATAACACATGTAGATAAATATAACGTTCCTACCTTCTTACCTCTTACCACAACAAAGGCACCCTTGGTGACTTTCCAAGAGTCTGTTGTGAATGTAACCATGCAACCAACTTCACCTAGTTGCCCTACAGAAATAAGATTCCTCTTAAGGCTTGGCACATGTCTCACATCTTTCAATACCCATGTATTTCCATTCTATAATTTTAGATGAACTTCCCCTTTACCAGTAATACTGCAAGGTTCATCATCACCCAAATAAACATGCCCAAAATTTCCCTGGACATAATTTCTGAAATAACCCTTATTAGGGGTTGTCATGGAAAGAAGCTCCTAAATCTAAAACCCATGATTCTATTCTATTATCCAAAGAAAGAATAAGAGCATCTTGCATTACCTTTGCTACAATATTTTCCTCTTTATTTGCCTCTTTACCTTTTTTTGGGTGTTGGTTCTCTTTATCCTTTGACCAACAATATTTCTTTGCATGTCCTTTCTTTCCACAATTCCAACAGGTAATTCCCTTACCTCTGGATTTAGATATGTCATTCCTTGACTTTGATTTCCCATTATTCTTACTCTTGGATCTCTCCTTCTACCTACCTCTACTTTCTACATTCAAATCATTCCCAGATGATGATTCCTCTGTACTTTTCCTATGAATTTTTTCATTCAAGATTATACTAACCACATCATCAAACTTCAAAATATTATTAGCAGATGTTGTATTACTAACATCCATTACCAAGTTATCCCAACTATCAGGCAAAGAACATAAGAATAAAAGTGCTTTCACTTCATCATCAAAAGTAATATCAACTGATTTTAACTAATTTACAATAGATCGGAAATCATTCAAATGACTAGATGCAAATCCACCTTCATGCATCTTAGAACTAAATAGTTTCTTCATCAAATAAAATTTATTTGAAGCACTAGGTTTTTCATATAAATTAGCAAGAGATTTCATTAACTCTACCATAGATGTTGCTTCTGATAATATTAGAAGCCACTGATGCTGTGGCAGGCTCAATCTTATAGATCCCAAAGCCTTTCTGTCAAGAATCTTCCATTCTTCATCAGTCATCTTCGTAGGTCTAGAATTTTCATCCAATGGTAAGTACAAATCTCTTTGATACAGATAATCCTCAATTTGCATCTTCCATAATTGACAATTTCGGCCGTCAAACTTCTCTACCTTGTATTTGTTTTCTTCTACCATTGCTTATAGCTCCCACTCAATCAGAAAACCCTATGTGAGTAAATATGTCAACACAATAAAACTCTCAAACAAAGCTCTGATACTAGTTGTTGGGGTTAGCACAAGGTTGTACAGATAATATATCAAATCTAAGCATACATGCAATAAAATCTGATATTCTACCAGAAGAAATACACAAAACAAGAGATATAAATCAACACCAAATTTAATGTGGTTCACCTAGTGTGGACTACATCCACCAAGAAACAATCCAATATATTATTCAAATCTTTCAGAATATATACAATGAGTATTTACAATCTTCTACACCTCTCATGGTGTACATTACTTTCTTTCTCTCAAGCTTCTCCTTCTTCTCCAAAAATTCTCTCTCACACAATTATTTTCACAATAATCATTCTACAATCCTATCCTTCTAACCCTAGATTTCTAGTTTATAAATACCTTATACAAACTTAGGGCACTTAGCCATGTAATTATAATCAATAGATTTTCTTTAATACAAAAATTAGATCTAATTCCCTTAAATTAAATAAAACACTCACACACAGGTAACTGACGCCGGTTAGCCCTAACTGATGTTGATTCCTACTTTCCTGAGCGATGTCAGTCATAGGTGACCAATGTCGGTCCCTTCATAACCAATGTCAGTTACTGTGTTTTCCAAAAAGTTGATATAGCATGCTAAATTGAAGTAATTGAGCTCCACATCTCAACACAATTTTATTATCTAAGGAGAGAATAAGGGCATCTTGCATTACCTCATAAGATGCAACATTTTCCTCTTTACCTTTCTCTGGTACATTCTCTTTGTTTTCCTGGAACCAACAATCCTTCTTTGCATGTCCTTTCTTTCCACAATTTCAGCAGGTTATTCCTCTATCTCTGGATTTAGATATGTCATTCTTAGACTTTGAATTCCCATTATTCTTTCTCTTGGATCTCTCCTTCTTCCTTCCCCTATTTTCTACATTCAAATCATTTCCAGATGATAATTCTCCTGTACTTTTCCTGTGTATTTCTTCATCCAGGATTATACTAACCACATCATTAAACTTTAAAATATTAGTAGCAGGTGTTGTATTACTAACGGCCATTACCAAGTTATCCCAACTATCTATCAAAGAGCATAGAAATAAAAGTTCTTTCACTTCATCATCAAATGGAATATTCACTGATTTTAATTGATTTACAATAGACTGGAAATCATTCAAATGAATTGATGCAGATTGACCTTCTTGCATTTTAGAATTAAATAATTTTTTCATCAAAAAAACTTTATTTAAAGCACTAGATTTTTCATATAAATTAGCTAAAGATTTCATCAACTCTTATGTGGTTGTTGCTTTGGTAATATTCAAAGCCACAGATTTTGTCAGGCTCAATACTATAGATCCCAGAGCCTTTCTGTCAAGAATTTTTCATTCTTCATCAATCATCTTTGTAGGTCTTGCCTTCTCATCCAACGGCAAGTATAGATCTTTCTGAAACAAATAATCTTCTGCCTACATCTTCCATGATTGATAATTACGGTCATCAAATTTCTCAACTTTGTATTTTCCATCTTCTACCATTGGTGTAGCTCCCACTCAATTAGAAATCCCTCTATGAGTAAATATGTCAACACACAAAAACCTCAAACAAAAAATCTCTGATACCAGTTATTGGGGTTAATCACACCAGTTGTACAGATATATTATTTAGATCTAAGCATATAAGCAATAAATACAGAAATAAACCAAAAGAACAATACACAAGATATAATGTGGTTCACCTAGTGTGGGCTACATCCACCAAGAAACAACCAATATATTATTCAAAGCTTTGTAGAGAATATACAATAAAGATCTACAACCTTCCACACCTCTCCTGGATGTACACTACTTTCTTGCTCACAAGATTTTCTTTCTCTCTCTCCAAGAATTCCTTTTTACAATTCTTCTAATTCTTAATGAGTTTTCACCTTCTAACCCTAGCTTTTTAGTTTATATAGGCATATAAAAACTTAGGGCTTTAGCTATGCAATTACAACCATTATATCAACTTTATATCTAAGGTTAGATCTTATTCCTGTGACTTAAATAAAATTATCACGCATAGGAAACCGATGTTGGTTACCCTAACCGATACCGATTCCTACTTTCTTGACCAATACCAGTCCCTAGGTGACTGATGACAGTTAGCCAACTGATTTGAGTTACTGTGTATTTCAACAAGTTTATAAAAGCATGCTAATGTGAAGCAATTAAGCTCTACAACTCAATAGGTAACACCTCCATCATTGAGAATAATATCAAAACTGATGTTTAGCAGATTTATATAGAAATAAATTGTTCCAAACATCAAAGTGAGAAGCTAGAAAATGCTTGTGAATGGGAAAAGAATCCAATTGATCTCACCACTTCTAGACTCCCTGGAGAATCTGGGAATTATTTCATGCTACAACCTTCATTCAGGAATGGTGAGTACCTTCATAACACAATCAAATATTCTAATTGTGAAAACATGGAGGAATGGCTTCTCATAGTCACAAAGCATCAAGTGGAGGCTATAAAAAACAAGAATTTCTAACATGTCACAAAGTGGTCATTGAATGCAAGAGTGTTTTCTATGCAATATCAGTATGAAGATGGAATATTAGTTTCACTTATTCATCTCAAACCATGCAGAGCCATCATGATAACATGGCATGATTAGCAAATGATCTTTGAGCTTCAGAGGTTTGAATTTAGCCCATTATTCCATGATGATATGTACTTCTCTCAACCCATTGTCGGATGTTTGTACATTATTATCCCTCCTCAATGACTTTCCCTCCCATGTAACATAATTTTCCTTTTCATTATGTGTTTTTTTTCTAGCTTTTGGTGTGTTTCCATTTTGTTAGTGTGTTTGTTTAGTCTTTCCCTTATGTGTGCTCATTGTTTATGTCAGTAGTGAGGAATATTCTCTATTGACCAATTTGAAAAGGAAATGGTCTACTTACCCAAGAGTGTTGAGGTTCTCTATCACTCTTTATAGTGAAATTTCCTTGAGTCAGAGCCATCTGTTGTCATGCATTTTTGCAAGTCCAAAAATTCAAACCTTGACCCATGACAACTAATCCAAATGTGAAAACATGCTTCAAAATCCTACTAAACCCCTGTCTTGGTCAGTTTTTCTTCCATGTCATGATCATCCCAACCTTTTAGGTCCTCCTAATATGTTGAAAAATCATGTGTATGTGTTTAAAATGATGTGACAAGATCAACTATTCCATTCAACAAAGTGTAATTGAATACTAGTTCTCTGGTAGGCCTTCAAAATCCAATTTTGGCCATTTCAAGGCAGTTTTGCATCCTTTAGGAAGGTTCCAAAATTTCATAATAATCTATAGGTAGTATAAAATATCCAAGAAGGTTTTATAAGTGATTTAGGATTATTTATGGAAGATTTGGTGGTTTAGGGACAAATTATGCAAAAGTGGGTTTTTCAGGTGTAAGGAGTGAGTAGTCAAAATTTGAACCTGGGATTCTCTAGATGATTCCGGGAGCTTCATAAGGATTTATAAGGAAAAACAATAGGATTTGGAAATATTAAATAATTATCTACATGTTATAAGCATTACATTTGTTCTAAGTCCTAAGTATTTCTCAAAAAATCTCAACTTTTACAGACACTCCCCGTTGTTTTAATAAAACAAAATGGGGAATTTTTTAGATTTTAAGGAAGAATTAGGTTTTTAAACCTATACCATTGATCTTATAATTTTCCTTGGAGTCATAATAATATAATATTTCATCTCAAAATACCTCTCCAAGCTCTGGGAATGTTGTTTTCAATTTTCCTCTAGTGCAAGGTATGATGATCCCATACTTAGTCATTTATTCAAGTGCAACATGTAAAATTTTCACTACTATCTCCCATTTTTGTTCCTATTTTACATTTACCATGGGGATAAATGGGACAAAAAAATTCTCCCGTTTATAATCACCTCTCCTAGTTTCTCTCATGACCCTCCCTAGCTCTGCAGGGGGCTTGTTTGGCTATCTCTCGCTCTTGTGCAATGAACCAGACCTCTCCAAGTGGCATGATCTTGTTGAGGTGCCCATTTTTGCACCTCTTTCCCCTTTTTCCAAGGGGAAAAAATTGGATCTGCCATGCAAGCTCCCTATTTTGTTCTCCATACAACCAAATTTCCAACTCTCAGCGGCTTATTTGGCTAACCCCTCCATATGCACACCTGACAAGATTGTGAAACATGGAAAGATCTTGCTGGGGTGCCCATTTTTGTACCTATTGTCCCTTTTTCTAAGGGGAAAATGAGACAAAAAATTTACACTCATGTGCAATCCATTTTAAACCCAACTTTAACCCAACTTCAACCACCACAACCAAACATCAGTTAACAAGAAAACATGAAAACAAATCTAAACCCATTTTTAAGTTGAGCTAACTCCTTTGCACAATTTTTCATCCACACTCCATTTATAAACCTTTAAAACCTTCAAATAATTATCATTAGAAAACAAAATCCATTCTTCCCAAAATGTTCCAGACTAGCCATGACTTCAAAAAATTGAGCTTTTCTCATAACTTGCTAACTAGAAAATTGATTGCATTTTGAGGTTTTCATTGAATATAATCGTCCCAGATGCACATTTTTAGTCTCTGAATACTGAAAAGCAATATGATGATCCATATTTTTCTATACATCAGAAAACCTAAAACCCTTCATCCAAAAAATTGTTGTTTTGATTTGCAAGAGTTTTAGTGGATGGAACACAACAAAAATTAGAGCACGGGATCTCTTATGCAGAACTGAATCCAAAAATGGTGTTTTTGTTGCAAACCAACACCATTATGACCAGTTTCAAAAAATATCATATGCTTTATATAGCCACATGCTAAAATATAAAATCTCTCAAAATTTCAATTTCTGACCACTCGGAACGTCTAGAAATAGTGAGGAACAACAAGCAAGGAAAAATAGACAAATTTCCCAAAATAGCAAGTTCTAAAAAAATTAACTGTATAAAAATATAAAATTCATAAAAATGGTAAAACATCATCAATGGAGGTGGATTAGGTGCTATATGGGTTTCATAAAACCAAATTTGAGCAAAAAGGAAAAACTTCCCAAAATAACAGCTCCTAATCTCACCTTCCAAATATAGAAATTTTCAGTTTTCAGTGCAGAAAGTTGTTTTTGGCTCTGTTTTCACTCATATATGTTCTTTTTTCCATCCTAACATGATTTTAAAGTTTTCTTACATCTCAAATAATAAAATAAACCCTCCACAAGGATCTCGAAGCATCATCCTGATCATAATTATGTTAAGGATCAAGATTGAGCATATCGAGGCGCAACAGGAAAAAGTCAGGAACATTGTGCAGTTGACAAAGAGTTTTAAGAGAGCCAATAACCCCATTGGAAACCGAAAATTCATCAAATGAGTTCATCATGTTCATAGGTGAAGTGAGAAACTCATCAACAAGTTGTGAAACATTGTGTCTTACATCCATCGTCACCTCTCAAGAAGTAGGTTGAAGTGAGGTTTGAGCTAGTCAAGTTCCATATTCCAAAAAGATTCATAAGAAGGTAAGGCTCATTTTAGATCCCATAAGGTATTTTTGAGTCAATAAAAATTGATCCATCGTATCCTCCATCTCTTCAAGGACATCCAAGTATGTCTTCCCCAATGATGGAGCTTTCCCACAATGAACAAGATGTGATCTTACATCAAGCTCCAGAATGTGCCCTCGTGACCAACGTCATGTCAACTTTGGAAGAGCTATTCATGTGTATTCAATAATTTCTCTAAATTGAACCAAGAACAACACAACAAGCTGCAATGCCTAACCTTGGAGCTATCACTAAAACCTTGAGACATATGTGGAGGAATAAGGGCTAGAAAACTAACCGCTTCTTCAATGGTGCCTCAAGAAATTAATATGTAGAAATTTCTCGGCCAAAAAATGTAAATCCCATTGAGGAGATGAATCCATCAGATTACAAGTTGAAGTTCATCTTATTAGGTCAAAATTTACATGAGGGTGACTCACATTTGTTCAAGGAATAGTCTTCCCTCCTTCTCACTTGAAACGAAGAATAGAAACTAACAATTGAACAACTGGAGGAACAGTGAAAACCCTTAGTGCTTACATTCAACCTTTCTTGGAGCCCAATCTGACACATCCTTTTCTTGTGTAATATATTAATCTAATAAGTAGCTTTTACCTTGAGGTGATCAAGAAAGTAAAAATTTATATAATGCGAGGTAAGTCTAATGAGAGATGCAGTGAAGATACCATCGAGAAAGGACATATAGTGCTCCCAGAGGTCCTCGCTCTAATCAAGTATATTCTCAGCACTTTTTCAAAAGTTAAGAAAACAACATAGGAGATTGAAAAATAAAACATCCAATTATATGATGTACTCCCACTTGTATCCGAGATGATCTACCTCAACTCTCACACCCTCACGGGAAAAAATGTGTTCACATCAGCTACTAACAACTTGTCTCTAGTTTGGGTCTACATCATGGATGTTAGATATGGTATGATAGAATATTCCATATTTGAACTTGACACTTGTGGGGAAAATTCTTTTGAGATTTTTAATGATGTATACAACTATTTTTAGAGACTTGGATTCCCTCCACTCACCAATAATTCATCATCAAAATAACCCATTGTCTCCTTCCAAGAATTGGTCAAAAAAGAGGTAGGTGATTTTGTTTCCTTCAATGAATATACCTTAGAGTCCTTGACCAAAATTAGAAGTTATATTTTAGACATTGCAAGATATCACAAATAGTGGTCTAATCAGTGCAAGGATACCAAGAATGCTCCTGAGACATGGATCAAAGTGTTGAGTTGTGTTTGCATTCTAGAAGTAGATAAGATGACACCCATGGTAGCTCAGTTCGGTAAAGAATTCAAAAGACGGGAACCCATTCTGTAAAATATCCCTCAGGCATCATGAATTAACAATTTCTCCACCATACATGGTTTCATTTTCATCAGATCAATCAACCCTTCCTTCTCTCTCTTCCTTCTCCTCTCACTAGTTTCTAATTTCTCATTAAGAATGTAATTTTTGCTATTTCATCCTATTCACTTAAGTGGCCCTTAAATAAACATTGTAAGATTCCTTTTTCGAATAATAAGAAAAAGAATCACTTCCTAGGAATATGAAAGGTCACAAGTGATGAGGATAGGTGAAAATTCATGTGGGGAGAGATGAAAGGACAAATTGTAATGCTAGAAATTAGAATTGCTTCTCCATTCCAAAGGGTTGGAAATTTTTTATTGAATGTATGTTATTGAGATTACCACTTCTACATCAACCAATAAAATATGAAATTCTTATATTTATTGTCTTATGTTCCTCTACTCTCTCTTATCATATTTGCATGTATGATAATCTTGCAAAACAAAGAACGGTGTCTGCACCTTTGATCAATGAATCAATGGAAGTCTATGTCTATGATTTTTTATGTTTTATCATGGTTTGTATTGTCATGTTCTTCTAATTATATGTGAACTCACTCTATTTATTGTATGTGAATTCTGTAAGCCTACTCACAATAGTAACCCTCTCTCTCCTTATTTCCCCAACTCCCCTTTACCTATATTTGCTACAAATTCTTCCCTTGTACTTCATACAATCATTTTCTATAGGTTCAGTGGAGTGTTCCGGTGTGATTCCCGACCTATTAGCCACCCCACAACTTTTAGATGGTTTAAGTAGTTTACATTTAATAATGGGAGCCTCCCCATACACAAGAAGGAGGGTCTTAGCCCCACAATGTTGGTGAAAACTCAATAATTCGCAACACGACAAATTATTTCGCCAACACAATAAATAATGGTAGAAGGAATGAGGCTAGAAATCATATTAAATAGAATATGGGGAGATTGTTGCACAACCCAATCACACAAAAAGAACTAGAACATAAAGAATATCCTATTGTGGTGAGAGTATTGTTTAAACCTACGAAAGAGGATAATGAGATAGTACAAAGACAAATCTTTTTAGAATTATTACCAAAATGAACAGCTTGCTTCATTTTAAGCAACTGAATTATATCTCCCATATTTTATCACATTGTTTTAACTCTTTCAGTGTTTCTTTGGGTGTTTTGGGGTTTGCAGAGGATTATGAAAGCATTTAGATCAACGAGACATCTTGCTTTTTATCTTTTTCATTTATTTTCCATTCCCATTCCTCAAATTTCCTTGCACGGGACTATTTCCATTAACAAAACTTGGATGGATGGTTTTAGGGATTTTGTGTTCATCTTTGTAACCTAGAGACAAATTTCTCAAGCACTTACCACCTTTTTAGTGTTTAGAGAAATGATTTAAGGCTGGAATATGTCGTTTCACTCACCCTGATGGTATCGCCCATGGTTGATGCCATCAAGTAAAGTTTTTATTTTGGGGATTAGTCCCACATTTCCTGAAAAGAGAGGTACAATAACATTTATATACACAAATATTATAATGTTAAGTGGAGCAAATGAAAGGAACGATAACTAGATCGTACCAAGCCAAGAACACAGATGCTAATCAAACACCACGATCAATAAGATGAAAGTAATTCGCCAGAATAACTTTACATAAACCTTTACAAACAAATGAGAAGCAATATCATATATTATTATGGAACTCAATGCAATACATTGAGAATGGCCCTTGCTTAAATAGGTAAGGAATAACAATCTAATAACCAGTCAAGGTCGTAGATCAAGCCATAAATCAAGGAAATAACTAGTCATCAAATAACTAGTCAAGACCATGGATTTAGGAGAGAACTAGACATCAAGGATCTAGTCAATACCATAGATCAAGGAAAGAACTATACCTAACAACTAGATAATATCTCATAATATCTAAATAAGATAATAAAAATATCCACACACATAAGTGGGTGAGGATAAATACAATAAAGGTAAATAAAGTACCTAGGTGAACATGAGCTAAGGTAAATACCTTCTCTAACACCCCCCCTCAAGTGAAGCTAGGGGCAAAAATAGATGTGGCATGTCCACAGTATGAGTCTCGGTAACTAGGCCTAATGAGGTACTCATGTACAATAACTGGGGAAAAAAGAGACACCGCAAGGTACCCAAAACTAGTAACAATAAAGTAAAGAGAGTAAAGACCCGCTCCAAGGCATCCCAAGAAGCTCAACTCAAAAAACTCGTACAATGTTGAAGAAGTTTGGTGTGCACTGTGGTTTGAATCCACTGCTCGATCACAAAACTCAAAAACAACTGACACTCGGGTTTCACTAGAATAGCTCCATACAAGGATACTGTCAATGAAGTGATGTCGAAAATGAAAAAAAAAATACCAAACATAATTCGATCAATTGCTACATATAGGTGTGCCACGATCCAAGAATAATAACCAAATTAACAAGGCAAGGACACAAACTCCAAAGTGTCACGATCCAGGAAAAGCCAAGGTAATAAAGAAAGGACATGAAACCTGAAGAAGCATGATCAACACCACACCCTCCCATAGTGCTGAATGGGTGGAGTGACGCTACAAATATGTATGACTTGACCAAAATCAACTACTCGAACACTGACAAAATAACACTGGACTTCACTAGAATAAATCCCCCATAAGAGATACTGTCAACATGCCAAAAGTGTCGAAAATACAGATACAAAATCTTTCAATAAATAAGAGAGATACACTACACCTGCTAAAAAAAAATGCTCAAAACAAGAAACATCACAATGTAAAAGGTATAGAAAGTGGAGCAAGAGGCCGAATGGTGGAGGAGCCACCCCTTGTAGAGTCCTCTCAACGAATTCCTATGTTTCCACCATGAGTGATCAGATATCCACCCCAAATCAACACGGATGGATGAAGAAGATGCTTGCATATGACTTGGTGCAAAATTCACAATGGGTGCATGCAAAAGAACATATGAATGTGTATCAGGTTGATCATGTCTAACAGCTGAAATCTCAAGTTTCTCAAGCTTGAGTGAAGGTGTAGAAATCATATGTTGCTCATGATCCTAAAAAAGAGTCGAGCGAACAAAAAAAGGAGCTCTGTCAATGTGTGATCCCAATGAAGTATCTACTCGAAAACTAATTTCATGACGAGAATTCCACTTAACATGTGGAATAGAGGAAACAATACCTTGTGAATGTCTACCAATGACTCCGCTAGTGAGACCCATAGAATGGATCATGCGAGATCTGAATGCAGTGGTGTGCTTATCAAAAAGGACATGCAGCTGAGCAAAAGGATACACAACATGTGGTACTATAATAGGCATAGATGTGGAAGAGCATGCAGTAACAAGCTTCATAGGTGTATGAGCATCAAGAGCAGGAACAAACTCAAAGACTGACAGATCAATGTCAGTGGGTTCAGGAGCAATAGCTGCAAGTGGACTAGGAGCATGGATATGGTTGTCCACAATATGATGGTGATGTTGTAGGCTAGCAAGTTTGTTCTGCAGGAAGTGTATTATTGTATCCTTATCGTGAATGAGTGATTGTAGAAGAGAATTTCACTCCTTGAGTGATCTATTTTCTTCCAAAAATTTTACAATATCCTCTTGAAGTCCACATACTTCAGAGAAAAGCATATCATTCTTAGAATCCATGATAGATACAAAATACAACTCCCAAAAGTTTAGGACATCGGGCTCAGCTGAAATTGCATCCACAATTGATTACAACACTCCTCCATATTTGGCACTTTATAATTATAGTGTAAGTCTCAAAATAAATATTTCCAATGGAAAAATCACGAAAAAACAAGCACTTTTGCAAAAAATAGCACTCAAAACCGAGTTACCGAGCAAAAGATACAAACTTTTCAATATTTTTGCTCTGTTATTTATTTAGTTGCCACTATAACAAAATAAATTGTTGTTGCCTTCACCACACAAATAAAATTAAAGGGGGCTGAAGTTAAGCACCTATTAGGATAAATCACAAACTTTAAACAACTTACTATTATGGGGGGTGTCACATGTTTGCCGAAAATAGCAACCTGCAGATTTGCCCGAAATAGTAAAAACGTGCACAGCATCCGTGGACCCCTACCACAAAAGGAAATATCCGAAAACCTTCCTGCACGTAAACTGAGATAAACATGCTGTAACAAGAAAATTTCCCTACATAGATCTCAAGAAATCCAACAAACCCAAAAAATAATCCCACATTTTTTTTCTTCATGACACGAATCCCGAGGCAAATCGGTGTGCTTCCCTGCAACAATACAAAAAACCTAGAAAAATGACTGCCTCCAAAAATGGTCGAGCTTACAGTCGATCTTAGGGTTTTCCTACCTTCCAGATCTAATGGAATCCTTTATTTTGCATAAAAATGCACGCAGCAAAAAAATACGACCAAATCCCAAATATATGAATATATAATGAATTTATTTACAAAATAAAACTTACAAACGAATGCCAACAACAATCTCCAGCTCTGATACCATGAAAGGAACGATAACCAAATCATACCAAGCCAAGAACATAGATGCTAATCAAACACCATAAATCAATAAGATGAAAGTAATTCACCAGAATAACTTTACATAAACCTTTACAAACAAATGAGAAGCAATATCATATATTATTATGGAACTCAATGCTTTACATTGAGAATGGCCCTTGCTTAAATAGGTAAGGAATAACAATCTAATAACCAGTCAAGGTCGTAGATCAAGCCATAAATCAAGGAAATAACTAGTCATCAAATAAATAGTCAAGACCATAGATTTAGGAGAGAACTAGACATCAAGGATCTAGTCAATACCATAGATCAAGGAAAGAACTATACCTAACAACTAGATAATATCTCCTAATATCTAAATAAGATAAAAGAAATATCCACACACATAAGTGGGTGAGGATAAATACAATAAAGGTAAATAAAGTACCTAGGTGAACATGAGCTAAGGTAAATACCTACTCTAACAGTAAATGGGCTCTGTGGTCTTAAGGTCCCTTTTAGTGAAATGACTAAGCATGCGACCGCTGGGAGACAAATAAAAGTAGCTATGGAAAAGGCACAGTGTGGGAGCCAAAATAGGCAACACCTGGCCCAAAGCTCAGGTTATAATTGAATAATGAATGGAAAGCTAGGATTAATCTATGTGGCATGATAGACCTTCATATAGAAGACACATATCACAATACCTGGCCTCAATCTCAGGTAAAAATTGATAGAAACATGATAAATATCTCAGAGCCCAAAACTTGGGGTTATGTCATGTGGAATAATCCCACGAATTTAGGCACTAGGAGGGTTGGGAGGAGCATGTGTCGACTAAATATACAACCTTGGGAAAGAGTACCATGTGGTACAAATTCAAGCCCCGAAGTCCGGGGACTTGGCATAGTCTATAAGTTGGGATTATGCCACATGGTGTGATGCTATGAATTTAGGTGCGTGAAACAGTGGAAATAGAGAATATATTAGTTTGAGGCTCGAGAACACAAAATAGTTCCACATGGCATGATTTTAGGGATTCACGCATGTATAACCTAGATGGAGATGGAGCGATAGCAATAGCTAAGAGCTTGTGGGACCAATTAGAGCTCAACATGTGGACCTCTTGGATACCAATTCAATCCTACCACATGAACCAATGGAGAAAAATGGAGAAGGTGACTATGGTGTAAAGTTAAATTTTTCCTCCAAGTCTTAACAGGGTAGGTGGGCAGCATAACTCTAGTTTTTAGGTCGTAACTTTAGATTTATGGCACCAAATCATGCAAGAGCGGATTCATTGGAGACATTCCTCAAAATTCCATCAAACAGAATATGTGTTGGGCGTTGAACCTCTATTTTTTAATCATAAGTATGAAATAAAATCTCCTACAACCATTTTCCCCTTTTAATGCAAGTTAAAGGTGGATTCATAACTCAACGGAGTTCATTTCTTAAGCCTAGTACTTCAATATTTCATATAAACCTATTCTCTATCAATGCACTACCCATTTTCAGTAGGATTAAGATATGACATTTATGTACCGAGGAATTTATAAGTGGGGGTTAGATTTGGGTGATATATTGTCCACAACCACATTTGGGGTGAGCTTGTGGGCCTCCAATTTTGAATTTTTTCCTCTTTTCTCTTCCTCTTCTTTATTGTTATAAATGTAAGTATGTTCATTGTAAAAGGGGTCCTCTTTTTTGGATGCAGGGAAACATTTTTCTTTTGATTTTTCACCATTTCCTTGTGTCCCTAGCCTTTGTATTGAACTATTGTAATACATCTAGTGGATCTCTCCCACTCTATAAAAAAATTATGCATACTATAAACATTAATATAATTTTGATTGTGTCTTATGTTTTCCTTTCATTGTTATATTAACTAGTCTCCTTCCTTCTAATATTTATGGGTCATACTACATGCAGTTTACAGTTGCAGGGATTTAATTTATTGTGTTTAAATGGATAGGAAGAGTGTGATCACCCTTATTCTCTTATGTAACCACCACCCCTTTTATTTTCATGTCTTATATTCCCTTTCCCCTATAATTATCAGATTAGTTAGGAGCAGTGATAGGAATTATATTAGTTTAGGAACATGGTCAATTATCTTCTAAGGTATTATCTAAAGGATCAAAGCTCCCACACCTTGGGGGAAATCCCAAACTACTTATCATTGGGCACACAATTACAATGGAAAAGATTTTTTCTAACATTCATGGTAGGATCTTTGTGTTTTTGTTGTAGAAAATTATAATATTTGTAGATGTAGGAACACGATTTTTGTAATTTACAAATGAGCTTTGGTGAGTTCTTAGCTCATTTAATTTTTGAACCATCTTTCTACCACATGATGACTTTGTCGATTCAAGAACCCATTATTTCATTTGCATACCATTCCCCTTTTTTCCCTCCATATTATTATGTTTTTCATAATTTTGCAACTCTTCTCATAGCTCTTTCTTTCCCTTATTAGGGATCTATCCCTCTTCATTTGTAGCAGTGGGATGATATTCCTAGAATGTCCCTGAAAATTTTACCCCTCTTTTATGGAAATGATTCAACCAACCATGTTGATCATATTAGAGACGTGGCTAACTATTGTGAAATACACACCACCAAATAAAAAATGTATGTTTAGACTATTTTTCTCCTCATTCAAAGGTAGAGCTTAGGATTGGTATAAAATATTAGCTTCTAAATCAATATCTTCATGGGATTAGCTCAAAAAAAAAACAAGAAAAATGGTTCAAGGAGAATGTAGATGTTATATTTATATTAGAACCGTAAAGAGGGCACCTATGGAGCATGTTTTAGACATCAATCTCAAATTTAGAAGGAATTTGGAAAGAATTCCTCAAGAATACATACCCTAAACATGTATGCCATTCTTATTTTATTTTAGATCATTTTATCCTAATATTGTTTTCGTGATTCAGTATCTTGGAGGTTGTTCTCTTCCTCAAACATGTGATATACTTATCCAAGAAGAGAAAAGCCTCATTCAAGTTGAAAAAAGGAATATCATTCTCATTCCTCTTTTCCTTCCCTCATATTGTGACCTTTATTTAGCTCTTTTTTCACCCCAATTACATTGCAATAAGCTCTTGTTATCTAATTCATCCCATTTTCTTTACACAAATCTCTCCCACCTCCAACCAAAAATCACCCAACCCCCAAAATTCTTATAATAAAGCCTTGGGAGGCTATGGTAATTCACAAATTTTCCCTTTTAAATATACCACAGAAAAAGATGTTTTGCATTTTTATGATGATGAGTACACCCTAAAAACACTCCAAGCCACCTCCAATGCCCAAAAATTTATTCACCTTGAAGAATTACCAGGAACAAGATAAAATGATGTTTGATTTCCTAGTTTCACTTGTGTTGTATAAGAAAGAATGTATCACAGAGGAATAAATACAATGTTTGGAGGAGAAATTCAAAAGGGTTGAGATTAAACCATATTTTCCTGAGAAACCAAGTGGTGTTGTCCTGTTGTAATCACTTTACATCCTATTAAGACAAATGTCACCAATGAATATAAAGAAATTGTCATTTTATAGAGGATTGAATATAATAGTGATGATGAAAATAAGATATTATGCAACTAAGAGGTGTTTTCCAAGGAGGATGCTTAGATGGGGCTTAAGAAGGCGAAGGTAGGTGAACAATTTTTTTTTGTTAAATACAGTGACCCCAAATATGTTGCATGTTTAGAGATATTGTCATCCTTGGAGACTACAATGCCAAAGAACCATAAGTGTCTTTATACACTAAGGCCAACCAAATGGATCTCCAAAACGCCAAGGAGGGAATGATCGAGCCTAAAAACTCTATGCTTGAGGTTGCAAAGGTGTTTGTTGAGTAGAAAGTAGAGGACGAGAAGTTTGTTGAGCTCAAAAGACCTCTCGATGAGGAGAAATATGAATATAGTAGCATGCATAGTGAATTTAGGCATTTAACTTTGAAAATTAGGTGCCCTATCAAATACCTTGTTGTTTTAGAATTTAAATCAAGGTTTCTACTGGTAATAGTTACTTTAGAGCATGAGGAAGGGCCCTAAAGTACCAAAGAGTCAACTTTCACACCGTCACAAGAAAAGTAAATATATTTTGAAGAAGGGGGAGCACAAACACTTGTTTTAACTCCTCTCACTTGCCTCAACCACTACAAAGCTTGCTACATAGCCCAAGGTCATTATAAAAGGTAATCAATTCTCACAGCCAATTTGTGGCTTTATATAGATCTTTATGTACACCGTTAGAGTACAATAGAATTAATTTTCTTTTTGCAAAAGAAGTATAGTTGCACACCCTGCATTTTTCAATTAAAAAATGTGTTTCTTATTTTTTATAAATAAGTTTTGTTGTGCCTTGTTTGGAGGTTTTTTTTTTTCATATTTCACAAGAGAATGAGATGAGGTAAATATTTAAGGGGTTTCCAAACTCCATTTTTTAGATATTTTAGGTGTTTCATGTAAACTCCATGCCCAATAGATATAAAGGCTTATGGTCTTTTCATTTAGCAATAAAATGACCCCTGCAAGTAACTAGAAATGTTGCCAAAATGATCCTTCTGCTTCATTTTGAGTAATTAAACTATATTTCCCCTATTTTATCACATTGTTTTAATTCTTTCATAGTTCTTTTGAATGTTTTGGGGTCTGCAGAGGATTATGGAAACATTTAGCTCACTTACAGGGTCTTAGATCAATGAGACAATTTTCTCTCCACCTTTTTCATCCATTGGATGTTCCACTTCCTCAAATTTCCATGCATATGACTGTTTTCCATTTGCAAAGCTTGGATGGACAATATTAGGGAATCCATGTTCAATTTTGAAGCCTAAAGATAAATTTCACGAGATCAAGGGCATAATGTGTCATTTTGCTTGCCCAAAGTGTTACAGGGGCAAAATTTTGATTAGAGTAACAGTCTAGATGGTATTGACCATGGTCAATACCATCTAGTAAATATTTCACCTTGGGGATTTGTCCCACAACAATTGATAAGAGAGGCACCCTAGCCTTTATATAAAAAAAGTATTCTAATGCCAAGTGGAGCAAATGAGTTATATAGACTTAAGGTCCCTTTCAATGAAGTGGCTAAGTGTTTGGCTAGTGTGAAAATAATAAAATCGGCTAAGGTAATGACACAATGTGGGAGCCCAAACGGGTGACATGTGACCCCAAACTTAGGTAAAAATTGACTAAGGCACAAAAATTTGGGATTGCGCCACATGAGATGATCCTATGAAGTTGGGTGGCCTCCAGATGGGAAATTTGGCCACATGTCACGATTCTTGGCCCTAACCTTAAGTGAAATTTGGTAAAGCATGAAAAGATTTCAAATCCCAAAAGTTGAGATTGTGCCACATAATGTGATCCTATGAAATCAAGCACTGGTAAGGTTGAGTAAAGCAGAGGTTCACTAAATATGTGACTTCATGAATGAGTGCCACGTGACATGAATTTGAGCCCCAAAGTCCACAAAGTTGGCATATTCAAAAAGTTGGGATTGTGCCACATGGTGTAATCCCATGAGACCGAGCACCGAGAAGATTAGAATCAGAGCATAGAATTGTTTGAGGCTTGGGATCATGATATAGTGCCACATGGATTGAGTTCAGGGATTCACATATGTTTATCTCAAATAGAGATTGAGCAGTGAAAACAAATGAGAGCTTTAGGGACCAATTAGATCTCATCTCGTGGCTCTCTTGGGTGCCAATCAAATACCATCACATGGATCAATGGAGAAAAAAGGAGGAGGTGACTATAGTTTAAAGTTACAATTTTCCTCCAAGTTTTAATGACACAAGTGAGCAACAAATCTCTATTTTTTGGGCTACATCTTTTGATTCAAGGCACTAAATCATGCAAGATCAAATTCATTGGAGAGATACCTAAAAATTCCATAAAGTGAACCATTTCTTGGGCCCTGAAATTATATATTTTATGAGTATTATGAGATCAAAGCTATAAAAACCATTTTTCCAAATCAATGCAAGTCAAAGGCAGATTTAAAGCTCGACAGGGTTCATTTCTTGAGCCCAACACTTTAATGTAAACATGTTCTCCATTAATGTACCATCCAATTTTAGCAATATTAATATATGACATTATTCTACAGAGGATTTTATAGTTGGAAGTCATATTTGGGTGATTTATTATCTATAACCACATTTTGGGCAGACTTGTGGGCCACCAAGTTTAATTTTTTTCCTCTCTTCTCTCCCTATTCTCTTATTTGTTGATTTAAATGTAAGGATGTTCATTGTAAAAACATCATCTCTTCTAGATGCATGGAAACTCTCCCTTTTTGAGTTCTCGCCATCCCCTTATTTGTTTGGATTATGTATTGGACTCTTCCAATGCATTTAGTGCCTCTCTCACTTTGTAGCGAAATGTGAATATTATAAACATTAATATAGTTCTAATTGTGGACTATATATGCCCTTCATTTTTGTTTTAATTGGCCTCTTCCCTTCTAATATTTATAGTTTATATTGTGTGTCGGTTAGAATTACATGATTCGAATGTACTATGTTTAAAATGACATGAAGAGAGTGATTCCCCTTCTACTCTTGTGCAATCACTGCCCCTTTTTCATGTTTTATCTTCACTTTTCCCTATAATTTCCATCTTACTTAGGATTGGTGGTAGGCAATAGATCAATTTAGGAACATGGGCAACTGTCTCCGAAGGTATTAATTGAAGTGGTTGAGGTCCTACAACTTGGGGGAACTCCTAAACTACTTGTTCTTGGGAGTTAAATTTCAATAGATAACAAGAATCATTTGTAATTTCAAAGGTAAGTGTTGTAAATTAATCGTTGATAGTAGTAGTACTGATAATCTTGATCCAAATTATACGCTAAATAAGCTTGGTTTGGAGAGAATCACACACTAAACCCATATAATGTGTCTTGGTTGTTGAAGGGGGCATTTGATTTTGGTGATTGAACAATATTTGGTCAATTTTTAGATTGGGTCATTACTAACACGAAGTTTTGTGCAATGTTATAGCCATGGATGTATGCCACTTGTTACTAAGAAGCCTTGAAAATTTAAATTGAAGGATTCACATGATGGAAGAAGAAATAATTGCACCCTTGTGGAGAAAGGTAGGAGGTATAACTCAAGCTTGTTGAAGAGTAAATGTGAAGAAGTATACGATAATAATATTATGTTGTTTGTTTCAAGAAAGTGATTCCTAAGTGGTAAATAAGGAGAAGGCATAATTTGATTTCATTCTAAAGCAATTACAAGTCAATATCACTAATGAGGCAATTGATTTTCTCAGAGAAGTGATTTATTTGAATGAGTATGAGGAGATCATTTCCAATTATCTACTAGACATTTTACCACATATGAGGAGTGTCAATCATTGTATGCATATGATTTTTGGATCTAGGTTTCTGAACAAGGATGCATATAGATTAAAATTTGTGGAGAACAAGGAAGTAAAGAAACAAACATAAAAATTGTTGGATAGAGGGATGATCAAATAAAGTTTGATCCTATGTTCTATACCAACAATATTGACACCAGAGGAAGAGGACAATGGAGAATGTGAACTTATTTTATAGCTATCAATAAGATAAAAATTGAATATACATTTTTATTGTTAAGGATGGATGACTTGATAAATTCCATGACTAGAGCATGATACTTCACAGAGATTCTTACGAAGAGTGGGTATGACCATATATGAACCAAAGAAGATGATGAATGGAAGAATTTTTTCAACAAAAGACATACATATGAATTTTTATCAGTGTGATTTTTATGAATGCATTGAGTATGTTCATGAGACTTGTTATTAAAGCATTAAAAACATTCCTTTATAAGTTTTTTCATTGTGTATTTAGATAACATTATGATTTTAAATTGGAAAAATAAAGAGCGCTTGATGCACATAAGGAAGGTATTGTACATGGTGACTCAAGGTGAAGTGTTTTTTAGCTTCAAAATATGTAACTTTGTGAAAGAGGAATTGGTTTACTTAGGTTTGTGATTTCTCAAGATGGATTAAGAATGGATCAAAATAAGGTGAGAGATATTGTTGAATATGTTTCTATAGGGATTTTATTAGAAAATTCAGTAGGATATGTATACAAATCATGGAGACAATGGGAGGAGATAAGAAATAATTCATCTGGATAGTATAAACATAACATAACTTCCATAATTTGAAATGAACAATCGGTCTCAACATTTATCAATTAGGTTGACTGTGATCCTATTTCTTAGCAATAAGATTTGTTTTGAGTTGGGAATGTAATCATGTTTCTTACATTAGTTAGAAACTGAATAAATCCAAGTGGGGATATTCATTTTTGGATCAAGTGTTATATGTTGTAGTAAGATCTCAAGACGTGGAGGATTTACTTTTTACCCGAGGAGATTTTGTTGTACTTGGAATATCAAGCACTATAATTCATTAATAGTCAATGTAAGTTAAATAAAAAACTTATGAAATGAGTGAACCTTCTATAAATATATTCATTTGTGTTGAAACATAGAAGTGACAAGTCAAACAAAGTTGCATATGCATTGAGTACAAGATGCCTCTTATTGAATAAGGTGCAAGTGGAAGCAATAAGATTTGATTTTACGAAGGAATTGTATGAGGAAGATGTGGATTTTTTAGATTCATGGTTGACATGCCAAACTCCCTTGAGTTTGGATAAAACACCATTATTAGAGTATTTATTGCAAGAATGCTTTTTATTAGAGTGTTTCTATTTGATACAAAATGATAAAGGATAAGCATTATGAGAGACTAACTAGTCACTTCAAGTTTGATAAGATGTTGGTGTATATGAGAAAAAATATAATTATCGTATGATGGGTACAAATGTGAGAAAATTTGTATAAGGATGTAGAATTTTCCAGTTATTAAAGTGGAAGAGTTAGAATGAATGGTTGTATCAAACACTACCAATTTTGTAGAGACCATGGGAACATATCAACACAGACTTTGTTTTAGGATTTCTTAGAATGTAGAAAGGACTCGACTCTATTGTTTGTGATTTTAGATAGATTCTCCAAAAGTGGTTCATTTTGTTACATACAAGAATACTAATAATGTTACACATGTAGCCAAAGTATTTTTCATGGATATTTTTAGGTTGCATGGATTTATTAGGGACATACTATTTAATTGGATATAAAATATGTCCGGCATTTCAAGAGGATATTATGGAATATGTCGAATACTAAGTTGCAATCAACTCAACACAGTATCCTTAGACAAATGGACAAATACGAGTAGTAAAAAAATCTTGGTAATGTGTTGTTTAGTTGGGAGAGAAGTCAAGATTGTATGATTTGATCTTGGCGCATGCTGATTTTTCTTATACCAAGTCACTTACTAGGAGCACTGGATGCACACAATTCTAGGTTATATATCAATGCATCCCAAAAGTTATCACAAAATTGTGAGGTATTAGTGATGTGAATGGAAGAAGTGTGAAAATAGAAGATTTCATTGAGTATATGTATAATATACATCAATAAACGAGAAAGCAACTAGAAATAAACACCACAAGATACAAACAACATATTTGTCATACAAGAAGAGAACTCAAATTTCAAGTGTTTGATATGGGCTTAGCTCATTTAAGGAAACAAAAGGTTCCTTAAAGGAGCTTATGATAAGTTGAAGTGGAAAAATATCAGACCATGCAAGGGTTTGAGAAAATCCACAACAAATGCATGTGCTATAGAGATATTAGGTAGGATTGACATTTTCCTTATCTTTAATGTAGAAATTTTGTACACTTAGTATTAGGGACACACAAGTGATGAGAAAGATGGTGTATATTCTTTAGTCATGGATTGGAGACAAGTGTTACCTAAAAGGGAGGAGAATAAATTGAGACGATGATCGATTCAAAGATTATATAGAAGACAACATTGACAGATTACCGAGAGTTCTTAGATGCAACATGGATATGTGCATATGAAGTTGTTGAACATGGAAAATCCATTAAAGATGTCACAAAATGTTCATGAGAAGGATCTCGTTATAGATTTTGCTTACTAAGAGCATATGTTGTAGGGGCATCCTTGCTCATAGGTAGTCTCGCATTAACTAAAAACAAGTAGAAGTATATAAAACAAGTGTTCACAACTTTTGTCGATTAAGAACTAATATTTATGTGTGTGTGTGCACATTTGTGAAAAAGTACACCTTGCGATATCTTGTGAGTGTAAGGACGACACATTGATATATGGTGATCTTGTAAAACCCTGTAATTTTACTTTATTTGCGAGATCACATGCATCTATTTGGCTTTGCAAGGTTATGTGGAATCATATCTTCTATAACAACTTTAGTATCTTTAGTGATAGTCCCCATGTCTCGAGACTTGATGAAAAAGCTTACCAAAGGGGGAGGACAAGTTAAGACCATGATGTTCTAACCATATATTATTTTTGCATTGTAATAGCCATGGTTGTCTTTTGGCTCAGCCGATTATTGTGTGTGTGGGGCCAACCCTTAAACATTAGGGCTAGGGTTTGTAATGAAGCTTAGTTGCCTTTGTGTTGTAAGACCGACCCTAGAACATTATGGCTAGGTTTGTAATGCCTGTATATTGATATTTTAAGGAAGAGATATGGTACATATTTTGGTATTGTAAACAAGCCTTGCTCAAAAGGAGGTTGTCCCCTCGAAGAGGCTTGAGATACCCAAATACATGAAAGTTTGAAGCTATTTTACGAGTTCATTTAATATTCTAGACCTTTCGCATTATGTTGTTTATGTTTTCACTAATATTTGGCAAGCATGATCATAACATTGTGCTCCTGCACACATATGTGCAACACAACACTTGCAAAACCTTGCAATTTCACTTTATCTGCAAGGTAATGAACCTCTATCAGGGTTTGTGACGTTTTTTGGAGTTGCATGAATTGAAAGTGTTTGCTAATTACTATGAAATTCTAGTAAACAAAATTTATGTGAAGCTATGTGTGTTTAGGAAAAGTTATTATCTACAAAGCCACATGTCTACAAATGACCATACACCATACAACAAAGTTTAATACATTCTTGTCTAACTACATAATGATCCTTTTAAGCAAGTTATGGATTTCACAATAAAGGGCGGCGAAGAGTGAGGAGTAGGGGATGGTTATTTTTGCAAAGTACCCTTCCCATCCATATACAGGACCTCTAACAACATTCACCTAGTTTTTAAACGATGTCATGTGTTAATGTAAGGCCAAATATCAATTCTCTTGCCAACTTGAGCAATGTAATTGACAAGAGGGGGAGCTATGATGTCTCACTCATAGAAGCTGATGCATTTTCTTGTGATAACACTTAATGTGTGGATGCCTTGATAAAGGATGGATTCATTTCAAGTAAGGTTACCTTGAGGAAGAGGAAAAAGAAGAAAAGCTTAGAAACTTTTTAGGTCGCAATAAGGAACCGTTATTGTTCTTCTCGAGAGGTAATGGAAGGTAGCTCGCAAGAAGAAACTTACTGGGAATGTGCATAAGATTTGCGCACAAGTCTATGTAATCGAGTTATGTTTAGTGAAGGACTGGTATTGTGATGTCTATGTAGTTTTAGTCTCTAATCGAAATTAGAAGCGTAGTGCGAGCATGTTTTTGAAATTTTCTTATTGAAATCAACAAATAGTAAGTTCTTCGATGGTCCATAACTGCATGAATTTATTTCGGGTGTGTAAATTTCAACTATATTGTCTTCAACCGTTGTTCATTCAACTCCTTAACCTCTGCTACACAAGTGCACAAAGAGCAAATCTTTCTAACCATACGAACCTTAAAAATCATATTTCATCATTGAAAGAGTTACAATCTAATTAGGGCGGACGATGATAACGTCATAAGGAAAAATATCGAGGGAGTTTATTCAAGTCCCATAATGACTGCATCCTACAAGATTTTGGATTAAAAATTTATGATTTGAAAAGATAGAGAAGTGTAAATCAAGTCATTTCATTCTAACTCCCCATCAAAGAAATAAGATTTTGCCTCAAAGGAGGAGTGCACTCACTCTTAGCATAATCATAGAAACTAATGATAAGCATTAATCCTAATCACTTCAAATAAACTTCAAAGAAACCCCCTAGAGAAGGTTGAGTGTCCACTTCCACAAGGAAAAAAAAAACCCAGTGTGGGGACAACGCACCACATGATTCGAGAAGATGATTGCTTAAACCCCGAGAAAAATCCACACACAAAAAATTCAAATCAATCACACACACGATAATGAGAAAGGAAATGTCTTGCAAGAGACGCTCACAATGGGAAAAAATAATAATGGAAAGTTATGCCCCCACTATGTTCCCCAATACTCACCGCTTTTCTTTTCTCCAATAGACAAGACTTTCACAAGAGGAAAAAATTATAGTAAAGAAAGCGTCCGTGACAAGCATCGAGGTGGAGCTGAGCTGACCCCTGTACAAGGGGTCTACCCGAGCCTACAACGTCAAACCCACCACCCCATTACCAGGGGTCCCCGGAAGTGACGTGTCATTTATCGCTTGTTGGCAAAGGCATGCCGCCTGAGGTCCCCACACAGGTACATCCATCATCATATCATGGCATGCCATGTCACATGCATCCCCATGATATAATAATAATAAATGAAACTAGTTTTGTTGTGGCGCACGCGCTTTTTAATTTGATTTTTTTTGTAATGTTAAAAAAGATTATCTGCCACCCAGTCGCCTCGTTTTCCTCTTGTTATATTTTCGCCCGCATACGAAAAAAATAACTTGACGACCGGTCGCATCCGAGTTCGAATCCCATCGGCTCCTCCTCCGCCATTTTTACCCACCCACCACTGCTGCGCCCCCACTTTGTTGTTGTTATTCTTTTAATGCCGAACTTCATGGTTGTTGCGTTCGATGATTTGAAAGCGCTGCCTGTCGCCTTACAATAATTAATATTCTCTCCTCTCTTTTTCCTGCTTCCAGTCTTCCAGTTCCGCTTCTCCCAGTTTGTATATATAGATAATAAAGGAATTTTTGTTCCTTGTTTATGCTGCCCGAACGATAATGATGATGAAATGGATGCAGTCGGGATTGGGGTGCTGCTGCTACTGTTTTCGCTTCCTGTGAACAATTATGGTACAGTGCTGCTGAAGGGGAAGAAGAGCTTCTGAAGAGGGCTTTTCCCTTCGTTTTTTCTGGTTCTGTTTTGGGAGATTTGGGTGCGCTGTTATTCTGGCTCTGTTGATGGCCGTGACGTGTGGGAAGGAAGGGAAGGGCGGGATGGACCCTGGCAAATATGTTCGTTACACGGCTGAGCAGGTGGAGGCTCTGGAGCGCCTGTACCGCGACTGTCCCAAGCCAAGCTCCATTCGCAGGCAGCAGCTCATACGAGAATGCCCAATACTTTCTAATATCGAGCCTAAACAAATCAAAGTCTGGTTTCAAAATCGCAGGTAATGTTTTTACTTGTGGTAATGTTTATAATGTTTCTTCTTTGGGCGGGATGAACTCGTGAGTGATGTCTGTGTCCATTTATATTTTGGGGGTGTTTACTGTACTTTTGTTTTGGTGTGGATTCGAACTTCGGACGTCTGTATATTTAGCGGTTTTGTTATCTTCTGTTTCTGTTGTTTATGTACTGTGAGGATTGTGCAGGTGCAGGGAGAAGCAGAGAAAAGAGGCATCGCGGCTTCAGACCGTGAACAGGAAGCTCACTGCCATGAATAAGCTGTTAATGGAAGAGAATGACCGCTTGCAGAAGCAGGTTTCTCAGCTGGTATACGAAAACGGTTATTTCAGGCAGCAGTTACAGAATGTGAGTTTTTTTCTCTTGTTTTTTTGGTGAAGTGGAAGGTGATTCATGGGCCGGGATTGAGCATATTTCTCATGTTTTTAAAGAACATGGCAGTAAATATCGTGGGCTACCATGCGTGGGTTTCCTTTCCAGATTTACTAGCTTCTTTGGGACTGTAGATGCAGTTAATTTTGTGGGTTACCATTACTGATCCTCGATTTTTAGCGTTAATTATTCTAGTTTCTGTGCAGATTTACCAATTTTTTTATGTCAAGGATTACTGCACTAGATTTTAATGGGTTTTCCAGAGGTTGGTTTTTTGAAAACATTTTTTTGTTTTTTTGGTAGGCCTCCATAGCGACTACAGACAACAACAGCTGTGAGTCTGTAGTAACAAGCGGTCAACACCAACAACAGAACCATCTGACACCGCGGCAGCCCCCAAGGGATGCCAGCCCTGCAGGGTATGTGATGCCAGTAGCTCTTAATATGAACGTTTGGGGTTAATAAATGCTGCATGAGTTTTTGTTTGTACTAGCATTTTCTGGGAATTGATTTTTATTTGTTTTCTTGCACTGATTCCTTGGCCCTGGCATTTATTGGAATTGTCTGTTTTTAAACCTTATCTTTGAATATAATTTGGTTGATTGTGATTTTTTTGGGCCTTTTTGTCTGCAGACTCCTTTCTATTGCAGAGGAGACTTTAACAGAGTTTCTTTCAAAGGCTACGGGAACTGCTGTAGAGTGGATCCAGATGCCTGGGATGAAGGTTTGCGTTAATTTTATCTGCTTTCTTTTCCAGTACTTCATCGGCGAGTTTATTGTTTTCTTCAACATCATTTCTTACATTGGGTGCAGCCTGGTCCGGATGCTATTGGAATTGTTGCTATTTCACACGGTTGTACTGGAGTAGCTGCACGAGCTTGTGGTCTTGTGGGTCTAGAGCCTACGAAGGTAATGGATTCTTGAGTACGGACAGTTGTTTTGGACTTTTTTTTATTTTTTATTTTCGATTGGAGATTGAAGGATGAGTTGGTATTTGAATCTTTGAGTTTGACTGGTTCAGGTTGCAGAGATTCTCAAAGATCGCCCGTCTTGGTTCCGGGATTGCCGGTCTGTGGATGTACTGACTGCATTCTCTACTGGAAATGGAGGAACAGTTGAGATTTTATACATGCAGGTGGGGAGAATTGTATGTCATTTTGATTCAAGATTAGGTCATTGTTATAAGTATTTCTATTTGAGTCAATGCCTTATTTGCATGGTAATAATTACAGATGTATGCTCCAACTACCTTAGCTCCTGCTCGGGATTTTTGCACTCTGCGATACACCTCTGTGATGGAAGATGGTAGTCTTGTGGTATGTTAAATTCAGCCGACATACAGATTTCAGTTTTCAACACACTTTTGAGGTCTCATCACCTTCTGTTCTTTTGCTCTGATTGGCATACCACCTCTTCTATTTCAAAATTTTAACCAAGGAAAAACTAACTGATGCAAAACAAAATCTTTTGTAAGGTTTGTGAGAGATCATTAAGTGACAAGGGAAGTCCAAGCATGCCCCCTGTGCCGCATTTTGTAAGAGCAGAAATGTTTCCAAGCGGATATTTGATTCGGCCCTGTGAAGGTGGTAGCTCTATAATTCATATAGTTGACCATATGGATTTGGAGGTATGGAAGAACTTCTCCTGGAATTCTAGAATGGATGGTTTGTTATTATTTATCTGGCATTCTCTGAAACTCTGGATGATTTAATGTTGCAGCCATGGAGTGTCCCTGAAGTACTTCGTCCACTGTATGAATCATCTGCTGTACTCGCCCAGAGAACTACAATGGCGGTAAAGGCTTAACCCATTCCCAATTCTTAGGTAGCATTGAAATAATGCTAAAAAATGAAGACAATCACAATTACTAGGTGTCAGATTTAATAGCAAGTTCTATTACGGTCTCTAACTGGGCATCTTTCTTTATTTTATTGTTCTAAACTAGCCGTTTTTCTCAATTAGGCTTTACGTCGATTGCGCCAAGTAGCACAAGAGGTTTCAAGTGACATGGTTCTTGGTTGGGGAAGGCAACCTGCTGCATTAAGGATGTTTAGCCAGAGATTGTGCAAGTGGGTATTCTCTTTGCTGCACATGTCTTTGCATTGTGTATCTCTTCAAATTGTCTGTGATATGGACTGTTTCTTGTATAACAGGGGCTTCAATGAGGCTATTAATGGCTTCACAGATGATGGTTGGTCTTTGATGGGGAGTGATGGGATGGATGATGTAACTATTCTCATCAATTCATCTCCAAGCAAACTTTTGGGTTCACAGCTTGCTTCCACTGATGGGCTTCCTGCTTTTGGAGGTGGTATCCTCTGTGCAAAAGCATCCATGCTCTTGCAGGTTGATAACCATTGTTTCTTTTGGACTATTTTAAAGCATTTTAATAAATTTAATTTCAAGAGATTAACTACAATCATGACTTGATCACCCACCATCCACCTTGGTTATGCAGAATGTGCCTCCATCATTACTTGTTCGTTTCTTGCGAGAGCATCGATCGGAATGGGCAGATAGTAACATTGACGCCTATTCTGCAGCTGCTTTGAAGGCAAGTCCTTGTGCTGTTCCTACTTCGCGGATTGGTGGTTTTGGAGGTGGTCAGGTTATCCTTCCCTTAGCCCATACCGTGGAACATGAAGAGGTACACCAACATTGATCATCTGTGTTCTTTTTGAAATGTTATTTTCTGGTATTGATTATATCCCATCCATTTTAATTTTAAATAACAATTTTATGGGTATGATATATAGACATACTCCACAAATTGACTCTTAATTGATTTCTTTGTTGGCTTGAATTCGAGTGCAGTTTTTGGAGGTTATAAAGTTGGAGTGCAATGGCCTAACACAGGAAGAAGCTTTGCTATCAAGGGATATGTTTCTCTTGCAGGTATTTTACTGATGTTTTTTTGTTTAGTTAAGAGTGATATCTGAGGAATGGGCAGTGTAATCTATGGGTCATCTTTTGAACTAATGAACTTAGCCTTTTGAATTGGACAGCTTTGTAGCGGAATTGATGAAAATGCAGTTGGGGCTTGTGCTGAACTTGTGTTTGCTCCAATTGATGCCTCTTTAACTGATAGCGCTCCTCTGCTGCCTTCGGGTTTCAGAGTCATTCCCTTGGATTCTGGAATAGTAAGCATTCACAAAGCACGGTAGCAGATTGCATATGATTCTGAATGTCTTCTGAATTATGGTGGTAGATTATGCTTAATATTTTTTATCTTTGTGATGAAATTACTTGTACTTACAAGAGAAGACATAACTGTAATGCAGGATAGCTCTAGTCCAAACCGAACATTAGACTTGGCATCTGCACTTGATGTTGGTCCAACAGGAAATCGACCAGCTGGTGATTATGGTGGCAATTCAAGTAACATACGATCAGTATTGACAATTGCTTTCCAGTTCACTTATGAGAACCATTTGCGAGAAAATGTTGCATCCATGGCTCGACAGTATGTCCGTAATGTTGTAGCATCTGTGCAAAGGGTTGCCATGGCGCTAGCTCCTTCTCGTTTGGGTTCTCATCTTGGGCCAAGGCCACCTCCTGGAACACCAGAGGCACTCACACTTGCTCGTTGGATTTGTCAGAGCTACAGGTAAAGTGATGCTGATTTGTCAGAGCTACATAAGTTTTGGATTTAAACAGTTTTATCCATTTATTTCCTCAAATAAAGTAAACCATTCTGACAGGTCAGATTGTTTTTGAAAGAATTATGATATTATTAATACTTTTGAGCTGGTTGGTCATGCTTGAGCTGAATTAAATTTGTTTATTCAGGTTCCACTTGGGCGTAGAGCTTCTCAGGCCTAATTCTGAAGTCAATGAATCTGTCCTCAAAATGCTTTGGCATCATTCAGATGCTATTATGTGTTGCTCCTTGAAGGTAAATATTTTTTTTCAAATAATGAATTACCTTTAGTTTAAATGGTATTACATGCTTTTTGCACATGACATTAATTTGTGTTTATGCATTGGGCTGTTGTTTGTGCCATGCAGGCATTACCTGTTTTCACATTTGCAAATCAGGCAGGCCTTGACATGCTAGAGACAACTTTGGTTGCGTTGCAAGATATTTCACTAGAAAAGATACTAGACGAGAATGGGCGTAAAAGTCTTTTCTCAGATTTTACTCAGATCATGCAACAGGTAACTTACTGCTTTACGACCTCTGTGCAGGAAACTTTATTCTGTACTTTACTCCCCCCGCGCACACCATGATCTATCAATTGATATTCTGTTCTGGATCATCTGTTTTGTTACAGGGATATGCTTATCTTCCTGCTGGAATATGTGTCTCGAGTATGGGCAGGCCTGTTTCATATGACAGGGCTATTGCGTGGAAGGTCCTAAACGAAGAAGATAACACCCACTGTCTGGCATTTATGTTTATGAATTGGTCCTTTGTGTGACCATTTTTTTTTTGTTGTATACCAAATACAGATCCCAATTCAGATTGGGAAAGATAACTTATGTTGCACACGTTCTGTTCATATAGTCAAGCTTTTTATGTATTCATACCCTTGACTAACTTGAAAACTATTAGAGGGGGCACCTAATCAGCATACCAGTGCTGAAATTTTGTTTTTAATTTAAGCTGGACAAGCAAGATCCTCGCTTCCAAGTTGCCTTTTTAAAAAGTTCAACTAGACTTCTCTTCCTTCCATCTTGTTCAAATGTTAGAAAAATGTAATGCAAGTCATAGTGTAATGGGAGTGGCCGACCAGATCGAGTATTGAAGTAAATGGTCGGGCAGATACCTTAAAGTAGAGTGAAGATGGTGGCCTGAAGATATGGTGGGGTTGTTGAAAACACAAAGCGGTGGGTCCTTGTCTCCCAAAGGAATTTTGGTGCTCCTGTCACTGTGAAGAATGTTTGTTATTGGCACACAAATACAAAAATCTATTTCTCATTGGTTTAGGTGAATTTGTCTGTCATTGTTTATCTCTTGCACTTGGGGAATCTTCTTGGATGATTAAAGGAAATCTGTAAATGGGGGACCCAATGACATGATTAGACAGAGAAAGAATGTTATTGCTTTGTAATATGGGTTTTATTGTAGCAATTTCCTTTCCCTTGAATTGAAAAACATGGGAAACATGCATGTGGAGGAGAGGCTTTAGGATTAGGACCATTATCTATACATATTATTTTAATGAAACCACTGGTTGAGCATATCCCCACCAAAGCTGGCAGAAGACAAGTTGCTACATCGAAATGTGAGTGCATGGTGGGGTTTACTTATATCTGTGCAGCAGAATTGACTGCCAATAAAAATGCAACTACATGGGCATTACGTTAGGAATAATCTATTAAATATGGAAAAGCTGTGGTAAGGTGAATATTAATAAAGTTAAACTAGTCAAATTAGGCGTTGGCACTATCATTTCTATGCCAGGACGCTGTGGGGGATCATCTTAAGGAGGGAGTTGAATGACGGATCCCCTTATGGAGGGAGTTTTAATGGCAAATCATCTCGAGGAAAGAAAAATGAAAGCTAAATGACAGATCATTATGAAAAGTAAGTTCTAATGGCAGATCATCTTGAAGAGGGAGAAACTAAGGCTCAAGAAGGGATATTTGAAGGTGAGTCATCCAACCATACTAACCACCTAACCACCTTGAACAATCAAAGGTGCAAGCATTCTCCACCCAGAGAACAGGAAAGTAGGGAGAAGAGTTACAAGCACGCCTGTCATGGTCAGAAAAACCACCGAAGTTTTGACAGATTTGTCTGCTCTGTTGTTGTCAGATCATGGGTTTGACTGCTGCTGACCATGGACTGAAACTGGCAAACATTTTGGGGTATAACTGTAGTTGTATAGGAGCTTATACCATTTGCCTGGGGCAACAACCATGTTGGTACGATAAGAACCGCTACGCCAGCTTTTAATTTAAAAAAAGCGAGAGTAAATAAGATTTTAAATATAAAATTAAAGCCAAACTATTTAGGTTGGGAAAAGCTAATAAGGGGGAAAAAAATAAAAATCAGGTGGGGTGACTTTGGCCTTTAAATAGTTAAAAGAGCATGGATAATTAGTGTGAATGATTATTTTTTTGATTACTAAGTTTAATTCTGTAGTAACAGTACTTAAGATTTCGATGAGTTGGTAATTTAATTTGTAGTAATAGGTTTTTTAAATTCTTCATTGAGGTTAAAATTCAACCATATGAATAAGAACATAAAAATAATTAAAACTATAATAAATAATATAAATATAATGTATGAGGTTAAAAATAATGGACATTTTTAAAGGTAAAATAACATGTATTTCTTTAAATGTAGATGAGTAGCTTTTCTAAATAACTCACTTTTTTTTAATTAAGGTGAAGTGACATTTATTTCTTTAATGTAGACAAATGAATTATCTAAATATGATCTAATTACATTTAATTAAGTACTATAATAAATGTGTAAATATAATAGATGTATTAGTAATATTAAATTAAATGTTTTTAGTTGTATTAGATTTAGATAAATATAAGATGTAGAATTGTTGCATGAAAAACTTGGAATTGTACATCCAATGTCAACAAATTCAAATGAGAGTTTGGCATTTGATTAGAATCTAGTGTATGGAGTGTTAGAAATTGGGACAATTCTTAGGAACGTTGGACCTTTTAAAAAGGTGACACTTATCTCTACAAATAAAATTTCCTTCCTAAGAATGTACATCTATAAATAATGCCATAAAACAATAAAATGTATTAAATTTTTTGACTTTAGAAGTATAATTACTTCGGTCATGTATTGATAGTGTTCCACATAAAAAATCTAGTTTTAGAGAATGATATATACTTTAATGCTTGTTTGATCTCTTTTGAATGCTTTTGAGTGTTGAAATACTAATGATCTCGTGTGTATCTCTAGTGAATAAATAAACTACTATATATTTTTAGTTATAGATAATTGAATCCAAATTAGGACTTTATTGGCACATGAACTTACATCCAATGACTAAAGCAAGACAATGGGGAACAAAGGTGATGAGTGAACTTATCTTAGTGGAGATCAAGAAATGGACCTATAAAAAAACACTCTAGAAAGATGACGAGAGTGTTGGATGCTTCTAGCACAAACTTTGAAACATGAGAGGGGAAAGAGAGGAAGAGGTAAGGGCTTGAGAAGAAGAAATGGTATTGAAATTTGATAAACACGCTAATAACTCTTATTGTGGACCAATCATAAACAAAGTACACTAAAACATATAAATTAACGACTAATAAATGTCTTGATGTCAGTTATCGGTGTTGATGTTTTAGCCATGTTTCAGGTATGTGTGTAAACAAACACTTTAAATATAAAAAGGATATAGTTGTACCCCTAGATATACATAATAGACATTGATGCACTTGCAAAACCATTATTCTATGTTTTTCACACTTGTACCTCATTCTGTTGAAAAAGATAGTAAGTGGAGTTGGACACATGTATCAAATATGGACCTTCCCATTTGAGTCATTAGTGATAAACACCATCTTAGAAATGAGTTTTCAAATCTACCATGTTGGATATGGTGATGCACATGCCTTAGAAGCACATCTCTGAATATAATGAGTAGAAGGTATGCCCCTTTTGAGATGTGAGGTGAAAATGTGAAACTCATCTCAAAATATTGAAATATAACATGTATAATATGGAAATATAATTGTCATCTGTTGCCAAAGACCTGACATTTGTAAATCCAATACTACATAAACTTTTCAATGTATATATTCAATCTTGAACTACTATTACTACTATATAATGTGTAAATAGCAACATATTTTGGCTCATTTTTGTGTCTGAAATCAACCTTTTTGGACGTTTTCCAACATGTTTCTTTCAAGAATTCATGTCAATTTGTGTGGCGCAAAAGTGATGCAAACATGATGCGACTAGATAATTTTAGTTGCGTCGCTTTTGTGCCACTTTTGTGTCTATTTTGCACCAAACTGCGTCTACTTTGCGCCATCTCAAAACGATGCAAGACCTACGTCATTAATGACGAGGCTTGGCACAAATGTGAAAAAAATCGTTGGATATATATATTTTAAATATAATTAATTGTAATTACAAATGGTTTAATTATGAATAATTATATTACATTTTTTTCCTTATTTACAACTATTAAACATTATATACTAAAATATTATTTATATTGTATCGTCAGAGAAATTATAGAGTGAATTTGTAAAGTATTTAAATAGTATTATTAATAATAAAAAGACATTTTTTAATTCAAAAGGTGATTTACAATAATATATAACAATGTAATTTTGAGGGAGTATTAAGAGGTCCCTTCCGAGTTCCAAAAAATAAATGTAAAACTACATTCTAAATATCCCAGTGATCGATTTTGTTGTCCTCCCCCTAATCCTTACAATTTTCTTGCTCTTATTAAACTTGATCCTCCTCATCCTCATCATCCTCTTCATCATGCTCCTCATAATCATCATAATCCTTGTCCTTCTCTAAATCCTCTTCATCCTTTCAATTTGTTTTACCCTGATAGAATTTAATGATAAAATGTTAAAAATGTTTAATTGTAATTTATAGTTTGCATGTACAACATATTGAACACTAAATGTCTTACAAGTACAAATTGATTATCTTGGGCCCACTGATTAAAGGCTTTTGTGTTCCATCCATATTTTAATGTCGCACACACTTTCTTTGTTGCGCACTTCTTATAGCACTTTTCCCGCAAACACAAGTATATGATAAAATTACATATGTTAATATTTTTATTTAAAAAATATTAAAACAAAATAACATAACTCTATAAATAACATATATGCAAATTAAAATTTTTTTAGCGGCCACTTCTAAGTTTTGTCAACCCAAATGACGAGTCACCATCAACCCCTTTTGGATTCTGGGTTCATACCTCTTGAGCACATTACTTTTGATAACTGCATCAATTGCAATATGTATTAAATTTTTAGTTGATCACCATGTTATACAACTACAAATGCATTCTTATCGTAGACCATATTTGTCTTTTATAAGAAATGAATGGAAAGTAGACAACATAAAATATCAAATTAAAGAAATGTGTTTATCAACCACATTGCAAAAATTTAAGTAGTTCTCTTTACAATGCAAATGTTAACATATACCATTTCTTTCGTTAACTAACTTGCAACCTTATTAGTGTCCTCTGCTAGCCACTTGTCATTCAAACCGAAACAAATATATTTCTCTATTTCAAGAGGCCGAAGACATCTCCTTTCGTCATTTGTGTTTCCTTGAAAGTGAATATGCAAATGTTAAATATAAAGAAATATTTTAAAACTATATACTATTTTATTAAAGCACTTATTTATGCAACGTAATTACCCTCAAATTCCTTTTTATACTCCCAAACCCCTATGAGGAAAATTTTCCATTTAGCTTTGGGTCATAGTGGGTCCTTCCGAACTTGGCAAAAATTACATCAACCAACCTTCTATGTCTCTCAAATGGAATTTGCAGCCACTCTAAATGACAATATGAATCAATTAAATTTTGAGTTTAGTCAACTATTCTTTTTTTAAATAACTGCAACCAAAAAAATAGAAATCACTAAAAAAGAAAGAAAGAAAACTAATACAATGATAAATTATTCTAGTTCGAATAAAATATATTAAAACAATTATGTGTCATGAATATCCATTAATATCATCATTTACATAGAAGTCCAATTTGAGGTCCCCTTGCACCCAATGTTTATAATTACTATGAACAAGATGAGAGGGTTTATCAATGTTTGTTGCTAAATGGGGTGAGTGTGCATTGTCATCCCACCTTAATCCACTCGAGAGTAGGTCATCATACTTTTTGGGTCAATCTCGCCATTTCACTTTTTTATTGCTAACATGTTGAGAGGGCCTTGCCTTCGACGATGATTTGCAAAAAACGTTGACTCATTATAAAAGTATTAATTAAATCAATTTAAATAATAAATGAGAACTTTATACCTTCGTGTAGATGAATCCCTCATCCTATGATTGCTCTCATCCTCATGTTGGTTGATATGAGATATAGACCTGTCATAATCAAGTTATATTATAGTTATTCAATTAAAAGATTTTTTCTATTAATAAATAAACTATAAATTTGTACCTCAGTGCAGGGGATACCCTAAGGGAAGATGAAAGATGTGTGCTCATTCCACGATCGTCATTTTCCTATTAGTCTAAATGGGAAGTAGACTTGTGATACATGAGTGGTATTAGAATTGTTCAATGAAATCAAATAATTTTATTATTAAAAATCGATTATAAATATATACCTCCATGTCAAGTCCCTAAAGGTTGAGGAATGTTCACTCATGCAAATGTGATGGTCCTCGATGCAAATGTGACAGTCCTCGTTAAATGGCTCTTGTAGGTCTCTATTAGCAGTAGACCTGTCGTTATGAAGATGTATAGTTACAATTTTAAATATGAAAAAATATTTTTAAATTACAAAATATACTATAAACTTATATCTCTGTGGTGGGTGTGTAGAGGTCAATGAACATCGAGGAGGAACATATGTTTCATTTAAATTCTCATCCATGTCACCAATCTCTGGATCCGCCACAAGCGAAGACATCAAATTTCTTTTTGAATTGGCTGTCCTCTTTAATATCCAAACTAAAATTATAGAATGCATTGAGTGAGGAAATATCTATGCCTTATTCATGAAAAATATGTTATTAAATATAGGATACATTGTAATTACTTATTTTTTTTAGAAAGCACATTAGGAAGAATTATATAAAGTTCATTTCCAAGTGTAGAAGGCCTTATTAGGGATTTTCAAATTTCATTGTTTATCAACATTCTCACACACCTACTGAGAGGGACATCTACATGTGTATGAGGTTTCTTTGGAGCAGTGTAATGTAGTATTATGTATCCTAGTTAGTATGATTGCAATTGTGAAATTTCAAGATCATATCCTAATTCTAGAGACACAGGTGCTAAAGATGGCAAAGCTCTATTTTAGGTCATAATAGCAGAGGTAAGAATCACATGCCCTAAGACAAAATCTCTTGCAGATAGTATTTGAGACAACATATTATTTTTGGACCTTATCTTTAGGTCCCTTTAAGTTACATGCACATTTAAGAAACTCTCAATAGCCTATTAACACAATTATATGTCTCTGTCGCATCTATAAACATCACATAAGACGACATATGTCATGCCCATGATTTTCACAACCAAAACTTTATAGAAAAATCCAATAAAATTTGAGACATTTTTTAAACAATCGTTAAGTATTAAACAAGATTATACCATTAATAAGCCAACTCGCTAACCAAATTAAAGGTGACAAGAAGAAATCTAAGTACCTCTTGCAAAAAAACCTAGGTTAATTAGTTTAGTTAATTCCAAGTCTTGTAAGCATCAAAGACGTGTTATGATAAAAAAAAGTAAGATTATTCTCTCAAGTAGGGTCTCTAAGACGAAGACATTATTATTACTCGTACACTAGCTAATGAAGGCAAAATAAAACAATCCATACAACCACGAGCGCTAATCAGGTTAACTAAGGATGTACACAATAACCATAGCATTAGTTTTGCGATTACGACACTTAAGTTTAGGTATGACCTTCCCCACCAAGGGGTTCAATTAAATTAATCCATGAAATTAATAACGCAAGACGAGATGACTTACGTTTTATAAGATTAGTGATTAATTGATCCAATTTGTTAAAATTAATCAAGGATGAACAACGATAATCCATATGATTTTTTATTCCATTTTTAATCCCACTCGTTAATCTAACTAGGGATGACTACAAGCATACCAAGTGTTACTTGCTCTAATTAAGGTGACTTTAACTTAATTGCATTTATTCTAATTCGATAAACTTATTCGTAGGTTTTGACCATGACCACAATATTATTTACATTGATTACAATTAGTTAATTTTAATCCAAATTTTCCCACAAAGGATTTAATTAATCAAGGAAAGAAATTTATTGGGCTAAGGTTTAAATGTTCAATTTTGGGCATGGGTCCCATTTGACCCACTCCAAATGGACCAATGACCCTTACTCCCATAATTCATTTTAGCTAATATTAAAAATTAACTTATTCACCCAAGTTTGAAAAGCAAGAGTGAGCCCACTTGCTCTCCTACAAAATTCAACCAAGTTGCCCCTAAAGACAAGCGGAAAAACCTAGGATGATTGATACCATAGGATCAAATGACTCTCCACCATTGATCCTAAGTTTTTGTAAAAACCACAATTTTTTACTCTTAACTTTCTCCTTTTTCATCTCATTTCTTTGGTTTCTTTTTGCAGGTTGAGGGGGAGGAAGGCATTCATGGAGGAACCAAATTGTTATTTCTCTTATATTATTTTATCTTTCCTCCTATGTCCATTTTTTGAATACCCTTATATGGGTTTGGAGGAAGGGTATATATCCATATACTTATGGGTGTGTGTGTAGGATGAATATAATGTAGGCGTTGAGTAACCAATCTGGTTGCACCCATGGTAATGTGGTCGTGTTTGGAGATCGGATGCACCCTTGTGTATAGGCATGTATAGTGAACAAAACAACAAGGTTTAGTGAGGGTTGTGGAGAGGGTTGAAACCTAAGCCATATGAATGGAGGGGAGGGGGTCGGGTCAGCCCTGCCGCCTACTCCCTCCGTTTTTTTTGCTAAACATTAAAATTAAAAACCCTACATTTTTTGTTTGTGTGTGTGTGTGTGTGTGTGGGTTGTGCCCTTATGTATAGGCATGTATAGTAAAAAAAATAATAGGGTTTGGTGAGGGCTATAGAGAGGGTCGATCCCTTATTGGTCAATGTGTCAAAATATTGTCAAGTGTCCATTGATGTCAAAGTGTCCCCAGGTAGGTTCAGATGTCAAATCATGATGTCATGATATGTAAGCATGGTCTAAGTGCATAGTCAAATAAACCAGTTGTGTGGAAATACATTCTTCTAAGGTTGTATGAAGGTTACATAAGATCAGACATGGTCAATGAGATGTGTGTGAGGTGTTAACAAGTCAGAAACATGTTAACATGGTCAAATTCTTGAAGAGACAAGTAGTTCTAGGCTCAATCCTAGTCCCAAGTCAAGTAGGTTGACATGGAAACTTGAGAAATGAATCAAGGAAAAGCAGGGAAAGGATTTTTGGAGCAGTATGAACTAGCATAGCATGTAGAGGATAAGTATGAGGTCGATAATTTCAAATCTGTAAGTCTAATATTGGATAGGTGTTTGAATTGGTGATGAAAGAGCCTAAGATAGTAAGGTTCAATATGTATGAAGAAGAGAAAAACATGATAATGAAGCTTGAACATCATGAATGTGAAAGAACCTTAAGAATAAGATGTTATATCCTGATTGAATTAAGTGCAACAACTTGTATATATGAAAGGGTGTGTATTTGAGAAGGTGTCCCAAGTTAATATTAAGAAGAAATTGAGAGTGTAAAGAAATGAACCGAGATCCTACAACACAAAGGTCTTGATGTATGACATTAAGAATGTCTTGGCATACGACAACAAGAAGGTCTTGATGTACAGAAACAATAAGGTCTTGATGTACAGAAACATGAAGGTCTTGAGCGACGATAACAGGAAGATATTGACTTGTGGCAACAATAAGGTCTTGATGTACGATGGAAGGAAAGTCTTGATGTACGGAAACATGAAGGTCATGACATATGAAAACATGAAGGCCTTGAGCAACGAAAACAAGAAGGTCCTATCGTGCGACAGTAAGAATCTCTTGATGCATGACAACGAGAAGGTCAAGAGTCACATAAATTGGTACAAAACAAGTGTTTTCTTGACGAAGGAATGTGAAAGGCCAAAAGTTGGGAATTCAAAAGGTCAAAGGTGATGAAGCAACTTAAAATTTTTTAAGCGAATGTGAAAGGACAACTTTTGGGAATTCAAAAGGCCAAAGGTCATGAAGGAAGGAAAAAGGTGTGTGGAGGAGATGAAAGAACATTTTCCCTACTATAAATAGGAATGGATTCTCCATTCTGAAAAGTAAGCAAGCTGCAAAGAGAAGAATTAAGGTGTGCATTTTTATAAAGAGAGGTGTTGCATGAAGTAGTGAGCTGAAATAGTGATCACATCATGTTGATGTAAGCAACCAAGTGAGGAAGGTGATCAAAATTTCTATAAAGTATGAGTTGTAGCTCAACAAAATGGGAGTGAGCTTCCTTGCAAGTAGGTGCTTGTAAAACAATAGTCAAGTGGGTGTTTGAGAATGAATTGAAGCAGGTGCTTCAAAATTGGAGTTAGAGCTCTAGGGTGAGTGGGTACTCACCACTTGGTGAGATCATTGTAATTTGTGTTGGACAATTGTCCTTGATATTGCTTTGGTTTCTTCTTTCTGTGGGTTTTCTCCCTTTTTGGGTTTCCCACATCAAATATTGTCTCCCATGTGTTCATGTGTTCTTGGTTCTCTTTCTATATCTCTCATGGTTGAATAGTTATGCTTAATCATAGTACGTCTGGATAATTAAATAACTATAAATTGCTTCAAACATTTTTAAAGAACACTGATTCACCCCCCTCTCAGTGCCTAGAATTTCTAACAATTGGTATCAGAGCATGTTCTCTTGGTATAAGTTTAACAACTTAAGAGAAGGTCCTTAAGGCATAAGTATGTTTATAAAGATAAGAGATAGAAATTTGAGTGAAGATGAAATGTCAGATGAAGAGGAAGCTAAAGTAAATCTTGAAGCAAAGTTGATATGTACTTTGGGAGAACTGAAACACCAAAGAAAAAAAGAAAAAAATATTGAAGATAGTGGTGAAATAATATGAAGAAAAAATCAAGCTTATTGAGGAAAGGTAGAACCAGTTAGATGAAGATGAAATCAAATAACTTGAGGCATAGTTGGAGATGATCTCATCATCTCTCAAGGACAAAGAAATAGAGCATCTCAAAGTCAACACAGAGTTGAAATCTCAAGTAGATAAAATTTCAAAAACCCTAAATGAAAAAGAATATACTTGTATGAGACATGAAGAAGAACTTATATTCTTGAGATTTGAACATGAAGAAGCAAAATAAAGGCTACACATGTATGGAAGATTGGAGAAGAGCTCTGAAGCATTGCATGAAATTATTGATAAACAAAATGCAGCAGGTGGCAGACATGATTAGGCTTTACAAAAGACCTTTGAAGAAGTGTGAAGATGAAAAATATGGCTCAAGCAAACAGTTAGACATGAAGATGACCAAAGGCAAACATTCAAGCAAGCCTAAATCATTTAGAAAACTAACTACATTCAGGTATAAAAGAACATTTAATGGTTATTGTTTCTCTTGTCAAAATTTTAACATAGAGCTAAGGAATGCAGGAAGCATGTCATGAATGATCACCCACATGGAGATACAACATATATGAGAGAACAAAGAATAGAGTGTGCTTCAACTGTAGAGAGAAAGGTCACATAGCTCGATATTGCCTTGAAGAACCAAACAATCAGTTTTAGAGAGTTGAAAAATCAAGAGGTATGAATAAGATAGTTTTCAATAATTGTAATAGGATTGGACATGTTGCTAGTAATTTTTGGTAGTATGAGTTCTAAGTATGGTTGGAACCCAAGCACATACTCATATAGAATCAAGAATCAAGTTAGGTGTTTCAATTGTCATAAACTTGGACACTTGGCAAAGCAGTTTTGGAAAAATCAACCTCGTAGACATAGCAACAAAACTCTAGTATTCAAAAGGCAGGTTAGGAAGGTATACAAAGTGAAAACAATTCCTAAGAGAGAATCAAACAAAGTCATGGAAAGAAAGCTGAGAGAAGGCATAATACTAATCATGAAGAACCTCCATCCATGGTCAAGGTAAAACAAGGGAATAAAATCCATCATACATGCTTGAAAATTATTCAATTATGTGATGAAGACTTAGGAGATGGAATTATCATATCTAGCAGTACATCCAAGAAGATGGACAAGACTTCAAGGAGGAAAGAAAGGAAGGTAGAGTCATTAGAATTCTTTGAGGACTTCATGTTGTTCTAATACTCTTAAGAGCATGATATGTCTTTCCTAAGTTTGTGGAAGGAATGGATCACTTAAAGGGATAATGATGAATCTTGAAAGTAATTTTCCATCTTGTAGCTATTGGACATGTCTTCTTCATGATGAGCTTGAAGTAAATATTTCAAGGTACCTATGTCCAAATAAGGCATTTGAAGATTCTCATTGGTGTTCAAACAAAGGAAAGAGTATGCTTGTTGTCTTGGTATTTAGAAAAGTTTTTATCATGAGCTTAATGTTAAGTATGTTCTAAATCTATTATCCACAGTCATGGTATGCATTGTTAAACTAACTCATAAATCCATTGAATCGTGTGCATCAAGTCTCAAGATATTTCATGTGTGTCATTAAGGAGTCATTTTTCATAGAATGCATGAGCAATTTGTATGTAGGTTCTCAAGAAGTTTCTTAAAGGTTGTAAAAAAGTGTCAATAATGTTACAATGTGTCCAAAGCTTGTCAAAATGAGTCAAGAGTGTCCAATAATTGTCAAGTGCTCATGGTGTCAAATATCTATCAAGGTATAGTTCATGAACATTCTTCTGGAGTGATAATCATGATTTGTAACTAAATTTTTGTGCTCTCAAGTAGATAGAGGTGGTCCAAACCTAGGGGGAGCATTAAGAGAACATAACATGTGATAAGGTTGTTACTAAGGGCAATCAAAACTTAGCCAAAATGCAAGGAAAATATGCTACAGGGATTCCTAGATTAGCTTGAGGCAAAGATGAATATGATGAGGTACCAAGAAGGTATGCAAGGAAAGATGGCAAGTCATGTCATTTTCCTTCAAATAAAGTTTATAATGTCCAGGGTGTTGAGTTATGGAGCTCAATTACTTCAGATTAACATGCAATATAAAACTTGCAGGAAATACAATAACCAACATCGGTTAAGGAGGGACTGACATCGGTCACCTATGACTGAAATCGGTTAGACAAGGAGGAACCTACATTGGTTAGGGCTAATTGGTGTCGGTTACCTGTGTGTGAGTGTTTTAATTAACTCACGGGAATTAGATCTAATTTTATCATAAAAGCAGATCTATTGATTGTAATTGCATGGCTAAGTGCCCTAAATTTGTATATGTCTATATAAGCATGAAAGCTAGGGTTTAGAAGTAGAGAATTGAATGAGTTGATGATTATTGTGAGAATAATTATGAGAGAGATAATTCTTGGAGAAGAAGCAAGAGCTTGAGTGAAAGAAAGTACTGTACATCTGAGAGGTGTAGAAGATTGTATATCTTGTCAAAAATTTAGATAATAGATTGACTTGTTTCTTGGTGGATGTAGCCAACACTGGGCGAACAATGTTAAATGTGGTGTTGATTTATATATCTTGTTTTGTATATTTCTTCTGGTAGAATATCCACTTTTATGGCATGTATGCTTAGATTTGATATATAATCTGTACAACCTTTTGCTAACCCAAACAACTAGTATTAGAGCTTTGTTTGAGGCTTTTTTGTGTTGACATATTTACTCACAGAGGGTTTTCTGATTGAGTGGGAAGTACAACAATGATAGAAGAAAACAAATACAAGGTAGAGAAGTTTGACGACCGAAATTATCAATTATGGAAGATGCAGATTGAGAATTATCTGTATAAAAGAGATTTATACTTACCACTGAATGAAAAGTCTAGACCTACGAAAATGACTGATGAAGAATGGAAGATTCTTGACAGAAAGGTTTTTCGGATCTATAATATTGAGCCTAACAGTATCTGTGGCTTCCAATATTACAAAATTGACTTCTACGGTAGAGTTAATAGAATCTCTTGCTAATTTATATGAAAAACCTAGTGCTTCAAATAAAGTTTATTTAATGAAAAAACTATTTAGTTCTAAGATGCATGAAGGTGGATCTGCATCTAGTCATTTGAATGATTTCTGATCTATTATAAATCAGTTAAAATCGGTTGATATTCCGTTTGATGATGAAGTGAAAGAACTTTTATTCTTATGTTCTTTTCCTGATAGTTGTGATAACTTAGTAATGGCTATTAGTAATACAACATATGTTAATAATATTTTGAAGTTTGATGATGTGGTTAGTATAATATTGAATGAAGAAATTAGTAGGAAAAATACAGAGGAATCATCTGGGAATGCTTTGAATGTAGAAAGTAGGGGCAAACAGAAGGAGAGATCCAAGAGTAAGAATAATGAGAAATCAAATTCAAGGGATGACAGATCTAAATCCAGAGGTAAAGGAATTACCTGTTTGAAATGTGGAAAGAAAGGACATGCAAAGAAAGATTGTTGGCCAAAGGATAAAGAGAATTAACATCCAGAAAAAGGTAAAGAGTCAAATAAGGAGGCAAGTATCGCAGTAGAGGTAATGCAAGATGCTCTTATTCTTTCTTTAGATAATAAAATAAAATCTTGGGTTTTAGATTTAGGAGCTTTTTTCCATGTAACCCCTAATAAGGGTTATTTCAGAAATTATGTCCATGTCAACTTTGGACGTGTTTATTTGGGTGATGATGAACTTAGTAGTATTACTGGTAAAGGGGAAGTTCATCTAAAATTGTAGAATGAAAATACATGGGTATTGAAAGATGTGAGGCATGTGCCAAGCGTCAAGAGGAATCTTATTTCTGCAGGACAACTAGGTGAAGCTGGTTACATGGTTACATTCATAACAAACTCTTGTAAAGTCACCAAGGGTGTTTTTGTTGTGGCAAGAGGTAAGAAGGTATGCATGTTATATTTATCTACTTGTGTTACTGATTTCTTTTCTGCATTATCTACTTCAGATTCAGATGCATGCATGTGGTATAATCAGTTAGGCTATAAGAGTAAAAAAGGAATGTATATCTTAAAGGCTAAGGGTAAGTTATCAGATTTGAAAGAATTAGATCTTGATTTCTGTGAGCATTGTATTTTTGGAAAGAAAAAGAGAGTGAGATTTTTCAAAGTTGGGGAAACTAAGGAGTAGAAATTGGAATTGTGCACTCAGATGTGTGGGGACCAACTCAGGTAGCTTCCCACAGAGGATCCCAGTATTATGTTTACTTTCATCGATGATGCTACAAGAAATGTATGGGTTTATTGTATTAAACGTAAATATGATGTTTTTTGAGACTTTTAAAAGATGTAAAGCCCTTATTGAGAATGAATCAAATTCAAAGATAAAGTTCCTTAGATTTGGAAATGGTGGTGAATATTGTAGCAAGAATTTCAATGACTATTGCTCAGTGAATGAAATACGAAGAGAAAGGATGGTTTCAAGAACACCACAAGAGAATGGTGTTACAGAAAGGATGAACAAGATAATCATGGAACGTGCTAGAAGTATGAGGATACATGCTGGATTTACCTTGTATTTTTGGGTAGAAGCAGTTGATACAATAGTTTATTTGATTAACCATGGGCCTTCAAGTTCACTAGATGGAGGAATACCAAAAGAAACTTGGAGTAGAAAAGATGTAGATCTTTCTTTTCTTAAAGTTTTTGGTTCAGAAGTTTTTGTGCATATTGATAAGGAAAATAGAAAAAAGTTGGATGCAAAATCCAAGAGATGCACTTTCATTGGTTATGGATCTGGTGATTTTGGATTTCATTTTTAGGATTTAGAGAATTCTAAAATTATTAGGAGTCGTGATATTGAATGGAATGAAAAGAAAATGTACAGGGATCAAATTTTTGTACCCAAGGACAAATCGGTTGAGAATTTTGTGAATAAAAATGAACTCTTGGATTTAAGAAATAATACCGATAGGGTTACACAGTAACTGGTGTTGGTTGACCTTGACCGGTATTGGTTACAAAATAGCCAAACTGACATCGGTTAGTAGAACCGATTTCAGTTACAGGTGATTGACGTCAGTCACTGTTAGATTTGGATACAAATGTTCAGGAGGTCCAAAATGTGCCTCCAGCAACCCAAAATTATGTGAGAAGGTCACAAAGAGTAAGTAAACATTTAGAAAGATTTACACCTTCTTTATCTTATTTATTATTGATTGATAATGGCGAACTCGAAAGTTTTGAAGAAGTAATGTAGGATTAGACTCACGTCTAGTGGGAGCATAACATGGATGAGGAAATGGACTCCTTGGAACAAAACCAAACTTGGGATTTAGTTAAGTTGCCATCAGGTAAGAGGACATTACAGATCAAATGTGTTTACAGAATTAAGGAAGAAGAGGGTGGACAGAAAAGATATAACACAAGGCTTGTAGTAAAGGGATTTGCACAGAAAGCATGTATTGACTTTGGTGAAATCTTTTCTCCTATTGTAAAGATGACTTCTATTTGTAATGTATTGAGTTTAGTTACAGTACATGATTTGCATTTAGAGCAACTAGATGTGAAGATGGATTTCCTTCATGGTTATTTGGATGAAGAGATTTATATGCAGCAGCAGCTTGGGTATGAAGTCAAGGGTAATGATAAATTAGTGTGCAGGTTGAAAAAGAGTATATATGGGCTCAAGAGAGCTCCAAGGTAATGGTACATGAGGTTTGATAGTTTCATGCATGAGCACAACTATTTGAGATGTGAATTTGACCATTGTGTTTATTTCAAGAAGTTTGAAAATGAGAGCTTTATTATTTTGTTAATGTATGTGGATGATATGCTCATTGAATGATCTAGTATGCATGACATTGGTGAGCTTAAGGGAAAGCTAGCTCACACATTTGACATGAAAGATTTAGGAGTTGCGAAAAGAATCCTTGGCATGCAAATACACATAGATAGGAAGAACAAGAAATTATATTTATCTCAGGAGGCTTATATCAATAAGGTGTTGGAAATGTTTAACATGTAAGATTCCGAACCTGTAAGTACACCTATGGTATGACACTTCAAATTGAAAAAAAAATCAGTGTCCTTCATCACATGGGGATGTCAAATACATGACACGAGTATCATATGTTTCAGCAGTTGGGATTCTCATGTATGATATGGTTTGTACCAGACCAGACATTGCACAAGCAATGAGAGTTGTGAGTAGATTTATGGCCAATCCAAGTAAATAACATTGGAAAGCAATCCAATGGATACTTAGGTATTTGAGAGGGACATCTAACATGCAATTATTATATGGAGGTTTGGATATTTATTTATGTGGTTATGTTTATTTGAATATGGCTGGGGATCTGGATGGTAGAAGGTTGTGGCTTTGTTTACTATAGAGGTAGAGTATGTTGTAGCTACAGAGGCTAGCAAGGAAATGATATGGATGAGCAGGTTCATGGAAGAGTTCGGAAAGGAGAAAGATGATTGCAAATTGTTTAGTGATATTCAGAGTGTAATTCATTTGGTAAATAACTCAACATTTCATTTTAGAATGAAACACATTCAGTTGAGGTATCACTTCATATGACAGGTATTAGAGGATGGACAACTGAAACCGGAGAAGATTCATATGAGTGAAAAACCTGCGGATATGCTAACGAAGTCATTAGCAAAAGAGAAGTTGGAGATACACTCCAATTTTGTTGGTCTTCGAGTTTGAGATTTGAAGAGGAAGAAACAAAGCTAAGAAAAGGATCCAAGAATGACACTGTACAAGTATAGTGCAATAATTTATCTCAAAGTGGGAGATTGTTGAGTTGTGGAGCTCAATTACTTCAGATTAACATGCAATATCAAACTTGTAGGAAATATAGTAATCGACATCGGTTAAGGAGGGACCAGAATCGGTCAGGAAAGGAGGAACCGGAATCGGTTAGGGCTAACCGACGTCGGTTACCTGTGTGTGAGTGTTTTAATTAACTCACATGAATTAGATCTAATTTTATCATAAAAGTAAATATATTGACTGTAATTGCATGACTAAGTGCCCTAAGTTTGTGTATGTCTATATAAGCATGAAAGCTAAGGTTTAGAAGTAGAGAATTAAATGAGTTGATGATTGTTGTGAGAATAATTGTGAGAGAGATAATTCTTGAAGAAGAAGCAAGAGCTTGAGTGACAGAAAGTATTGTACATCTAAGAGGTATCTTCAATTGTATATCTTGTCAAAGATTTTAATAATATATTGGCTTGTTTCTTTGTGGATGTAGCCCACACTGGGTGAACCATGTTAAATCTGGTGTCGATTCATATCTCTTGTTTTGTATATTTCTTCTAGTAGAATATCCAGTTTTTTTACATGTATGCTTAGATCTAATATATAATTTATAGAACCTTATGCTAACCCTAACATAGAGGGAGATTTGTTTAGTCAAGAAGAGAGTCACTCAAGTCTGGTATAGGTGTAAAACAATGAGAAAATAATGTATGAGGGTAGAGTATACTAGTTTGACGAAGAATTCTTGAAAAGACAAGGCTAGAAGGTAATATAGAGCCAAGGTGAATCCAAGGTGTAGAGCCAAGTTGGTGTAAGATGAGTACACTCTGAGGAGGATCTCGTTTGAATGCATAGGATATGTCTATGAATCTGATTTGCTGTCAGTTGGAGTTAAGAAGGAAGAGTA